>CM049434.1:21467475-23967475 GCA_026929855.1 Poa annua | reverse complement strand
CGCCCAGAGTGGCTAAGGAACCGGCATATGATCGTATTTTTGCAGGTACAAGGTGGAGTATGTGAAGACGGTGGAGTTGTTATTTTTTCTAAGTCTGTGCGCGACTATGCGAGTCCCCCGCAACCTCGGGGACTAGTGTCGGGGATGTAATCCCGATACCCCAAGGTTACACGGTTATTATGTTTATACGAGAGGTAATAGAAGGTGTAAAGGAGAAAAAGATAAAGAGATATGGCCGGATAGACAGCCTGGGCCAAATTTGGCAGTGCCCAGGCCAGAATTCTTTAGATGGGCCGAGTTGGTGTTTAACTCAGTGGACCGACACAGCACACCTCGGGCTGGCCCAGGGTCCTTCTGCATCTCCTCATCTCGGTCAACACCTCATTCACGCCCGAGCTCGCCCACAGCGCCGACTCACCCCGAGCCTCCTCCGCGCCCCTCCGAGACGACGCCGACGAGCTCGTCCCCGGCCTCGACGCCTGTGCCCCCGACATCGTCTTCACCGGCCGCGCCCCCGAGTTCGGTCCCGAGCCCCGCCTCCGACGTCTCGCCTCCGACCTCGGATTTGTCTCGGACGCCTCCGCTCCGGCACTTCGTCCATGCCCCCGAGCTCGGCCACAGCCGGCACGGCGTCGCCTCCAACTCGGCCGCCCGCCCGACTTCGGACCGCATCCTGGCGCCGCCTTCACCGACACGCAGCCACCACCAGTCCGGACGCCCTCGCCATGGCCGGCCTCGTCCTTGGCACCTATCGCCCGCGACTTCGCTGTTCTGGCGTGCATAGCGCCCGGCCAGGACGCCAACTCTTCACCTCGGATGAGCCGAGCGAGCGATGCCTCGGTTGGACTCACCATCACCTCGGATGGGCCGAGTTTGTTCCTGTCGGATAAGCCGTGTCGGGGGGCTACCCCCGGGTAGGGTAAAGTTATGGTAAAAGCTACGTCCAAGACTGGACCGACATACTTATTAACCGACATATGTCCAGGCCAGAAGAGACCGGGATATAGTCTGGGTGGAGCCCGACATACTCTAACCGACTTACAGCTGACCGACTTATTTTACCCGACGTGCCTATGTCGGTATGCTCTGGTTTATTCTTATATGCAGGAACAACGGTCCGTGACGGAGAATCCGGCATATCCTTGCCGGGTAGCGAAGCAGAATCCGGCATGTCCACGTCGGGTTTGCCGGAAGAGGAGTCGCAGTTATATCCGGCATACCCATGCCGGGTTGAACAGAGGAGATGCCAAGACAAGCGCTACAGGCCAAGAACAAGGACGGACGGGACATGTCATGGCCATGATGCAGGGCTAAGGACGGACAAGACTTGCCATGCCCATGCCTATGACGCAGTGAATAGTGTTGACAAGACCCCAGTAGTCAAATCATGAACAGTGCATGTATAGTGTCGTGTGGGCCCCCCTTGTCCCCTGGGCTCCCTCTATATAAGGAGCACCAGGGGGAGAGACCAAGAGGGGAGACACACATCCGCGGCCACGGCCAAGCCACGCACGGGCTGGTTCCCTTTGCCCCTTGCTCTCTTTCTCCCCAAAAACCTCTTAGAGGTAACTCGGTAACTCGGTTCAGCTCATGGAGCATCCTGTACACAGCATATGCGGAGAGAAGAAATACACCAAATAGGATAGATGCTGCAGTAGGGGTTTTATCTCCTCACGAGAGCCCCGAAGCAGGGTAAATCCTCGTGTCCCCGTGTCCATGTGTTCATTTGTGTGTGCTTCTCAGCGCGCTATCCCTCCCCGAATCCTCTAGCGTCCATCCGGCCCCACAAATTAGCCTACCCGTAGGCATCTGTCTGTTCACCACGACGACAGTTGGCGCCCACCGTGGGGCATCAGCGGCGCTTGCTGGACTAATTTCGGACGGGACCTTCTTCATCAACTCGGGGACTCGACATCACCATGGTCTCCACGCCCCGACTTGCTGCCGCACGCAGAGGCCGTTCCGACCTACACCAGCGCTCGCCGTCGACAGATTCCGGGTAACTCCCCGACAGTTGCCCGGGTCATGTCGGTTCCGTCGATCCCGACCGCACCAGTGCTCCGTGAGTATCTTCGTCTGTATCATGCAGTTGGCCTGTCTTGAGAGTAACTCGGGGACAGCCCCTTCGTGCCTAATTTAGTTGTTAACCCGGGAGCGAGAGGTCGTAACCCGGGGACTGCCATGTTGTGTTATCTGTACATTTTCCCCGGGGGCAAGATGTCTTGACCCGGGGACTGGCTTACCGGTCAGTTGTGTTTTCTCCTAAGTCGGTAGAGTAACTCGGAAATTAATTTACCTGTATGCATGTGGTTCGTGTCTGTTTTCCTAAGTTATTGCTGTGTTGGCACACCGAGATGAATTTCGGGGATTGCCTTATCTTGATGCGCGGTGTCTGTGTCGTTTGTGTGCCGAATAAACTTATAACCGTGTTTCAAAGTTAAAGTAATGTATGCTATCCGAGATGATCTTGTGACTCGACTGACGAACGCCTAGAATGGTAGTCAAGAGCAGAGGTTGTGGAGAGTGGTAAACATGAAAACAAACTCGGGGACTCGGTCTAAAAAGCAATTCGGCATGTGTTATTTTATTAACCAGGTTCCCTCATTATGTTTTCTGTATGTCGGATAACTTTAAGCCTTACCTCAGAGGTTTACGAGTACTGTATACTATGGTTCTGATTTTGTGACTCGACTGTCGAACACCAACATGGTAGACAAGAGCAGAAATCACTAAGTATGGTAAACACGAAGTAAACTCGGGAACTCGGTCTGAAAAGTAATTCGACATACGTTGTCTGTGTTTTCCCCGGGGGCAAGATGTCTTGACCCGGGGACTGGCTCGCCAGTCCGTTCTATTCTTTCTGCTAAATCTCTAGAGTAACTCGGGGACTCGATGGAAACCGAGTCTGCCTCCTGTTGTGTAGTTTCGCTGCTAGAATTGCTTTCTATACTGTGCTAAGACTTACTTTGATCCGTTAAAATAGAGTTATTGTCCTTGTTAAATATGTGTATGTTTGGACTAACATTGAAAGGTGATATTGATTCTGCTAAAAAAGTAATTGTTACCGACTTATCCTGAAATCCGACTTACCCTGGAATCCGAGTTATCTCTGAAATCCGAGTTATCTCTGAAATCCGAGTTACCCTGAAATCCGAGTTACCTCTGAAATCCGAGTTATCCCTGAAATCCGAGTTATCCTAAAATCCGACTTACCCTGAAATCCGAGTTATCCTGAAATCCGACTTATCCAAAATCCGAGTTGAATTTGCAAATTCCGAGATGAGGTTATGATCCGACTTATATTGTTAAAATCTGGCATGCAGGTGGCTCAAGTCGAGGTATTGGTTATTTCCATATCACCGTTTATGTCGGTTTGCCCCTATATCGCGGCATCATGCAATATTTCCATATCGCCGTTTGTTTCGGTTTGCCAGAGTTAGCCAAGAGCAGCATACGAGACACCCTTATGTCAAACCAGCAGAGTCTGGAGACATCTGCGTCGGTATGTGCCCAGAGGGGCTACCGGACATTCGAGACACACGAGATACTCTTACGACAAAACAAAAAGGTTGGAGACGTCTGTGTCGGTATACGCCCAGAGTGGCTAAACGCCGGCACATGAGACTCTGTGTCGGTATACGCCCAGAGTGGCTAAAGGCCGGCACATGAGACGTCTGTGTCGGTATACGCCCAGAGTGGCTAAACGCCGGCACATGAGACTCTGTGTCGGTATACGCCCAGAGTGGCTAAAGGCCGGCACATGAGACGTCCGTGTCGGTATACGCCCAGAGTGGCTACATGCCGGCATGTGTTGTATGTTTATGTCAAGCCGGCAGTGGCCGAAGACATCTATGTCGGTAAAACGTCCAGAGTGGCTAAGGAACCGGCATATGATTGTATTTTTGCAGGTACACGGTGGAGTAGGTAAAGATGGTGGTGTTGTTATTTTTTCTAAGTCTGCGCGCGACTCTGCGAGTCCCCCGCAGCCTCGGGGACTAGTGTCGGGGGGCTACCCCCGGATAGGGTAAAGTTATGGTAAAAGCTACGTCCAAGACTGGACCGACATACTTATTAACCGACATATGTCCAGGCCAGAAGAGACCGGGATATAGTCTGGGTGGAGCCCGACATACTCTAACCGACTTACAGCTGACCGACTTATTTTACCCGACGTGCCTATGTCGGTATGCTCTGGTTTATTCTTATATGCAGGAACAACGGTCCGTGACGGAGAATCCGGCATATCCTTGCCGGGTAGCGAAGCAGAATCCGGCATGTCCACGTCGGGTTTGCCGGAAGAGGAGTCGCAGTTATATCCGGCATACCCATGCCGGGTTGAACAGAGGAGATGCCAAGACAAGCGCTACAGGCCAAGAACAAGGACGGACGGGACATGTCATGGCCATGATGCAGGGCTAAGGACGGACAAGACTTGCCATGCCCATGCCTATGACGCAGTGAATAGTGTTGACAAGACCCCAGTAGTCAAATCATGAACAGTGCATGTATAGTGTCGTGTGGGCCCCCCTTGTCCCCTGGGCTCCCTCTATATAAGGAGCACCAGGGGGAGAGACCAAGAGGGGAGACACACATCCGCGGCCACGGCCAAGCCACGCACGGGCTGGTTCCCTTTGCCCCTTGCTCTCTTTCTCCCCAAAAACCTCTTAGAGGTAACTCGGTAACTCGGTTCAGCTCATGGAGCATCCTGTACACAGCATATGCGGAGAGAAGAAATACACCAAATAGGATAGATGCTGCAGTAGGGGTTTTATCTCCTCACGAGAGCCCCGAAGCAGGGTAAATCCTCGTGTCCCCGTGTCCATGTGTTCATTTGTGTGTGCTTCTCAGCGCGCTATCCCTCCCCGAATCCTCTAGCGTCCATCCGGCCCCACAAATTAGCCTACCCGTAGGCATCTGTCTGTTCACCACGACGACAAGCCGACATGACTATCTCAGTATAGAGGGGCTGCTTGATTATTCCCTCGCGAATATCATCAGCCGGGACTGCTTCTCCATCGCCGTTGCCCCATCGTCTATTAGCTCGACAAGTACTAGATGCCATCCACCATTCCAGGAGATGATAAGAAGAGGACGAGAAGGTACGGTGGACAGGAGCTAGAGGACAAGGCCCAGCATGGCTACAGTACCACCGATGTGACTACAGTACACTGCGCATGACACAGTGAATAGTGCCGATTAGACCCCAATGGTCATGTGTGCTACAGTGCGTGAACAGTGCGCGTAGGCCATCCTTTGTCCCCTGGGCTCCTCTATATAAGAGCACCAAGGGGAGGCACACAAACTCACCCAACACACCCACGGCAGCCCCTTTTTCCTCTTAGAGGCATTCTTTGATCCGCTCATGGAGCATTTTGTACCACGGATATACAGAGGAAAAATACACCGATAGGCTAGATGCTGCAGTAGGGGTTTCATCTCCTCACGAGAGCCCCGAAGAAGGGTAAATCCCTGTGTTGATCCTTTCTTTCGTATGTGCTTCTTAGCGCGCTATCCCTCCCCGAATACTCTAGCGTCTATCCGACCCCACAAATTAGCCTATCCGTAGGCATCTGTTGTTCGCCACGACGACAATATGTGTTCACACAAAATTTCACTCCCCGTCCTTAGTGAACCCTAAGAGAGGGGTCCACCACCACACGTAGATCCATAGGTCATCCGCCGATTACTCTACCTAGGAAGAATCATCTTTTTTAATAAATACGATGAACCCTAGTCTTTGCATTGCATTGAGAAGAATAAATAACATAAACTACAAAAGGTTAGAAGAGTAGCATTAAACATAAGTTGAGACAAAAATAACAATCGTGACTGGCAAGATCCATCAGAGAAGAAAGTTGGGAGATCGATCAATTCCGTTTTCTAGTTACTGCTAGAGCTAGTACAAAAGTTAAAGTTTGTCTAACTAATAGATGAGCTTTGGTAGTTTCCTTACCTTAAACCGGCGTTTTTCAGTTATATCTAGGTATTTTGACATGGCAAATCACGGAATTAACTGGAAACTAAAGGTGCCACTGAGACGATATATTTTTCAAGGCTCCAACATAATCTGTTGCGGGCGGGTATCATTAGGGAGAGGTCTCTGTTCGCGAAGGTCTGTTTCGCGCCCCGCGCGTGACCTGCTGCCGCCACGTGGACACGCAAACTGAGCGAGCGCCTCTGCACGGGCCCGCGACGATATCCCAGATCCAGATTCAGTTCTAGATAAGTTGTACAAACACCACACAACACTATGTATAAACACAAACTTAGCTAGTACAACTACACATACCGGGTTGTACGTACAACTAAACAGATCAGGTTGTACAGATCAGGTCGTACAACTACACAGATCAGGTTGTACAGATCAGATTGAACGTACAACTAACACACATCAGGTTGTACAGATCAGGTCGTACAACTGCACAGATCAGCTTGTACAGATCAGGTTGAACACAGATCAGTTTGTACAGATCAGGTTATACGTACAACTTCAGTCAGGTTCAGTTGCACATAACAGGTTGTACGAACTATACGCATTCTAAAGTAAAAAAAAAAATCGTCGAAACCTATCAACATGGGATCTAGTTTTGTATATCTCGACGCGAGGAGTTCAAAAATGAAAACGGGCGTAATTCGGATAAACGGTTCACAAGATATTTCATTTTGAAAAAACGAATCTCAAAATAAATGCACGTACAACTCTCTGCGCACCACCAGGCAGCCGCCACTTGTCACGCGCGGAGGAAAGGTGGGGAGCGAAACCGAACGAAATTTCGACAGTGTTGGCAGCGGAGGCCACGCGCATGGACGTTCGCGAAAAGTAATCTTTTTGTAAGGAATTCGGTTGCGGGCACATTGTTCATGGTGATGGGCTGGCTTGTCTTGTTGTTGAGAGGAGCAACAAATGTCGTCCAGCACAAGTTTTTTTTTAGCGAATGCTGTACAAGTCTAACTTACCAAAATCCGAAGCACAACGGCCCATATCCAACGACATATCATCTGGCCCATTTGGGGGCATTTTTATCCCTGAGGACCGGAAATTGCTAATCTCCGACCTCGTGCGTGCAAACTACGGCAGGTTTTGCATCACCGGGACCTTTCCATGTGACCATGTCCATGAAAATCTGGATGGTTGCCGTGGTGTGAAGGAGAAGTTCATGGTCCTGACCGTCTTAGAGCATCTCTAGCAGACACTGTATTTTCTGAACCTGCAAACGCGATATACAGTTTGCGAAAAACGCGTATGCAGGCGGAGTAGTCTCGCGCGCAGATCAGATACTGCATATTCCATATTCAAAGTTCGCGGCAGAATTTCATCTTTACATACGGAGTGTGCTCGCCGGAATACTCGCCGGAGCTCGCTCGATCAGCAAAATCTAGCTAGACTAAACGCGGCCCTAACCCTAAGGTCCAAAATGAGCTCACCGGAGCTCGCAGGGTGCGGCCGCGCCGTCGCCGGAGTCTTCACTCCTCGTCGGAGGAATCGTCGTCGACGAAGATGACGACGCTCTTCCCCTTGCTGGTGCTGGCCTCCTACTCGCGGTGGCGGCGGTCCTGCTCGAGCCCCTGGTCGAGCAGGAGCTGGTCGATGTCGACCTCGCGGCGGCGGCGCTTGGCGTCCGCTTGGAGCTCCTCCGCAGAGCGCGCCTGCACGGCGCCGGTCACCGTGTCGAGGACCTCGTCGGGGCCGAAGTCCTCGCGGGTCACCGAGGAGTCGAAGGCGGCCAGATCATAGATCCCGAATCCGTCTTCGTCCACGGCGACCTCGACGGGAGTGCGCGGCGATGGCGACAACGTCCAGGTGCCGGAGGAGGTGTCCTCGTCGACGGGAGGCGCGGCAGCCGCGGGCGGTGCGGGCGGCGCGGGAGGCGCTGGCGGCGCTACAGCAGCGGGCGGTGCCGAAGGCGGCAGGAGACCGTGGAGGAGATCGAACTCCTCTGTCTCCCGCCGCAACAGCGACGGCGGGAACCGGCAGCCCGTGCCCCGTCCACTTCCTGCTCGCGCGCTTGCGTATGACGCAGCCGCGGCGCTCTTGCTGGAGGTGCCACGGGAGACCGTCCATAGTGGCGGTGGCGGCCGGTATTGATATCCCACAAGTATAGGGGATCGTGTGTAGCCTTTTCGATAAGTAAGAGAGTCGAACCCAACGAGGAGATAAAGGTAGGATGAATGTTCTATTAAGTTCTATCAACCACTGATACAACTCTACGCACACCAAACGTTTGAATTATCTAGTAAATAAAACTAGAGCAATAATACGGGTATGAGAGATAGCTTTGCAAGATAATAAATACAAGAAAGTTAATGTTAGTGCTGCAGCAATAAAATATACTATGTAACCATAAACTAACAGTAACATGATTGTGTAAAAGTGGTGGTAATTGTGCTGGCTTTGTCCAAGATTAATTAGTGAAGATATTGGTTTCATTGTTTTCGATGCAGTTTTCTATGTGGGAGAGGCTAAATATAAATGCACTCCACTACTTGGTATTACAAGTACTATATGATTGGATTGTTAGCAAACATCCGTAAATACTAACAATGCATTAAGGTTTCCCCAACCATAGCCTTAAGTTCATGGTCCTCTTACTCCCATACGTGCAACTAACCGGTTCGAGTCCTCAGGTTTGTGGGAGGATGAACCACTGAATACAAGGAGGAGTTGGTGATGGAGATGGCGGTGACGACGGTGAAGGGAGCAGCGAGAGGCGCAGGGCGGCGGCGCGGGGAGGTGCTTCCCCGCCGCCGGCATCATGGGGTGGCGCCGCCCCTTAGCCCCCTTCCTTCATGGCTTCTTGGGAGCCCTCCTCCATGGAGATGGGATCCATGGGGAGGCAAAAATAGGGCTTTTGGTGGCTGGAATTCGTGGTTGGAGAAGTCTCTCACGACCTAGGGTTCTCTTCTTTATATAGACTTTCGGATTTCCGTCAACCCCTCTTGGGTTCCACGAAAACGGGCATATCTGGAGCATCCGAACTCGGATTGGGCCGAATTTCAGTCCAGATTTATTAAAATAAAATTGGCTACAATTTCCTCTTCTGTGTCACCTTCATTTGACGTTGTATTCAGGACCAAACGTGACAATCTTCGAAAATAGTTTTCAGACAGATTTCTGGAAAGTCCCAATTCGACTCCAACAAGGTTTCCTCTTGTATTCTTGATAAATTCTACACATCAAAGAGTAAAACAAGAACATTGTGCACTTTTGCAACCACATTAGTAGGTTAGTCCAAATAAATAATAAACTTAATATAAAAACAAGTATTAAAAGCATAAAAATGGCATGAAATAATCAAAAATTATAGATACGTTTTGGACGTATCAACATCCCCAAGCTTAATTCCTGCTCGTCCTCGAGTAGGAAAATGATAACAAAATAATTTTTGACTGTAAATGCTATGATCAGGTCTTTAACAATTGCATGATGTATGGATAGTAAAACCTAGCAATCATGTTACCCAATGAAAAGTATCAACCAACCAAGAGCTCATAACATGAAATTTATAAACATCAACAAGATTGTAATGATCATAATAAATCATGGTAGAGTGGTATCTCGCTTGCCTGAATTTGTACAGCAAAACATAAATGCCCGGGCATCTCTGAAGTTTTAAATGAAGACTAGATATAAAGATATCAAAGATAAAAGGATCAAGCTATGTCACGGTTAACAGTATTCTGGGACAAGTACATTTCACTAAGAATGACAGCTATGCTCTCGAAAAAGTGCTCAAATAAAGAATGGTGACTCAACATTAAAATAAAAGATAGACCCTTCGTAGAGGGAAGCAGGGATTTATCATGTGCTAGAGCTTTTCATTTATAAAACAGGAGTAAAATTGTTTTTGAGTGGTGATTGTTCTGTCAACGAATGGCAATAGAGTTCTTGTTATCTTCCATACTAAACAAGTTGAGAGCGGTTCCGATTTATTAAATACATGCATTTTATAGTATGCTTTTTATATATGGCTTGACACTACTCCCAACCTTTTCTTATCACAAACCATGGCTAACCGAATTCTCGGGTGCCCACCAACAATCACATACCATGGAGGAGTGTCTATTTTTACTTTCTTAAATCTTTTGGATATTATAGTGGTCTAACCAGCTCTTTGCAAAATTAATGACAAGCAAATGAAGCATGCAAGTCGAGGTTTACTTAATTAGTATGGAAGATAACAAGCCCAACCACTACTTCCTCATGAGCTAAATCAGTGTCACAAAATGAGAAGTATTTTGAAGGTTTTAAAGATAGAACATGCAAATTTACTTGAATGGTTTGAAATGCCATGCATAGGAATTTATAGTGGACTCTTTGGGATAACTTGGTTTTTAGGTATTTGGAAGCACAAGCAGTAATACCGCTTAGTACAAGTGGAGGCTAGCAATAGACTGGGGAGCGACAATCAAGAGAGCAATAACCATCATAATCATACTTGCGACAAAATAAAATTAACAGTGGCATAAAAGTGATACTAGAACTCCGAGTCAAAATAAATCATCGAGGCTTTAATTGACTTTTGTTTGAGTCATAAACATGTGTGAGCATGTGCTAAGTTGATTCAAGTAAATCATTCAGAGGAGGATACCACAATGCCATACCATCTTATGAACAGACAATGCATGTTAAGATTAAAATGACATAATATGCACTATTAGCTAGTTGAAACTAACCATAAGAAAACATAAACTACTAAACAATATCATTTACACATCATTTTTAAGTTTACCAAACTTTGAACCACCTCTTCAAACAGAAGATAAATAAAAGATGTGACGATCAACTTATTTTAACATAAACCCTACAAATACTTAACAATGAAACAAGAGAGTATATCATACAAGAATTAATAGCTCTAAACAAGAGATGCGTGAAAAACAGGAGCGAAAAGCAAAAAAGAATACTCAACGAATATAAGTGATGAATACGAGTATTCATAAGAAAAAGCGGAGCGTGTTTCTCTCCCACAAAAGAATGCTAGGATCCATTTTATTCAGAGAATGAAAATAACAAAACAAAAATAAAAGCAAACAGACGCTTCAAGTAAAACACATAAGATGTGACGGAATTAAAATATAGTTTCACTAGAGATGACTTGATAGTTTGTTGATAAAGAAGGGGATGCCTTGGGCATCCCCAAGCTTAGACGCTTGAGTCCTCTTAAAACATGCTTGGGTGACCCACGAGGGAATCCCCAAGCTTAGGCTTTTTCATCTTCTTGATCACATCATATCATACTCTCTCTTAATCCTTGAAAACTTTCTCCACACCAAACTCAAAGTAAATTTCATTATAGGATTAGTGCATAATCAAAAATTCTCATATTCTGCATGGACACAATCATCACACATGCTCATTAGCTACAGCCACTGGTATTTTGTGGAGCAAAAAAATCCACTCAAAACCAGCAAAAGAGACAATGCAAAATAAATGACAGAATCTGTCAAAAACAGAACAGTCCGTAAAGACGAATTTTTTCAAGGAACTTAACTTGCTCCGATCAGAAAACTCAAAACTAATGAAAGTTGCATACATATCTGAGGATCACGCACAAAAAATCACAGGTCATTTTGATTTTTCTGTGAACTCTTACGAATTAAACGGTGGACAGCAGAAAACTGTTTCTGTGCAGGAATCCAAATCTAGCATCAACTTACTACTAGAGGCTTTACTTGACACACCAATGCGATAAAATAAAGATACGAAGGAATTGCTACAGAGGTAAGCATGTTCCTTGACTCATTATAAAAGAAAATAACAGGAATAAAAAGTGGGTTGTCTCCCATAAGCGTTTTTCTCCTTTCAGCTAGGCACCATATGTATCAACTAAGCAAAATGGGTAAAACTTGGTACTTTATTTTTGATAAACTAAGAGACCAGAGGCTAAGCAATACTTAAACATGCTAGCTACAGCAAGGAAAACTCTAAATAAAAATCAAAAGTAAAAAAAAATGAAATCAAAATAGAGAACCAAACAAATAAACAAAACAAAAGAAACTATTTTTGTTGTTTTCAATTTATAATTGAAAGTAAAGCAATAAAAATGAAATAAAGAGCCTAATAAAACTAACAAAGATAAAACCAATACATATAAATGTAACTATAATACAAGTTAAGACATATCATGTGGACGGGTAATATAGAGTATGAACGAGATAACCTCATGTTAGGGTATTAATAGGGGGATGACTCGGGCATCCCCAAGCTTAGATAATTGTATCTTCTTGAATATGTTCTTGGGATGCACCTACACATCCCCAAGCTTGATCTCTTGTGTCTTCTTATTCATCTCATATCACCATATTGATTAGAACTTATAAGCTACATCCACATAAAACTTCACAAAACTCATTAGTAGCGTTAGTACTCATTAAATAAAATCCACTCATGTTCAAGTATTGTCAAATCTCATAATATTTATTAAAAATTAGCCACTGTAATACCAAGCTTTCTTATTATTTCCGTTGTCCGTCGAAAAACTAAGAAAACTTTTGAACCCTAAGTATAATATTAAATAAACAGAATAGAAATCTGTCAAAACTGAACAGTCTGTAAAGATGACACTCAACGAGATAGTTACGTAGCTCAAATGAAAAAACTTAAAACTAATGAAGACATATTATGATCTCAGGTTGATGCACAAACAATTTCAGGTCAATATAATATTCTGAGATTTATCACGATTTTTTACAGTGAAGCACATGAAATCTGTCTAAGCATAATCAGTCAGTAAAGATCGAATTATTAGACCTATCTACGTACCTCAAATAAGAAAAGTCAAAACTAATTAAAGTAAGGTAATAAGCAGTACTTTGCACTCAAGAAATTTCAGATCAATATTACATTCTGGTGATTTTAAATATTTCATACGGTGAAGCACAGAAATCTGTTTCTAGGCAGCAAAGTGGCAAACTTGCATCATAAACAAACTAGAAGTTATCTATACATTTTATTTTTATGGTATAGAGGAATATGTACAATATATACAAGTTTTTAACTGAAAAGCTTCCATGGAAAGAATTGTTTTGGTTTCATAGGCATGAACACAAGTGTTCAAGGTCGACCCCCACTTAACCATTACTCATCTTTCCAATCACTTTCCTTTTTGAAAACGTTTTTAGATAACAAGTACAACTAATTTTTTTGTAATTTGCATTCCCTATCCATACTAAGATAGAGAACAACTTAAAAACTGAAAGTAAAAACTACTTAGAGATAAAGCAAACAAGTGCACATAAGAATATTCACCCACACGCTATTGCTCCCCGGCAACGGCGCCAAAAAAGGTCTTGATATCCCACAAGTATAGGGGATCGTGTGTAGCCTTTTCGATAAGTAAGAGTGTCGAACCCAACGAGTAGCTAAAGGTAGGATGAATGTTCTCTTAAGTTCTATCAACCACTGATACAACTCTACGCACACCAAACGTTTGAATTATCTAGGAAATAAAATTAGAGCAATAATACGGGTATGAGAGATAGCTTTGCAAGATAATAAATACAAGAAAGTAAATGTTAGTGCTGCAGCAATAAAATATACTAAGTAACCATAAACTAACAGTACCATGAGTGTGGAGAAGTGGTGGTAATTGTGGTGGCTTTGTCCAAGATTAATTAGTGAAGATATTAGTTTCATTGTCTTCGATGCAGTTTTCTATGTGTGAGAGGCTAAATATACATGCACTCCACTACTTGGGATTACAAGTACTATATGATTGGATTGTTAGCAAACATCCGTAAATACTAACAATGCATTAAGGTTTCCCCAACCATAGCCTTAAGTTCATGGTCCTCTTACTCCCATACGTGCAACTAACCGGTTTGAGTCCTCAGATTTCTGTCACTCCGGCAGAACTACCACGCCCCCCCCCCCCCCCTTCGTTTGCACATACTACTAATCCTAGGGTGTTGATCCATGCGCGCACAAATATAATGGACACCAAAGGACAGTACCATATAGACATATAACTCTAATGAAACTCATGCATTCAACAAAGCAATCAAAAGACAAATAAACTACGAAAACATGACATAGATCATAGGATAAATATTATAGCATCAAACACCATGTTTTACATAGGACGGTACAGAGGTTTGTGGGAGGATGAACCACTGAATACAAGGAGGAGTTGGTGATGGAGATGGCGGTGACGACGGTGAAGGGGCAGCGAGAGGCGCTGGGCGGCGGCGGCGCCGGCGGTGGCGCGGGGAGGTGCTTCCCCGCCACCGGCATCATGTGGTAGCGCCGTCCCTTAGCCCCCTTCCATCATGGCTTCTTGGGAGCCCTCCCCCATGGAGTGAAGGAGATATGCCCTAGAGGCAATTAATAAAGTGGTTTATTTATCATATCTCATTTGTTCATAATACGTTTTTGTGTCATGCTATAACCGTATTAAGCGGAAACATTAATACGGGTGTGATGCGTAAACAACCAGGTCCCTAGTAGCCTCTACTAAGACTAGTTTCGTTGCGCGATTGATGATGGAGGTTTCCCGATCATGGGGCATGGCGCCAGTCGGCAATGAAAGTCATATCGTTGGTGGAACGATGTGATGGACATACCCATATTTGTAGGACATAGTCATTACGCCTTCGACCGTGAGATCAACTCTTATTGTTATTCCTGGAAGATACTTTGATCGCACCAAACGTCGTATCTTATATAGTATGACAATAACGGTGATACTTTTGGGTATCGGAAGGGAGTAGTTGAGACGAGGGGTCAAGAGCGGGATTTGCCAATCCGCATAGCAGGATAGATACTCTAGGGCCCACTCGGTGAGATTATGTCTAATGAGCTTGCAAGCATGTGACTAGGTCACGGAGACATGATTTCATAGACGAGTAGAAGATAGCGTTGTCGGTAACGAGGTCAGCTAGGTATGGAGATATCTATGGACGATGCTCGGACACGCTAAGTATCGCTATGGCAAAAGGTTTAAGACTAGACGTCCAGGTTTGATAGATGAGAGTCATTCGTTATATCACAGGGATTAATTCATGGAGTTCAGGCCTACGAATTAGTCATTGATCAGAGAGGAGTCTCGATCATACCTGTTATTATATCGAACCGCTAGGGTAACACACTTAAGGGGTTTCGACAAGACAACCGGAAAGGAAAGAGATCACCGGGAACGTCCCGGGAGAGGTCCGATGGAGATCGGGCGGCAACGAAATAGTTTTCGGAGCTAGAATAAATTATATATAATATGTTTGATATTAATTAGTGTAATTAATGTCCAAATATGATTTTATATATTTATTTTCGAATTTATTAAGGCTGATTTTCCTAAATGGGCCTTCTGGTGGAAAGAAGGCCCATGGGGGGAAAATCCCTAAGGGAATTCGGTGGGGGGGAGCATGGCCGGCCTAGGTGGGCCAAAAGGGGCCCACCAGGGCCGGCGCACCTGCTCATGCCGAACCAGGCATGTGGGGTTAGTCCCACATTGCCTGGTTAGCAAGTTGGCTCCCTCCCGGGAGCCTTTATATAGAGGGGCACCCCTGGCCTTTTAATTCATCCAATTAATTCACGAATTCTCTCTCGATTTCGTGATTCCCTTTGTCGGAGTTGCGCCGAGTTGAGAGGGGGATCTCTTCCACCATAGCCCGCTGCCGCGCTGCTGGTGTTCCGGTCCAAGTCTTCCGCTGCTCGTCCTGGACTGGAGCTTCGGAGGCCGTCGTCTCCACCGTACGTGTGTAACACCCTGCGAGGTGCTGCGCTAGCAGTACTGGGAGGTCTTCTTCCTCTTCACGACCTTGAGGTCGGCTTCGTCGGTCTTCATCGTCAACGTTTGTGCGGGAACGTAATCCCCGCTTTCGGTCTACAAGGGTATGTATTCCGATCTCCGTTCGTACTACTATATCTGCATAGAATAGATCTTGGCATGTTTTAAGGATATCGTTGCTAGGAAATTTTTTGTTTTCTGCACACGATCCCCATTCATGGAGATGGGATCCATGGGGGAGGCAAAAACGTGGCTTTTGGTGGCTGGAATTCGTGGTTGGAGAGGTCTCTCACGACCTAGGATTCCCTTCTTTATATAGACTCTCAGATTTCCGTCAACCCCTCTTGGGCTCCACGAAAACGGGCATATCTGGAGCATCCGAACTCGGATTGGGGGCCGAATTTTTAGTCCAGATTTATTAAAATAAATTGCCTACAATTTCCTCTTCTGTGTCACCTTCATTTGACGTTGTATTCAGGCCCAAACGTGACAATCTTCGAAAATAGTTTTCAGACAGATTTCTGGAAAGTCCCAATTCGACTCCAACAAGGTTTTCTCTTGTATTCTTGATAAATTCTACACATCAAAGAGTAAAACAAGAACATTATGCACTTTTGCAACCATTAGTAGGTTAGTCCAAATAAATAATAAACTTAATATAAAAACAAGTACTAAAAGCATAAAAATGGCATGAAATAATCAAAAATTATAGATACGTTTTGGACGTATCAGGTATCGGCGGCTGGAGGAGACGAAGTGGAGGGATGAAATGGAATCGGCGGCGAGCAATTCCTAGGGTTCGGCGGCGGAGGGGAACGGGTTCGGCCCGCAAATCCTATCCGGATCGGCATAAATACTGCCTGTGCTTCGCGATTTGCGGTGACCTGGAAAACGAATGCAGGCCGGGCCGCGTTTGAGGTTTCTAGTCTGCGCACCGAACTGGGCCCAGCCCGCAAACTCGCCGGAAAAATGCAGTTCCTTCCGATTTTGCAGTGTCTGCTAGAGATGCTCTTAGAGATGGCGGACTGCAGGGTCTGCAGCGAGGCTGACGGGACGGAAAACATACGGAGAAATCTGTTTCGACTCATCGTGCAGATACATCTCTCCATTCAAATGTCAAAAAAATACATTTCAAATGTTAAAAAGATGTGTTTTACATCATATTATACATTTATTTTGTTCAGAAAACATTGAGTGTACCTAAACAGACATGCACTCACTGACACATCCATACACACATGCTCCCACAACATCGACCTATATCTCTACCCCGATTTGTGGCTTCAAATAAACAATTATGCACATAGTAAATAGTATAACGGCAATTTATTCAACGCTTGAACTATCTAGAGAAAAATAGCTCCATAAAACTGTATTAGCATGCACAATACGACAAAAAAAAGATATACATGTCTAGTATCTTAATAGAAAGTAAAATATTTCACGGTCATTATAGCAAAACCATCTTTATAGTTAAAGAACACAATCAATACATCTCCATTTCTTAAAAGGTAAACAACAATTACAAATAATCATAATCGTATCCAATATAGCACATCAGGTGGAAATTCATATTTGTATTAATCACGCCATATCGATAAATCTTTAAAATCGTACCTACATATGTTACAACAGATAGATCTTCAAAATTGTACCTAAAATAATTCACTAAACAGTTCACAGCTAATAGATAAACTATACTATATTTTTTATCTGTCACTTCAATGCTACAATAAAGAGTTACCCACGCATTTGCGAGGGCCATCATGCTAGTTATATATTAAAAAGTTATATCATTGAAAACAAATTTTGAATACAATTTATGTTTTTATCAAATTTAATTATCAAACTTTCCTTAAATTACGTGCATGCCCTGTAAACTGTACCGTCGGGGGTATATTTAACTGTGATGATCAGTTGCTTCGGAGTTTAGACGGGTGTTGCCGACCCTGAGTTGGTTACATAATTCATATATATGAGCCTACAAATACTCTTTTAGCATTAGGCCAGCTTGCAGTTCTAAATTTTCAGGTAGAGAAATGTCTCAACAAAGTTTTGAGCAGGGCTGGTCCTACGATTTTGGATTAGGGGCAAACCTAGTCAATTTAAATATAGGAATATTTTTAGACAATAAATTCTAGGGTGTGTAAAAAACAATATGTGTATATAATAATACATAGTACCATAAAAATGCCCTAGATGCAAGCTCATGATGTATCAATACCAATGTCATCCACCCGTCTCTTCTCAGTGCTAATTGCTAAAATACTTAAAAGAATTAAAGAACAACTTGCAATAACTAGTGCAAAGCAGTCGTATGGCTAAGGAACTCATGGATGATAAAGCTTTTGCGAAGAACTCAATATCTAGTTTTCTTTCATTAATATCACAATAACATGACAGGAAAGGACTTTTGGAATCTTCCTATGAAACATATATCATTATAGAACAGTTTTGGACATAACAGGCCCGGTAGAAAACAAGCTTTTTCCGCGTAGCTATAAACACTATAACATAGGTGGTGGACACTTATATCCGCACCAAGCTAGTATATTTGGGGAAAAAATCTTCTTGCACATGTTGCGTGGATTCATTTTTTGGAATAAAACTACAAACTGGAGTCAATGTCGATGACTATTTGTATATATTTTTGATAATTTTTTTAATACATTCGGAAGAACAAGGTTGCTAATGGTTCCTGGTGCGGGAGTCATAGACAATATCCAAACATTCTATGAGTTGGATAGGTTAATCAAATTATGTTGTTTGTTTGTGAGAAGAACAATCTTATTAAGTTTACATTTAATTTTTGAGCGCAGGTGTTTGTGAAATACTACAGATGTGTTTGGTAGCCTTCTGCAAATAGCTGAATGCAAGAATGATAAAAAGCCTAACACCACTTATTTAACTTTTTCAAGAGGACAAAGCAGCCCACGATGTGGTTCCATTTCGACAAACCATGCGAGCAGATGATGTGGTTCCATTTCGACAAACCGTTTTGACTTTCGTTAACTGTAAACTTTAAATTTTATGTTCATGTTTGAACTTTTTTCGATAAATTTCCTTAAACTAATCGACCGTTTGAAATTTTGTTTGAGTAGCTTCAGGTCCCCATTTCACACAACTCTCATGGTGTAAGATTTGTGTTTTAGATTTTAGTGGTCGTACATGAATATATCTTTTAATGCATGTGTACCTACTTAGACTGTGCTTGATGTATATGGCTTCTTCAACCTCCGTTTAACCACCACTAATGTTGTTGTAGCAGCAGCTATAGTAGGCTACCTCTTCGCCGACGAGTTCCGCCGCAGCCGCTAAAACTTAGCCCACAATCGAGCTCCGCCGCCGTAGCCCATGTCGTCGTCATGCTCGTCATAACTTCGCCGGCGACTTCCGATTCCGCTATCCATGCTGTCATCGTGCTCGCCACATCCTTCTTTGGTGATGTAGAGCTGTGCAAATATTGTGGTCAACTTTACTCGTGTGAAATATGTAAGACAAATACTAGGTTTGACTTGTATGTGCAACATTGTGACTTATTTGAGTCGTCCAAGCCCGTATGAAAGAATAGATCAAGCTTGCACGGTGCAGCGCTGAGTGTGCTCTAAAATGCATTCATCGCGAGCGAACACGCATAGACAGATTGGCGGACTCGTGCCAGTACTAGCTCGTTTACCAAGTCCATTGACGGATGCACTACCTTGGACGGCGGCGCGTGCTCTCGGCCGCTTTTCGCCGACCATCCCGCTTTATTTACAGTACCTTTTTTACTAGCCCGGCCCGCCTTCTCCTTCCGAAAGGACATTCAAGACGGCCCACTTTATGTTCCCACTACCGTTCGCCACGGAAATCCAACGGGCCACGCACACGATGCTGCGGGACCCGCTTCCCAGTGACCACAAGCCTCCCGTCAAAAAGCAGCCCGAGCTAGCCGACGAGCAGAAGTGCACGGCTCATCTCGTCTCCACCTTCGTTACCACCGTCTCTATCTCCGGACACCTGCTTAACACCACTCGAAGGAATTTTTCCCCGACGGCAGCAGGAAGCAGGGAAGCTGCAACAAGTAGGGTGCGAGCTTGAGGCAAAAGCGTCCATGGACTCCCGCAAGGAGGTACGAGGATCTTACCTCCAATACCTTCCGTTATTCCGTAGGATTAGCTTAGATATTCTTTGCTTGTCTATGCTTCTTTCTTTCTCATGCTTTTCGGAGCTATATTTGTCTGGATGAACTGAGCGCAAACTGTGGTAGTAGCTCATTTGTTCGGCCGGCGATTAGCTAGGTTTACCAAGAAAGTGCAACAAAATTCCACTCATCCCCCAAGAAACAGAGCAGTTCTTGGCAGAGTAGCTTGCTAGGAGCCTAGGAGGATTACGGGGAAGATTACACTGCATGGCTAGATCGATCGTTCTAAGAAAGCTGCCCATGGCCGATTTCTTGCAGGAGCAGCAGGGGGGAGCGGTGGGGTGGATGACGGTGCCGACCTTCGGGGACTGGGACATGAAGAACGGCCCCGTGCCGGACTACTCCATGGACTTCTCCAAGATCCGCGAGATGCGCAAGCAGAACAAGCGCGAGCTCTCCCGGGCCAGCCTCGGCGGCGACGACGACCTCCTCGCCCAGCAGCACAAGGCGGCGCAGGCCCAGCCAGCCAAGGCCGACTTCGCCCCGGCTGCCGACGACCACCACCGGCCACTCCACACCGCCCACGACGATTCCCCCACGGTGAGAACGACTTGGCTATTACTGTAGTACAGCGTGACACTTTAACTCACACAACATATCCATGACTTGTCTGCTATGTTACTTCCATTGTCTCCGGCGCCTTTTATCTGTTCCGGATTGTGTGATGAAAATTTGGATGGTGAAGTAGGTATTGATTGCAGCGTGCAGTTTTTGCCCTAGAGAATCATTATTCATCACTCTTAGCCTTACTGTATGTGAAACCCTTGGAAATTTGGTCAAAAATTTGAGGAGAAAGAGAGGCTTCTGTTGCTTTGAAGTGCAGAGCAGAAAGGTTTGATCCCTGGCCAAGTGAATGGGAGAGCAAGGGCCGAAGCCTCCTCAGCCTTTCAGAATTAAGAAATGAGAGACAGAATATATTCATGTAATTTTTAACACGCCCGGTTGTGGAGCCCATCTGAGTAGCATCACATCCATACAATTGTCATGATCAGAAAAATTTAGGACCAGTGTGACGACCTGTGGTGTGGTGACTCATCTGTTGAGGAAGACGGAAATAGTGGCCGAATCGGATGAGGCCATTGCAGATAGCAACGGGCAGCAGTAGCCGTGCTTGTCACAACTTGGATGATAAGGACATGCCCATTGAGTTTTTTCTGGCCTCCATATCTGCATTCCTCTTGATTATTAGCTGTACTGACGTATGGGCAACGTCATTGTCCACTAGAGGGGTGAGAAGGCCATTGGGGGCAAAATAAAATTAATGGTACTTTAAGTTGTATGCCATCAGTAGCAGGTTTTAGTAGCTTCAGCATTGCAGTATGTTTATAGAGCATGAATGCTAAGGGGAGCATTGCTCTATGTATGATCAATTCCTTTTGTTGGTTAGATTATTGTAGATTTCGTTGATATATAAGGGTACGTAGTGAGGAAAATTCATATACAATTAGGGAAGAAGCAGCTTTGGACAAATATCTTGATAGATTATGACTTAGATAGTAACATGTGGTTATACAAGTGTTCTTTCTAGGGAAGCCTGGTGTTTGCTTGGCCGTGATTGCATGCGCAGTTTGGTGGCATCTTGATACTGTTAATGTTTGTATCATACCTGATCAAGGATTCTGGCAGCAATGAACTACTCACAATGTAGTTGTTAACTCCTTCCAACACAAGAACTTGCATTTCTAACTTTTCCTTCGCTGTTTATACCATATAAATGAGTAGTTTACTGTTGTTTAGGACTTCATTTTGCATCTCGACCTGACATTTTCTGCTCGTTTGATTTTTAGGGAAGGAAAAAGTTCCTGAGCTATTTCCAGTGCTGTATCAGAGCCTGAAGGATTGTGTTCGATGCCTGTGAAAATCACGGTTCATAAGCCTGCGCAAATAGCTTCTTAGGTTTCTTCAGTATTGTAAAGTTCGCATAATGTTGAGTCTCCTGTTCTGTAATCATGTTCTCCTTTGTGAGAGGAAGGGGTCAAAATTGTGAGAGATGAGAGGCTCCTCTGTTTTATTTCAAATGGTATGCAACTTCTAGTGCAATATAATTTGCAATCTTTCGAGGGAGGATTTTGAACCTGAAAGCCAGAAGGTCCGTGGTTAATTTGGATGTTTGGTCAGAGTATAATTTGGGCTGATTGATTTGGAGGTTTGGTCAGAGTATAATTTGCGCTGATTTGGAGGTTTTGTCCTATTGACTTCTCTGCCCTCTACTTTTCTCCAACATAGAGAATGCCGTGTTGTACGCGTCAAAGGATTTGTTGCTTCTACGGCAGGCTGCACAAAGGATCTACATAAAAACTGCATGTCCATTACTACCACAAGACTTCCCTGCTTCTACGGCAGGCTGCACAAAGTCTATTTTTATATTTTGAAATTTTGTACTGTTTATGAGACTAGTTGACATGTACGTGCACGTTTTCAGAGCAGGCATTAATGAAGCCGAATGAATACATTTTTTTGTGGAGGCGAACATGACAAAAACCGTAAAAATTAATACAGAAATAAACATGGTGAGAAATAGATGTAAACCAAATACGATGCGTACATTGGTATAAAAGGATCCTTCAATAATGCAGGAAAATCAAAACAAACCAACAAACTTATCAAGGTTTTAAGATGTCTTGATTATATAATGTAGTAGGCAGAAACATTACGATCATCCACCTCCATCACCTTGTTGGCAACAACTTCTTGACGTCCTCCATGTCGCTCCGCTAAACGACGATTGTCTGTCCCGAGGCGCTAGTACAGGTCGCCTCCCCGGGGCAAACATGACTTCCAATTCCCGACCTGGTTCTGATACCAATTGTTTGGGACACACCCGCACACGGAAAACTTTTGCCAAAGGCACGTATCGTGCCCGTTCTTTTTCTTTATTTCTTCTTGATATCTCTCGGTACAACTCGATGATTCAAAACATGGCCGCCGACCGACCCAAACCATCTAAACCTATTCAAACTAGTACTGCTACTACCAGGGGCGGAGCCAGGATTTGAACTTAGGGGGGGCGAGCGATGAAAACATAGGAGAGCTCGCCGATACATGTGGGCAGAAAGGCGATCCCAAAAATGAGAGCGCGATACTTGATGTTATGAAACGCAAACTCGGCTACATTAGTACGACTAAGACACATCTCGCTCAAGATAAACATATTCCTCTCCTTTTAAAAATAGTGTGTAATACCTATATTTGGGGTAAGCTAACACGTATTATCACAAATGGAAAATTGGCAAGCAAATTGCAATATATGTTTGATCAGAAAGTATCTACTTTTTCACATGTTTAAATATACTTAAATGTCACAAAATTCTGAATTTTCAGCATTTGGCCAGATTTGAGATCGAATCAATTGGAGGAAACAATCTAATATATTGTTTCTCATCATTTTTAACTAAAAAGTACAGTAAACTGAAATAGAACTTACATTAGTAATAGTAGTAACCAGCAGTTACCGTAGTCTCCTGACTATTTGCCGCGTAACTACGCCGAAGTGTCAAACGACAGCAGGGAGTCAACGGCGGCGGCAACCGTCCGGCAAGTCAGAATCGAGCAAGAAGCCTGAGGCGGCGGCCAGGGCACACGCACGCAAGGCAAGGGCAGCTTGAGATGAACAAATCGATCGCTTCGGATACAACCATATAGAGATCAGGATGGCCAAGACTTACACCGTGCATGGGCCGTTGTGTTGGGCTTTGCTATTGATGTTGTGTACCCGATGGATCAATAACAATTAAATAATGGGCTGATTATAAATAGCTTGGGCCATTAGTACTAATACGCATTAGGGGGGTCCCGTCTCCGCCCCTCGCTACTACTCCCTCCATTCTGAATTAATTGACTCAGATTTAGTTGAACGGAGGGAGTACCTAGTCTGATACAAACTCAGCTAGCCCAACTCATCGTATACACGTGACCTCCTGTCCTAGCTCTACTTGAAAATCACAAAGACACATACTTGCAAACATGGTAAGACATGTACCAAAAACTGCAAAGACTAACCTAATCAAGATTATTCCTAACACACACAAATAAAAAAAAATCAACTTCACCTAGAAGAGGCTTTTAAACAAACAACATGAATAAAGTAATAAAAAATAAATATTTTTATGTAGTTAGGTAATCTGTATAAACTCTATACTTAGAGTGTTGTCAAAACAATTATCTGAAAGAAGTTTACAAAATGAGTAATGTCCTCACTGAGTTTGTTAGTCTTACTAGCATCAATCTCAGACAATGCTTGGGCTTAGAGAACTTATCTTCAATAGGAGGTTTATAATTTTATGGATTGTGTTCATAGTTTATATTGTTCTTTATGCTTGGATAACATGCAATATTGTTTGGGAAGAGTTTCATCCCTTTTGCATTCATGTCGTCTCAAGAAACATGCTTTGTTACAATTGGACAGAGATTACTCGCTGATCCCCTAAGGTGAAAGCATACGTCTTATATAATCTTATAGTGCTTACTATGATGACACAAAATAGTTTTTTATGCTTTATTTTTATTACTTATAATGAAGTCCATGGTGTCATGTTAAATGATGTGTATATGTTTACTAGAGGAAAAATAGTATGTGTATGTACCCGAATTAAATAATGCAAATTCAATATGTTATTCAGACGATCACTATGTAGCTGGAGGGTAAGATTTCACTACGGTCATCTAGCTAGTATGTTTACGTACCCAAAATACTGAATAAAAATCAATATGCTATTCAGAAGATTATAGTTGGAGGATAAAAATTAGAAAGGGGGGCATATGCCCCACCTCCCCATAATTTTGAAAACTTATTTGAGAATATAGTCGATAGTTCAATCTAAAGCATGCATGAAAAGTGACAAATTTGCGCCATTTTGGTTGGTATTTACTAGGTTTAACAAGGATGATGTAATCAATGCTACCAAATCTACAAAATTAAGTGAGGATGTCGTTGCTGGTAAGTGTAGCATTTCATTTGGTTGAAAAAACAAAAAGTCATGCATGTTTAATAAAATGCATCTTAGCAAAAACTTTTGATGCTATTATTCCATATTGCATTGTCGGCAACTAACAATGATTGTGTTCAAGTTGGCAAAGCTTGTGGTGTTGGTTTTAATAAGATATCAATTTCGAAGCCAAATTTGTAAATATAAATTGTGAACAAACAATTAACAGTGAGATCTACTTCCTAGGACGATAATTTTCTCCAATTTGTGAGTTTTGTTTTTGTTTGAAATATAATTGTGTGTCTTATTATTTCAATGGATCCATATTTTGTGCAAGTATCAATTATATGTGTGCTTATTTTTCTCTATGGACAGTTGTACTTTGTTGTTATTAGTCTATTAGAAGTTCTGCTACATAAGGTTGTGATTCTAAATATGAGGTCCTTAAGAACTAACCTTTCATCTCAAAGCATTCTTTACCTTGGACTGTTTACACGATTACCTATTCCAATGGAGCTTGAGTTTCTTCAGATTCTCTACTGAAACAAAAGAACAGTATGATGCATAAATTATTTTTCTCAGTGGTCTTAAATAGCTACCAAACATAAATTTGTAGAAGGCTTTGAGCACATCAATATGCAAGAACCTTCATAGAAAAAAATCAGCTCTACTCTCGAAGTCACTTTGTCAAGGGTTTTGTGAAGGGAATATGCCCTAGAGGCACTTAATAAAGATAGTTTATTAATCATATCCCAATTGTTCATTATATGTTTTTGTGTCATGCTATAACCGTATTAAGCGGAAACATTAATACGGGTGTGATGCGTAAACAACCAAGTCCCTAGTAGCCTCTACTAAGACTAGTTTCATTGCGCGATTGATGATCGAGGTTTCCCGATCATGAGACATGGCGTCTGTCGGCAATGGAGTCATATCGTTAGGTGGAACGATGTGATGGACTTACCCATAATTTGTAGGACGTAGTCATTACGCCTTAAGACCGTGAGATCAACTCTTATTGTTATCCCTGGAAGATACTTTGATCGCACCAAACGTCATATCTTATATAGTGTGACAATAACGGTGATACTTTTGGGTATCGGAAAGGGGTAGTTGAGACGAGGGGTCAAGAGCGGGATTTGTCAGTCCGTATAGCCGGATAGATACTCTAGGGCCCACTCGGTGAGATTATGTCAAATGAGTTTGCAAACATGTGACTGGGTCACCAGCTGACATAATATCATAGACGAGTAAAAGATAGTGTTGTCGGTAACGAGATCATGCTAGGTATGGAGATATCTATGAACGATGCTCGGACACACTAAGTATCGCTATGACAAAAGGTTTAAGACTCGACGTCCAGGTTTGATAGATGAAAGTCATTCGTTATATCACAGGGGTTAATTCATGGGGTCCAGGCCTACGAGTTAATCATTGATCGGAGAGGAGTCTCGATCATGTCTGTTATTATATCGAACCGCTAGGGTAACACACTTAAGGGGTTTCGACAAGACAACCGGAAAGGAAAGAGATCACCGGGAACGTCCCGGGAGAGATCCGATGGAGATCGGGCAGCGACGAAATAGTTTTCGGAGCTAGAATAAATTATATATATTATGTTTGATATTAATTAGTGTAATTAATGTTTAAATATGATTTTATATATTTATTTTCGAATTTATTTAGGCTGATTTCCCTAAATGGGCCTTCTGGTGGAAAGAAGGCCCATGGGGGGAAAAACCCTCAAGGGAATTCGGTGGGGGAGGCTTGGCCGGCCTAGGTGGGCCAAATGGGGCCCACCTAGGGCCGGCGCACTAAGCCTGGCCGAACCAGGCATGTGGGATAGTCCCACATTGCCTGGCTGGCAAGGTTGGCTCCCTCCGGGAGCCTATATAAGAAGGGGCACCCCTGGCCTTTTAATTCAACCAATTAATTCCCTAATTCTCTCTCGATTTCGTGATTCCCTTTGTCGGAGTTGCGCCGAGTAGAGAAGGGGGATCTCTCTCCACCATAGCCCGCTGCCGCGCTGCTGGTGTTCCGGTCCAAGTCTTCCGCTGCTCGTCCTGGACTGGAGCTTCGGAGGCCGTCGTTTCCACCGTATGTGTGTGACGCCCTGCGAGGTGCCACGCTAGTGGTGCTGGGAGGTCGGCTTCCTCCACCCGACCTCGAGGTCATCTTCGTCGTCTTCTTCGCGCCGAGTTCTTCACGACCTAGAGGTCGGCTACGTCGTCTTCGTCGTCAACGCTTGTGCGGGAGCGTAATCCCCGCTTTTCGGTCTACAAGGGTATGTATTCCGATCTCCGCCGTACTTCTATATCTGCATAGTGTAGATCTTGGCTAGTTTAAGGATATCGTTGGTAGGAAAAATTTTGTTTTCTGCATGCGATCCCCTTAAGTGGTATCAGAGCCGATTTATCGTAGATATAGCTGTACGCTGTTAGAACCCGTGTTCTTCACGGGGGCACCGTTCCTGTTATTTGCTACCCTCTAGCGTGCACTTGTGATTCCAGCGGCATCGAGTTGATGAAGCGGCCCGGACCGACTTTACGCGTACGCTTACGCGAGACTGGTTCCACTACTGACATACGGCTTGTACCGTATCTGTGGCTGGCGGGTGTCAGTTTCTCTCTCTTTAGTTGGTCTTGCATTTTCAATGGAGGGCCCGAAAGGGATGCTTAAACATGCAATTATTGGATCGTTGTTGTGGTCATAAGTTCGTAGGTAAGAAGCGGTTCTTTTTACGACAGCCCCAAGCCACGTAAAATATGCAAAAGATAAAGTAGAAGCGTCTAACTTTATTTTGCAGGGGCAATGTGATATGGTCAAGGTAGGTTTATTAAATTGTTTATGAACTGCGGGCGCCAAGAAGACCATGGCGCAATGGACTATATCACATCGCATTACATTTGATGTTTTGTGTGCATCTTATATTGTGTGATTATATATATTAGAATATATTAGTTACACGGCGGTAGTTATATATAAGATGATCCCTTCAAAATACCACTAGTGTTCTTCCTCCAACGAGCACCACCAAGAAAGTTCTACGTTATGAGGCAGGCCGTGACGATCGGGTGTCAGACATATCGGCGTTCGCATATAGTGGGTGTAAGTCATGTTGCACAAGCGTTACGTGGAGGTTATTGTGGCGAGCCTAGCATATGCAGATATGGCCTCGGAACACGGAGGCCGAAAGGTCGAGCATGAGTCACAGAGTTGTTGTGATTGACAATTGTCTACCCTTGAAGTTGTGCTGCCGGCTCTGACGATGAGGGGTTGTGCAATGGATGGGGGTCGTGTAATCGCTTAAACGACCAGGAGGGATGTTCGTTTGAGTGGGAGTTCTGATAGTTATTTTCTAAAATACTAGAACTCAAAATATAATGAACAAAGTCTGCTTTGCAAACCTTTGTAGATATTAACCAATGTAATAGCATCTTTCAAAATTAGGCGCATTCCTGCGATTGAGAAACTTAAAAGGTTGGGTCCAAACTTCATAGTTTTATACTTTAGCTTGAGGATACTCCTTGTTTGAACCGTTAGCTCTTTGTGATACAATACCCGCTAGGAGATAAACCCGGAGATTCCGCTAACAAAAGAATAATTTGGATTATCAAGTTTTTGTGCGGATGATATCATCATAGTCCAGTGTATGCTATGATCTCCTCCATAGAGAACCAACGGTGGGTACGAGTTATTAGATCGCGAACATATGAGATGGTCGCTAAACTCGGGGTACCCCTAAAGTTGGGTTGATGAAGTTTATCAGTACGTTGACTGATTGTCTTCTCAACCAAGATGGAAGAGAATACACACATTGAAGGAGCACGTGGCAGTCATACTTGATGACATATGGTCATACTTGATGAACATTGAGACGCCTCGCTCAGCTCGATCACTGGATGACAGACGTCGTTGCCAAGTGCAAATGCTATGTCATAGACTATGTCATGCAAGGGGAATCGTTCACCTTCATGGTTCTTGATTACGTTGGAAGTATCAAGAAGATGAAACAGATCGCCGGAAGTCATCAATGATGATGGTGTATATATGATATACATGTTATGAATGTTTTAGCTAAGCAAGTACTCGCAGTAGTGACTAAGTTTTTGATACTAGTCATGTTTTATGAAAACCAGGTTTACTGCTTGAGTAGCTTGAAAGGATGAGGCGACATTGCGCGTTGATAATGGCAGACAAATTGTTGTGATGGCCATAGACACTCTCCCTCTAGATCTACCATTTGAATAAATTCTTTATGATCGCCTGTTAATATGATCGTTATAAGTGTGTCTCCTCTAGCGAGACAATTGTTCATATATATTAGTGACAAATTCGTTGTCCTATATTTATGAAGTAATGATCATATGCCGATTTGAATTTAGATGGTAGAAGCTCCCACATTCATAATATTAATGCGAAAGGATACAAACTTAATAAAGACACCACATATGTGTGGCACTACCGTTTAATTCATGTCAATGTTATAGTCAATGAATTAGCTTCATACCGGATGGATCTACAAGTCCTTAGATTTGATATTTTGACACTTGCAAAATAACTAAGACACTGTTTTCGGAAAACGGGCATATAACTTATTGATAGTCATGCATATAGATGTATGTGGATCAATGAAGTAATTGACGGGTAGTGGAGACCTTTATTTCGTGAACTTCACTGAACGTTTTGAGTATAACTTATTGAGAATCGTGCATATGGGTGTATGTGAATCAATGAAGTACTTTAACGTGTAGTGGAAGTTTTTATTTCATAGACTTCATGAATATTCTGAGTAGATATATGGATATCCACTCAGGGAATGTTAGTCTGGAATTTTGATTCGATCAAACAAGTTCAGAATGAAGTAGGAAATAAATTTAACAAGAAAATCAAATTCCTGCGATACAGATCGAGGAAATAAAGATTTGAGTTATAATGTTGGCACATCATTGGAAGACTTGTGAGAAGAGTTCCACAAATTACGTCACATGGAACACCATAGTGTTATGGTTTGTTAGGACGTCGTAATCGCACCCTATCGGATAGTGTGTGGTAAATAAATCTCTTATCGAATTATTGTGATCATTAGAGTCATATGGTAGAAACGTAACATTCACGTTAGATAATAGGGAAACCATTTAAATCCATGGAGACAATACCATATGAGTAATGGCATGGCTTCTAGCCTAGATTGTCGTTTCAAAAATTTAGTGTTTCGATGTGATCAAACCTAAAATGGATTAATCTTTGTAGTGTACCGTACCTAAAGAGTTAGTTGGGTACATGTCTCACGACATAGGCAAAATCGTTGCCGGGATATACCTTGCGAAAGAAATAGTTTCTTGTCCAAGGTTATAAGTGAGAAAGAAAGTAGAGCAAGACGAAGTTGATGAACTTTCTCTCCAGACATCAGAGTGGCGCAACCGAAAGTGTTTTCGGTGTCATGCTCCACAGCTTGAAAAAGCTGATGATACAAGATCATGATGCTCTGAGCTCATACTAAGAACGTAGGCGTACGAGGTTGTGTTCCACACTGTGTGTTACGACAATCTTGTTATGAAGGTCATATTAATGGAATATGACCGACCTACGAACTACGAAGAAGAAATGGTGGACCTAAGTCCGAGAAATGACTATGAGTCATATATGATCCGAAATAACATCCATGTACGATTACCAGGTAATGACTTGGGAGATCTTCTTGATGGCATCTAGGATGTTAACAGAATATGAAATTTTATGAGAGAGTAGACACTGATAAGGATCGATTTGTCGTGAAACAGTTCCGACAGATTCAAAAGTTGACCACAATGAGATTTTGTCTCAAGTGGCGAAGCCTAAATCTATTCTGGATCGTTTAGCAATTACTATAATTTCGAATGAGAAATTGATAGATGGATAAGAAAACCATGTTTCTTAATAGTGTCATTAAGAAAGAGTTGTAATCAGTACAATAATGGTTTGTAATCCCGAGGATGCTAAACATGTATGCAAACTTCAGTTGTCCATTCATGGGCTGAAGCAAGCATATCGGAGCTGGAATCTTCACTTTGATAATGTGATCAAAGGATTTTGGAGTTGTCCAAAATAGTTGAAGAAACCTACATTTGCAAAGAAGTGAGTGGGAGCAAAGTAGCTTTTCTTGATCTTATATGCAGAAGGCATATTTGAGTGGGAGCTAAGTAGCTTTCCTTGATCTTATATGCGGAAGGCATATTTGAGTAGGAGCTAGGTGTCATTCGTGATTTTGTATGTAACGACATATTGAATGACACAATCCTCTAGTAGAGTGTAAAGGATTATTTAAGTGATTAAATTTTCTATAAATGAAGTTAGGAGTATTAGGCATTCGATCTATAATTGTATAGATCAAGAGGGGCTTAATAACATTAGGTCGGAATATTTTCCTAGGTTAAGATTCTGAAGTGTATCAGAATAGAACAAGCGAAAAAAGAGGTTCTTACTTGTATGACTAGGTAAAATATTAAGTTTATCTTTGCATGTTCAGTGATAGCTGATGATGTTCGACATCCTCTATGCCTCAGACATAGATTCTATCAGACTGAAAGCTCGACTTGGTGTGACCCACGTTCTTGGTTGAAGAACGGGTTCTAGAGTGATCCTAGTGTGGATCAATGAACAAATGTTAAGTATATTATTCAGTGTCTGTGAGAACTGAAGATATGTTTTCTGGTAAGGGGTAAGAGTGGAAAGACAACTTGTCGTAAATTGGTTACGATGATGCAAGTTATGACACTGACCCATACGGGATGATGTCAAACTAGGTGACACAGAATTGTTGCAAAGCACATATAGGTCTCAATGTGTGAGATCTGTTGACTGTATTCCTCTTCCACGAGACAAGCATACACCAAGATGCTATGGGTGTTGAGCTTTTACCAAGTTGTAAACTAGATTAAGTGTTACTCTAGTGCAAGTGGGAGACTGAAGGGAATATGCCCTAGAGGCACTTAATAAAGATAGTTTATTAATCATATCCCAATTGTTCATTATATGTTTTTGTGTCATGCTATAACCGTATTAAGCGGAAACATTAATACGGGTGTGATGCGTAAACAACCAGGTCCCTAGTAGCCTCTACTAAGACTAGTTTCATTGCGCGATTGATGATCGAGGTTTCCCGATCATGAGACATGGCGTCTGTCGGCAATGGAGTCATATCGTTAGGTGGAACGATGTGATGGACTTACCCATAATTTGTAGGACGTAGTCATTACGCCTTAAGACCGTGAGATCAACTCTTATTGTTATCCCTGGAAGATACTTTGATCGCACCAAACGTCATATCTTATATAGTGTGACAATAACGGTGATACTTTTGGGTATCGGAAAGGGGTAGTTGAGACGAGGGGTCAAGAGCGGGATTTGTCAGTCCGTATAGCCGGATAGATACTCTAGGGCCCACTCGGTGAGATTATGTCAAATGAGTTTGCAAACATGTGACTGGGTCACCAGCTGACATAATATCATAGACGAGTAGAAGATAGTGTTGTCGGTAACGAGATCATGCTAGGTATGGAGATATCTATGAACGATGCTCGGACACACTAAGTATCGCTATGACAAAAGGTTTAAGACTCGACGTCCAGGTTTGATAGATGAAAGTCATTCGTTATATCACAGGGGTTAATTCATGGGGTCCAGGCCTACGAGTTAATCATTGATCGGAGAGGAGTCTCGATCATGTCTGTTATTATATCGAACCGCTAGGGCAACACACTTAAGGGGTTTCGACAAGACAACCGGAAAGGAAAGAGATCACCGGGAACGTCCCGGGAGAGATCCGATGGAGATCGGGCAGCGACGAAATAGTTTTCGGAGTTAGAATAAATTATATATATTATGTTTGATATTAATTAGTGTAATTAATGTTTAAATATGATTTTATATATTTATTTTCGAATTTATTTAGGCTGATTTCCCTAAATGGGCCTTCTGGTGGAAAGAAGGCCCATGGGGGGAAAAACCCTCAAGGGAATTTGGTGGGGGAGGCTTGGCCGGCCTAGGTGGGCCAAATGGGGCCCACCTAGGGCCGGCGCACTAAGCCTGGCCGAACCAGGCATGTGGGATAGTCCCACATTGCCTGGCTGGCAAGGTTGGCTCCCCCCGGGAGCCTATATAAGAAGGGGCACCCCTGGCCTTTTAATTCAACCAATTAATTCCCTAATTCTCTCTCGATTTCGTGATTCCCTTTGTCAGAGTTGCGCCGAGTAGAGAAGGGGGATCTCTCTCCACCATAGCCCGCTGCCGCGCTGCTGGTGTTCCGGTCCAAGTCTTCCACTGCTCGTCCTGGACTGGAGCTTCGGAGGCCGTCGTTTCCACCGTATGTGTGTGACGCCCTGCGAGGTGCCACGCTAGTGGTGCTGGGAGGTCGGCTTCCTCCACCCGACCTCGAGGTCATCTTCGTCGTCTTCTTCGCGCCGAGTTCTTCGCGACCTAGAGGTCGGCTACGTCGTCTTCGTCGTCAACGCTTGTGCGGGAGCGTAATCCCCGCTTTTCGGTCTACAAGGGTATGTATTCCGATCTCCGCCGTACTTCTATATCTGCATAGTGTAGATCTTGGCTAGTTTAAGGATATCGTTGGTAGAAATTTTTTTTGTTTTCTGCATGCGATCCCCTTCATTTTGAGCAAGTGTTCCTTTTGAAAATCTATTGTATCTTCATAGGATCAAATCTAAATAAATTTTGGACCCAGAAAATGTTAAAATAAATTTATACTAAATTTAATACTTTTTGAAATATATAATAATAAAACCATATTCATCGTGATTAAGTTTTTCTATTACTTGGATGACATAGTTAAAACATGATATTTTTTATAATATTTGCTATTTTCTTAATTTTTATGTATATTACTAGATATTAAGCATGATAGCAATAAATTAAAGTTCTATTTTCTAAAAATGTTTTACTTCAGGTGTTTTTCGTTGGTGCAAATTATTTTGTATAACATAGTGGCGTATTATGATAAAATTAATCACAGTAGGAGTAAAAATTTGGAAATTATAAGCTTATGTATTTGTTTCTGCAACGTTGTAAATATTTGTGTAACCCAAACAATTTTAATCATCCATATTTCTAACTTTGATGAGACTATTCTTACTTCTCATTGTACCCTTAAATTTAGCCATATTTTAGTAAGTATCCCAATCAAACATGTTAATTGGTTAACTGACCATTACGTATTTTTTGTATGTTTCATTCTTATTAGTCCATTCCATTGCGTTCACCTATTACTCCCTCTCATGTCCATCTGGAACCAGTTGTACTTGTCCTATTGCCGGCTACACCACCTTTCTGGCAATAGTAGTGAACTTTTAAATTTTTTTTTTGCTTGTTGTATCCCGTAATGACTTCAGTAAAAAATTCCATTTCATTGCATGGACAATCTACTAGTGAGTGGTTTAAAAAGAATGGTTTCAACTTTACTCTTGTAAGGTGTCCATTTCATTGCATAGACAATGTACTGGAGAGTCATTCTTCAAAAGAGTCATTCTTCAAAAAGACGTACTAGTGAGTGGTTTAAAAAGATTGTTTCAACTTTACTTTTTTAATTAAGGTTAATAATAAGAATAAATTATTATTATTTTAGATTAGAAGTAAATATTGTATTTATTTTCTTTAGCCGTCACACCCTAGTTAGGTTGTGTGTGTCTCCCAATGTACAATTGCGCGTCGCGATGGCTCTGGCGGCGCCTCCCCTACTCTAACAGCAGGGCATCTCCAGCGGTGCAGTCTAGTTGTTACTTGTTAGGAGCTAGGGGGAGGAGGAGTGACGGGTGGGTTCATAAGATCAAGTGCTCATGTGATGTAAGAAAGGATGAGTTGATTGCTTTTATCTTTATTCAAAGGTCAATGGTGTAAGAAAGGAGGATCTGGTTGCTTTCTATTTTTTTTATTCAAACTCCTTGGTAAAGAAAGGAGGCCCGATTGCAGGTTCTAGTTTTTCGAGGGCCTGGCTGCATTTTTATTTTATGTGTTTTCATATTTAGCGCTATGTTTTGCGTATGTTGTGAAAGTAGAAACTTATTGAGTAGCCAAATCATCTTCCTCTTCTACTCATTGAATTTGGACATCCAAAATATAGCTATATGTTACTGAAGATGCTCTAAACATCGGCGGTTTCTTGAATGGAAATGTTTGAGAGGCTTCATAAAAACCACTTCCTTTTGTATCACAATGTAAACCTTTTTAGTAAGCTAATAAGGAAGGGAGTAGGTGACTGTTGGCCGTACCCTTTGTGCATGTCTACAGAATTACTAACATTGGAAACAAAAGGCAAAGAAGATTTGCGAAATTTTTGTTTCTACTACATGGTAACATGCACGCTTTGGGAAGATGCTATTGGCCGGAAGGCGTGCTGCGCAGCTTTCGGACGCGCCTCCGGTTGAGGAGGACGATGGCGAGTAATCGTCTTGTCCCACGGCAGCCTCGGCTGGCTGTTCTGCTGTGTTTTCTGCCAGACTCTCTCTAGCAAGTAACCTGAACTTTATTCTCTCCCCTTCATTGCATTGGCAGAACATCTGCCGTTTTTTCCTCCAAAAAAGAAATGCACGCTTGCAGCTATGCAACAGCTCAAATGTATATTCTGATCAAATCCGATGGAAGAAGATGCTAAGGCCGCCGTCGCCGTGGACTCCCAGCCATCCGATGGGCTCCACGAGGTGGAACGACTCGGCATCGTCTGACCCGACGATCCTCTCAAACCTGCCCCGCAGGTACTCCACCCCTCCGCCGGAGAGCCGCCCCGCGCCGGCCGTCACGGCCCAGAGCTTCTCCATCGCCCACCCCTCCGCGTCCGACGGCGCCTCCCGCCTCGCCGCGAACCCTGCCCGCCCGCCGTTGCAGTACACCAGCCACTTCGGCGACTCGAGGAGAGCGCCTCCGCTGCCGGCCCACTCCCGCTGACACTCGAGCACGATCCTGCCCGCGGCGGCGATGTCCGTGCCCGCGAGGCCGGCCGGCAGGTCGAGCACGAGGAGCGGTGCCGGCACCGCTGACTCCACGGGCGCCGCGTGCTCGTGCAGGAAGAGGCGGACCCGTCGGTCGCCGGTGGAAGGGAGGAAGAGCGTGCCGCGGACGACGGCGGGGGAGGAGGCGCAGGAGTGCGCCGATAAGGAGAGGCCCAGCGCGGCGTGACAGGGCTGGAGCGTGGAGGCGAGGAGGCACCGGCCGAGGCGGGACCACCACGCCGACCACGCGACGTGGCAGCTGTGGCGCGCAGCCTCCTCTTTTCCGCCGCCGCCGCCGTCTTCGCCGACGGGCACGACAGCCGGCGTCATGTGTGCATGTATGTGGGCGCTGGTCTAGGTCGACGAGCGGCGCCGCCAGAGGAGTATAAAACGTGGAAGCCTAATCCAGGCATGGAGGGGTTTAGTTAGGGTTTGAGATCGACGAACCAAGATGATCGAGAGTTCGTTAAGATATCGATGTGGCAGGTAGATCTGTTGCTAGTTTTGCATGCATGCAGATCGATATGGAAGGTAAGCTTGACTTGTCCGGCTTTTGTCCTATATATATGTTAGGAATTAATTAATTAGTTTAATTAATGGGTTAAATCCCTGCTATGTCGGTTCCACATTTGGCAACCGCTTCCTTGTAACTGACTTTGTACCAGGGTATATATACCCAATATTCTATCAATGAAACCAACTGTTCCTCATTTTGTTCCTCTCTCGTTCGCTCCCGAACTCAACTTCTAACAATATAGTCCAAATCCAAACATCAAGTCAAGTTGTCACAACACAATTTTTTTCAAGGTGAAACACAGGCTTTATTTTTTTAGATAAAATTAAGACCTTTATTGCCCGACTTGAATGAACAAAGCTAGGTTCACGAACGATGATACACGCTGCGGCATACAGTTTCGCCAAAATAAGAACACCATTGTGTTGCGGCATACAACTTCGACAAGGGAAAATACAACAATCAAAGTAGATAAACACCCTAAACACCACTATGGGCTTTATACATTCAGTATGTTTCTCAGAATAAAAATAGTATCTATCAGGCACACATACATCTATCAAGAAGAGGCCGCCTTTTTATGAGCCTCCACATTCAGAACCGGCTGTTCATGAGCAAATGATCCAGATGAGCTGGTATCAGCTCACCGAGGTTCAACCGGGACAAGTGTGCGGAGGGCCCAAAATCGTTCCAAGCAACCAAGCATTCCCAACGTGTGTGCAGGTGGTTTAAGCATTATTATCTGATGATAACCTGATCTCAACTTAAGTTTGGAAAACAGTTATGCACGTGTAGCTAGCTGATCTAATAGATCCCCAGTGACAGGATTAATTGTTTTTTGCACTTAATCCGAAAGCTAGTTTTCAAAGAAGACCTGCTCAATCATAGGTGACCAATAAAAAGGGAACTTATTTCATGTTTAGAACAGATCTTAACTAACTCAACTGTATGTGTAGAAATGAGGCGCGCCGGGAGAGCCAATGGCAGCAAGCTATGCAGTTTTGTCCTTGGGCTAGGTCTTGAAAGAACACATGCTCTATCGAGAATCAATCTTAGGTGACCAATGAAAAGGGAACTTATTTTGCATTTAGAACACATCTTAACTAACTCAACTGTATGTGTAGAAATGAGGCGCGCCGGGAGAGCCAATGGCAGCACGCAATGCAGTGTTGTCCTTGGGCCAGGTCGATAAGTACGACGGTCCATGCATCAAACAATGAGGAACCTATATATGTGCATCACATATAGTTAATGGCTTATATTATTCTCAAAAGAAAAAAATTAATGGATTATATATGCATATGATCTGAACCATTAAGAACCTTTACTTTTAAGATATGGTTTGAGACCCTCCTAACAATGTGTTAAACCGTTGCAAATACCTTGGCTTAATGTTTTGAGCATATGTGCTTAAACAAAGTTGTTTGGACAAGCACCGGCTTGTTGTTAACTTTCGGTCTGAGTTATCCAGTAAATTGTGTAAAAAAAAAAAGTTATTTTGTCAAACGTGTCGCACTTATGTGCATTGTAATCGACCTACGTAATAGTACATGGTTCAAAGCTTAGCCGATTTAGTGTAACATCTTGAGTGCACATGTGTTACGATGTCCTTTGCAGACGATTAACAAATAACCATGGAGTTGTGGTGTATACAAATGATTACTATTACAAAGTACTAGGAAGTCATTTTACAAGAGAATGGATCAAACACAAAAAAGAAGTAGACGAATTTTTGAGAGTTGAGTTGAATCATACTAATTCAATACTAAGTGAAAAGTAAGCGTACAGTGCCAACTAATTATTTATACCGAACGTGAAAAACATACTTGACCAGCAATACAGTAATTTTAGGAAAATTGCCTCATTGATATTTTGTATATTCTACGAGCTTCTTTACACACTAATAGTTATATCTTCTATTTAGTTACATCTTAAATAGGCAACATTCATTCGAGAAAGCTATGTCCGCTTTAGAGGTCAGCATCATGATATTTAAGGACACTAAATACACATAAACACATACATATATTTGTAGTTCACCTAATTGGTATGAGTTAATTTGCGAACAAATGCAATTTTCTTTTTATTTAACTAGTCAAAATACTTGTCATTTTCATTAATTAATTAATAAGAAGTAAGAATTGGCCGATTAATTAGCGGGAAACCGGCCTAAAACCGAGCAATTTGCTTTCTTCAATCTTAAAGAATTCAGTTGAAACCAAAAATATATAATTAAGTTTTGTGTCAAAAAGGAAACAAGAAAACAGCTACGCTGTAATATATTCTAAAAACATAGTGCAGGTGAAATTTTAAATGTTGAATTCAAAACTATGTATAAAAACCACAATATATAAAGAATTGTACTATAACGTGGTAAGTTTGCTGACTAAAAATCATATGTCAAGATAATTTATTGGAAGTGCAAAACAGTGAAAAAGTTTAGTATAAATGAATGATAGTCTATTTTACATCGTTATAGGCCTCAAATATTTTAATAAACCATCCCTGACTGAGGATGTGGGTGGTGACAATCTTTCTAGTCTCCCGCCGGTAGTCGACGTAAGGGGCACTGGAGCCGATGAAGAGGATGTTGCTTGGGGTGGAGGTAGGCCGAGATGCGAAGACGTTGCCATGGGTTAGTTTGACTACAGTTGACACGTTAGGCGGGCGACATAACGAGCATCACATTAGACACGTGCTTCCCGTAACCACAGAGAATCATACCTGCTCCGAACAACCCTCTCTAGGATTCACTCAGATTCGAACACATGTATATCAACCTTCGCCCAACATACGGACGACACCTACCCTCTGCGTGTTATGCGTGTGAAAATGAGACACCTGTTGTTTGGTTTTATGTCTGCTCGACGTTCATTATGTGCACACATGGCCAGAAAATTTGCAGCATTCATCCATCGCACTAGAAAAGGCTGGCTAGTTGCTTACGACACATATCAAATTGAGATAAATCCACACCATAAATCTTGTATGTATGTTTGCTAAGAAAGTTCTGTCATTTCACCATGCTTATCCTAGTTCAGTTGAGCATAAGGTCTTGGTATGCGACAAGTCTTAACTAGTTCAATCTGAGTTTTTCCGGTTACTACATTTTTTCAATTACTTGACATATTATGCTACCAGTTTTTGTACAAGTTTTAAGCTTAAGTCAAATCTATCATATTGATATTTGTTTGCTTTATTTGGTCTACTGGTCCTAGTATATACGAACAAGTAAATAAAGTAGCGAGGCAAGCAAATTTATACACTGGTGTGTTTTTGTTGGAAAGATAGCTTTAGGTAGGTATATATATGTGACGTGTCTTGCAAACGCAGAGAGTGTTGTTTGATAAATGCACAGCTTACATGAAACTATGCTTCACCCTATTGACCTGTTCTAAGTTCCGCATTTTATTTTGTTAGCAATTTTTTATACAAAGTTCGTCAAATCCATTAATATGAGATATAGGTTGTTTCTAGACAAAGTGTCAAGTATCATCTTCTGTTCTTTTTCGAAACAAATACAGTGTTGCATGATATCATAAGCTCATCAATAGTTGCTTTACTTATTTTATGAAAATTTCATTGTTTTTGTTTGTTTAACTACTTGGACCTTTCACATGTGACTTATTCTGCGATCAATATACAACCTGTAGAGAAAGCTTGTGCACATGGTAAAACATCATCTATTCCGTAGATTCTATATGGCTCCAAAGTTCCTAATTACATCCTAGTTCACCGTGCATGTATCACCTTGTTCCGCAATAAATTTCAGAATTCAATATCATATCTTTAAATCTTGAATAACGTATACTCAACTATAATGTCCATCACCTTAATGGTGAAGGCATAACCAATTTAAACATGATCGGTGTTATTTTAGAAGATTCGCGCCAACCAGCTATTTCAAATCTGATCTCGAATAGTTTCTAAAATATTAGTATAACCATTTTACTAGGGCTTAACTAATTTCTACATTTCAAGGGACATATACTTACTAAATTGGGTGCACGGTGCGAAACCAGTGTATACCAATGAGAAAGCATTTTCTAACAAGTTATACATTTTTTTTAATTAAAGTTTCACAATTTTCAAATACTTGTGGATCCAAAACTTTTTGTTATATTACTATGCTTCAAAATGTAAGATTTCTTAGAAAGTAAGTTCCCGCAAACAAAATACTCTAGAATGTACTTCATTCCATTCATACCAAATTTCTATATCACAAAGAAAAACATCGTGCCCGTTTGGGAAATATTTGGAGCTACGTACTATTTTTGTTAGTGCCTGAACACTTTTATCGGTGATGATTTCACATGGAAAGTATATTGGTTGCAAGTGGTTTTTAAGTGAGTCTTGTAACTATAGAGGGAGGGAGGGATGTAGGAAGAGAGAGAGAGAGAGGGGGGGGGGGGGGGGGCAGGAGAAAGTCTGGTTCATGTACTCACATATTTTTCTAATTATTATATCGTTAATAGTCAAGAGCATTTCCAATCTCTATAAACTACCATTGCTTACTAAAAAAGGCAACAACGGAAAAGGTGTTCCAGTTGATGCTCTGAATGATCCATAATTTCTAGATGAATTTGGGAATATCTAATTTTGTCTCTCCTCTTCTCTTGTGATAGGCATCCTCAAAATTGGATCAACAAACATTTTTGGTACGTGGGGGGCATCCAACCACTGGTCCAAAAAATTGGATTGGCAAAATTTTGGTAAGGGGATTCACCGCCACGCTGCCTTGGTAAGCAGCCAGCCATTGCGAGACATGACACCTCGGCGAAAGGCCACAAGCAGCGGGTCGGCAAGAAGGCCTCCGGACGCAAGGGAGCTCGACCACCACCCTCTCCATCCATGCCAGACCTAGCATCCCTCCAGGCTGAGCAGACACCCGGGTTTGAAAGGCACGGCACCATACATTTAATTATCCATGCTTTGGTCGATAATATGCCCACGCTTTGAAAAGTTTCGGGGTCCGCCGCCACCAAAAGCAATGACGTAGCCGAGGTCCTAAGTGAAATGGCCACTTGTATAAAAAATATATTCTTTTTTCGAGTTTTTGATCATTTAAATGTACAATTTCATTGTTGAATTTGTGAATGAAAGTTTGATTGCTAAATGGAATTTGATGAGTTGTTTAGGATTGTTCAATTTTGTGTTTGATTTGTAGAAGTTTGGATGACGGGGGCCTTTATGATGACTACCATGGAAAATGACACTTGTGACATTTGAGAGGTGGATGCATGCATCGCCGAAAGGAATAGTAGAGGAAGGTGTGGACTTTGTTGATGTGGCAAGAGTGAAAGGAAGTGCATCCAGTTACACACGGTTGACGAAGATGAGGCCTGCACTGTGGGTGAAGTTCATTATTGAAACGTGTGAGTGGAACGTAGGCCTTTCTTCTTCGGCCATCCATGATGAGGCCAACGAGGACCAAAGCCCTTCTACACGACCGCGCAGTGAAATGGTTTTGTGCATAATCTATCACCTTGCGAAGAGCAATTGCTACCCCGAAGTCCAAACGCACGTGGTGACACGCCATGTTTTCCCGACAAGAGTGTCATCGCCGAGAACATGACAAGCATCATCCTTCGAACAGCCATATGGTGGGAGACTCGTCAGCACATTTGTTTCTTAAACAAAGCAGTTGATCTAGGCGCCAAGAACAGTTCTACGCGGCGGTGACAAACGTACATAACACAAGAACAAGAAGAAAAAAAAGCTACACCGTCTCTAGTAACGATGCTCCGTCGCCGGCAGCAACGTCTCTCCCTCCATGCTGCAGGGGTCACCACGACACCAGACAGCACAGTACCTGACAGAGACAGGACATGCAGTGTTGCCGGCGGCGGCTAGTAGGGGCTCTGCCCCTGGACGTTGCCGTGCGGGTCGTAGAGGCAGAGCGTGAGGGTGGCGCCGGAGGCGCAGCTGGCCTGCGCGCACCCGAGCTGGGCGGTGCGGCGCCACACCACCTGCGTGTACGTGCCGCACTGCTTCCCGGCGACGCAGGTGTTGTTGGCGTGGGTGTAGTACCTGGCCTGGTCCACCCACGAGGCCACCACCTCGGCCGGGCGCGCGCGGTAGCTCGCCCACCCCTGGTTCGCGCCGTAGGGGCTGGCGGACATGTCCGCGAACGCGCAGTTCTTCTGCCCCTGCTGCTGCTGGGACGTGGTCGACGCCGCCGCGGACGCCAGGTCCGCGCTCCACCGCAGCGGGGCCACGCCCACCGCCGCGCGCGCCCTGTTGTGCGGCGCCATGAACTCGTCACCCGACGACGTCGCGTTGGCCGCAGCCGCCGCCTGCGCCTTGCTGGCCGGCAGCGCGCGGGCGCCGTGTGCCGGCGCGAAGGACAGCGCGAGGAGGACGAGGAAGCACGCCGCGGCCGTCGCGCGCTGCGGAGCCATGACCATGAGATCTGGAGTGGGTGAGCCGAGTAATGGCGAGCAGTGTGCAGTGAGAGTGAGTGAGTAGGTGAGTGGAGTGTGCGGGCGCGAGGGAAGTGTCAGCTAGCGAGTTATTTGTACCTGTCGTCGGGGCCGCGACGCCACTGCTCGTCCACGGGCGAGTGGCGTGCGCCGTTGGATCCCGCGCACGCAGCTCGCAAGCGGAGGAGCGCGGAACCTGGCGAGATCGGGGGTTTGTAGTTGTAGGGTCCATGCCGACCCGATATCTGATGCGATTTTGCTTGCGTCGAGATCCAGATCATGATCGACGCCACGTTCCGCGACTTGGACGGACGCAAGCTGGCCGGTGCGGCGAACGGCCCCGTCGGAGAGCTTGCCGGTTACCTAGGGGACGAGAGACAGAGAGTGCGACAAAGCAGGAGCACAGATAGACACGTAGAGCAGATGGATCCAAGACCAAGTTGATGATTTTTTTTCTTCTAACTGATAACTTGATGATTCTGATCAAGGACGAGTCGGCAAGCACAGTGAAGATGCTTGCAGGAGCTATTTAAAAACTAGGCAACTTGCTATGAAGATCAGAACAGTTACAAAACGGAGACGCACTGATGTACGTCGGCCAAACAGTGGCGAACTCATCAGCTGTGGAGCAGAAATAAAAACAGCCAGTATCCAGCAAAGCTTTCTTCAAGATTCAGACCTGATCCAGTCATCAATACAGTTGGGAGAAAAAGGGATCCTACATTTCTTCAGAACATAACAAATGTAGGAATAACACTAATCCAAGCATATGAAGCAATACAGGATGTGCACGAGACGAACACACACTACCGACGAAACCAGCCATCAGTGCACAAAATCTCCACAGTTGGAGGTTGGATGCACAATCAGGACAGAAACAAATGTACAGACGAACCACACCTAAGAGATAGATAGCTCACACACAGAGTAACAGGAAAAAATTAGAGTACGAGTTACACCTAAGAAATAGCTTAGAACGTCATCGGCTATATTATATGTTCGAGCACTAGCACAAACTAGGCTCAACAATTGCCGCCTTCTTCAGAAGGCAAGAAGGCAGATACAAGCTACTGCTAAGGATCTATTACTCCATCTTCACCCCCGGAGCTTCTGCAGGAGGAGGTGGTGCATACTGGAGCCAGTCTTTCGCACAGAACAGAGCCTCCACGATTTCAGGACGTAATGAGCTTCTGTAGTCATCAAGCATCCGGCTTCCTGTTGTTGCCGCCGAAAAAATGGAGCCGCCGCTGCTCACCATAGACATTGGGATGGCCAGGATATCACGGGCCATCTTCGATAGTGTTGGGAACTTAAGCGTGTTAAGCTTCCACCAGTCCACAATTTCAAAGTCTTGGATGCGAGGGGTCAGGGCTTCGTCCAGGTACTGCTCCAGCTCAGATTTTGAGGGCTGGCTTATTGCAATCTCCGAAAGATACATGTCAAAGTCAAGAAGTCCATCCCCATTGGAGGCTGCGGTTGCTGTATTATTGGCAGACACATTTTTATTAGCTTGCCCTGGCTCAACAAGGGGCTGCGCAACATAATCCTTATAAAGCTCGTGAAGAGCATCATCCACCACCTTAACATACTTCGCTGCCTCCACGCCATAAATTTTGGAATAACTGAATTCCACAAGTTTCATCTTGAAACGAGGGTCCATGACAACAGCTATGGCCAGAACAAGGTTGCAATCCTTCCAGTACTTGTCAAACCTCTCATGCATTTCTTTGGCGATGCTACTAAAAACTTGATCTTCATGGGCTATGGCATTTGAAAGTTCTAGCTGAAGTTTCCACGCCTCATGGAAAAACAAGTTAGAAGTTGGATTTGCTGCTGCCATGATGCTATGTGCAGAATCATAGAGAAACTTCAAATAGTTACAGGCAGCCTCCACCCTCCTCCAGTCCTCCGCGGAAGGTGACTCATTGTAGTTATCATCACATGTCTCCAGTGTGGTGAATGCCTGCCTATAATCCAAGGCAGCAAGCAGCATAAGATAAGTGGTATTCCACTGTGTTGTAACATCAAGGCACAGGGTCTTGGTGCTGGGAATCTCCAGCTGCAAAGCAATCTCGGCAAACCTCTCCTCTCGGGCAGAAGAAGCTTTTATGAACTTTATGCTTTCACGGATATTGTAGATCACACCATGGATCGAAGCAATAACATCCTGTGCAACTGCATTGAGGATATTGGCATAGCACCTCACAACAAACAGCTGTCCCTTAAGCATGAGGTTGTTCTTATTGGAGAGATGATCTCTCAGATTTGCACTGTAGATATCATGGGATGAGCAATCATTATCCAATGTGATGGTGAATAACTTGTCCTTCAAATTCCAGTCCGTTAGGCTAGAGCTAATAGCTTCACTAAGTGCATTTTCTGAATGAGGAGAAGACACCATCATGAAGTTAAGCATTCTTCGATGCACTTTCCACTCTGTGTCAATAAACTGCCCAGCAAGTGAAACGTAGCCAAGAGTCTGACTAGTCGTCCACAACCCTATGGTGAGGCTGATCCTTCCAGGCATACTGCTCAATGCTTGCATTAGGCTTTCTTTTCCTTTCTGGTAAACAGCATACACCTCTCCCTCCATTGTATCAACATCTGCGACCCTAAAACGCGGCTGCAGGCTCTCAGTAAAAGCAGTGAAGGCTGGCTGTTGAACAATATGAAGTGGGTAGTCATGCAAAATGATCAGCTTTGCCAGATATGAGCTGCTGCGGTCTTGATCAAATGTAGCATTCGCAAAACCAGTATATCTGTAACGCCTCTTAGAAGGACGTTCTGTGGTACCTTCACCATCGTTGTCAGTCACTACTCCAGCTGAAGTAAGCGCTAGCTTCCTCTCTTGGTTTTTTATCATGGGACACGAACCAAGTGTGATGTGCCTCTTGAGATGGCTAGTGCCTGCAATTTTTGTGCCAGAACTGTATGCAAAGGTTGACTTGCATAGGTTACAGCATGCTCGTTGGCATCCCCTCTCACCAGGCACAGGTTCAATAGTGAAGTGCTCCCATACCAGTGACTTCTTTCTCCGGCGTCTTGATAAGGTAGGTGGGGTCACCTCAGCACTGACCAACTCATGACCATGGGCCATCTCATCACCATTGACCATCTCATCACCATTTACCATCTCATCACCATGGGCCATCTCATCACCATTGACCATGTCATTAACTTGAACCATCTCATGACCGTGGATCATGTCGTCAACTTGAATCATCTCATTGCCATGGATCATTTCATCATCATGAATCATCTCATTCCCTTGAACCATCTCCTCACCATGAATCATCTCATTCCCTTGAACCATATCTACACCATGAATCATCTCGCTACCATCAGCCATTTCATTGCCATGTATCATCTCATCACCTACAACCATCTCATTGTCATGCACCAGTGCATTTTCATTGCCGTTTGGTTCACCCATCATGGCAAAGATTATCTAATGGAGCCCAGAAGCCTGTCAATTTGGAACAATTAATCAGATATAATCATGTCAGATACAACGTAGTCAAATCACAACACTTGGAATTGGGATCGTAATCTTGCATCATTTTACTGTAATAAAGATTGTGCTGCTAAACCACTCCCAATGTATATATATTTTTCGAAATGAGATTCACAAGTCTCAACTTCAAATTAGTATATTTCAGATATCACGTAGAAAGGATGTTTCGTAATGTGGAAAGTTCATCAATATAACGACCAGATCTTCAATCATCAGTGTGTTCTTAAGGCGTTGTGATCTCGCGAAAAGAAAATTGTGTGCAACAGTATGACATTAGAAGTATACTGTGTGATATTCTAAGCATGAATAATCGAATATATCATGAAAAAAAAACAGTGGAATAATGGATCTATCAAAAGCCAGGAGAACAACATAAACAGATCATTCATAACAGAAAACAAAATTAAACTTATGAAAAAAAGGTCAACGGCACCTGTACAGAAGTTGCAAGATATGAAGTTCACAATACCTAACGTGGCTTCCTATATACAAATGTGAGTATGCACTTCCCAGGAACAAGCAAGCTGGACCAATAGCAACTTAAAGGAAGGAATCTAGCTGAGCTCATATCAGCAACCAAAGCATCAATAGCCTTGGCTAGGTAAGAGATAACTTATGTTTGTAGAATTACATATCCAAACTTACAACCCAATTCCTTGAGAATTGCAAGCTTCTATGAGGCACTAAAATTTCAAATGTGACGACCGAGACTGCCCACATCAGGGCCATGGCAATACCATGTCCAGACTACCATAGCCAGAACTGTCTTGCAACGAAATCTCACAGAATTGCATAACTCAGTCACGTCTAACATGGCTAACACCAATTACAAAAACTATGCTTTCAACCATACATATCAATAATGACTGATTAGCTGCTCTGTGCACCACACCAACGGCTGACCAATTCTATACTAGCCCGAAGAACGGTCGCGACAGAATTTGCACCCGCAGAACCCCCGACATAATTAGCTCGCAAAACCCCCAACTCGCACGAAATGTACATGCCCCTCATATGTCAAATTTCATCCTCCAGAGGCCAAACCCCGAGCGGAATTCTTCTGAATCTAGAAACAATCATCTAACCCCGCCGCGTAAATTGTCTAACGAAGGGCACACTCCAACAAAGTACACACGCAGCCCACCATAGCACCATCCATATGAACCCGAAAGGTAAAGGAACCCAGACCTAAAAAGTGAACAAATCGAACACACGGGCAGGGAGGGAGGCCTAGAGGCGGGGAGGAGGAGGAGCGGGGTTTGGAGTTTGGGGGAAGGGCTTACGGAGGGGGGGGAGGCGGAGCTTGAGATCCAACTCCACTCGAGGTGGGCGGTGCGGCAGCAGGATCAGGGCTCGGCCCAAGAAGGACGAAGGCCGAATGAGTAAACCCTAGATCTGGCTTTTTTTGCTTCGGAGACGAAGGACGGACCCGGCCGCCGCGGGGAGAGGTGGGGAAATTTCGGGGGTGTGCGGGAGACGGAAAAGCAGGGGGGGAATTTATGGGCTCGCGGCCCACGGGCATGGGCCTGTCGAGCTGGCACGGGCGTGAGGCTGAATGCGGGCCACGGGTGGGGCTCCTCCGCGTGGACCGGCTATTCTGGGCACGTTTCCGGGAGGTGCGCTGTTTGTTTTGGATAACGACGATTGGGGTGGACCGTGGACGCAGGCTAGGCTAGGTGCGGCGTCGGTGGCGGTCGTCTTGGGTTTGGGCTTGGCTTCTAGGGTTTCGGTTTGGACCGTACGATGCTGCCTCTGGGTTGAGATCGGCAGGGGGAAACTGGCCTGGTTGCGGCCGTCGATGGAGTATGGGAAGTTGACAAAGACATGTTTAGAAGAAAAAAAGTTTCCTTTGTAATATCCTACATGTACATGATTTTTATCATAACAATGTGCCAAAGAACTTCTTCATGTGGTATGCTGCGAAGGAATGATTCGGTGTGTCGCCTCTTGAGATTGATGAATTCGTCACGGGTGTCCCGCTATCAACGGGGACGCTCATGCCGAATGAATATTCCCGCTTTATAAGACACAAAAAATGTGCCTAACCTAGTGCCTAAACCCTATTAGGTTTGGGTACGATCAACCTCCTAACCATATAGGTTGGTTCTCGTGAATGTGCTACGTCTGATCGGCGAAACCAAAACAAAAATAACCAACAAAGAATACCGAAGCACGGAGCACCCCAAGTCCTCATAGTTGTGACAAACGCTTTAAACTTATCTTGACCTTGTTCCATGCAATCCGTAAAGAAATTATAGAAGACCATAAGCAGAGACGAAGATCCCTGTTTGGTCGAAGGTATGGCCGCAGCCCTACCTTGAATTATGGACAAAAATTTCGGACGCACTTTTTCTTGGAACAATTTGACTGGCACGTCAAAAACATACTACTCGTGAGAGCTATGCTTATTAGTGAACACCGCACAAAATTGATTCCTAACCGAAAACAATGGTTAGGTCTTGACTCAATGGGAACCAGCCCTCTAACTTTGCAATAGCTCATTCTCAGTCTAACAAACCCAACTCTAAACAATGTCCTAAGTGGTGTATTTAAGTAAGACTTGAGTGTATTTTGGCCGGTTTACGAGGGTGGCAGAAACCAACTCTAGGCATATGATGGATTATGTTTTATGGTTCTGTTTTGGCTTTGTATGAGTCAATGTCCTTGGTTAAGGACGTGAGCACATGTTTTCTCAAGTGAGAAATGATGGATGAGAGCCCTCTTGAAATATGGCAATCTGCGCAAAAAATGACATCACAATTCTAAGTATGGAGCGAAGTGAGCCTAGCTCAACTGGTTTGGTTCCTCGTGGTGGAACCAGCCCACCCAGGTTCAGGTCCCAGACTTGGCATGGGTGCTCGCATTTTCCTGGATTTTTCAGGATTTAACCGGCGCTATGCTTTTAGCGGTAGGTGATGTGCCCGTCAACAGCGAGGTGCCCGTGGTGACTTCGTCAACCTCAAGATATGCCGGACCAGTCTCTCGGAGGTGCTCGTAGGGGTAGGGTTTGCGTGTGTGCGGTCATAGGGCTGTCTGTACGTGCGTGTTTGTGAGCGTCTGCGTCTTTCTCAAAAAAAAAATCTAAGTATGGATGCTTTTGATTACTTTTACAGTGTGGAAATTTTCTATGTTTCTATAGACTCTATTATCCCCTGATTTGAAACATTACTTTAATGAGCTATCTTAAGAAACGCTTTAGGAATTCTCTTGTCTCGACTCAACATACTCATTATTGTAGGTTCAATGTTTATAATTTGCTTGTCTTCGTTTCAAAAAAAAAAATTGCTTGTCTTGCATCAGCTGGTCACCAAAAGCAAACACTAACAATACGCGCTACCAGACTCATCACTGCAGTGGAAGAAACACAACAACATAAATGAGAGATGCATCTGCCGTGCCCTAGCAAAACCACTCTACAATTAACTGTTGGACGAACAGAGAGTCTAGGAGAACATACACCTCATGAACATAGCCTGCTGACAATTTCTACACAGACGACAAACATAGAAACAAAAACACAGGCCACCGGCTGGTTCATTACATTGCTTGTGCATACATATCCCAAGCAACGTCAGAAAAATATCTCTGGACACATATTACAACACACAGATTACACAACACATGAAAGGGTACATAGCAGCATGGAGCAGTTAACAGAGTTCTGCACAACAAAATACATTCTAGGACAGAACCAATGAAATAGATCACGGTCAGTTCACAAACTCTGCCCAAAGATACACCTACAGTTAAGGACCACCAATAGGTACTGTAAATATATGCATGCCTCGGCGAGGAAGCGAGCCTACTCCATTTTCAGCGCCTCTGGTGCAGTGGTCGAATACGGAAGCCAGTCCTTTGCGCAGACAAGTGCCTCCACGATTTCCGGACGGAGTGAGCTTCTGTAGTCATCGAGCATGCGGCTTCCTGTTCCTGCAGTGAATATGGAGCTGCCGTTTGTCGGCATGGACATCGGAATAGCCAAGATATCCCGAGCCATCCTTGAGAGTGTTGGGAACTTGAGCGTATTAAGCTTCCACCAATTCAGAATGTCAAACTCTTGGATACGCGGAGTGAGGGATTCATCCAGGTACTGCTCTAGTTCAGATTTTGAGGGCTGACTTGTAGCAATCTCAGAAAGATACATATCAAAGTCTAGAAGACCGTCACCGGTTGAACGCGGAGTTGCTTGGGTGTTCTTCCCATTGGCAGCTGCATTATTAGTTGCCCCTTGTTCAGCATGGAGCGGCTGCGCTACATAGTCCTTAAAAAGCTCACGCACTGAATCATTTACCACCTTAACATACTTCGCAGCCTCAACGCCATATATCTTCGAGTAACTGAACTCCACAAGCTTCATCTTAAAACGTGGATCCATCACAACAGCAACAGCTAACACGAGGTTGCAATCCTTCCAGTACTTGTCAAACCTCTCATGCATATCTTTGGCGATGCAACTGAAAACTGGATCTTCGTGTCTTGAAGCATTTGCCAGCTCTAGCTGAAGTTTCCAAGATTCATGGAAAAAAATGTTTGCAGTTGGGTTTCCTGATGCCATGATGCTATGAGCCGAGTCATAGAGCAGCCTCAAGTAATTGCAAGCCGCCTCAACTCTTTTCCAGTCCTCAGCTGAAGGTGCTTCATTGTAGTTATCATCACATGTTTCTAGTTGAGTGAAAGCCTGCTTATAATCCAAGGCAGCCAAGAGCATCAGATAGGTGGTATTCCACTGGGTTGTAACATCCAGACAGAGGGTCTTGGTACTGGGGATCTCCAGCTGCAGAGCAATCTCAGCAAACTTTTCCTCACGATTAGGAGAAGCTTTTATGAACTTTATGCTTTCGCGGATATTGTAGATGACACCATGGATAGAAGCAATGACATCTTGTGCAACTGCATTCAGGATGTGGGCATAGCACCTCACAACAAATAGCTGTCCCTTAAGAGAGAGGTCGTTCTTATTGGAGAGATGGTCTCTCAGATTTGCACTGTAGATATCATGCGATGAGCAATCATTATCCAGTGTGATGGTAAATAGCTTATCCTTCATACTCCAGTCAGTAAGGCTTGCACTAATAGCTTCACTAAGTGCATTCTCTGAATGAGGCGAAGACACCATCATGAAGTTGAGCATTCTTCGATGTAATTTCCATTCAGAGTCAATAAACTGCCCAGCAAGTGAAACATACCCAAGAGTTTGACTAGTTGCCCATAATCCAATAGTGAGGCTGATCCTTCCAGGCATAGTGCTGAATGCTTGCAAAAGATTCTCCTTTTCTTTTTGATAAATAGCATACACCTCCCCCTCCATTGCATCGACATCAACAACCCTGAAACGAGGCTGCAGACTATCAATAAAAGCAGAGAAGGCTGGCTGTTGAACAATGTGGAGTGGGTAGTCATGCAATATGATCATCTTTGCCAGGTATGAACAACTGCGGTCTTGATCAAAAGACGCATTTGCATAACCAGTATATCTGTAACGCCTCTTAGACCTCCTCTCCACAGTACCCTCACCATCATTGTCAGTTCCAATTGTTGAAGCCAGTGCTCGCTTATGCTCTTCGCTTTTTATCTTAGGGCAGGAACCCAAGGTGATGTGCCTCTTGAGATGACTAGTCCCTGCAATTTTTGAACCAGAGCTGTAAGCAAAGGTTTGCTTGCACAGTTTACAGCATGCCCTAGTGGCCCCTCCAGGAGCATCTTCAATAGTGAAATGCTCCCACACTAGGGACTTCTTTTTCCTGCGCCTTGTGGTCCGAGGGGTGGCCACCTCAGCGATGGCCAACTCATGCCCTTTGAGCAACTCGTCGCCATGTGTTAACTCCTCATATTGACCCAACTCATCGCCTTGAGTCATTTCATCAACTTGGACCAGCTCATTGCCTTGGATCAGTTCATCCCCATTAACTGCCTCGTTACTTGGGTCAACAATCTCATTACCCTCGACCACCTGATTGCCATTGCCAGTTTCATCAGCCATGCTGGTAGACTGGTACCTGAAAAATTGCAAAATCAGGCATATACAACATGGCAAAGTTAGATATCAGACCACAAGTTATTTGACCGAAAGATAGCAAAATAAACTTAATATGCGGTCATTCATGCAAAGAATCAATATCTGGCCACAATACAGATATTAGGAGCGAACAACATAAAATACTAAGAAGCAACTCAGTAAGGTTTAATTGGACTAACTAGTGCCACAGCACAAACGCTAAACTTTGGGGTTTGCTTCAGGCCTTCAGTACTAATGCAAATCCTATAAACAATATTAACTATGATATTTTTCTGCTCTTGTCATTAGAATCATCAATCATGAACAACTACATCCATTATATGATTTGTAATCTTTTCTAGAGAGTAGTAACAAAGAAAAACACATCAACTTCTACAAGTTATTCAGGTATATTTATTTGACATTTGCATATCAGTAATTAAAAAATGGTTACAGAAATATTCAAATAACCTTCTGCAGAGTGTTCAGATGATCTGAGGAACTAAGGATCAAACATAGGCAACTAAGAGCGGCACATGCCAATTAAGTTCCTCCAGATTGACCCATGCAAACCTAACTGGCCGCTTGAAGTCCCAATTAGACTACCAGCCTCATCTAGAGAAAGTCGATTGCTATTGTTCCTTGTGAATCATTGGTGAGGACTAAGGAGGCTAGAACATAAATCCCGGTGGAGGTGGTGAGAGATGAAATGAAACTTCAAATTCATACATGGTTTGAGTTGCAGTGACTGGCTTTATGCGTGAACAAAGGTATTCGTTTCACATACCTATGCAATCATCACAGAAGCTTACGAATCAAGCCATGGAGGAACAAAAAAACGCAGCAACCCTGCGCGGCCATGAAGTTCCCCCAAAGAGGCACCGGACCGAATCAAGCTGACCCCTTTCCAGATTCCTCCAAAAATCAGCATCGGCGAGTTTCCGAGAGGCTGAAAATTGTAAATCTAGCCTAGACACTTGCCATACTTAAAAACACTGTTGCTAGAATAAGAAAAAGGTCGTAGCTTTCGAATCTACCGCGCCCGTGCGCCCTGGGCATGAACTCGCTCAGCAGCAGAACTAAAATTCCGAAACTTGTACTAGCAATTTGGGCCAGCCAGGAGTGAACCCCCTCCCATCGGTGAAACTTTTACTACTCCAGGAGTAGCGAAAAACGAGACCTAGACGAAACCCCTCGCAGGGCCCAGCCTCGGCCCAATCTGACCGCGCGAGACCGCTCACAAGTCACAACTGGCGATCAAACGCGGAAAGCGCAGAGATTTTCAAACGGCGCGCGCAGATCCGACGGGAACGAGCCCAAACAGGCGCAGATCTAGTAGAGAGCAACTCCGGAAAGGAAATGGATTAAACGCGCGCGGTACTGAAACGGAGAGTGATTTGGAAAAGGTTTTGGGAGCTTGCTTACTTACTTACTTACTTACCGGAGGAGGAGCAGGAGTAGGGGAGGAGGGGAAGTGGAGATCGGGGAGTGAAACTAGGGCTCGGCCCAAGAAGCGGCAAGGCCGGGCGAGATCTGGTTTGTGCGGGTGGGGAGGAATGAGGACTTGAGGAGAGGTGGGGGACGAGGCGAGGCGCAGTAGGTGGCGAGCGAGGGAGCCTCACTTTGGTGGGGAGCGGAGTGAGGAGTGACGTTTTCGGATCCCGGCCCATCGCGGGTAGCGCTAGGGGGGGGTGGGCATGCGCCGGCGGCACCCCGTGCCGCTGCCGGCCGGGCCATGCCCATGCGTGGGTTGGGCGGGATGCTTTTTCTTCTTTTTCTTACTCCAACCTGCTGGCTGCTTTTGCCGTGGCGAGCTGGCTGTGCACGGGCCGCGGTGGGGTGGGGGGAGCCAATCTTCTGAATGTGAATCTGAATTCGCCCCGCAAAATTGTCGAACCAAGTGCACGCTGCAGCAGCAAAATATCCACACAGCAGCCCAACATATATACGAGCAACAACAAAAAAAGTGAAGGCAACCAGCTCTGAAGTCTGAACATGAGAACAAATCGAATCCACGAAGCTACAACTACAAGTAGCGCTGTTTATGGAAGGGGGAGGCGGGCGGTGCAGAATCAGGATTCGGCCCACCCAAGGCTGGCCAAGCAAACCGTAGATATATACCCTTCTTTTACTTTCGGGTAGGTTGGGTTCGACCAAACCCATGCCAAAATTGTACTATTAGGTGTCGTAATTAGACTATGAATCATAGAGCAAACAACTCATTTCAACTAAAATATAGGTGGATCTGTCCCTGGTGGTGGGTAACCCATATAAATATCATGCAAAGTATCTATCAGTATGCCATTTCTTCTAATTTATGCAGGAACTAATGTTGTGCAGTTTCAATATTGGCTACAAATAGTGTCCAAATTGTAATCTACTCCCTCCGTTTCACAATACACTAAGATGTTTTAGGTGTAACACATATTCTAGATTCACACTAAAATGAGTGCACATGTAAATTCAAACATGTCTAGATACATGTGTATATATGAATATAAAAATGACTACAATATCCTATATTATGAAACGGATGTAGTAACTTAGGTCATACAAAAGAATATCATGGGGCATATGCCCTCCTGTGTTGTCTGTGTCCACGTCACACAGAGCCTGCTCGGTCGCTCTCTCCTGCGGTATTTTTTCCATGGACCACTCTGAATGCGGGGTCCAAAGATGTATCTTTTTTTCTTATAACTTATTATTGGTATTTTGTGATTTTTATCATGTTCACATTTGTGTAAAACGAGAAAAGAATAAGAGAAGTGCTCTTGTGCTTTTCCGAAAGTTTTTATGCATGGATTTTAAAGCACACCCACGGATGTGATTAGGGGCCGGACATGGGGTTGGACCCTTACGACATCGTTGGGTTCACATGGGATCTAGAAGTAACGTAAGAGGAGTACTAATCACATCCGTCAGTGAGCCTTAAAAGTCGTGCAGAATAACTTTCCGAAAGCGCAGGAGCAATTCTTATAATAAATATGTTATAAAAATATTCACACATGTAAAAAACCAATTAAAAGTATTTATCTTATTTGAATGATTATTGAAAACAAATATTTATATAGTTTGAATGTTTTTTTCAACTGTGTAAATTTATGTTATTTGAACGATTATGTAATATGAAAATTGTGTTATATGAACAAAAAAAATGATCAAATTTATCTTACTTTAACAAAGTAAAAGAAACCAAAACATATATAGAAAAATTAACAAAAGAAAAATACTAAAAAATAAAATGGAAAAAATAAAGAATAAAGTGTGAGTGCGCTGCCGCAAATAGGATTTTCTTGAATGTCGGGCCTTGAAACAACCCTGCGCTCGCGCATATACTCCATCAATAGTAACTGAAACCACATTTTTCAAAATGTAACAAGAACCAGGAATGTGTTTGTTGTGGCACTGCTCGCTTGCCCGCCCTTCCAGAGATCCGTCCAATATTGTAACAATCAAAAGGGATTGACAATCAAAAGGGATGAGAACGAGCAGTAATTTCACGCTTTAGGCACTCTTTTGTTAGTCTTTATTTTGGCTTTTTTTGATTTTGCAGGTGCTTTTGGCTTTTAATTTTCATTGTTACATGATGGTACAAGCCAAAAGCCTTTCGATGATTTTGTGGTTTATAAGCCAAAAGTCAAAAGCCACATTTTAAACCTAGTCAAACATGGCCTAAATAGTCTACCTTTGGAATCTCAGCAATTCCTGACGCCTTACCTTCTGCATCACATAATGCTTGGCACAAGGCGCCAAGAGGTATGAGAGGTTAGACAGCGAATACTTGATCTGATACAAGATCATCACTCTGCATCAGAGTAAACTGCCGTATAAATTATTACCTCCGTTTCATAATGTAAGCTTTTTTAACTAGCTAGTTTAGCTTGCTAAAAAACATTTTTAACAGAGGTATTACGTGCGATGTGCGGATAGAAAAACAATGTCTACCTTCCAGCTACATGTGTAATCATCAGTTAGATCCGAAACCCTCTCCAAAGTTTCAGTTCCTTGTCTCCCCATGGTCATACGAGATACCGTACCAGGAATCCACCTGTCTGTCCAAGTGGAGATCGAAGAGCCCGTCACAAATCTAACTCTGGTGATAAGCCCAACATCCAGTGCAACACGACCTTTGAGCACCCTCGCACGCTAGTTCAGTGGAAGCAGCGACACGAGTGTTGAAAAGACTCCGGAGCATGTCGCGCGTACGTACGTAGCGTAGCACATGTACGTACGTTCTCGGAGTTTTGAAGAAAGTACGTACCTGGTGGCTGGCTCAAGCACTGACCAGGCCAGTGGTCTCGGGGAACACATGTGGTCCGACCGGAGCCGCCGGGCAGATAGCACATGCGTTCTCAGGCGAGAGCCCTCAGTTAACTTGCTTTCAGATTAACATGAACGACACGCACACGCATGATCGGAATCCACGACCAGGTTGTTCGCCACAGACACGGCAGCAAGCCACATAAGGTTGCACCGGCCGCGCCCGTGTACGTGTATTTTTTTTGATAAACACAGTACAGACGCAGACGCTCACAAATACGCACGTACAGACACCACTATGACCGCACACACGCACACCCTACCCCTATGAGCACCTCCGAGAGACTGGTCCGGCAAATCTTGAGGTTGATGAAGTCACCACGGGCACCTCGCTGTTGACGGACACGTCACCTACCACTGAAATCATAGCGCCGGTTAAATCCTGAAAAATCCAGTAAAATGCGGGCGTCGCACGCGACGAGTAGAGGTTTTGGCCGTCAGAGTTGGAAGCAACAATTCCTTAGAATAGAACTGTGATCTAGTTTGTCATGTTTTTTTTTAGGGAAACTTGTCATGGACCTGAGAACAACTCCAACCATCGGCCCAATAAGGATCCAGCACATAAAGTATTTCAAATTATTCAAAGTGCATAACTCAAATCCAAACTCACCGATTTCCCGTGAAGCTCCACACATGCTCCAGTAGATCATTGAGTAGTTGGATGTGCGCTTGTTGATCTCAAAATTATCGATGTGTCTCATCAAGAAAAGTTCTAGATGCTACGCAAAATAATATGTACGGCCTGCCCCTTCTCCCTCGTCCTCCACGGCATGTTGTGCAAAATTACACAACAAGATATCACCTGACACCATGTCTTTGGATCCTTAGCTTTTTGGGTCACTTGTTTGTAGTGGTCTGAGGTAGAGCTACATAACTGCAGCTCCATGGATAATGCGCGTGGAACTTGGAGACCTTCCAATTTGGAGACATCTAATCACCGCCAGCAGCAAAAAGACTCGCGTTGGTAAAGTCACGCTAGTGCTATTTCTGATTTCCAGCGTGTGTGCTGCCACACCAATGATGTTTGGTATTACCGGCGTGCGTGAGACACAACAATGGTATGTGTATCACCGGCGGAAGAAGCCACGTCGATGCTGAAATTTCATTTTTTTCTTAAAAAATTGCTATTATTAAATTTAGCGACAATAATAGTAGCACATAATGGAATAATATACTCCCTTTGTTCACTTTTATAAGGCATGTTAGATATTTTGGTTTGGTCTACATACATATCAATCATTTTTATATGTACGTAGACCATACTAAAAGTGAAGGAGGGAGTACCATAAAAAACACAGCTAGATGAGCTCTCAATGACCACCTTGACACCCTTCCACTTCCGTCATTTCTCTCCAATGAGGGCCCTCGAAAAAATTACTATCTACTTCATTTTCTATAGGAATGTAGACCATGCCATTTGACATGGTCAGCTCGGCCACATTTGTTGTTTCATCGTTCATACCAATGTTAAGATGGTTTTGGACTTCACGCCTTGCGAGGTAGGGGATGCATAGAGAAAAATTATAAAAAAAAGGAAATAGACATTTCAAGTTGGGAGCAACTAAGAACAACTCAGACACAATGTTGAATTAAATATATACTCGTCAAAATTCTATGTAGAAAGACTTGGAGCTAAAAAGCCCAGGGTATTCATCAACAAGTTTTCACCAAAATATTAATCTGGTCCTATAGACGACTGTACCCTTAACCTGGTCTCCATGCCGGCAAAGTCGCTACTCGTTTGTTCGGTTTTTTTCCTTCACTGAACAGGAGTCAAGCGGAGTTCGCGAGCCACTTATCGCATCGTTGTGGTGTTGTAAAGATTCCTTGATATTGATTGCGCCTTGACGGGGGCTGCGGCTTCAGTTGGTGTCACCATGAAGGTAGAGAAGTCTCTCGGGTGGAAAAGAAAGAAGCTACTGTCACGTGGTTACTTGCGTGTGAGTTATTCGCTTGTGATTGTTGTTTTGACGTATCGGTTTTCTATTAATTAACCGGGTAATTCTCTTTTTTAACTAATAGACCGGGAAATCTTTTGCTCCCATTTCGAAAAAAGAAAGTGGTAGATCACACAGCTAGATCAGAATACTAATCGACGCGGTTCGACATGGATAGGCCGATGGAGTGGATCGCTCGGATCGACTAATCTTTGCTAGAAAATAATTAAACTTGAGCAGAAACTCGACTCGACTAAACAACTTGTGCTGTGATCCTGTGAACCAATCAACATTTTATTGATTCCAGCGCAAAAAAGAAAAAACAACATTAATCTCTACTATACTGACAGTGATTGAAACGAGAGAGAAATGAGGAAGGGAGTGCGTGTCTGCGAGCAGGACCCGCTGCCGCGGCGGAGCAGTACGTGGCCGCCCCCATCTCCATCATCGCCTTGCTAGGTTACGCTGTGTGCAGTGGTAGGTTAGCGAGGTTTCAGGCGGTCTCTCCGGATTCCGACGCGACGCGTGATGGACGGGCAGACAGTCGCTCGCGGACGTGCATGGATGGGGGCCGGAGCCGTTACCCATTTCCGTTACGGCTGCACCCTACTCAACAGTACTACTCCAGTACGTAGGAGTAGGGGCGTGGTCAAAGATTCGGTCTCGTTTTTTGGGGGGCTGGGTAAGCAAGCTGAGCGTGACTGCTGCGTAGTACGTGCTCTGGCTTCACAGGTAGAGCCGTAGCTGCGCCCTCTGCCCCTGCATGCCCCCATCCATCAGCCCCTGTCCGCTCCTCCTCTTCCTGTCTCATCATCGTCAGCCACCCTCCCTCGCCTGCCAACTTTTCAGACCGCCGGCCTCCCGTCATCTCGTCTTTGCGCAGGCCGCACCATCCATCCCAATCCCACGCTGCTTCATTCATGCCGGCCGCCGGGGTAAATCAATGCCGTCCTGCTGCTCTCCGGCTCCATTATCTATCTGCAGTGTTCAGTACGTGTGTTTTCATGTGTACCATTCACATGACACCATTTCTATGTTTTTCGTGTGTACCATTCAAATGACACCATTTCTGTAGTTTTACTCCGTTCTACAATCCTCTATTTTACGTCTGTAATCCTATCAAATTCTTATGCTTTCCTAATTCCTTCATTTTATAATCCTATTATCCAAATAAGCCGAACTCGGCAAGTTGGATGGATGGGTGTCATCTTGCATCGTTGTCCGGTGCCACACTAGTCAGCGCCACTAAAGACGACCAGATACGTTCGGGTCGTTTATTTCGTCTCATGCTACACTAGACCACCCTGCGCCGTGGGGAGCATTTCGGTAGTGCTAGACGAAACACCGCGCGCCGCCATGTCAGCCTCGTCAGTGGCAGAGGCAGATGAGCGGGCACAGTCGTCGTGAAACTCGTGATCGTCGCAATTCACTGCGCCAATCTCGACGTCGCAGTGTGCCGTCATGTCCACCACGCCGCGCCGCAACCTTTCCCCCACATGTCAACGACGCTTCCCGCTCCGACACTCACCGCCCTCTATCCCTGCCCAAGAAGCCGAATATGGCTGTTGCAGCTGGAGGAGTTGTGCGCGGCGCAGCAGCATCCCAACGCTGAGGACCCCAAATTTGACTCAATTCATGTAAAATTTACTAGAATTTGAATGAGAAGACGCCTCCAAATTAACCATCTCTCATCCGGACGGCTCCCATAACTCTCGTTCGGGCGTGATTTAGGTGCACCGACTGCACATGCTCTAAACTTGTGAGTTGCCAAACATATTTTGGATCGGTCCAGACAGACCATAGATGAGATGCTGGTGTGGCGGCGTGGCTCGGACGAATAGATGGACGGTTTTGAAATGCGACCGGCCGGGCCGGCCGTACGTACGTACGTAATAATCTCAGAACTTAACTCAGCAAGTGGCATGGTTGTCAACTTGTCATCTTGCATCTTGCATGACCGGCCATTTTTTATATGCGTGTAAGCAGTGGTTGGTTATCACATGTGAGTGCTTGTGATCATCGCATGAATTTGAAAGCTCGATCGTCGGCCCTCGCTAGCGCGCGCGGCGATTAATCAGCGGCCTGTAGTGTTTGTGCTCGTGACTGAACTCAGCTTGGCTGTAGGCACCTCCATGTCGATCGCTTGATTAATTGATCGTCCTGCGCTAGCTGTACTACATCGTCCTCACTTCGGCAGCGTCGTGTGTTTGAAATGGCCAAATGGGACCCTAGCTAGTTTCCGCACTGAACTGAGCTCGTCCATGCATGATCCCACCATCGGCCCTGATCAAACTGTTTCAGATCGGTCCACCATATGCATCGATCAGTCGTGGGAGTGTGCCCTCTTCTCTGAATCCTAGTAACGATCATTATATACAGTATATGCTAGCTTCGTGATTGTACATTTGAAAATGAAGAGAGCGATCTGAAGATCGATGCTGCCGGAAATGTAAGAGACCTCCGAAGCTCATGCTCTGTTGCCCTGCTGCATCTGCTATACTACTGCTCCTGATGGAGTGTGTTGCCCTTTTGGACTTGTCCGCGCCAACTAATCCTTGTCTCTTGTTCAGTGGTACTTCTCCACTAGTAACACGAGAAAGTGATGGTGCTAATCACTTTTTTCAGGTAACCTATATGAAATCCGAAATTTCGTCCTTGAACACTCTGAAAGTTTGTATCGACTTGATGCGATGCTTGGGTTAATAAGTGTGCTAGTATATGTTTTGACATAGAAAATTCATTCGCCAACTATGGCAGATGCGTCTTTCTTACATCACGGCCAGGGACGGAGCCAGCTCACGAGACCTTGAGGGGGGCTGACTCGACAAGCTTAGTGTTGCAAACATGTTGAGGGGGGCAACTTTCACTAAGAACTCAGGGATTATATGGCTACTGCTCTTCAATAAATCTGAAGCATGGGGGTGGCCTAGCCCCCCTCGCCCCCCCTTGTCTCCGTGCCTGATCACGATCAACCTGAACCTATATACTCGATCTTTCTGTTCACCAATGTAAGACATTTTAGCTATTTCAGTATTAACTAAAATGAGTAAATATACATATGAAAAAAACTACTAAAATGTTGTACATTAGTGAAGTGAGGGGTACCATATACGCCAGACTGGAAGGTTGGAATTTCCTTAAGACCCCGGTTGGATGGTCGTTTTTTAGCCAAAACAATCGGGAGGACCTACGGACATACTTTGGTACCGCTGAAAATACTGGACGAGGCACCCGGAAAATCTATAATCTAGATAGACAATCCAATCGGGGCCTAAGATATATTTCTTGTGTTGTTAGAGGGTGAGCACCTCAAGGAGGGTTGATATGTGCACTCACACAACCATAGAATGTTACTCCCCCTCTTCGTGAAAGAAAGCCCATGTTTCTTCCAAAGTGAACTTGCAACAACCCGTGAGCAATCCTTTGACATACAAAATAAAAATCAATCTCAATGTGTTTTGTTTGTGCACGGAAAACAAGATTCGACGAGGGATAAGTGGACCCAATATTATCACACCACAAAATAGGTGGAGAATCCTGCCGAATATGAAGTTCCTTCAACAATGCTTCAACCCGTATAATTTCGGTAGTAGCATTAGCAAGCTCTTTGTATCCACTTTCAGTACTAGAAAGAGACACTGTAGTCTGTTTATGAGCACTTCGGATGATCAAATTTCCACCATAAGAGATGATGTATCCCCTAGATCTCCTGCCCAATCAGCATCGGATAAGATAGAAAGAGTACCGGAGACAACAAGTCGAGGAAGTAACCCATGACCAATAGTGTGTAGAATACGCTTCACAACACTCATATGTTCCTCCATAGGTAGTGAAGAAAGTTGCAAACTAACCATTTACTTGAAGGCAACAAGCCAACAACCATCATGCATGGAGATGGAGTAGGAGTGGTGGTTAATTACATTTGTAGTAGGAGTATGAAAAAAATTCAGAGGGCGTGGAAATTTATGAACATCGCATTGATCATTTTTCGTGGAAATTTATTCTTGGCCAAGTTCGTCAAACTCGTCCATGTGCCGTCGATTGCTACAAATAATCACCTGTGAAGATCAGCTTGCAGGGGGAGGAAAAGAAATGAAACCTTGTTTGAAAGGAAGGCAGGACCATTTCGGGCACACCTTTGACTTGACCCTCCCCCAAGCCTCTCCTCCTGCCGTACTAGACGTAACATCCAGAGAGAGAGAGAGCCGTAAAGTGGTAACTACTGCTGCTCACTCCTCTCTGTGTTGTTGGTCTATAGGATCAAGGTTTTTTACCAACGAATCCAACGCTTTTCACCGGGAGTTTTTCACCGCGGCTGGGATCCGAGTCAGATGACGCACGGCCCCTGGCGAGTGCGTCAGGCGGCGCATGCATGCATGGGTGCATCGGTCGTCGAGTTGTGGCTGTATAGTGACCGTGCGTCTCTAGGCTGTATCCTGGCTGTAAAACTTTTGGCCACCACCATCGGGGCACAGCCTCCCATGGTAAACGGCCCCGCCTACGACAAAGACAGACCAGAGAGTGAGCTCGCCGCCGCCGCATCGCCACCGCTCGCCGCGGAAACGTGGCGGTGGGTTCTCCTTGCTGGTTCCCGTCTCTCAGACGATTGGATTCGCCGCCTAATCACAAGATCGCCGGCCGGAGAGCCGGAAGCAGCAGTTCACCAGCAGGCTCTGGCCTCTGGGGCTCTGGGCGCTGCATGTAATTAGCTCATCGATCTCTTCTGTTTTATTTCTGCTAACACTGTCTCCGATGCTCTACGTTAATCTAATCTTTTTTGTTTGGTCGCTGACGAGTGATGAGACATACTCCTCCACTCCACCAGCTGCGATGCGAGCGAATCGTATCGGAGGCCGTAAAGTAAAGAAATCCACGTAGCCTGACTGCTGCAGCTGGTGCTGGGATCACATAGCCCCCAGAGGCCAGAGCGGAGGTGCTCCCTGTGTTACGCGCCCGGGACATAAATACTCCTCGATCTCCCTTCGGGCGTGCAGCCCAGCCGGGACATAATAAATTACGCCAACCAACGTAACGTAACGTAACGTAACGCCTACAGATACTACGACGGAGATTTCATACTTATTCATATTTTCTCCTCTCTGCTCTGGGCTCTCTGGCTGGTGGTCGTTGTTAAAGAATCAATCGTTCGTCTCTTCAATGCGCAGGTGCCAAGTCTGGAAAGTTACCGCGCTTTTTGGTAAAGCCCGGGCGGTAAAAATGCATGCAACTTTTAATGCTCGCCCGAAAAAAGATCAGCTTTGAATCCTTTGATACACTTGACCAAAAAAAAAAACCGTGAAGTGTACCAGGCTACCAGCAGCTCCGGCAGTCCAGTACTACCCTTTTTAAAGAACTCCACTCCAAAACCAAAGAGCAAAGCAAACCAAAACCCCTCCTCCTCCTCCTCCTCCTCTCAAAAGCCCCAAGAAACCGCAGCCAGACCGCCTCCTCTCTCTCTCTGCACTCCTCTCCCTTTACACGATCCTGTTCTAAAGCAATATCAGAGGTGGAAGGAGTAAGGAAGGAGAGACAGAGGAAGAACCAGAGCAGTGGTGTTTGTGTAGGGGAGAGAGGGCGTAAGCTTTTTCAGTTTGGTTTGGAATGCAGCAGCAACACCTGATGCAGATGAACCAGAGCATGATGGGGGGCTATGGTGCTTCCCCTACCACTGTCACCACTGATCTCATTCAGCAGGTCATGATCCGGACCCCAAATCCCTCTACTTTAATTATCTTTCTTTCTTTCTTTCTTTGAGTGTATGCCCTAATCCTTTCTTCCTTGTTGCCTCCGTTCCTGTCTTCCCCCGTCGTCTCTCTCCATATCTCCTTTTATGTTCTTGGCAGAGAAACTCCTCTGAAACCGAGCAACTTTTCCCGTTCTCGTTCTGTTTCCCTGCCATCTTGCTCCTCCATATCTTGTTTACCCCGCTGTCCTCTGCTCTATTTCTCATGTTCTTTAAGCTTATCACGCGTCTTTCCCCAGTAAGAACTTTGTTTAGGGATTTGAGAAGAGCTCTAGGGCATACTCAGTCTGACGACCCTCTCTTATTTTTCTCCCCAGCCTCCGCATACCCTATTGTATATGCTGATCCCTTCTCTATGGTCCCTCACACCTGATTTCTTCTGCAGTTCAAACTGAATGCTGTTTTTTTGGTCCCCTTTCTTACCCTTTGTTTCCCACACGTTACGATGTTTTTCAAACCATTATCCCCCCTTCCGACAAATTTTTGTTATGTAAAAAAAAATCCTATTTTTAGATTGTTTTGGTCGGTGCCCGGGGCGTCCATGATAACACCTCCCACCCCTAGCATTTGGCAACCAGTGAACATGCGTTCCCGGCTGCCAAAGAGCCATCAAATTCTTCCCCTCTTTTCTTGGCAGGTGCATCATGTGCAATCTTCTATCAAAGGAAACCGAGTAAAGGCTTCGATATTTTCATAAATCTTGCCGCAATCCAACGTGCGATAAATACTTTCCTAGGGACATTTCAGGGCGTGTTTATGGAAAGAGATTAGCAGTCAGAGTGGCCGGTCACATGGCCTTATTGGCCAGGCCGAGCCAGACATGATCTGGCCCATGTTCATGTGGGTAGTAGGAAACTAGGAATGTAGGTTCGCTTGCGCTGTACTGCCCTCGTTGGTCTTTGACTGCTAGATCCCTAAAGTCGGCTTAAGGCTGATACATAAAACAGCCAGGGCCCCCCTGTTTGCCTGTCCTGACCCCTGTGATAACCTGTTTTATGTGCTGCCGTGTCAGTCTATGATTGACCCTAAGCTTGATAAGATAGGCCGTTGGCACTTGGCAGGCAGATCTTTTGTATCTTTGTATATATTATCACCCAGTCTAGTGCCTCATTGGTGATTACTAATGTGTTCATATGCTGTGCTTGACTTGACTCACTGTTAAGGGAAAACATCCAGGACAGGGATGTGTTGGCATTAAGTGTGATGTATTTACAGATGTGCCTGCACTGTTCATCTTTGGTTTATTATGTTTTCTAATGTTGAAGGGTATGAGTTTACTGAAATGTATTAACGTAATATGTTGGAACTGTGCAGTATCTGGACGAGAACAAGCAGCTGATCCTGGCCATCCTCGACAACCAGAACAATGGGAAGGCAGAAGAGTGTGCACGGTGAGCCTCATCTCGTTCTGATCTCCTTGTGAACTAGCAACTGTGCTGTTGGATCACTGCACTCAGGATCGAGTGCTGCAGTGCTTTATGTAGTTTTTGCTATCTTAGCTCTTATGGTTACATCGGTTAGGACTTAGGAGTAGTGTTAGCTGTTAACAAGAACTGCCATGTTCATCTCACATGAAGGGTCTTCCCATTTTGGACAACCAAATGTGCTTACAAATGAAATGATCCATGCGTGTAGGTCTTAATGGTGATGCTATACTAAGCTTAGTATGTTTGTTGGGACCTGAGTTTGATTTGTGTTAGGTCTAGGCTGATCCATACAGTACTTATTTATCAAAAGTGTCCTTCTGATGAAGAAGTGATGACTGTAGAAAAGCAGCACTGTTTCTTGTTCAGTGTACTGTTTCTCTGCTTCTGTATTGTCAATGCCACAGAACAGTTTCGTCTTTGTTTCTCAATCATAAGTGTCACGTAACGGCATGCATGTTCGTGTTCATGATCATATATGCTTGCTGGCTGCTTAACTAGTGGTGACAGGAAGGGCCATTTTGTTTACTGATCACTGCACAATCCACCCACGTTTTCACTCGTTGTTCATTAGCTAACAGGCTACAGCGCTTACACGCTGAGCCTTGTTTTGTCTGTCACTTACTGCTGCTCGCTTGCTGCAGGAACCAAGCTAAGCTCCAGCAGAACCTCATGTACCTTGCCGCCATCGCCGACAGCCAGCCTCCGCAGACGGCATCGCTATCACAGGTTCCTCGTCGTTTGCTATTCTGATTCTTTTGGAGTAGCTTAGTGTGTCCTGAGTAGAATGAAGCCTGAATTCTCGATCATTTTTCATGGTTTTACGCAGTACCCGTCCAACCTGATGATGCAGTCCGGGCCGCGGTACATGCCGCAGCAGTCGGCGCAGATGATGTCGCCGCAGTCACTGATGGCGGCTCGGTCGTCGATGATGTACGCGCAGCAGGCCATGTCGCCGCTCCAGCAGCAGCAGCAACAGCAGCACCAGCAGGCGGCCGCGCACGGGCAGCTTGGGATGTCCTCCGGCACGACCAGCGGGTTCAACATCCTCCATGGCGAGGCCAGCATGGGCGGTGGTGGGGGCGCCGGCAACAGCATGATGAACGCCGGGGTCTTCTCGGATTACGGACGTGGTGGCGGCGGTGGCGCCAAGGAGGGCTCGACCTCGCTGTCGGCCGACGCGCGGGGCGCCAACTCCGGCGCGCACAGCGGCGACGGGGAGTACCTCAAGGGCAACGAGGAGGAAGGCAGCTAGGCCAACGGCGCCGTCGGTTGCACCGACTGGCACTTGGCATAGCAGCAGCAGGACTGAGTAGCACGTAGTATTCGATGATGTAGTGCATGGTAGTGGCATGTTAGCAGTAGCTAGGTGGCCGAGGTGGTTAAGCTTAATTTAGGTGTGAGTCCATGGAACCTGGAGGTGGTAGTGGCCTGCAACTGCATCACTACGTGCAGGTTCGCTTTGTTTTGGATCTGGATGTCAGGTTCTCGATCGATCCTTATTAAGATGTAGTCCGAATGTCGTGGGTTGTGTGGTGACGATGGTTTGTGAACACTCTATGTAGTGCTGAATGCTCATGGTGTTTTCTTCTTCATTTGCCTTTTGTTCGTGTGTCATGAAGCATGCATGGTATTTGTTCTAGTTTCTACTTCGTTAAGATCTGTACTAACAAAATGCATGTAAAACATTGGTCCATCTTTAAAATGTCTATATAGTATATAGTTATTATTGAAACAAAAGAAAAAAAATAAGACAACGTTTTTATTGCACATAATGTAACAATCTAGTACTTTTGTTAATTATATGTCGGGTTCAAATTATACCGGCTATGATATGATACTTAAGATTTCTTAAGTGTTTGCTCTAGATATTTAGCCAATACAATTTTCTAGGTAGATATCAGGTGTATAGGTATCTTTTATTACGTGAGTAATGTAAAAGATAGAAGTTTATTAGTACGAAAGAAATGGTTTTCGTATAATTCATTGCGAATGTTGCATTTCATGCATTTCAACTTTCGATAAAATTTAGAACTTCTTGTTTAAGAAGTAGAAGTAGTCGGTGCTCCTAGTGTTTAGGTCTTCACTCTAGCAACACAAAAAATCGACATGTAACTTTGCACTTGTGAGCATATTTAAAAATATACAACACGTCAACAAATAATATAAACAAAGCAAATAAAGCACTATAGCCTATGCTAAATAAGAAGAAAAATGATATATATGTCGATGTCATGTTGTGCATGATGACACAAGCGTTCATCTTCCACGTCTGCTTTAGACAAGCGTTCATCTTCCACATCTGCTTCTGGCAATTGCATATCTTTGTGTACACTCTCTCTTGCTTCCTCGTGAAGTGCATGTTTGCCTCACCAACAGGGTTGTGGAAGGTCTTGACAAATATCGATCAACGAGGATATATGTCATTTGCTAGGAAGTATCTCCTGTCATACTCACGCCCGTTGACCACATATTACACCCGGGAGCTTGGCCGGCAGCAAGTCTTGAAAACTCTAGAGAGCATTGCAACACGTTTATATCATTGTGAAAACAGGACATCTTATATAGAGGGCAAGTCTTGCAAATCCTCTCGCTTCATCTTATGCCATGAGTCGAGTTGTGTCTTCTATATTTTGGTCTCTCATATACCTCTCTCCAAACAATACATTCATCGCCATGTAAAATCTGTAGTTGGCTTCAACGGCTGTGGTTTCAGACATACGGAGATAATCGTCCAAAGAATCTGATGAACATCCAAAAACAAGACAATGTGTAGCAGCAATGTATTTCTGAATGGTAGGTGGGTACCGCTGTCGGAAGGCTTCTCGAGCCATTGTCCGGCACCCCCGAGAGGGTCTCCAAAGTTGGTGATTGCTCAGTAGTGTCGAACAAAATTTAGATCAGACCGGACCGATAAAGGATTTCAGAGGGATATTTTTTCCGCCAGACGGATTTGTTTTAGATGGTTCCGGTGGAGAAGGCGTGAAAGCATTTTCAACTCGCGCGCGTGCTCCGGCATCTCTAACTCTTTTCAACTCACGTGCCCGTGATAGATCAAAATCTATAAACCTCGCGACTTCTGATCCTTCTATCAGTTGGCGTATTCTCTGCCTAGCTTCTGAGACATGTCAGCGTCTTGTGCATCATGCGACGAGGAAGGTCTGGCGTAAAGAATGGCTGGCGCTCTGAAGGTAGAAGCCTAGAAAGGTTACAGTAGTGGACGGTTCTCTGAAAGGCCGGCAAGCAAGCAGAGCAACAATAACAGTCACTCTTCTGGAGTCTGGTTTCAGTTACCAGTGCTGCAGTGTGTGTTGTTCGGCCGGCCGGGCATTTTGATTTTTGAGTGCAGCCACAACACGGACATGGGACACCGGAGGAGGGCATATGGCCCATGATATATATATATACTCTCTTGTGTGACCAGAGAACTATTTGGAAACCAAGAATTGAAAAATGCACTCGTTCTGTATATCATCAGTAGTGCACCAGAACTTATTCTCTTGAAGATAGCATCTATCATTCACGTGCTATATGTGCTGTACTTCTCGATGCCTGTACAAGTCCGGGGGGAATGCTGATAAGCAGTATCACTAGTTCACTACTACTACAACCACGTGGATGCACGGAGCCGGTGTCCACGCTAAAGCACCAAACCGCATACTGTTCACGTGCGCTCATACATTACTTCCAAGAAATTCCTCAGTCCATCACATCTTTGAGGCAGCTGCCCAAGACAAGACGCCCTCAAAAAACAACACCTAGCTTGATGCATGTTCTACAGGGAGGGCACGCTGCACGCACGATGGCGCTGCGCAAAAGGATCTAGGTACAGCAACTTGAGCTGCCACCGCACACGTCCGTCAGATTACTGCTCTGACCCTCTCTGAGTTCTTCGTTTCAGCTTCAGATTACTGTCACCCACGCCCGGCCCAGCCCAAGGATTGATTCAAAACTCGAATCATTAGAAAACATAAACACGAAATGGTCCCGTGCGCATGCAGTGTCATTGCATTGCACGGACGATATATAAACACCAAACTGACGAGAATCGATCGGAGGCGCCCCACAGATTCTGCTTTGAACTCGAGCTCCAAGAGCATCAGGACACGGATCGCACTGGCCTACCAGACCAGGCGCGATTTGCTAATAAGAAACGATATCTATCTCCAGACGGAAGAAGCGAACAAGCTACAGTGGCTTCGCTTCGATATTCGCAACGAGGTGTTCTGTGGCGCATGAACCATCGCTTTCATGCATGGATAGCCAGCCAGCCTTAGCTTGTCAATGTCACGGAGGCCCGCGCCCGACCGAACATAGTCCGGCCAGTGACCAGTCCACCAGATCATGCGCCATGCCGTCGCCATGATTCCCAGCTGCATGCATGGGTTCCACACTTCCACTGGGGTTAGTTTAGTTTAGTTCCAGGAGGAAGATCCAAGGACATATGCATGAAACCCTACTTCCTTTTTGCGCTTCATGTGTGATCCGCAAAAAAAGAACGGTTTTGATTGAAATCCCTGTAGACAACCAATGCTGAGATTTCGTCTTTAGTATATCGCTGAAATCTATTTGTCTTGGCCGCCGAGCAAGACGAGAACGGTGCATGCTTGGAAAATGCTCAACGGAAGATGTATATACAAACTTGAAGCTGTGCAAGGAAATTCTTTCGAAAGTCGGTATTTCGTGTTGAAATATAATTTCTAGTCTCTTCGGTTAACTGTCTAATTTGAATCGTGCCCAACGCAGTATTAAAATATTTATTTATGGCTTCCGTAAAAAGGTTCAACGATCCACATATAAACGCTTGTAAAATAACATGATCATCTGCAGCATATGTGAAAATCATTTAGGAAAGGTTTTCACTTTGGTCACAATGACACGTCACAATGGTCATATATATGTTTTTTCGTATAAACTTAGATTCTACCCAATACATGTGTGTGTCAATATGCATGTAATTGTTCCAAACCTATAAAAATGTTCATACTCATTTAAAAATAAGATCCTAAACATTCATGTTGTTTATTGTGCTACAATTTTGGCCTCGTAGACTGAAACGAAAAGATGTTGAGAACCTACGAATGATTGGATGGTTAGGACTTAGGAAGTTCAATGTGTCCCAATCCACAACGATCAACCACATATTTGATGCTTGTCATTAAGTAGATTATCTTGCTAAGGTTTTTATGTTTTTTCTATTCCTTCCGGACAAACATGCAAATTTATGAAAATTTCCGGTCTTCTATTCTCTGTATTTGCACGTGCGTTTCTATCCTATTCGTTTTTTCCTACAACTTTTTAGAGTCGCGCAAACTACAATAGACTATAGAAATGCGCCCACATCATTTTTTGGTATGCTCCCCTTGATGTGTATCTACGGTCGGGATGTGACAAGGAAACGGCTGAAAAAAATGTAAAGTTAATTGGGACATGGTGTGTCAAACTACTAAGCTTGGAGGTCTTGGAATCATGCATTTTGACAAAAAAAAATGCTTCTGGATATGGCTAGAATGGGAATCACTAGTTTGGAAGAAAATAAAATAGGTTTACTCCTCCTTTTTTACTTAAAAAAATTAACTAATCAAATTTTAAAAAATGACAGCTTTTCTATTTGAAAGAACCAAACCTTTCTCGATGATCCTAATAGAATAGGAGTCCAATATGTGAGCTTTGGTTGTCATTAATATATAGTCTATGTTATAACGTTAAAATCATCTTATTTTAAATTAAAAAATCAATTGGGGATACTTCTCTAGAGTGTCCTAAATCTGTTTCCTTGACAACTCAAAAACTTGGATTTGTCTTTGGAATCCTTGCAATGACCATGATAGGGAGCTCATTGCCGCATCCCTAGTTTTTTTTGAAACGTTTTTTTTTTACGGTGCCGCCATAGTGGTTTCAGTTGGATGGGAGATGGTAACTAGGCAAAAAAAATTACATGTCTTGTGGATTGCGATCTGAGGATATTGCTCAAAATTTAACAAGGCAATCAAGTTCAAGAATCCGCATCACGTCTTCTCTTCCAATGCCAATTCACAACTCGTATTTGGGCGGCCATTTTATCTTGGATCAGTATACATGGCACTACTCCTAACTAGTTGGGCTAATAGTCTCCGTTAAAAAATGGTGGATGGAGATCACCATGGGAGGACATGAGAATAGAGCTACGCATTCCTTTACCATTTACCATGCATGCTCGTCTCTTGAAAGTTTTGGGAGGAGCGTAACGTGAGGCTTTTTTTGGAGGAGCGTAAGGTGAGGCTTCCACTCCATGATGCTCATCACAAAGATTAAAAGGGAGGCCAAAGCTTGGAGGTTAGCGGGTGCAAAGTTTTCGAATAATGCAATTCCAGGAGAGTGGTATGTCTTGTTTAAAAATCAATGAAAATTGTAACTCTTTTGTCTTACAAAAAAAAAACTCCAATCCGCTGAAACTGCATCACCTTTGCGCTGCTAAATTGCTCTGCAAGGCTGCAAGCTGATGGGAGCTGCCGGCCGGCGTTGTCCCGGCGACGTGGAAGTCGCTGGGTCAGGTTGCTCAGTGCTCGATCACGAGCGTACCGGAAAGCTATCAGGCTGCGCCCACAGCGTACACCGGCGGGCCGCGCCTTTGACCGACTGTTGGGCGGGAGCGTGGGGTTCCGACGGCGAGCGACCTCTGGTCTCCGGCAGAGCGCCGGCGAGGGTTCTGTCCCCTGCCGCAAGCGCACGAAGAGCCTGTACCCTGCCAATTTTATATCCCCTGCATCTGCTACTTATGTTACCGTAAGGGCATCTCCAGTCGTCTCGCCCCCGGGGTCCAAAACGTCGCTGTTTTGGGGCCGTCGCGGCGCCAAACGGCGTAAATCTGGAACCTGGGGGGCGTGGTTTCCAGTCGTTCCCCAGCCCAAGTTTCGACCATGCGATTCAAAAAATGGCGGATAGAAACGGTGGCGATTTTCATTCATATTTTGGCGCAAACAGCGGCGATTTCATTCATATTTGGCAAACTCGCCGATTACATGGCAGAAATTTAAACTAAATACTTAAAACAGAAATTTAAACTACTAGGTGAGACTGGCCGCGATCGCCTGGCTGTAGTCGCCGTCGCCGCCGTCGTCGTCCGAGCCTTCGTTGTCGCGCCGCTTGCTCGGGCCTTCGCCGGCGTCGTCGCCCCACCACCTGCTCTGCTGCAGGGTGCGCTGGACCTCCTCCTCCTCGTCGGTGTCGGGGTCGAGTACGACGTAGGGGACCTCTTTCGGCTGCGGCGGAGGAGGGACGCGGCGGCGGCCCGCTGTTGGCGCTCCGCTCGCTTGCGCTCCGCCTCGGCGAGGAGCTGGCGCTGGACCTCCAACTCCTGCGCCGTGAACTCGCGCAGGCTCCATTCGTCGGCGAAGTCGTCCTCCGCCGGCTGGACAGTGTTGAAGGAGGCCTCCTTCAGGCCGCGCCACTCCTCCTCCTGCTCCTCCTCGGGCTCCGTCTTCGGCTTGACGACGAGCCGGAAAAGGCTCGACGGAGGAGACGCCGCGCGTCGCTGGCGCGGCTTGCCGATGCGGAGCGCGCCGCTGCGCGTGGGGGCACGCCGGCCGGAGTTGAGGACGGGAGGGGTGAGGGACTGGGGCGCCGAGCGCGTACCTGGACCAGGCGCCGAGCGCGCGCCGGAGGAGGAAGAGGTGGCCGAGGAGGAGATGCCGGCGCCCATCCGGCGCGGCGTCCAGGTGTTGGTCCTCGGCGGCATCGTCAGCCAGGGCTCGTTGCCGGCGGCGATGTAGTCGAGCACCCACTGGAGGGTGCGGTGCTCGCCGCCCCACCAACGCTTGCGGCCAAGCGTGTTGCAGCGGCCCTCCACCGGGCCGTTGTTGCCGCGGTCGGCGACGTCCTCGTCGTGGCAACGCTGGAAGTACGCCGTCCAGAAGGCGGCGTTGATTTCTGGCCTCCAGCGCGACTGCGCGGCCTGCTCCGGCGTCAGGCCATCGCGGACCTCCGCGATGGCGTAGTCGAACTGCTCGCCAGCAAGGACGGGGGGCACGAGGATGCCACCCGCGCTCAGCTCCCACGGTCCCTGGCCGGCAGAGGCGCCGGGGACGCGCATGTCCGGCGGGCACGGGTACCCCGCCTGGTACAGCGCCCACGCCTCCTGCTTGCGGAGGTGGCGGCGGCGTCGTCGTAGGCCATGGCGGAGGCAGAGACAGGCTAGGAGAGGAGGACGGCGAGAGAGAGGGAGGCGGCGGGAGAGAGGAGAGGCGAGTGTGGGGGAGGATGGCGAGGGCAAGGTGGATTATATAGCGGGGCGCGGCCAGACGAAGGGGCGGTGGTCGCTGGCCAGGCGAAGCGGTGGTCGCTGGCCATTACTGCGCCCACGTGCCCCTCGAAGCGACGGCTTGCCGGCCACGCCATTACTCCGGCAGCCTTTGACTGGGCGCGTGCACTGGCCACCCGCCACGCCATTACTCCGGCAGCCTTTGACCGACGCGGGAACCGAGAAGACGAGCACGCGGCCTCACGGGCGGTTTCTGTTCCGCGCCATTTTCTCGCGCGTCGCTGACAGCGCTGGCCCGCGTCGCGTTTCCCGCCTCCCCCCCCCCCCCCCCCCCCCCCCCCGCCCCCCCCAAGCCGAACCCAGTGGGCTGGGTTTCGTCTGGGTGCGCCGGCGCAAAATAACGTAACGGCGCTAATTGGGCTTCGGGGATGCTAGAAAAACGACGCTTTTTGCTTGCGCCGGCGCTAAAAATACCTCCCGAGTGTCTAGTACCTATGCCTGACCATGGCTTCATGAGCATGGATGTGATGAAGCTTTTCTTTACGGAGATTTCTTGGCTACAGTTCCATCTTGGCTACATCAGTGACTTGTCTGCAGATGTGCAAAAGTAGTCTCATACAAGGAAGCCTTCTGCTCCATAACCGATCACTGTATATCCCACTAGCTCCTGTTCTGTGACACAACGAACATGTGCCAACTTCAGCGCCATCCTCACAGGTCTGAACATATAATAGCCATGATGTAAAACATATGTAGAGTCGCGAGCACGTGAAATTTGAAGTTATAAGTCATCTATCTACTGTTTTCTTTTTGAGATGAACTATCTATCTACTGTTTTCACAGTGGTGGGACATGTCACTTCGGCGCCTTCCTGTGGCATATTGAACAATGTACAGTAAAGATTTTCAGCTACTGGAACATCTTCTGTAGCTCATTTCCGATGATTTTTTAGTTGTTACAAATGTATATGACAACACCATCTATCTTTCTGTGATTTCAACGAACAATGGAGAACATAAATTCCACGGCTTGTCAGGATTGATTAGTAGCTTTAGCTCGTCAGCAGTCTGATGAAAGTCAGCACAGGAAAAAGTAACTTTTTTGTTAGGTTTCTCTACACACTAACCAGAAATTCCATGGGAAAGCGGTGAAATTCCTAGCAACAGAGGATTGCCAAATACTCTACATACACAAAATTCGAAAGGAAGGCCGACTAAAACCGAAAAAGGCCTGTCATTGCTTGGCTTCCAGAGTTCTCTGTATATCTCTGTCTAGGGTCTGCAAAATCCTCCAGGAAGCTGCTCCCTGCATGTACATTTCTCTCCCGGTATGGAAAAGAGGAGGTGTAAATACAACTTGCCCTCTTACATCTTTGCAGAATACCTGCAGAAAGAAAAAGATTGAAGAATGCAACGCTATGAGGCATCAAAGTCACTGAAAATATGTACACTGTACTACTAAAGAGCGAGGGAGAGCACTTACGGCTTTAAATTTAGTTTGGAAGCACCCTTCTGCAAGGTTGAAGAGCTCAGCTGCTTAGTGATTTCCTCGGTGGACGATCCCTTTTCATGTACAAATTTGACAGATTCTGACAGTCTATTCAGAAGATTTATGAGTGCAATGACCTCATTTCGCTGCAGCTGGAACTGAATAATGCCCAAGAAGAGACATTGTTAGACAAATCATCAATGAACTCAAAAGGTAGATGCGATCGGAAAACAATCAAAGACGCATGCTTCTTGCTCTCATGTCAGACTAAACTTCCATAAATCTGTCTGATTTGCATAGAACAGAATTATCGAGTTACCACAATTTGTTATGACGAAACATTTGAGAAATAATAGCCAGGTGACACAGCAAAGCCTCATGTGCTGGGAACTTGGGTTGTTTAAAGACATGTCAAGCAATGCTCTCGTGGACTAACCTAACAAGGTATGTTTCAGAGTGGTAGCAGGTAAAAGCGAAATGAACAGCATACCTGTTGATGCAAATGGTTCTCTCCATCCACAGAGAACAGAATCTTCAGTGCAGTTCCAAGACCAAGCACTTGGAGCTTTCCCCACAATCGGCACTTCTCACATCCAACACAGTCCATAATTGCACTACGAGCATAATGTTGTGGTGGGGTCAGATTTCAAGTTACTGAAATGAACGATATGAATTGAAGGAGATATTAAAGCGCTCACCTAATATTTCTAAATTGCTTCTGAATCTCCTGCTTTAGCTCAGGGCCATTTTCACCTTGCCAGAGTTTTGCTTCATCAAAAGGTAATGGGCATGCAGATCTTAACTTGTGGTTATAAAGCAGTTGCCTTACTAAAGACTGTGTTTTCAAGTCCTCTTCAGGATTGCCGGTGTTGTACTCAGCCTGCTCAAGGTAATCTGCTGCCTATAAGATGGGAAACAAATTCGTACTCAGAAGCTTTAGCACAAAGCAAGTGGACAGATTAATCCTTGATATAAACAGTAAAGTTTTAATTCAGGTAGAAACAAAAACCTTTGTCACTGCGCGAAGAACAAAGAGGTATGTGAAGTACAGGTTTTCAACACGCTCTGGGTACTTCAGAACACGGTCATGCAGCAACGTAAGATTTTGTCCCCACTGTATTCATTTACACCAAAACTATCAAAATAACTACAGAAGATGATATAATGAACACCAAAGTGAAGTGTAGGGTAAATACCAGGTTAGTAGACTTATCGAGAAGATAATCATAAGCAATGTGTACAGAAATTGAGGAGTGCAATCCTGAGATTAGCTTGTACAATGCCTTCTTCTCCTGGCACATATCTTCCGAAGGATCTGAGAAAAACACACGGCAGTTTTAGAAACGTGTATCAGGATAATTATACTGATAGAGATGAGAAATAAATTAAACAGTGTAAAACACACATAGCCAGGCATTCATGCAACGGTGATGTTGAAGAACATAAGCGGTTATTTAAAGGGTGGCAGCTCGTCCGTCTCTATCCATCACCATTTTTAAGTATGACATCCGAGCAGACTAAAACTTCACAGTACCCCTTTTCTTGTAAGTATTATTTTAAGGTACCATCCCATCTTAATTGCAGAATACAGAAGTGATCTTAGTTTGAATTGCTGAGCATTCTCGAAGAGAAGGATCATGCAAAAATTAAGTCAGCACCAATTCATTTACTATGTCATGGTCTCACCAGAATGTAGTCATAAACTGGCACTCAATGGCACATAATGCAAGTTGACAAGACAAACAACAATATAAACAACTCAGCTGCATTCAGATTAGACACCAGGCATGGGCAACACAGCAATAAATCAGAGTGGGCATGTGCAAAAAGAAAAGAAGCAGATGTGATTACATTTTGGGCAATTTTCTTTGTAGATAGAGTCCCATATTCTTCTAGCTGAATCACCAGTATAACCAGTGTAACGTTCAGGATTTAGTTGAAGATTCACATAAGTCATCTCAGCTGGAACAGGATAAAAGTTTGTTAATCACAAGGTATTTAGAGATGATAATAAACAAGAACCAAATGAAGCACGATGTACAAAAATGAGGCAAGATAATGTACCATTATCCGTCTCATCATCAGCTGTCCATGGATTATCAGTTTCGACCCATCCCTGGAAAACTTTGGTGTCAAGGGTTCTATCAACAGTGGCCTCTGGTTTTCCTTCTTGACAGATCATATTTTCTCGAGAAAGGCCACTGTAAGGCTTCTTGAATGGTTCGGGAAATTCATCATCTGGGCACTCACAGACACTACAGTCCCTAAGCTGACACATTCCATCATCAGGCCAAAAAGGACAGTCACACCACAATTTAGCCTAACAAAGAAAACAGCATAATATTTAGAATGAATCATGATTTTTAATGTTTATTTTAAGGATAACATATGGGTACAATTACAATATAGTTAACAATTATAGTAGAATACATTTCGTTAAGTAAAAAAATCTTTAATATTTTTAGGGCGGTGACATTCTGAGAGATTTTCATTCCAAAACCTGACAAAGTAGTTTATAAGGAGGTACCATGATTATTTCTAAGATGTTACTGTTTTGAGCAATCTAATTGAAGAGAAACCATGCCTACCAGCAGTAACATCCAACATATATCCATCTTCTCTAAAGCACTATCAGCTGCTCTATCATTTAGCTAAAAACCACTTTTAGCTACAAATTGTCGTGATAATGGAATGTACAGAAGAAAGGGATTGCAACCACGAGTCACCCTACGAGAGCCAACAACAATCATCATATGACCAGCTATCCACCAGTTCATGACATATTTAATATAGTGCTGACATCCACATACCCTATAGTTATGATCCTTAAGCTCAACGCTCCAAACTTCCAATCAAGCAACCCACACTCCTTTTATATTTCGATCCTAATTGATCAACACATGGAAATAACAGCACCACATGTATGCAATCTAGAACGGTATGGTAAATGAAGTACAGCAACCCAATAGATAGATGACGCAGATCCCACGGGTCTCCCACATATCCAATTCTACACAAACCTGACAGAGCATTCATCCGCAAAAATCCACTCCATGGTTACTTATGGAACAGATGCTCGATCAACTATACATCACGCAATGATTCTACCACGTCAAGCTGGTATATGATAGAGTCACACATAGTACAAAGACAGTTTAAAAAAACGAGGAACAGCAAAATTTCCTTACCTTGAAGTATCTGAAGAAGGGGAGGGCGACGAGGTCCTGCAGGATCGGGTTAAGCACCTCCTCGTTGATGGCGTCCACCGTCTCGTAGTCGCAGCAGCAGTCCTCCACCATCCCGGTGTACTTCCTCGCACCCTGAGGAGACACGCAGCAGCAGCACCACCCCCCAAAAAAACCACACCGTTAGATCAAAATCAAAACCCCTCAGACAAACCCAAATCGCGAGGAACGAACGACGGCGGGGAGACTTACGGGGCAGCCGCAGCCTGTGTTGCGGGAGTAGGACGAAATGGCCGGGAAGCTGCGGGAGCTCACGGCCACGGCGAGGAGCGCCACGAGGAGGGCCCCCGCGACCGCCGCCCATCGCCTCGGACGCCGTCGCGCGGCGGCGTTCGCTGCCGCGGGAGCGGGCTCCGCAGACATGCCGCGCGGGGGTGGAAGGTTCTAGAAGCGGAGATCTGAACGGAACGGCACGGGATTTTCCCCGTGCTTCCAGCGGTTGGGGACGGTGTTGGAAATTTCGTCGAGGCAGCTACTAATAGAGGGACTGGAATGGAAGAATCCGCGTGCGCGCGTGGGCGGTGTCGGAACACCGTTTCTGGGATCGGACGGCCAGCGTAAATCCTGTCGACGGCTTGGACGGTCGGATATGACGCAGTGACGTGTCTGTGAGTTTCTTTTGAGAGACGCGTCTGCTACTGAACTCTGTGGGCTGCGTCATTTTTGACCTGCTACACAATTCATTGACCGCCCACACGCCACGCTAACGTACACGTGCACCTGCACGTCCTACGTTGCACGGCCGCGTTACTTCGCGTGGAAGAGAAAAAGGTTCAAGAAGTCATCATCGTACTAGAAGGAGAAGGAAGATGGTTTCGGTTTACCCGATTCATGTCAGTAGTTCAAATTGAACCATATTCTTACGCAGCTAATGCGCCTGTACCAAGACAAAATGTTTATTCCTGTAAAAAAAAAAGACAAAATGTTTATTAGGGCTTTTTGTTAAAGACTTACTGTATCGATTGGAAAATATTAAAACAACAGAGCATGCATGACATGACATGTAGAGAAACATTTTGTGGGTGAAAAATTCAAAGATCGTTAAGTGGAAATGACTTGAAATTCTTTTATCATAAACAATTTTGTTAAAAGAAAATAATATGGGGACATAAAGTCTTAAAGTTCAGATATATTGAACTATTGAAATTTAAATTTATTCGTCATGAAAATTGTTGCCTAACTCTTCAAATGGATTATAAAAACTTAAATACCTAAAAGGGTATTAGAATGCAAAACTTGAGGTAATAAATCAAAAGCATATAATCATATGCATAATAGCATCATTTGGTTCTTTAGACATTGTCTGTATATAGACATGTTGGGTTGCAGAGAAGAATTCGGAATGTCTTGAAAACCCTATATCATCAGACCAATCACACCAAGTAAGTGTGAATAGAGCTGCATGGATAGGCCTACTGTCGGGGGGCTACCCCCGGGTAGGGTAAAGGCACGGTAATTATACTCTTGTTCAAGCTGGTAAATGTCCTTTGCCTGACACCAAAGGTCATGTGACCCTTCGGGAGGTGAAGTGACGCCTTTTGGAAGTACTGAGCAGGTGGCTCTTGGGAAAGGTCAGGAGGTGCCCCTTTGGAGAAAGCAAAGTCCAGGCTGTCTCCGCTGGTGACACTATAAATAGACCCCCAGTCCCTCACTTTCGTTCAGGCAGAAGCAGAGAGTTCCCCTAAGAACCAGCTTCTCGAAGATGTCTTTGGGAGCAAGCCTAAGACATCTTCGAGCAGTTGGGCCTAGAGGCATTCTCTTGTGTGATATCAAAGACAGGGGGTGGTTAGCAAGGTTCTGGCTGGACCAAGATATGAGTAAGGCCGACTTGAGTGTATGTCGGAGATAGCCGACATACCGACATTGGAGAGGCTGAGGCAGGATATAAAGGTAGTCTGGCCTGGGTTGGATCGACATAACGTAACCGACGTCTCCATGTCGGCGCCATCTCTTTGTCTCTTGTGTGCAGGAAAGAGGTTCCGGCATAGCCATGCCGGGGCTCCGGAAGTCGTTCCGAGTAAGCAGGCCCGGCATATCCTTGCCGGGGTACGGAGAAGAATCCGGCATATCCATGCTGGGTTGGGCAAGATCATCCGGCACACCATATGTCGGACCAGAAGTCAAGGGCAAGTACGCTGCAAGGACACTGCCCCGTCTGACACGGAAGCTAAGTCACTTCCCGCCTGACACGGACGCGGGACAAAAGGCACACGACAAGGGCGACGTGACTAGTCCACTGTACTGCTAACGGGCTGACAGGAGACAAGGCATGGGGAAGCCATGTCCTGTCTCTGACAGGGGAAGCATCATCATCTAGATCGGCGGCTGCTGCAGCTAGAGGCATGATGGCCTACCTCGGCCTAGCTCGGATAGCTCGGCGGCTAGGTCGTGGTAGGTGATGTCGACATTACCGTTGGCGTGCCAGCACTGTCCGGTGGGACCCGGAGAAGTTAGGGTTTCCGGTCAACCCGGCCGGGACTCCATAAATAGCGCCATAACTCTTCCTGTGAGAGGGACACCGACCAGAGAGCCAAAACTATAGTTGTATTCACTGCTAGAGCATTTACTCCTCCTCCCTTTGTAGTTCATCTTAGTTCTTGAGTTCATCTCCAAGAGGGAGACCAAACAGCTCAAGGAGCACCTTTGTAGATCGTGTGACATACATATAGAGAGAGGCAAGGCAGGAGTAGGGGTGTTACCTCCCCACGAGAGCCCCGAACCTGGGTACATCGGGTGTGCTTGTGGGTGTTTGTGGATTTGTGAGTGTTCTTGCTTGTTCTTGGGTGTTCTTGCCGGCCTAAGCCGGTTCTTGGTCGACTCTTGCCATCTTTCGTGTGAGCTTCTTAGCCCGCTAGCCCTCCCCGGATCCACCAGCGTCCATCGGCCCCACACATTAGCCATCCTATGGCATCTGCCGTGACACCACCACGACACCTACTCTTGGCAAAAGTGGCACACATCTGCAGAGTGTACAAATATTTATAGCAGCTATACTTGTGTCACGGAAGAAACTATGATCGCGGTGGGAAAGGGGTCTTAATCGACTCTCATACTCGTGAGGATGGAGGAACATAATCTTCAAAAATAAAAACAACCTTTTTCAAGAAATGTTTTTAAAAACTTGCATGTACGTCTACGACTCTTTTGTGTCATGACGGTAGCCAGTGCATGGAAAAGAAAATATCTTCTTATCTTATCTGAACTTGCTCTCGTTGCTCAATCTTTCCTCGTTGTCCCCCTGCTTAGATTGTGAAACGTTGGAGACCGGAGACAGCGCAAATCTACAAGGATTCCGAGATATAGTACAAACCAGCAGACTTATCCGGAGGAGTGGAAGGCATCGATTACATCATTGCATACGAAGCAGCACTAGAAGGACAAGAAGCCGAGAAATGATACTAAGAGTCTAGTACTAGACGAGATCCTAGTCCAGCAACCCTAGGCTATAGGTTGTAAGACTATAATGGTTCTCAGTTGGCTATTACAAATAGCATATCGACTCTCCCATGTTACCGTAGTACGTTTGATATTCCTCAATCGACTGAGGAGGAAGTTAAGTTTTATATCCATCTCTGACTTGTAATCTTTAGCGGTGTGCACTAAAGTTTAAGAGTTGGACCTGTAATGTTTATGTTAAACTATTTTGAGGGGTGTGATCGATATTTGTGAATAAGGACATCCATATGTATCATGTAAACGACTTGTACACTACAACATGTAGTGGTGTAATGGGTTTCCGAAGTAACCTCATGAATTCAACGTCATTATCCATTTTTTATCGATTAATATAAAATCTCATGATTCAAATAAAGAAAAAGAACATAATATCCATGAAAGGATTATGGGTGGGTGAGCTTGAAGACAGTTTGTGATGCTCCATTATTGAACCCTAAGGAAGATGTGCAATGCACCCGTAGATGCAGCCACACATGAATGAAAGATAGTGTATCTAACTACACACAAAACATTAATCCATGGTTTACGAGAGTTGCAAAAGTTAAATTGACCATGAAGACCACCATGTATGCCAAATGTAGGTGTCAAGTTCAGTTTTTCACTTTTGGCAACATTGTGCACCAAAGTTTGGTTGATGTCAGAGCCAAATATTTTGGTGTGGGAGCAACATCGGGATGGAGAGGTGGGCATAGAGAGAGGTAAGAAGGCAATGAATATTTTATTTATACTTTAGACATGGTGGGTCATCTATGAGGGAATTTGGTATTTGGCATACATTGGAGTTATGATGGAAAATTTAGCACTCATTCCAAATATATCTATGTGGCAAATTTGACTTCAACAACAGTCAACACTGTGGATGACTAATGGACCAAAAATGAAAAAAAGATGATATTCCTCACGATGATTGTTTCCTGCCCGGACTCGCCTACACCGATCAGGCCATGTCAACAAAAATATATTTCATGATTTTTTATAACATGATATTTTGTATTTTCCTGTAGTATTTATTAAAGTAATCATGTGTTAACTTCACGTTTGTTCCCTTTCCTTTGACTTAACCAAATAAAAACTAATTATATGAATTGTGAACACTTATTTAGGGACAGAGTGGTCAGTCTTGGTTACATAATTTTGTGTTCAAAGTTATAATTCTGTAAGCATGTATGGCAAAAGTATAACAAAACTGTTCTCCTTATTGGCCAAAATACGAAATAGCTTTTGTTTCTAGGAAAAACAAATGCCAAATATTGCACGCGTACCTTTTCTCGGGCCGATATCTACCTCAACCAAGCCCAAACGATGACACAAAGCCTGAACTCTCAAGAGTCAAGCCCATACCCTTGGGCAAAAATATCTCCGGAGCTCTCTCCCTTCGACCCTTGCCGGAGGAAATCGCCACAGCCAAGCAACGCCGCCGATGGCGATCAATGTTGGCTCTAAATCCTGACGCAAGCCCCATTTCTCCCTTCAGACTAGTATCCTGTATTCCTAAATTTTGAACCCTTTCTTGGTTTCGCAGGTTCGGTAGTATACTGCATGGTGGTCTTGGTTGGCCTCCTCTTCCTGCCTTCCGGGCTGAGTTCGCCGCCAGGTCAGGGCGCCCTCGCTCGCTGCGGCGCGCCCGTGCGTGCAGATGCTCGAGTGTACTGAGTGCCGACCGCGCGCCGTGCCGCGCTGCCGCGGTGAGCAACAGTGTCGCATCCCATGCGTGCTGTGGCTCTGGCTCCTCTTCAGATTTGGTGTGAGTGCCAATCATCTCCTCTCTTTTTACTCTTTATTACTGTTTCATTTTCCTTGCAACTGTTCATGGTTGGCTGGTTTCTACAGAGCTGAGACCTAGCTACATATTCTAAGTTCAGAGAAAGTATTTCGTATCGTCGGATGATTTCCCAGCAATCTATTAGTGTGCCTAATTCTGAACCTGTCAGCTCAGCATGGTGATCCTTATCTATCGTTCATCCTTACTTTTCCTAACCATATTTTGCGTAAGGAATAGTGTAACACTTATCCTGTTAGGATCTAAAAAAAACGTGGCCAACGGGGGAATGATCGCTCCCTTGACTTTACGTTGTTAGGTAGAAGGTGAGATGCCCGGTTTCTGAGAATTCATCGCCACAGCCTTTTTGGCGCAGCTAGGACTCGAACCCGGGCCGGCTAGGCGCGCACTCGCAGCCTCTGCCACTGAGCTAGCACTCAGTTCTCGTCCTGTTAGGATCTGAAAGCGATAATAGTTTCTACTTTACCAAATCGCCTAAATGATTAAGGTTTTATTTTGGATATTAGTGCTCTTTAATCCCAAAATTACGTATGCTCATTTCTTGTTTAAGTCTTCTCCTGCAACTGAACCGAATCGCGAAGATTTGCTATTTTGGGTAATTCAGCCAGCTGCCTTTTTGGACACATACATCCAAGTTTACAACAACTCATACTTCACAATGTACTCCTGTTCTTAAAACGTTTTCTTCAGGCTCAGCTCATCTTAAATATGCCTTTTTTGCAGCTTTATATCAAAGATATGCATACAGTGGCCTAGAAATACCTATGGAAAATAGCGAGGCAAAGAAGGTAAATTAATGTACAGACACTGCATTACATATGGATATATAACAAAAAGTTTTCAAACACATAAATAAGGAGCGTGAATTAGCTCAATGATATTTATTACTGCATCTATGTTAGAGAAATATTACGATTACATATATTTGGTAGTATAGCATTTGTAATCCATCTCCTACCTTATCTCTAGGAGAGGCTTCTTGCCCTCCAAGTCCTGTATCCCATATATACTATCCCATGAGACTCGCTAATACATCCATCATATTTCGCCAATCTCATAATTCTACAATCTAGAACTAGAACTACACTGTTGAAAGGAAGAAATAGGCATGACAATACCTGTAGAAATTAAATCATTTCTTGACAGGGTAAACTCATGCTTGTAGTGAATAATGGCATGCTTCTATAATCAGGATTTTTTTAGATAACAAGCATTCTCCAGCCCTGCTTATCATTAGGTTAAAAAAAGCTCTGGACCATCAGGCATACCCGTCAATAAACTACAGCACGGCCTATGAATTCACAGCTGAATGCTGAAACTCTAACCCAAATTCTCTCGTCTAAGACGACAAACCTACCTAACTAAGGCAGCATCCAATCACGTTCCTTGGCCTTCCCCTTGCTGGGGTTGCTGTTCCACCCTGCGGTTTCGGAAGCTGTATATAAGGCCTAAACTGCCTTTTCTCCTGAAATGGGGAGATGTGGTTGCTGTTCATTCAGTTCATGAATTTGGGCCTGCAGAGACAGCTCTGGTCCAGGTGGCTATGAGGGTACGGTGAGGACGTCGATTATTGTTCCTCCTCACCGCTCATGGAGAATCCCTTGACATCTTGGCATATGTCGAAAAGTTCCACTACCAATAGATTCAGTAAAGGAAGGCCCACAACGGGCTAAGCTACTGCCTGAAATAGAAGAGGATGGTCAGAGCAGAGCAGCCTAATTCCAATCCAAACAAAGGACAACGAAGTCTTAATTATTTTTCTGTTCTTGATTGTTTCAATTCAGCAACCCCGCGTGGTGTGGCTCAAGAGTAGTTGTGGAGGATGAGGGTCTTGGGAGGTTTCCGAATATACCTCCTGCTCGCACAACGCCGCAGAAGACCCCTCCGACTAATACCGACAGCACCAAAATGTGATGCAGTACTACAACGGGGGGCACTCAAAATTAATCAATTACACCGCAGCACCAAAACATGAATAAATCTAATAAATTGCAGTACTACCAAGCCGACAGAAACTAGTTTCAAGACTCACAACATATGTAGTCAAAATCAAGTATCGGAAAATGTCTACCAATCGGAAAGGAGAAGGTTTCAACAGGTCCAGTTCTCTGACGAGGCTGATGAAATTACATGGAGATGGACAAGTGATGGTAACGGCTCTGCCAAGTCTGCAAATATTTGCCAATATGCCACATCAATTGACTTGCCATATGAAACACTCATTTAGAAAAACTGGGTTCCTTAGAAATGATTTTTTTTGCATGGCAAGCTATTTGGAATAAAAATCCAACTGCACGCAGACTTTTTTCTGCACAAGGGAAAAATCCTATAAGAGATTGCTGTATCCTATGCCAGCATAGTAGAGAGCGAACTTTCACCTCCTTGCTGAGTGTCCTTTTTCGCAGGATGAGAACGGGGCAGTAGCCCAGTGGTTGGGTCGTAGTGGTGCACCCAGCAACCCGAGTTCGACTCTCGTCGGGGGAAGAATTCGGGACTTCTAGCGAAGGTGGGCTTCTTCTATGAAAATATGCCACCAAGGGCTAGTCCTGGCCGGTCTCTTTTTTTCGCGTATGATATGGCCGCTGGCGGCAATGGGCCTAAACACAATGGGGTTGGGTCCAAATGGATGGGCTGCACGGGACTGGACATCCAGACATGGTGGTTAAGTCTTTGCTACTCTTATTCTAAAAAAAAAAGTCTTTGCTACTCTTTAAAGTCTTTCATTGAACAAGGGCCAACCTTGCAAAGAACCCATCAATTCCTAACAGTGGTAAGTGGTTATTGCTTGCCTCTATTGTCAAAGATCTCACACATCCTATTTGCTTGGAACACAAAGAATTTATAGGGGATTCCTACAGTGATCTATGAGAATCCTGTGGTCCAAGGAACGACCGCGACAACGATCAGAGAGGTCTTGGATACACAGTACAGGCTCTGGTTGGATGTCAGGCATTTTCAGGCCAGATGTGACGGGTCAGTGCGATCTACCTGTGAATATACGCGTAGCCTAACAGCATACAAAACAGGAACATATAATTCGAGCAATACTTCCAAAAACTGTCAGTATAAGAGGTGAGCAAGCCCTAAATGCGGGATTTAAATGCCTCAATTAATGGACATCATGAGCCAATAGCTTCTTGATGGCACAGTCGGACCATACCGGCAGACGTACTTTGAAGCCATAATGACACCAGTACGATCAAATCATAGTGATACTATTGCAATATTGCAGACCCGCCAGCCGCCACCAATCGTTGGAAATTTGCAACAATCAGCTTAAGATGTCCAAGCTTCAACCTTAATCTTCAACCCCTATTCCACCAAGAAAATAAAGCTACACTGCTTACCAGCCATGCATTCTTCGAGAATGAGTAGAGATGAAGCCCCAATGCATTTTTTTTCCATTGCTCTGGTCGTGCCCCAGCTGTTTCTGCTGCTGCTGCTGCTGCTCTTCTTGGCATCTCCTGCCCGCTCATGCACTGAGCATGAGAAGCACTCCCTTCTCCAGTTCCTCGACGGGCTATCCCAAGATGGTGGCCTCGCCATGTCATGGCGAAATGAGACAGACTGCTGCAAATGGCAAGGGGTTACCTGCAACGGAGACGGGGCCATCACTGAAGTCTCCCTGGCATCTAGAGGACTCGAAGGGCGCATCTCGCCGTGCCTCGCCGGTCTCGCAGGCCTGCTACGCGTCAACCTGTCGCACAACTCGTTCTCCGGTGGCCTCCCGCTGGAGCTCATGTATTCGGGAAGCATCACCGTGCTTGACGTCAGCTTCAGCAGGCTTAGCGGTGTGCTGCACGAGCTGCCATCTTCAGTTGCCACCGCCCGGCCTCTGCAGGTACTGAACATCTCGAGCAACCAATTTTCTGCAGAGTTTCCGTCATCCGCATGGAAGGTGATGCAGAATTTGGTCATGCTCAATGCCAGCAACAACAGCTTCACTGGGCGCATACCACCTTCTATCTGTCTGTCGCCATCTTTGGCCATGCTTGATCTTTGTTACAACCAATTGAGTGGCTCTGTTCCTGCTGCACTTGGTAATTGCTCCACCCTCAAGGTGCTCAAGGTTGGAAACAACAAGCTAAGTGGGGCTCTCCCTGCTGAACTCTTCCAAGCCACATCCCTAGAGCACCTCTCCTTTCCCAACAATGGTTTACAAGGAGAACTTGATGGAGAAAATATTGTAAAACTCAGTAATCTGTCTACTCTCGACCTTGGAGGGAATAAATTCAGTGGCAATATCCCACGCTCCATTGGTCAGCTGAAGAGGCTAGAGGAGCTCTATTTGGGTAGCAACAACATATCCGGGGAGCTGCCATCAACCCTGAGTGACTGCACACGTCTCATAATCATTGATCTCATGATCAACAACATCAGCGGAGATCTAGGCAGGGTAAACTTCTCGACCCTGCACAATCTAAAACATTTAGATCTTATGAGAAATAACTTCAGTGGCATAGTTCCAGAAAGCATTTACTCATGCACAAATTTGACTGCACTGCAGCTGTCGTTGAACCATTTACATGGTGAGATTTCACCAAGAATGGGGAATCTGCATGTATCCTTCCTGGCACTTGCTAGAAACTCTTTTACAAATATTACGAAAGCTTTTCATGTCTTTAAGAGCTTTAGGAACATCACCACTCTGATTCTTGCCCAGAATTTCATGAACGAGGCCATGCCACAAGATGGAACCATACATAGTTTTCAGAATCTTCAATATCTCAACATGGCTGACAGCTCATTAACTGGAAATTTACCAGTTTGGTTATCAAAGCTCAGATATTTGAAGATACTAAGGTTATCCAACAATCGACTCACCGGTCCAGTGCCATGCTGGATCAACTCCCTAAATAGCCTCTTCTATCTGGATTTATCAAACAACAGCTTTAGTGGGCAAATCCCAATCACCTTGATGGACATCCCAATGCTAAAATCAGATAAGACAGCAGCTTATTTGGATCCAGGGCACCTTGAACTACCCGTTTTTCGGGGGAACCTGTCGCGCCAATACCACGTTCTTATGGCTTTTCCTACATTCTTAAATCTAAGTAGCAACAACTTCACAGGTGTGATTCCACCGGAGATTGGTCAACTGAAGATCCTTTCTCAAGTCGATTTCAGCCGCAACAGATTATTTGGAGACATTCCTCTGTCAGTCTGCATCCTCACGAAGCTGGAAGTGCTAGACTTATCTAATAACCATCTGACGGGTGTAATCCCAGCAACATTGGGGAATCTTCATTTCCTTTCTGCATTCAACATTTCTAACAATGACCTAGAAGGGTCTGTTCCAACAGGAGGCCAGTTGAGTACATTTCCAGATTCTAGTTTCGATGGGAATCCAAAACTGTGTGGCGCTATGCTTGTTCACCATTGTAGTTCAGTCGGTGCAGATCCTGCCGACGTAACCTCTACCAAACAACACAGCAACAAGATCATCTTTTTTGTCGCCTTTGGTTTGTTCTTCGGAGTAGGCGTCTTATATGACCAGTTAGTGTTGTATAGGTATTTTGGCTAAGCTCACCTCAATTGTATAGTAGTATTCGATGAACAGTGGTAAATCGAGCAATAAATTGATAAATAGTCATGGATTTTAATATGTTACATGTTGGATTTTATCATATCCGCACAAGTAATTCAGTAATTATCAGACTGGATGTCGCTGGTATTTGAATCCACTTGCTTCGATTTTCCATGTGAGCTCCGAGGTCAAATCCCATCGGACAGTGCACCAGGGCCATCAAATAGCCAAGCGCGCATCTCAACTGCACTGAGGCACGTGCATGCGGAACAAAACTGATATTACATTGTTATAAACCAAGTCTTTAAATCTTGCGGTAGTATCTAGAGAAGGTTAAACCCTCTGATCTTCTGATATAAATCCACACTAGCTCTGCAGACTACGGAGGTTCGGAGATAACAACAATGGCGCCCATCCGCTTCTCCCTCACATTCGTCGTCCTCCTCTCAGGAAAATGCTATATACTTTCGTGTCAATTTCTCATTAGTAAGTTTTTTTGTACTTCATCTATGCTGAAACGTTATCACTGAAACCAGGACTTGTGGTGCTCTCGACGATCGAGCACGCTGAAGCAGTCTGCACTTACGCGTGCATGCAGGACACATACATCACGTGCTGCAACCACCACGGGGAGCGGCTCTACGGGTGCGCCTGCGAGTGCGCGCCGCCGGACGGCGAGGGCTGCGTTGTCCACCTCGCCAACAACACGACGATCAAGTGCCCCAAGCCCAAGACGTAGCTGCATCGCGTACACAAGTTCTGTACTGTCCCTTTGTCTGGGTTTCAGTTTGCGTTTGAGTTGAATAAAGTTTGGTCGTCGAATCAGGGAAAATTATTTGTAACTCCCGAGTTCCAGGGGGATATTTTACGATTTGCCACACTTCTCCAAAACTTTTTATACAATTCATAAATTTCTTTTTAGGTCTCCCAAAAATTCTGAGAAAAAACATACACGTATATATACTTGTCTAGTGTGTACGACCAGATGTGTATCGTGATATTTCTTTTCATATGTGGCATGCAAAAAAAACACAACTGTTGGAAGATTTTTTTTTGCCTTTTAGAGCCACCATTTTGTGATTTTTGTGGAGCCTATAATAGAACATAATATCATGCAAAAATATGTACTCCCTCCGTCCCAAAATAAGTTGAGACACTTATTTTAAGACGGAGGAAGTATATAACATCGGATTTGCGGTGATAACCCCACATAATTTTAGATTTTTTTGAAACTTAAAAATATTTTTTTGATTATGTTTAAAATATTGAGCGAGGTAGTCAAAACACCTTACTCATCCTTCCCTTCAACTCAATGCAATGCATCTGATATGCCTTGTGGATCTCGATATACATCACCACTATAAGAGTCTCTTTGGATTGTAGGAATTTTACATCATTTTCATAGGATTTCAATTCTTAGAAAATTTTCTTACTGATTGCCTTTTGTTTAAAAGATTGTGCTATCAAAATCCTATGGGTTGGATTCATATGCCTCAATTCTATAGGAATTTAAACATCCACTCCAACCTTTTTTTAGACTCAAGTTGTAGGACTGAGACACTTTTCTTGTGTTTTTCCTGCGTTTCATCCAAACGACTATTCCTGATATGTTTTACATTGGTAAACCTGTGGGATTTCTATATTTTTCCTATTCCTGTATTTTCAACCCTAACCCAGTGATGCAAAGAGGACCTAAAAGACAGATAATGATGAATGTTGGAGTGGACCATCTTGGATTCAGAGCACAGTGTGTTGAATGGCAGATCACGTTTCCCTGGTCAAAAGAAGAAGGGTCAACAGAAATCGGGAAGCTAGATTTTTTGCTAGCTAGAAATCGAAGCAATGCTAGTCACTAGCCAGTGGCCAGTGCACTACTCCAAGTCAGCGGCCTCCTCTGACTTTTGGACAGACAAAGCATACCGAGATCGATGAGAGGCCTGGACAAAAATCCTAACATCCACGAAGCGGCACAACGACGCAAGCACCGACGTATTTGGGGCATCTGCACATGCGCGCCGCGTGATCTCGCGCCAAACTCACTAGCTAGTGAATCGCCGAGTCAGAGGTTCAGTTCAGGCAGTGGCGGATCCGAGAAGTCAGCCGTACGCCGACTAAATTGAGTAAGCCATAGCACATTCAGAGCTTCGATCTTTATATAAGAGCAAGAACAATAGTTTCGCCGGCAGCCGGCTACATGCGTACGCCATGTCACTTGAAGCCTGCATGAAAAAAAAGCAGTACAGTAGAGCAGGCTATAGTGTTAGCTGTATTGAATATTCAAATGATTTAATACGTGTATCGTGATGTTACATGCAAGACACATGAAACAAGCAATCAATGCTACAGCCAGCTTATAGCCTTCTACGCTAGCTGCATGCAGGCGATAGTGTGTTGGTTTTAGAGCTGCAGCGGGCGACTCATGAAGCGCCGGCTCCCTTCTCTCTCATCTTTTCTCTTCCCTCCAGCTAAGCATTTTGCTGATGTGGAATGGCATATAGCCGGCTGACTGTGCTTATTGTACTAGCTCTAAACGCACCGGCAGCGCAACCGCAGATCACAGGACGCAAGCGCATACACTGATACACAATGGCTGCGACCATGAAGCTCTCACTCACCTTCGTCGCCCTCCTCCTCTCCGGTACGTCGATGCACTCAGCTGTTCCATAACATGTGAAATCGGTACACTCCCCTGATGCTCTATGCTTGCCTCTGTCTCTCTGGATCAAGCAGGGCTGGTGGCGTTCGGGGATGCGCGACGCGCCGAGTCCGGGGTGACCTGCGCCAACATCCGGTGCTTCCAGGGAGGGAACATCACCTGCGAGAACCATAAGGAGGTGATCCAAGGGTGCAACTGCGTGTGCGCGCCCAAGAACGGTAGGGGCTGCGTTCTCACCCTCCAAAGCGGCTCAACGGAGAAATGTAACACCACGCATTGCTGAATCACATTACAAGGTGGTCGTATTGTTTCTTGGGTGCTCCATCCGGAGTGTGGTTCAATAAATTAGCTGTGAGTGTTTCTTGGGTGCTCACTGCAGGTCTGTGTGTAGCAGTTTACATGGTTTGGCAGTGTGATTAGCAGCTCGGTCAATGGGATAACATGCAGCGCCAAGCCCAGAATAAGAAAAGCAACATACAAACTAAATGAACTTTCCTTTTGCGTGTATAAACTTGTATCCTCCCTTAACGAGAAAATTACAAAAAACCACCACAATTGTGGCTAGGTTTTAAAAAAAAACAACGGTATACGTAAAAATTTCACGGAACCACTGGTCCAGAGCTAATTACTTTCGGACAGCCACCACTCGTGAGCTAACCAGTCACGACGCTCAGTTAACACTGATTCTGATAGGGGACCCAGTTTTAGGGGACACATGGCAAGTTTGACACTGCGCCGTGAACGGCGGCGTGTAAAAAGGTCCTTCATAATTTTTTCTTTTCTTTTTTTCTCCCTAAAATCTGTTTTGTCCCTATTCGTCCCCGAGCTCGCCGTCGGGCGCGCCCTTCCACCACTGGCCGTCGTGTAGCTCGCCGGCGACCTGGCCGTTGTGTAGCTCGCCGGCGAACTCGCGGTGCTGTCCGTGCCCTCCTTGCTGAGAAGTGCTTGCCAGGACACCTAGGAGCAGCCGAAACGCGATTCCGGCCGTCATCGATCTCCTTGTTGTCGGCCGCCCCAGCTTTCCCCTACCAATTCCTCTAGCTCCTCCGCCCCAGCCTTCCCCGACTACCTCCTCGAGCTCCTCCCCCCAGGCCCAGCCTTCCCCGACCATCTTGCGCACGCACTGGTGAATTCGTGCCCGGAGGAGGCGCCAGAGTTGGGGAAGAACAACCCGATTTGCTCAGATCCGGGCGTCACAACCTGATTTCTCCGACGTGGTTGAGGTAGACGCGGCGGTGGCGCGCGGACATCGGGCAGCCGACAAGCTAGCTCCTGGTGGTGACGCGCGGACAGCGGACGGCCGACGAGCTAGCTGCTGGTGGTGGCGCGGTCCCGACAAGCAAGCTGCTAGCTTGTGCACTGCGCAGCTCCACACGACGGCCGGCGAGCTGTGCAATCGTACGTCCCCGCCGGTGCTGCCGTCCGGTGCCACTGCTCTCTCGGACATACAATTCTTTTTCCTCAAAAAGTTTTTTCTTTTATTTATTGAGCTGACATGTGGGACCCACGCCATGTAGAGTGATTCACGGGTGGGACCTACGTCCTGACGAACGCTCCATTAACGGTGGACTGTTTCCGCTTGCCACGTCAGTTCGACAATAGGACCCACATATCAGTTTTGGGTTTAAGTGAGTGTCGTGGACAGTTAGCGTAGAAGTGGTGACTGTCCGAAAGTAATTAGCTCTAGATCAGTGGTTCCGTGAAATTTTTGCGTATCCCGGTGGTTTTTTGAAAAACTAGCCGCAATTGTGTTGGTTTTTTGTAATTTTCTCTCCCTTAAGGGAAAATAAGACACACTTAAGCTTTTGTCGAACTCGAATTCAAACACGAGAGCACAGACGAGCATGACGACATGCGGTGTATAAGCTACAAACTAGTGATTGGGCCGACTGGACCTTGTGGCTCCGCTGTCCGCTTGTTTAGCTCGACGCTAGATCAATCCAAGCACATATCCTCTCTCGTCTCTAGTCTCTCGTCTCGCCCGCCGCAACACATCAGTCTTCACTGATTTCTGTTTTTTTTTAACAACCGCACCTCACTGATTGATTCCGTATTTCCCATCGCCCGAGCGCCACGCCGCCGGACCCAGGTACGTTCATCAATTAATTCGATCTTAAACTCTAGTATACGTGGTTTATACCCTAGTTTTGGTTACATTTTTTATTTTATTCTCAGCGAAGCCTTCGTCCGGTGCTGCAAAAAGAAAAAGTAGAAACAAAATTGATGGATTCATAAAGAGGGCCTCCTCGAGAACTTGCCTGTGGCAAGATGGTTAGGAGGGTGGTTGTGCCCCCAGCCTACCAGAGTTCAAATCCTAGATTTGATACTGGTGTTTCTCGTTTAGACGGAATATTCTTCAGTGGGAGGCGACGTTCCCGTCTACAGCGAGGCGCCTGTGGTGACTTCGTCAATCTCAAGACCTGATCCGCCAGCTCAGTCTCTCGGAGGTGCTCATAGGGGTAGGGTATGCGTGCGTGCGTTCATAGGGGTGAGTGTGTGCACGTGTATATGAGCGCTTGCGTTGTACTGTGTTTCTAAAAAAAAAAGAGGGCCTCCTCACAATTTTTTGAAGAGATCCAGATGAGTAGGTGCTAGTTGTTGCGGGCAACGACGTAATATTAATCTTGAAGACGCTATCCATATAAAGAAGAGGTATGTGATTGATAATGGTTAGTTTATTTGCCATAGTGTTCTATTTTCCCGTAAGGATTTTTCACATAAAAAATTGTGTCTCGCTTCTCTTGTTTCCTCTCCATTTTGCAAACACGGATTTATGGATTTATGTTTACTTATTTATACCAAGGGCCCTAAATTTTAGTTTCGCACCGGGCCCCAAAAATGTCAGGACCGGCCCTGGATGCGATTCAGTAATTCGTCTTGGTGCAGTTCTGCGTGGTGCCGTCGCTGAGTTGGAGGATGCAGCCCTTGCCCTTTTTCGGCGCGCAGAGGCAGACGCACCCTTGGATCACCTTCGTGTAGTTCTCGCAGGTGATGTTCCCTCCCTGGAAGCACCTGATCTTGTGGCAGGTTGCCGCGGCGTCTCCCACATCCCCGAACACCACGAGCCCTGCTTGATCCAGACCAGAGCACACGCACGAGCAAGCATCAAAGAGTTTGTACTTTGTAGTGCATCACAAGTTTCCAAGGAACGGATTAGAGAACGTAGTTGAAGCATAAAGATACGGAGAGACGTACCTGAGAGGAGGAGGATGACGAAGGCGAGCGACAGCTTCATGGCAGTAGCCATGTGTGTGTGTGTTGTGTGATCTGTGGAATCACACTTGCACTGTCGGTACGTTTATATGAACTCTGAATTTGCTATGGCTTATCAATCTCCGAGCTCTACAGCTTCGCCCATTACATAACAGTCGCATTCGGCCAGAGCAGTGCAGTGTTTCTAGATTCACGGAGAAAAGACGACAGAGCTCGCTCCGGGTGAGGATGGTTATGGCCTGCACATCATCTCTTGCCGTCTTCACTCACAGTAAAGAACTCGACCTCATTCAACAGCATTACTTCAAGGGCCACCAGATGAGACAACAAGCATTTTGTCGTTTGATCTTGCCGTTCGCTTGTGACTGGCGGTTTTGTTTGCTTCGATTTTCCGTGTGAGCTCCGAGGTCAAATCCCTTGGGACAGTGCACCCGGGCAATCAACTAGCTAATTAAGCGCATCTCAAAAGCATATGCCGCTTGCTTGGCCTTTACCCCTGAGGCACATGCATGCTGCACAAAATCGATAACTGTTAAATGGATTTTCCAATCTAGAGGGGAAAAGAACGTTAGCGGTGACCCAGAAATTATAATATGTTTGCAAAGACGCGGTTGTATCTAGTGAAGGCCTTAAACCATTTTGGGGCTTGTAGTATAAAGCCGCACTAGCTCTGCGGATATTTGGAGATAGCAACAATGGCGTCCCTTCGCTTCTCCCTCACATTCGTCCTCCTCCTCTCCGGTAAAATGCTATACTACATTCTAGGGTGAATTTCTCATTTGCAAGTATTTCTTTAACTTCATTTAGTACCCAAACGGCTCTGCATCTCTGAACCTTCTGAATATAGACCCGATAACTAGTTAGATGGTCTCTTTCATGTCTTTGGTTCAACTAGGGCTCGTGGTGCTTGGCACGATCGAGCGCGCCGAAGCAGTCTGCACTTTGGCGTGCGTGAAGGACACATACATCACCTGCTGCAACAAGAAAGGCCAGCTCTACGGGTGCGCCTGCGAGTGCGCGCCGCCGGACGGCAATGACTGTGCCGTCCACCTCGCCAACGGCACGACGATCACCTGCCCCAAGCCCAAATCTTAGCTGAATCGCAACGCCATCACGCACTCGTCTTCTGTTATCTGTCTCTTGGTTTGTGTTTGAGTCCGAGTTGAATAAGGCTTTGCAAGTTTGTCGACCAATCATGAAAAGTCTATGTTGCTATGGTGCGTCAGTGTGTGATTCCTTGCGATCGAGTTCATTCGGATAATCCAACTTTACACACTTACAATAGAAATTTCCGAGCAGAAAGTCTTCAGGGACATACGAATTTTAGGGGCACAGCAAGTAATTTTAGCACAAGGCGTACGACTGACTGACAAGAGCGTGATAGTAAACGCAAAATAAAATAAAATAGCAACTCGATCGATAGATGCCTGCATTTTTCCATGCTCGAGATAGCGTTTCCACGCCAGAGATGTCCCTATATGAACGAACTCCCGGCAAAGCCAACTCAAAGCAGACACAGGGCATACGCAGTGTAAGTGTAGGCGTGTAGCAGGAAGACATGGTTTCCTCGATGAAGCTGTCCGTCACCTTCCTCCTCCTCCTCCTCTCCGGTACGTCGGTCCATTGATCCCTAACCGTAAATCTTCAAGCACACACGCGTACAGACCGTTGTTGTTTTTTGGACATTTCATATGTTTTTGCTGGTCGGATCAAGCAGGGCTGGTGGTGTTCGGGGAGATCGACGGCGCGCCGGCGCCGTGCGCCGTGGTTTGCATCCAGGGAGGCCACATCATCTGCGAGAACTACCCCGGCCAGGAGCTCGACGGGTGCGCGTGCGAGTGCGCGCCGGCCGACGGCAAGGGCTGCGTGCTGCACCTCAACGACGGCGTGACGACGAGCAACTGCAGTGCGCCCCAGTACTGAATAATCGCCCCCATCACACGTCCTCAGTAGATCTCTCTGTTTGGGTTTCAGTTGTTGTAATAAAACTGTGTAAGGTTGATGTCCAGTAATGAATTTTTTTGTGTTGCCATGTTTTGGCAGTGCGTGATTCGGTAGTTCGAATTCATATATTTCAACAAACACTTGTACTACTATGACGTTATACTTCAACAAAGCCGTCCAGTCCACCAACATATCCAGATGAGGCTAATGGGACGGATAATATCTCACTCCATCAAGCTTACAAACATGCACAAACACATCTTGCACAATAAATCGTCACTTTTCTACGGTTATTTAATTTGTGCAAAGGATATTTTTCGAACTGAATCCATTTATAGGCCGACGGATACAGATCAAGGTTTTGGATACCGAACTGGGCAAAAATCTCGAGGGTGCTCGAGATTTCCGGTAACCGCGATTATCGAGAAATCTCAACGGGTCACCGGGCAAATTCAAATTTCAAAATTTCGGAATTTTTAGAAACTGGGTAACTGCTCGGTAACCAGAGGAATACCGAGAACTGCACAAAAAACCACGAATTCAAAAAAAAATCCTTATTTAGACCGGATGAAATTAAAAAAATCACAAACTTTTTTGTTTGGTAAGGCCTTTTACCGTGGGTGCTCGAGATTTCCTCTGGATACCCAAACCGTGATAGTGATATTCGATTCCAAAGTGAGCGCCAATCTACGGTGTAGCAGAAAATATTGCAATTAGCATGCGGATATATATGAATTATCTGAAAATTAATTAATTAGGATTATCCAAATGTTTCAAACATCATTATCCGACTTTTGATTCAAAAGTCGAGTTCATTCGACGAGCATTTCTAACTCTGAATTTTATCAGGGTCGATGGATCCATCACTCGATTTATGTTTATATCATCTCGTCGGTGCTTGGATTTTAATCTAGATAATGTCTCTAATTTTAACTAATTGACTCCTTGAAGGCAGAAAAGTTAAATATCTTAAATTTTGCTAAAAATACAATTATATGCCTATGAAGTATTATCCGGTTATTTCTGTTTTCGGTCCGACTCTGCCCTTACAAACTAAACATGCCCAACTATGCCCCCCTGGAGGGAGTTGCAAGCTACAAGTGCACTCTTGGTGAAAAGTAACTGTAGTCAGTTTGCATAATTGGCACTTATCCAGTTAAATAGAAAAGAATGGGAATGGGTATGTGCGTCAAAGGTCCACTAATTAACACTAGATCCAAGGCTGCAGCATATTCTTAGTAGTGGTTGCTCTTGACCTAACATTAGACAGTTGTTTTGGCATGGAATAACTGGCTTCAGTGAGCACAATCCGTTTAATGGCAGGCCACTCTTCCAAGGTCAAAATAAGAATGGCCGACATAACTTATCCAGGCCGAAAAAAGTCGAGACATCTCACGTCGAGTCGCACAGTATGTGAACACCACGACTTAAGTTTCACGAGGGGGGTTGTACCGAAGCCACCGGATGCCCAAGCCACCAACCTTCTCTGACCTTTTTGGCTGCCTCGATCGGTTCAGGACAAACCATGCCGAGATCAAACGAGAAGCCTTGACAAATTCTGAGCTCCACGAGGCGGCTCGACGACGCAACGCAAGCACCTACGCATTGCTGCATCTCCACATGCGTGTGCCTCGTCGTGATCTCGCCACTGAGGCACCGAGTTAGAGTGAGCGGTAGATCCGAGCAGTTTGACTGATGCCGCGGATTGATAAGCGATAGCAAATTCAGACTTTCAGAGCTTCCTTATATAAACGCACCGGCACTGCAAGTGTGAATGTGTGATACCATAGATATCGCACACGACGCACGCACACATGGCTGCTACCATGAAGCTGTCGCTCACCTTCGTCCTCCTCTCCGGTACGGCGGCCATTTACATCCATATCTCTATGCTTCAACGACACTTTCTTAGTGTCTTTTAGTATGATTTATCCTTGATTACATGCTCATTCCCATTGATACTTTATGCTCTCTTGTGTGTGTGCTCCCGGTCTGGATCAAGCAGCACTGGTGGTGTTCGGGGACGTGGGAGACGCCGCGGCGACCTGCGACACCGTCAGGTGCATCCAGGGAGGGTACATCACCTGCAGGAACAAGAACTACGGCAAGCAGAAGCTCGACGGGTGCGCGTGCGTGTGCGCGCCCAAGGACGGCAGGGGCTGCGTGCTCCACCTCAACGACGGCACCAAGAACAAGTGCACCACCACAAACTACTGACTGACTTGCATGCCACGCCTTCGTCTTGATCATCTGTGCTCTCCGGGTCGAGTTCGAGTTCAATAAAAGCTACGCTTGTGTTGTGGAGTAATAATTGGCTAACGAATGGAATGAAAGTTTGTGTGTTAGCGTTTGCATCGTTTTGACAGTCTAATGAGCAACTCGATGTGAAGAAGCTTAAAAAATAAAAACAGGCAACCTAGAAAGACAGAGATATTAAAAGATTATGAACTACTCCCTCCATTACACAACGTAAGATATATTAGACAATTAATAGACATTTTTCACATTCACATTGTACACATGTATGTAGACATGTTTTAGTGTATATGTTCACTCATTTTGGTTCTAATTTAAACAATATGTGTAACACCTAAAACATCTTAAACTGTGGAAGGAGAGTAGCTAAGAGTATATTTGTTTTTAGTTATTAGCAAACATGCCCGTGCGTTTTAATGGGAGATACAAATCTTCATCGTGGAGGAGTACTAATACAAAGTAAGTTGGTACATCCCGGTGTGTCATAGAAATCGGCAAGCTTCAACGCGTCTGCTGCCAACTCCGCAGTCAGGTGTATCACCGCCCCCTCCTCTTCCCACCTCTTTTAGCCAGGTCACCGGGTACATCCATACATATGGTGCGAGGTAGGTGATGGCATGGGTGAACGGAGAAAGGGGTATGGTGGGGAGAGAAAAGGACTGTGGATTTTTATGCCACATTTGAAGGATTAAACTGCACAATATTGAGACCAAGGATAAGAAATATGGATCGACATGCCGCTTTTTGAAGGGCTAAAGCATAAAAAGAGTGACATACAAACAAAACCCTTACCGATTTTAATATTACAGCACGTATGTTCGTGTGTTGCTACGGATTAGGCCATGGAAAATTCAAGACGTCGCTTAAGAACATACAAAAGTAACACTAATCTACACGAGAATCAAGTTTCCAGGTTCCCTAAAACTTCCAAGGGCCTCAAACGAATATAATCCTCTTGATTCTTGTCGTTCTCACAGCAGCCACCGAGGCGCTAGGACTTGGGACCAATTTATCATCATCACAAAAATCATGGCCCACACGTTTAAATTAGTAATCTTTTCTTGGTAATTTTTAAAAATTAAGCTTTTCTTGGTAATGCGAAGGAAAGAAAAATAATCCAAATTGAAAAGATACCACTTTGAGAAAATGTTTAGTCTCAAGAGAGAGTTGTAGGTCAGGATAACAGTTGTAATTTTTTCATTGCAACTTCTAGATGATTAGTCCGGGAATTCTTATCAAACAATGTTAACATATATCTATACAAGTGTGATATACTCCCTCCGTCCCAAAATAAGCGTCCCAAGTTTGACTAAAAGTGGATGTATCTTGACATGTTTCATGTCTAGATACATCCATTTTTAACCAAATTTGAGGCAGTTAATTTGGGACGGAGGCAATACATGATTTGCAAATTTGATCCACCTCAAACTGCTACTCTTGCAACGGGTGGATATATATCACAAGATTCTACAACAGAACATATGTAACTAAGGTAGGAACTATGAAACTGAACCATAAAAAACTCATAACCTTGTAACATTCTTGCTCTGACAAACCACTTCTTTCTTTGCCATCTGGAGATAAGCCAGGGCAGCTAAACTTGGGGTTTCTTTAGGGGCAACACATAGTCAAGAAAATGATTCAATTAATGCAATTAAGGAACTTGATATGCAACAAAATTTGATCATGTTAAGAAAAATGAAGGCAATATGAAAGTTTCAGTGGGTTCTACGATTTTGGATAAAACTAACACGCTTACTGTTGATCTTGCGGCAAGAGAGCAATTAGGCTCGGCAGGCCATAACTCATAAGGACCTTGATATACCCATAGCAAGTTTTAAAAAGGGTTATAAAAATAATAAGCTTGAACCCTCGAATATTCGTCGTACCGTTAGAATTACATTAAAATCAAAGAAAAGATGAGAGGTGGTTTTTAGAATATATGATCATCATCAATGACTCTTTGATGTTTGTAATATGTGCAATGCTATTTTCTCTCAAACGGTGTGCACAATGATTACTATTTTTACATGTCACATAGCACATGCAATTCACTTCAAAACTAATAGTAGGTAGTTGCATATATAGGGGTCGCGTTGTAGCACCGGTATTAGCCAATAACATATATAGGGTCAAGATTCATTTGTTGTCCCCCACGTGGCGCGTGTTCCGTCAATGTCGCGTAGTCTGTGTGTATATAAGAATTGGGTGTCCTTGTTTTCTCAACACAATAATTCATTTGCAAAGGTCTCATAAAAGTTAACATCTACTGTGAGAATGAAGTCGCTGCGAAGTATGCGCCCTCTCATCATCATGGCGTTGTTGTTGTTTCTTGTGGTGGCTACCGGTAACTGAAACATGCATTAATGTCGTAATTTGGATTTTTAGATTTTTTTTGTCACATGCATTATTTTCATTTTCCTATGTTGATGTATCCTTTTCAAATCTAGGTGGGACTGGCCATGAACAATGTCCAGAGGGTTTGTGTAAAGGACCAAGTGGCAAGTTCAAGGGTCCATGTGCTTCCGATGGGCCATGCAGTGAAACTTGTCAAAAAGAGGGTTTTGAATCTGGCATTTGCCCAACTGGAGGGTTTTTATTTAGGCAATGTAAATGTTGTAAGCCATGTTAGAATTCCATGGATATCATTGAGATATTACGTGCTAGTGCGGGCATACATGGTTTTCACTTTCTAATGATTTTTTAATTCAAAACTATTATCCGTGTGTTTGTTGTAAAAACAATTATCTTGAAATTTCTTGTAATTGGAGTCTTGTTCTCCCATATTATATCTTATGTACTATAAGAATGTGTGTATTGCTACGGTACAACAATACAATACATGGACATTGATTGACACGGGTGCACTCGAGGCTATCATGTTTCACCAGAGCCGAAGAGGGTATTTCTGACGGTTTATGTCAATTTTCCGTTAATTAGCCAGTGCATTCTCGTCTTCTTAATTCATAGAAGATGACGCAAAGTTTTATTTCTCTTCCAAAAATGCAATTTTACATTTGATTACACAAAATGTAGTCTATTATATAATGTAATGTGTACTGCATAATTTCCTACCCATGCTCTAATAACAAGAATGGTGGCTAAGTTTTTATTATGTTGAATACTCGAAACGCTTTGCAGGATGAGGATCATACTCGCATGCGACACGCGCACAAGGCAAATCCAAAAAAAATACTCAAGGATTGTCTTGTCAATCTTGAGGCCTTAGTGCTTAGCAGAGCCTCTTCTTAGTGATATACTATTGTGTGATGTTGCCATGATTTGTTCCAAGCATGTGTGATGGAACAACAATGTTTCTGGGGTTGCTCTGGACGGAACATCGTAATGTTGGTTTCATGAGGAGGTTTCGGTTGCTAATGGTGTTTGTAATGTACAAGAGCAGGAATAGATGGACAATAGCAAGTCCTTTAGGAAATAATTCTATGATCGGTGTCTCTCATGCAGCGAGAACTGATTAGTAATTACATTTCCCCGTTTTCCCTTTCAATGAATGAAATGCAAAGTGTGTTAGCATTTACAGGGTTTTGACAGTGTCATTAGCAACTCAATGTGAATCCCATGTGGCACGAAGTCCGGGATATAAATAAAAGCAACCTAGAAAGACATATATATGAAAATTCTAAACTAGAAAGAGTGTATTGATTTTAATTTACAAGGACCAAACTGGAAAGAGACTGGATAGCTTGATAGCGTAATAGTGTTCTTTTACTATATATAATGTTTAATGTTGGATAGAGTCTAAAGAAACCAGCATAATAAATTCAAGAAAAATGTATGATTTCTTTTAGCAAAAGAAGTACAAAACTACATTGTGTTAATTTTCAACACCTCGCATCCCTTTATATTTCACACAACAAACATCACTAGAACCGCATACATTTTTCTCCTTGTTACTCATTTGTATTTATATGAGGGAACACATTTCAGCTACAAACAAAACCAGACAAGTATCAGTCCATCAACATAACTAGATGATTACCCGCTCGTTGCTGCGGAAAAATGCGATAAAATAGTATGATCATATATGATGGGAAAATATGTGGAGAATAAATATTGATAGTAAACTGGAGGTATGATTAAGCGTTTGATACGTACCAAACGTATTTATAATTTCTTATGTTCTATGCTTATATTATACCAATTGCCTACATGTTTTATATACATTTTATATAGTTTTATGCATTTTCTGGGACTAACCTATTAACAAGATGCCACAGTGCCAGTTCCCTGTTTTCTGCTGTTTTTGGTTTCAGAAATCCACTTAAGGAAATATTCTCGGAATTGGACAATTTTTATACCGAAGACCTTATTTTTCCCGACACGTTCCAGAAGTCCGAAGAAGAGACGAAGAAGGGCACCGAGGCGCCGCCATCAGGTGGTGGCGCGGCTCCCCCCTCTGCCGCGCCAGCACCTGAGGGTGGCCCTCGGCCCTCCACCGCCTTCGCCCTTTCGCCATATATTGCCCCCGACGAAATAACCCTAGATCAGTCGGCGTTTTCCAGAGAAGAGTTCCGCTGCGCCGCCGCCATCGAAGACAAGTTTCGGGGGACAGAAGTCTCTGTTCCGGTACCCTGTCGGGACGGGGAATTGCCCCCGGAGTCATCTCCATCGACTCCACCACCATCTCCATCGCCGTTGCTGACTCCTACGATGAGGAGTGAGTAGTTCTCCCCCGGGGCTGCGGGCTCTACCGGTAGCTATGTAGTTTATATCTCTCTCCCATGTGATTTTTATGTGATCATGAGCTTTGTAATCTAGTTGGATATGTGATGCTACTCTTTATCTTTTATGCACTCTAAAGGTTACTTTAATATGAACTCCGGGGTTATTCACGGTTGTAAAGGTGACAGTATGTGCACCGTGTGTGATTCCTTTATGACGTTGTGGTGTTAGTTTACTCTGACTTTGAGGGTGCTCTTGTAGCCCTACACAGTGAATGGTGTTTATCATCCAACAAGAGAGTGTTTGAGAGTGGTATTTATTATTCAGCTTTGATGTCATTGTTGAGAATGTCCACTAGTGAAAGTATGATCCCTAGGCCTTGTTTCTAAGCATTGAAACACTGTTTACAACCAGTTCAGCTACATGTTTGCTTGCTGCCATTTTTATTTCAGATTGCAATTACTACTTATAATCATCCATATTACTTGTATTTCACTATCTCTTCGCCGAACTAGTGCACCTATACATCTGATAAGTGTATTGGGTGTGATGGGGACACAAGAGACTTCTTGTATCTTAATTGCAGGGTTGCTTGAGAGGGATATCTTTGACCTCTACCTCCCTGAGTTCGACAAACCTTGGGTGATTCACTTAAGGGAAACTTGCTGCTGTCCTACAAACCTATGCTCTTGGAGGCCCAACACTGTATACAAGAATAGAAGTGTGCGTAGACATCAAGCTATTTTCTGGCGCCGTTGCCGGGGAGGTAAGCGTTGGAAGGTATCTCATTTAGATCCTACAGTTATTACTTTTTGTTTCTTGTTTTTATTTTCACTAGGTAGGCTAAATGGAAAACAATAAAAAAATTAGAGATCTCTATGAAATTTATATTGCATTAGGACATGATGTGTTTGATGAGAAAATTAAAAAACCTATGGAAGTTTGTTTGCATAATAGTGGTAGTAATGTTATTAGTATAAATTCTTTGAACACCATTATTGCTAATGCTATGGAAAAGTCTAAGCTTGGGGAAGCTGATTTTGATGAGCATGATATTTTTAGTCCCCCAAGCACGGAGGAGAAAATTTACTTTGATGATACTATACCTCCAATATAAGATAATTATAATCTTTGTGATATTTTCAGTCCACCTACTACTGAGGATATAGTTTATGTTGATTATGATATGCCTCCTATATATGATGTTTACAATGATGAATATGATGTTTTCAGTCCATTTACTATTGAGGATAAAATTAATTATGATTATTCTATGCCTCCAACTTATGATAATTACAATAATGGATGTGATAGTTTTACTCCCACTGTTACTAATAAAATTGATTATGCTTATGTGGAGAGTAATGATATTATTATGCTTATGGATCATGATAAGAATGATTTAGGTGATAGCTATATTGTTGAGTTTATTCATGATGCCACTGAAAATTATTTTGAGATAGGAAAGTATGGTTATAGAAATCTTCATGTTACTAAATTTCTTCTCTTTATGATGAAAGTTTTGAGATTTCTCTTGATTTGCTTTTATTTGCTGGGTACTTTAAAACCCACTGGTTATTATGAGAGAGGGAGACATGGATTCATACATCACAATAATATTAGGTCTCCTCTCTCTATGTTGAAATTTTTGAAGTTGCACTTGTTTTGCCTTTCTATGCTAGTCACTTTGTGCTTTATTTATTTATTTATTTTCTTACAAGGTTCCTTTGCATAGGAAGTGTGTTAGATTTAAATATGTTTTATATATGCTTCTTGATGCTCTCTTTTATGTTTCAACTCTCATCTTTATGTGAGCATCATAAATATCACTATGCCTAGCTAAAAGGCTTTAAAGAAAAGCGCTTATGGGAGACAACCCAATATTTTATTTCTGTTATTTTTCTTTTATTTGAGTCAAGGAGCATGCTTACCTCTGTAACAACTCCTTTGTATCTTTACTTTATTGCATAGTTGTGCCAAGTTAAGTCTCTACTAGAAAGTTGATACTAGATTTGGATTTCTGCGCAGGAACAGTTTTATGCTGTCCACCGTTTAATTCGTTAGAATTCACAGAAAAATCAAAATGACCTGGGATTTTTTGTGCGTGATCCTCAGATATGTATGCAACTTTCATTAGTTTTGAGTTTTCTGATTTGAGCAAGTTAAGTGCCTTGAAAAAATTCGTCTTTACGGACTGTTCTGTTTTTGACAGATTCTGCCATTTATTTTGCATTGGTTCTTTTGCTGTTTTTGAATGGATCTTTTTGTTCCATAAAATTCCAGTGGCTGTAGCTAATGTCCAGTACCATGATAATGATTGTCTCCATGCAGAATATGAGAATTTTTGATTATGCACTAACCCTCTAATGAAGTTTACTTTGAGTTTGGTGTGGAGGAAGTTTTCAAGGATCAAGAGAGAGGATGATATGATGTGATCAAGAAGATGAAATAGCCTAAACTTGGGGATGCCCCCGTGGGTCACCCAAGCATATTTCAAGAAGACTCAAGCGTCAAAGCTTGGGGATGCCCAAGGCATCCCCTTCTTCATCAACAACTTATCAGGTTATCTCTAGTGAAACTATATTTTAATTCTGCCACATCTTATGTGCTTTACTTGGAGCGTCTGTTTGTTTTTATTTTTGCTTTTGTTATTTTTGTTTTCTGAATAAAATGGATCCTAGCATTCTTGTGTGGGAGAGAGACACGCTCCGCTTTTTCTTATGAATACTCGTATTCTTCACTTATATTTGTTGATTATTCTTCTATGTTACTGCAATACTTCCATCTCTTATTTTTCATGCACCTCTTGTTCAGAGCTGTTAGTTCTCATATGTTATACTCTCTTGCTTCATTGTTAAATACTTGGAGAGTTTATGTTTTAAATAAGTTGATTGGTGTTTGGTTAAGAACAGAAAATGTTAAATGTGGTAGATGGTATAACTAAATGATACATAATCTTGTAGATCATTAAATTGTGTCACTTGAATCATTGATGTTGTTTTGAGATATTAATATGCTTAATGGTAAACATGATGGTTTAGTAAAGTGGAATGATTAATGGTTGGTCTAGAAAACTTGAATCTGTGCCACACTTAAATATCCAGTTGATAGCATAATGGTATATGACTTCTAATGTTAAAAACAACCGTAATAACTTTGTGTTATGCGCTACGGTCGGGGTCCCAACAGTGACTTGTTCATTTGCCACAGTCCCTCATGGAGTGATTTTCATTATGCCTTATAAGATCATATTTCTAGTTGGAATCTTTTTGCTTGTGAGTTCTAAAGCTGCGGTTTTCATGGCACTTCCACCACCATATTTGCTAGCCTCTTCGGTACTTTGCATTGCCCTTTCTCACATTGAGAGTTGATGCATACTTCGCGGGTACATCCAAAACTCGTGGGAGATCTTCATCATGTTCTCCTACACATAAGCCAAATATCTTACTCAAAACATCCACCATACCTACCTACTACAGCATTTCCATAGCTGTTCCAAGATATATTGCCATGCAACTTTCATCTTACATTACATGACATGTTGTCATTTATCATTTATATATTGCTTTGCATGATTCTATGTAGCTGATGTGTGGTTTTACCCATGTTACGCTAGATCATTGCATATCCTGCTACACTGGCAGAGGCACCGTTTCATACACCATGTTTTATCCTTTATGAGATCCTTGTATCAAAAGCGTGTTGTCATGATAGAATGTTTGCCCCTAAAAGTGAAAAGAGCCATGGAGGCCATCAAAAAGAGAAATAGAAAAATACAAAAAAAATGGAAAAAAAGAAGAAAAAAAAGAAAGAAAGAATAAAAAGGGGGCAACATTACTACTCTTTATCCACACTTGTGCTCATGTTTAGCACCTTTACTCCATATGTGAGAGTTTTCATGTTTTACTTGTATAACTATGTGGGGAACTTTACACTATAGAACTTGGCTTGTATATTCCAATGATGAGCCTCCTCAAAAGTGCTCTAGGTCTTCATGAGCAAGCAAGTTAGATGCACCCCCACTAGTTCCATTGGAGAGCTTTCATACACTTTTAGCTCTATGTGCATCCATTGTGTGGAATCACTACTCCTTGCATAGCTTCGATTATAAGACTTCCTCCTGTCTAATGATCACTTTCAGCTGTGTGAGACTTTCTTCCGTTGGCCTTCCAAACCCCCATTATTATTCTCTTAGCCACAACATCCTGGTGCCAGGAACCAACGCTGAACACTTACTTGTCTTTGAGTGAACAAATAGAGGGATGATTTTCTGAGTGCATATTGTTATTGCTTGACTTGATCCTTTCACAAAGTTGTCAAGAGTGTTTGATTCATTAGATGATTATATTGTTGTTCTTGAAGCTTAAATCATCTTTAATATCTAATATGCACGGTTGATTGTTCTCTAGTACTAATTCATTGAAAGTTTTGCTTTGTTCTTCCTACTTGTTTATTCATTACTCATTTGATATCAATATAAACTACAGCTTTTATTCATTTGATTTCAATTTACATGCATTACATTATTATTTGATCAAGATTGTGTGAAAGCATGTCACTTCAGAAATTATTCTTGTTATCGTTTTACCTACTCGAGGACGAGTAGAACTAAGCTTGGGGATGCTTGATACGTCCCAAACGTATCTATAATTTCTTATATTCCATGCTTATATTATACCAATTGCCTACATGTTTTATATACATTTTATATAGTTTTATGCATTTTCTGGGACTAACCTATTAACAAGATGCCACAGTGCCAGTTCCGTGTTTTCTGCTGTTTTTTGTTTCAGAAATCCACTTAAGGAAATATTCTCGGAATTGGACAATTTTTATACCGAAGACCTTATTTTTCCCGACACGTTCCAGAAGTCCGAAGAAGAGACGAAGAAGGGCACCGAGGCGCCGCCATCAGGTGGTGGCACGGCTCCCCCCTCTGCCGCGCCAGCACCTGAGGGTGGGCCCTCGGCCCTCCACCGCCTTCGCCCTTTCACCCATATATTGCCCCCGACGAAATAACCCTAGATCAATCGACGTTTTCCAGAGAAGGGTTCCGCTGCGCCGCCATCGAAGACAAGTTTCGGGGGACAGAAGTCTCTGTTCCGGCACCCTGCCGGGACGGGGAATTGCCCCCGGAGTCATCTCCATCGACTCCACCACCATCTCCATCGCCGTTGCTGACTCCTACGATGAGGAGTGAGTAGTTCTCCCCCAGGGCTGCGGGCTCTACCGGTAGCTATGTGGTTTATATCTCTCTCCCATGTGATCTTTATGTGATCATGAGCTTTGTAATCTAGTTGGATATGTGATGCTACTCTTTATCTTTTATCCACTCTAGAGGTTACTTTAATATGAACTCCGGGGTTATTCACGGTTGTAAAGGTGACAGTATGTGCACCGTGTGTGATTAGTGGTGTTAGTTTACTCTGACTTTGAGGGTGCTCTTGTAGCCCTACACAGTGAATGGTGTTTATCATCCAACAAGAGAGTGTTTGAGAGTGGTATTTATTATTCAACTTTGATGTCATTGTTGAGAATGTCCACTAGTGAAAGTATGATCCCTAGGCCTTGTTTCTAAGCATTGAAACACCGTTTACAACCAGTTCTGCTACATGTTTGCTTGCTGCCATTTTTATTTCAGATTGCAATTACTACTTATAATCATCCATATTACTTGTATTTCACTATCTCTTCACCAAACTAGTGCACCTATACATCTGACAAGTGTATTGGGTGTGTTGGGGACACAAGAGACTTCTTGTATTTTAATTGCAGGGTTGCTTGAGAGGGATATCTTTGACCTCTACCTCGCTGAGTTCGATAAACCTTGGGTGATTCACTTAAGTAAAACTTGCTGCTGTCCTACAAACCTCTGCTCTTGTAGGCCCAACACAGTCTACAAGAATAGAAGTGTGCGTAGACATCAGCGTTGTATGTCCTTGTTTTCATTTTTCGACACAATCAATCATATAGTCCCTCTATTTCTCTTTGGCATGCCAAACAAAAACCAAGAACCGCCGGTGCATTTAAAAAAATCAACCTATATAGTAGGGCACAAAGTTTCGGTGGGAGACGATATCGAAAATAGAGTGCATGGCATATCTGAATTTTGAATAATACCACTACCATTCAATATAAAACATGAGAAATAGGAAGGTCGAGATATGTAGATACATGCCTAGTTGGCATGGATAAAATCAGTCGTCCCTAGTAATCCTGGCTATTCTGCGGTAGAGACCACCAAATCAATTAAATTCACAAAATAAATCTCGGCCCCAAAAGAAAGAAATCAGGAGAACTGCACAATATAATTGATATGCAGATTTAGAAGAATTTTCTTTACAAATCATTGGATGTCCTACATTGATGGAACAAAACTGTAACAAATCACTAGATGTCCTATATTTTCGGACGGAGGGAGTACATGATTTGCAAATTTGAACCATTTTTTCCTAGAAAAAATCCACCTCAAACTGCTTCTCTCGCAAGGGGTGGATATAAATCACAAGATTCGACAACAGAACATATGTAACTAAGGCAAGAACTACGACACTAAAAAATAAAAAACTCATAACCTTGTAACATTCTTGGTCCGACAAAGCACTTCTTTCTTTGTCATCTGGAGATATTTGGGTTTTCCTTGGGGGCGACACATAGTCAAGAAAATGATTCAATTAACGCAATTAAGGAACTTGATATGCAACGAACTTTGATCATGTTAACAAAAATGAAGACAATATGAAAGTTTCAGTGGGTTCTACGATTTTGGATAAAGCTAACATGATTACTGGTGATCTTGCGGCATGAGTGCAATTAGGCTCGGCAGGTCATAACTCATAAGGATATTGATATACCCATTGCAAGTTTAAAAAAGGGTTATAAAATAATACGCTTGAACCCTCAAATATTTGTTTTATTGTTAGAATTACATTAAAATGAAAGAAAATATGAGAGGTTGTTTTTAGAATATATGATCGTCATCAATGACTCTCTATGCTTGTAATATGTGCAATGCTATTTTCGCTCAAACGGTATGCACAATGATTACTATTTTTACATTTCACATAGCACATGCAATTCACTTCAAAACTAATATTAGGTAGTAACATATATAGGTGTCGTGTCGTAGCACCATTATTAGTCAATAACATATATAGGGTCAAGATCCATTTGTTGTCCCCCACGTGGCGCGTGTTCCGTCAATGTCGCGTAGTCTGTGTGTATATAAGAATTCGGTGTCCTCGTTCTTCCAACACAATAATTCAGTTGCAAAGGTCTCATAAAAGTTTGTATCTTCCGTGAGAATGAAGTCGCTACGAAGTATGCGCCCTCTCATCATCATGGCGTTGTTGTTGTTGCTTGTGGTGGCTACCGGTAAGTGAAACATTCATTAATGTTGTAATTTGTGTTTTTAGATTTTTTTTGTCAGATGCATTATTTTGATTTTCTACGTTGATGTATCCTTTTCAAATCCAGGCGGAACTGGCCATGAACAATGTCCAGAAGATTTGTGTAAAGGACCAAGTGGAAAGTTCAAGGGTCCATGTGCTTCCGATGGGCCTTGCAGTGAAACTTGTCAGAAAGAGGGTTTTGAATCTGGCATTTGCCCGACTGGAGGGTTTTTGTTTAGGCAATGCAAATGTTGTAAACCATGTTAGAATTCCACATATATCATTGAGATATTACGTGGTGGTGCGAGCATACATGGTTTTCACTTAGCAATGATTTTTGAATTCAAAACTATTATCCGTGTGTTTGTTGTAAAAACAATTATCTTGAAATTTCATGTAATTGGAGTCTTGTTCTCCCATATTATATGTTATATATACTATACGAATATGTATGTATTGCTACGGAACAACAATACAATAGACGGACATTGATTGACACGGGTGCACTCGAGGCTATCATGTTTCACAAGAGCCGGGGAGGGTATTTCCGACGGTTTATGTCAATTTTCCGTTAATTAGCCAGTACATTCTCGTCTTCTTAATTAATAGAAGGTGATGCAAAGTTTTTTTTCTGTTCCAAAAATGCAATTTTACATTTGATTGCACAAAATGTAGTCTATCATATAATATAATGGGTACTGCATAATTTCCTACCCATGCTCTAATAACAAGAATGATGGCTAAGTTTTTATTATGTTGAATGCTCGAAACAATTTGCAGGATCAGGTTTATCCTCGCATGCGTTCGCACAAGACAAATCCAAAAAAAAATGACACAAGGAGTGTCTTGTCGATCTTGAGAGCTTAGTGCTTAGCGGAGCCTCTTCTTAGTGATATACTATTGTGTATCTTCGCATGATTTTTTCCAAGCATATCTGTTCGAAGAAACAATCTTCCCGGGGTTGCATTGGACGGAACGCCGTAATGTTTAATTTAGTTTCATGAGGAGGTTTGAGTCACTGCTGATGTTTGGAATGTGCAAGAGCAGGGAATAGATGGACAATAGCAAGTCCTTTAGGAAATAATTTTATGGTATGTGTCTCTCATGCAACGAGAATTGATTGGAAATTACATTTCCCTTTTTTCCCTTTCGGTGAAAAATATGACACAACTAGTCTAATTAACGAATGAAATGCAAGTTTAAGTGAGTTTTGACTGTGTCATTAGCACTCGATGTGAATCCCATGTGGCACAAAGCCCGAAAAATTAAAAAATAAGCAATCTAGAAAGACTGATAAATGACAATTCTAAACTACCAAAGAGTGTATTGATTTTAATTTACAAGAAGCAGACAAGAAAGAGACTAGATAGCGTAATAGTGTTCTTTACTGTATAATGTCGGATTGAGTCCGAAGAAACAAGGATGAAAAATTCAGATAAAATGTCTGATTTGTTTTAGTAAAATTAGTAGAAAATTACATTATGATCATTTTCAACACCTTGCACCCCGTTATATTTCACGCAACAAATATCACTAGAACCGCATATATTTTTCTCATTGTTACTCATTTATATTTATACGAGGGCACACATTTCAGCTACAAACAAAACCAGACAAGTACCTGTCCATCAACATAACTAGATGATTACCCACGCGTTACTGCGAAAAAATGTGATAAAATTGTATGATCATATATGATGAGAAAACATGTGGAGAATAAATATTAATAGTAAACTGGAGGTTTGATTAAGCGTTGTATGTCCTTGATTTGATTTTTCGACACATTCAATCATATTGTCCCTCTATTTCTCTTTGGCATGACAAACAAAAACCAAGAACCTCCGGTGCATTTAAAATAAAGCAACCTATGTACTGGGGCACAATGTTTCGGTGGTAGACGATATCGAAAATAGACTGCATGGCATATCTGAATTTTGAATAGTACCACTACCTTTCAATATAAAACATGAGAAATAGGAAGGTCGAGATATGTAGATACATGCCTAGTTGCAATGGAAAAAATCAGTCGTCCCTAGTAATCTTGACTATTCTACGGTAGAGACCACCAAATCAATTAAATTTACAAAATAAATCTCGACCCCAAAAGAAACAAATCAGAAGAACTGCACAACATAATTGATATGCAGATTTAGAAGAATTTTCTTAACAAATCATTGGATGTCCTACATTGATGGAACAACAAAGTAACAAATCATTGGATGTCCTATATTTTGGGACGGAGGGAGTACATGATTTGCAAATTTGAACCATTTTTTCCTAGAAAAAATCCACCTCAAACTGCTACTCTCGCAAGGGGTCGATATAAATCACAAGATTCTACAACAGAACATATGTAACTAAGGCAAGAACTACGACACTAAAAAATTAAAAAACTCATAACCTTGTAACATTCTTGGTCCGACAAAGCACTTCTTTCTTTGTCATCTGCAGATATTTGGGTTTTCCTTGGGAGCAACACATAGTCAAGAAAATGATTCAATTAATGCAATTAAGGAACTTGATATGCAACGAACTTTGATCATGTTAACAAAAAAGAAGACAATATGAAAGTTTCAGTGGGTTCTACGATTTTGGATAAAGCTAACACGCTTACTGGTGATCTTGCGACATGAGAGCAATTAGGCCCGGCAGGTCATAACTCATAAGGATTTTGATATACCCATTGCAAGTTTTAAAAAGGGTTATAAAATAATACGCTTGAACCCTCGAATATTTGTTTTATTGTCATAATTACATTAAAATGAAAGAAAAGAACAGAGGTGGTTTTTAGAATATATGATCGTCATCAATGACTCTCTATGCTTGTAATATGTGCAATGCTATTTTCGCTCAAACGGTATGCACAATGATTACTATTTTTACATTTCACATAGCACATGCAATTCACTTCAAAACTAATATTAGGTAGTTACATACATAGGGGTCGCGTTGTAGCACCATTATTAGCCAATAACGTATATAGGGTCAAGATCCATTTGTTGTCCCCCACGTGGCGCGTGTTCCGTCAATGTCGCGTAGTCTGTGTGTATATAAGAATTCGGTGTGCTCGTTTTTCCAACACAATAATTCAGTTGTAAAGGTCTCATAAAAGTTGGTATCTACTGTGAGAATGAAGTCGCTACGAAGTATGCGCACTCTCATCATCATGGCGTTGTTGTTGTTGCTTGTGGTAGCTACCGGTAAGTGAAACATGCATTAATGTTGTAATTTCTGTTTTTAGATTTTTTTGTCTCACGCATTATTTTCATTTTGCTATGTTGATGTATCCTTTTTAAATCTAGGTGGGACTGGCCATGAACAATGTCCAGAAGGTTTGTGTAAAGGACCAAGTGGAAAGTTCAAGGGTCCATGTGCTTCCGATGGGCCTTGCAGTGAAACTTGTCAGAAAGAGGGTTTTGAATCTGGCATTTGCCCAACTGGAGGGTTTTTATTTAGGCAATGCAAATGTTGTAAACCATGTTAGAATTCCACAGATATCATTGAGATATTACGTGGTGGTTTTCCCTTACCAATGATTTTTTAATTCAAAACTATTATCCGTGTGTTTGTTGTAAAAATAATTATCTTGAAATTTCATGTAATTGGAGTCTTGTTCTCCCATATTATATCTTATATATACTATACGAATATGTATGTATTGCAACGGAACAACAATACAATACACAGACATTGATTGACACAGGTGCACTCGAGGCTATCATGTTTCACAAGAGCCGGAAAGGGTATTTCTGACGGTTTATGTCAATTTTCCCTTAATTAGCCAGTACATTCTCGTCTTCTTCATTCATAGAAGGTGAGGCAAAGTTTTTTTTCTGTTCCAATGCAATTTTACATTTGATTGCACAAAATGTAGTCTATCATATAATGTAATGGGTACTGCATAATTTCCTACCCATGCTCTAATAACAAGAATGATGGCTAAGTTTTTACTATGTTGAATACTCGAAACAATTTGCAGGATCAGGTTCATACTCGTATGCGAACGCGCACAAGGCAAATCCAAAAAAATGACACAACGAGTGTCTTGTCGATCTTGAGGGCTTAGTGCTTAGCGGAGCCTCTTCTTAGTGATATACTATTGTGTATCTTGGCATGATTTTTTCCAAGCATATCTGTTCAAAGAAACAATCTTCCGGGGATTGCATTGGACGGAACGCCGTAATGTTTAATTTGGTTTCATGAGGAGATTTCAGTCGCTGCTGATGTTTGGAATGTACAAGAGCAGGGAATAGATGGACAATAGCAAGTCCTTTAGGAAATAATTCTATGATATGTGTCTCTCATGCAACAAGAATTGATTGGTAATTTTATTTCCCTTTTTTCCCTTTCAGTGAAAAATATGACACAACGTCTAATTAACGAATGAAACGCAAGTTTAAGTGAGTTTTGACAGTGTTATTAGCACTTGATGTGAATCCCACGTGGCACGAAACCCGGAAAATAAAAAAATAAGCAATCTAGAAAGACTGATATATGACAATTCTAAACTACCAAAGAGTGTATTGATTTTAATTTACAAGGAGCAGACATGAAAGAGACTAAATAGCGTAATAGTGTTCTTTATTATATAATGTCGGATTGAGTCCGAAGAAACCATGATAATAAATTCAGGTAAAATGTCTGATTTCTTTTAGTAAAATAAGTAGAAAATTACATTATGTTCATTTTCAACACCTCGCACCCCGTTATATTTCACGCAACAAACATCACTAGAACCGCATATATTTTTTCGTTGTTACTCATTTGTATTTATATGAGGGCACACATTTCAGCTACAAACAAAACCAGACAAGTACCAGTCCATCAAAATGATGAGAAAACATGTGGAGAATAAATATTAATAGTAAACTGGAAGTATGAGTAAGCGTTGTATGTCCTTGATTTGATTTTTCGACACATTCAATCATATTGTCCCTCTATTTCTCTTTGGCATGACAAAAAAAAACCAAGAACCTCCGGTGCATTTAAAATAAAGCAACCTATGTACTGGGGCACAATGTTTCGGTGGTAGACGATATCGAAAATAGACTGCATGGCATATCTGAATTTTGAATAGTACCACTACCTTTAGATATAAAACATAAGAAATAGGAAGGTCGAGATATGTAGATACATGCCTAGTTGCAATGGAAAAAATCAGTCGTCCCTAGTAATCTTGACTATTCTACGGTAGAGACCACCAAATCAATTAAATTTACAAAATAAATCTCGACCCCAAAAGAAACAAATCAGAAGAACTGCACAACATAATTGATATGCAGATTTAGAAGAATTTTCTTAACAAATCATTGCATGTCCTACATTGATGGAACAACAAAGTAACAAATCATTGGATGTCCTATATTTTGGGACGGAGGGAGTACATGATTTGCAAATTTGAACCATTTTTTCCTAGAAAAAATCCACCTCAAACTGCTACTCTCGCAAGGGGTCGATATAAATCACAAGATTCTACAACAGAACATATGTAACTAAGGCAAGAACTACGACACTAAAAAATTAAAAAACTCATAACCTTGTAACATTCTTGGTCCGACAAAGCACTTCTTTCTTTGTCATCTGCAGATATTTGGGTTTTCCTTGGGAGCAACACATAGTCAAGAAAATGATTCAATTAATGCAATTAAGGAACTTGATATGCAACGAACTTTGATCATGTTAACAAAAATGAAGAAAATATGAAAGTTTCAGTGGGTTCTATGATTTTGGATAAAGCTAACACGCTTACTGGTGATCTTGCGACATGAGAGCAATTAGGCCCGGCAGGTCATAACTCATAAGGATTTTGATATACCCATTGCAAGTTTTAAAAAGGGTTATAAAATAATACGCTTGAACCCTCGAATATTTGTTTTATTGTTATAATTACATTAAAATGAAAGAAAAGATCAGAGGTGGTTTTTAGAAGATATGATCGTCATCCATGACTCTCTATGCTTGTAATATGTGCAATGCTATTTTCGCTCAAACGGTATGCATTTCACATAGCACATGCAATTCACTTCAAAACTAATATTAGGTAGTTACATACATAGGGGTCGCGTTGTAGCACCATTATTAGCCAATAACATATATAGGGTCAAGATCCATTTGTTGTCCCCCACGTGGCGCGTGTTCCGTCAATGTCGCGTAGTCTGTGTGTATATAAGAATTCGGTGTCCTCGTTTTTCCAACACAATAATTCAGTTGTAAAGGTCTCATAAAAGTTGGTATCTACTGTGAGAATGAAGTCGCTACGAAGTATGCGCCCTCTCATCATCATGGCGTTGTTGTTGTTTCTTGTGGTAGCTACCGGTAAGTGAAACACGCATTGATGTTGTAATTTCTGTTTTTAGATTTTTTTGTCACACGCATTATTTTCATTTTGCTATGTTGATGTATCCTTTTTAAATCTAGGTGGGACTGGCCATGAACAATGTCCAGAAGGTTTGTGTAAAGGACCAAGTGGAAAGTTCAAGGGTCCATGTGCTTCCGATGGGCCTTGCAGTGAAACTTGTCAGAAAGAGGGTTTTGAATCTGGCATTTGCCCAACTGGAGGGTTTTTATTTAGGCAATGCAAATGTTGTAAACCATGTTAGAATTCCACAGATATCATTGAGATATTACGTGGTGGTTTTCCCTTACCAATGATTTTTTAATTCAAAACTATTATCCGTGTGTTTGTTGTAAAAATAATTATCTTGAAATTTCATGTAATTGGAGTCTTGTTCTCCCATATTATATCTTATATATACTATACGAATATGTATGTATTGCAACGGAACAACAATACAATACACGGACATTGATTGACACAGGTGCACTCGAGGCTATCATGTTTCACAAGAGCCGGAAAGGGTATTTCTGACGGTTTATGTCAATTTTCCCTTAATTAGCCAGTACATTCTCGTCTTCTTCATTCATAGAAGGTGAGGCAAAGTTTTTTTTCTGTTCCAATGCAATTTTACATTTGATTGCACAAAATGTAGTCTATCATATAATGTAATGGGTACTGCATAATTTCCTACCCATGCTCTAATAACAAGAATGATGGCTAAGTTTTTATTATGTTGAATACTCGAAACAATTTGCAGGATCAGGTTCATACTCGTATGCGAACGCGCACAAGGCAAATCCAAAAAAATGACACAACGAGTGTCTTGTCGATCTTGAGGGCTTAGTGCTTAGCGGAGCCTCTTCTTAGTGATATACTATTGTGTATCTTGGCATGATTTTTTCCAAGCATATCTGTTCAAAGAAACAATCTTCCGGGGATTGCATTGGACGGAACGCCGTAATGTTTAATTTGGTTTCATGAGGAGATTTCAGTCGCTGCTGATGTTTGGAATGTACAAGAGCAGGGAATAGATGGACAATAGCAAGTCCTTTAGGAAATAATTCTATGATATGTGTCTCTCATGCAACAAGAATTGATTGGTAATTTTATTTCCCTTTTTTCCCTTTCAGTGAAAAATATGACACAACGTCTAATTAACGAATGAAATGCAAGTTTAAGTGAGTTTTGACAGTGTTATTAGCACTTGATGTGAATCCCACGTGGCACGAAACCCGGAAAAAAAAAAGCAATCTAGAAAGACTGATATATGACAATTCTAAACTACCAAAGAGTGTATTGATTTTAATTTACAAGGAGCAGACATGAAAGAGACTAAATAGCGTAATAGTGTTCTTTATTATATAATGTCGGATTGAGTCCGAAGAAACCATGATAATAAATTCAGGTAAAATGTCTGATTTCTTTTAGTAAAATAAGTAGAAAATTACATTATGTTCATTTTCAACACCTCGCACCCCGTTATATTTCACGCAACAAACATCACTAGAACCGCATATATTTTTTCGTTGTTACTCATTTGTATTTATACGAGGGCACACATTTCAGCTACAAACAAAACCAGACAAGTACCAGTCCATCAAAATGATGAGAAAACATGTGGAGAATAAATATTAATAGTAAACTGGAAGTATGAGTAAGCGTTGTATGTCCTTGATTTGATTTTTCGACACATTCAATCATATTGTCCCTCTATTTCTCTTTGGCATGACAAACAAAAACCAAGAACCTCCGGTGCATTTAAAATAAAGCAACCTATGTACTGGGGCACAATGTTTCGGTGGAAAATAGACTGCATGGCATATCTGAATTTTGAATAGTACCACTACCTTTCAATATAAAACATGAGAAATAGGAAGGTCGAGATATGTAGATACATGCCTAGTTGCAATGGAAAAAATCAGTCGTCCCTAGTAATCTTGACTATTCTACGGTAGAGACCACCAAATCAATTAAATTTACAAAATAAATCTCGACCCCAAAAGAAACAAATCAGAAGAACTGCACAACATAATTGATATGCAGATTTAGAAGAATTTTCCTAACAAATCATTGGATGTCCTACATTGATGGAACAACAAAGTAACAAATCATTGGATGTCCTATATTTTGGGACGGAGGGAGTACATGATTTGCAAATTTGAACCATTTTTTCCTAGAAAAAATCCACCTCAAACTGCTACTCTCGCAAGGGGTCGATATAAATCACAAGATTCTACAACAGAACATATGTAACTAAGGCAAGAACTACGACACTAAAAAATTAAAAAACTCATAACCTTGTAACATTCTTGGTCCGACAAAGAGCACTTCTTTCTTTGTCATCTGCAGATATTTGGGTTTTCCTTGGGAGCAACACATAGTCAAGAAAATGATTCAATTAATGCAATTAAGGAACTTGATATGCAACGAACTTTGATCATGTTAATAAAAATGAAGACAATATGAAAGTTTCAGTGGGTTCTACGATTTTGGATAAAGCTAACACGCTTACTGGTGATCTTGCGACATGAGAGCAATTAGGCCCGGCAGGTCATAACTCATAAGGATTTTGATATACCCATTGCAAGTTTTAAAAAGGGTTATAAAATAATACGCTTGAACCCTCGAATATTTGTTTTATTGTTATAATTACATTAAAATGAAAGAAAAGATCAGAGGTGGTTTTTAGAAGATATGATCGTCATCAATGACTCTCTATGCTTGTAATATGTGCAATGCTATTTTCGCTCAAACGGTATGCACAATGATTACTATTTTTACATTTCACATAGCACATGGAATTCACTTCAAAACTAATATTAGGTAGTTACATACATAGGGGTCGCGTTGTAGCACCATTATTAGCCAATAACATATATAGGGTCAAGATCCATTTGTTGTCCCCCACGTGGCGCGTGTTCCGTCAATGTCGCGTAGTCTGTGTGTATATAAGAATTCGGTGTCCTCGTTTTTCCAACACAATAATTCAGTTGTAAAGGTCTCATAAAAGTGTGTATCTACTGTGAGAATGAAGTCGCTACGAAGTATGCGCCCTCTCATCATCATGGCGTTCTTGTTGTTGCTTGTGGTAGCTACCGGTAAGTGAAACATGCATTGATGTTGTAATTTCTGTTTTTAGATTTTTTTGTCACACGCATTATTTTCATTTTGCTATGTTGATGTATCCTTTTTAAATCTAGGTGGGACTGGCCATGAACAATGTCCAGAAGGTTTGTGTAAAGGACCAAGTGGAAAGTTCAAGGGTCCATGTGCTTCCGATGGGCCTTGCAGTGAAACTTGTCAGAAAGAGGGTTTTGAATCTGGCATTTGCCCAACTGGAGGGTTTTTATTTAGGCAATGCAAATGTTGTAAACCATGTTAGAATTCCACAGATATCATTGAGATATTACGTGGTGGTTTTCCCTTACCAATGATTTTTTAATTCAAAACTATTATCCGTGTGTTTGTTGTAAAAATAATTATCTTGAAATTTCATGTAATTGGAGTCTTGTTCTCCCATATTATATCTTATATATACTATACGAATATGTATGTATTGCAACGGAACAACAATACAATACACGGACATTGATTGACACAGGTGCACTCGAGGCTATCATGTTTCACAAGAGCCGGAAAGGGTATTTCTGACGGTTTATGTCAATTTTCCCTTAATTAGCCAGTACATTCTCGTCTTCTTCATTCATAGAAGGTGAGGCAAAGTTTTTTTTTCTGTTCCAATGCAATTTTACATTTGATTGCACAAAATGTAGTCTATCATATAATGTAATGGGTACTGCATAATTTCCTACCCATGCTCTAATAACAAGAATGATGGCTAAGTTTTTATTATGTTGAATACTCGAAACAATTTGCAGGACCAGGTTCATACTCGTATGCGAACGCGCACAAGGCAAATCCAAAAAAATGACACAACGAGTGTCTTGTCGATCTTGAGGGCTTAGTGCTTAGCGGAGCCTCTTCTTAGTGATATACTATTGTGTATCTTGGCATGATTTTTTCCAAGCATATCTGTTCAAAGAAACAATCTTCCGGGGATTGCATTGGACGGAACGCCGTAATGTTTAATTTGGTTTCATGAGGAGATTTCAGTCGCTGCTGATGTTTGGAATGTACAAGAGCAGGGAATAGATGGACAATAGCAAGTCCTTTAGGAAATAATTCTATGATATGTGTCTCTCATGCAACGAGAATTGATTGGTAATTTTATTTCCCTTTTTTTCCCTTTCAGTGAAAAATATGACACAACGTCTAATTAACGAATGAAATGCAAGTTTAAGTGAGTTTTGACAGTGTCATTAGCACTTGATGTGAATCCCACGTGGCACGAAACCCGGAAAATAAAAAAAATATGAAATCTAGAAAAGACTGATATATGACAATTCTAAACTACCAAAGAGTGTATTGATTTTAATTTACAAGGAGCAGACTAGATAGCGTAATAGTGTTCTTTACTATATAATGTCAGATTGAGTCCGAAGAAACCAGGATAATTAATTCAGGTAAAATGTCTGATTTATTTTAGTAAAATAAGTAGAAAATTACATTATGTTCCTTTTCAACACCTCGAACCCGGTTATATTTCACGCAACAAACATCACTAGAACCACATATACTTTTCTCGTTGTTACTCATTTGTATTTCCACGAGGGCACACATATCAGCTACAAACAAAACCAGACAAGTACCAGTCCATCAACATAACTAGGTGATTACCCACGCGTTGCTGCGGAAAAATGTGATAAAATTGTATGATCATATATGATGAGAAAACATGTGGAGAATAAATATTAATAGTAAACCGGAGGTATGAAGCGTTGTATGTCCTTGATTTGATTTTTCGACACATTCAATCATATTGTCCCTCTATTTCTCTTTGGCATGCCAAACAAAAACCAAGAACCGCCGGTGCATTTAAAATAAAGTAACCTATATAGTAGGGCACAAAGTTTCGGTGGTAGACGATATCGAAAATAGACTGCATGGCATATCTGAATTTTGAATAATACCACTACCTTTGAATATAAAACATAAGAAATAGGAAGGTAGAGATATGAAGATACATGCCAAGTTGGAACGGATAAAATCAGTCGTGCCTAGTAATCCTGGCTATTCTGCGGTAGAGACCACCGAATCAATTAAATTCACAAAATAAATCTCGACCCCAAAAGAAAGAAATCAGAAGAACTTCACAACATAATTGATATGCAGATTTAGAAAAAAATTCTTAAAAAATCATTGGATGTCCTACATTGATGGAACAAAAAAGTAACAAATCATTGGATGTCCTATATTTTGGGACGGAGGGAGTACATGATTTGCAAATTTGAACCATTTTTTCCTAGAAAAAATCCACCTCAAACTGCTACTCTCGCAAGGGTGGATATAAATCACAAGATTCTACAACAGAACATATGTAACTAAGGCAAGAACTATGACACTAAAAAATAAAAAACTCATAACCTTGTAACATTCTTGGTCCGACAAAGCACTTCTTTCTTTGTCATCTGGAGATATTTGGGTTTTCCTGGGGAGCAACACATAGTCAAGAAAATGATTCAATTAATGCAATTAAGGAACTTGATATGCAACGAACTTTGATCATGTTTACAAAAATGAAGACAATATGAAAGTTTCACTGGATTCTACGATTTTGGATAAAGCTAACACGCTTACTGGTGATCTTGCGGCATGAGAGCAATTAGGCCTGGCAGGTCATAACTCATAAGGATTTTTGTATACCCATTGCAAGTTTTAAAAAGGGTTATAAAATAATACACTTGAACCCTCGAATATTTGTTTTATTGTCATAATTACATTAAAATGAAAGAAAAGATCAGAGGTGGTTTTTAGAATATATGATCGTCATCAATGACTCTCTATGCTTGTAATATGTGCAATGCTATTTTCGCTCAAACGGTATGCACAATGATTACTATTTTTACATTTCACATAGCACATGCAATTCACTTCAAAACTAATATTAGGTAGTTACATATATAGGGGTCGCGTTGTAGCACCATTATTAGCCAATAACATATATAGGGTCAAGATCCATTTGTTGTCCCCCACGTGGCGCGTGTTTCATCAATGTCGCGTAGTCTGTGTGTATATAAGAATTCGGTGTCCTCGTTCTTCCAACACAATAATTCAGTTGCAAAGGTCTCATAAAAGTTGGTATATACTGTGAGAATGAAGTCGCTACGAAGTATGCGCACTCTCATCATCATGTCGTTGTTGTTGTTGCTTGTGGTAGCTACCGGTAAGTGCAACATGCAATAATGTTGTAATTTGTGTTTTTAGATTTTTTGTCACATGGATTATTTTCATTTTGCTATGTTGATGTATCCTTTTCAAATCTAGGCGGGACTGGCCATGAACAATGTCCAGAAGGTTTGTGTAAAGGACCAAGTGGCAAGTTCAAGGGTCCATGTGCTTCCGATGGGCCTTGCAGTGAAACTTGTCAGAAAGAGGGTTTTGAATCTGGCATTTGCCCAACTGGAGGGTTTTTATTTAGGCAATGCAAATGTTGTAAACCATGTTAGAATTCCACAGATATCATTGAGATATTACGTGGTGGTTTTCCCTTACCAATGATTTTTTAATTCAAAACTATTATCCGTGTGTTTGTTGTAAAAATAATTATCTTGAAATTTCATGTAATTGGAGTCTTGTTCTCCCATATTATATCTTATATATACTATACGAATATGGATGTATTGCTACGGAACAAAAATACAATACACGGACATTGATTGACACGGGTGCACTCGAGGCTATCATGTTTCACAAGAGCCGGAGAGGATATTTCAGACGGTTTATGTCAATTTTCCGTTAATTAGCCAGTACATTCTGGTCTTCTTAATTCATAGAAGGTGAGGCAAAGTTTTTTTTCTGTTCCAAAAATGCAATTTTACATTTGATTGCACAAAATGTAGTCTATCATATAATGTAATGGGTACTGCATAATTTCCTACCCATGCTCTAATAACAAGAATGATGGCTAAGTTTTTATTATGTTGAATACTCGAAACAATTTGCAGGATCAGGTTCATACTCGCATGCGAACGCGCACAAGGCAAATTCAAAAAAAAATGACACAAGGAGTGTCTTGTCGATCTTGAAGGCTTAGTGCTTAGCGGAGCCTCTTCTTAGTGATATACTATTGTGTATCTTGGCATGATTTTTTCCAAGCATGTCTGTTGGAAGAAACAATCTTCCTGGGGTTGCATTGGACGGAATGCCGTAATGTTTAATTTGGTTTCATGAGGAGGTTTCAGTCGCTGCTTGTGTTTGGAATGTACAAGAGCAAGGAATAGATGGACAATAGCAAGTCCTTCAGGAAATAATTCTATGATATGTGTCTGTAATGCAATGAGAATCGATTGGTAATTTTATTTCCCTTTTTTCCCTTTCAGTGAAAAATATGACACAACGTCTAATTAACGAATGAAATGCAAGTTTAAGTGAGTTTTGACAGTGTCATTAGCACTCGATGTGAATCCCATGTGGCACGAAGCCCGGAAAATTAAAAAATAAGCAATCTAGAAAGACTGTTATATGACAATTCTAAACTACCAAAGAGTGTATTGATTTTAATTTAAAAGGAGCAGACAGGAAAGAGACTGGATAGCGTAATAGTGTTCTTTACTATATAATGTCGGATAGAGTCTGAAGAAACCAGAAACCAGAATAATAAACTTAGTAAAATAAGTAGAAAATTACATCATGTTCATTTTCAACACCTCGCACCCCGTTATATTTCACGCAACAAAGATCACTAGAACCGCATATATTTTTCTCGTTGTTACTCGCTTGTATTTATATGAGGGCACACATTTCAGCTATAAACAAAACCGGACAAGTACCAGTCCATCAACATAACTAGATGATTACCCACGCGTTGCTGCGGAAAAATGTGATAAAATTGTATCATCATATATGATGAGAAAGCATGTTGAGAATAAATATTAATAGTAAACTGGAGGTATGATTAACGTTGTATGTTGTTGTGTCGATTTTCCGACACAATACATGGTCAAGATTTGATTGTACAATCATATAGTCCCTCTGTTTCTCTTTGACATGCCAAACAAAAACCAAGAATCGCCGATGCATTTAAATAAAGCAACCTATATAGTGGGGCACAAAGTTTCGGTGGTAGACAATATTGAAAATAGACTGCATGTCATATCTGAATTTTGAATAATACCGCTACCTTTCAATATAAAACATGAGAAAAAGGTAGGTGAATATATGTAGATACATGCCTAGTTGGAATAAAATACAATCAGTTGTCCCTAGTAATCTTGGTCGCCATTCTACAGTAGGGACCACCAAATTAAATTCACAAAATAAATCACGAACCCAAAACAAAGAAATCAGGAGAACTGCACAATATAATTGATATGCAGATCTAGAAGCATTTGCTTAACAAATCATTGGATGTCGTACATTGAAAATAACTCAGTAAACTAAAATTGTAAGAACAGATGAAGATACAAGGAAGAAAACAGAGAAAAAAAGAAGAAAGGTTGTAGTCAAATCTGGAGCTTGTCAACCATTCACGGTCAGATGCCGGAAGATGGTAGCAGCAACATGCACAGCTTTCAAGCAGGCATCGGAGCTACCAGCCAGGCCATCCCCGAGTCTTCACTGCGTGTACTGTGCATGCGGTGATTTTTCGTGTGCCTTCTAACGGAGGTGCCAACCATCTGGACATGTGTAGAGAAAAGAGAGCAGATAACAACATGAGATGGGACTGCAAGGCTGTGAAAGAAGAGATTAAAAAGGGTGCGACATGGTGGGGGGAGAGAAAGCGATGTTCATGGAGAAGATTAAGCATAGGTGGACATTAATGGGCCGGTTCGTGTTCGCGTCTCTTAGCATTAAGATAGCAGATAAGTGGTGGGTTGTATGTGGACATGAGTACGAAGAGAAATGAACCGACAACTTTTGGTGTTGAAAGTTTTTACGGTGCAATGAAAGAAAATAATTAGTGAAGACATGCAGTTTGCTGATGTGGCAGAGAGAAATAGGGAAACTGAACGGAACTCAGAGGATGGCTGGATGACGTGTACCAATCAGATACTTGCTAACATGTATAGGTTGCATGTCGAGAGAAATCACTTATTAGTGAGATGCTCCTATTTAGAACTATAGATGCTCCGAGCAGTCTTTACAAGACTAGATAGAAGTCACAACTCACAACACAAATTTTTTTTTTGACCGTAACTGCAGCGGGCCTTTGGCCAGCCTGAACTATATTAGATCAAACACAAACACAGGTTCTGAGATTACAATTAGGGGGGTTGGAGAGAGCAGAAAAAAAATAACACATAGAGGGTTCAAGGTGGGTCGAAAGCAAGACTCCAGTTCTTAAGAGCGTGGGCAGCCTTGTCGGAACGGCAGCGGTGAGCCCAAAGTTGAACGTCTTCAATTCAGCGGCGAATCGCCACCAGGGGGGCTCGTCGATGTTGTTGAACACTTTTGCATTCCGGACCAAATGGTCCAGAGGACAGCGGTGCAGATAGTCGAGGAGACGAGGTCCTTGCTTCGGGCAGTCCAGAGTTCGTGGACGCTGTTGGGCTCGGCGTCATGCGACGGTGGGAAGAAGTGTGCCCAAACTTCCTTAGCCTTTGGGCAGCGGAGAAGGAGGTGATCCGTGTCTTCGATCTCCGGGCAGTAGAGGCAATTTGGAGAGGCGCCGAGTTGGTGGCGGAACCTGCGGTTGTTCGTCGGGAGACGCTTCCGGCATGTCAGCCAGTTGAAGATCCTGCATTTAAGTGGGGCGGCGTTTCTCCAAACCTTATCTGCCAAGTCATCAGTTTGAAGTAGTCGAAAATTATTAGCATAAAGACCTTTGTTCGAGAGCGTTTTCGAGGAATATCTGCACGAGCGGGTGTCAGGGGTATCTGTGTCGAGGGTGAGGTGATGGAGGTCAGCAGCAAGGGAGGTTAATTCAGCGGAGGCACGGGAGGAGAGCCGGGGCTCGAGCGAAAGGGAGAGGGTAGGGCCTGCGACAGGACAGAAGGGCATTGGGTCTGGTGGTGTGGGAGAAGAGGGAGGGAAACTGCACACAGAGCGGCTGGGATCCAAGCCAGAGATTGAACTAGAAAGCCGTCGAGTTACCATCCCCGACTTTAACTTTGGAGTGTCGGCGAAAGGCGGGGAGGCCGGCTATGATATCCTTCCAAACGGGGGAGTCGAGTGGGCGGGAGTCGCCCAAGTCCCGCCTGACAGACCACCCGTAGCGGCGACGAAACCAGACAGCCCAGGGGGGAGCGTGGTGGAGTGGATTTTTGTAATGAATTTGGTCATAAGGGCGGAATGTTGGTGTGCGATAGCGAGGACCCCCAAACCCCCTAAAGCCTTCGGCTTGCAGGCATCGTCCCAAGCAGCCTTGCAGTGGCCCCCTTTGCAGGTTTCTTCGCCAATCCAAAGGAACGCCCTGCGACGCCGATCGATGGCCTCGATCGCTCCCACAGGGAGCAGGCCAGCGCTCATGGCATGGGCGAACTTAGCGGTGATCACCGAATTGACCAAGATTAGGCGACCTCCAATGGGGAGAGAGCGCCCTCTCCAACCGGCAAGGTGGGAGTCACATTTGGAGAGAAGAGGGGAGAGGTCCGCAAGGCGGAGTTTGTGAAGAGAGAGGGGAAGACCAAGGTAAGTCTGAGGGAAGGAGGAGACGGCGCAACCGAAGGTGGAGAACATAGAGGTGGCCTCGGTAGCCGTGGTGTGGATAGGAACGAAGGTGCTTTTGTGGAAGTTGATAGTGAGCCCAGTGGCCGCCGAGAAATCGTCGAGAAGTGCCTTTAGGTTTTCAACATGCCCAGGGACAGCTCGAATGATAATGAGGGTGTCATCGGTGTACTGAAGAACAGGGCAGGGGAGGTCGTCGATAATAGGGTGGAGGAGGGACCCAGAGAGCGAGGCCTGAAGGAGCATCTGCTGGAGGATGTCCACCACAATGTCAAAGAGGAAGGGGGGAGTGGGTCGCCCTGCCGCAGGCCTCGTCGACATTGGATCCATCTACCGGGAACCCCATTAAGGAGAACGGCGGTTTGGCTAGAGTCATTGAGAGCCCTGATCCAGAGGCGCCAAATCTCCGGAAAACCTTTTGCCGCAAGAATCCGATCCAAGGCCTCCCAGCTGACAGAGTCAAACGCTTTCTTGAAGTCCAGCTTAAAAACAGTGGAAGGTTTGGAGCGCTTGTGACAGGTTTGGACGATGTCCGCAGCATAGACGAAGTTCTCCGCGATCGCCCGCCCCGAGATGAAACCGGTTTGGTCGGGGTGGACGAGTTTGGTGATAAGAGGGCGCAGGCGCAGCGTGAGGCATTTAGTGAAGAACTTAAGGCAAGAGTTTTGGAGCGAGATAGGTCGAAAATCGCTCGGACGAGTGGCACCTGGTTTTTTGGGAAGCAGAACGATGAAAGCCTTATTGATCGGCCGGAGGTCTGCAGTCCGCGAGTGGAAGTCATGCAAGGCAGCTAGAAGTGAGTCTTTGACGAGGTCCCAATTCTTTTTAAAGAAAGCGGGGCCGAAACCATCGGGGCCCGGGCTAGAGTTGTCGTTCATGGAGAGAACCGCCGTCCGAAGCTCGTCCATGGAAAAAGGGGCAACGAGGGAGGAGGCCTGGAAGAAGTCGAGGGAGGTGTCAACGATAAGAGGAGCGAGGTCAAGGTTCGTGGCAACGGGAACGGGGGAGCCGAGGAGGTCCTTGTAAAAAGTGTGGAGAAGCTGGCTTTTGCGGGGTGAGCAAAGACTAGCCCGCCGTCGTCATCAGTAAGCATTTTGAGTTGATTTTTCTGCAGGCGGCCACTAGCGCACAAGTGGAAATAGCGGGAATTTTCGTCCCCAAGAATGCAATTTTTAATCTTTCCACGCTGCCTCCAGTAAGTAGCACGGGAGGCATTGAGCTTGCTGAGAGCGTCTTTGGAAAGCTACCGGAGGACGGTTTCCGGGTTGGACAGGAGGCGCTTTTCTTCAAGGCAGTCAAGAAGAAGAATGACGCATCGACAATTCTTGAGGTAAACGGAAGGAAGCCTTCGAGTTTTAGCCCAAGCTCTGGCAGCAGACCGAACCCGTTTGAGTTTGAGGTTAAGCTGGCCGGTGAAGGGAAGAGGAGAGGACTGCGGGTCCACGCTTAGCCAGTTCGACGAGGTCATCGCATTGAAAGCTTCATTGAGAAGCCAAGAATTTTCGAGGCGAAAAATGGTGCTGCGGGGGGCTTTGGAGGAGGCCTCCAGGTGGAGAGGGGTGTGGTCAGAAGTGGGCCGCATGGAGGAGGTGAGGGTTGAGTTAGGCATAGTGAGGCTCCACTCCGTGTTGACAAACATACGGTCCAACCGGGCAAGGATAGGAGGAGTTTGTTGGTTTGACCAAGTAAATTGTCTGTCCAAAAGCGGAAGCTCGATAAGCCCGTTGGAGTTGATGAAGTCGTTGAAGAGGGAAGCATCCGCCCTGTTGAAATTTGCGTTCGAGCGCTCGCGAGGGAATCTAATAAGGTTGAAATCGCCCATGAAAACGGCCGGTCCGCTGAGAAGCGAGAAGGCCGTAGAAAGGGAGTCGAGGAAAGGCGCTTTCAGGCTATGTTCGCACGGGCCGTAGACGTTGATAACAGAAAAGGTAAGGTTGTCGAGACGGAAGGAGAAGGTGGTGGAGATCGAGAAGTCGTCGATCGAGTGGTGCACGAGTTCGAGAAGACGGTCGTCCCAAGCAGTTATGATTCCGCCGGAGGCGCCGGCGGAGGGTTTGAACACGAAGGACCGAAGTGAGGGAGGAAGGAAGGAGGAAGCGAGGAAGGTAGAGATGTCCTGAAGCTTGGATTCCTGGATGCAGAGAACGGAAGGGGGTGCGATCTCAATCGCAGCGCGGACGTCATCGCGTTTGGGCCGCTGGCCAAGGCCACGGGTGTTCCAAGAAGAGAAGAAGAGCTTAATAATCATTAAAACTTAAACACTCCGGAGCACAATTAAAGGGGGTCGGGCATGTTTCAATCGAATTTGGATATATTTTTTATTGAAGGAAAAACACAGATGGAGCCATGTTGTGCACTCTCTTTGTTTAGCAACAAAAGTATATGTAGACCCGGTAGAGTATGTATGTAACAAGCACCTGGAGTTTTGGTTGCATGTGTGTGTTTAGCAAATGTAAACTGTGGCTGTTTGCTGCTAATCGTTATTGTTCTGGTCCCCCCTTCTTACTAAGTTACTAGTAGTGATCTTACCACAAACTATACTGTAAATGATACTATACCATAAACTATACTATACCATATCAGACCTGAATCACAGCTTTGATTGTTGTTGCCTAGATGATAAGCCACCTAATGAAATCGAGGTTGCATAAGTATGCATCGGACCCAGAAGTTGTAAAACGGCTGGGATTAATCCCAGGCGCCTGTCCATAAACGCCCCATGGCGGGTCCTCTTATAACGTCACCGCTTGGAAAGTAAATACTGGCACCGGAGTTGATCTTCTCGGCGAACCTTAGTAAACGAGAACCTGAACGGCTTTGGAAGGTATGCTCTCTAGAGCCGATGAGTTTCAGAGTTGAGCCCCTTGACCATGATCTGCAAGTTCTGATATGACGACCCGCCGGGGGACACAGCCTCTGCGGCCTTAGCCTTCCACCCTGCCGCGTTCCTCCTCATCTCCTCTGCCTCCATCACCTTCCTGACATGGCCGGCGACCTGCTCTCTCCTCACCTCGTCGTCAAGCCGGAGGCCCACTCCCCACACCTCGCAAGCATACTTGCAGTTGGTGTACTGGTCGGCGAATCCCGGCCAGCACACCATCGGCACGCCGGCCGCCAGGCTCTCGCAGGTGGAGTTCCACCCGCTGTGCGTCAGGAAGCACCCCACGGCCGGGTGCTGCAGCACCTGCTCCTGCGGGCACCACGTGGTGAGGCAGCACCTGCCCGCCGTCGCGGCGACGAACTCCGGCGGCAGAGCGGCCAGACCGCCGCCGCGGACGAGGTTCTCTCTGATGGACCAGAGTAACGTGTGGCCGCTGTCCGCAAGGCCCCACGCGAACTCGGCGAGCTGCTCCGGCGTCAACACCGTGTGGCTGCCGAAGTTGACGTACACGACGGAGCCCGCCGCTTGCGTTTCCAGCCACGTGATGCATTCAGTGTCCTGCTTCCACAGGCTCAGGCCGCTGGTGGAGGAGGAGGAGGAGGAGTCGCCGACGGCGCCGTCGTTGAGGAGGGATCCCAGGGGTCCGATGGTGTAGATGCACGGGTACTCGGCGCGTAGCGCGGCGAGGACGTCGGCCTCGAGGTCATCGAAGGTGTTGAGAATGAGGGCGCCGGCCTTGGTGCAGTTGTTGGCCTCCGACTCGTTGTACCGGAGGCCGAAGTCGTCCGGATCGGTGGTGCGGAGGAAGCTGGATATGTCGCCGAGGCTGATCGGCGGCATGCCGGGGATCCAGTCGATGACCGTTGTCTGCAGATGGCCGTTCGTCAGACAGCTCTCGTCTGCAGAGAGGAACAGAGATCATCTCAATTTATTCGAATGTTAGTGGAGAGAAATCGGCAGAATTGCAGCGGCCTCCGTCGAATTTTCACCTTTGAGAGGGAGGTAGCCTCTGTCCTGGAGCTCCTGGAGCCGCATGTGGCCCATGAGCGACGCCGCGCTGCCGCCCCAGAACACCATGCTCGGGATGCCCAGCTCCCGCGACACGCCCAGCGCGAAGCTCATCAGCGCCGTCGGCACCACGCAGGTCACGGCCGGCACGCCGGGCGTGGCGTTCAGCCGGGCGATGAGGTCCCGCAGCGGCTCCGCGCAGCGCAGGCTCGTGGAGATGGCCAGGCCGCGCCCGTAGTCCTGCGCGCCGCGTTCGGCCTCGTCCAGGCCGTCCGGGATCGACTCGAAGCGGAACCCGTCGTGGCCGCGCACGGCGTCGGCGCCCGCTTGCCGGTGGCTGTGCTCGGTGTTGACGAAGGTGACGTAGACGCCTCGGCGGTGCAGGAGCTTGGCGATCTGCAGCGCCGGGTTGATGTTGCCGGAGCCTGGGTACGGCAGCACCACGGCGTGCGGCCTCGGCGCCATGCTGTGACCTGTCACCTGTGGCTGCCAAGCCGGAGAGCAGAAGTGGGAGTGGATACTGGATAGAAGTTCAGAGCAGTTACGATCGATCGGACGGGATCATGTTATTGATTGATGGCATCACGCAGCGTCGCGACTTCACAGAATGGCGCCAAAGTGAACAGGTGTAAACTATGCTGAAAGGGCTACCGGACGGCGGCTCGAGTTACCTTTTTGTCGATTTTTATCGATTTCGTATGTTGTAAGCTTGTATCGCACGAGTGCTCTTTCGTACATATATCAATAAAAACCAGTTACATCACTAATCCATCGTCGTCCAGCCCGGTTAGGATACCTGGCTTTCACCCAGGCGACCCGGGTTCAAATCCCGGCGATGGAGCCTTTTTTCTTCTGCTACCCAGACTTCATTCGTTCCAATATGGGTATGTTTTTTGCTTAAAAAGCTCAAACCTCCTGTAAGAAATCATCAAATCCAGCGTATAACGTGTTCCCATTTTGCCAACACCCAAAGATAACGACACTGTTTTTTATTTTGTGCCGTTGAAATGGCGAATGGCACATCAATGCCGACTATCATGGTCGAATCCCTGCTTACGGATCAAAAAGTCGGTGTGAGTACATGGAGTCGTTTTTTTAGGATGAGCTCCATTTAGCCAATTTTTCTGTAAATTGCAAAAGCTATACTTTTAAGTTTCAACATTATGAAAACATTTCCAAGTATAGTAAAAAAAAACTAGAAAGAAACTTTAGTCGTCTTTTTAGGATGAGCTCCATTTAGCCATTTTTTTTGTAAATTGCAAAAGCTATACTTTTAAGTTTCAACATTATGAAAACATTTCCATGTATAGTAAAAAACTACTCACTCCGTCCCAAAATAAGTGTCTCAACTTTGATAGAAAGTGGATGTATGTAGACACTAGATCTGAAATAGTGTACCGTGCAAATTTCAAAAATTTCCAGATTAGTCATTTCTGTGTAGTACAGAATACAAACCATTCCTCGTGGAAATTTGCAGGACCGTAGGATAAGTCATTTTGAACATCTAGTGTGTTTTCTGGAAATTTTTACTTCAAATGTTGATGTAAAAAAAAAAATCAAAAAAATAGGTTCCATGAAGCCCGTCCTCGGTAGCAACTTCACGTTTATACTGAGTGTATCTATATTTGCTACATCATCAGTGATGTCTGACTCGATGCGATGGATCAGCTATTTTCCTGATGGATCCCGATATACGGCTCTTTGAAAGGAATGGATAGCTCAGTCATAGCTGTGATTGTTTGACATGACGGTTTTGGATCCAGAGCACACAACATTTGAGTACTTACTTCAACAGTCAATGCACTGGCTGTCAGCAAAACATAGGCACACATTTGCTGACTTTATAGCCACGCATTCCAGTACCCGCGGATGAGTAGCAAAACACTGGTAGGATGCCTTTATCAAGATTCTTATATATGCTTAAACTTTCAGACAAAGACTTGAAGAGGAACAGAACATGGCTGCCACTAGGGGTGGGCATAAAAAACCGAAAACCGAACACCGAACCAAATTAATCGGAACCGAAACCGAATTCACCGAAACCGAATTAACCGACACAAATTTCGGTGTGTATATGCAATAAACCGAAATTGTATTTATAAATTCGGTTTTGACCACTTATTACCCGAAAGAACCGTAATAACCGAGATAATAGCGACATTGATGTGAAACTCTCCTCTCCCGCATCGATACTAACTTCTCAGCCCAACAAATTAAAGCCTTATAACCTTTCTTTTACGGCCATGCACACGCTGACATGCATCTAGGCTTCCCATCATAATTCCAAGTTCCGTCGTACCCTAGTCTCGCTATTCCTAATGGTACCGGTACAACCACGCTGTCTCTCCAGCTAGCCGTCGTGCTGCTCTAGTCGCTAGCTTGGCCGTTTTACATGCCCTTGTGCGGCGCCGCTGCAACATAATTCTGCTGGTTGAGACATAATAGAGAACTTTTCCACGCATAATTTTGCTCTGTGACATACTATATCAGTGTATGCGTGGAGGGATAAACGTCATGCATTCCTATTTTTTACCCACCCATCAGGCATTCACGTTACATGCTAGCATGCAGCCATGCAAACATATGCCACGAACTTGCCCCGATGTACTCAGCTTTTCCCTCCCATTGTTTGGACAAATCGGTTTAGAACCGAAGAACTAACCGAATTATCAGCTAACCGAATTTCGGTCAATTAGAAAACCGAATATAATTTCGGTACCTATTTCTTATAAACCGAATTATAGAAAAACCGAAATAACCGAACCGGATTTAAAAAAATAACCGAACGCCCAGGCCTAGCTGCCACGAAGCTCGCTCTTCCGGTGGCTCTCCTGCTGTGCGGTAACTGCCTTCACTCCCTTCATTCTTCCTCCGTCTTATATAACCATCATGATTCATGATTCATGATGGTGTTTTTCGTTCTGTTCTGTGAATTTTGCAGGGTTCATGGTCCTTGGATCCATACAGACCGCGGAAGCGGAGCTTTGCCAGTTTGACTGCAACGTTGCCAAATACATGACGTGCCCGTCGACGGGCAGCAAGCAGCTGCAGCCGGCGTGCAACTGCTGCTTCGCCGGCAACATGGAGAAAGGCTGCGTCATCCTCCTCAGCAACGGGACCGTGGAGCAATGCCCTAAAAAGTGATCACAAGCTCAGCTCTTTCTTCTATGTATGTTCAAATAAGATTTATCTTGATGCTGAATAAAATCCCCATGGTGTGCCACTACTTTCTACTGTACTACACATGTGTGCCTGGATGATACTGAAAATGCATAATGTGTGCCGGAGTTTTGGCAGCCATTTAATAGAAATATGAAATTCAGAGGCTGCGTTCAATTTACCGTTTCACTGGAAGATAAGACTATTCAGCATTATCTCCAATTCAGAGGCTGCGTGCAATACTATGTTGCTGAAGCATCAGCTAGTAAGTTAGATTCGAGGCTGTTGAACCATGTAGTTACCAGCGCCCCTGCCTTTGCTGACAGATTGCGGCAACAAGTAACAACCCAAGCAGACACAGAGCACAAGTATAATCTAGAGACTACTTTAGAGAATAATCAACTGGCAGTTACCTTGCACAATCAAATGACACATCGCATTTGAGACCTGATAATCAACCCATTGAATCCACGCCGCTATTAATTTGCTCAACAAAATCTGGTTGTTCCTTGAAAATTAAATCTCTATGGCATGCTACAGATCCAGTACATTAAGGTAATAATATTGCGCGCCTCCAAACTTTCAGAGACATATGCTGGTCTAGTAAATGGTAGGACAATCAGGATGGTATAAAGCACAACTTCCATTGGGATTAAAACAGAAGAAAGCAGATAATGGCATTTACCACGAATACGATAAAAAGTTAGCTAACCTATATGGAAGATGCTTCATTCCCGTTAAACCAGAGTCCAGAGGTTAAGCTTGATTGTTGTCTTCAGGGTTGATACTTGATTACGCAAAACTGCAGCGCTTGACCATGCACATTGATGAAGCCTTTTTCTCTTGATATGATGGTACCATGGCATTGGGGCTAGTGGCAATTTGGCAACAATTCAGGCAAAAAGTTTGCCATTTCTTCGACTGCAACATATTATATAGGTGTGTCCACAAAGGGTTAAGGAGCAGACGCTTACATGATTCCATAGTCACGAACGCTTAAACATGTGATGTCAGGGATTTACAAAAATGAGATATTCTGTAATGTTACGCTTTTATCTCCTTTATACAAGTTACAAAAGAAACAATTAATTCATATGGACCTAATAACAAAACTAAAGGTCATTCATTCGCAAAAAAAAAAAACTAAAGGTAATCCTGCCAAAAATTCAATTGGTGTTCAAAAGTGCTTGCTCATGCATGTGAATCAAGCTGATGCTTGCTGAATTTAGGAATTTTGATACCTGTTCTCTTCCCTGTTGCTTGCTTAACCGGACGAATCTGCTACCCCCTGTTGCTTGCTTAACAGCACCTCGAGAAAGGAATTGAGAATGGTGATTGTTTGACTTGACCGCCTTTGATCCAGAGCAAAACCTGACTACTGGATCAGTACTTCAGAAGTCAACCGACAAAGTCAACAAATGGAGTAAATGCGAATCTAGATTTGCTGACTTGATAGCCATATTCCACTACATACACACAACTGGCAATTATACTAGTACAGTCCCTGGATTTTTCTTTACGGACTTCCTTATATAAGCTGCAGAGAGCCTAAGGGGAACAGATCATGGCGCCCACCAACCTTGCTCTCCCAGTGGCCCTCCTGCTGTGCGGTATCTGCCTTCAACCCCTTCCTTCTTCCTCCAGCTTCTCGTTCTCATATAACCCATCTTGATTCTGAAGGTGTCTCTTCTTCTGTTCTCTGACATTGTGCAGGGTTCTTGGTGATTGGATCCATACAGAGCGCGGAGGGGAATTTTTGCCCCATGTACTGCGAGGCTGCCAAGTACATGACGTGCCCGTCGACAGGCTGCAAGCATCTGAAGCCGGCATGCAACAGCAACTGCTGCCTCGCCGGCAACATGGAGAAAGGCTGCATCATCCACCTCAGCAATGGGAACGTGACGGAGTGCCCTAAACAATGATCACGGAGTCTTTCTTGTATGTTTCAAATGAAATTTATCATGACGCTGAATAAAAATCTCTATGGTGTGCCACTACGTGATACACAAGTATGTGTGTCTTGAATGATTTTACAAGTACCTAATGGATTGCAGATCTTCTTGGCAGTCATTAAAAGGATATATTTAATGCACTGGCTGCCCTCAATTTATTTATTTTAAATGGAACCAAAAGATTTGCCCCAATCTATTAATTAAGAAGAAGAGAGTCGCGCGGTATTATTGGAAAACCGAGCGAAAACAGATACAACAAAACTACACTACAACCACAGGCAAATAACCACCCGACCACCGACAAACTAGCTCAACTTAGAACAACCACGAACCGACAACTCAACAACCTGAAATGGCAATTTATCATTCCACAAGTAATTTAATAGGATAGGAACTTGTTAAACCAAATATTGAAGCATTCAACAGCTGATTCGGCTAGTAAGCCAGCTTTAGAGCATCCCCACTCGTCCCCCCCCCCCCCCCCCCCATAGGCCTTATGGGGGGGCGACGGCACGACACAATCAAATGGGGAGGCTGCGGCTCCCAGTCGTAGCCCCCATACCCCCCCCCCCCCCCCTCCCCAATTGCAAGTTCAAATTTTCAAAATACCGGCTCCCAGCCGCGCTGATCACATTGTCTTCGCGCCCACAAAACGATCACAAATCCGGGCGAACAATCGCCCATATTACAAACCAGGCGAACAATCGCCGCAAATCAATGTCTATCGAGCCAAAAGAGGGGCGCAGATTCATGGGGCTTGGCGGCGCAGATCAAGCCGTGCCTTCGTCGGAGTCGTCGACGTTCAGCACCGGCGTCGCAACAGCCTCCGGTGTCATACTTGGGGCAGGGGGCGGTGCAGGGCCGAACAGGCCTTGCGGCGCCGTCACATGGCCGCTGCCAACCGGGAACTGCGGGATCTGCGCGAATGAGGGCTGCGGAGGAGGAGATATACCGTTGACGCGTACGCGACGCAGCTCCGGCGACACAGAGAAGACGGCGTTGAGGTCGAGGCCGGTGAGGATGCTGGGGTACTGGTCAAATCCGGCCACCGCCAGCGCGCTTGAAGACAATGGCGACGCCGCCGCCATCTGTGTCTGTGCGTCCATCTGCGCCTGGGCGGCCAGCTGCGCCTCCGCCAGTGCCGTCGCTTGCATCTGCAGCGCGAGCCTCTACTTCGCCTTGATCTCACGCTGGCGGCGACCGGCGTTCTCCATCTGGCGCCGCTGGAGGTCGAACGCCCACTCAGTGTTGGTCATCCCCGGCGGCCTCTCCTTCTCGGTCTTGCCCTTCTTCTTCAGCGGCAGTTCGGCCGAACCACGGGTAGCTTGGTACCTTTTCGGCGGCATGGCGGCGCGGCGAGGTCTCGTCCGGTGGGGGGGGGGAGGGGGTGGCGGGAATGGCCGAGCGGGCGGGAGTTCGCGGGGTATTTGTGAGGCAAAATGGAGGGAACAATTTTAATGCGTCGCCGACAGGTGTGCCCCCCGAAAAATTAATGTGCCGCCGGCGCCGCTTGCCCCCCCCCCCCCCCCCCCCCCCCCCATGGCCGGATGAAATATTGGGCCGCGCCGGCGTCAAAACCAAATTGGGGGGCGCGGCTGGGCGGGAATTTTGGCGCCGGCGCCCCCATAGTACGCATAAACCAACGAGAAGTCAGAACCAAGTAGGATGTTGACAAAATCATCAAAGATTGGTATTCTTTATTTCGATTCAACATGGTGCCAATAGCTTCTTGATGTTGGCTAAATGATTCAATCTTCGCCTTGGAATAAAAGTAATTTATATTGGTGCGATCTAACCTATTATGGGGAACCGGCCCTGCACTTGTCCTACCATACCTTTTCCGTATATATGAAATAGTGCACTTGACTAACTCAATTCTTAGGAAAGCGCGAATAAGATCATTTGCTCTTACCTCAACAAGGGAAGCACCAGCCTTCTCTTTTTCTTCTTGTTCCCAATTCACAACTAAGCAAGTTCAATATGCTCTTTCAATAGTTTTGCAATACAGTACATCGCTGCAAAATCAATAAACAAAACAGACACAGGCACATCTACGATCTAGAAACTGTTCTTCATAGAAACAATTTTCGAGAATATTGAACTGGTAATCCCTTGCACAAGGAAAATGCCACATACCATACATTTTGAGACCTAATAATCAATTGCCCCAATAGATTTGTTCAACAATATCCAGTTCTTCCTCGAATTTTTAAACCTCTAGCGCGTATTACAGATCCAGTACTGCAAGGTAATAATAATGTGTGCCTTGCTTCCTCCAAACTTTCACAGGCGAAACGGGATACATATGATTGTCTAGTATATCATATAAAATATATCTTCTCTCCTAAATGGTAGGTATTGTAGAAAGCACAGCTTCCGTTGTGATTAAACAGATGCAGGAATATAATGACAACTACCACAAATATAGTCAACAGTAAGTTAGCTGACCAATACAGAAGATGCTTTAATCCATTTAAACTTGACTTCGATTAAGCCTTTTCTCTTCATATGATGATACCAGGGCTAATGGCAAATAGGCAGCCACTCAGGCAAAGAGTCTGCCCTTTCTTCCACTGCAATAGAAGTGTACGACACATGCCCAGGCGACCTGATGTGTACAGTCACACTTCAACATGTGAAGTCAGGGATTTACAACTGAGAAATTATATACTTTTGAAACAAAGATAGCTTTTTGTTTCCAGAACTTACAACAGAAACACCTAGTTCTTATGGAGCTGACAAAATTAGTTACAACTTGCAAGCAACAGTCCTCGAGCCAAACATTCAGGTGGTTTTATTAGAAAACGATGAAAGATATAAACTGATCATTGTATTTAAACTAACTGCACCATGCATGCAAGATATAGATGAAATATATTGAAAGTGCATTGAGGTTGAGAGTGTACGAGTCTTCTCGTATTTGCAACCAATATGACTGTAGTTCCAAATGTCGTCGATCCAAGGCACATAAACAGAACAAGGAGTAACCAGGCGCCTTATGAATGGGAAGACCAAGGTAACTTGGGTTACTGTACTCAAAGCATAAAAAGAAGTGGTTCTCAATTTCTAGCATCTGTTTCTAAGCATGATTAAGAACTTTAGAAAACTCATGTCATTTCTATATAAAAAACTCAAATATCACTCAAATAATAGAGGTGTTCATAGCAGTACTCTGGGAACTTCTGCTCCACGCAACCTCTAGCCAATTACCACAAGTCATTTGAGAACAATTACAGAAATTGAAATATTTGGAAGTATACGAAACAGAGTATTCACTAACATATAATCAACTAATATGAATAGCATTTCCATATACTGATAACCTTTGTCAGAACTAATTTGATCTCCAACAACATCCGTAATACGCCAGCTTTGAAATTTGATCTCAACCACGACATAACAACTTCTCAGTAACAACTTCTCAGTGAATGTACATTGGACTATCTCTGCTTTGAAATTTCATATGTACTCATATACTGCAGAAACAGAGTACACATTTCGATTCAAACTAATTACTCCCACTAGATCAAAGCTTCTGATTTAGTTCAAACTGGTACCTAGTGATGACAGACACAATAAGACCTCTCTATAATCTCACTTTCACGATAGTGCAAACTTCACACCATCCTGGTATCCTACCTAGCATAAACTGAAAACTGATTCATGAAAGATGCAGTGTTAAGATCCTCTATGTAAGCAATAAATCACTGGTGCAATTGATAAAATGAAATATCAGTCTGAAACTAATTGCTCGGTTCTAAGTAATACATTCTCTCTTGCTCACAGTCAAACACAAATAGTCATGAGAAAGAGCTTCAAAGATCAATCACTAATTCTATGGCCATGCTTGCCAAAGCCAAACTGGCATTTCCACTATCAACGAGAGGATATTCAGAGTCAGTCTCGTTAATTATTGACTCACTGATTCCAAAAATTTCCCTTCTTCGTACAATAAACACAGAAAGAAATTAAGAAACAAAGCCATACACAGAGCCCGTCCTCTCACTCGAGAACAATCTTGGCGCCCAGTGCCCGCAGCTTCTCAGCGATGCTCTCCGCCTCCTCCTTAGGCACTCCGGACTTGAGCACGGCCGGCGCTTTCTCAACAAGCTCCTTCGCTTCCTTCAGACCTAAACTCGTGAAAGCCCTCAGCTCCTTGATAATTTTCAGCTTCGCCGCGGCGTCGAACCCCTCCAGCTTCACGTCGAACGCCATTTTTTCCTCCTTCGGTTTTGCCTCCTCACCGGCCGCCCCAGGGGCGCCTCCATCGCCGGCCAGCGGGCCTACTCCGCCCATGAGGATAGCTAGGGGAGGGAGCTGGTCAACGCCGAGGCGGCCGCGCAGGGCGTCGGCGAGGGAGGAAGCCTCGATGAGGTTGAGGCCGCAGATCTCATCTACGAGACCGGAGACCCGCGGGGTCGGGGTGAGGCCGGTTGAGAACGCGGCGGCGGCGCACGGGCGGGTGGCTGGGAGGAGGCGGCGGAGGTGGAGGACGCGGGAAGCCATTAGGGTTTTGGTGGATCGGCGACAGAGACTGACGATGAGAAGCAAGACGAGACGGCACATTTCATAAACCAAACACGTACTCCCTTGTTTACGTGAGTAACTGAAGAAGGCGTAGTATGCCAATGATTATTAGCTGCAGAAAATAAGCAGAAGCGACGAGGCAAAGACTATGCAAATTTCGTTAACTAAGCAGAAAAGGGGTCCAGTCTCTTCCCCCAAACATGACACGTGAATGGTTTGGTCTCTTGAATCCCCAAGATCATGTTGTGACAACATCGTGGATGAGTCCCAAAGACAAAAAGGCGCCGGTGAAAAAAAAATCATTTGATTTAGTTTCTTGCCCTCCCTTAACATCAGGGAAGGAATAGCTCGGGGTAGAGGGGGATGAGTCGTGCTGCATTTTATTTTATGTTGATGGAGCGACCCGAAATAGCTCGGGCCGTGGGGGTGGGTAAAGCCACATTGTATGTCGATGGAGTAGCCCGAAATATAACTTCATAGCTTGTGAAAGTCTGGTCTAAGCTAAGGTTGGTGACCGCATATCTTGTGGGCTGAACGCAATTATGTCGCAAAGAACATCTAATCTATATAGGGCAATTTCATGTTTCGGTATTCAACATGATTTAGGAATCAAGTTATAGATGATCATCATACCGATTGGAGTGATCTATGATTGACTTATTAAACGTATTGAATATTTTTTCATCCGCGAGATTGATCAATCATCAATCTATGCCACAAACTACGAAACATCCACTGAACCTGCAGCTAGCTTCGTCCAAATTTGTTGTCTGGGTTAACTAATGAATATCAAGGATTTTTCTATAGTTACGGTTCCATGTAATTTACGAGCCTGTTCGGATCCTCTCCACTCCTCAGTTGCGCTCCTGGAGCGGACGGAGCGGCGTCAAACGCATCAACTCCACGGAGTGAACGAAGCTGCAGTTCATTTTCGTGGAGTGGCTGAAATTGAGCTCCACGCGCTCCGTGTAGTCAAAAATACAGGAGCGAAGTTTGTGGAGTAGAGAGATTTCGAACAGGCCCTACGTATCCACACTGACCGATGAAGATGGTCAAGCATCAGACTCATGCACCTAAAAACCCGAGCAGTCTCGTGCAATTCAAAGAATTTTGTCGACCCCGTTGTGCAGTCCGCCGATTCTTGGCAACTTCGTTGGCTGGAACTCATTTTTGTCGAACCTTGAACAGGACTTACGATGATTAGTGGTGACAAATTTGATCATAAGACAAACACGGTATTCATGACAAGCGCAAGCAAGAAAAGAGATCTTTCTTTGATGAATTCCAGCACGGGCAGAAACGAATTAAAGAATGGTGTTACAAACTATGTCTTCACAGTGTCCGGTTTTCATACCACCGCGATGCTTGGGCCTGTAGTGTGGATTCCGAAGGATGCATGCCAGTAAGCCAAGAATTCCGGGACACTTGTGTCTTTGCATCTCCTCGTGTGATGAGGCCGTGTACCATGATGGCACACCTTTACTTTAATTGATTTTCTTGACTTATCTTTTCCGTTTAGGCTATACTCTACTCATTCTTCGGTCCTTACTTTTGGTTAAATGCGATGAATGGATCTTAAAGAAACTTCATTTGAGGTAGGTGTACTCTTCCCCTACATATAGTGCACAATCTCTATCTTTAAGGGACAACAAGCTCTATGGTTCTAAAAAATCTCCTCTTACGTCTCTATCATTTGACACTTTCATGCAGAAAACTTGGTGGCAAATAGCCAAGCATAAGAAGTTTGATAAATGGGAAAACCAAATGTAGGGCACCTAGGGATAGGAGACACCGGAAAATATGCACATGTTGGTGAGTTGTTTTTCCAGGGCAGCATATGAAACTCCTCCGGGTTGATAAAGTTATTCAGTAGGCAGTTCGTGAGGTGTTGGAAGAGTGTAGCTAGCATTTTGATTAGCAACCCATTTTTCTCGCCTATGTCAAGCCTCCCTAGAAGTAGAGGAACAAGCTTGAGGTTGAAAAGCGGCGCCCGATCTGCCCCCCTCCGTATTAATGATAAACTTCGGTTCAAACTGAGTTGTACTAGGTAAGCTCAAATTGTACTGTTGCATATCATTTTTATGGAAAGCCACTATGCAACCCCAAAACATATTATCAACCCAATGTTTTTCACATTGAATTGTTGCAAAGGAAGACCGAGGTCACAAAAGGATGAGCCAAGAAAAACCGCAACAAAACAAACTCGCCTCGCTCCTAAGCTGCCACCAATGCCAAGGTAGGGTGAGGCATCAGATGACCATCTTCCAAATCAAGATATGTCGATTTGGAAGACGAAAACACCATAAACAACGTGGCATAAACCGCTGACAAGAATGTTGGAATTAAGATGTAGTTTAGAAACCTTCATTATGGACAACAGTTATTTCCACCTCTAAGACGTCTATCATATAGGACACACATAACAAACATATAGGTTATTTAAACCAAATATTAATCTTTTTTAGATGTGAGAGTAAAGATGTCGACGTGAGAGATCGAAATTGGTGAACACTCAATTTTGTTTCTTCAAGAGCTGGAATTTCTCACTAACCAACACGACAAACAAGGTTTGCTACTGCATTATTAATCAACCTTTTTAAGGATGCCCACTAGTAGACGTTATGTTGGTATAGTAACCCTAGATGTGTTTGTGCGATAGTCGTGTAATGTGGACGATTATCTTTTGTAGTTTGGGTTGCAGAAGGTGTGGTCATGCCGCATTGCAGCTTGAGAGCGAGCGGGAAGGCACGAAGGGGTGGCCTCGGAAGATGGTGTCGATAGATCACACATGGAACGCTCGGAGCAGAGACTGCGTCAGGCTGAAGGCAATTTCGTGGATGGAAATACTAATTCAGTATGAGACAAGAAAAATAGATTTTAAAATTGACTTTATTCCATAATCCATGTGATTTAGGCACCAAGTTAGGGATGATCATTAGCTTCATCAAACTAATTGGAACGATCAATGATTAACTTCTAAACTTTTGAGTATTCCGCAAGCTCCAAGATTGATCAATCATCAGTGCACACCAAAAAATTATCAAACATACACCGAACCAGCTAGCTCCGTCCATATTCTTACGATTCCATGTGATCTACGTATCCACACTGACCACTGAAGATGGTCAAACATCACACTCATACACCTAACAACAAAGTCCAAGAAGACGTGAGTCAACAACGATCCACAAGTGCTCTCCGCCGCCGGCCAACATGGACGATCCACAAGTGCTCTCCGCGGCCGCCCGCCGGCCAACATGGTTTTGGTTAATTCAGATGCTGCGATCTTCTCTTCATCAAACAACAGGTGTTTTGGGACTGTTATCAGAGATCACACTGGCTCATGGCTTGCTACATCCGACGAGCTGTAATTTCCTTTGTTGCTGAAGAGGGTTTCAGTCATATGATTGTGGCTTCAGACTGCATTTCAGTTATCTAAAGGGTGCTCAGCTCCGAGCTTGATTCGTTCGGCTTTGCAATCTGTCATGGAGATTATTAAACTTCTAGCTCGCTCGGTTTCGGATTGCAATCTTACTGACTTGAATTAATTTGTCGAACCTTTAACAGGGCTTTCGTTGCTCGGTGGTGACAGATTTGATCATAAGACAGGCGTACGAGATTCATGACAAGCGCAAGCAAGAAAAAAGATGTTTCTTTGAATGATCAATTGCATCACGAACACAAACGAATCAAAGAATGGTGTTACAGACTAGCTAGCTAGCTAAGTTTAATTGATGAATCCAGTTAATGGTCGCAAAAAAGAATCCTCATCCGTCCAAGAGATGGATCTCTCCTGAAGAACCACCAACTCCCGGCCGGCCGCCGTTAATTGCAGTGGGTGGGTCCTCGATATATATCCTCATATCATACGACCTCGTAGATGACGACCTGCGCGGTGTCGAAGCCGAACCCGGGCTTCTGCACGCCGGCGCCGAACGACGTCGCGGCGAATGGCCGGATGGCAGCCGCCGCCGATGTGTCGTGGTCGAAGCTCCGGTCTGTCGACGCGCCGCATGAGGAAGAAGAGGGGGTGGATGAGTGCGGCGGCTTGTAGTACATGCGCGCGGTCTGCGGGCAGTGGGAGTGGAACCTGGCGGCGATGCGCACGCCCATGTCCAGCATCTCCACGTACCGGGCCATCGGGCGGGAACGAGAAGAAGGCGAGGAAGAAGAAGAAGGGTGGCTTTTGAGCTTGCGTGTGTTGCGTGTGCTTTGGTCCGGGGAATTGGGCGTCAGGGTTATATAGCAGAGCGTGCGCGAGGAGGCAGGCAGCTGGGAAACGCGGCGCGCGTGGTGTGTTTCGCGTGGCTTTCGCTTCTGCGGTGCAGCTTGACTTCAACGTGGTCCCGTTACTTTCGGTAGTGGTGCTGTTATGTGGTTGGGGTCGGAAAAATTGTAGCAACGGTGGGTGCGGTTTGACCACGTACGGAGACGCCGTCGCCCGGCGACCATGTAAAAGGGACTCAGATGTGAACCAGTGAGACAGGCCACCACCCCTCTCGATCGTACGTCTGGACTGGGCTGCCGGATGTGACCGTTTCTCTCCGGCGTAGGTTTGCCGGCCAGCGGCCGGGGCCATTTTCTCTGCACGTGAGATGAACCGGCCGTCCAGCAGAAACTTGTCTCGGCGAATGGGGAAGAGAAGCGACGAGGTCTTGACTCTTGAGGAAGATAGGAGTAGTACTCTTAAGACCTTCGTTGTCGCGTGGCTTCCTCGCTCCCTGGACTCGATCTATGAGCGGAAATGCTTCACGTCCGACGATTCCTGTCCGACGATTTCAGGTAGCTAGCGCTTGCCGTATGTATTTGCCCCCAATTTAGGCCCAGTTCTTTTGAAACTTCTCAGCAGCTTCTGTGAAAATAAGCCTAAGCTAAAAAGAACTCGTTTTTAAGCCGTTTATTTGAACAGCTGGCTTTCACAATTTGTTCGCAGTGGGGAGAAGCTGGGAGCCGAGGGCTTCCCGCAAGTGAGAACGAACCGTTTTCTGACTTGCCCCCTGTTTGACACAACAATTACAGCGAATTGCCACCGTGCAGTGCAGCGAACCGGCACGTTTTCTTTTCTTATTTTTTCCTCTCTCTCCCCGAGCTTCTCCCGTCCCGAGCTTCTTCCTCAGATGCAGCCAGAAGCGCAGCCTCGCCACCGCCGCGGCCCGGCCACCCACGAGCGCCGGCCGTCCGTCCCAGATCCCGAGCGCCGCCGAACCTGATCCGTCCCCTAGCACCACCGCCACATCTGCTCCATCCCCGAACTTCACCACCCCTGGCAACTCCGGTCGCCGCCCCCCGCCGCCGTCGTCCCGGCAACTCCGGTCGCCGCCCCTCGCAGCCGCCGTCCCCGGCAACTCCGGTCGCTGCCCCCCCGCCGCCATAGGCTTCCTCTACCCGCCCCGTCCTCATTCCAAGGCGGATTGAGGCGAGGTCGAGCTCGCCGGCCGAGGCTCGTTCTGATGCGGCCGTATACCGGCAGCGCGGCCTCCGTCCGACCTCCTGCTCCCTTCGCCAGGGCCGTCTCCTTCGTGTCCATCAGCATGGTGCGTGCTTGCTTTTCCCCTGCACTGCAAGTCTGCAACAGACCTTGCGTCTGAGCGAAATGGACAGCAGCGAAATGATTTGTGAGTTAAATTGCTCGATAAGATTGTGCATCTGTACGTGCCCAGCCCCAGCGCCTTAATTTTTCTCTGATTCATTATGTAATTCCATGAATCTGGATAGGTTGGTACTGAAAACGAGTACTAGTGCTATTCTGGATTTCTGGTGTGTGGTAGTGTTGTGTACTGATCAAAATGGATCAGTTGACTTTCATGTCAATTTCTGAAAACGAAATACTATATTGTGATCATACATGCGAATACAACACAAACGAATTTAACATCTGTTAAGTTTGAACATAAGTGTTTCATAAGGGTGTTTTAGACATTTCATCCTACAACTCACACAACAAGTTAGTACAGGAGAAGCTTTTTGCTTAGCTTAAATTCACAGCTGCTTATCTAGACAGTTCTAGTCATGGTGGCTTATGCACAAGCCGAAACTCAAAATCGGCCGCGGACAGGAAATGGGATCGTATTTGTCCGCTGTCTGTTTTGCGTCGGGGGTAGCCCCAACAGCCCGATGCAATTAAAGCCGCTGTCAATGGCGGCGTAAAATTAGCGCCGCTGCGCCGGCTTACCGCGCCGTTTGGTGCGTTCCTGCCCACGGCGGCATTTCGTGCCACCCAGTTCCCGCGCGCGGGGTGGGAAGCCTTTCCCGCGCGCCGGACTTTGGCTTCCCGCCCCGCCGCGGCCTTTATAAGGCGTCGCCGGCGGTGCTCAGCCTACACCAAATACAATGGTCGAACACCCCGACAACACCTGGGATAGGATCTCCGAGATGGCTCGCGCCCGCTTTCCCGAACGACGAGCAGGCGGCGCAGGCCTACGCTCGGTTCACCTTCGACGCCGAGGAGATCGCGGTGGCACGAGGTCGACGAGGAGGACGACGACAACGACACCGAGCTCGACTTCCTCGACCGCTACCCGGACGAACCTAATCGAGGCGACGAGCAGAGGGTGCTCCTCGCCTCGTTCGAGACGCACCGCCTCGACCGAGCTGGGCGGCGGCTCATGAACGAGGCGCGCGCCGCCCAAGAAAACCTCGTCACGGGGTTCCGGGTGCACCGCCTCGAGCAACAGAGGCGGCAGCTCGCCGCCCTGGAGGAGGACCGAGCAGTGCGCGCCGCCTAGCGCGAGCACGGACGCTCGGCGTTCCTGCCGTCGATCGTCCTGGCGGAAGGCGCTGCGGTGGCTGCAGCGGCAAGGGCGGCGAGGGACGCTGCGGCAGACGCCACGGCGGTGGCCGCCCGTGCGCGGGCAACGCAGGCGGTGGCGGAAGCGGAGGCGGCGGCGGAGAGGTCGCGCTGGATGAACCCCCTGGAGGAGGGCCAGGCGCGCCGAAGGCTGGAGTAGGGACAGGCGAGGACGGCGTTCCAGGGGCTGACGCCGTCGCAGTGGCGCCATCTGATCGACCGGAGCCACAGCGCGCTCTGGGGCGACGGCGGCGCTGGGCCGTCCGACGCAGGCGGCTCCGGTGGTCAGTAGGGCGAGCGACTGCGAGTAGCCCCTGTGATGGTAGGGCGCGCGACGGCGAGTATGTGGCCGTCGGCGCCATTTTTATATTATGTATTAATGATAACTATCTAAACTAAATTTATATCCATACCATGTGGGGCCGTGAGCGGTTAAAGAGTACGCGCGCGAACAGCGCGCGCGGACCGTCCGCGGCGACACAAACGCGGGCCAAGTTTGCATCGCTGCGGACGGCTCAGACAATTTTCGTCGGGCCGTTAGGCTGAGTTATTCCCAGCCCCGGTCATTTTCGAACAGAAACGGACGTACGCGGTCCGTTTGCGTCGAGCCGTTGGAAATGCCTTAACTACGTATATGGCTGCACACATCAAACATGTATTATGTTCATCCTTCATATATGAAAGCTAGTTTTTTCTGCCGAGAAAACATATGCAAGCTAATTATACATGATCTATTTTATTATTTACACGGTAGAAATTAGTCATTATCGACATTTAAATTAATCTACTTTGGTTGTCACAACATCATTTGCGAGACTAAACTAGTCTAGACTGAGTTTATTGGCTATTTACATTAGTCTATTCTGGATCGATATTTAAATATTATTATTTTCATTTTAGCTTATCTGTTATTTTAAAAAGAATATTATTTTCTCGTGTTTTTCTTCCGCTCTCACTCTATTTTCCATGTGAATATATTGACGGGCAAATTTTTATCGGAAAAAAAATTGGCCAGAAAAAGAGCCAAATTAGCAGGAAATAAGGGGTACAGATAAAATGGATTGTTGATCTGACAATCGGCTACACCGTGCGTGGCCCTAGGCCTGACGTGAATGTCGGAGCGTCTGCACCGGTCTATCATCTCTGCCATGTTGCGTTAAGCTGATAGAGTGTCAGTTTTAGTCGCTTGGATGATTTGATAGTCCGTCTCGTGTGGGGGAGCGACCTCGGGTCTGGCGTGGATTTCGTAGTGACGGATTCGTGTGTTCGCTTCGATCGTTGTGTCTAGACGTTTAAGTATCGACTTTGTTGGTGGACGAATTAGTCATCGATTCCGGTTAGCGTGCGATTTCGGAGCCACACGGTGTGTTTTGTATTATATATTATATCGGTTTTCAGTCAGTTTTCTTATAAACTAGACAACACTTATCTTTTTCTCAGAAATATTTCACTTAGAGCTAGCGGTCTAAATTCGAGTATATATACATTTATGCACTAAAAGTCTAAAACATTAAATAAAATATGTGAAAAGCATTTTCGGACATGCGAGTATGAAAATGCAAATCTTTTAATGCGTTTAAACACTAAAAGTCTAGATATAACCCTAGAGCTAGCTTTTGTGAGAAGAAGAGAAAATATGTTAGCTGACTAACCTGACGTACGGGGGCTGGATCTGGATTATAATCGATCGATACAAGCTTGCTTTGCATGCAAAAACGAGCAGTCCGCGCGTGGGAAGTTCACTGCAAACGTCGTAAGAGTATCGGACGCGTTCTGTCGTACGCATAGCAACGCCGATCTATGAGGAATGGGAGCCTCGGCATCTGCATCGTGATGATGTATACAGCCTAGATGACTCTTTTTTCATCAACGTTTATTGTCTAGATAACTCAGTCATGGGTTATGTAAACTTTGTAAGAGGGGGTCAGGGATATGGATCTAGTCACCGCGGATTAGGAACTGGCATGCCCTTCTCGCTCGGTCTTGAACCCTCTCACCGTCTTACGCTTCCAAAGGGTCAACTCACGCAAATGTCAGAGGGCCATGGTTAGCGATGGTCAATGCCCATGGAACCTGAACAAGGATTTATCGTCAATTCGTCATCTATGTTACCATCTTGTGAGAATTGGAATGAGCAGTAATAGCTTTTTAGGGACGTGTACTCCATGCCGACCAGATCATAAACAAAATAAAATTTGAAGCCCCTAACCGACAGATTGGTGGGAGCAAAACGCTTAAGTTTATCATGCCGTAGGAGTAGGGTTTTTTCCCACTTGACTATTCTAAGAGCATCTCCAACCGCAGCGCTAAACTTTGATGCTGTAAAAACCTCTTACAACGCGTTGTATCCACTTTTAAATCATGAGGTCTGCGACGCGAATTTCAGGCGTTGTAAAAATGTGCCACGCTGGCGATTCCGCCCAAAATAAATGCTGAAATATTGGGCCTTTAGCCCATTATCAATTCCTGAAAATCCCTAAGGCCCATGTTGTCATGCCATGTGGTGGGAGTTTAGTCCCATACCGCTAGTTGGATGAGATGTGCATCAGCTTATATACTGAGGCACTCTACTACTAGTATGAGTTGGTATGAGGTATGAGGAGAATGGCTGTGTACCACACGCGCGCTCCTCCTCCTCCGCCGCCCGCCTCGCCACGCCGCGCCGCGCCGCGCCGCGGGTTGCGGGAATCTCGCCGAGCCGATGTATTCTTTTTGTCACGCAGGAATAAAATGTCAACGGTCACGAAACGCTCTGCGGTAATGGAGATTGATTGCTAGCTGAAACGTCGTGTCTTAAGTGCTCTTAAGTACGTGCGTTTTCAGTCTTAACGATCATTCATTACGTGCGTTTCGACTGGACCCTTTGTCTCCCGCGTCTGTGCATAAAAGGAGAGGTCGCTCCTCTCCGAAAATACACCTGACAACAGAATCATCCGCCCACAGCCGCCACCATCGTTCCTCCTCGCTGTTGCTGCCTTCGTTGATCCCATCCCGTCCGCCGCGTACACGGTCGACGGGAGAGCAGGCCTCCGAAACCCCGCCTCTCCGTTTCCTGTACGGGAGAGGGGCGATTAGGTTTTTGGGGAGCGTCTCCTACGCGACTGCTCGCCAATCTTCATCCACTACGTCGGCTACTTCGCCTACTTCCTCTACGTCTGCCGCGGCGCCTTCATCGTCACCATGAACACCGACGACACTACGGCTGCTGCTGCCGCCGCCGCAGCCGGTCAAGAGGCTGCCAACGCCTCTGCTGCTGCTGCCGCCTCCGCTGCTGCTACGGCCAACTGGCCTACCGGAGGGTACAACACGTTTATCCCTCTCCTGATTATTTCCTTATTTGCAGTACTAGTCACATGTGTAGATGTTTCTACTATCTGTCTAGTATGTAGTTTTATCATTAGGTTTCAGCATGTCATTAGCACTGTTTATGTCATGTTCATGATTTATTATTGGATTAATTTAATCGAACAATTGCCTATATACTCAACAATCCAAAAACCTAATTTGTGTAGGCAATTTTCGGTAAATGGTTTTGCTGCTGCACTGAAACCAGTCCCGTTTACGGGGACATATTTTAAGCGTTGGCAAACCAAAACCATCTTATGGCTCACTGCGATGAACGTGTTCTGGGTCGCCGGTGTCACTCCCACTGAAACGATTACTCCTGAACAGGAGAAGGCGTTTAGGGATGCCACCGTCGTCTTCGTTGGAGCCATTCTAAGCGTGATCGGAGATAAGTTGGTTGACGCATATTTACATGTGCGGGTTGCCAAGGACTTGTGGGAGGCGCTCGAATCTAAATTCGGCGCAACTGATGCTGGAAGCGAGATGTACACTGTAGAGCAGTTCCATGATTACAAGATGGTTGATAACCGTTCGGTATTGGAACAAGCTCATGAGATACAGTGCATCGCTAAGGAGCTTGAGCTTCTGAAGTGTGTGCTACCGGGCAAGTTTGTCGCGGGATGCATAATCGCTAAGCTGCCCAACTGCTGGAGGAACTTTGCTACTACTCTGAAACATCAGAGGCGTGAATTCTCTGTTGAGGATGTCATTGGCCATCTGAGTGTTGAGCAGAATTCAAGGGCAAAGGACTCGCATGGAAAAGGCGAAGGTGCTTCTGTTGCTAATACGGTACAGAAGAACTTCAACTCCCACAAGCACAAGGGAAAAACTGTCGTCCAACAGAATACCGACTTCAAGAAGAAGGGTAACAAACCTTTCAAGAAGGATAAGAAGAAAGGTGCATGCTACACCTGTGGTTCAGAGGAACATTGGGCTCCTAAGTGCCCAAAGAAGTTCAAGAAGCCAGGACAAGACCCCAAGTCTGTCAACATGATCGTGAGCAACAATGAGAACGGTGCATCCGGGTACGGTAATTTATTTACTGTATTTTCAGTTTTTCAGTCTAATGAATGGTGGATTGATACTGGTGCAAATACTCATGTGTGTGCTGACATTTCATTGTTTTCTTCTTATCAGGTCACAGGGAACGGATCCGTATTGATGGGGAATGGCGCGAGTGCTTCTGTTCTTGGTGTTGGCACGGTCGATCTGAAGTTTACTTCGGGAAGGATCGTGCAGCTCAAGAACGTTCAGCATGTCCCCGCCATCAAGAAGAATCTCGTTAGTGGCTCCCTTCTATGTAGAGAAGGGTTTAAATTGGTATTCGAGTCTAATAAAGTAGTTGTTACGAAATATGGACTATTTGTTGGAAAAGGTTATGAATGCGGAGGCATGTTCCGCTTTTCTCTTGCTGATTTCTGTAATAAAGTCGTGAACAATATTCATTCGAATGTTAATGAAGCAGAAGTTTGGCATTCACGTCTTTGTCACATTGGTTTCGGTTGTATGACGCGGCTAGCAAAACTAAGTTTAATCCCATCTTTCACTTTAGCCAAAGGTTCTAAATGTCTTTCGTGTGTTCAAGCAAAGCAACCTCGCAAGCCTCATAAAGCTGCGGAGGAAAGACACTTGGCACCGTTAGAACTTATACATTCTGATCTTTGTGAGATGAATGGTGTTTTGACTAAAGGTGGAAAGAGATACTTCATGACACTGATAGATGATTCCACTAGATTTTGCTATGTATATTTGTTAAGTACTAAAGATGAGGCTCTACACTACTTTAAAATCTATAAAGCAGAAGTTGAGAACCAACTTGAAAAGAAAATTAAACACATCCGGTCTGATCGTGGTGGAGAGTACTTCTCTAATGAGTTCGACTCTTTCTGTATGGAACATGGAATTATTCATGAGAGGACGCCTCCCTATTCTCCCCAGTCAAATGGGGTTGCCGAACGGAAAAACCGTACTCTAACTGATTTGGTTAACGTCATGTTAGATACATCGGGATTATCCAAGGCATGGTGGGGGGAGGCGCTATTGACGTCATGTCATGTCCTGAATAAGGTTCCAACAAAAGATAATGAACTCACTCCCTATGAACAATGGGAGAAGAGAAGGACAACACTCTCATACTTACGTACTTGGGGCTGTTTGGCGAAAGTCAATGTGCCGATCCCCAAAAAGCGTAAGCTTGGACCTAAGACCGTGGACTGTGTTAATTTGGGCTACGCTAAGAATAGCGTTGGCTATAGATTCTTGGTAGTGAAATCTGATGTACCTGACGTGAAGGTCGGTACGATTATGGAGTCTAAAGATGCTACTTTCTTTGAGGATGTTTTTCCTATGAGAGATATGCAAAGCACTTCTATACAGGAATCTGAAGAAACTCCTGAGCCTGCCATTCCTATGGAATATTATGAACAACAAACCCGTGATGAAAATCCTGAGAAGGATGATGAGGAAACCCTTGGTAGGGGCAAGCGACAGAGGACTGCAAAGTCCTTTGGCGATGATTTTCTCGTGTACCTTGTGGATGACACTCCCACTTCTATTTCAGAGGCTTATGCATCTTCGGATGCTGATTACTGGAAAGAAGCAGTCCGTAGCGAGATGGATTCCATCATGGCTAACGGGACATGGGAAATTACTGAACGTCCTTACGGTTGTAAACCGTTGGGATGCAAGTGGGTGTTCAAAAAGAAGCTTAGGCCCGATGGTACGATTGAAAAGTACAAGGCTAGGCTTGTGGCCAAGGGCTATGCCCAGAAAGAAGAGGAAGATTTCTTTGATACTTACTCACCTGTGGCTAGACTGACCACCATACGAGTTTTACTCTCGTTGGCAGCCTCGCATGGTCTTCTTGTCCATCAAATGGATGTTAAGACGGCTTTCCTAAATGGAGAGTTAGACGAGGAAATCTATATGCAACAGCCAGATGGCTTTGTATTAGATGGTCAGGAAGGAAAGGTATGTAAGTTATTGAAATCTTTATATGGCCTGAAACAAGCGCCTAAGCAATGGCATGAGAAATTCAATACAACTCTAACCTCTGCTGGTTTTGTTGTGAATGAGGCTGACAAATGCGTATACTATCGCCATGGTGGGGGCGAAGGAGTTATACTGTGCTTGTATGTTGATGACATACTGATTTTTGGGACCAACCTCAAAGTCATTGAGGAGGTCAAGTCTTTTCTATCTCAAAACTTTGAGATGAAAGACCTTGGTGTGGCTGATGTTATTCTGAACATCAAGCTATTGAGAGATAATGAGGGTGGGATAACACTTTTGCAATCCCATTACGTTGAGAAGATTTTGAGTCGATTTGGATATTCGGACTGCAAAGCTTCTCCAACGCCTTATGATCCTAGTGTGCAGATTCGAAAGTTTACTGGCACAGCTAAGGATCAACTGAGGTACTCTCAAGTAATAGGTTCTCTCATGTATCTAGCTAGCGCGACAAGGCCTGACATCATGTTTGCGGTTTGCAAACTTAGCCGGTTTGTTTCCAATCCGGGTGATGTGCATTGGCATGCTGTCGAAAGAATTATGCGCTATCTGAAAGGTACTGAGAACTACGGACTTCACTATTCTGGAAGTCCTTCAGTGCTTGAAGGGTACTGTGATGCGAATTGGATCTCTGATGCTGATGAGATGAAAGCCACAACAGGGTATGTGTTTACCCTTGGAGGTGGTGCTGTTTCCTGGAAGTCTTGCAAGCAAACGATCCTGACGAGATCGACAATGGAAGCAGAATTAACAGCATTGGACACATCTGGTGTCGAAGCAGGATGGCTTCGAGATCTTTTGATGGACTTGCCAGTGGTTGAAAAGCCAGTTCCGGCTATCCTTATGAACTGTGATAACCAAACAGTGATTGTTAAGGTTAAGAGTTCAAAGGACAACATGCAGTCCAACAAACACATAAGAATGAGATTAAAATCTGTCAGACATTTAAGAAACTCCGGAGTTATAGCGTTGGATTATATCCAGTCGGCTAAGAATCTGGCAGATCCCTTTACTAAAGGGCTATCACGTGTTGTGATAGAAAATGCATCGAGGGAGATGGGTATGAAACCCACATGAGTTGCCATGGTAGTAACCCAACCTATGTGATCGGAGATCCCGTGAATTAGGACCTGGGAAAACAAGCTAGTGGTTAACTGAAGAGAGTAAAACCTTTACTAACCCACTTCGTTGGAGATGCAATACTCTCGGTAACTGTATGGCAGGTTGACGTATGTCTTAATGTGTTCCAAAACTTTGCATAAGCAAGACGCTATCCTACAGAGCGATCTTTGGAGGAACACACCTATATGAACCTGACTGCTGGTCACAGTCTATGAGATTAGGGTGATCTCTAGTAAGTTTATGAATAGGTCTGGAGTGACTAATATGCTCCACCCGAGGGGTCAGCCTTCGGCAGTCTAGTACTGGTAAGACAGTTAGTGAAGCTACTTTACGCCAAACTGACAATTCAAGGCCTAGTCCATTGTCAGTTGTGAAGGAGTGTAGCTAATTGCTCTAGGTGGAGTTCAACCTTAACAGGTCTCTACTAAAAATACTGGTATATCAAAACAGTGTTTGGAACGGATGACAACTTCATGGGTCTTTGGGATCTGGTGGGGGATTGCTGAAATATTGGGCCTTTAGCCCATTATCAATTCCTGAAAATCCCTAAGGCCCATGTTGTCATGCCATGTGGTGGGAGTTTAGTCCCATACCGCTAGTTGGATGAGATGTGCATCAGCTTATATACTGAGGCACTCTACTACTAGTATGAGTTGGTATGAGGTATGAGGAGAATGGCTGTGTACCACACGCGCGCTCCTCCTCCTCCGCCGCCCGCCTCGCCACGCCTCGCCTCGCCTCGTCACGACACGTCACGACGCGCCGCGCCGCGGGTTGCGGGAATCTCGCCGAGCCGATGTATTCTTTTTGTCACGCAGGAATAAAATGTCAACGGTCACGAAACGCTCTGCGGTAATGGAGATTGATTGCTAGCTGAAACGTCGTGTCTTAAGTGCTCTTAAGTACGTGCGTTTTCAGTCTTAACGATCATTCATTACGTGCGTTTCGACTGGACCATTTGTCTCCCGCGTCTGTGCATAAAAGGAGAGGTCGCTCCTCTCCGAAAATACACCTGACAACAGAATCATCCGCCCACAGCCGCCACCATCGTTCCTCCTCGCTGTTGCTGCCTTCGTTGATCCCATCCCGTCCGCCGCGTACACGGTCGACGGGAGAGCAGGCCTCCGAAACCCCGCCTCTCCGTTTCCTGTACGGGAGAGGGGCGATTAGGTTTTTGGGGAGCGTCTCCTACGCGACTGCTCGCCAATCTTCATCCACTACGTCGGCTACTTCGCCTACTTCCTCTACGTCTGCCGCGGCGCCTTCATCATCACCATGAACACCGACGACACTACGGCTGCTGCTGCCGCCGCCGCAGCCGGTCAAGAGGCTGCCAACGCCTCTGCTGCTGCTGCCGCCTCCGCTGCTGCTGCCGCCTCTGCTGCTGCTACGGCCAACTGGCCTACCGGAGGGTACAACACGTTTATCCCTCTCCTGATTATTTCCTTATTTGCAGTACTAGTCACATGTGTAGATGTTTCTACTATCTGTCTAGTATGTAGTTTTATCATTAGGTTTCAGCATGTCATTAGCACTGTTTATGTCATGTTCATGATTTATTATTGGATTAATTTAATCGAACAATTGCCTATATACTCAACAATAAATAGCGCGCCGGAGCGTGCACTCCAAATATAGTGCACGCGGTTCAGCATGCTCAAAATATACAGCGCGCTTTGCCGCCCCGCGCTATTTTACAGCCGCTGCTGGAGCGCCGTTTTCTGCCCCTGGCGCGTTAAATCGACGATTTTTGTGCACGCGCTATGTTTAGCGTTGCTGCTGGAGATGCTCTAACTAATGAGAAAAAATGTGACACCTATGTGACGTGGGCATGTGGGAAGGCTTCTCTAGTCTATGATAAAAAAAAAGTCCATTCTATTACCAAGAAAAGAGCTTCAACATTAATTACCAGGACTAGGTGCTTTTCTTTCTATCTACTAATTGTTATGATGTCTTATCTTTTGAAGAAACAATTACTTAAAAAAATGAGCAATGCAAATAATCGGCTCAATGGAAAAAATGCAAACAATACCCTCATTTATAGTCAAAAAATTATCTTGTGGCATCCTCTAACATTCTCTCTAGCGTCATGGATTTACTAGAAATTAGAACGAATCACATACACGAATCAATCGCACCCCTCGATCTTGTCGTTCTTTTCTAGGTCAGAGATCAAGTTTTATAGTAAGAGATTCTTTCTCAAGTAACACTCCCCTCTGTGTCTCGCTCGTACTGGTTTTCAGTGGCCCACTACAAGGGGGTCGTCTGGTTCTTCTGGGCTCATGGACGGGTCCATGCCGGTATCGAGCTCAAGGGGGAAAAGATAGACTAATTAGTGTTTTGATTTTTATGAGGGGGCTATACAAGCTATAAAATAAATTAGGAACGTCCATGGCTAATATTCTAAAAAATATCTTTAACATAGGGGGAGGCGTAGCCTCTGCTCGTTCCTCTTTGACTATGTCCCTGTCTATAGTGATTTTGTTCATTAACTGTTTCATCTGATCACTAAAAGTGCGACCTTACAAATTTCTTCCTCGTCGAATCATATAAGATATTCAATTATGATGCTCCCCACCCGTACCAGTGGCAAATAGTGTCCATGTCGGGGTACCCCCGGGTAGGGTAAAGACATGGATAAGATACTCATATTTACAGTGGTAAACGTCCTTTGGCTGATGCCAGAGGTCATGTGACTCTTCCGGAGGTGAAGGGACGCCCTTTGGGAGTACTCAGGAGGTGGCTCTTGGGAGAGCTCAGAAGGTGCCCTTTGGGGAAAGCAGGGGCCAGGCTGTCTCCCCTGATGACACTATAAATAGACCCCCAGCCCCTCACGTTCATTCAAGCAGGAGCAGAGAGTTCCCCTAAGAACCAGCTTCTCGACATCTTCGAGCAGCTGGGCCTAGAGGCATTCTCTTGTGTGATGTCAAAGACAGGTGCTAGTGAGCAGGGTCCTGGCTGGACCGAGTTATGAGTAAGGCCGACTTGGGTGTATGTCTGAGGTGGCCGACATACTCCCGACATTGGAGAGACTTAGACAGGATATACTGGTAAACTGGATTGGGTCGGACCGACATAACGTGACCGACATCTCCATGTCGGCATCATCTCTCTATCTATCGTGTGCAGGAAAGAGGTTCCGGCATAGGCATGCCGGGACTCGGGAAGACGTTCCGAGTAATCAGGCCCGGCATATCCTTGCCGGGGTACGCAGAAGAATCCGGCATAGCCATGCCGGGTTGGGCAAGGTCGTCCGGCATATCTAGTGTCAGACCAGAGGTCAAGGGCAAGTACACTGCAAGTACACTGACCCGTCTGACACGGAAGCCAAGTCACCTCCCGCCTGACACGGACGCGGGACAAAAGGCACGCGACAAGGGCGACGTGACTATTCCATTGTACTGCAAACGGACTGACAGGAGACAACGCATGGGGAAGCCACGTCCTGTCTCTGACAGAGGCATCATCACCTAGGCCGGCGACTGCTACCGCTAGAGGCATGATGGCCTACCTCGACCTATCTCGGATAGCTCGGCGGCTAGGTCGTGGTAGGGGATGTCGACATTACCGTTGGCATGCTATCACTGTCCGGTGGGACCCGGAGGAATTAGGGTTTCCGGTCAACCCGGCCCGGCCTCTATAAATAGCGCCATAACTCCTCCTGTGAGAGAGAGACCAAGAGGAGAGGCAAAACTATAGTCACATTTACTCCTAGCGCATTTACTCCTCTTCTACTTGTAGTCCATCCTTGTTCTTGAGTTCATACTTGAGAGGGAAGCCAAACATCTCGAGGAGCACCTTTGTAGATCTTGTGACATACAAATAGAGAGAGGCAAGGCAGGAGTAGGGGTCTTACCTGCTCACGAGTGCCCTGCATCTGGGTAAATCGTGTGTGTTTGTGGTTTTGTGTGTGTTCATTGCGTGTTCTTGCGAGTTCGTCCCTGCCTGAGTCGGTTTTTGGTGGTGTCTTGCCATCTTTCGTGTGAGCTCCTTAGCTTGCTAGCCCTCCCCGGATCAAACAGCGTCCATCGGCCCCACACATTAGACATCCTATGGCATCTGCCGTGATAACACCACGACAGTCCAGCTTTCAACCACAGCGACCCTGGGTGTAGAGGCACAGATTCCGGTCGATGCGTGCCAATAAGCCAAGAAGTCAAGAGCATTTGTATGTGTGCATCTCCTCATGTGATGAGGACGCGTGTACCATTTGTATGTGTAATTTTATTTAATATCTTGACTCTTTTGTTTTTCGTTTAGGCCATAGACTATTCCTTCTTCGGTCCTTACTTTGGTGAGGGACCTTAAAGAAACTTCACTTGAGGTAGGTGTTTTCTTCCTCTACATATAGTGAACAATCTCCACCTTTTAACGTACAACAAACTCTATGGTTTTGCGAAGTGAGCCTAGCTCAACTGGTTTGGTTACTTGTAGTGGAACCAGCCCACCCAGATTCAAGTCCCATACTTGTTAATATGGGTGCTCGCATTTTTCTGGATTTTTCAGGATTTAACCCGCGCTATGCTTTCAGTGATAGGTGACGTGCCCGTCAACAGTGAGAGTGAGGCGCCCATGGTGACTTCGTCAACCTCAAGATTTGCCGGACCAGTCTCTCGGAGGTGCTCATAGGGGTAGGGTTTGCGTGTGTGCGATCATGGTGTGTCTGTATGTGCGTGTGTGAGCATCTACTGTGTTTCTCAAAAAAAAAACTCTATAATTTTCAAAACTCTTTCCTCCCGGGTCCCGGATTTATTCTTTGACTCTTCCATGGCAGCAGTTCGATAGATGGAATAAACAAATGTAGGGCACGTAGGGATAGGAGACACCGGAAAATAAGCACGTGTTGGTGAGCGATTTTTCAAAGGTAGATACGGAACTTCTCGGGAATGTGTAGCCCTACCGTCGGAAACGCGGCACGCGTGGTGTGTTTCGCGTGGCTTTCGCTTCTACGGTGCGTTGTGCGGCTTGACTTCAACGTGCCCCCGTTACTTTCGGTAGTGCTTCTGGTTGGGGTCGGAAAAATTGTAACGGTCGGTACGGAGACGCCGTCGCCCGGCGACTACGTAAAAGGGACTCAGCTGTGAACCAGTGAGGAACACCCATCACCTCTCGATCGGTGCAGTGTGCTCTGGACTGGGCTGCCGGATGTGACCGTTTCTCCCCGGTGCAGTGTAGCTTTGCCTTGTCTTGCCGGCCAGCGGCCGGGGCCGTAGAAGCAAAAGGCAAAACTGACCGGGAACTGCTGCAAAAGGCCATTGACGCGGTCTTGAGGAAGACGGTAGGAGTAGTACTTTTAAGACCGGCCGTCGTTGAGGTCGCGTGGCTTCCTCGCTCACTGGACTCGATCTAGGAGGAATAACCAAGACCGGCCGTCGTTGTCCTGTGATATTGGATATGGTTTTTTCGTCGGTCGCGATCTCTCCACATCTAGCTACTCGCATTATCCGTACGTATATACCGCCTAAATGACTCATGGTGGCCTATGTCAACGTTTTAGAGGAAGCAATAAAAATACATTTATCCGTGCATGTACTACACGGATAACTCAAATTGTGTGGCCTATGTCAACATTATAAAAGGGAGCCGGGGCCAACTCACCGCAGATCTGGAATTGACATATCCTTCTCGTCCGGCCTGGAACCCTCCCACGTTTCAAAGGGTCTACTCGCGTGCAAATGTCAGAGAACCATGGTAATCGATGGTCAATGCCTGTGAAACTTGAACATGATCCCCTCTATCGTCATCTATGTTAACATCTTGCTAGAATTGGAATGAGCAGTGATAGTTTCTTTAGGGACGTGCACTCCATGCCGACCAGATCATATAAACAAAATAAAATTCGAAGACCTAACTATCAGATTGGTGGGAGCAAAATGCAGTTTTATCATGCCGGCGGGTGTAGGGGTTTATCTTTATTTTATTCATTTGTTCCACTTGACTATTCTAACAAATGGCAAAAAGAAACAATTACTTCAAAAAATATATATATTGACGTCTTATATATATTGAAGAAACAATTACTTCAAAAAATGAACAATGCAAATAATCGGCTCAATGAAAAAATTGCAGACAATACCCTCATTTATAGTCAGGAAATTATCTTGTGGCATCCTGTAACATTCTCTCTACGTCATGGATTTACTAGAAATTAGAACGAATCACATACACGAATCAAACTAATCTGCACCTCCTCGATCTGGCTGTTCTTTCCTAGGTTACTGATCAAGTTTTATAGTAAGATATTCCTTCTCAAGTAACACTCCCCTCTGTGTCTCGCTTGTAGTGGTTTTCAGTGGCCCACTAAAAGGGGACGTCTGGTTCTTCTGGGCTCATTGACGGATCCAGGATGGAATCGAGTTCAAAGAGGCAAAGTTAGACTTTAGTGTTTTGATTTTTATGAGGGGGCTATACTAGCTACAAAATAAATTAGGAACGTCCATGGCTAATATTCTAATATATCATTACCATGGGGGGGAGGCGTAGCCTCTGCTCGCTCCTCTTTGACTTTGTCCATGTCTAGTGATTTTGTTCATTAACTGGTTCATCCGAAGCAAATAAAATTTCATCAGTAACAGTGCAAACCTTCCAAATTCCTTTCTCATCGAATCATGTAAGACATTCAGTCATGATGCTCTCCCCATGTGTACCAGTGGCAAATAGTGTCCAGCTTTCCACCACGGTGACCCTGGGTGTAGAGGCGCGGATTTCGGTCGATGCGTGCCAATAAGCCAAGAAGTTGGGAGCATTTGTGTGTGTGCATCTCCTCATGTGATGAGGACGCGTGTACAAGGAGGGCACACCTTTACTTTTATTGATTATCTTGACTCTTTTGTTCTTCGTTTAGGCGATACTCTACTCCTTCGGTCCGTACTTTGATTAAATGCAATCAAGGGAGCTTAAAGAAACTTCACTTGAGGTAGGTGTTCTCTTTCCCTACATATAGTGCACAGTCTCCACCTTTGGATGGACAACAAGCTCTATGCTTTCCAAAACTCTTGCCCCGGCTTTATTCTTTGACTGTTCAATGGAGGCAATTAGCCAAACATAAGAAGTTAGATAGATGGGGAAAACAAATGTAGGGCGCGTAGGGATAGGAGACACCGGAAAATAAGCCCGTGTTGGTGGGCGATATTTCAAAAGTACATACAGAACATCTTGGGAGCGATAAAGATAAATTGTAAGCTTTTCATAGTAGCCTATGCCTAGTCGACTCAGTTGTGGGTTATGCCAACTTTGTAATAGAGACCCAAAGTCTATGCTTCTAGGGCACATATAATCTTTAAGTATCGGTACTCACTGCAAATCTGGAATAGCATCTATGTCTGGCTCGGTTTAGATCACCCTCTCACACTTTCAACGGGTCCAATAACGCTAATGACAAAGAGCGGTGGTTATCGGTGGTCAACGTCCATGATTTTTTTTTGGAACTTAAAGAAAGGTCATCAATTGGCATGCATGTTAACATCTTGCGACTTTGCGAGAACTGGAATGAGCAGTGATGTTTTTTTACGAACACGCACATCATGTCGACCAGATCACAAGCAAAATAAAAATTGAAGCCCCTAACTAGGGACCAGTGGGAACAAGACACCTAAGTTTTACCATGTCCTGAGAGTAGATTTTTGTATTTTGTTTTGTAATTGGCACTTCACTCTTCTAAAATGAAAAAGTGGCATATATGCGATGTGGGCATGTGAGTAGGCTTCTTGGTCTATGAGGAGGAAGTCCATCCTATTACGGGGAAAGAGCTTCTTCGTTAATTACTAGGGAGCAGATGATTTTTCAAGACACAATTACGTAAAAAACAATACAAATAATCAGCTCCAGGGAAACATAACGCGGACAATACCCTCATTTATAGTCAGAAGACTATTTTGTGCCCCTTCTACATATATGACACGTCAACTAGCGTCGAGAGAGCTCCACTATCTTCCACATGAATGGTTTGGCCTCTTGAATCCCCAAGCTCATGTTGTCCATACAGGGGCAACATTGCCGTCTTCATTGTTTTGTTTTGAGGGTGTTGTTTTGGGGAGTCACTTAGTGGATGTTGCTGGTATGCATCCTCATAAAAAATGTGATCATAATCCCTAAAGTGCATGACATCATCTATGACTTGGGCGGTCTTAATTTATGTCGGGAAGGCAGCCCTACGTGTTTGTGTTTAGCTCGACGATCATGGTCTACAGTACGATTATGCTATGTAGCTCGGGGTAGAGAGTGATGGGCTGTGCCGCATTTTATGTTGATGGAGCTGCCCGGAATAGCTAGGGTCGAGGGAGTGGGTTGTGCCACATTGTATGTCGACGGAGCGGCCCGAAATATAGTATCAGAGGATGAAAGTCGGGCCCAAGCTACTAATTGAGGTTAGTGGCCGCGTATCGTGGGGGCTGAAGACAATAATGTCAAGAAGAACACCTAACCCTACACAGGACAATTTCGTGTTTCCATATCAACGTGATTTAGGAATCAAGTTAGGGAGTTAAAAAAAAGGAATCAAGTTAGGGATGATCATCATACTGATTGGATTTTGGAGTGATCTATGACTGACTTTCTAAAACTATTGAATATTCTGTCTGCTGCAAGATTGATTCATCATCAATCCACTCCACAAATTATGAAACATCCACTGAACCCGCAGCCAGCTTCGTCTAAATTTATCGTCCAAGTTCACTACTTCCTCCGTCACAAAAGGATATATGTCATAACTTTGTTCAAGTTTGCATGTATCTAGACATGTTAGATATATACAAATTTGGACAAAATTAAGACATTCTTTCATGAACGGATGGAGTAGTACCAATGAATATCTAGGATTATTTCGTGAACGGAGGGAGTAGTACCAATGAATATCTAGGATTCTTCTGTAATTGCGATACCATGTGATTTACGTATCCCCACTGACCGCTGAAGATGGTGACACATCACTACATCAGACTGCACGCACCTAACAAGCCAAGGAAGCAGCTTCGTGCAATTCAACGAACTTCGTTGACCCCGTTGTGCAGTCCGCCGTCGATCCTTGGCAGTCTCACTGGCCTGAGCTAATTTGTCGAACCTTGAACAGGACTTTCGATGCTCGGTGGTGACAGATTTGATCATAAAACAGACAGACGAGATTCATGAGTCATGACGAGCGCAAGCAAGAAAGGAAGATGTTTCTTTGATCAATTCCATCACGGACACAAACGAATTAAAGAATGGTGTTGCAGAATGCAGACTAGCTAGCTAGCTAAGTGTGTATAATCGATCAATCCAATTAATGGTCGCAAAAAAGAATCCTCATCCGTCCAAGAGATGGATCTCTCCTGATTCCTGAAGAATCACCAACCCCCGGCCGGCCGTCATCGTCAGTATGACAGTATCCTCATACGACCTCGTAGATGACGACCTGCGCGGTGTCGAAGCCGAACCCGGGCTGCTGCACGCCGGCGCCAAACGACGTGGTGGCGAATGGTCGGATGACTGCTGCTGCCGCCGACTCGTGGTCGAAGCTCCGGTCCGTGGACGCGGCCGCGGAGGTGGATGAGTGCGGCGGCTTGTAGTACATGCGGGCCGTCTGCGGGCAGTGAGAGTGGAACCTGGCGGCGATGCGCACGCCCATGTCCAGCATCTCCACATACCGGGCCATGGATGGAGTTTCTTTGACTATGTCTCTGCCGAGGGGACGAAACGAGGAGAAGGCGAGGAAGAAGGAAGAGCGGTGGCTTCTGAGCTGCGGGCCGGTGTTGCGTGTGCTTTGGGGAATCGGGCGCCATGGTTATATACAGGCCATGGGCGAGGGGGAGGCAGCTGGGAAACGCGGGTCTCCGCGGCGCGCGTGGTGTGTTTCGCGTGGCTTTCGCTTCACGTATACGTATGGTGGCTTGACTTAAACGTGCCCGGCCCCGTTACTTTCGGGTCGCGTTTAGGCACGCCGACAGTGCTAACGGTGCGTGCGGTTTGACCACCTACAGAGACGCCGTCGCCCGGCGACCACGTACTCAGCTCTGAACCGCTCGACGGTGCAGCGTGCTGTGGACTGGGCTTGCGCACGTGACCGTTTCGTACGTTTGCCTGATTGATTTTTCGCCTCGTTCGCCGCTTGGCGCGCGGCCAGCGGGCCGTAGAAGCAAAAGGCGGTACTGACCGGGAACCGGTGGAAAGGCCATTTTCCACTCTCTGGACTCGATCATTGAGGAATAATCAAGACCCGGACGTCGTTGTCTTGTAATACTATTGGATATGATTTTTCGCTAGTCGCAATTATCCGTACATCCAGTAGCGGACCTAGGAATATTTGGAAGCCCGGGCAAACAGTAATTTAGAGGCTCAGAATGATATTTTTTAGTCTGTACAAACATCAAATACGGTATGAATACACTACGTCGGCCGGCCGGAAGCCCGGGCAAGCGCCGGGTAATAGGGGCGCTGCGTCCGCCACTGCGTACATCTACTGCCTAGATTACTCAGCTGTGGCATATGTCAACGTCTTAGAGGGAGTTGTTGGAGAACCTGTCGGAGCCGACACCGATCTACCCCTCCTCTGCGGCCTTCGGACTACGGAGGCGCGGTGGATCTCAGGCCTCGTTGGCGGGCAGGGCTCAGTTTATAGGTGTTAGGGTGAACATTTGTTGGGGTCGGCGCTCATATAGAGGCGACGACGTCTCGTTTTAATAAGGTCTCCCCGGATTCAATCTCATCTCAACAGCGACATCGAGAAGCATGTACGAGTGGTGTGGTCTCGAATATTTCTTCTGGTGTTGGTGTTCTCCAGATCGTCAAGTAGCTTCATGTGCGGCCACTTTCCGTCCGCAACCAACAATGTCATGTGCTCAGGGAGGAGCGGCAGCGTCGGTGGACGCGCCGTCAACACGGTCTGGAGGTTGAAGATCAAGGGCATCTCAAAATTTTCATTGTATTTTTTGTTTTCATTGAGGTATTTTGTACAGTTCGGTTTATGTTAACACATGATCCTATTTTTAATAGCTCCGTCCCTATCTACATCGATTTCGTTCATCAATTGCTCCATCTAATGCAACAAAAATTCCATCACTAACGATGCAACCTCTAAATTCCCTTCTTGTGCAATCATGTAAGATATTCATAGGATGTTAATCACGCGTACCAGTGGGAAACAGTATGGCGCTTTCCTACACGGAGACACTTGGGGCAGTGGTGCAGATTTAAGCCAAGGAGCCGGGGGTATTTTTGTGTGTGCACATTTCATACCTACGATCCAAACTATCGGATTGCAGTATGTAGCGTTTTCTCCTAAGAGAATTAGGGTTTATCGAATCCGGGAAGTATTTTGCTTGGCAAGGAAATGTTATCAAGTTCAAGAGTCTCTTAAGATTTGTTCTACTAATATAAACTATGTTTGTTTGTGGTTGTTTTATAAATGGATGAAAATAGGCCACTTCTTAAGGTTTCACCTGCAGCAGTGCATGTTATGTTATGCATGAGATAAATAATGTAAGATGAATATAAGTTAGTCATAAATAATTTGTATGAGTACGAATTGTATTTGAGCAATGCGTCCAAGGGAACCAATGTCTCACACTTCAGGAGCACAAAGGATTCATCTGTCCACTTCAGCCCTATCCATCTTGCGCAGGGTTGCCTAGGTAATTAAGTCTTCTATTATAAAGACAAACATAAGCAGTATGTTCTTTGAAGTCATTGTTGCTCTCTAGGGAATTTCTTTCAGGTATTGTGCAACTCATACTGTCGTTCTCACATAACCTTCCACTTTTCCCGCCCCTTATCTCTACCCCGATCACTCTTCGAGGTCTAGGGTACTAACAAGTCCTAAGAGCGAGGCATTGACAAGAGATATACACATCATCATATTGTACTATTTACACTAATATCCTAATGGTTAGTTTGCACATAGCTGCGAGGCTAGGCCTCAGCCCTTAGCCCAAGTGGACTACTCACACATCACGATCATATCAGCAATAAAAAACATTGTAGAAAATAAAAAGATGAATGACTGAAAATAGTCCTTACAATGTTGCCAATAATGAGATCTAAATTACAAGTAGTACATGGCTATGGATGATGACTATGGTGGTGAAGATGGCTATGGATATAGATATGGAGGCAGCACTTCGTGGAGGCGGTGATGAATGCCGGCTCTCTCTTGAGGGGTCTTCTCTCCTTCTTATAGCAGTTTGGCAGGGTTTCGAGGTGGCTCTGATGCAAAATCATATCTAGGTCCTTCACAGAAATTGCTCGGGTTGATGATGCTGATCCGAACACACCTGGTATGATCGCCAGTACGAGCGTGTTGCGCGACTCGTTAAGTCTCCCTTTCGTCTGATTCCGAATCTTTTGGATTTTTGGCAACTCCCCATCCAGATTATATCTTCATAAATGCGTGATTTCCGCGAGAATAGCTTCCTTAACTGCAAGAAAATAAATCATAAGGAGATTTGCAAAGTAATTTGCACATTATTTGTTAGTGGAGTGATGTATTATCATTTTCATGACAAATACGGTTTAAATATAGGTGAAGACACACATATTTTGGACCCATCAATATCCTCGATGAGGACGCGTGTACTAGTAGGGCACACCTATGTTAACTATTTTCTCGACTCTTTTGTTTTCCTTTTAGGCGTACTCTAGTCATGCTTCGGTCCTTACTTTGGTTTAATGCAATGAAGGGAACTTAAAGAAACTTCACTTTAGGTGGGTGCTCTCTTCCCCCATATAGTGCACAATCTCCACCTTTAACAGACAAAAGGCTCTATGGTTCAAAAATCTCTCACCTCCCAACTCTATCCTTTAATACTTCCACGTGGAAAACTAGGTTGCAATTAGCCAAACATAAGAAGTTCGATAGATGAAAAAAAAAACAAATAGAGGGAACGTAGGGATAAGAGGCACCGGAAAATAAGCACGTGGTGGTGAGCGATTTTCCTAGGCAGCATATGAAACTTCTCGGAGTAGATAAAGATATCTTGTATGCAGTTCATGGTAGGCTTGGTAGCGCTACCTCGGAAGATCGTAGCCAACATTTTAGCAACTCGTCTTTTCACGTCTTGGTTATGCCTCGCTAGAACTTGAGCAACAAACTTACAAGTAATCTGGCAAAATGTAACCTGCCTAGTTTGCAAAATAGGCTGTATTATCGTGTAGTCACCATGGCATCGAGCGGATGAAAGTGAGATGGTGCGAAAAGGTACTACCTCCGGCCGGGAAAGATTGACGCGGAGATGTACTACATTAGTACTGAACTGTACACTGGGTTGCGACGATCAAAGCTGACCGGAGGGGGTACCTTATTATTTACGAATCCGAAAACTGCCTTCTCACTCCCTTGGCACGTCATATTTAATTAGCAATTTCTCACTGATCATTAGCTTCATCAAGCTAATTGGAATGATCCATGATTGACTTCTTAAAGGTGTTGAATATTCCGCCAGCCGCAAGATTGATCAATCATCAACCCAACGCACAAAAATTATCAAAGATACACCGAACCAGATATATAGCCTCGTCCAAAATTCGTACGGTTTATGTATCACCGCTGAAGATGATCAAACATCCGTCTCCGTCTTATGCATGCTTGCACCCAACAACCCAAGCAGAAGCAACGGCGGCCAATTCATCAAACTTTTGTCGATCATGTCGTGCAGCCCGCCGATACTTGTAACGTCACTGACTTGAACTCGTTTGCCGATCCTTTAACAGACATACGAGATTGAGTAAGGTTTCCCAGCTTCTGCGATGCGCGCGGGGCGTTGGAAGTTGACTTAAACGTGGCTCCTTTACAGGCACTGCTTGCTGCTCGAGGGCGAGCGAAGCACTCAGTTGTCAACCGATCGGTGCAGTGTGGTGTGGAGTGGGCTGGCCGACGTGACCGTTTCTACGGTTGGCTGTATTGGCGGCCAGCGGCCGGGGGCGTAGAAGCAAATGGCGGAACTGACCGGGAACTGGTGGAAGGGCCATTTTTCCGACACCGTCTTAACGAATAGGGAAGAGAGGCGCCATGCCCTTTAGAGGAAGAGAGTAGTACGTACGGACTACGGAGTTATCTTAAGACCTTCGTTGTCGCGTGGCTTCCTCACTCACTGGACTCGATCTTTGAGGATTAATCAAGAACGGCCATCGTTGTCGCGAGATGTTGGATCGATATGGTTTTTCGCCCGTCGCTCGCTAGTCGCATTATCCGTACGTATACTGCCTAGATAACTTAATTGTGGTAAGAGGGGGGCAGGGTCTACTCACCGCGGCCTAGTGCTCTCTCATGCTTCAAATGGTCCACTCGTGCAAATGTCAAAGAGAGATTGTTATTGATGGCAGGAGTACACTTAAATTTAATCATTCTGCAAGAGTAGGCTTTATTATTTTAATTTCATTTTTACCACTTCACTCTTCTAAAATGAAAAAAGGCACCATATGAGACGTGGGCATGTGAGTAGGCTTCTCCGATTTATGACAAAGAAGTCCATTCTATTACACAGAAAAGAGCTTCTCCATCAATTGTTGCAGAGGAAGACCAAGGTCATGAAAGGATGAGTCCGGGGAACACGGCATCAAAACATTCTTGACTTGCTCCTATGTTCCCACCAATGCTAGAGCAGTGTGAGGTGTCAAATGACCATCTGTCAAATCAAGAAATATTGATTCGCAAGACGAAACCACCATAAACTCCATGACATAAACGGCCGACGAGAACGTTGGAATTAAGATGTAGCTGATAAACCTTCATTTTATACAACCGTCGTTTCCACCACCAAGACGTCGTCATTTAGGACAGACATAACTAACGTAGAGGGTGTTTAAACATGATATTAATCTTTTTTAGACGTGAGAGATTGAATGGGTGATTCTTAATTTTGTGTGCTGCTAGCCGTTACTGGCGTCTTAACTTTTCAAGAAACAATTACTTCAAAAAGAAGAAAAATACAAATAATAAGCTCCAGGAAAAAAATGCAAAAAATTTCCTCATTTATAGTTAGAAGATTATCTTGTGCCTTGTAAGATTCTCTTTACTGTCTTGGGTTTATGGAAATAATGTATCTTAGAAACAAATCAAGCTAATCCGCAACTCGGCGATCTGGGTGTTTGTTCCTACATTACAAGTCAAGTTTTACAGTAAGATATTCTTTCTCAGATAGCACTCGCCTTCGTGTTTTTCTAGTACTAGTTTCCAGTACCCTATTAGAGGGCGTTGTTCGGTTCTTCTGGGCTCAGGGGCGGATCTAGAAATCAAGCTCAAGGGGTAGCGAATGTTAGACTAATTAGTGTTTTGATTTTATATGAGGGGGCTAACTAGATAAAATACCACAAATTAGGAACTTCCACCAATAATGTCCTAGAGACAATCATGAATATATGCGAGAGGTGTAGCCCCTGCTCGTCCCTCTTTGACTCTTTCTCTGTCTATAGTCATTTTATTAAAACAATTGCTTCACCGATGCAACGAAAAATTCACAACTAACGGTAAAACCTCCAAATTCCCTTCTCGTGAAATCATGAAGATATTTCATTATGATTCTTCTCGTGTGGACTGGTGGCAAATAGTGTCTTATTTTCCTACCACGACGATGCTTCACATGGTGGTGCATATTCCGAGGGATGTGTGCTAGTAAGCCAAGAAGTCCGGGCATTTGTGCGTGTGCATCTTTTCAAGTGACGAGGACGTGCATACCACCTTTAATGTTATTGTTTTTCTCGACTCTTTTGTATTCCCGTTAAATGCTATGAAGGGGTCTTAAAGAAACTTCACTTGAGGTAGGTGTTCTTTTTCCCTACATATATTGCACAATCTCCATCTTTAACGGACAACAAGCTTTATGGTTTCCAAAACTCTTTCCTGACAGCTCCATCCTTTGATCCTTTGACATTTCGATGCAGCAAATGAGGTGGCAATTAGCCAAGCATAAGAAGTTTGATAGATGGGGAAAGAAAATGGAGGCTTGTAGGGATATGAGACACCGGGAAAACACTTTTTGCAATTTGAGTTTCAGGAGGTCTGGTCATGCCGCATTGCAGCTAGAGTTTAACAAAGAGATGTACGAATGTGTGGCGAGTCGGATCAGAGGAAAGTCGAGAGTGTGACCCAGGTTGAACGCAATTTCATGGCATGGAAATCCTAATCTGCATGACATAAATTAGCTGTCTTTTTAGTTTGACTTTTTTCCATAATCCATGTGATCTGGGGATCAAGTTAGGGCTGACCATTAGCAACCTCAAGGTAACTGGCATGATCCATGATTGACTTGTATAAGTGTTGAATATTCCCACCATTCGCAAGATTGATCAAGTATCAAGCCACGTCAAAAAGCATACACCAAACCAGCTAGCTTCGTCCATATTCGTACGATTGGTTGCGATTTACCTATCTACTGTGTGCTGAAGATGATGACAACGCAAGCAGAATCAACCTCGGCCAACTCAACGAATTTCCTCAACTGTGTCGTGCCTTGGCAAGTTCACCCGCTCTCGTTTGCCGATCCTTACACATGACTCTCAATGTTCGGGGGTGAAAGATTTTACAACCAAATTTCTCAAAACCGGCATTCGTCCCACTTTATAAATAAAGACACACGGCCAAACCGATACAAGGTGATGGGAAAACCCTCTTACAAAGCTGATCATAGATAAGAAAAAAGGAAAGTATAGGAGGAGTTGCACCCTTCGAGAAACACGCAAGACTACCGACTAGAAGTGAACCGACGCCTCCTCGTGAAACCACCGGACCTCGTCACCCCACACCCACCTAGCTATCCCCATAGAGGGCCGTCTGCACTCTCGCTCCGGACCATGGAGCGCCGATCCTTCTAACAGACAACTAATACTGAGCACAGGAATAGCTATGTCACGTGTGAAGGATAAAAGGCCACTAAGATCGCATCACGTCAGAGACGCAAAAGCTCAGAGGAAGATCCAAACTTGCCCACCGATGTCAGCGCGAGGCCACCGACAATTACCGAGTTCCACGACGACACCCCTAGGAGGGTGCCCACTGCATAATGACGCCCCAAAGAGGGTCACGACACCCGCAAACTAATGTATCAAGTTAGGGCTGATCATTAGCTTTATCAAACTAATTGGAATGATCCATGATTGACTTCCAAAAGGTATTGAATATTCCGCCAGCCGCAAGATTGATCAATCATCAACCCACGCACATAAGTTATCAAACATACTCCACCCAACCAGCAGGCTTCGTCCAAATTCGTACGGTTCGATGTGATTTATGTATCACCGCTGAAGATGATCAAACATCTGTGTCATGCACCTAACAACCCAAGCAGAAGCAACGGCGTCCATTTCATCGAACTTTTGTCGATCATGTCGTGCAGCCCGCCGATCCTTGCAACGTCACTGACTTGAACTCGCTTGCCGATCCTTTAACAAGACTCGAGATGTTCGGTGGTGACAGATTTTACAATCAAACAGACATACGAGATTCGTGACAAAAAAAATCTATCTTTGATCAATTTCCACACGGACGAAAACGAATTAAGGATTGGTGTTTATACCATGGATAATCGACCAATTCTCCCTTGGTCGCAAAAAAGGTTCTCGTCTAAAAGATCTCTCCTGAGGAAGAGCTAATTGTTGGTCGTCGTCGCTGATCATACGATCGACCTCGTAGATGATGACCTGCTCGGTCTCGAAGCCAAACCCGGCTGCACGCCGGCGCCGGCGTCGAACCACGCCGCCGACGTCATCGCGGTGAAGGGCCGGAAGGAAGCGGCATCAGCCACCGCCGCCTCGTGGTCGAAGCTCCGGTCCGTGGACGCGGTCGCGGCGGAGGAGGACGAGGTAGATGACTGCGGCGGCTTGTAGTACATACGCGCCGTCTGCGGGCAGTGTGAGTGGAACCTGGCCGCGATGCGCACGCCCATGTCCAGCATCTCCACGTACCGGGCCATCGGGAACAATAAGAAGGCGAGGAAGAAGAGCGGTGGCTTTGAGCTCGGTCCGGCGTGTGCTAGCTTTCGGCTGGCACGGGGAGAGGAGGGAATTGTGGAATTGGGCGCCATGGTTATACATATACAGCTTGGGCGAGGAGGCAGGCAGCTGGGAAACGAGACTCCGCGGCGCGTGTGCCGAAAAAGTTTGGCTGTATTGGCGGCCAGCGGCCGGGGGCGTAGAGCCGTAGAAGCAAATGGGGGAACTGACTGGGAACTGGCGGAAGGGTCATTTTTTGTATTTTTTGCCTAATCTGGCCCTTTTGACGAACTAAACATATGTGTGGCCCTTTCTCGAAACTATTTTCAAATCTGACCTCTTGAGATCGGCGCCAATGAAGTTGGAGCCGAACTTATGTAGTTCGGCGCCACTCGTTTCAGTCCCGTAATTTTTTTAAGGATTAAAATAAAATAAAACAGAGGTAGGTCGGCTCCATCCTCATTGGCGCCGACATCAGAGGGCAGATTTGCAATTAGTTTCGCCGGACGGCCAGATACGTGATTAGTTCTCGAAAACGGTCATATTTGGGTTAAAAATACTCATTTTTCCGACTGGGAACACCGTCTTAACTAATAGGGGAGAGAGGCGCCGTGCTCTCTATGTACGGTACGTCGGTACGGACTACGGAGTAATCTTATGACATTCGCTGTCGCGTGGCTTCCTCACTCACTGGACTCGATCTTTGAGGATTAATCAAGACCGGCAATCGTTGTCTATCTCGCCACAGCTCGCTAGTACTAGCATTATCCGGACGTATATACCGCCTAGATGACTCGTGGTGGCCTATGTCAACGTTGTGGAGGAGCTATAAAAGAACATTTATACTTGCTAGATAACTCAATTGTGGCATATGTCAATTTTGTAAAAGGGGGTCAGGGTCGGAAAATGCTCCGGTGCTCCGGGCGGCACTGCTCCCGGCGCATCAACGGAGCTGGTGACTTCGTGATTCGGAACCAGAGAAGAACAGGCCACGTACATCCTCTGGGCAGAGTTGTATTTGGAGTGTAAATGCGTGTATAATTGTGTGTGGGGACATGAACTGTGTCAGAGCAGAGGTGCGTGTGTGGGGCATAAATCATTAAATATGTTGCAGGCATAGGGTTATAGCTCTCTCTGTAGTCCCGGAAATGCATTACCACAACTATGTTGAGCCGCGTCGCTTATCTGGGACGTCCATTTCCCATCCGACGATCGTTATGTTTGTTTTGCAAAAATGACCCTGTACTTGTAGAAAAATACGGACGAACCTAGGTATATAAGAACCCTAAACAGCCCGGGTTGAGCCTAATCTCTTCATTCCTCCCCACCTCCCACCTCCTCTCCACCCGACCTCCCTTCCCCAACCTCGTCTCCAAGCTTCCGGCGCCCGGCCATGGTGCCACCTCCACCAACCTAGCTCCGGCGACCGGCCATGGTGTCACCTCCACCACCCTCCTCCTCCCTCCGGCTGGGCGCCTAGATCCGGTGATTAGATCCCGGCGGCGGGATCGGGATCTTGTGAGCTGCGGCGGCGGCGCGTCCAGATGGGAGCGGACATGAGTGGCGGATTCGAGCTCTCTGCTCTGGATTAGATCTAGGGTTCTTGATTGATTTTTTTCGATTTCTTGTTCCGGATCTGATCATGTGATTTTGATGCTCCAAAATCTGGATCTTGGCAAGAAATCCGGATCTGGATCATGTGATTTTTTTTCGATTTCTTGTTTCAGATCTGATCTATGTGTTTCGATCTAGGCCTTCTGTACAATCCCGAAAATGTCTTGTATCCGGATTTCTTGTCACTGATTTGGATCTGGGCATTTATTTTTTGTCACGATTTTTGGATCTTGGGATCTTGTTCATATAGGATCACAGCCGGATCTGATAATGTCCCTTGATATGTTTTGACGGGGGCCGTAGTCCCGAGCCCCTCCACTGCCGCGCTGTCGCGGAGCCGAGCCACCTCACCATGAGAGAAGCACGGAGGTCCGTCTAGGTTGACTCTGGCAGCCATGGAGGATGAGTCCGGCGGCCGGCGACATGCGCAGCTTGTCCGGCGACCTGCGCACGGGGAGATCTGTCCTCCTTGCGTCTGATTTTTTTTTGCATCTTACTTCTAAGATCTGATTTGTCTCAGATCCGTTACTAGTTGATTCATTGATTCAGATTTATTTTGTCTCAGATTTTTTTTTGACTCAGATCTGTTGAAGATCTTGTTCTTCTTATTAATTGATGGATGTGAGATTTCGGTTCATGATTGGTAATTGATGTTTTTTCAGTTTATTGTTTCGGATCTGGCGCAGGATTTATTTTGGTTTCTTGTTTCGGATCTGGGCAGAAATATCTCATATGAAGAAATGGTCCTGGAAAAATATCTACACGATTTCCTGTTAATAAATTTTGTGTTGGTTTGTACATGCTTCAAGAAAATCAGGAACCTAAAATCTTGTTATGTATGAATAAATCCGAAACCCAAACCCAAAATCTCATGGGAAGATGCGAAACCCAACAATATTCGGATTTTCCCATGCGTGCATGTTAATATACTTGTTTATGCTATTATGAAAGGATTTGTTTTTGCTTGTTAATGCAAGATCCGAACTTTTTTTGATAATGGAAAGAGGAAGAAAGATCCAGCATGATCTTTTTGTCATGTATTTTTTCATCCATAAAATCCAGGGAAAAATCGTATGGCAAGAATTTCCTGTACATGTATACATAATTGTTTCCATTGCAGCTCGTAACGTGTGTTAATTAAGAAAGATTCTTGCCTAATGCTCGTACGTGTGTTAATTAAGAAAGATTCTTGCCTAATCTTGTTAACGTATTGGTCCGAAATTTCTTTGTTTTGTACAGATACAAAATTTATGGGATGAATAATAAGCTTCAATGGTTTATTTTCGTTGAATTGTGTATGATTATCCCCTGAAATGTTGTATTTAATGTGAATCATGTATGAATCGTGTATGAATCGTGTATGAAATGTTGTATTTTGGAGATTTTTGTATGAATCTTGAATGAATCTTGTATGAATCGTAAGAATCATGTATGAATCTTATATGAATTTTCTCTTAAACTTCACAGAATTATTTTGGTATTTTTTTATGAATTTATGAACCGAGTATGATCTGATGTGGATCCTATTCTATTTCACATACATACGCACACGAGCAAAAAATTTCTACTTAATTCATATTGTTTCATACAAATTTCGTCCTAACCCGAAAATAAATTTTTCATGATACCGTAAAAAATTATGAGTTTGTGTCGATATAAAATATCCAAAAATATGTTAATGCATGATCCAAATTGTTTATGAGTTCATGTCAATTTTTTCGAATCCATGATTTAATGCATGATTAGAAGTATTTTTTTATTATATGTATTCGAATTAACAGAAACTCAAGAAAATTATGTTACTACATAATCCGAAAATGAGTTGTACTAATGCATAACCATATTGGAGTAATCAGTATTTGTTAATACTCACAATGAAAAGTTAAGAGGTATCTTCATAATAGTGAGGACTTCAGTGCTGAAAATATGTGAAAACGAGGGGCTATGATGCAAAATGTTTGCACAGATCTCCAACAAATAGACGTTTTAGATAGGTCGGGCGGCTCCCCATAGTTGTGGTATCGGCGCGTTGCTGTAGTCCACACTCGCCATCGCCACGAAAGCTTGCTGGACTGACTGTTGGAGCACTTACGCGCCCCGCTGCCTTAGCTTCTCTATCCAGAGTCCAGACGCCTCGCGGCAACCTCGTACAGGAGTATCCGAGTTCAGTCGTGACCTGAGTGTATTGTAGTCGACCCTTGCAGCCGTGTGTACGGTGTACACAGACGGCACGGCCATGGCGACAGCGGCCCACCCGCTCCGTTTCGTGCTGGTGCCGCTCCTCGCGCAGGGCCAAATGATCCCAATGATGAACATGGCGCGCCTCATCGCCGGCCGCGGCGGCGCGCGCGTCACCATCGTCCTAACCCCCCTCCACGCCGCGCGCAGCAAGGGCGTCTTGGAGCTTCGCGCCATGTATTGCAGCAAGGGCGCTGCGGAAAAGAAGTTTCGCCGCTTGCCCGCTTGGCGATGTCTTCAATGGTTCAGCGGCAGCACGCGGTCGCGTCCCCGACGCAATCGGCATCGTCGTCGGCGGAGGCGGCATGTGCCTTGCACACCTCGCAGAAGGCGCACTACAGGAGTAACAGCCCAGCCCGACGGCATTTGCCGTCGGGCTCATCACAGAAACCCTCGGCCTAAGTGAGCCCGACGGCCACCGTCGGCCTAAGGCCGTCGGGCTGTGATCCATCGGGCTCACGCCGTGGCCGTCGGCGTCGCAAATACCGTCGGGCTCATAGTGAGCCCGACGGTATAACCGTCGGCCTTATAACTACAAATTTAGTCAGCAATGCCGTCGGGCTCATAGATGGCTCTACCAAATTTTTTTTCAAAATTTTTTTTTCAACTTTTTTATTATTATTTTAACTCCAATTTAGTCATATATTTAATTTCATATCACACACTTAATCATAATCTTAGCTCAAACTATCCACTCACACACTTAATCATAATCTTAGCTCAAACTATTCACCCTTAGTCAAACTTCCCAGACGGTCACCCATCTTTAGAGTGCTCCAGGCCAAGCACGCTTAACTATTGAGTTCTATTCAAATGAGATTCCAGTTGAGATGTCATACCTTGTTGCTATTAGTATGATAGCAATCATATTAACCCTCATCTCAGATATTATATTTTTTAATCTTTAAAATTTCAAAAATAAGATTTGAATAAACAAAATAACTATGTTTAATAATACTTGAATAATAATAATAATAATCAATTATTTTATTTTTGTTTTATCTTTTCCTTTAATAAGAAATAATTCATATCTTCATATTGATATATCAGAATTTAATAAATAAAATGTCTATATCGATCATAAAAATGAGAGGAATCCAAATATGACATCCATGCCATCATTTTCATAATGAATAATGTCAAAATGGAGAGCACTTTTTCATAATGAGAGGGTTTCTTTTTTTGAGTACTTTTTCATATTTTTCCATTTCTTTCAAAAAACGGTCAAAATGGAGAGCATGGCTATTCATCAAAAGTGGTCGAATTTTTCAAAACTATTGACGGTTCTATGTTGTAACCACTACTTGTGTACCTTAAAATTATTTTTGTAAGAACTTCAGAGCAAACTATCACACAGTTGTAGTTCAAATTTGAATTACTTCCGGAAAATTGACATAAAGTCAATTAAAGAGGCAAATTTAGATAGAAAGCAAGGAAAATCCTCATATTAAGTTATTATCCATAAAATATGTTCTACTCTTTGTGAAAATTAAATGGGTGTCACTTTGGACCATATTTTATGTACTTGCTTCACAAAAAAGTCATTTTTCACACTTAAAAAATGGAAAATGATATTTCTAAAAAGAATTTTGAAAATCGCTTCGGTGACGTTGTTTCCCATACCATGACACACATATGTGCTGAATATGGGCACTTTATCACAAACTATGACATGATAATGGTCATACATTGGTCATTTGTCTTGAAACCTATGCATGTTTATAGATGTTTGACATTTTTGTGAAGTTTCGTTTTGAAAAGTTTGCCAAAAATCAAGTTTATCATTTTTCCTATTAACTAGTACACGTAAAAGGACTTCATGCCAAAGGGTTTCTTTTTTTGAGTACTTTTTCATATTTTTCCATTTCTTTCAAAAAACGGTCAAAATGGAGAGCATGGCTATTCATCAAAAGTGGTCGAATTTTTCAAAACTATTGACGGTTCTATGTTGTAACCACTACTTGTGTACCTTAAAATTATTTTTGTAAGAACTTCAGAGCAAACTATCACACAGTTGTAGTTCAAATTTGAATTACTTCCGGAAAATTGACATAAAGTCAATTAAAGAGGCAAATTTAGATAGAAAGCAAGGAAAATCCTCATATTAAGATATTATCCATAAAATTTGTTCTGATCTTTGTGAAAATTAAATGGGTGTCATTTTGGACCATATTTTATGTACTTGCTTCACAAAAAAAGTCATTTTTCACACTTAAAAAATGGAAAATGATATTTCTAAAAAGAATTTTGAAAATCGCTTCGGTGACGTTGTTTCCCATACCATGACACACATATGTGCTGAATATGGGCACTTTATCACAAACTATGACATGATAATGGTCATACATTGGTCATTTGTCTTGAAACCTATGCATGTTTATAGATGTTTGACATTTTTGTGAAGTTTCGTTTTGAAAAGTTTGCCAAAAATCAAGTTTATCATTTTTCCTATTAACTAGTACACGTAAAAGGACTTCATGCCAAAGGGTTTCTTTTTTTGAGTACTTTTTCATATTTTTCCATTTCTTTCAAAAAACGGTCAAAATGGAGAGCATGGCTATTCATCAAAAGTGGTCGAATTTTTCAAAACTATTGACGGTTCTATGTTGTAACCACTACTTGTGTACCTTAAAATTATTTTTGTAAGAACTTCAGAGCAAACTATCACACAGTTGTAGTTCAAATTTGAATTACTTCCGGAAAATTGACATAAAGTCAATTAAAGAGGCAAATTTAGATAGAAAGCAAGGAAAATCCTCATATTAAGTTATTATCCATAAAATATGTTCTACTCTTTGTGAAAATTAAATGGGTGTCACTTTGGACCATATTTTATGTACTTGCTTCACAAAAAAAGTCATTTTTCACACTTAAAAAATGGAAAATGATATTTCTAAAAAGAATTTTGAAAATCGCTTCGACGACGTTGTTTTACATACCATGACACACATATGTGCTGATTATGAGCACTTTATCACAAACTATGACATGATAATGGTCACACATATGTGTTAAAACTATTGCATATTTGTATATGATTGATATTTTTTGTAAAGTTTTGTTTTAAAAAGTTGCCAAAACTCAAATTTATCATTTTTTTAAAAACTAGTACACGTCAAAAGACTTCATGCCAAAGGGTTTCCTTTTTTTAGTATTTTTTCATATTTTTTTTGAATGTAATCTAATTTTTTGAGAAAAACTGAAAAACTGTATAGTGAGGCCGACGGTTATACCGTCGGGCTTACAATGTGATCTAATTTTTTGAGAAAAACTGAAAAACTATATAGTGAGGCCGACGGTTATACCGTCGGGCTTACAATGTGATCAGGTCGCTTCGTCCAGGACGCCCACGCGGGGGAGACGGGGGGAGAAGTCCGACGGTGTTTTGACGCCGACGGTGGCCGTCGGGCTCACATTAGAACGCCGACGGTGTTTTGAGCCCGACGGTGTTTCTCTGGCCGTCGGTGCTAGATTGTGACGCCGACGGCCCCGACGTTTGGCCGTCGGCGTTATAATTGCCGTCGGGCTGGTCTGCCACTCCCGTAGTGGCGTAGCCGCGGCGTGCGTCTCGTGCACCTCGCAGAAGGCATCGGCGTCGTTCTCGGCATGCGCCTCGCGCACCTTGCAGAAGGCATCGGCGGTGTCGTCAGCATGCGCCTCGCGCACCTGGGCAGCCGCCGTCGGCTTCGTATCCGTATACGCCTCGCGCACCCTGGCAACCGCCGTCGCCGTTGTATCCGCATGCACCTCGCGCACCTCACCTGCGGCGCTCCGACCTCGGCGGCTTAGCCACCGACTCATACGACAACGGCGAGACAGCGATGTCGACGTCGCGGAGGCCGTACGTGTTCGCTGTTCGCGGTCCAGGTGGAGGTCGAGTAGGGGCTGGACGCACAGGAGAAGCGCGGCGAAGCTAGACATCCTCCGATTTCCGGCGCGTTCGCGTCACGGCCATGCCCCAGGCCTTCGACTTGGAGGCCACCGTGCTCGCCGATATGCTCTGAGGCGAACCCTGCCGCATGCATGCCTCTGACATCCAGCGAGAAGATGCAGACCACCTGCACAAATTCTCTCTCCACGTAGCGGGTCCCACATACATGTATTATGTCCCATTTGTTCACCGTATATCAAAAAGTCCACAAACAGTACTGGTCCCCACATGAATTTCTGGACCAATCAGATGCCGAGTTGAAGCGAGATCACATGCCGCCAGGTTCTATTTATCCACGAGAAAATGCCAAGAAACCACCACAATTGAACACGAGGGGACGCGGAGCCACCACCTTAGGGCTTTTTGACACATAAATACCTCTTTTCGGGCTAGGTTGTGACGCGGAGCACTGATCACCTCTGTTTAGCGTTTTGACAGCATTTCTGGCAGGTGGGGCCCGTTGTCAGTGCACACGTGGCAAAGAGGCTAACGGACAGGGTTGACGCGTCGTTAACGCGCGTTAGGGCACGGCTCAGTTATGAACGTTGCGCCGCCGCATCGACCGCTTCCTCCACTCATTCCCCTCCCGTCCTCTGTTCTGCCCGATAGATCTGCGCTGCCGTAGGAGAAGAAGACCTCGCGCCGTCGTTCCGCCATGGTGTCCTGGGGTGATGGAGAGGATTCCTCCACGGATTTGAGCTCAGACAGCTTTTCTGTAAGTTCTCTCCACACAGATTGGGGATTTGTAGGGTTGATCTCGATTTGTTGGGTTATTGATGAATTGGCGATTTTGGTAGATGAAATCCACTCTAATTTACGATTCCGTTTGCCCATGTTAGAGCATCAACACAATAGTTGATTCCGAGTTATGCGGACTAGCCGACGATGACGATGAGCATGTTCTCTGTCGATGTGGGTATGTGGCGGCCAAATTAGTGGCCTTTCAACTATACAACACCGGCAGGAGGTTTCTAGGCTGTCAGGGCGAGGTGTGTGATCACTGCTTGTTCTCTAATTTATGTAAGTGTGGCTCCTTTTCTGTATAATGATCTGTGACTGCATTTTTAGGCTGGAGAGAAGTGTGACTTTGTGCATTGGGTTGATCCAGTCCCTAATGATTCCATGACCAAAGCACTGATGAAGCTATGGGAAATGTATCGAGAACAGAAGGAAGGCAGGGTGAGTGATGCCCTGGATTACATGGACCTGAAGTTTGGGTTTGAAGACCAAATTAAGAAACTCCACACTGATTTGAGGAATTCTCAAGATGAATTAGCAAAGGTGGTGGCAGAAAAGCAAGTGACTTTAGGCCACAAAGCTATAGCTGAACAAGCATTGGTGGAGGCTAGGGCTCAGTTAGAAGAGAAGAGGATCACTGATGAAACTACCTGTAAGATGCTCAAATGTTTGCTGAAAAAGGCAGAGAAGGACAGAGACAAGTGCAAGGAAGATAAGAGGAAGCTGGAGCATTACATTTCTGATTTGCTCAATCAGAAGGAAGACATGAGTAGCAGGTTCAAGAAGATAAAGGATCTATGTGATGTTTAATTCTAGCTTGGTTATGTAATGATTCAGGCCTCTGTCTTGTTTAATTCAGTGTAGTTGTTGTAATTTGAATTATTTGATGCATTCGGTACAATTTGTGATTTGTGAGTTCTGAGTTGTAATAACTACAATTATTATGTGTTGTTGAATTATTATCAGAATTATTATGTGTGGAGACCATCAGAATTATTATCACAATTATTATCAGAATTATTATCAAAATTATTATGAGAATTACTATGTGATTTGGTTAGGTCTCGACAACTTGTCGAGACCTTTTGATGACATTTAAGAGTCATGGTTATGTTTCGACAACTTTTCGAGACCTTTTGATGACATTTAAGAGTCATGGTTAGGTGTCGACAAATTTTCGACAACTTGTCGAGAACTTTCGACGACATTTAAGAGTCATGGTTAGGTGTCGACAACTTTTCGACAACTTGTCGAGACCTTTCGATGACATTTAAGAGTCATGGTTAGGTGTCGACAACTTCTCATGACCTCCAAACATGACACAAATAGACAATAAACACATAATTTTCAGTCCAAATTCACCATCCAACATTACTACATCCAACATAGCAACTTAGCACCATCATTCAGTTAACAAGTACATTAATAATTTGTTTTACATGACATGAATTGCTCACAACAATTCAACCAAGTTTGCCATACCAAAATAATAGGTTTACATAGCATATGTTTTCCTCCCATCAACTCAACCATCTAGAGGACCAACATTGCTATCCCTACCAGGACCTGCATTTGCCCCAGCCGTGAAGTATGCCATTGCACCTCTCCTTGGTGCTGTGCTTGCTGAAGCAGTAGGAGCTGAAGCAGATGGAGCTTCTGCAGAATATGTTGATCTAGGTGGAAGAAAAGAAGATCTTGCTGGCCTGGGAGCTGCAGCACCAGGCTGCCTTGGAGCAAGGTTTGTCACAGGAGGTGCTCCAGCTGCACTAGTGCCTACTCCAGCTGCACTAGTGCCTGCCTCATAAGGATTTTTCCTCGTTGTCTGTACCAAATAGAGTTAGTACATGAATAGACAGTAAAATGCAGTGAAGATGCGACAAAATTTATATCTACCTTGTGCTGGCTTTTCCTAAATGCAAGATCTGGTCTAAGAGGCTTTGCACAGCTTGTGTACTTATGTCCTTGCAATTTGCAGTTGCTACAGGTAATAGTGCCCATCCTTGATGTGTCCTTAGGTTTAGGAACCTCATGGTTGCCTTTTCTCCTTTTTTTCCTGCCTTCTTCCCTTTTGGTGATCTTTGAAACCAGGTGGCATTATGTCCTCAGTGTTTGTTTTTGTCCAGGCATGCTGTTGTGGCACAGGATAGAACACTGGCCTGTAGGACTTGAGATACATTGGTCTTTGGAAAAAAATTGAGACATAATCTTCTGGAAATCCTCCAGATCTGTAGATGGCACTCACTGCATGGTTGCATGGCAAGCCAGAGAGATCCCACTTTCTACAAGAACAAGTTCTCTGGTCCAGATTTACCTCATATGTGCAAGCACCACTGCTTACCTGCCATAGGCCATCATCTGCTCTTTGTGGCACACAATTTCTTGCAAATTTCTTCATCAATTCAAGCTTCTCACCATAAGCAGGTGTGATTTCACAGCTAGATTGCCTCAAACCCTCCCTATTCTCATCAAACCTGACCATTTGCTTGTCATAGATCCCTACAAGCATGGTTACTATTGGTTTGTTTCTTTCATCCAGGATGTATCTATTAAAAACCTCACTCAAATTGTTGTTTACTAAATCTGTCTTGCAGTTAGTGTCAAAGGCCCACCTTGCCCATGTGTCCACTAGGATTTTAGATAGCCAGATCCATGCTAGCTCACTCTGCCTTTTTAGTTCCTCCATTGCCTTGTCAAAACCATCCTTGGTGTAGGAGTAAGATGCATTGTCTACGCACTTCTTCAGGTCCTCACCTTTGAAACCTGCTGTCTGGAAGTTGGCATAAATGTGCCTAAGACAAAATCTCTGGTGACAGTTTGGAAATACAGTGTTAACTGCTTTAATCAAGCCTTTATGTCTGTCAGACATGATGGTGTACTGCCCAAACTGGCCTTCATCTCCACCTAATGCTTGCTTGAGCTGCTCCAGAAACCACTGCCAATTTTCAGTATCTTCTTTGGCAACAATGCCCCAAGCAATTGGATAAATATTGTTATTTCCATCTCTTCCAGTAGCTGCAAGGATTTGAGCTCCAATGGTGAGTTTAATGAAGCAGCCATCCAACCAAATAAATGGCCTGCATCCCTCAAGAAAACCAAGCCTTGCAGCATTCACACAGAAGAAAAGGCCATGAAATCTTGGCTTGTCACTGATGAAAACTTGCTGCCCTCTCTTTATTGCTTCCTTTTGTTCTTCAGTTGGGCCAATTTCAGTGGTGACAATGCATCTAGAACTAGGATTTTTATCTATGACAGTTTGCAAATAATCCCTAATTCTGTGGTACTGTTTCTTGTGATCTCCCATGACAGTCTCTCTTGCCTTTGTCTTCACTCTATATGCCATCCTCTTTGGCACTTTTACACCAAAGTCCTTTTGAGCTTTGTCAACTATGGTCCTGATCCCTGTGTTAGGAGCAGATCTAAACTCATCCACATAGGTCTGGCTAAGCCAATTACTGTTAACTCTGGTGCTTTGTGGTTGAGTAGCACAAGTGTGCTCCAAATGCATCTTCTTGATGCAGAAGGTGCTTTCATTTTTTATCTGTGAGGCTGACATAAAAAAGGGGCATTTCTGTTTGCCTGGTACTTCCTCTTGTTCTTCTTCATCTGATTGTACTTCTTCATCTGTGGCTTTCTTCTTCTTCTTCACAGGCTTGCAGTCAACAATGATCCTATCTGAGCAGTTTCTATGGTAATGAAAATTTCTCATTTGCACAATATGCAGTCTGCACAATGCCTGCCTAAACTGATACACATCCTTGAAACATATCTTCAGAGCAAATTGTTGCTCTGGGGTTTCCCTAGTCTCATCATACCACACCCTCTCTGTCTTCTTCTTGGCTCTGCTTTTCCTCCCTTTGGGCAACACAAATGGTAAAGGCTCACACCCATCATCTTCCTCTGGCTTTAGAAAACTTAAGTCCTCTTCATCATCTGATGGACCCCATTCTGTCCTGACTGGTAGTGGTGCATGAGAGTGTGATCTCTGAGTTGGCCCCTGCTTTTTCACTTTCTTCTTTGCTGCCTCCTCTGAAGCTGGAACATATGAGTCAAAGATGTCTTCTGCCTCCGAGGAATCCTCATACAGCAGCTCATCCAGCTTTCTCTTCCTGTTAGCAATTCTTTGCTTCATTTGCTCTGATTCCTTCTTCCTCTTCTTCTCTGCCTCAACTGGATCATAGTGACAAGGATACATCCAGCTGTCATCTTCTCCATCCCCTGCATCTTCCTCTAGCTCTACATTTTCTTCAAGAACTGTGCACAGAGGCTCAAGCTGCACACTCTGCTGGGTCTCATAATAATTATTCTGGCCATCCTCCTCTAGATCAACCACAATGTGGCTAGGATATGCATTAGCATACAACTTATCCTTCCTCTGTTTGGACTTGACAGGAGACAACACAATTGCTTGCTTACTCTTGTCCCTCATTACTGTTAACACAACTTTCTTTGTTTTTTCATATTTTCTGAGCATATCATCCACCTTAGCATTGCTGTCAACGGTTTCTAGTCCTTTCAATCCCTCCCCTTCTTCTTTAACATAGTACATTGTATCGCATAGCCCATACCCTTCTTTCTCCATTAGTCCCAACAAGCTCAGAAATCGAATATCAGCCCGACGCATGGATTTAGACACAAATTTGGCACCATCAAACTGAATGAACAATTCCCACATGTCTGAATCTTGCCTATATTGAATGAAAGGAACGAATTCAGCACAGACAAACACTACAACCCGACAGACAAACCTACAACGATAAATTAGAACAGGGGAAATGAAATTGCTCTTACCCGTAGTCTGGGAGGTAGTGGCTGAGCGGGTCGTTGCTGCACTGGCTTGCCGCCGCCGCACCCTTCTGTCCTACAGCCGGCGACAGCTCCATCGCCTCAAGCTCGTCCCCGCTGTCCACATCGATGCCGACCTTGTCGAATCGACCGCAACCGTATCCCCTGCAAGCGTCGCCATCCTCGTCCGCCGCGCCACCACCTCCCCCGCCGCCGCCTCCAGTCGCCATTCGTGTCGCTGGAGAAAGACTGAAACAGAAGATCTCCACAGACAGGGAGTGAGCCGTGCCCTAACGCGCGTTAACGACGCGTCAACCCTGTCCGTTAGCCTCTTTGCCACGTGTACACTGACAACAGGCCCCACCTGCCAGAAATGCTGTCAAAACGCTAAACAGAGGTGATCAGTGCTCCGCGTCACAACCTAGCCCGAAAAGATGTATTTATGTGTCAAAAAGCCCTAAGGTGTTGGCTCCGCGTCCCCTCGTGTTCAATTGTGGTGGTTTCTTGTCATTTTCTCTTTATCCACTCTCGGTCAGGGTCTGCACACTGCGGATCTAGAATAGCATATCCTTCTCGCTCGGCCTAGAAACCCTCTCACGCTTCAAAGGGTCCACTCAGCGCAAATGTCAAAGAGCGGTTGTTATGCATGGTCAACGCCCATAGAATTTAAAGAAATGGCATATGCCTCTATTTTCTTTTCTTTTTTGAGAAACACAGTACAAATGCAGACGCTCATATACACGCGCGCACACTCACCCCCTATGAACGCACACACGTACACCCTACCCCTATGAACACCTCCGAAATACTGAGCCGGCGGATCGAGTCTTGAGATTGACGAAGTCACCACAGGCGCCTCGCTGTCGACAGGAACGTCGCCTCCCACTGAAAGAATATTCCGCCTAAATGCAACACACAGACGTCAAACCTGGGGTTTGAACTCTGGTGGGCTGAGGGTACAACCACCCTGCTAACCATCCAACCACAGGTTGGTTTGCGCATATGCCTCTATTTTCATTCATGCTAACATCTTACAAGAACTGGATTAGGGTTCCTTTTTATGGACATGCGCTACATGCCCACCAGATCATAAACAAAATAATATTTGAAGCTCCTAACTCATATCGGCTGGAGTAAACACTTAAGTTTAATCATGTTATTTTTGCCACTTCACTCTACTAACTAATGAAAAAATGACACCTATGTGACGTGGGTATGTGAGTAGACTTATTTGGTTTATGACAGAGAAGTCCATTCTATTACGGGGAAAAGAGCTTCCTCATGGTGGTATTGGTCCCGTAACCGACGTCCAAGAGGCTCCGCGGGATCCTTCGGTCGATGTTCTTTATAGGACTAGATCCAGTTTTATGGGCTGGTGGCTATCGCAACGCATTAACATCTCATGGCAAGGGTTTTTTTCGGAGATAATATGTTCAACAACTATGGGCTGAAGTGGTGTGATTTCGGACGGCTGCAATTAAGGATTTACCCAGGTTCAGGATCTCGAGTCTACAAGGTGGTTACAATGGCAAACTAACGAGATGAGTTCTCACTATGGTTTCTGGTGGTGGGATTGTGTGTCCTCTAGCCGTCGCCCCTCCCAGTCTTTATATAGAAAGTTGGGTCTCGGGAGATCGTGTTCGACTAGGATTACATGATATGGTAAGTCTATTTCAGTACGGGTTGCGTCTGCCTGGAGGCGCACTCCTTATCTTGGCCGCCATGGTCCTTCCTTATAGGCTGTTGCTGGGTCACCGGGTGGGTCTTCCTGTCCTTTATGTTTTATACTGCTTGGTTGGGATAACCGAAGGGCACATATCCACATCACGTGCCCTTTTCTTATCCGGCAACAACGAAATACATGTGTGCTTGGTAGTTGCAGCCCTGGATGGCGGTATGCAGCAGTACAACCGCATGTATTATCCTACTTTGTTGCTACTTGTATTTGTCCCAACTCTGCATCCATATATAGTATTGTCAATACAAGTAATTTATGCCCACAGACGTACAACGTCAAAAAAAGAGCTTCTCCATTAATTACTATAGAGCAGGTGATTTTTTGCTACTAGTTGTTATTGGAGTCTTATCTTTTGAAAAAAATAATTGCTTTGAAAAAGGAAAAATATAGATAATCAGCTCAATGAGAAATAATAATGTAGATAATACCCATATTTATAGTCTGAAGATTATCTTGTGGTTTCCTGTAATATTTTCCCTACCGTCGTGGATTTACTGAAAGTTAGAACAAATCATAAACACAATTCAAGCTAATCCACAGCTCCTCGATCTGGTCGTTCTTTCCTACGTTACAAATCAAGTTTTATAGTAATTCTCGCTCGTACTGGTTTTCAATGGCCCACTAAAGGGGTCGTACGGTTCTTCTGGCTCGGGGACGGATCCAGGAATTGAGCTCAAAGGTGGGCAAATTTAGGCTAGTTACTGTTTTGATTTTTATGAGGGGACTATACTAGCTTAAAAAAAGGAACTTCCATGGCTAATATTCTAAGAATATCATGAACATAAGGGGGAGGCGTAGCCCCTGATGGTTCCTCTTTGACTTTGTCCATGTCTAATGTCTATAGTGATTTTATTCATCAATTGCTTTATCAAATGCAACAAAAATTTCATCACTAATAGATTTCTTGTCGAATCATGGAAGACATTCAATTATGATGTATCTCATGTGTGGTAAAAAGTGTCTAGCTTTCTTACCATGGTGACCCTGTAGAGGCGTGGAATCCGGGGGATGCGTGTTAGTAAGACTAGTCACAATGGGGTATCATAGGTGGTATCATGCATGCCATGTTGGCAAAATGATGACGTGTCACAACAATTAATGAAGAAAGAGAGGATAGTGGTATCATAGGTAGATACCGTACCATAACGGATTCCAATACAATATGACTCTAGCACCTAATAAATGTAGTGTCATATGATACTACTCATATGTTACTATGCATTGTAAAAATAGTATCATATACTAGTATCATATGCATGATACTACCATATGATACTCCCCATTGTGACTAGTCTAAGCCAAGAAGTTAGGAGCATTAGTGCGTCTGCATCTCCTCATGTGGTGAGGACGCGTGTACCAAGAGGGCACGCCTTTACTCTTATTTATTTTTAAATTCTTAATTTGGTTAAATGCAATCAAGGGAGCTTAATGAAACTTCACTTGAGGTAGTTATTATCTTCCCCTACATATAGTGCACAATCTCCACCTTTTAACGGACAACAAGCTCTATAGTTTCAAAAACTCTTGAGTCCTGGCTCTATCATTTGACATTTCCATGGAGGCAATTAGCCAAACATAAGAAGTTTGATAGATGGGAAAAACTAATTGAGGGCACGTAGGGATAGGAGACACCGGAGAATAAGCACGTGTTGGTGAGCGATTTTTCGAAGGTACATATGAAACTTCTCGGGACTGATAAAGATATATCGTAAGCAGTTCATGGTAGCCCTACCGTCGAAAGATTGTCACTGGCATTTTAGCAACCCTCTTTTCCCGCCTTGGTTATGCCTCGCTAGAACTTGAGAAACAAGCATACAAGTAATCTCGCACAATGTAATCTGCCTAGTTCAGAAACTAGGTTGTATTATGGTGTAGTCGCTATGGCATCGAGCAGATTAATGAAGGGCGGGGTCAGTACGTACGTTATAATTTAGAAGGCCAACTGTGGTGTTCTTGCCTCGTAATATTTTGCATCATTATTGCAACGAGGGTCGTCTAGTATAGAGCTCGAATTTTTTGGCATCTGTGTCATAAATTTGCAACACCGTTTTAAAAGGTGAATAATGAAGTTGTAGCACTCACTAGCGCAAAGTTGATTACACTAGTATTCTAGTACATATCAGGCAATCACACACGATTAACAATTATAATGATCATCGTTATCCATGGTTAGGCGATGAGGGTGACTAAGCTTGTTCTTCACATTTACTGTTCTTGCATGCCTCACGTAATGCGACCGTAGAAGACAAAGCTGCCACAAGTTGGATTAATCTCCAATATTTTTACATCCCTTATAAGACTCTCACCTCAAGATGTGATAACATAAGATGGATGAATGAATTTTAGTCAAGGGCACACCTCTCTCAGAACATATTGCCAAACCAATGTATTCTCATTGGATTGTTGCAGAGGAACACCAAGGTCACGAAAGGATGAGTCTGGAGAAACCCGCATCAAAACATTCTTGACTCGCTCATATGTTCCCACCAATGTCAAGATAGTGTGACATGTCAAATAACCATCTTTTGAATAAAAAAAATGTCGATTCACAAGACGAACCCACCATAAACTCAATGGCATAAACGGCCCACGTGAACGTTGGAATTAAGATATACTAGTTGATAAACCTTCATTCTATAGAACCTTCATTTCCAGCGCCAAGGCGTTGTCATCTAGGACACACATAACTAACATAGAGGGTATTTAAACCAAATATTAATTCTCTACATATGTGCGAGCAAAGATGTCGACATGAGAGATTGAATTGGTGAACTCACAATTTTGTTTCTCTCGGAGCTGGAATTGCTCAAAGCGAGCAGGACAAACAAGACTTGCTACTACATTATTAACCAACTTTATTTAGGGATGCTCACTCCTAAACTTTATGTCGATATAGCGACCCCAGATGTATTTGTCCGATCGTTGTGGTATGCGGAAGATTAGAGTATCTCCATCAACGCCCAATAGAGCGCCTGACAAGGGTGTCAGACAAGTGCTATGAGCGCGCCGGCAAGCGTTGCCGCCAATTGGGAGCGGCTCACCAGTCACCCCACCCGAGGATCCCAATAGGTTTTTTCCCAAAAAATTGTTGAATCTCGAACATGAACGAAACAACGATATTTCTTTGAATTCGAAGGACATTTAACAAACTTAAACGAAATTTGACAAACGACATTTAACAAACTTAACGAAGTTTAAACTAAGCCCTAGACCCTAGATATGATCTAGCGGCGCTACCGGAAAGCACGAGATAAGGACGCATATCCTGGCGCCAGCCAAACCTTACGCAGTGAGGAATATGCCTATCCCGCCGGCGGCATCATCAAGAAGTTTGCATGCCACAATGATCTTCCGCCGGAAGTGTCATCTTCTATTGTCAGCTACTGAGGCTTCTGGTTTCGCCGGCGTTGAATGCGACCTTGAGAAATTTCTCCGGGTCGCCACCCTTACTGAGTGTGGTGGTATTTAATCTAGCGGCGTCGGAGGGAGGCCTTGATGGAGGCTTGCATTCCATCCGGCTCTGGCTCTGGCCAATCGTCGTCGATGTCCTGCGCCCACTCCTCCGGTGTCAGTGTTGTTGCCGGTGGTGGGGCTTCCTGTGCCAGTACCGGAGCTGGTGTTGGTGGTAAGGGAAGATCGTGCAGCTCCTCGAACTCATCGTCAGCGCGGGCACACTCGTCATACGACGTGAACCACTCTGGTGGTGGCTCCGGCATGCCGGAGGGGAGGAAGAAGCTGCCGTGACGCGCCTCGTACTCCGCATCCACCACGACGTGCCAGTACGGTGCTAAGATGTAGTAGTCCGAGTGATGACTAGTCGTGTACCACATTTACTTTTATTGTTTTTCTCCACTCTTTTGTTTTCCCTTAGCCAGGACTCTTCCTGTTCTTTTGTACTTACTTTATTTCAATGCAATGAAGGAGTCTTAAAGAAAATTCACTTGAGGTAGGTGTTCTCTTCCCCTACATATAGTGCACAATCTCCACCATTAACGAAAAACAAGCTCTATATGGTTCCCAAACTCTCGCCTCCCGGCTCTATGCTTTGACATTTCTATGCAGAAAATTAGGTGGCAATTAGCCAAGTATAAGAATTTTAATATATGGGGAAAGCAAATGGAGAGCTCGTAGGGATAGGAGACAATGGGAAATTACCTTTTGCATTTTGGGTTGCAGGAGGCCTGATCATGCCGATTTTATAACCAAACTGAGAGACGAGATTCATGACAAACGCGAGAGTAAGGAAAAAAATATCTTTGATCAATTCCCAGGCCGATCGTCTTGTGACTTGAACACGCTATCCAATCCTTGAACAAGACTCTTGATGTTTTTTTTTGTTGAGAAATGGACTCTTGATGTTCGGTGGCAACATATCTTATAATCAAGCAGACATATGAGATTCATGACAATTGACAAGCTAGCGGGTGTAGCAAAAACAAAGATATTTCTTTCATCAGTTCCCGCGCGGACAGAAGCGAATTAAAGAATGGGTGCTACACACATGTATAATCGACCAATTATTCTCCCTTGGGCTGCACGCGGGCGCTGAGGCCCGCTGATGACGTCGTGACGAAGTGCAAGAAGCCAGCACCAGCCGCCGCCTCGTTTACCACACCTTTACGTTTACTAGCAAAATGCCCGTGCGTCGCTACGGGAGTAAGGAATCAAGTTTCATAGGAAAAAGTCGGCGTGATATGAATTTGGTCTCAAAATCGATCGACCGGATAAACCCTTCTTTAAAGCATCTCCACGAACACCCGCCAAATGTGTGTCCGACACTCCAATTATGCTCTCTTTGAGTGTGCATCAAAATCCGAGGAGTGCTCACAACGGCACACCGGCCGGTACAGACCGGACAAGTGCTCATAACGACGTCCATAACACTTGTCCGGACAACCCTTTGGACAGTAATTATAAATAGTTGCATGCTCGCATTTTAATAAATGAAAAATGACATAATAAGGGTCTGCCCAACTTTATGTGCTTACAAAAAAGGGACCCGGATCGTTCTTGAACCATGTTGTACTTGTACTCAGCTCATCAAATCAAATAGAAACATGATATGGGAGCCAAACACACCCACACATCAAAACAAAGAACATAAAGTCTCTCTTTCTTCCTCTATGTTTATTTTTTCAACATTGCAACGAAATCGGATGCATCATTACAAACAAGGCGATGTACAATTGCCACGGTTACACACATGATCCTCCAATAAATATAAATGCAAGGTACCATCACCTACTGTGCACTTTTCTCATTTACCAACGGTGTGGTGCTGTATGCATTGATCATCGAACATGAAACAAAATATAGTGCGCAGTAAAAGAGCGTAACCTTAATCTCTTAAATTATCTGTAAATCCAGGTCTCTTTGTCTACATTCCTCCAAGATCATAAACTAAAAATGATACTATTGGACTAAAAAATTCAAAGTCAATAGATGAACAAGCCGAATACAAACGCCATGCTTTAAAAGTCATCAACAACCACCTCTTCATCAAACTTATCCATATGTGTAGTCACGAGAACTGTACTCAAAAGAAAATGAAAGAATATTATCAGTATAATTAAAAAGTTAATGCATGAGTGCAAATCTTGGCAAAGGAAACTGTTTGGGCATATTCAGTCAAATCTATCAGTGATGTTTCTGGCAGCTACATGTGTAGATTCACTATGCATTACAACTTTGTCCAAAAATGATCCCAGAAGTATTGCAAGAAACATGTAAAAATTATGCAATCATAGCATATTACGATAGTGGTTTTTTTGTGTCCCTAAGCATCTCGTTATAAAGCGCTCCAGACTGAAATTGTAACCCTGCCTTGGAGGATGCCTCTGCTCCGTTATCGCACTTCATAGGGATTCCACTTGTAGAACTCCTACCCTCCACAATTTCAGAGAATAAGCAATCTGCACTAACATGTACGTACTACTTCAAATACCAGAGCAGGAAACTACACCGGCCTCGCATCTGCCAGTTTGTCATCTTTAAAGTAAAGCAAGACCATAAATGTTAAGTTGGCACTATCTCAATCCAAACCAACAATGAATAATTTCAACCTAACTTGCCCTTTCCGGCAATATATCTCACAGGAAAAATCTGTATGCAAATTGCTAAATCCGCCAGATGACATGCAGCGCAAGTCAAAAGCAAACAACTTGGTAAACTACAGATTCTAGGATTGCATCTTGATCCGTTGTATATGTCCATTAGAAAGTGACAGCGTTATATACATGACATCGTAGAAAGCGATGAACATGCCTTCTGTGGCTGTCTTGAGCTCCCACGCAGTGGCAAGATTCTCAATTTGCAAACAATGCCACAAGATACCCAATCCCCAAGCCACTTCAGCAATTAATCTATGGCAAAAAAACCCAATCATCCAAACAATTAAGGGGAATCAACCAAAAGGGGTAGGAGTTTGGTACCGATTTTCGGATGAGGCGGAGGCATCCTCCGTGGCAAGATTGATCTGGTGGCGAAGTTAAGGGCAGGAGCTCGGCCGGCGACCATGGCGGCAGTTCAAATGAGTTGGGAGGAGACAATCTTGCAACTTGATCTTACCTTTCTATTGTATTGCCCCGAGTGGGATTCATGGGTGACCAAATTACCTGGCTGACAGAAATTAGACTGATAAAGATGGTAAGCTGACAGTTTCATCACAGTTTTTTTAAGAACAATGCCCTGCCTGCATTTTTGGAGATCCTTCATTCCAAGGGGAAATTGCAATTCACTCATTTTATTTGCCAAGGAGCTAGTGGTCAATGTCGTAGCAATAACCTAGAATATTTTAAGTATCCTGGATCAGCTCCATTCCTACACAGACATAGCATGACATGGAAACAACGGATACTCATTTTTACACACTTACAATTGATACTCGTTTTTACACACTTTAACTGGGCCGTCACAAAATTTCTAAAATGGTTAAAAGGAATATCTCTAAACTACATATATTTTATTTCCCTTGTGGCTTGTTTACAATTGATTTTGGTTATTAATTCTCAAGGTTCCAAAAAGAAATACTATGCATAGCTGACTTGGATATTCAGTCTACATCAACAACCAATAGGCCAACTTAATTACTTCAGTGGCATGATCTGAAACCTATATAGGAGTTGTAATCAGAATTAGTTCATAAATATGTTACTACTTTTCTGAACAGGACACAGGCTACCAGAGACCAGACAAAAGTGATGCAGTAATTCTGAATCACTATATGCAAATCAAGTAAATACTTTGAATGCAATAAATGTGTATAGGATATGGTGTTTACCACTAATCGGTGGATAAACGTCCTAGTTTTGCCCAACTCATGAATCCTACTGATAGCTTGTGCAGCTGATGGATTTAGTAATTGCTCCAATAGAATTACATGGTGTGCTTCCATTACCGCACAATTGTGAATAAGCATTAGAAATTGTTGAGTGGGCTGCATTTTGGAAACTGTCTTCTTTACTTTCTCTCTCTTTATACTGGATGCCTGGCCAAGTGAGAGGGCGCCATTTGAGATTTTATGGAGGAAAATGGACTTTCATTAAGCGACTGCATTGTCCATAGGATCAGTATATACTAAAGACTCTGCTAAAATAACAACTATCAGAACTGGAAGCAGAAAAATAATGTTAAGAAATCTAATTTCCTAACATTATTTTGCTTAATTAGTAGAGAAGATAGATAATTAAGCATGTATGCGCTGGGCAAGAAGTATCTCACCTTGCTCCTTTCATTCGAGCAATAATAGATATTGTTAGGAGCAAAGGAGCACTCTAATACATCAAGAACATCATTCCCACTTGAAAAAACAAGTAATTTAGCTGCTCCGTCAGTTGAAGTGATCCTCAAAATCCGTTGTATCATGCCCCTACACATAAAAACCAATCAGTCCATCACGAAACACGAGTGGAAAATAGGAAAACCCAAAATATTGTATATCTGTACCTTCCATGGAACACCCAAAATCAATGTCAGATTACTTCAACCTAAATTTATGATTTTGTACTTATGGGAACCTGATTGATGTTTGAGAAGATGAGAAATCATTACGTCCCTAGCACTGGAACCCCCACCGGTCACCACTCATCCCTTATCCTTTTAGCTTTTCCTTGTGTCCATCTTCTTACCCAGTCATGTTCTTACCGTCATTTGCACGCGAGAGAAGGCTTCCCTGCGCACCGCCGCTGCCGGGGACGGCACCCCTGCGCGCTGCCGACTCCGATGCTTCCCCTCATCCTCCTCCGCCTGCCACTTCCCCTAGTGCTCCTCCGGTTGCTGCTCTCGTCCACGGCGTTCGCCCAACAGGGCTACGGGCAGCCGCGCCGGCCGCGTCGCTGGGCTCCGCCACAGCCGCGCAGGCGCCAGCGGCGTCGCCTTTCCCGTCGATCTCCCAGGCCCGATCTCCGCATGGTTCGGTCGCGGCCTCCCTCCTTCCTCGACCTGGGCTCCGCCGACATCGATGGCGAACTGGCCCTCGACCTCGGGACTTCCGTCCTCCTTCTCACCCCTCCCGGCTTCCCTCACTAGTGGGTGGAACCCGCCAGCCCTGTGTCGGCGAATGAGAGAGAGAGAGAGAGAAAGAGAGGTGGCGGCGTGGAGGGAGTTGGGTGCTGAGTAGCGAGGTTCATCAGGAAGCGAGGAGCACCTCGTATGCGGCGGCGGAAGTAAGGGAAAAAAATTCACGAGCGGGAACGGAACGCGGGGAGGAGCGGACGAAGGGAGGGAGCGGACCCCTGCGTGGCAGGATACGGAACGAAAGGTTCTTTTTACATAGGAGAGATTGTTCTTCTCGACTCTGTTGTTTTCCCTTAGGCAGTACTCTGCTTGTTCTTTTGTCCTTACTTTAGTTAAATGCAATGAAGGAGCCTTAAAGAAAATTCACTTGAGGTAGGTGTTCTCTTCCCCTACATATAGTTTCTCCGCCATTAAGGAACAACAAGCTCTATGGTTCCAAAACTCTCGCCTCCCATCTCTATGCTTTGACATTTCTATGCAGAAAATTAGGTGGCAATTAGCCAAGCATAAGAAGTTTGATAGATGAGGAAAGCAAATGGAGAACTCGTAGGGATAGGAGATACCGGGAAATTACCTCTTGCATTTTGGGTTGCGGGATGTCTGGTCATGCCGCATTACAGCTCGATAGTGAGCGGGTGAAGCACGGCGGAGTCGAATGTAGCAGCAGAGGGAAATCGAGAGCGCGACGCAGGTTGAACGCAATTTTGTGACATGGAAATCCTACCATGTCTGAACCTCGCAACTGGTAGCTACACATGTGACAAGTGAATACGTCGATTCGTATCTACTCACCGGGCAAAAAAAAACATAACATATCATTTCTCATAAATATTTTTTTTGTTGAGATTAATTAGTTATCTTTTTAGTTTGACTTTTTTTTCCACAATCCATGTGATCTTGGTATCAAGTTAGGGCTGATCATTGGCTGCATCGAACTAGCCGGCATGATCAAGGATTGACTTCCAAACGTGTTGAAAAATTGGCCAGACGCAAGATTGCTCAATCATCAATCCACTTAAAAAATTAGCAAGCATACACCGGACCAGGTAGATTCGTCATGTTCGTTCGATTGGATGTGACTTGCCTATCTACTGAGTGCTGAAGATGATCAAACATCTAGACTCATGCACCTGACAACGTAAGCTGTCGTGCCTTGGCAACTTAACTGACTCTCGTTTGCCGATTTTATAACCAAAGTGAGAGACGAGATTCATGACAAGCGCGAGAGTAAGGGGAAAAATCTTTGATCAATTCCCACGCCGATCGTCTCGTGACTTGAACACGCTTGCCGATCCTCGAACAAGATTCTTAATGTTCGGTGGCAACAGATCTTATAATCAAGCAGACATATGAGATTAATGACAAGCTAGCGGGCGTAACAAAATAAAATCTTTTTTGATCAATTCCCACGCGGACGGCGGACAAAAGCGAATCAAAGAATGGGTGTTATACACAGGTATAATCGACCAATTCTCCCTTGGTCGCAAAAAAGTCCTCATCCATCCAATCCAAGAGATGAATCTCTCCTGAAGAAGAAAGAACTACTCCGCTGTTGGTCATCGCCGCTGTTCATTCATACGACTTCGTAGATGACGACCTGCGCGGTGTCGAAGCCGAACCCCGGCTGCACGGCGCCGGCGCCGGCGCCGAGCCCCGCCGACGACGTCGCGACGAAGGGCCTGAAGGCAGCGGCGGCAGCCGCCTCGCCCTCGTGGTCGAAACCGGCAGCCTTCCGGTCCGTGGACGCGCCGCATGAGGAAGAAGAGGAGGTGGCGGACTGCGGCGGCTTGTAGTACATGCGCGCCGTCTGCGGGCAGTGGGAGTGGAACCGCGCCGCGATGCGCACGCCCATGTCCAGCATCTCCACGTACCGGGCCATCGATGGAGCTAGCTCCTCTGTCTCCGCCTGTCTCTGCCGGGGGAGCAAGGAAGGCGGAGAGGGAGAGGCTGTGGCTCCGAGCCGAGCGCGCGCGGTCCGACCTCCGGCGGCGGGTTGTGGCGTGTGGTTTGGGTTTGGGTTGGCACGGGGATTGGGCGCCGCGGTTTATGTAGCTTGATCCGCGGCGCGCGTGGAGGGAGCTGGCGTGTCGTGTGTTTCCCGTGGCTTTCGTTTCACGGTGCGGTGGGTGGACGTTGACTTTAAACGTGCGGCCGTTACTTTCGGGCCAGGTTTAGCCGGGACGGCGCTGGAAAGTTGTAACGGAGACTAACGGCGCATGCGGTTTGACCAGCGGAGACGAGACGACCAGGTACGAGGAAGCGTGGCCGCGACGTACTCAGCTGTGATTGTGAACCAGTGAGGCTGACCGTTTCCCTCTGGCATGGTGATGACACTGCAACGAACGAGTTCAAACAATTAATTAGCTGGACGTGGATACAGCCATAATCCACTATCTGAAACAAGGGGCGACGAAGCCTTCGAAGTCAAACAATTTTCTATCAAGAACTCAGTCACCTGTGGCGTGTTACTCGACATTCTCTTGTTGGTGTCTATCTTCATCTTGTAGAATAGTCGGACTGGGTCAGTAAAAATATGCACGGAACGTTCCCCAATCCAATCTGGAATGGTTAAATAGAGACGTCCCATTGCGGGGAAAAGGCAATCCACCTAATGCTCCCACACATCATGACTCGTGAGTTCATGGCCACCCACCCAGCGACCCAATGGAGATTCGAAATTTAAATTGTATATTATCTGGCATTTTTCCATAGAGATATATGCATACCATGTTATGTACTATATCCAGTTCATTAAGAACTTTAAGTAACAAAAATGTATGAGACACATGACATACGAAGTTGTTCTAAAAAATATGCAAAAAAATCGCATAATAGCCGAGAGGTTATATTTAATTGATGTGATATTGTTATCTATTCGACGATAAATAATGGTGTTGTGGACGTATTGCTTAAAATATAGATGGCGTGGATGTATTGCATGTATGACATACTATAATTAATAAATATATAGTGGGGGATGGCATGGACAATTGATTGGTTAAAACAATCGATGATGTGGATAACTAGCATGTTCAGATAGAAAAATAATTAATGCATGTTAGTGAGGTTTTGCTTTATAAAAGTATAAATAGATAGATAGATAGATGGATAGATAAACAAGTTCTAACACGCCGACTAAATTGATTATAATATTAGTTGATTTTCCTTGGTATTTGCATGACCCAATAAATACAGCTGGGCCATAGATAAATAGACCCTCAAATTACACCTTTTTATACCCCCTGGAATTACAATTACACATGTAATTTTCCTCTCACGAAATTCAAAACTCAACTTTGCCATTTATATGGACATTTAATTAGTTCAACTTTGTTTTAAAACTAAACTTGAAATTATGATGGTTCGGAAATTGCACAAACAATCTTTATAGTTTTCAAATGTAACCAGAATTTGTTTTATTGAATCAGCCATTTTTAAACCTCAGACTATCTTCTCAAATATCTGTAGCCCCTAAAACTGGTGATATCTCGTTGCTCAGCTATCGCGCGTGTTTTGGGCCCACCTTGCATTGCAGGTCTTGCGATGCTAGTTTGATGGGCACTTCTGAACGTGTAAAAGAACATGTGTCCGCCTAGCATGGAGGTCAGTTCAAGTAGCGGTGAAACATCAGTCCAATTTGTGTGCCCCCAACCAGCGTCCTCCTCCATCTCGTTATATTGGTCACAACCAAGCTGTACCCCGCGAGAGTGAGAGACCCATGCAACACAAGATAAATGTTGGGCTTTAATGTGAGGTGAGATTAAAACCTTTACTTTTATTTTATTTTTCTCGACTCTTGTTTTCCCTTAGGCAGTACTCTACTCGTTCTTTGGCCCTTACTTTAGTTAAATGCAACGAAGAAGCCTTAAAGAAACTTCACTTGAGGTAGGTGTTCTCTTCTCCTACATATAGTGCACAATCTTCACCTTTAACGGACAACAAGCTCTATGGTTCCTAAAACTCTCGCCTCCCGGCTCTATCCTTTGAGATTTCCATGTAGAAAATAGGTGGCAATTAGCCAATCATAAGAAGTTCGATAAATGGGGAAAGCAAATGGAGGGCTCGTAGGGATAGGAGACACTGGGAAATTACCTCTTGCATTTTTGGTTGCGGGAGGTCGATCTGGTCATGCTGCATTGCAGCTCGAGAGTGAGCGGGTGAGGCACGGGGTGGTGGAATGTAGGAGCACAGGAAAGTCGAGAGCGTGACGTAGGTTGAATGCAAATTAGTTATCTTTTTAGTTTGACATTTTTCCACGATCCATATGAGTTGTGTATCAAGTTAGGGCTGATCATTGGCTGCATCGAACCAGCCGACATGATCAATGATTGACTTCTAAACGTGTTGAATATTTGGCCAGACGCAAGATTGCGTTCATGAATGCATGCTATGCGCGTGCACATCGCCGCCATATTCGTTCGGTTGGATGTGATTTGCCTATCTATTGACTGCTGAAGATGATCAAATATTCAGACTCATGAACCTGACAACGTAAATCAACCTCGACCAACAGATCTTATAATATCAAAGAGACAGAGGAGGTTCCTGAGAAGCTAGCGGGGCGTAACAAGAAAAGATCTTTTTTGATCAATTCCCACGAGCGCGGACAAAAGCGAATCAAAGAATAAATGTTATACTACACAGGTACGTATAATCGACCGATTCTCCCTTGGTCGCAAAAAAAGCCTTATCACGTGTACCACGCGGTTACATAGCAGAATGTTATGAATTAGGTCTCTCTCTTTTTTTAGATGTGTTATGAATTAAGTCCTGGATTTGTTTGTTTTCAAAAAAAAAATCTTGGATTCGTCAATTCAAAATTGCCAAACTGAATTGGGCTCTCGAGTCTCGACCAAAAATTCCGAGCGAACGAGCTCGCTTAGAAAGGTCGGAAACGCATCCCCACCTCACGCACCGCTTCGTTGCCTCGCTCGTCGGGACGAGACCTTTCTTCCGTGTGCGTCCGCGAGCTGCTCTCCGCCCGCAGCGACGACCTCCGCGGCGGCGGCGCCGCTGGTAAGGCCTCCTCCTTCCCTCCCGCCTAGACCGTCCTCCTCACTATCCGTACTCCGCCCCGCCCGTCCCTGGTCCTCCTCCTCCCAGTCCCTCCTTTCCTCGCCCCTGTCCCACCTCCGGCTGGCCTAACCCTAGGTCGCCGGCTGGACAGAAGGCCGGCGTGAGGGGAAACGGTGGCGGAAGCCAACCGGGAGATGCCGCAGGGAACCTCTCCGCGGTCAACGGAGCCCTGGTCCTGGGAGAACGCCGCCGCCGGAGCCACCGCCGGCTTCGCCACCGTCGCGACCTTCCACCCGCTCGACGTCGTCCGCACTCGCTTCCAAGGTAACAAACCCCCCTCCTCCCCTTAAGCCCTACTAGGAGACGCAGAGTCCGACCCGTAACCGTGCTCTCTCGTGCTGGTGTTCAGTGAGCGGCGGGAGGGGCTTGTCCGACTTGCCGCCGTACAGGAACACGGGACACGCTGTCTACACCATCGCACGATCTGAGGTGTGGATTCCCATCACATTCCTTTATCGTTTGGTGAACCTTTGGATTCGTCCATAGCTTAATAAAACCTTAATTGTGTGTGCATGTGCTGTTAATCCTGCTGGGTTTTCGGGAAATCAAAATACAATATGTACTTGCGCTTTCTTCATTACTCCCTAAATGATTTGTTGCTTTAATTTCATTTAAGATTTCCTGGAACTTAGGAAGATGACTGTATATATATATATATATATATATATATATATATATATATATATATATATATATATATATATATATATCTAATAAATTGCCTATCTGGTTAGCAAATTAATTATTCAAACACTTTGTTGTAAGATCTTAACGAATTTGGTTATTCTGATATGTTAAGTATGATGTATGCTCATCTAACTGCTTAATGTAGGGCCTGAGGGGACTTTATGCCGGCTTTTATCCTGCAGTTCTTGGATCAACCGTTTCTTGGGGCCTATATTTCTTTTTGTAAGTTACATTAGTTCATTCTGCGGAATAGTTGTAGTGTGGGGGTGTTCATTGCTTCGTTACAATGCTCGAGTATACTAAAGCAAGATCATAATTTCAGCATTTAATTCAACTTAATGTTTCTTCCTATATAATGATCCCATGCCCTCTTTTACCAATTTCAGTGCTCGTTACTATATTGCTGGCATTTGGACTAACTTAACAGCCTCTGTTTTGACAGTTATAACAGAGCTAAACAAAGATACTTGCAGGGGAAGGATGTTCAGCTCCGTCCATTTGACCATCTTGTCTCAGCTGCAGAAGCAGGTGCTTTGGTTCGTACAATAACTCCTATTCTCGTACTCTTGTGATTTTGTCAGATTGGAGCCGATGTTAACAAAATTAGTTAAAATGTAGTTACCCCTTTGCTAGCATTGCCTAACCGAGTAACCTGACATTTTTTTTCTGACAACCAACATGTGTTTGTGTTATTTTTTCACCTCCGTAGCCTTTCACTAAAATATTATTTATTAGTTGACAGAGATATTTACCTTGTCTTTGAACAGGTTTGCCTGTTTACAAATCCCATATGGCTGGTGAAAACACGAATGCAACTACAAACACCTGGACATACTTCACCTTATTCTGGATTTTCTGGTAATATATGCTTATCATACCATATATTTTCCAAGTATAATATACCAATGGTTAGTATGATAGAGTTGTGACTTTTTTCTGTTGCTTATGCCATTCTTGGTTCTGTCCAAAGCTGCTAAAATAACGCTTATTTGCATATCTTCATGTAGAAGAGAATCATTTATAATATTTATCCTGCTATGAATAGTTTGTGTGCATTATTTCTGCTCAGATATTCTTTGGTCTATACTTAGTTCAAATTTTCTGTGACCTTGCTTGTTTGGTTTCCGTGAATCCAGATGCTTTGAGAACTATTCTGAAAGAGGAGGGATGGCTAGCACTTTATAGAGGGATTGGGCCTGGACTTCTGCTGGTATGCATTTTTTAATTAAATGTTGCTTAGTTTTCTGCTGCTTCTCGGTTGAACCCTACAAATATAGTTATCTAAATATTAGCCCCGTGCTGAATTAAATGACACTAGATATACTCTGAAAGGTAGCAGGTGCGCCAGTAAGACCATATGGCATATCTTTGTACTCGAAGTGGCCATGGTGAGTTTATTGAGACTGTTTCTATAGAAAAGAAGAAGTTAAAGTGCAAATCCGTGTTGGGTTGTCCTGGACTTGGAATTACACATTTTATGTGACCTCAGTTTATTCGTTTTTGTGTTCTTGGCCCAAAATTATGTCTCATCACTATCACTCATGGTATGGATTGATTTCTCATAAGTAGCCATGCCATTCGCACCTCAGAGGAACAATATGGTGCTACAACTCAAGTGCTACTTATGAGGTTTAGGGTTTAGGTTCCTCAGAAAATTTGTAGCCATGGTCTAGGCAATAACTTTTTATGGCTCTAATTGTAGAGAATATAAAGTCTCATTATTTGGATTTTGCTAATTACATTTCCTATTGCTAATGTAATGTCCGAAATTAGTCAATTACTCCGTATGGAGATCATTCTTACAGTTCTCAGGAAGAAAAGGAACTAAGAAGGGCAGCTAACAGTTTTTTGTTTCTAGTTTATTCAATATGCCTGTCAATGCCATTGTTCCCCAAACTGTGCTAGTTTCAATTAATTAGTAAAGATGCCTATACTAGTTTCATTTTTCATGTCGGAATGTCGGATAGAGGCATATGCTTGAACTGTTAGGTTCTAATTAATTATTTCTTACGTTTTACTCGGATACGGTTGATAAAAACATGCATCAATGTGTATTGCTGTGTCATGCTTCAAAGGTGACCCATGGTGCGATACAATTCACAGCCTACGAGGAACTTCGCAAGGCTATGATATTTGCCAAAAGTAAACAAACAAGGGCAGACAACAGAAGCAGCGAGGATTTATTGGTACCAACTGATTACATGTTCTCAGGCATCAAACTATCTAGTTTAATTTCATGCAGTATGGGCATGCTTATTTTTCCTGGATAATTCAGGTCTGATATTTAGTTATTTTCTTAAACTTGGTTGCTTAAGCTATTTATGATCAACCTTTTTCTGATGGTATGTCTCTTTTGGCATGTGTTAACATGATACGAATGTGAATTGTGAAACATAGGAGAGTCTTCTCACTTTGTTGTGAAGATCGTCAATTAGTCAAATATAGGTACTACTCCCTCCGTTTTTTAATATAAGATGTTTTAGCTATTACACATGTTGTTTACATACACACCAAAATGAGTGAATGTGAACACTAAAACATGTCTAAATACAAGTTTGGACATGTGCATGTGGCAAAAGGCTAAAACATCTTATATTAAAAAACGGAGGGAGTACATAATATAACAATATTGTTTCTTAGAAACCACATTTTCAGCATAAACTACATAAAAAATATGCTGCATAAGTGATTTAGGGCAATCAATGTTTTAGAACATTCAGGTCCAGATATGCCTGCTTTAAACTACATCCACTATCAGCTAGTAGATAGTTAGTTAATTTGTCTGATATACATTTCCCTTCATTGTCAACAGAATTCCGTTGATTATGCAACACTTGGGGCTGGTTCAAAGTTATCTGCTATTCTGCTTACTTATCCTTACCAGGCAAGTTTTAAGTTATGTCTATTCTCATCAACTTCATATGTATGCTGCTGCCTTCTTACTAGACATTACCAACTATGTTTTTTTTACGTGAACTATGGTTTTTGGAATTGCAGGTTATCCGAGCCCGCTTGCAGGTTGGTTCCAGATCTGAAGCTCTTCATCTCATTTCTGTGGAAAATTTTCACCAGTAATAATAATACTTCTTGTATGCAACTTTTCAGCAACGACCTGGTAGTGATGGCACCCCAAAGTACTCAGACAGTTGGCATGTGGTGAAGGAAACTGCAAGGTGAGAGAGTTATAGCTTTGGTGTGATGGTGTCATTAAGTTAGAGCTTCAGGTGGCATTACCGTTTCATGGAATCTGATGTTAAACAAGTGCTCACCTTTTTACTGTCTTTTGTAATATGCACCTTACATATGTAGGAACTTGCTATGTTATTGTTTCAGGCCTGGTCTACACTTTAGCCCATTGATCATCTACATTCCTCTTAATCTGTACAAACCTGTTGTTATCTAACCTGGTTTCACAGCAGAATTAATAATCTTCTTAAGTATAATGTCATACTTAGCCAACTAGCTTGCTATGTCCTTTATTGCAAATTTGCTGGTTCTACAGTAGGGTGTACTGAATGTTGGCTGTGTTACAGTTTTTTCTAGTACAACAACAACAAAGCCAAGTTGGGGTAGGCTAGAGTTGAAACCCATAAGATCTCGAAACCAAGTTTGAGTAACACTGACGACTGGAATTTAATTCGTGCTGCAGGTACGAAGGTGTCCGTGGATTTTACAGGGGCATCACGTCCAACTTGCTGAAGAACCTTCCAGCAGCTTCCCTCACGTTTGTGGTGTACGAAAACGTTATCAAACTATTCAGAGCAGCCAAGGAGAAGACATAGTTCCAATTTCAACTGGACCCAGGAGAAGCATATAGGAGGAAAATAGGAAAAGAAACAATTTGTTCCGTCCAAATAGACAATCTGCTCACACAATCCCGAGTTCGACGTGAATACGTGATATTCCATCACATGGTTTCTTAGTTCAGGTGTTATTAGGTTAACGCCAACATATTTTATTTTTGACAAAACATTCTTTGTAGAGGTGAATCCATTTACTATTTCTTCGCTAAGGAATAAAGTTCATGTTGTCCAATTGAATACTATCGAATACATACATTTTGTAGAGCTACGGTTCAACTTCAACGTGTGATGTTCCTGGTGTATGAAGTATTTTCAGAATACAGTATAGCCTGCCTTGCTGATAGTGATGCATACATGTGCACCATCAGTAACCCAAATAGTTGGACTCCTATATCGCAGTTTTATTTTCACCGAGTTCGGACCGATCTCGTACTGATCCCGGCATTAAGCGGTGGGAAACTATTTGGCTCCTATTCGAGTACAGCTCTGCTTCGGTATGACACTTCTCGTCCAATTCCACTTCGGTCTTCTCTTGGTTCAATCGCCGTCATCAGCCTATATAAGGAATCCCAGCAAGTCAGCAGGTACCAGCAAATCTTGTAAAGGCATCTAAAGAAAGGAAACCTTGTGAAGGCTTTGCGTCCGTCGTAACTAAGCTTCCGACGACATGGCCGCCGTGAAGGAGCACGTCCTGTTCAGCCACCACGACAAGCAGGTCCTGCTCGCCGAGATCCCGGCCGCGAACTCGTGCGACGACGACCCGCCATCAGAGCCGACGGTCACGCTCCGACTGCTCGTCGAGCTATGCAGCGACTACGGCGACGGCCCCGTCGACGTCGAGACGATGGAGGACGTTGCCTGCCGCGTGCCGCTCGGCGACCTGGCGGGTTGCCGAGCCTCGGCGGACCGGGCGTTCAAGGACCTGGTGGACCGGATCGGCGACCGGGCGCTGCGCCCGGAGGTCAGGGCGCATGTCACGGCAGCCGCGTCGCGCGTCCGGGAAAGGTGCGGAGAGGAGCGTGACGAGCTCTCCGGCGTCGAGTTCCGCCTTCGGATCAGGTTCATCGACGATTTCGAGGAAGAGAATGAGTCGGTTTCGGACTCGGAGGACGACGACGACTACGAGGACGAGAGCGGGAGCGACATGGAGTTCGGGGAGTTCGACCTGAGCGGCGCGCGGAGCTTGCAAGGCCAGCGGGGCGTCGCCGGTTACGAGGATGAAGACGACGATGACGAGGATGGCTGCGGAGCCCAGTTCTTCGTGCGCCCGTACCGCGGCGCCGTCGTGCGAGGGGAGGAGACGAGCTCGCTGCTGTCGGGCTTCGTGGCGCGCTCCGACGGGCCCGAGCTCACCGATCAGGACGAGATGACGTCGTACGACATGCAGCGCGTCGTGCGCAAGGCGCTGGACGGCGGCGACGCCGTAGAGGACGACGAGGCCTACCAGCGCGCGCTGGCCGGCGGCACGGCCGTGTCGCGGGCGTCGCGGGCCGCCATGGTCGACCAGGCGCTGCAGTCCACGAGGCAGCAGCGATCGAAGTCGCCAACCCAGATCTTTCCGATGCGTACCGGATACTGATGCACGCCGGATTGGATCGCAACCGACCGTTAATTCTTGCGGTTTTGCTAGTTCTAAGTCGACGAGTTCTCGCTTCTCAATCGCGTCCACCACCGTTCGATCATGCGTCAAGATGCGTGCGTTTTTCCTTTTGTTCTTTTCTTTTTCACGTTTTTTTCAGTTGCATGTGACCTGTAACTGAGATTTTCTGATTACAAGCGGTTTGCAACTGAATTTTTTCCAGTTGCAAGTTGGTCGAAACTGATTTTTTTAGTTACAAGTGGGTTGTAACTGGATTTTTCGGTTGCAAGTGGGTTGCAACTGAATTTTTTGGGGACAATTTTCGAATTTGAACATTTTTGGGCCAGAACTCATGGTTACGTCATGCTTACGTCAGCCGACACGAGTTCTCAGACGACTGAGCTCTAGGCGCGCCCTAATTCTTACGCGTCTATATGATCTTATACATTTACTTGAGGTTTAATGTTGATGTTGGCGAAGCCTGTTGCATTTTGTATATCGAAACCGATTCTGTAGCCATTGAAATTCAGTACTCGCATTCTCTTTATAACAAAATGCAGTTGCATCTTACCATAGCTTGTGTAAAGCAGAAACAATACGACATATTATTTGATTATAAACAATATTTCGATGAAACATGATTTGCTGCACTAGTCTGACCGTAACTAGCTTCTACTGTACTTAAGGGCCCTTTGATTTGGAGGAAATGTGGAGAAAAAGTAGAGGGTTAGAAAAATTTCCATAGATGGCACTATTCACTCCTTTGATTCAAAGGAATAGTGGAAGGGAAAATCATAGGATTTTTTCCCATGGATCTTGGTTTCAGTGCAAAATGTACAGGAAAAAAAATCCACTTCAACTTCATGCTTTTATTCCTATGCACAAGGAACTATGCAAGTTTTACACCTCTCATCCTTTCCTATTCCTAACTCTTCCCTATTCCTTTGATTTCCCATCTGAGAATCAAATAAGCCGTAAATTTGTTTTCCCTTTTCCTTGTGAGGTAAATCTTTGAAATCAATAGTAGACAACTGCCAAGAATGCTAAAATTGATTTCATTGCTGGACACTGCATTCCAAACGCGCAGAATTGTTGCACTACAATGTGGTAGATGGAGGGATAAATATTACAATGTGGTAGCTGAAGAGATAAATATGACACGTTGATTGCGTGCTTTTGTTAGTTTTGTTGCCTTATGCATCATTCTAAAGTCAGGAATCTCTGACAAAAACCTATGTCTCAATTCATACACTTGAACACTTGTCATGAATATGTCATGTTTTGTCTTCGGTCCTTGGGCCCAGTTCTGGCTTCCGTTCATGTCCAGGACTCCTGATCAAGAATATAGAAGGTTAGATAGATCATTGGTGTTTTAAGGAACCTCTCTCGAGTCGAGTCCATAAAGTTTCCCATTTTAACCCTGACATGAGGACTTTGTATCAGGATTTAGAGCTTAATCTCCAAGTGCAGTTGGTTTACAAGAAGCTAGAAAATGGATGAGACGACGAAAGAGGGAATGCTTACATCCCAGAGTCCATTTGGGTTATGGTCTGATTATGCTCAGCAGCAATAACTGCTTTGTCATCATCTGCACCATCCTGTGCAAAATGAAACACACATAAATCAAAGTGAAATGTTCATAGAAAGAAGTCATATCACATACCTAACGCACCATTTTACTCAGATTTAGGGGATGGTGCGCAGTCATTTTGGGGGCATTCAGAGGACTTCTTAGAGTACCCTGAAATTATACGACGTTAAGTAGTAGTAGCAGTGTGGCATAAGGCTATCAGGGATCAGAAATATCAGAAGGCAATTAATTAGGCAATTTGTTAACCAGTTAACATTTAGAAACTAAGATACATGCTTGTGAAAAGAGAAAACAGAGCATGCATCAAGGAAGGTACAGTGAGGAAAGTACCTTATTTGCCCACATTAGGCCACAAGCGTTACAGAGGGACCTTGGACCAGCTGGCCCACGACGCATTGCTGGGGTAAGCTTTGAGCCAATGCCACAATTTTGACAACTAGGGAAGCAAAGCAGTATTAACCCACAAGAAACACAGGGGAAAGCCTTTTATCTACATAAAATTGGTCAAACATGATTTGCACATAAACACGCCATCACAACTCACTCACTGGGTTTCCCGAAAGTGATCACCCTCGCCATCAGCTGGGAAAACACAAGCTGCAGAAGAACATGCACCATCAGCGAAATCTGACCTTCCAGCAAATTGTCCTTTACACCGTTTCATCCTGAGAGTGATAATGAGTAATTGAGTATATATTGTGCAATGTATGGAATAATCAACAACAAACCAAAACGTCGGGAGCGATCTTTTGACTCCCAAATATGGTTTTGTAGTAGAAATGGTCAATAATAATTGAAATAACTGGTAAATTAAATTGGACATAGTACCAGAGATTAACATGCTGCAACTTTAAACGTTGCTCAGCTACTAGTGATTAGCGAACCGTTCAAGACCAACAAGTGATCTCAGATGGTAGGCTAGATATGAAACCAAAGAGATTGATGAATTGACCAAAGTTCTAGTTTTGTGCCATAGAAGATTGTGGCATTGGAAATGCAGAAAACTAGAATACGTCCCCATTTATATGGTATTAATGTGTGACGAAAAATCAAATCCTGCTATCTTCTATAATGTATTGCAGCCTTTATATCCATCAAGCTAACTAACTCTCCGACAGAACCTAGAAGGAATTGGCATGTATTGAGCCTGTACTTTTGAGCAACTTCCTTGCGCACTCCATATCTTATTTTCTTATCAAAACATCTTTCCTTCCTCTTCTCGCGGAACCTCAGTAAGGAAGCGACCCTTTTGGAAGCCACGGTTGTACTCTGCACGCACGAGACAGCTTTTGGAGAGAACAGAAATATTTGCATAGCCTAGTTGTGGAAATTCTACAGTGGATGGTACCTTCTCACCATATGAAGTAGGCCCAGTGATGCTTACTAAACCAGGAGGCACCTCACACCCTCCAAGCACCAACAGAACAGCTTGCACCTGTATAACAGTAAGAGTGTAAGACAGTAGCTATTCTAGCGAATCAACTACAAATGGCCATGAAAAATATGATTACTACCAACACTTAACCAATGGTTTTATCAATAGTGACTTAATCATATGCTAACCCTTGAAACTTAATATGGTCGCATCAAAACTGATATATGAAACAGGAAAAATCAAAAAAGACAAGGACCACAAATTAGATACAGCATCTCGTGTCGAATTAATCTGTGCAAGGTCAAATGGTGAATTAAAAACCCAAAACGCACACATGCACACAAACGGGGAAAATGGACTTCCATTTTTTCCCAAATCAGTATAACGACCTAGGAGGCTATGGCCAACTAACAACGTTACGATGGTGGAAGAATGACAAAGCAAGAACCGTGTTCCGGAGCCACATCGTAAATTCATAATACTCAACTATGGCACCTACAAAATCACTGTAACATGTAAGTGGCTATACAAATGCAGCAGGCATCGCATAACCCTTGCAGAAATGAGAAAAACGTAAGAAATATGACAATAATACAAAGGGAGACAAAGAGAACAGGGATGGCAGTTTCAGTTACTTTGAGCAACCAAGCTTGATAATCTACACTAGACAATTAAAAAAACATTCAAATACCAAACAATCATACTTAACCAAAATTTGCAGCATCTGTTCCACTATTCATCAACCATGCATACCAACCTCTACTTTCAGCACAACAGCCACTAAAGCATATCAAAGCAGGAAAAAAAACGTCTGAAATCGGTTCAGCAATAAGCACTGCAAACACGGTTCCTGTAAACACGGCGTAGCCAAACTGATAAGTGATCAAGTTAACCAAATGTATGCAGATATATTAGTCTCTCTCTTCCGTAGTTCAATTCTGGGTGTCTCGAACTACAGAACAGTCGGACGCATTCTTTGACGTAATTCAATTCATCATGGGCGCAAACAAATATCCGCGGCTTCAAATAGTAAGCAATTACTCCCTCGAAAGAAAAAATAGTAAGCAATTTCCTCAAAATAATACTGTAAGAAATCATCAATCCATGGTATGTAACCAACTCATCTGAAAATTCAATCAACAGAAGTAAAAAAAACACCATTTCGTTGGTGCGATTTGACAGATATACGCACACCAATCTCCATGACTACATTCCGCTGCAGTCCGCAGGGACATGAGAATCGATGGAATCATCGGAATCTATACCAGATAAAGGAAATATTTTCTGCGCAAAAATTCGGCGCCCGCGCTCGGCAATCATACAGACAAAGTCAACGCGGTTCAACGGAAAAGATGAGGCGAACGGTGCAGAAGGCGCGACCTTTTGGGGCGGGACGGGGTCGAAGACGTAGACCTCCCCCTGGTACACCAGCGTCAGCTGCTCCGACGCCGCGCTCAGGAGCGCCTCCCCCGCCGCGGCGGCGTCGTCGTCGTCGCCGGCGGGAGCGGTGACCGCCGGGGGATCGCGGCCGTCCGCCGCCATCGGCTGGGGATCGGACGGTTGGGATGGGCCGGGACCCGGGAGAGCGGGGCCGGGCTCTCTCTCGGTATCGCGCACACGTGTGGGGGGATGGGCAGGGGCACGCACGTGTGATGGATTATGTACACGGATTTACGTTTCTGGCCGTGTGCGTGAGGGTTACGCATTTCTTCTTTCCGCATCTAGAGATGGATAGCGCTTTTATTGTTGAGATGGTAGACTCTGAATAGCGCTTTTGATTAACTTTGTAACATTGCTGGGTGAGATTTATAAGTATTTTTAGGAGATTCTATATAAAAAACTAAAGTAGTTTTATAAGTATTTTAAGTGGCATGGATTACGTCTTAGACTTGCATTTGCTTGAAGGCATAATGACGTGTGCGCGCACATTCATCTTTATTCGGGTTCCTCCTAGTGTTGTAACTTATTTGTCGCATTTAAACTTGCCTTGTCACTTACCATTTCAATACGGTTGGATATTTTTTTCTAGAATGTCAGAGTCGAGAGAATCCTTACCGTGCGTTTTATACTACTCAAAAGGTAACATTATTATTAGTACAATGTTTCCACCATTGTGATGATAATAAAAAGCGTAGATGACTACTAAAATAAGAAGGATGTGCCATAGTAGTCATGGCCTCATGGGCGCAAAGGACCAGGGGAAAAAAGGATCAAGCAATTCCATCATTTAATGGAGAGAGACGTCGGGACTAGTGGGCCTTGGCCCCTTGAACATGCTGAAAATAAACATGGCGTCGACCTGTTGACTAGCATTGCGAGTGTGCATGCTGCAAACCCGGTCCGAGCCTGGATCTGCTCACAATGGTTTCTTCTATATATAAAAAGTCATCCAAGGGCTAGTCCTGGTGGGCCCCTTTTTTTACATGCTGAAAATGTATGTAACATCAATGGTTTAAAAGTAATATTTTTGTATTCCCTTTGATTGACCTCCCTCAACATCAGAGAAAGCCAAATCCTAGTTCCACCATTTATGCAAAAAGAGTCCAAGTAGATGAGCATGTGCTTAAATTCCTATTTGATCTCTAGGTTTTTTCAAGCCAAACTAATGTTGGTTACCGCTCTTGAGATAAATCTACACATGTCCCTTCAAAGGAAAGAAGCCCTAAATAGTTCCTCTAGCAAGTACCTCCACTCTGCATCTGTGGGGAGGAAGCCCCGGAGAAGGGAGGACTATTGCGGAGAACTAAAACAACCAAAGATAACTTGTTAGCCCGACTTTAGACTAGCCAAAGAGCCACTCCATCAACAACATCAGACACGAAGAACTCCGCTCACATAACGTTGCCAAGCTAAATCAAGTCAATCAAGCATGACTATGTGGTTGTCACTCTCGTCAACGCCATCCATTCGCTATGTGGGGGAGGAAGCCCTAAAGAAGGAAAGACCAAAATAACATAGGGTGAGGAGATTCGACCAAATGGTTGTTGCTAGAGAAGACGTCTTCGGCTTACCATGGGGAAGGAATACTCGAAGGAGGGAATGGATCACCCGAGAGCAAAGACAATCACAATCACATGAGATCAATGACTCACTTAGTCAGGCATTAGAGGATGAAATGGGCAGATCTAGCCGATATGAGAATGACGGTGCAGATGATCGGCAAGAGGCAGCTCGCAGAAGCACCAAAAAAGAAAATAGCATGTAGAAAGGCCAAACATTGACCAACGAGAACGTGATATCCATCACAAATGAAAGACGAGCGAGAGAAAGGATGAACTGTGATGGGACATCCGAAAACGAATGACCACTGTCCGATCCTCTACAACCACGCTGAGAGAGGACTCAATCCTACATGGCCGCGGGGGTCAACATGGCTCCTCGCCTTGACTCGGACCTCAATGGCCTTGACTCGGATCTCGATGGAGCTGATCCCAAAGGCAAGCGAAGCTTGGCTATTGGTGGGGTGGGAGCCCAAGTGTGTGTCTTTGTAAGCTTCGGGGTTATTTTTCAGAAACACGTGAGAATGCACGCCTTTTTATATACTCCTAGATAGGAAGAAAATCAAAACATATTTTCAACCACGGCGAGACACTAGTTAAAATATTCTACTCCCATTAGCATATTTGAAAAAATCGAAACATAAAATTGACAAAAGCTTCTAATGCACATTTTTGAACGAGCAATAATAAAACCATAAAACTGAAAGGCGGAAGTTTTTCAGCATTGATGTCATGTTTCAAGCTCATAAGCTTGACGACAATATGGTGAGACACAAGAATTTCTGAGCCAGAATGATCCTGTATACACAAGGAGCTACACATCTTATTGGAAGAGTAAACGAAATCCTAATGATCGTTCTATTCCGGCCACGAATCCTTGTATCGGGCCTCTCTTGCTGAACTGAGGCGCACTTGTTTTTCAGCTCATATGACTAACCCATCGGCAATCACCGAGTTTTTTAGTACAACGGTGATTCCAGACCGTATGTGGAAGCCTTCCGCTGTCCTGTCTGACTCCAGTACACCCTGCAAAAACCCAACAGCCAACCACGGGTTCAGTAGGCATTCTCATGATACACACTCTGAAGGGTGGTGCACTGCAATGAATAATTGGCTTATGGCAAACACTACAAAAAAACATTGTCAAATGCGAGTAACATTGCGGATATCGTAGTCTGTCGCATGTTGCGGTTGTTGCTTGTTGATTTCATAAACTGGTAGTCGATCAGGTCATTATGCGGCTATTCTTGAATAAACATGTGACAGACATCATCATGCATACCTCAGAGTTAGCAATGGTCACATTCTTCCCTATCCTCGCATTCTTGTCAATAATGCATTTTCTGTGTAGAACAAGAGGTAGACATTTGGAGTTAATAATGACGCACGATGATGTCTAATGTGCTGCGCGATAAGCTAGTAAATAAATAGTGTGCATACTGAATCGACGTATTCTCCCCAATCCCGATCGGAACCTTTCCTTCAGCGAGCTGGTCATTTCTTTCCGCATCAGTTTCGTAGGAATCAGCGCCGAGCATTACCGTATCCTGCAGAAAGGAAACACAACATATCATGTAATTCTTGAAGACAATATATGAATCTATCGGCTGTTTATGTGTTTTGCAAGTAAGAGGTCTGACCTTGAGATGCACGTTGGAGCCTATTCGAGAACGGACTCCAACGACACTGTGCTCTATCCTGCAGCTATCCAAGAAACATCCATGCGAAATGATTGAATCAGTGATCTGCAGTGTAATCCAAATGTTAGGCGAAAGAGTAACTGAACACTTATAACTCGATATTAGTAAGACCGAAAAGGTTGAGGTCCTTAACTCCTTATATGGTACGGGTAGAATTTTCAGGAGTGAGTCATGCTAGCACAGATGCAATATGTACCTTACTATTGCTGACCATAGAGGGTGGTAGGTTTCTCCGTGATGTGTACATCGGTTTGCTAGCATCATAGAAGCTGAACCTTGGAGGCTGAATAGTTTAATTAAAAGATGACCACATGTTAGAAAAGGTTAAGGTTATTACTTGATTTCTTGAAAAACAAGTTTATTGCTAGATACAAATTATCAGCATCAGTACATTGTATTTTATCTCTGTTGTACGGTGCTTTCTGTAATTCTTCTACCTTGTACCGTGCATATATCTACTGTCTCACTGGACCATAGCAATAAACAATTTTTTTTTCACGCTTAACTGGCAGGAGCTCTACCATTTCATTATAGAAGGAAAAAGCAAGCTACATATGACAATTTAGAGGCGGCAGGGAACAGGTTCCCTTCCAAGAAGACACCTACATGGACTACTCCCAAAGCACCTCTCTACAGCAGAAATTATTTGACCGACGAGGCTCCCTCTTTTCCCCTCCCTCCCGTCCCTCCCTCGTCGCTCCCGTGAGCGGCGGCGGGGGAAACCCTAGCTTCTTCAACTCGTCCCTCCCTCGTCCTCCCCTCCTCCTCGCCGCCGCCGGACGGCGTCTCCGACCGTAGGTCGAGCGCGGGCGGCGGCGGGGCTTCGTCTACTCCCTCGCGTGGGTCTCTGGCACGGGCCGGAGAGCTGGCTTGGGCGTCGGGCTGCTCGAAGGGCGCGACGGCGCGGCCGCTCCGGCGGCTGTGTGGCGGCTTCGCAGCGGTGGCGGGGCGCGCTGGTGGCGGCGGCCGTCCGGGACGGTGCTCCTGGGCGGTAGTGGTCACGGGCGACGCGGCAGCGGCCAGGCTGGGCCGGAGGCGTTGACCACTCAGGGGCCGGCGCGGGGACTGCAAGGGCTGCTGGCGGTGGTGGGGAAATCCGGGTCGGCGCAGGATTCCGACGCAGCGGGCAGTGCTGGCCATGGACGGCGGGGCCTCGGCCCAGATCCAGGCCCATTTGGGCCCGATCTGGGTACTGCGGGCCCTGCTGACCTAGGTTTCAGGGGTTCCACGAACCCATCCCCTGGCCAGGTGGCTGGGGTGCTTGATTTGGACCACGGGTCCAGATCCGGCGACTTCCTAACAGAGCCAGGCGGGCTCTGTGGTTGGGATGTGCGGGCATGTCACACCCTGCAGTTGGTGTGCTGATCGCTGACCTCGACCTCCCCCGTCCGATCAAGCAGACCTAGTGTACCTTGCCTACCTCTTAGCTGGTGCAAAGCCTTGGATGCCGGGGCGGCGGCTCCGGAAGGTGGACTGTGCGGGCGTTCTGCGGCGAGCGACGTGACGGTGGTGATGTCCCCTTCCTGGACTAGGTGGCTAGCGGGGAGTGGACGACGGGGTATCCTGGTGTTGACGGCTTCGGCTCTAGCAGCTCCCAGATCACGGTTTGGGTTCCTGACTCGATGACATGGTTGCGGCCTAAGATTCCGAGTAAGGCGAAGGTCTTGGGCGAAAGCCAAGCGCTCGGGCGCCGACGACGGCGATGCCTGTGGGTGTCGTTAGCCTCTTGGGGGCGTTGTTGTGATACCTTCGTCATACCAAGACTCCGGGTGAAAACCTTGGCCTTTGGTCACAGCAATGGCGGCGTTTACGTCGTTCCCTTCTTGGAGGCTTTGTCATGGAGTTCCGGTTCTTTAGGCTTAGTTGCTTTGTCCTTGCTAGTTTGGTTCTCCGGTGTTTCTTTTTTTATTTTTGATCTGCTTTGTAAGAGGATCACCTCATCACCATGTATCAGTTTGGCCGTTGGGCTTTATTTATAAAGCGGGGCGAAAGCCTGTTTCAAGGAAGCACCTCTCTACAGAATAAACAACTATATTGAATAACAGTCACTATTACATCATACATTGAATAACACTACTTCAAAAACCGAGAACAAAACGCAAAGTTTGTGTTTTCGTGAAAAAAAGACCGAGAACAGAGAATTCTAGGAAAAGTAGAACGATAAGAACTGACAAAAGGAAGAAAAAAACAGTTTTCCATTAGTTTGCATAGAGCAGGCATACCTGTTCAGCAAGGGCAAGATTTGCTTCGAAGAAGGATTTAATAGTTCCAATATCTTCCCAGTAATCGTTGAAAAGATATGCCTGAGGTGTTGAACATTAGTTACAAGTGGCAGCACATGAAAGTTAAGGTTTAAAGAAAAAAACAAACATAAATATACAAAAATTTGAAACTTAAATTGTTAGCGTGGTACTACAGAACTAAAATGGCAATGTTCTGACAATGACGCTGCCTGACTACAATTCAACAATGAACCTGTAAATGATGCTGACAACATCACATGCTAACTGCTAGGTATGTGGCAAACTAACTTTTAATTTTGTAACAATCGAAACATAATATAGTGACAGTCATTCTGTTTCTTGTACTTACCAACAAAACTAACGCAAGGTGCCTATTAATGATGGCTTGCAATGTTCACGTACCTTTACATTAATCTCTTTTGCTGCTGCAGGAATTATTTCAGACCCAAAATCATTTGCAGTTGGAAAACGCCATCTGACCTAACAACAATTGACTACATATTAAGACCTACTTGTGATTAAGCTGTTCCATAAAAAACACATTACTACAACATAAGGTATCCTCCAAAAGACTGCAACATACAATATTCATGAAACTGCTTATTTAGTACTTTCCATGGCAAACATCATTTTAATGGAACTTTGGCAATTCCCTTATACTTGGGGGATCGAGTAAACTTGTCTAGTCGAATAGAAAACTTAACTGAAATTATTTTGAAGTCCAATAAGTTTTTATTATTTTTGACGAACCTCGCACAAGGTCTAGTAAGTTGAATTGGCATACCTCAAAAGATTCAGAAGTAACTCTTTCTTAAATATGTATACCCCCATTGAAGCTATGTATGGTTTATTTTCTGCTTCCTCCTTTGATAAGCCGAGAACAGTGGTGTCAACTTCCTGCCAAAGAAAATACAATGCCGTGTGAACTTCTGTTTTACTTTATTTGAATTGACATTTTCAATGTTGTACTAACTGATACATTGTGCACTTCGCCACCTAGAATATAATTCTAAGGCGTGGAATGGTGAGGTGAATAGCATGAAAAAATGGATACACCTTACCATTGCTTTTAAGTCAGCACCTTTTGGTTTTTCACTAAATGAAATAACTCTTCCTGTATCGTCTATCTTCATCAGACCAAAATCAGATGCCCGACTGACATTGAAAACACAGTTATTATTTCGAACCCACAAGAAACAAACTGACAAAGTACTAAATAGAAGAGTTTATTATATGTTCAAAATCAACATTTGCCTTCACAAAGCAAGGATAATTCATTTTTTAAGAGGTAAATTTATTATCTTCCGGTCTGTGCAGCTAGATGATGCACAGTGGAAGAACACTTGTGACTGTTTATTTTAGTTACAGAAATATAATTAAATCACCTCTCATCAATAGGCAAGGCACAGATGCTAATGCCTGCGTCTCTCTGCCGGTGACTCTGCATATCGAAATGGCAGGAATAATTTAACCATGCACTTTGACAGACAACTGTGAAAAATAATCTATATGCAGCAATTACCTGAACAAAGTCCATGTAGTCCATACGGTAGAGATGATCCCCAGAAAGAATCAGAACATCCTCTATATCTTTAGATTTGGCATCCTAGAAAGCAAAAACGCAAAAAGTTACAGTTCATGTGAGGGACAACATGTTGATTTTCAGTAGAATACTAAGATGCAACGGCAAGGAAGAGAAAAGTGCATCTGAACACAGGCTCTGTTGATTCTCGGACTGAACTAGTATAACAGAGTAGCGGCCAGCAATACTGTTTATCTCACAAGTATGCAACATATTTTTTTCCTTTTTGGAAAAGGAGGGAAACCCCCAGCCTATGCAACAAACAAAATTTACCAAACACAAGTGTTTGTGTATTTAAGTGACAAGCTTTACCCGCCTCCACTGAGGTAGGGGGTGAGGATGGCGGCACGCCTTCGGCTCGCTTGAGTGTTTGTAGTCTTCACTAGGTGGTCCAAAGAGCTAATTGTAATTTTTATTTCTTTTGAGATTCTTTGTACTGTTGCTGATGATCAATAGATTGGTTGGACTTTTGACGAGAAAAAATTGGCTTTGTGCATTTGACCGTACAATGAAACCAACACTTAGGTAACTACCACGTGCACAAGCCATGCATCGCGATTCAGGGTTCACAGTGATGGAAAAAAAGTGAACATTGTATGCATCTCCCCATAGCAAGAGAAAACTTACATCGAAAAGCCAATCGAATTGCCGAACGGCGTCTGCGGTACCCTGAAACCACCTCTTTCCCTCCAAACCAGGCCTCTGAGTAGCTGCTAGGACCTGAAAAGAGAGTTAAGTCCCACTCCGTTATCCCCATTATTTCAGTTATTAAAAAAAAAAGGTTTCCTTGCAGCAGTGCCATCTCCTGAAGTGTACGTGCTCTGAATTTCACACCTCAACGAAACCATCTCCGAAGCCGACGCCATTGCTGAAATTGTAGGCCCTGGACAGGTGCCGATTGAGGGAGGCCGAGTTGAACTGGGTGAGGACGTACACCTTGTTGATCCCGCTGTTAATGCAGTTGCTCATGGGCACGTCGATGAGCCTGTACGCGCCGCCTATCGGCACCTGAAATTCAACAGCCATGCATGGGATTAATCTACTCACATTTGCCGATGAGCCGCCGGATAAAGCTTGATCGAGCGAGCGAGTGACTAAAATTCAGCTGTAGTGGTACAGAGTAGAGTGGTACTGACCGCGGGCTTTGCCCTGCGCTTGGTCAGCGGGAAGAGCCTGGTCCCGGCGCCGCCGCCGAGGATGACCGCCACCACCGTCCTCGGGTTCCTCGTCTCCAGATCCTCGTCCTCCGACTGCAGAAACAACCCAACCCGCGCAAACAGTCACAACCAAGCTAGCGACGGACAGTATATATACATAGTGAGAGAGGAGGAGGATGTGTTACTGACGGCTCCGACGGCGGCGGTGGCGGCGGACTCAGTGGTGGCGACGGACGTCCGCACGGAGAGGCTACGCCGTCGGCCTCCGAGCGCCCGGAGGCTCGCTCCTCCGCCTCCGAGCAAGCCCCGGCGCGCGGCCACGGCCACGGCGGCGGGGGCAGCGACGCGCAGGTCCATCGCGCGCGCGGCCGCCGAATCGATCCGACAGCCCGGAGCTAGCTAGCTCTGCTTCCGCTCCTCCCCTCACAAATGCAAACGGAACCGGGCGGTGGCCGCGTCCAATCCTACTACTACGCTCCCCTCGTGAGTCCCAAGGCTTGCTTTCCGGTGCTCGGCAGCAGCATGGGAATGGTAAGCTAGGCGACGCCTGATTTAAACCCCTTCCACCTCGCGCTCCGTCGTGATGCCGGCGCTGACATGTGGGCGGAAGGAAGCGTGGGGCAGAGGATGTCAGCCACCGTGCGGGGTTTGGTGTGCGTGGCGCGAAGGTTTTGCTCAGGGGTCGCCACGCTATCCGGCGCGAGGGCCTGACGTCCACACGTCGGCGGCTCTCCTTGCCGATCCAGCGCGCTGGCTGTTTTGTTTACGAGCTCTAGTGTGTGTCTCATGACACGTGGGTCCATTTTCTGCCGTGGCGCGGCATATTCCAGATCGTTGTGCACCAGATTTCTTTGGAGACTTCCGCTCCAGATCTTTGTGGCTAATTTGCACTTTGGCCGCTTGCATGCTGGATTGTCACGGTGAGGCATTGTGTGGGGGCAGTGGTGACTCATCACTCCACATGAGTGACAGAGGAGGAAGAACGGCTGAAAATCTATATGGAGGCCGAGCTCAAATGCTCTTCAATATACAAAAAAAATAAATCAAAATCTGCATATGTGTTAAAAAATTGAAACAATAATTCTTCATGTAGATAATATCGAGATATACAACAATGCAAAATATTAAATGGAAATTCGTCTTACCTAAGCCTGGGCAAAAAAAAACAAAATTTAAAAATTGTGCATTGTTCACCAGATCCAAAACTACACATTTATCTTCTTGGCCTAGCCAAAATGCAACAAATTTTCATTTGAGATTTTTAAGAATGGTTGTAGATCTCGACATTATATACACCCAGGGAAAATTTGAGTTTTAAGAAACAAAAAAAGTTGATTTTTTATTTTTTCAAAAATCGAGCTCCATGGAGCTCGACCTCCAAAACACCGCACTCGGAAGGAGGGGTAATTTAGGATGACATGTGGGACCAGTGTGGCACCACTACTATTTTCTCTAAGGATCTTTTTTCTACTCTCACCCTTTGGGTAGCCACAATTGCGTTGTTGTGCGCTTCACAATCGGATCCATGCAATCTTGGTAGTTGGTACTATCGAAGTGCATAATCTGTGGAGTCGAGAAAGTCCAGAAGATAAGATAACAAGATGAATATATTTTGTACTCGGGATTTAACACCGACTTCCCATCGAGGAACACGACCGTCACAAACTGTAGCGAAAAGCCGACGACCACTCCTTCTCAGTATTAGGTCGCCGTTTCAAAGCCCGAGGCCCCAAAGTACTCGAAGTCGTGGAGCCTCAAGATGGCATCAATCTCCTTCACAAAGGGGTGAATGGTCCTTCGTCTTTGTGATTTTATATTTGTCATTGAAGGTCATATGTCTTGATGAATCTCATTTCGCAAGGTCAACACTTCCCCAACCAACAAACATGCGGAAAGTGCTCTTGTCCTTACTCAGATCGCCTCATCAACTCCCCGTAGCTATGGAAGGTGATTGCATCAGCCGGTCGATGTCGACACCCCCTCGCCCCTCCTACTAGAGTCGTTGTGGGTTTAGGGCCGCCCCAAACTTTCCTCTAACCACCTCTTCTCTAGCGCCGACCAGGTCCACCGCGCCCGCACCCCACCCCCATCCCCCATAAAGTCCCTTCCTCACATGCACCTCCACCGTCGTGACGAGTTGCCTTGTCCCCTTCGCCGATGAGGTGGATCGCCGCCTTCTCTAGTAGTCCGTAGTCGGGAGGCCGCCACCACCAGCCTTCCACTACTCCGGTCACCAGCGCCGGTTACACGTTTTGGGCATATATTTTTTGAGAACACACGTTTTGGGCATCTGGGATGTTTTTTTCCGTTCTGGTTGGAAAGATTGGAACCGTGGGAGGTCAGCACAGCCCAAAATCACGTCGTCGACATGTCAAGCCCATTACACCGTCCCGCCGCTTAAAAAGGCCCACCGCCGTAGCCTCATCCCCCGTGGCCCTCACGCTCCCAAAGCCAACCCTACTTCACCTCCCCTCTCCGCAAAACCCTAAACGAGCGGAGAGCCGCCTCTCTCTCTCTCCCTCGAGCTCCATCACACCCACGGCCCTCCCCCAATCCCACTCCATCGCGGCGACCTCGTGCTCCCCTCCCGGAACCTTCCAGAACGCGCGGATCGCCGCCAGAGCACCGGCCAGTATCGGGCTGTCGTCGCGGCCGCCGACGCCCCCATGGAGAAGCTCCGCGTCCACACCTGCGACCCCGCTGCGGTCGCGTGGGCGCCCTCCCCCATCGTCGCGCTAGCCACCTCCCCCTGCGCCTCCCAGGTCGCCGCCGCGCGAGAGGACGGCTCCCTCGAGCTCTGGCTCGTCTCCCCCGGCTCTGTCGGGTGGCACCACCAGCTCGTACGCTTCCCCTCACTCTCACTCTCATCGCCGCCGTGGTTTCTTGCGAGCGAGCAGTCCCGGGGAAATTTCCTGTGACCTGATTTGTGGGTTTTCTGTGGCCGCAGACTATACAGGGGAGCGAGGAGTCGAGGGTCACGTCGCTCGTGTGGGTACCAAGCGCAGCAGGGGGGCGGCTGCTCTCTTCCAGCATAGACGGGTCGGTGGCAGAATGGGATCTCTTCAACCTACGGCAGAAGGTGCGACTTTGCGTGCTTGTGATACATTTCAATTCAATTCAGTTATGCACTTGCCATTTTGCAAAACATTGGGGGGAATTTGCTTCCAACTTGTTGGGGATGTGTAGCAATGACATAAAGTTTGAGGGTTTGTGCGTAGCGTCCTTAAGCGTGTGACTGGGTTGTAAAAATGCCAGCTCTTCTGACCATATTGGGTGCAGAAAATCGCAATGTGTAGGGAGTATATCTGCATAAATACCGTTTAGTTTGTTGCATCAGATTTTTTATTTGAGTTTGCTTATATATTTCTATTACTCGTCCATTGTAAGCTGTGGATGTGTCATAATGAGTTTATTTTTCTCTTTTGTATGTAGACTGTCCTAGACACTGTTGGTGTACCGGTCTGGCAAATGGCCATGGAGCCTACAGATGATCAATTCATTTCTGGAAATAAAAGCTCAGGATGTGCGGCTGAAGGCCATGCAAATCAGAATGGCTGCACCGACTCGGAATTAAGTTATGTTGATGATGGTGACAGCTCTGATGATGAGGATGATTCTGCGAAGACAAGCTCTTCCTACCGTGTGAATGAATTCCAGCGGCTGGCACTGGCATGTGACGATGGCTCTGTACGTTTGTATAGCGTGCCTGAATCTGGTTCATTGACTTACTATAGGTCTCTTCCAAGAGTGAGCGGTATGCGTCGAATATCCTTCATCTCCCTATTCTGCCAGTTATTTCAACCTTGCTAATTATTTTTGTGCTTCCTTCCAGGACGAGTTTTGAGTGTGACATGGAGTAATGATGCCAAATTCATATTTTCTGGTAGCAGCGATGGGTATGTTAACTTCCCATTCCAGTGTAAATAGCTTTTATGATGGATGGGGTCATTCTTTTCATGTGTGTTAAGCGGACTGTTCAGCCTCTTTCGCTCTCTTCTATAGATTATTCCCAATTCTGGCTCATCACGTGTTATATGGGAGTGTAGTCACTGTGGGTTCATTTTTTCTGATATTCTCTTGTACTGTTTCACAGATTAATTAGATGCTGGGATTTAACATCTTTCCATGAGAAGTATCGCATCACTGCTGGATTAGGAGGGGTTGGTAGCGGGCGTGAACTTTGTATATGGTCATTGCTATTTCTGAGGTGAGATAAATCATATTATCAGGTTTAATTTCCTTCTCCATCAACTAGCTTTTGTTGATTATTTCTGTTGCTATGTAGGTGTGGAACCCTTGTTAGCGGAGATAGTTCTGGGAGCGTTCAATTTTGGGATAGCCGCCATGGAACTCTTTTGCAAGCTCACACTTATCATAAAGGCGATGTGAATGCACTAGCAACTGTGCCTAGTCAGAACCGGGTATTTTCTGCAGGATCTGATGGGCAGGTTGGTAGCATTGCTGAAACAGCTGTTAGGTGGATTAACTACACTTGTGAAAACTTCTCTCTTCTCAGTTTGTGTTTTGCCTTGGAACACTGAAGCTACTATAGGTGCAATAGTGTTTTGCCTTTAAACACCTAAGATGCTATAGGTTCAGTAGATACACCGCATATAAGTTGGGAAGAGACTTGATAATTGAATGTGATGTTTCACTTCATTGCAATTCAAAACTCTTGAGTCAAGCATGTCTTACCTACTGTTTTCCTTCGTTTTCTAATTCGGTGGTGGATCTCTAGGTAATTTTGTACAAGGCATCAAAAGACAAGTTCAGTGATGATAATGAGAAGGTGGCTGAAGAGCAAACCCACAAGTGGGTTTATGTGGGATATGTCAGAGCACATTCTCATGATGTAAGGGCATTGACTATGGCCGTACCAGTTTGCAAAGAAGGTTTGTTTTAGCTTCTATTATAATCTTACCATCAACCGAGCTTTTGCTGATACATCTGTGTAATATTATTCTCTAGATGCGTTACCAGAGGAAAAGATGGTGAAGATTCGCCGGCGTGAAAAGCCTATTGAATTCAGTTACCACAAGTGGGCACATCTGGGTGTACCGATGCTCATTTCTGGTGGGGATGACACCAAGCTGTTTGCTTATTCAGCACGGGAGTTTACTCAATTTGCACCCCATAACTTCTGTCCTGCACCTCAACGCCCTTTGATAAATATGGCCAGAGATACCACAGTTAATGGAGATTCTGTGATGATTGTCCAGTATGCGAACTGTTTGGATGTTCTACATGTGTCAGTTCAGAAGAAACTGATTCCAAGTACATCATCCAGAAGACATTGTAAGACACGAACAGTCTGGCATGGTAAAAGACCCCGGAAACTCATTTCTAGTGCTCTCTCTGCCAATGGAACACTATTTGCCTATTCAGATTGTGTAAAGCCCAGACTTTTCTCCATAAGACATACGGGTGGCAACAAGTACTGTATAGACCCAATCAAGTTTCCGAAGGAAATACCATCTTCTCAGAGTATGCTGTTTACTGCTGACTCGTCCAGTCTTATACTATCTTGCCAGGATGGAAAAATATATGTAAGTTTTTTTATCTTGCCCCTTATATTCATAGGAGATGATAAGTAGACCCTTTCCTGCAATGTAAGTTTTCTTCAAATGTGTAGTGTGTTTCTGTTAACTGTTATTACGTCTCCTTTGCACCTGAAACTATTCTTGCTGAAGCGTACAAGAACCAATTTTGGTAGATTCAAGATATATAGTTAGAAAACAGTACATTGGAGGTTTGGTACATGCATACTCCTTTAAATCGCCTGTCTGCCCGTTCCTCCAGCAGTTAACAGATTAAAAAATGCCTACTCCTAGGGATGATGTCTTCCTCCACGGTAACCTGCTTATGTAGCGAAATAAATAAATGCTGCAGCCTGCCTCTTCTCAGTGCTACTTATGTGTCTGGATATAAAATCATGTAGGGCTCGCTTGGATGGCTGTTCTAAGGCCGGAAACCATTGGGAGGAAATACTGACCTAACCAGCTCTGTATATTTTACAGGCAAAGAGGGGTGGAGAAATACCGGGCATAAAAATCCATACCCTTTCCAAGCACGGCCGTAGTGTGCATATTCCCTTCCCCATTTATATGATATATATTAAAAAAAAATTCTGCTACCGTAGCTGGAATCCTGGAACACTTACCGTACAGCCAATGCTGCAGTTAACTAAAGAATGACCAGGATGGCACACCGCAAATGTACTGATGCAATTGGTTTCCGCTTCTCCAGCTTTTGGAGCTTCAGTGGATGAGTGTTGAGAGATATAGAACTCCAAGCTAGAGTAGGAGAAGGGAAAAGCTCAGGTCTATGTATGCCCGCTACATTTTAAGTTTCCTACACATGATAGTTAGGGCGATGGTATCTTATGACATTTATATTTGTCATTTTGTTCTTTTTGGACTTGCTCGAGACGAATATTCGATTATATCAGTTACCGACGTCCTATAGCCCCGCAGCCTCAGAATTGCTACTAAAAATCGAAAATAAAATGAAACATAAATTAAAAATGAGGAGGTATATATTTAACTATGTTTAGAATACTGGTAATTGTACATTATGTTAACCTAAAAATGAAAAAGTAACTTACCATATCTTTATTAGAATTACATTGATAGTGCATAAATCTACATGCAAACGTTATATTTATTTGTACTGTAGCAACGTCGTCATTTATAATATTAATGCTAGTTGACCGTACCTTCGCTGCTGTTGAATTTAGCGCGTGTGATGAAATCACCAGGCTTTTATATTATTTAATGCTATCTCTATCCCCAAACATTTGACTTGTTTGGTCGAAATGCATTTTATTTAATCAGTATAGGTCTTGACTGTTTGAGTCAACAGTGATGTTTTTTTTGTGTCTTCTCATTTCTTTGTTATATTATTTCTGAAGTTCATTTTTTGCTGCACAAATCAGGTTCTGGATATTGCAGGAAGTAAAATTTCGATTTCAAACGTCTTTCAGCCTACGAGAAAGATGGGTGGAACAAATACTTCCAAAGAACCACCCGTGACAAAAATGTTTTTGAGCACAGATGGGCAGTGGGTGGCTGCAGTTAACTTCTTCGGGGATATTTACATATTTAACCTTGAGGTCCAGAGGTATGCTCTATTACAGTTCAATCATGTGACCCTTGACAGTGCTTCATGTCTAAGATACGGAGTAGTAATTTACAACTGTACATTGTCTAAACTTACGATTTGCAGTTCATTTTCTTGTGACTTGGCAGATTTGCATTTAGTTTACATGATTATGCATCAGAGGCATGTTTTTGTCCACACACCTGTAATCGTTCTTCTATCTGCAGGCAACACTGGTTCATACCGAGGATGAATGATGGTTCGGTTACATCTGGTGGCTTTTGTCCCAAGAACAATGCTCTCGTCATAACTACCTCAAAAAATGAGGTATATGTATTTGATGTAGAAGCAAAGCAACTAGGTGAATGGTCTAAGCGCTACACACATCATTTACCCAGAAGATTCCAGGAATTTCCTGGAGAGGTCATTGGCCTCTCGTTTCCTCCACTATGTTCATCTTCAGTTGTGGTATACAGTGCAAGGTAATCATCAATTGATCAATTGTTTCACTAATTTGGTAACATCAAGTGTTCTGTCTTCTTCAATTATGCTGCCTGTGCTTTAATGTTATGAGCCGACTAATCCACATGCTTTACGCCTATGTAACTCATCGCAGGAGTTCTGAGTATATGTGACTTAATATTATGTGCTAGCGTTTTACCTGTTCCTATAAGACTGCTAATCATCAACACATACTGAACACACAATTTTCTTTTGCAGGGCAATGTGCTTTATTGATTTTGGATTGCCAATTGTTCAGGATGGCCAATTGCCGCATGGTTCGGCTGTGTCAGCAGAGAAGACAGACCCACAAAAGGCTACAAAAAAGCGAAAAGATCGTGATGAAGGTTTGAAGCAAGAGAAAATGAATAATTTCGACTTCGTTCCTTTTAAAGATCAGGCACTGTTTGTTGGTCACCTATTGGACAGTTCAGTTCTATTAGTAGAGAAGCAATGGATGGATGTTGTTGAAGGATTCGGCCCACCGGTTCATAGACACATTTATGGTACATGATCCACAGTAGGATATGAACTTGTGGCCCTCGTAACAGGCAGCCCATTCTTTTTCTCCTTGAAACCATGAAATGATCCCATCCCCAAGCAAGCTGTCTGATATGACACTCCTTCACTACCAAGATGTTGCAGTACATAATGTGTGCTGGTATCATCTCATGACGGCAACCTGGCAGGGTTAGTTTTTTGCAAGTGGCTTTTGTTGAGTAGCCTCGTTGTATTTTTCCATTGACTTGAGTATTAAGTATTTTAGTGGACTCCACCGCACAAGTTTTCACCTACCGTGTTGAAGTGCGCAAATTTTGTCATATGTAAACAATGTATCGCTACTACTGTTATATCATAACAACTGTCGTTTTTCTATGCCTTTGTGCTGAGTGTAAGCGGGCAAGTGACAGAACTTCATCTCTACAGCATTATTGAAATTGATATGCTAATTGCAAAATGAGAACCTACCCAAGCACTCTTATGGTTTCCCAGTAATCTGGCAACAAATTATCATAGTTACATTGATTCGAAACTGACTAGTGACATGAATTATCTAACGTTCCCGATCTGATCGGACCGAGATCAGGTGACATGTCACCATGTAATACCCTGTCACATCTGCTGTCTGGTCTTCATCTAAAGGACATCAGCGATCCAAAATTTGAGCTCGGAAATCAAACATTTTAGATTTTGTTTAAAATACAGTAAGTTTTGTTTGTTCTGAGAAAGTTTTGAGTCATTTGGATCATTCGTTTATGAATTAATAGCTCTTTAAGATCAAAGTTTGAAAAGCTATTTAATGACAAACCAATTATCCAAATTAATGTCATTTATGGTCATATTTGTTTTTTTGTCAGCCGTTTCCTATTTTATTTATTATAACTAATCCGCAAAACAGTTTTTTTTCTCGAAGAACAGACCTAGTTGCCATCTGAAAGACTGAAATCGTTTTGGGTAATTATAGAGATAAGGGAAGCATAAACATCGTTTTGAATTTTACTTTACCTGATTCCTGTACTCATCTAGAATTCGGATGCTGTAATGACTGATTCACGTGCTGTTTTTTTTTTGAAACTGGGGGTACCCAGTATAATTTTTGTGAAGCATAAACTACCAGTACCCTTCAAAAAAGTATAACCAAAGAAGGGCGAAAAAAGTAAAATGAGAGAAGGGAGATAAGTGCTGTGGAACATTTCCATGGTATATCAACACATACAACCTGCGCCCAGGCGGACGAACTGGAACCTGAACACAACAACTTGTTCGGTAGTCTGAATGTGCACTGAATTCTTTTTTTGTTATTTCCTTCATATTCATACCCTGGTCAATAAATGAATAAATACCGTTTCCTTCTTAATATCACTCCTTGTATTGCTACATGGTTTTCGATTTATTAAAAATAATCAAGCCTGTTTCTTCTTCCTCCTCCTCTGCCTTCCGCCCCATCTGGTCTGCAAGCAGCCCAAGCACGTCCCATATCTGAAAGCGCTGTGGGTGCGCCTGGTCGTCAGCGACGAACGAGCTTAACCCGCCATCGACCTCCACCGCGCTATACGCCGGGACCTTCTTGAGCCCCCGGCTGCCGATCAGTTTTCGGACCCTCCGCGCGTCATCCTTGCGGTTGGCATCGAGATAAATGTTGGATAGCTGGACGTGGACACCCTGGTCGGCACCGGCGCCTAGCTTCTCGAGCTCATTGGCCGCCAGCTCTGCCAACTCGACGTTGCCGTACATTCGGCAGCCTGCTAGGAGAGATCCCCACACGGAAGCGAGCGGGGTCATCGGCATCTTCCCGATTAGCTCCACCGCCTCCTCCAGCCGCCCCACTCGGCATAGCATGTCGACCGTGCAGCTGTAATGCTCGTGCCCTGGAGCAACGGCGTACCGCCGGCGCATCTCCCTGAGAAGGCCGAGTCCATCTTCGACCTTACCGGCGTGCGCGCACGCAGACAACGCCCCGAGCACCGCCACGCCGTCCGGGCGCACCCCGTCCTCCCCCGCCATCCTCTCCAGGCACGCCACCGCCTCCCTCGCCATGCCGTGCACCGCGAACGCGCCCACCATGGTGCCCCAGACGTACTCGTTCCGCTCAGGCATTCCCTCGAACACCCTCACGGCCTCCCGCAGGCAGCCGCACTTGGCGTACATGCTCACCAGCGCGGACCCGACGAACGCGTCCGCGAGCAGCCCAGGCGCGTTGCGCTCCACGTACCGGTGCACCCACTCCCCGCTCTCCAGCGCGCCGGACTGGGCGCACGCCGTGATCGCCGTGGTGAGCACGACGGCGTCCGGGAGCACCCCGTCCACGAACATGGCCCGGAACAGCGCCAGCCCCTCGGCGGCCATGCCAGCGCGCGCGTACGCCCCGATCACCAGGTCGTAGTGGATGGCCTCCCGCCTCGGCAGCTCGTCGAACACCCTCCGCGCGTCGTCCGGGCGGGGCGCGTGGAGCTGGAGCAGCGCGGTGGTGACGTAGTGGTCGGAGGGGAAGAGTGCGTTCTTGACGAGGAGCGCGTGGAGCTGCGGCCCGGGGGGCGGGGCGACGGGGGCCGCCACGGCGGCGGAGAGGGCGAAGGGGAAGGAGAGGTGGTCCGGGGCTGGGAGTGGCGAGGAGGGGGAGAGCATGAGGACGAGGATGCGGAGGGCGAGGAGCGGGTGGGCCGGCGAGGAGGCGCCGCGGGAGAGGACGCGGAGGAGGGAGTTGACCGCGACGAGGGAGAGCTCGGGGTGATGCGGGGAGAGGCCGGCGGTGGTGAGGAGGGCCTGGACGGGGAGGAGCGGCGCGGCGGGGCCGGCGGCGGAGGGACGGAAGCGGGAGGAGAGGAGGGAGTGGCAGAAGGCGAAGGTTGCCTTGGGGATGTATGGGCGCATGCTTCCCTGGTTTGGTTTGGTTTGGCCGGAGGATGCGGTGGGAATGGTTACTTCAAGAGAACGATTCAGGCGTAGTCTCTACAGTTCCAAATGCCTGTCAACTGTTCTATACTAAGTACTAATTTGGCCCTCTTTGAATTGCAGCATTTTCAAAATGAAGGAGTAGAATTAAATTATTTAACTGTCAGTTGTCACACACTTAAATTTCTACAGGATATCAAAGCGCAGGAATTTTGTAAGAGGCGACTTTGGAGGCTGGATGGTGCATAGAAGACAAACACGATATTTTTGTAGAAATGATGAGAGAGTATAGAGAGATAAAGTGTGATTTTCAAAGAAAAAATAAAATAAGTTTCGAGCTCGTGTTGAGATTCCTATGAAATATGAACATATTAATAAATTCCTTACTGATTTGACGGGCTCAATCTTATGATCTAAAGGGAATTCATAGGAAAATATTCTATGGATTGGAATCCTCCAAATTTCAAATGAGTTCCTTCAATCCAAACATACCCTTATTAACATATTTTAGATATTTCAATACAGATTATGTATGGAGCAAAATGAGTTAATCTACCCTCTACAATACGTCTATATAAATCTATTTTTTGAAAAAGCTAAGCCTTTATAATATGGAGGGAGGTAGTACCCCTGTTAATACTACACCCTCTGTTTTTTACCTTTTAAAATACACTTGACTTCTTCAACTGTTCAAGCGTAGTCTCTACAGTTCCAAATTCCTGTCAACTGTGCCACTGATTTGGCCCTCTTTGAATTGCAACATTTTCAAAATGAAGGAGTAGGAAATATAAATCATTTAGTTGTCAGTTGTCACGCGCTTAAATTTCTACAGGATATCAAAACGCAGGAATTTTGTAAGAAGCGACTTTGGAGGCTGGATGGTGCGTTGAAAACAAACACAATATTTTTGTAGAAATGATGAGAGAGTATAGAGAGATAAAGTGTGAGTGCATAAGAATATTTCTCAAAGAAAAAACAAAATAATCTTTAAGCTCATGTTGAGATTCCTATGAAATATGGGCTCAATCTTATGATCTAAAGGAATTCATAGGAAAACATCCCATGGATTGGAACCCTCCAAACTTCATACGAATTTTCTTCAATTCAAAGAGGCCCTTATTAACATAGATATTCCAATGCGAACTATATACGGAGCAAATTGAGTTAATCTACCCTCTACAATACGTTTATATACATCTAATTTTGAAAAAGCTAAGACTTTGTAATATGGAGGGAGGTAGTACCTCTGTTAATACTAGCAGTTTAGTTTTGAGATGGTTCAGATTTCTGTACAGTGACAAGTACTTAACGGTTACTACCACGGGTCGAGCATGAGCAGTGGATACGATCATATCAAATGTATGATGTGTGCGGATCTAAATGAGTCGTAGGTAATTCATTAATCATCATACTCTCACAATGCGATATCTTGACCGTTGATAAACTAGCGCATCAGACCTATCTAACAAACAATACCGGGGGAATACATTTTTACAGGAACCGGTACCTACTGGCACAAGATCCGCCATTGATTCATGCCTTAAGATCTATGCCTTAGATGAATCATCTATATTTTTTTTATTCATACATGTTTTGTCTGGGGCACGGATCTTGAGGCACGAACCAACGATGAATCTTGTGCCGGTAGGTACCGGCACCTGTAAATTTTTCCGCGTTGCAATACCGCCCCCTCTAACAAGTGAGACTGAAACAGAACCCTCTAATACTTCCTCCGGTACAGTTTACATGGCACACACGTAATGTGTGAGCCATCATAGCAATACTGCTTTGAGGACCTTTAAAGCAGGTTTTGATGTAAATTGTTTGTGCCCAAAACGAACGGAAAACAAGGGGAACAAGGTATAGTTATATCAACAGTTTGACTGAAAACGGACTTCAGTTACTTGACTGAAAACCTTGCTACCCTACAGTTCCTATGTATTTTGGTAGTACTTGAAGTTGACATAGTGTTACCCATTTCTCTTTCTAGCAGTAGATATATCTATACCCCCGTTTTTTGCATATATTTGGCATGCCTTATTTGTGATTAGACCCACACTTGCTCATTTAATCATTCGATGGCACCTATCCTGTTTGAGGTTTAGTGTCTGATTGAACAGCTAGCTCAACTTTGACAATGATGTTTACGATTAAAGAAAGTGTGTCCTAGTAGCAGCAGATTGAATTGAAGCGGAAGATCCTCGGATTATGATTTGATTTTATCCATAAGATTTATGATTTGATTTTATCCATATGATTTATGATTTGATTACTTCCCTCGTCTCTAGGACTGTATTCCATAGGATGTTGTCGATGCCGCTATTAGTTTGAATATGAGTATGAGGATGCCACCATTTGTTTGATTTTCCTTTTTGAAAGGTTAAAATAAAAAAGTATAAGTGATAATTTGGTTGACCAATCATTATAGACTTGGTGAAATTCACTCCATGCATCGTGAAAAATATATGCACTAACGAAAAAGTGCTATATATATAAGCAATATATACCATGTACATATGATGTATGTTTGGGAAAGCTGTTTAGATGACACATGTACAACAAGGAACATCCATTACCATGTCTCATTGTGCTCTATTGAGTACATGGTTTTGATCTCTAGGTTGCATGTCTTTGATCAATTGCACGTTTCTATGAACTGCGATTGCACTTTTCGGAAAAGTGTCCGAGAGTTAAGAAAAAATCAGTTAGCTAAGATATAAGCATTCCCAAAAAATATTGATTGATGGAGGTTACAAGCAAAAAATATACACAAAGCTAAACAAACGAAGCAACCGTGAAATCATGATGCGTTTTCATTTGAAATATCCCCGCACCAAGCAAAAACTTCTGTAAGACATTATGAAAGAACTAGCATCATGATTTTTAGTTGTGATATTCGTCATATTTTCCTATATTTCTCTTTTCTATAAATCTTCTCAGAATGATCTATATCAGAACCAGCCCTTGCAATAAGATCAAACAGTATATATCACATCAAAACTACTTAGGCTTTTCTCTTCAGTTGAACCACTACAATGTACTTAGATATACACAAATTCTTTACACACCTATCAGGGTCAATGCCACGGCGTACCCTATCTAGCTAAGCAAATGTGCAATGTTCGTCCGCATAGAGGGGTAAATGCGTCGATCATTTGATCAGTTGATCGACCTCCGTGCTGATCTTTGCCGACCGCATGTCATAAGCATTCAGGTGAGTAACCTTGACGTCTGACTCGCCGTGGTTGAACACGTAGAGGCGCGCCTTGTCGCCGACGGCCTTGGTCGGGTACACTCTGGACAGGATGCTCATCCTGCCGTGGCCTCCGAAGCTCTCAACCATGGAGTGGTCGATCTGCGCGACATAGTTACAGAAGGTTAGTGGTTAGTTAATGTAGGGACATCGATCGATCAAATGTTAGTCAAGATGGTGTAGTGTAGGTGCCGTACCAAGGTTCTTAGAGGGATCTTGCCGCCGGTCTTGGCGATGTCGACGTCGATGAAGCCGGCGAAGGTGGGCTTGTAGAGGTGGTCGGCGTAGGAGGACCTGGAGGGGTCGTTGCACATGAGCACGACGTGCCTGTCTTGATCCTTGAACACCCTGAAGAAGACGGCCGTCCTCTCCTTGAGCTCGTCGGACGCGAGCACCCACAGCCCGAACGGCCCCACGCCGCCCTTGACGTCGGCGCCCCGCGCCGCGCACACCGTCTGCGCGTCGGCGCCGCGCCACGCCGGGTCGAACGGCTCGGCCTTGTCCAGGTCCATGGCCGCGAACGACACCTCCACGTCGGCCTGCGCCGGCGACATGAGCCCCTGGACCTCGAAGAAGGTCCCGCCCTCGACGAGCCTGTCGGTGATGTTGACGTGGTTGGTGCGCAGGGAGTCGACCTCGGCGACGGGCCACTGCATGAGCTGCCTGCCGTCGTGCGCGAGCCAGATCTTCCTCGGGATGGCCTGCACGCCGGCCCAGCCCTTGCGGACGTCGTCGGCGGTGGAGTCCGACTCGTTGGCCCAGCCCCAGAGGATGCGGCGGTGCTTGGCCGGGTCGACGAACGTCTTGGAGGCGTAGAAGTTGCCGTAGTCGTAGCGGAGGCCGTCGTTGCCGTCGGCGAGCGAGGCGTCCGGGACGTACGTCTCGGTGGCGTGGTCGTAGGCCCCGAAGGTGTAGTACTCGAAGCGGGTGAGGTCGAGGCTGACCTTGAGCACGTGCTTGACGTCGCCGAGGACGGCGCCGGGGGAGGTGGTGACGGGGTAGAAGTCGGGGCACTCCCACATGCCGGTGTCGCCGTGGTGCAGCGCGCGGCGCGCGGGCTCCCACCGCTGGAAGTCGTGGCTGCGGTAGAGCACCGCGAGCCCCCGGCGGTCGTCCTTGGTCCCGACGACGAGGCGCCAGAGCCCGTCGGGTCCCCGCCACGCCGTGGTCGGGTCCCGGAACGCAGAGGCGTTGACGGCGGCGTCGGGGGTGATGACGGGGTTGTAGTCCGGCTTGACCCACTCCCGGAGGTAGGGGTCGGAGAGGTCCTTTGGGTAGGCGACGTTCTGCACCTGGCGCAGGTCGGCGTCGATGCCGGTGTACATGATGGCGGGCGTGCCGTCGGGGAGCACGGTGGCGGAGCCCGACCAGCAGCCGTTGACGTCGAAGGGCGCCGTGGGGTAGATGGCCGGCTGGAGGGTGAGCCAGTTGACGAGGTCCGTGGAGACGGCGTGCGCCCACACGATGTTGCCCCACACCGCCGCCTTGGGGTTGTACTGGTAGAACAGGTGGTACACGCCTTTGTAGTACATCACGCCATTAGGATCTGCACACACACAGATCACGCAGCACGCACGGACGTCAAGCGAAAGATGAAAGCTAGCGAAACATGGTGGATCGAGCATTGTAGGCAGGCTTACCATTGATCCAGTGGCTGGGGGGCTGGAAGTGGAAGCCGGTGCGGAGCGGGTCGTCGACGGCGACGGCGTCGAGGGACTGCAGGTCGGGGAAGACGCGGTGCGAGGCGTCGGCGAAGGTGGAGGAGAGCAGCGCGAGGAGGAGGAAAACCGCCCACGTTCTCGGCTGGATCGCCATGGCCTAAAACTCGGTACCAACGTGGTGCTCGTCGGTTCAGCTAGTTGCTATATCGACGAGTACGTGGGAGGGACAAGGGCCCCCGCGAACGTGCGTTATATCGGGCAAACAGGCCAAGGAGAGAAGAGAGACAGAGTCGACCACCACCGGATCGACGTACGTATTTGGTCTCTTGGTGGTACCGGATTACAGTTTCTTCAGAGTTCAGACCCAGCCTCATCTCACGAGTCATGAAGGAAGTGTGTCCGGCCGGTCTCTTGTTTAAGCTTTAAGGTCTCGCGGAGTAAAATCATGGAGGCACGATTCACGAGTCTATACTCATCAACGGAGAAGGATAGTTTTACTGTGATCTTTGACATCTTGTATTGTAGTGGATGACGAACTAGGGCACGAATAGATTGGATTCCCCGTCCAATTGAAGTCTACTCCCTCCGTTTCAAATTAGATGACTTCTATTTAGACAAAAGTGTAGTGGATGACGAACTAGGGCACGAATAGATTGGATTCCCCGTCCAATTGAAGTCTACTCCCTCCGTTTCAAATTAGATGACTTCTATTTAGACAAAAGTGTATGTATCTAGATATGTTATAAATCTAGATACATCCACTTTTTTAACAAAAGGGACACTAGTAGAGAACAGGCAATAGGACCAAAGAGAAATGCCCCATTTGTCCCGGTTGCATTACAAACCGGGACAGATGGGTGCCTGCAGCCTCCACGCGCGTCAGAAGGCCACCTTGTGTCCCGGTTCCAGCCACAAACCGGGACAAAAGGTGCGTGCCTCAGCGCACCAGCCTTTTTGTCCCGGTTCGTGACTGGAACCGGGACAAAAAGGTGGAGGCCTATATATACTCAGCACCCTCCCCTCTCCCAAGACCATTGGAGGCATTTTCTTTTTACTATGCTAGGAGGGTGTGTGCTAGTTTATTTTTTTTAAGTATGCATACAAGGTGTTCGACGAAATGCCCGAGAGAGTTCACAAAATGATTTGATGCACACTTAAGTTTTATCCTTTTGTCGATCGAGGTTATTTTTTTTCTCATTTCATTTGTCATTGATACAGTGCATGTTCAGTGGTTATTTCTCGATGTTCTTTAATAGTTCTTGATATAGTTAATTATATAATGTAGATGGACCGGCAATGGATGTACGGTGACCGACGCACTGCCGAGTACATGAAGGGCTTGAAGAAATTTCTCGAGATAGCCAAGGCCCACAGTACCAATGGTTTCATGTGTTGTCCATGTGTGGACTGTCAGAATAACACTGATTACCCAGAGACGAGAACCATTCAATGCCACCTTATTCGGCACGGTTTCATGCCCAGCTATAATTGTTGGACCAAGCACGGAGAAGAAGGAGTTATGATGGAAGATAATGAAGAAGATGATGATGACAACTATCCTATGTTCCCGGATTACGGTGATACTGCAACGGGGGAAGCTGAAGATGAAGAGGCACCATATGAGCCCGCAGACGATCTTGGTCGGGCCATTGCTGATGCAAAGAGAGAGTGCGGAACTGAAAAGGAGAGGTTGAAGTTCGAGCAGATGTTAGAGGATCACAAGAAATTGTTGTATCCAAGTTGCGAAGATGGTCAGAAAAAGTTGGGTACCACACTGGAATTACTGCAGTGGAAGGCAGAGTGTGGTGTGACTGACAAGGGATTTGGAAAGTTGCTGCAGATAATTAGGAAGATGCTTCCAAAGGTTAACGAGTTGCCCGAGAGTACGTTCGAAGCAAAGAAGGTTCTGTGCCCTCTAGGATTAGAAGTGCAGAAGATACATGCCTGCCCTAATGACTGCATCCTCTATCGCGGTGAGTACGAGAATTTGGATGCATGCCCGGTATGCACTGCATTGCGGTATAAGATCAGACGAGATGACCCTGGTGAAGTTGAGGGCGAGCGTCCCCGGAAGAGGGTTCCTGCCAAGGTGATGTGGTATGCTCCTCTAATACCACGGTTGAAACGTCTGTTCACAAACAGAGAGCATGCCAAGTTGTTGCGATGGCACAAAGAGGACCGTAAGAAAGACGCGATGTGCAGACACCCCGCTGATGGGTCGCAGTGGAGAAAAATTGAGAGAGAGTTTCCGGACTTTGCAAATGACGCAAGGAACTTAAGGTTTGGTCTAAGTACAGACGGATTCAATCCTTTTGGGGAGCAGAGCAGCAGTCATAGCACCTGGCCTGTGACTATGTGTATTTATAACCTTCCTCCTTGGTTGTGCATGAAGCGAAAGTTTATTATGATGCCAGTGCTCATCCAAGGCCCGAAGCAACCTGGTAACGAGCTTGATGTGTACCTCAGGCCCTTAGTTGAAGAACTTTTACAGTTGTGGCGGGAAGAAGGTGTACGTGTGTGGGATGAGCACAAACAGGAGGAATTTGACCTACGAGCTTTGCTGTTTGTAACGATCAACGATTGGCCGGCTCTTGCGAACCTCTCAGGACAGACAACCAAGGGGTACAATGCATGCACACACTGTTTAGGTGAGACTGAATGTATATATTTGGATAAATGTAAGAAGTGTGTTTATCTGGGGCATCGTCGATTTCTTCCGATCAAGCATCCCGCAAGGAAGAAAGGCAAGCATTTTAAAGGTGAGGCTGATCACAGCAGGAGGCCTGTCGACCGTACTGGTGAAGAAATATTTGATATGGTCAAGGATTTAAAAGTAATCTTTGGAAAGGGTCCTGGAGGACTAGAGGTTCCGAAAGACGCTAACGGGCACGCACCCATGTGGAAGAAAAAATCTATATTTTGGGAGCTACCATATTGGAAGGTACTAGAGGTCCGATCTGCAATCGACGTGATGCACGTGACAAAGAATATTTGCGTGAACCTGCTAGGCCACTTGGGCGTGTACGGGAAGAAAAAAGACACAGAGGAAGCACGGGAGGACCAGAAACGTATGAAAGAACGAGACGGTCTAAATCCCGAACACTATGAAGGCCCCGCCAGCTACGCTCTTACCAAACAAGAGAAAGTAATATTCTTTGAATGCCTGAGCAGTATCAAGGTCACGGCTGGCTTCTCGTCGAATATAAAGAGGATAGTAAATGTGAGACTCCAAAAATTTCAAAACCTAAAGTCTCATGACTGCCACGTGATTATGACACAATTGCTTCCGATTGCACTGAGGGGGCTTCTACCGGAAAATGTTCGAGTACCCATTGTGAAGCTTTGTGCATTCCTCAATGCAATATCTCAGAAGGTAATCGATCCGGCGATTCTACCTAGGTTACAGAGTGATGTGGTCCAGTGTCTTGTAAGTTTTGAGTTGGTGTTCCCCCCATCCTTTTTCGATGTTATGACGCATCTCCTGGTTCACCTAGTCGAAGAGATTCGAGTTCTCGGTCCTGTATTTCTACACAATATGTTCCCTTTTGAGAGGTTCATGGCTGTCTTAAAGAAATATGTTCATAACCGTGCTAGGCCAGAAGGAAGCATCTCCAACGGCTATGGTACGGAGGAGGTCATTGAGTTCTGTGTTGACTTTATTGCTGATCTTAAGCCGATTGGTGTTCCACAATCACGGCATGAGGGGAGACTGAGTGGAAAAGGCACACTAGGAAAGAAATCAATAATTTGTATGGATGGGCATTCTTTCACTGAAGCACACTACACAGTCCTACAAAGTTCTACCTTGGTGGCACCGTATATCGATGAACACAAGAATATTGTACGCTCCCTACACGTGGGGCAGTCTGAGAACTGGATTATACGTAAACACATGGCGACTTTCGGCGGTTGGTTGCGAACACATATCCGGAATAAAGTAGATGTTGAAGAACAGTTATGCTTGTTGGCCAGGGCACCATCTACGACTGTATCTACTTTCCAAGGGTACGAGATAAATGGGAATACATTTTACACGACATTCCAAGATAAAAAGAGCACCAACCAAAACAGTGGTGTTCGCGTTGATGCAACAAACAACAATGGGCAGAAGAACACATATTATGGGTGCATAGAAGAGATATGGGAACTTGACTATGGACCTTATTTTAAGGTCCCTCTGTTTCGGTGCAAATGGGTCAATCTGAAAGGCGGGGTTCATGTAGACAAGTTGTACGGAATGACAACAGTGGATCTAAACAATCTTGGTTACAGAGACGAACCATTCGTCCTAGCCAATGATGTTGCTCAGGTTTTCTATGTGAAGGACATGTCTAGCAGACCGAAAAAAAGAAAAAATATGGAAACGAATACATCATACGATGAGCCGAAGCGTCACATAGTTCTTTCAGGAAAAAGAAACATCGTGGGAGTGGAGGACAAGACAGACATGTCAAATGATTATAACAACTTTGATGAAATCCCGCCCTTCGTAGTGACCATTGACCCAATCATCAAGTTGAATGAAGAAGATGCTCCATGGTTCCGACCCTGAAGAAGATGCTCCATGGTTCCGACCCTGTAATAATGTATTAAACATTTTATGTGAAGAAGTGTTTTTGTTACCTGCATATCAAATGGATCCGCCGACGGTGGTTCATGAGTGCCAGACGGTGGCTTTGTATATCAAATGAACTACACTAAGTGTTGACATGGCTTAAAAATGAACTACACACCCCCGATCTAACGGCTCACGAGCGCTTGAAAGAAACACACCATCCGTATTCAAACTAGTGTTGTCTTAGTTAGTCAAATTCAAACACTTTTCATATTGAAAGTTTTGCCAAATTACATAATATACAAAAAGTCTTCAAATTCATATTCAAACTATTTTTAAAGTACTTAAAATAATTATAATAGAAAACAGAAAATAGTGTTGTCTTAGTTAGTCAAATTCAAACACTTTTCATATTGAAAGTTTTGCCAAATTCAAAAATATACAAAATTTCTTCAAATTCATATTCAAACTATTTTTAAAGTACTTAAAATAATTATAATAGAATGAAAATGGAAAAGAAAAACTATTTGGAAAATTTCTTCAAGTACATAATATGCAAAAGCTACTCAAAATCAGATTCAAATTATTTGGAAAATGAAAATGGAAAAGAAAAACTGAAAATTATTCCCGCCTTTACACCCCCTTTTGTCCCGGGTCCAGCCACCAACCGGGACAAAAGGGGGTGTAAAGGCGGGAAGCCGAGGCGGCCGAAAATTGGCTATTTGTCCCGGTTGGTGGCTCAACCCGGGACAAAAGACCCCCCTTTTGTCCCGGTTCCAGCCACCAACCGGGACAAAAGGGGGGGTGCCTATATAATCGACACTTAGCCGCGGTTCGAGCCACAACCCGGAGCAATCCTCACTCTCCTACCGTTACGCTGCCGAAATTTTCCATCGCCGCCGACCTCGACTCCGGCCTCCGTCCTCGACTCCGCCGGCGACTTGGTGAGCCTCGCCGCCCTCGCATGCGCGCGCGGAACCCCTCCTCCTCTCTCTATTCCCCACGCGCGAGCCGCCGCCCTCGCATGTGCCCTCGCCGCCCTCGCCTCCGTCCGTGCCGCCGTAGCGCAGAGCCCGCGCGCCTCCGTTGCCGTTGCCCACGCCGCCGCTGCTGCCGTTGCCCGCGCCGCCGCTGGCGTTGCCCACGCCGCCGCTGCCGGCCGATTGCTCGCGATTTCGAGCGAGATTGCGTCCGTGACGTCATGCTGACGTCACGGATGATTTATCCTTATTGTTAATTTATTTTCCTACTGTTTAGGGTTAGTAAGTTATAGTTAGTTGTAGGTATTTGTATGTGTTCTATGCAAAAAAAACATATTATTATGTGTAGTATGCAAAAAACTTATATATGCATGCAAATTAGATATTAATAAAGTTCTATGACAAAATTAGCTAATCTTTTCATTAGAACAATATCATTGCAAATGTGATATTATTCCAATGTGTTAGAATTATAATTGTTAGAATTGCATAATTGTTAAGTTTGTTGATGTTTAGTTGTAGTCTAGGTAAACTTATTGTAATGTGTTGAAATAGTTGTAGTCTAGGTTAACTTATTGTAATGTGTTGAAATAATTGTTTAGTTTTAGTTAGTTGTGAAATAATTTGTGTTTGTATTTTTTTTTTTGAATTTGTGGTAGTTAAATTTTCAATGTAGTAATGTGTTGGAATATTATTGCAATTATTCGGAGTGACATATTTTTGTTGCGTGCAGGTACTCGAATTGGTCACCGCGTCGTAGCCGCCGCCCTCTCGAAGCCGCCACTCTCTCAGAACCCCGACATTGTTCGACTAGTGCACCACTGTCAAATACGAGCAAGAAAATGTAAATGAATTGTTCGAGATGTAATATTGTTGCTTTAAATGGATTATTCGACTATATTAGTGATATTTAATCGATATTTAACTATGGAAATAACATTGTTCGACTTCTCCACCACCTTCATGGTTAATAATATATATGATACTTTAATTGATATGCAAATAGAAATGAAGATGTGAATTTGTCTTAATAAATTTCAGAAACTATGGAGCCCGGTAGAGACCATGAACTAGAAGAGGACATGTTCGACATCATCCGCGAAGGTCCATTAGAAGGACATGAGAACAACTCGGATGATTTCACGTCACAGTTTCTGAACGAGTCCGGTGATGGATTGGAGGGGCCTTCCGACGAAATAGACGTCCCCGACTCTGCTGTTGGAAAGTCGTCCGGCGAGGTATATATTAGCCCTCCGGTGTTCGTCTATGTTGAATAGATGCGTTAATTGATTTGTGTATATACATATATTAACTACCGATTCTTTCTTGTTTTAGCCCTCCGGATCGAGCAAAAAAACATCCGCCAAGTCAGATGCTACGAAACGAGGCGGGCCACGAAGCGGCACAAAAAAGCTGACCGGGACTCAAAAGTACCACATTGAAGTAATCGATGCAAAAGGCAAACCGATTGCTCCCGTCAAGCACGCCAAAAAATTTGTAAGTCAGTGCGGAGTCATTGTAAGGGACCAGATCCCCATCACGACTCATGAATAGAATCATCCAAAGGTGCCAAGAGAGGGGGTTACTTATGTCCCCAATGCAGACAAAGAACGCCTTTGGGCCGAGCTCATGAAGAATTTCACTTTACCAGCAGAGGAGGATGAAGATCACCCTGTTATAGAGAAGCGATGCAAGGCCTGGGCTTTGATGGAGATGGGAGAACTGTTCCGCAGCTGGAAGAAAAGGCTAAACAAGTTGGTAACTGAAGGTACGACTCCAGAATTCGTCGGGATCTATGAAAACATAAAACATGAGTGGGACGATTTTAAGGCGTACAAGCTATCGACTGAAGCTAAGAAAAGGTCAGAGATAAATAAGAAAAATGCAGCAAAGAAGAAATATCACCATGTTATGGGGTCAGGTGGCTATCGGACGGCCAAGGCTAAGTGGGAGAAAATGGAGGATGAGCTAGCGGCTAAAAATATAGAGTTCGAGACATTGTATTGGCCCGAACGGCTTAGAGACTGGTTTTATGGCATTGGTGGAAAGTTGGACACAGAAACAGGGGAATGTATTTTTAACGAGGATCACGGAGTAGACCCTGTCAAAAAAATCAGAGACGTACTGAAGGAGGTGGAGGAAGGCAAGTTCCAGCCAAACAGAGAGAATGACGAGCTATCGCGCGCCCTTGGGAACGCTGAACACAGTGGACGAACACGAGGAACCGCCGGCTCCGTTCCGTGGAAGATTGGGTTTCCCTTAGATGTCGGGACTTACAGAAGCCGAGCGAGAAAGAAGAACATTGCGAATGACCGGATGCAGAAGCTAGAAGATAAATTAGCAGAGCACGAGAAGGAGATAGCTGAGCTCAAGGCTGAGAGGCGGCGTCCACGGAATTCCTGCGAATCTGAGACGCACGCAGATCCTTCTCCTGGTCCAAAATCTATGCAGAGAAGCAGTGTGGCTTCCACGGAGCTCGTTCGCCCAGGTTCCCCGTCGGGTACTTGTCACCCCGTGGATTGTATCAGTCAGCAGGAACTGTGCGAGCTACATGTGCCATGCTTGAATATAACTGTGAAGGTGGCGGACGGTTTTGCCGTACCGCACAAACCATATGGAACGTATCATTGTCGCCCGATTCCAGATGGCTATGCTGTTGTCGCGGTTGATGAGGTAATGAAGGGATATGAGGGAATAAAACTGGACTACCCTACGGGAGAAGACGAGATTGAATTGAGATATGCCTGCAAGACTACCTGCTTATGGAAGAAGGAATACATCGTGTTCCCACACTTGTTGCAAAAGCAAACTTGCACTAGAAGCAAGCCCCCTCCCAGTCCACATGCCAGTCCGGACCTCCCCGACAACGACAACAACGACCAAGGCGCCAGTCCATCTCCATCTCCGTGGCCGCGTCAGCCAACTCCGCCGCCGCGTAAGCCAACTCCGCCACCGCGTCAGCCAACTCCGCGGCCGCGTCAGCCAACTCCGCCGCCGCGTCAGCCAACTCCGCCGCCGCAAAATAAGCGAAAGTCCACCGCAGCGTCGACTAGTACTCTGCAGAGCGGTTCGGGTAAGAAAGCGAGGAAGATGACACCGCCGCCTCCTCCGCCGCCTCCTACTACCAAGTTATCCTTGAAACGGAAGAAGTCTCCGCCGAAGCCGGTATATTCTCCGGAAGCGATACAGTGGGCCTATGAATTTCTTACGCAGCCATCGCAGTATCAGATGAACATGAACGATGACTATGTACGCGTTCTGGTGCGTAACGCTAGAAGAGTGCGGGAGGAACGAAGACGGGCTGCGGGTGCAACACAGAAGCGAGACGTTTCCCAGCTCGGAATGCAGGCGGGACAATCGGTCGCCCCACTCAGAGTGTACGCCAGTGGTGCACAGACAGAAATTGAGAAGCAAGCTCAAGAAATAGGTATCTCTGTTTCAGCCCTTCGCACCTTACAATCGGGCGGCACTATCGGGTTTGGTGAATTGGCGCGACAATATGTTAGAGGGCAACCTCTGATCGACTCTTCTCACCTGCGCCTCCTACCAGCAAGAATGCACCAGTTACATGATTGGTACATGTCTTACACGGCCAATAATGATGGAGACTATATCTATGTAAAAATTCAAAAGTCTCATTATGGCCCAGGTGATGATGAGCTTCATATTGAGCTCCCAGAATTATTCCAGTTATTCAATTTTGACGCCCTCGACAAATCTATCGTCAGTGCCTATTGTCTGTAAGTGATTAATTTATGCATGTCATTAATTCTCTAGCTTAGCTTGTTTTTCATTGCCTGTAATTATCCTTATCACTATATTCTTTTCTAATATATTATTATGCAGACTTAAGGTTATACAAGCTCGGAAGCTTGGAGTTGATAATAACATTGGGTTCATTGACCCAAATCGAGTTCATCATCATGGTATATTAAATTACCTAGAGAATACGGAGGAGCTTTTGCTCTCATACTTAATGCCGCAATATTACAAAACCTACGTACTATTTCCTTACAACTTCGAGTGAGTTTTTTAATTACTGCCTTGTCGATATTCAATAATTTGCTTACTCCATGTTAAGTGTAATTGATGAGTTATTGACGTATATAAACATGCGCAGATATCACTGGATACTTCTTGAGATTGAGGTTGAACGGGCAAAAGTATGCATATACGATCCATTAGGCAAACCGATTGAGAAGTTAATTGACTTGCAACTAATGCTCCAGCGGTAATTTCAATCATTATTGTGGCCTGTTCCGTTCTAATATACGAAATTAATAACTTATTTAATCATTTTCTATACCGTACAGGGTTTGGGACAAGTTCACCGGATTCCACAAGGGTGTACGTAAGGATCTAACTTTTAAACAAGAAGAGGTAAGTAGTCATAGCTAGGTCCGCGCATCTCTTTAAATATTCTAGTTCCTAATACCATTTTTATTATCTTCTATTATTATTTAATTGAATCCTATCATATTCTCTCTTAAAGTGTGCGACGCAGCAACAAGGCACTAATTTATGTGGATTCTATGTCTGCGAGTTCATGCGTTCACACATCAATGAGCGGCGAAATGAATGGCAATCTGTACGTAAAGAATATATTCAAACTTTTTTATTCAATTTTGTTCACTTTTCTGATGATTAATATAATAATGTTGTTGATATCTCCTTTACAGTTTGAAAACATCCGGAACCGCCTAGATGCAAAAGACCGTCTACTCCCAATTGCGGAGGAGCTGTCAGGCTTTCTGATGGACTATGTGCTTCAGAGGGGGGCGGAATGCAGTACTCAAGCAGCTCTGAAGAGCAAGGGCGAATGCAGTACTAAAACAGCTCGAAAGTAGTGCCTCCCCGATTGTAAATATTAGTTTCGGAGTACTATTTGTTTGAAACTTGTTTGAAATGAAATAGTAATATCCTCTATACTTTTTAGTAGCGTGTAATATGTTAACGCAACTTGTTTGAAATGAAATACTAATATCGACATCAAAATACAAAATAAAAAGTACAACAGAAAACACAAAAGAAAAAGAAAAACAGAACAGGAAATGAAACAGAAAAGAGAGGAAAGAAAAAATAAAAAATAAAACATTGTCCCGGTTCGTATTACGAACCGGGACAAAAGGTAGGCCTGCGGACGCTCGCTCCGCGGCCCACGTGGTTGGGCATTTGGCCCCGGGTCGTGGCGTGCCCGGGACAAAAGGCCACCCCCTTTTGTCCCGAACACGTTGTCCCGGGTGCAAGACCGGGACAACGAGCCCTTACGGCCCGGGACCAATTGCCTGTTCTCTACTAGTGGGAGTCATCTATGTTACAAAAGATAGCACGAATACGATGAAGAGCGGAAAATCAAACCAACGGGGACACGAGATTTAACGTGCAAAACCTCTCCAAACAAAGGAGAGGAAAAAACCACGGGCGCCAGCCAGCAATACTACACTATATCGGGGTGACAAACGCCGTGGGTTTACAATGTATGGCTTACCCCAACAGGCGACTTAGAAGATGTATTTATAGTGGGCAGAACTCTAAGTCGGTTGCGATCCGACTCGGACACGATCCGTACCGTACCGCCCAAGCCTACCGGCGACGGGCCTCCGCTTCGCTCCGAAGTTAGCCGCTCACTCCATATCGTCATATGAATTTGGATCACCATAAAACAACACTCCACCTTGAGACAAATTCCATCTTGTAGCATGAACGAGAACCTTCACCCCTGAAACAACAAAGAGAACATTTTCGACGCCAAATAGACTCTTGGTCTAGACAGTGATACCAACTAAGTCTGAGCATAGCTCAAACTTAGTGACAGGAACACGTTTTGTCATCATATCAGCCGGATTATCATGAGTACTAATCTTGCATACCTTCAGCTTACCCTGTGCAACAACATCACGCACATAATGGTATTTGATGTCAATGTGCTTTGTTCTCTCATGCAACATCTGATACTTAGTAAGGTAAATGGCACTCTGACTATCACAAAACAGGTTAATGCAAGTATAAACTACACAAAGCTCAGCAAACAAACCTTTCAACCAAACAGTTTCTTTAACTGCTTCTGCAATGGCCATGTATTCAGCCTCCATGGTGGATTGGGCAACAACCGGCTGAAGTGTTGCCTTCCAACTAAGAGCACAAACACCAATGGTGAACACATAACCTGTGTGAGGGACCTCCTCTTATCCAAATCGGCAGCAAAATCTGAATCACATAGCCTACGAGTCCCTCACCAGCTCTGCCAAACTTCAATCAAGCATCAGACGTGCCACGGAGGTACCTGAAAATCCACTGAACAGCTTTCCAATGTTCTTTACCAGGATTAGCCATGTATCTACTCACCAAACTCATAGCATATGACAAATCAGGACGAGAGCAGACCATAGCATACATCAAGGAACCAACAACACTAGAATATGGGACTGTCGACATGTACTCAAAATCCTCATCCGTATTAGGACATTGTAAAGCTGATAATTTAAAATGAGAGGCAATAGGAGTACTAACAGACTTTGCATCATGCATGTTGAAACGATGAAGAACTTTCTTAATGTAACTTTGCTGACTAAGATATAAGAACCTAGACTTTCTGTCACGTGTAATTTCCATACCTAGGATTTTCTTAGCAGCACCAAGATCCTTCATCTCAAATTCGCTATGCTCTTGGCAGCAATCAACATATCATCAACATATAACAGCAAGTATATAGGCGATCCTTCAACAAACTTAATGTATACACAGCTATCAAATTCAGACCTCTTAAAGCCACGTGACAACATAAACGAATCAAACCTTTTATACCATTGTCGAGGAGATTGTTTCAAACCGTACAGGGACCTTTTCAACTTACACACAAGATACTCCTTACCCGGCACTATGAACCCTTCTGGCTGATCCATGTATATCTCCTCCTCCAACTCTCCATGCAGAAACGCAGTTTTAACATCTAACTGCTCATGCTCAAGATCATGCATAGCAACAGTGGAGAAAAATGTCCGAATATAACTATGCTTGACAACCGGAGAGAAAACATCATTGTAATCAATACCTGGGATTTGACTGAAACTTTTTGCCACTAACCTTGCCTTAAATCTTGGAGGCTCACTTGAAGATAAACCCTCCTTTCTCTTGAAGATCCACTTACAGCGGACAGCCTTCTTTTGTTTAGGCAAGCGCACAACATGCCATGTGCCATTCTTCTCAAGTGACTGCATCTCCTCTTGCATAGCGGATATCCACTTCTCACGATCACTTGTAGCAATAGCTTCAGTATACGTGGACGGCTCATGTCCATGCTCCACCTGTTCTGCACAACCACTAGTAGAAAACAGCCTAACAGTCCCGGTTTTTAAGGGCCTTTTGTCCCGGTTTAAAAACCGGGACTGCGGAATCGGGACTAAAGGCCAACCCCTTTAGTCGCGGTCTCGTCTGCAACTGGGACAAATAGCATCCACGTGGGCTCGCAGGCGAGCTGCTCAGGCGATAACCTTTTGTCCCGGTCTGTATTACAAACCGGGACTAAAAGTTCGAGAGGTTTTAGGTTTTAGGTTTTTTTTATTTTGTTTTCTGTTTTCTGTTTTATTTATGATTTAAGCTATTATTCGTACGGTACAATTTACACACATCGATGCATATATTGTATGACGAGTCTAAATTAAGCATACATGCATATATAATATAACGAGTCAGTCGTACAAACATATATATACATTCGATCATATATACACACGAGTGTCTTCCGAACACGAGAATTACATGAATATCACTTATGGGTTTTCATGGTATTCTCCTATTGGGGCTATGACCTCGTCAAGCAAAAAACCAGCAATTTCCTCTTGAACTTCTCTTATGCGTTGCTTTGCTGGGAGTTGCGACCGTGAAGCCACATTCTGTATCAAATAGAAGGTCGATATGAATATATAAATTGTCATTAACAAAAGTAAAACTCTGAATATATATATTAATGTTGAACGTACATGTGGAGAAGTCCGCGCACTGACACACGTGCGCACGTACTCGCAAACGAAGTATCCAAATAGATTAGTCGCCGGTGGCTGTTTCTCGCACTTTACGAAAATAGAGTTGAATCAAATAATAATGAAACAGGACAATCCGATATTAAAACTTGAATTAAAATGAGTACTATACTTACGGGGATTTGTTTAAAGGTCAGCTCTGATTTAAAATGACCACCCTCAGATCTTGTGAACCGCTTCCATACCCTACAAATAAAATGAATAAAGAAGATATTAATAACTAGAACACAGGAAAATAAATAGGCCGATATAGTGTAATAACGATTGAAATTACTTTTGGAGCATATCAGTAATGCTTACGTAATACTCCAAGGTATGCGCTATTGAGTCCTCGATCTCAACTATCCCACGGTCAATTTGAATGTTAAAGAGAATCCAGTGGTAGCTGCACACGTTCATCAACATTTAGTCAGAGCGAAAAGTTAATATGTACACGACAGTAAGAACACTCTCACCTAAAGTTGTAAGGAAACAAAATCACATCTTTATAATTTTGTTGCTTCAATGTATTGAACAAGTTGTTCTCCGTTTCCTCCGGAAACTGTTCTAGGTTATGTACATGAACTCGATCCGGGTCAACGAACCCAACTTGATAATTAGGCATCCTCTTACATTCGAGAATCTTCTTTCTGCATAATAGCATATGAACGAATGTATGTAGTGAGACTTAATTAGCTAGAGACTTAATTAATAACAGAAATAAAAATTAATCACTTACAGACAATAGCAGCTCATGATACATTTGTCGAGGGCTTCCATATTGAATAACTGCCATAATTCATCAAAATCAATATGGATTGTCTGTTCTCCGATGAAGTAATGTTCATCTTTATATGTAAGAGACATCATTGTTTGGCCGTCTTTTGTGCGCTCCATGTACCACTGATGTAATTCTCGCATCCTTGGAGGTAGCAGTGCCAACTCCGCCTCCGTGACCAGTTCCTTCCCCATGACAAATTGCCTTGCCAGGGGAGCCATGCCGGTTTCAACTAGGCCTAGCATTTCACCAATCGTCAGACCAGGAATTTCTTCAAACTGTTCTGGTAATACAATTGGGGATGCCACCTTCAACGGAACGATCGATTGTTTTTTCTGTTGTCCAAGCTGGGCAACGTCGGCTCTCTGCTGCCTCTTATTCTCCGTGGGACGACCCTTGGGGAGCGGTGACACTTTCTCCTTAGTAGGCGGAGTCGGGCACTTCCGCTTTACTCCAATGTACTGAGTAGGCGGCGCCGAAGATCGAGTCCGCTGATGCAGCGTGGAAGATGTGGGAGCCTTTGGCGCAGATGAGGAAGCCTTAGTCGCATATGAGGGAGCCTTAGGCGTAGATGAGGGAGCCTAGGCGCAGATGAGGGAGCCTTCTGAAAGAGCATTTTCCCTCATGTGTGGTTTTGGTAATTATATGACAATCTCTATGGACTAATGCTTGCATTGAGATATCTTATAGATCGTGTCCATGAGAATAGTGGAGTTCATGTGTTGGACTCTTGAAGCTTATTTGATGACCAAGGTTCCATTCCATGATGTATATGGTGGATGGTCATGTGTTGAAGTTGAGATGTGCAAGACCAAGAGAAGACTCTTGAAGATATCCTATGCTTGGTGCTTGCGATGGATACATGAAGACGGAGCTTAGCGAGACTCTCCCATTATGTGTATGGGGGAGTATTTGGAGAAGTCTTCATCAAGCATGTGCTTGGACGCGCAATCAAGAAAGAAGATCCACTTGAAGAGATCAAGATAGTCATCATCTAGCTCAAGTGGAATGCTCAAGGCAAAGGTATGATCTTGATAGGGCTATAGGATAGATAGGCGTACTATCAAGAGGGGCTCTCGAGTGAGTAACTTGATCGCATCTTTGTGGAGAGCTCAAACCTTTGCATACTTGGCATATCATATTTCTTGGTTCTTATTTGGCTTTTATCCATGTGAGGAATTAGAGCTTGGTTCATCTTCATGCCAAGCTCTAGATCATCCAAATCGGGATTTCATTCGTTCATCTTGTTGTATTTTGGATGTTGGGTTTTGGTGCTTGTCGTGTTCCTCAAGACAAGCCCAAGTGCTTCGAAAACGGTTTTACTTTGGCAAACTTCTTGCGTTTTCGGTGGCGGAAATATTGCCGGTTCGACCATGAGGAAAGTCCCACACCTTGCCATGTGTGGTGACTTTGCTCTATTTATGGGATGCAATATTTCCATGAGCCCTGTGCTCGTCGCTATCTTTCCAACAAAGTTGGTTTCACCTCATTCGGAGTTCATTTGCAAAAGTTATAGCGGTTTTAGTTTGGCTGTTCTGAACCGGATTATTGGGGCCGGATATTTCGTTCCACCGGAATTTCCGGTTCCCCAACTCGTCCAAGAAATCGGCTAAGGAAAGAAGGAAAAGAGGTGCTGGACTCAACCGGAAATTGTGGTCGGATATTTTGATGACCCGGAATTTCCGAGTTGCCCTCAAAGAGCCTCGCGAAAACGGCTAAGGAAAGTTTGTTTTTGGTTCTGACTCCAGCCGGAATTTCAGCTCGGAAATTTCATGGACTCGGAATTTCCGGTTGACCGGAATTTCCGAGTCTCACTTATACCGGAATTTCCGAGTTTCGAAACAGCCAACGGCTATATTTCCTGGAGAGGTATAAATACCCCTCCCCTTCTTCTTCCTCAGCACATCCAAGGCAGCACGTTTTCCCTCTCTCTCCTACTCCATTGTTGACCTTGGAAAGCTCACTTCCCTCTCAATCCCTCCATAGATTCTTGCATATTCTTTAGGGAAAGTTGAGAGGAGATCTAGATCTACAATCCTACCAATCCATCTCTCCTCTAAGTGAGGGGAACCTAGTGGATCTAGATCTTGGAGTTCCTTTGTGGTTCTTCTCTTTGTTCTTCCTCTCTTCTCCCCCCACAAGCATTAGTTGCTTTTGGTGGGATTTGGGAGTGAAGGATTTGACTCCTTTGTGGTTTCTTGTGTTCTTCCTCTCTTATTCCCCCATAAGCATTTGTTGCTTTGTTGGAATTTGAGAGTGAAGGACTTGAGCACTTCGTGTGCTCTTGCCATTGCATTTGCATCGGTTTGAGCCCTCCACGAGGATTCGTGGTGGTGTTACTTGTGAGCTTGTTACTCTTGGGTCATTGGACCCTAGACGCCTTTTGTGGCCGGCCTTTTGTGGCCAAGACCTTTTGTGGTCAAGACCTTTTGTGGTCACTTGAGAGCCCCCAATTAAGTTGTGGGTGTGTGCCTCAAGACTTGGGAGCCCCCAATTAAGTTGTGGGTGTGTGCCTCAAGATTGTTGTAAGGGATTCGATCTCCGCCCAAAAGGGGATCAATAGTGGAAGGTGAACTCGCAACCTTCTGTGGTTGAGTTCATCAGGAGAAGAAGGTGAGCCTTGGTGGCGTTGCGGCTAACCTGTTGTGGTTGCGCACACCTCTCCAACGAGACGTACACCCTTTGGGTGGAACTCGGGAATACATCCTCGTCTCCGCGTGCCTCGGTTACTTCTATACCCGAGCTCTTTACTTATGCACTTTACATTGTGATAGCCTTCGTGCTTGAAGTCATATATATATCTTACTATCACCTTGTTACTTGTATTGCTTAGCATAAGTTGTTGGTGCACATAGGTGAACCTAGTATATTTAGGTTGTATGCTTGCTAAAGTAAAACACTAGTTTTATTCCGCCTTTATCAAGCATACCGGAATTTCCGGTCCATCTTGACTCGGAATTTCCGGTTGACCGGAATTTCCGAGTCTCACTTATACCGGAAATTCCGGCTCCCCGGAAAAAGTTTTTAATCGCCTATTCACCCCCCCCCCCCCTCTAGGCGACATCTGTCCGTTCAATTGGTATCAGAGCCAGGTTATCTCATTATTAGGACTAACCGCCTAGAGATAAAGATGTCGTTTAGAGATCTAGTGCACAATCCCACTTATAGATTCGATGGCACAAATTATGATGTTTGGAAAATTCGCATGCTTAATCTTTTTAGAGACATGGGTTCAAATTTAGAGAGTATTGTAGATATGGGTTTTTCTCCTCCAAAGGATTCACAAGAATTATCTTTAGAGGATGAGAAAAACTCTTATCTCGATACTCTAGCATCTAATGGTCTCATATGTGCTTTGAGCGATGTAGTCCTTGCGTCAATCATGCCTTTTCGGAGCGCTCATGAATTATGGACAAAACTTCAAGATATATATGAGGTGTCCAACATTTCCAAGGATGATTGTCTTCCTTCCACATCCGGACGTGATGAGCTCACGTCTTCCTCCGCTTCACCGACATGTGGTTTGCCACAAGGTAATGATATGGTGAGTGGTGATAGAAATTGCATTCTTGATGGTGAATCCACTATTAACTATACTTCTTACCCATCTTATTGCAATGCTCTATCTTTGGACTTAAACACCTCTAGCACTTCAAATGTCATAAATGCTAGTGTTGATAGTCCTTGCATATCATGTAGTAGTTGCTTAACTAAATCTCATGATGATATGCTTTCCTTGTCTTGTTGCCATGATCAAAATGTTTCTATTTCCTCTAGTACTTGTTTGGCTAACAATGTAAAGGAATCCCAACAATTGTTGGAACAAGACATGGACCTCAATGGTGTTTCAAGTAACTCTTCATTATCTTCATCCACTACTCTCATTTGCCTTATGGCTAAGGAGTCTAAGGTATCTCCTAACTTGAATTCCAATACATCTCATGATAATGATGAGGATGATGATGATGATGATGATGATGATACTAGTCTTGAAATCAAACAAGAAATTATTGCATTTGATAATTTCATGACTAACTTGCAAGGAGTTGGCAAGAAACACTTTGGCCTTCTTATGAGCCGTATAGGTGAGCTTGAGGATGTTCTTGAGCTAAAAGGTGAGATTGAGAGAGAATTTGGTGTTGGAAGTTCATCTATACCCTTTAAGATTAATTTGAGCTATGTGCTTTGCTTTTAAGCAAAAATCTTATCGGTGTGTTTATGACTTCCTCTTGGATATCATGTTTTTACCTTGTACCTAGTTTTGTGTGTGCATGTTTCTTTGATTGACTTAGTGTCTACCTAGAAACTTATACACATGAGAGTAGTTACGTCTTTAATTGGTATTCAAAATCTTTAGTGATCACCTTTTATTACTTTCTTGATTCTTTGGTGATCGCTAAAAGGCACAAGCTTTGTTTTTCTATTGGAATCACATTGCCTCTTAATAAGCTTGTGGTCCTATGTGATGTATCCTCTTTGGTGTGCATTGTTTGCGAAATACATGATATGCACTATGTGCCTCATATTTTGAAAGACTATAGTGATGCCTTAGCTCATCCTTGTTTTAGTCTCCTAAAATGTATTTCCATGTCACACCCATCCTTTCTTGTTTGAGCAAGTCTTCATTTATCACTTCTTTCTCTTGTTGCTCAACATTTGTCTGTGTTCAAAATTATCTAGGAGGGAGTGAGGATTCCATGTTATGCACACTATATTGAAATACAAATCTTTCATTGTGCATGTACCTTGGGGAGTTCCCTCTTTATTTTTAGAACACTTGGTTGATCTTATCATAATATCTTCTTGTGCTCAATTGTTTTTCTTGGATCCTTTGATTGCTTGCTTCTTTGTGAATGCATCTTTTCTTTTGCAATTGGTATCCTTCTAGTGGATTTCAATTGTTATCTTTCTTGTGCAATCGTTGGATCCTCAATATAGTTTGACCCCCTCCATCTATTCGTCATTGGATATGTGCATTTGATTTCACTCACATTATGAGAAATGCACACTTTATGAAGGAGATCTTATTATGTTGTCCTTCTAAATCTTTTCGCCCATTTCGGCAATCGTTGCCAATGGGGGAGAAGTTTTGGAGGGTTGTATGGAATTGGCTTTGTACTTTGCTATTGGCCTTTGCATTCGTTGCTTGGTTTTATATATAGTGGAAACTCCACCATCGGTAATGGTTGACAATATATGCAATGAATTCATGTTCATACACACGTGCATAAATTATGGGGGAGTTTGCACTATATATGTGGATGGACTAACATCACATACCTTTGTAGTATTTGATGTTAGTACAACCACTCTTGTTCGTTAAATTCCATATTATTAACCCTCTCAAAAGAGATTGTCATCAATTACCAAAATGGGGGAGATTGAAAGAGCATTTTCCCTCATGTGTGGTTTTGGTAATTATATGACAATCTCTATGGACTAATGCTTGCATTGAGATATCTTATAGATCGTGTCCATGAGAATAGTGGAGTTCATGTGTTGGACTCTTGAAGCTTATTTGATGACCAAGGTTCCATTCCATGATGTATATGGTGGATGGTCATGTGTTGAAGTTGAGATGTGCAAGACCAAGAGAAGACTCTTGAAGATATCCTATGCTTGGTGCTTGCGATGGATACATGAAGACGGAGCTTAGCGAGACTCTCCCATTATGTGTATGGGGGAGTATTTGGAGAAGTCTTCATCAAGCATGTGCTTGGACGCGCAATCAAGAAAGAAGATCCACTTGAAGAGATCAAGATAGTCATCATCTAGCTCAAGTGGAATGCTCAAGGCAAAGGTATGATCTTGATAGGGCTATAGGATAGATAGGCGTACTATCAAGAGGGGCTCTCGAGTGAGTAACTTGATCGCATCTTTGTGGAGAGCTCAAACCTTTGCATACTTGGCATATCATATTTCTTGGTTCTAGTTTGGCTGTTCTGAACCGGATTATTGGGGCCGGATATTTCGTTCCACCGGAATTTCCGGTTCCCCAACTCGTCCAAGAAATCGGCTAAGGAAAGAAGGAAAAGAGGTGCTGGACTCAACCGGAAATTGTGGTCGGATATTTTGATGACCCGGAATTTCCGAGTTGCCCTCAAAGAGCCTCGCGAAAACGGCTAAGGAAAGTTTGTTTTTGGTTCTGACTCCAGCCGGAATTTCAGCTCGGAAATTTCATGGACTCGGAATTTCCGGTTGACCGGAATTTCCGAGTCTCACTTATACCGGAATTTCCGAGTTTCGAAACAGCCAACGGCTATATTTCCTGGAGAGGTATAAATACCCCTCCCCTTCTTCTTCCTCAGCACATCCAAGGCAGCACGTTTTCCCTCTCTCTCCTACTCCATTGTTGACCTTGGAAAGCTCACTTCCCTCTCAATCCCTCCATAGATTCTTGCATATTCTTTAGGGAAAGTTGAGAGGAGATCTAGATCTACAATCCTACCAATCCATCTCTCCTCTAAGTGAGGGGAACCTAGTGGATCTAGATCTTGGAGTTCCTTTGTGGTTCTTCTCTTTGTTCTTCCTCTCTTCTCCCCCCACAAGCATTAGTTGCTTTTGGTGGGATTTGGGAGTGAAGGATTTGACTCCTTTGTGGTTTCTTGTGTTCTTCCTCTCTTATTCCCCCATAAGCATTTGTTGCTTTGTTGGAATTTGAGAGTGAAGGACTTGAGCACTTCGTGTGCTCTTGCCATTGCATTTGCATCGGTTTGAGCCCTCCACGAGGATTCGTGGTGGTGTTACTTGTGAGCTTGTTACTCTTGGGTCATTGGACCCTAGACGCCTTTTGTGGCCGGCCTTTTGTGGCCAAGACCTTTTGTGGTCAAGACCTTTTGTGGTCACTTGAGAGCCCCCAATTAAGTTGTGGGTGTGTGCCTCAAGACTTGGGAGCCCCCAATTAAGTTGTGGGTGTGTGCCTCAAGATTGTTGTAAGGGATTCGATCTCCGCCCAAAAGGGGATCAATAGTGGAAGGTGAACTCGCAACCTTCTGTGGTTGAGTTCATCAGGAGAAGAAGGTGAGCCTTGGTGGCGTTGCGGCTAACCTGTTGTGGTTGCGCACACCTCTCCAACGAGACGTACACCCTTTGGGTGGAACTCGGGAATACATCCTCGTCTCCGCGTGCCTCGGTTACTTCTATACCCGAGCTCTTTACTTATGCACTTTACATTGTGATAGCCTTCGTGCTTGAAGTCATATATATATCTTACTATCACCTTGTTACTTGTATTGCTTAGCATAAGTTGTTGGTGCACATAGGTGAACCTAGTATATTTAGGTTGTATGCTTGCTAAAGTAAAACACTAGTTTTATTCCGCCTTTATCAAGCATACCGGAATTTCCGGTCCATCTTGACTCGGAATTTCCGGTTGACCGGAATTTCCGAGTCTCACTTATACCGGAAATTCCGGCTCCCCGGAAAAAGTTTTTAATCGCCTATTCACCCCCCCCCCCTCTAGGCGACATCTGTCCGTTCACCTTCGGTGCAGATCGAGGCGGCGATGGTTGAGGTGGAGGTGAGGGAGCCTTAGGCGGCGATGGTCGAGGTGCAGGTGAGGGAGCCTTAGGCGGCGATGATCGAGGTGCAGGTGAGGGAGCCTTAGGCGGCGATGATCGAGGTGAAAGTGAGGGAGCCTTAGGCGGCGATGATCGACGTGGAGGTGAGGGAGCCTTAGTCGGCGATGGTCGAGGTGAAGGTGAGGGAGCCTTAGGCGGCGATGATCGACGTGGAGGTGAGGGAGCCTTAGGCGGCGATGATCGAGGTGAAGGTGAGGGAGCCTTAGGCGGCGATGATCGAGGTGGAGGTGATGGAGCATCAGGCCGCGATGATCGACGTGGAGCTGAGGGAGCCTTAGTCCTTTGCTTCGAGCCTGGAAATATGATGTATTTCTTTTTCCATAAAATAACTCCATGCAAGACTTCTCCCAGGGTCGACTCCCCTTCAGGGCCAACGAAGTCAATCTCCAATGTCTCACATCCGGATAGAATTTCATCCACCCCGACACGAGCATACCCAGCTGGAATCTCGCGGCCATGCCAACGCACTGCAGGATCAACTTTCAAAGCAAAGCCGACGGCCACCTTCATGGATATATTCTTCAATGGCTGGTGTAGCTCACAATCAGTCTTCTCTTCGATATTGTCCACGGGGTAGCGCTCCATCGGTGACACATCAACCTGTGCATCATCAACGCTGACATGCAACGCCGTGGAAGCCATGCTGCTTCTCCGGCAGTCGGGTGTGGGATCTATGTACATGTGTTCTCCCTCTGGACGGCTTGATATTTGCTCCTGCATCTGAGAATACAGCGCAAAGAGCTGCTCGTTCTTTTCTTCCACATTCTTCAGCCGGTCTGCCGCCTGCTGCTCCCTCCTCTTCTGTGCTCTCGCTCGGCTTCTATAAGTGTTTATGTTCTCATGAAACCCTATCTTCCAAGTAACACATCCATAGTCGTGCTCAGGATTTTTGAGTGCCTTTGTCAGTTCGTCGTTATCTCTATCAGGAACAAAAGTTCCCGCCTCCACCTCGGCTATTGCTGTTTCAAGATCCTTGAGGGGAGTCAACACTGCTTTCTTCGTCGGATCACGAAGAACCAACTCCCTTGTTTCCATATCCAACGTCATACCATGCGCCATTAGGAAATTTCCTGCTCTTTCGGGCACTTTCTCTGTACCTGGAGATAGCCCATTTGCCTTAATTTCAGCCTTAAGTTTATCCCACTTAGGCCTGGCAGTCCTGTAGCCACCTGTCCCCAGATTATGATGATATATCTTCAGCGCGGCATTATCCGCATTCTTTTTCGACCGTGCTATAGCTTCTTCTGATTCCTTGTACGTCTTAAAATCATCCCATTGAGCACGTAACCTCTCTTGAGTTCCCTTGAACTCCGGAGTAATTTTCCCGCTCTTGACATAAGTCGCCCACAATCTTTTCTTGTGGTTACAGAATTGTGTGGCCATCTTCTTAAGGATCCACGCCTTCACTTTGTCCATCATGGCCTTTGTTTGCTCCGGGGTGTCCATCTTCGGCAGAGTGAAGTGTGATATCAGCTTCTCCCAAATAGATTTCTTTAATTCGTCAGAGACAAAACTTAGATTGTCGGCTCTTGCTGGCTTATTCCATTCTCGACAGGTGATCGGGATCATATCCCTAACAAGAACTCCTGCTTGATTTGTAAATGCTGTCACGCTCTTTTTGGGCTCCAAAGGGATCACATCGGCACTGACTACATCAATCCTCATGTGCATGTTCTCGTCCCACTTTTTGGTCGGGCCCCTTGGAGTGGAGGATTTGTTCGATTTGGAGGTCTACAAAAAACATTCGTTTAATATATGCTCAATGTGTGAAGGTCTAACTAGTGATATATATCATGAGCAAAGACTTAAATATTTACATCGGAGGACTTGCAGGTTGAGGGCCCAGCGCTAGTATCGACATCAATACTTGATTGCGGGTTGTCTCCTTGTAACAAATCTTCCAACACGCAATACCCATCATCATTAAGATATTGTGAGCCGTCATCTACAAAGTTCTCTACATCTTCTGATCGGCTTTCCCCTATCATGTTCAGCAATGCATCTTCCTGAGGATCTCTACCGTTACCGTTGTGGTCCATAGCTTTAACTATAAAGAAAAAGGATTAAATAAAGATTAAAAGTAGTAGCAATAACAACAAAGAGGGACATTGAAAGTAGTAGTAGCAATAACATCAATTAGTTACAAGTCATAATAATATATATCGCATCCATAATACATCACGCTAATCAAAATGGACGTCGAACCGCCGGAAACATGCCGCGTGCGGTGAAAACCCAAAGTGAAGGAACCCAAACAGGATCATAACTAATGTGAGATCCCTGAAGATGCTGCCAAGTGTTGGACGGACGGACATCCAACGCGACCATGTACCGACGGACGTGCTCGTCCTCCGCCCTGACACGACGACGTACCAACTCCTCGGGGGGTGGCACCCTCTGTACCCGTCGGGGCCCACGTGACCGCCACCAAAGAAGCTCCGGGTCGACGACGGTTCCCTCATTCCTCACCAATCTGCGCACACCGGAAGGTAGCACCTCCCAGTGCCAACCCGGCGGAGCCCAGTCCTGGACATCCATAGTCCCGTCCATGTTGAAACTATGAATATTTAAATTAACTCTTAAAATCCAAGACATTGTATAAAACATTGTAAAATTCAAAGACATTGAATTAAATTCCAACATATTGCTAAATTCTAAATTCAACTACTAAGTCCTAAAACAATAGTTATAAATTATAAATTCTAAATTGAAGACCTAAATCAACTAAATTCCTATTGCTAAGAAACAACAATTTGCTAAGACACTAAAATACTATAACAATTTGCTAAGACACTAAAACAATATTTCTAAATTCCTAAATTCTAAATTGAAGACACTAAATTCCTAAATCAATCAACTAAATTCAACTAAGTACTAAAACAATATTTCTAAATTCTAAATTGAAGACACTAAAATACTATAGCAATTTGCTAACACACTAATTAAATTCCTAAATCAACTAAATTCCTAAAACAATTTCACTAAATCAACTAACCCTAACCCTAGCCCTAACACTAAGTGATCGAGGGGAGAGGTCGGAATGCTCACCGGCTGCGACGACGACGACGAGCTCGACGGGGACGGGGACGACGAGCTCGGCGGCGCGGCGTTGAGGGAGAAGAAGAGGAAGCGGGGACGGCGATCTCGGCAGCGGTGGCGTTGACGGACGGCGGCGCAGCGGACGGCGGCTCGCGGCAGCGGACGGCGGCGAGGCGGAGCTTGGCAGCGGACGGCGGCGAGATCGATTTGGGCAGCCTGGCGGCGTCCTTGCGGTTCCTTAGCGCTGTCCCGGTTCGTGGATTGAACCGGGATTGCGCAGAGGGAGTATTTATACAGCAGACCTTTAGTCGCGGTTCGTGGCTCCAACCGCGACGACCTGCTGAGTTTTCGGCCGCTCAGTTTTCGCGCGCGGTGCCACACCTTTAGTCGCGGTTCGTGGCTCCAACCGCGACTAAACGTGTGTTTTTGCGCCAAATCTCAATTATTTTTCATTTTGTGATTTCAAAAGAGGTTGAACATACATTTGAATAAATTCTGACTACAAATTTGGATTCTGACAAAACTTTGAACATGAAGAGTGTTTCAATTTGAATAACTAATATAAAATCATTTTCTGATTCTTAAAATAATTTTATAATAATAACCATTTTGCCATTTTCAATTAAATATGAGGTAAACTCAGATCTTTTGCATTATATTTTATAATTAAACTAATAATAACTTGAAATAAGGCGGCATGATGGCGCGGAATACATTATTACAGCTTCTGACACATAGAGTTACATAAAAGGTTTAACATTATTACACATCAACTAGTGTTTCGCTTTCTTATATGCGCTGTGTAACCATGGAGAATCTTCATTGTTTAACCTGATAGTTGGGTCAATGTTGACTTTGAAGGGTGAGATTTCATCAAACTTATTGTAATCTTCTGACATGTCTGTCTTGTCCTCCACTCCCACGATATTTCTTTACCCTGAAAGAACTATGTGGCGCTTGGTATCACCGGATAATGTTTTGTCTTGCTTTTCTTTTCTTTTATTCAGTCTAGTAGACATATCCTTCACATAAAAAACTTGAGCGACATCATTGGCTAGGACGAATGGTTCGTTTAGGTACCCAAGATTCTGGAGATCCACCGTTGTCATTCCGTACTGGGTATCTACATGTACCCCTGTCATCTTGACCCATTTGCACCGAAACAAAGGGATCTTAAAAGAAGGTCCATAGTCAAGTTTTCATATCTCCTCTATGTAACCATAATATGTGTCCTTACTTCCATCGTCGTTTGTTGCATCAAAGCGGACACCGCTGTTTTGGTTGGTGCTCTTTTTATATTGTGTCATCGTGTAAAATGTATTCCCATTTATCTCGTACCCTTGGAAAGTTGATATGGTCGAAGATGGTCCGCTGCCAAGTCGAACAACTCCATGTCAACAGTGTTGTTATTCATGAGATGTGCTTGCAACCAACCGCTGAAATTCGCCTTGTGTGCTTCTGTTATCGAGGAGTCATCCATCTCCGGGTTTTTGGACCGTACAATATTCATGTGTTTCTCAATATAAGGAGCCAACAATAATTCTGAGTCCCAACACAGTACGACAACACTAGTTTGCACACTTTAAAAAACCGTACATGGCGATTATAATCGCGACTAGGAGAACAATGACACCGAATGAGAAATGTAGGAACATTTCATTTCGGAGAGCTGCCTTTTTCATCTTATTAATCTTCAACCTCGTTCTTTCCCTAGTTTCACGAGTCTGGATCATGTGTCCATCGATGATATCCGCCAAATCCAACTCTATTTCCCCCTTCTTTTCCACAACCATGTCTCTTTTTTCGTTCAGAGTTTTTAAATCTTGCTTCATCTTGTGGATTGTATCATGAGCTAGCCTTAGCTTCTCTTCGGTCCTACTCAAATTTTCATCGGTCTTTCTCTTCTCCTCTCTTGTAAAATTTAATTCTTCTAGGAGAATGACTTTTCCTTGTAGACAATGTTGAAACTGGACACATCCATCACGAATGCCGCACTCACATACTGATTCCTAATATTTATAATTGGAAAATTTAAATTAGGAAATTCTCACCCTAAATTAAAAATTATTTTTATATTACAGAGACGCCATGACATCTAGATGTACTAATAATACCTCATCCGAAAAGGAGGAGTTGTTCACGACGCCGTAGGGGACCTCGCTGTTGTCGACCATCGTATACGGCTGCGTTTCTCGGATATGTGACATATCATTATATACATATAAATAACTAAGTTGAGCTAAAGTTGAGCTATTGTTGAGCTATGTTGAGCTAAGTTGACCGTATCTTCACACATATGCAAACTAGCTAGGTAGCTAAAATTTGAGCTCACACTTGCCACAAAATTACTCCTAAAGCTAAATCCACCAATCTCTATACTTCTAAAGCATGGAATGAGCAAAAATTAGCAGTAAGAGATAATAGGATACAATGGCTAACCTTTTAGAAGGCAGGAAGCTTCAAATCTTCACAAATCGACGGCAACGCTGATGAACTCGAGCTCCACGCGAAGAACACGAAGAACAGCTCGAGCAGCTCTCCACACGCGCTCTGACCAGAAAATGCAACGGCTGGCTCGGGCGAGAGGGACGAAGTATATATAAAATGGGACTTTTAGTCCCGGTTTGTTACACGAACCGCGACTAAAACCTTTGGTCGCGGTTCGTATATCCAACCGGGACTAAAAGTTTGCCTGGAACCGGGACTGATAGGTTTCGACCTCGAGATGCCTTACTAGCCATTGGAACCGGGACTAATAGTATCTTTAGTCTGGGTTCCAGGCAGGACCGGGACTGAAGGGACTCAGGGCTCGAAACCGAAGCCCCATTTTCTACTAGTGAACTCAGAGCATAATTAACAATGTTACACTCCTCAATCAACCGTCTAGGTTTAACAATGTTCCTCCTTGTTCTGCGATCAGCGATGGACTGATTTTGTGGCTGCAAAACAGGAGGTGAGTGCTGAACAGTATCATTATCAGAATCATCTGACATATCAGCATCATTGTAAACAATGACATTATCCTTTTCAACAGAGTGCTCCACCTCCACACGAACCTGTTCCTCATCAGAACTATCTGAAACATCTGAGTACAACTTGTCAAAGTACATAACAGATTCATTGAAAACAACACTCCTGCTCATAAATGCCTTGTTAGTTTCAGGATTCCACAACTTATATCCTTTTACTCCCGAACCATAACTAATGAAAACAGACTTAATAGCTCTTGGCTCTAACTTTCCATTATCAACATGAGCATAAGCAGTGCAACCAAAAACCTTAAGCTGTGAATAATCAGCAGGAGTACCAGACCATACCTCAATGGGAGTTTTCTTGTCGAGGGGAATAGATGGTGACTTGTTTATCAAGTAACATGCGGTGGCAGCCGCCTCAGCCCAAAAACGCTTACTCATGCGAGCGTTAGATATCATGCAACGAGCTTTGGACATGATGGTCCTGTTCATCCGCTCCGCTCCACCATTCTGCTGGGGCGTGTACGGGATGGTGAGGTGCCTGACAATTCCTTCTGTTGTGCAAAAATCATTAAAAGCATTCGAACAAAATTCGCCACCATTATCAGTACGAAGTATTTTCACCTTCCTCTCAGTTTGCCTTTCTAGCATAGCTTTCCACTCTTTAAATGCAGCAAACGAATCATCCTTATTTTTCATGAAATAAGGCCAAACTCTTCTAGAGTAATCATCAATAATAGTAAGCATATAACGAGCACCACCATAAGAGGCTTACGTGACGGCCCCCAAACATCAGCATGTACATAATCAAGTGTACCTTTGGTGGTATGAACGGAAGCATTGAACTTAACTCTCGTGTGCTTACCAAATATGCAATGTTCACAAAATTGCATCTTACCCAAACTACAGTCATGCAACAACTCTCTCTTGGTCAATTCTGCCATACCAAGTTCGCTCATGTGTCCAAGACGCTTATGCCATAGGTTAGTTTTATTTGCATCATCATGAGAAACAGCAGCAACAGTACCAGGTAAAACGCTGCCTCTAAGAATATATAACTTAGCAGAATTCATATCACCAACCATAGTAATGAGAGAGCCTTTTGATACCTTCAGGAGTCTGTTCCCCCCGGTATACTTGTACCCGTCACAATCAAGGGTACTGAGTGAGATCAAATTTCTTTCCATGGTTGGTATGTGCTTCACGTCCGTCAACGTGCGTGTCATGCCGTCATGCGTCTTGATCTGAACAGATCCAAAGCCAGCAATGGTGCATTGCTGGTCGTTCCCCACACGCACAAAGTATCCAGTCTGCACTAACTCATAAGAACTGAACCAATCTTTGTTACAACAAATATGAAAAGAACATGCAGAATCTAGAATCCATTCATCCTGACGAGAAACACATGCAGCTAAAACAGCTAGGCATTCGCCATCAGAACTACCATCAACAACAGCGGCCTCACCGGTATCATTACCTTCATCTTTATTTTTCTGTTGGTAAGTACCTTTTCTTTTCTCCTTGTTCTGCAGCTTCCAGCAATCAACAATGTTGTGGTTAGTCTTCTTACAATACCTGCAGAACTTGTCATGGCCTTTAGACTTTGAGCGACCTCTGTCGCCCTTGCTCTTGTCTCTGTTGTTGTTGTAGTTGTTGTCTCGCTGCTGAGGCCTTCCACGGACCTCCAAAGCATCACCCTTCGAAGAGGATGACTCCTCCTTCTGTACCATACCCTTCATATTTTCCCTCGTCATGAGGGTCTCATAAACTTCAGCAGTGGTTAGTTCATCACGACTAAGCAGTATGGTATCACGGAAATTTGCATAGGAATTTGGCAGCGAAACTAGGAGTAAGAGGGCTAGATCTTCGTCCTCATATTTTACCTCCATCGACACTAGGTCGGAAACGATCTCCTTGAAGATCGATATGTGATTCATTACAGAACCACCTTCTTGCAGCTTGTGCGAGAACAACTTTATCTTCACATGCATCTTACTGGTTAGATCCTTGGACATGCAGATCGATTCCAGCTTAGCCCATAGCGCGGCTGCGGTTTTCTCCTGTAGAACTTCTTGCAGGATATCATTAGACAGATGCAGCTGAATAAGAGACGTAGCCTTACGGTCTTTTCTCTTCTCATCGGCGGACCACTCGGCCGCCGCCTTGTCGCCGAATTTCTCCAGCGCTTCGTCAAGATCATTTGCCTGTGCGAGGATCGCATGCATCTTGACCTGCCATAGCGAAAATCTCGTCTTTTAGTCCAGCAACGGTAGATCGAACTTCATCGATGCCATCCAAAACCCTAATCTGAAAACAGATCTGAAACACGGGCTCTGATACCACTTGTTACAAAAGATAGCACGAATACGATGAAGAGCGGAAAAATCAAACCAACGGGGACACGAGATTTAACGTGGAAAACCTCTCCAAACAAAGGAGAGGAAAAAACCACGGGCGCCAGCCAGCAATACTTCACTATATCGGGGTGAGGTTACAAACGTCGTGGGTTTACAATGTATGGCTTACCCCAACAGGCGACTTACAAGATGTATTTATAGTGGGCAGAACCCTAAGTCGGTTGCTATCCGACTCGGACACGATCCGTACTGTACCGCCTAAGCCTACCGGTGATGACCCACAAGTATAGGGGGTGTATTGTAGTACTTTCGATAAATAAGAGTGTCGAACCCAATGAGGAGCAGAAGGTGCTGACAAGCAGTTTTGATGAGGATTTCACTGTAAATACTAGCAGACAAGTTTTTAGGAGTTTTTGATATGACAGATAAATAAAGTGCGAGGAAATAAAGCGCAACAATAATAATTGCAGCGAGGGGCCCAATCCTTTCTAGAGCAAAGGACAAGCCGGTTTGTTTACTTATGATGACCAAGCGTTCTTGAGGACACACGGGATTTAAGTCTAGTGCTTTCGCTTCATATAGATGATTAATCTTTAGTGTTTTGATAAGTGTCGTGTGGGTGAACCTATGCTAATGCACCGCCCTTCCTAGGACTAATACATACTTGTGATTATACCCCTTGCAAGCATCCGCAAATACAAGAAAGTAATTAAGATAAATCTAACCACAACCTTAAACTCTGAGATCCTGCTATCCCTCATGCATCGAGATATTAACGGGGGTTTAGGTTTCTGTCACTCCGACAACCCCACAATTAATATTCGAATACACAATGCATTCCCCTATGCCCATAAAGGTGAAGTGTCATGTAGTCGACATTCACATGACACAACTAGAATAATAGCACCACAAATTAAATATCAAACCATTAAATATTACTCAACATAGTTTACTACTAACATCTAGACTTCACCCATGTCCTCAAGAACTAAACGAACTACTCACAACACATCATTTGGAACATGATCAGAGATGATATAATGATGGGTAACAATCTGAACATAAACCTTAATTCAACGGTTCCACCCAATAGCATCATTAACAATAGTAATTAACACCGGGAGAGTTTCCCCTATCAAACACACAAGATTTAGCCCTAGATGTTACAGCGGGAACGGAGTGGAGCGGTGGAGATGACGATGACGGCGGTGGAGATGATGGTGATGATGATCCCGATGAAGTGCAGCTCGATGACGGTGACAATGGCGACGATTTCCCCCCTCCGGGAAGGGATTTCCCCGGCAGATTTCAGCCTGTCGGAGAGCTTTCTTCTCTCTGGTGTTTTCCGCCTCGTGGCGGCGGCGGAATAACTCTAACTCTCCGTGGAACACCTTAGGTTTCCGGGGGGATGAAGTACGCGAAGGGGCTCGGCCAGAGGTGGGCCAGGGCGGCCAGACCCTGTGTTCGCGCGGCTCCAGGTCCTGCCGCGCGAGGGGGGGGGGGGGGGTGTGGGCCCCCTGGGCCCCACCTTGGCCTCCCCTCGTGGCTCCCTCCATGATCTGGTAAAATAATAATTTCCACGGTCTTCGTTTTGTATTTTGATCTTCGCAAATAATGTATCTTGACAGTGCTTTTTCCAGCTGTTTCCAGACTCCGGTGATCAATTCTCCAATAATCATCAAACATGCAAAATAGATGAAATAACATAAGTATCATCTCTAAATATGAAATATATCAATGAATAACAGCAAATTATGATATAAAATAGTGATGCAAAATGGACGTATCACCGGCAACGGGCCTCCGCTTCGCTCCGAAGTTAGCCGCTCACTCCATATCGTCATATGAATTTGGATCACCATAAAACAACACTCCACCTTGAGACAAATTCCATCTTGTAGCATGAACGAGAACCTTCACCCCTGAAACAACAAAGAGAACACTTTCGGCGCCAAATAGCCTCTTGGGCTAGACAGTGATACCAACTAAGTCTGAGCATAGCTCAAACTTAGTGACAGGAACATGCTTTGTCATCATATCAGCCAGATTATCATGAGTACTAATCTTGCATACCTTCAGCTTACCTTGTGCAACAACATCACGCACATAATGGTATTTGATGTCAATGTGCTTTGTTCTCTCATGGAACATCTGATCCTTAGTAAGGTAAATGGCACTCTGACTATCACAAAACAGGTTAATGCAAGTATCAACTCCACAAAGCTCAGCAAACAAACCTTTCAACCAAACAGTTTCGGTTGCGATCCGACTCGGACACGATCCGTACCGTACCGCCCAAGCCTACCGGCGACGGGCCTCCGCTTCGCTCCGAAGTTAGCCGCTCACTCCATATCGTCATATGAATTTGGATCACCATAAAACAACAATCTAATGTGGAACAAAGGGAGTATAATAATCAATATATACAAAGATAAAAAAAGATGGACATAAAAAGTTATTTTAAATAGTAGGACTATCTTTTAACGGATAATTTTATAGAGGAATTGGATAAAATACTGTCTGAACAAGAACCTTCATTCCTTGTACGGACGAATATCTTTGTAGATTTGTGGCACCCGAGCAATTCTTTTGGTAAACTTAAATTTGAGTTAGAAATATATATTTAAATATTTTCGCCTTGGATACATACGCATGTAAATATTTTCAGAAAAAAAGGGAACCTTTCTTGTGGTAGGGTATGGAAGTGTCATTTAACATAAATGCATTAATTACAAAAAATGTTTACATTGTCGGTCTAAATGCTATTTTTAATCTCACAATGTTAAATGTTTTAACTCTCAACATAAAAATCAGATTTATGATCCAACAGATTCTACTTTGTCTCGACGAAATCTTTGGAATTATATTTCGTGGATCATGGTGATGTTTCCGACTATTTTTTCCGTCCTCAAAGTTACTACACGACTATTTTTTTGTAGCCGGTCTCTTATTACAATCTTGCAGGGTAAAATGAGACACGATTGACCAGCCTTACAACAAGTTCAATGTAGAGTCATCATCTAGGTATAAGATATTGCCATGTCATATATAGCTCACTCTATCAGCCGATATGTATATTATTTAGATATAAATATGTGCTACTTTATTAAGATGTGGCTCACCTTGCATTTTCGTAATGTACCTAGGAGCACGCGTGATACGTCTCAAACGTATCTATAATTTCTTATGTTCCATGCTTATATTATGCCACTTGCTACATGTTTTATATACACTTTTATATTATTTTATGCATTTTCTGGGACTAACCTATTAACAAGATGCCACAGTGCCAGTTGCCTGTTTTCTCCTGTTTTTGGTTTCAGAAAAGTTGTTAAGAAAATATTCTCGGAATTGGACAAACGAAACGTCAAAGTGCCTATTTTTCTCGGGAGGTTTCAGAACACCGAAGAGGACACGGAGGAGGACCCCGAGGGGCCCACACCCCCTCCCGGCGCGGGTCCCCCCTGGCCGCGCGAGCACGGGGTGTGGGGCCCTCGAGGCCCCGCCGCCTTCGCCCTTTCGCCTACTTATACCCCCAGAATTACAAGACCTAGAGGGCGCACCTTTTTCCTCCACGAAGCCCAGAGCCGCCGCCGTCGTCAACCCTAGATCGGGAGGGTTCAGAAGCTCTTCCCGGCACCCTGCCGGAGAGGGGAATCATCACCGGAGGGCTCTACGTCACCATGCCCGCCTCCGGACTGATGCGTGAGTAGTTCATCCTTGGACTACGGGTCCATAGCAGTAGCTAGATGGTTGTCTTCTCCTCTTGTGCTACCATGTTTAGATCTTGTGAGCTGCCTATCATGATCAATATCATCTTTATGTAATGCTACATGTTGTGTTTGCTGGGATCCGATGAATATTGAGTACTATGTTATTGCTTCATAATATATCTTGTGAGTGCGTTGTTTATGATCTTGCATGCTCTCCGTTGCTAGTAGATGCTCTGGCCAAGTATATGCTTGTGACTCCAAGAGGGGGTATTTATGCTCGATAGTAGGTTCATGTCTCTATTTAATCTGGGGTAGTGACAGCAAGCTCTAAGATTGTAGATGTACTGTTGCTACTAGGGATAAAACAGTAGTACTTTATCTAAGGATATTTGTATTACTTACATTACACACATTGCCTAATGCAATAATCTGTTGCTTGCAACTTAATACTGAAAGGGGTGCGGACGCTAACCGGAAGGTGGATTATTAGTCATAGATGCGGTTGGAACGGTCTATGTATATTGTTGTAATGCCCAAATGAATATCACACTAGACATCATAACTATAGTATATGCATCATTATGCACTTCTTTATTCTGTCAATTGCCCAGCTGTAATTTGTTTACCCGCATGTATTCTATTATTATTTATGGAGAGACACCACTAGTGAACTGTGGACCCTGGTCATTTTTCCTTAAACTGATAAACAATCCTACTGCAATCCTGTTACTTTCATTTTCTGCAAACAAACATCATTTTCCATACATACGTTTAATCCTTTGTTACAGCAAGCCAGTGAGATTGACAACCTCACTGTTAAGTTGGGGCACAGTATCTTGGTTGTGTTGTGTGCAGGTTCCATGTCAACTACTCCAGTACTTTTCTGGCGCCGTTGCCACCTTGAGAAGATTCCTATTTTCCAACTGGTTCGATAACCTTGGTTTCACAACTGAGTGAAACTTGCTGCTGCACTATTTCATACCTTCCTCTTGGGGTTCCCAACAACACCTCACCGGGGCATCAACGCGTTTTAGCTGGGTCTTACACGAGAGCCCACTCCTCTTCTCTCTCCTCCTCTATTTTTAGCAGATTATTTTATAGATAAAATGAATAAATAGTGTCTGAACAAGGACATTCATGTCTTATACGAAGGAAACTCTTTGTAAATTTGTGGCACCCGAGAAAACAACATATTTTTGGGTAAACTTAATCTGAGTTTGATTTTTTAAGCTATTCATGTTGGATTCGTACACATGATTTCTACATATATGCAAAATTTCAGAGGTAGAGAAAACTTAACAAAATTATGGACACGGAATGGAGAAATAATAGCCCCCTGTCCACACACGCGCGCAAACTACAAAGTTTTTTTTATCAAACTTCTAACGTACGTACATAATGTGCATATGTATCTGTTTCTCAAATTTCAGATTTTTTTGAACTAGAAATATGGTATCCAATATTTTTTAAAAAATTGAGCACTAGTGAACTCGAGGGCCACTCGCACTTTCCGTTCAGCATGGATATATAAATTCAAGTTCTTCATTGCATATACACAAATTCTGAAAAGTAAATCTTTTTGTTGTGGTATGATATGAAAAAATCATTTCACAGAAACACACTAGTTACGCAAAATGTTGACATTGTTGATCTATATGATATTCCTTTTAATGTTTTAACTCTCAGTACATGTAAATCAGATTTACGATCCGTCTTTATAGTCTACTATGTCTTGATAGAGTTTCCAAATTAGACCTCATGTTGATATTTTTGACTATTTTTCCCTCTTCAAAGTTACAACACGAAGATTGATAAAGTTGTCGCCCTTATGGTACTGAGGTTACCCTGTGATAATTTGCCACCAAACGAGTTAACAACTTATATGCTAATGCTTACATAGTCCGTAAAAAGATTGTCGAAACATACACACATATTGAATATATACCTTAAGCTCTTGATACAAAGCCAACGATGAAACCCTGTCGCGGGATGGATAAACGATTTGACCTACATCAGTTTTTTGTGTCTTTTTTTGGAGCAACCGGCAGGAGCACTGCCTTTTCATATAGGTAGAAGGAAGAAAACCACACTGTGCAGAGAAAGCTTTTTTGTGTCTTTCAAATCGGTTTTTGAATGTATATAGTGATGTCATTGGTTACGTTGCTTCTCGATGCGACATTAATGAATCTATTTTGTACTTGTAGATAGCAGTTCTTACTTTTGATGCTACAAATGATCGAAAGAGACTTGCGTGCATGCGAGGAAGTCATGCCATTAAGCAAAAGCGTGATCACATATGCAGTATAATCCCCATTTAAAAAATCTTATAATTCATCTCCAGAAATATTTCATTCCAAGCTTCATAATATGTTTTAAACATGTCTCCCTTTTTAGTGAACGTTGCAAAAAATTGTGGGTATTCTTCTGAAAACCTTGATGAAAAATATGATTCACTTTCGCGAAATATTTGATGTTGCGTGATCCTAAAACACATAGGAAACCACATTGAAACATCATTAATAGTATTTTGTGAGGTGGACTGTAGGTTTATATTGATAAAATATCAAGACGTACACATAAATATGTTGGAACCAACAAATAAACCATTTAGGACACAAAGACAACCAATAATGACCTACGAAATATGCAGTGGTGGAGATAAAAAACAATTTTCTCTATATAGGGTTGCCAAATTGGGAACATAAAGACTTCCGAGCACCGGCGGCTAGCTAGGGGCCCATGGGCCGCAAGCACATGACTGCTGAGGCTCCTCCATTTGGGGCTTGCAGTCTACGAGTGCCCCTGGTTCTCTAATGACTTGAACCTTCCGACAACCATTTTGCTCTATTTTCCTCGGACTTTATCCGAGAACAAAAAACAAGAACTTACACTAGACATCTTTGAGTTGGTACTTCGTACCCCCTCCGGGACGCGTCCCGCTCGGATCGTCTCGCTCTCAGGCCCATCTACCTTGGCCCAACGCGACTCGCCCAGAATCAGGAAACCCCGTTCCTCTCTCAGCACGCTCCCGATTCACCGTCGATCTCTCGCCCTCCGCCGCCATCCCCGCAGCTCAAAGACTACCCATCCTCTCCAGCGCCGCCATCTCCTCTCCCCCGTCACCTATCTACCTCCTCTGCCGGCGCCGCATCTGGCAAAGGAGAACGCGACAGACGGCAGTGACGGACCCGCTGCGTGGCGCACCACTGCGCCGGACGCCGGGCACCTCACGCAGGAGAGCGCCATGTGCCCTCCCTCCCTGGCTTGCTCGCCGATGGCTGGCTGTCGCTGTGGCTGCTTAGCTTCGGAGATGACGAGGCGGGCGATCCGGCTGACGAAGTGGCCATAGGAGGGCGGACAGAGATGGGGACGGCGCTCCATTCGTTGCGCTCCTCTCGGATGCCCTCACCGGTGGCAGGAGGTTAGACTGGATCATCAACGACATCTTCCAACACTGGCTCCTATCCATTACTATAGATTACAAGGTAGGTGTGTGTTTCCTGCTATGCTCTATACTCTACAGTTTATTAGAGGACGGAATGTTCGCCCCATAAATATTTTCTAATAGAAACCATACCAATTCAATCATAGCAAAAATGATTTGATTCCTGCAGGAAGATGTTTACAATTCAAATGGACGGAAATACAAGTTATCAGTCGATGGTAAAAATAAGGGGACAAAAAAGGTAGGCTACGACCGCGTACATACAATTGAACATCCACTTTTCCCTTTGTGTCAGTTTTGATGTATTATCCATTCATCTGCAAATCTATTTGTTCATTGGTTTCTTAGTACTAAAACTCTTTTAAATAATGTATTAGCAGAAGTAGAAATGCCAGTCCGTCATCGTCTTTATCTTTCTGGTTGTAATTTACCCCCATTTGTTTACCTTTCTCACTATATAGTATCCACACTGCACGATCACCAACTGTAAGGATGGGGCAGGAGACACAAACACAGAAATTGGACCACATGACTGCTGGGTGCTGGCTTGGAAGGACAAATGAAGTAACCTTTCTACAATCTACATCTTCAAGGTACCAATACGTATGATGTGTTCCTAATCAAGCTGAAATTATCAGAACCATATGGTCTTTGCACTTAATCGAAATACTTCACTAAGACTATCTTAACCAAGCATTTACGTCTTGGAGTGTGCTATATTCTGAACCATGCTAGCCTGCACAATGAGTGACAGTTGCATTACTATTGTGAATCTGTAAGAAGCTACATATTGTTAGTTCCCTCCCTCCGATAAATTTGTGTGTCTGATGGTATCTACCTTTTTGGCTTGATTCTTTCTACATGGAGTGATGCCCTTTGTCGTTGGAGGGGTTGAGTCGGCAAAAGAACTGTGAGAGTTGGCTCTGTTTCATGCCCAGCTGCGGTGATGCTAGCTTTCCCATGCTTATGTGATTCTACATATCGTTTCTTGTAAAGATTGAGAAACATGCGAGAATACATTGGTTGATTTGATGGGCGACCTTTATTTTTTAATCTTGCTATTTATGTGATATTTTGTGCAATTAACATATTGGTATAATAATTTGATTGAGAACCCTTCCCGAGTTTCTGAAAAGACTCCTGTTGTAATAAAATGTTTTATAATTGAGCATTGGCACCTATTTATGTTCCTACCACTTAGTATGCATGCACATAATCTAATGCTTGCTGAACATATCATGAAATGAGAAATCTCATCTCCATTTAATGTTTTATTTCATCATGTGTACTGATATTTGAAAATTCTTATTTTAGGTGATACACCATGTATGAATAGAAGCAAAGAGTCTAAGCATGTTTTTTTTATCATTCAATGATTAAGAATTTAAGTGAGGGGACTGCAGGGTAAGAGGTCATGAACTATATCTTTAGATTACTTTCCACACTAATTGGCGATAATTTTCTTCACTTTGTTTTTCAGTTGTTCAACCAGCTCACACATCCATCTATTGTAAATAATTTTGCTATCAGTTAGGACTTGGGGTGTAATGCTGCTTCAGGTTTGTGCTCTTTTCATACTTGGTGAAATGACTGAACCATATAAAACCAAGAAGAAATTGTTCTTTTATTTTTTTTGTATCCTCATTCTCAAAGTCTATCAGTTTAAGCACTTACTATTGCTTACTGAAAGGAGGCGCTGAGATAAGTCCAAACTGCATATTTGAATGTTTTAGCATTTTCAATGGTTATCTATGTTAATGTCATCCTTTGTCGAAAATGAATCTGGTTGCAGCTTTAGGACTCTTCTTCACGGTAACAAAATTTAATCAGTGCCGAAACAAAACCAAAGTCCAACAGTTTAATCAGTCACTAGCACATATAATTTTGATGACTCGTGGATTCGTTTGATGCCTCCTGGAGAGAAATAACATGTCCCGCCAGAGTGAGGATAGGAAAGAAAGTAATACTTAGTCAATGGAGGTGACTGTTGTATTATAGTTCTTGGTTTTCAAGTTATCAACAAGATTCGACACTATGCTTCATGGTGTTGCAGCAGGAGGCATGTTGAGTATTATTCGTCACCCAAAAAGGTAGAATGGTTCTGTGGTACAATATTCAAGGTTGAGTATAGCTGGAATTGGATAGTTCAGGAATTCAGTTTATATGGCATTTTCCTCTATCGTACTTTTGGACCTTTATATCGGCCTGATCTCAAACATTTACATGTCATATTGTTTCTGTTATATATATCCCATGCAGCGAAGTAGATTGATGGTTGCTATTCTTTAAGACAAATAAATGGTCCCCATGAAAATATCCAAATCAACTTACAGTGCATTAAGATTTAAGATTGATTAGAGAAAAGAGCAAATGGCCTCAGGTAAGAGATTATCCATAATATCTGCAGCTTACTATTTTTCGTTTTTGCTACCACTGGTTTTCCTGTAGTTTTCGTCTTCGTTGCAAGTTTGTGTCAATAGTTGATCCTTAATTCTAGAGATGTATCTATTATTCTTCTGAAGTTTACGTGTAAACTACGAAATTTTGGTTCAAGTCAATTGGTCATTATATCTAACCAAAGACATGGCCTCATTATGACCAACTATGACTTAGGTTGCATCGCTTTGTTTTTGTGTCCGTTGTCGCTCCTGTGACTTGAAAAATGATATCTTGATTTTCTCTCGTTATGTTTGGAAACCTACTCTAACCGTCTACTCTATGTGCATATGACTTGAAATACTTGGGGGCTTGCCAATTATTTTTTAAATCTTTCTTTTTTAAAATATCTTAGCGCTGAGAATCTGAATGTGTGCTTGATGATGTGTCTTTGTTCTAAAAAACTGATTTTTCTGATCATTGCACATTGCCACAAGTCTAAAAATTTAATGCATCCACCGGCAAGACCTTATGATACATCTTTCTAACTTTTTATGTAGGAGACATGCTATGTTGGATAATCTCACGAATAGATGACTACGACCATGAATAGATGACTACAACCATGCGACATAGCCTAGGTGAAGGTGGGCTAAGAGTTGATGGCGCATTTGAAGACGTCAAAGCATACCAACAAAGTTGAATATTTGTCAAGTAATATAACTTTGTTATCGCTTTCTATGCAGATGGTACTGAATTATTGTGTTTTATCAAATTATATTTTAAGCATAGTAGAATCTGACCATTTTTGTGTGAGTTATATGACATGAAACAAAAAAACTTAAAATTCCCGTAGCAACGCACGGGCATTCAATTAGTTTGATTAATATGTTAGTCCAATAAAAAATGAAAAAAGTATGCAGTAAGTAAATGTAATCGAAGCAATATTGCATAAAACAATAATAGACATGTTTGACACACATCAGCAGGTAATAGTGCCACATTTTTAGAGATCAACCATTACGAGCATGTCATTTCGTAATAGATTTTGAAGTAGGAGATTTTGTCACCAAAAATGTTTGGATATTTCAGAAGCCAATAATATGCTTGGCGACAAATATCACTAGTATAAGGCTCTCTAATACTTATATTATATAAGAGAGACATGTGAGATGGGTACAACAATGGTAGTGGAGAATCCAGTCTGTAGAAGAAATCAAGGTTTGCCGTGTGGTAATCACCTGAAGACTCTTGAGATTGTGCTTAAAGACTTTACCATTCCCCTTGTATATCAGTATAAGACTATATGGTACCCGCTACTTAATTCTCTTGAGATTGGACATGCTCGTCTATACGAGCTAGAAAGTGCTACACAATATAAAGATATAATTGTAAAACAAGTGCATTAAACTTAATGCCGATGACATGGAGCTATGACTCATTTCAAATTCAAACTCATTTTGTTTCTACTAGTAAGCCGGTCGTGCGAAGCTAGTCAAAAAAGAAGAAGAAGAATACGATGTGAAACATAGTTCACATAAGTTGTATGTCAAATGTATTTAGATGGTTTCGTTTATCGATGCGATAGAGGAAATGGTAGCTTGTTGCTATACTCGAAACTTTACAAACACAAATCATGCTTAGGGCACTTCCATCAAATTATTTTAACCATCCGCAATTCCAGCAAGAATATTTTAGACCAGTCAAAGAGAAATGTTGCTTGTGTCATAAGTTTTGCTTTCTTTATAGAGCAGGTCAGGCCAGAAGGATTTTAAACTTGCTTAGGCTATATATGGAAATTTCTTGTGTCTTCAAGTCTACTTTTTTCGAAGGCCAATTCCTGAGTTCCTCAGAGTACCGTATCCCGGATTTGGTCAGCATAAATATAGAGAAAAAAATATAATAAAGAGAAAAGAAACCCCCTCCTCTACCACCGATTCTAGAAGCTACGCCATTCCCCTGGCCTGGAAACGGCCCAGAACCATAAACTCCGAAGGACCTGCCGATCGATTCCCATATTTTTCTCGTCCCTAGAAAAAAAAAGGATCGGTTCGTTTCGTGCAAGTGCAAGCCGAGCCCCACGAGCGCGCACGTATCGTTGCCTCCGCCTAGGGTTTTAGCCCCTCCGCACCACCACCGCCCCACCCCGCGCCGCACCCCTCACAAATCCCCCCACCCAAGCCCTCCCTCCCTCCCCCCACCACCCGCCGGGAGACCCAGCGGCGGCCGGCGCCGGGAACAGCCGAGATGGACAGGTACCAGCGGGTGGAGCGGCCGCGGCCCGAGTCGGCCATCGCGGAGAACGAGATCCGAATCACCGCCCAGGGGCTTATCCGCAACTACGTCTCCTACGCCACCTCCCTCCTCCAGGTCCGCCCCCACCCCCCCCCCCCCCCCCCCCCCCTCCTCCGCCCCGTTCTTCGTCGCTTCCGTATGTGTGCTGGATTCGAATCGGCGCGTGTTGGCGGTCGCTGAGTCCTCTGCTCCGTTCGTTTGGTTCAGAGGAGGTGGACCGATTCGTGCGGATAGTTTGGTCTGGCCTAACGGCATGTGTGGCGAGGTCGTGTTGAACCGCTCGGTTTTAGATTTAGAGTGGGGCGGTTGCAGCACACATTCGATGTTGATACTGTGTGGTGTTTGGATGAACGGGCGCATGTTTGTTGTTGTTGTTGTTTGGAAATGGTACTGGGACGAATGGGTCGACTCGGTGTGCTTTCGCACTTAATTCGTTGCAAATCTGGTGTGATGTCTCGGATATCGAGGTTCCTAGTGTTTGGTTGAGATTGGCAAGGCTAACGCCGCGCCAATCTGGTATGTTTGTGCGGATTTTGGTTTGCACACTGGGGATAGAAATTCAGCAATGTAGGGCTACTTTTGTACGCTTTTGTGTTTTCAGTTGCTAACTCCTTGGAAACTTAAGTTCACATGTCTAACAGTGAGATTGTCAAGTCTGTTCTTCCTGGTGATTGCAGTTGGAGATCAGTTGTAGAACGTGTTAGCCTACTGTGATAGGATGCAGTGGTGTGGGCTGTTAGTTTTCTGTCACTTACCCCCTTGGATGCATTTACGTTAGTGGGATGCTGTAGGATGTCTACCGAAGGAGGTGCAGAAATTTTGATGCTGGTTGCGAAAAAATTGGAGCTCTATTTTGTGTATTTTGTTGCTCATTGTGTAATCCCTGTGACATAATAAATTGGCTGTCTGATATATTTTTATTTGTTTGCTACTCGACTCATGTTTAATATTTTGAATCAGGATCGGAAGATTAAAGAGATTGTTCTGAAAGCCATGGGACAGGCAATCAGTAAGTCTGTTGCTGTCACAGAGATTATTAAGGTATAGTTCCTCAGCTTTTTTTTTCTCATCTGTGTCACATTGTACACAACCATATTTGACAGCTTTCTTGAAAACAGAAAAGGATCCCTGGGTTGTACCAAGATACCAACATCAGTTCTGTTAGCATAACTGATGTCTGGGAACCTATTGAAGAAGGCCTTGTCCCGTTAAGTTCCTTTTTCTTTCTACCATCCAATCAGCAAATAAACTTCTGTTGCACTGAGGATTCTAATTTATTTCCATGGTTGCTTGTTCTGCAGACTGGAGATGACTCGACATGTTTCAATGATTTCAATAACTTTGTCTCCAGTAGAGCTGGACCAAAACTCCCCAGGGTAAGTTGGATGCATGTCTGTTATTATCTTAGGATTCCTGTTGCTGTATGTAGATTACATTTCTAATTTATATAAGGTCATTATGCATGTATTATGTTACCGAGTTGGAATATTAATACATTTTCTTGTAGGTATCAAACCCCATCTTATGTTGAACAGCCTAGGCAACAGCAGCGCCTTCAGCAGGCTCCACCACCGATGCGTCAACCTCGCCAGCCACCAGCTGATTATGAAGGTATACTAGTGATAGTTGGCACTGGATTTTACACTTCAGTTACTCAAACTTATCATAATCATGTTTTTGTCAGACTCTTATGTGCGGGGTCGTGGCCGAGGAAGGGGCCGCGGACGTGGTAGGGGTTGGGGGAGAGGAGGTTATGGTGGATATGGAAATAACCAAGGTGGGTATAACCAAGGTGGGTACAATCAAGGTGGATACAATCAAGGTGGGTACAACCAAGATGGTGGGTACTATGATAATCAAGGCGGATATAACCAGGATGGTGGGTACTATGAAAATCAAGGTGGGTATGGCGGTGGATATGGTTACAACCAAGGCCGTCAAGGAAACTATCAAGGTATATAAGAGTAGCTTGTAAAGTTCTATTGCTGATCTTGCTCATTTAAGGAAAATGGATACTCAGTTGATTCATTGTAGCAGAAAATGGTGGATATAACCGAGGACGGGGTGGTATCCGTGGAAGAGGCAACTGGACCTACCGTGGGGGTATGGCCTGTTATAACATATACTTGTTTCCTGATTGAGTTGTAGCATGCACATTGAAATCTTACCTTGGCATGCATGCATGCTTAAAATGATAAGTATGTTGAACAAATAAATAACTCATGTACCCCAAGATTCTTCACTTGCGGCAATGCCTCTTGTGACTGTCGATCTGATAATATCACTGGCATGCATACACTTACATAGCTGTTTTGCAATGTAAAAAGGTTCCAGGATGTCCAGCTGATGTGATACTCCTTTTTGAGATACTCCGTATATCTGTTAGTTTTCCATGTAATCATCTAGTACTGTCCTAAATATCATGACAATATATATGAACTTCCTTTCGAGGGTAATTTGTGGAGCTATTCCTGTTCATTTTTTCTTTAATGTGCCATTGTATCTAGAAGTGACAACAACACTTCTAATATTGTTCCTAACTTATTATGTCTCTGGATGCAGGGTATGAACGTGGCAGAGGTGGTGGTGCTCCGGGTGGGAGGGGATATGAAGGTGGAAGGGGATATGACCAAGCTCCTGCTGGAGGAAGGGGCTACGGAGGTGGAAGGGGATATGACCAAGCTCCTGCTGGTAGGGGTGGATATGAAGGCGGAAGGGGATATGACCAAGCTCCTGCTGGGAGGGGTGGATATGAAGGCGGAAGGGGCGGATATGAAGGTGGAAGGGGCGGATATGAAGGTGGAAGAGGTGGATATGGTGGAAGGGGACGCGGAAGAATAGCCCGTGGGCGAGGGTACTGAGCAAAGGCAGGAAAATACCATGGGCTTCTGGTGCTATTTAAATGCATGCTTTATAATATCAGGGGAAAGGGAAGTTATCTGAGGAATTTGTGTTTGGAAGCCGTCAGTTGTGTGGGTCTCTTACCTGTTGTTTCCCCTGAGCGCAAGATTTGGTTGTGAACACAATGCTTTTCCCAAGTTATCCTGTAATCATCTTTCAATGTTGCTGCTGGCGAGGTTTGCTTGTTTTCCCAATGGTCGAAGAATGCTGAGCGTGCAGCTCTATGTTCATGCCCGTCGTTATCTGATGGAACTGTTGCCCTATTGTTTATTCTATTTGTTCTGCTGTTCATTGCCCATTTTTTCGTGTTGTGTCCTTGGATGATGTGCTGAGAGAGACTATCTAACCCGAATAATGCAGTCTTGCTTTTGCGTGTGAACGGATCTGGGTGTAACCTAGGGTGTTTTCCTGTTAGGCTTCGTTTGGATGTTGATACTCAGCCCATATAATTGAATTGTGCTGTGATACCAAATCAATCAATCGTATTAGTCGGAACATTTGAGCTGATTGAAAAGATGTTGTCGCATGTGATGACTTAGATTTTAGACTTTATGTGCATTCTGGTATGCACGCAGGAAGTCAAATCCCTGGACGTATGCTATTGGGAGGAACATTATGTCGATAAATGGACGTGTGCTGGACATATGCCATTGGGAGGAACATTATGAGCATAAATGGACAGTTTTAACCGGTTCACATGTTAATTTGCACGTGTTGACTATACAAGAGATAATGATTGGTACCTTATGCCTGATGATGATGATTTGAAAACTCTGGTGGATAATTTTCCTTGTCCATCTACGTACACATTAGAAGGTGTCTCCTGGTAAAACTTACCGCCCTCAGCCAATCTAGGAATTAATGTTATCTGATGGCGACAAATTGCACTCCTATGGCTGATGGGAATCAAGGGCGCGAGATGGGTGTGGTCGACCTCAGCACCTTCCTCGTTTAAAAAATTATAACGGTAGGCAGCACAACAACATCAATTCTAGGGTGATCGCGAGCCATATCAACAAAACAGTCACCAAGCTTATCTAGAACAAGTCCAAGAGAAACACAAATTTCAGCAACAAAAACATTTCCAACAACATGTTAATTGGATGAAAGTTTAGCCACAACAGTTTCCTCAGACTGCCCAACATGAGTGACTTGTTCAATCGAACAATTGAAGTTTAGAATGATAATGGTGTGGTGTGTAGGTGTTGTAGCTAGTCCCCCCATGTACTTTGTAACAATCTCAAATGTCAAATCAAAATGTTGAACAACCATTGGAACGAGGTATGCACAATTTTGATCTGCAACAATGTTTATCCCGGGTGCTTTGTTGGCAATTGTATCAGGCGGAAGCCATACTTTGTGTACTTTGATTTTGATCATAACTTCAATATTTTTCCTCGAAGGGTTAAGCAATACCCTTGTGTAATTTTATGGTGGTAATGCGCAGAGGCTTGGTTTTCCCCGTAGATGTTCCTGACGGGATTCAGACAATATAGGTTCATCTTGCCACTTTTTTTCAAAGCGCGCCAAATTTCTGGTTTTCCCAATTCCCCAAAACACCACAACAACCACCACTACACCAAGTTTCATGTTCAGGCCTCACATCCACTTAAGCCATACATTAACACATTGTTGAACGTTGGTAAAAGTATGATTAAAACCAAATGAAACACTTACTACATTCAATAAATACCTTGTTAGTGTGGAAAAGTAAAGAAAAGATTGTCTATCGATTCATTACCTCCACAAATAAGACAATTCCTAGCATATGAACTTCCTCTTTGCAACAAGATATCTCTTGCCAGAATGTTGCTTTTAGACACCAACCAAATAGCTGTTTTCAGACTAATTTTTTTTTTTAATATTCCACATGAAACTACAAGGTACCACACCGTAATTCTGTAACCCGAGGTAAAATGTTTTGACATTAAAGATTCTGGTGTTTGAAAATTTCAAGATTAACTTATCTGGTTACTCGAACAGGGCAATCTCCTTGCAAACACCAATCAAACATCCATTGTTCTCACAATGCATCGAGCAAATCCCTTCTAAACTTGTGGTTTCCAAACCCCACGACAAAAGCATGTGTGATAGTATATTCTGATCAAGAGATGTAAAGTCAATTTTCAGATAATGGATGATCGGGGAGGGAGTGGTCCTCCCTAATATTGTGTTTTTCCATCACCAAATTCAACTAGAGAACAAGTTCAATTTTTCTAATCTCCATAAAAAATTGCCACAAATGAGAAGCACTAGGTTTGGCCTCCACCTTCCCAAGACATTTAGAAGAGAGAAATGTTCTTCCTAAAATCGTTGCAACATTCCATCAACAACAATTTAGCTAGTAAGGTGATACTGAATTACTAATTATGTATAAATTGAAATTACTAAGCCCATATTGATCTTTTGGTAGGTAGACAATGTACTAATTCACTAAATGGTACTTATTTTTGTTTTTATCCTCATCCCGCAAGAACCTAGATCTATGCTTATCCATGTTTACTTTTGGCCCATGAGGCACCATGTAAAAGGATAACATATAGGCATAATTGATATAGAGGAGTTAATCAAATAAGTTCCACAAATAGGAAGCCATTTCCTTCTCATTATCAAATCTACTTTTCATTTTATTCTCAAATGATTTTCACTCACTATTCCTATTTGTTTTCTCAAATGTAAGTATCCAAATATTTCATAGGCAGCAGCCCACTTTTGCATGCGAAAATTTCTTCAAAATTTTATTTCCTGTCCACACCACCCCATAAGAAATAACTTTACTTCTCTAAAAGTTAATTAGGCTAGTCATCAGTTCAAAAAGCTAGTTTTTTTAAGGTTTTTGTCCTAATGCTGATCTTGCCACAACAAGATAGTATAGTAACATCTACATATTGTAATATGGCTATATCATTATCAGCAAAGTGTCAACACAAGCTTGTTAGTAGACCTTAATTTTGTGTGTTGTCTCTATAAGAACGGATGAAACAACCACAACTATATCCAAAAGAATATGAGCAAGTGGGTTCCTAGCCTCAAACACGGATGGGCATTGAAATAAGATCTCAATTTCCATTGACTCTAATATAATCCATATTCCCTGTAGTAATATTTTTTCATTACGTAGTCACTAAAGGGAGGTATGTAGTGCACGTCTTTAGTACCCATTCCAATATATTACCTCCCATCAATGAATATTGTTTGAGAAACTCTTAGACTAGTCACAGTGAGTAACATGAGTAGTAAGACTAGTCACAATGGGGAGTAACTTTAACTATAGTAACATATACGTGTTATAAGACTATGTTACTACCCTCACAATGCAAAGTAACGAGTTTTTTTTTAATAATACGAATTTTAATGCGAAATTCCAGAAATAGCGCGCGGGTTTCGGAAATTTCAAATCTAGCGCGCCGTCGGCATGGGCCATGCCGAAAGCCCAACTTAACTTTGGCATGGGCCATGCCGATCTGGTACAATCGGCACCAGCCATGCCGATCTGGGACGATCCAATGCACGTGCACTCCATTATGTTCTAATTTCTTTTTGATTAATACAAAATTAGGTTAACCGTGTCTCGGTTCGAGATGAAATATGTATGAAATATGTGCGTATCGATGAGTACGTTCCAATTTTGAATCGTAATTCGTATAATTATTCGACGAATTTTGTCAAATTCCTCGCACTCGCTTGACCGTTTTAAATTTACTTGCACGAGTACATCTAACTCACCATTCTTCACAACTGTTACGTTGTAACTTTTTTGTTCCGACAGATGTATTTATATTTTCTTTCAAATACATATTTTTTCTATATATACTACCGGAAAAATAAATACGTCCATCGAAACAAAAAAGTTCCAACGTAACAGTTGGATGTAACAAAAAAGTTACATATTTTTTTGTTGTGTAAGACCAATTAAAATGCTACAATTTTATGTTTGTATGCTACAGATTATTTCTCGAATGTTACATAGGTGTTTCTCAAATGTTGGATGCTTTGGGCGTAAATGTTGGATGCAGTGGTTTTTTCTGTTACAGACGTCGAAATGCTACAGACGTTTTGCTGCAAACTAATGGGTTGTTACATAAGTTATTGCATTTTATTACATGGTTGTGTCCAGAATGTTACAACAATAATTTGCTACATGTCGCGGTTGCAGTGTGATGACATGTTTTAACGTTTTGCTACAACTAAATTATAAATTTGCTACTGTACATGTATCGTGAGTCTTTGCTACATAAGCCTACGCATGCAAACGGTGGCATACAGGAAAGCTTCATGAAATTTCATGTTGTATAACCCAAAGTGATTAATTGGAAAGCATGGAACATGGTTCACCCATGTGAAAAGGACCAACAGGAAGTGACGTCTCGTGTCAGCATGCAACCTCACGGGGGCAAGCTACTGAAAGCGACGTTTAGCTAGCGGCTGAAAGCAACAACTTGTGCGCGCGCAGTATTCTCGTATCGAACGGCGCGCTTAGTTTTCTCGCATCAGCGACATAGCACATCGGACGGCTGTCGACCCGGCTGATCCGCGCGTGGGATCAGCCGGCTGACGCTTAGCGTGCGCCTTGTTTTTTTGCCATTCCATCAATTGTCCTTCCTTTCATTCTTACAACCAAAATTTCTTGATATGGAAATCTCCCTTTTCATCATCAAGTTGTATACAAAACCTTCAGAGCTCATACCCACGTAAGAATGAGGTGATTTCCAAAACATGTTTCTGTAGAGCTGAGAAATACAAGATTTGAACAAAACAGTACTAGTAAATTACAGCGGCAAACATCAGAATATCAGAACAATAATGGAAGCAGGAGGCATATAGTTTGTCTCCTAGCTAGGAGTATAATGTTTTTCACTGGTGAGTGATCTATCCTTAACCAGCCTTCAGGAACCCATGAACTTCTTCTTGTCGATGTTGGGCTTGGAGACGACGGAGCCGTCGTTACCGGCGAGCGCCTTGTACTTGTCCTTCCTGGTGAAGCTGGTGCACTCGTAGGAGAGCGTGGATGCGATGAGTCTCTGGATGTAGTTGGCCACCTCGTGGCTGGTCTTGCCGCCCTTGCAGGTGAGCTCGTGCGGGAGCTTGTTGAGGAAAGTGACGACGTACCCGGGGCTCGGGTTCATGAAGAAGTAGAAGGGGTCGAGCCCCTTCCAGCCGCGCGCCGTCGTGCCATGGAACATGCTCATCTGGTTCTCCATCGCCACCGGCACGATCTCGTCGGTCAGCTCCGCGAACAGCGCCGAGAACCGCAGCAGGAACGGCTCCCGGCACGTCGTGCCCTCGGGGCAGATCACCAGGTCGCCCTCCTGGAGCAGCCGCCGGATCATAGCCGCGTCCGCCGCGCGGTCACGCGTCAGCCGTACTGTGCGGATGGGCGACAGCATTTCCGACAGCCGTGACACCGAGTAGGTGACGGCTGTGATGGGCCGGCCGAGGGCGGTGGAGAGGAAGATGGGGTCGAGGAGGGTGCGGTGAGAGCAGATGAAGAGCACGCCGGTCTGGCCAGTCTCACGGCTGGCCGGAGGTGGCGGGTTTCCCTTGACGGTGACACGCACGCCGAGAGCGCTGAAGGCGTGGTACACCATGCGCATCGGCAGGAGCGAGCCCGCGGCGATGCGGAGGCAGGAGAGCAGGAACCCGATAGGGATCCAGAGCACGGTGAGAAGCGCGAGCGCCGGTGACGGCTTCTGGACGATGCGGCCGTCGTGGAAGATCACCGGCTTGGGAAGGTCCTCCCGCGGCACGGGCTTCAGCTTCGGCGTCGGGGGCACCACGTACCCTTCCTTGCACAGCCGCATGAACGGGTAGTCAGTCTTCCTGTCACCGAGGCCGATCTCCGGCGCGACGTCGCCGAACGCCTTCCGTAGCGCGTCCGCCTTGTTCTCTCCGACGAGCACGCCAGGGGAGCGGACGAGACCCGTCGACCTGCCGCCCCAGACCAGGAGCTCCGTGCCGAGCACGGCGTCGGCGCCGATGTACTCCTTGAGGAACGCCTCAACCATGATCCTCGGGTTGGCGGTGAGCACGAACCGGCGGCCGCAAGACGAGAAGACGCGCCACGACTCCGGGTGGAGGTCGGAGCAGTAGAACTTGGGCAGCACGGCGCGCGCGACCCCCTCGACGTCGGCGACCTTGACGCCGGCCGTGGACGCGAAGATGAGCACCTGGATGCCGGCCGACTCGGACACGAAGTAGTAGAGGAGCCCCGCGAGCGGCGCCAGCAGGATGAGCAGCAGGAGCCTGAGCAGGCCGCCGGTCTCGAACGCCATGTGCGCGAAGTACGGGAAGGAGCTACGGCCGCAGAGGAGCGTGCCGTCGAGGTCGGCCACCACCGTGTCGCCGCTCCGGTCCACCGAGGAGCACTTGTCCACCGTCGGGAACGGCGACGCGGCCATCGTCGTGGTGTCTCCCATGAACCCAAACTCGATCGGGGTTTAGCTAAGCTAAGCTAAGCTAAAGAGAAGCCTCTGTATGTGCTTCGTCCCTGTCTGCTGTGGACTCTTGTCTGAGAGGTTTGCACTTTTGCCGTGGCTGTTTATATAGGACTCCAGTTCCAAAAAATAAAATAAAAATCAACTAAGAAACGCAGACGACAAAATGGAATTGGTTATGACGTGTGTAGACGAAATTGAGGAGAGAATTAATTAGTTTACACAGAATACAACAAGTACATTGGCGTCGCCAGGTGATGTAAACTTTCCGATGTTCCAAGGCGTGGCTTCTTCGGATCCACCGTGGGCGTTGTTTTACATGGTCCGAGGACTTTGGCACTGCCGCCAGTAAAGCGAAGCACGAAAAAAGAAATCTGGGCGGTGAGAAACTCCACGTTGCTGAATTCTTGTTGTGTTGTGAAGGCGACAAGTAGTTTACCCGCCCGAGTTATAACTTATATATAACGGTATAAAATCACTATGTTTATGCCAAATTTAGCAAATAACATCACTTATCATTTTTTGACAGAAAATCCACCATATATTTTGTAGGAGTATTTCTTTTTACAAAAAACAACTAAACGTCGACTGCGCACGAATTGACACGAAAACAGTCAGGCGGGCCACACGTCAGCCTAACTAAAAACATATCATGGTAACTAATCTTTCGCAGTGCACAACGATCGGTCCTTCCGTGTGTGTGACAGATGGGGATTAAATGTGTGTCGGGAGATTGGGTGCGATGACCACTGTGCTCGCAAAATGTACCACTGTATTTTCGAATGCAACAATCCTACACCTACGGACTGCTTCTAATAAGAGCATGTTAGAGGTATTTAGTAGAGTGTGAGTTGTTCCCTTTCTGTTTTCGCTGAAGTGATTTTTTTTTTTCGAAGACAGAAGGTACCGAGCACCCAAAGACTATTTTCCGAAAGCACTTTACTCGATCAGCATTTAGCCTGCCTTTTTCATGACGAACTATAAATCCATGCTCACGCGAATATACAATCGCCGCGCCTATACTACAGGAATTCTATCTCCACCTCCTATGAGTTCTATATATCTTGACCATCCTATTTTGAAAACGGAAATCGAGTAATAGGACAAAAGTAAAAACATGAGAGGATTTCTAATACAGAAGTATAAAAGTCACTTTCGAAAATTTAGTTATGAAAAGCCTACCCGATGGAATGTTCCGCAACCGGCCAGAGAATGATGCCATCATCTTCACCTATATTTCAGGAAAGATCTTACCGTACACATTATCCAACTGAATCCAACGAAACGCCCACGGCCGGTACAATAACTTCACCATTGTACGTGCCCCTGTCTGATAGTCACGTAATGTAGCCTTATTAATTGTCCATGCTAGCCCGTTGACCGCCGCTATATCGATAAGCGAACCAAACGCGGTCGAGCACTATTCGACCGTCCTCAAAATTGTCAAACTAGGCTGGTACATACAGTACGAGCAAGTCACCGTGAGACGGCTGATTAAGCAATGATTGAAGACAAGGAAACAAAACCCTTAACCATCCATCCGTTGAAGGCTTCAACTTCTTTTACCGACCAACATTCATCTTCCGAGCTTCAATCAAATTTTTAATAGGGCATCAACTTCCAACTACAGATTAGTACACGGATTTCCGGCATATCTTTTTTTTTTGAGAATAAAGTGCTACTTATATTAAAGATATGGCATCAGATGCCAACAGGTTCACAATGTAGTCTGGTGGAGAGCCCACCCAAACAGTACTAGACTTATTACAGCAGCTAATCTTTGCTAAGACATGCGCTATGCCATTTGAAGAGCGTCGCACGTGTCCGATTTCGAAGGCAGAAAACCTTCTCAGCAGGAACTTGATTTCTTCAACAAGCGGCCCATGGACCGATCGGTCTAGCTCCTCACTCCTCAGCTTGGAAACAGCACCAAGGCAGTCGGTTTCCAGATAGAGCTTCTCAACATCACATTCCGCAGTCAGCATCACCGCCCTCTTGCACACTTCCAGCTCAGCTCGCTCTGCGTCCGTAGTAGAGGTCAAAAAATGGCTTTCTCCTGCTAAGAATTGGCCATGTTGATCCCTAAGGACCACTCCACAACCTCCACCACCAGGGTCAGAGACGAACGCGCCGTCAGCATTTGCCTTTATCCAGCCCTCTTGCGGTTTGAGCCAGTGCTCCTTAACCGAAGGACTAGTTGGTGTCTTAGTCTGGTTTGCAGCGATCCATTCTTCCACAAGCGCAATGGAACGCCTAGCAATATTTGGAGCAGCCTCAATTGCAGACTCCTCCCTGGCGTCGTTACGAGCCAGCCACATTTGGTAGAGCACCATCACAGCAATGGCCCTCTCCTTATCCTTCATAGACCCTATCCAGTCGAGTAGCCAGCCCTTCATCTCACGCGGATGGCGAGCTCCGTCCCTTGGTCTCGTCAGCTGCAGTCCCGTCGTCGCTCTGACGTTGTCCCAAACCTCCAAAGAGTGCGGACAGTCCCAAAACCTGTGCCAGCGAGACTCCGTCCGATTGCAGACAACGCATAACACACCCTCCTTGATATGCCTTCGTTGCAATTCTTCACCCACAGCCAGACCGTTCTGGATTAGGCGCCACATATGTATCTTAGCTTTACCTGGCACATCGGTGTCCCATAGAGATAACCACCCTTGATGATTGCTGAGGGAAGTGGACGAACCCCCCCCCCCCCCCCCCCCCCCCCCCGAGGATCTGTTCCGGAGTTGCATTTTGAGATGATACGCCGACTTCACTGAGAAAATTCCGTTTTTGGTGTAATTCCACGCATGGTAATCTTCAGATCCAGCCCTACCCACCGGAATGCTTAGAATATCGCCGACATCACCATCAAAAAAAGTTTCCCGCAACTTCTCCTCGTTCCACCCTTGCCCATTGTCCAGGAGACATTCATCCACAGTTGTCACTTGCTGGCCAGGTTTGTGTCCCAGTGGACGCTTAAGGCCTGACCGCGGTATCCAGTTGCTCTCCCAGACTTTTATCTTCGAACCATTGCCAACTCGCCACACTAGACCCTCCTTTAGGAGGTCTCTACCAAAGATTATACTCCGCCAAGTGTATGAGCAGTTCTTCGGGCAAGAAGCCTCCAGGAAGCTCGAATCCTTGAAATAGCGGCCTTTGAGTACCCTCGCACACAACGAAACTGGAGAAGTCAGTACCCTCCAAGCTTGCTTGGCGAGCAGGGCTTGATTAAAAGCAGCAAAATTCCTGAAGCCGAGACCCCCTTCAGCTTTAGGCGCACACATCCGATCCCAGCTCACCCAAGAAGTCTTTCGTCTTCCCTCCACCATACCCCACCAAAAACCAGAAGAGATGGAGGTTAGTTTGTTGCACATCCCATCTGTGAACCGAAAACAGCTCATCGGAAATGTAGGGACTGCTTGGAGTACAGACTTGATCAACGTGCCTTTCCCATCCATTGACATTCCTTGCCCCTTCCATCCTTTTACTTTACCCGAGGAGCGTTCTGGGATATTCTTGAAAGCACCGTCTTTTGAGCGACCAACCGCCGTCGGCAGGCCTAAGTATTTTTCCGAGAGAGCCTCGTTTGTAATACCAACAATGTTCTTCAGCTCACTCCTTCGCTCCTGATTGCAACCTTTGCCGAAAAATATCGAAGACTTGGCTAGGTTCACCCGCTGGCCCGAACACTCTTCATATTGTCGCAAGATACCCCGTAAAGACCGCAAACAAGACTCACTGGCCTCTAGAAAGACGACGCTGTCATCGGCAAACAGTAAATGAGTGATCGTTGGTCCAGCATTCCCAAACCTGACTCCCTCCACTTTCCGATCCAATTGAGCCTGTCTCAACAAAGCCGAAAAGCCCTCCACACAAAAGAGAAAGAGATACGGAGAGATAGGATCCCCTTGTCGGAGGCCTCTTGACGGTGAAAAATAATCAGAGAGCCCTCCATTAAGTTTGACTGAAATCCTTGTGGTCCTTACACATCTCATCACCATCTGCACCCAGCCCGGACTAAAACCCATTTTGAGCATCATAGCTTCAAGAAATGACCACTCCACCCTATCATAGGCCTTCATCATGTCGAGTTTAACAGCACAAAGTGGTTTCTTCCTCTTCCTCTTCCGAATAGCATGCACACATTCATAGGCAACGAAGACATTGTCGGTGATCAACCTGCCCGGTACAAAAGCGCTTTGTTCTTCCGAGATAAGAATTGGAAGAATTTTCTTCAGACGGTTGGCCAACACTTTGGAGGCAATTTTGTACAGCACATTGCATAACCCTATTGGCCGAAACTGGGTCAGGAGCTCCGGTGAGCTGACCTTCGGGATTAAGACCAAGACCGTATCATTAAAATCAGTCGGGCAGGGCCTTCCTTCCAAAAAATCACGGACAGCGCGGCAAACAGATGATTTGAGCGTGGCCCAATGTTTCTGGTAGAATAGGGCCGGAAGCCCATCGGGTGGGCCCCATCTGGAACAAAGCCATCTCAATCTCATTATCTGAAAAAGCTCCAGTGAGCTTAATATTCATCTCCTCGCTTACGCTCTGCTCCATTAGCGACAGAATCGCTGCGGAATTTGTAGAGCCTTCAGACGCAAATAGGTTAGCATAAAATTGTAGTGCCATATCCTGCATTCCTTCATTGGTTTTGCAGATGCTTCCATTATCCCTTTTTAGGAGACGCACCGTGTTTTTCCGTCTCCGGTGAGAGGCACGGTTTTGGAAGAACTTGGTATTACGATCCCCGGCCTTTAGCCACTCCTGGCGAGACCTCTGGCGGAACATGAGTTCCTCCCGCTCATAAAGATCATGAAGTTTAAGCTCGATGCCTTTTACTTCCTGCAGCGAGCCGGAGACCAGTGCCTCCTCTCGCGCCACCACAAGCTGATCCTTCAACTTCTTTAGCTCGGCACGGACCGACCCAAAAACCTCAATACTCCACTTCTGCATCGAGCTAGACACCGTCTTCAGCTTGCACCAAAGCCCATTGATCCCGGAGTCGCCTGGCTGCCCATTCTCCCAGGCCTCCTTCACCATCGCTTCATAGTTCTCATGGCGGCTCCACATCTCTTCATACATGAACGGTCTTCGCCTTCCGCGCTGTCGACTCATGTCCACCGCAATACGGATAAGAAGGGCAGCATGATCAGACTCTTCGGTAGGTATATGTTCCACGGTAGTGCATGGAAATAGACTAAGGAACTGCGCCGTCGCCGTAGCTCGGTCCAGGCGTGCTAGCACGTTAGCTGCCCCTTCCCTCTTATTATTCCATGTGAATGGAAAGCCCTGATAACCCAGATCATTGAAACCACCGTCGCTTAGGGTTTCGCGAAAAGCTGTCATATTCGCATTATTCCTTGAATTTCCGCCAAGTTGTTCTTCTTGAGTCACAACTTCATTAAAATCGCCGGCGCAAATCCATGGCAGATCGTCCTGGGCTCGTAGATATCTGATGATCTCCCAAGTACGCTGCCGCAGTTCAGTCCGAGGCTCCCCATAGATTCCAGTGAATCGCCATGTCTTACCCTCAAAGGTAATAGATGTGTTGGGGGGATCGTAACCCGGTAGGCCCACCGACATAGAAGACCAGCCGGCCTGGTAGGAACCAGGACCGGGTCAAGCATGAAGATATGGGCCAGGTATCACGTAAGCCGGCGCGCTACGTGTGTCTTGGCCCACACGTCAAGAAGGATCTAGAAGGCTAGAGACCAAGTATGGGACGGAGTCCTAATGAGGAAGGTGTAAATTTAGAGGACTTAGAAGAGAGTCCGGGTATGATTGTGACCCGGATGACCGTATGTACGTCCAGCGAGACCCGCCGCTTATATAAGGGGGTCTCCTGGTTCCTAGAAGACCAAGCTTTTACCAGATCGCAAGTACCACCATTGTAATCTCGAGACCCGGAAGCTAAGGCGCCGAGTCCTCGAAACCCATATCAATAAAGCAGGAAGTAGGTCTTTACCTCGAGACGAGGGGCCGAACCTGGGTAAACCCTTGTTTCCCCACGCCGTGCTAGACAAGCTCCCGATGTCAGAAGTCGCTATGTCCCCATACTCAAGTTTCCACCCGGAAACATCTGCCGTGACAATCCCACGACAGTTGGCGCCCACCGTGGGGCCTGCGGCCAAGAACATCATGATTTGTGGAGAAGCGCGGCGCGGTATGGAAAACCTAGCTATCGGCCAGATCCACACGCTTCCAGGAGGGGAGCGGATCGTGGACGACTTTGGCTGGAAAGAAGAAGCAGATCAGCTGGAAACCGGGTCTATGATCGCCTTCGGTCAGATCAACGTCTTCGTCGGCGTGATCCGGACCACAGGAGCCGGCTCAGATCAGTATGAGCCGGAGTACGAGTCAGAATCCGGGTCAGCTACCATGGCTCAGTCGGATGGAGAAGAATCTGTTGGATCGCCAGAGTGCGAAGTCATGTCTATCGAGGAAGAGGCGGCAATTCAAGCAATACAGGATTCTGTCGGAATACCAACAAACGTGTCCGATCTGGATACAGATACCGAGTCAATTCTGCCGCTGTTTGAAGATCGGTGGGGATTTGGGCTCGAAGAAGAGGATCACCCGGTGTCCCCGGGACCCGCGCGACACATGACGGTTCACGTGGTAACGGCGGCTCAGCAAACCGATGGTGTGGAAGCATCCGTGAGCAGTGAAACAAGCGCAGAAAGAACCGCCAGACGGGATCGAGAAATTTGGGATCAGAGCAACCTTGGCATGCCACCAGCGGCGTACCCTCCACCACACCCCAATACCGGACCCGTTTTACCAACTTTTGGCGCGGGAGTACAGACACACACGCCAGCACCCGGGACAGCGTTCACAAACCCGATCCTGACCGCGGTGAACGATCAGGCGAGAGCCGGTGCATCGGGAATCCCGGCTCAGAACCCGGGAGAAGTAACAAACACCAACTCAGCTATAGAGAGGGAGTTGGAAGATTTAAGGCGAGCCATGGCTAGGGCGAACCTAGAGCGTGCGGATGAAGCCCGGCGCGTAGCGGAGAAGGAACGATCTTTGGCCCAGCAGGAGCAGAGGCTACAAGACGAAAGAAACGCCCTCCAGAGGAGAAGGGACGAGTTAACTGCGGTGCAGAGCAGAAGGCGCGGAAGCCGGCTACCCTTGCCGACTGGAGTCAACACCATAGTGCCTCAAGTCTTGGAGTATCAGATGACGCCAGCCAATGCGCCCATAGCAGCGGTTAATCCGGTGATGGCAGCCGGCGCACCACAGGCCGAGTTACGAGGAGCAGGAAGTCCAGCGGGAGGAGCCGGAGCCGGGGAAGCAGCCGCAGAACAACTACCTCCGCCACCTCCCAGGTTCACTACTCCCCCGGGTCATTATAATAATCCGGTTGACAATGTTTTTGCAGCTGCACACGCGCTACAGCAGATCCCGTTCGACAATTCGCCAGCCGGTATTGAGGCACGGAGAGCCGTGGATTTGCTGCGCACCGCTGTGGTCCAACAGAACAATAATCCGTGCGGGTCGCAAGCATTCAACTCAGAACCACAAAGGAGTCGTACCAGAAGCCGGCACGGAGAGCCACCAGCAGCAAGATCCATCCAGAACCGGCTAGGGCCGGTAAACCAGCAAGTCCAGCAGCAAAATCAACAAGTAATCCAGTCGCCACAGCCGGCCGTGTCCGCGGCTCAGTCAATAGTCAATAGTTCAAGAGCAAGACGTGCAGCTGCGGCGGCGGCACCACCGGCAGCTGGAGCCGGAGCAGCCGGAGTACCAGGAGTCGGAATAGTGACTCCCGCAGCACCTCCCCCCGCGCCGGGTCACACAGGGGGCTCAACTTCAAACTTAACGGGACCAAAGTGTTTGTCAGATGCCATCAGAGCGGAGCCGTTCCCAGAAAAATTCAAAGAGCCGACCAAAGTATGCAATTATGAGCCGAACATGAATCCAGAGACATGGTTGAGCAGTTACGGCATGGCCATGGACATGAAGAACGCTTCACCGAATCTGTGTGCACGCTACATGTATCTTATGTTAGCAGAAGGAGCACCTAAAATTACGCTAGACCGACTCCCGCCACGCAGTATCAACTCATGGGAGGAACTGAAGGCGGCATTCATCAAGAACTTCGCTGGAACTTGCAAGAAACAGTACACTGAGGATGACCTGGATCGATGTGTCATGAGGAAAACTGAATCAGCCAGACAATGGATGGGCCGGGTTACAGAAATCTTGCAGTCATCCCTCAACATCTCGGCGCACACAGCTATATCATACATGGAAAAGAACTGCGGCTTTGAGCCGCTGACACACAAGCTTGGACGTATGAGGGAAGACCCGGCCTACAACAACATCTCAATAGGGAAAGTGGTGACAACATCGAATAAATATGCAGCCACAGATAAAAAGCCGGGTGAAACAGAGGAACAATAGAGGAACAATCGGATCAGCGGAGGTCGTAACCCAAACTCGAGCCAGAGTAATAGCAATCAGAACGGAAATAACAAGCGTCCCTATGAGGGCGGAAATTCAGAGTTCGTAGGTACAACTCAGACGACGGGTTACAGGGGACCAAGACCCGGTGGTAACTTTAGAGGAGGACCTCCGAGAGGCTCGAACTTCAGCGAGATGTATAGCATGCCGTGTCCAAAACACAGCAAGAACGGGAGACCATCCAATCACTCGCTAGCTCAGTGCGCGGACATCAGAGCCTGGATGAGACATGAGCAGGAAGGCCAGAGGAGTCAGGGGAACTTCGGAGGTAGCAGCGGTTTCAATGGAAACAACGGCAACTCGATGGGACCCGGACAGGGTGCTAGATCGAACGGACCGCCAAACAATAATGCCGGGTCCAGTCAACAACAGAATCAAGTCACAACCGGGTATCAGCAAAACCCGAAAGAGCTTCATAGTCAAGGACAGTATCACGTCTTCACCACAAGCACGTCCAGGAGAGACAGAAAATTAAAAGCAAGAGCCGTCAATGCAGTGGCATCAGCTGTTCCAAGATTCTTGAAGTGGTCGGAGCAAACTATAACTTGGAGTAGAGAGGATCACCCGCCAGCAGTAGAACATCCGGGTCTCCTGGCTCTCGTCGTGGCACCACAGGTGGACGGGTTCTCCTTGAATAAAGTTCTGATGGACGGAGGCAGCAGCATCAATATCTTATACCTCGATACTTTCAGAAGGATGGGTCTAACCCAAGACCGCCTTACCCCTACATCTACGATCTTCCACGGCATAGTCCCAGGGAAGTCGGCACATCCGATTGGCCAGATCAGCTTAGAGGTGGCATTCGGAGTGAGCAAAGAGCAATTCAGGTCGGAGTTCCTGACATTTGAGGTTGTTGATTTAAAAAGTCCGTATCATGCTCTATTTGGGAGGCCGGCTTACGCCAAATTCATGGCTCGGCCCTGTTATGTGTACCTCAAACTTAAGATGCCAGGACCCCAGGGAATAATCACAGTAGAAGGAAGCAAAACCATGGCTGCAGAGTGTGACAACGGGGATGCCATCATGGCAGAGCAGGCTTGCTCAGAGGAGGAGCTCAAGTTCTACAAGTCTCAAGTAGACCCGACAGATAAGCGTGTGCTGGAAAAGCCGGCTCACGAGGAAGAGAAGAAAAAATTCAAGTCGGCTCAAGATACCAAGATGGTTGATTTTGAAGAGGGGGACTCCTCCAAGCAGTTCTCGGTGGGGACCCACTTGGACCCGAAATAGGAAAGCGAGCTCATCAAGTTCATCCGTGAGAATCGGGACATTTTCGCATGGTCTCCTTCAGACATGCCGGGTGTCCCGAGTGAACTTGCTGAGCACAACTTACATGTTGATCCAAAGGCAAAACCGGTAAAGCAAGGATTACGTCGTCTCAACGCAGAGAGGAAAAAGATCGTCGGAGAGGAGGTAGCTCGTTTGCTTGCAGCCGGGTTTATCATGGAAGTCTACCATCCCAAGTGGCTGGCTAACCCGGTCCTAGTTCTGAAGAAAAACGGAGAGTGGCGCATGTGCATTGACTACACCAGCTTGAACAAGGTCTGCCCGAAAGACCCCTTTGCATTGCCTCGTATAGATCAGATCATCGATGCCACAGCCGGTGGTGAGCTGTTATGCTTCCTGGATGCATATTCCGGGTATCATCAGATCAACCTTAATGTTGACGACCAGGAGAAGACATCGTTCATCACCCCTTTCGGTGCTTTCTGTTACAAAAACATGACCTTTGGCCTCAAGAATGCAGGTGCCACCTACCAAAGGTGCATCCAGAATTGTTTCCAGAACCAAATCGGTCGCAACGTGCATGCCTATGTCGATGATGTCGTGATCAAGTCACAGAAAGCCGGGTCACTCCTGGATGACCTAAAGGAGACCTTCGCCAACCTGCGCAAGTATCAGATGAAGTTAAACCCGACCAAGTGCGTGTTCGGGGTTCCGGCTGGCATGTTGCTGGGTTTCATAGTCTCAGAGAGAGGGATAGAAGCTAACCCGGCTAAAATTAAGGCCATCATGAACCTTAAGAAGCCGGAGTGCGTTAATGATGTCCAGAAGCTGACAGGGTGTGTCACAGCCCTGAGCCGGTTCATTGCAAGGATGGGAGAGAAAGCTCTTCCGCTGTACAAGCTGTTGAAGAAGTCCGATAAGTTTGTTTGGGGCCAGGAGGCAGACGACGCCTTTGAAGACCTAAAGAAGACATTGTCCACAGCTCCTGTGTTAGCGGCTCCCACGAGCAAGGAGCCGATGTTGTTGTACGTCTCCGCAAATTCCAGAGCCGTCAGTGCTGTGGTCGTGGTGGAACGCAAGGAAGAAGGAAAGGAGTACCCAATTCAAAGGCCGGTCTACTATGTTAGTGAAGCTCTCACAGAGTCCAAGCAGAGGTACCCGCAGTGGCAGAAATTGGTCTACGGCGTGTTTATGGCAAGCTGGAAGATGCCACACTATTTTCAGGAACACCCCATCACTGTGGTGAGTTCTGCTCCCTTAGCGGAAATCATCGGAAACAGAGAAGCTACAGGCAGGATCGCAAAGTGGGCCATCGAGATGGGGCCTTATCATATCAACTACGAGCCAAGAACAGCAATCAAGTCACAGGCCTTGGTGGATTTCGTCAATGATTGGACAGAGTTTGACCCCCTACCTCCGCCTCCAAGCGCCAAACATTGGATTATGCACTTCGACGGGTCAAAGCAGTTTGAAGGATCGGGAGCCGGCGTTGTACTAACTTCGCCAAAAGGAGACAAGTTGAGTTACGTCCTGCAGATACATTTCGAACCATGCACCAATAACGTTGCAGAGTATGAGGCCTTGTTACACGGTTTGAAAGTCGCTAGAGAGATGAACATCAAAAGAATCATGTGCTATGGAGACTCTGACCTTGTGGCTCAGCAAGTTTCAGGAACCTGGGATAGAAAAGACGCCAACATGGCGGCTTACAGGAGAGAAGTAGATCGTATTGCCGGCTTCTTCTCCAGCTACCAAGTTGACCACATTGACAGACGAAAGAATGAGGCGGCCGACGCCCTATCAAGACTCGGTTCTAGCAGAGAGCCGGTGCCTCCAAACGTATTCCTCGCCGAGTTACATCATCCCTCGGTCAGGCTGCCAACAGAAGAAGAGTTAGCAAACCCTGATGACCCGGAATCACAGCTAGTCGCAGCTGTACATCAAACACCGTCCTGGACTGAGCCGTATCTGGCTTACCTGCAGAGAGAAGAGTTACCGCAAGACGAAGTACTAGCACGACAGATTGTGCGCCGGGCTAAGGGATACGTCATCATCAATGGCGAGTTGCACAAGAGGAGCACGGCTGGAGTATTCTTGCGATGTGTCTCACCAGAGGAAGGCCGGAAAATTCTCCAGGAGATTCACGCAGGGGACTGCGGACATCACGCGTCCACAAGATCGATGGTTGCCAAAGCATACAGGCACGGATTCTTTTGGCTGACGGCTCTGGCTGATGCAGAAAATATAGCCCGGGTTTGCGATGGATGCCAGCGATACGCAAGGCAGATTCATATTCCGGCTCAAGACCTGAAGACCATCCCAATAACATGGCCCTTTGCAGTTTGGGGCATGGATATGGTAGGACCCTTCCAAACTTCACCCAATAAGAAGACTCACCTACTGGTCGCAGTGGACAAATTCACAAAGTGGGTGGAGGTTCAAGCCGTCAATAGTTGCACAGCAGCAACAGCAGTCAAGTTTCTGAAGAAAATCATATATCGTTTCGGGTATCCTCACAGCATCATCACTGATAACGGGACAAATTTTTCACTCGGAGAGATGCAGATATTTTGCAAAGAAAACGGCATCCGGCTCGACCTTGCTTCAGTTTCACATCCTCAGTCGAACGGCCAAGTTGAGAGGACAAACCAGGAACTGCTAAGAGGCATCAAGCCAAGGCTCCGGGTTCCATTAATCAGAGCTGCCGGGTGCTGGGAAGAGGAGCTCCCATCAGTCGTCTGGAGCATAAACACAACCCCAAATAGATCAACAGACTTCACTCCCTTCTTCATGGTTTATGGGGCAGAAGCCGTGTTACCCAGCGACATTATCCATGATTCTCCAAGAGTGGCAAATTATGTCGAAACTGAGAACGAGCAAGCCCGGCAAAATTCAGTTGATATGCTTGAGGAGGCACGAGAGCTAGCCCTGGAAAGATCAGCCATATACCAGCAAGACCTGAGGCATTATCACAGCCGCCGGGTTAGATCAAGGACTTTCCAGGAAGGAGACTTGGTCCTGAGGCTAGCCCAAAACAAGACCGGCTTCCACAAGCTAACTCCCCCATGGGAAGGCCCCTTTGTTGTAAGCCGGAACTTGCACAACGGGTCTTATTACTTGGTGGACGCTAGAGAGCAAGCTACAAGGACAGGAAACAATACAGATCATACAAGGAACCCGTTGACAGAGAACGACATGCCTTGGAATATAGCAGAGCTTCGACCATACTACACTTAGGTTTTGTGAGCCCCCGAATGAGACGGGCTCCACCTTTTTGTATTTCTTTTGTTTAAAGGCAGCAGGTTTCAGACGCGCTCTTTTCCTTACCAGGGTACCTAAGGGGACTGGAAGGTTTTTAATGAGGCGGCTTGCTAGCTATGTAAATACTATATGATCAATGAAATGAGGACGGCACCTCTAAAAAGACAGAGTATCGTGTTTTCAGTTCCTTATTTTTCATATGATCAGGGTCTTGGGGGCTTACCAACTAAGAAAGTTGTAAGTTACAAACTCATGACCCGGCAGAAAAGCCGCAATTATTCTTGGTTCCTTGCCTGCTAGCTTGATGTTTTTCTCATACATGACCAGATGCTAAAATACCGGCTTTCAATCTGACTATGAGGCCCATGGGGACTTAGCAGACCCTGATTGTTCCGGGTTTTCAGACACAGAAGTCACGAGAAAACCGGCTTTGCAGAGCTAAAGAAACCAAAAGGGTGAATGAAACCGAAAAGGCAAGACCTTTATAAAGACAGACTATATTGCAGCACCAGCGCATGAAGGCGCATCAAAAGGTATAGCAAGTATGTACATCTAACCTATTATAGGCCATGAAGACCAATATAATGTTGCAGGAATTTAAGACAAGTCAGAAGTTTGTAAGCCGGTACAAAAGTCGGCGTTAGGAACATCTGGGCGGTCTATTGGTGTGGAGGAGCCGATGCAGATCCTTTCCCAGGGTCCCTCGTATCCTTTGTAGTTCCGCCTCGTGGCCTCTGCAAAACGACCGAAGCCAAGGCTTCAAAGCCGTCAAGATCGGAGGGACGAGAAGGAGCTGGAACATCAGGAGTTGAGCTTGAGGGGTTCGCACTTGTCGTGAAGGGCGTGAAGAGTTGCGGCGCCTCCTCTACCGGCTTCCACAAGTTGACCGGCTCCGGCGGGTCTTCCTTGATGGCATGGTTATTTTCATCATAAGCAGCTTGGAATTCGTCCAGTGCCAACCCATGGGAAATCTGACAAGCCGGACGCCGAACAGACTTCACGAGCTTCCCATATATCTTCGACGTCTCAGTGCCGTCAGGCTGGAATTCGGGGAAGCCCTTGGTGAGCTTGGCCGGGTCAAGGTTGGGGTAGTACGCCTTAGCCAATGCAAGTGCGCGGATTGCACCCTTGCGACAGGCAGACGCCTTCCATCGCTCCACCAGCACAGGCACCACAGAGGTGGCGGCGAGAAAATCCGGAAGACCCGGTGGACATTCCCCAGAAGAAGTAGACGCCTTGATCATTTCGGCGCAGCCGAAGTAGAGCCGGCGGGTGACGCCATATATGGCCTGAATTTTTTCAAGTGTTCCCTTTATAGTCACCCCCTGAGCCGGACCTGACAGGAAGCAAACGGAGGGTAAGAAAACTTGAGATGACAAAACAATACAGGAAAGAAAAGGGAAGAAGAAGACTCACCAAAGACAGCAACGGCCAAGTTATGGACGAGCTTCTTTATTTTCTCTAGCTCGGAGACCACTTTTTGCAACTCAAGAGCCTTCACCTGTATGGCGAGCTCCTGTTCATGCACCTTCTTCCGTAAGGTCTCATTGTCAGTTTGAAGCCGTTGTAGTGCTTCTTCTTGAATCTTCAGCTGTTCCTCAACCTTCTCACGGAGGCCGGTTTCACGCGCAAGTTCATGGCGTGTTTCGCTGTTGCTTTCGGCAGTGGCTTTCGAAAACTCCTGCAGAGGGAATATATATTTATCAAGACAGACAAAAAGATCAGGAAGCAGTCTATAAAGCTGTGTCAGTATCTCAAAGAAGACCCGAGCGCAGCAAGCTACTGCTCCAACTCTTGGGGACTACTAATTGCAAAAGTTCACTAGTAAGAAAGACCCGGAGTGCAGCAAGCTACTGCTCCGACTCTTGGGGACTACTCATTGCAAAAGTTCACTAGTAAGAAAGACCCGGAGCGCAGCAAGCTACTGCTCCGACTCTTGGGGACTAATTCAAAGAAGCATTTTTATAGAGACAGGTTCCCTATCATGCAAGTACTAAGCATTTACCTAAGTAAAGTCTAATCACTTGGGGACTACTAGAGGGAACATACCTGGTAGCGGAAGTGCAGATAATTACGCAGCTGAGACTCCTCCTTTCGCACCCTGGAGAGTCGTTTATGGATCCTCTCAAAAAGTTCCGGAAACTCCAAGGTGTTGTAAGGAGCTTCGTCTTCAGAGTCCGACTCTTCTGTTTCCTTGACCTGTTCTTTGCCTGCGGCACGGGCAGCGGGCCCTTCTTCAGCCTTAAGTTCCGGCTCCAGGACCTTCGCGACGGAAGTCGAAGGCGCAGCAGGATCCTGAAAGCGGGTGCCAGTCACAACGACATCCGGTTCTTCCGGAATGACAGGAAGGTCGATCTTCGGAGGCGAAGAAGAGTCTGGGACAGGGCGAACCGGCTCAACCGGCTTCTCAGTTTGAGTCTCTTCGACCTCAGGTTCAGCTGGAGGAGTCGCGACAGTCTCAAGGGTCTCCTCATCACTAAGGACGGCTTGGGCTCTGAAAGAAGATAAGTTATGGAAGTAACAGCAAGTGGGCCAAAATAAAGACATGGCGAAATCAGGACTTACCCCTTGTTGATGACGAAGTCGGAGGGGAGAGCCTCGGAGCCGGAACCTGAGGAGCAGGACATAGACCGGGATTTAGCAACCCGGAGTCGGCCCGCCAATGGATAATGGGCGTCAGGGGAAGTTTGATGAGCGTTTCTCCCGCGAGGAGAAGGACTGTTTGGGATACCTGAGGAGAGCTCTTCGGAAGATGTGGATGAATGGGTCTTTCGCCGCTTGGGGGTAGCCTCCTCCTTGTCCTGCGCAGACGGACAAGTTTGAGACCCGGAAGCTTCTAGATCGAGGAAACGAGAGCGTGGTATCAGTTGTACCGCGTTACGGGCCCGCTTCGCTCGAGTCGGTGGTGAAGGAGGCGCTGGGACCTCAGCGGAGTCTTGATCACCTTGACCTGGAAGGCGGGGAGTATGAGAAGAAGTGTTGTCTTCAAGATCGGCTTCTATGAGTTTTTGCCAAAGCCGGTCCATGGAATCAAGCTCACCTTCGCCTGCTTCCTCTCCTCCCTCTGAGTTTTGTTCCGACTCATCTTCTTGGTCGGAGGAGACGGGGGTTTCTTCGGCGGCATCCCACCAGTCTTCAGTGACCTGATAAAGGGTTAAAGGCATTCGTAAAGGAGTACAAGAATACAGTTAAGATAAAAAGAAAAGCATAAGAGATAGAGGGGAGAGAGTTAAGTACCTTGGGAGCCGGGTTCTCGGAGCTAAAGGGGAGGAGCCCGTCGAGCGTTATGGCGGCGATGGACTCGGACAAAAGCTTCTTAGAAGCCCGGATAACTTCATCATCTTCCGGCTCTTGAAAGGTGAACCGGAGACAGTCAGAAGGAATGTTCGTGTAGTCGCAAATAAGCTTGGGCCGGATGGATAGTGGCTTTATACACCATCCGACCCAACATTTGACCAGATCGGTGCCTTTGAGGCCGTGGGCCTTGAGAGCCCGGATCCTGGAAAGAATGGGGGTCAAGGCAGCACGGTCTTTGGCGTAGGAGTTGGTCGATTCTCCTAGCACGAGAGGCTCAGCTCTGAAACCCGGTAGTTTGGGCTGGCCTTTGGGAGAAGTGTCCTTGCAGTAGAAGAAAGTTGACTGCCAGGCTCGAGGATGGCTGTTAAGTTTGAGAGCCGGAAAAAGGGAGTCTCGGCGCCGTTGGATCGCGACTCCTCCGCAAACATTTAAAGGAAGAGTGGCAGAGGAGCGCTGTGGATTGCAATAGAAGAACTCGAGAAAGAGGTCGATAGAGGGTTCCATTTGAAGGTAGTCTTCGCATAGAACGGTGAAGTTCGAGATGGAAAGAATGGAGTTCGGGGCCAGGTCTTGAGGCCTGAGGCCGTAATAGGAAAGCACAGTGCGAAAGAAGAGGGAACCCGGAGGCTTAAAGCCGCGACTGAGATGATCGGAGAATATTATTACCTCACCATCCCGAGGAGCCGGCACGACCTCGTCGCCGGGGGCACGCCAGTGGATGATTTCTTGGGCTTGCAGATCGCCGGAATCAACCAAGTCCTGCAGCTTAGCAATAGAGACAGCCGATCCAGTCCAGCTCCCGGAGGGAGGTGCTGCGGTGGCGGCGTTAGAAGCGGAGGTGCCGGCGGTGGCCTTGGCTTTCTTCAGGTTGGCCTTAGCAGCGGCGGCGGCGGCGGCCGCGGCGGGGCCCTTGCTCACTACTTTCTTCCCCATTGAAGGAGGTTGCCGAGATCTAGATCTAAAGAGGAATTAGGAGAAAAGGGCGGCTGCGAGATGAGTGCAGCACAGCGGCGGATGCGGCTGGAAGCAGGAAAAGGGCGGCGGCGCTAGCTAGCTCCGGCGTAGGTTGGAGAGCTTGAGCTCGGGAGTGACAGTGGCGGCGCTGGAGGAAGAAGAAGGAGTGGGGGCGCACGGGGGAAATGATTACCCTTTCCCCGTCCCCACTTATTTATATCTCAAGTGGGAGTTGACCTAGGGGCAAAACAGGAAGAAGCCAAAGATAATGATGACCTCGAGGGACCATATCCGAGGTGTCAGATTTTGTACCTGACAGAATCTTGGGTTCCCGAGATGGACGCTCGACTCCTCGATTCTCGTGAAAGGATAAGCATTAAAAATGTCGTTGACCCCGGAGGTTGACCGACGTCTTCGAGGAAGTGTAAAGAAAGCTGAAAATCGCTAAGTCTGGAAGTGGAAGTCGGCAGGCGATGGCCGGGTTAGGAACGGGCCGCCAGCAAGAGCCGGCCAAACCGACACCCGTGCGCCCGCTTGTTTAATCAGTTGTTTATTGTTTTTCAGATGATAACCCGGACAAACGGAATGACGACTTCCCCAAAGTTAGAGCTCAAGAGCGCGAAGGTGAAGTGAGTCCATTCCGATGTTCAAGTTATCCTGGGGGCTACTGTTGGGGGGATCGTAACCCGGTAGGCCCACCGACATAGAAGACCAGCCGGCCTGGTAAGAACCAGGACCGGGTCAAGCATGAAGATATGGGCCGGGTATCACGTAAGCCGGCGCGCTACGTGTGTCTTGGCCCACATGTCAAGAAGGATCTAGAAGGCTAGAGACCAAGTATGGGACGGAGTCCTAATGAGGAAGGTGTAGATTTAGAGGACTTAGAAGAGAGTCCGGGTATGATTGTGACCCGGATGACCGTACCAGCGAGACCCGCCGCTTATATAAGGGGGTCTCCTGGTTCCTAGAAGACCAAGCTTTTACCAGATCGCAAGTACCACCATTGTAATCTCGAGACCCGGAAGCTAAGGCGCCGAGTCCTCGAAACCCATATCAATAAAGCAGTAGCAGGAAGTAGGTCTTTACCTCGAGACGAGGGGCCGAACCTGGGTAAACCCTTGTTTCCCCACGCCGTGCTAGACAAGCTCCCGATGTCAGAAGTCGCTATGTCCCCATACTCAAGTTTCCACCCGGAAACATCTGCCGTGACAATCCCACGACAAGATGCATCAATAAAATTTTGGCACCACGGCCGAACTGACACTTCCACATCATCTCGCCACCACAGGGCGAGGCCTCCGCTCCTGCCAGCACAATCAACCGCCACCCCCGTTCCTAAAACCAAGACTCCATTTGACTTTATCCATCGCCCTTGCTTTCTTCTTTGTCTCGCTAAGGAACACCACCGCTGGATTGTAGGATCTCGCAGGATCTCTAAGCTCGCCCACTGCCGCGTCCAATCCCAAACCACGGCAGTTTAAGCCAATGATATTCATTGGTCTCGGCGGCCCTGCATCGCAGGGTCCGCCGCTGGATCAGCAAGTCTATCAAAAACTGAGCTCGAGCCACCACCGTTACCAGTCCCAACCTCCTCAATTCTATCGAAAACCGATTGGGTACGCTGTCGTTTCCCACTCGATTCGGATTGATCATCTCCCACCACTTGGACACTTACAGGAAGCCAGACTTGTTTAGTACTCCTCTTCTTGCTCTTGGCACCCAGTGGTGCACCTGGGCGATCAACCATGACTGCATCAGTATTATTACGAGGCCTCCTAAGGCTAATAGCTGATTACGGACTTCAAGTCTATTTAGAGACATCCTATTGACAAAATGATATGTGGTGAAGAAAATGAACGTCTGGCAACCTCTCCGTGGGCGGTGAAACTAAACAGGCCGCATCACTTGGTAAGTTATTACTACTTAAACGCACTATGGCCGTTGGCACCATCAACATGGTTTTTTTCACAACTGTGAGGATCTTGTGCGCTTATCATGATCGTTGATTTTTTGCATCCAACAAACAATATTATTCCTACTAATCGACGTGTTGATAAAAAAAATGTTAATACGTGGTTTTAATTTTTTTTAATGTACGCATGTACAGAAATTTTCGTCTTGTTAGTACATGAATCTTTTATTTGTCAATGCATATACATAATTACTGATGATGCATTGATGTTTAAAGATTCATTGATAATTTATCCATGGATTGTAAAACATTTGAACGGCCACAGATAAACAGGGCAGATCCTAATAGTTGTTGAGTTGCATTTTCCTTGGCACCATTGGTGAAGAATGACCTAAAATTTAGGTATGGAAGTCAAACACATTTATCATTATTTAATTAAAATATAATGGGGTCGGGGTGAACAAGTCAGCCCGACGAGCAGCACGACCTCCATCTCGCGATGGTGTCGAACAACCCTCCAAGCCTTGGATCTGTGGCGTCGAGGATGCTCCCCTTCCATACCGGTCCTTGACCCACTCGATCAGGTGGACACAAACTTGGGGTTTTACTAAAATTTTCTTGGGATTGGGAGGGGGGCACGTGCCCCCCCCCCCCCCCCCCCCCCCCCGCGCGAACTAGGCATAGCTCCGCCTCTACTCACGAATCTGATGTCTCTGAGCTTTGTTCCAAAGGATGGGTCCAACATGACGTTGTTGGGCTTGATGTCTCTGTGCATGACGCACGCCTCACATTCCTCGTGTAGGTAATGTAGGGCGGCAATCAACCCCACAACAATTTGTTGTCGATGTAACAACTACTCCCCGTGTTCACACTATAAAACTAATCAATAATGACCCGACGTTTCCATGTTCTTGATTTCCCTTTATTATCATTTGTTAAAACTTTGGATTATGATGTCATTTTCTACGCTAATTAATATTTTCCAAGGAAGGTATTTTTTTAAGGAAATGGGGTAGGAGAAGCCCCTACAACGTTTTTTTTTCAGATAATAAGAACCCAAATTTGCGTCCGTGAGGACTTAAACCTGTGTGGCTGGATTGTACATCCAGTTCTCTAACCAAGTGAGCCTGACTTACTTCTTTCCATGTGATGTCTCAACCATCATTTTTACCAATCGAGTATAAATATTCTCACATTATTAACCAAATACATTCACTTTGTAGATTAATAAAATATACAGCTCTAACGTATCATAAAGCAAAATCCATTAAATATCTAAAGTTGCTTGCGACCACCTCATAAGTGGCCAAAATACTTTCAAATCCTACTAAAATACCCCGCCTAGAACATTGTTTAAATCGGTTTTTGTTAGATTGAGAATCATCTATTGAAAAGAGAAAAAAAAGAAAAGGTTAATATCAGATTAGACTAGAGCTAGTCCCTACTTTCGGTTCAAACTAAATTTTATACAATGTTGACTAAAACAATAATCACTCAAATAGTTTAGAAAAACACATGCATATAAATATTCTCTACCATGCCCTATTGGAAAGTCCGCCCCTGCTTGGTACCTTCAACTTCTGTGTTTTCATTTTGATTTCAGGGAAGGCTTCAACTTCTTTTACCAGACATCAACGTTCATGTTCCGAAGTGCAACTACATTTCTAATACTCATTTCGTTCACATTTATATTTGAATTAAGTAAAAATTAACTTTGTAAAATTAAACCAAATATATTAAAAATTGTAACTTTTTAAACAAAAAATAACTTTAAAAAATGCAGAACGTGAGCTAAATAAAAAGCGAGGGAGTATATGATTAACTTTGAGGTACAAATTAGTACATCTCTCTCGAGTGGGGATTTCTGACTCCCAAGATCTGCTGTTCTTCTTAAAAATTTGAAATATCATATATACAAGTAAAAAATCTATTATTTTGGACATGGTCAAGGATATATCGTACAACCATACTCGTAATTGTTTTTTTTAATTCTGAGCTAAACAAAAATGAAAAATTGATAAACTTTGAAAATTTGAAATTTGCACAAAATCCATATATTTTTCATCTTTTTTGTAGTCTAGATTGCGTTAGGATTTTACATATTGTAGGATACATCATTGCCTACATCTGCTTTTTTGAAAGAGATTATTGGAAGTTATAAATATTATTTAAAATAAAATAGAGGGAGCACTGGATATCAGGAGACATAAAGACTTTTCCGATATCACTCACACTGTGTTTGGATGTAGCAAAAATTTTTGGGAATTGAATTGGGTAGCAATTCCATTTCCCAGATGAAAAGGAATTAGGCTCCGATTCAAATTCCACTGTTTGATTGTAAATGGAATTAATGGCCGGAATCGAAGATAGCACATGATTCCAATTCCTGTTTGGATGTATAAAGCTTGGAATTGGACGTTTTGTTTAGTTTAGACAATATAAAACTTGTCACATACATTAAAACATGTATTAGTATATTTTAATATTGATATATTATTTTGCACATATAATAAAAAATAAAAAATTGAAATCAAGTCAGAAAAATAACACAAGTAGAAATTAAGTAGTTTTCCAGATCAAAAATCTGCTGTACCAAGCATAAATTTCAGAAATCTTCTGAACGATTGAGCTTCAGAAATTAACATGGATTGGGGAAACTCCACGCTTTTGCAAGCAGCCGTCCACAGCTTGTAATCAGGCTGGAAGCTGTTCTTGCACAGGTGAAACTGCATGTCGTACTTGGTCTATGATGGTAGTTTCGGCAACGCGCGCAGGGGCACCACACGCGGCCGTCCGGCGCCCAGCCCGTGTGCATCCAGCTGCGGTCTTCCGCCATCGTCGCTGATCCACAGAGGCCGCGTCCATGTCCTCTTCCGCCTCATGCCCTATCGCGCCGCCGCTGCCCTTCCACCCGCCGGCCGGCGACCATGTCCTCTGCCGCCTCCATGCCCATCTCGATCTGGGTCCAATCCGAGCGGGGGAGACCAGCGGGGCTGGGAATGAGCCGGAGCGAGAGGAGATTGGGTTAGGGAAGAGGGGAGCGGGGGTGCCGTCACGGGATTTACCTGGGGGCCGCCGCTATGCCGTCGTGGGAGGGCGGTCGCAAGTCCTACTCGAGCGCCTTGCTCCTGTTCGCTAATCGCGAGTGATAGAGGCGAAGCGGTACGCGCTAAGCGCAATTCCGCGAGTTTCCGAGGTCTGGGGCTAGGAATCGACGCACGCGCACGGGGGTCTCGCATGGAATTCGTTTGCCTTTCCACGGCCCAATTCTTCAACCATCCCAAACAGCAGAATTCGGGCCAACAATTCCAAATGGGCAATTCCGGGGCTATTTTTCTACGTCCAAACACAGTGTCACAGATTTTAACCACAGAAAAATCCAAAAAACAAAACAAAATCAAGGCCCATTTCTGCAAGAACAACAGAAAACATGAAAAGGCCACATCAGTATTTTCCCGGCCCGGTTAGTCAAACCGCTGCTGCTGCATTGTCGATCGTCCACGATCGAAAAACAAAACAAAAAACTCACTCCAAACTCCAAAACCGCAATCGATGTCCTCCTCCGCCTCCTCTTCCCCGTCCCCGTCGCCGTCGCCGTCGCCGTCCCGCCTCGTGCCGCAGCTCCTGGTTGCGCTCCTCCAGCGCCGCCGCTTCGACGACACCCTCCGCCCGTGCGCCACCTTCCGCGGCTTCTGCCCGTCCTCCATTGCCGCCTCGCTCGCCGCCATCCCGCGCCTCCTCCTCCCGCGCTCCGCGGTCCGCCTCTGCCCGCAGCGGCCGTTCCCCTCACCGTCGTCCTCATACCACCGTCGCGTCGTCGCCGCGCTCACCCTCGCCTTCCTCAACTGGTCCCACTCCGACGCCAACCCGCACCGCGTCCCGCTCACCGAGGCCCCACTCCGCGCCGCCGCGCTCTCCCTCGCCCGCGCCCACGCGCTCCCCACGCTCTTCGGCCTCCTCCGCGCGCACGCTCCGCTCGTCTCCACCGCCGCGCTCACCGATGTCATACGCGTGCTCGGCGAGGAGGGCCTCCCGCGCCAGGCGCTCTCCGCCTTCCACCGCGCGCGCCAGCTCCGGTGCTCCCCGGACGCGCAGTGCTACAACACGTTACTCGACGCGCTGTGCCGGAACGGCCGGTTCCAGGAGGCCAGGTTCATGCTCGACCAGATGGAGCGGCCTGGCGCCCGCTGCAAGCCTGACCCCTACACGTACACGGTGCTCATTTCCGGGTACTGTCGGATCGGCGTGAAGACGGGATGCCGAAAAGCCGCCAGAAGAAGGATCTATGAGGCCGGGAGGCTGTTCCGGAGGATGGGGGAGAAGGGGATTGAACCAGACATCGTGACCTACAACTGTTTGATCAATGGCCTGTGCAAAACGTACCGTGTGGAACGAGCGCACCAGGTGTTTGATGAAATGGTGAGCAAGGGGTGCACGCCAAACCGGGTTACATATAACTCATTTGTGAGGTATTATAGTGCTGTGAATGAGGTTGACAAGGCTGTTAAGTGGATGAGGGAGATGGTGGCGAAGGGGCATGGAGTGGCGACATCAAGCACATATACGCCTCTTATCCACTCACTATACGAGAGTGGGCGGGTTGGGGATGCAAGGCAGTTCATGATCAAGATGGCGGAAAGTGGGCATCTTCCCAGGGAACACACCTACAAGCTTGTCAAGGATGCGATTGAGGAGGCTGGTGAGGAGGCCTTACCGGCAGACCTGTGTCACTCCATCGATGATGGCATCAAGAAAAGATTTCAGCAAGTCATGCGGATGAAGCCCATAATGCGACCAGTGACAAGATTATCTAGGACCAACATTCAGCTTGTGCAAACATAACCAATGAGAGGTTGATCTGGCACGCAGAAGGTTTGTGATTGAAATGTCTAAGGGGCGTGCTAATGCATGTGTAAGCTGTTTAAGACTGGTTGACAGTGCCCTGGGTTGGAAGCTTTGCTGAATGAACCATGCCCTGACCCCTGAGAGTAAGGGAAAAAACAGTGGTCGCTGATGAGAGTGAAGCCCAAAACCCACCAATCAGTACTCACAGGATTGTTTTGAGACCAGGTTCCTGCTCGACCAGATGTAGCGCCTTGGCGAACTCTCAAGACTGACCCCTATGCGTACACGGTGCTCATTTCCTGGTACTGTCAGATCGGGGTGGGGACTGGGTACCGGAAAACCGCCAGGAGAAGGATCTATGAGGTCGGGAGGCTGTTCTGGAAGATGGGGGAGAAGGGGCTTGAGCCAGATGTCGTGACCTACAGCTGTTTGATCAATGGGTTGTGAAAGATGTACCGGGTGTAGTGCGCACAAAAGCGTTTGATGAATTGGTGAGCAAGGCACTCACACCGGGTTACATAGAACTTGTTTGGAAGTTATTATAGTGTTGTGAATGAGGTTGACAAGGCTGTTAAGGGTACGAGGGAGATGGTACCAAGGGGGCACGCCACAGGGTGGCGACATCAAGCACATATACGCCTCTTATCCACTCACTATACGAGAGTGGGCGGGTTGGGGATGCAACGTGGTTCATGATCGAGATGACGGAAAGTTGGTATCTTCTCAGGGAACACACCTACAATCTTGTGAAGGAAGCAATTGAGGAGGCCGGTGAGGGTGCCTTGCCAGCAGACCTGTGCCACTCCATTGATGATTACATCAAGGAAATAATTTAGCATGTCATGCGGATGAAGCCCATAATGCCACTGGTGACAGGAGATTATCTAATACCAACATTGAGCTTCTGCAATTTTAACACATGAGAGGTTACCCCTGCTAATGGACGTGTAAGCTGTTGAAGACTGTGACTGAGAGCATCCACAATGGAGAGCCCTTAGATACAAAAAAAATACTTTCAGAAAATAAAACAAATGAGTCTCCGCGTACAACGCCGGACGCTTAAACGGTACTTCTGCTGCCCGCTGCTGCCCTGAGCCACAGAAGGAAATGGACAAGCGTCTGACGCAAAAGTTTGCATCGATGCCGGACTGGGCGCTGGGATTTGAGGGCTCAACCGCCGGCAGGCCTGGATTTTGATCCTGGCGTCGGGGGCTTAAGCATCGCATTGTGGATGCTCTGAGAGTGTCCTGGGTAAGAGCCTCATCTGGAAGAGCCTTGCCACTGAGAGTGCACGATGATACCAGGGAGAAAACACTAGATGGTGATGAGAATGAAGCCCAAAACGCCACCAATCAGTAATTAAAGGAATGTTCTGAGGCAAAGATGAAGTGGATTTGCGCGGAAGGTAAATTATGTCTGAGATTCTTCTCATAATCACAATTGACGTGGAATAATTGCTGCACAATTAGACTGGCCTGTTGCTGTTTACAAGTGGTAGAACATTTATGAATGTACATTTCTGGGATCATGTAGTTTGAAGTATGCATAAATACAGAAATTGCCTTTTTTTATCATCATTATCTGCTGCAGTTTACACAATCAATAAATTTGTAATTTACATTTCCTGTTGTCCAACACCCACCAAACATTGTCATTTCCCTTTTCCAGGTTTCTTGCATCAGTTAGTTAATATAAGTTGACATCATATTTTTCACGAGGAATTTGTTTCTCTATTCCGGTCTACACATGTTTGATTTATCAGACTTCAAAGTAAATGGTCAGGTAAATTTTGTGTTTTCTGCTCATAATTACATAACTATTTGGTTATTCTTGTCAATGGAACCATTGGGATCACATCTATGTTAGAAGTCACTGCATTCTTCATTGCTATATAATGTCTGAGAATTCGGTGAACATGCTGCATGAAGTGTATGCAAATAAGATAAAGCAAGCTATATGAAGGTCACACATCCTTTACTTTACTGTGACGAAAGTCACTCCTATAAAACAAAATGACTTACAAAGGTACCATTTCTACAAAAAGAACTTCACACGTGAACTCGGAATATGAATAACAACAAGGACCCCAAAATTAGTTTCACAAATTGCACACAACTTCCAGTCCATCGTTGACAGATGATTTATACTGATCCGTCATACCGATACAGAAGTAGAAACTCTGTCTTATGTTGTCTGCTTTCTGTTTGTGGCCTTTGCTGTATATCAAACAACCATCTGTTGCTCCCTCCATTTGATGCATATAATCTTCAGGGATCTAACACTTCATGGTTTCCAAGCTGATGGTGGTGGTGGCGGAGTTGGGAACATTGGAGGAACTGCTGAGAAGATTGTGTTCTTATCAATTGAACTTCTGCTGCCAGTATCGATGTCAGCTAGAGAAATCAGTGCTGCAACCAAGCCAGCATTTGCTGCAAGAGTAGGCTCTGTGTAATTGTAGTTTGTGCGGATATCTTTGAAGCCATCATGCCTGTCAGGGCCAGCAACCATTGCTCCGGTAAGGATATTAGGGTTTGCCTTTTTAGACTCCCTCCATTTAAAACCTCCTTTGCATCCGTACTTGACACCGTTATGGGGGATTGAGGCCCCTCTGTGATGAACACGCTTGGGGTACTTCTTTCCATAACCCACGACGTAGCTCATCTTTTGTGGGTTCTTGCCTAGAATGTAATCGAGCTGCAAATTGAAGGGTTTTGAGTGTCAGTTGACTGAATCTTGCTATCATAGCATTACAAGTTATTGAGTTCAAGAGTATTCAGTACAAAACCCTACCTGTGACTTTGCAAACTTGCGGAGGACATCGGTTTTATAGAAATTAGGTCCACAGTACCACCCTGGTGTATCAGCAGTGTCCAGATAATCAGCATACACAGAGGCAAGAAAAGCTGCATTGACAACATACTGTAGTGGCTGAGGCCTTCCATGGTTGAGTTGTATCAGTCCTCCTGCAAAACATTGGTTACTTAGCTTTCCATTGTGGAAATGGAGTTAGAAAGGAAGTGAAAAACAAGCAGGGTCGTCACCAACCTTTAGTGAAGTTGAATGAATTGAATACCGGTAAATATGAGCACATAACATTGTCAGTTTGGTTGTGGAATGTCCTTAGTATTTCTTCATAAGGATACCCTGGACTGAGGAAGAGCCGCAACCTGCTGAGAAGAACCTGGATAATGTATGAAGTGTTAATGCTGGATCATTCTTCATCAGAATGCTGCAGTGAGTATGATTATCAATGTAATCTTAGGATTATGATTCCTTTTCAAACACTAATATTCCTTTTCTTCTCATTTAGATGGTGAGCTGGTGGCAGACTGCTGCTTGTTGTTCCTTTGGTGCTAATCCTAAGCATTTCTAATTTATCCAGTTAATTGAGACTGAGCATAGGTACCAAGTGTGCTAACCTGTGCTCCTGGAAGCTTGTCATCCCACGTAAATACTCCATAGTTTGGACTACCAAGCCAAAACGCTCCAGCGTGCTTTGCCATTCCTGGAGCTGTGGCGATCATGAGGTATGACGTGTTCCCCGTGGCGAAGTACATCCACGCACCACCCCATACAAACTCATCCCAGTAGCTGGTGGAATTGTAGAACAGAGCCTGATCAGAGCCATTAGGGCTGTATCGCCCCCGCTGCAGCCTACCAAACTTGTACAGCGCCTTGGCTCCATGGACGAGCTTGTCGGAGTATGTCTTGCTGTCCTTGAACACTATGGAAGCTGCAGCAAGGGCAGCAGCCATCTCGGCAGCAAGATCCGAGCAAGAGTGGCACTCGATGACAGGTCTCTTGTAATCGATATCCTCTGGTCTCATCCAGCAGTAGTGGTCATTTGGCGAGGGGCCTTTGGAGGTGTCACCTTGACCCACCTGCAACAAGAAGTTCATATGACATCAGTGATGCATGCTAATGTAAAATTCAGAGGTCCTGGTGCCCAATTTTTCTCAGGACAGAGCAATTCAGCACACTGGGAACGGATGATGATCAGTTTGGACGAACCTGGGCGACGATCCGGTCAATGGTGTCGGCGGATGAGTTGAAGGTCTTGAGCATGTAGTCCGTGCCCCACTTGATAATCTCCTTGACATGGTCTAGCTCGCCGATCTTCTCGTATTTGGCCTTGTACTCGATGACGGTCCAGCTGAGCATGGTCATGGACCAGGCCATGGGGTAGTTGAACTTGATGGCGTCCCCTGCATCGTAGAAGCCACCGACCAAGCTCTTCTTGGCGGTGCTGTCGGAGAGGCCGTCCTTCATGCAGGAGTTGCCCCTCCAGCTGACCCCGTTGTGCTTGGGCAGAGGACCAGCTGCCAATTCCAGACCATAATACAAGCGTCAGGACTCAGAAGGTGCACATTTCGGTGGGTGCACCTGCACCCTTTCAGCTCATCAATTTGGTTGGTTGCTCCTATATACAGACTGGCTTTTCAGATGTGTATGGAGACCATTGTTACTTTTTTCACTCGTTGGATTGCCTTGAGGTTAAATATGTAGTAAGTGGTAATTCAGTCAGATCTCGAGCATGCTAAATGTAGAAACAGAGAGTGAGCTGGCAGGCACAAGGCCAGAAAGTGAGAGGAGGACAAAGAGCTAGTATTATTAACTAGAATTGTCTGCATGTCGCTCGGTTCTATGCAGCAGAACCGGATCTGAACTCCGGCGGGCGGCCAAAGAGGTGCAGCTAGCGCAGAGAGCTAGCTAGAGACGAACACGGGAGGAGGAAGAAGGAACAATTGAGACGGTACTCACATCGCTGTGCGTTGAAGAACATGAGCGCCTTGTGCAGCGCGAGCGTGTACTGGTCCGGCGGCGGCGGCGCGGGCTTCTTGTGCGGGACGAGCTTGACGATCATCATGACGAAGCCGATGAAGAGTCCGACGCCGAGGATGGTGCCGACGGTCCAGAGGAAGATCTTGCGGTCGATGACCATGCACCCGATGTCGACGTACTTCTTCTTCTTCTTGCCCGCCTGGTCGCCCGGGCCGGCCAGCAGCCAGCTCTGCTGCGTCTCGTCCAGCTGGTGCCGCATCATGGCGCCGCGGTCCAGGTCCCGGCTCCGGTCGTCGTCCGTCGCCGAGTCCGCGTTGGAGATCTCCAGCGTCCCGCCCCACGGGTCCCGCCCGAACATCTTTGCCTCCGCTTAATCTGTTTCTTCTTCCTCTTCTTCTTCTTCTCCGACGAAGACGATGGCTATGCCGACGTCAATGGCCGGAGCCACGCTCGCGCGGTGACGACGGCCGGAGCTGGTGGCAACCGGTGATGAGTGAGAACAGAGAAAGAGGGAGGGGAGGGTACTACTCACTAGGAACGATGGTGTCCGTCCGGGTGGTGTGGCCTGTGGTGCTATGTTATGATGAAATGAAGTGGAGAGGGAAGGAGGGAGGAGGGTGGTTGGTTGGGGCGTCTCTTTCGTCCCCTTTGCCCGTCTTTTGGGTTTGGTCTGGTTGCCGCTATCGGATGGGTTGTTGGTGCGCCGCTTACAGTGGCCGTGGCCGTGGCCGTGTGTGTGGTGGCCTCTCCACTTCACTCACCTCTGTCTTCACCCTCTACCCTGTTGCCTGTGGGGATCACCGCCATTTTTGTTACTGGTTAACTTTTGTAGATGGATCTGGGAGATGGTCGTCGTTTGTAGCTTCTGGAACTGCATCTACGTACGTGCCGAGAAAGATTCACTGCGCAGGTGTGCCAATAATACGAGGAGAGCGATGGATGGATAGGCAGCGTCTATACAGTAGTTAACTTTTGCCTGAATTTTGCCTTTGGCTTTGCGGAATTGAGCGGTTGCCGTTGCTCCAAGCTTGAAGCAAAGGGCGTGCAGTTCGGGCATGCGTCTTTCTTTTAGTAATCTATTTCCATTCCGTGTGGATGTATATGTGGTTGTTAATAAACATACGGAGTATAAAAATCAGGTACGTGGGGGGACAGGGGTTTGTTGGATACTTGAATTGGAGGGGAAGAAGACGCCATGCCGCATGCATGTGCCGGGGACGGGGAAAGGTACCACGTACCACGTATGTAGGCTGTAGCCACTAGCCACAACCCCAGCAACTTGACCTGGTGATGCCCGTTGCTCTTGTATCTATGTATGTATGCCGCTTCTATCTTTTACCATTTCTTTATTTGCTATCCAGGGGAAAGATTAGTTAGTAGATAACCACCCGTGCCCCCTTTAAAAACTCTATCACCTGCATATTAGTGTGACATGCGTCGTCTGCAAGATCCCTCTATTATAATGGGATGATTCCTGGCTATCTAGGCTCTCCACCGAATCTAATCAACACTAGATAATATCACAGAGAGATCAGCATTGTATTCCCCTAAGATATCTCAGTAGGGGAGAAATTAAGTAAGGCTAGGAATGTTGCTCGTACGATAGATTCATTAAAGACTAATTTTGCAACAGAAATAAACAGTATGATGCCGACATATGTAGCTGTAAACAAACTAGCTCGATCCTTGCTTTTGCTGGTGCTATAGTACTTCAGTAGGCGTAAACACCGTCCAATTTGTAGGTTTAGGGCCAGTATTACTAGCTGTGGACGTACATGGTACAAGGATTTTTCTTGTTTTTCTGTTTCTTGCTTGGATTAATGAAAAAGTTCTTGCTGTACTGAGAAGAGTAGTTAGTTGTGCTGCAGCTGCAGGCGAGCAGTGGTTGGGGAAGTAAACCGCAATTAATCGCACACCTCAACAGCTGAGGTGTCACACTCCTGCAAGCTGGGCTAGTTACTCAAGCTCTATCTCCTCTCGTCGGGCAGGACGGGGACTAATCAGCAGCAACAAAGAAAAATAAGCAAATACTCCATCACTGGTCTAATAGTATAACAAATTAATAATTTGATGGAGGTGAACGAATGATGAAAGCATAAACAAATCGAGATCTGGGCGAGCTGTCGGTGGACTGCTGTCGGTGGTGGATGGATGATTCCTTGGACGCTTGCTCAAGAGTCAAGACTCATGTCACTCACACTCACGCCCGTCAGAGGGAGATCATGTGCTCTGCTAGTGCACTAGTATTTTCTTTCAGGAAAAATAAAGAAAGATAGTACATCATACCACCCGGTTCGCCATGGACCCGGGTTTGCTTTCCGTTCATTTCATCCATGGGAAGTTGGGAATCGAATTTTTACTTTGTTGGTCTTTGTTTTTTAGAAGGGGATAAAAACTTTGCCCTAATCGATTAATTAAGCAAGAAGTTTTACAAGAACAAGTTTACAACCGGTGACTTCTCTCCCGGCATTATGTTGTTCAAGCATTTAGCTCCGGCGGTCACCCACAACCGGGCTTCACGCTTAATGTTCTTTAGTTTTGGAGGCGACATGTTGACCATAACTGATAAACAGAAACTGGCAAATTTATGTGTGGATATTCAAAAAAAAAAAAGATGAATGGATTGCTCGGCTGGAGAGTGGAGACTGGAGTGAAGGGTGGAGAACAGAGATGCTATTTTGGATGGGCACACATACAAAGTGAAAAAACCTGTAGGAAATGCGCTGAAACCCAGGGAGAGCCTGTGCGTGGATTGGGTCAGGCGCTGTGACCCTCAAGTGTCGGCAGGAAATGCCGGGAAGCACCGAATCCCAGGGAGATTCGCTTGCTGGGGGAGAGGGCCTGCTCTGCGTCAACGACAGAACAGTCTACCCCTACCGTTAGATGAGGACTAGCTGCTCCTGGCTAGACCTGGTTCACCGCAGGCGTCTCTGAAGCCAAGACCATGATTGGAATTCGATTTTGGGTTCTGTTTGTATCAGTTCCAGTTTTGGGATCATCTGGAGCGTGAGAGACGAGAGCTGCCGAGTCTCCGTGCAATAATGGTTCAGGTTGGACCATACAGATTCCAATTTTTTGTGCAGATTTAATTGTTTCGTGTATGGTTTCTACTTTTTCTATCCCAAAATATAAAACGTTTACATTTTGGAACGGAGGTATAAGGATGACTTCAACAGACCGATCCATCGAGTTCGCTCGTGTCCGCGCGAGCCAAATTCAAGGCCCAACACGACGCAAATGGACAGCGGTCCATTTTTTTATCCGCCGCGACCCATCTCCGGCTCAAATTTGGGCCTAGTTTTTGTCGGCCGCAGACGGGACCGTCTGGGTGTTTTCATCTCGTCCGCCCCTGACCCGCGCATCAAAGGCACTCGTCACTCCAGCCTTTCCTCTCCCGAAAAACCCCACTCCACTCCTGCCCTACCCATGGCCGATGCACCCATCACCGCCAGCGGTGACCTCGACGCCCGCCTCGGCTTTGAAGAAGAGATGCTCCATGAGCTCGCGACCGAGGCCCAAGCTTCGAAGAAGCAAAAGAAGGAGGCCATGACGGGGGCGAGGAGGGCCGAGGAGACAAGGAAACATGATGAGAGAACACATAGGGTGAAGGCGGAGAAGGCCGCCGCCGAGTTCACGGCTGCCGCCGAGAGCATGGCCATCGTCGGGTTGCTGGACATCATGGCACAAGCCGCGAACGATGCCCTCCGTGCGATGGGCATTGTCGCGCCTCCGGGAACGATCAAAAGAGCAACCATGACGGCGGCCAGCTCGCACGCATCAACCGCCCGTCCGCCAAAGTCGAGGTCTGCGACGCCGCAACCACCTCCTTACGGGTACCTTCCCGAAGCGACGCAGACGTGTGTTTTGTCGGAGGTCGATTCGACACTCTCGCCGACCAACACCACCTAGGTACCCACTCTTGACCTCAACGCGTCGGCCACCCCCATGACCGGAACACCCGCGGCAGTAGACTCACCCGCGCCACAGACTGCGGACGCACGTGCAGCTGCCCCGCCGGCTCGCATCCACGGCCGCAGCCTGCTCGGCGAAATGTTCACTCCTGCTGATGAGGACTACTACGCGGAGGGGAACGAAACCCTGCACGGCATGGTCAGAGAAAATAACAGGACCTATGCCCATGGCGACTACTTAGCCGGAGATGACTTTGTTGAGCCGACCGGCCCCGAGTTGGTGAATATCGCCGATGAGCCGATGTTTGAGCAAGAGCTCGGCGAGCTGGCCTGGGCTATGAAGAAGGTCAGCCAAAGGGGCGCCTCCTTCACTCAAGAGGAGGACAAGCTCATTTGCGAGACGTGGATAGAGGTTGGCATAGACCAAATCATCGGGGCCGAGCAAAAGGGACCGCCTAGTGGTCTCGGTTCTACAGACACTACATGGAGAGGAAGGTCCCTCCACCCTACCATGATAAAGTGATGCACGACCGGACCGAGTTGTCGATCAACAAAAGGTGGTCGCATATCAGTGTGGAGGTGAGCAAGTTTTGTGGCTCCTACGAGCACGTCCAAACCCGGTCACAAAGTGGACTCAGAATAAAGGAATTGGTATGTTCAATTCTTTCTCAACCATTCATTTTCATTAGTTTGTGACCTTGCAATTGGTGCTTAAACCCTATGTGTAGGCCATCCAAGCATTGGAAACGTTCGTGAAGGACCCATTGCTACAAGATCCTCAAGGACCACCAAAAGTGGAAGGACCTCTACGCGTCCGTGAAGAACGGCGGGGTGCCAATTTCCCCACCGAATTAGGACCCGACCGAGAAGGAGAAGAGGCCAAGAGGGAGGAACAACTCCAAGGCCGAGTTGAAAAGGGACGCAACAACAATGGCCTTGCAAGAGACCTTGAACAGATTCATATCCCAAAAGGACAAGGCATCCAAGAAGGAGGAGAGGAAAGAGAGAGAACGCCGAGAGAGGGAGGAGGCGGCTAAAAAATATTTTGAATTACAAACAAAAAAGGCTCGAGATCGAGGAGGAGAATGCCCGGACAAGAGCCAAGGAGGCCGAGGTAGCGGCTAGGGAGGCCGAGGTGAGATCGAAGGAGGCTGATGCTAGAGCCTTGGAGGCGGCGGCAAGATCCAGTGACATCAATGTCAAGGCTAAAGAACTCTATTTTGCCCTACAACAAGAGGAGAACCGGATCATGGCCATTGATCTCTCCACCTTCACTCTCAAGAAGAAAGCCTACTACGAGAAGAAGCAAAGATAATACATGGAGCGAGAGTGATCACATCTCGCTCCTTTTGTTATGTGAACCATGGTCGAGATGGTCGAAAGAACATAGACTAGATCCCGACCCTATGATTTTGAGATGAAGGCCGGCATGGCCCTATGCTTATTATGTTTGGAATATGTTTATTTTGATTGATTTAATCAAACTGTGCAAAGTTGTGTTTGTAATGGCCAAAAGCCTACCAAGGAAAATGTCAAAATGGGCAAAACCCTACGCGGGTGGACAGAATGCGTTGGCCTCGTTGGGAGCAGTGGTAAGAAAGGGACGGACATGGGCCGAACCCCTGTCCGTTCGGCGACCCAAACGGATAAAACGGACAAAAAAATCTATCTGTTTAGGTCGCCCGTTGGAGTCATCCTAAGCCAAACGTATTGTCAACGAAAAAATAGTTTCACATTATTTTTGCCAAACAAACAAACAGATCATGCACAACATAAGACAAGTAAGCCTAAAAAAAAAGACAAGTAGTATCGTCGATATATAGCTTCGTGTATAATTACGATTCAAACTGGCCCATATATATAATATACCTCTATGCACAGCATAAGACAAGTAGTATCGTCGATTAACAAAATGGTTTCACATTAATTTTGCAAATACTCAAGGCGCTTCCAGATCATGCACGCATACTCCAGGCGCTTCGAGCGTGCGATGCAAGGAAGGCGCAGCCGATTGCTTCGGATGCATGGTTGCACCCGCACATGTTTGCAAGTCTTTATCATGTCAGTTTCTAAAATAACATGGAGCGCAAGCAACAAGCAAGTAGTACAATACAAAAGCCAACGCATTCTGTTTATTCATCCCATCATTGGCCAGGCACCATGGCCCTTCTACGGAGAGACAGCACGTTTGTGTCTAGCTAGACGGTACAGAAAGAGGCAGCCTAGCTATTGAATTAATCTTTCTACGGCGGAAATAATCTCCCCAGAAGCATGAGGTAGATTGATCCATACTATATGGAGCTGATGAGCTGTGAGAATAGCAACATAGAGGGGTCGATGTCCCTATCAGATGGTGCTGACGAAACGTGGCTTCTCCCTGATGCTGATGCTGATGCTTGGAAAGGAGATGCCTTCTTTTTTACGTGATGTGGATCTCTGAACCAGATGGGGAGAAAATTTCTCCCCTAGGTGGGATGAGATCTTCATATGAAGTCCGCTAGGAGGTGAGCTAAATCCGGTAGGAGATTTCCAGGGAAAATCACCATGCGCAATCATGTTCTTGGTAGAGCATTCAACAACTCAATTCGCTTGGTGTTGTTCACGATATACGACGACATGATCGCACCAGCATTCCATTTCAGCGGGTACTGGACTGCAAAATGGCTGTTAAAGAGTGTGTGTTAGTGTATTACTGCCGGTGAAGATTTACAAATAGGGATAAAACAACAAACACCTTGTATGCACAACTTGCCTCAATGTTAGAAAGATTATCTCAGAATCTGTCCTTTCTTTTTCTCTGACCAGGTTGGCCCATAAATTAGCAGGTTTGTCCTACCAAACCTCCTGTCAGCTATCTGCAATATATGAGAATAAGTAAGCAACTGCAGCCCAGAAAGCCTTACGTCGGTACTTGAGTGGAGTGAAGTGGAAGAAACACGTACCTTTATTAGTTTGCCGCAGGATTCGGGCATATCTGTTTTCAGTGGGTATTCAACTAGCTGAGAAAAATTGATGATGGTCAGAGCTATGTGTAAGAGCAAAGTAGTTAGAATTACAAAGAATGCAAAGCTCACAATGAAGCAATCTTCTCCAACCAACGGGGACCTTGAAAGTTGATCGAGTAGTGTACTGTAGTTGACCTTTTCATATGGTGGTGTTACACTAATATAATCAAAAGAAGGATATCGTCCTGAGCCTGAGGGAGGGCAGGTCAGAAAGTCGTAATTACATAACAGAAGAATATTTTCTGTTCGATTTATTTCATGCAAATCCTGATTATATCAACAGCACAGGGACTAAACTAGATGGAATGCAGTTCTACATAGCAGAAAAATCTACCACATGTCATAAATGTGATCTGCATTTTTCTCTGCATGACTGTATTCCCTTGCGTACACTACTACTCCCATTATCTAGTAACACATACATGTATTGCCATTCACTTAGAACGTGTCGAAAAAAGCTCTTCACATCATTATTTAAATTACTACCACTACAGAAGTTTCTACTCAATATATAGACTGCATTGTAGAAACAATGTGAAAATGGCAATCTATTAGCTTTTGACTTCCACATATGTCATCGGAAAACTTTATTTTCTGCTTGTTTAGTCATAACATTCTCATTGTTCACCTCCTTAACTTAAACCAGTGATGATGTACTTCCAGAAGAGATCCCTACCTTTAGATTTTTCAGCATTGTCCAAGTAGTTTTCAACACGAAGCATATGTATGTGTGAGGCATCAAGAAAACCAGTACAGTCCAGATTTGGTTTAAGGACCTCAGAAATAACCCAAGGGTCCATCTCAACGAAATGTGCCTGAAGGAAAAAAGAAAATGATGAATCACGTTACATCTCATTTGCAACATTAAAAAAATCAGAATGATAGTTTCGTGTCACCTCCCTAAGTATAGGTTTTACACACTTTTAGCTGTTGGAATCTGAAAAGCTAACTCATAACTGTAAAACTAGATTGAATTCTGAATAAGTGTGGGCTCTTGTGCATATCTAATAGATAGCAGGCATGCATTCCAAACAAATAGCATATAGAGTTATAGACGCAACCAACAACAAAAAAATGTGTATTGCTTTACTCGAAGCACTTCACACTAGCATGCAAAGAAAGATTTAATAGCATAACCTAACTGAAAAGTTTCATCGTGTATTTACGAATTCACCCAGAATCAGAACAAACCCAAAAAATATTACTTAGCAATCCGAAACAATATACTATAAGTTGATCTAGGAAGAATGGATTTGGATATTTAGCTTGTCCAGATTGACGTTTCAACTTAAGTTCAGGGAAAAACCTCTGAACAGCCTCGGCTCATAGCTTCAATTCCAACAGATCCAGTACCACTGTACAAGTCTAACCACAGACCAGGTCTGAGTGAAGCAGGAGAACCTCCAGCTGACTGCAAATCATGACCAAGAACCATCAGAGATCTATTAGTAAATCAAGATGAAACTTGTACAACTGACACAATGAAATCAAGCTAAATAGTACCTGTAAAATGTCAAAGGCGGCTCCTCGGACAACTTCCATCATTGGACGGACATTCCTATCTTTTGGTGAAAGTAATTTTCTCCTGCGTACTTTCCCCGCTAGTACCTGAAAGAACCACAGGTACTTCAATCTAGAATTACCACAGTATAAGATTAAAGGAGACCTGTATGAAAGAGATAAACTTAATGTAAATATTGCGGATTACACCTACCATGGGGACATGCTTAAACCATGAAAATTGTTGATGTACAACTCTGGAATTTAAGGTAATGATGAATTATGTCTATATGAGCATACAATTTGGTTAGTCAGAAAATGTGTTACTGAAATGCCAACCACCTGTTTCTCGGACAGAAGTATAAGCAGTAGGCAACAGTTAGTGCATTTCTTCATAGGCTTTATTGGTCGCTAATGAATGCAAGGCACTAATCTAACCTCCAAAAGTTACCATGACCAAAACCATAATTTCAGCCCTTCGATGTGAGAGTGGAGTAGCCACCACCGGAGGTACTGGCAAATCTAATTAACACTCGCAACGAAACCGACGGCACTGTTACCGTCCAGACCTGAAGCATCTTATGAGTCTCCCGGCGCTCCACCGGCCTGGCTGGAACAGCCGCGGCCTCCTCCTCCCCTCTCCCGGACTTCCGCATCCGCCTCTCCCTCCTCCTCTCTTCCTGCAAAACCGAGAACCCACTCAAGTCACCCGAACTGCGACGGGAATCAGTACGAAGAGATTATAAACGGATGGAGCAAACCCTGGGATCTGGCTCGGCATCTTCCTCGTAGTCATCGGGGTTGAGGCCGTACCGCTCCAGGAAACGCCGCCGCTCCCTCGCCGCTTCCGCCGCCGCCGCGCCCTTAGGAGCCGCGGCGGCGGCCACTGAGATATGGCGAGCGGGGATGCGTAGGGAGATGCGCTTGTGGTTCGGGGTGGGGAGCGACGGGAGGAAGGGGGAGGAGGCGAGAGCGGAGGAAGCCATTGGCGTGGAGCGGTGGAAAAATCCGAAGCTTTTTTTGCCGGGAGGACGGCGAGAGGGGGGATAAGGCGAGGTTTTGCTCTATCCGTTGGCTCGGACATTCTCCGTCGTCTGATTGAATTTTGGACGGTTTGGATGAACACGGCTAAAGATATTCAATTTTTTGTTTAGGGCAGGTTTGTACCGGTTGAAGTTGAAATTTAGAGCATCCTACCTCTGTTTCAATTCTGACAAATACGAATATCTAACAGCGAAGGATGACGTCCCTAGGTTAAAGGTGGGTTACTCCCAAAGTTGTACGACTATGCTTTCTCTTGAGCTTAGAGGCTATGGGATATAGAATGTGACTCGCCGGTTATGTGTGCTCGTTGAAAGATGCAACACTTTTACCGGTCATCCAAACATATGGAATCACATCACATGGTTGAGAAATGGCGGCGTCCTAGGTTAAAGGTGGGGTTACTCCCAAAGTTATACGCCTATGTTTTCTCTCGAGCTTAGAGGCTAGGGTACGTAGAATGTGACTTACCGGTTATATGTGCTCGTTAAAAGATGCAACACCTTTACCGATCGTCGAAACATATGGAACCACATCACATGGTTGAGCAATGGCGACGGTAGGTGAAAATAAAGTGAGAAAACAAAAATATGATCAGAATTGATGACCAAGGGAGATGGTCGAGGGAGCTTGGTGTCAAACAAGAAGGCTCTTATAAATTTTCAGATCTTAAAACATTTCTTCAATGCAATTTTATACATGTCTTTATTGTAGCTTTGTCATTTCAACTTAGATGTCATTTATGCGAATGGTACACAACCTTGGATCATAATGTAGTAATTTTAAGAGGGTGGAAGGCTTATAAGAATTTGGTGCTATAGTAGTTTGACAGTATGTGAAGGTGCTCCTAAACGATTTTTTGGTGCAAGATGACGCACATATGTGGCAACAACCTAACACCGTCTCAAAGAAGAATGTTTTGTTTGGGTAATTAGCACACACGTAAGATGATCTAAAACCACATCAAAACAGAATATACCTTAAGCACCACTTGTGTATATATTAATTTGTATTGGAGCACATATCACAATTAACACCCTAGACAGTGACCAAGCTAATGTATGGCTTCTTAAATACGCTCCATGAGCTGCAATCACAATATCAATGTATTAATTCTTACCGAAAAACCTTGATTCAGAGGAAAAGCATTGATCAAAGCCACATTTTCTTCCACTATTATCAAATGTGGGATACACTAAGTTCTCCTGTATGTAGTACAAAAGTCTCTCATGCATCAAGATTTCACTAATTTTATGACGAGGCAAGATTTGAGCCACATGAATTGGGAATTAGAACAACCTCTGTAAAGATAGTGAAATCCCAAGTTGAAAGAGACTAGGTAAGTTAAAGCGGCAATGCTGCGCCCGTCTGATAAATAGAATTAAACTCAGTAATTTGAATATCTTTAAGTTTTGTAGGTTTGAAAATTTGAACCAGCTAGTAAATAAAAAAATGTAAAATCGGTAATGTGCACATAAAAAAAATCGTAGGTTTGAACAGTACTGGAATTAGAAGAAGTTTGCATCTAAAGATCGTGTAGTGTGCGAATGTTATTCAGGTTGGGGCGTTTTTTATTCGAATCTGTTTCTTGCTCACAAAATGAGTAGACCTGGAAGTTAGCTAAAAATTCAAATTACGTCCGTGTCGTTAGAGCAAGAAATATCGTGGTGTAAAATACTATAGTAATTTTGTAATCAGATGGAAGATATTACATGAGCATTTATGCAATTCAATCTATAAGTAGAAGAAATGGATTTGAAATTTATCTAATTTTACACCTTTTTTTGAACTTTTAAATGTTTTGCATTCTGCCGTAAGTAACTATTTTATTTTATTGTGGGCATTCTGATATTATTTCATATTTTTCTGATGGATATATTTAAAGTTGTAGTTAATCTATAATTATGAGGGATGGATTTGAAATTTGTTTAAATTTGAACCATTTTGTAACTTTCAAATGGTTTGCATTTTGCCATAAATAAATAGTTTTTTAGTGTGGTCGTTTGATATTTTTTCTTAGATATTAGATGGATATATTTGAAATTATTAATGCAATAGAATTTAGAAATGGATTTGAAATGTGTTTAAATTCACACTGTTTTGAAAATTTCAAATGTTTTGTATTTTGTCATAGGTAATTAGGTTTTTTTGTGGTCATTTTGATATTTTTTCCATATTTTTCTGATGTATATATTTAAAGCTATTAAAATACCAGAATTAATCATTTCCTGGTTTTTTTAACTGGGGAAAAAGGAAAAATGGCTGACCGGTGGGACCCACGATGACGTCGAGCTGATGTCACCGTCGGCCAGCTCTGCCGGACGTGGGCGCGGCGGCGATGAGCACGCCGGCGGCGAACCAGCGCGAGCCAGGACGCGTGGCTGGTCTCGTTCGACTAGCCTCGTCGCGGGCCGTCTGGAGGTGGCGGCGCCGCCGCCTATAAGTCACCGGAGCGACGCCGATGTCGCGCGGATGCGGCGGCGGCCGCTGATCTCCAGCGGGGTGGGATATGACGCGGCGGCGCACCTCCCCGCGGCCGTAGATCTGAGCGGGGAGGCTCATACCGGCGGCGACGCGCGACGGCAGCGGAGGCGACCGGCGGTTGCGGGAGAGAGGAGAAGGGGGCGGGGGGGGGGGGGGGGGGGGGGGTTTCGGTCATTTTTGCAAAAACGTCCAGGTCCTCTGCTGTGTTAATTTTGGACTGCGGGTTGTTGTCTAGATCTTCGAGGGGTTTTTATGAAATTAGCCGCGGTGACCGTGGAAATCGGAGGTGACCGGCGGTCGACCGGGCGACGTGGCGCCATATCATTGGCTAAAACTATCGGATGAACAGTACCCACGGGATTTGGATCGCGAATTGAAATCTGGGCCGTCTGTTCCGCAGATCGGACGGCCAGCGGGAAGGGAGCGACGTGGACGGCTTAATTGACCGCGAGTCGCACCTACTTTCATATATAGTAGGTATAAGGTGACGGATTTGAACTCCACAATTGTGGAAAAAATAGAAGGATATGCCGACAGTCTTTAGGATCTTCCTATACCGGCCGGCTATCGTATGCGTTAGATAATCCAGGGGTGTAAAATATTCTCAGCTGCTCACATGTTTGCTGACCGCAAATAAAAAGGTATTTGGTTAGTTTAACAAGTCTGGTTCACACATATAAACCCAAATGTAAGTTCACTTCAAGTGTGACATGGGAATAAACGTAGAAGAGAAGAATGCCGCATAAACCAGGGATATACAGCTATTGGCCACGTACGATATAAGATAACTGATCATGACATGCATCATATGTGGTTCTTCCACGCAAACCCCAATTTGCATCCTCTCCAAATTATGTTACCACAAAGATCCTTATTCTGTTAGCACAAAAGGTTAACCGGGCTAGCTTTTCATCCTACATGGCACCAAAACTTGCATTTAGCTGGACTCCAACGAGAGCAAAGAGGCACATTAGCACTCGCTATGCCAGCAGCTTGCATCTCTTCATTTCCGAGTATATATACATGACATACATCTATACTAACTCAACCATCCCATCCTATTTGAAAGAAGTACAAACGGTTCAGGATGGGGTCCAACCAGCTCATTCTCTCGGTCGCCGTCCTGCTCTCCGTCCTTGCCGCCACCTCCGCCAGTGTCGGGGATCAGTGCGTTCCAGGGGTGGCCATCCCACACAACCCACTCCAATGGTGCCGCACCTACGTGGTTAGCCAGATCTGCGGTGTCGGGCCCCGACTCTATACCTGGGACATGAAGAACCGGTGTTGCCGAGAGCTGGAGGCCATCCCGGCGTGTATTGCCGGTGCGAGGCACTGCGCATCCTCATGGACGGGGTGGTAACCGCAGAGGGCGTGTCCGAGGGCGGTCTCGGCGTCGAGGATTCACCCCAGTGTCCCAGGCAGACGCAGAGGAGCTACGCCGCCATCCTCGTGGCCCCGCAGCAGTGCAACCTACAGACCATCCATGGTGCTCCGTACTGCCTCTCTCTCATCAGCCCTCAAGTGGTCGTGTAATAACATTATGAATACATCATGAATAAGTGTGTGTGTTGCATCGATCGATGGACGGATCGCATGCATTCATCGATGCACATGTGAATGATGATGTCAAAAAGTGCTCCATCTCCTATAATTCAATATTGTGTTAAGATGTTTGGTCGCATGCATGATGGTTAATCAACCACAAATTTATCTTCTCCCATGGAAGAAAATCAAATATAGTGAGTATCTGAGTGTCAAAGTGTTAGAGAAGAGAGCCTAGCTAGCGAGCCCAATCATGTCCAACACGAGCGCACCAACGTCGAGTAGATGAGGATGACGGTCTGCATCTACTGTATGACGTTACAACATATGCACGAGTTTACCACAAGTTAGGGAGGAGACGAGTAGGTTCAGGGAGAAGACGATTATCGTTGAGACGTGATTCTTATACGGCCGGGCTGGTTGGTTGGGCCATATTGGTCTATATTAGGAAGGAGCGGTGCACATTCCTGAACTTCATCTCTACAAAAATGACTCTTGGAGCACATTTTCCGTTTCAAAGTATGATAAGACTCGCGATCCTCTCTCTACTTAATCATATATATCTCATCGTCATCACCATTTCCTGTTGTTCTTTGGCCCTTCTTTTTCTGTTATAAAACGACATGCATCATCCAATATATAGCAATATAGTAGGCCATTTAGAATATTGAAATATGATTTGTGTAACGCTTTTCATACAAATCAGGTTGCTAACTCCTCCTTGTGAGTACTGAATCTACTAATACCAACTTGCCAACTAACAAATAAAAAACCACAACCAAAGATTTTATTTCACCTCTCAGATTTGAAGAATGTTAGGCAGTAAAAATAGCTTTTCTTATTTCAGTTCCTTCTTACTAATTCAAATGATTGTCAAATCACGGAGCAAATAGACAATGAATATATAGAAAACAGATAAAAATAGTTGACTTTAGAGCAGAAAAAAGCTATATATTATCCTTACATTTTGCAGGCTCTTGCATCTCCGGTCAATATCTGTCTGTCCCATCTCAAATTGACACTCCTCGTCAGTGAATGTGCGTCTTGCGGTAATACCTCACATGTACATCATAAATTAACATTAATAATGGACACATAGAAATTTCAATCAGTAATATTATAGAACATAAAGTCGAGGACATTTTGGATGCACTTGTTCGTCCCTAGGGTTTAGCAACGTCATTTGGAATTCACATATATCAGAGAACAACAATAGATGGCCAGATAAAATATATTTGAGTGAAACATAATGCTCAAGTATGCCAGCTAATCCTAGTGATCTAAAAAGAATAATAAGCATGTCTCATGAAGCATAGACGGTTGGCATTACACTTAATATTTATGCAATCAATCATCCTACCCGTTCAGTTGGAATTGAACAGATCAATATAAGAATTTAAGCTTGTTCGGTGGCACATAAATATAATTGCATTATTACATTAGCGAAAATAGCAAACTAAATTGTCAAACCTTAAACTTCTTTTCTTCTGTTGGCGTTAGTGTGGATAACCTGCTCATGTCGGTATACCAGGTTAGAGTTGGATACATTGATTTTTCTTGATGAAACATAAATTTGTCAAATAGGAGAAAATAATAGGATTGGCACAGTCTATAAGTTCCTGGACTGAATTTATTGTTGATGTCTATGAAATAAAAAAATAGCCCGCGAAAATACCAGAAATTAGGAAGCAGATATAAATTCTAATGTATTATTTCATTATGGCACTACCCAAAGGAGACTGGAAGCAGCTTACCTGGAGCACTATACAAAGGGGACGACATGGGGTGCGGGGAATCGGTAGGGTGCATCGCCGGGGAGCTGCAGCACAGGGAGCCGCTAGATTCAGTCGAAATCAACCGACGACGGTGGCGCTAGGAAGGAGATCAGGAGGACGATATGTTGTGTTGAGTTGTGATTTAGGATGGCAATCAAACTGAACATCTCAGATTTAATGTATTAACACATGTTTGATCTTTTAATAATAGTGTAGATGTAGATGCATCAGCTGTGAGGCTTGCACACAACTCTTCATCTCTAACTGATTTTTCAGTTTTTTTAGCTTCCAAATTGATTGGAAGAACATTCTTGTTTTGGTAAAAAAAATCTTGAATTTGATCTTTAGATGCTTCCAAGTGATCCAACCGCGATGCATCACTTACTATATAGGAGAAGATGATCTGATATGATCTTACTAGCCTCAACTTGGTCAACATACCATTGGATCTCTCTAAAAAACAACTGATGGAGAGAAACCCAGTGTCTGGGACCACAAAATGAGAATGAAAAACGTAGCTCGAACAGTGCATGGTTCCATGTAGTTTACAAAATTCTTATGTGTACAAATGTCACATGTATTCAGTGAACTACTAATATTCTAACTGCAAGCAACAATTGAACAGGCCATGTCTACTCTCGTCAGTCCATGAGGAATGATTTATCTGGGCGCAACTACATTGTTTCAACACAGGAAGTACAAACAATCCTATCTGAGTATGCCTGATACTCCTTTTGTGCTTCCATATGCATCTCCCTGTCAAAAAAAAAACGAATTTGAAGTTCAGGTGAACAGGCTATGGTGGTGTATCTTAAATACTATGATGGTATGAAATATGAATGGCACATAGTTGAGATGGGGAAAAAAGCATTTGGTAGCAGCTAGTATAATCACCTAACTAAAAGAAGGACATGGGTTTGAGATCTTCAACATTAGACAGTTCACAGCCTCCTCTAAGCAGCTTGTCCGAGGCATTGTTGGAGAGAGCAAAATGATGGGCAATGCTGGTGCTCTGCGATTGTGAGAGCCCTGTGCATCTAACAGTCTTATTGTGCAAATCTACACGGAGCATATGGCATGGATTGGTTGGCAGGCCCAGGATTAAGCTGCCCAGTGCAAAGTAGATGACATGTTCTTCCTGTGTGCAGAGGAAGGGGTACATGGGCGCCACGTATGGCGGCGTGGAGTCTCCTTTGAAATCCACCCAGGCACGCAGGCTCTCAAGCTTGAGTTCGTATTCCAAAGCCCAGTTCATATCTGCCGTCAGGCTCCAGACCCTCAGACTGCAATCCTCAAGATGAACGTTTTCAAGGTCGATGGAGACAAATTGGATCGAGTCCCCAACGGGTCCCATGGCTCGGAAGGCTCTCGCCGGTGCTACGTTATCTTTGTAGCCGGAGTACACCTTGCAGCCATGAGGCAGGTCAAGAGAGCAGATGTCCACGCAATCGACGCCATCAGAGAGTACGTCGTTGCAGTCACAGTGCAAGATGCCGCGCAGGAGATCCACCCAGTAACCACGGCCACGGAACGAGAACACTTGTTGAGCGTTGAAGTGATTCTCATAAGGGCGGCGGCACCGGTGGTCGGGGAAGTTGGCCCTCTTAGTCTCCCACCGGAGGGTGGACGAGGGAGCATAGAAGAGCAGGTCCTGCTCCTGTGTTCCTCCTCCAGACGTGGACGTAGCCGGGAACGGGAAGACCAGGGCGTATGAATTGTCATCATCGTCATGGCGGCGGGCCACGAGAACGAAATCCGTGTGTGCAGGGGGGCGAGTGAGGGGCCAGAAGGGATCATGCGCAGCGACCTGTCGATGGCGTCGTAGACGAGAAAGACCTCGCTGGGATAGATTTCAACAAAGGCCGACGCGATCAGAATCAGATTCTTGTCGACGGCATGGATAGCAGAGTACTGGTGGCCGCCTCGGAGGGTCAGGAAGGGCAGCAGATCTGTGTCACCGTCGCCGGGGAACACTGCTTCTAGATCCAGGCCCTCGACCACCGAGTCGGGGTCGCTGTAGTCGTTGAACCCGGCAGCCGTCTTGACCTCACAGGGGATTACACGCCCTTGGATATTGGCTGTGTCGTCGTCGCCGGTCCGGTAGGTACGGACGACGCTATCCAGTAGGAAGAGGGTAGGCGATGAAGGAGGCATGGCTGGTGTTTTGTCTGTGGATCTCCTAGGTTTGAACATCTCGTGAGGGAGAAGGAAAGGCGAGGGGGGAGGCATGGCTGATGTTTGGTCAGCGTGGGGAAGGAGGAAAGGCGAGGGCGAGGAGACATCTCATGTTTGGTCTGCGTGCGAGAGGAAGAAAGGTGCCATGGCTGATGCTTGGTCTAGGGATCTCCTTGTAAAACCTCCTAGAAAATAGATTGATGGATCGGAAGAACTCACAGCTAGACGCCGGTGGCTCCTGCATTTATATTCGAATTAGAGAGACATACACGTACAGGGTTAGAATCATGGGAACGCCTATGTCTCGGTCAACTGAGAATTGCTTATGTCTCAGTTGATTGGTGACGTCATGTTTTCATCAGCTATTGCTTTGCCCCCTGGACGCTCCACGCGTTCTGGATTCCTTTCGGTTGTGTCGGCTGTTTGTGGGCTTTTTGTTTTTGCGATTTTCTGTATCGGCCTATGAATGCTAGCCACTGCCTATCACCTCCTGTCTAGGCCTTCCAACAAAGAAACACTAGACACTTCTCTCGTGTACCAGCTGCAGTAGAGCAACTCAGTCGAGATTTAATTGCAGACCAACACTCACACAGAAATACACTGAATATGAAGCCAACTTTCAACAATGTATCATCACAAAGTTAACACGACTGTTTGGGCTCGCTAGCCAACTTTCCATGAAAGACACTGATAGTTGGCGGTCATCCATCTTCGCAAAACAAGAAAAAATAAGAGATAGTTGCAAATTTCATATATAAAAAGTGTGACTAGTGGTAGTTGCACATTTCATATAGGAAAAATGTGACTAGTTCTAGTTGTACATTTCGAAAATGAAAAGTGCGGCGACTGGTAGTTGCACATTTCATATAGAAAAAATGACTAGTTCTAGTTGCACATTTTGAAAATGAAAAGTGCGACGAGTGGTTGTTGCACATTTCATATATGAAAAGTGCGACTAGTGATAATATATGAAAAGTGAAACTAGTTCTAGTTGCACATTTGAAAAAATGAAACTGCGACTAATAGTAGTTGCACATTTCATAAAGGAAAAGTGCAACTAATTCTAATTGAATATTTTGAAAATGAAAAGTGCAACTAGTGAACACATTTCATATATGAAATGTGCGAGTAGCGGTAGTTGCACATTTCAAAAATGAAAAGTGCGACTAGTGGTCGTTGCACATTTCATATAAGAAAAGTGCAACTAGTTCTAGCTGCACATTTCGAAAATAAAAACTGCGACTAGTGGTACTTGAACGTTTCTTATATGAAAAGTGAAACTATTGGTAGTTGCACATTTCAAAAAGGAAAAGTGCTTACTTCGGAATAGGTAGGTTCGAAAGCTTCTATTTCAATTTCTCCAAATTCGACTAGTGGTAGTTGCACATTTCATATATGAAAAGTGCGACTAGTGATAGTTGCACGTTTTATACTAGAAAAGTGCAACTAGTTCTAGTTGCGCATTTCGAATATGAAAAATGCGAGTAGTGACACTTGCACATTTCATATATGAAAAGTGAAAACTATTGGTAGTTGCACATTTTGAAAATGAAAAGTGCGACTAGTGGTAGTTGCACATTTCATATATGAAAAGTGCGACTAGTGATAGTTACACATTTCATATAGGAAAAGTGCAACTAGTTCTAGTTGCACATTTCGAAAATGAAAAATGCGAGTAGTGGTACTTGCACATTTCATATATGAAAAGTGAAAACTATTGGTAATTGCACATTTAAAATATTAAAAGTGCGACTAGTGGTTCTAGTTGCACATTTCGAAAATGAAAAATGCGAGTAGTGGTACTTGCACATTTCATATATGAAAAGTGAAAACTATTGGTAGTTGCACATTTTGAAAATGAAAAGTGTGACTAGTGGTAGTTGCACATCTCATATATGAAAAGTGCGGCTAGTGATAGTTACACGTTTCATATAGGAAAAGTGCAACTAGTTCTAGTTGCACATTTTAAATATGAAAAGTGCGACTAGCGGTTTGTTGCACATTTCGAGAAAAGTGCAACTCACGTGGGTGGAAAATCAAAAGAAACTCTACTATAGTTGCACTTTCCTAAAAGAATAATGCAACTATAGTGTTGATATGCGAGTTATGGGCTCTTTGGGTTGCACAAAACACAATTTAAGTAGTGAAAACCGTTGGTAGTTGCGCTTTTCTCTCGAGATGATATCAATATAACAAAAAATACCTCTAAAGCCGCATTTGAACTTTTCTCGAGATGATAGTTGCATATTTCCACAAAAGATGTAGCTACACAAAAGGTAAAGAAATAAAAATCTACAGATAATATAATTAATGAGAAAGAATGCTAAATAATAATAATATTATTAGCCAAAAATAGTATAGTTCGTCATTTGTACAAAATAGAACAAAATAGGTACATTATAAAAACATAGCGTATCGACATACAGCACAAAATATCTGTTGCTGTACTGGTTGAGCACTCTCGTCAGAACTAGCAGGTCTTGCGTTCGAATTTTCCTTGTCGCTACCTGCTGTTGTTTTTCGTTTCCGTCTGCTAAAATTGCACGAATCTTAAAGAAACATCTAACGGCCTAAAAATCGACCGAGACATAAAGAAAAATCAGCTGACTGAGATTTAGCAAATCCGTAGAATCATAGTTCCTAAACGATATGATTACCTAATATACAATTGTCTAAGAGCATCTCTAGCAGACCCCAATCCGACCCGCATCCACATAATAAGCGTCAATTTGCGGTTTTGGACGTGAACAACACGTAGACCAGACACCGGATAAGTGTCAGCCTGCACCAAATTCGGCCTCCCAATGCCCATATACGTATGTTGCTATAGCTTTTGCAGGCCGACCCCCATTCTATGCAAGGCATTGGCACCACCATGTTCGTCGGTAAACTTGCCGAAGTCCGGCCAAAGTCTGGCGAAACTCGAGCTAATCCCACCTAGTGTTTGGAATCAATGACAATGTGTTACCAATTTTACACTGTGCGTGTCAAACCGGACTGGTTCCGGCCAAAATCGCTGGAATCGGTGACGGCGGCGACCATGGCAGACAAGCTGAACGGTGGCCAAATTCGCCGAAATCAATATGGGTGTCGGGGCACGCGCGGCGACGATCGCAGCGGCTACAGGTGCTTGGATCGATCGTGAGTCGTGCGCTGTGCTTGCAAGCAAAGTGCGATTCATACTATGGGCGCCTTTGCTGCTTCAGGCGAGTTCAAAATTTTGTTTAGGATAGGTTTGTGCCGGTTGAAGTTGAAATTTAGATTTTAGAGCATCCTACCTCTGTTTCAATTCTGACTACTAGGAATATATAGCAGCGAAGGATGACATCCCTAGGTTAAAGGTGGGGTTACTCCCAAAGCTATACGCCTATGCTTTCTCTCAAGCTTAGAGGCTAGGGGACCTAGATGTGACTCGCTGATTACATGTACTGGTTGAAAGATGCAACGCCTTTACCGATCATCGAAATATATAGAACCACACAACGCGGTTGAGAAATGGCAACCGGAGGTGGAAAATAAGAAATGAGAACGAAATATATGATCGGAGTTGATGGCCAAGCTAGAGAGCTGGTCGAGGGAGCTTGGTGTCAAACAAGAAGGCTCGCATACTTTTCCAAATCTTAAAATATTTCTTCAACATAATTTATAGATTGTATTTATCATAAGCTATGTCATTTCAACTTAGATATATTTTATGCGAAATGGTACACAACCTTGGATCATAATTCAGTTGTTGTTTCTTAAGAAGAGAGAAAGTTTATAAGAATTTGGTGCTATAATAACTTTACAATAGTTGAAGGTGCGCCCACATGTCTTTTCGTGCAAGACGACAGACATATGTAGCAACAACCTAACACCGCCTCAAAGAAGAATGATTTGTTTGGGTATTTAGCACACACTTAAGATGATCTGAAAACCATATCGAAGCAAAATATACCTTAAGTAGCACTTGTGTACTAACTTGATGATTGTTGCTTGTCATGGAATGAAAACAAATTGGAGCAAATATCAAATACCCCAGACAGTGACCAAACCAGTGTGTGGCTTCTTAAATACGCTACATGAACTACAATTGCAACATCAATGTATTGATTCTTACTAGAATAACCTTGAATCAGAGGAAAAACATTGGTTAAAGCCGCATGTTTTCTTCCACTGTTATCAAATGTGGGTTACCATAAATTCTCTTGTAGGCAGTATCAATACCTTTCATGCATCAAGATGTCACTATTTTTTGTGACAAGTCAAGATTTGAGCCACATGAATTGGGAATTAGAACAATCTCACCAAAGATAGTGGAATCACAAGTTGAAGAGATAAGGTGATGGATATGAACTCCACAACCTTGAAAAAACTCCTTTTGCTAGATGGTAAGGTTGTTTCTTTAATTAACTTTCTCTCATTTTGTCCTCTCTTGATTTTCTTTCTCTTCCCCATAGAGGCCACCATGGAAATTCTGCCACTTAACTTGGGGCATGTTATGTGGAGGGTTTAACATCTCTCTTTCCTCATGTGTAAAGTCTTATATAACCCTTCGTCATTACCCTAATAGCTTATGGCTTCTTGCAAATATTTAGGCTTTATGAAAGCTTCAAAATTTCTCCTCACAACTCACAAAAGAAGGATATCCCGACAGTCTTTAGGATCTTCCTCTCCGGGCGGTCTCTATTATAGTGACTGAAATGCAATAATAATATCGGATTTTGTATGTGTTAGCTAATCCAGGTGTGTAATATATTATCAGCTGCTCGCATGTTTGCTGGCCGCAAATAAAAAGGTATTTGGTTAGTTTAACAACGTTCGGATCTTAAGATAACATGTTGATGCAGAGTCAATGTATGTAATCATTCTTTTTTAGATGGTTGATTCATATTTCAATCATGTGTGTGACCCTTGATGTAATCCTTTGTAAGACTTAAATCATAATAAAAGTAATAAAAGCCGTGTGCATCACATCGATGCAGAGGCTGGGACTCTCTTTTTCTATATAAAAAACAAGTGTGGTTCACACACATAAACCAAAATGTAAGTTCACTTGAAATGTGACATGAGAAATAAATGTAGAAGAGAAGAATGCCGCATTAACAAGGGATACAGCTTTTTTCGAAATGGAACAAGGGATACAAACCAGGGAACATGCATACGTATATTGACGACGTATGATAGGATAACTCACGCACGCATGCTGAGAAAGTTAGCTTCACAGTGCCACCATATGTGGCCGTTCTACCACACAAAACCGCAACTTGCATTCCCCTCCAAATTCTGTTAGCACAAGGCTCCTAATTCTGTTACTACAAAGGTTGATTAGCTAGTGTCTCATCGTACATGCCATCAGAATTTTCATTTTGCGGGACTCCAACGGCAGCAAAAGGCACATCAGTATTCACCATACCAACTTGCCGCTCTTCATTTGTTGAGTATATATATATACATGCCATACATCTATACTAACTTTACCATCCCATCCTATTTGAGAAAAAAAGATTCATAATGGCGTCCAACCAGCTCATCCTTTCGGTCGCCGTCCTACTCTCCGTCCTGTCCGCCGCCTCCGCCAGTGTTGGTGGTCAATGCATTCCAGGGTGGGTGATCCCGCAAAAACCCCTCCAATGGTGTCGCACCTACGTTATTAGCGAAATTTTTGCGGTGTAGGGCCCTACCTCCCCAACGAGGAGATGAAGAGACGGTGCTGCCAGGAGCTGGAGGACATCCCAACCTACTGCCGATGTGAGGCGATGCACATCCTCATGGACGGGTTGGTGACGGAGGGGGGCGGCCTACTCCAGGCGGTGCCCCAGTGTCCCAGGCAGACACTGAGTAGATACGCCGCCACCCTCGTGGCCCCGCAGGAGTGCAGCCTCGCTACAATCCATGGCGGCCCGTACTGCCCCTCTCATGAATAAGCGTCTCGCATCGATTAATGGACAGACCGTGTGCATGTATGTGTGTGTGCATGCATCTATACAGGTGCATGTGTCATATGCATTGGAATGATAATAATAGAACAATACGGATCCTACCTTTCAATACTGTGTTAGACGAACGTTTGGTGAATAAAGTTAGTTCCAAACATGAGCAAATTGCAAGAACCAGCAACTCTCCGGGCAGTTGTTGCGCAAACCAGCGACTTGAGTTTGTTTTTGCGCAAACCAGTGACTCTACGCCTGATTCATTGCAAGAAGCTGTAATCAGCAGATCAAACGTTATAACACCATAGCTGACAGCCACCATAGCTGACAGCCACCGTGGCATTGTGAATTGCTCAAGATTTGCCTCACCGTGGCATTGTGTAACAAAACTGATGGATTATAGCATTATATTTGAATAATATAATTCCATAGGAAAAATGACAGCAAAATATCACATAAAAAAATGTTATCAACAGTCAATCAGTCACATGAATTCCATCAAATTTATATAGGGCATGATACCAATTGCAATCAAATATATGTGTCATGTGGCACATACCTACAAATATTTGGAATCTGGTGAATCAAACTGACCAACACAGTATGAACAAGGGTTCTTGTGCCAACCATAAAACCAAACGAAAATCAAGATTAATTGGAAAAGGAGTGGGCTTCACAGGAGACTTACTGCCTGAAGGAGATTGGATCGTCCGATTCAATCGTCGACGTCCTTCCCAACGGCCGGTCGCCACCGTTCCCATCACATCCAGGTGGTTGCATCTGGCCGCCGCCTGGGAAGAAAGGAGGAAGACCGGGGAATACTTGTCCAGATCGCTCATGTGGAGAAGATCCTGTTGCCGGCAGCACACCACCGCCGCCGTCTCCGTCAGCTCCCGGTGGCTGCATCTGGCCGCCGCCTGCTGGGATCGATGAGATGAGGAACGGCTTGTCTCCAGACCGAGCTGCTATTTTTCCTTTTCTTAAAACGCTTTGGTGCAGCCAAGATTATTGATTTAGTGGGCCACTATTGTCAGGTATGATGTTAAATCACGTAATATTTTTGTTATAGCACCTTGCAATGAATTAGTCGTAGGGTCGCTGGTGTGTGCAAAAACAAACACAAGTCGCTGGTTTGCGCAACTAACGCCCCAAGAGTTGCTGGTTCTTGCAATTTCCTCTCCAAACATGGAAAATTTCAAATGCGTAGTTAAATCAAGGCGAGGCCCACATCTTTACATCTGAAATAACAATGTGAGGAACAATGGTAGAGAGATAAACTCATCAGAGCTATGCCCACAAGGCTAAATACAACATGATATTTGTTACGAAATTATGGCTGTAAAAACTAAATACAAACCATATGAAACAAATAAAATCTACTCCCTCCGTTCCAAATTAATTGACTCAGTTTTAGTATAAAGTGTACTAAAACTGAGTCAATTAATTTGGAACGGAGGGAGTACTAGTTAAGCTGGCGAGATTAAACAAACTATCGTCCAGACAGTAAAACATACAATAATTATATGTAGTCATTTTATTAGTTTTTACCTAATAATCTGAACTAGTTTTCATAATTTATAGGTTATGGAAACTCGAGTTTGTATGATGTACTTCGCTAGTTTCAAGTACCACTTGCAAATGAATTTATTGTTTGTTTATTCATTTTTGTAAGAACTTGTCTATTATGTTGAATTTTATATGCTAAGTCTTGTCAAAGACATAATTATTAAAAAAAATGTGTTCAAAGTGCATATATTGGTACGGGGTTGCCAAACCTGTTATGCTTAATTTTTCTCTAGCTTGGCCCCTAACTCAACACTATACTCTCATCCGGGAAAGATTCGAGTCTTAGGCCATCAGTCATGCCTCCGGGAAGGCTTATGGTGACCACCTCTAGTGGCAAGAAAGAAGAACTACCACATCCAGGCATCTCGAGGCAATGCAACAGGGGCCGAAATGTAGAGGAGGTATACTCGTAACCTTTTTCCGATCGATTGGATAGTTTTTTTTTGCAGAAATATCTAAATTCTTACAAGAGAATGTTTGATGAAATTCTCAACATAATTGATTTATATATCATGGATATCAAGCTCGTGTGATCATCCTGATGTTACATAGCGTATGTCTAAAAATATGTCTTACAACAAAAATAGCGGACAATAATTCAATACTTATATGTACGGAAACCATAAATATCACCCAAGCTCCATTGTGTCCGTTTTTTCTAAAAATTCTGAAAAGGGGCATTTTTAAAGTTTGAAAACGTTTGGGACAAATCCTAACTCTACCGTCGTGCAAAATCTCAACTCAAAAAATTTATATTCATGGCTATACAAAAACAACAAATCTGTTACATTTTCAAGTTTGAAAATGTGCACCCTTCTCCCATATCTACCCATTATCATTTTTGCTCAGTCTAAAATATAATGCATTTTCGTTTGGGGTTTTCACAATAGTAGATCTCATCATTATCTACATCTATTTTGTTTCCAATTTTATTTTGAAATTTTAAATATTGTTTTCTTTGTTTAAAAAAATGAGCTCCCCGGAACTCAGGAGCCATTTGTCCTTTATAATGGTGATGCATTAATTGTTTGTTCTTGTGTACCTCACATATTTGCCAATAGCCAGAACGATCAGCAACTATTAGAAGTCAAACCGAAACATAAAGCCATATAAAATAAGGTGATGTCAGCCTTCTCTAATAGTGATATGTACGATATTTGTCTAGTTTATAGGAGAGAGGATGGAGAAAGGTGAGTCCTCCTTCCCTTAACTAAGACATGATCACTTTTTTTATTTTTTTATTTTTATTTTATTTTATTTCTTTGTTTCTATCTCTTTTGCAACCGAGGCCTAGCCCGGATGGCTACAAGGGTGATGATACCTGTGATGCCCCCCCGCTCGAGTTTGAGTCCCGGTACTCACTCGCGGGCGCGTATGCACCGTTGCACTTCTGTGCGCTGAAAGCTTAATACAATACTGCTAAGGGCTAGTCCTGGCAGGTCTCTTTTTTTTTATTAATAGGAGAAGGCTAATATCCATTGTATCATTTGTCTTCCCTTAGCAACACAATTTTCTTATTTTTATTGATATTCATTAAGTGTTAAGATTTATAGTAAGAGATAATGCTTTGTGCGAGTTATTCTTATTTTCTTCTCTGAATGATGCCGAGGACTAAAAGAAGACATACACTCTCTAACATTTGTACATGCCTAACATGTACTCACCCTGTTTCTATAAATATAAGATTTTATGACTTTTTCAGTCGTTCATAAATGACGTTTCTAAATGAGTGAATAATCAACACACTTAAACATGTCCATAGCCGTACGAATAAAGAAAAAAACAGGAAAAAATAAAAGGGTAAGGACAAAGACAGAAAGTCAAGGATTTCTTTTATATTTTCGTACGGAGAGAAAGTGTAGGTGTCAATTGTACTCACTCTGATCCATAATATAACGTTCTAGCCCGATCCATAATAAAACGTTCTAGCCATTTTTCATTGTGTACACACGTATCTAGACAGTAAGGGCCTCTTTACATTGCATGATTTTTAAAATATAGGAATAGAAAAACAAAAGATTGAGATGTCATGCATTTCAATTTCTACAGTATTTCAAAATATAGAAATTTTGTAAACGATGTCTTTAAATGGTGCACAGAAAACAAACACATAAATTTCGCAGGAATGATGAGAGAGAGTAGAGTAGTGTGAGTGCATTAAACTTTGCAAAGGAAAAATAAAATGAGGTTTGAGGACTCAATCCTATTGATCCAAAGGCATTTCATAGGAAAATTACTATGGATTGGAATACTAAAAAAATCATATGAAATTCCATCCAAAGAGCCCCTAAACTTTACGGCATGACCATTAATTTTAGTCCGAATCTAAACATGTGTAACAAACATCTTATATTGGAGTTGGTATGACGAAAAGAACTACCCCCTCTATTTCACAATATAAGTTGTTTTAGATTAGATACCACGCATGTTGTCTGCATTCGGAATAAAAAAGTACACATATACAATAAAAGATGATGAATGTAGAAAATACCTAAAGCATCTTTTCTTGTGAAAGGGAACCATGTTCTACATTGGAACTAAAATAGAGTATAGTACTCCCTCCGACCCGAATTAATGGGCGGGAGGGTGTTATATATTTTTTTACAAAAAACCCCCGCGCGGTTCGATTTTTTTACAATCCAGTCCCTCATCCTGAGCTCGCGGAGCGGGGCGGATCGCGGCCGTCTCCGGATTGGCGCCGCTCGCCGGAGAGAGGGAATCCGCGGCGGCTCCGACGCAGTTGGTCGGAGGTCTTCCGCCGGCCGCTTCCCCTTCCGCCGCGTGATGCCTCCCACCTTGCTCGCAAGGCCGGCCGGAGCGGACAGCACGACCGGAGCGGGGCGGCCGGAGCGGGGCTCACGAGGGCGGCTTGCGGCGAAGAGGAAGACGACGAGCCGCTCCCCCGTGAGCAGCGCCGCCGAGGAGGAGGCCATGGCCGGCGCCGGCGAGCCTCTCCTCTAACTCAAGTTCTTCTCTGAAGAAATACAGGTCGCTGCTCTCTGTCCTCTGTCCATGGCCGGAGTATTTTGAAGTTTTTCTCCGAATTCGATGTGTACAAATGGGGTAAATCTGATTGCATAAGATTGAAATGGGGTAAATCTGTACAGATCTTCACAATGCCAGAGAGCACATTGCTAAATTCAGAGAGTACATTGCTAAATTCAGAGATTGAGCAATAGCCAGCTTACTTGTCCCTTGCTTGGTTCTTTTGTGTGTTCCGAATGTTCAGAGAGTAGTGTTTGCTGTCTTGGTTCTGTGTCGAAATGTGGTTCACATGCCCAGTTTCATTCTTGTCTTGAATAACCTGAAGAATTAGGAAACATGCCCAATAAAGCATTAGTAATTCACATGCCCAGTTTCAGTTTCAGTCTTGTCTTGAATAACCTGAATAAAGCATTAGTAATTCACATGGCTTGAATGATCAAGTTTCAGTTTCTGCAATAATTCACATGTAATTCATATGTCCAGTTTCAGTCGATAGAAACAGACTATATAGTCTAAGGACTGGCAGTACGAGGCAGAGATGCTGCATTTGCTAAACAACCTGAACTTTGCTTTGCTGCATTTGCCATTTAGCTTAGCCTCCACATTATCTGTGCTTTTCATCGTCTGCAAAATTAAGTTTTCAGAGCGAAACTGGGCGTTGCTATGAACAACTTACAAGAGCCTGCATTTAGGCATTTATCAATTGCAAATATCTAGTCTCTAGGTCTGGGTTCAGTTAAAAAGTAAGTACAGTACCTCAGTTGTCCATGGTTAGAGATGATTACTCCCTGGTTTCTAACAGCAACTTTGTCACCATAGCCACCCTGCATAAACCAACAGAGAGCATTTGTTAGAGATGATTACTCCCTGGTTTCTGAACCTGTGAGCTACTTTTACTGATGTGAGCATTTGTTTGCAGCAATGCACAGTAAGGAATCATGTTCAGGGCATGTTGCTCTGAATATGATTCTCACCTGGCACATTGCTATACTTTTACTGATGCAATATTGTGGTTATGCTGCCTATATTAATTTCAGAGAAACTAAATACTCCTCAATTGCTTTTCTGCAGGTTGCCCATTCCTTACTCCTCAAAGATGGTCCTCTTTGATATCAACTTAACTCCTCCACAAGAGCTGGATCTCAACTTCAGTCCACATACTCCAGAAGCTGCTCATGTTCCAGAACAAGAAGAAGAAGAAGCTGCTCATGTTCCAGAAGAAGAAGAACCAGAACATGCTGTGCAGAGGAACCATAAAGATGTGCCGGAGAGTTCTAAATTTGCAGCATATATTGCGCTGAAAGCTCTAGGAAAAGATAGACCAGTGGTGAAGGCGGATAAAGAAGTTGTGGCTCAACTTTTGGGAATAAGTCTTAGATCTGTTGAGAAGATATGGAAGAAGGCCATAGACCAAGAGGGCAGAAATGAAGTGCTTGATTTCTCAAATAAGCGGAAGGGCAGGTGCGGAAGAAAGAGGAGAGAGTTTAATCTCGATGAAAGGGTGCCTCAAGTTCCCTTCAACAAAAGGGGTACATTGAGGGCGTTGGCAAGGTCAGTTGGTATCCCTTTCTCAACACTGCAAAGGAGGTTGGAATGGGGCGATTTAAGGCGCCATACCAATAGCCTAAAACCACATCTATCTTTGGAAAACAGAATAAGAAGGCTCATATATTGCATCTCAATGGTCGATGAAACAACAATATTACAAGCAAAGCTTTGGTTCAAAAAGATGAGGAACACAATGCATATGGATGAAAAATGGTTTGATATGACTAAGCGAGATCGGGTCTACTACCTAACACGAGAAGAACCAGAACCAGTTTGCACTATCCATAACAAAAACAGCATCGGCAAGGTCATGTTCTTAACTTTAGTTGCAAGACCTCGACATGATGCGCAAGGAAATGTGACATTTGACGGAAAGGTAGGCCTTTGGGCTTTTGTCACAAAAGATGCAGCCAAATACAACTCGAAGTATAGGACAAAAGGCACAATGGAACTAAAGAACGTCAATGTTACTAGAGACGTCATGCGGGAATACCTCTGTGAGAAGGTAATTCCAGCAATTGTAGAAGTGTGGCCTGACGATGGAGATGTGGAAACACTATGGATACAACAAGACAACGCTAGAACACATGTTCAGCCTGATGATCATGTATTTCTGGCTGACGTAAAAGCTTCAGGACTAGATATCAGGTTAACTTTCCAACCTCCAAACTCGCCGGATGTGAATGTGTTGGACCTTTGCTTCTTCAGCTCCATCCAATCCTTGGCCTTTGAGAGTGCACCTAACACTCTCAAAGAACTGATTGAATCAGTCGAACAAGCTTATGATGCATATGACGTGAAGACACTTGCCAAAGTGTATGTCACCTTGCAGTCGGTCTTGCTGGAGATTATGAAAGACCAAGGTGGAAACACATATAAGTTACCCCACATGGGCAAGGACAAGCTAATAAAAGAGGAAAACCTGCCTAACATACTAGAGGTTGATAGCACACTCTATGAAGAAACCTTAAAGCTAATAGCGGACTATGAGAAACAACAAGTGGAGAAAGAGGAGGAGAAGACGAAGGATAAACAAGCAAAGAAAGCATCAAAGAGAAAAGGAAGGTCCCAAGTAATCCTAGATGATGACACTATTATCGCAGGAAAAGAATATGGCACATGGTTGAAGGACCCATCAAGCATTGTCCGTCCATTCCGTCGAGTGAAGAGTGTATGTCAATGTCTTATTGCTTCTAATTATGTTTACTATTTGCAGAAACTTGATCTCATCTTACTGACATAATTTTATGTTTACTATTTGCAGAAACTTGATCTCATCCGGGAAACACAAATAGGCAAATTTGAAGCTGCAATACAACCAAGAATAGAAGAAGAGAAACCTGAGCAGGAGAAGAGGAAGGGAAAACAACCAATAATACTCCCTAAATTAGCTGAAGGATCAAGAGGAGAAGAGCAACCATTGTACTAGAGCAAACAATTGTAAATTATAACACATGGTAGTGACAGTGAGTAATTTATTATGTTAGCAAACATTATAATTATTAGCTTTTGTCCATTTGATTTTTCTGATTTAGCTGATCTTGTCACACCTGACATAATAAATAATTGTTTCCAAATTCATTCCAAATTCAGAGAGCAATACTAAAGGTTACAATAAAAACATCAGAGACCAATTGATATTATTGCATCAGGTTGAAGAGTTCAAGACCCTGCCAATTGCAACACAATAAGAATCCACAGTTTCAAGACCCTGCCAAACATCTGCCAGCATCTTAGTATCATGCAAGTCTCAACATTTCATCACACGTTCAGATACTGTACATTATCAACAACAAGATTATGCAATGTGTTTGCTGAGCCACAGCATGCACATCACATTTACCTGGATAGAGTCGAACCCTGAGAATTAGTACTAATGCATGATGGTGTGTGACTAAGCAGGAACTGCTGATTGCTCCCAGAAATGCAAGCAGTAAGCAGGATTGGACTGAAAACCAGAAAATGGGGAAATCCTTGGATCAAAGTTCAGACTCACCATCCCCCATGAGATGTCGTACCACTCGGCGACGCTGGAGACGTGGACGGTCCAGGTGGGCAGCGACAGCGCGTTCGCCGGCTCGGCCAGCGCGGCGAGCGCCGGCGGCGAGGCCGCAGCAGCGGCTACGGTGGCGACGGCGCGGGCAGAACAGCGGGATCTCCTCCATGGCGCCGAACACCCAGTCGCGGTCCCTCAGGTGGTGCCCGTCGAGGAGCGCGCGGAGCTCCGTGGGCGCGAACGCCGGCAGGGCCTCGGTCGATTCTGGCGGCAGGCACTCACTGTCAAAGCTAGGATCTTGGGGGGACGATGAGGAAGGCAGAGCAGGCGGCGAGGTAGGAAGGCGGAGCCGTGGCGGGGATGCTCTGCAGTCTGGGTGGGAGGACGTTTCTATTCAGGTGAAAAAGGGTGGGGTTGTTTTTACAAAAAAACAATTGTACATATATTATGGCAAGTACATATATTAGCACAGTGCCATTTGAACAAGCACCACGAGCAATAGAATCAAGAGAAACACAAACCGTGGGATCGTCAGGGACCAAGAAGCCAGCGCGTCCACCCCGTCCAGGTAAGTATTTTGCAAGGTGGGCAGTGGCGCTCATTATATAGTCTCCTCTCCCGAGCGCATCTCCTTCACGCGGCGAGGTGGGACTAAAACATCACGAACGCTTCCCTCGCTGAGCCGGTCGTGCAGGAGGAGCGGAACTGCCTTGCTTCCTGGGCCGATTGTTTAACCGGGGGCCCATAATAGTTCCGCTGCCCGTTTTACAAATCTAAGGAGAGACCACGTCCAAAAATCGAAAAACCGCTAATCGATGTCACTGTTTTTTTAAGCGGGGAAAGAAGTCACTGTTGCCGCCATGGATCCTTCGCTCGTTCACATGGTTATCACTCACTCTCTTTTTTCCTCCAAAGGTGAACTACCGAAGAGAAGGATGTAAAGCTTAAAATCTTTAAGTCCACCGATCGTGCCATATATATGTGGAGGTGTAGTCAGTGCTACTAGCCAGTAGCCACATACTGACAATGCGAACAGTCCAGATAACAAGAGCAACCATTTTCAGTCCCATCTCCCACACCCACAAATTCGAAAGGCATAAAAAAAAACGGGGTGATTTGGATGAACTTATGCCGTCCGGGTATGGATACAATTACACCTATATGCATTTTTGTCTTCTTCTTATAGTTAGATTAAAATCTTGTTCGTTACAATTAGGGTGTACCATATAATCAGCAGAGAAGAATATATTACGTGCAAAACATATATAAAGAAGATTGGTTTGCTTTTTAGCTACGAACATTGTGGCCTATTTTTTAAAAAGTGAATTCCAAATCTAACTACCCCCCCCCCCCCCCCCCCAAATCCACTCCCCTTCGTCCTCCTCATATTTTGTAACCTCGATTATCATCTACACGTAGTCAAACCGACATGCATCACAAAAGGAGGGTTCAAAGTTTTTTTAGACAGTAATGTGGACCGATGTCCAGTGAACACGGTAATTAGTGTCACAAATGCACAAGTAGGGGGTAAAGGGTGGAATTCCATATATTTTATTATTTGAGTAATGTACTATGTTTTTCTTTTTTCAAAAATAGTATTGTACTCCCTCCGTTCCTGAATGTAGGGTGTATAAGTTTTCTGCACGAATATTAAGACAAGCTCTTTTGTACATAGTGTACTTTTTTTTTGACAAAAATGGCGAGAGATGAGTTCTTAATTGGTATAAAATGAATACAATCCGTAAAATCGCTCTTTTGAGACTAGGTCTCATTTTTTGATTGGTCAAATTGTCCATAAATAGCAAATACACCTTATATTTTGGACTTTTCTTCAAAAAACTATACACCTTATATCAAGGAACGGAGGGAGTACTATTTAGATGCTCAATCATACTTGACACTTCACGCCGCACAATATAAAATCTATCTTACTTAACATTATTTTCCGGTTGGAAGCATTAGTAGCTTGGGGCACGAGGATTAATCATCACATGGAAACTAGCTGCAAAGTCAAGCGGCTTGTAGGCAATCTTAATTCCGCCCTAATTATTTGGAGGTATCGTCGAGATATCCTAACATGTTGGCGGGAGTTGAGGAACAAAGTCGTGTGTCCGCTCGACATAAGCTAATGTATTATTTCCATGGCTTCCACGGACAAAAACTTCTCCACGACCTTTTGACCTCATAGTGCAACACATCCCTCGCTACTCTTATCGCTGCTTTGGCCGATTAGGTGCAACTTAGCTGGACTCTCTACTGGTTCAAGGACACCCAAGATGGCTTACACATTTAAGCAGTGCTTCGTGTCAATGCAACGCCATCCTCACAAGCAAGTCCCATATAATAGGGCATGAAATTCTTAAGGGGGCTAACCCGGGTAAGCATGGGGCGGAAGTGGGCCTCGGGCAGCTCAGGCTACAACTTGGGTCTTGGGCCAGGTAGTACCGATACACCCTCATAAGTTTCGGCGAAAGTTTTAATGTCATATGACTAATATATTATGTCATTCTTCCAAATTAGAAGTTGTTGCAAAGTTTTTAGGCATTAGAAATTTGCTCCGGACTTTCTCAAATCCTAGGTCCACCACTCGCGTCCTCGCGGTAAGGATATAAAGTTATTTACAATTAGGGTATATGGAAGAGTTTTCATATAATGGGGTGAAATTGTGTCAGGAGTGCAAAGAAAAGTAAAATGTCAATTTTACTATGAGTTGTACGGAAGGGCGTAGGCTCGAATCCTTCTACCGCGTCATTTTTTTTTTTTTGAAATTTACCGTGTCATATGTTGCACCAGTGGCAGTGCTAATGAATGGCCACTGATTTTTCTTAGACGAGAAAGAAATATAACCCTGCTTAGCACTGGGTAAATTAATGGATACTGATCTAAGAAGCGAACATATGAAATACTGCAGAAATCTGAATTTCTACGATGAGAGCCGTTGCGGGATCCCATCGCACACCAACACCAACGGGCAACGGCTCTATTCTCCCCACCGCCCGCTCCACGCTGACCGTTTCGAACTCTATAACCTCCCTTCTCCTCTCGCCCCTCTTCCCCCAAATCCCCACTTCGCTCTACGCATCTCTCCCACCCGCTTCGTCTCCGACCGCCGCGAAACCCTAGAGAGAGAGAAGCGCAGCGCGAGCGATCGGCGCCATGAACGACCTCATGACCAAGTCCTTCATGAGCTACGTCGACCTGAAGAAGGCGGCGATGAAGGACCTGGAGGCGGGGGCCGACGAGACCGAGCTCACGGAGGCGGGGGGCGTCACCGACGAGCGCCTCAAGGGCTTCTTCCAGGAGGCGGAGGTGGTCCGGGAGGAGATGGCCGCCATCCGCGACGCGCTCGCCCGCCTCCACGCCGCCAACGAGGAGGGCAAGTCGCTGCACCAGCCCGAGGCGCTGCGCGCCGTGCGGGGCCGCGTCAACGCCGACGTCGTCGCCGTGCTCCGCCGCGCCCGCGAGATCCGCGTCCGGATCGAGGCCATGGACCGCGCCAACGCCGCGCAGCGCAGGGTCTCCGCGGGGTGCCGCGAGGGCACGCCGCTCGACCGCACCCGCACCACCGTCACCGCGGGACTCCGGAAGAAGCTCAAGGACCTCATGCTCGACTTCCAGGCGCTGCGCCAGCGGGTCATGTCCGAGTACAAGGACACCGTCGAGCGCCGCTACTACACGCTCACCGGGGAGGTCCCCGAGGACGAGGTCATCGACCGTATCATCTCCGAGGGCCGCGGCGAGGAGATCATGGGCGCCGCCGTCGCCGAGCACGGCAAGGGCGCCGTGCTCGCCGCGCTGAACGAGATCCAGGACCGCCACGACGCTGCGCGGGAGGTGGAGCGCAGCCTCCTCGAGCTCCACCAGGTGTTCCTCGACATGGCCGTCGTCGTGGAGACGCAGGGGGAGAAGCTCGACAACATCGAGGACCACGTCGTCAACGCCAGGGACTACGTCCACACCGGCAACAAGGAGCTCGGCAAGGCTCGCGAGCACCAGCGAGGCAGCCGCAAATGCCTCTGCATCGGCCTCATCCTGCTGCTGCTCCTCATCCTCATCGTCATCGTCCCCATTGCCACCACCTTCAAGAGATCGTGAATTCGTGACCACCACCGGAAATGTGTGACGATGATCTGGACACTTGCGCTTGTGTCTATGTTGTATCGCTTTCGTATTCTGTGTCTGCTACTTAGTAGTAATTCGTTGATTTCGTTCTGCCCCAATGTTGTTCTCTGTATCGTCAGGATTTAACTGATGATGAAATAGTACACCGACAGTATATCTGTTTCGTTAATGTGGAGCCCTGATACGCCGATTTGATTCTTGAGTCTATGCATGAGATGAGATTTGGTGAAGGCAATTGAGTACTTGCTTACTAAATGATAATCAACCGGCTGTATCGTCTGAACATGACTGCATGGTGAATACTTGATACTACTATATTTACCCCTGTTAATTTGTTCAGTGAGAATGAATTAGCTGTATCTTCTGAACTAATGACTGCAGACTGCACGGTTGATACTACCTTATAAATTGCCTGTGGCATCTGATGTTGTGCTCTGATTGATATCATCATTACATTCATTCCTCAATGCAATGTTTGTCTCTGCTCTAGGGCGAAGAGTCGATGAAGTTTGCGCTTCATGGTAGGAAGGATTGAAATTTTCAGGTATTGTGAGATATGGATTTGTTGCTGCTGCACCTTGCAGGTGTGTTGTTTGCTGCTGGTCCGGAACACTCTGCCGTGTTATGTTCAGAAAATAACCGCCGGTTGATTCTTGAGTCTTGTGAACTCAATTGAGTACTTGCTAGTTAATCTGTCTCTGTCCACATTTTCTGCCTCTGTTAATCTGTCAATGAGAATCAGTTGGGTGTATCTTCTGAACTCATATGACACCTATACTATATTTACCTCTGTTAATTTGTTCAATGAGAATGAATTAGCTGTATTTTCTGAACTCATGACTGCATGGTTGATACTACCTTATAAATTGCTTGCCTGTGTTAATTTGTTACATAATGATTGATTAGCTAGCTGGCATCTGATGTTGTGCTCTGATTGATATCATCGTTACCATGGTTCCTCAATGCAATGTACGTTGCTGCTCTAGGGCGAAGAGTCGACTAAGTTTGTGAGTCATGGTAGGAAGGATTGAAATTTTCAGGTATTTGTGAGATATGGATTTGTTGCTGCTGCACCTTGCAGGTGTGTTGTGTTTGCTACTGGTCCGGAACACTCTGCCGTGTTAAGTTCAGAAAATAACCGCCGGTTGATTCTTGAGTCTTGTGAACTCAATTGAGTACTTGCTAGTATAATTAGCTCCACATTATTTGCCTCATATGAGTACACGGTGGATAGTTTGATATTACAACAGTTTGCCTGTGTAATTTGTTCAGCGAGAATTCAGTTTGCTGTATCTTCTGAACGACTGCATGGTTAACAGTAACACTACTTGATAAATTGTTTGCCTGGGTCAATTTGTTAAATATTGATTGATTAGCTAGCTGGCGTCAAAATCCATATCTCAATGCAATGTCCTCGCTGCTCCAGGGGGAGGAGTCGACGGATTTCGTGATTCGTGGTATAAATGATTGAAAATTTCCAGGTATTTGTAAGCTATGGATTTGTTGCTGCTGCACTTTGCAGGTGTATTGTGTTTGCTGCTGTTCCGGAACACTCTGCCGTACAAGATAGGCAAGCATGGTTTCAATCTCAGTTATTTGTGACTTCGGAACATCCCCTTCAGAAGGACATTGTAGTTGGTGTCTGTGCCGAGCCATCAGTCATACCTTTCTGGTGTTGCTGGTGGGCAGAAGCACAAGCAAGAGGGACAACAAATGTGAGATAGGTTGGATCATTCATGCCAAGGTTCAATAGAATTTTCTCACTCAAGGGGATTTAGTTGAATACCATTATTTCGTCTGTGGTCTTGTCCCTGCAGTTGATAACTGAACTGATTGACTAACTATATTTACTTTGTAGAATTGCTACTGTCTTTTCAGTTTTTCAGCTTGTGATAAGGTATTATTGTCCTAGTAATAGTTTAGATCAGTACACAAGGAAGCCTGATTTTGTGGATAATTAATTAGCACCGCTTAATATGAAGATCATTTAGGCAATTTTCTGTATCTGAATTGTTAGTCCTGTTTTGTGTAAAAGTGATGCAGGTGGAAATTAGATATTAGCTAACGTACGTGAGTCTGAACTTTTATCTCGGAATACAGATGCAGTTATCTAGCATCTTCAGTTTCCTTGACAGCTTTATGTTAAGTAAAGAAACACTGCTACTACCCTGGTATAGAGATATATAAATATATATTGTCTAGGTAAATAAAACACAAAGGAACGGCAGTTCAACCCAAGCAGGGTGTGTGAAGTTTATACTCCTTGGCGATCAAGACGTTTTCCTCCTTATGACCGAAGGACTGGCGCTGGTATTGTTGCTACAAATCCTGCTGTTGATATGCAACTCACATTTGTTTGGTGGATTATAGGGGTTTCCATCATCTTTGGATACATGTTATTGATACTTCGAAGTTACCAATACACCAATAATATATATTTATACATCTTACTTACAAAAGTGTCATGACTGCTGTTGGAGAAGTAAACATGGCATCACAGACAAATCTACGAACGAAGCACATAACATATGTTCTTAATAAACCAAGGTATAGCAGGTACGAATCTAATGCACCAGCAGCCACAACTAGGTTCATAAATTGTTCTGGAAGTCAAGAAAAAACTAGGTTCATACAACACATGACCAAAGGCATTTCTGGTCCATTATCTTAAGCAAAAGGGAATGATGTCCAAAATGCTCCCAAGGGTATGCTGCAAAATATTTAAACAGGCTATAGTGAAAGAGTAGAAGATAAGATGCCAAACCTGAAGAGGAGCAAAACCTGAAACTTATGGACACTACTTGCCCTGCAAAGAAGAACAAAACCACGTCACTAAAACCTGAAAAATGCATACAAGTACTATTTTACCTCTGGTTTAGTTACCTTTTATTCTTGTTCATGAAATCCGTATATGAGTAAACCAAATATCCATTGCAATGAAATTAGTAAACCAAAACTACCACGATGGAAGTATACTGAACAAATACGTAGTGAAATTGATAAGGCACTCTGAGAAACCTGTACAGTGGCCAAAAAAACACTCCCCTTCTCAGGTACCTGAACTGACAGGTAGCTGAATTAGTTCGACGTGGCAGCCCAGTGGACGGCCGAGGTTCGCCGGAGTCCGGCAGCCTCGACGCCCATATCCGGCGCCTCTGTTTCTGCCGTTCCAGTTTTGGGAGCTAGGTGAAGCGGACGTAAGAGTTATTCCGTACTCAGAGGAGGTTCCTTTTGCAAATCTCGAAGGCGGGGGATCCATCCCGCACCTACGTTTCTCATCCAACGGCTATCTTACGTCCGGCGCGGCTTCTCGCCAAGAGCTACTACAAAGCTGCCGAAAAATCCCCTCCCACCCTCAAATCGACAGCCCCCATCTCCCACAAACCCTAGCTAACCTCTACACCGGCGGCGGCAGCGAAGAAGAAGCAGAAGCAGAAGCGAGATGATCTACGACGTGAACTCTCCCCTGTTCCGCTCCTTCCTCAGCCAGAAGGGCGGCGCCTCCTCCGACAAGAGGTAACCTCTCCCTTCTCCCTCCACAACCCCGTCTCGATTCGGTTCCGCGAGCGGTTCCTTCATGCTAGTTAGTGCGTGTGAATGCCCTGAGAGAGACTGTGTTTCTCCTCGATTTGTGCCGGTTCTCTCATCAAGAGATGTGGCGTAGCGTCACGATCTGTTCTAGGCATCGTTGTTTTTGACATATGAAAAGGGTGTGGAGCCGTATGATTATGCGGCGCCTAACTTGATATCTGCAATAGGCGCAATTGTAGTCTTTGGTCAGTATAGGTGTTGTGAGTTCATCCATAGAGAAGTGAAGGCTTGTCTGATTTGCAGTTCTGCATGGAACAAACTGGTTCGTAACTGAAAACATGATGAATAATACTGCAGACCTTTTTGAGAAATTGTTTTTCTTTGGGATTTCATTTTGCCTGAAGGTTCAATTAGAATTAATGGAGTGTAAACGGTAGCAACCCTTTTCTGGACCTTTGGGTTCTGGGGGTTCATTTTGTCTCTGTTTCTAGACAATAAAATTTGGTACTTGCAAGCTGCAGTGGCTTATTTTCTTGATGATAGTAGTACTTGTTGAAATTGGCTTGGAAAGAGATGCAACTGTTCACAAAACATAATGGTGTGGTAATTGTGTTATATTGATGTGTTGTTTTAATTTACTCCCCCCGTTCTAAAATAGATGACTTCTATTTGTCCAGATGTGGATGTATCTAGAATTTGTTACATTTCTAGATACATCAACATTTTGACAAATCAAAGTCATCTATTTTGGAACGGAGGGATGGTAAGTCTCCTTGTCCTAAGTATGAGTTAGAGATTACTCCAGTAGATTTTTCCTCGCATGTTCTTTGAACGTGAAGTAACTGGTAATTCATTAACGTCCTATTGTTGTACCATAGAATGCCATAACTTCACGGTTAGCGTGTTGTGGTAAGGCTGCTGAGAGATGAATAAATTTTGTCTATATAGTAGTGGCTATGTAACTGTTACTTTTCATTTGTCTATACTAAATGAACGCTCATGATATCCCTTTGATTGATGGTAAGGCACTACTATGGCTTTAAACATACAATGATACAAAGACCTCTTGTACTCTGGAAACTAAGTCTTTCTTTGCAAAGTACTCTTGAACAGTTGCACAATGCATTTCTGAATGATCCATTTCAAATAATGCTCCATTGTTGAAAACTTGCACTTTATTTGTTGAACAGGAATCAGTAAATTAAGTGGAATCAATAGTAATGGATGCAATCGGCTGTTTTGTATCCTGCGGTTTTAAGGCTTTCACCGGAACCCTAATTTTCTTGATTAATACTCGCCTATATTTTTGTGGTGTTTCCTGGGGCTTTGAAAATGCAGTCAGTGTGATTGGTGCTGAATTCGAGTGCTATAAGTCCCTAAATTTGTGTTATATTTGCACTCTGACCCTCCTGGTCTATTGATCACAGGAAAATGGAAGAGCAAAAGCCAAAGGACCAGAGGTTCAAGGCGAACGAGAACAAGCCTGTAATGAATGAATGAGTGCTGTCCGAACAGTTTGCTGCTTGTAAGGAATAGCTGCCAATGATGTGAGCCCTATGTTAAGATGATGCTGTGAACATTTGCTTGTATCATTTTGAAAACCTATTCCGTGCTATCTAAGTTGTTTTAGCTGAACGTTATGTGTGAAATGGTAACTCAGGGCATTTTTGTCCTGTGATCTGTTAAGCTATTGTTATCCTCTGTTTGCTTGATGATACGTCTCTTAATCTTTTTTTTATCACCTTGTCCAAAACCTTAGGGGGGTACTGCCAGCTTTTTCATGCCTTCTGTTGAAGGGATTGCTTACAGCATGCAGTAACTTGATATTCTCATTTCTTCATGCAGTGGCATAAACTTTTAAACTCGTGATTAAGGAAGTTCTTGCATTACAAGTTGAGTACCAAAACGATCGAGAGTTATGCTGGAATCTGAAATGCAAAAGAAAGTTAGTCTCGATCTTCTTATCCACTGGAAACAAGATACTCTTTGAAAGGCTACTGCTTGATTGGACATCGGCATTCTCGGTTGGATATTTTGCATGCTTAAGGGTTCATATACATCTAGTTTGGCACTAAAAAAGTTTTTGTATGCGTTTTTTCTTTTGCCTAACCTACAGTTTGTCAAGGTGTACTACACAAGCGCCAAGCCGGCGGCTGCAGATGCTACTTGATTAAATTTACTGGCACATGTGTGATCGAGATCTGCATGTATGAGCTATATTTATTAATCTTCTATTTCTTTGTGCCATGTACAAACTATTATGTTCCACCAAATCGACGTATGTTGTAAAATACTCCAACAAAATGCATTTGCTTCCATATTCTCAAACCAAGTGATTATTGTGTTTGGGGAACAGCCATGCACCGGACGATTCTGAGCTTCATCATCCACACAGTTTATCATGATCATTGATCACTGTTCTATGTATGGGTCCAATGCCCTGTATGCATCAACACTCTATGACCACAATCATAGAACGACTTTTGACCGGCGATGCTGACAGCGCGGGGAAGAGATCAATAAGAAGATGATCACCGAGAAAACACCAATGAGTGACTTTGACTGACCGGGCAAATGCGGAGGAGAAACGGGGGGCTTTGACCTAGTCAAGTCTTCTTTGATACTAATCAACATCTACAAGTTCCTATATGAACGCATCCTGCTGACCATGAACTCCTACAGCTCAGAGTTCACAAAAAGGAAACACATCTACAGCTCAGGTGATATATAGAGGGTAGCATCTATGAATTTCTTTTCGAAAGATTCAGACAGTGCAGTAGGAAGCAGGGTTGTAAAGGCCACAACAGCAGCAGCTCAGGCTGTTGCCAGATGTGACGCGGCACGACTCCATGCCATCGGAGTGGTTGCTTCTGGGAATGACGATGCAGCAGCATTGGCAGCTCTAGACGCTTCTGTCTGCTGTGCTTCTTCTTCTTCGGAAGCTCTAGAAGCTGCTGCCCGTTGTGAAGCAGTAACTGGAGAAGCTGCTGAAAACTATCGCGCGGCAGCAACTTTTGCCGCTCAAGAAGCTCGAGATGCTGCTGCTCGCTGTGATGCGGATGGTGGCGCCGTTGCTGCATCTCATGCAGCGAATTATTTTGCTGACAGATGTGTTGCGGCGTGCAGCGATGCAGCAGCACTATCGGTGGCGGCTCGAGAGTCTGCCGCCCGCTGTGTTCTGGCGCGCGATGATGCGGCAACAGCAGCTTTGGTGGTTCGAAAGACTCGTATGAGGTTTGCTGTGGCAATGGCAACACAGCAGCACATCGCAAGGCATCTCGAAGATCTTCTCAAGGCCATAAGAAAGCACGTAAAGATGCGGCTGCAGCAGCGTTGGCGGCTCGAGAAGCCGCGGTCCGCTGTGCCGCGGCAAGTCGAGGTGCTGTATCAGCTGCTGCGGTAGCTCGAGAAGCCGCTTCCCGCTGTGATGCATCCGGCCGTGACGTATCAGCGGCGGCGGCCGTGGCGACTCGAGAAGCTGCTTACCGTTGTGTTGCGGCGCGTGGTGATGCTGCTGCCCAGCCTGACCCTGTGGTGCCTCGTGCTGATGCAGCAGCAGTGGAAGCTAGAGAAGCTGCTGCCAGTTGTGATGCGGCAGTTGCCGATCCAGTAGCAGAGGCTGATATGGAGTTTGTAGACAAGATGCGTGGTTGGCTAATGACAGTGGCAACCCTCTTCGTGGGCATCGCATTTCAGGCAATCCTTCAACCGCCGAACGGGATATCCTATAGCAACTGCTTCGATTCAGTAGCTGAAGACTTTGGTGCTCCAACTCCTGCAGCAACTGCGGAGAATCGTCGGACGGCGTGTCTATACTTCAATCTCAACACGTTGATTATGTTAGTAGGACTGACCATGCTGCTAGTGCTGCTAACCATGAACAAAGGCAAGTCTAGATTAACGCTTTTATACATAAAGTTTATGGTGGTAGTCCTCGTCTTCCTTGTTGCTGGTTCCTTCGTCACCGGTGCATATGGGGAAGAAACGGGCATTCAAGCGGTTCTTCCTAGTTGTTTGATATACGCCACTCCCATTACAGCCGTTTATGGCGTTACACTTATAATAGACATGTACAATTGAAACCTCGGGCATCTCTCGCGAGTGTTGTCTGAACCTGTAAGTGTTGGTTGTTCAGTTAGGCCCTGATTGGTTCACAGTATTTTAACAGAATCCGGGTGTAAATTCTTACAGAACTACTAAGGCCTCGCGCAAAATACGACAAATTGCGTAGAAACGCCCGGAAATATTCCAATCGATCCTTAGGTGTAGCGTTTCTGGATGTTTCTTATGTAGAAGAAACATAGTAGATGTCTCTACCTTATTATTAAAAAAAGCAGTGTCGTTTGTCCTTCAGTTAGGAAAATATATATTCCCATTTCTAAAAAAAAGGAAATATATATTCAAACGCAGAACGAGGTATGAGAGTTCAGGGAAACACACGGGCCTGCGCCTAACAGGCAATAGGCAAGCAAATAACGGAAAAACATTAAGAAGAAAATCGACACTGCTTGATAACTGACGGAACTGAATTTATACATACATCTCGTCCTAGGCCATTAATTCGACTAGCTAAATACATGTGCTTTGCAACGGAATATGATATTTAGGAAGGTGATTGACAGCATGCGGTTCACACTGGTTTCGTACCTAAGAAACAGTATTGAAATGGTCAGTGAAACGTCCATGTTGATCAAGAATTCGCGTCATGATCTGACAAAGGAACCGACAACTGTCAGTGTTGTTAGAATATTTGTTCTGGTCAAAGGATCTGTTTTGTTTAAAACTACCTTTTAATACGATTTGCTTTGAAGTAAGTACTCAAATTCAGAAAATTGTAACATCACTACGCTATGAGTTGAGGTAAAACTGCAACTCGTTCCTAGACGAATTACACTAACCAGTCACAAACTCACAATCCGTAATTGCTTTAACTACTGGACTTTCCCTTGAAGAGAATAGCACATGTGTCTTAATCTCTAGCTAGGCTGGCCAGTCAGTAATTGTACAAAAGAATAGCATTACGAAACGTGAGAAAATCCTTCCAAGCTCAAGATAAATACCCTATGCCGTAGAAATGGAGCCCGCTGCCCAAGAGTGAGTGGCTGAGAGCTCAGGGAGGGACTGAGATCCCGTGCCCTGCCTCTTGCGGGTCACGCTGTGCCCTGAGGCACAGCATCCGCCATCCACTGCCCATCCAACGATTGAGAGCCAAGTCAACCAAATTAGCCGGTCGCTCGATACTTCCTCTTCTTCCTCTGTTCGCGAGACAGCAAAACAGCGGGAAATGAAGCCGCCATTTCTTCTCTCGCGCGGGAACTGCCGTGGAGCTGTGCCGCCGCCGTCGCCGCCGTGGGGAAGGGCGCCATGTTATCTCCGTCGGCGGCCACTGGATAAACGGCGCCGGCAATCCCCTCCGCCCATGGCTTCTCATCCCCGCCCCGCTCCGACGAGCCCTCAGCGCCCGCCCTCCCGTGACCGCCCCGCCCTCCCGCGACCCCTCCTCAACTGAGGTTCTCCCGTGTGACCCGTGCGACCACTCCAGCACAGAGCAGGTTATCCCTGTCTGTCCTCTGTCCGTCCCTGTGCATCCTCTGTATATGTACATTTAGAAACTGAAAATTGTGCTAGCATGTTAGTTTAGTACTGGTCCAGAAACTGGAAAAATTTCTGGTTGTGTGTTTCTTTAGCCTATATTGCCTCCATTGTCATGCATTAATCTGAGATTTGATTGATGTGTTTCTTGTCTTATTTTACAGAATTCTTGCTGATTGCAATATAGGCTAAAGAAACACACAACCAGAAATTTTTCCAGTTTCTGGACCAGTACTAAACTAACATGCTAGCACAATTTTCAGTTTCTAAATGTACATATACAGAGGATGCACAGGGACGGACAGAGGACAGACAGGGATAACCTGCTCTGTGCTGGAGTGGTCGCACGGGTCACACGGGAGAACCTCAGTTGAGGAGGGGTCGCGGGAGGGCGGGGCGGTCACGGGAGGGCGGGCGCTGAGGGCTCGTCGGAGCGGGGCGGGGATGAGAAGCCATGGGCGGAGGGGATTGCCGGCGCCGTTTATCCAGTGGCCGCCGACGGAGATAACATGGCGCCCTTCCCCACGGCGGCGACGGCGGCGGCACAGCTCCACGGCAGTTCCCGCGCGAGAGAAGAAATGGCGGCTTCGTTTCCCGCAGTTTAGCTGTCTCGCGAACAGAGGAAGAAGAGGAAGTATCGAGCGACCGGAAATTTGGTTGACTTGGCTCTCAATCGTTGGATGGGCAGTGGATGGCGGATGCTGTGCCTCAGGGCACAGCGTGACCCGCAAGAGGCAGGGCACGGGATCTCAGTCCGAGAGAGTGGCCAGGTTCTAGAGTCGGCGACACATTCGTCGCTACACCCTCAGGCCTCGTTTGGCAGAACAGTCTTGATGGGTTTTAATGTGTATTATGATCCCGGCCCAACTTAGAAACACAAGAAAACACAGATGGGCCGTTTGGACATCTGCATACTGCCATACTGTTAGCCAAACTTGAGACATGCTAAGGCATTTTTTAGCTGAAATCATTTATGTCCAGCATGTACACAACTTGGTACATATGGTTGTGCTATTTCTATGCATGGCTTCCCTCTAAAATAGTTAACTAGTGCTAGTATATACCAACAAAAAAATTCAGTTAGAGCATGCTCTCTTGTCCCAAAAATACTACAGCAAGAGCTCATACTTTTATTTGTTTTCTGGAACACTTTGAAGCAAATAACAGATACAGATATGAATCTTTCGAGTTATATTTTTTTGGAAAAAAATATTCCATGCATATAAAGTTGAGCAGGTGCAGTCGGAGTATGGTGTGATGTGACTTTGTTTAAAGTTTACCTAAAACTGTATTGTGATATTTACTTGTGCTAGCTGGCATATTGCTCACTTATTTTTGTCGACGGTCCAATTAATTTCTGAAGTTGGCATCTAAATAGTGTGCTATAAAAGCTGTGTGAATTCAGTGTACTGTTATAATTTTGAAGGACATTTTACTCCTAGTGAATCAAGAAATATGTGCAGTTCTAGGTCCAGGTTCAGTTAATAATTTCTAGGGAACAAAGTAAAGATGACCATCAAATGTAGAATGAAGCTAATGCTGCTCAAGGGAGGGCTCAATTGGAGCATGAAGAAGTCAATGCAAAAAAGGCTGTCGGTGGCTCAAGAAAGAAGCCTAAGAACAGTCCAAGATAAGAAGTGCAGATGGAATAGTACAAGTCATGGTAAGAATAGTGCATACCAAAGAAAAGGAAGCCGACAATCAAAGTAACCGCATAAGACTTTGCTATCAGCAAATGTATGGATGCATTCAAGACATTGGAAGGTGTTACAGCTGATAACAAGATACCGGCCTTGGACTTCTTCAAAAAAGTTTACAATCATGAGATTTTTGTGAACCTTGTTGCTGATAATAAACTGCTAGCAAATAGCTCCGTGTAACATAGCTAAGTTAACATGAGCTAAGCAACATAACTGATTTTGTTGTTGCATTTCTTTCCTTTGACTGTTGATTTGTTTATGTCTGTCAAAATTTGGTAGTGGTTTTCTTTACTTGCCCATGACTCGGAGTAACAAATTCGTATGCTTCTAATTGTTCTTACTCTGCTAGTGAAAGATACAGTGTTCTGTTTAATATGTGTCACTATGTACATACGGCCAGTGATCTGGTTTGTGTGAAGAAACGATCAATCAAGTAGATGAAATCATATTATTCCACTCAACATCACTTGTGTTTGACATCCCTACTCCTATAGGCACTCTTAGAGTTTATTTAATATTAATTACTACTCCCTCCGATCCGTTATATCTGTCGCTGGAAAAGAGCTGACTTAGTATAATTTGGTAGTATAGCTGGCGACACTTTTTTTGGATCAGAGGTAGTAACTTAGTAGGAGGCAACTGGGGACTTATACATTTTTTCGATAAAGTGGGGACTTGTACATGTCTATCATATTCAGACATTACCATCTGTTCCCTGGCTCTTCTAGCATTTTTTGTTCTGCTGTTGTTATTTTGATCAAAGGTAAAATTAGGTATTCAGTTATGAAATGTGAATCATGAGATGCAAGGTATTCTCATTATTTCGTCATTTTCTCTACTCAAAAGACAAGTAGTTATTGTTCAAGAGTACACATATACTAGCATGGAGTATAGTTGGCAAGATGGTCCATTCTACATCATTTTATCTTTGTAGCAATCGGTAGTACAGAGTACAACTAGATGATCCAACTTGATACTCCGTATTAAAAATTGATACAAAGATAACGATTGATTCATGGTAAGCCAGATTCTTGTTTCCTGGATCGAAGATAAGAGCAACAAACACCATGTTCATGTTCCTCTTTTTTGGCCAAAGATATTTAATTACCCTGGTACGTTTAATGTCATCGACACACTATAGCTTCTAATCAGCAACCTAGTTGATAATCTAGCTCTTCTAGACTTCTCGGGGTTCAACTTCATTCTCTAGAAGCAAGTTCATGTTGATGTTGATGTTGGTTTGGCAAAGTTTCCTAACAAAAACTGATGGGATTTTTACGGTACCTTTTACTACCCATCGGAGGTGAGTAGTATGAATCAAAATCTAACCATTGATTTAAAGCGGGCAATGTAGACTTTTTAGGTAGAAAATCATTTATAGAATAATTAATCCCACTAAATATTCCATTAGTTTAGCCAAATCTTTGCAACAGATCCTGATTCCTATTTTAATGTTCTTCAAATAATGTGCTGCCGAAGACTTTCATCTCACACGGCTCCTAAGTGATAAAAGAAAGAAGAACTCGTCTTCTTTCTTTTCTGATTACCTTCCTCGCGTATGTATAAGACCGAATCCATTCTTTATTGAAATCGATTTCGAAAAAGAATGAATTATTTCTACAAGTTATGAACCACCTCGCCGGAGTTCATGGGTACATGATGGGCGGCACGAAATTAGCGAGTCATTCTTCTCGTCAAACAGTAGCAAATGTAAAATAGTCTATTATGTAATTGACGACTTGACATTCAATTCAAATCACCAGGTCGCCGTGAACTAGCCAGGACAGGACGGCAAGATCTGATGACTCATACACATGAGGCTTTCCTTTTTTTACGGGATTTGTTGCTTTGCCGAAATAGATACTTTCCAATTTTGCCCTCATGCATTACTACAACTCTGATTTTAGGCACTAGTATGATTTATACTACTCACGTATTGAGGACTAGTATGAATTAATATAAACCGTTAGATTCTTCAAAATAAACGGCCCATATTTCATTGGGGGTACTGTAAAAGACCTCAAAACTGATACTGGTACTACTTTAATAAATTGATGAGATGTTCTATTCCAATTGAATGTTTTTGAGATATTGTACTATTCTGATTTATTGTAATGCTTTTTAAGGTGGTGTAAAGATTAGATTTTTATGACGTGCCCCTGAATGTGTGAAGTGCTGCTGAATAGACGATGTACATATAGATTTTTTATGATGTGACAGGTGCTGCTCAATATGCTGCTGAATCTGTTATGGAACCCTGATATGCTATACTAGGGTGCCCAACAATACAGTATGATTTTTGGGAAGGGGGTGATTAGGATTGGAATAGAGAGGAGGGAAGTGGATTGCGTGAAGGGGGATATTATCACCAAAAACCTGGGGTATAATACACAACAACACCCCTCGATACACTGCTGCCAAACAAGGCTTCATGGAATACATTATCCATACACAGCTCTCGTCCATCTTCACTTCTTTCCTTGACATCCTCACGTAGGTGGGATCCACACAGAGTTGCTGCTTCAGTAGTCTTTCTCTTTGGGACGCGATTCGTTTTTTCGTCCGAACTTTAACGTGCTGGTCTCGTCTCCTCCGCCCGTTGTAGCAGCGACCGGATGGCGGTGGTGGTGGGGGGGGGGGGGGGGGGGGGGTACCGTTCTTCCGCTTTGTAGTTCGGGCTTTGTTTTGCAAGTCGTGGTGCGTCGTTGGGATGGGTGGGAGCGGTGCCTGGACGAATAAATATGCCTTAGTTCCACTCCCACACCCGCGATGTCTTTCATGGCGACATCTCGGAGTTGATGGCATTGTGTGCGTCGATCCCTCAGATTGGCAGCTTTAGGATTCATGAATGGTGTCGGCGAGGTGGCCGTCACGACCCCATCAGGTGTGTCTCTCCTTATGCTTCACCTCGTTGCTACGACGTTATCTCCAACGTCATGGTGGAGCAGGGATGATATGTCGTCCAAGAGCATGCATAGACAGTTTTTTGCGCATGTGCTAGCTGGAAGATGACGTATCCTATGCTGAGTTTGTGGTTGGAGGCTGACAGTTCTGATTTCCTCCTTTGACGTCGTAGTCGTGCGGGATGTCAGTTCTGAAGTTCGATGGAATGTTCGGGGACATGTTGCCCCGGTTTGATTCTTCCAACGGCAATGATTTTGATTTTGACAAACTACTTTGGAGAGTCGTAAAGCTGCAGATCAGCGATGGAGCTGCATCGAGCTCAGGTGGAGAGGTGATCTGTCTTCCTTCTCTTTGATGGTCACTTCGATGCATAGTTTAAAAAACCGGACCGGTCACTGAACCGATGAGGAGGCTGGTTCACCGGTCCAACCGCTGGCTCAGCCGGTTCGATTGCCACAAAAAACCGACAAATTTAACAAATAAGTAAGCTAATTTCGACAATATTCATCGCCAAATCATATATAAAGTAGTTACTTCGTTACTATATCATAAAAGAATAGTAGCCCAAGTGGTAATGGGCCTTATTGGTGCCAGAGGTAGGTCGTGTGTTCGAATTCTAGTGATAAAACATTATTTTAATTTTATTTTTCCGGTTTTTTGACTGTCCGGTCTTTTGCGCTTAAAAAACCGGACAGGGCCTCGGTTCCGGTTTTTTCCGGTCGGACCGCCGGTCCGGTTTTTAAAACTAGGCTTCGATGGTGTCGAAGGAGGGGACAAGCGATGCATTTTGCATAGAATTATCCTATCTTTCTAGTTTTGTAAGGTCGGTGTACGTGACTTATAACTTGATTTTTATTTTATAAATGAGACACGATATAACCATGCAGAAAATACAACCCATGTTTAGAGAGAGAAAAATGTAATCCAATGAATCATAAATAATCAGCTACTGAACATAAGCAATGTTGGAAAAAAAATTAGGAAAGGAATGTTGGAAGTTTATTAACTTTTTGGGCATCACGATAGTTTCCCTACTTATAACTCACATTATGTTTGCGGTAGGGGGAAGCAAAACTTTAGGGCATCTATAGCCGATCAATAGCCGATCAAATTTAGACCACAATATGATGTGTTATCGTTTAACTTCTCAAATTTGCTCCGCTATATATTAGTCGTTTATAGCCGACCCCTTAAACTTAACTCCTTAAACAGTTAAATACAAATTTACGCAAAATTAAACACACATTCCCCAAACAATATCTAAACTAAAAATAAATAAAACTAACTAACTATTCGCTACCGCTCAACCGGGCAAGAATTTTTTTCAAGTGCTCCTTGCTATCGTGTCTAACGAGGTCGACCATCGATGCACCAGACGACTCTGTTCTGTCGCCGATCTTCCTCGCCTTGTATGCTTGTCATATTGCCGGCTCTCTGGCTCGACGCGCTCCAAGTATCGGCGGCGGAGCTTAGCCATGTAATCCTTATAAACGGGCTCCGCCTCGATACGCTCACGGGCACCCTGGTCCTCGTGTTCGGACCACTCGGGGATCGACGGGGCCAAACCCGACAGGCCGTGGCTACCGAAAGGAAAGTTCACCCATGCCTCCGAACCATGGGTTTGCTCCAACCGTGACTCGACGAGTATATTTAAGAGTCATCCATGACAGGGAGCTTTTTTTTTTTTACTTTCCTGGAATTTTTAGAAGATCGGGTAGGCGTGGATTATAGGTGTTAAAACCAAATGTGTACTAGTCTAACCGATTTTAGGGATTTGGCTAGAGTTGCTCTTACTTTGGTGAGATCTATATTTTGTGGGAGTTTTCAATTCCGCCTTTGAACTTGTTCTCAGTTGTTCCACGCGCCCAATGTGATTTTTTCTGTCCGTAGATGCGCTAGTGATCGAGCAACTCCAATACATGATGTATTTTAGTTTTAGGACACTCCATTTTGATTTTAGGAATCAAATATTGTTCTCACACGATTTATGAGTAAAATAAAGAGAAAATTACAAAAGAAAAACACCACAATTATTGCTCGGTTTTCAAAAGATCACCACAACTGTGTTTCGTGTAAAAAAAACACCTGTCTTTTGAAAACCGAGCCACAATTTTGATTGTCTCTATAAGCCTCTTTTGAAAAACGGTTACGTAAAGCCGGTGTATTTTTATGTCCTTTTTGGTTTGCTTTTTTTTCCTTTGAACGGGTCGTCGTTTTTCTTCATCAAAGGTACAAGGGAACGCCGGATCATCGAGGGTAGGATTGGTGCAAATAAAATCAGATTTCAGTATGCATAATCTTACCTATATTTTTCACTGCCCTGAAAAATCCGTTAGTCTCATATATATAAATATTGCCTCGACAAATGGTTTGTAAATTCCCAAATCCCGCCACCAAGAGAGGCAAAAGGGTTGGCAACATATATAGAAGATGATATGCTCCTGTTATCCTTCTTTTTCCTTTGGAGAAAAACATTGCCACCACACCATCAAAGAGTAATGCTTCACAAAGGAGAGTCGCTGTTCATTTTTAACTTTAAGGCCCCGTTTGAAAGAAAGGAATTCCATAAGAATTTTGAAGGATATGATTTTTCCAGAAAAATTCCTATGGTGCTGTTTGGAACAAAGGAATAGTAAATTTGGATTCCTTTGAAATTCCTATGGGATAGGCTATTCCATAGGAATTCCGGAGGAAAACAAACATGAGATCTCACCTCATGTTTTAATCTTCCTATGTCTACAATTTCTGTGTTTTTCCTGTGTGACATCCAAACGACACTTTGGAAAATTTACTGTGATTTTCATTCCTGTAGAAATTCAGGAAATATGCCACCTTAATTCGTATGTTTTTCCTATTGCTACGTTTTTACTTATTGTATTCCAAACGGGGCCTTAGTTCGGCCAGTGTGGTGCAAACTTCCGTTCCATTCTGTTTTTCTTACTTCTTCCCTTCAACATTGTGGAACCGGCTCTAGTTCTATTTTTGTGGAGACCAGACCAGCGTGTAGACACTCGGACGACCACATGGCCCGTCCGCTTGGATCCGTGGTCCCGTGTGCGTATGCGTCGCCCAAAAAAGGCCAAGCAGCGCACGAGGTCGAGCCTTTTGGCTGGTCCGCGTCGCCATTTTACGTCGTCCAGAGTCCAGACATGGGCTCACCAACTATCGTTTCGTTCTCTTGTGTCAGTTCCATCCTCCCTCCCCGGTACAGTGCCACGGCGGCTCTTGGTGGATCGATCGCCAGCACCAGCAGCACGGCGTGTGGTGGCGGCCACGAAAAAACCCGACGCCCAGGCCAGGCAGCAGGCACCGCGTCGTGGCGCCCGTGTCCGTGAAAAACCGGGGCTGCCTCGTGGCCACCGTACTAGGGATACGAAGGGGGGCAAAAAACGTGACGGCTCGTCGCGGTGCGCTGGGGCCAGCCAGGCTGCAGCCTGCAGGAGCACACGGGATTGGGCGGGAGATTCTTCCGGATGGGGCGTGTGCGGCTGCCGCGCCCGCATCGTGTTCGTGTGCGCGCCAATTTCTCTCTCTCGCCTTCCCTCTTCTATTCCATCGCCCTCCCAGTCTCCCCTCGCCCTATCTTATCCCCATCCCTCTAGCCTGGCCTCGCCTGTGGCCAGCAGCTAGCTACTATCGCCATCACCCGACCTCCGCCCCCCCTCCCAGCTTCAAAACCTCCATTCTTGTTCCTTTCCATTGTCCTTCTTCCCTCGTTCCCAGTAGCCAGCAGTGCCAAGCTCCAGCTCCAGTAACCCAGCCAGTCACTCGCCAATGAACATCTTGAACCAGCCAGGCGGCGGCGGCCACCCGGCGTTCGCGTCCGCCAAGGACGGCGCCGCCTTCCAGCTCATGCCGGCCTCCCTCCGCTTCGACGGGCCCACCACCGCGCCCCGCTCCCCGCACCGGTGGCAGGCGCAGACGCTGCGCCGCTCCAGCAGCAGCTACGTGGGGGCGCCGGGCGCCGACGAGGCCGTCAAGAGCGCGGGACATGCGGCTCCCGCGGTCCCCGCGAAGCAGCAGCAGCAGCCGGCGGCACTGGTGGCCCCGTTCCAGCCGGTCACGCTCAACTTCCTGCGCTCGCTGCTCGACAAGGGCAGCATGACCTCCATCGCTCAAGAGGAGGAGGACTCCGGCGGCTCCGGAGCCTCCGCGGCCGAGGCGCCCCCGCTGCACGCGCTGCGCGTGGTGGTCTCCTCCGCCGTGGCGCTGGACGCGCGCCAGACGGAGCTCATCGCGCGCAAGATGCGCCGCATCACGGGCTTCGTCAACCTGACCCTCGAGAACGTGGTCGACCCGTCCCTCATCGCGGGCTTCGTCATCTGCTACGGCCTCGGCGACGCCCACGCCATCGACCTCAGCGTCAGGGCGCGACTCGCCGCGCTCAAGAACCGGGTCGACTCATTCGACCGCCACGTCGACGACGATCGCCTCCACCCGCCGCGGGCGCCGCTTCACTGATGCATCCGCCACCGCGTCCATCCGTTATAGTATCCGCTCCGTCATGGATTCAGCTCCGGCTTCACATACAGAAACGTATGCCCATGGCACATGGGTTGATGAACTCTATAAGTACAGGAGCGACATCGCCGCAAGGCCATCGACCGCCGACGACAACAGTTTTGCTATGTAATGTTGTTGTGAATTGTGAGACAATAGCTGCCTGCCTGCTACTGCACCTTCCAAACCGAGGTTACTATGCTCGTAGTATGTTCTAGATGTACTATCATATATGATCTCGATGCCAAAACAGAGTGTCTGTACTGTAAATGTAATCCTACAATGGTACTGTAAATGTTGCAGAATGTACTGTAATTGTATGCGAGGTTCAGTGTTACAGCTCTGTAACGCGAGAGCAGCGGGCTGTTGCGAGAAACATATGGTTAAAATTGGCCAAAATACAACTAGTGTATCCAGCATTGAATGAATTATGAAATAGTAGTAGCCGGTATTTGTATTCAGCGTCCTATACGACCATAAACTGCTGATACTCTCTGGCCGCAGAGATGATCATTGATGCAGACGATATCAGATACCCAGAGATGTACGTAGATAGAGAAGTTTCCCTACAGGAAACTGCTGATACTAGATACAGGTACTCTTATCTGTACTTTAACGGTCTACACTGACGATTACGATGCTGAGGGCAACACAGTTCTTATCCATGTCTTAATTATTCCAAAGCAAGAACTGTTGACGGGACAAATTGCAGTAGCGGAGAGAAGTACAAATAGTGACTGACTGACTGACTGACTGACTGACTGATGTTATCGGATAGTGCGGTTGAACTGCGGACTGCGGTGCTGGACCTGCACGGGGACATGAACTGTATCACGCACGATGGTGAAGGGCCTCTGACAGGTTCTTGAGCGCCTTGTCGTAGGAGACGAAGCCCATGAACCAGAACTCGTGGTTGTCCATGGTGGCGATCTGGATGTACCTCTCCGCCGGCTTCATCACGCTGGCAGACGGGCTCACGGTCCTCACCTGGCTCAGGGGGAGCACCACCTGCAGTTCAAGACTTCACCAGTTGCAGTGCGAAATGCCAAGTGAACTGAATCTGAACAAGTGTATGTGCACAGAGAGAGAGAGAGAGCAGAGGTTCGCATTCGGTTTTGGTGCTTGCCTTGTAGTACATGGGCTCGGGCGTCTGGGCGGCGGGGCCGTGGTAGGCGAGCGGCGAGTCGCTGCAGAAGGCGAGGCGCGCGGTGGAGAGGTAGAGCGTGCCGATGACGGGGCCGGAGGAGGTGGAGAGGTAGCAGGCGTAGGCCTTGCGGAGCTGCTCCCCGGGCACGGCGCCGAACACCTGGTGGAACACCCTCTCGTGGCCGCCCTCAGCGTACACCTTGGTCCCCTGCGCCAGCCGCGCCACCGCCGCGTCCGCCATGTTCGGGGCCGTCCGGACTGTGTTCCCCCGCCGCGCGCCGGCAACAAGCGAACGTATATGTCAGTCAGTCAGTCAGTGTGCGTGAACCACCACGATCGACGAACCGAAGCAGGGAGAGAGCGTGTGTGTGATAGGGCACGTACGGTGGTGCCAGATGTTGCCGGTGGTGTCGGCGGCCTTGCGGGTGCCGTCCTCCAGCAGCTTGCCGTACCGCCCCAGCGCCTTCCGGAGGGCTGCATGCGATCGAGAACGTCATGAGGAAGAATCGGTGCAAAGAGGATGTACTGATCGAAGAATCACTCAAGATGACACATCACTCACACTGGCAGGTGGACGGGGCGGCGGTGGCCGGGGTGACGAGCACGTAGGGGTTCCCGGCGCCGTTGCTCGCCGCCGTGACGGCTACGGCCTGGTGCTGGTTGCCGAGCGGCGGGTACCCCGGCGCCGGCGTGGGGGCCAACGACGACGTCATGGATGATCGAGGTTGATCCGATCCTGGAGGCTGGAGCGGATCGGGTTTGGCTGCTGGCTTCTGCCGATCGATCAGAGAGAACCCGATCAGAAAATGAATGAATGATGCGACGAGACGAAGGTTGCGCGTTTACCTTTTTGTTGGGGAAAGGATCGAAGGAAAGGGAAAGGAAGGAAGGGGAGGGGAGCGGTGCAGTGCAAGTGTGCAACTGATTATACAAGAATAGACAAGTGGAATCTGTCAGGCTCCGCGTCCGCGATCCTGCGTACGTTGGCCGCTGCACGCAGATAGTCAAATGAAATCCACTGGTCGGTGTGCCGATGCGTGCGCCGTGCTCGTTCGGCGGTGCCTTCACAGCAAAGGAAAAGAATGGCCGCCGCCGGCCGCGTTGATCGGCCGTTGCAGGAAAGGAGATGAACTCATGAACTGTTGATCTGAGATGAAAATTTGTCGGGCCGACTAACTGTAGCTTCACCGGCTCACCGTGCGTAGTACAACCATGCCATATGTACGGCATCAAATTCTCGTTTCAGTGCGTATAGGATTCTTTAGGCCCATGAAAGATACCGGCTCAGTTACTTTTATGTCATGGCTGCATCGGTCAGAGAATCTTAAAAACCCAAAGCGTGTTCAACGAACTTGGTTTCTCACCTCTTGAGAAAAGTGATGATTCGTACTCCCTCCGTATCTTAATATAAGACGTTTTGGTAGTTCAAATTGAACTACCAAAACATCTTATATTTAGTTACAGAGGAAGTAGTACAGTAGTAAAAAGAGAGAGACAGAAGTGATTCACAGTAAACAAAATAGAGAGAACGGAAGTATCACCTTTGGTCCCAAAACGATTGACAAAGTTCTTCTTTTTTTGTTTGTCCCAAGTCCACTTCTATTTATCCTGAAACGAAATGTAAACTTTTATAAAAGTCCATATCACGTCTAACCAGAGGAAAACGCTTACATAGACAACATGTAGCACAAAAAAATAAAGGATAATCTGAACCGGACATGAATTAAATCTTGATCGGCTCGTTGCGCCACACTCTCAACCAGGATTTCTCAAAGCTCCCCACATGAGGGCCCACGTCACGCCACACTCTGTCATCCTTAAGATTTTCAATCACGTCTTATTCCTTGTCGCCTTCGAGCTCGTTTGACCGCAACCTCATTCGTGCGCATCTCCCACTGCTCAGGTGAACCAATGTAAAGCTCAATAATGGCATCGTGCAAAGTTGTGATTCCCGTCATCGTGCACTCTTTGTAGGTATCTTGTGTTTGATACATGCCATCATGCTCCTTCCTTAAAGTTGGAAGGTGTAACTAGCCGGTCAGCTTCGAGAGGGCGATCAATGGGCAGTACATGTTAGGTTTGGACCAACCAGAAGTTTAGGATTAAAACTACACTTCCTTAAGACAAAAGTGAACTTTCTTCGTTTCATAACCTAAGAGGCCAGTTTATTACAAATGGACCTTGTTTTCTACGATTTTATCCCTACAAGTGTTGAGAAAGATACAAGTCTAGGGGGAACGACATATGTTGACTTCGAAGGTTCTTGATACAACTTTCAGGTTTATTAGATATCTTTGTTGGTTGCATTCATTTCGAATCCTCTAACCTAGTCCCTGGGTCCTAAAAGGTAAGACTCACTTCATTTTTCTGGTCTTCACTGTAAAACTTTAACTAAGAATTTTATTTATAATATGCCCACAAATTAGTGAAAGACACATTTTATACTAATATGTCGCAGAACAATAGGACGATACCGTTCATCTATGCCTAACCCATATACGTTAGTACATTTTATTATTTAAAACTTAAAGTGTGCATCAGAGGTCATGCAGGGTGAAGCGCAACTTACATTTTGGACGGGGTAGTGTTATGGTTTCACTGAATCAAGCATGATCGTTGTTTAAAAATGCTCCAGTGCAACAAACCGTGTGGTGTTGTCCATGCTGCCAAACGCACCATAGACTATCAAATTATTACCAAGAAAAACTGAACTGTTTTACCAACATTGGCACGGGATGTACGGATGGTGCCAACATAATTTAAATCTTATTCACAAGTCGAGATACAGAAGATACAAAATTTCTAAATGCGCACATCCGCATAGCCGCCGTTTTAAGACCTGATTTCAAAGCCCTAGACTCCCCCGCATCTCCCCCGTCCCTCAAACTCACGCCCCATCCTGTTCAACCAATTAAAGGAAGATCCCGAGAAGACGATGGGTTCTGAGAAGACGATGGGTTTTGGGAAGCTAACATTGTAGGCTCTATCCATAATTTAGCTCAAAGATCCAACTACGTAATCATTCATCTCATTTTGGCTTCTTTAGATAATATCGAGATGGTTCCAATTTATTTTATCTATGTCTTTAGTTGTTATCATCCTCTCATATGCGAGTATAATATGTGAGATGTGTTTGTGTCATGCACTTATTTATTTGTTTGTGAGATTGGTTTGATGATCGCAAATCCATGGTGTTCATAATGCATGTTGTCCAATTTATGGGCTCATGGAACATCTGCGAAGACCTACATGGGTACAAATTTATTGTCCAATGTATCTATGACTTCCATGTGACAGGTATTGATATCAACAAGGAGCGAAGACAATAAAAGTAGCACGAGGAGCCAAGATGCTTACAGCGTTAGTTCAATCTAATAATCTTAATAACAGAGACAACCATTTATCATGGTAAGACAAGGTAAGACAGTATGGTTAAACAATCCTGATGGTATGATTTTAGATGTTTAAGGGTGAGTAGCCTACGACATAATCAATATAAAGCACAAGAGTAGATTATTGTTGCACAAAGCCATTGCCATCATGAAATGAAAATCTCCTTGACCACTTATGTACAGCAGGAAACACCTTTTCCTTTCACTATTTACTTTTGTTTTAGTTACTTGCAATTCTCTATTAAAATTTATTATTATTTACATTAGGGAGCCCAATTTCCTTATCATCGTATCACAATTCTTACATATATTACAATAGTCAATTCTCTGGAGACTCAAAGCAACTTGAGTGTGCCCGAAACAACGCTCTTCGTTTGTAGAATGAAAGTGTGCTTAAACCATCATGTGCACTTGAAGGGCAGCAACACTCACTAACATCCCATAAGCCTTTGCAGTGGCGGAGCTTGGGCCAACCTGCAGGGGGACAAATGGGTTTATAAGGCCTTTTGAGCAGGGGTGTAAATTAAGCAACAAAAAAGACATTTTTAGTCAATTTTTTTTAAAATTTCAGGGGGTAATACACAAAAATTTCTCAAACTGGTGGGAGGGGGTGCCCCCCCTAAAATCAACTAAGCTCCGCCTCTGAGCCTTTCCAACCCGAGATGCAATCTGAATCAGCTCAAAGTGAAATTGGTTCCTGAAAGTGCATGGTTGTCCCCATGCATGGTTTTGGTAATTAATGACAATCCTTATGGCCTAATGTTTGCTTTGAGATATACTTGTAGATCTTGTCCATAGGAAAAGATTGGAGTTCATGTGTTGGACTCTAGTAGTTTACATGATGATCAATGCTCTACTCAAGGGTTTATATGAAGAATGGTCATGTGAAGAGTTGAGCTTATTGCAAGTATGGCTTGGAAAAGAAGATTGAGTGATCAATCATGTTTTACCCCAAGCCATCATACATATCAAGAGAAGAAGATGAAGCGCAAGATCAATATGATGCATCTCGAAGATATCATTTGATTGAAGCTTGCAAAGGAGTCATGAAGACGATGCTTAGCGAGGCCCTCCCATAATGGAGTATGGGGGAGCATTTGGAGAAGTCTTCATCAAGCATGTGCTAGCAAGCACAATCAAGAAAGGTGTTTCAACTTGAGAGAGTCAAGATCGTCATCATCGAGCTCAAGTGGAATGCGCAAGGCAAAGGTATGATCTTGATAGGTTTTCTATTTTACCGGTCTCATGGTGTTAGTGGGAGACCGGGTTTTAGGATAGACGGCGTACTATCAAGAGGGGCTCTCAAGTGAGTAACTTGATCGCATCGTTGTGGAGAGCTCAAACCTTTGCATACTTGGCATATCATATTTCTTGGTTCTTATTTGGCTTTTATGGTGGTGAGGAATTAGAGCTTGGTTCATCTCCATGTCAAGCTCTAGTTCATCGAAAACGGTTTTACCTTGGAAAACTAGTTGCGTTTTCGGTGGCGGAAATATTGCCGGTTCAACCGTGAGGAAAGTCCCACACCTTGCCATGTGTGGTGATTTTACTCTATTTATGGGATGCAATATTTTCACTTTTTGTAGCCTTCTCCTTGTCGGTACCTTTCCAACGGAGTTGGTCTCACCTCATTCGGAGTTCATTTGCAAAAGTTATAGCTGTGTTTTTGGTGTTCGGACAGGCCCGGTAGTACCGGAGAGTTTTGTTCCGGTAGTACCGCAGTCAGCCGGTAGTACCGGGCTCGCTGCGGTAGTACCGGGCTCTCTGCGGTACTACTCTCTGAAGTTGGTTTTCGGACGTTTTGGCACGGATGGCCCCGGTAGTACCGGGGTTGGAGCCCAGCACTTGGGCCCGGTAGTACCGGGGTATTTTTCCCCGGTAGTACCGCGCGCTCGGTTTTCTGTGTTGACGAAGATACCGCAGGGCCGGTACTACCGGGCTTTAGGCCGGTACTACCGCACTTGCGGAACAAGAAGTGCTGCAACGGCTGGATTTTTGAGTTGAGCTATTTAAGGGGCCTTCTTCCCCAATGGTTGACTAGCTCTAGAGCAAGTCTTTCTCCTCTCTCTCCTCCATTGTTGCCCTTTGTAAAGCTTGCTCTTCCTCTCAATCCCTCCCATGGTTCTTGCTAATATTTGAGGGAAAGTGAGAGGTGATCTTGATCTACGTTTCCACCGATCGATTTCTCCTCTATGTGAGGGAAACCTTGTAGATCTTGATCTTGGAGTTCTTGGTGCATCTCCTCTTTGTTCTTCCTCTCTTATTCCCCCATAAGCATTTGTTGCTTTGTTGGAATTTGAGAGTGAAGGATTTGAGCACTTGTGCTCTTGCCTTTTGCATTTGGTGCATCGGTGTGCTCTCCACGAGGATTCGTGGAAGTTGAAAACTTGTGAACTTGTTACTCTTGGGTCCTTGGACCCTAGACGCCTTTGTGGTGGTTGGACCCTTGTGTGGTCACTTGAAGCCGTTCGGGAGCCCCCAATCCCATTGTGGGTTGTGCCCCGGATTGTTGTTGGAGGCCGTTCGGGAGCCCCCAATCCCATTGTGGGTTGTGCCCCGGATTGTTGTTGAAAGGCTCCGGATTCCGCCTCGAAGGAATTCCGATAGTGGAAGGTGAACCAAGCCTTTGTGGTGCGGTTCATCGGAGAAGAAGGTGAAACCTTTGTGGTTGTTGAACCGTTGTGTCGGTTCACACCTCTCCAACGAGACGTACTCCCTTAACAAGGAGGAACTCGGAAATACATCCTCGTCTCCGCGTGCTTCAGTTATTTCTATACCCGAGCTTTTACTTATGCACTTTACATTGTGATAGCCTTCGTGCTTGAAGTATTCTATATTGCTATCACCTTGTTGTTTGTCTTGCTTAGCATAAGTTGTTGGTGCACATAGGTGAGCCTAGTTTATTTAGGTTGTCGGCTTGTTAATTTAAACATCTAGTTTTATTCCGCAATTATCAAGCCTAAACCGGAAAAGTTTTAAACCGCCTATTCACCCCCCCCCCCCCCTCTAGGCGACATCATTGTCCTTTCAGTTCCCTCTTATATAATTGAATGTGGGAGGCCCCTGAATGTCCTGATGTGTAAATCTGTATTTAGAAAGAGGTTATGGCGGATGGTACTATTAAAAAGTAGAAGACACGATTTATGGCCAATATTTATGAAAAAAAAAAGGCAAATTAACAACTCTAGCCTATGACTATTTGCGCCTTGCCACATCGGCCTAACATTAGGGTCTATCCGCCGGTATCGTACATCGTAAGCTCGAGAGTTCATGCATTTTGTAACAAATTAGCTCAATGTGGGTGGATTTTGGTGAATTTTCATAATATTATTATTTTTTGGCACTTTTGGCACTAGCATGGTTCCTTTTTCTTTTGTAATTTACTATGTGGTTATAAGTGGGCCCACCGTTACTCCCTCTGATCCATAAAAATTGACGTGAGCCCTGTAGAAATTTGTATCAGGTTAGTGTAGTTTTCACGACACTTTTATTAGATCGGAGGTACTGTCAGTGGCGAAGGACGGAAAAAATCGAGGTCGGGCGAATTCACAAATTCATCAAATAAGACACAATCTAGTGTTCTACCCATATGCAAAATTCAGAAAAATTATACCTTTTCCATCCTTTGTTGTCCCTATCCCTCCTCTATCCATCTTTTCTTGAAGTAGATTCTCAGTTCAAAACCAGTGGGCCGATCGTCCAAACCCAACCCGCTGTTGTGTCTTTCCTGTTCGGTCCTGCCGTCTGCCTTAGTTGCTGCTGAATCCTCCGACTGCCTGCCGGTCAGCGATGGACAATGGAGGTCACTAGGTCAGGTCGCCGCCGGCCGATTCCGCGCGATCGGGCGTCCGTAACTGGCTAGCTAGCGCCCTCGTGTGAGATCGATTAGGTATTCAGGATTCGGGAACTACTAGGATCCAATACGAGGACGGGCAGTGCAGTGGTGGCCCAACCAAGCAGCTTGGACTGCACGGCCCAATAGTAGGTTCCTTTTCATTTATTTCCCACGCCAATCAATCAAGCTATACCATACATGTATGCGATTTTTTGTCTCCAGCGTAGGTAGGGCGAGCGCCCGAACTCGCCCTACCGAGTCCTTCGCCCCTGGGTACTGTAGTACTTGCATTGAACTAGGCAAAAAGCTCCGTGTGCCTCACGTGGGAACGCCGGGGCCGCGCACGCTGTTGGTCCTCGCCTGCACGCACGCACGTACCCAACGGAAGCAGGAGGACGCGGTCGCGGTGGCACCAGGATCACGAGGTAAACGAGACGCGCGGGGGCGACCACCGACCGACCCAGCCCACCATCTTCAGGCCCCACGAAGCCCACTCACGCACGTCGCGAGCCGCTCAGCCGCACACGCAAATCAACCACACCCCACCTCCAGCGTGGCGCCGACCTGGCCGCCCCCGTCCGACCTGGCACGGGCAAACCCCCTTCCCGCCTCCCGCCCGCCGCGTGCCGGAGCGTGCCCGTGGACGCGCCCCACGCTCCCCTCCGCCCCGCATCACACCAGACACCGATCACGACCACCATCTCACCGCACATCGCGCCGAACGGACGGCCGCGGCTCCCGCCCCGGCGCAGCGGATCCCGAGACCGCGTCCACGTCGGACGCCACGGCGGATAAAGCGTTGCGAAGCGGGGGAGGAAAGTCGTTACGGCATCGGAATCCTCTACCGTGTAGGCTTCATCTTCCTCCCATCCCACCCAACCTATTTCTACGCGCAACTCTCGCTTGGCGCCGCCGCAACCGTCGACCACTGCTATTTACTACGGACAGCCCGGAGACATCATTGGCGAGCAAGGCGTCACCTGCGGCTAGGAGGCGGAGAAGAAGAGGAGGAGGTCCCGGTCCATGGCGGCGGCAGCGGCGGCGGCGGCTACCTCCGTGCGGGGGTGCGGCCCGGCGTCGGCGTCGTTCTCGCCGCGGCGGGTGGTCTCCTCGACCTTCTGTCCGCCCCTGCCCAGGCGATCGTCGTTCGTGCGCGCGCGGGCCGTGGTCGCGGACGTCCCGTCCCCGTCCAGGAGTCCCCTGGAGCTCCGGCGGCAGGGAAACAAGGAGGCGGGGCTGCTGGAGTCCGTGTTCGGCGAAGACGTCCAGGACCAGGATGTCGTGGAGGAGAAGGTCGAGGGGTGGATGCGGGAGTCGATCGCCGAGATCGTGCGGCACGTCGGGGAGGCGCCGTTCCTGGTCCACCTGTTCCAGGACGGGGACGGGAACGGGCGGGAGGGCGGCGGCGGCGTCACGGTGCGGCGCGAGCCGGCGTCGCCGGAGGCCTGGCCCGACGTGCGGCGGCGGTGGGGCTCGGGAGGCCAGCGCCGGCCTGACGGGATCATCCTCGTCGAGCGGGTCGCCGCGGCGGCGGTCGAGGACGGCGCGGAGGCGGCAAGGCAGGTGTGGGGCCTCGTCGTGCAGGCCCGGGGGATGGAGTGCGCGGCGTGCTACGTCCTCGACACATGCCGCGTACGGTCGTCGGCGGGCTTCTGCACGCACTTCTGCCTCGCGCGCGCGCAGTGCTTCGGGGAGCCACTCGAGCTCCAGCTCCGCAACGCATGGCTCAACCGCCTCTCCGGCCACCACCACCGATAGCCGATAGCCGCCGCCTCCGCTGCCCGCCCGTGTACCACTACTAGCATAGAACCTCCAGATCGACGACGCCAATGCGATGCCAGATGTCCTGTTCGGCTGGGAAGAACGAACGGACGGAGGCCTGAAGATCGATCAACTGGGAAGCAAGAAACGCATCGATTATTTTCTTGTCCTTCCCCTCCCCTGCGCGCGAGGATATACCGTGATCGAGTAATTGGACGATCGATCCTACTCGCGTGGATTTGTACAGATTATTAATTCATTCTGTTGCTTGATTAAGAAATGAAGAGCAATTGATCATGTAAATTCAACCTGTTCTTGAGTTCCTTTGATTTCGTGATGAGTTCTTGTGATTAGCTGACAGTGAAGGTTAGGTGCGTCTCTGTTACGATACGACATGGATAGTCGAATACCATTACGACATCAGCGAGTCTCCGTTACGGCATGAATATTCGAGTAACAAGATTAGGCTGCTCTCCTGACGACAGCAGATTCCGTAGGCATCACACTCTTTTCCGTCAATGTTTTACTTATCAATCGAGATAACTAAAATCCCAAATGCTTATTAACGAGCACGCGTTAAACGGACAGACGCAACGGCCGCACGCGAGCCGTTCGATCCCTCGCTGCCGTCGCGATGCATGCGGGTCATTTTCGATTCACCGCCGTGACATGCGGCGGGGCGTTTGATGGGAAGTCTCTTCAGCTTGCGCCGCCCCTTTCTTCGGTGACGGCGACGCTGCTAACCAAGATGCAGCCGGTTGTAGAGGCAGATCGGGCAGCTCGGGGTCGTCACCGTCCTCGCCGTCACGGTCGTCGTCCGTTGAGGACAACTCCGGCGTTGGCTCTCATCGACCGCTACGACGCGCCTCGTACTCCCTGTTCACCACGGGGTGCCAGTAGGGCGCCGAGATGGAGTACTTGGGGTCGAGCTTTTGCTCGTACGGCATCTCCATCCACTTGCGGTTGACGAACTCGACGCGGTCCTGCCCGCTGAGCCGCGACGCCTCCGGAATGTTGGCGGCGCTACTGACCCACCCATCCGGAAGGGTGGCGTCGTCGGCCACCGGCAGCTGGTGGCGGCTGCTCAGCCGCGCGGTCTCCAGCGAGAGCACGTATGGAGGCGCGTTCTCGGCCTCCTCGCGCCACATGCCTCGGTGGAACGCCTTGGCCATCTCCTCCTACTCGTTGCGACGCCGGAGTTCCTCCAGCTGCTCGTGGCGTTGCTGCCCACCGGGGCTGTCCGCCATGGTGGCCTATGTTCTTCGAGGAGAGGGAGAGAGAGGGAGAAGTGTTGGTGTGAGGAGAGGAGGGCTGCGCTGCGTCGGGTTTTAAAGGCGGCCGGAGGAGCGGGGTTGGGTGGCCTGCATTAACGCGGCCACCGTTTCGCCTGACCGCGCATTGACGCCGACGAAGCGTCTGCAGGGCGCCGTCGCGGCCAGGCGTTGCGACTCCAGCACGCGTCGCTTCCGCCTGCGCCATTGGAAGTGACGTGGCGTTATTGCGACGCGTCGCTTCGGTCTGCGCCCGTCTAGTCGCCTCGACATTAAACGCGGCGCAACGGCCTCCTCCACAACCTTCGTTAATACGGGACGGGCACGTCATGTGTATGACGGGTAGGCCAGCGCTGTCAGGGCCATGGCCGAGGCGATGTCCGCCCGGAGGCCCTCCTGGGGTGCCGGACACAAAATCGCTCAGGGCAAGGCTTTGGGGGTGCCGCTGGTGGGCGTTTTTGGTGTCCGGCCCCCCGAAGGCCCTTTGGGGGTCCTTTAGAGGCCCCCGGTGGAGAAGCTCTAATGCCAACATCGGCATCAATAGCTCTCATTGAGATCTTAGTGACAGCATTCGACTATGTAACAAACAATGTCCACTTGGCCACCATCAGTTCTCCTCCTATTCTCTCTAAGCTTGTTGATGCTGCAAAGAACAAAAACTTGGAACAAGGCGTGGCCCTGGCAGCTATTCTCGTCAGGTGTGTGAGACTTGGTGGAAACTGTAAGAAATTCTTATCACAAGCTACTCCACACTCCAGTGAAACCTTTAGGGAATGTTTGGAACACAGGATTCATATAGGAATTTTACAGGATAGGATTCTTGGAGGAATTATTTCCTTTACGCCCTTTGGAACGTAGGAATAGGAAAATGAATACTACAGGGTTTGTTTCCTATGCTTCACGTTTTGCAGGAAACGAAACATCTGATCGGATCTATTGGAAATTTTCCTGTGAGAAACGTAGCGCCTCACGCGAAAAGCAGCGGTCGGAACGCATGAAGGTTTCGCGGTGCTGCCGCCAGCACCCTTCTCCGTCGTGATGGTATCTACGGCTGGAAGGTGCGATATGAATCTGCATGAACTAGAGGTCGAGGTCTTGAGAAGCTCAAGTCACTGAGCCGTCGACGGCGAGCAGCTCAGCCAGCAATGTAAAATCCTTGTACGGGGCGAGCAGCTCGGCCAGCAGCATAAAATCCATGTACGCGTGTGACCGTCGACGGTAAGTAGCTCGGCCGGCGTCCGGCGATGTGCATTCCTGGTACACAATGTGTATTACATCTGCACATGACTAGTTTTAGATTAAAATCTGATTTGTACGTGCTTAATTGTATCACTCACCTTTTCAAGTCAGTAGGTTTGTTTTGTCATTAGATTAGTCCCTAGGCTTGGGTAACTCACTCGATTTTTAGAACTCAAAATATTTCCTTTGATTTTCCTATCCTGCAATCCAAACGGTTATTCCTCTAGAATCCTATGTTCTAGTTTCCTATAGGACTGACGAGGTATGGCATTTCAATTCCTTTGTTTTTCCTTTTCCTGAGATTTTCCTATCCTGTGTTCCAAACGGGGCCTTAATTTCCTTCCCTTCTCAGAAGAAAAGAACAACGTGCTAAGTGTGCTGCACTTGAATACTTCCATGAGATTCTTCAGATTCCTCGGTATGATCCACGCCCTGATAAGGCTCCATTTGTTAAATATTTTCCATAATAGCGTTTTCATTGTGTTGAATCTTCAGGTCATCAGCAAATTCTTTGTTCCAAAAAATACGACGGTTAGGAGGCATTGCTATCATGCACACATTGAAGGCCTGTCTCCCTCAAACTGAACCAGAACATCGGGTTTTAGCAGCTAATCTTCTCCTTCAATTGGATATGCATGCTGGTATTCCTATTGTCACATATACTCATAATCTGAACAATCATTTTTTGGTGCATACAAGATATGATTGATTTGCTGTGCACTAGCTACAGTAAATTTTAAGAATCACAATGCATTGTTTATTAAACAACACTCATCCTTTTTTAGTGGTGACTTTTCCCATCTTAGGTGGTTGTTTCTATCATGAAATGAGGCAGAGCTCTTTCCCTTGATTCCAATAAAAAGAAGATACTAGCTTTTGCAGCATCCCATGTTCCCATCGGGTGGGGAGCTTCTGCTGCTCAGGCGGCTCCACAGCGTGCTGCTGATCAGGAATTCAGGACTGTTCTGTTCGTGCCGACTGCCGCGCCGCGGCATGGTGCTGGTCGTCGAGGTAGCTACTGTTTTGTTAAAAAAAAAAGAGGTAGCTACTATCAATTGCTCCATAATCGAACACCTATATGGCTATATGGCAAGTCACGTACGACTACTACTCGGACAATACTAGCTGCTAATTCCGAATCAGACTCAAACTCACCTAGAAAAGGGTTGGATTATTTACAACAATGACGTACTATATATGCCCATGATCAACTTCACGAGGAACAGATAATTAACACAAGTTTCCGTACGTAATCTCTTTCACACATCGCGCATCTATCTCGAACTTGGATTGATCAGTGATGGAGGCGGAGGCAAAGAGGGAGAGTTTCCGCGACTGGGGTGCCCTTCCTGATGATCTATTGAGGAGCATCGGCAAACTACTGGACATGCCATCCTTCACATGGGCCCGCGGCGTCTGCCGCTCCTGGCGCGCGGCTCTCCCTGGTCTGCCGTTGCCGTGGCTGGTGATCCCGGACATATGGCGGGAGAGCGAAAAGACGCACCACTTCACTTTCGTCACCGTCCCGGAACCGATCGGCACCCGGTTGGCGCTTGATCCAAACTGGCCCTGCGTTGGCTCCACCGCAGGGTGGCTCGCCCTCATCGACGGTGACCTGGTCGTCACGCTGCTGAACCCGCTGATGACCCAAGCGCTGGTCCGCCTTCCGACGCTCCAGTGCGAGGGACGCCTGCAGGCTACTTTCTCGAAAGGTTTTAGGGTGGGAACAATAGAAGACATGCGGCCACCTGTGCTCCTGCATAACTTGATTCAGAAGATTGCCTTCTCCGCCAAACCCACCGCCCAGGACCACGCGGTCGCCGTCCTTTGCCGATCGGGTCTTGGCCTGGCCTTCATGAAAGCCGGCCAAGATGACTGGCAGTGGATGCACTGGCCTGACGCTGCAGGGCGTGAAGAACCCGGACTCGGTGAGCTCGATGGCGGCAGCAATACAGACCTTGACATCACTTACCACAACGGTAAGTTTTACTACATGACGCTATGCGGGCAGATATGGAGCATCGATGCGGCGGCGCCTCCCCCCGTCATGCCGGCGCGGTTTGCAAAGTGCCGCCCTCAGCTTGGCCCCGACCACCACCGCTACGGGAAGCACCTGGTGTTCAACCAAGACGGCAAGATGTACGTGGTGTGGAGCGACGGCCCCGGCCTACCATGGGACACTCGAACCCGGCCGCTGCGAATGCATGTTCAGAGCTACCATCCGGGCAGCTCCAGGCACCGACTCTGGAGGAAGGCGCGCCACTTGAGTGGGCAAGCCTTCCTCATCGGCAACCGCAGCCAGTCGCTGGCGGTGCCGGCGTCTGTGGTGTCTGCACCGTCGACGTGGATAAGGCCCAACTGTGTCTACTTCACCTGCATCATGCCAGGATCCGACTATATAGATGTGTACGAGTATCTCCTCCCCGACATTTGGGAGTTCAACGTGAAGACCGGTATCTTCCGGGTGGTGTGCGACATAGACGATTTCCCAGATTGGACGGAGTGGACGAAGGCTATCTGGTTTACACCTCACTTATCGTGATCGTAGAGAGCGGATATTTCACATGTAAGTTGGGGCCACGGCACGATCTCTACCATCCAATTTTGTTGGAGATTCGTGCGGGTCAACTGGTCAAATTTCATGAACATTTTTCACTCTAGCCCTTGTAGAATGGTTGTATTAACCCGCAGTATAAAGCGGCAGCATATAATCCCCAACCCCGAGCGAGTAAACCCTAATTCTCCTCCAGCCTCCCGTGCGTCGCCTCCCCATACCCCTCCCGACCAAATCCTCTAGGCGCCGCCACCTGCTCCGGCAACCTACCCACCACCGACCTCCTGCTCCGACCACACGCACTCGTCGCACCGCAGCTTGGATGAGCCGTTGGACCTTGCCGCGCCGCCCTCCTCCTCCGACCACACGCCCTCGTCGCGCCACAGCTCGGAGGAGCAGCCGGATCTCGCTTCGCCACTCTCCTCCTCCGACCGCACGACGTTATCACGTCGCCTTCCTTCTCCGACCCTATCGAGCCTCCACGCCCTCGACAAGGCGCTCCTCTGCTCGGGTCAAAGACGTTGGCGCTCTCCATCTGCTGGGGTGGCCGGCGCTCTCCTCTGATACAATCAAAGGAGCCGACACTTGTTTTATTTTTTATATTTTCATTTCCTTTTATATTTTCTAGTATGGATCTGTGATCTTGAATGAATACTTGCATAAATACATTCATGAATACTTCATGAATCTTTTTTTTTGAGAAACACAGTACACTCACACACGCACGTACAGACAGACCGCACACACGCAAACCCTGCCCCTATGAGCACCTCCGAGAGAATGGTCCGGAAAATTTTGAGGTTGACGAAGTCACCACGGGCGCCTCGCTGTTGACGGGCACGTCACCTACCACTGAAAGCATAGCGCCGGTTAAATCCTGGAAAATCCAGTAAAATGCGAGCACAAGGAATCAAACCAGTTGAGCTAGGCTCACTTCGCGAATACTTCATGAATCTTGTGAATACTTGCATGAATATTTCATGAATCTTGTGAATCTAGCATAGATGAAACAGTTCTGGATCTGTGATTTAGAATAGATGAAAAATGTATATGATTCTCGGGTAGATCTTGTATGAATTATTCATGTTTCATTTATGGATTACTAGGAAGATTGGGCACGGCGGCACGCCGCGCCTGTATGGCTGCAGCGGGTGGTTAGGTCTGTACCTTTGTAAGTTTTGTTATACGGGCTGTTTTCTTTCTATTTATTATGCATGTGTGGTGATAGCTATAGTGAGTAGAGATATTCACATTGAATGGATTCATACATAGAATTGCATAGACAAACACCGTTACGTTGACCGCAAGCGTACATAAAGAAGCAACTTATATATCAGGACATATTACAGCAAGATAAAAGGCAAAGAGATAGCACTGAATTCTAAAAACGTTACATATCAGATTACTTTCTAGATTACACAAAGAGAACTAAATATAAAAAGCATGTAAAAGTAAGCAACTATGGCACGGCGTGTGACGGGATGATTGCAAGAATCAAATGAAAGTACTACTAAATAACCCCAACCCAATCCCGGCAAATGTTTCTTTCCTCTGAGCAACAGGAGCTGCATTTGCACCTGCCGAATAACCAAATCAAACAATCCAATACCATCTCATCAAAGTAAACATGATAGGAGAGAAATTTTTGCAGTGGAAGGATTCGAGGCAGGGCACCTTCTTGACCGACAGTTAGAGAATTCCATAGAATAGATAAAACAACCTAGCTACATGATACTTTTGGATGGAATATATATGTTTCATCTATTTCATTTTACAAATAAAATTAAATATCAGCTAATTACAGTTAAGCCCCCCTTTTGTTCCAACTGGAAAAATGCACGGACCAAACAATTATAAGCCAGGAAAATATGTGTAATAATTATTTAGGTAAAGAACGCATGCACATATACATAAAAACCTTGAGTTCTATAAGATTATAACATCGAGAAGAACCACGGGCTATAATCCAATGCGAAAAACTTACCAAGCGATGCAGCAGAAGCAGGCACTCAAATGGTAGACCTAAGCTGTTTACATATAAGGCCTTTAAGAAACCACTGAGTGGAACATTGATTGGAACTTCGGGATATTTTGTATTACCTGAAAAACAAAGCCTAGTGAAGTAACTCTGAATGTACATATCTAAGTTACTGCACAAAATTATCACAAAATAACATTTAGTTGATAGAATTCCGAATATGAATAGTAATTAACCTAATTCTAATCAATTTATTTGAAATTTTTCAACAGGTTACAAATAATGATATTTCCCACTAATTTGACGTCACCTTCATTCTGTATTTATGGCTCCAACATACTAATCATTTACTATCAGCTAAAAGTAAAATATACATGCTGAACTTCAATGCAGTGAAGCAAATACTTGAGACTGTGGTCGAAAAAGAGAAAATTAATATGCATGCCTGCCACATTAGCCTCTATTGTTTGGGCTGCAATCAATAATCAGATATATTAGTCATCTCAACATATTTCAGCACGCTTCAGCAATTTGCTCTGATTAACTTTGAAGAACTTGGAGTGAAGCTTCTGTTTGTGATTTCACAACATAATTTGAAAACACAATGGATGTTAAACTATGAAACCTGTCAGTGCTCAAGAGGGATTTCATCAAAATAATTTGTAATAACCACATCATAAGAAATAGTCCAAAGAGCCATCTAATCACACAACTCGTGGTAAATACATAACAATGATTTTTATATTTCAGGAAAAGAGAAAACAGAGGAGGTTAAGGTGATGTACAATATTTAAAAATTAGGAACAAGAACAGTTAAATCATATGGAGGACAAACCTGAAAGTAAGAAGTTGTTTTCAATGCGTGATTGTAAAACAACAAAAGATCTGACATCGTAGGCGAATAAAGGAAAATTTCCAGGTTGTGGATTTACTTCTGCAGTTTTTGTGCATTGAGTAAAGTTAATTCTATGAGGGTTCTCCACTGCTCTATATTTATACTATGCTCCACTGACAATAAAATACCTGAGTTTGTAGATCATTTCTTCTTTTAAATGATGCTTAAATTGGTCATTTCAATTAGCTGTTATACAACCTTCCGCCGCGCCCGTTGGACTAATGTACATGGCCTGGTACTTGCATATTACGGAGTATTGCTGAAAAAGTAATGACGAAAATGAGAAATGCTCCCACTTGAGCAAAAATATAAAGTGATGCATCAGACTGAAATTCACACTAAATTATTCAGAGCAATATATGCAATCACAGAGTCACATTTAAATTAGCGTATGAATAGAAATGTCAGCAGGCATAAGAAAGCCAGGGACATATGCTACCTTGGGGATTGTCGTAGTTGCGGTCATGAAGATGTTCCTCGATAGGTACCATTTTCCCACTCATCCTGCAAGAAGAAGCACACAATATTAAGATATATGTATCATGTTTCCTTGAACACCAACAAACCCCAAAATAACCGTACATAAGATAACTCAAATTTATTGAAAGAATCTGTGTAGTAGTATTAAGTGTAACAATGTAAATCTTTCTTACAGTTGGTTTCATTAGTATAAATTAGTTCTTAATTAACAAGGTGAGTTGAACCAATCATACATGTCAATGCCATGGCTGCAGCTAGAATTGCCTTCCTTAGAAAAGCATACTATTTCTACTTATTAGGTTATGTTGTTCCAAACAGGCTTAGGCATTTACTTACTAAGAAATATCGAATTAAAACATTTGCACACTTCAGTTTCACAATTCTGATTGATGTAACTGAAGGTTCTCTACTCTGTATTGACATGTGACTACGTGAGACACCTTTGTGTCTTCAAAATTCCATCTTGATATGGAACTGAAGTTAGTACAACAATTAAAACTTGAAGAAGATCAAGCCGATTAGAAATCAGCTAGAGTTTTTGCTTTTGGGATTCATATATGTGACTCCGCCGGTTAATGGTTAATAGAAAACATCTTTTCCTACTTCCTCCCTAGGGTCTGCTAGCTAGAAGTGGCAGTGACTACTTGACGTGAGCTATTTTACAGATGAGGTAGAAGCAAAGTAATGCTGACCATACATACTTTATTCTACAAGCACAATGGAAGCAAGGTGGCATTACCATTAGGCTGACCCGGATGACTTCACTGAAACTAAGAGATCCTATACTGGTCCTTGGGGCCTACTAATTGACGGATAGCGTAGGAACGAGTTCCGACTTGATTGGACAGAGGAATTGCCTCTGGAATCTGCATAGGAAGCAATTCGTCGTCCAAAGGGGGGCGATCCCCGAGAGCTGGGCCAGGGGATCATATGTCACTGAATCGACACAACTCGGCTTAATACGAAAAGCAGTTCTTGTGTGAAAAGTGCCAACTGACTATCTCCTTTATTTCTGATTGTTCTTCCAACGTGGATTTCTTTTGCCGAAGCTATTCTCTCTGTTCTGTTCAGGAAAGGCCGGATTCAGGAACAAGGAAACTGTGATGACAGTACCTGGCACCCGAAAGCTAGTTATCAAACCTTTATCTTTTTACCCGACCCGAAGGGGATGAAAGCAGAACAAGCAAGAGGAGAAATTGACTTGCTTTGATTAAACCATTTCTTGAAAGCCTAAACCGGAAGAACAAACTAGTAGGCTGCGGATCTGTTACAGGCTAGTTCTGTCCCAACCTTCATTCAATTATCCAGGCTCCCCTTCGGCTTGAACAAGACCGCTTTCCCTTTCTTGTTCTTGGTGGCATCTATAGCGAAGAAGACCTTCATGAACGTTGTTTAATAAATCTATATGCCTAGCTATATCCATGCCGCCCTCGGGAACATTTTCCTTATATAAGACACACATCACTTGAGATTGTCCTCTTGCCACATAGAGGATTGGGCTTTTCTTTCATTGAGAGCTTTCAATTGTTACTGTTTACTTTCTTCACTTTTACTCTTTTTGCAACTATACAGCCAAAAATCCCAAAGACACTTGCATCTTTCATTGTTTTATTTATCATTATTGCTAACCAATACCTTCAGCTCCTCGTGGGTTCGACAACCTTTTCTATTTGAAAGGTACTACAATTGATCTCATGTACTTGGGAGTCATCAAGATACTTTTCTAGCGCCGTTGCCGGGTAGCGTAGCGCTATTGGTAAGAAGTTTGGTAAGGAAACTTGGAAGCTGAATTTTATTTGCTGCTGTTATTTTATTGTTACTATGGCTTTTATGAATCGTAATGATTTGCAACTTGCTTTATATGAAAGTGCTTATGCTACCACTCCAAAAGTGGTGGAAACTACTGTGTCCGAGAGAGCTAAAACGGGATATAAAATTCCTGTTGGTCATGTTAAGAGAGTTATGAAGGATCCATTTTCAGGGGATGGAACTAAGTCTGCACGTGAACACATTGCAACAATTGAAGACATATGTGGGTTATTTAGGCTCACTGATATTTCTGATGATCAGGTAAAAAGGAAGCTATTATATTTGTCTTTATCTGGTATTGCTCGTATTTGGTATAGGTCTTTGGATGAAGAAGTCAAAAATGAATGGAATGTGCTGATATCCCCCAAGAGAAGGGGATCACTGTAGTACCTCTCAATATGGAAGTAGGGTATCGATCCGCAGGAGCAAGAAGGAAAAGTTATCTATTCTCTACAACTAAAGTGTCACAAGTTTTAGTTGATTATGCACTAAACAAGTTTAAAGAACAAGATGGTTGTTTTAATGAATGGAAGTTTAATGTAACAAAATAAGAATGTAAAAGTGTCCCAATCCTCTTCAATGCAAGAGGACAAGACAAATGTTTTCTCTTATAGGAACAATGGACAACGATGTTTCAATGATTGGAAATAAGGCCTAGGGATCATACTTTCACCAGTGGTCTCTCTCAACATGTTAGCATAACTGAACGCAAGTAAGTGCTACTCGGGATTATTCTCCTTCTTGATAAAACAAGAGTACTATGTGTAGGGCTACAAAAGCACACCTCAAAGTTGCATTCCACATCTAGGGAACCCCAATGTCACTAAGAGCACCCCAAGATAGTACTAGACAAACACCACAATTCCACAAGAATAGGCCATGGTAAATATCTAAATTATTTATAGAGTCACTCACAAATACCCATACTGTCACCTCGGTACCGTGTTGTCACTATGACTCCTGAAACTAGATAAAATCACTTGAGTAGCATAAACATTACATATGAATTCAGCCATACTTAACAATACTCATGATCACATAAAGATCACACCATGGGAGAGGGAGATAAACCACATAGCTACCGTACGAGACCTCAGCCCCGAGGGAAACTACTCACACATGGTCATGGTGATGTGGAGCTTGATGGAGAGGTGCTGGTCTTGATGGTGGTGTTGATGATGAACACGCCAGAGGGGGGTGGAGCCCTCCGGAGGTGATTCCGGCAGCGCTTCCCCCCTCCGATCTTCTCCGGCGGCAGCCTTCTGCTTCTCTGTTTCGTGGTTTTGTGTTTCTCCGCCGCCGTGATGCGAAACTACTCGGGGGACTATTTTTATAGCCGGTTTTAGGTCAAGACGAAGCCACGGAGACAAAAACCGACAGCATCGGAGCCACGAGGGGGAAAAAAGGGGGTCCCACGTGGCCAGGGTATCTGACCGCGCCTGGCCCCCTATCTCCCTGCTGGTTGGGCTTCTGGTCTTCATTTCTGGCCCATTGCGTTCGTCTCGAAAATTCTGAACCGTGCTCTTTGGCCTTGCCCTTTTTGGAGTCCCGAAGCTCCCGGAAAGTCCAAAACACTAAAATAGACGTTTTCTGGAAAAACAGAGTTAGAACCAAAAGAGTGGGGATTGTTTAGAAAATCCCCGAAATCATTATAAAACATGAATATAAAATCATATAAGTTCTAAATATGTAGGAATATGTAGTAATAAAATGTAAAGTTCATGTATGCATTTTACATGCATCAACATCCCCAAGCTTAACCTATACTCGTCCTCGAGTATGAAGGTGATAAAACTAAACATGGACTTGGCATTTTATTACTATCACTACAAGAAATATGCTATGCTGTGACCTTCAATATTGGTCACTGAATGGTCATGTATTTTCATCTATGACCTTATGACCAAAACAATTTGGTCACGTTACGAGCGTCAGTAATGAACCAATGTGACCTTTTTTGTGAATTGGTCATAGACGATTATGACCAATTGAAAGGTCACAGATATTATGACCAATTGTTTTGGTCATTATCAATCTGCTTAGACCACGTCAGATCCTACGTGGCAAGTCTGACGTGGCAGATTTTGTGACGAATTGAAATAGTCACATATCAAAATCAGCCCAGTCCAGTTCAGCCATTTAGACGGGCTGGCCCAATAATTTAGCCCATGTAATGTTTTTTTCTCTATTAATTTTGAACAGTTATATGGGCCAAGACAAAAAATTCAGCCTTTCTATTTTCTGGGCCATAGCCTTTTTGCGGTCCATTTAACTTCTATTTTTCAATTCTTTTTAGATAATGACAGGTGGGTCCTGATTGTCAGATTCTACTATGCAGTGGGCCCAAAATCTATTCTACCGTACAGTGGGTCGCAATCATCAGGATGAAACTTTCTGAACTTGTTAATAACGAGTAAATCAATCTGAAAGGATAAAATACAGGAAAATTTTCTAATAACAGCAAAACTGAGTTCATTACAATATTCCACACAATCACTTTATAACTATATAATATCTTCAAACAACAGCCAAGGTCAGCAAGTATAAAGCTAGCTACTCTCCCATAACCCGGAACTTCTTGAATCTTCCTGTAACTTCTCGAGTCTGTAGCTCTTGCAAAGCTTTGATATCCTAGAAATGCCGGTACCCGTGCACCATCTGCAACACATTTGCTCTTCTCTTCGACCTGCAAAACAGCAGGTCCATCCATCCACATAGTAAGGACCAAGTTCAGATTTCTGCTTTGCTGCTCCACCAAACAGCAAGAGGACTGAGTTCACCCTAAATTACAAACAATTATGTCTACAAGGCAATTCAGCAATTAAGTTGAAGCTTGTTCAGTACCAAAATAGAACATGATACACTAAACAACTTGATCTTGGTAATACACGGCTAAATTGGCTATTAAGCAAATCAAGTTTATTATCCAAAGAAGGATAAGAAATTTGCTCCTAAAATAGCAGCTATATGTTCGGACTAGGAGAATAACATGACAAGTTAATTACCAATCCATCAGAACACAAGTAGTATTTGCATCAGTAAAGCTACACAGGCAGGTAACAAACATGGTACCTCAGCATTCACATGAACATATAAACTGCTAACAAGACACAAGAGGGCAAACCTCATCAAACTGGAAGAGGGTGCAGACGGCGAGTTCAAGACTGAGAACACACCTGAGTACCATCTAGTGCAGCGTCTACGTGAGCCTCATGCCGATGGCTATGCCGACCCACCAGTACATCTCAAAGGCAGCCATCATTCCGTCATCCCTTCCCCTGCGATATTGAGAATTAATGGAATCAGAACACCAAGACAAACAATATCATTAAGCAAACGAAAATCTAAACTAGCAGTACTAACAGATGCTTGAAGCAATGAATTTGCAAAAATGATAGGAAATAATTAGATCTTGTGTTCTATCGAAGGAACAATGTGTGTGACAATAACTTTGGGAGGAAAGAGACTTGTAAACTGCATTACAATGTCCATCATCAAGCTTGGCTGGCGATGTGCTTCCCTTGGCCACGGCGGACACTATGAGAAAGTAATCAAAGAAGGATATCAGAGAGGTAGCAAACAAATCTAGCAATGAGTGCCACAATCTCCCTGGTCAGGAACTAAATCAAAGATTATTCATAATCAACAATATTAATATGCAAATACTGGTAGATAATATTCAGTTAGCAAACAGAATTGAAGGAATGAGTGGGGTTGTGATAATCATCTGCAAGAGGAAATCCTACACATGGTTCTAAGTATTGCAATCTCAACTTCACTACATGTGAACAAGGCTTTCTCTCGCCGCTGTGTGAAGAAACAACAAATACTGAGCAAGAATTATAAAAGTGCTCTACTTATATATGCAACAGATAATAGTGCGCTGCTTGTGAAAATCAGCAAAATCTATAACACGCTACAGTCGTTGAGACATCGATTCAAGACAACTCTATGTGTGAAAAGATACACAAAACTAAGACTAAGCTGGATCTCAAGTCATGCGAATCAACTGCACACCCAACAATTTTCATGCAAGTGGCCACTCAGATATAAACAAAACAAGGTGGATATCATGAGAAACATCAATCGAACGAGGCACATATCGCAAGACACTTCTGCATGGCATGACATCAATACAATCACAAGAGTCACAGATTTAAGATAAGATCACCTACGTTCTGTTACGGAGAATATCACACCACACTTTTGCACAACACCACTACCACTGACCATATGGGCTGATCACTTTACACGTCGAAGCATTCATGATGTAGAAATAGAAAACAGATAGCGTGATTGCCACACGACACGTATAGGACTTTGTAATTAGTGCAGTGCAGTTCCAGATTTAAGCCACGTATAGTAACACAGGAATTCACACCCACAAACCCATATGCAACACCACATACGGCAAATCAACAATTTTGTACTCAATCCTTGCTTGCCTAGCTAACCAAGACATGTAATTTTTGAGGTTCAGACACAGAACATTACTAAACATGACTAAGATGATACAGTAAAATGACACAGTAAAGGAACGAAATCAACTAAAACAATTAGCATCGATCAATCGGATGCTACAGCATTTCATGGCAGCTTAAACCTAAATTCTCACCCATAACATTACAGATCCAACCAGCAAATACAGGAACAAGCAAGCAAGGTTTGACCCTCACCTCACATGAGCTCTTCCTCCTTGCGGAGGTACTCGCCGGCGTCAGGATGCGGCTTCGCTGGAGCAGTCGGGGCAGGCCTAGGTTGCGGTGTCAGCGAGCGTGTGCGGGCGGGAGCGTGTGCGGGTAGGTTCGCCAAGGTGCGACGAGATCTGAGCGAGAAGAGAAGTGGCGGCGGGGTCTCTAGAGACAGAGCGCTGGATTTGGGCGTTTAGGGTTAGGGTTTGACGGTGGGGTAGGTTTCGGAGGGAAATAGGAGAGAGGGACTGCCGCGCGCTGCTGTCTTTGGCCACACAACGTTGGATTGGTAAGATATGGACGGCTCAGATCAACTACCGTAAGGTGATCCGTGGGGACTGGGGAGAGAGGTTCTGAATTCTTATTGGTTCTGGACAAGTGGCCATTCAAAAAGGTTTTTAAGTGCTAAAAACTAGGGTTTTCTGAAGCATTTATCAAATATTTTTACAAATATGGACCACATCAACTTTTAAAAATATTAGTCCCAAATGGTTGTGTGTTAAAGTATTTACATCTATTTAATAAAATGACAAATTTCTACATATCTAATAGAAACCACGTCAATTTAAACTACTTGTGTTTGGTAGTTTCCTCATATTTTTTATAAAAATCATTTTTGGGTACATAGTTATTTATTTCATCAGATATACAAAATTAGGTTCTCAAGGTTCAGACTCTAGCTACGAACGGTCACGCCCGCTCTTTTGACCGTACTTTAAAATCGGCGTATAGAATTAAAAAAAAATCAAAACTATGTAAATCCTTCGCAAAGTGTCATTATATGTGACCTAGTTTAAGGAGAGAAAAACAAACTTGGAATATGGAAGATATATTTAAAAAGTGTTCACAAAAATAACCTACCATGTACGAAGATTCGTGGATTTCAGCCCAAATGACCAATGTTATGGCGATAACCGTGACATAGTTTGTTTAAATGTTCCCATATTGCGCACAAGCGTGCACATTGGAATGGGGAACAATGTTGCCGAACAAAGTTTTTAAATTTATTGAACAAAAAAATCTTTTTTTATTTTCCGATTGTGAAAAAAGGGTTTTTTTGTGAAGGACCTACCAAAAATATGTTGCAAATTTGGATCACACCATTTTTACATAATATTGTACCACATTTTATGTATAAATAACCAAATGGTTCGGTGTAAGATGGTTTCCATACACCATTTTTAAAAAGATAAATTATCGCCGATTCAGTTGGAAACGTGTCAAATTTGAACTACAGGTGCCTCGTAGTTTTCTCAAGATTTTTTGTAAAAATCATTTTTTGGTACACAAGTACCTATTTTATCATAGATACACTAAGAGTTTCACAAGATCCAACCCCTAGGTACCAACGGTCATGTTCGCCGTTTTGACCGTATTTTGAAATCGGCGTATAGAATAAAAAAAAAATCAAAAGGACTTAAATCCTTCGCAAAGTGTCATTATATGTGACCTAGTTTCACGGAAAAATAACAGACTTGGAAAATTGAAGATAATTTTAAAAAGTATTCACAAAAATGACCTCTCATGTACGAAGATTCGTGACTTTCAGACCAAATGACCAATATTATGGCGATAACCGTGGCATAGTTTTTTCAAATGGTCCCATATTGCGCTCAAGCATGCATATTGGAATGGGGAACAATGTTGCTGAAGAGAGTTTTCCATTTCTTTGCATAAAAAAATCATTTTTTATTTTCCGAGTGTGAAAAATGGGTTTTTTTGTGAAGCAGATACCAAAAATATGTTTCAAATTTGGACAACATCATTTTTCCAAAATGTTATAACACATTTGTTGTACAAATAACCAAAAATTTGTGGGTGTAGACCTTTTAATCCAACATTTTAAATAAAGACAAATTGTCGCCGATTCAGTTGGAAACGGGTCAAAATTGAACTACGGGTGCCTCGTAGTTTGCTCATGATGTTTTGAAAACATCATTTTTTGGTACACAAGTATCTATTTAATCATGGATATACAAAGAGTTTCAAAAGATCCAACCCCTATCTACAAACGGTCATGTCTACCGTTTTGATCGTATTTTGAAATCGGCGTATAAAATTCAAAAAAAATCAAAAAGACGTTAATCCTTTGCAAAGTGTCGTTATATGTGACCTAGTTTCACAAAAAAATAACAAACTTGGAAAATTGAAGATAATTTTAAAAAGTGTTCACAAAAATGACCTCTCATGTACGAAGATTCGTGACTTTCAGCCCAAATGACCAATGTTATGGCGATAACCGTGGCATAGTTTTTTCAAACGGTCCCATATTGCGCTCAAGCATGCATATTGTAATGGGGAACAATGTTGCCGAAGAAAGTTTTCCATTTCTTTGCATAAAAAAATCATTTTTTTATTTTCCGAGTATGAAAAATGGGTTTTTTTGTGAAGCACATACCAAAAATATGTTGCAAATTTGGACAACATCATTTTTCTAAAATATTATAACACATTTGTTTTACAAATAACCAAAAATTTGTGTGTGTAGACCTTTTAATCCAACATTTTAAATAAAGACAAATTGTCGCCGATTCAGCTTGAAACGGGTCAAATTTGAACTACGGGTGCCTCGTAGTTTGCTCATGATTTTTTGAAAAAATCATTTTTGGGTACACAAATATCTATTTAATCATGGATACACAAAGAGTTTCAAAAGATTCAACCCCTATCTACAAACGGTCATGTCTACCGTTTTGATCGTATTTTGAAATCGGCGTATAGAATTAAACAAAAATAAAAAAGACTTGAATCTTTCGCAAAGTGTCATTATATGTGACCTAGTTTTGAGGAAAAATAGCAAACTTGGAGAACGGACAATATTTTCAAAAGGTGTTCACAAAAATGACCTCTTATGTACGAAGATTCGTGGCTTTCAGCCCAAATGACCAATGTTATGGCGATAACCGTGACATAGTTTGTTCAAATGATCTCATATTGTGCAAAAACATGCATCTTGGAATGGAGAACAATGTTGCCGAAGAAAGTTTTCATTTTCTTTGCACAAAAAACCATTTTTCATTTTCCGAGTGCGAAAAATAGGTTTTTCGTGAAGCATCTACCAAAAATATGTTGCAAAATGGGGGATCACCATTTTTATAAAATATTAGACCACATTTCATGTACAAATAACCAAATGGTTGTGTCTGAAAAGCTTTCCATCCACCCCTTTCTAAATAGACAAATTCCCGCCGATTCAGCTGCAACCGGGTCAAATTTGAACTACATGTGCTTTATAGTTTGCTCATGATTTTTTGAAAAACTCATTTCTAGGTAGACAAGTACCTGTTTCATCAAAGATAGACCAAGAGTTTCACAAAATTCCACCCCTAGATACGAACGGTCACGCCCCCCGTTTTGACCGTATTTTGAAATCGACACATAGAATTAAAAAAAATTCAAAAATACGTGAATCCTTCGCCAAGTGTCATCATATGTGACCTAGTTTTGAGGAAAAATAACAAACTTGGAAAATGGACGATATTTTCAAAAAGTGTTCACAGAAATGACCTCTCATGTACGAAAAATCGTGGCTTTCAGCCCAAATGACCAATGTTATGGCGATAACCGTGACATAGTTTGTTCAAATGATCTCATATTGCGCAAAAACATGCATCTTGGAATGGAGAACAATGTTGCCGAAGAAAGTTTTCATTTTCTTTGCACAAAAAACCATTTTTCATTTTCCGAGTGCGAAAAATAGGTTTTTTTGTGAAGCATCTACTAAAAATATGTTGCAAAATGGGAGATCACCACTATTATAAAATATTAGACCACATTTCATGTACAAATAACTAAATGGTTGTGTCTGAAAAGCTTTCCATCCACCCCTTTCCAAAAAGACAAATTCCCGTCGATTCAGTTGAAACCGGGTCAAATTTGAACTACAATGCTTTATAGTTTGCTCATGATTTTTTGAAAAACTCATTTCTATGTAGACAAGTACCTGTTTTGTCAGAGATACACTAAGAGTTTCACAAATTCCACCCCTAGATACGAACTGTCACGCTTCCCGTTTATAATTTCACAAAAAGTTCTATTATGTATAAACATGTATAGCTTTCCTAAACATTTATAATTTCGAAAAAGATAATTTTTAAATCTTACAAATTGATATAATTATATAGGAACTATTTCCAAAATTATAAAAATTTATTTGGCTGGAATTTTAATTCAAAACGAAAAGTTATATAAAAAGAAAACAATAAAAAGAAGAAAAAAAACATCCAAGCGGATGTGAAGGATGTGAAGCAGGCTGACCGGCCCAAGTATTGCCCAGCCCAGCAGCGGCCTAGCAGAGCCCAAGTCCAGTCCTCTGTATGTATTAAAAGGGCCGAGTCCCATGTCTAACACGAACCGAGGACTGGCCTACTGGCTTGAGCTCGGTGTGGAGATGCGGAAGTCTCGGGTTCGACTCCCTTGTGCGCTCTTTCTGGGAGAATTTGTGTTGGGTGGTGGTTCGGTGCTCTAGCAGGACCTACTGGTCGGTCGGGTCCCACTTGTCAGTCCAGCGGGGTCGGACCCACTTTTCAGTCCATTGGGAAGGTCCCACATGTTAGGGTTGGGACACGTGGTGATGAGTCTCACTTGTAAGTGGGTAGGGCGGGATCCACATGACAGGGTGGGGCACGACCCACTTGTTAGGGGTATGGTCGAACCCACATGTCAGGGGATGAGGCGGGACCCACGTGTCATATCTACGGATTTCACAGTTAACCCCTTCCGTAAACAGGCCCCACGTGTCATCGTGGTGACACGTAAGCATAAATGACACATAGGCAGCGACACGTAGGCAAGAGATAGTGACACGTAGGCGAGTTGGCTTAGGTGTCAGTCCAGTCACACAAATATATCAGTGCTATTAACATTTATGACCAAACGGTGTCGGCGTATTATGACCTTTATAAAGTAAAAGGTCATAAAGTTTGGGGGGTTTTGTCCCTCTCGATTGGTTTATGACCAACGAGTTTAAAATGGTCATAAATTTATGACCAAAAAAACTTGGTCGCTAAGACAAGGTCACTAGTTAACATATTTCTTGTAGTGTATCAAAGGATATCAAAGATGATTGCTACATAGAGTTAAATGATTCATTCTTAATAAGGAGCAGCAACATACAAGATATGTTATCTAGAGATATCAAATATTCAAGGTAATGATAATTTACAAAGTGTAATATAGAAGAAAAGTTATATGGACTAAATGAATGCATAAATGAAAAGTAAAAAGGTATCCTATATTGTTCATAGAGTATTCTTATAGAAATCTGAATATAAAAGGTGTACACATTGTAAAGATAGATAAATAAGTAGAGGTATAACATGCAAGAGTGTCATCTAGCTTCCAAATGCTTCAACTTAAGTTAATGTTTGCCATGTAGTTTCCATTGGTGTGAAGTTCTCATTACCCTGATACGTCTCAAACGTATCTATAATTTCTTATGTTCCATGCTTATATTATACACTAGTAAAAATGCCCGTGCTTTGCACCGGGAGAAAAAAAATGAGCCATAGAACTACATTATGATCCGCTCAAACACCTACGATATCGGGGTTTTTGTCGACGAATAATTCACGAGACCGTGTGTTGCAACAGGAGATAAATTTCCGTGTAGTTCAAGACGACATTTTATTTTCGCCGACAAATTCTCATGAAATTCAATCCACGTTGACATGGATGATGGATTGGACAACGGACAAGAAAAAGAATGTAACGAATATCTTAACATCTTTTTTCTTCATCCTGTGGATTGTACTTTTTAGATTGTTTAAGGTTTTTAACATTGTATCAAAATCGTTAGTGCGAGCCAATTGAAATTGGTTTTTAGTAACCTTCACATTACGGACATTAGCTGACTTGTAAATAAACTTGAGTTATCCTCTCAATATCTACTTCACGTGCCTTTCCACCGTCAGTCTTCAGAGTCCAGACGTGTCTCTCTACTCACTCACTTTTATTTTCCCGTTCTATAATTCCCCCAAGATCCCCACTGCAGAAATCACGCGCCGGCCAGAACGTCCCAAGCACCTCCAGCTTTCTCTTGGGCGTGCGCCGCCGTCCCAGCTCGCCTCTCCCTTGAGGCCAGTCGCCGACCGTGGCCTTCGCGTGGGCGGAGCTGATGCTCGTAGTTGTGCCGGCCATGGCGCTGCTTGTTCGCCGGAGCCTGCGGCGACGTCGCGCAGAGGGATGAGGTGCGGCGCCTTGCGCTGCTGGCCGCGGAGGAGTCCGTGTAGAACGGTAAGCAAGGTTTGGGGGAAGCCTCTCACACGTAATACGTGGGGGTTCCGGTGTTTATATAAAGGCTCAAGGCCAAGAGTCCTAATACAATACAGCTAGGTTACAACAGATGTACATACGTAATACATACGCTAACACCCCCCCCGCAGTCGCAACGGGAGGTTCTCGGACATTGAGACTGGACCGAAAATCAAAGAAAAGCTGGCTCGGCAGTCCCTTAGTCATAACATCAGCAAACTGAAGAGCAGAAGGAACATGCAAAACCCGTGCTTCGCCTAGAGAAACCTTCTCACGGACGAAGTGGATGTCAATCTCAATGTGCTTGGTACGTCGATGTTGCACCGGATTGGATGACATGTAGATGGCGGAGACATTGTCACAATAGACAAGTGTGGCAGAACTAATAGGGCGGTGGAGTTCCTGCAGAAGTTGGCGGAGCCAACTACACTCAGCAACAGCATGGGCGACGGCACGGTACTCAGCTTCGGCACTAGAGCGAGAGACGGTGGTTTGTCGCTTGGAGGACCAAGAGATCAGACTATCACCGTAGTAGACACAGTAACCGGATGTAGAGCGACGAGTGTCGGGGCAGCCGGCCCAGTCGGCATCAGAATATGCTGTTAGACCAGTCGAGGAAGAAGCACGAAGTTGAAGACCAAATGCCAGGGTGCCGCGGACATACCGAAGAACACGCTTCACAAGAGCTTCGTGAGGCTGCCGAGGAGCATGCATATGAAGACATATCTGCTGAACCGCATAAGAGATATCCGGACGCGTCAATGTGAGGTACTGAAGAGCACCTGCAAGGCTCCTGTACTCCGTAGCAGCCGTAGCAGAGAGGAGTTCACCATCCGTATCAGAGAGCTTAGCACTTGTGTCAACAGGGGTGGTAGTGGGGTGACACTCGGCCATACCGGCTCGCTGAAGGACATCAGTGGCATACTGTCGCTGGGAGAGGAACAGACCATCAGCCGATCTCCTCACAGCAATGCCGAGGAAGAAGTGAAGGTCACCCAGATCAGTCATAGCAAACTCACTGTGTAGCCTGTCAAGTAGACGCTGAAGGAAACCACTGGAGGATGCGGTAACAATGATATCGTCGGCATAGAGAAGCAAGTAAGCAGTGTCGGTGCCGGAACGGAGAACAAACAAGGAGGTGTCTGTGACAGAAGCGACAAAACCCAATGTAGCAAGGTGAGCAGCAAACCGTTGGTACCAGGCACGCGGAGCTTGCTTCAAACCATAGAGGGACTTGTGCAGACGACAGACATGATCAGGCCGGGAGGCGTCCACAAAGCCAGGAGGCTGCTGACAGTAGACAACTTCATCGAGATAGCCATTGAGAAAGGCGTTCTTGACGTCCAGTTGTCGAATGGGCCACTTGCTGGAGATGGCGAGGTGGAGCACCAGTCGAATCGTAGCAGGCTTGACGACAGGGCTGAATGTTTCATCATAGTCGATGCCAGGACGCTGAGAGAAACCACGCACAACCCAGCGAGCCTTGTAACGAGCAAGGGTCCCGTTAGCGTGGAATTTGTGACGGAAAATCCACTTGCCGGTGACGACATTAGCTCGCGGTGGACGTGGAACAAGAGACCAGGTCTTGTTATCAAGAAGAGCTTGGTGTTCTGCTGCCATCGCCTGACGCCACTCAGAACTTTGCATGGCCTGTCGGAACGTGGAGGGAACAGCGACAACGGTGGTGTCCACGGCCGAAAGATTCAGCCGATCAACCGGTCGGACTTGGCGACCAGAGCGCGTCGTGGGAGCAGCGGTGGATGTCGCGGGAGCTGATGCGCGAGTCCTAGCTGAGGTGGAGGATGTCGGCACGCGGGGCACAGCCGCGACAGGTTGCTGAAGAGCCGCAGTAGACGAGCTGGTCGCCGCGGCAGGCTGGCGGGTGGCCACTGCAGCCTGGCGGGGGGCCGCGGCAGGCTGGCGAGTGGGCGGAGCCGCAGGCGCCGGTGCGGTAGCAACATGGGCCACACGCGCTGGGAAATCCTGAATGTCGGAGAAGAGGAAGTCCAAGCGTCGTGGTGAGATGGGCACTGGCGGTGGCCGCACCTTGGCTGCATGCTGAAACGGAAACACACCCTCATCGAAAACAACATGGCGAGAGATTATTACTTTCCCTGAGATCGGATCAAAACAACGGTAGCCACGATGTTGGGGAGGATAACCGAGAAAAACACAAGGTAGAGAGCGAGGGCTGAGCTTGTGTTTGGCGGTGGACGCAACATTGGGATAGCAAAGGCAGCCAAACACGCGCAACATATCATATGGTGGAGAGCGATCATGAAGACGAGTGTAGGGAACAAGTGAGCCAATGGCTTTGCAAGGGCGTCGATTTAGGAGGTAGGTGGCAGTGGCAAGGGCTTCGGCCCAAAAGGGTTCAGGGAGATGAGCCTGAAACATGAGAGTGCGCATGGTGTCATTAACGGTGCGAATAGCGCGCTCGGCCTTGCCGTTCTGTTGAGAGGTGTAGGGGCACGAAAGACGGAGTGTCGAGCCGTGGGTGTCTAGGAGGGTGTCTACGACAGAGTTGAGAAACTCGGTGCCATTGTCCGTTTGAATGGAGCGGACGGTGGTGTCGAATTGAGTGTGAACATAGGCGAAAAAAGATGTGAGAGTGCGAGATGCACACGATTTTTGACGCAAAGGGAAAGTCCAATAATAGTGAGAGTAATCATCGACAATAACAAGGTAGTATCGAAAACCAGAATTACTAATAATTGGTGAAGTCCACAAATCACAATGTATCAATTCAAACTTGGCACTAGAACTAGACGTAGACAAACTAAACGGAAGACGCACATGTTTGCCAAGTTGACAAGCATGACAAACAGATGCACGTCTATCTTTATTACACTTGATAAAAGAAAATTTCTGTAGCGCCGACATAGCATCTTGACCGGGGTGTCCAAGCCTGCGATGCCATAGATCAGCGGGGGTGGAGGCGAGCATGGCGGTGGGTGGTGCACGGTGGGGGGTGCCGGGAAACGTGTAGAGATCCCCTTCGCTGTTACATCGAAGGATCACGCGACGAGTCTTCAGGTCCTTCACAGAGAAACCAAAGGCGTCAAACTCAACGGAACAGAAATTATCTCGAGTAAATTTACGAATAGAAAGTAAATTACGAATCAAAAGAGGGACTAGAAGAACATGGTTTAGGTGAAAAAGATGACCAGAAGGTGAGCTAAATGAGGTGTGGCCGGAAGAGGATATGGGCACGGAGTTGCAGTTTCCAACGGTGACGAAGTGAGGACGAGAGAGAGGAGCGGAGAAACGAATGTTACCCTCGTCGTTCGTCATGTGGGACGTGGCGCCGGAGTCCATGACCCAGCCGCCCTGCTGGTAGAGACTGTTTAGGGCGGCGATCAGGCCGGCATTGTCCCATGCCGGTGATGGAGCAGCCGTGGTGGTGTAGGCCTGTGGGCGCGTGCCGAGGATGCCGGCGCTTGAGGGAGGCCGCCACTGCCCCGCACCAAGGGCACCAGGGGAGAAACACACCCAAGGGCCAGACGGAGCCGGGGTCGCCGCATGCAGGGGAAGGGCGGCAGGCTTGCCGCCGTTCTTGTTCTTCTTCTTGCGCGGTGTACCCGAGCTGGATGGCTCGCCACGGCAGGCAGTGCCGGTGCACGAGGGGGCAGAGGGGCGCGCTTGGGCGACGAGGGCAGTCGAAGCGGAGTTGGCAGCCGCGTTCTTCTGTTGCATCTCTTCCATCAGGAGCATGCTGCGCGCACGGATGAACGTGGGCAGTGGTTCGGTCATGGATATGACCGTGGCCGCGGAGGCGTAAGGGGCGGCGAGACCCCGCAGAGTGTTGAGGACGAGGGCACGCGCGGAGACGGGCGAATCGTTGTCGGCGAGGGCGTCCGAGAGCTGCTTCTGGCGGCGACAGTACTCGGTGATCGAGGACGTGCCCTGAACGAGCTGACGGAAGTCGTTGTCGAGGTAGATCGCCTTGCTGGCTTTGTTGGCGGAGAACAGCTCGAGGATGGCGAGCCAAAGCTGGCGGGCCGTCTGATCGCGAGCGAGCGCCATGTCGGCGACATCTTCATCGATGGCCGAGTGGAGGAGGTTGAGGACGGAGTAGTCGGCGGCCATCCAGGCGGCGTCGTTGAACGCGGCCGGCGTGGAGCCATCGATGTGGCCGATGAGGCCAGCCTTGCCGAGCGAGGCCTTCAGGTAGATGCTCCACTTGGTGTAGTTGGCGGCGTCGAGGGAGAGCACGACGGGCGCGACATGGCGAGAAGCGCCTCCGGCGGGAAGAGCACCGGTGTTCGAGGACACTAGGGCGCCGGTGGTGGAGTTGATGGAGCTCGACGAGGTGTCCATGGGGGGCAGCGGAAGGTGAAGCCGGCGGCTAGGAGAAGGCGGCGGCTAGGGTTTAGGATCGGAATCAATCTGATACCATGTAGAACGGTAAGCAAGGTTTGGGGGAAGCCTCTCACACGTAATACGTGGGGGTTCCGGTGTTTATATAAAGGCTCAAGGCCAAGAGTCCTAATACAATACAGCTAGGTTACAACAGATGTACATACGTAATACATACGCTAACAGTCCGAGCTGGCGGAGCGTACTACTCCGAGCTCTTCCCGAGCGTGGTGCACGCAGCGGACGTGCCGGAGGCGCCGATGTGGGCGCCGCGGCCGGTGGCGGCTCCGGTGCTCAGGAGGAGGATGTCGTGGGGGCTCCCGCGCCGGTGGTCTGCTTCAGGCCGACCACGTTCCGGTGCAAGCAGTGTAAGGCCGTTAAGTACTGGTGAATTGTCTCATACCCTGTTCCTAATCCCCTTCACAATCAAGGGGAATTTGTTATGTCTTTGTAGTGGTGTGAATCTTTTGCAGAATCTGCCGAGCTGAGCTCTTTTTCTCTGCTAAAAGTGATGAATACAGTGAGGGTTTGCTGGAGTATTATGCAGCTCCAGAGCGCCGTCGACTCCGCGGTCTCCGCCGGTCCAGGTACTCTCCTCCCCTAGCGCGCGGCCGACGTCCTGCGCGCGCACGCCTCTACACACCCGTGCGCGTCGGGAGCGGCACCTACTCCACCATCCCGGTTGCCGGTCCAGGTGCTCTCCTCCCCTGTCGCGGCCAGCGTCCTGCGCGCGCACACCTTGCCCTACGCCGTCGTGGTCAGCTCCGACATCCTCACCGTGGGGCTTCGCCGCCACTCCCGAGCCGTCCTGCACGGACGCCGACAAGCCTCTTGGCATGAGGTGAGGTTGCCTCGGTGCATGGTATTTTTAGGCGCAGCGGCATGAGGTGAGGAGTGAGGTGGCGCGGGAGGTTAGCTGACGTCCTGGCACGCATCGCTCTCGCCCCGCCGCGGTGGCTAAGTTGTCGGCGGCGCGGCCGGGCCGCGCAACGCCACCGCACCGCAGGGCCCGGGCGAGGCGCCGGCGGAGGCGACGGTGGCCCGGGAGGAGAAGGCGGCGGCCAGGTCCTTCGTGGGCGGCCTCACGGAGGAGAAGGCGCGGCAGCTGCGGGCGCGGATGTCGGAGATGGACAGCTTCCACGACGCCATGTACCACTCCGGCCATCGCCTCCCGCCTCACACGCTCCTCCTAGACCGCAGCCGTTGACGCGGAGAACCAACTCGCCGACAAACTGGAGCTGCAGGGGCCGGGCAAGGCGCAGGTGAAGGCGTCCGGGTCGCACCGCCACCGCGCAGCAGGGCCCAGGCCAGGCGAGGCGCTGGCGGAGGCGTCCGGGTCGCACTGGGGAAGGGGATCGATTGCGCTGCTGAACGAACCGTTTTTTTTAAGCGGTGGCAACACTGTAATATGTTATTTGGTGGGAGGGCAAAACCGTCCAAAAATAAGGGACGACGAAAATCTGGGCAGAAGCCTTTTATTATTAGGTATAGACTAGTAAAATGCCCGTGCGTTGCTACGGGATAGAAAAAATGTTGTTCGAACACATAAACATCCCCTCCAGCAGTGATGACTCCTACGTCGATAAATTCCCATCAAATTGACCGTCGTCGATGTGGGGTTAGTGTAGGGGACATCGGAAAAAACGCTGGAATTAATCTCTACTTAAAATGTCTTAGTAATTTCAGATAAGCAAACAATTATGTATAATTTACCGATGAGAACGATCGAATTGGATTTTATGTTGATATAATCTTGTTCTAGCAACTATCATCACTTGACTGAGAATTACTATTCTTAAATTGACTTAGTTATGGTAGAATAAATGAGGACTTCAATTGAAAGTACTCTACTAAATATACATGTCAAGCTAGTCCAATCCATTAGAGACGCCTTCAATACTTACTTCTTAAGCTTAATTTTAGAAACTGCTTTTTTTAAAGTAAACCTTAAGAAAACCATCCACTTTAAGTTCGTCCACACTGGATGCTCCGCAGGGAGGAATACTATACCATGTTAGAGGTTTAGGTGTTCTCTTTGATAGAAACTTTAGAATTCAAATAATAAACGGAAGAAAAGGAAGTGGAAACCACACGAGCATCAGATCGAGAACATCCGAGATTATCGTATGGACTGGACCCTTAGTCCAAGGTGTGCAACTCTAATTCATCAACCCAGCTGGGGATTAGAACTCTCAAGAGCTAGGACGATTGACATACTGGAGCCTGCTGGGAGCTAAAATATAACGTTTTTGAAGAAAAAAAGGCAAAGGTGGTTCACGGCGAAGCATGGGTAATACACAAAAGAATTTGGTTGACGGTTTCAGTGCTCTGCATTTAAAAACAACTCGGTTTCATTGTTTTGTTAAGTCTGAACCGATGTTGAATTGTCTGTTCATATCAAGAAAATAGAAGGGAGAAGATATATATTCAAGATTAATAAGGCATGCAAACTGATTTCAATTCCAAATCAAGAAAATAAAAGGGAGAAGGATGCATTCTTTCATTGTGCTAATGAGTCATTCTGCTATCTAATGTGTGCGAACGAAAATGCATTAGGGCTTACGCAGGCAAAAGATATCCGTGACATACAGAAATGCAGACATCTGAACCACACTAAAATTCAGTACTCCTGTTAGTCCATAAGGTGTCAATTTATAGACCACCACTGACCATCGTTTTTGATGAAATGTCCCAAATATATTTAGGTGCAGAAAAGGTAGAAGTTCGAGGGCAAGATCAATATCAAACCTGCCACCTACTACTGCCGAATATCAGAAAATTATGAAAGTTCCTCAGCAGCATGGTAAACGACCTCATACAGATGGAAAGGTCAAACCTGGTAACAAGATGCTTGGTTTGAAGCCAGGAAAATATTGCTAACAAATCGTGAGGTGATGTTTTGTAATGAATTTATTACAGATAAAATCAACTGTGGAAGTAGGAAACTAAGTGCTCGCTAGTAGCTAAAATTGAACTGAAACAACGATATGTCTCTGTCTAAAAGAGTGGAGTCCAGGTGAATCATATCTCCACCAGATCTACCATTCTTGTTGTAGAGCGAAGAATACATGCACGATGCTTAAAAAGAGCTAGGGTCGCTGCAAGCCAGAACAGGATGGAGCCGCCCAGCTCCTACAAGGCATTCCAAGTTTCCAACAGACCTAGAACTCGTATGCCTGACACTGACCTGATCGTCTCTGCGGCACCACATCGAAATCGAGGGCCTTGCGGGAGTTTAGAGGAGAGGCGGCGGCCGAGCACTCGTGGCCTAGAGCGGCATCCGTGCGCTTTGTCAGGGTAATGCCGGCGGTCCTGGATTTTGCACGGAGCTCTCCTCCGACGCTGGTGGGGCTGCTGGGATCTGAGACGCGGTGGCGCGCAGCGAAAGACGCCAGGGCCTCGATCTGGAACGTGCGTGGGGAAGTTTGAGGAAGGGGAGAGAGGGTCACGCCTTCCGGTGTACCAGGAGGAAGGGGTTGTTAGGACGAAGCTCACCGGTTGAGCACGAAAAAGGGAATTGAAGGGGAGCTCGCCGACTGATCTCCGTCCCGGACGAGGACGCGCGGGCACCTTCCGGCGGCTGGGTGACCCTTCTGCTGGAGGTCAAGGAGGAGAGGAGGCTTGTCCGGAGGCGGCGATTTGACGGGGAAAATAAGAAAGAAACGAAGCGGTACAACTTATGGATGGCAGTGGTGGGTAATAGCACCGAACTCGCAGGGGCAAAACCGTCTGAAAAAAGGGTCGACGAAATTTTTGGCAGAAGCCTTACTGCTTTTATTATTAGGTATAGATATAGATATAGACTTGCTACATGTTTTATATACACTTTGTATTGTTTTATGCATTTTCTGGGACTAACCTATTAACAAGATGCCACAGTGCCAGTTCCCTGTTTTCTGCTGTTTTTGGTTTCAGAAAACCACTTAAGGAAATATTTTCGGAATTGGACGAAATTAATACCAAAGTCCCTATTTTTCATGGGAGGTTCCAGAACACCGGAGAGCTAACGGAGAGGGGCCACGAGGCCCCCAGATGAGGTGGCGGCGCGGCCCCACCTCCTACCGCGCCAGCACCTGAGGAGGGAGCCTCGGGGCTCCACCGCCTTCGCCCTTTCGCCTACTTAAAGCCCCCGATAATACAAGACCTAGGCCCCGAACACTTTTCCAGAAACCCTTACGGAGCCGCCGCCGTCGTCAACCCTAGTTCGGGAGGGTTCAGAAGCTCTTCCCGGCACCCTGCCAGAGAGGGGAATCATCACCGGAGGGCTCTACATCACCATGACCGCCTCCGGACTTATGCGTGAGTAGTTCATCCTTGGACTACGGGTCCATAGCAGTAGCTAGATGGTTGTCTTCTCCTATTGTGCCATCATGTTTAGATCTTGTGAGCTGCCTATCATGATCAAGATCATCTCTATGTAATGCTACATGTTGTGTTTGCTGGGATCCGATGGATATTGAATACTATGTCATTTGCTTCATAATATATCATGTTGTGTGTTGTTTATGATCTTGCATGCTCTCCGTTGCTAGTAGATGCTCTGGCCAAGTAGATGCTTGTGACTCCAAGAGGGGGTATTTATGCTCGATAGTGGGTTCATGTCTCTATTTAATCTGGGGTAGTGACAACAAGCTCTATGATTGTAGATGTACTGTTGCTACTAGGGATAAAACAGTAGTACTTTGTCTAAGGATAATTGTATTATTTACATTACACACTTTGCCTAATGCAATAATCTGTTGCTTGCAACTTAATACTGAAAGGGGTGCGGACGCTAACCAGAAGGTGTATTATTAGTCATAGATGCGGTTGGAACGGTCTATGTATATTGTTGTAATGCCCAAATGAATCTCACACTATACATCATGACATTAGTATATGCATCATTATGCAGCTCTTTATTCTGTCAATTGCCCAGCTGTAATTTGTTTACCCACATGTATGCTATTATTATTATTATTATTATTATTATTATTATTATTATTATTATTATTATTATTATTATTATTATTATTATTATTTATGGAGAGCCACCACTAGTGAACTGTGGACCCCGGTCCTTTTCTTTAAACTGATAATACAACCAACTGCAAACTGCTTTCTTTCATTCTCTGCAAACAAACATCATCTTCCACACATACGTTTAATCCTTTGTTACAGCAAGCCGGTGAGATTGACAACCTCACTGTTAAGTTGGGGCAAAGTATCTTGGTTGTGTGTGTGCAGGTTCCACGTCAGAGCCGGAATCCCTAGTGTTGCGCCGTGCCATATTCCGCCACCGACAACCTTCAGACGTGTTCTTCATCTCCTACTGGTTCGATAACCTTGGTTTCATAACTGAGGGAAATTTGCTGCTGCACTACTTCACACCTTCCTCTTGGGGTTTCCCAACAACACCACCGAGTGCATCAAGTAAAATTTCTGGCGCCGTTGCCGGGGAGCTGAAGCACATCTGCAAGGGGAGTCTCTCACTTCCCAATCTCTTTACTTTGTTTTTGTCTTGCTTAGTTAAATTTTATTTCCTGTTTTGTTTGCTTTTAAATATCAAAAACACAAGAAATTAGTTACTTGCATTTTATTTACTTTGTTATTATCTTGTTTGTTTCTTATTATCAAAAACACAAAAAAATAAGTTACTTGCATTAATATTTATATTTCGGTTTTGCCTTAATATTGCTAAGATGGGAAGTCCTGAAGTTGAATTACGTTCGTTTAGGCAACAAGGAGGAGAGAATTTGAAAGATGCTTGGTATAGGATAAATGATGCTCATCATAGGTGCACTAAGAAATATTCCACCTTAATCCTTCTTAGGAATTTTTATGTTGGTATCACTAGTTGGTATAGGTACGTTCTTCACACTCTTACAGGAGGTAACTTTCTGGGTACTCCTACTTTGGAAGCTTGCAATTTAATTGAAAGTCTGTTAGGATCACCATCACCTACTAAGGATATTAAAACTGAGATCACTCTTGAAGATGTTATTAAAAAATTGGACTCTATGGAGGGAAATTTAGCAAACTTCATTGATAATGCTAGCAAGGTTAATGAATCAATACAGGATATTAATGATAGAATCATTGTTTTAGAAGCTAGCAACACCCATGATACTCAAAAGAATAGGATTGGTGAGTTAGAGGAAGCTATGGAAACTTTAAGTTCAACTTTTTCCTATCTCAAAACTAAGAAAGAAAAGGCTTTTGTGGGAAAAGAGCAGAAATTCATTTATATCCCTAAGGTACCTAAACCCAAACCCCCCAATGTGCTTAACATTGATAAACCTGTTGGTACATCTTCATGGATACCTAAAGTGCCTAATGGAACAAGCCATGTTTTAAAGGAAATTATTGATTTGGATGCTTCTTCTATTGGAAATACTTGAGTTTTGCTTTCTGTGCCTAGCTCAAAGGCGTTAAAGAAAAGCGATTATGGGAGACAACCCACTTTTTATTCCTGTTATTTTATTTTCTTGAGTCAAGGAACATGCCTACCTCTGTAGCAATTCCTTTGTATCTTTATTTTATTGCAAAGTTGTGCCAAGTTAAGTCTCTAGTAGAAAGTTGATGCTAGATTTGGATTTCTGTGCAGGAACAGTTTTTCGGCTGTTCACCGTTAAATTCATAACTCTTTACAGAAACGTCGGAATGACCTGATATTTTCTGAGAATGATCCTCATATATGTACGCAACTTTCATTAGTTTTGAGTTTTCTTATTTGAGCAAGTTAAGTGCCTCGAAAAAATTCGTCTTTACGGACTGTTCTGTTTTTGACAGATTCTGCCATTTATTTTGCATTGGTTCTTTTGCTGTTTTTGAATGGATCTTTTTGTTCCATAAAATTCCAGTGGCTGTAGCTAATGTCCAGTACCATGATAATGATTTTCTCCATGCAGAATATGAGAATTTTTGATTATGCACTAACCCTCTAATGAAGTTTACTTTGAGTTTGGTGTGTAGGAAGTTTTCAAGGATCAAGAGAGAGGATGATATGATGTGATCAAGAAGATGAAAGAGCCTAAGCTTGGGGATGCCCCCGTGGGTCACCCAAGCATATTTCAAGAAGACTCAGGCGTCAAAGCTTGGGGATGCCCAAGGCATCCCCTTCTTCATCAACAACTTATCAGGTTATTTCTAGTGAAACTATATTTTAATTCCGCCACATCTTATGTGCTTTACTTAGAGCGTCTGTTTGTTTTTATTTTTGCTTTTGTTATTTTTGTTTTCTGAATAAAATGGATCCTAGCATTCTTGTGTGGGAGAGAGACACGCTCCGCTTTTTCATTTGAATACTCGTATTCTTCACTTATATCTGTTGAGTATTCTTCTATAGCTACTGCAATACTTTCAACTCTTATTTTTCATGCACCTCTTGTTCAGAGCTGTTAGTTCTCATATGTTATACTCGCTTGCTTCATTGTTAAATACTTGGAGAGTTTATGTTTTAAATAAGTTGATTGGTGTTTGGTTAAGAACAGAAAATGTTAAATGTGGTAGATGGTATAACTAAATGATACATAATCTTGTAGATCATTAAATTGTGTCACTTGAATCATTGATGTTGTTTTGAGATATTAATATGCTTAATGGTAAAACATGATGGTTTAGTAAAGTGGAATGATTAATGGTTGGTCTAGAAAACTTGAAGCTGTGCCACACTAAATATCCAGTTGATAGCATAATGATATATGACTTCTAATGTTAAAAACAACCGTAATGACTTTGTGTTATGCGCTACGGTCGGGGTCCCAACAGTGACTTGTTCATTTGCCACAGTCCCTCATGGAGTGATTTTCATTATGCCTTGTAAGATCATATTTCTAGTTGGAATCTTTTTGCTTGTGAGTTCTAAAGCTGCGGTTTTCATGGCACTTCCACCACCATATTTGCTAGCCTCTTAAGTACTTTGCATTGCCCTTTCTCACATTGAGAGTTGGTGCATACTTCGCGGGTACATCCAAAACTCGCGGGAGATCTTTATCATGTTCTCCTACACATAAGCCAAATATCTTTCTCAAAACATCCACCATACCTACCTACTACAGCATTTCCATAGCTGTTCCAAGATATATTGCCATGCAACTTTCATCTAACATTACATGACTTGTTGTCATTTATCATTTATATATTGCTTTGCATGATTCTATATAGCTGATGTGTGGTTTTACCCATGTTACGCTAGATCATTGCATATCCTGCTACACTGGCAGAGGCACCGTTTCATACACCATGTTTTATCCCCTATGAGATCCTTGTATCAAAAGTCTGTTGTCATATTAGAATGTTTGTCCCTAAAAGTGAAAAGTGCCATGGAGGCCACGAAAAGAGAAACAGAAAAATACAAAAAAAAATGGAAAAAAGAGAAAAAAAAGAAAGAAAGAATAAAAAGGGTGCAACATTACTACTCTTTATCCACACTTGTGCTCATGTTATAGCACCTGTAATATTCATAGTCATCATTTGTGCTCATGTTTAGCACATTTACTCCATATGAGAGAGTTTTCATGTTCTACTTGCATAACTATGTGGGGAACTTTACATTATAGAACTTGGCTTGTATATTCCAATGATGAGCCTCCTCAAAAGTGCTCTAGCTCTTCATGAGCAAGCAAGTTAGATGCACCCCCACTAGTTCCATTGGAGAGCTTTCATACACTTATAGCTCTATGTGCATCTGTTGTGTGGCAATCACTACTCCTTGCATAGCTTCGATTATAAGACTTCCTCTTGTCTAATGATCACTTTCAGCTGTGTGAGACTTTCTTCCGTTGGCCTTCCAAACCCCCATTATTATTCTTTTAGCCACAACAGCCTGGTGCCAGGAACCAACGCTGAACACTTGCTTGTTTTTGAGTGAACAAATAGAGAGATGATCTTCTATGTGCATATTGTTATTGCTTGACTTGATCCTTTCACAAAGTTGTCATGAGTGTTTGATTCAATAGATGATTATATTGTTATTCTTGAAGCTTAAATCATCTTTAATATCTACTTTGCACGGTTGATTGTTCTCTAGTACTAATTCATTGAAAGTTTTGCTTTGTTCTTCGTACTTGTTTATTCATTACTCATTTGATATCAATATAAACTACATATTTTATTCATTTGATCTCAGCTTACATGCATTACATTATTATATGATCAAGATTGTGTGAAAGCATGTCACTTCAGAAATTATTCTTGTTATCGTTTTACCTACTCGAGGACGAGTAGAACTAAGCTTGGGGATGCTTGATACGTCTCAAACGTATCTATAATTTCTTATGTTCCATGCTTATATTATACCATATGCTACATGTTTTATATACACTTTGCATTGTTTTATGCATTTTCTGGGACTAACCTATTAACAAGATGCCACAGTGCCAGTTCCTTGTTTTCTGCTGTTTTTGGTTTCAGAAAACCACTTACGGAAATATTCTCGGAATTGGATGAAATTAATACCAACGTCCCTATTTTTCACGGGAGGTTCCAGAACACCGGAGAGCTAACGGAGAGGGGCCACAAGGCCCCCAGATGAGGTGCCGGCGCGGCCCCACCTCCTGCCGCGCCAGCACCTGAGGAGGGAGCCTCAGGGCTCCACCGCCTTCGCCCTTTCGCCTACTTAAAGCCCCCGACAATACAAGACCTAGGCCCTGAACACTTTTCCAGAAACTCTAGTTCGGGAGGGTTAAGAAGCTCTTCCCGGCACCCTGCCGGAGAGGGGAATCTCAAAACAAACGGTGAATCAAGAGCAGCAGCGGTACTCAGAGTTGTACCTTTTCTTGTAGTGGATGGTATGACACGGACCTTTTCATCACCAGCTCTTTCCACGATGAATAAATTCCAGCGAGCAATATCACACCCAGGTGAACTTATAAATAAAGCTATGCTCCCCGGCAACGGCGCCAGAAAATAGTCTTGATAACCCACAAGTATAGGGTATCGCAACAGTCTTCGAGGGAAGGAAAAAATCAAATTTATTGATTCGACACAAGGGGAGTCAAAGGATATTTATAAGCCTTAACAGATGAATTGTCAGTTCAGCTGCACCTGTGAATAGACTTGCTCGAGACAGATTAGCAGTAGCAGTAGTGAAATAATAGCAGCAGTAGGATAAAGACATCAGTAGTGATTATAGTAGACAACATGATTAAAATACTGTAGGCATAGGGACGGATGTACGGGCGTAGCATGGATAAGATAATTCATGTAATAACAAGACACATACATTTGCAGATAAATAAGATAAAGCATCCAAGTATTAATTGACCATAGGCATGTGTTTCTATTTAGTTGTGCGTGCTCGCAATGAGAAACTTGCACATCATCTTTTGTCCTACCAGCCCGTTTGCAGCGGGGCCTGAAGGGAAACTACTAGTAATTAAGGTACTCCTTTTAATAAAGTATCAGAGCAAAGCATTAACACTCCGTGAACACATGTGATCCTCACATCACAGCCATCCCCTCCGGTTGTCCCAATTGTTGTCACTTTGGGGCCTCGGGTTCCGGACAATAATATGTGCATACAACTTGTAGATATGATCTTAAAACAATAATTATCCTCATGATACAATAACATGTTCAGATCTGAAATCATGGCACTCAGGCCCTAGTGACAAGCATTAAGCATAACAAGTTGCAACAATGACATAAAACACCGATAACGGATACTAGGCACCATGCCCTAATGATATTACAACTATTGCATGAACGATCTCATCCAATCCCTACCATCCCCTCAAGCCTACAACGGTGGATTACTCACACATGGATGGGGGAAACATGGATGGTTGATGGAGAAGTGGTGGCGATGACGATGGCGATGATCTCCTTCGAATCCCCGTCCCGGCTGAGTGCCGGAACAGGAACTTCTAGTCCCCGAATTGAGTTTCGAGGAGGCGGCGGCGCACGGATGTGTTTCTGGGAAAAGTGATCGGGGGCCTCTTATTTTTAGGTCTGAGGGACCTTATATCCGAGAGGGGGACCCGATGGCGTGGCCGAGTCGGCCACACCATATGGAGGCGCGGCCAGGAGCCTGCCGCGCCACCACGTGGTGTGGGCGGCTCGCTGCCCCCCTCCGTTTCATCTTCTGGCTCGGTGGCTTTTCTTGCAAAATAGGGACTTTAGCATATTTTCTGGTATTTTTCCCTAAAGTTGAATTTCTGCACAAAAACGAGACACCAGGGCAATTCTGCTGAAAACAGAGTTAGTCCGTGTTAGTTGCATTCAAAACACACAAATTAGAGGCAAAACAATAGCAAAAGTGTTCGGGAAAGTAGATACGTTTTGGACGTATCAACTCCCCCCAAGCTTAGCTTATTGCTTGTCCTCAAGCAATTCAGTTAACAACTGAGTGCGATAAAAGAATTTTCACGAACACATTTGCTTCATATGATGTATATATTCTCACTATCTGGGCAAATGCTTAAGCTATTCATAATAAGATGTATGCAAACGGTGTCACCTAATAGTTATGTAAACTATGAAGAGATGCCAATCATACCAATAATAAATAACATGAAACATATCAATTCACAGGATTGCAAAGCTCATAATAAAGTATGATAAAGTGGTATCTCGCTTGCCCGAATTTGTACAGCAAAACATAAATGCCCAGGCACCTCTGAGTTTGAAGAGAGGAATAGAAATAAAGATGTCAAAGATAAAAGCATCAAAGTTATACTGCAGTTAACAGTATTCTGGGACAAGCACATTACACTAAGAATGAAAACTATGCTCTCAAGAAGGTGCTCAAAGAAAGGATGGTGACTCAACAGTAAGTAAAAGAAAGACCCTTCGCGGAGGGAAGCAGGGATTTAACATGTGCTAGAGCTTTTCATTGTTTTGAAAACATAGGTAAAATTGTTTTTGAGTGGTGATTGTTTTGTCAACGAATGGCAATACAGTTCTTGTTATCTTCCATACTAAGCAAGTTTTAGAGCGGTTCCGATTATTATTAAAAACGGGCATTTATAATATGCATCTTTATATTTATATATATAACTTGACACTCCTCCCAACCTTTGCTTTCGCAAACCATGGCTAACCGAATCCTCGGGTGCCCACCAACAATCTCAAACCATGGAGGAGTGTCTATTTTTACTTTCTCAAATCTTTTGATATTATAATGGTCTAACCAGCCCTTTGCAATATTAATGACGAGCAGATGAAGCATGCAAGTCGATGGTTACTTAATTAGTATGGAAGATAACAGGCCCAACTACTACTTCCTCATGAGCTAAAAACAGTGTCACAAAATGAGAAGTGTTTTGAAGGTTTTAAAGGTAGCACATGCAAATTTACTTGAATGGTTTGAAATGCAATACATAGGTATTTATGGTGGACTCTTTGGGATAACTTGGTTTTTAGGGATTTGGAAGCACAAGTATTAACAACTTAGTACAAGTGGAGGCTAGCAATAGACTGGGAAGTGACAATTCAAGAGAGCAATAACCGTCATAATCATGCTTACGACAAGATAAAATTAACGGAGGCATAAAAATGATACTAGAACTCTGAGGCAAAATAAATCATCAAGGCTTAATTGACTATTTGTTTTCAGTCATATACATGTGTGAGCATGTGCCAAGTCGATTCAAATGAATTATTCAGAGGAGGATACCACAATGTCATACTCTTTTATGAACAGAACAATGCAAGCAAACATCCATAAAACATGCCATCTACCATTAATAAATTGGGACTGATCATAAGAGAACATGAACTACTAAGCATCCACCAATCGACATATACCTTATGCGAACCATCTAAGCATGCTCACATGAATGAGTATATGTACAAAAATGAAAACAAATAGAGTTTATTACCAGCCTCTTACCCAACTCGAATCGTCATAATCATCATTATTGCTTTTTCACTTGTGTGCTTCAAAGATATGAAATAATAACCAAGCTCCACGAAGTAACTGAAGGTGTTGAACTCTGAAACAAACTATACAAAACCAAAAAGAAACAACAAATATTTTTGGATTTTCAGATTTAGAAACTAAAAACAGAACAGTCCTTAAAGACAAAAAAATTCAAGGCACTTAACTTGCTCAGATGCGAAAACTCAAAACTAATGAAAGTTGTATACATATCTGAGGGTTATGCACAAGAAATTTCAGGTCATTACGATTTTTCTGTGATTTGTTATGAATTAAACGGTGGACAGCAGAAATCTATCCCTGCGTGGAGAAACAAACAAAGCAAAATATTTTTGGGTTTTTGCATATTGAACCGAATTAAACAACTAAGCAAACTAATAATAGAGACTTAAATAAACTAGCAAGAGAAATATCAGAAATATTTTTGGTCTTTTTGAGTTTTTAGAAAGTAAATCAAAACAAGAAACAAACAAAGAAAGAAAACTAAACATGGATATACAAAGTACTGAATGATAATGATATGTAGATGAGTGTGCTATCGGTATACCTCCCCCCAAGCTTAGGCTTTTGGCCTAAGTGGAGATCAATCCCATGGTGCCCAGGATGAGGCGTCTCCGTAGTATGATGAAGACCCTTCGCCATGATACGAACTCGAGGACGCTCCGGTGTAGTGCGCGGTATAGTCCTCCTCAAGTGTCTCCTCAACGCCGTGATGCCCATAGAAACCCAGCACGCTCAGCTTCTCGTCTAGCTCCACCTTCGAGAGCGACCACGGCCTCCTATCAAGACTGAACAAACTGGGCTGCGGCAAACCCTCTCGTCCCCATCAGAAAACAACATTCTATAGACAAGATGCCCTGCAGTAAAGCTAGCAGTAACAAACTGGTGACCTTTCATTGCAGCAAGATCAAGCTTGCAAGGAGCAAGTAACTCATCATTAGGATCAATATGAAGCCTCATATGTGCAACAATACGTGAGGCAATAATCCCACCATAAATAGGTCCCTTAGCGGCTAAGCGTCGAGCAATGAGAGCACCAAGATTATATGTAGTGTGATTATTAAGCGCAGCATCAAGAAAGGCAAGATGATGGTGTGAGATGTTATTAGTGTTCTCCCTACCAAGCACGCTAGTACAAATGTAGTAAATACAATATTTAATATCTGGGAATTGAATATTCCTTATCTTGCCGCGTTGCGCTTGACGGGTATCCTCATTCGTCACCTCGCGGTAGAGCTGCGTCAACTCTCTCGGGTCCCCTTGGATCTTCTTTGTTGTCCCTGAATGTGCAGTACCTATCACATCACAAAACTCACGCAAAGACATAGTGATAGCCATATCATAAATTTTAAATGAAACCGTTGGCTTGAACATTTAATTGTTAAAGGTAAAGCTTTCAGCAAAAAATTTGGTGAGCCTGACATATTGGGACTGTCGTGGATATGGGACACGGGTACCCGCATGGACGGTGATTGTGGCCCATCAAGAGGTGGCCCAGTAAGCCGGAAGAACTACCATAGTAGGACTAGGACACCTAGCGAACTTGTAATAGAAGAGGAGACTAGTCTGTATCCAACTAGGACTCTACATGTAAGCCGGCCCCTTCCACTTATATAAGGAGGGGCAAGGCGTCCCAAAGAGGACAGGCTCAACACACCAATCCCACCACCTAGACAGGCAAGCCATACACAAGAGAGGAGCCGCCTCATACGGCGACTTCCACCATGAGCATACGGAATAGACCTAGCCACAAACAGCACGTAGGGGTGTTACCGGATGATGTTTCCCGGGCCCTGAAGCTGTCTAAATCTTGTCTTTCGTGTGCTAACCCACATCGACGATGCCCGCGCGTACTCAGCCCCGTATAAATCGTCTCCGGATGATATTGTTGATCAATCCCCCCAACAGGGACTCTCATCCAACATGTATGTAGTCAGGCCTACCCTCTGCACAAGAAGCAAGAAATCATCAAGTATTCCTACACCACACATAAAGTCAGTGCATGGGAAAGAATATGAGTTTGGAAACCCATCATCCCTCTCATCTCCAATGCTTGGTGCCAAGATATTCTCATTGTAAGATTGCCTAATGCGAGTAGTTGATCTTGAGGCCCTTGATACCCTTGGTACATCACTCTCAAAGATTTCTCCAAAGGTGTGGTTATGCATCTTCCTTTTCTGAAATTTTTAACAAATGTCATAAAAATTGATTTCGAGACAACTAAATGAAGGGAACTACTATAGTGACTTGCTATAGGCTTAACCATGCATCAAAACTAGTTATTCCAACTTAGAACAAGCATTTAAACTCACTTAACATGACACCTACAGCAGCAAAATATAATCCATCAAACAAAATTCTATTTGGATATTCGGAGGAGTCACATACCGGAGAGCAAATGCCCCAAATCTCAGTAGCAAAGATGGGCTGAGCAAGGAGATCGAAATTCGCGAGGAAGAACAGCAAGAACACGAAATTTTTCAGTGGGAGAGTGTTTGGTCGGGAGAGAAGAAGTGTGGGCGGGAAGGAGAGTAAGTGGAGGGACCTGGGGGACCCACACCATGTGGAGGCGCAGCCACATGGCTGCCGCGCCACCATGCGGTCTGGTGGCCCTATGGGGGATACGTCTCAAACGTATATATAATTTCTTATGTTCCATGCTTATATTATACCTATTGCTACATGTTTTATATACACTTTGTATGGTTTTTATGCATTTTCTGGGACTAACCTATTAACAAGATGCCATAGTGCCAGTTCCCTGTTTTCTGCTGTTTTTGGTTTCAGAAAAGCTGTTAAGGAAATATTCTCGGAATTGCACGAAACAAAAGCCAAAGTCCCTAATTTTCCCGGAAGCATCCAGAACACCGAAGAGGAGACGGAGGGGGGCCACGAGGCGGCCACACCTGGTGGAGGCGCGGCTCCCCCTGGCCGCGCCACCATGTGGTGTGGGCCCCTCGGGGCTCCACCTCTTTCGCCCTTTCGCCTATAAAGACCCCCCGACAGGAAAACCCTAAGTACCTGAACACTTTTCCAGAAAACATTACGGAGCCGCCGCCGACGTCAACCCTAGTTCGGGAGGGTTCAGAAGCTCTTCCCGGCACCCTGCCGGAGAGGGGAATCATCACCGGAGGGCTCTACATCACCATGCCCGCCTCCGGACTGATGCGTGAGTAGTTCATCCTTGGACTACGGGTCCATAGCAGTAGCTAGATGGTTGTCTTCTCCTATTGTGCCATCATGTTTAGATCTTGAGCTGCCTATCATGATCAAGATCATCTTTATGTAATGCTACATGTTGTGTTTGCTGGGATCCGATGAATATTGAGTACTATGTCATTTTCTTCATAATATATTATGTGTGTGTTATTTATGATCTTGCATGCTCTCCGTTGCTAGTAGATGCTTGTGACTCCAAGAGGGGGTATTTATACTCGATAGTGGGTTCATGTCTTCATTTAATCTGGGGGAGTGACAGCAACCTCTAAGATTGTGAATGTACTGTTGCTACTAGGGATAAAACAGTAGTTCTCTGTCTAAGGATAATTGTGCTACTTACATTACACACTTTGCTTAATGCAATAATCTGTTGGTTGCAACTTAATACTGAAAGGTGTTGCGGATGCTATCCGGAAGGTGGATTATTAGTCATAGATGCAGTTGGATAACGGTCTATGTATCATGTTGTAATGCCCAAATGAATCTCATACTAGACACCATGACTATAGTATATGCATCATTATGCAGTTCTTTATTTTGTCAATTGCCCAGCTGTAATTTGTTTACCCGCATGTATGCTATTATTTATTTATGTAGAGACATCACTAGTGAACTGTGAACCCCGGTCCTTTTCTTTAATTGATAATACAACCTACTGCAATCCTGTTCTTTCATTTTCTGCAAACAAACATCATTTTCCACACCATACGTTTAATCCTTTGTTACAGCAATTCAGTGAGATTGACAACCTCACTGTCAAGTTGGGGCAAAATAGTTTGATTGTGTTGTGTGCAGGTTCCACGTTCGTTGTTGACACCGGCAGTGCGCCCTGCCAAGGTCAACCGCAGCAACTTTCAGAAGAATCTTCATCTCATACTGGATTGATAACCTTGGTTTCGTAACTGAGAAAACTTGCTGGTGCACTGCTTCACACCTTCCTCTTAGGGTTTCCCAACTGCTGAGAAAAAGATATTCAACTCAGTCATCAGTGGCCCCCCTTGGTCATTCTCTGGTACTCCGAGGACCCTCTTCGAAAAATAGGTTTTTTGGAATAATTTTTGTTAATTTCTGAGAACTTTTATTTTTTTTACATTTTCTCGTATTTTGCTATAATAAGTTTAATGCAGAAAAATTGTTTTCTAAAACTAAATTCAACTAAACTTTTGCAAACTAAATAACATTACAGTATGTAAAACAAGGATGAGAGAAAAAATGTTGTTTAGCACTTTCATGCATCTTCTATATCTAAATAGCAATAACCCACTACCTAATTTTCCAGCCATTCTGTCCACGTCGCCTTTTATTCAACTCGCTCGCGTTGCCGTCGTTCGTCGCTGCCTCGCCTTGCCGTTTCGCCGCTGCCTCGCGTTACTGGATTCTACATGCGTTGTTTCTTCTGGCCTTTCCTACTTGGGCTGGAGGCAGGCCCATCTAAATGGCAATCACTTAACCCTCACGTCATGCTGCCCCCAAATAAAACCTCTATACATACGCCGGTGTTCATCTCCTCAGCCGCCACGACATAGGATTGCTGCCCGCTGCGCCCTTTCCCCTTCTGACCATGATTTTTCAAGAAACTGCCCCATCATTCGCTGGCCATGATTACCCTGTTAATTCACGAGAAACGGCTCCGCTCAGTTCATCAGTCACCGCCTCCGTCTTTAAAAGCCTTAGTCCCTTCCAATGTCTTCCCAGCGCGGCCGTCTGCTCGCGTCCATCGTACGAACCATACTCCGCTTTGGTAGATGCCTGCTCCAGATTCTCCTTCCCTCCTTTTTCACTCCCTTACTCATCTTTTTGCATCTGTTTTTTAAAATCTGTTAGGTTGCTGCTCGCTCCACACCTGCTTGACGGTTTGCCTGCTCCGAATTGGTTGGATTTTCATTGGATTATGTTTGTTGCTCCCTCAATACTCGACTGAATTTATTCAATTCCGACTGTATTCCACCTGCTGGTTGCTAAAGCAAGGATCAGACCACACTGCGCATCCAGCTTAAATTGGTACGCAAGATACATCGTACATGCATGTTCTACTTTCTTACTTTACCATCAAGGAGAGGGCGAGCGGACTCCACCATCAGCTCCGACGATAGGGGACTTCGTGGCGGCGGCGGCGACCGTGACGAGATCACGCCACAGGACTGAAGTTCCGAGAGGAGAATCGGTGGAGGATGTTGCTGGCAGACGGAGGATTTGGCTGGATTCGATTCGTGGGGCGGATGGTTTCGATCAGAGTAGGGTTGGGGATGGTTTGACCGTGATCGTGAGAGGAATTTCTCGATCGATTTCTCCAATTGGGAGAGATGGGTTGCAGGTTCCTTTGCATACGGTTAGGATGGACTCGTTGGAGTCTCCCCATACTCCGCTCGATCGATTTTCGCTTGGATTTTCAGATTCGGAGAGGTTAACATCTGATGTTGCCTCTACGCTTTCAGACATTTCGGATTGTGATTCCACTGATTCAGAGGTGATTGGGAGGGATTCTCCTGATCATCCCTGCTGTGGTGTCTCAATTGCTCCAGCGAAGATTGATTCATCCTTCTTACATGGGAAAATTAACAGTGAAAGGGATGATCGGATTGAGACTCAGGTTGGGGGTGAGGGTCAGAATTCCAGTTCATGGCGGGAGGAGTTGGTCTGTGCCACGAAGGTTGTTGGGCTGGGCCCCCAGGTAGTAGAATGGGCTGAGGAGCAGCGGATGGGCCTTAGGAGTTATTTTACTCACTTAGATGGGTGGTTTTGTCATTTGCGAGGACAATCAGTCCCTAGGGTTCCAGAATCGGGAGCAGAGGGAGTTGGCTTGGCGGCGGAGATGGCGGACCTGCAAGGTTTTACGAGGGGGAGAGGTGGTGGAGGTTTTGGAAGAGGTGGTGCGGGAGGAGGTGGCCGATATGGGCAAGGAGGTGGCCGCTATGGGCAAGGAGGTCGTGATGGTGGCAGGGAGAAGAGCTTTGGGGCGCAGCAGTATGGGTTCGTCTCTAATCAATACTCCAGTCGCCCCCCAGCAACAACTCTTCTCTGGTGGCCAGCAACAAAGCCAGTTGGGTACGCAGCAGGGTGGGATGCAACCGTCAGGGCAGCAGTTGCAGGGCCAGGGACAGATGGGGGTGCGATCTGGGCAGCAGTTGCAGGGCCAGGGACAGATGGAGGTGCAATCTGGGCAGCAGCAGCAGATTCAGGCTCAGGGGCAGATGCAGCAGAGACAATTCGGGGTGCAATTGCCTGGAGCGAGATTTCCGCTACAGAATATCCCGCAGGGTCAGGGGCAAAATTTTCTGGTTACAAATAGAATCATGCAGCAGAATGACAGTGGTGGAACAGGGATGGGAGGAGGAGTGGAGAATGGAGCAGGGAAGATCGATCAAGGAGGGCAGGGGCCGACAAAAAAGTTGGTCCAGTGCACCAAATGCAAAGAGCTGGGTCATGTGGTGAAGGAATGTTCTAATCAGGTTCAGTGTGTGATTTGTACAAAAGAGTCACATTTAACTGAGGATTGTGTATGGCCAAAGCAAGCTAAACCTGTGGCTAGCTATGTGGGCTATGGAGCTCCAGGTCTGGGGTGCTTGCTGATTAACAATTCCAAGGCTGCATTCCAATCTGAGCATGTGAATCCAATGGCAATCATCCATATCAAAGAGGGCACACTGGATGAACAGCAAATCACCAATGGTTTTGCGGCTATGTTCAAGTGGAATTGGGAATGGCGGGCAAAGGCAGCAGGAAATAATCAATTCCTGATGAGGATGCCAAGCAAAATGAAGTTGGAAGAATTATGTAACTTTGAAGATTTCAGGCTGAAGGGGACAGGGGCTCTGATTCGAGTGACTAATTGGGCTCCGGAGGCGATGGCAAATGGGAAACTAAACACTGTCTGGGCTAGAGTGCAAGGGATACCTGATACACTGAAGCATTATATGGGCATTTGTGAGATTGGATCAGTGCTTGGTCCAGTCATTGATGCTGATATGGAAACACTTAGGAACCAGGATGTGGTGAGAATAAAGATTGGTGTGAGAGATCCCTCCAAGTTTCCTGTGCAGACTGAGATCACAACTAAAGACTTGTTCCTATATGACCTGCACTTTTCACTCGAGTCCGTGGTGGAGAATGGGTGGTATAGTAATCTGCGTGCTGTTAATGTTTCACAGGGCGGGTCGAATATCAGCAATGCTAAAGAGGACAGGAGTCCTAAGAAGCATAAGAAAGATAATGAGAAAGAGATAATTCAGTTGGGGAGTCCTTCTCTTGCCCAATTTGAAGCAACTCAGAGGCAAGGGCCAGGGGGGTCCAGATTTTCTCCAGTTGAAGGGCTGGGTACAGAAAATAACAAAGGGAGTATAGATGTTGAGCTACAGTCTGAAAGAAAGGTTGAAGACTTGGCCAGAAAAGCAGCTTTAATTGATCATGAAAGTAGGAAGTTACAGGAGTTGGAGAACAAGAGGGAAGCATTAGAGAAAGAGTTGCTGATGCAACAGGCTCAGCTGGAAAAATCCAACAAGAAATTGAAGGACAATGAATTCAAGCTGAAGGTACTGAAGGAATATGGATTGGACTCGCAGAGCCAGGATGATGAGGGCAATATTGAGGATACTATGGAGGACAAGGTGGCCTTAGAGGATAGTCAGAATGATGAAGAAAATGGAGGAGATTTAGAAGCTAATGAAAATAGCCAGGGGGATACTGATGATGGCAAGAAAAATGGGCAGAAAGAACCAAGCATAAGGAGATGTGATAGGTTGAAAGATAAAGAGAGCAAGAATGTAGAAGAGATGGCTAAGGATAGGGCTGAAGCGAAAGATAACTTGGGAGGAGGTACTATTGTTGATGACTCCTTTATTTTTTCTAGTAATGCTAAATTACATGATTTAGCTTCGTGTATTGGTATTAGCTTAGGTGTAGCTGTAGATATGGTTGATCATAATCTTGGTTTGCTCAAAGATCTTGAGCAAGCGAGAAGAAGCCTATATGATCAAATGAATAAAGGTGATTCTGCTCATCAATTAGCGGATCATTTGAGTGGTAGAACTGGGGATGCAATGTTAGATGATTTACTTAATGATTTGGAGCAGGATAATCCGGTTGATGGAGGTCCTGATCTGGAAGGGTTTCAATTGGTAGTGTCTAAAAGAGCTAAAAAGAAAAAGACCTCACCTAACAATGTTAGAGTGAGATCACTTACGAAAAAAAAAGTTAAGAATAAATGATAGGTTACATTTGGAATATTAGAGGATCGGGAAAAGATGTGAAAAAAAGACATGTTAGGGAGAATATCTATGAAAAGAAAATTGATTTCATAGGTCTTCAAGAAACGCTGAAAAATGATTTTACCCCCACTGATTTTACTGGAGATGAGTGGTGGAATTGAATTTTATTGGAAATGGTCTGCACCTAAAGGGAGATCTGGGGGAATTCTGGTAGGAGTTAAGAAATCTACTTTTGATATTGTGGAGCATGAGAATGGTGAGTACTTTGTTAGAGTATTACTCTATGACAAATGTACAGACCAGCGTTGGAATCTAATAGTGGTTTATGGTGCGGCACAAATAGAAGGCAAGGAAGCTTTTCTGACTGAACTTGCTAGTGTGTGTCAACACAGTAGTTATCCTATTTTGGTAGGTGGTGATTTTAACATTATTCGAAAAGACAATGAGAAGAATAAGAGTGGTGGTTATAATAAATGGAGTTTTCTGTTTAATAGTATTATTGAGAATTGTCGTTTGAGAGAGTTAAAACTTAATGGAAGACAATATACGTGGTCAAATGGACACGTCGATCCCACTTTTGAAAAACTGGATAGATTACTTATGAGTCCTGACTGGGAGGCTATTTATCCTCTGACGGTTGTCTCGGCAATGAATAGGATTCACTCTTTGTCTGATCACGCCCCCCTATTATTAGATACAGGGGTACAGCTCAAGAAGGACCCTATTTTTCGATTTGAATCTGGTTGGTTTGTTAGGAATGGAATTAGGGAGACCATTTTAGGAGTTTGGAATTCTGCTCCTGCACATTTATCTAATTTGGATAAATGGCAATGGAGGTTTAGAAACTTGAGGAAGAAATTAAAGGGGATGAATCGTAATTTAGATGCGGCTTATAAGAAAATGAGAAATGAATTTACATTAAGAATTAGTGAATTAGACAAGCTAGATGAATCGGCTGGTCTGTCTGAGGCACAAAGATTAGAGAAAAAAAGGTTGGAAGAACAAATGGTGGGTTTACTGAAACAAGAGGAATTAAAGTGGCAACAAAGGTGTAAGGAACGAGAGATTCTTGAAGGAGATAATAACACAAAATATTTCCATGCTAAGGCCAATGGTCGAAGAAGGAAAAATGTGATTTTATCTCTAGAGCAGGAGGAGGGGGAGATTAAAGGTGAAGAGAACCTTCTGAAATATATTACAGATTTTTATAAAAAAGCTTTTTGGACATCCGGAACAAACTAACATTAGCCTGAATGTGGTAGACATTGCAAAAATTGGTGATGCTACTGCTAGAAAATTAATTGAGCCCTTTTCAATGGAGGAGCTTAAAGAGGCAGTGTTTCAGATGGAAAAGAACAAATCGCCTGGGCCGGATGGCTTTCCGATAGAATTCTACCAAAAATATTGGGATATAGTAGGTGCGGATTTGAAAGAACTTTTAGATGACTTTCATGAAGGGAAGCTCAGAATTGATAGATTGAACTATGGGATGATTACATTGATCCCAAAATGTAAGGAAGCGAAACAGATCCAGAAATATCGACCAATTTGTTTGCTTAATGTGAGTTTTAAAATTTTTACGAAGGTTTTAATGAACAGATTAACGTGGGTGGTTGGGGATGTTATTTCTCTTAATCAAACAGCTTTTATTAAGGATCGTTATATTATGGAAGGGGTTTGTGTTTTACATGAAACCCTAAATACGTTGCATCATGAGAAAAGATCTGCTTTAATTTTTAAAGTGGATTTTGAAAAAGCCTACGATAAAATTAAATGGCCTTTTGTTTATCAATTACTTCAGCTGAAAGGTTTTCCTACTAAATGGTGTGACATGCTTATGTCTATCATGAGAGGAGGGAAGGTAAATATCAGAGTAAATGATAGATTTGGTCCTTATGTCCCCACATTTAAGGGTTTGAGGCAAGGAGATCCCATTTCTCCAATTCTCTTTGATTTGGCCGCCGATGCTTTACCTATTCTTTTGAATAATGCTAGACGGGAGGGTTTGGTTAAAGGTGTGATTCCAGATTTAATTGAAGGGGGTATAAATATTTTGCAATATGCCGACGATACAATTTTTCTATTGGAGGATGATGTGGAAAGTGCAAAGAATCTAAAATTTATTATGTGTGCTTTTGAACAAATGTCAGGGTTGAAAATTAATTTTCATAAAAGCGAGTTATTTTTATTTGGAAAGGCGGGTTTGAGAAAAGATTTGTATGGGAGATTATTTACCTGTCCAATTGGTAAACTGCCTATGACTTATTTGGGGATGCCGGTGGACGAAATTAGATTAAGGAATAAAGATTGGTCTAGACCTGAAAATAAAATGGAAAGTAAACTGAGCTGCTGGCAAGGAAAGCTTGTTTCTATTGCTGGTATAGTTACTTTAATTAACTCTAGTTTGAGTAGTGTATGCTTATTCATGCTGTCCTTTTATGAAATACCTGTGGGGCCTCGGAAACGTATGGATTACTTTAGAGCTAGATTACTGTGGCAGGAAGAAGAAGGTATTAGGAAGTATCACCTTGTTGCTTGGGAAAAAATTTGTCGACCTAAGGAGCAGGGTGGATTAGGAATCTTAAATTTAAAATACATGAATCTGGCGCTCCTGGGTAAATGGTTTTGGAAATTGGAAACCAGTGAGGGGTTGTGGCAAGAGCTGATTATGAATAAGTATGTGAAGGGGAAGTGTCTAGCAGGTGTGAAATGGAAGCCAGGAGGCTCATTATTTTGGGCTGGCCTGATGCATTGCAAGGAGTTGTTTTATGCAAACTGTAAAAAAGTTATACATAATGGTGTGGGGACAAGATTCTGGGAGGACTGGTGGATAGGACCAGCCCCCCTTTGTGTCCAATTCGCGGATCTTTTTGACATTTGCTTTGATAGAAATGTTTCAGTGGCAAAAGTTATTAATTCCAGAGGGAGATGTTTATGTTTTCGTAGAACCTTGTGGGGGGAAAGATTACAACAATGGAATAGTATTCTAGATTGCTGTGATAACATACATTTAAATGAACAAAGAGATGGTATGATCTGGACATTGACCAGTGATGGTAAATTCTCGGTTAAGTCTTTTTACAATAAGCTTATTTGGGAGGGCACTGATTTTCCACAGAAGTTTTTGTGGAAAGTCAAAATACCTCTAAAAATAAGAATTTTCTTGTGGTTGATTACACAGAAAAGTGTTTTGACTAGAGATAATCTTAAAAGAAGGGGATGGCCGGGAGATGCTGGATGTTCCTTTTGCGGGGAAGAAGAGACAATCGATCATTTGTTTCTTAATTGCCCAGTAGCGCTTTTCATTTGGAATGTTATGAAATGTGCGTTTAGTTTGCTGGATCTTCCAAACGAAGTTCATCAATTATGGACGGTTTGGATTGATAAATTTGTTGGTCAAACTAAACAGTTAGTTTTGGTTGGAATTGCTGCTGTTTTCTGGTCTATCTGAAATACTAGGAATAGCATTTGCTTTCAGAGAGCCAAGTTTTCAGACCCTCTGTCGTTGTTGAAGTTAACTGGACATTGGCTTCATATGTGGGCTTTGTTGCAGAAAAAGGAGGCAAGCAGAAACCTGCTAATTTGGGGAACAAAACTGTTCGAGCAGGTGGCAAGGGAGGTGTTTGATGCGGCGAGGGGATGGAGGCCGGTGCAACGAAGGATTGGAATTGGCTGATACCCGGAACTGGAGGATGATGGCGCTATGTTTTGTGAGGATTAGATTTCCTGTAGTTTGTTTTGTGGCTCGGGTTATCTAGGTCTCAGCTTACAGTGATCTCGTCTGTGAGATTGTAAGCAATTGCTGCTTTTCTCTGTTTTTGTTTCGTTTTTGGACAGTTTTACTGCCTATGCACCTGAATTTTGTAGTCTGGTTTCTAATAATAGAAATCGGAGGTGATCCTCTCTTTCAAAAAAAAAAAACTTTACTGTTCGCATATGTTTGTTCCCCTCAAATACACCCTGAAATTAACTTGTTGCCTTCGGATTTGCACCTCTGGATGAGTTCTTCTGCTTGCCATATTTTTTTTGTTTTCTGTTTGCTTGCTGGGTTCGATGTAAGGGTACAAACTACAAAATCTTCGCCCCATATTGCAATCGACCCAGACAGAAACGTATTCCTGTAGTCCCCCTTCAATGCCCCTTCAAGCTGAAATTTATTTCAACATAAAGGATAGTTTATGAGGTGGAACACTAAATTACTAATTAACACGACGACTTGGTGTCTCCATTTTTTTTCATGTTAGGTTAATTCCTATGCGCTTATGCTATAGCGATCTGTTTGCCGGATGTTTCTGCACTCAGGTACCTCTCTGTCCGTTCACTTCAGCAAGGTATCAAATCTTTTTCCTTTCATTCGTTTTTGCTTGATTATGTGTGTCCGCTTATTGTCCTCTGAAAATAATGTCCAGTTTCAAAAATAAAATTTTGTTCTCAATAACATGAACCACGGGAATAGTGTGGCGTCTTCTTTATATTCAAGATCATTCTGTGATTGATGTTGTTTTGTGTTCCTGCAGGTGACTTGAAATGTCTTCAAGCAGATATGCCTTTTGAATACATATGCATTTACCATTTCTAGAAGACATGTGTTTTGCACAGATGGAACCAACAGTTCGGTTACTTGGTTTGGTTAATGTTTTCCTTGCTTTATGTTGCTCCTTTCAGATCTCGGACAAGTTAGTTTGACTACCAAAACCAATTACTGTCAGATGGAACTAACAGTTATGGTCATTTGGCATGGACGCATGGTCATGTGCTTTCCTGACTAGGATGCTAGGATCAGTAAGGTTTGGTCTTTTCAGATCCAAGTATAGAATTCTGAGCCTAACACATTCATCTTTTTATCTTAATTCTCGCAATAAGAAAACATATGTAATGGTAGACACGCTGTTTATTTTTGTCCGACTCAAGTTTCCCAAATGTTGTAGATAGTTAGAGTCTGTCAGGTTAAGCATTACCCATTCACTTGCTCTTTAAGTGAACTTTGTATAATTAAACTAGGTTCCTTTCCTTTTTTTTCCTTGCAGTGCAACTGACCGAAGGCGGTCCGACTTTGCAGGAAATTCAACTTCTTCTACCACTCGTGCCAAGATAGAACTTTGTTCTGCCACCGTTTTAATATCTCTACTATATATATAATACGGCTTAGGGTGAGGCGTCGTACGTCGTGGTCGTTTTGCACTCTGGCCCCTCAATTTTGGAAAAATCAAGGCGCAATCCAGAAAAAAACGCTTTGCGGGAAGCCTGGAAGAAAACCCCGACACCATCCTGTCTCCCAGTTTCGCCGGCGAGATCCGCCGCACCCACCAAAGGCGCTCGCCGCCATACTGCGCCGTTGGTGTAGATCCCGCCCCCATCCCGGCCGCTGCGTTTACTGGTTGACGGTGACCTCAACCGCGCGCCGTTCCTCCGCGCGCTCCACCAGCCCGCCGCCATCTCCGCCGTGGCGGGTCGGTACACGCGGTGGGTGCTCCCGCATCTGTTCGCCTACGCCGCCAACTTCCCGATGCAGAAGTCCTTCCAGGGGCAGAGCAAGTTGTGGGCCACGACCTTCATCTCCGGCGCCGGGCTCGCCCTGCACATCGCGCTCAACTTCGTCTTCGTCACGCGCCTCGGCTACGGCCTCTTCGGCGCTCGTCTCCGGCTGCTTCCCGCAGGCGTGGACGGGGTTCTCGCTGCTCGCGTTCAAGAACCTCGCCGCCTTCGTCAGGCTCTCCCTCGCCTCCGCCGTCATGCTCTGGTTCGTACGCCCTTCAGTTTGTACTTTGTACTCCCTCCGTTTTTTTATATAGGATGTTTTAGCTATTGCACATGTTGTGTAGATACACACCAAAATGAGTGAATGTGAACACTAAAACATGTCTAGATACAAGTTTGGACATGTGCATGTGGCAAAAGGCTAAAACATCTTATATTAAAAAACGGAGGGAGTAGCTATCTACACGATTATAATTCAGTTACTACACTGCAGTGCTGATCCTTGTTGGTCTCCTGAAGAATGCCCAACTACACGTTGACGTCATGTCAGTTTGGTAAGCAAATTTGTTAATGGCAAACCTGTAACTGAAGTCCGTGTATATGTTCAGAATTTAAACCAGTTAATGATTAAACAGTGTCTGAAATTTACAGCATCAACTACCAGCTATGGACCCTGATGGTGGTGCTAGGCTTCAATGCAGCAGTGAGGTAACGCAATGCAACGAGACAGGTCAGAATGTTTAGTTTTTCACAGGTTAGATTAATTTTTAGAAGTTGATAGGATTAGTTTCAATCTTCCTTAATCAACTAAGCCTAAATGTTTGTTACAGGAAAACATGGTCTAAATGAATTACGGGCAATATATACCTGATAACAGAATCATGGCAAACAGTCAATTCTATGAGGCAACTTGGAAATGAAGTTCAAGGTGAATTGTCAACACACATTGGTTATTCACACTTCACAGACATATTCGCTGACGATGCTTAGACTATTTACTCTTATATAGCAAATACATTTTCTCACTGCATGTGTGTTATCTTTCCATAGTGTTATCTTATTTATTATTTTCATTTTTTTATGATCAGATTTTCAATCAATTTTCTGTTGTTGGTGATAACGATAATAGCTCACTGCCAAAATGAATTACCAATTCCATTGTCCACAAGAGGAAATCAACCTTACAAAGCTTCCAAGTAATACTAGGCAACAATGGACTTTTTTCTAGGTGTATGCTTCTGTCGTTGTGTGAACATGGGTTTTTGTAGTGTTGCTTCAGAAGGATGGTACATCTGCCTTATTTGCTTAAACCAATTTCAGTATCAGGTTAGAAACTTAATTTATGTTTTTATGAATTGGATTTTTTTTTGGTTCATCCAGTTGGCAAGGTGAGTATTTCTAATGCATATTGTCACATTTGTCATAGTAACACATGTACTCATCTTGTAGGAATATTACGAGTTGAGGAAGAAAGTACCATGGAAGGAAGTCAAATACAACATACCAAATGTCATACGAGAATACCTTAATCGTCTCTGATGGAGTATATCTTAGTTAATACGGGATAAACAGATAGTTACTTTCTATATACTGATATTGTTATGTGAAGTAATTTAATATTTTTACAATACTATGTGCCTCTTTTTTCTATATAAAAGTGTATATTCAAGTGTGTTTTATCTTTACACGAGAGATCTAGAACGTAGCAGCACGGGCATTCAAATCAAGAGAAAACAAGTTGTAGGTGAATATTATTCACTATTTCCTCAAAACGGTTTACTTATACAACGTGCTGGTAGGCCTCCAAATGCACGACCAAATCCTTTTGAAAGTGCCATGTATGGTGCTGAACCTGGAATGATTCCTACGGGACTAGAAGCATATGGAGAGCAGCTTCTTGGTTAGGGTTCTGAGTCCGTGCAAAGCAATGTATATTTTCATCTTAACACATGTTTCTATCGTCGATAATAAATTATAATGTATGTAATTTTAAACACCCGTTGCAACGCACGGGTATTTTCCTAGTCTATAGTATTCTGACTTATGTGTGCAAGTTGATACATGAATGGCCGAGCAAAGTTACCCTCCACAGTATAGTTTTGCTATGACTGAGGTATTACCGGAGAGGCTAAGTTGTGCTTATATTTACACAAGATTACCGAAGTGATAATAAACCAGGTTTATGTAAATGATTTGCTCACACTTATTTATACCACCATCTTCTTTGTGCTGGTATATTTTAAGATTATTCTATTCGAAACAAACAAGTTTTCCGTTAGTGCTTCCTGAAATTTATTGCATACTTTCCCGCAGCAACGCGCGGGGTATCATCTAGTTTAAAATACACTTGTTAACAAGGTTGATCAAGTCTTGCCACCAAATGAATTTTATATGACATAAAAGATTTAAACATTATGAGACACTCATGTTACCTTATATTATATGGGTATGGATCCAATCATAAGAGTTTTATATTCTTCTTTATATAGACAATCAATACTTCCCACTTTGATAGACCTCACATTAGTAATTGTATTAACTCCAAATACTTTGTCCGCCCTCTTGGGGAAATAAACAGTATGCTCTTTGTCATTAACATTGAAAGTTACTTTTCCTTTATTGCAATCAATAACAGACCCTGCAGTATTTAGAAAAGGTCTTCCAAAAATAATAGACATATTATCATCTTCAGGCATTTCAAGCACAACAAAGTCAGTCATGATTAAACAATTATTAGCTACTTGAACAGGAACATCCTCACAAATGCCAAGAGGAATAGCAGTAGATTTATCAGCCATTTGCAAAGATATATCAGTAGGTATCAATTTATCAAGGTAAAGTCTCTTGTAAAGAGAGAAAGGCATAACACTAACTCCTGCTCCCAAGTCACATAGATCAGTTCTAACATAATTATTTTTGATAGAGCAAGGAATGGTTGGTATACCTGGATCTCCCAACTTCTTTGAAACCTTGCCATTGAAAGAGTAATTAGCAAGCATAATAGATATTTCCTCATTGGGAATTTTCCTTTTGTTAGAAACAATATCTTTCATATATTTTGAATAAGGAGGCAATTTAATAGCATCAGTCAAAGGAATTTGTAAGAACAAGGGTTTCATCCAATCACAAAATTTATTATAATGTTCCTCTTCTTTTATTTTAAGTTTCTTAGCAGGAAAAGGCATTTGTTTTTGGACCCAAGGTTCTCTTTCACTACCATGTTTCTTAGCAATAAAATCTTCCTTAGTGCACTTTTTATTTTTAGTATGCTTTTCAGGTTCCTCTTCAACAACTTCTTTATCTGAATTATCATTCTTATCATTATCATTATTATGTTCATTGTTACGTTCATTACCACTTTCAATCTCAGCATCAAAAACAGATATACTATTAGGATCATTAACAGGCTCAGAGGATTCTACAACAGTTTTATGTTTCTTCTTCTTTTTCTTAGAAGGACCACTAGGTTCATTAACTCGTTGAGAATCTTGTTCAATTCTTTTAGGATGTCCATCAGTTTATAAAGGATCCTGAGTAGAAATTCCTCCTCTAGTTGTTACTTCACAAACATGTTTTTCTTTGTTCATAGAGGCATTTACTAGCAAATCTTTTTGCACTTTAGTGAGTTGATCAATTTGAGTTTGAACCATATGAAAGTGTTTAATAAGTATTTTAACATCATTGGAGGTTCTATCAACAATATCATGCAAGTTACTAATAGCTCGAGAGTTTTCCATTAAATGATTCTCTATCCTCATATTAAAGTTACTTTGCTTAGCAATAAAAGTATCAAATTCATCTAAACATTGAGCAGGAGGTTTAGAGTAAGGAATATCTCTATCATCAAACCTTTGGAGAAAGTGTACCTCAATTATGGATGAAGGGGGAATTGGCTTACATAACTCTTCTATAGGTGGCAGATTCTTCACATCTTCAGATTTAATACCCCTCTCTTTAAGAGATTTCTTGGCTTCCTTCATCACTTCATCATTTAATTCAATTATACCTCTCTTCTTTGGTGTTGGTGTAGGAGTAGGTTAAGGTATATTCCAATCATCATGATGCTGGCTTATTTTAGCCAGTAATTCCTCAGCTTCTTCGGGAGTTCTTTTCCTGAAAACACAGCTAGCACAACTATCCAGGTATGTCCTAGATTCAACAGTTAGTCCACTATAAAATATATCAAGTAGATCATTTTTCTCTAAATCATGATTAGGCTGAACTCTAAGTAGAGAGTAAAAACGTGTCCAAGCCTCAGGCAATTTTTCTCCTTCATTTTGATTAAAGTTATAAATTCTTAACAAGGCATCATGTTGAGCACTAGCAGGAAAATATTTTTGAAAGAAAGTATCAAGCAAACCAATAGGACTAGTAATAGAACCAGGAGACAAATTATTATACCAAGTTTTAGCTTCTCCTTTTAATGAGAAAGGAAATATTTTAGTAACAAAGTAAGTGCGTATCTTTATGTCATCTGAAAATATACCACTCAAAGTAGAGAGCTCATTCATATGTTCTACAGCACTTTCTTTTTCGGTTCCACAGAAAGGTTGTTTCTCAACAATAGCTATGTGTGCTAAATCAAGAGAGAAATCATAGTCTTTATCTTTAATGTTTATGGGAGGTGTAGCAAATTTAGCATCAGGAGATAATTTATATCTAAAAGCATGTTTTGCAAGAAGATTTTTAACATTACTTGCACCAGTAGTAGCTTGACATTCTTCAATAAAATCATCATTAAGTTCCACATATATTTCATGAAGATCATCATCAACATTACTTGTGAACTCCGGTGAATTAACAGGAGAATTAGGATCTTCATTAGGAATTTCAGCATTTTTAAGTTATTTAGATCTAGCAATTGTAGCATCTAAAAAGGGACCTAATGAACCAGTTTCATCAAGAACAGTAGAAGCATCATCATAAGTAATTTCAGATTCAGTAGGAGTACCAGAGCGTGTAGCTTGTGGTGGTGTAATAAGTTTACTCAAAACAGACGGTGAATCAAGAGCAGCAGCGGTACTCAGAGTTGTACCTTTTCTTGTAGTGGATGGTATGACACGGACCTTTTCATCACCAGCTCTTCCCACGATGAATAAATTCCAGCGAGCAATATCACTGTAACACCCCAATTTTCTTAAGCATATAATCGGGGTGTTAGGCTAGAATTTCCTGAGAGATCAAATGACTTTTTGTGTGTTCTATAAATTCTTGCATGAGTTGCTTTGCTGATCATGTTACCCTTGCTAGATTCACTAGTGTGTTTAATATGGATAACATCATCTTAACAAGCATAACTATCTTAAAAATCTGAATTCTTGTGATCTTCATGTCTGTTAAAACTTAGCAAATCTAGGGCATGTTATTAAGCAATCCTTGAGTGATTTTTGACATGCATTTGAACCAACTTGATCTATGGCATATATACTTTCATACCTTGCCTTAGAAAATCATTGGAGAGCTTGTTAAAGTGTTAAACCAACTAGGTTTTGGGGGCATCAGAGATCAGTGACCATTTAGTTCATTCCCATACTTTTGCAAATCTTTCTTTTCTTTTTGTGTCATGATTTGGTTTGCTTTGAGAGTACACTTACAACCAGTAGCAACACCACCCTTTTTGGAATCTTGAACAACTTGTTTGAAACATTTTTTAGCATGTTTGTATTTGCTTGTTTGAATTTTTTTTTCGGAGGAGATTTAAAACCCAGCCAAACCCTCTCCTCTCTCTCTCTCTCCCCCTCCGACTCTCTGGCTTGCAGAAGAAGGAGAACAGCACCCCCCCCCCCCCCCCGACCAGGTCCCACCTGCCAGCCTCTCCCTTACCCCTCTCCTCCACTCACCTTGTTCCTTTTCCAAAACCGACCAATGGAGGCTCACTCCCTCGCCTCTCACTGGCCAGGGCACGCCCCTCCCGACCAAGCTCACTCTGTCCCCCTCTCCACCGCCCTCCCGAGGTTATACCAAACGGGTACCCTATCGTGTGGGTACCTGGTGCACGTGATGACTATAGCCCAATTGTCAATAGACTGAAGAAGCCCAACAAGCGAAGCCCAAGACGAAGATCATTACCATAGATAGGCATAGTCGGTTATACTTTCCGTACTTGTAGTCCTGGTCGGTTACGTACCCGAGACCTGTACCTCTATATAAAGGACAGGAGTGTGGCCGATCAAGGACACGCCCAACCAGAACCACCAAACCCTAGCGAGATCCGCATCTCGCTAGACCATTGTACTCACCGCATATTCGCAATCAATACAGACATGCAGGAAGTAGGGGTGTTACCTCAGTCGAGGGCCCTGAACCTGGGTAACTCCCGCTTATCAGCCGACGAATCTACTAACACTACGCGTTCTCTACCTCATAACTCTAACCCTAGGCTATCAGTCATGGGTATTGATGGGGACACCCCTCGTCAATTGGCGCCATCTGTGGGAAGCGGTAGTGTTGGATCTACGGATTTTTCGGTTCCAGCTTCAAACGGCCACTCGCCGACTTCATCAGAAGGATGCACATCAGCGACTTCAGATCGCATCCAGATCACAGGCAACCACTCGCCAAGATCACCAGCAGCCACTCTAAAGAGGATCAAGCCTTACTCACCAGAAGCACAAGAAAACTATTCCAGCCTCGACACAGGATTCGATTTAATAGTTGGTAAGCATAACTTTTTTGTTGATCAGTTTGGTGTGCAGGACTTGACCGACCGGATCGCGACTGAAGCACCCGAGGAGAAGTCGACTGCAATCGCATCCTCGACGGACAAAGAGATCACCTCATCACAGATCGACTCGATCCCGTCGAACAAATCCCCGATCTCCTCCATGTCATCACGAGAATTCTAAAAACTCATGGCGGAAGAATTCCCTGAAGACGAAGCTCAATCGACTTACCATAGCAATCCAGTCGAAGCGTCGGCCATCATAACCGCAACAGCGGAAAACGCCAGAACTACTCCATCACAGATCAGCCCGATCTCACCGCTAGGATCTCCCGCTCATTCCATAACAACAAAAGAATTCGAGGATTACGTGGCTCAAAACCAATTAGACGAGGAAGCACAGACTGGCCTTCAAACCAGTACCGGCGAAAGCATAGATCCACTCGATGAAACACGTGACCACATGCGGACAGAAGATCCAGAAGACAGCATTCATATGATCGATTTTGTTGATCCGGAGTCCCAAGCTCTTCATGACGCCTTCACCGACTACGACGAACCTCCTGAGCAGTCGCCTGAGACGCGTGTCAGTGACAACGCTCAGATCAGCAAAAACCAAAGATCAGATACGAACTGGGATGGCGAAACTGAATCAATGACTGGCATTGACAGCACATACGCATGCCTCCCGATTATACCCCGGCAAGTCTACGTCGCAGAAACCTCGGCGGCCGCTGCCAGTCGAAGGCCTACGGAATTTCCCTATGAAGTTACGTTACCAGACGGCGTAACAAAACTGAACATAACAGCAGAAACAGCGGCAAAAATAGACAAAATTATCGCAGACTGCACCATGATGCCAGCAGATGCAACCAACGAAGAGATTATGACATACAATTACTTCAACTGGCAGGTAACAATGCGACTAAAACAGTACAGGGCAACACTCGAAGAAAGAAGGAGGCAGGCAAGCATTTCAAGTGAACGCAGGCGACAGCTATCCCTTAGCTCCACAGGAGCAACGGAAGGAGGACGAAGATCCAGACTCGCAAGAATCCCGGAAAGAGAAAGATCAGAAGTCACTTGGAATCTAGAACACTCGTTTATGACGCTAGACTCAAAGGGCATACTACTGCCAAAGACAGGCGAGGGTGCACTCATGTCAATAGGAGCATACCTTCAGGCAAATAAACCTCCACCAGGGTATCCAGCGGAAGAATTATACCTCCAGCAGATGAAGGCTTTAGCAATTGCGGCAAAACAACTCGTAGAAGGAAGAAGCCAAGGGCGCAGCCGAAGCCGCTCACGAAACCATCACAGTCGCAGCCCTCCACGAAGTAGCGCAAGAAGGAACTCCAGTCGCCACCGATCAAGTAGCCGATCGCGAAGCAGGTCCAGAAGGTCGAACAACAGGGAATCAGGTGACAATCGCAGCATCGGATCATGCGGGGCACAGTGTTTCACTCGGCGAATCCGCGATGCCAAGCTACCCAAAAAGTTTGGCCTACCGACCACACCAAAGTTCAATTGCAAACAAGAGCCTGCGGGCTGGCTCGAGGATTACAAGTTGGCAGTCGTATGCCAACGAGGAACAACTACAACAGCACTGCAATACATACAGCTAATGCTTGAGGGCACAGCCCGCGATTGGCTCAGATCACTACCCGAAGGAACTTACGACTCCTGGGAACACTTCAAAGAAGACTTCATAAAATACTTCGACCCTCTCTGTGAAAGACCCAAAACATTCGAGGAACTTCGGGCATGCAAGCAAAAATCAGGAGAAACAATAAGGGAATACATTCGAAGGTGGACCGCCATACGTAATTCAGTCGGTACGATATCGGAAGACAGAGCCATGGACGCTTTTACATTGGGAGTCTACAGGGACGACTTCAGAGAGACACTCGGCAGACTGAAGCCAAAGTCCATGGCAGAGCTCATGCAGATTGCAACTGAATGGGCGGATGGGGAAGACGCCTTACAAACCAAGCGAGCATCTTCTTCACACGATCATGACGATCGGCGTGATAATCATGACCGTCGCGACAGAGACGAAAAGCGGCGGAGACGTGGCGGTGCCGGCAGCAAAGATAAAGTCAAATTCGTCGCAGCTGGATTTTCACAAGACGACCGTGGTTGGGAGGACAAGCGACACGACGACCGCAAAAACAGTCGAAATAACGGCCGTCGTGACACACGAAGCAGCGACCATCACAACCACCGGGCAGACAACCGTCACAACAGCCGAGATCGAAATCAGTATGGTGGGGGATATAGGAAACAAGACTGGCGCAGGCGATCAGATCCAAAGCCAGATAAAACATTCCAGGAAAAGATGGAAGATCAATGCAGGCTACACCTGTTCAAAGACCCGGCGACTGGAAGATTAATATCCAATCATACCATGGGAAATCGCCGCGAATTCGAGCAGATAGCAGCGGACTACATAAAGCAACTCAGATGGGATCCGCCGCCGCCCGCTCCTTCATCGTACGCAGCAACACCACCACCACCACAACCAGTCGCCGCGCTCCCACCTCCCCCTCCACACAACGCAAGTAGCCAGATAGCAGGCGCCATACATCACATACCAGAAGTCGTGGAGGAGCAGTATCCAAAGCCTAAGGGACAGATGTACATGATTCAGAAAGGGCGCCCTTCTAACAGGCAGCAAAAACTTCATACTCGACACGTTAACATGGCAGTGATGGCGCCACCCGCCATACCAGAATTTCTGCGAGAATCCGAAACGACGATCGCGTTCAGTCGAGAAGATCATCCGCCATCAGTTTATCGACCAGGTCACGCCGCTCTGGTACTCGAGGCTCAAATTGGAGGATATGCCATGACCAAAATCTTCATGGACAGAGGCAGCGGCGTCAACATAATATTCGCCGACACACTTCGACGGATGAATAGGTCAGTCTAGAACTTACCACAATCAGCAAACACCTTCCACGGCATTGTTCCAGGAAAAGCTATACGGCCAGAAGGGACAATACAACTCAATGTCACATTTGGAGACGCATCGCACTTCAGGAGCGAGTCGATTGACTTTGAAGTCGTCGACTGGAATTCACAATACCATGCCATACTAGGGCGACCGGCATTCGCTCGATTCATGGCTGTACCACATTACGCGTACCTCAAATTAAAGATGCCGGGTCCAAAGGGGGTGATAACAGTTAACGGAAACTTCCAGAGATCAGACGCCTGCGACAGAGATTTCTGCAAAATCTCAGAAGCGTTTGGAATGGAGCAACCTCTTGAAGAGCAATCACCCGACAGAAATTCCGCAATGGAACCAGAGCCCAAAAAACAGGCAGTTGCAACCGCCATACACGAAGAACATGCCATATGGACAGTCGAACCATTGGAGGGAGACGGCAACCAGCAAATCGACGAGCTTAACAGACCCAATGCTTGGGTAATATATTTCGATGGATCGAAAGGAAGAAAAGGCACAGGCGCAGGTATAACACTCATATCACCCAACGGCGAACAACTTAATTATATCTTGCAGATAGATTTTGCCTCTCCATCAAAAATCGAAGCAGACTACGAAGGTCTATTCCAAGGCATGCGACTGGCCAAATCTTCAAGGGCAGATGAAGTTATCATCCGTGGAAATTCCAGCATAACTATACAAAACACAATGAGAGCAAGCAGGGCCAAGGCAGGTAATCTAGCCGAGTATCAAGACCTTTATGACATTCTATAGAAAAGATTTCGCAGATGCGAGCTACAACATGTGACTCGCACTCGTAACAAACTAGCAAGCAAACTGGCCAGCATCGGGTCAGCAAAGGCGCAAATACCGCCAGAAGCCTTCTTCAGGCGAGTTAGGCATAGATCAATCAAAAAGTGGCACCCTCAGCCCACTCCAACAGTCGCCATCGCAAAAAAGAAGCCGGACAAGGACGACCCCACACTCGGGGCGACGGTAAAGGCAGCTCACCCCAACACATCAATCACAAGTTCGGCCACAAAAGGCAACATTATCATCTTCAACTTGGGAACCCCAAGTGGTGTTATCATAGATGTCACAGCACAAGCTAAGGAACATCCTCAGAAGACAGACGAAGCACAGGCAATACTGCCACTCGAGGGACATGCAGGAAAGCACATCATGTGGACATGGACAAGATCCTCCCTGGAAGAAAACCAAATGCTTCAACGAAGAAACAAGAAAGATTTTGAGACTGCATCTACACAGGAAGGATCCTTCTTCATAATCGACGCCGGCGCAGACAAGTCAGCAACGCAAGGGTCACAAAACAACTCAGACGACTCCTGGTGTTGCTCCAATAGCCAATAGTCATACCCAGACAATGTAATAAGACATATATGTCGGAAGAGTCAGCAGGTTTCAGACGCGCTCTTTTCCTTACCAGGGTACCTAAGGGGACTGGGAGCTTTTTAATGAGGCGGCCTGCTGGCCAATATCTCCAATAAAGAGAATATTCATTCATCTTCTATTAGCATACTTTATCTTTACGATAAAATCAAAATACCCCACTCGATATACTCGGGGGTTGGACTTCAAAAGTTATCTGCAAAACGGCTCAATATACAAACAACATCACGTTGCCTCATAAAGCGTTGGACGAAGTCAAAATCTCATAAAAGACCACTCGAGTCACTCGAAGTTTGGTCACCTACTAAAATCTTCACTTATCAAAGCACCCCACCTGACGTGCTCGGGGGCTCTGCTTTCTTCCAAATACGCAAACAGCTCAATCGCTGAGATAATAGGGAGTCGAGCCTTACTCATAAGCAATAAATTAGCCGCTCGAATGTTCGAGGGTTGAGTTGCAAACGAAACTCTACTAAAGACTCAAAATCTCAAGTATACTACGATTGTTGTTCACTCATAAAATACTCATCACACAGCCCACTCAACAGGGTCTAGCTTTGAAAACATTCACACATCCATACATCTTTACAAACCCCACTCGACAGGCTCGGGGGCTGGACCTATACATTCTGTACTATTACATACACCTACCCCTTTGAAGACTCGGAGGATGCCTATGCAAAGATCTACTCATCCTCATCCTTTAAAGGAAGATTGGAGTCGATAAGCTGCTCATGTAGACGATCTACTAGCTTGCCAGCCGCGACGGCGGTCCGCTCCAGGTCTCTTTTCTCTAGTCGAGATCCAAAGTCAGGTGAAAGAAATCGCTGATTTGGATCTTGACTGCGAATATAGGCAAAAGCAGCGTTGGCTCCAAGAACAACCCTTCGAGTTATGGCTTCCCGGATTGGGTCCGCAAAACGGAACAGGTCCACCAACGCATAAATCCTTTGAGGCTGCGGTCCTTCAGGAAACAAAAAGTGATTGGCACGCATAAGGGCAGCACGGCAACGCTCTAGCAAAACAGCACCACGCCATACACGATCCTTTAGGGTCGCGAGTATAGTGGCGTGGTACTCGTCAAACCAAAAATGGTGGTGGCCGGTGACTGCGTTCTCAGTCGCGTTATCCAAACGCTCTCTGACCCGCGTTGCTTCGTCTTCAAAGCTATCAACAAAGACTGTGGACAAGCAGAAATTTCAAGACAAAGGAATAAAGAAATCACTACACATAATCAAAAAGCAAATCGACTGGTTAAATACCTTCGAGCTGCCTATTCGAGAGATCTATTTCTCCAAGCACATAAGCCTCACGCTGGGTAGCAAGTGATGGCCTCTCCCGGAGTATCTTAAGCTCAGTTTGAGCGGTTCTTAACTCGCGCTCCAGTGTCACAACCTTTTGCTTCGCATAAGCCAAAACCCTGGCGTCATTAACCGCATGGGCGGAAGCTGCAGGATCCACCTGCGACTGAGAAACCTCTGCCGGTCTGGAGTCAACTGACTGTCAAAAAAGCACAATGGCATAACTCAGATCGAATCAGCAAATCAAATCAAAGGCATACATAGAAGGAGGCCAAAAGCTCTCATATCATAAACATTACAAGTATCAAAAGTACACACACATCGTGTGGAAGTTACTATTACAAAGACACATGAATACTAGCTATGGGATACAGACTCTCCTCTATCCCCACGCGACTTGGACTTCACCACACAAGCAGCGGCCCTATGCTCCATGGTCTTAATACAAATTTGGGAGAGTTGTGCAGCCCGCTCAGCCACCTTCTTAAACGGCAGAGGCTTCCCGTCTGGCTTCTTTGGGAAGTCAGACAAGATGCGCTCATAGTCGATGACGACATCGCTAGCAAGAAGGAGCTGGAGGGTGGACGCAGAGCCGCGTACCGTCTGGGTGCGTGAGAAGGCCTTCATAGTCTCTGTGCCTGGACCAAGCACAGCCGCGAATCCTTGCGCACTCGAAGGAACCGCAGTCGACGGCAGCACCTCCTTTAAAACGGCACCAAGGGTCTCCGTGGACATGTCCAGCGAACCCTTAGTACGATGGATGGCTGCGCCTAGCTCCTCGATCGCATGGTCAAGTGATAAATTGTCACTCGACGCGCCGTTAGAAGCAGCGGAAGAAGAACCTTCGTAAAATAAAAAAAGAACGAAACTTCAGAAAGAAGCCAACGGTAAAAGAAGGATGCAACTACAGCAAAGATCTACCAACCTCCAATATCACGAATAAGGCCAAGCAGTCGCTTGGCACGCTCCTCATCGCAAATTGCAGCGGAGTTCCGGGCCTCTTCAAGCTCCCTCTCCACACGCGACTACTCAGCGGCAAGTTTCTTCTCCGCATCGTCTAGCCGCTTCGCAAGGGCAGCGTTGTCCTCTGAAGCGATATAACACACAGTCGAAATAAATTCAAAAACACGGGACTCGAGTTGCAAGCAGAGCAAGCAAAAGGCAAAGACTTACTGCTCAGTTCTTCCAGACGAGAGCGGAGAACGACTCGATCCTCCTCAGACTGCACAAATGCCTTCCCAGCGGCAACAAGGCCACTTACGGCGGGCTATACGAGAGAAGCTCATCATACATACGAAATATAAAAGTTGACACACCCAAAAGGCACTAGAAAAGACTTACATGGTCAAGCCACGAGGAGGTCCCAGAGGAAGACGGTCCCACGGCCGGAGCAGTCGCAGGAGGCGTCGAGATTGTGGTAGTTACTGCAGTAGCCAAGGCACTCGCAGCAACTTCAGCACGAGGGGAGGCCGGCAACGTCTTCTCTGCAGATGGAGAGACATGAGCCGACCTGGCACTAACACTATCAAACACAAAGAACAAGCATACGTTAGTCAAAGAGAAGCAAGAAAGAGACCTAGTGCACAAACGTAAGAGACGCAAACACAAAGCACTCACCTCTCATCCTCCTCATCTGAGTTGGGGTCAATATTGAAGGATAGACCTCCAAACCTACCCAGCTCAGTCGCAGATGGTGGCGAACGCTGGGCCAGCGGAACAGTGTCCTTCACAGGCGAAGAAACGCCAGAATCCACAAGCTTTTTGCGCGCACCATCTCCCGACGAAGAACTTGAAGCTTCCTCGGAATGTACCCGATGCCGCTTAAGGACGGGCTCGGGCGCGGACTCGACCTCCCTCTGGTCCTCGCCCTCTCCATCGGCTTCGGACTTATCCGAAGACGAGGTATTAGCAGCAGGAGGTGAGTCAACAGATTTCTTCCCATCATCCAGCACAGTCGCTTCTTCAGCAGGACCGGCCTCAGGAAGAGGAGGAAGTGAAGACACAGTCGAATGTCCCTGCAAACAAAGGAAAACAAATCACGCATAAGAAAGAAATGCATCGCAAGAAGGACAAAACGTGAAGCTTATAAACAGAACGTAGAGTGCGAAACACTCACCTCAGGAAGAGTATTCATCAAGTCGAAGGGCGCGGTGGAGAACTCATAGTCAATGACCTCTTCGGTCTTGTGACTAGTTATTGACTTCACAAGGGAGTCGAGCTCGTTGTCAGATAGCTCCACCGCGCTTATCCTGGTCACGTCATGTGCGCCTTCATATTGCCACATAGGGTGGGCGTGTTGCTGAAGGGGGCACACTCGACGCTTCAGGAAAGTACTCATCAGCTGGATACCGCGAACGGTGTCCAGCAGTTCCTTGACCTTCTTCAAAAGGGGAGCAACCTCCTTCTTCTCTTCAGTCGAAAGATTATGCTCCCAGGCCTTCGTCTTGACAGGGGTGGCCCCAGTCGAAAACCCAGGCTGTACATCCTGGTCGACTGGGACGTAGAACCACTTGGATCTCCATCCTTGCGCGGACTCGACTGTCTTCAGGTTGAAGTACTTGCAGTCGCTCCGCACTTGGAATCCAACCCCTCCAACAGGGTTCACACGGCCGTTGCGGCACATGTGACGCACCCGAAAGATGGATTTCCACAGTGGCCAGCTTGGGGAAATCCCCAAAGAGCACTCGCACATCACCATAAAACAGGCAATGTGCAAGACACCATTGGGGACCAGATCGTGGATCTGTATCCCGTAAGCATAAAGAAGCCCGCGCACAAAATCATGCAGCGGGAGGGCAAAACCGCGAGGGAGGAACTCGACGAAACATACCCGTCCGCCGGATCGTGGCTCGGGGAAGACTTCCTTGTTCGAGGGAGCGCGAGCGGCGAGTTCTTCAAATGAGGGCAGCAAACCCTCCTTCCGAAGCGCCGCCAGTTTCTTCTCCGTGACGGAGGACCTGGACCAGTCCCCCGAGCTTTTCTTCAGGGCGGTGGAGGAGTCCGCAGCAGCATACGCAATCGCGTCACCTTTCCTTTTCTTGTTGGCAGCGGCGGTGGAGGACGGTGCAGCAGCAGAGGCCTTCTTGGGAGCCATGGCGACAGAGCAGAACGAAAGAAAGAGCAGAGCGCGAGCGCGTGAGGAAGAAGAAGAGGCAATGGCAGGGTAAAAGAAAAAACGGCGGCGAGATCTATATTTACCAAGGCTGGAGAGATAATCTCAGCCGTTGATGCACAATCGCTACAACACGTGGCGTTCTCAGAGAGCAACCGTCGCAGGCCACGCCGCCCACTACGCACGCAAAATGAGGAGGCCATCATCACGCACGCGAAAATCTCGCCACGTCCGGTCAAATCAGAACTGAACCGGCGTCTCCCACGGTCAAACAAATGGGCCCACAATGACATGTCTTGTCATAGACTCTGCACACACGCCAAAGACTGAAGGGGATCGCAGGCAGAAAAGAAAAAATTTCCTATCGGCGATAACCTTAAACTAGCCAGAATCTACACTATGCAGATATAGAAGTACGGCGGATATCGGAATACATACCCTTGTAGACCGAAAAGCGGGGATTACGCTCCCGCACAAGCGTTGACGACGAAGACGACGAAGCCGACCTCTAGGTCGCGAAGAACTCGGCGGGACGAAGACGATGAAGATGACCTCGAGGTCGGGTGGAGGAAGTAGGCCTCCGAGTACCACTAGCGCAGCACCTCGCAGGGTGTTACACACATACGGTGGAGACGACGGCCTCCGAAGCTCCAGTCCAGGACGAGCAGCGGAAGACTTGGACCGGAACACCAGCAGCGCGGCAGCGGGCTATGGTGGAGAGGTCCCCTCATCCTCCTCGGCGCAACTCCGACAAAGGGAATCACGTTATCGAGAGAGAATTCGGGAATTAATTGGTTGAATTAAAAGGCCAGGGGTGCCCCTTCTTATATAGGCTCTCGGGGGGAGCCAACCTTGCCAGCCAGGCAATGTGGGACTATCCCACATGCCTGGTTCGGCCAAGATACAGCAGCCGGCCCTAGGTGGGCCCCATTTGGCCCACCTAGGCCGGCCCTCCCCCAATCCGAAGCCCTGGGGGGACTTTCCCCCCCTCATGGGCCTTCTTTCCACCAAAAGGCCCATTTAGGGAAATCAGCCTTTAAAAATTCGAAAATAAATATATAAAATCATATTTAAATATTAATTACACTAATTAATATCAAACATATTATATATAATTTATTCTAGCTCCGAAAACTATTTCGTCGCTGCCCGATCTCCATCGGACCATTCCCGGGACGTTCCCGGTGATCTCTTTCCTTTCCGGTTGTCTTGTCGAAACCCCTTAAGTGTGTTACCCTAGCGGTTCGATATAATAACAGACATGATCGAGACTCCTCTCCGATCAATGATTAACTCGTAGGCCTGGACCCCATGAATTAACCCCTGTGATATAACGAATGACTTTCATCTATCAAACCTGGACGTCTAGTCTTAAACCTTTTGTCATAGCGATACTTAGCGTGTCGAGCATCGTTCATAGATATCTCCATACCTAGCATGATCTCGTTACCGACAACACTATCTTCTACTCGTCTATGATATTATGTCAGCTGGTGACCCAGTCACATGTTTGCAAACTCATTTGACATAATCTCACCGAGTGGGCCCTAGAGTATCTATCCGGCTATACGGACTGACAAATCCCGCTCTTGACCCCTCGTCTCAACTATTCCTTTCCGATACCCAAAAGTATCACCGTTATTGTCACACTAATTAAGATACGACGTTTGGTGCAATCAAAGTATCTTCCAGGAATAACAATAAGAGTTGGTCTCACGGTCAAAGGCGTAATGACTACGTCCTACAAATTATGGGTAAGTCCATCACATCGTTCCACCTAACGATATGACTCCATTGCCGACAGACGCCATGTCTCATGATCGGGAAACCTCGATCATCAATCGCGCAATGAAACTAGTCTTAGCAGAGGCAACTAGGGACCTGGTTGTTTATCTACCACACGTGTATTAATGTTTCCGCTTAATACAGTTATAGCATGGTATAAAACATATAATGAACAATTGGAATATAACCAATAAACTATCTTTATTAAGTGCCTCTAGGGCATATTCCCTTCAGTCTCCCACTTGCACTAGAGTAACACTTAATCTAGTTTACAACTTGGTAAAAGCTCAACACCCATAGCATCTTGGTGCATGCTTGTCTCGTGTAAGAGGAATACAGTCAATAGATCTCACACATTGAGACCTATATGTGCTTTGCAACACTTCTATGTCACCTAGTTTGACATCATCCCGTATCTTACGATGACGGTGAAATATATCCTAGTGGATGGAGTGAGACTCGAACATTCGCGTAGCATGGGCCTTAAAAGTCTAAGAGATCTATTAAGGGGACCACATACGCTCGGAAAACTGCTCAGTCCAATCACACTTGCTACTTCTGAAGTTGCCATATATTTCTATACCTATGTAGATTATGCAACAGTGCATTCATATGCGACTTCGCAAACTAACCATGTCTTTCTTCAAAATAAAGGACATCTCCTATATGAGATTTCTAGTTGTATGGGCCAGTGTAATAACTTGCATCATCGTAACCGTTTTACGGCAAGTTGTCTTTCCACTCTTACCCTTTACTAGAAAACATATCTTCAGTTCTCATAGACACGGAAGAACATACTTAACGTTTGTTCATTGACCCACATAAGGATCACTCTAGAACCCGTTCTTCAACCAAGAACTTGGGTCACACTAAGTCGAGCTTTCAATCTGATAGCATCTATGTCTGATACATAGAGAATGTCGAACATCATTTGCTATCACTGAAAATGCCAAGATAAACTTAATATTTCACCTAGTCATACAAGTAAGAACCATTTTCTTCGCTTGTTCTATTCTGAAACACTTCAGAATCTTAACTTAGGAAATATTCCGACCTAATGTTATTAAGCCCCTTACGATCTATACAATTATAAATCGGATGCCTAATACTCCTAACTTCATTTCATAGAAAATTTAATCACTTAAATAATCCTTTACACTCTACTAGAGGATCTGTGTCATTCAATATGTCGTTACATACAAAATCACAAATGACACCTAGCTCCCACTCAAATATGCCTTCCGCATATAAGATCAAGGAAAGCTACTTAGCTCCCACTCAAATATGCCTTCCGCATATAAGATCAAGAAAAGATACTTTGCTCCCACTCACTTCTTTGCAAATGCAAGTCTCTTCAACTATTTTGGACAACTCCAAAATCCTTTGATCACATCATCAAAGTGAAGATTCCAGCTCCGATATGCTTGCTTCAGCCCATGAATGGACAACTGAAGTTTGCATACATGTTTAGCATCCTCAGGATCACCAAACCATTATTGTACTGATTACAACTCTTTCTTAATGACACTATTAAGAAACATGGTTTCCTTATCCTTCTATCAATTTCTCATTCGAAATTATAGTAATTGCTAAACGACCCAGAATAGATTTAGGCTTCGCCACTTGAGACAAAATCTCGTTGTGGTCAACTTTTGAATCTGTCGGAACTGTTTCACGACAAATCGATCCTTATCAGTGTCTATTCTCTCATAAAATTCCATATTCTGTTAACATCCTAGATGCCATCAAGAAGATCTCCCAAGTCAATACCTGGTAATCGTACATGGATTTTATCTCGGATCATATATGACTCATAGCCATTTCTCGGACTTAGGTCTACCATCTCTTCTTCGTAGTTCGTAGGTCTGTCATATTCCATTAACATGACCTTCATAACAAGATTGTCGTAACACATAGTGTGGAACACAACCTCGTACGCCTACGTTCTTAGTATGAGCTCAGAACATCATGATCTTGTATCATCAGCTTCTTTCAAGCTGTGGAGCATGACACCGAAAACACTTTCAGTTGCGCCACTCTGATGTCTGGAGAGAAAGTTCATCAACTTTGTCTTGCTCTACTTTCTTTCTCACTTATACCCTTGGACAAGAAACTATTTCTTTCGCAAGGTATATCCCGGCAACGATTTTGCCTATGTCGTGAGACATGTACCCAACTAACTCTTTAGGTACGGTACACTACAAAGATTAATCCATTTTAGGTTTGATCACATCAAAACACTAAATTGCTGAAACGACAATCTAGGCTAAAAGCCATGCCATCACTAATATGGTATTGTCTCCATGGATTTAAATGGTTTCCCTATTATCTAACGTGAGTGTTACGTTTCTACCATACGACTCTAATGATCACAATAATTCGGTAAGAGATTTATTTACCACACACTATCCGATAGGGTGCGATTACGACGTCCTAACATACCATAACACTATGGTGTTCCATGCGACGTAATTTGTGGAACTCTTCTCACAAGTCTTCCAATGACGTGCCAACATTATAACTCAAATCTTTATTTCCTCGATCTGTATCGCAGGAATTAGATTTTCTTGTTAAATTTATTTCCTACTTCATTCTGAACTTGTTTGATCGAATCAAAATTTTCAGGCCAACATTCCCTGAGTGGATATTCATATATCTACTTGGAATATTCATGAAGTCTACGAAATAAACACTTCCACTTTACGTTAAAGTACTTCATTGATTCACATACACCCATATGCATGATTCTCAACAAGTCATACTCAAAACGTTCAGCGAAGTTCACGAAATAAAGATCTCCACTACCCGTCAATTACTTCATTGAACCACATACATCTATATGCATGACTATCAATAAGTTATATGCCCGTTTTCTGAAAACGGTGTCTTAGTTATTTTGCAAGGGTCAAAAGATCAAATCTAAGGACTTGTAGATCCATCCGGTATGGAGCTAATTCATTGACTATAACATTGACATGAATTAAACGGTAGTGCCACACATATGTGGTGTCTTTATTAAGTTTGTATCCTTTGGCATTAATATTATGAATGTGGGAGCTTCTACCATCTAAATTCAAATCGGCATATGATCATTACTTCATAAATATAGGACAACGAATTTGTCACTAATATATATGAACAATTGTCTCGCTAGAGGAGACACACTTATAACGATCATACTAACAGGCGATCATAAAGAATTTATTCAAATGGTAGATCTAGAGGGAGAGTGTCTATGGCCATCACAACAATTTGTCTGCCATTATCAACACGCAATGTCGCCTCATCCTTTCAAGCCACTCAAGCAGTAAACCTGGTTTTCATAAAACATGACTAGTATCAAAACTTAGTCACTACTGCGAGTACTTGCTTAGCTAAAACATTCATAACATGTATATCATATATACACCATCATCATTGATGACTTCCGGCGATCTGTTTCATCTTCTTGATACTTCCAACGTAATCAAGAACCATGAAGGTGAACGATTCCCCTTGCATGACATAGTCTATGACAAAGCATTTGCACCTGGCAACGTCGTCTGTCATCCAGTGATCGAGCTGAGCGAGGCATCTCAATGTTCATCAAGTATGACCATATGTCATCAAGTATGACTGCCACGTGCTCCTTCAATGTGTGTATTCTCTTCCATCTTGGTTGAGAAGACAATCAGTCAATGTACTGATAAACTTCATCAACCCAACTTTAGGGGTACCCCGAGTTTAGCGACCATCTCATATGTTCGCGATCTAAAAACTCGTACCCACCGTTGGTTCTCTATGGCAGAGATCATAGCATACACTGGACTATGATGATATCATCCGCACAAAACCTGATAATCCAAATTATCTTTTGTTAGCGGAATCTCCGGGTTTATCTCCTAGCGGGTATTGTATCACAAAGAGCTAACGGTTTAAACAAGGAGTATCCTCAAGCTAAAGTATAAAACTATGAAGTTTGGACCCAACCTTTTAAGTTTCTCAATCGCAGGAATGCGCCTAATTTTAAAAGATGCTATTACAATGGTTAATATCTACAAAGGTTTGCAAAACAGACTTTGTTCATTATATTTTGAGTTCTAGTATTTTAGAAAATAACTATCCGAACTCCCACTCAAACGAACATCCCTCCTGGTCGTTTAAGTGATTACATGACCCCCATCCATTGCGCAACCCCTCATCGTCAGAGCCGGCAGCACAACTTCAAGGGTAGACAATTGTCAATCACAACAACTCTGTGACTCATGCTCGACCTTTCGGCCTCCGTGTTCCGAGGCCATATCTGCATATGCTAGGCTCGCCACAATAACCTCCACGTAACGCTTGTGCAACATGGCTTACACCCACTGTATGCGAACGACGATATGTCTGACACCCGATCGTCACGGCCTGCCTCATAACGTAGAACTTTCTTGGTGGTGCTCGTTGGAGGAAGAACACTAGTGGTATTTTGAAGGGATCATCTTATATATAACTACCGCCGTGTAACTAATATATACTAATATATATAATCACACAATATAAGATGCACACAAAACATCAAATGTAATGCGATGTGATATAGTCCATTGCGCCATGGTCTTCTTGGCGCCCGCAGTTCATAAACAATTTAATAAACCTACCTTGACCATATCACATTGCCCCTGCAAAATAAAGTTAGACGCTTCTACTTTATCTTTTGCATATTTTACGTGGCTTGGGGCTGTCGTAAATAGAACCGCTTCATACCTACGAACCTTATGACCACAACAACGATCCAATAATTGCATGTTTAAGCATCCCTTTCGGGCCCTCCATTGAAAATGCAAGACCAACTAAAGAGAGAGACAGACACCCGCCAGCCACAGATACGGTACAAGCCGTATGTCAGTAGTGAAACCAGTCTCGCGTAAGCGTACGCGTAAAGTCGGTCCGGGCCGCTTCATCAACTCGATGCCGCTGGAATCACAAGTGCACGCTAGAGGGTAGCAAATAACAGGAACGGTGCCCCCGTGCAGAACACGGGTTCTAACAGCGTACAGCTATATCTACGATAGATCGGCTCTGATACCACTTAAGGGGATCGCAGGCAGAAAACAAAAAATTTCCTATCGGCGATAACCTTAAACTAGCCAGAATCTACACTATGCAGATATAGAAGTACGGCGGATATCGGAATACATACCCTTGTAGACCGAAAAGCGGGGATTACGCTCCCGCACAAGCGTTGACGACGAAGACGACGAAGCCGACCTCTAGGTCGCGAAGAACTCGGCGCGACGAAGACGATGAAGATGACCTCGAGGTCGGGTGGAGGAAGTAGGCCTCCGAGTACCGCTAGCGCAGCACCTCGCAGGGTGTTACACACATACGGTGGAGACGACGGCCTCCGAAGCTCCAGTCCAGGACGAGCAGCGGAAGACTTGGACCGGAACACCAGCAGCGCGGCAGCGGGCTATGGTGGAGAGATCCCCTCATCCTCCTCGGCGCAACTCCGACAAAGGGAATCACGTTATCAAGAGAGAATTCGGGAATTAATTGGTTGAATTAAAAGGCCAGGGGTGCCCCTTCTTATATAGGCTCCCGGGGGGAGCCAACCTTGCCAGCCAGGCAATGTGGGACTATCCCACATGCCTGGTTCGGCCAAGATACAGCAGCCGGCCCTAGGTGGGCCCCATTTGGCCCACCTAGGCCGGCCCTCTCCCAATCCGAAGCCCTGGGGGGACTTTCCCCCCCTCATGGGCCTTCTTTCCACCAAAAGGCCCATTTAGGGAAATCAGCCTTTAAAAATTCGAAAATAAATATATAAAATCATATTTAAATATTAATTACACTAATTAATATCAAACATATTATATATAATTTATTCTAGCTCCGAAAACTATTTCGTCGCTGCCCGATCTCCATCGGACCATTCCCGGGACGTTCCCGGTGATCTCTTTCCTTTCCGGTTGTCTTGTCGAAACCCCTTAAGTGTGTTACCCTAGCGGTTCGATATAATAACAGACATGATCGAGACTCCTCTCCGATCAATGATTAACTCGTAGGCCTGGACCCCATGAATTAACCCCTGTGATATAACGAATGACTTTCATCTATCAAACCTGGACGTCTAGTCTTAAACCTTTTGTCATAGCGATACTTAGCGTGTCCGAGCATCGTTCATAGATATCTCCATACCTAGCATGATCTCGTTACCGACAACACTATCTTCTACTCGTCTATGATATTATGTCAGCTGGTGACCTAGTCACATGTTTGCAAACTCATTTGACATAATCTCACCGAGTGGGCCCTAGAGTATCTATCCGGCTATACGGACTGACAAATCCCGCTCTTGACCCCTCGTCTCAACTATTCCTTTCCGATACCCAAAAGTATCACCGTTATTGTCACACTAATTAAGATACGACGTTTGGTGCAATCAAAGTATCTTCCAGGAATAACAATAAGAGTTGGTCTCACGGTCAAAGGCGTAATGACTACGTCCTACAAATTATGGGTAAGTCCATCACATCGTTCCACCTAACGATATGACTCCATTGCCGACAGACGCCATGTCTCATGATCGGGAAACCTCGATCATCAATCGCGCAATGAAACTAGTCTTAGCAGAGGCAACTAGGGACCTGGTTGTTTATCTACCACACGTGTATTAATGTTTCCGCTTAATACAGTTATAGCATGGTATAAAACATATAATGAACAATTGGAATATAACCAATAAACTATCTTTATTAAGTGCCTCTAGGGCATATTCCCTTCAAAGACGTCCTGCGTAACGTCACCCAAGCTAGCAGAAGTAGCAGAATCATAAGAATTCAGTTAACAATTAGTCGACTGGATAAACATGCGAGAACTTGCAAAAGTCTCTCGACTAGGCACTAAGTCAGAACACTCTTCGCATGGTCGAGTGTACTCCCATCGGGAGCGAGTAAAAAGTCTTCGACTGCCATAAAAGTAAGAAAAAACAAATTTTGAGATTATCCTTCATTACAGGTAAAAAAGCACAATCTCGGGGGCTACTCCCATCGGGAGCACTGTCGCGCACGCGATAGATTCTAAAAAATCATAAATAGGCAGTCGAAATAAAAGACTCGCCTCAGTCAAAATCAAAAATGCAAAAGAATTCCTAAACTATGTCAGTCGATGACACTTCGGATGCTGCATGCGTAAAGTGCAAAGGTAAGACTCGCCGATCAGTCGAGCTGGGCTAAGGACCACTCCGGCAGTGTTAAGTCCTTATTCTTTCCGTGTCAACAGACGCGATGAAAATCCCGGCGGACGCGCTGGGTAGCACAGTTGAAACTGCAGAACGAATCAATAAGACCGCAATGGCCTGAATCGAGTATGTCCAGTATGTTCCAGGTTCGAGCCCAAGGACTCAACCTTGGTTTTGCCCAAGCGCAGTTAACTGGTCTCGACTCATTGAGTAAATCCAGGCCTACTCAGTCAAAATCCTTTGTCACAAATCACAGTCAAAAGACAAAATACAAAGATATACTATCAAAAGCATAAAACATGAGACGTGCACTATGTAGTGAGTCCATGACTGATTCTCCGAATTAGCCAAGCACTCGGGGGCTAATGACGAGGTTATACCAAACGGGTACCCTATCGTGTGGGTACCTGGTGCACGTGATGACTATAGCCCAATTGTCAATAGACTGAAGAAGCCCAACAAGCGAAACCCAAGACGAAGATCATTACCATAGATAGGCATAGTCGGTTATACTTTCCGTACTTGTAGTCCTAGTCGGTTACGTACCCGAGACCTGTACCTCTATATAAAGGACAGGAGGGTGGCCGATCAAGGACACGCCCAACCAGAACCACCAAACCCTAGCGACATCCGCATCTCGCTAGACCATTGTACTCACCGCATATTCGCAATCAATACAGACAGGCAGGAAGTAGGGGTGTTACCTCAGTCGAGGGCCCTGAACCTGGGTAACTCCCGCTTGTCAGCCGACGAATCTACTAACACTACGCGTTCTCTAGCTCATAACTCTAACCCTAGGCTATCAGTCATGGGTATTGATGGGGACACCCCTCGTCAGTCGGTGATGCGATGTCTTGGACGGTGAGGTGCACCCTTCGAGGCCCGCTTGTGCCACCACTTGCGGAGGAACTGATCGAGGAGTCTACAGCGCCGACACAGACCGGAGCGATCGTGACAGTTCTTCAGCGAGCTCTTGCCCGCTTGGTGCACGCCCACAACACCGAGTTGGTCGGCACCCGCTTCGAGTTCTTCGAGGGGCTTGACGAGCAGAGCCGCCCTTTGCCGCCGCGTCCCCACCCCACTTTTGGGAACCACGTGGGGGAGTTGGGGATCTTCCTCGAGTACACCCAGTCCCAGCTGCTCGAGAGTCACATGGAGAGTAACTTTCGCCGTCAGCTCACCGCGGAGATAGTGACTATGCTCCTGGAGTCCGAGGACAAGCTGAAGGCCGCTGAGGAGAAGCTCAAGGCTACCGAGGAGAAGCTCAAGACCACTGAGGAGCGTCTAGCGAAGTCCCAGGAAGATTTTGGGAGGGAGCGAGCGGAGTGCCGCGGTCTCAGGGCACGTTTCAAGACCTCTCGTTTCTGCCAGACCAACCTCAAGAGGAGGGTTAGTGATCTCGACGCGACCATTACCATCCGAGACGCACGGATCCGCGAGCTTGAGGAGGAGGTAGAGGAGTTGCGCAAGGAGAACGACGATCTCCTACCCGACGACGAGGACCCTATGGAGGATATGGACATGGAGCCCGAGAGTGAGCAGGAGGATGACGACCTCCGTGGAGAGGATGACGAGGACTCGGAGGCTGTTATGTCAGAGGAGGAGGACCCAGACGAGCCACCTTTCGACAACGACGCTGCCACAGACGAGTAGCTTCTACGAGTAGTTTCTTTTGAGTTAGGACCGAACCATCGCGAACTATTGCTGCGATTGTGTGGTCTTGTTAGCATGTGTGTGTTGTCTTGATGTTTGTAAGGTTATGATGGTACTCTATCACGCATTTGTAGACTCATATGTGATGCTTTTGGGACCTTGTTATGGAGTCAGCTCATGTTTTACGATGTGTGTCTCCTTGCTGCGACTTAATTCGTTTTATGTAATAGCTTGTTTTATCTACCACCCGTCTCTCCTTAGTAGCAAGTTCTGAAAAATAAATGGTTCTAGTTTGAGGTTTTAATTCAATTGCCCTTTTACTTCAGCATGGCGCGAGATCCACCACCACCCGAGCCCTCTATGGCCCAAGTGCTGCGCCTCCTCATGGAGGACCGCGAGGCCGCCCGCGCTGAGAGGACCGCGAACCTCGCCACTCTGCAACACCTGGCCCAAATCGCCGTCAACCCCAATGGCGGCCAAGGCAATGATGAGGGACGCTCTAAGCTGCGTGACTTCCAGAATACCAACCCACCTGTGTTCTCCAAGAGTGATGTGCCACTGGATGCTGATGACTGGATCCGTACAGTCGAGAACAACTTGAGGGTCGCCCAGGTTGGCGACAATGAGAAGGTGATCTATGCCACCCACTATCTTTCTGGACTTGCCCGAGCCTGGTGGGAGGCCATTCATGCACTGCTGGCTCAAGGTGAAGTCGTGACTTGGGAGGCTTTCAAGACGAAGTTTCTGAAGCGCTATGTGCCGACTGGTCTCGTCAACATTATGCGAGAGAAATTTCTGCAGTTGAAGCAAGGTGGTATGTCTGTCAGTGAGTATCTTGAGAAGTTCACCACTCTGGCAAGGTATGCACCCGCCGACATTGACACGGAGGACAAGAAGAAAGAAAGGTTCCTGAATGGGCTGCATGATGAAATGCGATGCATCTTGGTGGTGATGCCCTTCACCGACCTGGAGTCTCTGGCCGATGCAGCCATTATGATGGAGCACAAGCGCAAGGCGTCCTTGGACAACCGCAAGCGCCGGCAGATGATGCAGCAGGGTAGCAGCAGTAGTCACCCCAGCAACAGCTACCCACGCCCGCGCACCACAACTCCGTCAAGGCCTGCTTACCAACCCCCAAGACCTGCGTATCAACCACCAAAGCCACCGTCCTATGCACCAAGGCCAAGCTACTCCCCTCGCCCGCCTGCACCTCGCCCCGGAGGAGGATACAACCCCGGTCTCAACTTTAACAGACCGCCAGCTCCAAAGCCCACGGGAGGATACTTCGCCTGTGGACAGCCTGGACACTTTTCTAGGGACTGCCCCACTAAACAGCCCGCTGACAATCGCCCCAATGCAACCAAGATGAATCAAGGAGCACCTCGTCCCCCTGGAGGCAAGGCACCTTATCCGAAGAAGTCCGGGCATATGACCAGAGGGCACCTGAACCACATCAGCGCTGAGGAAGTCCAGGAAGCTACCGACCTGGTTATGGGTACATTCCCTGTTAACTCAGTACCCACCTCAGTCTTGTTTGATTCTGGAGCATCCCACTCGTTTGTTACGGAACCGTTTGTTAAGAAAAGTGGAATGGTCCCAACCTTGTTGCATAGACCCATGGTTGTGCAAATCCCGGGGGCCACCACTAAGGCCAATCTTTCCTGCAAAGATGTACCCGTGGACATCCAGGGCGCTAGATTTTATGCAGAGTTAGTAGTATTGGGACACCAAGGGATAGAGGTGGTTGATGTCTACGCACGCTTCTATTCTCGTAGACAGTGTTGGGCCTCCAAGAGCAGAGGTTTGTAGAACAGCAGCAAGTTTCCGTTAAGTGAATCACCCAAGGTTTATCGAACTCAAGGAGGTAGAGGTCAAAGATATCCCTCTCAAGCAACCCTGCAATTAAGATACAAGAAGTGTCTTGTGTCCCCAACACACCCAATACACCTGTCAGATGTATAGGTGCACTAGTTCGGCGAAGAGATAGTGAAATACAAGTAATATGGATGATTATAAGTAGTATTTGCAATCTGAAATAAAAATGGCAGCAAGCAAACATGTAGCAGAACTTGTTGTAAACGGTGTTTTGATGCTTAGAAACAAGGCCTAAGGATCATACTTTCACTAGTGGACATTCTCAACAATGACATCAAAGCTGAATAATAAATACTACTCTCAAACACTCTCTTGTTGGATGATAAACACCATTCACTGTGTAGGGCTACAAGAGCACCCTCAAAGTCAGAGTAAACTAACACCACAATGTCATAAAGGAATCACACACGGTGCACATACTGTCACCTTTACAACCGTGAATAACCCCGAAGTTCATATTAAAGTAACCTCTAGAGTGCATAATAGATAAAGAGTAGCCTCACATATTCAACTAGATTACAAAGCTCATGATCACATAAAGATCACACCATGGGAGAGAGATATAAACCACATAGCTACCGGTAGAGCCCGCAGCCTCGGGGGAGAACTACTCACTCCTCATCATAGGAGTCAGCAACGGCGGTGGAGATGGCGGTGGAGTTGATGGAGATGGCTCCGGGGGCAATTCCCCGTCCCGGCAGGGTGCCGAAACAGAGACTTCTGTCCCCCGAATCTTGTCTTCGATGGCGGCGGCGCAGCTGAACTCTTCTCGGAAAAAGGCTTATTGTTTTAGGGTTTTTGCGTCGGGGGCAATATATGGGCGAAAGGGCGAAGGCGGTGGAGGCCCGAGGCCACGTCATCAGGTGCTGGCGCGGCAGGGGGGGAAGCCGCGCCCCCACCTCATGACGGCGCCTCGGTGCCCTTCTTCGTCTCCTCTTCGGACTTCTCGAACGTGTCGGGAAAAATAGGAACTTTGGCATAAAAATCGTCCAATTCCGAGAATATTTCCTTAAGTGGTTTTCTGAAACCAAAAACAGCAGAAAACAGGGAACTGGCACTGTGGCATCTTGTTAATAGGTTAGTCCCAGAAAATGCATAAAACAACACAAAGTGTATATAAAACATGTAGCAATTGGTATAATATAAGCATGGAACATAAGAAATTATAGATACGTTTGAGACGTATCGGTGGTTTTAGGGATGAATTGGATGGCTGTAAATCGAGGAGTCATTGATTGTACCAAGAAGGCCATATCCATGATAAGCCCCGAGGGCAAGAAGGTAGTTTACAAGGCAGAACACCGCCCCTCCTCTAGCCACTGTCATAAGAGCATAGCCGAATCTACCCTGGAAGAGGTACCAGTAGTTTGCGAATACCCCGATGTATTCCCTGAAGAATTACCCGGTATGCCGCCTGATCGGGATATCGAGTTTATCATTGAGCTAATTCCCGGAACTGGACCCAGAGCCCAGAAACCTTACCGGATGAACCCTGAAGAGTTAGAAGAATTGAAGAAGCAGCTAGATGATATGCTGAGGAAGGGATTAATCCGCCCGAGTGCTTCACCATGGGGATCTCCAGTGATCTTTGTGGATAAAAGGGACGGTACCACTCGCTTATGTGTGGATTACCGAAAGCTGAACGATGTGACCATCAAAAACAAGTACCCGCTTCCCAAGATTGAGGATCTGTTTGATCAACTCAATGGAGCTCGAGTCTTTTCTAAGATCGATCTCCGCACCGGTTACCACCAACTGAAAGTGAGAGAATCAGACATCCCAAAGACAGCCTTCATCACCCGCTACGGATTGTTTGAGTACACCGTAATGTCTTTCGGCCTGACCAACGCCCCTGCCTATTTCATGAATCTGATGAATAAGGTGTTCATGGAATATCTGGAAAAATGTGTGGTTGTCTTCATCGACGACATCCTGATTTATTCCAAGTCAGAAGAAGAGCATGAAGAACACCTGAGACTAGTTCTAGGCACCCTTCGCGAGCACCAGCTTTATGCCAAATTTAGCAAGTGTCAGTTCTGGCTTAAGGAAGTGGCATTCCTTGGGCATGTGATTTCTGTCGGAGGAATATCTGTTCACCCCACTCACATCAAGTCCATCATGGATCGAGAAGTCCCCACCAACCCCACGGAAGTGAGATCTTTCCTCGGATTAGCGGGATATTACCGCAAGTTTGTTGAAGGATTCTCTGGTATAGCCAAACCTCTTACCCAGTTGCTGAAGAAAGACAAGAAGTTCGAGTGGACTGATAAGTGTGAAGAAAGTTTTCAGGAGTTGAATAAGCACCTTACCACCGCACCTGTTCTGACCATGCCCGATGTGACCAAAGGTTTTGTCGTGTATTGTGACGCCTCCAAGCTTGGACTAGGTTGTGTCCTCATGCAACAGGGCAAGGTGATCTCCTATTCCTCGCGACAACTCCGCAAGCATGAGCAGAACTACCCAACCCATGACCTTGAACTCGCAGCCGTTGTTCATGCACTCAAGACCTGGCGCCATTTTCTGATGGGCAACCGTTGCGATATTGATGACCCACAAGTATAGGGGATCGCAACAGTCTTCGAGGGAAGTAAAACCCAAATTTATTGATTCGACACAAGGGGAGCCAAAGAATATTTATAAGCTTTAACAGATGATTTGTCAGATCAGCTGCACCTGTGAATAGACTTGCTCGGGACAGATTATCAGTAGAAACAGTTTTATAGCAGAGACAGTAGTGAAATAATAGCAGCAGCAGAATTAAGACAGCGATTGTGATTACGGTAGACAGCAGGATTAAAATACTGTAGGCATAGGGACGGATGTACGGGCGTTGCATGGATAAGATAATTCATGTAATATCATAGCATAGACATTTGCAGATAAATAAGATAAAGCATCCAAGTATTTATTAACCATAGGCATGTGTTCCAATTTAGTTGTGCGTGCTCGCAATGAGAAACTTGCACATCATCTTTTGTCCTGCCAGCCCGTTTGCAGCGGGGCCTCTAGGGAAACTACTGGTAATTAAGGTACTCCTTTTAATAAAGTACCGGAGCAAAGCATTAACATTCCGTGAACACATGTAATTCTCACATCACAGCCATTCCCTCCGGTTATCCCAATTGCTGTCACTTTGGGGCCATCGGTTCCGGACAATAATATGTGTATACAACTCATAGATATGATCTAAAACAATAATTATCCTCATGATACAATAACATGTTCAGATCTGAAATCATGGCACTCGGGCCCTAGTGTCAAGCATTAAGCATAACAAGTTGCAACAATGACGTAAAACACCGATAACGGATACTAGGCACCATGCCCTAACGATATTACAGCTATTACATGAATGATCTCATCCAATCCCTACCATCCCCTCAAGCCTACAGCGGTGGATTACTCACACATGGATGGGGGAAACATGGATGGTTGATGGAGAGGCGTTGGCGATGACGATGGCGATGATCCCCTTCGATTCCCCGTCCCGGCAGGGTGTCGGAACAGAGACTTCTCGTCCCCGAACTAGGGTTCGCGGTGGCGGCGGCGTACGGAGATGTTTCTGGCGAAAGTGGATACCCCCCGTGCGTTTTTAGGTCAGGAGGGTCTTATAGCCGAGAGGGGGTCGCGAGGAGGCGACCGAGGCGGTCCCACCTGGTCCTCGCGCGGCCAGGTCCTTGCCGCGCGGGCAGGGGGTGACGCGGCCTCGTCGCTCCCCTCCGTTTGATCTTCGTGGTTCCTGGACTCTTCGGGTGAGAAAACGACTCCCAGGTGTTTTTCGGGGTTTTTCCATAAAGTTGATATTTCTGCACAAAAACGAGACACCAGGGTAATTCTGCTGAAAACAGCGTTAGTCCGTGTTAGTTGCATTCAAAACACACAAATTAGAGGTAAAACAATAGCAAAAGTGTTCGGGAAAGTAGATACGTTTTGGACGTATCAACTCCCCCCAAGCTTAGCTTATTGCTTGTCCTCAAGCAATTCAGTTAACAACTAAGTGCGATAAAAGAACTTTCACGAACTCATTTGCTCATGTGATGTAAATATTCTCATTATGAGGACAAATGCTTAGACTATTCATAACAAGACATATATAAACGGTGTCACCCAATAGTTATGTAAACCATGAAAAGATGCCAATTATACCGATGATAAATAACATGAAACATATCAATTCACAGGATTGCAAGGCTCATAAGAAAGTATGATAAAGTGGTATCTCGCTTGCCCGAATGGAACAGCAAAACATAAATGCCCAGGCACCTCTGAGTTTCAAGGGAAGACTAGAGATAAAGATATCAAAGATAAAAGCATCAAGATTACACCGCAGTTAACATATTAAGGGACAAGCAAATTACACTAAGAATGACAATTATGCTCTCAAGAAGGTGCTAAAAAAAGGATGGTGACTCAACAATAAAGTAAAAGATATGCCCTTCATTGAGGGAAGCAGGGATTTAACATGTGCTAGAGCTTCTTATCATTTTGAAAACAGAGGTAAAATTATTTTTTAGTGGTGGTTGTTTGGTCAACGAATGGCAATAGAGTTCTTGTTATCTTCCATACTAAGCAAGTTGAGAGCGGTTCCGAATTATTTTTAAAACAAGGCACTTATAATATCCATCTTTATATTCATTCATTTTGATAGCTCGACACTCCTCCCAACCTTGCTAACATAACCATGGCTAACTGAATCCTCGGGTGCCCACCAAACAATCTCAAACCATGGAGGAGTGCCTATTTTTTATTTTCTCAAATCCTTTTTGATATTACAATGGTCTAACCAGCCCTTTGCAAAATTAGTGACGAGCAGATGTAGCATGCAAGTCAATTACTTAATTAGTATGGAAGATAACAAGCCCAACTACTACTTCCTCATGAGCTCAAAACAGTGGCACAAATTGAGAAGTGTTTGAAGGTTTTAAAGATAGCACATGCAAATTTACTTGAATGGTTCGAAATTGCCATGCATAGGTGTTTATGGTGGACTCTTTGGAATAACTTGGTTTTCAGGGGTTTGGAAGCACAAGCATTTTCAGCTTAGTACAAGTGGAGGCTAGCAAAAGATGGGAAAGCGACAATTCAAGAGAGCAATAACCGTCATAATCATGCTTGCGACGAAATAAAATTAACAGAGGCATAAAAATGATACTAGAACTCTGAGGCAAAATATGTCATCAAGGCTTAATTGACTTTTTGTTTTCAGTCATAACATGTGTAAACATGTGCCAAGTGAATTCAAATGAAATATTCAGAGGAGGATACCACAATGTCATATTCTATTATGAGCAAAACAATGCAAGCAAATATCCATAGAAACATGACATCCTTCATAAATAAATTGGAAACGATCATAAGAGAACACGAACTACTAAGCATCCACCAATCGACATATACCTTATGCGAACCATCTAAGCATGCTCACATGAATGAGTATATGTACAAAAATGAGAAACAAATAGAGTTCGGTACCAGCCTCTTACCCAACTCGAATTGTCATAGATCATCATAATTGCCTTATCACTTGTGTGCTTGAAAGATATGAAATAATAACCAAGCTCCATGGAGTAACCGAAGGTAATGACCTCTGAAACAAACTACACAAAACCAAAGAGAAACAGCAAATATTTTTGGGTTTTCGGATTTAGGAACTAAAAACAGAACAGCCAGCAAAGACGAATTTTTTCGAGGGCCTTAACATGCCCAGATCAGAAAACTCAAAACTAATGAAAGTTGCGTACACATCTGAGGAACATGCACACGAAATTTCAGGTCATTCCGATATTTCTGTGAAGAGTTATGATTTAAACGGTGGACAGCAGAAATCTGTCCCTACGCGAAACAGCACACAACAAAGCAAAATATTTTTGTGTTTTTGCATATTGAACTGAAATAAATACTAGGCATATTAATACTAGATACTAAAACAAACCAGCAAGAGAGATAACAAAAATCTTTTTGGTGTTTTTGGGTTTATGGAAAGCAAACAAAGCATGAACAAATGAGAGAAAGAAAGAAAACTACAACGAAACATGGATATACAAAGTACCGAATGGTAATGATATGTAGATGAGTGTGCTATCGGTATACCTCCCCCCAAGCTTAGGCTTTTGGCCTTAGTGGAGATCAGCCCCAATGTGAATAATGGCCCCAACTCGGTGGGTTAGGCCCCGTGTAGTCATACTCCGCATCGGCTGCGGTGGAGGAAGATCCCGAAGGTCCCGCATACCCCGGATCCGGGTACACGAAACTAGTTGTCTCCGGGGGCTGAATGAAACCACCCCCATACTCCTCATCATTGCCCCTACTATCCGCTGTACCTATCACCTCACAAAATTCCTACAAAGTTAAGCTAACAGGCCTATCATATATCTTGAAAGAAATGATTTTCCCATAAGACTTGGAGTTAAAAGTGAAAGACTCAGAAAAAGTCTTGGTGAGCCCATAGTATTGAGGCCTCTCATCCATCATGTAGGAGGTCAAGCCTACACTCTCCACAAAAGTTAGGAAGTCCTCAAGTAAACCTGCAGCACGAAGGAAATCATTACATGGGCGAGACGCGGAGTTTGGAACTCCCGCATCTCGCTCATCTCCAAACGTTGGTGCTAGGATTTCCTCGTTGTAGGATTGCCTAACACGAGTGGCAGCCCTTGGAGGCCTTGTCCTCCTCTGGAAATCTTCCTCAAACATGTCATCAAAGTCATGGTTATGCATCTCCCTTTTCGGAGAGTAGATGCACCAAATTTCAGCAACAGAAATTGGCTGAATGTGGAGATCGAAATCACAGGAAATGAGCAGCAAGAACACGAGTTTGAGCTATCCAAAAGTGATTTTTCGGGCAAGAGGAAGGCAGGGGAAGGAGAGAGAGCAAGTGGGGGGGCCTGTGGGCCCCACACCATGTGCTGGCGCGGCCTGGAGGCTGCCGCGCCACCATGTGGTGAGGTGGCCTTGTGGGTCTCCCTGGTTGCTCTCTGGCACTTCCGGGTCCTTCCTCGAAAAATATGATTTTTGATATAAAATTTTTAATTTTCTGAGAAACTTTATTTTTTTCATTTTCTCTTATTTTGCATTATTAAATTCAATATTGAAAAATTATTTTCTAACAACAAATTCAACTAAACATTGCAAACTAAATAACATTACAGTAGGTAAAATAAGAATGAGAGAAAGAAAATTGTTTAGCTTCTTTATGCATTTAAAATGCACTTGTTAACAAGGTTGATCAAGTCTTGCCACCAAATGAATTTTATATGACATAAAAGATTTTAAACTATATGAGACACTCATGTTACCTTATATTGAATTGGTATGGATCCAATCATGAGAGTTTTGTATTCTTCTTTATATGGGCAATCAATACTTCCCACTCTAATAGATCTCAAATTGGTAATTGTATTAACTCCAGGCATTTTATCAACTTTCTTGGGAAAATAAACAGTATGCTCCTTGTCATGAACATTAAAAGTAACTTTTCCTTTATTGCAATCAATAACAGCCCCTGCAGTATTTAGAAAAGGTCTTCCAAGAATAATAGACATATTATCATCTTCAGGCATTTCAAGAACAACAAAGTCAGTCATAATTAAACAATTGGTAGTTATTTGAACAGGAACGTCCTCACAAATTCCAACAGGAACAGCAGTAGATTTATCAGCCATTTGCAAAGATATATCGTTAGGTATCAATTTATCAAGGTAAAGTCTCTTGTAAAGAGAGAAAGGCATAACACTTACTCCAGCTCCCAAATCACATAGAGCAGTTTTAACATAATTATTTTTGATAGAGCAAGGAATAGTTGGAATACCTGGATCACCCAGCTTCTTTGGAACTTTGCCATTAAAAGAGTAATTAGCGAGCATAGTAGATATTTCCTCATTAGGAATTTTCCTTTTGTTAGTCACAATATCTTTCATATATTTAGAATAAGGAGGCAACTTAATAGCATCAGTCAAAGGAATTTGCAAGAACAATGGTTTCATCCAATCACAAAATTTATTATAATGTTCTTCCTCTTTTGTTTTAAGTTTCTTAGCAGGAAAAGGCATTGGTTTTTGGACCCAAGGTTCTCTTTCATTACCATGTTTCTTAGCAATAAAATCTTCTTTAGTGTACTTTTTATTTTTAACATGCTTTTCAGGTTCCTCCTCTAATTCTTCTCTATCCGAATTAGCATTTTTATCATTATCATTGTTATTAGCATCATCATTGTTGTGTTCATTACCACTTTCAGTTTCAGCATCAGAAACAGATATACTATTAGGATCATTAACAGGTTCAGAGGATTCTACAACAGTTTTATGTTTCTTTTTCTTTTTCCTAGAAGGAGTACTAGGTTCATTAACTCGTTGAGAATCTTGTTGAATTCTTTTATAATGTCCTTCAGGATACAAAGGGTCTTGAGTAGATTTACCACCTCTAGTTGTTACTTCACAAACAAGTTTTTCTTTAGCTATAGAGGCATTCGCTAGCAATTCTTTTTGCACTTTAGTGAGTTGATCTATTTGAGTTTGAACCATATGAAAGTGTTTAATGAGCACTTTAACATCATTAGAAGTTCTATCAACAATATCATGCAAATCACTAATAGCACGAGAATTTTCCATTAAATGATTCTCTATTCTCATATTAAAATTGCATTGCTTAGTAATAAAAGTATCAAATTCATCTAAGCATTGAGCAGGAGGTTTAGAGTAAGGGATATCCCCATCATCAAACCTTTGGAGAGAGTGTACCTCAATTACGGTTGAAGGAGGAATTGGCTTACATAATTCTTCAATAGGAGGTAAATACTTCACATCTTCAGATTTAATACCACTCTCCTTAAGAGATCTTTTAGCTTCCTTCATCGTTTCTTCATTTAATTCAATCATACCTCCCTTCTTCGGTGTTGGTGGTGGTGTTGGAGTAGGTTCAGGAATATCCCAATCATCATTATTCTTGCATATCATGGCTAATAATTCCTCAGCCTCTTCGGGAGTCCTTTTCCTGAAAACACAACTAGCAAAACTATCCAGGTATGTCCTAGATTCAGCAGTTAGTCCACTATAAAATATATCAAGTAGATCATTTTTCTCCAAATCATGGTTCGACTGGCCTCTTAAAATGGAACAAAAGCGTGTCCAAGCTTTAGGCAATTTCTCATCTTCATCTTGATTAAAATTATAGATTCTTAACAAAGCATCATGTTGAGCACTAGCAGGAAAATATTTTTGAAAGAAAGCATCAAGCAAACCCTTAGGACTAGTGATGGAACCAGGAGACAAATTATTATACCAGGTTTTAGCTTCTCCTTTTAATGAAAAAGGAAATATTTGAGCAACAAAGTAAGTGCATCTTTTAATGTCCTCAGCAAATATTCCACTTAGATCAGACAATACATTCATGTGTTCCACAGCACTTTCATTTTCAGTTCCACAAAAAGGTTCTCTTTCAACAATAGCTATATGAGCCAAATCAAGAGAGAAATCATAAGCTTTATCTTTAATGTTTATAGGAGATGTAGCAAACTTAGCATCAGGAGATAATTTATATCTAACAGCACGTTTTTAAACAAGATTTTTAATAGCACTAGCATCTTTAATAGCATTAATTTCTTCAACAAGAGCATCATCAAGATCCACATACATATCATCACGCTCATCATAAGTATCACGTGTAAATTCAGGTGAATTAACAGGTGTTTCAGCATTTTCATCAGGAATTTCAGCATTTTCAATTTGTTTAGATTTAGCAATAGTAGCATCTAAAAAGGGACCTAATGAACCAGTTTCATCAAGAGCAGTAGAAGCATCATCATAAGTAATTTTAGATTCAGTAGTAGTAACAGAACGTGAAGGTTGTGGTGGTGTAACAAACTTACTCATCACAGTTGGAGAGTCAAGAGCAGCAGCGGTACTCAGAGTCGTACCTTTTCTTGTAGTGGATGGCAGTATGGGAAACTTCTTATCAGCAGGTTTTCCCATGATGAATAAATTCCAGCGAACAATATCACACTCAGGTGGGCTTATAAATAAAGCTATGCTCCCCGGCAACGGCGCCAGAAAATAGTCTTGATGACCCACAAGTATAGGGGATCGCAACAGTCTTCGAGGGAAGTAAAACCCAAATTTATTGATTCGACACAAGGGGAGCCAAAGAATATTTATAAGCTTTAACAGATGATTTGTCAGATCAGCTGCACCTGTGAATAGACTTGCTCGGGACAGATTATCAGTAGCAACAGTTTTATAGCAGAGACAGTAGTGAAATAATAGCAGCAGCAGAATTAAGACAGCGATTGTGATTACGGTAGACAGCAGGATTAAAATACTGTAGGCATAGGGACGGATGTACGGGCGTTGCATGGATAAGATAATTCATGTAATATCATAGCATAGACATTTGCAGATAAATAAGATAAAGCATCCAAGTATTTATTAACCATAGGCATGTGTTCCAATTTAGTTGTGCGTGCTCGCAATGAGAAACTTGCACATCATCTTTTGTCCTGCCAGCCCGTTTGCAGCGGGGCCTCTAGGGAAACTACTGGCAATTAAGGTACTCGTTTTAATAAAGTACCGGAGCAAAGCATTAACATTCCGTGAACACATGTAATCCTCACATCACAGCCATTCCCTCCGGTTATCCCAATTGCTGTCACTTTGGGGCCATCGGTTCCGGACAATAATATGTGTATACAACTCATAGATATGATCTAAAACAATAATTATCCTCATGATACAATAACATGTTCAGATCTGAAATCATGGCACTCGGGCCCTAGTGTCAAGCATTAAGCATAACAAGTTGCAACAATGACGTAAAACACCGATAACGGATACTAGGCACCATGCCCTAACGATATTACAGCTATTACATGAATGATCTCATCCAATCCCTACCATCCCCTCAAGCCTACAGCGGTGGATTACTCACACATGGATGGGGGAAACATGGATGGTTGATGGAGAGGCGTTGGCGATGACGATGGCGATGATCCCCTTCGATTCCCCGTCCCGGCAGGGTGCCGGAACAGAGACTTCTGGTCCCCGAACTAGGGTTCGCGGTGGCGGCGGCGTACGGAGATGTTTCTGGCGAAAGTGGATACCCCCCGTGCGTTTTTAGGTCAGGAGGGTCTTATAGCCGAGAGGGGGTCGCGAGGAGGCGACCGAGGCGGTCCCACCTGGTCCTCGCGCGGCCAGGTCCTTGCCGCGCGCGCAGGGGGTGACGCGGCCTCGTCGCTCCCCTCCGTTTGATCTTCGTGGTTCCTGGACTCTTCGGGTGAGAAAACGACTCCCAGGTGTTTTTCGGGGTTTTTCCATAAAGTTGATATTTCTGCACAAAAACGAGACACCAGGGTAATTCTGCTGAAAACAGCGTTAGTCCGTGTTAGTTGCATTCAAAACACACAAATTAGAGGTAAAACAATAGCAAAAGTGTTCGGGAAAGTAGATACGTTTTGGACGTATCAGATATCTACACCGACCACAAGAGTTTGAAATATATCTTCACCCAACGAGAGTTGAACATGAGGCAGCGGAGATGGATAGAATTGATTAAGGATTACGACTTAGACATCCATTATCACCCTGGGAAGGCAAATGTCGTAGCTCATGCCCTTAGTCGACAACCTTGTTCATTCAACGCCATGATCAAGACTCGACAACCAGAGCTTTGGAATGAGCTGGACAAGATGAGTATAGAAGTAGTCAATTATGGAGCCGTAGACCAACTCATGCTAGAACCCACCCTATGGGACCGGATCAAGAAAGCACAGAAGGGTCACGAGAGCATTGAAGGTATCAAGCGAAGGATGGAAGGGGAGGAAGTCCCCGGATTCACTATCGATTTCGAGGGTACTCTCTGGTATGAGGGCCGCATCTGCGTGCCGTCTGATCACGATTTGAAGCAGCTTATCATGAAGGAAGCGCACGAGACTTTATACTCCATCCACCCCGGTGGAACCAAGATGTACCAAGACCTCAAAGAAATTTTTTGGTGGCATGGTATGAAGCGAGAGATTGCTTTCTTCGTCCAGAACTGTGACATTTGTCAAAGAGTCAAGGCCGAGCACCAGCGACCCGCGGGATTACTTCAACCCCTCAAGATACCTGAATGGAAGTGGGATGAAGTCGGCATGGACTTTATCACCGGATTGCCCCGATCCAGTCGTGGGCATGACGCTATTTGGGTCATTGTGGATAGACTCGCCAAGGTTGCTCATTTTCTCCCAGTTAGCACTCGACACCGCTCAGATCAACTTTCAGACCTATATATGTCCCGAATCGCCAGTCTTCATGGAATACCCAAGACCATCGTGTCCGATCGAGGAACCCAATTCACTTCCCGATTCTGGACCAAGCTTCATGAGGAACTCGGGATGAGGCTCTTTTTCAGCACCGCCTACCACTCTCAGACAGGAGGACAAACCGAGAGAGTCAACCAAATTCTAGAAGATATGCTCAGAGCCTGTGTGTTAGCATACGGAGCAAAGTGGGAAGACTGCTTGCCGTTTGCAGAGTTTTCCTACAACAATAGTTATCAGGCCAGTCTGAAGATGGCACCATTTGAGGCTTTGTATAGACGAAAGTGCCGCACCCCTTTAAATTGGTCCCAAACAGGAGATAGCCATGTATTTGGAGTTGATGCCCTGCGGGAAGCTGAAGAGCAAGTTGAACTAATCCGCGACCGTCTTAAGGCCGCCCAATCCAGGCAGAAGAGCTACGCCGATTCCAAGAGGCGTGAGTTGAGTTTCGAAGTTGGAGATATGGTGTACCTCCGAGTGACCCCACTCAAAGGTATGCAACGATTCCACGTCAGAGGAAAGCTCGCCCCTAGGTACATCGGACCTTTCAAGGTTCTCTGCCGACGAGGAGAAGTATCGTACCAGCTGGAGTTGCCACCCCATATGTCCGAATTTCACGACGTGTTCCACGTGTCATTGCTCCGGAAATGCCTGCAAGTTCCCAACGGTACCCACGCATATCAGAAGGTAGATCATCACACCATCGACCTCAAACATGATCTCACATACCGAGAGCGACCACTCCGCGTTCTAGCTGAAGACATCCGTTTGACCCGTCGAAGGAAGATTAAGTTCCTAAAGGTTCAGTGGAGCAACCACTCAGAGGAGGAAGCTACGTGGGAGCGTGAAGATTATCTGGAACGTGAATTTCCTGGTTTCCTTTCCTCTTCAACTCCGGAATCTCGAGGACGAGATTGTCCTAAGGGGGGAAGGTCTGTAACACCCCAATGTTCTTAAGCATAGAATCGTGGTGTTAGGCTAGAATTTCCTGAGAGGTCAAAAGACTTTTTGTGTGTTCTATAAATTCTTGCATGAGTTGCTTTGGTGATCATGTTACCCTTGCTAGATTCACTAGTGTGTTTAATATGGATAACATCATCTTAACAAGCATAACTATCTTAAAAATCTGAATTCTTGTGATCTTCATGTCTGTTAAAACTTAGCAAATCTAGGGCATGTTATTAAGCAATCCTTGAGTGATTTTTGACATGCATTTGAACCAACTTGATCTATGGCATATATACTTTCATACCTTGCCTTAGAAAATCATTGGAGAGCTTGTTAAAGTGTTAAACCAACTAGGTTTTGTGGGCATCAGAGATTAGTGACCATTTAGTTCATTCCCATTCTTTTGCAAATCTTTCTTTTCTTTTTGTGTCATGATTTGGTTTGCTTTGAGAGTACACTTACAACCAGTAGCAACACCACCCTTTTTGGAATCTTGAACAACTTGTTTGAATCATTTTTTAGCATGTTTGTATTTACTTGTTTGAATTTTTTTTTCGGAGGAGATTTAAAACCCAGCCAAACCCTCTCCTCTCTCTCTCTCCCTCCGACTCTCTGGCTTGCAGAAGAAGGAGAACAGCACCCCCCCCCCCCCCCCCCCGACCAGGTCCCACCTGCCAGCCTCTCCCTTACCCCTCTCCTCCACTCACCTTGTTCCTTTTCCAAAACCGACCAATGGAGGCTCACTCCCTCACCTCTCACTGGCCAGGACACGCCTCTCCCGACCAAGCTCACTCTGTCCCCCTCTCCACCGCCCTCCCGAGCCAGTAGACGAAGCCCAGCTCGCTCTCCCTCTCACGGACCCAAGAAAAACCTTAGATTGGCACCGAGGCCATATATCGCGTCCGCGACCCTCTCTGCTCATTTCTCCCCCTCCCTAACGCTCTCACATCCCCCACTCCACCCCCTCCCAAGCCAGACCCTGAGCTCTCGCTCTCGTTTGCCCTGAAGACGAAGAAAAACCCGACGGTTGCCGCCGGCAAGAAACGGCCGTAGCCATCATTTCCCTCCGTCTTTCTCCGCCATTTTTGGCTTCCCGAGCTCGTCTCGTCGAGCTCTATCTCACCCTGCCCTCCCTTTCCTCTTTAGGTGACCGAGTCCGTCGCGTCCGTCCTCGACCCGAGAAGAACACCGCGCCGTCGCCATGGATTCCGACGTCGCATGAAGGAGCTGAGGGCACCGCCGAGTTCGCCGTCGTATTCTCTTCCGACCCCGACCCTTCCCACGTCCGTGCTCGAGCCCTAGGTGAGCACACCGCCACCGCCCGCTTCTCTCTCTCTCTCTGGTTCGCGCCGGTGCCGTCGCGTCGGAGACGACGACCAGGGACCGTAGATCCTCAGATCTACGGCCACCTTTGAACGCGCCCCGGTCGTTGACCGTTTTCCTGAGCGCGCGCGGCGCAGCACACAGTTGGGCCGGACCAGCCCAGGGACTGCTCAGATCCGCGCCGGCCTCGGCCAGATCTGGCCCAAACTCAGCCCGTAGACATTTTTTCCCTAGATCTTAATCTTTTTCAGTTCCTGTTTATTTCATGTGCTTAGAATAAATAATTTGTGCCAGATCTATTTGTGAAAAAGTCTTAGGGTTATTTTTGTGGAGTACCCACGAGTTTTCTCTAACATGCAGCACTGGTTTGACACAAAAATAATTCATAGATTGTGATGTGCTTAAATAATGGTATAATGAGTTTATTTCACTAAAACAGTGATAGCCTGAGCTAGAGTTGTCCAAATTTGTTGAATCAAATTTCTGTTGGTAGATAAAAACATTGCCCATCCATAGAAATTGGTCTTGCATGCAGGAGGTTCTTAAAACAGAAAATATGTTCATTTTAGTTTTATGTACAGTATCATTTGTAGGATTTTTAGCTCCTGTTTTGTAATCCTTTTTTGTGCAAATCCAATTTTCCTAGGTTCCAGTAGGTATTAGGCATATTATGGTAGAAGGGTTTATTTTTTTGATCAATATTTTAATAGTTGTGCATTTTCTCCCAAAACAGCCATTTATTAATTAAAAATATCCCTAAATTATTTCCCTGTTTTTGTTTATGAAAATTGTGTGTACTTTATCAACACACTTAGATTCCAGTAGCTTAACTAAAACATGTTAACTTAAGGGACAATTGCTTCTGTGCCCTGGTTCTCTCTAGTTTATCCGTCTGTGCCATACCTGTGTAGTTTCTCTCGTCTGTGCCCTGGATGGCTCGGAAATCGGCCAAACGCTCCGTTGCCCTCTGGTCAACCGTCACTTGGCCTGACTGGTGGGGTCGGCCTGGCGCGGTTCGGCCTAGCGCGGCTCGGTTGGGATTTCCTGGGGTCGGCTAGTGGGGTCGGCCCTTTGACCTTAAATGTGGGCCCAGCGAAGTGCGTGCACCCCATCCCACCTGCATGCATGCGGCCGTACGTGCGCGTCCATGCCGTTCCACCTGTGCTCGCCGCGACTTCAATGGCGTGCCCCCCTGGCCGGCAAAAAGCTGCCTCGCCGCCTACACTGCCGGACCGGACGCGCATCTGCTCCGCCGTCCTCGCGTCTCTCTTGCCTACTCTATCCTGCTGCAAGATGAGCAGTCTGGAGCCGAATCAATGCCCGGTCGCCATTACTGCCGTCTAGACCGCGACGCCGTCCAGACCGCTCCTAACATTAAAAGGAGCAATCTCCTTGCCCATTGCGCTCACAAATCCCCTCTTTCTCTCATAGACGCCTTCGCCCAGTCCTGTATCTCTCCATGCCTCGTGGTGATGGCAGCTCTACTCCCAGCTCGAACCACCGCCGCCGCCACGTCCCCTATCCTTGGTTTCTTGAGGCGAGCGAGGGAAGCGGCATGGGGAGTGGGCGTGGGCGTGGGCGCGGGGCGTGCGCGTACTCCTCCAAGTTCGAGCAGGAGGCGAGCGAGGGAAGCGGCATGGGACGGGGAGTCTCCAAGGGGCAGGGGCAGGGACAGGGCCATTGCTCCCGATCCCATTCCCTTCATCAATCTGTCCGACGAGTACGACCAGGGTATGGAGTGGACCATGGCCTGGAAGGAGGAGGTCACGGAGGTCCTGGACCCGGGTTTGGCCTGGGCCATGGCCGACCAGAAAGCCATGGACCTGGCCAAGCATTCCGCCGCCGAGCAGCACCGGCTCAGTATCTACTCGGAGAGCAAGGGGAAGAAGGAGGACATGTGGTCGGCATCGAACAGCAACGCCCCAGAAGAGGTCGATGCCAAGGGCAAGGGCAGGGGCAAGGGCAAGGCCGAGTCGGTGGAGGTTTCCGATGACGAGGACGAGTGGTAGTCAATTTTAGTTATTAGTTGCTTTATTAAGGGCAAGTGTGAAGGGGTTCCGGTGCAGAAAACAATAATTTTTCTAGCGTATGAACACCCTAACTAGCCAGGATCTATCTATCTAGTACATGTGATAACGGTGGCGGAACGGGTTACATTACCTCCATGTAGACCGATAGCGGGGATTACGCTCCCGCACAAGCGTTGACGATGAAGTCGTACGTAGCCGACCTCGAGGTCGCGGAGAACTTGCCGCGATGATGTAGACGATGACGCCGGGGTATCGACGAAGACTTGCGTCGACGGGCGTCGGGCGGAAGGTGGCGTGGCGCCGGCAGCCGAGGGGGGGTGGTGCCGGCGGCAGGGCAGCGACAGGGCTGCTGGGTGGGCGAGACGACGTCGCCCAGGCTCCTCAAATGGGGCGCCTCCGAGCACTCGCAAACATACGGAGCTTAACAACAACCCCCGGTCATTCAGATCCAGCTGAAATCGCAGGGGTAGAACTTTTCTGGAATCCCGCAGGGCAACGGCGCCCGACGGTATAGCTTTGGTGGAGAGAGGAGGCAAAACGGGCGGAGAAACAGCTCGGCCGGCCTGCTACAAATTTAATTGTATTTTCCATGAATTAATCCAATTAATATGCCTTGCTATATAAAGGGGGGAGGGGGTGTGCAAACTCCCTAGCTCCCCCATGTGGGACTAAACAAAGGAGAGGGGGGAGGGGGTTCGGCCCAGCATGGGCTGGCCGCACCAGCCATGGGCCCCACCCCCTCCTTGGTGCGGCTCCCCCTAATGGGCCCCAATTGGCCCATTAGGTGGGCTGCCCCCTTTTCCTTTATTTTTAATTAATATTAAATTAATATAAAATACTATTAATTCATAATTAATATATTTACATATAATTTAATCTCCCGTGACTCCGAAACATTTTCCAGACCACCCGAACATCTTTCGGACATTCCTGGAACCATTCCAGACCTTCCCGGAACTCCTTCCGGACCACCGGAACTCTTTCCGGATCATTTCTCTCTCTCCAATAAAATCCTATATTATTCCAGAACCTTCTCCAGGTGTCGTTAAGACCTTAAGTTTGTTACGCTACGGTTCGAGAACACTCCAGACATGGTCGAGACACTCCGCTCACCAATGACCGCCAGGGATACCTGGATGCATATGACGGTCCCTGTGCATTCTACGAATATCGTCGTTGAACCGTAAACATGATATTCATTCCCTTTGTCTCTGCGATACTACCTTGTCCGAGATGTGATCGTAGACATCCAATGCCCTGTTGCATCTCGTTACCGACATAGGTTATTAACTCGTCTGTGATATTACATCTCCATGACCTAGTCATAAGCTGCGCAGCTATATAGATGCAATCTCACCGAGTGGGCCCAGAGTATCTTTCCATTACAAGAATGAACAAATCCCGCTCTTGATCCTTACGTCTCAACATACTCTTTCGGGATACCCAAGATGGACACCGTTATTGTCATGCTATATAAGACACAACGTTTGATGCTCTCAAAGTACCCCTACGAAGTAGCAATAAGCACGGTCTCACGGTCTAAGGAATAAGCTATCATATTACTTATCTATTGCAAATGACAAACATCGTAATACGATCTTGTTGCAATACTTTGCGTATGTCCATCACCTTATTCTGCTAATAAGATGACCCCATTGTCAACCGACGTCATTGTCCTTGATCGGGAATCTCGATCAACTGTTGCCCAATGGACTAGTTCATATAGAGGCTCACTAGGGACTCTGGTTGTCTATGTATCACACGTGTATTAATAATTCCGATTAATACAGTTATAGCATAATACAAAAAACCTATTATAAACTTATGAGATAATGCAATAAATACTACTTATTTATTTGCCTCTAGGGCATATCTCCTTCAGTCTCCCACTTGCACTAGAGTACAAATAAACTAGCTGCATTTTACTTCATCAAAAACCCCTTATCAAATAAGTGTTATATGATAATGCTTGCTTGTGGAAGAGTGTTACTCTGACAATCTGTACAATACATAATTGTGCGTTCTTTTGCGATCCATTGATATCAACTTGTTTGATACCAACATGTTATCCAATAACACATATACAAATACCGTAACTAAGTGAGACTTCTGTTTCCCAGCGCTTACTCTGATTCTGTTAACCAGATAATTGCCTTGAAAACACACTCAGTCATAGAGAGCTCCTTGTAACAATTACAACCTCGCGATATCTATATATACTTTCACACCTATGTAGAAGACTTGACATTCTTATGTCAATCTAAAAACTAATACACTTCTACTTCCAGTAAATTCTAAATTTACTTTCACAACTGTTCTTCTTCTAAGAACATCGGTCATATTTCATCGAGCAGACAATATGGTTTCTGTATGATGTCTAATATCACATAATAGACCAACATGTCATACAACCACTATTACCGTGTATCATTACTCTTAATGATTAATTGGATTTCCAAGGACCATCCTTTGGATTTAATCTATTCTGACTCCTCAGATATAATCCAAAGACAACTCGACTAACTATTTAAAATTCCCGTTCTATTCCAAATAGACACTAACTTTTAAATAGTTTCACAACTTCATTAATTCTACTGGTACAATTCACAATGTGTCATTTACACAAGATGAATTCGGCTCCCACTCAAATTATGTCTCCACACATTTGAGAACACGAGCTCCCACTCAAATTATGTCTCCTACATATTTGAGGTTCTAAGCTCCCACTCAAAAATATGTCCTTTACATATTCTACCTGAGTGAACTAACTTTGACTCCCACTTAAATTCATAATTTATTTCGACATTTTGGTCAAACCAAAATCATTGATCTCTTATCAATTCGAATTCAATACAAACTACAGTATTCCATTAATACAAATCCCACAGACTTCAAGCATGTCTACATCAATGTAGTCAACAAATTTGATCTTGTCCAAGACACATTTCTTGACAAAATATGCTTTCACGTCTTTCTTATAGTTACATTTCTCATATAACACTTTATATGATGATCAAGAAATCTTATTTCTCCAAAAGGAATTATAGCAACATTTACTGTTTCAATCCTTTCTAAATGTAACTTGGATTTTCAGGCTCAAAAGCCTTTGTTCGTATTCTGATATTTTCTCAACTTTCTTTGTATTCATAAGGTGCACCTTGATCTGTGAACAAGATCTGAAACACTTAATATTATGCTGTGACCTGACAGCAATATTAAATATAACAGCACTTTATTTTAGAAGCTTCTTTCATGAAAATATTATGATCTTCACGAAGAGGACTGCAAGCAGAAAACAATTTTCTAGTCTCCTTCACTCTTAATCATCAAATTTTCATTTGTAGACATATATCTTTTGGAACACTTTCCAATATTCTACTTTTATGAACATAGGTCTGACACCTTATTTCAAGCTTCTGATTTTATTCCATTAACCATAATTCGAAAAATCATATTTTCCTCGGAATTACATAGACAACAATACAAGTTTTGTTTCTATTGGGTTTTGGAATACACTCTCATCCAATGTGAGTGATCTACAAAGAACTATTCGTGTATATTCTGAATTATCGCATAATCCTCTATATAACGACACTATTGTCGATCTCACGAATTACCGTTGAAAAACATCTATTTTCTAAAGCGGACATCGACTATAATGTTTCGAACATATTAAGAGATTCTAAGACTGATTCTGAAAGACCACACTTTATCTAAAATAGAGTATGATTATAATACTTCACATATCACCATATATGATATTATAATATTGTGAAACGAATTTCCACAAGTCTTTTGCGTTGAAACCATAATTCAAAAATATTGCCCTTTTGATCGAATCTTGCGAATACGATATTCACAAATCTTTCTTCTGAAAAACCCCATTTGATCTTTTATCAAATAAATTTCAGACTCATGATTTATTATGCAAATACACTTATTTACCAATAATCATAGAAGAATTCGGATCAAGGAAAATTCACCATATAATTAATTTAACAATCATCCGATATGACTCTTAATTAATTCCCTTTCGTATTGACACTTCAATACTAATTTCAAACTCAATCAATTCGGCACATGTAATACTTAAATAGATCAAAAGTATCTATTACTTCTTACATTGCCTTTATGATGAAATTCAATGGTGTTTGTTCTAGTAACAAAAACTTTTATTCCCTGGACACATAATTTTATCATTCCCACTATTATAAATGTATATCATACGCATAATGTAATTGAGATGTGATACAAATTACTCATAATATAAAACAACTGCTTTGTTTCATAACATAAAACAACTGATTTGTTTTATATGAATAACTATGTCTTGTAACATTCAAGACACCAAACTAGATCACACTCTCACTATTACAAAAATGTCTTATCAAAAACTATTGATGATAACTAATATGATATCTCGAGGACGTGAGCACTGCTGGCCATCAACTTCCTTGCTTGCCATCATTTGTGCACTGTCACGTCACCCATCGCGTATACTTGTGATGATCAGGGACTGTTTCATAAACAGAACAAGTATTAAATACTTTTCATCAAGTATGAGAAGAATACATTTATATCTTCGTATATCAAATATACCCGTAGCGTCGAAGAACTCTTCTTCGATGGAATCAACTTTTAGAGATTTGAACTAGTTCACGAACGTGAAGAAGCTCATCGTGTCTCTATAGCATATTCACGCACATGCTCTTCATAGCTAGGAGGTAGAGATACAAGCGCAATCTCTATTGCACTAGAGTCCGCTATCTAGAAATCGTAGATATTCGTAAGCCTGAAGTAGATGTCATACAACTTCTTCAAATGAGTCTCCAGACAGGTATGCTCCTCCATGTGAATGGTCCGGAACTTTCTAAGCTGTCTGAATTGCTCAAGACTCAATTCATCTTTGAAGTGTCCTTTGATCGCATCAATCATGACATATGGCTCCATGTGTTGAAACAACTTTCAACTCTGGTGCTAGGCATACGCTCATGACGACCTCCACTTCTATGAAAATATCATGATGCTTACGGAACTCATCATCTTCCTCCTTGCTAGCAGAATCACCTGGTCTATCTCCTAACTTATGTTCTAGGACATATAGGATGTTTGTTGTGTTGGAGAATGTTTCTAAAACCATTGTACCATCTGATGAAGTTGGACCCGTCGGCTTCTAAGTTGGAAACCGAACTCCTAAGGAAGTAACCGAAGCATAGTTCCGTCGTCTACAGATATGATCGCAAAAGAGGTAAGGTAAAGTTTATAATATATGTGAGTTTTAGTTTTATAATCATATTATCAAACACACTCCACTAAAATTATTATCCCTAAAATAATAATAGCGATTACACGACCCCCATCCACTATACCACCCCCGATCGTCACGGCCGGCGGCACAGCTTCAAAGGTGGACATAAAATGTCGATCACAACAACTATGTGACTCATGCTCGATCTTTCGATCTTCCCGTGTTCCGGGGCCATATCTGCATATGCTAGGCTCGCCAATCAAACCTCGAAGACCCTGCGCGTGCAACATGGCTTACACCCACTGTATGCGAACGACGATATGTCTGACACCCGATCGTCACGGCCTGCCTCATAACGTAGAACTTTCTTGGTGGTGCGCAACGAGGGAGAACACACTTTTGGTATTTGTTAGGGATCATCCTATTTAAGTTGCTACCGTTGTATATCTAACATATAAGCAATCAACAGGATGCACACACAACAGCACACAATAATGATGCAATGAAGTGCGATGTGACATGGTCGATGCGCCTGGACCTCCATGGCGCCATGTGCCTGGCCCTGGGCGCCCCGGCATGGCTCCGAGTCTACGGTGCCCTCCATTACCTCCGACAGTACGAGTAATATCAAACTTACCGTAACCATGTCACATAAAATAACGCCTCTGCAAAACAAAGTTAGACGCCTCTACCTTTATTTAGTTTTGCAAGTTTTACGTGGCATATAGGCTTATTCGTAAGAGAACCGTTTCCCTACCTACGAACTTTGTGCCACAACGTCGATCGTATAATTGCATGTTTAAGCATCCCTTTCGGGCCCTCCATTGAAAATGCTTTGCCGACTAAAGAGAGAGAAACAGACACCCGCCAGCCACAGATACGGTGCAAGCCGTATGTCAGTAGTGGAACCAGTCTCGCGTAAGAGTACGCGTAAAGTCGGTCCGGGCCGCTTCATCAACTCAATACCGAAGGCATCGCAAGTGCACGCTAGAGGGTAGCAAATATAAGAAAGACGTCCTCATTCAACATGAGTTCTAACCGTACCAGCAGTACTACGCATAGATCGGCTCTGATACCACTGAAGGGGTTCCGGTGCAGAAAACAATAATTTTTCTAGCGTATGAACACCCTAACTAGCCAGGATCTATCTATCTAGTACATGTGATAACGGTGGCGGAACGGGTTACATTACCTCCATGTAGACCGATAGCGGGGATTACGCTCCCGCACAAGCGTTGACGATGAAGTCGTACGTAGCCGACCTCGAGGTCGCGGAGAACTTGCCGCGATGATGTAGACGATGACGCCGGGGTATCGACGAAGACTTGCGTCGACGGGCGTCGGGCGGAAGGTGGCGTGGCGCCGGCAGCCGAGGGGGGGTGGTGCCGGCGGCAGGGCAGCGACAGGGCTGCTGGGTGGGCGAGACGACGTCGCCCAGGCTCCTCAAATGGGGCGCCTCCGAGCACTCGCAAACATACGGAGCTTAACAACAACCCCCGGTCATTCAGATCCAGCTGAAATCGCAGGGGTAGAACTTTTCTGGAATCCCGCAGGGCAACGGCGCCCGACGGTATAGCTTTGGTGGAGAGAGGAGGCAAAACGGGCGGAGAAACAGCTCGGCCGGCCTGCTACAAATTTAATTGTATTTTCCATGAATTAATCCAATTAATATGCCTTGCTATATAAAGGGGGGAGGGGGTGTGCAAACTCCCTAGCTCCCCCATGTGGGACTAAACAAAGGAGAGGGGGGAGGGGGTTCGGCCCAGCATGGGCTGGCCGCACCAGCCATGGGCCCCACCCCCTCCTTGGTGCGGCTCCCCCTAATGGGCCCCAATTGGCCCATTAGGTGGGCTGCCCCCTTTTCCTTTATTTTTAATTAATATTAAATTAATATAAAATACTATTAATTCATAATTAATATATTTACATATAATTTAATCTCCCGTGACTCCGAAACATTTTCCGGACCACCCGAACATCTTTCGGACATTCCTGGAACCATTCCAGACCTTCCCGGAACTCCTTCCGGACCACCGGAACTCTTTCCGGATCATTTCTCTCTCTCCAATAAAATCCTATATTATTCCAGAACCTTCTCCAGGTGTCGTTAAGACCTTAAGTTTGTTACGCTACGGTTCGAGAACACTCCAGACATGGTCGAGACACTCCGCTCACCAATGACCGCCAGGGATACCTGGATGCATATGACGGTCCCTGTGCATTCTACGAATATCGTCGTTGAACCGTAAACATGATATTCATTCCCTTTGTCTCTGCGATACTACCTTGTCCGAGATGTGATCGTAGACATCCAATGCCCTGTTGCATCTCGTTACCGACATAGGTTATTAACTCGTCTGTGATATTACATCTCCATGACCTAGTCATAAGCTGCGCAGCTATATAGATGCAATCTCACCGAGTGGGCCCAGAGTATCTTTCCATTACAAGAATGAACAAATCCCGCTCTTGATCCTTACGTCTCAACATACTCTTTCGGGATACCCAAGATGGACACCGTTATTGTCATGCTATATAAGACACAACGTTTGATGCTCTCAAAGTACCCCTACGAAGTAGCAATAAGCACGGTCTCACGGTCTAAGGAATAAGCTATCATATTACTTATCTATTGCAAATGACAAACATCGTAATACGATCTTGTTGCAATACTTTGCGTATGTCCATCACCTTATTCTGCTAATAAGATGACCCCATTGTCAACCGACGTCATTGTCCTTGATCGGGAATCTCGATCAACTGTTGCCCAATGGACTAGTTCATATAGAGGCTCACTAGGGACTCTGGTTGTCTATGTATCACACGTGTATTAATAATTCCGATTAATACAGTTATAGCATAATACAAAAAACCTATTATAAACTTATGAGATAATGCAATAAATACTACTTATTTATTTGCCTCTAGGGCATATCTCCTTCAAAGTGCCAATTTAGTTATTAGTTGTTGATCTATTTTATAATTTAGCAAGGGCAAGTCCATTTTGTACTACCATGAAATTTGGCAATGGCCTTGTGCTTGACGTTTCCAATTGTGTGTGTAAATCCACTTCAGTTTGCAAAGTTTGCTTAGAAATGGGGCCGTTTACCCTTCATTTGGAGCTCATTTGAAACACATTTTTCAGCGAGTCCACCATTTTTGCTTACAAATGGGGCCGTTTACCCTACCTTTAGAGCTCATTTGAAACACATTTTTCAGCGAGTCCATAATTTTTGCTTATAAATGGGGCCTTTTACCCTACCTTTGGAGCTCATTTGAAACAAATTTTACAGCGAGTCCACCATTTTTGCTTAGAAACGGGGCCGTTAACCCTACCTTTGGAGCTCATTTGAAACACATTTTTCAGCGAGTCCACCATTTTTGCTTAGAAACGGGGCCGTTTACCCTACCTTTGGAGCTCATTTGAAACACATTTTTCAGCGAGTCCAAGCTCATTTGAAAATTTATATGGATTCAAGATAGATTTGAGCAAGCTCATGGCTATCCCCATTTGGTTTGCCAAAATCCCCATTTAAGTTACGATGATGGGTAACAGCCAAAATCCGCATTTGGTGTGCCAAAATACACATTTTGTGTTACTGAGGCAAATGGGGGTGGGCGAGCCAAAATCCCCGTTGGGTCCGCCGTGGTCCACTCGTCAGCGGGTGTACAGACCTTGTCCTACGCGCGCGTCCAATCAGATCACAGAATGAGCTTCTCGCGGATCGCCCTGAGTCTGCGTGCAGATTCCTTCTATAGCAAATCGGACGGCTGCAGTTTAACCGACATTTGAAATGAGCTTCAAATATTAAAAAAATCAAAAAAAGGAAAATCATGCGCACATAGTCGTATTATGTCATATACTAACGCAAGTTGAAAAACATGGTCTACATACATTCAAAAGGAGAAGGGCATGGATCTCATGTGATATTGCATAACTCAAACTATGAGGTCTAAGGTTAGAGAGAAGTGGTTTTGGAATTGCAACATGAAATTTTCAAAAACCTCACAAAAGCTTCATTTTGGAGTGACTAAGAAGGATCCATGCTTAGTTTTTCATTTTCATGTTTTAAACTTGTTTAAATGTTAGTCAAACTTAGGTTTGACCGAATTTGAAATAACCATAATAAATTCAAAAATTATCGAAAAATTGAAAAACCGATGCACATAGTCTTCATATGTCATATATTAACGATTCAAGTTGGAAAACATGGTCTACATACATTCAAAATTAGAAGGGCATGTATCTCATGTAATATCGCAAAACTCAAACGATGAGGTCTAAGGTTAGAGAGAAGTGGTTTTGGAATTGCAACATGAAATTTTCAAAAACCTCACAAAAGCTTCATTTTGGAGTGACTAAGAACGATCCATGCTTAGTTTTTCATTTTCATTTTTTAAACTTGTTTAAATGTTGGTCAAACTAAGGTTTGACCAAATTTGAAATAACCATAATAAATTCAAAAATTATCGAAAAATTGAAAAATCGATGCACATAGTCTTCATATGTCATATACTAACGACTCAAGTTAAAAAACGTGGTCTACATACATTCAAAATTAGAAGGGCATGTATCTCATGTGATATCGCAAAACTTAAACGATGAGGTCTAAGGCTAGAGAGAAGTGGTTTTGGAATTGCAACATGGTAATTTCAAAATACTCACGAAAGTATCATTTTGGAGTGACTAAGAATGGTCTAGGCTTAGTTCGCGCCCAAATGTGCGCCAGTGCGCTCCCGGAGCACGCCGTGGCGCGTCCGGAGCACGCCATGGCGCGTCCAGAGTGCGCACTTAAGGTGTTCGACAGAAGTACAATAACAAATATTACAAACGATTCAAGTTGATAAAAAAGGTCTACACACGTTCAGATCGCGTAACTACACAGAGCGCCCATTGTGGGTGCCAGTTCACGTCCAGTTCGTGTCCAGATTGCGCTTGGTGTGTTGACGCGGATGCACCGATACGTGTAGTTCACGTCCAGTTCGTGTCCGGATATTTGCACGTAAAAAGAAAATTAATCGTGTTAGTTCTCGCAAAAAATGATTCTGATACGTGTAGATGTCTCACAGCGTCTCCAACTGCATTAACTTGGACCAGAACGACAACGCGCGTCAACTGTTCGACACTTGTACTCGACACGTCTAGGGGCACCAGATGACTTGGTAAACATTTACAGGCATGTCAGTTCGACTAGACGTGAAGCGCGGTCACACGATGTCATCATTGCGAATATAATCTGTAAATTGTGTTGTCATGTTACACTGCGTTGGCAAGAAAACGAAGCGATGCGCCTGTTCGGTGCCCCAAGCAGTTATCGATTTACGCGCCGGCGGCAGTGAATTCATCACTATCCCTTCACAAATAAAATCCCCAATCCCATTGCATTGCGGTTCACTCGCTCTTCTCTCCATTCTCAGTTCTCTCTTCTCTCCAAAAAAAACCAACCACCCCTTCTCTCCAACTACAATGGATCCGTGGTGGCAGAATGAAGCCATCCCGAGCGACTCGGACGGCGAGGGGAACCCGTTCCCCTGGTGGGAGGTGGGCAACGGGCACGCCGGCGGCTCCGGCACCGACGACGACGGCGAGGGCGACGACGACGAGCAGAGCCAGGGCGGCGACTCCGACCCCGACGACTCCGATCCCGACTCCGACGACGACGACCACGACGGGTCCGAGGAGGAGGACTCGGACCCGGAGTTGTCGAAGGGCGGCCAGGAGGAGGAGGACGACGCCGACGACGAGGAGGAGGAGGAGGAGGCGGAGGAGGAGGATGATGACTCCGACGACGACGACGACGACGAACCGCCAGCCAAGAAGCGGCGGATGTAGGAGGCCGTCGATCGTCGTAGTAGCAGTAGCAGTGCATTAGTTGCACTGCTACTGATTAGTAGTAGTATTAGGCCGCCGCCGGCATAGTAGCAGTGTTGCATGCATTGTAATCTTTTGTAATTGTTAATATAATCCAAATATAATCCTATTCGAGTTATAAATCGAGTTTCAATTAGTAGTAGCAGTTTAAATTCGAGTTATAAATCGAGTTTCAGTTTTCAAATCGAGTTATGAATCATATTATAAATCAATTCGAGTTATAAATCGAGTTTCAGTTTTCAAATCGAGTTACGAATCCTATTATAAATCAATTCGAGTTATAAATCGAGTTTCAATTAGTAGTAGCAGTTTCAATTAGTAATAGCAGTTTCACTAAACAACGACGTACTAATCAACGAATTGTCAGTTATTTAAGTGTTAATTCAGTTAATTCGGTGTTAATTCAGTCAATTCGGTGTTAACGACGTGTTAATTGGGGCGGAGATACCCAACCTGGGCGTCAGACTCGTCCCTTCCTGTCCCCACTTGAGGACCCAGGCCGACCCCACCAGTCAGGCCGAGCCGAGCCGCGGCTGGCCGACCCCACCGGTTAAAGAAGGTTGACCAGAGGAAAACGGAGCGTTTGGGCGATATGCGAGCCAGCCAGGGCACAGACGAGAGAAACTACGCGGGTATGGCACAAACGGATAAACTAGAGAGAACCGGGCACAGAAGCAATTTTCCCTTAACTTAATTTGAAAACTTTATTTGTGTGGTAATGTCTTGCTTAAATATTTTTAGCATAGTACACTTGGAACCCTAAAAATGTCATCTAGTGTTTTTATGTGCCTTGTTTGTGTTTGGGTGAATTGTGTTAAATGTTTATCCAGTAGATGTTTTGGTTGTGAAATGCTTGTTGTTTGCTCGTTTAGTTCAGATTGTTGTCAACACGCATTTTAAGATTTACGTTAGCTTCGTTTATCTTTCATATTGCGATAGAACCGCAAGCAAAGGAGGAGCAGTACGAGGTAGCTGAGCACATCTACGAAGAAGAGCAAGACCAGGGACAGTACGCTGAGCAAGGCAAGCCACCTCACCTCTATAATGAAACCCATTATTTTATCAAGCGTGTTTTGTTTTCAAAATAAAATAATGCATGTTTTACTTCTTTTGTGGTACTTTGCCACCCAAAAACTATTTTACAAAATATTGTTTGGCCAAAGTTATATGCTAGATTATAATAGGTGTTACAAAAATAAGTATTCACTTTAGGAGCCTTGTTGTTGAAGGCTCTATAAAGAAAATCATATTTTTCTAGTAGTATATCTGTATATTCTTCTCTCAAAATCTTAGGATGGGAGCCTGGTTTTGACAAAATGTTTTCGGAAGAAAAACCCGAGTTGCTGGGAGCAATCGGCGAGCAAGTGTCTTATAAAACCCGAGTTGCTGGCAGCAATCGGAGATGTTTACAAAAACCCGAGCTGTTGGGAACAGTCGGAGGTGGAGATGTTTTTGAAAAACAAAGTGTGACCCTAGCTGCCGCCCGAACAACAACCCGTGAAACCACATTACCTGACATGGGTAGGGCTTAGCCGGAAGCTTGTCTGTTTTAGTATTGGGGCTCTCATACTTTCTATAGAGGCAGGGCCCTTGAAGCCGGGTTGCCGTCTGGACGAGGCAATACACATGTGGGAGGATCCGCGCCGGACGATTACGGCGGGTCTCCCGACGTGGCGGTGTGGCGTCCTAAGAAAGACCAGGGGTCTAGTGGAGCACACGGTGCCGGGGAGAGCAAACCCACCGGGAGGCCCCGATACTAGGGTGGACATAGTGGAAAGCTTTGATCTGGTTATCCGGACCCCCGCTTACGGTCGTATGACGGGCCGTGGCAGACACGGCGGAATGGCCGTTTGGTGTGGGTAAAGTGCGCAACCTCTGCAGAGTGTACATCTATTCGAATAGCCGTGTCCGCGGTCATGGACGGTTGGAAAGGTCCCACTAGGCATGCTGTTTGTTTTATGTTTTCGAAAAGAAAATGTTTTCGGAGGAAACAAGGAAGCATCAAGGAGGTACCTGGGAGGTACGGAATTGGGAGAAGATGGTTGGTCTCGGGGAGGCAATCAGTCCGATCTCAAGGAGGAAAAAAAAAGGGTATCCCCATCCTCGTGTCTTTGAAAGGTTTTATAAAAGTGTTTCCAAAAACATGGAAATAGTACATGCTATTTCTACAAGTTTTCTTCAACAAAGATACAGAGATGTCGTAATCTCTATATCGAAAGCATCTTTGCGAAAACTAAACCCTATAGTTGTAAATAGCAGCTATCCCAGTTTTCGAAAATTCTTTTAATGCATTACCATGAAAACTTAAGTCTTGAGGTGGTATTGCGAGTATGTAATTGTACTCATATGGCTGTGTACCTGGGTATTCAAACGTCCAGATTACAATGAAGAGGCCTTCACCGAAGAGGAGGAGTATGGCGCCGACTATGATGCCTAGCTGTCACCGGTGAACTGCACTTGTGGGAAGGTGTCTGTTGGTGACGAGGGCCGACGCTAGCCACGAGCTTCCGTTGTATCTTAGTTAATTCCGTCCTGCGCGGCGATGAACTTCAGACTTGGTCATGTGACCACTTTGTGTTGTAAGACTTTTATTCGTACGACTTGAATGATGTAAGACTTTGATACCCTGTTGGTTATGTGATTGTGATGCATTGATCTCTGGGATCGTGATCTATTACATAACGTGGACATCTCAGATTCCGGTCCGAGGGGTCCTTACAATCACACCCAGGTGAACTTATAAATAAAGCTATGCTCCCCGGCAACGGCGCCAGAAAATAGTCTTGATGACCCACAAGTATAGGGGATCGCAACAGTCTTCGAGGGAAGTAAAATCCAAATTTATTGATTCGACACAAGGGTAGCCAAAGGATATTTATAAGCATTAACAGATGAATTGTCAGTTCAGCTGCACCTGTGAATAGACTTGCTCGAGACAGATTATCAGTAGCAACAATTTTATAGCAGTAGCAGTAGTGAAATAATAGCAGCAGTAGAATAAAGACAGCAGTAGTGATTATAGTAGACATCAGGATTAAAATACTGTAGGCATAGGGACGGATGTAGGGGCGTTGCATGGATAAGATAATTCATGTAATAACAAGACACAGACATTTGCAGATAAATAAGATAAAGCATCCAAGTATTAATTGACCATAGGCATGTGTTTCTATTTAGTTGTGCGTGCTCGCAATGAGAAACTTGCACATCATCTTTTGTCCTACCAGCCCGTTCGCAGCGGGGCCTGAAGGGAAACTACTGGTAATTAAGGTACTCCTTTTAATAAAGTATCGGAGCAAAGCATTAACACTCCGTGAACACATGTGATCCTCACATCACAGCCATCCCCTCCGGTTGTCCCAATTGCTGTCACTTTGGGGCCTCGAATTCGGACAATAATATGTGCATACAACTTGTAGATATGATCTTAAAACAATAATTATCCTCATGATACAATAACATGTTCAGATCTGAAATCATGGCACTCGGCCCTAGTGACAAGCATTAAGCATAACAAGTTGCAACAATGACATAAAACAACGATAACGGATACTAGGCACCATGTCCTAATGATATTACAACTATTACATGAACTATCTCATCCAATCCCTACCATCCCCTCAAGCCTACAGCGGTGGATTACTCACACATGGATGGGGAAACATGGATGGTTGATGGAGAAGTGGTGGCGATGACGATGGCGATGATCTCCTTCGAATCCCCGTCCCGGCGGAGTGCCGGAACAGGAACTTCTGGTCCCCGAATTGAGTTTCGAGGAGGCGGCGGCGCACGGATGTGTTTCTGGGAAAAGTGATCGGGGGCCTCTTATTTTTAGGTCTGAGGTACCTTATATCCGAGAGGGGGGCGCGAGGGTGTGGCCGAGTCGGCCACACCATATGGAGGCGCGGCCAGGAGCCTGTCGCGCCACCACGTGGTGTGGGCGGCTCGCTGCCCCCCTCCGTCTCATATTCTGGCTCCGTGGCTTTTCTGGCAAAATAGGGACTTTGGCATATTTTCTGGTATTTTTCCCTAAAGTTGAATTTCTGCACAAAAACGAGACACCAGGGCAATTCTGCTGAAAACAGCGTTAGTCCGTGTTAGTTGCATTCAAAACACACAAATTAGAGGCAAAACAATAGCAAAATTGTTCGGGAAAGTAGATACGTTTTGGACGTATCACCTCCTCGAAACTCAATTTGAGTACCAGAAGTTCTTGTTCCGGCACTCCGCCAGGACGGGGAATCGAAGGGGATCATCGCCATCGTCATCACCAACGCCTCTCCATCAACCATCATCGTTTCCCCCATCCATGTGTGAGTAATTCCCCGCTGTAGGCTTGAGGGGATGGTAGGGATTGGATGAGATCGTTCATGTAATAGCTGTAATATCATTAGGGCATGGTGCCTAGTATCCGTTTTTGGTGTTTTACGTCATTGTTGCAACTTGTTATACTTAATGCTTGTCACTAGGGCCTGAGTGTCATGATTTCAGATCTGAACATGTTATTGTATCATGAGGATAATCAATGTTTAAAGATCATATCTACAAGTTGTATGCAGATATTATTGTCCGGAACCTGAGGCCCCAAAGTGACAATAATTGGTACAACCGGAGGGGATGGCTGTGATGTGAGGATCACATGTGTTCACGGAGTGTTAATGCTTTACTCCGGTACTTTATTAAAAAAGGAGTACATTAATTACCAGTAGTTTCTATTGAGGCCCCGCTGCAAACGGGCTGGTAGGACAAAAGATGATGTGCAAGTTTCTCATTGCGAGCACGCACAACTAAATAGGAACACATGCCTATGGTCAATTAATACTTGGATGATTTATCTTATTTATCTGCAAATTCCTATGTCTTGATTATTATATGAATTATCTTATCCATGCAACGCCCGTACATCCGTCCCTATGTCTACAGTATTTTAATACTGCTGTCGACTATAATCACTACTGATGTCTTTATTTCACTGCTGCTATTATTTCACTATTGTCACTGCTATAAAACTGTTGCTACTGATAATCTGTCTCGAGCATGTCTATTCACAGGTGCAGCTGAACTGACAATTCATCTGTTAAGTTTATAAATATTCTTTGACTCCCCTTGTGTCGAATCAATAAATTTGGGTTTTACTTCACTCGAAAACTGTTGCGATCCCCTATACTTGTGGATCATCAAGACTATTTTCTGGCGCCGTTGCCGGGGAGCATAGCTTTATTTATAAGTTCACCTGAGTGTGATATTGTTCGCTGCAATTTATTCACCATGGGAAGAGCTCGTGATGACAAGGTCCATGTAATACCATCCACTATAAGAAAACGTACAACTCTGAGTACCGCTGCTGCTCTTGATTCACCGTCTGTTTTAAATAAACTTATTACACCACCACAAACTATACGCTCTGTTACTCCTGCTAAATCTGAAACTACTTATGATGATGCTTCTCGTTCAACAAGTCCGTCGGATCTAGTTCAGTAGAGCTTCGTTGTCCAGCACTAAGAAACTACTAGCGTATATGAAGGTGGAAATCTCAACACATGAGAGAGAGAGATATAGAGAGAGAGATTAGATCTCAATCTAAAGGGAGAGAAAACCTCAAAAACCTCGTAGATTAATTCCCAACTCTATGTTTCTCCAAAGGGAGGAATTTGAGTTTTTTGTGTGTCTCCAAAGGGAGGGGTTGGGGGAGTTTACAAAGAGGGAGGGGTTGGGTACAGTTTCCCATTTATTTTCAAAAAACGAAGTTTCAAAACTAAATATCTTTAGAATAATTTGTCCAAATTAGAACCTTTTCACTTTTAAACTTTTTGCGTCGAGATTTTGAAAACTAGATCCGATTGGTAGGTTTTGATCAACTTTTTTACTCCCAAAAGTTGAATGCATGCACCCCGGGTGTGTCAATGTACCTGTGCTTCGAGATCCCAGTCTACGTTTCTACTTCACGCGAGCATTTTTTTGTACTTCGGATTTATATATTTTTGTACTTTGGATTTCAGTATTTTTGTACTTTATGGTTTTTGTACTTTGTACTTCGGAAATTTTGTATTTCGTGTTATTCTTGTACGCTGTCTTTCGTGTACTTAGTACACCGTCTTTTGTATATTTTGTACTCCGTATTGTGTAATTTGTACTCCATATTTTTGTATTTCCAGATTTTGTACTTTAGAACTATTGTACTATGTACTCAACTTTTCATGTACTCGTCTATTTTTGTGGCCATATATGCAATCTCCCTCTCGCTCAATCTCTTACACGTATCCTCAGCAGCTGTACTCCCTTCGTTCTTTTTTACTCCATATATTAGATTTTTCTTAAGTCAAACTCACTAAAAGTTGACCAATTTTATAGGTAAAAAATATCAACATTTGTAGTATCAAACCATATCATTCAATTCACAATGCAATATAGTATTATTATATCCATTTGGTATTAGGGATGTTGGTATTTTGTTTTACAAACTTAGTCAAACGAGACATTTGACTTAAGACAATCCTAATATGCCGAGTAAACATAAACGGAGGGAGTACGTACTCCTTGCATACACACGTGAACGCTCTTTGTCAGCCCTCATGCGTGCTCTCGAGTGTATGGCTCTGCTCCCCCGTGTCGCTACTGCTTCTGCGTACGAGCGCCACGTGTGGGATTCATGCTCGCTAGCTTCCGCGTGCTGCGGACAAATCGTCCTCTCAGAAGGTCTCGACACATGGGTGGGCCGGGATTTGAAGGGAACATCCTAGGGGTCCAAAATTCCCACATGGTCAAACTACAACAAACCCTTCCATTCCATGCGGATTTCACGCCTCCAGCGATCACTCATGGATCGACAATGAATGATGCGAGCAGGCAATTGATAGGGAAAGACGGGGATGGGTGATTGCAAAGGGTTCACCCGATCCCCACAATTCCCCGGTCCTTTGGGGCTGAAAATCCCTACATACCAAACAAGGTCTTAGTGGTATACCCAGTACGCTCTTCCGACAAATACCGCTTCTTGATCAGGGTCTCTAATGTTTTATATTTTCTGGACAATATTAGTATTGCGGTCGATCAGGACATGACCATAGTGCAAGCACTCTAGTAAGCAAAGCCAGCCTTTATAAACATCTTGGTCTAAAATCTATTTAATATAAATCAACCCATAGAAATCCACGTGCTACTCCCTCCATTCTACAATATGGAGTATGCTATAGGTGTTATGCATGTTGTCTAAATTCGCAATAAAATAAGTATGCACATATACTAAAATGTGTCTAGAACTCTAGATACATATGTGTTGTACTCCCTCCGTTCCGAATTAATTGACTCAGATTTAGTACAAATTGAACTAAATCTGAATCAATTAATTTAGAACGGAGTGAGTACATGTGAATGTGAAAAAAAAAAGTTAAAACATCTTATATATTATGAATCGGAGGGAGCATTTGCCAGTTTTGTATCTTGTATGGTAGACCAATTTTCTAAGTGCGAATACAAGCATCGGAATGCAATTTCTATACCGTTGATTGGACTCCATCCGATGTCTTTGGACAACGGGGTTGGCAGCAAGATTTTCGTACACAAATCCTCTCCTATGCCTCACTCGAGTCCATAAGTAGTACGATTGCTTTCCTTTTCAGAAACATAGTTGTTGTCCAGGAGCAATTTGCTACAGTTACCATGAGCCACAACCCAACATGGGTTTGACCTATTGAGATCCTGTACTACAGAACCCACACAGAGAAGTAAATCTACAGCAATGGTCAAAATAAATTTATGTGTATCATTTTGCCTGTAGACTAATGACAATGTACGAAGTGCACAATTATTTATTCTCCCTACCTTACCTTGTTAGCTCTTCTACTTTATATGAAACTAGCAAGGTGGCCCTCGCAAATGCGAGGGCATAGTCTTCAGGGTGTTTAATCTGCTTACAATTAAATTTATTATGTCATAGATATGGAAACCTAAAATTCTAAGCCAATAGTCTTTCTAGCTATCACAAAAATTATATGAGCGAAAACATCGCACATGTAGAGAATTTTTTTTTGAATCAGTTCAATGTATGAAGAATAAATTACTACTACCTCCGTTCCAAAATAAATGTCGCGGAGATAGGCATGCCATAGTACAAAGTTAGTTTACACTCACGACATTTTTTATGGATCAGAGGAGTATGACGTTTCCGAATAATACCACGTCACATATTTCAAAATTCTTTTTTGAACCGTATGATTGCTACTTCTATATATTTCTTCTATCCTTCCTCTTATCCCCTGCTATTTAATGGATATATTCTACTCTTCCATTGACACATGACCCAGTTGCATGGAACATTGTTTCATATAACATGTTGATGTTAACACTACTTGATGTCTTAAATAATCTTTTAAATCCCATTTCACACCCAACTTACCCTCAATGTTTATTTGCACCCCGAGTATTACAATAGTGATGCATACACTTGAAATTTAAAGAAATGAAACCATCATGATATATTGAATGGATTACACATCATGGAAAATATATATGAGCTCGGCAAGTCATCAAAAGAGATATTTTACAAATGGTTGACTCAGAGTCTCCTTTCAAATGCATCGTGGTCACAAATCATTTTCGAATTGTTTTAACTAATAACCCATGGATTTGTTACCTAGGCACCGAATATGAAATCTTGCATTATTGAATTCTACCTGTCACAATCCAATGTAATTCTATTGTTGGGCTTACTCTAACACCATTGTTCTCTCCAATGACTGACAGAATAAACTCCACCTCAATGTACGACTTGAAATTTACTCTTTTTTTGCTTAACACCAACTATTCCATAGGTTACTAATTTACAATAAGCTCGGGTTCATCTAAGAACTCCAATATCGTTCACAAACTTGTCTAAATCTAAGTATTAAGGTACGGGAAGTAATTGCTTACCCCGAGTCTTTATCCTAATGCCAATGTTTAAATTTTGATTGGAGAAAAGCAAGTTTACATGCACATTTGCATGGCTATCTTATTTTTGTATTGCTCTGTTTATGGCTTTTAATTTATTGTATGTATTATTAGTCTATCTAGCAAATTTTCAAATTCCTGATAAGTATTGTAGCCTAAACACACCATGCATACACTTATTTGGGTAATTCTTTGTCAAATATTTTCCTACGCACATTATGTTAGTCTAATCCATAAATCCATTACCGTTGATTTATCATTCATTATATACAAATGGATGAGAAAATATGTATATCTTGTGACAAAGTTACTCGATATAGATGAGAAATCTTTTCACTTGTCATAAAAATTTATTGATAAAATCCGGATATAATAAACTAAAAAATAGCTTTTACACTGCATCTTCTGATCAGTCATTGGTATCTACCAAAAGAAAAAATCTAAAAAATAATGGTTCACATAAACCTAGAGATTGTGTTATCTTTTTACGAAATCGCATTGCTGGTAGTAAAGACTTGTTTTGATTTATTTGTGTGATGCCATGTTAAATGCATGCTCATCTTCGAATATAGATAGTCTAGTCATCTAAGATAATTGTGATATAAACATGCCCCATTAGAATTGATGATATATTCTCACACACCTTTATAGACAATGTGTGTTATTTTCGTAATTTTAAAATTGTTCTGCACGCATCGAAATAAATTACCACACTTGACATAGCCCTTTCTGGGACACGCGGATCTGTGAATACTAATTGTGCCGGATATATTATTTGTTAAAAAGATGAACTGATGTCACAAAAAATGCTAAGATGTGTTAGATAAAACTGTAGAAATTACACGATTTCTCCGTTCAACCGTTGTAATTATACATGTTATGAAATAACTGTATTTTTCCTTTCAATCTACCACTCCGGCTGGTATTGGGACTGGATGTGTGTGTTAGGCAAAATATTCCATCCAGTTGATGTGCGTTTTAATTTCTCATGCATGTATGTATGCATGGCTTTGTGGGACAATCGGTATAGGAAAAAAATAGATCTAATCTAGTACTACACGTAAAGCATACGGACTCCTATTTAACCAAGTCAGTACGCATCTGTTGCTTTTTTTTCTGAAATGTACGTGCCATGTTTGTGTACCGGACCATATTTTGTACACATAGACATACAATCTCGGCCGTTAATATTCTTAGTTGACGAAGAGGTAACGGATTAGATTTTTTTGGTATATGTGGCTTAACGTGGTGGCAATATTAGACATCCGTATATTGCTTTTAGTATATAATAGATAGATGACTTCAGTTTGTGATACCGAAATAATGCTACTTCTTAGATAAAGATTTTTTTGGTACGTAACCTGGATTGTATTGTCATGTTGTTGGTATACTGAACTCTTTAGTAGAATATATAATATACCATATATACATACCAAGAAAAAAGGAGCTTCATGCTGTCATGCACAAACCGCAGCTACGTTTTCCCCTTCTAGTTTTTTCCATGCCTCTCGAGAGGTAATAACAGATCAATATTACGGCTGCTTTCAGAATCACAGTGGTTGTCCAGGGCCGGTTTGCTACTTAGTTACCATGAGCCACAACCCAACATGGTTTTGACCTTTTAAGATACTACAGAACCCACACACGGATGTAAATCTACAGAAATGGTCAAAATAAATTTATGTTTGTACTGTACAATCATGTGCATGTCAGCCATTCCGCTTGATGACTTCATACAAAAATATGTGTATGTTATCGGTAACAATGCCACACAGAACCGACGGCAGATGCAAGTAAAGTTGAGAGAGCTGACAGCAAGGTCACAATGAGAATATTTGCAGATTGACATACATTCATCTAGCTATATAGCCTGAGAAACAAAAGATCATTCAGAAGGCTCGCTCAGTTATCCAATGACCAACTGACTGTTTTAAGACGCTGACTGCAACTGTGACCATACATGTACAGGAGGCTATAGGTTGCCGAGTGTCTATACACTTAACCAGAGGTATTGAACAAGAGTGAGCTTCATCTTCAGCCTCGTCGTGGCCGCTTGCTCATCTCAACATCACAAACTGCATTCGGGACTCGGCTGAGCATATGAAAACAACATCTCACAAGCTGTGTGAGGTCGATTGAAGGCCTATGGGAAAAAGAAACAAAGAAATATATAAGCTAGATATGAAATGAGTAACAGAAGTTAAGATAGGGAGAAGACATGGCAGCTTCTACGAATTCTAAAGCATCAAAACAATAAACCGTGGCTTTGTGTGGGTGACTTTAATGAGATTCTGTTTTCTTAGGAGAAAGGACGTATACCTAAACCGCAAAGGCAAATGGACAAATTCAAGGAGGTTTTGGAGTATTGTGAGTTGGAAAATAATTAGAGCTCGCGGTGTATGTTGGGAGATCCAGAACAAAAACCTTTGAATATTTAAAGGACAAAATTTGGAAAAAGATACAAGGATGGATGGAGAAAATGTTGTCGAAGGCGGGAAAAGATATCTTGATCAAAGCTTGTGCTCAAGCCATTCCAACCTTTCCTATGTCGTTTTTTGATCTTACTAAATCGCTATGTCAGCAAATCAGTTTGATGATATGTCGGTATTGGTGGGCACAGCAAGATAATGCAAACAAACTTCATTGGCTGAGTTGGGAACAATTGTCCAAACCAAGGCGGGAGGGTGGCCTCGGGTTCAAAGATCTATATGGGTTCAGTATGGCTATGTTAGCGAGGCAGGCGTGGAGAATGCTTGAAAATCCTAACTCGTTATGTGCAAGAGTTCTTAAGGCTAGATACCACCCAAATACCTCTATTTTAGAGGCGGTGGCGAAGAATGGCATCTCTTATTTGTGGAGAAGCATCTTAAGGGGGATAACCTTGCTGAAAGAAGGTTTAATATGGAGGATTGGGGATGGAACTACTGTTAATATGTGGTCAGCCCCGTAAAGACCGAGATCCGGTACTAGGATGTCCATTACCCCAAGAGGTCAGTACATACTCACTCACGTGAACCAATTGATTGATTCTCAAACTGGACAGTGGGATGAGGTACTGGTCAGAAACACATTGTGGGAGATGGATGCTACACTAATTTTGGAAATACCAATCAGAGATTATTTTGAAGACTCCCCAGCAGCATACTCACTCACGTGAATCAATTGATTGATCCTCAAACTGGACAGTGGGACGAGGTACTGGTCAGAAACATATTTTGGGATGCTACACTAATTTTTGAAATACCAATCAGAGATGATTTTGAAGACTTCCCAGACTAGTGCTTTGATAACAAAGGAATTTTTTCGGTCAAGTCAGCATACCAAGTGTATACTCGTATAAGAGATGAAGATAGACCAGCTTCCTCGGGTACACTAGAAGAAGCAGCGTTTTGTAAAGGTATTTGGAAATTACCTTGTGTTCCGAAGGTGCAGCAATTTATTTGGAGAATAGCTCATGATAGTCTGCCACTACTAATGAATATAAAGCATAGAGGTATGAAGTGTGAAACCCTATGTGTGTGTTGTCGACGACTAGATGAAGATGGGGCTGACCTATTTCTGAAATGTGATGGCGTTCAAGAAATAAGGGAGAGCATTAGACTTGAACGGCTTCATGAGCGCTTGAGCATCTCACACCTGCTAGTGCCATGGTGCATGAAATCCTAAAGCTGTCGGCAGAAAAGCAAGCTCTGGTATGTTGCATGCTCTGGAGATCGTGGCTATGCCGAAACAAACTGAACAAAGAAGGAAGGGGTGTTCCAGGCTTCCAGCTGGTATGGTAATCAGCCAAGGAAGATATTGGGCAGCTGAATCGTTGCAATACTACCATGTAGGCAAATAGGAGAAGACAACAAAGGAGGCGCAGCACTGGACAAAGCCCACTGGGAATATTCTGAAGATCAATTGTGATGGGGCATTCCAGGAATCTAATCACAGTGGAGGATGGGGATTTGTGGTGAGAGACAGCAATGGGATGTCACTAGGGGCAGAGGCTGGCAGGCTTCTATCCGTCGCGAGCGCAGCACAAGCTGAAGCAATTGCATGCCGTGAAGCAGTAGCGGCTGCAGCAAACTGGGGAATGGACATGTCGGTTTTTGAGACGGACTGTCCGAGCCTTGCAGAGTACAGAGTTCGATAAAGCACCTGAAGGAAATTCTCTATCGTGACATTCGAACCTTGTTTAAACTTTATTTCTAGTTTTTGTCATGTTCCTAGAGTTTGTAATAAAGTCGCACATGATCTGGCAGGCTATGGGCATGTCTCAGACCCAAGAACGGTTGCTCTGGACTGACGGAGTTACAAACTTTGTAAGTGTGCTGGTGGCCAGCGAGTCTGCTCAGCCAAGTTAAAGAGAGTGTTCCTATTCAAAGAAAAAGTCAATAAAGCAAGATAGGTAGACTCACTGTATCTTATTCGGCAGCAAAGCATAATCTGGATACTTTTCCAGCACAAAAACCACATCAATCCCCTGAAAACAAACAACTGAAACAGTGTGTTTGCCCTTCCAGAGCGGGAAACAGTTGCTCACAGCCTGCAATTTCCACAGATTGGTAGTAAATAATTTTGAAGGAAACTAGTTAAAGATCAAGCGAAGGACAGACCTTAGCATCAGGGGGATTGATGGGGCAAATCGTGAGAATTGGGGCCCACGAATTGTTGAGAGGGGTGGAGCAGTTGCAAGGGCCAAGAATCATTTCAAGAGGACCACAGACCATAGGATCAGAAGTTTGGCGGTACTTATTGGCAAGATTCTGAAAAGAAAGTTGGGACAGTTCATTAGGATTGATAAAAACAGCAGGGCAGAACATAAACATGGGCCATAGTGAACAGAAAAACAGACACGTTTGCAAGCTAAGACATGTAAAAAGAGAGAGATTATACCTTTTTATCGCTTTCTTCTTTCTCACTACAGTAACTACTTGTCACAACAAACTTGTTCTTGACCATGAACCAGAATGCGCTAGGATCACTAGAACACACAATATAACAAATATTAGATACTCATACCAGAAATGAATAAACAAACAACAGGTTCACATTTTTCTATACCTTTCCCTGAAGAAGCGGACCTCCTTTTTGCCAAACAACAGAATGCCGGAGTTACCATTTTTCACTTCAAAGTCACATTTTGAATCTTTAAACATACAACTCTGTATACCAATATATGTAAGCAAGTTAAAAGGCGGTATTTTTTTATCAATGAAGATATGCAATGTATTCGTATAAGGAAGAAAGTGAACATTTGCACTAAGAGTTAGGATATTTACCACTTCATCTGTAGGGTCATTAATGGCAGCAAGTTCTACATCTTCACTTTCCAAAGCAACTCTTGCGAGAGCCCTCCCTACGTCTCCGTAACCTGAGAAAATAAAATCGTCATACATCTATACCTAATAATAAAGGCATTAAGGCTTCTGCCAATTTTTTCGTCCTTCAAATTTTACCAATTTGCCCCTACTTTCGATGGAATTCACGGCCCTTACCACGGCCAAGTAAAAAAAAGTTTGTACCAAAGCTATCGTTGCTTTTGCCTAGGCCACGTCCTCGCCATCGTCTTGGAGGTCGCTGTCCAGGAGACTTGAGAGGGATTATTGCAACAAATTAGGATGTGATCTTGGGAATTTTACAGGTCCTAGGACTCAGACTCAGCATATGACACAAGGAGGCCCTGCGGTGTAAATCCTTTCTCCTGGCTCCTTTCATATTGGTTAATTTGTTATCTTCATGTTCTTCATAGTTTGCTTCACCCAGTTTAGTTAGAATTAAAAAGTTGATGAATTAAGGCCCAGATCTGAAATAAAATTTGTTCTAGATGTGCAATTGTTTTGTTCTTGAGTATTGGATTATGGCATGCAAATCTCACTGGCACTACAATGATGATGAATATGTTTTCAATTTGTACTGGAGCTCTGAAACTTTTATCACATATTTGACTGAGAAAAAATGGTCCAACTGTTTCTCGTTTTTGTATTTTGTAATATTGTGTGTTCAATATGGTTTATACAATATCTGGCATACTGTAACCTCTATAAATTCATCAAGCTGCATGTAGAGCATATTCTCAGCCAATGATGAAAGGAAGTCACCGCAATTCACATATTTTTGATGTATTAATTTTTATCTCATGTGCATTGGTAACCCTTCTTGATCCTACTTCAGCTTCATGTTTTTAAGCTGCTTCATCTTTTATTTTCTCTGCATCTGGTACAAACAAAGTTGGATGCCTTTTTGCACCTATAGTCTGGTTCATTTTAATTGGAAGTGTCGGAGCAGTGAACATACAGAAACACAAGTATGGTAGCTCCGTGTTAAAACCATGTAATCCTGTCTATGTATACCGGTATTTCCAAAGCCGAGGGAGTTCTGCTGACAGCTAGACCGTTCTTGGAGGAATTATGCTTAGCATAAATGTCAGGTCGTTAACTTCAGGACTAGAGATTATCTTCCATCAGTTTATAGTAGCTCAAATAAGTAGAAAATAGTTTCTCTCTATTCACGAACTGAAGCATTATATGCGGATCTATGTCATTTTCCCATATTGGTCATTTAGGTAACATATCTTAAGTAAGCCAATGTGATATATCTGTATGCAATTATGGGGCTCGCTAAAAGGCTCGCTAAAAGAAAGGTACTAATCTGCATATTGCTTTCACCTTCATGCAATTATGGGGCTCGCAAATCATTTTCTTTTAAATGTCGTTGTTTAAGAGGTCATGCTGCTCATTCCCTTCAATGATCAAATTTAAATCAGACCATATAACTTTAGGGCACATCTGGACCAAAATGCGAAGGAGAATATTGTTGAGAGAATTCAAGAAAGTTCACTATGGGTGCAATATAAAGTTCAGCATGAGACTAAAAAACTAATTATGACATAATTCTTAACTCTAATATTTGTTTGCAGTACAAAGTTCAGCATGAGACTAAAAAACTAATTATAACATAATTCTTAACTCCAATAATTGTTTTACTCGATCTATGGGCTGGGCAAGCAAAGATGTTATCCCTTGCTTATCATGATTATCATCAGCCCAAATAATGGATCAGCTGGGCAGCCAGAATAACGTGTCTTGTATTCATGTTTACACATTATGTTACTAAAAAGATGTCAGCGAATAAAACTGAACCGAACTACACAAACTTCCGAGTTCAGTGCACGGAATTAATCAGCAGGTAATACTACTCCTGTACTATTTATGGGGTTATCAGGATTCTATACATTCATATTATGCTTCATGGAGCTCCTCTGCTTTGAGGGTAATCTAACTCCTGAACTCGCTCTTTTTACGCACTTTTTATCTGATTAAACTGAATTGTTTAAACCAAAAAAAAATTAAATATGATGTTCATGTGGTTCTTCAATAAGCACCTAGCAGAAATATTTGTTTTCAGAAAAAATTTCTACCCATGATGAAAAAACCAGGTTTAGTCTAACTCATCGACGTGCCACTGATATGCATAAATGTGTGTATATGCATAGTCAAATATATTGGTGTTATTTATAATGCATTTACCCCTCCACAGATATCATTTGTTGGGCTATTTATAATGTTTTTAAAGTAGCTATTTGGTACTGACTTATTTGGATTTACTAATCAAGCTTGTTGTAAGATTTGAACAGGGCAGTGGTAGCAGAATGTGTGGTCGGTATTGACGAGAAGAAGAATGAGATAATAAAAACATCTCACAAAAGTAAATGCAAATTAAAAATAAATATACAATAATTTAGAGATGTACTACATAAATACAAATAATTAACTTCTAGACGTGTGTTGCACGTGCCCTTTTAACTAGTCACAATAAGTATAATATCTTAGTTTTAGAAGCTTACCATTTATTGCAACTTTGATCTTTCTTTGATTCGCTGCAAAATTTAAATCAGAGATTCAGAATTTAAATCAGAGTCATATATAATGCTAGTGACACTACTGAACTACCAGTTTGATGCTTACCCTCGTTTTCTTGGTGTGCAGAAGATCTGCGTTTTCTCTGGGAATCCTCCTTGCACTATAAGTCAACATGAGAATTACTAATGAGTCAACTGACAGGGGAATAACAATGACTTTATTATATGTTAGGACCTCAGATGTTGTATAATTACTAGGAACGATCAACAGAACTATTACCTATATCATTCATCATATAAACAACACTTCTATTCAACCAGTGCACCCATATTAGTGTCTTTTTCCACATTGACCAGTATCATGGTTGGCATAATTGGGGAACACTTTAAGAATGCACAAGAAGCAACTTCACTCTCTAGTTTTTTGTATAAATTGCAACTAAATAGACCATGAAATAGATCCTAAACATACAAGTCCACACAGCAAATCAGAGCTACAGAAATTTGTCTTACCATAAATGTGACAGACCCAACTGGACGTCCTTGTGCTGGCTGAACGAATATCTTCGTATATGGCAAACTCTTAGGGCGTTGCACTGCCACAATAAAGAGACATGAAATATCACTCAAAAACTCAAATGAGCAGATAAATGAATACATAATCAATGAAGAAAATTAGGCTCACCGTGAATACGTATTTTATTTTGCAAGTTCTCTACATAGGCGTCGTCTTCAAAGTACATGACAGTACCTTTCCAAGTATCCATGCCAGACCTTACAATAATGGTGTCACCCATGTGCAAAGAATAAGGAGGTGCTCTGGTCATCTCAAGATCGATGACACTAAGACTGGGCCACCTCTCTACGTCCAGGACAGATGCCTCAAATGTGTGGGGATATGGCTCAGAGAAGTGAACCTCCATCCCCACCATGCTCGGTGAGAATGGTGGAGCTGGGACTCCCGACGTGCTGCAGCAGCGGCATGAACGGACTGTATACGAACAAAGAAGGAAATAATGTAATTCAGAAGGTATTCGGTCGCAACACATATAAGAAATAAGCATTATATGTCGACTTGAAGTTTACTGCAAAACTAATTTAACTCTTGCCACGTCAGCAATTTTGTGAGTTTACAAGTCCTACATAGCTGCAAACATCCAAAACATGTTCCACACTTATGCTACTAGTATCTAAAGTACTATGCATTTGACCGAAAATCTTTGGAACTAATAAGCTCATGCCCTGTGCTACTTCATTTTGTAATCAGATCAGATACATTACTAGATGAGATAGTCAAAGGTGAATAGGTTAGGTGAAGATTTCACCCTACTAGACAGCCTAGACACTTATAGCATGTATTGACAAATCAGTAAATCAGCCACATTAGTTTCACTTACAAGTGGCTCCGGCATTTCCCGAACAATTGTACTATTTCATTAATAAAGTATCTTGCAGATAGTTTGACACTTGTGAATAATAACGTGAAACGTGATAAGCTTGGGCAGGTAATACATGCAAAGGGATCATAAGCAAAACAGTCCCAGCAGCATACAAAGAAGGGCAATAAACATGAACAAGCAGTGGCGGAGCTTTTGCAGTGGCGCTCAGGATTTCCACCAGAGCGATAGGAGTAAACAAGGAACTACACGAAATATTACGTTGGCAGACAAGCAAGGAACGAACAACAGTTTGAAGTTTACGCGGGATCCCTGCCCGGGCTGACTCCGGCACTCATGAACAAGAACACGAAATTAACCACCGACATTCAAGAAACAAGATTATTTTACTTTCCAGTAGTTTCCCAGAACACAAATTAAGTGGTCAGTGGAGGACGAAGATAAAGCATTAGCGCGCTGCCGGAACACGAACAGAAGAGGAAAACCAAGAAACAAAGAACCCACCAGAGGCGTCCTTGACGAGGATCGATGCCTCCGTGGAGGTCTTGTCAAGATTGACGCTGCCATGGAATGTCAATCCCTCTTTAGTCTCCATACGAAAGATTCCCTCGGAAGCATCCGTATCCGGGAGGAACTTGATCAGCGACAGTTCTTGCTCGCCTTCTCTGTCCACTCCCGACACTAGGCCCTTGCGGTAGAGGCGGAAGAGCTCGACGTGGCTTCCCTTCATGTCACGCGAGAAGGAGGAAGAAGCTGGCGGTGACCTCGCCGGAGCAGGAGGATTCGCCGAAGTCGACATTGCGCTCGCGCACACTTTGATGGGAAGGAAGAGCGAAAATGTTTCAGGAGTTGGCGAGTTCAGAAACGAAGAGCAGAGGGGAGAGGGGAAGAAAAAGCGCGAGGGGTTTCGGCAACGGGAACGCTGTTGGTGGGCTGGGCCGCTTCGCAACTGAAGAGAAAATTCTTACGGAGTAGCGAAAATTCTTACCTCAGTAGTTGGGCCTGGTAGTTGGGCCGGCTCGGGCCAGCCCGCCCAACCAGCCCGCGGTGACGGACCAGCTCGCCGGAGCAAGGCACGACCAGCCGCGTCGGCTCGTCCAGCCGGCCCGACCAGCTCGCCGGAGCGCCGGAGCAAGGCACGACCAGCCGCGCTGGCTCCTCCATCAGCTCCGACCAGCTCGACGGAGCGCCGCAGGTGGCTCCAGCTGGCCATGCCGGCGCCGGCGCAGACGCCTCGCCGGAGCGCCGTGGCACGGAACGCCCGGCCGCCGTCGGCTCCTCCAGCCCCAGATTCGAGGTCCACGGCGTCCTCCTGTCCCTGTAGGTGAGGGAGAGGGGTTCGTTCCTCCGGCTCCGGCGGCTGGTCAGGGGCTGTAGGTGAGGGTTTGGGCTATGGACAGAGATGAGATTGGTGCGGCGCGGATTCTCGATTTGGTGTGACAAAGTGGTCGCTCCTGACTTTGCCACAGGATTAACAAACAACGGTCCAGATTGATGGTAGCTACTGTGTTGGAAGTTGGAACTCGGTTAATACTTCAAACATGTAAAATTTCAATTTGAAATACTCCCTCCGTTTCCGAATTAGATGACTCTAGATACATGTTTTTTTTTTGACAAATGTAAGTCATCTAATTTGGAACGGAGGGAGTACTTTGTATTTTGACGCATCAAGTCTGGTCGTGTTCGTTCTTGTCCGGGTGAGCCAAAACCAAGGCCCAACGCGGCGACGTAAACGGACAACGATCCGTTTTTCTGTCTGTCTTGACCCATCTTTGACCTACATTTGGGCCGAGTTTGCATCGGCCCCAAACGCATGCGGACCTCTCTGCGACGTGTCTGCCATTGGCCCGCATGTCATTGGTTCCAACGTCCACCTACCCCCCCCCCCCCCCCCCCATTAACTTTGGCCGGTGGAGCTCTATAAAATGACGTCGGCTGACAAACCCTAGAGCACAAACCCTAACTCTCTGGCGTTGGGATATCACGTCAAATCTCATGGTTAGGTACCTAGGGTTTCGTAGGTGGGAGGAAGATGTAGTCGATGGTGATTTCAGAGGGCTGTCAAGTATAAACAATTAGTTTCAAAAATTTCATAGTCTGAGATCCATATAAATAACAAAAGTGACCAAAGTGTGGATCTGAGTATACATATTTTTAAATCTCCAAAATCATCAGATTTTTATTATTATTGTATAGTTCAGAATGCAAAGTATTTGAAATTGATAGTTTAGACGTTTATGGTATACACCATTGGCTACATTCCGAGAAAATCTAAACGCAACGTCCGCAACGGGATGAAACTCCCTCGTCACTGACTCCTCATCGTTATCGAGGTCGTCTTCATGTGCCACGCCTCGCCATCAGACGCACCTACAGCCCGGCTGACAAGCCTTCCTCGGCAATGCGTGACGCCGGTCAGCACGCTTCGATTGTTCACGAACGTGCTCATGGCGCGCACAGAGGTGGACGTCTGCCACTTCTCTGCGTCGTGGATGGTGTTGGACAGCGAGCGGTGCTATAAATTGCATTTGGCCATACAAAAAATGATCATGCCAATGTTCAATTTATACTCTAGAAGTTTCTACCCATTTTCTTACCTCATCATGGACTACACAATCTCATTTAAGATATTTTGTTTGGCCTTATACTTTGTAATCTCTTCCAATATATTTACTACTAAATAAAATAGAGAACAACATTCACACAATAATTTATATATACATGGTCTAATTTATTTTTGTACCAAAAAAGATCCAAAGAGGTGTGCTTTTTCACATTTAATGTGGTTATGTATCTTCTTAAAGGAGTTATCTCAGATAGCAAAAACAAAAATTTAAACTCATATATATATTCAATGCTAGACACTGGAATTATAAGTGTAAAACAAAATAACAAATGTGTGAAAACATTATTGTTTAGACAACAGTTTTAACTAAGTAACAAACACTTTATATATTAATAACTACAAGATGAAAAAGAATATAAATAAGTATAAGAGTTCAGTATAATTGTAATTTAACTCGCACGTGTCGAAGTAGACATTGTGTGGAGTTGATCGGAAAGAAGAGAACAAATGTTTCGATTTATTTTCGGATAGCAAAAACAAATTTCTCAGCCATATATATTTTCAATGATAGACATTGCAACTATAAGTGTAAAACAAAATAACAAATATTGAGAAACACTATTGTTTGGTCAACAATCCTAACTAAATAATAAACAACTTATATATTTATAACTAATATATGAAAACGAATATAAATAAGTATAATAGTTCAGTATAATTGAAATTTAACTCGCACATGTCGAAATAGACATTGTGTGGAGTTGATCCGAAATAAGAGAATAAAATTTTCACACATGTTATTTTCGGAAACAAGTTTTTTTCCATTAAAATAAGTCAAGGATGAGAAGAAATAGAGGGAGGGAGAATTTTGACAAGGAAAAATTGTGGGTTGGGCCAACTCGCAAACCGAATAGGAAATTGTTCCCAACATAAGATAGAGAAGGACTTACCTCGACAGAAGTGTGATGCTTGGCCGGATGGGACCGCTCTGGTCTGCTCCAACGGGCCCCTTTGCGCTGCTCCATAGTGTCCAGACCGATCTCTACCATGGACTCTAGCTAGTAGCATGTTTTTTTTTCAGTTACTACTCCATAAAGTAAGAACATATCATTGTTTGATTAGCAGGTAATTAAGTTTTGTATATTTTTGTGTAGTAAAACAACAAATTAAGATGTGATTGGATAATTAACTGTGGTTGAATAGGAATATGAGAACTCAAATACAGAGAGTGGACTTGATTTTATCGACTTCTATATCAAGATTCAGTCTTGAGTGGGTGCATGATAAAGTTTTGATCAAAGCATATTTATGATATGTGTACCCTTTTCAGATTTATGTGATGTGTGTGCTCTCCATTTTTCTGTTAGCTTGCAATGCTAGTACAGTTCATCTGTTTAGCTTGCATTACTGCTCTAGGTCCATCACAATCACCAATTTTTGTTCAACTTCTGGGAAGGCTAATATCGACTGAATGTTCAAGTTTGATAGCACTATTGGTAGTCACTGATCCCTTCGTTTTTAAATGCAAGATGTTTTAGATGTTACATTGTTGTCTAGATGTATATTAAAATAATGAGTGAACATACACACTAAACATGTCTAGATACATTGTATACATGTGACCGTAAACAAAGTCTAAAACATCTTATATTTAAAAATGGAGAGAGAAATTGTTTGTACATAAAATCCAGATGGAGAGCGTTGCACCATTGCTGTTGCTGTATTGAATTCCAAGGGTCAGGTTTTGTCAGACTTTCTCTGTGCTGCTAATTCATCCTGCGAACTATGAAAAACCCTCGTGTATGTTCGACATGGTTTTATATGAATGCTGTATTCAACGCTTTATTCACAATCATGGATACATTGGTAGCGCTTTCTTCAGTGTCCCTTACAACTAGAACGAGATGGTCTGTGCGCTCTAGAACCAAAGCGCTCCACTGCCATGACCATACACAGACACCCACGTGAAACAAGCGGAAACATTCAAGTTTAAGACGGCCATTGTCCTCACAAAACACACGGCCTACACATTTCGTCATCATCACCCTGATCATTATTAGAGTTCAAAGGGACGCCCGGCAAACGCCCCGGTCGGACATGATCCTAGTACCCGCCCTGAATGAAGGCGTTGAGCCGGTTCAGCTCCTCCTTGTGCTCGGTGACCACGGCGCGGACAATGTCGCCGATGGAGACCATCCCCACCATCCCCGTGCCGTCGATCACCGGGATGTGCCTGATGCGCTTTTCTGCAGGTAAAATTCAGTGCTTCACAGTTCACACGCATCTCGTAACCACTGACAAAAGGAACTCGTTAGGCTGGCTGGTTACCTGTCATCAGCTGCATTGCTGTCAGCACTCTAGTGTCAGGTTTCACCGTGATCAGCTTGTTCTGTCGAAATGATGATTTTGTCAATGAAGTTCGGCGTCAGACACTGATTTTTCAATGGACAACATGCTTAAAACTAGTTATATTCAGGGTACCTCTTCAGTCATGATATCTCCAACTTTTGTCGACTTGGAGGATCGACCCTGCACAATGATTTTCCGGAGATAATCTGAAAAGGTAAGTGTCAGAACCAACTGTTAGTCACATAGGTCAATCTTGCTTACAAGCAGGTCATGCTTGCTGTCCTGTTCTTTGATCAAACGTATTGGTTCTGTTCTCAGGAACATCTGCATATATCTCAACAAAGTAGGTACTGATGCTGGCAGCTACTATTCATGGATATTATGCATTAGGACGATGGCTCAATGAGATAATAGGTAAATGGCCAAGATCTCTGACTTTGTGAGTGTCGTAGTGGTGGGCCTGAAGTTAGCAAACCTCAAGGGTTCATCCGACTTTGAATAAGTTATGGACTGTTTATGGAAGCTGGAGGTCCCGGGTCAGAGTTCAACCATTAAGGTTACAATAATAAGTGGTTCTGATCTAGCTGGAGGTCCAGGATGAGAGTTGGACCATTTAAGCCACAACAATAAATGGTTCAAAACAAACACTTCCTCTTTTACCTGAACTCTCCTTCATACTCTTGGGACATTAATAAATCAACTTAACAAAAAAAAATTGTGAACTCGACGTAACCTTGGCAACTGCGATTTCAACATACGAATACAACCATATATATGTGCATGTATATGTTCGACTTACTTGAAGTGGACATGTGCTACAAGAACTGCAGGTTCATGATGCATGATGTACAGCTTTTAAGTGGATTTACTATTAGATTCATTCATCAGTCCTAAGGCTCTTGAGTGCCAGGAATGACAATGCATGTAAGGAACAAGTGTTGTTATTTTTATCAAGCATTTGCACCTTTACAGTACAGATTTTACTCACAGCCCTTCTTTTCACAATATGTTGTTCATTTTCTCTTTATAGTTCAATATGTTCAGACAATTTTTTCAAAAGAAGAAAGGCAGAACCCAAGAAAAATGCACGTCACACAGCACGTAAAAATAGAAGTTGGTGATAGTATTTATCTTTTATTATTTTAGCAAGTGAGTATATTTTTCCATCACAGTGAGTTTAGAAAGCAGTTTACCTCTCTCGGTGACGATGCCAGCAATTGATTTATCTTCTCCAGGTTTAACAACCACCAAAGCTCCCACATTGTGTTGTGTCATCTGTTGAAACTCACTTGTCAATAGAAGCACAATTGTTTTGACGGTACTAGAAGCATAAAAATTCCTACATAACGAGTAACAGGACCAGTAGGAAATCATACCGATTTGACAGCATCATAGACAGTATCTTCTGTGGTGCACCAGAGCCACGATCCATCAGCACTCTTCCCTTTAGACTTCAAAATATCCGCAATAGTGCCACTCTCAAATCCACTCTCCTCTATTTGAGCAGATGACACTGACATGAAGCGCGGAAACACAGCCGGAAGCATACCAGGCTTCGCAATACTGATGTGTTTCAGAACAGCAGATTTGAGCACACTGCCATGTGACCCGATAGCTTGAACTGCGCGTTGCATTTTCTTCCGTCTTGGATCATACATAAAAAAAATTTAAGTTCATTTAACTAAGGAAATAACTGACTTGAGACTTTCTTATATATCAGACTCGTATCAGTTAGGATGGAGATGTTCCATAAAATTTCAAATTCGAATAATAAAGATCAGCCCAGATTCTCCATAGACCATAAAACCTAAACCCAAGAAAATGACTAGTAAATAATATCATAAATTGGTTCTTTCAATAAGATCAACTCTTATAACAGGCGACACACATTATTGGAGAATATTAACTGGATAGAATGTGAAAAGGAGGTAAATTAGATGTGGAAATATAAGGGCTATGCTCATGGCATGTAGCTGAATTGTTGGAAGTAGCATAAATAGCCCGGAGGTGACACTAGCACGACACCCAGGCTAAAAGTAAGTTTTGGTCAACATCTGTCATGAGTAAGCAGCACTAAGAAAGAGATGTTCACAAATTAATTTGCATCGCACATGTTGCTTTCAGGGAACTAGAGCCAGAACCACAGTACAACCCTAAAATCAGGGATAATTTACGATAACCCCCCTGGGTGCCATTATGGGGATAATAACCCCCCCTACGCTGCCTATGACATGTGGGCCCAAAATGCCCAGGGGGGGTTATTAGGGATTGCCCCGTATCATTATACTCAGTAGGTAGCATGAAGCTGATACAATTCAGAAGAGCTTACACCTGGCCTCGATTGTGTGCTGTTGACCAACACAAGAGTAAATAAACAAGGGGGGATGTGAAAATGGATAAGCTGGAGCATTTGATCAATAATGCAGCTGTCTCAGCATTCAGCATAAACAAACAACCCTATCACAATCCCACAGGGAGCACCACATCAATGGAGAACTAGTTTTCATTGGGCTGATGCAGTGAAAAGGATGTCTCCATTCTGTACTCTAGCCAATAGAGGGATAAGCAGTAGTAGTAGTACTGGTGAAAAGCAATTTATGCACAGAAAATTCGCTGAATTAGTCTCCAGTTTTTATGTTGGCCGACTCATCTGTTAAGAACTGGATGTTTACGCACGTCGACATAGTCACATGGCATGTCCTGCGTATTAATCAGTTTCGTTTTGACGTAGTATTTTTTTTTTGGAGAAAACCCACTACCAATATGTACAACCTACGCTACTACTTGATGTGACGTGTTAACATAACATCTTTAGACACCTCTGGAAGGCCATATTCAGAGTCCGCAAACCAGGAACATTTATTTCCGTGTCACAATCAGAACAAACAAGGAATCACCAACAAACAGAGAATCCAACTGACTGACGCCTTCACCCAGAACTGAGAGCACTAAACTCTATGCACTCGTCGTGTCCATGATATCCGATTCGGCGTTATCAACTCGCTTCCGCTAGAAGAACCGAACGAATAAACGGATCACTAACCAAGGTAAGATGCGACACGCCTTCCTCGAAGGAATCTAGGGACCAAATAACTTCTACTTTTACTTCTGCAACTGCACAAAACTGTAGGTTTCAAGCATCCGGAGCAAGTTTTCACCGATCCGAATCAGACCGCCGTCAAAACGAAGCTGACTATAGTACGCAGGAGCAGCCCAGTAGCAAACACTTGCTAATCGGAACAGAAAAATAGTAAGAAAGCACACAAGTAACGGATCAAGCACAAAACATACAGAAGAAACCAAGCACCCATGTTCCTCCAAAAAAAAATCCTACCCGACGACGAGCAACAATTCCTCATCATCTCTTTTGAACTGTCTTCTGCTAAATCTAAAGTGCACAAGCAGCCCGCCAGCAGAAATGAGAGGGAAACAACAGATCGTGTAGGAAGCAAGAGAAACAACACCGGACGTACAGTCGTCCGACCCTTGCGCTCACTTCAAGAAGGCGTCACTACTGTAGACGCATACCGTCTCGTGTTTCTTTCGGAAAAGAATCGTCGCGGCTCTAGATCAGTGAGTGAGCGGTGCAAGGACGAACTAGGCAAAGGGGGAAGAAGAAGGAGGCCGCTTTACCTGCGCGGCCGAGCTTGGCTTCCGGGGGAGCTGCGTGTGCGGGGTGTGGGGGAGGAAGAAGATGAGGGAGGGGACACTTGTTCTGCCGGGAGGCGACGGTGGTGGTGACGAGCGCTAATTAAAGCGACACCCTCTCCCTCTCTCTCCCGGTGATGAGGTGTTGTGGTGGAGTCATGTGATGAGTGAGTGCTCGGTCTTATCCACACCGGCCTGTCTGCCCTTTTGTTCCGATTCTTTTAACATTTGGGTTTTGCACTTTCGAGGCTCTTGTTTCAGTGCTACGCTTTCTTTTACCAACAATCTCACTTTGTATCCCGACAAAAAAAAAAGAGACATTATAATTCAAACAAATAAAAACAACATGAACTCCAGGTGGAAATACGAGTTCCATCGATTTTCTCGCAAATACGTCGTCTCTTCGTCGTTCGCGTCGAAGTGTTTTATCATGCATTTTGAGGAACGACTGCAATATTATTTTTACGGAAATCAAACAAATCTCGAAGGATTGACAAGTTGTCTATCTCGAGAAGTGAGAAACCTCTATGCTGGGAAGAACACCACTCAAGTGGCATGTCGGCGAGCCATCTTTTTTTGTTGTTGTTCAATTGCCGTGAGAAAAGAGACAAAAGAGGGAAAACATAAATGAAGAAGAAATTTATAGTGAAATGTGAACTAAAAAAAATGCGACGCCAAAAATCACACCTAAGACAAGCTGTGTGGACGAAGATATATCTCCCAAATCCACATATGATATAGATGTGAGTAGAGCATTGTTATTGCACAACAAGATTTATTAATGTCTTTTGGTCAAATTGGACCATGAGGAACAACATTTGTTTTCATCGTGCTAATGTTTTTTATCCTATCTATGTTCCGAAATTAATTAGCCCTGGAACATGTTGGTGTAAGCAGTTGCAAACACACCGGAAACCACAAATGGCTCTCGAGCTACAGAGAGATTGTTAAAAAAAAATGGCATTTGCAAGTTCCAAAATTCAGGGCGAAATTTCTAGGTGTAGATAACAATGAACTCTAAGAACCTGGAAAATCTCAATTCAAATTTCGTCATAGTTTAGGCTACACAAAAATGACAAATCTAATTAATTTTAATGTTTTGAAAATGTCCTCTATCACTCATACCTAGATTCACCCATTTGTCATTTTTCTCAGTCTAAAATATGACGAATTTACGATTGGTTTTTTGCACAGTGGTAAATCTCATAATAATCTACCTCCAGGATTATTTTTTACCAAAATTTTGGAAGTTTAAATATACTTTTCGATATTTTTTCAAACAAGTGAGCTCCATGTAACTGGAGAGCCATTTGTGCACTCTCCGAACACAGAGGCTATCTCTTATTCTTTTTTACCTCGAAAAGTTTCGAGGAAGATTTACCTCCAAAAGTTGATTCAAGGAAACATAGTTCATCATTGTTGTAAAAAATATGATCACATACGTCCAGGCTTGGAACCGCCATGGCGACGAGCATTTCGCTGCTCTTCCTCCTCGCGCTCGGCAAATGTTGCGAGAATGAGTTCATCGTCGCCGGATGAAGACGACGATGAATTCATCATCATATCCCCAAGAGGTGCTCATTGTATCGTGAGAGAGTGGATAGAGTAATTTGGGGAAGAACAGATAAGCCACAACCAGGAATGCTGTGAGAGAGGTGGGAGGTGGTGGTATATATAGGACTGAAATCTAGCCGTTGGAAATAGAGTTGTTGCAAATATAGCCGTTGCGAATCTAATAGTTCAAAATATATTTGTTTACAAAATCCCTGTTAAAAATACAGCCATTGAAAAAAACTGTTGAGTGGTAGTTACAAGATAGTATTAAAATATAGGAGAGAGAATATAGATGTCCTAAGTATAGATGTTCCACCGTAAAACTGAGAACATCTAAAAAGGATGATCATCTATATATGAAGATATAGATGACTAAATGTGGATGATCCACTGGAGATGCTCTGAAACCTAGGTTAAATCTGGTTGCCAAACGGGGGTGCTCTGGCATGGTTGGTGACAATAATTGGGAGGCAGAGTGAGCAGCACCGGGTGGCCGGGTCAGGTCGGCGTCACGTACGCACGTAAACAAAACTGGCGTCGCCATCCCGATGCCCTTGCACCGTCGGACGGGAAGGAGGAGCAGGGCAGTGTGATGCGCGACCTTGTGACGCCGACGTTTTAACTCACCTGTCAATAAGTAGACTGAATCCTAATTTTTTGACGTGAGACTGAATTGAAATGGAGGGAAAGACGCTGCCAGTGGCGGAGGTAAAATAATCGCTGGATTGGATTGGTGGGGTTTGGGTGTGGGTTTGGATTGGATAGGGTGGGCCAATGTCACGGATTCCCTTGGATTCCTGCATCTTTTTTTGGTCAAGTTGAGTGTTTTTTATCACTAATAAAACTCCTGCTACCTTATCCCCGGCTCCTTCGACGTGCTTCTATAGCAGATACCGAAAAAATGGTTACACCCATTTGTTTGCAGTTTTGATCGAAATTGGTATCGAATACATTCCGTACGACGAAAAATATTTTTCAGTTCCCGAATATTATCACCTACATACCTCGTAGAACCACTTTAAGAGTCGTCTTTGGTGTGGAGGGGAAATGAGTCAACGCTCCCGTTGTCGAGCTCGATTCCATGACGAGGAGACTTGATGCAACATTCAATATTTGATTCCCGACGAGGAGACTCGATTCCGACGGACTTCCTGCGAAACTATGGCCTCTTCAAGTACATGTACCTTCATGGCCAAGCCCCTCATGGAAACACCTTCACATGAAGAGGTGGGTTGTGGCAGGGGAGGCCATCGCTAGGAGAGTCGGGTGAGGGCATAAGTCGGGCGGTGGTAGCCATGCTAGCAACTCCATCACCTCCATGGCCAAGCTCCCCCATGGGAGCAACTCCACGGGAGGAGGCAGGTCGAGGTGGGGCGGCCAACGCTAGGAGGGCAAGGAGATGGCCCGAGCTGGGTAGAGCGATGATGGGAGCTAGAGCCTTTCGTCCGACGGCCCTACGTTCATACGTAGAAGATATATTCGTTGGGAAGATGAAGAAAAAAATTACGGTATGGTCTTACGACATCCGTTGCGTTGCGCACGGACCATCATGATACTTGATGACACACAAGTATAGGGGATCGCAGCAGTCTTCGAGGGAAGTAAAACCCAAATTTATTGATTCGACACAAGGGGAGCCAAAGAATATTTATAAGTCTTAACAGCGGAGTTGTCAATTCAGTTGCACCTGTGAATAGACTTGCTCGAGACAGATTATCAGTACCGACAGTTTTATAGCAGTGACAGTAGTGAAATAACAGCAGCAGTAGAGTAACAACAGCAGTGATGATTATAGTAGACAGCAGGATTAAAATACTGTAGTCATAGGGACGGATGAACGGGCGTTGCATGGATGAGATATTTCATATAATAACTAAGTCATGGGCATTTGCAGATAAATAAGATAAAGCATCCAAGTATTTATTAACCATAGGCACGTGTTCCAATTTAGTTGTGCGTGCTCGCAATGAGAAACTTGCACATCATCTTTTGTCCTACCAGACCGTTGCAGCGGGGGCTCAAGGGAAACTACTGGTAATTAAGTTACTCCTTTTAATAAAGTACCGGAACAAAGCATTAACATTCCGTGAACACATGTGATCCTCACATCACAGCCATTCCCCTATGCTGTCCCAATTATTGTCACTTTGGGACCTAGAGTTCCGAACAATGACATGTGTAATACAACTCATAGATATGATCCAAAACAATAATTATCTTCATGATACAATAACATGTTCAGATCTGAAATCATGGCACTCGGGCCCTAGTGTCAAGCATTAAGCATAACAAGTTGCAACAATGACATAAAACACCGATAACGGATACTAGGCATCATGCCCTAATGATATTACAGCTATTACATGAACGATCTCATCCAATCCCTACCATCCCCTCAAGCCTACAGCGGGGAATTACCCACACATGGATGGGGGAAACGATGATGGTTGATGGAGAGGCGTTGGTGATGACGATGGCGATGATCCCCTTCGATTCCCCGTCCCGGCAGGGTGCCGGAACAAAGACTTCTGGTCCCCGAATTGGGTTTCGAGGTGGCGGCGGCGCACGGAGATGTTTCTCTGGAAAGTGGTAATTGCCCCGACGTTTTTAGGTCAGAGGGACTAAGTAGCCGAGAGGGGGGCTCGGGGGCGTGGCCGAGGCGGCCACACCACCCCGTGGCGCGGCCAGGGCCCACCCGCGCCGCCACGTGGTGTGGGCGCCTCGTGGCCCGCCTCTGACTCATCTTCTGGCTCTGGGACTCTCCGGGGAAAATAATAACGTTAGGCTTTTTCCTGGTGTTTTTCCTGAAAGTTGATTTTCTGCACAAAAACGAGACACCGGGACAATTCTGCTGAAAACAGCGTTAGTCCGTGTAAGTTGCATTCAAAACACACAAATTAGAGGTGAAACAATAGAAAAAGTGTTCGGGAAAGTAGATACGTTTTGGACGTATCAACTCCCCCAAGCTTAGCTTATTGCTTGTCCTCAAGCAATTCAGTTAACAACTGAGTGCGATAAAAGAACTTTCACGAACACATTTGCTTCATATGATGTAAATATTCTCACTATGTGGACAAATGCTTAGGCTATTCATAATAAGATATATGTAAATGGTGTCACCCAATAGTTATGTAAGCCATGAAGAGATGCCAATCATACCAATAATAATACCAATAATAAATAACATGAAACATATCAATTCACAGGATTGCAAAGCTCATATTAAAGTGTGATAAGGTGGTATCTCGCTTGCCCGAATGTGTACAGCAAAACATAAATGCCCAGGTACCTCTGAGTTTCAAGTGAAGACTAGAAATAAAAATATCAAAGATAAAAGAATCAAAGTTACACCGCAGTTAACAGTATTCTGGGACAAGCACATTACACTAAGAATGACAACTATGCTCTCAAGAAGGTGCTCAAAGAGGGATGGTGACTCAACAATAAAGTAATAGATAGGCCCTTCATTGAGGGAAGCAGGGATTTAACATATGCTATAACTTTTCATTGTTTTGAAAACAGAGGCAAAATTGTTTTTGAGTGGTGATTAATTTGTCAACGAATGACAATTGAGTTCCTGTTATGTTCCATACTAAGCAAGTTGAGAGCGGTTCCGATTTATTTAAAACAAGCATTTATAATATGCATCTTATTTATATAATTTGACACTCCTCCCAACCTTTTCTTTCTCAAACCATGGCTAACCGAATCCTCGGGTGCCCACCAGCAATCACATACCATGGAGGAGTGTCTATTTTTTTTCTTTTCAAAACTTTGGGATATTATAGTGGTCTAACCAGCCCTTTGCAAAATTAATGACGAGCAGATGGAGCATGCAAGTCGGTTACTTAATTAGCATGGAAGATAACAAGCCCAACTACTACTTCCTCATGAGCTAAAACAGTGTCACCAATTGAGAAGTCGTTTGAAGGTTTTAAAGATAGCACATGCAAATTTACTTGAATGGTTTGAAATGCCATACATAGGTGTTTTTGGTGGACTCTTTGGGATAATTTGGTTTTCAGGGATTTGGAAGCACAAGCATTTGCAGCTTAGTACAAGTGGAGGCTAGCAATAGACGGGGAAGCGACAATTCAAGAGAGCAATAATCGTCATAATCATGCTTGCGACAAAATAAAATTAACGGAGGCGTAAAAATGATACTACAACTCTGAGGCAAAATAAATAATCAAGACTTAATTGACCTTTTGTTTTCAGTCATAACATGTGTAAGCATGTGCCAAGTCGATTCAAATGAATTATTCAGAGTAGGATACTACATTGTCATATTCTACTATGAACAGAACAATGCAAGCAAATATCCATGAAACATGTTATCTACCATTAATAAATTGGGACCGATCATAAGAGAACATGAACTACTAAGCATCCACCAATAGACATATACCTTATGCGAACCATCTAAGCATGATCACATGAATGAGTATATGTACAAAAATGAAAAACAAATAGAGTTCATTACCAGCCTCTTGCCCAACTCGAATTGTCAAAGATCATCATTATTGCCTTTTCACTTGTGTGCTTGAAAGATATGAGATAATAACCAAGCTCCATGGAGTAACTGAAGGTGATGAACTCTGAAACAAACTATACAAAACCAAAGAGAAACAAGAAATATTTTTTGGTTTTCGGATTTAGGAACTAAAACAGAACAGCCAGCAAAGACGAATTTTTTCGAGGCCCTTAACATGCTCAGATCAGAAAACTCAAAACTAATGAAAGTTGCATACATATTTGAGTATTATGCTCACGAAATTTTAGGCCATTTGGATTTTTCTGTAAAACGTTAAGAATTAAACGGTGGACAACAGAAATCTGTCCCTGCGCGAAACAGAAAACAACAAAGCAAAATATTTTTGTGTTTTTGCATATTGAACTGAATTAAATACTAAGCATACTAATACTAGATACTAAAACAAACTAGCAAGAGAAATAACAGAAATATTTTTGGTCTTTTTGAGTTTTGGAAAGTAAAACAAAACATGAACAAATAAAAGAAAGAAAGAAAATGAAAGCGAAACATGGATATACAAAGTACCGAATGATAATGATATATAGATGAGTGTGCTATCGGTATACCTCCCCCCAAGCTTAGGCTTTTGGCCTAAGTGGGAATCAGCCCCATGGTGCCCAAGTAGAGACGTCTCCAAAGTATGATGAAGAAGAAGCTGCGCCCTGATACGAACTCGAGGATGCTCCAGTGTAGTGCGCGGTGTAGTCCTCCTCAGGTGTCTCCTCCACGCCGTGCTGCCCGTAGAACCCTAGCACGTTCAGCTGCTCATCCAACTCCACCTTCGAGCGCGACCACGGTCTCCTGTCAAGACTGAACAAACCGGGCTGCGGCAAAGGGACTTCCCTCTCGTCCCCATCAGTAAATAAAACTCTGTACACGAGCCGACCTCCAATAGAACTAGCAGTAACAAATTGATGACCTTTCATCGCATCAAGGTCGAGCCTACAAGGGGTTAGTAACTCATCATTAGGATCAATAGGAAGGTGCAGATGTGCAATAATACACGAGGCAATAATCCCTCCATACATAGGTCCCTTAGTAGCTAAGCGACGAGCAATAAGAGCCCCAAGATTATAAGTAGTTCGACCATTAAGTGCAGCAGCAAGAAAGGCAAGATGATAACTAGAGATGTTGCTAGTGTTCTCCCTACCAAGAATGCTAGTAGCAATATATTAAGCAAAATATCTAATGGCTGGGAGCTGAATGTTCCTTATCTTGCCACGTTGGGCTGTGCGGTCATCATCATTTGTCACCCCTCGGTAAAGTTGCATCAACTCAGCGGGGTTCCCTTGAATCTTCTTTGTTGTCCCGGATGGCGCAATACCTATCACACTGCAAAACTCTCGCAAACTCATGGTAACAGTCCTACTATAAATCTTAAATGAAACAGATGGATGAAAAGCTGAGTTTTTAAAAGTGAAGCACTCAACAAAAGTTTTGGTGAGCATGACATATTGGGGACTCTCATCCTCCATGTATGTCACCAAGCCAACCCTCTGCACAAGGAGCAAGAAATCATCAAGTATCCCTGCAGCACGCAAAAAGTCAGTACATGGGAAGGAAGATGGGTTTGGCATTCCATCATCCCTCTCATCTCCAATGCTTGGTGCTATGAGATCTTCATTGTAGGATTGCCTAATGCGAGTAGTTACCCTCCTAGGCCTTTCTACCCTTGGTGCATCACTCTCAAACATCTCCCCATAGGTGTGGTTATGCATCTTCCTTTTCTGAAATTTTTAACAAACGTTATAAAAATCGATTTTGAGCCAATTAAATGAGGGGAAACTACTATAGTGACTTGCTAGAGGCTTAAGCATGCATCAAAACTAGTTATTCCAACTTAGAACAAGCATTTAAACTCACTAAACATGACATCTACAGCAGCAAAATACTCAAGATATAATCCACTAAACAAAATTCTATTTGGATGATCGGAGGAGTCACATACCGGAGAGTGAATACCCCAAATATCAGCAGCAAAGATGGGCTGAAGATGAAGATCGAAATTGCAGGAGAAGAACAACAAGAACACGGGTTTGAGCAGAGGCAAAGTGATTTTTCGGGAGAGAGAAAGGATGGGGAGGAAGGAGAGTAAGTGGAGGGGCCAGGTGGGCCCTCACCATGTCCAGGCGCGGCTGGATGCCTGCCGCGCCACATGATGTGGGGGCATGGTGGGTCCCCCTGGTCATCCTCTGGTACTCCCAGGTACCTACTCGAAAAATAGGAATTTTGACATAAAAAATTTAATTTTCTGAGAACTTTTATTTCTGGGTATTTTCTAGATTTTTTGAGATATTAAATTCAATGCATGAAAAATATTTTTCAAATCATATTCAACTACAACTATGAAAACCAAATAGTATTACAGTAGGTAAAATAAAGATGAGAATAAAAATGTTGTTTAGCACTTCCATGCATTTAAAACACATTTGTTAGCAAGGTTGATCAAGTCTTGCCACCAAATAAATTTTAGATGACATAAAAGGATTAAAACATTGTGAGACACTCATGTTACCTTGTATTGTATTGGTATGGATCCAATCATAAGAGTTTTGTATTCTTCTCTATAAGGGCAATCAATACTTCCCACTTTGATGGACCTCACATTAGTAATTGTATTAACTCCATAAATTTTATCCACTCTCTTGGGGAAATAAACAGTATGTTCCTTGTCATCCACATGAAAAGTTACTTTTCCTTTATTGCAATCAATAACAACCCTTGTAGTGTTTAGAAAAGGTCTCCCAAGAATAATAGACATATTATCATCTTCAGGCATTTCAAGCACAACAAAGTCAGTCATGATTAAACAATTATTAGCCACTTGAACAGGAACATCCTCATAAATACCAACAGGAACAGCAATAGATTTATCAGCCATTTGCAAAGATATATCAGTAGGTATCAATTTATCCAAATAAAGTATCTTGTAAAGAGAGAAAGGCATAACACTAACTCCTGCTCCCAAATCACATAGAGCAGTTCTAACATAATTATTTTTGATAGAGCAAGGAATGGTTGGTATACCTGGATCACCCAACTTCTTTGGAACCTTGCCATTGAAAAGGTAATTAGCAAGCATAGTAGATATTTCCTCATTAGGAATTTTCCTTTTGTTAGACATAATATCTTTCATATATTTTGAATAAGGAGGCAATTTAATAGCATCAGTCAAAGGAATTTGTAAGAACAAATATTTCATCCATTCACAAAATTTATTATAATGTTCTTGTTCTTTTGTTAGTGTACTTTTCATTTTTATTATGCTTTTCAGGTTCTTCCTCTATTTTTTCCTTAGTGTACTTTTCATTTTTATTATGCTTTTCAGGTTCTTCCTCTATTTTTTCCTTATCCGAATTGCTATTCTTCTCATTGTCATTAGAATTATTACTATCATTGTTATGTTCATTACCACTTTCAGTTTCAGCATCAGAAATAGATATACTATTAGGATCATTAACAGGTTCAGAGGATTCTACAACAGTTTTATGTTTCTTCTTCTTTTTCTTAGAAGGAGCACTAGGTTTATTAATTCGTTGAGAATCTTGTTCAATTCTTTTAGGATGTCCTTCAGGATATAAAGGATCCTGAGTAGAAATACCTCCTCTAGTTGTTACTTCGCAAACATGTTTTTCTTTATCAATAGAGTCATTCATTAACAAATCTTTTTGCACTTTAGTAAGTTGATCAATTTGAGTTTGAACCATATGAAAATGTTTAATAAGTATTTTAACATCATTGGAGGTTCTATCAACAATATCATGCAAGTTACTGATAGCACAAGAATTTTCCATTAAATGATTCTCTATTCTCATATTAAAATTACATTGCTTAGTAATAAAAGTATCAAATTCATCTAAGCATTGAGCAGGAGGTTTTGAATAAGGGATATCTCTATCATCAAACCTTTGGAGAGAGTGTACCTCAATTATGGGTGAAGGAGGAATTGACTTACATAATTCTTCAATAGGAGGTATATTCTTCACATCTTCAGATTTAATACCCCTCTCTTTAAGAGATTTCTTGGCTTACTTCATCACTTCTTCATTTAATTCAATCATACCTCCCTTCATTGGTGTTGGTGTAGGTGTTGGAGTAGGTTCAGGAATATTCCAATCATCATAATTCTGGCTTATCTTAACCATTAATTCCTCAGCTTCTTCTGGAGTTCGTTTCCTGAAAACACAACTAGCACAACTATCCAAATATGTCCTAGATTCAACGGTTAGTCCACTGTAAAATATATCAAGAAGATCATTTTTCTCTAAATCATGGTTCGGCTGGCCTCTTATTAGAGAACAAAACCGTGTCCAAGCATCAGGCAATTTCTCATCTTCTTCTTGATTAAAGTTATAAATCCTTAGCAAAGCATCACGTTGAGCACTAGCAGGAAAATATTTCCAAAATAAAGTAACAAGCAAACCAATAGGACTAGTAATGGAACCAGGAGACAAATTATTATACCAAGTTTTAGCTTCTCCTTTTAATGAGAAAGGAAATATTTTAGTGACGAAGTAAGTGCGCATCTTTATGTCCTCAGAAAATATACCACTCAAAGTAGAGAGTTCATTCATGTGTTCTACAGCACTTTCATTTTCGGTTCCACAGAAAGGTTCTCTCTTAGCAATAGCTATGTGTGCTAAATCAAGAGAGAAATCATAATCTTTATCTTTAATGTTTATAGGAGATGTAGCAAATTTAGCATCAGGAGATAACTTATATCTAACAGCATACTTTTCAAGAAAACTTTTAGTATTACATGCACCAGTAGTAGCTTGACATTCTTCAATAAAATCATCATTAAGTTCAACATATAATTCATCAAGATCATCATCAGCATTATTTGTAAATTCAGGTGAATTAACAGGTGTTTCAGCATCTTCATTAGGCATTTCAGCATTTTCAAATTGTTTAGATCTAGCAATCGTAGCATCTAAAAAGGGGCCTAATGAACCAGTATCATCAAGAACAGTAGAAGCATCATCACAAGTAATTTCAGATTCAGCGGGAGTAACAGTGCAAGAAGATTGAGGTGGTGTAACAAGCTTACTTAATACAGACGGTGAATCAAGAGCAGCAGCGGAACTCATAATTATACCTTTTCTTGTAGTGGATGGTACGATGGGAAATTTCTTATCACCAGGTCTTCCCATGATGAATGAATCCCAGAGAGCAATATCACACTCAGGTGAACTTATAAATAAAGCTATCCTCCCCGGCAACGGCGCCAGAAAATAGTCTTGATGACCCACGAGTATAGGGGATCGCAACAGTCTTCGAGGGAAGTAAAACCCAAATTTATTGATTCGACACAAGGGGAGCCAAAGAATATTTATAAGTCTTAACAACGGAGTTGTCAATTCAGCTGCACCTGTGAATAGACTTGCTCGAGACAGATTATCAGTAGCAACAGTTTTATAGCAGGAACAGTAGTGAAATAACAGCAGCAGTAGAGTAACAACAGCAGCGATGATTATAGTAGACAGCAGGATTAAAATACTGTAGGCATAGGGACGGATGAACGGGCGTTGCATGGATGAGATATTTCATATAATAACTAAGTCACAGGCATTTGCAGATAAATAAGATAAAGCATCCAAGTATTTATTAACCATAGGCACGTGTTCCAATTTAGTTGTGTGTGCTCGCAATGAGAAACTTGCACATCATCTTTTGTCCTACCAGCCCGTTGCAGCGGGGCCTCAAGGGAAACTACTAGTAATTAAGGTACTCCTTTTAATAAAGTACCGGAGCAAAGCATTAACATTCCGTGAACACATGTGATCCTCACATCACAACCATTCCCCTAGGCTGTCCCAATTATTGTCACTTTGGGACCTAGAGTTCCGGACAATGACATGTGTAATACAACTCATAGATATGATCCAAAACAATAATTATCTTCATGATACAATAACATGTTCAGATCTGAAATCATGGCACTCGGGCCCTAGTTTCAAGCATTAAGCATAACAAGTTGCAACGATGACGTAAAACACCGATAACGGATACTAGGCACCATGCCCTAATGATATTACAGCTATTACATGAACGATCTCATCCAATCCCTACCATCCCCTCAAGCCTACAGCGGGGAATTACTCACACATGGATGGGGGAAACGATGATGGTTGATGGAGAGGCGTTGGTGATAACGACGGCGATGATCCCCTTCGATTCCCCGTCCCGGCAGGGTGCCGGAACAAAGACTTCTGGTCCCCGAATTGGGTTTCGAGGTGGCGGCGGCGCACGGAGATGTTTCTCTGGAAAGTGGTAATTGCCCCGACGTTTTTAGGTCAGAGGGACTAAGTAGCCGAGAGGGGGGCTCGGGGGCGTGGCCGAGGCGGCCAAACCACCCCGTGGCGCGGCCAGGGCCCACCCGCGCCGCCACGTGGTGTGGGCGCCTCGTGGCCCGCCTCCGACTCATCTTCTGGCTCTGGGACTCTCCGGGGAAAATAATAACTTTGGGCTGTTTCCTGGTGTTTTTCCTGAAAGTTGATTTTCTGCACAAAAACGAGACACCGGGGCAATTCTGCTGAAAACAGCGTTAGTCCGTGTTAGTTGCATTCAAAACACACAAATTAGAGGTGAAACAATAGCAAAAGTGTTCGGGAAAGTAGATACGTTTTGGACGTATTTTATACTGTAAAATCATTTTCGGGGAACTAGAAACGTGTTTTCCGGTATGTGCTAGAGATGCTTTGACCTTGTCCATCTCCCTCCTCGATCGAGCCAGAACAGTTCGTTCAGTGTGCCCTGCTGAGTTCGATGTTCACACAGCACATCAACCGGCGGCGCCACGGTCGATGTGTTGTTTTCTGGTGATCCAAATTCGTATATCCTGACAAAGGTCTACTTGTGACGTAGGAGAGCGCAGCGTCCCGGAGTTAGAAGCAGGCCCATCAGGGGCCGTAGACCCATCCGGTATGCACGGAGGGGGGTGCGGGGGGCGGCAGCCCCCCACGGTACGAGTTCTTTTCCGGGTCGGACCGCAGCCGACCTAGCGTTATGCCACCACGTATACATCTTGTAAGCCGCCGGTTGGAGTAAGACATACATTGTAAACCCGATATATTGAAATATTGCTGGCTGGCGCCTGTGATTTTTTTCTCCTCCTTTGTTGGGAGGGGTTTTCCACGTTAAAATCCCGTGTCCCCGTTAATTTGATCTTTCCGCATTTATCGTTTTCGTGCTATCTTTTGTAGACGGGGTATGTTTATCAAGCCATCAACGCATCTCTCAACATGATTCAACAAGTAAACTAACTACTGCAGTACTGCAAATAATGGTACTTGGGTACCACGCAGGGCTCAGCACACAGAAATCAAACAATCAGTACAGATCAACCTGTTTTTTTAACATCGTCGAAGGACGACGAGACCTTGTCCGTTATGAACATCAGGGGACCCAACGTTTCGATCTCGTCGTCAGATACCCACCACCATGTCCACTTTGGATTCGGTGGTCTGGAGGTACCGGATGCTATCCGTTCTGTCGTGTTCCAGGTTACCCACTCATCGCCATGTACTGTACAATACAATGCATCCGTTCCAAGTTGCCACGCGTCAACATCGATCGGCATATTCTTCATTGCCATTACACAGAACGCACCCAACATGCTCTTCTACCATCAATTCCTCGGACATGAATCTAGTACTACTCCGTAGTAGTAGAAACGAAGGGTTTACCACAAAATTCGACAATCATGTGCTCAAGAGTCAAAACAGCGCCTCGACTACAGCAAATTCTCAGTACAACAAGTCTGCACCTTCTCATTTTCGGGCTCACTTTCACATCACTGCGACCATGGCGGTGCAAAATTTCCAAGATGGTTTCTGATCCTCACTCAAACACAGGGGCGGTGCGCCTCCAGCCAAAACAAATTTGTGTTACATGAAGGGGACTAGAGAGGCTGGAAAAAACAAACTATCCCCTGCAGATCCTAGGACCAGTTCAGACGGTATATCATCTTCTTGAAAATCTCGGCCGCCGTCGTGTGTTAAGGGAAGCTCCACTCTCCATGAACCCACCAGTTCTTTTCTCGTCTTCATCTTCGCTAGACTCATCAGATCTCCACCTTGACCCACCTTTGCCGGCTGCTGCGTCACCAACTGACGATTTCTTTCCCAAGCTTCAAAGAGGAGAGAAAACATGGTTATTTTTTAAGCATTTTATTCGTCAAGGTATGACACATCCATGCCCGGTAAAAAAAACTTTCATGATAATTACTGTGACCACTTGGAGGTTCAGGTAACCACCAGTGAAGGCCAACCTGTCATCAATGGCAGGCCATACCAGTTGAGGCCAGTGTCCATTGTTACCACTAGAACTATATGCATCTATGTTGAGCTGCGTTAGGTCAGATGGATGTTTTACATCAATCCAGCTAAATTTTGTGCTAGGGCCTATTTGGTTCACTGCAAACTTTGATTCAGTAAGTTAAGTAGTTTGAAGTTTTGTGGCACGGTCTGGTATTAGCCACCGCTGTAGCGGGGCGTACTTTTTCTAGCCTTCTAACCACTTGTGATAGACCCATTTGCTAGCCAACTTTTGCCAGAACGTAGCCAACAATTTTCCCTCACAAAATAATGTGGTTTGCCATACTAGTGTCACGAAATGTGGCAAAGTAAGGGCAGTGACCAAACTACTTAAGGTATCCATATTCTTCGCAATTGTCTTGGATACTAGTGGACTAGCAGGTATGATGTACCAAACTGCCCCCCTTGACAGCCCAGGTACAAAGATCGACACAACACCAGGAACCAACCACCACAGTCAGCTCCAGGTGAGTTTAGAGTTAACCCTCAAAATATTTAAATTTTAAATCAAATGAACAAACAGTAAAACTGACACTACCAGACAGATAATGGTATCGACTTCAAAATTACACTTCACAAGACATGCAGGCAAAAACCGTTTCCCCCAGGTACCGCCCATTCGCTATGATGGAACTGACCTTGTTACCAACCGGTTTTACCCAATCAAGTAATCCTTGGTCTATGGAACTTTGCTTTAAATCATATTAGACCTCAGAAGTTACCGTATCAACTGTCAACTAGTAGTAACTAAATAAGCACCATCAAGTAAAACAATCACAAACATATTGCCACATACAGAATAATGATTTACCTGAAAATGTTCGGTGTCGCTGCAACTTTTGTTTTCTCCATATGACCCTCGCGAAATCCAGCACTCTCAGATACCTTCGTGTGGCCATTTTGACCAGCATTGGTGCCACTTAAGATAAAAGGCTTCTCAGCACGTAAACCAAAGTCAAACTCTCCCTTTCTGACAGAATCTTTTCCTTGAAAGAAAGTGGTTTTGTTACGCTCAGTCTTCAACACACTTGTTCCTTGTTTTTTCAAAGGTGTATCAGCAGCACCCAAGTTGAAATACATAGGAAGTGAATCATGACCAGCAGGTTTTGTTCCTTTTTTAAAACCTGACTCTCCTTTCATAAACCCGAGTTCTTTTGTCCCCTTCAAATATGGATTCTCACCATTTTGTCCCACAGAGGGGAACATGATCCCTGCAGTCGATCTCATATTTGATGTAGGCGTCCCAGGGGGAACTGGCCTACACTGAAGAACAGATGGAACCTTTCTGCCAAACTCTGAACGGAAACTACTGATAAGAGCACCAGAATCAGTGGATGCATGGTCCTTGGGAGTGGAGAGCATTTGACTTGTTCTGAAGAGCAGGGGTGAAGGACGAGCTCAATCCAATGGCAGGCTTCAGTGATTTAACAGAAGGATTAACTGGCGAAGACGTTTGCATGGTTCGGATGGCAAATTGACTTTGGTCTCCGCTGCTGATGGCCCTGACATCCTCCCTCTGGGCCTCAGGAAGCATATCAAGGCATTTAGCCTGTAATTGACATACATACAACAATACTGAGTGTTGCGTTTAAACCTCAAAAGAATCATGTGGTGCGTTGAAGAAACTAGGCTTCTTCCATCCGTCCAAAAAGACTACTCTCTTTATTCAACAATATATGACGTTTGTGACTTTGGCAGTCTTCAGCATGTAACTTTTCATATAACTATTTTACCTAACACCTATGAAATTGCTATTTTGTCAAATATATTCACGAAAGTCTGTTGATACTATTTGATGTGATCAAACTAATTAGCCTTTTTATAATTTAGTAGTCAATAAAGATGTTTGATCACACTTGTTCTAAAATGCCCTGTATCTCCAAATTGAGGCAGTACTGTATCAGTTGCAGTATATCATGTTTGGAGGTCCACGAAGTGGCCCGATAGGGTCATGAAGAGATCCAGCTATTCCCCATTACATCTAACTAAAAAATCATGACCAACCTGAGTACAACATTTGCACATGCCAATTCCTTTTTTCTGTACATTAGCTGTCAAACATTTAAGAGGTTGACTACACATATTCTAAAACGGCAACAAAAAGAGTACTCTTCAAATCAAGTCTCACCAATTGCCTATGTATATATTGTGAAGAGAACAAATCACAAATTCTTTTCCTGACAAAATCAAGCATAAGAAGACAAGACATGCATGTAGCCATAGTAGAGAAGTACTTACCACTAAACCTTCTCTCCACTGACCAATTGTACTGATTTTGGATGCAACCTCTTCACCAGCAGATTCCAACGCATTTTGCTCAAAGCTCTGAAGACTGCGATGAACGTCATATGCTTCCAAGTACCGATAACGCTAAAAGAACAACCAGAAAAAACAGAAAGTCCTCAGATAATTAGCTTCCGATGTTTTCCCTTATGATGGGAAGTTGGAAATATATGCATATATCAGTAGCTCGTTGGTAGTACTTTGAACTGAACTGACAATGCTAAATTCTTAGTTTTCTATTAGTCTAAACTCAGTTTAGGTTACAGTAATTAGAAGCATAGGGTATATTTCGCAAATAATAGTGAGGCCACGGGCAACATAAAGCGTAAAGGCCATTTACAGAAACCACAGTACCAAAATCATAAAATTATTTTTAAGTTTTAACAAAATGAAGATTGCCTTTACACATTAAATGTTAAGATATTCATGAAGCATGATAACAAAACCTGTGTGAGGCAAGAAAATAATCCTACAAACAAGAGACACATTGGTGCGAACTTCCAATTTATCATTTCTTCTGACATCACAACGCCACTTATTAATAATTTACTCGTTGTATTATTTCAATAGGGATAGTATTTCCACATGTACAAACTAGTAAGCATCATTTTGCCATCTTTGGTGTATGTACATTACTAATAGGGAAAAGCACATGTACAGATGCTTAAGTTTAAGGTTTCAGTATTTCTGCATCTAAAAATAATTCTAGCAAAAGTAATAGGTGTTTATTATGTTAGAACATGTGCACCTGCAAAAAATTAAATGCAATGCAAGACTTCTAAACAAAGTTAATAGAAAATGCAATGCAAACAGTACAAGAAAGACAAGTCCTTGTAATGGCACTGTTCAAAAAACATAACTTGAATCTTGTGAATTTTTTTCAGGGCACTCTGCACAGTTATTTTGCAGGTGCACAAGTTTTAACATGGTACACATTTATGCTTTTAAGAATTTTTCAATACAGAAGTACCTAAACTCAAACTACAGCACCCACCCTTGCATGTACAAGTCCACTATCTAGTAAGTGGCATACAGGAACTTCTGTATTCCTGAAAAATATGCTGCAGTAGCTAGTGTTTACCGCTTTGAATTCTAACTGATATGTTTGTTCATTTGACATCTGAAAGATATACGTGGCTATTGAAATGTGAAGTAACAAGTAAATGAGAAATGAATCAAATGACAATTTCATAACAATGGGATATCATAAAGCTACTATATCATGTAAGCATGACCCTGAAGACCTTAGCTCACTCAAGCATACAGATCATTTACCTGGAGGTAGAAAACAACGAGCAGGCTACCACATGGCCCTGTGGGCCTCTCACGGGCAGAATCAAAAAGGGACTTGTGAAGATGTTTCTCCTCCTCGGAATCCCATGGCAGATCAATGATTTTATCGACAACGTTTCGATCAATGCAGATCTCACAAAACTCAACCATCATCACCTCAACATGATACATCCAAGAATCTCTGTGAACACCTTCAACATGAGCTGTATCTGCTGGTCTTTGCTCTTTTACCCTAGAGCAGTAGCTCCTATGGAACAAAAATGCTTCTGTTACATGGCCGTATTCAATTCTTACACGGAGTGCAGTCACTGCCTCACTAAGACATAACAGCCCATGTTTCTCAATGTCTGCAGTAGCGGAGAAGCTATCACGCCCTGTGCACTTTAACACAACTAGTGCCACGTCAGGTCTGTGACGTTCCAGAAGAACTTGTGCTATCTTTGGATGTATTTCCTTGCTAGAAATCTTAGGAAGAAGAGAGCATGCCTCCTGCACAGAGAGTAGATGAGCATCACAACTGATAGTTAAACGAAGCAAGATCAGTAGCAAGTGAATAAGCAGGCTGCAGTATTTACAAGCAGAACGGGGTTCTGATGCCACTGGCACCATAAATTAAGATAAGGGGATTCCACAGGAATTCAGAAAATAAATTATTGTTCTAAAAACTTAGTACTCCCTCCTTGCCGAAATGTAGTGCATAGAGATTTTTTAAAAGTTTACACGGTTTGACTTTAAAAAATCTCATATCCACTATATTATGGCAAGGAGGGAGTAGCATATCATAAACAACACTTCAATACATAGGTAGGTGAAAGCCAAGGCAGCAACTAAGGGAAAGTTCCAATGGAATACACCTCTCCATTTACATGCTTATTCAGTACTGTAAAAGTATAACTTCTGTATAAGTTACTAAATTAATCGACAATCCTAGCAGAGGCATCATTTTTGGTCAACAGTAGCCACTACCACCACAACAGTACAAAGCAAGAAGTTTAGATCATGTATTTGGTACAAATAAGCAAGTTATATTTCATGGGATTGGACTCCAAAAGAGAGTGCAAAACTGTCCAGGACTTGCATATAAAAAACTGAGAGGGGGGAAACAACCTAAATACTATGGGATATACTAACAGGCTCCCTAGATGTGTGCTAAAATGGCACCCTGACAGCTGGTTTTTTAAAGGCCTACTCCTCTCTTTTTCAAAATATTGTCCTCCAAAGCAGCTCCATAGAACAGTAAAATAAACATATGTAACAGCGGCTTATTAGTTACTTTCCAAGTAAACAATCTGATCTCATTAAACATATATGAGTAATAGTTCTACTTTACAAAAGGAGACTAGGAAGCCCAATCACTCCAAAAGGGTCTTTCTACAAACGATAAGATTGAAGCAATTGTGACCAAGAAAGTTATAATGTGAATAAGTTTGGTCAAACAGGACAGGCAGGTAATTCTGAAAGAGGTGTTCATCACTCAAATAACTGTGAAAACTCCAAACTCTCAAGCACAATAGGAAAGATAAAAGACTTGGAAGCAAATACATCATTAATATATCAAATATTTGCGCGACACATGCAGCACTACTAAAAAATCATGTCCAGAAAAGACGGGTTTGAATCAGTTACCTCCAAAGCCTGAGAAGAGTGATCATCCAAAAGACAAAACACTAGGCATTCAAGTAAAGTTCTACTAGAGATACCAAATGTAGCAGCAAAATCATCCACAAGATACCTCCATTCTGAATCTGGTCTGGTCCAATGCCGATCAAATATGTAGTATAAGAACTAAAGAATGTCAAGGAGAAATAAAAGAGTACCACCTTTCAAATGTTTGCAAGTAACCTTGTAAATGTAAAATAAGCTATCTGATAACAGAAAAGGATACAGTTGCTTGTTTTGCAATCACCATGTCAGATCCTCCGTGCAGAAAAAGTACATCAACTGCCTCGCGTAAGTTTTTAAATGGATAACTATTGACATTAGACTGATCAATTGTGGAACGAAACATAGACGATGATTGTTCATCCTGCAAACAGGTTATTTCCCCTTCTTCCTCATTATCTATATAACTTTGTTGGTTCCCAAGGTTTTGAAGCGCCTGCTCGATGAAAAGTATACCCTGGTTGGCTTCATTGTAACCTGATGTTTTACCAGAAACTTCAGGCCATTGTCGCTCCTCTGCAGATGTTTTTCTTTTAATCACGTCAGAACTCCAAGTTGCAAAACTAGCATGGCGTGAGCAAATCTTCTCAAGAAATTCATGCCTGATGCACCAAATCATGGCTTCCAAATGCTGTAGGAAAAGCTCTAACATGAGCACTTATTGAAGAAATAATTAAAGCCTAGAAATATCTGATTACTTCTCTTTGAAAATCTTTCAGTAAAAAAAGTGATGGTCGACATACATGAACGAGATAGAGAAACAAAAAGGGAAATAGAAGATAAATAGGGACGAATGTTGTTGTAGCCGTCCATATTCCAGTCTTACATGATCTATGTATCCAGATCCATTCGCGGGATACCATAAATAAAAGTACACTGTTCAGTGAATCTACACCTACCAGCATAATCGTCTTATAGCAATTCCCAACTACCAAGCTTAGAATAACTTGTTATCTTGTTGTTTCTTTTAGGGTTTGTTATTTGGTTTCTTGACAGCGAGTCCGTGACATAAAATTCCTAATAGCACTGGTTAAGAAACAATACCTGTTTTGCCTTCATTGTATTCTCAATGAGTTGATGCAGGTCATTTATGTGAGCTGCTTCCCTGAAAGATACTATCATAGCTTCAACAACACTGGAAATTCCTGCTAACTGAACTGCAAACTTTTGCAGCTGGGGTAACTTAGACTTCATCGTCTCTAATCCAGATCTATCTAAGATGTGGTTAAGGTGTTATCACTGATATAAGAATAACCCTTCGCTCCCCTCAACAAGCGTGATGTGCTTGCATGAAGAGATGCAAGGCTCATAAAAAGACTTTACTCTGTAATTGGAACAAGAACCGATTAATAAAATATTGGTGGATACAGATCATGCCTATCTCTGATATGAGTGCATTAGCAGCCCTCTTGCACCAGTCCTTGATGACCACCTCATCCAAAAGAAAAGCCAGAAGTGGATCACTTGACACAGCACTCTCATCCAAACAAACATCGGTAATATCTGGTCCAAATGTCAAGGTAACAGAAGGAAAAAAGAAGGCACTGCATAAACAATGACAATGAAACTGCGTTTAACAGATTAAAGCATAAGTAACCTTCTAAAGAGGATACAGTGGCAAATCAGAGAGACCAGATTATTCTGAAGCGCAACATCAAACAGGGAATGCAGCCGCTGGACATCCATGTTAACAGGATAACCATGGCCTTCTTTCTCCTGAAACCTTTCATCGTGCTGCTTGGAGATAAGCCCAGCTTCCAAGCATTTGTGGTAAAGGCGGAGCCGCACCCTATTCCCATTATCAGGTATTGGACTTCTGCAAATTGGGCAGACATCGCATCTCTGGCTACACTCAGCGCATAAGGAGGCGTGCCCACATGAGTTTAGCACATGCTGGACATAGCGGCCACAGCTACTCAAGTCCCTAGTTGCCCGACAATGCTCAATTCTAGCCTCCTTGCTTAGCTCAATGAGATCAATAGACGCCAACTGCTCCAAAGCATTCTGCCAACATAAAAATCATTTTTCAGCAACTACGCACAGCGTTACCACATAGAAATGCACTTCAGTTTCGTAAACCCTATAGATGGCTCATTCAAGAGACAAGCATATAGTAAAAGTAAAACTTAATATTTCTATGCACTTAACTAACTGCCAACATACAGTTTACTACATGAGCATTATGAGAAACGTAAGAAACAGAAATGAGCTGTTGAAGTCACATGTGTACACAAACAGTTAAAGCACTCGGCTACTTGGCATGTGAATGGAAATGTGTGGGATTGTGTATCCGCAAGGAGATCAGAAACTATGCCTACAAGCAAATGAAATGATGAGGAACACTCACCATGACTTAAACAAGTTATTCCCTTTGTAACAACCAGTCGCACAGATATTACCGATGTTAGTGCTGGTACTGGTACTGGTACTGTGGTTCGTTAATAACTACTTTTTTTTGAACAATCGTTAATAACTACTACTGTATATGATAATTGTCTTTGTTTGTTGCCTATATATGAGCACTGTAATGTTAAAACTATATTAATATGCGTCCCTTTGCTACTAAGTGGTACATTTACCATCTATCAACAGTGTCAAGCTAGCATAGCACGAAATCTTTCGGTGCTGACCAATGCATTTTACCCTTGACCAATTCGGCGCCATGGCATGTAAATTCCGAGCTCTGGGGACGATAATTAACTGACGCAGACACTCAGGGACAGGATTCAGAGCGACGAACATAGATACATACAGCTGGCTCGAAGGCGCTCGTAACCAAATCCACGAACGAGCGGGCGGAGGGGGGAGTTGGTGCCCAAGACGAAGTACGGACCTGGACGGCGGCGCTGCCGTACTTGGGAGGGTGCCTCGGCGACGAAGGGAGCGCCTCCATCCCTGCAGAGCTCTCCAGCACCCCGAGGCCGCGCCGGCCTGCTACCGCATCCACTGGATGCTCCGGGTTGTCGCGGCTCGCGGGGGAGGGAGCGCCCCGGCGAGGGAGAGGGGGGAGCCGGCGAAGGAGGGGGCGGCGGGATCGGCGTGGAGAAACCCTACTGGCTACTGGACAGTCTCCTCAGTCGGGGAGGCGGCTGTCAGCAGGCGAGCCGAGTCGGCGTTTACGCGAGGGGAACGACCGGCTGCACCGTGCCTAGCCTATAGGGGTTTGGGTTTTTGTTACCTTTTTTTTTAGGTCTGGGTAATTTGTTAGCTTTTTTTAGCATGAAACCCGTGCATTGCTAAGAAAATGTTACTAGTCCACACGAGAATACAGTTGGAGCAATTTAAACGACCATGCATTGTTTGAAGCAAAGCGTAATTTCTTATTATTTTTGAATCACGAGTTGTTAGGGCATCTCCAGTCGCCCCCAGGAGGCCTTTTTAGCGCCGGCGTAATCCAAAATCGTTGTTTTCCTACCACTCGCCCCCCCCCCCCCCCCAGAGGCCCAGTTAGCGCCGTTTCGGCGTTATTTCGCGCCGGCGCACCTAGGCGAAACCCAGCCCACTGGGTTCGGCCTGGGGGGGCGAAATGGGGCGAAACGCAACGCGGGCCAGCGCTGCCAGCGACGCGGGAGAAAATGGCGGGAACAGAAACCGCCTGTGAGGCCGCGCGCTCATCCCCTCGGCTCCCTCGTCGGTCAAAGGCTGCCGGAGTTAAGGCGTGGCGGGCGGCCGCGCCAGTCAAAGGCTGCCGGAGTAATGGCGTGGCGCGGCGGGGCTGCAACGTCCAATCCGAAGGGCCACGCGGCGCGCTGCCGGAGTAATGGCACTCCCTTCTCTCCCCTTCGCCTGCCACCGCGCTATAAAACCGCCCCGAGACCTCGCCGTCCCTCCTCACACTTCCTCTCTCTCGCCGCCTCTGCCTCCCACTCCCTTCTCTCCCACCCGCCACCGACGATATGGCTTACGACGCCGCCGCCGCCACCTCCACAAGGACGAGGCCTGGGCCCTGCACCAGGCGGGGTATCCGTGCCCCCCGGACATGCGCGTCCCTAGCGCCTCCGACGGCCAAGGGGCCTGGTGATACGTCTCAAACGTATCTATAATTTCTTATGTTCCATGCTTATATTATGCCACTTGCTACATGTTTTATATACACTTTTATATCATTTTATGCATTTTCTGGGACTAACCTATTAACAAGATGCCACAGTGCCAGTTGCCTGTTTTCTGCTGTTTTTGGTTTCAGAAAAGTTGTTAAGGAAATATTCTCAGAATTGGACAAACGAAACGTCAAAGTGCTTATTTTCCCCGGGAGGTTCCAGAACACCGAAGAGGACACGGAGGAGGACCCCGAGGGGCCCACACCCCCTCCCGGCGCGGGTCCCCCTGGTTGCGCGAGCACGGGGTGTGGGGCCCTCGAGGCCCCGCCGCCTTCGCCTACTTATACCCCCCAGAATTACAAGACCTAAGACGCGCACCTTTTTCCTCCACGAAGTCCAGAGCCGCCGCCGTCGTCAACCCTAGATCGGGAGGGTTCAGAAGCTCTTCCCGGCACCCTGCCGGAGAGGGAAATCGTCACCGGAGGGCTCTACATTACCATGCCCGCCTCCGGACTGATGCGTGAGTAGTTCATCCTTGGACTACGGGTCCATAGCAGTAGCTAGATGGTTGTCTTCTCCTCTTGTGCTACCATATTTAGATCTTGTGAGCTGCCTAACATGATCAAGATCATCTTTATGTAATGCTACATGTTGTGTTTGCTGGGAGTTCTTTTCTTTCTATATCAGAATACGACGTAGAGGCTGAGCCTGCCGATTGATCAGACTAGCCAACTAAGGGGCCATTCACTTCTATAGAAAAATAGGTGTGTTATTGCTTCATAATATATCTTGTGAGTGCGTTGTTTATGATCTTGCATGCTCTCCGTTGCTAGTAGATGCTCTGGCCAAGTAGATGCTTGTGACTCCAAGAGGGGGTATTTATGCTCGATAGTAGGTTCATGTCTCTATTTAATCTGGGGTAGTGACAGCAAGCTCTAAGATTGTAGATGTATTGTTGCTAATAGGGATAAAACAGTAGTACTTTATCTAATGGTATTTGTATTACTTACATTACACACATTGCCTAATGCAATTATTTGTTGCTTGCAACTTAATACTGAAAGGGGTGCGGACGCTAACCGGAAGGTGGATTATTAGTCATAGATGCGGTTGGAACGGTCTATGTATATTGTTGTAATGCCCAAATAAATATCACACTAGCCATCATAACTATAGTATATGCATCATTATGCACTTCTTTATTCTGTCAATTGCCCAGCTGTAATTTGTTTACCCGCATGTATGCTATTATTATTTATGGAGAGACACCACTAGTGAACTGTGGACCCCGATCTTTTTTCCTCAAACTGATAAACAATCCTACTGCAAACATCATTTTCCACACATACGTTTAATCCTTTGTTACAGCAAGCCAGTGAGATTGACAACCTCACTGTTAAGTTGGGGCAAAGTATCTTGGTTGTGTTGTGTGCAGGTTCCACGTCAACTTCGACGCAAGATCTTTTCTAGCGCCGTTGCCACCTTGAGAAGATTCTTAGTTTCCTACTGGTTCGATAATCTTGGTTTCACAACTGAGAGAAATTTGCTGCTGCACTACTTCATACCTTCCTCTTGGGGTTTCCCAACAACACCTCACCGGTGCATCAGGCGCCGGTTTATCACTGCACCGCACATGGTTTTGTTTTCTTGTCATCGTGAAAACTTAATAAATTTGGTACATGACATCCATTGTTCTTGATGATAGGCATCGATCGATGAACAAAGCAAAAGTTTGCATCCATTGCTTGTGTTGACTTCCGTTTGTAGTTTTGGTCAATGTTTTTTCTGTTGTTGGCATGTCGCATCATGGCCAGTGTTAACTTAAACTGGAGTAGTATTGACTATTTTGTCAAATGATTGATATGACGATGATATTTTACACATGTCACGTAATTTTGATATGACAAAAAAATTGACGTGTAGTGGGTTAATTTTTTAGTCTTTTCTCTCATAGCCAGATTTCCTAAATATGTAATAAGACAATTATTGCTAAGAGATGATCTCGTAGGGCATGACAATGATAGAGAAGGCGGATTTTCTCTTAGAGCTCAATGTCATTTAGAGAAGGCAATACATACCAGTCGTACAATGTGCAACTCATGAGAATTAATTAAATTTAGTGTGATATATTGTTAATGAGTAAAGGCATAAAATACAGTGGATAAAATAGCCTTCTCTAATTTCTAAAAGACCACCCCTTAGCTAAGGGATGACACCAACTCCATCTCCTTTCTATGTCCTCCAATAAGCAACAATCCATCATGTCATATATATACCTCTTAGAAAACAAAATCCTACTAAATTCATTTATAATTTTTCTATCTCATCAACATGTAAGTTATCCACACATCATCCACTACTATAATCAACCAATTGTCCAAGTCACCTCACTAATGACAATATATTTTTGAATGTAACCTATCCACGTCATCTATATTTCATATGTACAATTGGCCACATCACCCATTTTAGACATCAAATACAAAAAATATCACATCAACTAAATTTAGTCTTTCGAGAATTGTGATATATATGTTTCATATTTCATGTAAACAAGTTTTACATCGCTTTATTTTTATAACATATTTTTTAAAAGAGATTGCCGCCGCAACACGTGAGGTATGTTTCTAGTTTAATAGAAGATTGACGTCATCCCATTGTACACACTCTAGACAAACCTCTTTTTTTTTCATTTCTCACCTCCGCTCAACAATCATCCTATTTGGTATTGTTAAGATAAAACCATTATACATACCCTTTTATACCATTTTTTGATTTCCTACCATAAAGAAAATATACATGGTTGTATATCTCTAAATTATGCATTTGGTAACATTTTCATTCTCTAAAGAAACTAAGTAGACATAGCTGCTTACATGTGGGCTCCTCCAGCAGAAATAACACTCAACAGACCCTCCGGGTCTTATCCCCAGCCAAAATGGAAGCCTGCACCTCCACGAGCCGCGTCGCCCTCCCGCTCCGCGCCGCGCCGCCGCGATCAGCAGCGGCCGCCTGCTCCAGGAGCCGACGGGGTACTAGAAGAAGAAGGATCCGGTTAATAACGGCTCGCGCGTCACTCGACCGCGCCGCCGTGCTCCTCGACGCCGCCGTCGGGACGGGGTACTCGCAGGCTAGCTACTACACCTCGCTGGGGCTCTTCGTGCTCTCGGTGCCTGGGCTCTGGTCGCTCATCAAACGCTCCGTCAAATCCAAGGTATACTCCTCCTCCACACTTAGCTTCGTTGGCCTCGTCCTCCTTATTTTGTTAATTCTTGATTAATTGTGACACAATTGGAAAGCGAGTCAAGTAAGTGTGGCCGTTAATATGATATTCGGTGGTTCATGTGTTATCCTCTTGGACGTACTGTTTGGTTCTTGGACAAAGATAGTACGGAGTAACACTTGTTGTCATCTACTCCAAATTTCCCAATGCAGATCGTGCAGAAGACCTTCGTTAAGGAGGAAGGGCAGCCGATGTCGCCAAGTCTGGTGGCCGGGGAGATCCTCTCATTCTTCACGCGCAATAGTTTCACCGTCTCTGACCGTGGCGAGGTCATCACGTAAGTAGGACGCTGGCTTTCTAAGTGAGATAGCATCTGACAATGCTCTGAAAGTGTCTGCATATCGTCGTCTGCATATTGCTAGTATTTAGGAGTTGTAGACGTCTTCCTTTCAGTGAGGAAGCTGCAAGTTTTTATTTTTTAAACAAAGCAAAAGCTTTACCTATTTCATTAAATAAGAGAGGAGCTTTGTTGATTTTACTTTTAAATGGGCCTCCATCATAAACTAACGGAGTTTCGCATCCAAATAGCTTTGAAGGCACAATGATACCAAGCAGAGGGCAAGCAGCACTGCTGACATTCTGCACCTGCATTAGCCTCGGGAGCGTTGGCCTTGTTCTGTCAATTGCAGTCCCAGAAGGTGGCAACAACTGGTTCTGGCTCATGACCTTAAGCCCCTTGGCGTAAGTCTCTGCAACTCTACTAGCAGAAATTTGTAACGTAACTTACAACAGAAATGTAGTAACTGTCCTTTCTTGACGGTTCAGGGGAGTGTACTACTGGACAAAAGCATCAAGGAAAGAAGAGATCAAGGTCAAGATGGTCTTATCAGACGATGGGAATATATCTGAGGTTCTCGTGCGAGGCGACGATGTGCAAGTTGAGCAGATGAGGAAGGAGCTCAAGTTCAGCGAAAAGGGAATGATATATGTGAAAGGAATTTTTGAATCATGACCGGTGGCATTATATATAGTAACAAAACAAATAGCTGAAACAAGGCTTTCATGTGATTAAAAGTCAAGGTGAGAGAGGTGAGACCGTGGGTTCTGGATATCCACAGACAAATCTGTATCTTGGCTTCATGAAAAAGAAATGATTTGTATGCGAGACTATTAAAATTGTAAGAAGTATTGGCCATACTTGGACAATACACCCTAACCCGCAGGGAGGCGTTTTCTTTTGAAGGAAGTTGAAGATCCTTATGACAGCCCATATGTAAGTTGTCGCAGAAATGAGAGGGATTTTGATGGAGCGATCACTTACACGACCTTGAACATTTGGGGGAGAGAAATAGCAAGATTTTCCAACACACTTAGAATGATGTGAAGGAGGTTTGCCTTCCTCACCAATCATGCGATCACTATGAGGATGCTGGCCTGTGCTAGAGTTGTAAACGATTATGGAGGCTGAACTTCTGTTTGGTTCATCTTCATCCTGGCAAAGCTAGGCTGTAATTATTTTTACTCTTTTGTTTTCCCCTGTATGAACCTTTTTCTTCTCCTCTAATAAAATGGCAGTACTCTTCCGACCTTTCAAAAAAAATAAAAAATAGACACGAAATGCTCATCGTGGACTATCAGTTTATTCAATTTGGGAAGATACAACATAAGATGGCCTTCAGCACTGGCAGTCAAATGGTTCCAAATTTATTCTTATGACAAGGAACCAAGCTACCACGAGTTTTATGCAGCATACTTTCCAAAGTCATCCTTACCCTACAGTTCATGAGCAAGGGCACAAGAAATACAAGTTTTGTTTTACACAAGTATCCGCAAGCCATAAGTTTGTCTTTCTGTTGTTTCTACATGTACAATAAGGTTACTTGTCTTGTGGTGCAGAAGCAGCAGCTTCAAGCAGCGAAGTTACTAAGGCCCAACTTGAACATGTCAAGATTCAATCCGTTGTCTACCAGAACACTTGTAACTCCCATTTTTGATACCTGGAGTGGAGGATGAAGATATTAGTCAGTAAAGATCGCTCAGAAACATGAAAGTTTGTATAAAACAATTCACATGTGCGTAATCACTGACTGCAATAGCATCACACCATCAAGACCAAGAACATTAGCTAGAATCCGATAGTAGAGAGCCTCAGAACTGGCAGGAGACTAATTTAGAAGGTTTCAATGACGGAAAATGTCTTACTGAATGATAACATTGGTCAGGAAAACGCAAGTCACAACATGATATGGATTTCCCTGAAAGTGAGCATACGAAACACCTTCCTCGAAAACAAGAAACGACATATTTCCAGCTTACGCGTTTACGTAATTTTGACGTTAGCGCATAATATTTCTTTTGAAGCATACTATCAACTAGAAGCCCACATACATTGAAAATTCAAAAGGAGAAAGCAAATATCAAACCACAATAAGCTAGCATATCTCAGAAGCTTCAGCTAGGACGATCCTGAAACCAACGTAAGGGGAACTTCCGAAGCTTATAACAAATACTGAATCTAAGAGCAATGACAGTTTAAAAAAATATCATGTGTTCCATTGAAATTTCTGCACCAAGATATTCAACAATTTGAATTATTTTCTAACAAAGTGACTGCGGTAAGAATTAACACATTACCGATTGAATGTTTCTGTCTTCGTCATCAAAGAAGAGCATAGACTTGTATGGAACCCCAGTTTTTCTCTGGATCTTTTGGAAATGCTCTGTCTTGTGAGTCCAGCTAGAGAATATTTCCTGTATACAATGACCAAGAGTAACAGATATATGATGTCTTCCTTTATACCATTCATAAAGGCAAATGGTTGCACAACAGAGATATATTTTAGAGACGCTTTTTAAACTTTGTACAGAATAGAGCATACAAATTTCATGTCATGCCCTTCTACTAGATAAATGGGGATGTGTTTGTTTTTCGACTATGTACTAAAGTTAACATGAACAATCATTTTTTTCTTGATACACCAATTAATTTGCTGCAATTAGATTATAAAGGAAAAAAACTATAAATTGCAGCTTCCCAATTTTCTCACTCAACAAAACCCTAAATGTGTGCCATTATCACAACACAAATCTATATTATGTGGACCTTTCAGTGGATTAGTGATATTTGTGCCTTGTGCACTATATTTAGATGATGTAACAAAAATCCTCTCCACACATTTTTGATTCTGCTTCCATTCAGCATCCGGTTTTCATTATTTTAGTCTGGTCGAATGAAAAGAAGGAAAGCTGCCCGTGGCTGAAGTGAAAGAAGAAAAACACAAAGTACTTGTTTACTCCAATTTTAATTTTAGTTTGTGTGGAAGCCAATCGCTAATAATTTTGGTGCATTTCTTTGTATGCATGTACATGAACAGTTATAGTTACTTACATCACAAGTGAAAAAGGCATTTGTAGCCCGGGCTACATGTAGCCCTTTATTTTGAATTTCTGAAAATGGTATTTTAAAGTAAAAAAAAACCTCAAAATAAATCTGGAGGTAGGAAATACTATACCCTATAGTTCTGCAAAGTTTCAATCCGAAATTCGTTTTGTTTTGGGTACGTAAAATTAAAATTTGGCCAGATTTGGTGGGTAGTATTATTCACACACCCAGATTTATAATCGTGTCTTTTTTGTGTAGGGTATAATACACCGTATTTCGGATGGGATATTTATCACCCTGTAGGATATATTCGTGGCTACATCTACCTATTTTTTCAGATTTCTTAAAAACTTCTAAATTGATTTTTCGAATAGCCAAAATAAAGGACTACACGTAGCAACATCACTCTCCATCACAAGGCCGATTCTACAAGCATCCTGAATTCCGGTCTGTCGAGGGAAGTATGGAGTTGAGAGAAAGATAAATGTGCAGCTCGTATGAGAACCAACGTCCAGACGAGCTTTACCTGCGCGACGAACATGGGCTGGAGCTCCAGCTTGTCAATGAAGACCATGGCGATGTCGGAGGTGGCCGAGCGAGACGCAATGGCCATGTCGACCCTCTTCTCGTTGAGCGCGCACATGATGCCCTTGGCGTGCCGGTACAGGCTCGGGGAGTCCCTCTTGGAGCGGCAGTCGCTGAAAATCCAATCAGACGGTGTTCAGTTACCGGCGAATTTCTGCTCCAAAGCAATGGTGAGGAGGACGGGCACGGACCAGTAGAAGGGCCACAGGGTGTGGTCGAGGTCGAAGACGACGAGACGGGGGAGCACCTGGAAGAGGCCCAGGATCTCCAGCGCCTCCGCCTTCACGCGATCGTCGTCCATCCTCTCCTGGCTGCTTCTGGTGCTGCTCTTCGGCTGCGCCGGTCAGTCAGTCGCCTGGCAGGCTTGAGCAGGTAAGAATGGATACCGACGACGAGATCAAAACGCGTTAGCCTGCATTAGGCTTGGGAGGTAAACGCGTTAAACGTTAAACGCGTTTTGAACTTTTGATCTCGTCGGCCAGGCCGTCCGGCACAGCTGACCTTCTGCACCTGCATTAGCCTTCAGCCTGGCAATGGTGCGGGTAGGAATGGGTATTTCGGTGCGGGATATGCCTCGGCTTCGATTGGTTTGGGCTGAAACGGTTTACATAGCAAATTGGACCGGAGCGGTGCGGGTTTACGTGAAAAGCGGATTGGTGCGGTGCGGTGTGGTATGAAAAAAGAAAAGATAGAATTGAGCTGAACCCGTGGGTTTCAACCCGCAGAAGCCGTTCGGGTCCACGGCGGAAGGTCGCCGCGCGGCGGGCGGAGCTGGAAGCGGCGCAGCTCGCCGAGGTCGCGAAGGAGGCCGAGGAGCGGCTATGCGCGCGGCTCGGAGAGACCAAGTGCGAGGTCGTCGAGCTCGCAGGGGAGCTCGTGGCCGCTTCCACGGCCGCCCCGCTGCCGCTGCCCTGCGCGGGAGGTCTGCCAGCACGAGCGCGACGAACGCCGCGACGACGAGCCGGCGGAGAAGCGCCAAGCTCGAGGCGAAGAGGCAGACGCGCGACGGGCCAGCGTCTCGGCGACGAGGTTGGGGGTGGAGGAGGCGCCACACGGGCCGTAGCTGGCTCGTGTGATGGTGTTGCCGCTCTCGCCCAGAAGCGCGACGGTGGAGAGGGTCGGGTGGTCGGCTAGCGCGGCGCCGCGCTCAATGAGCTCCGCGTGCGTCCGGTAGCTAGAGTAGCTAGCTGCTCACGCCCGCCGTCCGTTCAGGGTGGGAATGGGGCCAAATCCACCCCTAACCCAGTCCACACCGCAAGGAAGCTAGCTAATCACCCAACCCTATCCAAACCAACTTTGTTTTCTCTTAATCCAAACCGCCCCGCACCGAATGATTATTCCACCCGCACCCGCACCCGCACCACTCCGCATGCAGAATTCGGTTTTAACCGGTGGGTTCAGCCCGTGGATGCCAATCGCTGGCCTGAACGTTGCTACCTGCCCTGCATGCTGCACGCTGCTCGGCTGCTCGCTGCACCATGGCGCCGAACACCTCCGCTGCCTGCTCCATCGCGCCGCAGTTGGCGTACATGTCAAGCAACCGCGTTGCCGACGACGTCGTCGGCAGCGGCGGCATTCCGTCCAGTCCTCCTGCCCAGGTAAAAGGCGTGCCCCCACATGCCAGCGTCGAATGCGCCGCGTCGCGCTCACGCCCTGAGGACGGCTATGAACGTCATGTCGTCCGGAGTGCGCCGTCCATGCCGGGGCTAGGCATCGTGGTGTTGCTGACCAGATTGCTCGACGCCGTAGAGCTTTCTGCTACATTACATCGTAGGCGTGTGGTATGACGTGCGCCCGTGGATGCCGCCCGACGGACGGTCAGGGTGGGAATGGGGCCAAATCCACCCCTAACCCAGTCCACACCGCAAGGAAGCTAGCTAATCACCCAACCCTATGATAACCGGTGGAGATCCTCATAGTCATGAAAAAACCACGCTTGCACGCTTGGACTTGGACTTGTTCAGTCAATTGCAGTCCAGAAGGGTGTCAACGACTGGTTCTAGCTCATGACCTTAAGCCCAACGCGGTTTTTTCATGACTATGAGGATCTCCACCGGTTATCATGACCATTAATTAATCCTACGAACGATATTATTACTATTAACTGATGTTTTGATAAAGTAAAGAGAATATGTTAATGCATGTTTTTTTGTCAATATATGTAGAGAAATTTCATGTTAGTACATGAATCTATAAACTAAATTACAGAAATCCATAAACTATTGATAATGCATTGATATTTGAAAATGCATTAATAATTTGTGCACCAATCGTAAAGCATTTGGACGTCTCAGATAAACGGGGGAGATTCACATAGTTGTGGAGGTACATTTCCCCCTTAAGCCCATTGGAGTATGTCTCGGCAAATCTACTAGCAGAAAATAACTTACAACAGAAATGTAAACTGTCCTTTCTTGATGGTTCAAGGGAGAGTACTACTGGACAAAAGCATCAATGCAAGAATAGATCAAGGTCAAGATGATCGATCTTATCAGATGATTGGGATTGCAACTCTGTATCTTGGCTAAAGGGAAAAAGAAATGATCGGTATGTGAGACTATTAAAATTGTAAGAAGTGTTGGACATACTTGAACAATACACCCTAAACCTTTGGGATACGTTTTCTTTGAAGGAAGTTGAAGATCCTTATAAGTAAGTTGTCACAGAAATGAAAAGGATTTTGATGATGCGATCACTTACAGGACCTGGAACATTTTGGGGGGGGGGGGGGGGGGGGGGGAGCAAGATTTTCCAAAACACTTACAATGATGTGAAGGAGGTTTGCCTTCCTCACCAATCATGCTATCACTATGAGGAAGCTGGCACACGCAGAGTTGTAATCGATGATGGTGGCTGAACTTCTGCTCGGTTCTTCTTCCTCCCGGCAAAGCTCAGATGTAAATTGTTTTTCTCTTTGGTTTCCCCTGTATGAACCTTATTCTTCTCCTCTAATAGAATGGCAGCACTCCTGCCGACCTTTAAAAAAAAATAAAAAATAGACACGATATGCTCATCGTGGAATAGCAACTTATTCAATTCGTGAAGATACAACATAAGATGACCTTCAGCACTGCCAGTCAAATGGTTCCGAATTTATTTCTTGAGACAAGGAACCAAGCTACCACGAGTTTTATGCAGTTCCATACTTTTCAAAGTCGTCCTTACCCACTGTTCATGAGCAAGGGCAATCAATTACAAGAAATACAAGTTTTCTTTTACACAAGTATCCGCAAGCCATAAGTTTGTCTTTATGTTGTTTCTACATGTACAATAAGGTTACTTGTCTTGTGGTGTAGAAGCAGCAGCAGTACTAGCGAAGTTACTAAGGCCCAACTTGAACATGTCAAGATTCAATCCATTGTCTACCACAACACTTGTAACTCCCATTTTTGATACCTGAAGCGAAGGATGAAGATATTAGTTAGTAAAGATCGCTCAGAAACATGAAAGTTTGTCTAAAACAATTCACATGTGCGTTATCACTGATTGCAATAGCATCAAGACCAAGACCATTAGCTAGAGTCCAATAGTAGAAGGAGCCTCAGAACTGGCGCGGGACTAATCTAGAAGGATTCAGTGAAGGAAAGAGTCTTGCTGGATGATAACATTGGTCAGGAAAACGCAAATCACAGCACGATATGGATTTCCCTGAAAGTGAGCATGCGAAACACCTTCCTTGAAAGCAAGAAAACACATATTTCCAGCTTACGCGTTTATGTAATTTTGAAGTTAGCTTACAAGATTTCTTTTTAAGCATACTTCCAACTAGAAGCCCGCAAAAATTGAAAATTTGAAAGGAGAAACCAAATATCAAACCACAGTGAGCTAACATATCAAAGAAGCTTCAGCTAGGACGAGTCTGAAACCAACGTAGGGGGAACTTCTAAAGCTTATAACAAATACTGAATCCATGGACTAAGAACAATGGCAGTTTAAAATATATCATGTGTGATATTGAAATTTCTACACCAAGATATTCAACATTTTGGATTATTTTCTGACAAAGTGACTACGGTAAGAATTAGCACATTACCGATTCAATATTTCTGTCTTCATCGTCAAAGAAGAGCATAGACTTGTATGGAACCCCAGTTTTTCTCTGGATCTTTTGGAAATGTTCTGTCTTGTGAGTCCAGCTAGAGAATATTTCCTGTATACAATGACCAAGAGTAACAGATTTATCATATATGATGTTTTCCTTTATATCATTCATAATGGCAAATGGTTGCACAACAGAGATATATTTTAGCGACACTTTCCATAACTTTGTACAGAATAGAGCATACAAAATTTCATGTCATGCTCTTCTACTAGATTAATGGGGATGTGTTTCTTTTTTGATTGTATACTAAAGTTAAGAGGAACAACCAATTTTTATTGATACACCACTAAATTTGCTGCAATTAGATCATAAAGTAAAATAATAATATAAATTGCCTGTTCCCATTTTTCTCAGCCAACAGAACACTAAATGTGTGCCATTATCGCAACACAAATCTATATTATATGGGCCTTTCAGTGGATTAATGAGATTCGTGTCTTGCGCACTACAGTTAGATGATGTAACATAAATCCTCTCCACACATTCTTTTATTGAAACAACTCTCCGCACATTCTTGATTCTGCTTCCATTCAGCATCCGGTTTTCGTTATTCTATTATGGTCGAATTAAAGGAAGGAAAGCTGCCGTGGCCAAAGCAAAAGAAGAAAAACATGAAGTAAAAATTCAAATAAAAATAAAAATGAAGTATCTGTTTACTCCAGTTTTACTTTCAATTTTAATTTCTGTGGTACCAGTCGCTATCAATTTTGGTGCATTTGCATGTATGAACAATTCTAGTTACTTACTAATCAATCACAAGGCCGATTCTACAAGCATCCTGAATTCCGGTGTGTCGAGGAAAGTATGGAGTTGAGAAAAAGGTAAAGACGCAGCTCGTACGAGAACCAACGGGTAGACGGGCTTTACCTGCGCGACGAACATGGGCTGGAGCTCCAGCTTGTCAATGAAGACCCTAGCGATGTCGGAGGTGGGGGAGCGAGACGCAATGGCCATGTCGACCCCCTTCTCCTTGAGCGCGCACATGATGCCCTTGGCGTGCCGGTACAGGCTCGGCGACTCCCTCTTGGAGCGGCACTCGCTGACGAACGAAAAAACCCAATCAGACGGTGTTCAATTCAATTACCGGCCGAATCATTTCTCTTCTCCAAAGTAATGGAACATACTGTACATACCAGTAGAAGGGCCACAGGGTGTAGTCGAGGTCGAAGACGACGAGGCGGGGGAGCACCTGGAAGAGGCCCAGGATCTGCAGCGCCTCCGCCTTCACGCGGTCGTCGCCCATCCTCTCCTGGCTGCTGCTCTTCGGCGGCGCCGGTCGGCGGTCAGCCGCCGGCGGCTGGGAGGGAGGGATTGGTCGTCCGTCCGGCTGGCTGGAGCAGGTAAGAAAATGGATAATGACGACGAGATCAAAACGCGTGGTCGCGTGGATGGTGAAAAGTGCAGAGAGGACCAGGCCCACCTCAGCCCGGTATGGTACTGGGCCGGTCCATTTAAGTGAAGCAGGCCGGTTCCGGGTCGGTTAAGCCCGCAGCCCGCGGGCTGAACGGACTCGAGCTCCATAACACCAGCCCGGAGGGGTCTGTTCCCCAAACGGCGCCACCCAAGTCCCAAGCCCCAAGCCCCTCCTTCCTTCTTTGCGACGGCCGGACCGCCGCTGCCGCCCGTCGCCGAGCGCTCCGCGTCGGTGTCGTCCGAAGGAAGCCCGTACTGTTGCAGCATCCCGTTCCCGTTCACTTCGGTTAGATAGGTGGGCGTCTTGCGGTGTTCGCCGGTGGGGTGCTCGATTCAGCTCGTGAGAGCGGCGGAAGGGAGGACCGCTTAGGCCGGCCCCAAGATGTCGGATTTCCAGACCTCCTCGCACCGGGAGCGATGGATCTTTCAGCCTCAAGACCTGGTGACACTTCCCGATCCATTCTTTCTATTTCTGTGCTTGGTGGTGGCTCGGTGCCCAGGGTTGCTTCGGCTTGGGGATGCTGACCTATTGCCTACTCTGGCCGTGGTATGCTGATGCATTTGATTCTGATTTGCAGTTGGATAAGTGGGCGGGCGTGAACCAGCGTTCGGCCCAGACCCTCGCACAGGTTCGGTTCTCCTGGCGTCATTACATTCAGTCACTTGTTTTACCTGTTTTGATGAGATAATGGCCGCTCACTTTTCCTTTTGTTCTCTTTGTGAAGTATGGAACAACGCGCTTGAAGGTGGACCCTGTTGACGGGTCGATATCGAACCCGGAACCCGCGCCTGATCATGGTACATACCATTTGATGGTTTCTGCTTCCTATATGTTTTAATTAGTACACATTGGCATCAATAATAATATCTAAGTGCTAGTTTCACTAAAAAGTTTTGCTCTTTCATAGTCCTTGTTGGCCATTGTTCATTCTAAGTTTGTGCCGAGTTTGTCCGGCAGCTCGCATTTAGATGCAAATGTTAAACCGCTGTTTTGAATTCAGTTGTTGGGAGCACGAGTGTGAAGCCACTATCCTGTGAAGAGGAGAAAATGATGCGGATATATTACGAGCAAAAGATTCAAGAAGTGTGTCAAGCATTCAAGTTCCCCCACAAAATTCAGGTAAATCACTCCTCTACCAAGACACGGTGCCTTTCCTAGCTTAATAATCGTGTGCTAACAGTCAGTTGTTGCTTTGCAGGCTACAGCAATAATATATTTCAAGAGATTCTATCTACACTGGTCTATAATGGAGCATCACCCAAAGCATATCATGTAAGCAACATTGGTAAAAATGAATAGTTCTTTGGTTCGGAAGACACAAAATCCTGGTGTATCAATACTCAGCTGAGATATAATTGTCTCTCAAACATTACTAAAAAATTATGCAAAGAAGTAAAAAGGTGATGATGTATGCGTCCTGATTGAAGATAAAAGTATGTGTGTTTGTAGTGTTTTATATTCCTATCAGTCAATGTCTTTCCTTGCCCTGTTAGTATGTTGCTAGTGACTAAGTTAATTGATTTTAATTTGACAGGTTAACTTGTGTATATTCTTCTTGTAAAGTGGAAGAAAATCATGTTTCGGCCGAGGAACTTGGCAAAGGGATTCAGCAGGACCACCAGATTATTCTGAATAATGAGATGATTGTTCTGAAAGTATGCCATTTACATATTCGAGTTTTCTAACGCCTCCAAGCTAACAGTCTGCGACACTAAATTTCTTGCTTTTTCCAGTCTTTAGATTTTGATCTGATCGTTTATGCTCCATATCGTTCAGTCCAGGGATTTATTGATGACATGGATGTAAGTTTCGTGTGAACATTCCATGATACTCAGCATTATAGATTCATCATATTTTAGCTTATTCTATGACTCCTTGGGCTAATGACAGTCCTTTTTTTGTATGAAGGATTTTTGTAGGGCAGGTAATGGTGCACACCAGCGGTTGAAGGTCATACATTTCTTTCACCCTATTGCCATACTTTTCAAAAGAAAATAAACTTCATGTTTACTGTCTTAGCCTTGCCTGACATGTGTAGGAAAATTATGCTCTATATTTAACTTAATTTTTCCACCCTAGTATCTTATGAATGGCAGTTACACATTCTACGTAAACCTAATCATTTAGAAATAAGATGAGTTTTCATTAGACAGGTGTGGGTTGGTTAATTCTAAAGGCCTAAACTTGTAGGTGAAGGTAATTAAGAACAGTAGGGATTTTACTAATTGCTAATACCAAGATCGTAGCATTAACTTCTGAAGTAAGCATTAGTTTAAATACTTCCTGCATGCCATGTTACCGCAGACCTGGGATGTTCATTAAGATGTTTTTGTTGACCTTTCTTTGCCTCTTAAGAGGATTGTAAACTGAACTCTCTCCTTTTCAATGAAAAGAAACGTAAAGGCTTTTTGCGTTTTCTCGAAAGAAAAATACTTCCATATAAGAATAAGGAAAGATTGAATTATTTTATCTACAACCTCTTCTCCTAGGTGATTATCAAAACATCGATGGCATAAGGGATGAATGTTAGTTATGAAATTGAGTTGGTGTCAGAATTGCTTTTCGGATTGCATCAACAATAGGATACGGAAAACATGAAACGTCAAGTCTATGAACTTGACCATGTCACTCTGGCTTGTGCTGAACCTTAACTTTTATCGCTTATTTCTAATAGATAGTAGGCACGTTTATTAACATTACCAAGTTTTCCACATGAGCCAAGGCAAATAATGTGAACTTCTATGTGTGACTTGCTCAAACGATAACTCAATCATCCATTGAATTAAAAGTAGCCAGAATTTGGAAATGTGGATTGGATGTCAAAAGTGCACTTAAAGCTTATTTCTTACATGTAAGGAAAGAAAGGTTCATGAATAATAAATCATCCAAGTTGTATGGCTGCCCTGCTTATGCATCAGATGTTTGTATTGTAGGATTTGCATCAAACTGCTAATTCTCATGTTGACAGAATGATGTTGACTGATACACCTCTTCTGTATACTCCTGGACAGGTAATCTTAAACTATCAATAATATGGTTAATCTTCAATTGATCTGCTAGATCACTAACCATTTCAAGCTTGGTGTATTCAAATCTCAGAGCTTCAACTGATATCTTATATGATCTGATTAGATATTGTTTGTATTTCTACAGTTGGCTTTGGCTGCTCTGTACAAGTCCAATGATGCACTTAAGGTCCTCGATTTTGAAAGGTTGTAAACTTTTTATCTGTAACTACCTTAATGTGTCGGAACAATGTGTTTCATGATGCTATTATTTTATTTCCCATTTACTCATTGTTGATACTACTAAATTCATTGATTGTTCACAGATACTTAGAAAGTGTTTTTTCAAGGCAACGCTTTGATTCTCCAGTTGAACAATTTGTTCAGATAATGAATACAATTAATTACTTGGTGAGAACTTTTACCTGGTTTTTTATACATGAGACAGTCACTTGGTGCTGTCAATCTGATGTATTTTCTGGTATTTGATCATTGATGTGCTGTATTATTTGCGTATTTCTGCAGGTCGATCGTCTTCAAACACTTGGTGCCGAAGACATGAAGCATGCTGATCGCAGGCTGAGACATTGTTTGGACGAGTAAGCTCTGGCAGATCAACAAGCCTTGCATGTTCTCCATTACTGTTACCCTTATGTACTCATGCTTGCTACATTGAAATTTCTACAGGCACAAGAAGAAGGAAAAGAAGCCGAAGCACAAATCAAAAAGGACTGCTAGCGATGTCCGGCAGTAAGTAGCTGGCATATCAACACACGGTGTTTGACCATGTTGTTTCCAGTTCTCGGATCTTAATCGCCGTATCAATCCTTCTCCACAGCAACAGCTAGGAGTTGTACGGTCGGACAGCTGTGCTGTGTAAGAACGATTCTGCAAAATGTGGCGGTAGGACTTGCCCCCTGGTTTTTCATTGTGTTGGCTTTATCATGCAACCAAGTCATCATACGAGTGACTTGTCTGCTTAGGCTCTCCGGTTGATCCAACTTCGGTGCCGACTAATCCAGCCACTGCATCACTGATGTTGAGCAGAGCTGATCTCCTCACCATCCTTTAGGTCTTGGGCAAGGACAAGCTTCAGACGAGGCGCCCTACTGTGACCTTCTAGGCCCTTACGCGCTCGGTGCCGACGTTGTGTCTTTTTAACCTAATTTTATTAGAGTATCTTAATTGTTCGGCACGGCTGGAGTGAAACTTGAGGTGTAAAACAGTGGATGCTATTTTGCTATAAGTTAATTCTTGGGTACATTGAGGTGTTGGATCGATCTTGTTATTATATAAGAATGATACCATGCTGCCTGGCTGTGTCAAGTCAAGTTGGTTGCGTGCCATTAGTGAGCTGACAATCAAGGCATAATCTGTCTCCCTGCGTTTTTCTTTTCTCTCTTGCCTGTATAAATCTAGCTCGAGTACATCCTTTACCCGGAACTTCGTGAAAGGAGTTTGACGGTAGCGTAGTCCTGGACCCGCAAACGACTGGCGTCAAGAGGCGGCGGCCCAAAACCAACTGTAAGAAGCTTGGTAACAGTGCGGTGATTCACGATGGCGGGTCGCTGGCGGCCATTCCGAGACAAGATAGGTAGGCGGTGGGGCTTGGCGGGTGCGGAGGACGGCAGCGGTCGGGGTGGGTGTTTGTCGGTCGCGAGCGGGAGGATTGAATGCTTAGTGCCATGTGACCACTTGATTTTTGACCCTGAAACTCCACACAATTTTATTAATATATCACTCTTTTCCTTGAAGAACAACATAGTTTGGTTGTCTTGACATACAAAATGTAGAGCCAAGCTCATGTAATGATGTGATTAAGCCCTTTCTTTATTGAATATGCCAACTGTTAAGCCTGGATCGATAGTACATATCGCGGATCTCCTTTCATTCGGAAGTCAACTAGATAGAGATCAAGAACCCTGTGTGAGGACATAGCTAACCACTCCCAAGCAAACCAAGCAACCAGCCGGTGAGAGCAACCATGGTCGTCGCGACGGGGGCCATGGCCAGCCTGCTCCTCAAGCTCGGTGGCCTCCTCGCGGAGGAATACAAGCTGCAGACCGGCGTCAAGGACGACATCGAGTATATGAAGAGAGAGTTGACGAGCATGGACATCGCCCTCCGCAAGGTTGGGGGCGTGCCGCGGGACGAGCTCGACGAGCAGGTCAAGAGCTGGGCCGACGAGGTCAGGGAGTTTTCATATGTGATGGAGGACATCATCGACAAGTTCTTGGTAGGCGTCGAGGGCGCTGAGCCCGCCGTCAAGCCGCGCAAGTTCAAGCGGCTCATGAAGAAGATAGGCGACGTGTTCACCAAGGGCAAGAGTCGCCATGATATCTCTGAGGAGATAAAAGTCATTAAGATTCGTGTTCAGGAGGCAGCAGACCGGCGTGATCGGTACAAGGTAAACGAGGTAGTTGCTAATCCAATCATAGCTGACCCTCGCATATTGGCTCTGTACAAGGATAAAAAAGATCTAGTTGGAATTGACGGGCCACTGAACCAGCTAACCAAGATACTGAGTGATGGGCATGGTGATCTGCACAAGCAACTCAAGATAGTCTCTATCTTTGGATTTGGAGGCCTTGGCAAGACAACTCTTGCCAAAGCATTGTACGATAAGCTCCGATCCCCTTTTGATTGCAGCGCTTTTGTTCCGGTGGGAAGGAGTCCAAGTGTAAAGAAAATTCTCAACGACATCCTCTTTGAAATTGCCAAGAATAAGTACCCCGAGTTGGATGAAAGACAGTTGATCGATAAACTACGAGGATTACTAGAGAACAAGAGGTACTCACCCTAATATCCAGCTTTTTTTTGTTTTTTGTTTTTGTGATTGAGCCTATTATCCAGTTTGATATACATCAAGTATTAAAATAGCAAAAATTTGGCGTGAAACCTCACGAAGAAATGAGTTAGAAATGTGTGATTAATTTTGTTTGTTTTTCTGGATTTATTGAATGTATAATATCAACTTCCATAGCTTCTATTCCATCATTTGGATCGTGAGTGACGGTCGAAACTTCTCCCATATGTTGAAGTATCTTAGAACTTCTTACAATAAATATCGACGCCAAATATATATCTAAGATGAAAGTTGGAGGTGTTGAGACCAGTGTTGATACAGATCCAGCCAAAACTGCCAAGTGTATGCTCGTTCATTTTCTTTATTTGCTCACGGTCCAAACATTATCTCTAGTTCAAATAAATTAATAGTAAGGGCTAGCCGGTTTGATGGTACTCCCTCGGGTTCAGATTACATGACATGGGAATATAACTAGCTAGGTATATTTCCCCGCTAAATCTCCGACACTATTTTATTTATCATAATTAGATTTGTGAAGATGAAAGGGAATCACATGCATATATACATGTCTCTCTGCTGGACCTTCATTTCTCGATTTTCTTTATGAGAAGTGCTCCGGTGCTTTCCGGGATTTTCTACACGAATTTTAAAGCGCTTCGACGGTTATGATTAGGTTTACATGGGATCTAGAAGTGATCTAAGAGGAGTATTAACCATGTGAGATTAACACCCTCAATCCTCACCCCTAATCACAGTCATTGATTTGTTTTAAAATTCGTGCAAAATGTTTTTCCGGAAAGCACCGGAGCAATTCTCTTTCTTTATATTGTGTAATGTAAGTCTTAGGTTCTTATTTTGTTTTCTTCATAGATATCTCAGATACTTTGACCAATTTTTAATGGCTCGTATGTTATGTATGTGCACAGGTACTTCATTGTTATTGATGATATATGGGAGACAAAAACGTGGGAAATGGTCAAATGTGCTTTGGTGGATAATAATTGTGCAAGCTGGATAATTACAACTACTCGTATTCTTGATGTTGCTACAAAGACCGGTGAAGTTTACAAGATAGAACCACTTTCACATGATTTATCCAAGGAGTTATTTCATGCAAGATTATTTGATGGTAATAGCAAGCACACTTCTGATCTGCCGGACAAAATTTTACATAAATGTGGTGGTGTACCCTTGGCTATAATCACAATCGCCAGTCTACTTGTAAATAAACCAGTGGAGTTTTGGTCTAAGGTATACAACTCAATCGGTTTTGGGCATGAAGAAAATAGAGATGTTGATAACACAAGAAAGATACTTTTATTTAGCTATTATGATCTACCCTGCCACCTAAGGACTTGTTTATTGCATCTGAGCATATACCCTGAAGATCATTTGATTATGAAAGATAGTTTGATATGGATCTGGGTTGGCGAGGGTTTTATCCATGAGGAACCAGGTGTAGGATTATTTGAGATTGGTGAGAGATATTTCAACAAGCTGATCAACAAAAGCATGCTGCTGCCGGTAGAAAAAATAATAATGATTACACCATAAAAGGCTGTCGTATCCATGATATGGTTCTTGATATGATTTGCCTATTAGCAAATGAAGAAAACTTTGTCACTATATTGGATGGTAATGAGCAATACACATCTTCACATGCCAATGCTCGTAGGCTAGCTGTTCGAAGGAGAAAGGAACTTCTGACTAGCGTGCCCATGCTACAAGTAAGATCATTCAATGCCATGTGCTCTGTTGATAAGTTGCCATCATTTTCATGCTTTCAAGTTTTGCGTGTCCTAAATCTGTTAGTCGATGATTATATTGCGTGTCCTAATATGCTTGAGCATCTTGGAAAAGTTAGTTCACCTGAGGTATCTCAGACTGGACGGCACTTGGCATGGGGTCCTTGAGGTCCCACAGGAAATAGGTCATCTCAAGTTCTTACAGGTGCTGGTCATAGATGGTAACGTGCATATTGAAATAAAACTTCCACAAAGTATTGGTCTACTAACTCAACTCAAGTGCTTGCACATGGAGGGATCTGGCATGCCAGCGCGCGGCGGCAGACTGGATTGGGAACCTGACATCCCTAGAAGAGCTGAGCGTGCAGAATGTTGAGGACTCGTCCAACATTGTAACAGAGCTCGGCAAGCTCACAGAGTTGAGGAAGCTCCAGATTGGACTTTTACAGTTGAATAGTGTGAGCCTGATAAAAGCTTGGGCCGAGTCTATTGCCAAGTTGCAGAAAATCCAGGTCATAAGCGTTTTTGATGTGGAGTTTGGTGATGTCATGTCGGGAGGCCTCATCCTCCTTCCTCAACAACTCCGCGTTTTTAGATTCCCGTTCAAGCTACCTGGGCTGCTTCCATGTATTAAATCATCCTGGCTTCCAAACTTGTCCCATTTAGATTTGCATGTGGACAGTCCAGATGTGGAGATCTTTGGAAGGTTTCCTGGGCTTGTTCATCTCAGTCTAGATATGGATCGCCCCAGCCAGGGCCACTATGTCATGGGCGGTGCAGGTGTAGGTTTATTCCCCAAACTGAAGTTTTACAACACGTGCCATGCATCGCCGGGCCCATTTCTACCAGGAGCTATGCCGAGCCTTGAATCCCTCACGTTCTGCGTCGATATGTGGTTCTCTAGGGGTGGAAACATTCACTGACTTTGATAGCTTGGCGAACCTTCCCATGCTTCAGAAGGTAACAATCGGGATGTTCACTGCTTCTCGTCTCAAGGTGGAGGATTCGTGCAAGGCAGAGGAAACAGTGAGGCACGCAATCGACATCCATCCTAACCATCCCGTACTTCAAAATGATCATAGATTTTACTCAGATATTCTTAACGTAAGTGCATTCATTCCCTTAATCTTGACTAGCATCACGGGTTTATTAATTTTGTCGCATGCTAAATGTGTAGTATCTGATTTTCTCAGTTTCCCGATAAGCAAGGAATCTAACTAAGATAGCTGTGCTGCTCCAACCTATATCAAGGTACGCAAGCTCCCTATATATACAAATACGATCGAGTATCTAATATATATATTCTGCAATTAATCATCAGCTTGCTATTCCACCTTTTATTTCTACAATACTACTCTATCTGTATCAAAATGTAAAATGTTGTGGCTACTTTTGATCATTATATATCTAGACATGTTTTAGTGCAAGGTTCAAATGAACCTTGTATTTAAACGTGTCTAGATACATAATGATCAAAAGTGGCAACAACATTTTACATTTAGATACGGAGGGAGTAGGTAACATCTAGCACGCATTCATCAGTTCGTCCTATCTATATGCGCACCACATACTATTATATAGTAGATAAGCCAATTAATTCTACTTTTGTCTTTCGAAATATATACACTACATATTTATCTCCAATTTTTTTCCGCTCATCTTATACAGGCAAGCATTTATACAATCTATGACATGTTATGTCATATATGTAGGTTGGCAGTGTTCAATACTTATGCAAAAGTATGAAACGGTGAGAGACTTACGAATCAATGTCACCGACAACTCATTCGTGTAGCTAGCTTGATTTTGGCTCAGGAAGAAAAAGAAGGTTGTGTGTGTACTTGGAAAAAGGGGGTAGCAAATGTAAAAGAAAAATCAAAAAAAAATCTTGCCGTCTTCTGTAGCTAAGAGGAAACAAAAACAAAAAAAAATGTTTATATGTTTTGATGTCTTTTGTAAAAATGGGAAAGGAAATCACAAAAAAAAGAGTTTGTTTGCTTTTTGGTGTCAAGTAATATGTTTTCTCATTGTTGAATTAGGAACAAAAACTCCAAAAAAAAATTTGGGTTAGCCAGATCATTTAGTTTGTGTGGGTGGGGAGGGGATGGTGGGGTGGAGGGGGGGTGGGGGTGTAACTCTGCCTATGCTAATATGATGTTCCAATTCATGTTGCATAGCCGGTCCCAAGCCCGGAAAAAATGAGGAGGGACCAAACATGTACACGTTACGAAACGTCCCAACTCGGGGCCTACTATTTCTTGAAGTTTATTTTGTTGTTTCTATATTTCTTTTCTTCATTTTACCTGAGAGAGAGAGAGAGGGAGAGAGACAGAGAGAGAGAGAAAATTATGATCTGAAGGTGATAGCAGATGAGTGTCTCTTTCATATCCTTCTGTTCAAGAGAGCTTTATTGAATAACCTATGTGCCTAGCTTGTTTTAGCTTTAATGCTAATGTGAGTGTGTGCGTGCAGATGCAGTTGGAGACTTCTACCATCTGTCTAAATTTGACACCAGTGGCGGATCCAGGGAAGATTTTGAGAGGGGCACATGAGTTGACTGGGGGCATTTCTTATATAACTTCACAAAATTTAACTATTTTTCTTTAAAAAATGAACAAAATCTATTGAAGTTCAAATTTTTTGAGTGGGGACCAAGGCCTCCACAAGCCACTACAACCATAAGATAGACTATGCGTGTAAGACTATACACTGCATGCAATGCAGTTAACAGGAGGGGATATATGAGAACTAGAGGCTGGGGCGCCCCTTGGGGCGCCTCCTAACGGGTCATCTGCCTTCTAATCATCGTCGTAAATAACAAAATATTATGAGATTTCATGATCAACACAAGAGCCAAAAGCTGGACACACATATATTCTTCCAGATTTCTTCAGGTATCGTATAGTTCTACCATAAACCATTCTCTCTTTTGTTAACTACGATAAACTATTCTCTTTTGTTAACTGTTGTCGTGTCTCGAAGCACGGACACCGGGGATGACAGGCACCCCCTTTGTACATTCGGTAGGGGCGTGAAGGAGGCTGGAAAACGTCTCCCGGGGAAGGATCACCGGTGAGCTCTCACTCTCTCTCGATCTCGATGTGTGGGGCAATCAAGCGAGGGACACGGCGATCTACCCAGGTTCAGGCCGCCCGAAGGCTAACAGTCATACTCCTTCATGTCTGGATAGATGGATTAAACATGGTGTGACTACAAGGATGTCTCCGGCGAGGTACCCGGCAGGGGTACTGGCTAGAGGAAGAGGAAGGACAGATCCTTGCCCGGAGGAGATCACCTTCCCTCTCTTCCCTGCCCTAGCCTAGCTCTGTGGTGTTCTTGCTCTGCTAGTCTCCGTGGGCGTCTTTCTGCCTTGGATCCGGTCCTTCTCCTCTCCATGCCTTGGTCCTCCTTTTATAGATAAAGGGGATGCCACAGAGGTCATGCGAGTAGCGTGAGGGGGTCTTGGCGGGAAGGAACCCTGATACGTCCAAAACGTATCTATATTTTTTTATTGTTTCATGCCATTTTTATGCTTTTAGCACTTGTTTTTATATTAAGTTTATTATTTATTTGGACTAACCTACTAATGGTTGCAAAAATGCACAATGTTCTTGTTTTATTCTTTGATGTGTAGAAATTATCAAGAATACAAGAGGAAACCTTGTTGGAGTCGAATTGGGACTTTCCAGAAATCTGTCTGAAAACTATTTTCGAGGATTGTCACGTTTGGGCCTGAAAACGACGTCAAATGGAAATCAAATCTTCTACAAAGTTGTAGACAATTTTTTACTGATAATCCTGGACTTAAATTTCGGCCCAATCCGAGTCCGAATGCTTCAGATATGCCCGTTTTCGTGGAGCCCAAGAGGGGTTGACGGAAATCCGAGAGTCTATATAAAGAAGGAAACCCTAGTCGTGGAGGACACCCCATAACCACGAATTTCCAGCCACCAAAGCCACGTTTTTGTCTCCCCATGGATCCCATCTCCATGGGGGAGGGCTCCCAAGAAGCCATGAAGGAGGGAGGCTAAGGGGCGGCGCTCCCCCATGATGCCGACGACGGGGAAGCAGCTCCACGCGCCGCCGCCGCCCTGCGCTCCTCGCTGCCCTCTCCGCCGTCTTCACCGCCATCTCCATCACCAACTCATCCTTGTATTCAATGGTTTATCCTCCCACAAACCTTTGTACCGTCCTATGTAAACATGGTGTTTGATACTATAATATTTATCCTATGATCTATGTCATGTTTCCGTAGTTTATTTGTCTTTTGATTGCTTTGTTGAATGCATGAGGTTCGTTAGAGTTGTATGTTGATATGGTATTGTCCTTTGGTGTCCATTATATTTGTGCGCGCATGGATCAACACCCTAGTGTTAGTAGTATGTGCAAATGAAGGGGGTAGTTCTGCCGGAGTGACAAACCTAATAACTCGAACCGGTTAGTTGCACGTACGGGGGTAAGAGGACCATGAACTTAAGGCTATGGTTGGGGAAACCTTAATGCATTGTTAGTATTTACAGATGTTTGCTAATAATCCAATCATATAGTACTTGTAATCCCAAGTAGTGTAGTGCATGTATATTTAGCCTCTCCCACATAGAAAACTGCATCGAAGACAATGAACCCGATATCTTCACTAATTAATCTTGGACAAAGCCACCACAATTACCACCACTTTTCCACACTCATGGTACTGATAGTTTATGGTTACCTAGTATATTTTATTGCTGCAGCACTAATATTTACTTTCTTGTATTTATTATCTTGCAAAGCTATCTGTCATACTCGTATTATTGCTTTAATTTTATTTCCTAGATAATGCAAACGTTTAGTGTGCGTAGAGTTGTATCAGTGGTTGATAGAACTTGAGAGAACATTTATCCTACCTTTAGCTTCTCGCTTTAGCTTCTCGTTGGGTTCGACACTGTTACTTATCGAAAGGCTCTCCATGGTGGAGGAGGAGACGTGGCCTCTCCTCTTCCAAGTATCCTTCGCCGGGTTGGTGAGATCCCCACCCTTTTGGGGAAAGCGAGGTGGGCAAGGGCTGACACATGTCCCCTGCCCGCGCCTTGCTTCCCAAGTCTTTTGAGCTCTTCTTCCATCTTCTGGAGGGTGGTGGAAACCTTATCTTCTGCTCGTACGGACTGGTACCCGAGAGGGAGCCCGGCCCCGCCGTGGTCTCACGCTCTCGGGGTCTTCTGCTCCTTCCGGGATGCGGAGGACCAGGGGGTCCTTGGCACCCAGTGGTCTTGGCTGGCACGCGGGGTGCCCGCGAGGTCTTGTGCTGTGTCTTGGCCATGTCCATCTTTGTGTTGGGCCCACAGGCGGTGGACCCACTTTGGCAGCACTAGGGGAACCCATGTTACACTGTTGCGACAACTGTTGACTCAAATCACCTCACTACACATTCTCTCTATGATTTCGTAGCAAAATTTCATTTTAGAACAAGAAAAACATATACAAAAGAATGAAATAATAGGCAGTGTAGTGCGAGCATAAACGTAGAGCTGCATGCCCCGCCCAACGAGTAAAAACACCAAACTATACAATTTTCTATATGTTCATTCTATCAAATGGACAATATTACTGGAAGGCAATTCCACAAGGCCTATATACACCATGACGTTAGGATTTCAAGTTCAGCCCACCACAATACATATGCCATTGCAGAGCAAAAGTAAAACTGACAATTGGAACAATTTTCTTGTTAGACATAGAAAAGAAACATAATTCCTACGCTGATTCCTTCTCCGGCTGTGTAGTGTAACTGTGTAAGTACAAGGAAAACTTGATTATTTGAACCAATCCACACATGAAGCACAAAGTGATTCGCCTAGATAACCCAAGTATGTACAGGCGAGTTCTCCTTCTTGCAGTTTCTGGTTCACGCATCTGACATGCAAATAGTTTGCCTTGTTAAGTAATACCAAAGACATAGAAATTAGCAGCCACTGAATGTAATGTCCGGTCGCCATAATTTATATTCCTACTAGTCAATATGGCGCGGCGGCACGCCGCACCCGTGGACATTTGACATTATCGATCTGAAGAGTATGATCTAGGCATTTTGGCTGCAACGAATAATGAATAGGAATTAGATTATTTTGTAAGAGGTTGCAGGAATAGATGAGTTAATGTACTGTACCTGCGAGTTTACTTGATTCATTCAAGCTTCTTCGTTGGTTTGGAATAGAATCTTAGCTGCTCCCTTGCCACTCTTGTTTGACCTGCAAGTAGGAAAGCATGGTGGTACGTCATCGTATTTGCTGATCAGTGTGTATATTGCTTGTAAAAGAAGACCATACTGTTTTTTAGACGTGTCGATTTTCTGTGACGAAGCTTTTCTTTTCCTTTCATCTGAAGTGGATGTAGTGTCCTAGAAAGCGCATAATCATTATAGTTTACGCACATAGTACTTGAGCATTGCATGAGTTAAATCGTCATTTATTCGTACTTACTCCTCCTGAGCTGGAAGGATTGAGTTCTAGTATGTCTCTTGTTGGCGTCACTTCTGGATCAGTGGTTGTCTTGGACTGATTTTCCATAGCGGTGGACGTATCCATGGGCATGTCTGAACTATTTTTTCTTGCTGGATTGGAAGAAGCTGAGACTACAGTCATGCCTGCTGTAGGTGTAAATGGTTACACAGCTGAAACTCTGAAGATTATGTGACCATCATCTTTATCGTAGGTGTCTTGATTAACTTGGGCGGTAACAACATATGTTTAGTCTGATCGGTTTCTAACTTGCGCCACCAATAAAGTTGCGTCATGGCCGGTAAAATCTGTACCTTGTTTGCCAAAGAACAGTCACCAATTATCTGAAGGTGTTTCTATGGGATTGATACCTCTGTTCGTCTTCAGTGCCTGCACAAATGGAGCACTTCGTGAGAAATTCTGTGTATGGTTTGTTTTCTTATTTTAGTAGCATAACATATCTTGCAATCAGATTTGGTAGTTCTCAGTGACACCTTCAGGTAGGATATAATGCAGTAGTCTTGCACAACTTTGATCTGATGCAACATAAGCACACTTGACTCTATGTTTTGATTATGAAGATACAGACTTGCATAAACCTTGATCGAGGCCACATAATTAACATATTAGCATATATGATTCTTGTTTTCACTATAAGCACATCTCACTAACAGAAAACAGTGGACTTGAAATTGAAATCACACTAATACATTCAAAAACTAATACAAATCCACGTAAGTTGCCTCTCTTTTCGTCCTTACATGTCAATGAGAGAATTATCTTGTAAATTCTCGGTAAAGTTGATTCTTAAAAACAATCAACTTTTAAATGACAACCAAGTATAATCGAAGAATTCTTATGAGTCAAATTGAAGGTACTTCAGACCGAAGGCTATCGAAAAGCGGGCCACGACCAAACAACCTCCCAGATTTTGTTTCATTGGTGCTGATTGATCTATAGTAGAGCTTCCATTCTAAGAGAATGCAAGTATACTGAATTTTCAGAATACGGTCTAAGACATGCAATTCTGTATAGCTGACCACTTCTCATGTACTCAGAATGCGTTGGAAGACATTATATGAAAGTATCAAAAGAAATGAAACAGGGGGAAGAGAAGAATACCGGAGAGTCCTAGCTCTAGAGAGCTCCAACCAGCGACTGTGCTATCAGTGACAAATCGTGAGGGTTTGCAAATAATGCTCTGGATTATTGACTTGCTAGTCTTTTTTTCTATATCACATTTAAACAGATTTATGTCTGAAAACATGATTTGATAGTAAAAGATACATAAGTTAAAACTTCATCCTGATGTAATTTTATACAGTTTGTAATTAACATGTAGTCTGGTAATAAGCAAAAAACTTTTGTTATTATGCACATTTAGAGTTGGCTGTACATATATATACATACATATCGCTGGTATCTCAGGAAAACTATTTCAAAAAGGCTGGAATGATGACATTTTTTTCCTGAAACTTTCATTAGAAAATGCTGTACTGTTGTACTGTGTAACAAATAGAAATAATTCCTGCACCCTGAACTGAAGCAATACTCTAGGAAAATATTTTGTTTTTTTTTCCTGCCACTGATCTATTATCACAGTTGTTCTCTGTCTCTCAATGGCAGTAATGTTTTGCAAAAAACATGAAGATTGATCATTTGTACCGAAGCTAACAACTTGTGTCTATATAAAAAGTTCTAGAACACAAAAATTGTGGAAGATGCATGTAAATTCTCAGTGATAAGAAGAAGAGGACACTCCATTTGGATTGCTCGCTGTTTTAATTCCTGGGAAACAGGGTTGAAGCAGGGAACATATGGGGATTTTTTTTATAAGAGGTAAGATATTGATTTCAGATCTTATATCGTTTGCTTGCTATTAAGAAGTGCTGTTTGATAGTAATTCCATTGATAAGTAGCAATGTATACAGAAAGATAAAGGCTATATATACATTCAGTAGGCACTGCTAGCTAGAATTATACCGGTACATTATTGATGTCAAAGTTCAGATATGGTTTTACCATATGCCACTGGGTAAAGTGTAGGCCATGCGTGAATAATTTTTCTGAATGGCTCTGCTTGTTCTCTAACACGATAGAGTTCCATTTATGCCTGCATAAAGTACAAAATGGTAAGTATTTAGAGGGAGGCTAAGAAAAGAAAAAAATTAGCAAATGAAAGACTAACCATACCATTCTCTAGAAAACTGGTTGCTCTTCTGTGGCTGCAGTGATGTTTACTTGTAGACCCATAATTGAACATTTGCATATACCTTCTGCTGAAAGTTGAGTTATGTCTGTCAAATGCTGTGGTAGTAGCTTAATGGTTAGAAAATGAGACTTCCATCCTTTGATGATTAGTCTGGTGGATAGTCATTCCTTCAAATATAGCTAATTTCTCAGCTACTGCATTTAGCACTATATCAGCTGCTATGATTTGAAACTGTGAGACGGATTCTATTAAAAAGATATGGTGTAAGGATGCCATCTATTCACAGAAAGTAGCATATACTGCAATTTCCGTTATAAGCCATCACAAAATAGCGAGAAAATAGATATGTTAATAGATGTGACTTATCTCATGCATAAAAGTGTAAGATAGCATGCTATATATATATCTAACGAAGCACATTTTAGCTAAAGCACAAAAATACATTGGTACACAATCAGACTCTGCCACTCAGCTGTTTAGCAAGTAAACATTTGTTTTTCCTGTAATAAACGCTATGTCACATAGACTGAAAATGGTGTACCATTGAACCTATTCTGCATCTTCAAGTTATCGATACACTAACATGTAACTCGTTTGGTCAGATGAACATGATATGAATGATAAATCATGAAGACATACAACAGCGGCTAGCTTAGTCATATGAATGGCTAGCTCCGTCAAGAAATAAATACCTGGTACCATCCATCCACATATAGAAACGAACAACAGATACATTGTAGAAAAGAGAGGTGGGTAAACCTTGCAGCAATTCAAGCGGCAGGTTCACCAAAATCGGGAAAGAAATCAGGCAGATCGGGACGACAGGAAGGCGGCCTCACCTGCTTGAGCCAGAAAGGGAAGGTGATCCTGCCTGCTCCCGGAGATGCTCAATGAAATCGTGCGCCGCGTCGAAGACGGGACCGAGCGCTGGCCCCCGCTCCACGACGTCGCCGCCTGCGCCTGCGCTTGCCGCCCACCGCAGAGGATGGAGAGGGCGAGGAGGAGGAAAAGGAAGAGGAAGGGGTGGCGGTGATGCGGGGCCCGGGAGGCCTTGGACTCGTCGGCCTCCACTCCATGCCGCCGGAGGAGAGTCGGCTCGGGCTGGAGGTGGCAGCAGAGGTCGAGACGGCGGCGGGCTGGAGGAGGCAAAATTGATCCGAGGAGAGGCGGCCCTGGGTAGAGGGGAGGGCGGCGTGGTGAAGCCAGGCGGGGAAGGAGCTCGGGCGCGGGCGGCGGCGGCGTCGGGGTGGAGGCGGGTGGGATGACCGGAGGCGGCAGACTTCATCGAAGAAAAGCATCTAGGGTTTCACGGATGCGGACGAATGCGCGAGGGCAGATGGGATTGGGTAAGAGGGGTGAGGGGCGCTGCGGAGGGAGGCCGGCCGGCGGCGACCGGCGGCCCGTCGGCTCGTCGAAGGCGGCGTCGGGGTGGAGGCGGTCTGAGGCGCGTAGCGGCGGCGGCGGAGTCGCGGGAGGGAGAAGGAAGGGGGATTCTGCGGGGTTGTTTTACACAAAAGTTATTGAAGTTTTCCATATTTATGTATAAGTCCTCCGCAGTGTTAAAATATGGACTGCGGGGCACGGGTTCGATCTGCGAGGCGCTTTTCTGCAAAACAGCCGCGGTGACCGGTGGAACCGGAGTCGAGCGGACGGTGACCGGGCAACGTGGCCTCTTCCCATTGGTAGATACTCCCTCCGTTCCTTGATACAAGGTGTCTAAGGTTTTTAGAAAAATTTCAAAATATATGGTGTATTGCGATTCATAGACAATTTTATTCATCAAAAAGCAAGTCAAAATGTGGAACGGAGGGATTTGACCTATTGTTTTCAATTTGTAACTATTAGAAATTCCTCTCTCTCGATTTTTGTCTAAACAAAATGAGTGCACCGTATGTAAAATACTGGCGTCTTAATATCCGTGCCAAAACCTTAGACACCTTATATTGTGGAACGGAGGGAGTAGAAAATAGCAAATGAACAGTAGCGCGGGATTTGGGGCGACGTGGTTCGATCGGAGCCGTCCGTTGAACTGATCGGACGGCCGGAAGAATGGGGGGCGTGGAAGCACGCCTGGAGCTCAAAAAGCTCAGGTTTTATATATAGATGCGGTGACCGGTGGAACGGGAGTCGAGCGGACGGTGACCGGGCAACGTGGCCTCTTCCCATTGGTAGAAAATAGCAAATGAACAGTAGCGCGGGATTTGGGGCGACGTGGTTCGATCGGGGCCGTCCGTTGAACTGATCGGACGGCCGGAAGAATGGGGGGCGTGAAAGCACGCCTAGAGCTCAAAAAGCTCAGCTTTTATATATAGATAGATAGATAGATAGATAGATAGATATAGATAAATAGATTCCTATTGTATGAGTCGTAGTGTAGCAAGAAAACAAAGGAAACAAAGGAAGAGGATTACAAGGCGACCGAAACAAAATTTTAAATAAAATTTAGCACAGCTTGCACTATAGACCACGGAGAGGGCACATGTATCTGGGATTCTGGGTGCTTTCCTACACCGGCAGAGAACAACTCCCATGCTTGATGGCACCGCCAAGAGTGGGAAATAGCAATAAAACTATATGGAAGCTACCAATACATTTATATATACTATGGAAAAGACAACCTTTGATAAAGAATTAACCTCGACACATTACATACATGGTGTTACAATAGGGCACATGAAAATACCCATGAGAAGACAGAGAGGGGAAATAGAGGTGAGAACCATAAGCATACCTACACCCGCGGGCATAACCATCACTGAGGCACAGGTGCGTCGCGCTCCCGGCTCACTATTAGCCGATGTTGCTTGAGCCGTTCGCTGCACGTTTTGTCCCGATAGGCACAACACACGCTCTGAAACAACACCTGAAGAAACAGGTAGTAGTACTGCAATTAAAAGGAAAGGAGTGGGTATTCCTGCTACACTGGACCTCTAAATAATTGTCTGAATTAACCAGAGGAATTCAACTTCTGGATGAAAAGGCATTTAATTTCAATACGAAAAATAAATGACAGGGACGACAAAATAAAGGATAGGAACGGTGTACTGTTTGTCACTATTAATTGCTCAATTTGGTTCTTCCATATGTCCCAAATAAGTCTGATTTTGAAGTCGACGTTTCAGATGATTGTGCCGATCTGCATATTTTCTCCACAGGGGTTCTCAAGCTGCTGCACCATCACGTGTGGGCTGTGGAGTGGGATTGCATGAATTTGGGACGTGGCGTGCCTCAATTAAATATGTACATAATTAGATCTGTATATACGCATTCTGTTTCTAAATGTAACATTTTCTAGTCTTTCTGATTTTGTCCTGCTTCGTTAGTGTTATCAACACACTCAAACACGTACCAGTGAGGTGAAAGACTAAAAGGTTAAAAAGAAGTAAAAAAAGTACAGTTGGACAAAATGTGTAATTGCATATTTCTTTGAACTACGATTGTACTTTTTTAAAAAAATAACTGAGAATTAAAGAAAAATCAGTCAACTGAGACTTAACAAATCCGATAGAATTATCAGTGATATAACAAATATAAATATGCATACTTTTGCACATAAAAATCGAATATCTACTCATCATCCCCGGTGGAAATCCTTCTCCACAGCGACTTTTCCTCTACACCACCATCCCGTGCCGCCTTTCCTCTTCTTCTTCGTCTGACCTATACCAAGCTCCAATCCGACCGACCCCGTCCCGATGCGGTTCTAGAACCTACCACCCGCCGCCGTGCCCTAGCTTCGCGTCGTCGCCGACGCCCCGCTCTCACCAGACAACCCTCGCCGTCCCTCATCGCGCCCCCCGCAATCTCCCGCTCCGCCTGCAGTCTCAGACATTGATTTTCGAGGTATGGGGATTAGTTCGAACACGGCCTCTATGACTTTCTGGCACACATCTAGATCCGTCCCCCGCCGTGGTACGCTACCGCACAACGTGTAGATGACTCGATGATCAATTTTGTTGTGTCTGCCTTCAGCGTACGAAAACATGGGGTTTGGCCATGGCCACCGAAATGGTGGCCGGCCATCTGCCACAGCACACCGGAGCGATTGTAGTACACTTATCACATATATTTAGAGAGAAAATTTCGTGTTGCCGCCGCCCTAATTGCTCACTACCGCAGTCCCGATCCTCAGATTCAGCCTCTCATGCCTCACCTCACTGTAGCGGTGGTCTCGGTTTCCGTAAACGGCGGCCACGTGGATGGGTTCGAGCCAGATTGCACAGCACCATGGCTGCCGACGACCAGTCCAGCAAAGAGCAATTGTGCAGCAATGTGTGTTGGTTTCTTGAGCTGCTATGTTGCTAGGAGCAAGAAAACGTGAATTGAATTAGGCAGTTCGTGCACATCTCTCGCGGTCAACTGCTATTGTAGTTTGGTAATTTCACTGTGGTGTAACAGATGCCCACCATTTTTGCATCATGTGTTGTTGCTCCCATCTTACTAGATGGGTCCTGCATGTCGGGTTCGGTCTCATATTAATATGAACCAATGAATGTAAAAGTTATTGAAACATTGTTGCAGAGTATGTGTGCTTTTGTAGAATGCAAGCTCAAATCTGTAGTTTCTTGATAGTCATTCCAGAACATGTCATTTTTGTTCGATTTACTCTTGACAGTTCTATTTCTGCAGAAAAGCTAGAAAAGGTACAGTGGCTTTAAGCCTTCAACAGAGTTGCTGTGTTAAGATTTCTCGATCTGTGGGACGGGAGGCTCGGAATCTTGAAACATGAGGTTAGTAGTCTTAGTTCCTCCTTAGAGTCAATGAAAAATTGTTTCGAAGATATGATGCATACTGACTTATTTAAGTATGCATGGTTTACCTATTCAGTCTCAGGCGCTTAGTTGCTACATTACTTGACTTGAGTTGTTTCAAATCTTATCTCTGGACTAGCACAGCGATAGAGTATAATTATCCCATTTTTGTATAAACAAGGGATCGGCGCATTTGTTTGATAAGTCCTAGGGAATATAAAATTCATTTCTCACTTGCAGCATTACATGGTAAACTAGAGTTTCTAGAGGGAACTAGTTTACTCCCTCCATCCCAGTTTTACATGGCATCGTAAAATATAGAGCTAATCTATGAAAGGGCAATACAAAGCATTGCTCTGTTGCATGCTTAAACAGGTTATAGCCTAGCCAAAGATGTGGTATTTGGAATAAAAAAGGATATGATGCGTAGACCCATTTGCAGTTTTATATGGTTTTACATATACAAACGAAAACATGTTTTCAGCAAAAATGCTGCTTTGTGGTAAAGAAACAGCCGAACTGACTGCATATGTGTGAGCTAGAACTCAAGTTGCTTGATTTTGCTTCCATTAATTTGACCCTTTTGTTTTGTCCTCAGTTCTCATCGCGTGAAGTGGAATGAGGATAATCTGTATGAGATTGAATCAAACAAGCCAGTGAGGCAGAAGATAAATGAGCCCAAGACACCGTATCACCCTATGATAGATGATGATGGTATATTTCCTGTTACTTCCATCTCATCATATCTGACCACCGTTGGTGCTATAATGTGAAAAAGCTGAATATTTCTTCCATTCCTTGCTTTCTAGGGTCAGTATCACCAACACACCCGTTTGACAAGTGTCTAGATGAGACTGTTAGTGCTGAAGCTATTTTAACTGCTTTAAATGGTGTGGCTTCTTCGAGTAAAAATGATTCAAAGGATGATGATTGGGCATCCTCAGATGATGATGCAGATGCCATGGAAGATGATGATGGTTGGTAGCTTCTTCTCAATTGCAATTTTAATGTGGTTTTTCTGCTTACAGTAATTTTCTATCACATTTTTGTGCTCAATTTTGAATCTGTTTAAAAGAGAGAAATTTACATGACTTACTTTTTAGTGAAAAAACTAGGTTGATTTTCCAGTGATTGATGGATGATTAGCCTTCAAAGGTAGCATGGCGTACTAGCTCAAGATTATGATGACAAATCGAGAATATATATTAGCTGTTACTACAGCAGGGGTTTTCTGTGCGATGAGCTTCTAGAGTAAATCAGCAATTACCAGTGCGATCTATTTTAAGGGTTGAAGATGCTACCAACCATCATTGCAGAAAGTTGATACCATTACACAGACCATCACTTCCTTGAAACTCGGTGTTACGGAATCAACTTTCTGCAATGAAGTGATCCAACTAGTGACCACTCATATAGCTTTTCTCAGTTTCCTAGCTTATGTAAAGCTTCCACAACTCTTGTCTAAGATGTTAAAAAAATTCTTATATCATGATTTATATGTTTATGTTTGAGGCCATATACCCGTAATAAGCTTGTCATCAGAGTACATGATGCAATTTGAACGTACAGTGATATGCTGGTGTTCATGCAGACTCAGAAGGTGACAAAACATCAGTGAGTTTCAAGGAGCATCGCCGTGTTCACTACGATGAATTCCGCAAGGTGAAGGAACTGATGCGCTCTGGATCTCTGGTCGAAGAAGCAGCAAACAACATCCAAAGCAAGACCGCGGAAGAAAATGCAAGATGCGATAAGAGTGAACCATCATCATCACCTCAAGCATGAGCAATGAAGTGTGTGTTGCTGAATCCTGTCTTTCATATCAGATCGGATGGTTTCTGTATGCAAAGAACCTGTTCCTCTCCCCCTTATTTCGAGATGCTGTCGTTACCTAAAATGGAGGAGAATTCTAGTTGAACTAGCACTTCATGTTTTCAGTCAAACAGGCAAGAATCTGTGTCAGGGTCACTTTTTATACTACTGGAATTGAGTTTTGTGATTAGCCTTTGAGCAATTTTTCTTCATGACTTCAACAGGTCATGCTTTTATGTTTTTGCAATTTAGGTTGCTGATTATGGATTTCCGAACTATCATATACATGGATTCAGTAGTTGGCTTACTGCAAAAGCTTATGAGAATATGAGAGTAGAGAAGGAAACAGAGGCCTGCTTGTACGGCTCGCTCGAACATAATGTCAAAACAGTATATTGAGTTTAAAAAAATCACAGTTTTTCTCCTGTGGGTACGTACATGTTGTATATTTTTGCAAAGTTTTAGAGAGAAACGCCTATTTTGGGCTATAGAAAAAATGAGTGCATAAAAAACTCTTTTTTGGCCAATTTTTTTTGTCTTTTTTATGGCCCAAAATACTAAAAAATTTCTTATGAAAATTGCAGCGTCCGTTGTGGATGTGTATACGTACTTGTATATATTATTTATTTATTTATTAGAAACCTGGAAAATATGATTTTGAAAAGCGAGAGCACTGGTGCCCATGTGAACACTTTCCACAAAACAGTCCGGTCTAACATTTTGCAAACGAAAAAGGCGTCGCTAGGAAGTTAGGGTAAGAGTAAAAGATGCCTACTCTAGTGCTGCTATTTGGCAGTAAACCGAAATTCGTCTGTTTTTCTAGAAACACGGAGTAGAACGTAGATCACACACCATCACGCACACAGCACTCACATACCGCATACAAAAGACACCTACTCAAGATGAATGGAGTAAGTAGGAGGAATAATGAGATACTTTTACGAGGCATAAATGGCAGCAAAACGCCTTTGTGTTACTGTCAAACCCAGGGATTTAAGTTGTAACAACAAAGCCACTGTAACCACGGAAACTATGGTTGGTTCTCTCAAGTTTATCGGTTCAATTTATGCACAAGGCTGACATTTATTGCCAAAAATATAGTTTTACAGCGAATTGTACCAGTCAAGGAAGACTGAAGATTCCGAGATAGCAACGGCACAAGGGTCACAGTTGAAAAAGGTCTCAATATTACAACATTCTCATTTTACTTTTTCTCTGCAGTACACAAGTCGTCCTACAATTACATTTCGAACGTGATAAAATGTGAAAGTGAAAGATATTCTTCGATCCTCCGTATTTTCATCCTCCGTATTTTCGCCTCCTGGCATGGTCTTGGATTGCGGAGCTTCATTCAGCTTGTTTTGGTTGCGGCAATGTTGACAATCGGAGTCTTGAACAAATTAAGAAATATTATTAACAGCATAACATCTCACAGCAAGCAGGAAACCCAACAAACAGTATAACTGCAAATGTACACCGTTGGATAAATGGAGCAGAATGACCATGCAAAATATTGATCCCACCAACCATAAAAATTACCCTCTGGACATGAGCAAAATCTCCAACATTATACCCCCTCTGTCCAACAAAAGATGTCACACTTTTGATCACATTTGGATGTATCTATACACTAAGCCATGTCTAGATACATCTAATTTTTTATCAAGTTGAGACATCCTTTATTGGACAGAGAGAGTACTTTTAATCGACATGAGAAAAGTTTGGAACATACTAATTTGACCATACTTTTCAAACGAATATGTTAGTAATACATTTTAATAAAATCATATTATTGAAATATGTTTCATGAAAAATCATACTACCAATGGATTATTACTTTTTCTTTGATTCAATCTAAATGCTTCATATGTTAGTATGATAATGAGATAAATCTAGAGAAGTTTGAGTTGCACTCTTTCTAGGATGTCATCTATTTCAAGATATAAGTAGTGTTATAGGTAGTACAAGAGTACCTGAGGGGCTTTCTTTGGACAGTTGATGTTGGTGCAGGAGTAGCGTCAAACGGGCTAGAAAGCTCAAGTGGCTTCGTTAAAACAAAAGGAAATCACAATTAATATTAAAATACAAGAGAAGAAGCTAAATCACATGCATTTAGAGATATAAAACATAATGAGCTAATGAATTGGTACAAGGTGGCATGGGGTAGCTCTATCGTATTGTTTATGTGGAATGAGTAAATTATTCATATTGAATGCAATAACCCAGCCCAACATAAAGTGCTGGTTGGCATTTGTTTTAACATCCTGAGGTGATATAAAACAATCTACTATTATCAGAAGCACACTGAGTTCAGAGAAGGAAAGCAGTAAATTATCATCCATCTACTGTCTCAGATTTTAGAGCAAAAAAGAAGTGGGCATCCTGTGCAAGCTTTAAAACTCTCAAGGAAGAAGAGAGGAGCAAAGAAGGCTTTAAGGACAAAACAGAAATCCTAAATACATATGAAAAGAGTTTGAAAACAATACCTTCAGCTCCTCCTCAGACTTGCGCTTCAAATGATTATTACCATTGCATGTTTGCCCCAGAATCTTTTCGGAGTATCCTTCCAATGATGAACCATGAGCAGGTGCAAGTTTATTATCAGGCTTAGCTTGATACGATACCAGCTCATCAATCACAGCTGGAGAGGAACTCACAAGGTTATTTCCAATAATCCCCTCAGACGCCCTATGTAAACTATTGAGACACATGTCCAACTCATTTGTTGGACCACCATTGCTTGAAGTAGATAGCATGTTGTTAGGTTGTGTAACTACATCCAACACAGCATTGTCCCCAGGAGCAGGTGTACTTCCAAGAAAACGCGCTGGATGTTCATGATCAACAGTTTCTGTGTGGAGATTCAAATGCCCGTTCAAAATATTTTGGGCTTCTCTACTTGATACACTAGATGCCAACAACGAAGTACTCTGACAGCCACCAGAACGATCTTGAGCATACTGAGGATCACTCCAACTCTCAGTCCCCAATGGATTTCCAACTTGACCAGCAGCTGTAACATCATTCCTAGAAACAGCACGACTATTCTTGACTGCTGTTCTGGAAGAACGAGGAGGGCGCACTCCACCAGGAAAAACAAACAAGGGGATATCTTTTCTTTTTACATGGGACACTTCAATATCCATTCCTTCTCTCCGCTGTAAATAAGCAAGGACTGAAATCTTAAATTCATTTACAATTCCTCTGATGTCGAATTGCTCAGCTTCTTGAGGTTGGGCAGTTTGTTTTCTCCAAAGGCCCATGAAATAAAAGCTATGCAACGGCCTGGATCCATCTGAGAAATCTCTGGGATGAGGATGTGCAAGGAGCGTCTCGTGTGTATATCGCTCAAACTACATCAGCAGCCAAAATCACATATTAAAAGACAGCACAGCGCACAGATTACCAAGAAGAATGAAAGTTATCTTTCAGTTATTCACCTTCAGTACAAGTTGGCGAAGACGAGATTCTACCCAGCCTTTCCAATTCCTGAGGTCATCTTCATTTCTCGCCGTGATACCAACCTCTAAATAATTTCTATATAGTTCAAAAAATGGATATGGCTCGAGTAGATCATCCCAGGTTGCTTTATTTTCGTCTATTGCCTACAGTTTATTATTCATCAAGGTGAAATCAAGTCTGATGCTAGACATAAACAGGTTCCATACCTGTGACTTCAAAATAGAGTTCTAAACATAAATGCAGAGTTGCTACAGACTAGTCTCATAATCTCAAGAAACTGCTCATATATAGTATTAAATTAACACTTAACAATGACAACACAGGCATTACATACACTACATATTTTTGTCAGATGATAAAAGTTAGATAACTCTACAACAAATGAATTTGCATAACTCCAAATACCAATGTAAAAAATACAGATCCGATATCAAATAACTAATTAAACATTTGCAGACCGAGTTACGGAGGAGTTTGCACTTAAGATCAATATTATGGACAGTAGACATCAATAACATATCACCATTTGATCTAAATATTATTATGGCCTAAATGCATGCTATGATTTTGCAGACCGAGTTACGGAGAAGTTTGCACTTAAGATCAATATTATCGACAGTAGACATCAATAACATATCACCATTTGATCTAAATATTATGGCAGTCCTGAAATTATTTACCTGAAACATATCACTAATATTATGCTATGATTTTATTTACTGGTGATATTATGTTTAAGTTTAAACAATTATTCTGAAATAGTAAGTACCTGGCAGATCTCAAACCCTCGTGTGAATTCTTGGATCATCACATACTTAGTACTACTAGATACGTTATAGCTAGAATTCATACAAGGATAAGCGGGTGTAATTATAGGCATCTGATGTCCCCTCTCTCTAAAGTTTCTTCTTGGATCCCAAACAGGGAGGCCAAGAGGACCCTCCTCAATATGGCAAAGTATAACAGGGTTGGGCCACTTCCACTGGCTGTAGACTCTGAAAAACCGAGATATCAACATGCTGGGCGACGCATTTGGGTACAATTGACATATACGAGCAACAAGAATTGCCCAATTTATGCCACCCAAAAACCCTATAACCTGGACATGCAAAGCAATATCTGAGTATATATTTCATATTCATAGATCATAATATTGATACAGTGATATGCATATGCACCATAATGTAAACATGTAATCATGCACTGGGACGTAGCTATACATTGCACCAAGGGCTCCCATGGTGTGGTTCGTTTGATTTACCTCATCAGTTTTATGTGCAACGGTATTTTACAAATATCAGTGAACAGCTTAAGTAAAGGCTAACTTTTTTGTTCTCTTGTTTACCTATCTCGTATTTTTTATCGCATTATACCACAGTACTACTAGAACAGGTGACCTCAAAACAGTACGACAGCTTATTTGGTTGGTCTATTAGCAGATTTGGCAAACAATTTTTTAGAGAAAACGCAAAGAACCTTTGCGGGTTTTTTTTCATTGAAAAGATAGAGTGCGGTTACAAATTTGTTCTCTTGTAGTTCCAAGATAGAGTGCGTTTACAGAAGATAGATTTGGCCAAGTACATGTTTCTCTTGTAGTTCTCTTGTTCAAATTTTCGGTCCTTCCATCATTGTGCATATTTGTTCATACTACCTCCGGTCGGTATTAAATGTCATGGAAAATCTACTAGGGCAGTACAAATTCTCTACAGCGTGGCGACAAACAATTCTGATCGGAGGGAGTACTAAATAGAACACTGTTGCAGTGAGAAGAAGCATACATTTGAGTACACCCCACGGCGCTTTCCCCAGTATCTCATGAACCTTAAGGTTGTGCGGAAACTCTGGATTTGAGAAAACAAATGGGTTTCAGTCCCTTGAATAATATTAGCATATTTACTTGAGGAACAAACATTCGTAAGGACACAAACCGAAATGTTCGGGACCAATCGTAAGATTTGATCAGTAACTCGACACCCATTTAAACTACGAACAGCCTGTTCATCAACATTGTGCAGTATTGAGTCTTGAGAAAGATCAAGATCCTGAAACGAGATAATGTACCATGATTAGGAATCTCTATCGAACAACATTAGAATATGTCATGAAATGATTTGCAAGCCAAATAAAATTATGGAATAAAATACTCCGATCTAATTATGTGGTCTTCCATTTTTAGGATGCATATTGCTTCCATTTTCTACTCATTTATTACAATTAGTACAAGATAATGACATGGAATACTGAAATATTGTTCAAATAACAAATCTGTAAAACAAAACTTACTTCAGGTATCACCACATGTGCAAGGTTTGCATATAACAGGTCAATGGACACCCCACAAAGTTTGAATCCCAGAACAGGCACATGAGCATCTGGTACTGGATGTAACTCAGAAACTTCTGGCATCTCAGCTAGCATATCGTGAAGACACCCAAAGAAGTACTCCTGCATCAAATGAAATGCACATTTGACACATTAACACCGCAATACCTTTGGAATTTCAGTAATAGATCCCCTTACATTTCGAGTTGCATGTCTTGGACCCACGCATAGAGTATCAATATCTGCGCCAGGACCGTGCACCTGGGCATTAAGTAACAAATTTAGAAGAATCACAACAGTTAATTTAGGTTACAGAGATAGACCAGATAATAAAAGCGTCAACGATGTATACCCATACCACGGTACACCTAACTAAAACCATCAGACTCTACATAGATATACGCATAATGACTAGCGCACTAGTATAATAGAAAACATACATAACAGGCAAAAAGCATTAAAACACGGTGAGACCTGATGACTAAGTATTTCTTTAGAAACAGAACTACAAAAGAAATGGCGTAACAGAGTACCCCAAGGCGGTATGAACCAAATGTGAAGATCTTAGCATTTGCTTCTTGCACAAACTGCTCGCCGTAACCGCTCACCCTAGTAGCCTTCTTAATCCATGCTTTCACAGTCTGTGAGGACCAAAAAAAAAGGTCATCTTCAAACCGGCCTACCCAAATTATAATCCAAAATATAAGCACATCGGCAGAGCATGCCCGAACCTGGTCAAGTTTGCCCAAGACCTCTTCTCGCGAGACAGCCCCCTGTTGACTCTCATACAGGCCCGCAGCAGCGAGAAACTGACCAACACCAATAACAACATACGAGCAAAACATATTAATCAGGAGAAGTACAGAAAAGCTGCAAAATCTTGGTTATCAAGCAACCATATACCACAGGCACGCACCTTTTCGACCTCCGCTGTCTGAATGACATCCTTCTCGGTCGGCCCACTTAACGAGATTGGCTCGGACACACCGAGATAACCAGCATTACTCTTCGCCATAGAGGCTACCCGATTTTTTTATATTTTATTATTATTAACTTCGACGAAAGGTCGATGAACAAGCTTTTATATAAAGCAAAAAAAGAAGGACGCTGGGTACCAGCTTATACAAGGTAGTGTTTCAAAACAAAAGCACAAAAATATAGTATTACAGAATCAAACTGAGGCTACACATGGCACAGTCCCCAAGCAGGACCGACTTCTTGTCTTCACCGACGCTTGGCTGCTGGAGCCTGGAGGGTCAGGCTCCACAATTCGGTACTCGGGAACCGTCCCGACGGGCGGATCTAGATGGTGCGCCGACGACCAAAATTCGTGGAGCTCAGTGCTGTTGAACCGATGACGGAAACCTCATACCTCCAAGAACCAATCGCGGAGATTGCGGAGCAGGGATTCGACGAGGTGGAGCGGAAGCCGCGATGCGCGATGGAAGCGGCGGTGCTGGGGGCCGAGGCGTCGAGGGCGACGGTAAGCTGCGGCACGGCGGCAGCTCTAGGGCAGAGCGGTCGGATTGGAGCTTGGGTGGGTCAGGACTCAGGAGGGGAAGGGGGAAATATAGGTGGGGCGGCGGAGGAGAGGAAACCGTCGAGGAGATGGATTTCGAATCCGTTTCTAGTTTGGATAGCACATACTAAAACTAAAAAACGGACTCAAAGGCGTGTCTGGGAGCGCGGTGGCGTCGGTGAGGTCCGGTACGGTGGAGCAGGTGCGATCCGGGAAGCTGCGGAGCGGCGGGGGTGGGCGAACGCCGGAGACGCGGACGATTTTCGCCGGCGATTGCACGCGGCGACGTGCCTAGGGCTGCGAGTAGGGGAGGAGAGGAAAAGGAATCGGGAAAAGACGGGGCCGAGTGACATTACCAAATAATTTCTCCTCAACTTTAGGGGAGTGGTGGGGGATGTGGGACCTGAAATGCCCGAGTAGACGCGGATTCGTTTTTACTTGTTCATCGGTTCAGCTGAGTCTGCTCGATTTTTACTTGTTCATCATTTAGAACTTTTTTTTTGTTGACATTTCATCATTTAGAACTTAGAAGTGAAAATCGAATTCAACTTACAAAACTCTATATTTAGGTAAAGCTATCAGTGTGCATAACCATAGGTCATATATAGCATTGTTTCTAATTATTTAGGCATGTATAATCATCACAACAATCAATACCAGTACGACACAACAAGTAATATTTAATCGATGAACTACGATAATAAATATAAAAAAGAGACATTTTCAAACTCGTTTACCTTCTAAAATGAAATTTTGGTTCGACTAGTTTAACAATAAAGTCGAGTCGAGTTGCAAGTTGCTCGTTTAACTTGCGAGTTTTAAATTTTAATTTCAGCCCTATGCGTGTTTGGTTGCGAGCGTAGACATCAACCAAACTCGTGGGATGCCAAATTCCGTTTTTTGGATATGTGAACAGTAAGTTATCTGGCTTAAAACTTATAACACCTTTCAACCAGGCACGCTGGAAACAATCGATCGGGTGTTTCAGCAGCAAACCGCCCATGAACGTCCATATGAACAACAGAACAAGCAAGAGGTAATTTAGCAGCACGGGGACCTTATGCGTGACAAAGAAACTCTAAAGAGGCCAAAGATCATAGACCCTGCCAACGTACCAACAAAGCAGATATGAGACCTCAATTGACAGCTAGAACAAAAAAGTTCAGAAAAAAATAACACAGTTAGAACAACGACATCGGTAAGCAGATGGCAAATGAAAGGGAAGATTACCATCGGATAAGAGATATGCCACTGTTGTTGGTTACTATCTACAGTTGATCATTTCCCCATTATAGACAAGAAGTACTATACAGAAAACAGTTCATCCAATAGCTAGCTTGTCACTTGTTAGTTACAACATTTGATTCGGAAGTTGCATGTAAGTGCTCGAGTTAGGCTGGCACCCTCCAACAATCATCCGACCATAGGCGGCGAAGGCGTTATCAGGACTGCCAGATACACTGTACCCCCTTATCAGGGCATTGTATGTGAAAACGTTGGGCTTCCAGCCTCTCGCCAGTAGTTCTTCGTACATTTTGCCAGCTTCAGCAGCCTTCCCTGCTTGTCCCAGGTAGAGAATCAGTGAATTGTATGTGTACAGGTTCGGTGCGATTCCTTTCTTCTCCATCTCATTGTACAGGGAGACCGCTTCCTCTAATCTTCCGGATTTACCAAGACCATTGATGAGCAAGTTATAGGTGATGAGATCAGGCTCAACCCCCATATCTGACAGTTGTTTAAAGTGAGATAAACCATCATTCAACCGCCCAGCCGCGCAGAGGGCGTCGATGAGAACTGTGAATGATTTTATATCCGGGTTTATTCCTAGCTCGACCATATTCTCAAAGAGCTCGCAGACTTTTTCCGTGTCACCTGCTAATCGATAACCGTTTAGCAGAATATTGTAGATGGCGCAATTAGGTTTGCATCCACACTCCAGCATCTCCTCAAATAGATCTTCTGCGTACTCTATGTTTCCATCTTTTAGCAGTCCATCAAGAAGAGGACCGTATGTACATGGTGTGGGAGAGAAGCCTTCACTCATCAGCTGGTAGTACAAGTTTATAGCCTCGTCCAACATCTTTGATTTTACAAGACCTGAAATTATTGTGTTATAGGTAACATAAGTTGATTTGTATCCCTTGTCATGCATCTCTTCTTGGACTTTCAACATATCCTCAATCCGCATTGACTTCCCCATGGCATCGAGAATCAAATTGTAAGTAAACTCATCAGGGTCACATCCGAGTCTCTTCATCTCAGCGAACAAACCTTCAGCGACATCAATCTGGTCTTCATCCACAAGGCCACATATAAGAGCATTATATGACCCAGTTTTTGGCGAGACACCAAAATTCTCAAACTTCTTGACAAGTTCATGTGCCGCAAGAGCCTCCTTATGCTTGCAGAGATGCCTAATTATTGGGCACAGAAAGAAATCATTCAGGAGGATACCGCTTGATGCTACGGTTTCGGCAAACTCAATTGACTTTTCAGTACCAGCCCTATTCAGTATTGCTTCCATCAGTGCATGGAGCGAAGATCTATCCACTTTAGAATCAGGTTGAAGAATGTATTCTTTAACAGTATGCAGAGCTTCCTTCAACAATCCATTTCTTACAAAACTCGGGAGGATAGTACACATTGTTGCAAAATCTGGAGCAAGAACCTTTCTCATCTGACAAAACATCCTGAATGCCTCATTCAATCTGTCCTCTTTAACAAGGCCATACATAGTAGTGTTGTAAGATGAAAGGTCAGGCATGCAACCTTTCATTGTCATGCTGTATAGAAAGTCCAGTGCATAGTTCACCTCCCCATTTTTGCACAGACAATCAAGAACTGTATTGTACGTTATCAAGGTAGGTGGAAAGCTTTTAGATTTCATTTCTTCAAGCAGATGCATTACCTCCTTGACTTTACCTTCCCTTCCTAATCCTGCCAAAAGTGTGTTGTAAGTACAGTCAGTTGGATCAAGATTCATTTCTTTCAGGTCATAGAATATTTTCCAGGCTTCATTTCCCCTGCCTGCCTTGTAGAGCATATCAATCAAGGAATTCATTGCAATAACATCAGGAACACATCTGTTTTCAATCATTTCAGAGAAGATCTTCATGGCATCATCAGCATTTGATGCCTTGGTGCAGCACTTGATCATCATAGTGTATGTAATAGCATCTGGACAAATCCCCATTTCTTTTAATTCATGGAAGACCCTTTTCGCCATTCCAAGCCTACCAGATTTAGCAAGACTGTACAAAACAGCATTACCAGCAACAACATCAGGAACAATCCCTTTGCTCTTCATAAGCTCATACCTTTTAATCGCTTTCAGAGATTCGCCGGATTTTCCATAGTAGTTTATGAAAAGTACATGTGTATAGCCATTTGGAGTAGGACCATGAATATTCATATGGTTGAACAGCTCCAGAGCATGGTTAAACCTATCAGCTTTCAGAAATCCAGATATCAAGGAGTTGTACGAATACTGCTGAGGTACTATACCCTTTTGTTTCATCTCATCGAAAATAAATGAAGCTTCATCGACCCTCCCAACTTGGCACAATGCATCCACAGTTGCAGTATAAGCAACAACATTGTCATTGTAACCATCAGCTTTCATTGCATTCCATATCTCAACCACCGACCGAGAGTCACCATTGTCACCGCACTTGTCTAAGAGAGTAATGTAGGTCACCCGGTCAGGTTTTTGATCACTCGCCTTCATCTTCCAGAATACATCCTTGGCATCAGAGACCCGACCGGCATCACAGAGAATCTGTATAAGCACAGTATTGGTGATGACATCTGGCTTGCACCCCTCTTCCTCCATTCTCCGAAAAATCTTATGCGCCTCCTCAAACCTTCCAGCCTGTCCAAGAACCCGGATGCAGATGGTGTAGCTATACACATTTGGCTTCACTCCACGAGCCTCCATGTCGCCCAGCAACCCAACAACCGTCTGGGCGTCCCTCCTCTTCCCAAACGCCAACATGAGCACTGAGTACGTCCTGACAGTCGGCACGACACCGTCCGCCGCCATCGCCGCGTACACATCCATGGCCTCCCTCTCGCACCCGGACTTGACGAGGAAATATATGAGGCCATTGTAGGTGTAGGCGTTCAAGACAATCCCGGCCTCTTTCATCACCGGCAGGGCCACGGGGGCGCTCCGGAGGCCCCCTTCGACGCCGAGCGCGCCGAAGATGGTGGAGAAGGTGCCCATATTGGCCTTGACGATCTGGCTCTGCATTAGGTCGAACACCTGGGCCATGTCCCCGACCCGGCCCGTGGCGCGCATCAGCTCGAGCATGTAGTTGCACGACTCCGTGGTGTGGACGAGCCTGGGCTGCCGCGCGACGGACCTGAACAGCTCGAGGGCCTCCGCCGGGTCGGCGGCGGCGGCCGACCGGAGCATATGGACGACGTTCTCCGCGCCGGGCAGGCCCGCCACCCGCTCGTCGCAGGGCGGCGGCGCGAGCTGGCGGCTGCCGGCGCGGCTGCTTGGCTGCCTCTTGGCGGGCGGAATCAGGAACCCAGGAGAAGTCCTGGACGACTTCTGGGCCCGAGGCGTCCCGGCACCGGCGCCGCCGCTGCTCACGACTCCCGAGCAGCAGAGCTCCATGGCGGCCGCCCGTCCCCCGTCCTCTTTATGGCAACGCCAACACCTAAAGATTTCAGAAAGAAGAATGTGAGGAGCTGAACACTGAATTGGAAAATGCAGTGCAGTTCTTGGGTCCTCGGGAATTTACCTCTGCCGCTGGCGCTGGTGGTGGAAATGGATGCCGGGGAGGTGGGTGACGGTGGTCAGCTGGTCTGGTTGGGGAGATAACGAACCTCACCGCACCGGGAAGCCACAGAACCAGGATTTTTTTCCCCTGTTTGAGGACCGTATCCTCGGCTCCTAGGCACAACCCAAAACAAGAGGCAAACTTCAGACTTTCACACGTCTGTGGCCCTGTCTTTAGCTTCAGAGTCCTACTTTAGTTGGAATTTTAAGAATAGGTATTCAAATATACTATACAAAATAAAAAATCAGTGTAAGAGATCAAAGTTCCGTTTTGTGGAGGGCAGTTAGGTTGTTTAGAGGTAGCCTAGCACCCGTAGATAAGTGGAGAGTTGGCGAGTGATTCCTTTCCGTTTTTCCTGTGTGGGTGGCGTTTCTATGCGGTTGTGCCTAAACGCGTTGTAATCGGCCGCTTGCCTCTTTTTGTTAAAACCGATACGTCTAAAAGGATCAAAGTTCAAAGAATTCCTGATCGCACCACGTCAAAAATAGAAAATACTAGATTGATAACAAGTTTACACTTAAAAGCTTATGAAAACAAATGCTTGAAACTCTACTTAAATTTACTTAAAAATCACGTGTACATTTATTTCCGCAAATGTTTTCATGGTGAGAATTAACATGTTGCTGGACGGTTAGAAGGCTCCAACTTTGAAGCTCTCTGTGAATCCAATTTCAGTAGTCATCGTATGAGTGTATGTGGATGGTGAGCTTGTGTGCGTTTATATGTTGTACTCGGTATTAACATCTGAAAATGATACTCGTGCAGTATATAGATTTATCGTATTTTCCTATTATACCTGTGCAACAAAAGGTATTAATGGAACCAGATGGAGAAAGTATGTCCACAGAGAACGAGTCCTTGGCACACAAATTTCTTGTGCAACAGGTGCACGGTGCACCCCACATAAAACACATGCTAAAAGTTCCAAGAAACTAGACCTAGCATACAGTTAACATGTCACTAGATTTTCAGGTACAAGAGTCAACTCATATGACAAGAAATAAAAACAATAAATTTAGTTGTGCACATTTGGTAGTGCCAATGACTCGCTAATACCTTTATTTTTTACGAATCAGCCGAAACTCTATATTATTTGAACACCAATACTATAAGAAAATGGCTAACAAAAATAAAAATATAATCCAATCCTAGGGTAAATCTTCATACATTAGCCGAAACATCACTATTTGTAGCATGGTTTGTATTTTTTTATTTCTCATTAAATGTAAGATATACTCCCTCCGTTATAAATTAGATGACTTCCATTTGTCTACACGTGGATGTATCTAGACATGTTACAAGTATAGATACACCCGCATGTAGGCAAATGGAAGTCATCTAATTTCCAAGGAAGGGAGTATTATATATGAATAGTTGATTGTCTCCATAATTTTTTAATAAGTCTTATCATAAACTTCTGAATGAATTCCACTTTTTATCCCATAGTTGTGCATCTGTGACACATATTGCCCATTTATTGAGGATTCTATCAAAAATAGCCCATCTATTTTGAACATGTGTTTTACCCCATTTTAGCATTTTGAATTTATTGTTAGGCAGTAAGACAGAACGTTAGGACCATGTGGCGCAAAAAATATGTAAATGTAGGACGGCATCATCGGTATCCATACTTCTCATGTCAATTTATTCCGCTCCTCGTCGTCTTTCTCACATACTCCCTCCGTTCCGAATTAATTGACTCAGATTTAGTACAAATTGAACTAAATCTGAGTCAATTAATTTAGAACGGAGGGAGTATTTTTTTATCTTTCATCACCTCACACCTTAACCATCAGTATACATCAGGAAAAGTGGGATTCGAAGTTTCTAAATAGCTAATCTATACAAGTTTTACCTGGATGAGATAATTAATGTCACAGATGTATAAGTATAACTAGTCTTTTTTGTTGCTGCCCACCACATGTCAAGTGGTAATGTAAAACGAAGGGTTAAAAAGTGGAATTCACTCTAAATTTTCAGCTAGCTGTAAAAACTAACAAGCTCGCGATTTGTAGTATTCCCGAATGTGCTTGGTACTTCTGTGTGCTAAGTTGCTAACTCGCCTTTTGCTTTGCCCGACGAACAGAAAGCTGTCTAAAACAACCATAATAAACACGTCAAAAGATGAACCACACACATGCCCGTAAGCTCCGACAGAGCAAATCTATTCAGCGACGAGCGTCAAGACACATCTGTATAATACACCCTCTATCCACTTTGTTGGGTAAAGACAGATCTCAATTTGAAATCTGGGAAGGCAATCTTGACATTATTCCGCGACGAACTACAGGTCAGCGTCCAGTTGACAGTGCTGCCAGCCCCTATGCCGACGGAATACCATCACAGGTTTCAGTTGCCGGATCAGTTTGCCCCTGCCCGCACATCAGCGTCGCCGCTTCTTCCAGAGACGCATGTAGCTCGTCGTGCATACCTGATTTCTGGAAGGTAAACATAGCGCCGTTTATACATGGACTTGATCGTTCTATCGCCTTGTCCTCCAGTATTTGTTTGACAGCCTGCCACAATTCGAGACAAGAGAAAGGTCATTAACGTTTGGTAAATTCGAATAACTGAATTTGAAAACACAAAATCTTTGTTAACTCAATAACACATATGACCCTTATCTCTATGAACCATGACAGCAGGTATATTTTTGGGTGAAACCAGATAAGGCTTTACTGTCAGACCAATTCAAATACGTGAATTTGATTTATCATACATGAGTAAATATACACCATACATATAATTACATTACTGATATTGTGCCACCCAGTACACCAATATTCAGTATATATCAAAATGTACATAACACCAAACACATGGCTGTTAAATGTAAACTGATGCCAAGATATTGCTTGGTCAAACTTGCTGGATAAATGTAAACACTAAGCTCCACCAAGGCTCCAATATTATAGGGAGTACAACCCAGGATTATGAATCCTTGAGGGAACATATTTCCTAATGTGGACTGTAAGGCACCACTTCAATAAGAAATAAATGTCAACCATTATGCAGAACTGAGCAAACACGACCTGACCATGCATGGAAGAAAATAGATAGGAAGACAAGCCAAGCAAGAAGCGAGGGCTCCCATCTCCTAGATGAGGACACTCAGGCCTAATATATTTGTAAAATTGGATACTACTCCCTCCGTATCTTAATATAAGACGTTTTGGTAGTTCAAATTGAACTACCAAAACATCTTATATTTAGTTACAGAGGAAGTACTTAACATTTAAAACAATTCATTCTCGAATCCCTAATAATTCCACCAGACACACTTCTCATTGGAAAAGAATAATAATGATATGACACAAGGAACTCGAGGAAATTCCACTCAAATTATTATAACTGATGAACCATGATGCCACCCTAACTGTTGTTTCATTATAATTGATGAATCATGATGTTGTTTCATTACAACTGATGAATCATGATGGTGTTTCATTATAACTGATAAATCATGATGCCACCATAACTGCTGCTTCATGTTTACAATATATGCTACTCCCAGTATCTTTACTTTCTTATTAAGAGAATTTGTCCCATTCAAAATGAACAAAATATCGACCGTGTATCACTCCGACCCAAGTATGGTCACAGTAGTACTTCTGCAATCCATTCCTTGACATAATCTGCGTTTATACCATCACAAAACCTAATAATATAAAAATAATTGCTTTTGGATAAACCATTTCCTTTTGGACAAATAAGCATTGGCATCAGGTCAAGTGTGCCTTAGATACGGAGAAGCGGACGTCGGATGATCTGTAGAACTCCATGGCTCAATATGTCAATTGTCTTGTTTTCACCAGCTTTCTAGTGTTACCTTCTAACATCAGCACATGTGGTGCTTACACGGAGCTGTCCACGCCTATGTGTAGAAGCACATAACATCTTCTGAAAACTAATCTGGATAACTAAAATCTCCAATACTCCAATATGATATGGATGCATTTTAGTGGATGAGGGAAAGGGTGTTAAAATCCAAAAAAGGTGAACTGCTAGGGGAAAGCCAACATAATGATAATAGTATATCATAAGAGCTGAATGGTCTCTAATCACTTTCACTAACTTGATGGTATTTATTAGAGTACCATTTCTTTGATGTCTATTTGCAGTCTAGACCCGGAAGGATGAATCTAGCCTGCATTTTCTTTTAAATGGGTATAGCTTATATTCCAATGCTATAGACAATTTCTCCAACATGTAGCATCACATGTCTGAATCAGAAGTTCTATACCAGGATGACCAGGCCCCTCAAAAGTCAAAACTCAACATGTTTCTCAAGAATCAACTATTGCTCAACACTGAACTGGTACTGATGAAAATGCATGTATATTTCAGGCAGTTCTAGATTTGTCCCTTGTCAAATTTAGTTAATCGGCTGAGAACTTTCACAGAAGGAATCGTCTAAATTGAGTACTGATGTCTCGAACAAGTGGCATGGATGCAAACCTGCAGCATCTTGGGATGGAAGGAGGGAACGCCAATTTGGGAGACAGCAGCTGCGCCGAAGAAGTTACCAATCAGCGCGGCGTCCGTAGCTGACAGACCCCAGAGCAGTCCGGCCGCGAAACCGGCGAGGTAGCTGTCTCCGGCGCCGGTGGGGTCCACCTGGACGGCCCTGAACGGCGCCACGCGTGCCTCCCCACCGTCCCAGTACAGCCGACACCCGTTCTTCCCCTCTGTCACGATGACGCAGCAACGCCGCCTCGCCGTCTCCAGCCCTATGTACGGCGCCTCCTCCGACGACGCCTTGAGGAAGGATACTCGGTGCAGAAGCGCCGCATACGGCGTACCCTCCAGCGCCGTGAGGCGGACGGCAGAACCGCTGCCGCAGCCCTCAGCGTCGAAGACCCGGATCAGCGCCTGCGCGTCCACGAGCACCGCGCGGCAGAGCCGAATCATCCGCTCGAGCGTCTCCGGCAGCACCTCCCCGGCGACGCCGACGGCGAGGCCGTAGGCGAACCGCCGATCGGGGAGGTCGTCGGGGTAGATCGGGTCGCAGGCGCGGACACGGCTGAGCTGCCGGTCGGGCCCTGCGTGCGCCGACGCGACGGCCGCATCGGAGAAGCGGGCGTGGAAGGAGGTGGTCGGCGCGGCGGCGCAGAGCAGCGGAGGGTGCCGCGCGGGCGCCGGCGCGGAGGCGTAGGCGAAGTCGGGGCCGACCTTGGATACGACGGAGAAGGAGGCCTCCGGGGGCGACGCGGCGTCGAGCACGTTGGAGACGAAGGCCGCCGCCCCGCCGAGCGTCTCGCCCACGACGCGGCCGCCCCGGAGGAGCACGTCGTGGCAGTAGCTCCCCACCACGAGGCCCTCAACTCCCTTCGTCTGCTGCTGCTCCGCCGCCGCCGCCGCCTGCTCGCCGGGCACCGCTGCAGCGGGAGGCATCGTGGCAGCGGGAGACGGCGCCAGGGTGGGAGACGAAGTGGAGGAGCGGCGGGCGTTGGTGAGAGGAGGGTCGCGACGGCATGAGCATGACGCGGGGGGAGGAGGAGGGGAATAAATGCGCGGGTGGTGGGAGGCGGGGAGAGGACGATTCCGGGAGGCGACAAGGGGAGCTTTACAGATGCCGCGGCGGCGCTTGGCGCGGCGTGACACGTGGTGGCGGCGCACGTGCGAGCTGGAGCGGCGGCGGCTTCTGCCGGGGATCACCGGCTTGACGGCTTCGCCATGGAGTCCAACTAAAAGTTCGTCCGATTTATTTTCTAGTCACACAAGCAAAATTGTCGAATCCTCTGCTGGTTCGTTTCTTAATTTTTGTTTTCTCCTTGGCAGACCAATAACTGCTCAAATAAATTGTATTACAATACCATGAAATGTTTACGTCTCATTTGCAAGAATTTTTACAAACAAATTCAGTATACTACAATAAAAAGTATAACAAACTGGGAAATATTCTAACATTTACATAAAACTATGTATTAAAATGATAATAAACAACAAGTGTCTTTTGCACCGTCATTTTCATGAATTGATCGTCTTCTTGACCTATCTTCATAGCATGGTTAACATCGAAGCAGACGACGTTGCAAGTTATTCTGTAACATGAAAAAAATCTATTACATGTGAATGGATTGGAAACATAATTAAAAAACTTGAAGCAGAAATCTAAAATATACCGGATAACAACCAAAGTAGTAAAATATTATAAAATAATAGACTGTTAGTTAGTATATTTGTTACCGTGATAACCCCTGCTATTATTTGAAGGGATTAGTTATTCAACTGAGATGTCATGTATTTCCATCCGAAAACTAATCTCTATTATAGAAAGCAACTTCAAAATGGCTCATAATAGATGTTTTAACATGTTTTATTATAATAAATCTCGCAATTTTATATGTAAGAGTTTTTTACGTTTTTTTACGAAACACTATACCTAGGTTTTACCGAAATCATCACAGCAAAGCTGACAAGAAGACGACATGTTTGCTAACTCGTACCAATTTCATGTGCCGTTTGTTAGAGGCTAGCTAAAAAGAAATCGTGGTCTAAACGTATGTGGTCGTCTGGACCATATTTGTCACTACGTGTTGTTGACTGTATTGATTTTGGCTTGCATCTGGAGAGATAGTGTATTTCATGTACTCTCGCCACTTAGCTAAGTGAACAACTTATCTGACACAACAACATTTAAACGAATTCGTCTACCCGACAGCCATATGAGTTTTGGCGAACGGCATAATGATGAGATGCGATGACAATGCAGCGGCTGGAGCTGTGCTGGCGCCGACGAAGTTTACGATGAAAATATCCTATCTATAAAAATATATTTGTATATGTCTGTCGATATAAAAAAGAATGACAAGGTGGATCTACCCATCAAAGTAAATTTTAAACCGTTGAACCGGTGCGATGAATTTCATAAACTTTATGTTACAAAATTTAGGTTAAGAATAACAAGTTAGATTTGACAAAAAATGAAATCGATCACGAGAATGAAACATACTCATCGACGCGCATATATTTCGTATACATTTCAGCTCAAATAAAAAATATTGTATATATTTAAAAAGATTAGATAAAGTACTACATGTGTAATGGAAGAAGTCAAATAGGAATAAACTAATCAGTATATGTGGGCCCATCACCAAATGCACCATAGCTCTCCATTTCTTGGGAGCTTAGTACTTAGAGAGATTTTGTATACCAGTATCCCCCACGCACACACACCGTGTCGCCCTTCTATGACGACCCGGAGGGAAACCCAAACCACCGCCACCGGAGAGCCTCCCCCGACCTCCTCTCGCTTCGCCGACGCCGGAGGGGGCGGCGAAGCCGTACGCGCCCCCGAGGAAGGTGGGGGGGGGGGGGACTTTTCTTCTCCGGTGCGCTGGGATCTCAGAAAGTTCGTGTGGCGTCGTGGCGGTGCGGCGGAACTACAGGGCGCGACAGCGGAGCGCTGAGGCGATCGGTGGCATGTGGAGGCGGTGGCGCCGTCGCCGGTGGAGTGGCGTGCCCAATGGGCTTTGGTGGCCGATCTGGGCCTGAGCTGGGGCGTGCGTCGCAGAGATGGTCGCGCGGGTAGCTGAGGCGGAGGCGGGGGCGCTGGCGCGGAGGTAGGTGGCCAATGAGGCACGGGTTGACCACGGAGGCAAGCCCCCTAGACGTGGCTGCTCCGGTGGTACGGGCGCAACTAGCATGGTAGCTGCCGTGGAGGGAGGTGTCGCGGCGGCTGCATCATGCGGTTGAGCTCGGTGCTGGATGACATGACCAGGATGCCATCCCGAAGCTTTGTGGTCTGGTAGAACTCCGGGCGAAAGCTTGCATGGACTTCGGCTCTTGTCGACGACGGCGCCCTCGGGCGTCGCTTTATTTCTTGATCGCGTCGTTGTGCAGCTTTTTAACCTCGTCTAACGTGTGTGATTCAAGATCTCCGGTCAAAATCTAAGCACCTTGGGAGGGGATGATGGTGACGGTCTGGTCACTACCATGTTGGAGGCGTCGCGTTGGAATTCTTGGCCAGCGTGGTGCGACGGTTTCGCGACGGATGTGCGGAATGGTCGTGTGGTCGAGGGCGGTGGACATCGAGGCGGCGACTCCGGAAGGTGGTGGTGTGTCGAGGCGGTGACCTCAGATCTCCGTTGAAGTGGCGGTCCTACCAGGAAGGACTGTGACCTCGCACGGGTTTGAGTGGCAACCTTGGGCTGCGAGGGTTGTGGATTCGTCAGACTCGGCTGGATCATCAACGGACAATGCAAAGATGGATCTCGTTGCTACGTCGGGGCGGCGGCATCGGATTTGGCATGACGTTGAGGTCTCCTGACAGTCGTCTTTAGCGAGGGTAGCAAGAGCTACGAGACAGGCTGGGTAGGGCGGTGTTGTGGCTTGTGTGCGGCTTTAGAGTCGAGTGGGGTATGTCGAGGCGGCGGCCCCGAAGTCGGTGGTGTTTTTCTAGTTTTGGTCGACAAGCGTCGTGTGGGCGGCGAATCACCTTACTTGTGCGGTTTTTCGACCATGTTTTCCTCATAATCAGGGCGATATACAATTTGCATGGTTTTTAGACCTGTTTTACCTTATAAAGTGGGTAATCTCTTTTATCTATTTATAAACGGTGGATTTCGACCACTTTATATACTAAAAAAATCCACTTGTTAAACTGATGTTTCATAATTTCAGTGAGGGGAAAGGAGGAGAGAGATTGTAGTTCAGATATGCGCCGGTTGGCCCGCCGTCAGCCTTGTGCCGAGCTCCTCCGTCGCTGCCGCGCCGCCACCCAAATGCTCCTCGTATGAGGATTGAGCTGTCTTCTAGTAGAATCGAGAAGCTCCTTTCCGAGCGACAGTCCGCAATCAAGCAGCTCTTTTTTGGATCTGCAATTTGTAATCGAGAAGCTCCTTTCAGAGCGGCAGTCCGCAATCAAGTGGCTGCTCTCGGAGCTGAAGTACGCAATCAAGCAGCTCATTTTCGAGCTGCAATCCGCAATCAAGCGGCTAATCTCGGAGCGGCAGTCCGCAATGAAGTGGCTCCTTTCGGAGCCGCAGTCTGCAATCAAAGCAGCTCGCTTTTTCGGTGCGAAAATTGGTTATTTACCCTGACTGACCTTGGATTATGTACCCAAGTGCTCCTCATATGAGGATTGAGCTGTCTTCTAGTAGAATCGAGAAGCTCCTTTCCGAGCGATAGTCCGCAATCAAGCAGCTCTTTTTTGGATCTGCAATTTGTAATCGAGAATCTCCTTTCAGAGCGGCAGTCCGCAATCAAGTGGCTGCTCTCGGAGCTGAAGTACGCAATCAAGCAGCTCATTTTCGAGCAGCAATCCGCAATCAAGCGGCTAATCTTGAAGAGGCAGTCCGTAATGAAGTGGCTCCTTTCGGAGCCGCAGTCTGCAATCAAAGCAGCTCGCTTTTTCGGTCGGGAAAATTGTACCCAAAACTTGACTGAAATTGGAGATTAGCACATGCGTGTGCATGGCTGCACATGAGCCCGGATGTGATTGGCGGCCGGCCGGTAATCCGCGGTGCCTCCGATCGTCTGCTGGTCCGTGTGTCTGCCACCGTAGATGGCTATGGCGACCACTGTCCACCTTGGTAGGCCTTGATGTGATTACCTAGGTGTTGATGCGGTCTCCTGTCCTCATTGATCTGGCTGAAGTGTTGGGTTCCGGAAAGCACTTTCGGCGATCTCGCATGGTCTTTCATGCATATAGATTGCTAGATCGGATGGTATTCGGTCGCATCGGAGGGAGCGGTGTGAAGCTTTGTTTCTGTTTCCATCATGGGCAAATCTATGGTGAAGTCAGAGGCGGGGAATGTCATGGAAGCCGAGGTTAAAGGACTGGTAATGGTGATTGGAGTCTTTGCGTTGATGAGGACCTTACTTGGAGTTTTAGAAATCGTAGCAATGCTTTGAAGGTGGGGGGCGATAACATAGCTGAAGTTCAAAATCTTATCTCTTTCAGGATGAAAATTTAAGGCCTGACCTTAATTGGTTGTACCTGGCAATGGACTTGTTGGAGACATTGTTTTGGTGAGCGAGGGCTATCTCCAGGGTGAAAACCCAAGATCTTCGATCGGGCGACGACGATGCTTATGCATTGTTTTCTTCTTGAAGGTGTTGCTTTTGGAGAGTTTGAGCATCAGGTGTTGTCTTGGTGGTGGTTGTGGTGCTGCTGCAATAACTGTAACTCTATAGCGGGACTTTTTTTTTTTAGTTTCTTTTTCTTATTGCTTTTCGGCTGTGTGCATCCGTAATACCTTGGGTTATTACGTTGTTGCAGAGCCTGGGTGTAATTGGTATCTTCACGATATTAATATATATTCTTTATTAAAAAAATGTACCCAAAGTTGAGTGTACATTAGTAAAATACCCAATACAGATTTAAAAGCAAAACAAATACCGAATAGGGATCTAAAAGCAATAATTATACCAGCCCTGATCGATTAGAGATCATCTAAAAGTTAGTTAGATCAGATCTCATGTGTACGCACCAGCCCCTGACTCATCCATTCAATCTCACGGTACGGCGTACGTGCGCCTCTCACCAGCGCGGCTGGATCAATTCACGCGACGACGCTGGGTCAGCTCACGCGCCGCCTCCGGGAGCAGCTGATCAACAGGCACGCTGAACCAAAACACGTCCTAAGCGTTTACGCTGCTGCTTGTTCATCCATCAAAGTGATCAAGTACACCTTAACTGGATAGATCGTACAACAATACTACGATTTAGAGAAGCCGTTAAGACTAGGCATTGATCGTACAACAATACTACTCCCTCCGTGCAATAAAAGATGTCTCAACTTGATAAAAAATTAGACGTGTCTAGACTTAGTGTATAGATACATCCAAATTTAATAGAAAGTGTGACATCTTTTGTTGGACAGAGTGAGTAGAAGAATAGACCATGTATCTTGGTTGATCGCCAATCCCGGCGGTGTTGTTGGCCGAAACTGCAACCTAACAACCTGAGGGTTCGTGATCAAGTCGGGATCATTACCTTTTCTTTTTGAGGGGTTGATCGATGATGACCCAACAATTCCTTCTTTTACCAATACTAGATGACCCGTTGCGCAACTGCGCAACTGCCGGATGCAAAAACTATATTGTTGTCGTGCGCTTTCTTTAATTTGGTTACTATAATTTAGTTGCATATGTGTGTGCATATACATAGCAAGAGAAAGGATATAGCAAAGATGACAACAATTAAAAATTATTGCATGTCCTCTTTAAAGTAAAGGAATGAATGATTTTTTCGATAAGTTATACTCCCTCCGTTCTGATCCGGACTCACCGGTTAAAATCGGCGAGTCAACCGCCGGATCAGTGTTAAAGAAAAATACATGTAATCATGTCTGAGCACCAACCGTCCTCAACATGTAATCAGGTCCTTGGGTGGAGAAAGAATAAGATTAATGGCTGAGCAATTCCAGTTTACAATTCTCAATTCTACACTAACACAAATAGAACTAAAGCAACCTCAAAGATAAATGCAAAATCCTAAGAAAACGGAACCAGCTGATCGGCTAGCACCCTCTACATCATGTGAAGTACCACACTTAAATCAACCGTGACCAAGCCGGACTGAAATTGCAGAGATGCGACAAATCCGATGTCCATTACTGCATCACCTGATATCACTAAAAAAATAACTAATAGCAACAGAAGCAAAGAACTTTAAAGTGATTGTTCTCACAAAACCTTTACCAGAAAATGTCGCAAAAATTACATTCCTTTGTCACTGGGATTGATCATTATTAGTGCAGGATAAGTAAATGGATTCCTTACCTACCACACTATACAAAAATTTCTGTAATTCGTATGACAGCTAATTTATTATTAACCAGACCAAAGTGCTACAGCAAAAACCTGGGGGACATATACTGTTCTGGCAATTCTTCAAGTCAAATAAACATCTTAGTATACATGATCCCATAGGATAAACTCACCTAAAATCAACAACTTTCAATAAAATCATAACATCTATTATATTACCTTGAGGAGACATCCAAAATATGTTCTACCCCCATTATTCGATCGATGACTCTCTCAACATCGATGTGGATAATGAACCATCACAGATACTGTTCTGGCATTCTTCATCTCTTTCTTTGCATCCTCCTCCTCCCTGTATGATGCAACCACCACTATAAGCGTCATGCATATTTTTTAAAGAAATAGCACACATGTGAACAATTTGAATGTGCAAAAATGGTAAGCAAATCTGGCAGCTGGACCAAGCTTATTTGCACTTTCGCTAGATTGTACAGAAAGAACATAACTGTGCACTCACATAAGCTGGGAGCAAGAGAGCAACGCCATTCTGGTAGGCCCTCCATCTGAAGAAGCTCAGCATCGACAGCACAACTACTATGGGTACCGCCAATTTCCGTCCACATGAAAAAAGTGCCAACTGATCAGAAGAAATTAATGAGCTCATAAAGATATATCACATGGTATTGCAAGCAAATAGAAGTTTTCACTAAGTAGCAGAAGTTAAATACTGAAGCAATTTGCTAATTACAGTAAGCAATCAAACACATATAGCTGTAAGAGTTTGTGTAGGTAGAGTCCAGCGATAAACTAAAATAATGCGCCGGTAAAAGAAACATGAATATGTCACCTATTACGGTACATTGTTATCATCTGGAAAGGAGTAAAATAAACCAGAAAATACATTTCTTCGTTGTCCGCGAAACTAAACTTGCACAAAAAGTTGCTGCTGCTACTTTGCTCCTGGTGTCAGAACTCCATCATCTCTCCTCATGCTTCTTGTTGAGTACTGATCTGGAGCCTTCAATCATGATACACATTTGCCCTGAAAACATGTGAATCCAGAATTAGGTGTCGCTCTAGTATTTGTGTGCATCTGTGAATGCCACCATCTTGGTCGGCAATGATACATCTATCAATAAAAATTAAATGACTGGAATTGACATTTACCCAAGAAGGTAAAAAACAGTTCGGTTCAAGACACACTCAGAACCTGTCTATGAATTAATCATAAAAACAGAATTAGACTGTTCAAGCCAAATAATTTTGGTAGTTTGGCATATTAGAACTTTCCTTATAGGTCGAAGGAAGGCACCATGAATTTTTCCTCTTGATTATACCAAATAATTGAAAATGACTGACCTGAAGGTTCAGTCCAAAGGGTAACCATCTCCTGCCACCAAAATCACGCAAGCAAAACCAGCGGGCCATCATCGTTGCCGACATGATCCCCTCCGGCTGGTCATCTGGCAGGTCGTCGAGGGCGTGAATCCACTACTCATTTCTGCTTTCTCTGTTTGAAACAAAACAGTTGGTGTGAACCATAGTTGGAAATGATACTGTAATTTTACTGGCTAACCAGAATGACCACAAAAAATTCGGCGTAGAGGGCGAAAAGACTATACCTCAATACAACATCAGTGTACAAATTTAGAGTTTTCTGTGTGTTATAGAAATGCAACTGGATTGAATGGAACTTGTAGTTCGCTTGTTCATCAACTCGAAATTTTCCATGTGAGCATCACGAGCAAGCTGGCTGTAATCCATGCTTACAGGCTGCACCCTCTTCTTTGCTAGCTTCTTCACTTAAACCCTGAAAATATAAGGCCAGGTTGAGTCACTTCACACGGAAAGATAATTTCCAATGGTTCGATATAATATTTACAATTATGTGTGCAATGGCAGTTGGAAAAGGTACATATGATTAAATGGTTAAACTCAAAAAATTCTAAATAGTATTCACAGTAATTAATCTATACATGTCCAGAAGTAAGCATGAACCCAAGATTCCTATCTTGCATCAAAAAGGTATTTCCCAATTAATTTTGCGGAATCTCCTCAACCAGCATGACCCATCTCAGGTTAATGCTGCAAGAATAATTTAATGGCTCATGAATCTTAATTAGCAATATTAAAATGACCAACTCACAAGCTAAAGCATATTGCTGGAACTTACATATACTCCAGGAGATGGAGGCATGCTTCAGCAAAAGAACAGTTATTCCACGTTTGTCCGTGCACTCAGCCCTATATATCTTTCAAGTCTCAACTTCATGTGCAATGTCTTCTGCAGATTGAATAATGAAAAAGGTTACCCTGTAAACCTAGTAATACAAGTAACTTCAAAAGTATAGTATCATGAACAATCTGCTAGTGCATTACAAATGGAGGCTAAATGAGAATATGCAGGAGCATCTAATACTGCCGATTTGTTGTGTTTCTGTAACCTTAGCCCAACCCCACCACCCTCTCGGGCATACCCATAAAACAAAATTTGATGCTCACCTTCTAAGTGACAATCTTCGTTTAGAAGAAACAGACAGCCGAGAAAAACAACAAAACCTTAGAACCTACAGCATTGAAGAAGTAGACACACACAAAAGTCAAAAAGTGCACATCGGACGATCCTAACACAGGCCCGCTAAACTTCCTGCATACACAAAAATCGAGTTAATGAGAACGTCGTGGTTGATTTGGTTTAGCTGAAATAGACACACACAAAAGGAACATGCGAATCCAAGCAATTGTTCTGCTATGCATAATGCAAGATTTAGTAAAAATGGACCAAATTAATTCGATTCTACAAAGCAAATACTGATATATGTCATGCAAATCACACACCTCCTGCAGTATACTTAAACAGATCACTAAAATACATGGCATTCAAAATTATATTTTCGAGTCTGCTTGGGGTTAGTTTAATTATCAGATCAACACTGCCCCAAAGATAATCTCAATGAATTTAACCTAGGCAGGGTGAATTCTCACCATCCAAAGAACCAATCTGGTGGATAAAACAATTGTTACTGAGAGAATTTTGTGGTCATGTGCTCAGCTTGGTCAAACCAAAATATAGTCCCACTACACATCCATTGCCTCCTGCTTTGGCTATTCTCCATCACCAGAACATGTAAAAAGAAGAATGTACGGATCAACGCTCACAAATCTGGACATTATGTACAGTCCAAAAATTTATCCTAGCGGTCCATACCAGAGAGGAGAGGAGGGTAGAGAGATGTATACCTGAGTGGAGATGCAGGCAGGCCGCCAGAGAGGGTCCTAGCCGCCGTCGAGCCGAGAGGCCAACGACGAGGGCAGAGCCACGGGCGGGAGCACGCGTCCTGGCCGCCGCAGCCGCAGCTGAGGGTCCTCCGCGCCGCCGCCCTCCTCCACGACGCGCTCCTGCAGCGCCTCGGCGACTCGCCACTGTCGCCTCGCAGGGAGTCGCGCTCGCCGATGCGCCGCCTACCCTGCTGCTCCTTCTCCACGGGCTCCTCCGTCCTCCGGGCGGAGCAGAGGCGAGGGAGCGGGGCAGAGGTGAGGCGGAGGCGGAGGCGCAGCGAGTCGCGAGCGGGGACGCGCCATGGATGGCGGCGGCGCGAGGGGCAAGGAAATGGAAGGAGATTGTGGAGGAGAGACGCTAGGGTTTGACCGAGACGAGCGGGCTCGTGTTTTCTCTCGCCTCTTCGCGCGGCCGAACAGACAAGGGAAGGGAGACGCGGACGAGCTGTTTTTGCCCACTGATCTGCGGGCCCAGCGCGTAGCTCGCCCCACAATGTCATGCACAAATCAACCGACGGGAAGTAAAAGAAAATCTACCGAATCCGACGGCTGTGGTGAAAAGTGGGGGCAAAGTTACTATTCCTAAGGTCGATCGGACGGTCCAGGATCGCCAGGAGGGGCAAATGCTGTGAGGAGGAGGGTAGGCTCTCAACCTTTATAGTAGTAATTACACTAGAAATATTGTTTTTTGCTTTCAAGTTTCTATTGGGTATTCCACCAATGTACACTCAACTTTGGGTACATAATCCAAGGATAACCAATTTTCCGATCCCCTTCGGTTTGGATTACAGAAGGAAATCGAATCCTTCTCCATTTCAATCTCCGAATTGCCACCGTTGGCGGAACCCAGGCTGCTATATAATCTGCCCAGGGGATCTCCCTGCCGGCGGCTATCATAATTCGAATCGGAGAGCAGCAACCCAGGAGCAGTCCATCAAGTAGCAGTGACCAGGAGGTGCCTCGGCAGATCAACGCGGAAGCCATGGGGAAACGAAACAGTAGACAAGTTCTTCTGAGGCCTGGGCAGATCTACCCAGGAGCCATGGGGAAAAAACGCAACAGAGATGATAGGCTCAGCGCATTGCCTAATGACATTCTGCTCAACATCCTCGACCGACTCAGTGTCCCCGACGCTGCAAGAACCAGTATCCTCTCTAAACGGTGGAGTCGGCTCTCCGCTGAGCTCTCTCGTCTTACCATAAACGCTCATGACTTTGCGCCTGAAGGTGTGTCGTCAAGTGCCAACATCTCCTGTGATGAATCGCTTCAGAAGATGAATGCAGCTGTTGTGGAAGCGACAGATAACATGCTGACACGCAGAAATCCTGGCGAACACACCATCCGCCTCCTGTCCACGACATTCTACCTGAGAGGTGATACCCCCGTATCCATTGGACGTGTTGTTGGCAATGCCATGGTGACACACAACATTCAGAAAGCAGAGTTCACGGTTTTGCCGGAGAAGGAATGGGTGCAGAGCTCTGACGATGATTTTCTCAACTACGGAGCACGGTTTGTGTCATTCTTTAACAAGTGTCTTAATGCATTTACTGGTCTGACACGCCTCCACCTGGAGAATTTGAGGTTTGCTGAACCTGACTTTGTCTCCAACATGATCGGCACTTGCAAGCAGTTGAAATATTTAGGTTTTATCGATTGCGACACGGAGAGTTGGTTCACTCTCCAACTCCAAGTTGAGCATGCACAACTCAGCGAGCTCAGTTTTATCGAATGCCGTTTCGGCAAAGTCGAACTCAAGTGGCTCCCAAGACTCACCGGGATAACCTTCGAGTGTTGGATGTGCTTTGTGGAACTACCACTGTCATTTGGCCATGTCCCGTTGCTCGAAGTAGTGAGCCTTACAAATACTGCTCTTAGTTGGCACAAAATGGTCAAGTTAAGCACATTGCTTTCGGGGACCTCTATACGGGACCTTAGCTTGAACTTCAAATGCGAAAAGATTTAGGTTCAACCTGAGTGTCTCACAAGAAGTCTGGCGTCTGTGTTCCGCCGACTAAGTATTGTCAATCTAGTTTCCATTCCTGAAGGGTATGATCTCACATGGACAATGTTCATTCTGGAAGCTGCGACGTCACTGGAGGAGCTCTACATCACGGTAATTGATCATCCGTGTGAAATGGAAATGGACATGGGGAAGAGGAGGTGGGATTCGTATAGCGAGAAGAAGGGCGTAGAGTGGGAATCACCCACTTCAAATTTTAAGCACCACCATCTTACCAATCTCATCATCTTCTGCTTTGAGTCTTGTAATGGTGAGTCATGTCAGGCGTGTCATGGAAGCAGCGGTGAATCTAAAGGATGTTTACCTGTATGATAGACTGGCATGTAAGCTTTGCTTATACCTGGAACCTCTAAAGCCGTCTACGTTTGCATGGTCAATAAAGAAAAAGGCTTCAGCGAAGAAGCTAATTACTCAAGGCATGCAGTCACATGCCAGAATTCACTTCCTGAAGTCTGCTGACATGGGTGATTATCATGCTGCAAGGATTCTGTCCAGCGAAGATAGCTGAAGGCTTTTCAGGAAGTTTGTTTAATAAGAAGGCGTAATGCTTGCACACTTGTTGCAGCGTTTTCCTTTGTTGTTTGATCTGTTTTTGCTTAATCAAAACGAGCTGAATGTTATTGTGCAACTGTTGCATTTATTTTCCATGAATTTAAGAATCCCCTTATAAATAAAAAAAAGATTTTCAAAATTTCGAACCCTTTTCTTGTCCACTGTCATAAAAAAAACTCAAATTCCTGCTGAAGAATTGTACAGAAAATAGCATTGTGATGTCATCGACAACTCATCGTTGTGTGCAACAAAACACAGATGTTAGAAACGAACATCTTGGATTTTATGCATAGGTTGTTTCATCTTTTTACCAGCCCTATAGAAAATTGCCTGTTACAAGAGTACAATCAATAAATCTCTCGTGGATATTCAATGGTGTAGCTAATATAATTCTATCAGATATTTGTGTGTTATCAATGAATTAACTGAAGTTGGCAGACACCAATTAGATGTTCAACCTCTAGAATGTAACATTAATGTGCGCACACATTCAAAAGTTGGAATTCGAAAACACCATTGCACCGTTGTAATGGTAAATCACATAAAGAAAGTTCAGAAATATCCACAAACTATATTGGTTGAAGAGAATCATACAATACAAATTACAGTTGTCGACATATATTTCTCTCCTCGGAAATTATAAAACTCTTCAACTATATCCATAGACAAAATCTGTGGAATAGTGCCTCAAGATCTCATATTTGCCTAACTAGAAGGAGACGAGTAAGGCAAAAAAAAAATGCACGCGCTTAACACAATAATGGTATTCTCAGTGTCTTTGATGGACTTAGGATTCCGAATCCAGATACAGATCGCCACATGCATTATATAAAATTTAAAAAGTCACTGTGTGGCCTAAAAGAGTTAAGAAAAAAGCGGTGTGACCGACTTAGTGCAAGTTCTTCTTTACAAAGGTTACTCAAATTGTCCATGTATGTTTATATGGAAATCCTCAAAGGTTTCTTGACTTCTTGTATCATGTTGCTATATGTTGCTGACATCAACATCATTAGTAACACACCATATATATAACTCTAGCACACAATTAATCAATGATGGAGTTGGAGAAAAAAAGTATGCTTAAGTTTACAACTTGAACACCTTCTAGGTCGATACTCGTTTATGGAGTGCCTATATCCAGAAAATTTTCAGAAAAAAAAAATGGACAGATCATATCATGCACGATAACCATGGTATTGGCATCACTATGTATTAAAAATATAACTGTTAGACCACATGATGATGACCATGAGATACTAAGACTTGAATTCCCATGTTTCAGTGTCATCGGAGCACTAATGTACCTCGCAAATTGCACTACATCATATATCTCTTTTTTTATAAGCTTTCTAGCTAGCCATAGTGCAGCTCCAAAAAAAATTGCATGGGGCATTAGTAAAGAATATCGACGGATATTTGGATGGTACTCGATAATACTCAAGATCTTGGTTTATTATATCAGCTAAGTTAAGATGTGATTGTGGTTAGTTATGTTGAGGCTAGATATATTTTTGTACCCGCAATATCGACCACAAATGGATTTTACATTTTTATATGGCGGAATTGATGTTTTCTCGAAGTCAACGAATCAAACTTTGGTAGCAACCTGCACTGACCATTTTGAAATAATTGCATTCGCATGAATGTGTATGGCTTCACATAGTGAGTAATCATATTCAAACATCATGTACCTATTTGTTCACTAGAATGTTGACCTTGATAACGTTGCTCGATGCAGCAGCTGAGTGGTTTAGCTGTTGGGTCTCTGATGTCAGCGTCTCTGTACAAGAAATGCTTATGTTGGACTTTTTCTGTTGCGCTCGCTGTTTTGACCTTGATAATGTTGCTCGATGCAGTCGTGCATGGTCTAGCTATTGGTCCCTGATGTCAGCATCTCTCTACATGAAAGATGAACATGGGCGGATGCAGGAATCACAATTTTTCAGTGTTAGGGGGGCCGGTTAGAGTAATCAAATGAAATTCGCACTGTTAAAAAAAAAAAGGAACACATCAGTGGTATTAGGGGGGCTGGTTAGAGTAATCAAATGAAATTCGCACTGTCTCCGCCACTGAGATGAAACGTGTGCTATGTTGTATGTTGGATTATATCTTACCCGTCATTAACGTGCTACTTGACTTTTATTTTCAAATCGGTCCATTAAATCTGACTTTATTAGGGTTGCGAAACGCTAGAGGCACTTGGGTCCCATATGTCAGTGTCGTCGTACAACAATGTTGCTGCATGAAAACTATGCCTAGGACACGAACTCTACACCTCGTCACAGTGAACCGTGTGCCTTGCCACTACGACATCTGGATGTGCTAGTACTATGGTAAGTGAGGTGTACTTACTATGGCTTACATGTTTGTCTCCTTATAAGATTTTGCTTGTAAATATTTATCTCCTTCAAAATATTGAGATTTAAATGATTTAGTATGCTTATTGTAGCTTACTTGTTTATGATTTAAATGTGTTTTGCGATCAAAACGTGAAAGATCATTTAATCATACATGAAGCAAAACTTTTCCAATATTTAATGGAACATTACACTTGCTGGAATGTTTTCATTTTTTTTGTTTTGGACATTTTGATTTTTTCGTTCAATATTTAGACCCGCCGGATCTGTTAGATCATAATGTGATGTCACATGGGAAAAGTCAGCTATGCATGTCCCTCCTCAGCACTGTCAGTGAGCTGAATATTCAGAGAGATCAAGTTTGATGACCTAAGTAAACAACTTCTTTCCCACACGAGAGAGACAGGAACTAATCAGTTTATGTTTAGTGCTAACGAATTTACATTCATTCTTGCTCCAGTCCTTAAATTTTAACACCATGTTTCTCAATGTCCTTGTCTGATCCCTCCTTCTCTTTCCAACACGTGGGGGACATTTGCGATTAGCAAGCGTATATAAAGGCGTGTTCGGTGGGCTGGCGGACTGGAGGAAGCAGAGCATTGGAGAGTAAGTTTGTATGTGAAAGGCCCGCAACAACGGCCGCGGCCCGTGGAGTTTGTGGAGATCCAAAGGTTCATTATGTATTGGAGCAGGTGAACGGATAGACGTCGCCTAGAGGGGGGGGGGGGGTGAATAGGCGATTTAAAACTTTTTCCGGGGAGCCGGAATTTCCGAGCCTAGATGGACCGGAAATTCCGGGGAGACGGAATTTCCGAGCCTAGATGGACCGGAAATTCCGGTATGCTTGATAAAGGCGGAATAAAACTAGTGGTTTACTTTAACAAGCATACAACCTAGATATAAATACTAGGCTCACCTATGTGCACCAACAACTTATGCTAAGCAATACAAGTAACAAGGTGATAGCAAGATATATGACTTCCAGCACGAAGGCTATCACAATGTAAAGTGCATAAGTAAAGAGCTCGGGTATAGAAATAACCGAGGCACGCGGAGATGAGGATGTATTCCCGAGTTCCACCCAAAGGGTGTACGTCTCGTTGGAGAGGTGTGCGCAACCACAACAGGTTAGCCGCAACGCCACCAAGGCTCACCTTCTTCTCCGGATGAACTCAACCACAAAAGGTTGCGAGTTCACCTTCCACTATTGATCCCCTTTTGGGCGGAGATCGAATCCCTTACAACAATCTTGAGGCACACACCCACAACTTAATTGGGGGCTCCCAAGTCTTGAGGCACACACCCACAACTTAATTGGGGGCTCTCAAGTGACCACAAAAGGTCTTGACCACAAAAGGTCTTGGCCACAAAAGGCCGGCCACAAAAGGCGTCTAGGGTCCAATGACCCAAGAGTAACAAGCTCACAAGTAACACCACCACGAATCCTCGTGGAGGGCTCAAACCGATGCAAATGCAATGGCAAGAGCACACGAAGTGCTCAAGTCCTTCACTCTCAAATTCCAACAAAACAACAAATGTTTATGGGGGAATAAGAGAGGAAGAACAAAGGAAACCACAAAGGAGTCAAATCCTTCACTCCCAAATCCCACCAAAAGCAACTAATGCTTATGGGGGGAGAAGAGAGGAAGAACAAAGAGAAGAACCACAAAGGAACTCCAAGATCTAGATCCACTAGGTTCCCCTCACTTAGAGGAGAGATGGATTGGTAGGATTGTAGATCTAGATCTCCTCTCAACTTTCCCTAAAGAATATGCAAGAATCTATGGAGGGATTGAGAGGGAAGTGAGCTTTCCAAGGTCAACAATGGAGTAGGAGAGAGGGGAAAAACGTGCTGCCTTGGATTTTCTGAGGAAGAAGAAGGGGAGGGGTATTTATACCTCTCCAGGAAATATAGCCGTTGGCTGTTTCGAAACTCGGAAATTCCGGTATAAGTGAGACTCGGAAATTCCGGTCAACCGGAAATTCCGAGTCCATGAAATTTCCGAGCTGAAATTCCGGCTGGAGTCAGAACCAAAACCAAACATTCCTTAGCCGTTTTCGCGAGGCTCTTTGAGGGCAACTCGGAAATTCCGGGTCATCAAAATATCCGACCACAATTTCCGGTTGAGTCCAGCACCTCTTTTCCTTCTTTCCTTAGCCGATTTCTTGGACGAGTTGGGGAACCGGAAATTCCGGTGGAACGAAATATCCGGCCCCAATAATCCGGTTCAGAACAGCCAAACTAAAACCGCTATAACTTTTGCAAATGAACTCCGAATGAGGTGAAACCAACTTTGTTGGAAAGATAGCGACGAGCACAGGGCTACAAAAAGTGGAAATATTGCATCCCATGAATAGAGCAAAGTCACCACACATGGCAAGGTGTGGGACTTTCCTCATGGTCGAACCGGCAATATTTCCGCCACCGAAAACGCAAGAAGTTTGCCAAAGTAAAACCGTTTTCGAAGCACTTGGGCTTGTCATGAGGAACACGACAAGCACCAAAACCCATCATCCAAAACACAACAAGATGAACGAATGAAATCCCGATTTGGATGAGCTAGCGCTTGGCATGAAGATGAACCAAGCTCTAATTCCTCACATGGATAAAAGCCAAATAAGAACCAAGAAATATGATATGCCAAGTATGCAAAGGTTTGAGCTCTCCACAAAGATGCGATCAAGTTACTCACTCGAGAGCCCCTCTTGATAGTACGCCTATCTATCCTATAGCCCTATCAAGATCATACCTTTGCCTTGAGCATTCCACTTGAATTAGATGATGACTATCTTGATCTCTTCAAGTGGATCATCTTTCTTGATTGCGCGTCCAAGCACATGCTTGATGAAGACTTCTCCAAATACTCCCCCATACCCATAATGGGAGAGTCTCGCTAGGCTCCGTCTTCATGTCTCCATAGCAAGCTCCAAGCATAGGATCTCTTCCAAAAGCTTCTCTTGGTCTTGCACATCTTATCCTTGATGACGATCACCACATGACGTCATCCTCCACGAGCTATATGAAATCTTCATTTGATGCAAGCCCATGGGAAGATACCTAACCCCACATAAAGATACCACACACACATATCATGGGTTAGTTCACAAAGCTATATGGACAAGTGATTACCATCCCAAGAGATACATGATCCCACTTGGGACATCTTGTAGCTTTGTGTGTTGATCAACAACTTGATCAACCTTTTATCTTCCAAACTTTCTTTGCTAATATGATGTCTTGACTCCTTCAAGACATACTTGCATTGTGCTCAACTCAACACATGACCATCCATCATATACACCTTTAGATGGAACCTTGGTCATCAAATAAGCTTCAAGAGTCCAACACATGAACTCCACTATTTGCATGGACAAGATCTATAAAGATATCTCAATGCAAACATTAGTCCATAGAGGTTGTCATCAATTACCAAAACCACACATGAGGGAAAATGCTCTTTCAGCAGGGCAATGGCGAAGGATGACCCAAAGTTGGGTGTGGGTGTATGGAGGGGGGCGAATGCCCCCACCCCCATGGTAAGATGTAAAAACTATTTTCACATTGTTTTTTAAACATGGGCATGCAAGTTTTGGTTCTCCAAAGTAGTTAGTTTATAAATATTGTCATAACTCACTCCATCTGCAGGGGTGCCTTGGTGGATGGCATCTGCGGCCGGTACACATATCCGCCATGGGTCGACTCAGCGTGGAGGTCTAGATTGGAGCATAGGACGTAAAGGGGCGTCGTCAAGAGAAAACAGGCATGCATTGGCAATGAAGCACCGAGAAGCAGCAACAACGTACGTAAGGGTGGGCATCAGGGCAATGCGGGGGGGTGACAGATGACGGATTTGGACGGAGCCCGGAGATCCGAGGAAGAATAGAGGGGAATTGGAAGGACAGACGTCGCCTAGAGGGGGCGGGGGGTGAATAGGCGATTTAAAACTTTTTCGATGAGCCGGATTATCCGGTCCAAGAATGACCCGGATATTCCGGTATGCTTGATAAAGGCGGAATAAAACTAGTGTTTTACTTTAACAAGCATACAACCTAAATATACTAGGTTCACCTATGTGCACCAACAACTTATGCTAAGCAATACAAGTAACAAGGTGATAGCAAGATAGATGACTTCAAGCACGAAGGCTATCACAATGTAAAGTGCATAAGTAAATAGCTTGGGTATAGAAATAACAGAGGCACGCGGAAACGAGGATGTATTCCAGAGTTCTACCCAAAGGGTGTACGTCTCGTTGGAGAGGTGTGCGTAACCACAACAGGTTAACCGCAACGCCACAAAGGCTCACCTTCTTCTCCAGATGAACTCAACCACAAAAGGTTGCGAGTTCACCTTCCACTATTGATCCCTTTTGGGGCGGAGATCGAATCTCGTACAACAATCTTGAGGCACACACCCACAACTTAATTGGGGGCTACCAAGTCTTGAGGCACACACCCACAACTTAATTGGGGGCTCCCAAGTGACCACAACAGGTCTTGACCACAAAAGGTCTTGGCCACAAAAGGCCGGCCACAAAAGGCGTCTAGGGTCCAATGACCCAAGAGTAACAAGCTCACAAGTATCACAACCACGAATCCTCGTGGAGGGCTCATACCGATGCAAATGCAATGGTAAGAGCACGCGAAGTGCTCAAATCCTTCACTCTCAAATTCCAACAAAGCAACAAATGCTTATGGGGGAATAAGAGAGAAAGAACAAAGAAAACTATAAAGGAGTCAAATCCTTCACTCCCAAATCCCACCCAAAGCAACTAATGCTTATGGGGGGAGAAGAGAGTAAGAACAAAGAGAAGAACCACAAAGGAACTCCAAGATCTAGATCCACTAGGTTCCCCTCACTTAGAAGAGAGATGGATTGGTAGGATTGTAGATCTAGATCTCCTCTCAACTTTCCCTAAAGAATATGGAAGAATCAATGGAGGGAGGGATTCAAGCTTTTCAAGGTCAACAATGGAGTAGGAGAGAGGGGAAAGTCGTGCTGCCTTGGATGGGCAAGGGAAGAAGAAGAGGGGGGGTTTTATACCCCCAGAAAATATAACCGTTGGGCCCAGAATTAACCGGAAATTTCGGTTGCTCGGATATTCCGATTGACCGGAAATTCCGCCCAAAAGTGAAATTCCGCTCGAGAAAAAACTGCGTGAATCGGATATTCCGGTCCAGTCTGGAATCGGATATTCCGAGTGCGTGAAAACTGACAGAAACAGCACAACGAAAACTGCAATAGCTTTTTCATCTGAACTCCATTTTCGATGATTTTTGGCTCGTTGGAATCGTTACAACGAGCTCTACTTGAATGTGCATAGAAACATCATAGTCCATCGTGTGAGGATAAAACCAAATGAGGAAAGGTTAAACTTTCCTAAAACATGTAAACCGGTGAAACCTCCAATATAAAAAACGTAACAAGATATTCATACGAAATCCGTTTTTGATGAACTAGAGCTTAGTATGGAGATAAACCAATCTCTAAATTCTCACATGGATAATAGGCAACAAGTTTTCCAAAGTAAGACCGTTTCCGAAGCATTTGGGCTTGTCATGAAGATCACGACAAGCACCAACACCCAACAAATAAATATGATATGCCAAGTATGCAAAGGTTTGAGCTCTCCACAACGATGCGATCAAGTTACTCACTCGAGAGCCCCTCTTGATAGTATGCCTATCTATCCAAAAACCCGGTCTCCACAAAACTACATGAGACCGGTAGAATAGAAAACCTATCAAGATCATACCTTTGCCTTGAGCATTCCACTTGAGCTAGATGATGACTATCTTGATCTCTTCAAGTGGATCATCTTTCTTGATTGCGCGTCCAAGCACATGCTTGATGAAGACTTCTCGAAATACTCCCCCATACCCATAATGGGAGAGTCTCGCTAAGCTTCATCTTCATGTATCCATAGCAAGCTCCAAACATAGGATCTCTTCGAGAAAGCTTCTCTTGGTCTTGCGCATCTCAACCTTTCTTCACTAATATGATGTCTTTAATCCTTCAAGACATACTTGCAATATGCTCCACTCAACACATGACCATCCATCATAAACACGTTTAAATGGAACCTTGGTCATCAAATAAGCTTCAAGCACTAGTAGAAAATAGCCTATCAGTGGCGCACCGTTTTAGAATTTTGTGGCGCACCCATGGCGCATGGTGGGTGCGCCACAAAAACGTCGCCACTAAATTTTAATTTTGTGGCGCACCAAACATATGCGCCACAGAATCCTTCTGTGGCGCATCCTAAACCATGCGCCACAAAAAGTGTTTTTCAGATTTAAAAAAAAAACGGCGGCCGGCGCTGCGCCGTGCACCTTGCACGGGCTCAGACAGAAGGTGTGCAGGGGTCATGGGCTCCACCGGCTGCCGCCGCACGCGAGGCCTGAGGAGAGGTGCGCGTATCTATCGAAGAGGAAGTATGGCTTGGACTTGGGGTTGATCCCGGTGGATATGATGACGGCGATGACGAGTCCATAGATCCCGAGCACCCCCGCCATGACGACGGGCATGATGGACTTCATTACCAGCTCCGGGCGCATGACCCTCATCGACGCCACGCCCACGCCGCTCTTGGCCGTCCTGTAGGCTGCGCCCATGCCTGCAGAAGACGAGATCAGGGTCAGCGGATCGATCTGGGGGAGAGAGGGGGATCTGGAGAGGGTGCTTACAGGGGGAGACGAGGGCGGCGGCGGCGCCGAGGAAGCCGAAGAAGGGGACGGTCTCGTCGCCGCCGAAGACGGGGGCTTGAGGGACTGACCGAGGATCCCGTCGAGCTCCATGTCCATGGCGGCGAGGCGGCCGGGGATTGGACTGGTGGATGAGGATGCGGGGGAAGAGGCGCTAGGGAATATAGGTGGCGGCGCTCATCTCCACCTGCCTCCGGCGTGCAGCAGGTCGCGTCCGTCGCTCGCGTCCTTGCGTGCTACTGGTCCGTCGAGCGACGCCATGGCGCGGCCAGGAGCGACGCCCACAGCTGGTGGAGGGGAGCTGGAGAGCGCGTGGCCGGCCGACAGCAAGTAATCAGGCGGAGGAGGAATCAGGCGTGAGGGTGGGGTGCGTGCGGCGGCTGCTTCCCTTTCCTCCTCACGGGAGAGATGTGGACTGTGTAGACAGTGGAGATGGAAATAAAAAAAGACAAACGATAAGGTGGAGAGAGAAAGAGGGAATTAGAGAGGTGTCTGTGTAAATTATCCGTGGCGCACGGGAGTGGGTGCGCCACAGAAATGTTGCTTTTTGTGGCGCACGGGACTGGGTGCGCCACAGAAAGCAATATTTTTGTGGCGCACGGGACTGGATGCGCCACAGAAAGCAATATTTGTGTGGCGCATGGAACTGGATGCGCCACAGAATTTTGTTTTTTGTGGCGCATATACAACATGCGCCACAGAAAGCCATATTTTTGTGGCGCATTTGGTTTTCGTGCGCCACAGAATTCTAAATTTCTGTGGCGCATGCAAAACAATGCGCCACAGAATGCCTATTTGGTGCGCCACAAAAAAGGTTACACCTATAAGCCTTTTCCTACTAGTGAAGAGTCCAACACATGAACTCCACTATTTCCATGGACAAGATCTATAAAGATATCTCAATGCAAACATTAGTCCATAGAGGTTGTCATCAATTACCAAAACCACACATGAGGGCACATGCTCTTTCAATCTCTCCCATTTTGGTAATAGATGACAATCCCTTTTATGAGGGTTTATATAAGGAATTGAACAACCAAGCAATGCACTAAGTGAAGCAAGGATGCAAGAGAACAAACACGTATTCCCTTAAACCCTCTAAATCTCTCCCCCATGGGCATCCATTGCCGAAATGGGCGAAAAAATTAGAAGGCCAATATAGTAAGAGCTCCCCCATAATTTATGCATTTCTCATGATATGAGTGAAATCAAATGCACATATCCAATGACGAATAGATGGAGGGGATCAAACTATATTGAGGATCCAAAGATTGCACAAGAAAGATACCAATTGAAATCCACTAGAAGGATACCAATTTTAAAAGAGGGATACATTCACAAATAAGCAAGCAATTAAAGGATCCAAACAAAACAATTGAGCACAAGAAGATATTATGATAAGATCAACCAAGTGTTCTAAATATCAAGAGGGAACTCCTCAAGGTACATGCACAATGAAAGATTTGTATTTCAATATAGTGTGCATAACATGGAATCCTCACTTCCTCCTAGATAATTTTGAACACAAATAAGAGCAAGATAATTTAGGTGGGGAAAGAAGAAATACAACTTGCAACAAACAAATGTTGAGCAACAAGAGAAGGAAGTGACAAATGAAGACTTGCTCAACTGAAAAAGATGGGTGTGTCATGAAAATACATTTTAGGAGACTAAACAAGGATGAGCCTAAGCATCACCATAGTCTTTCAAAAAATGAGGCACATAGTGCATATCATGTATTTCGCAAACACACACTCCAAAGAAGATATAACAAATAGGATCACAAGCTTATTAATAGGCAAAGTGATACCGAAAGAAGAGCAAAGCTTGTGCCTTTTAGAGATCACCAAAGAATCACGAAAGTAATAGAAGGTGATCATTAAAGATTTTGAATACCAATTAAAGATGTAACTAATCTCATGTGTATAAGTTTCTAGGTAGACACTTGAAAGAGCATTTTCCCTCATGTGTGGTTTTGGTAATTGATGACAACCTCTATGGACTAATGTTTGCATTGAGATATCTTTATAGATCTTGTCCATGCAAATAGTGGAGTTCATGTGTTGGACTCTTGAAGCTTATTTGATGACCAAGGTTCCATCTAAAGGTGTATATGATGGATGGTCATGTGTTGAGTTGAGCACAATGCAAGTATGTCTTGAAGGAGTCAAGACATCATATTAGCAAAGAAAGTTTGGAAGATACAAGGTTGATTAAGATGTTGAGCAACACACAAAGCCACAAGATGTCCCAAGTGGGATCATGTATCTCTTGGGATGCTCATGGAGGATGACGTCATGTGGTGATCGTCATCAAGGATAAGATGTGCAAGACCAAGAGAAGCTTTTGGAAGAGATCCTATGCTTGGAGCTTGCAATGGATACATGAAGACGGAGCTAAGCGAAACTCTCCCATAATGGAGTATGGGGGAGTATTTGGAGATGTCTTCATCAAGCATGTGCTAGCAAGCACAATCAAGAAAGGTGATCCGCTTGAAGAGATCAAGATAGTCATCATCTAACTCAAGTGGAATGCTCAAGGCAAAGGTATGATCTTGATAGGGCTATAGGATAGATAGGCGTACTATCAAGAGGGGCTCTCAAGTGAGTAACTTGATCGCATCGTTGTGGAGAGCTCAAACCTTTGCATACTTGGCATATCATATTTCCTGGTTCTTATTTGGCTTTTATCCATGAGAGGAATTAGAGCTTGGTTCATCTTCATGCCAAGCGCTAGCTCATCCAATTCGGGATTTCATTCGTTCATCTTGTTGTGTTTTGGATGTTGGGTTTTGGTGCTTGTCGTGTTCCTCATGACAAGCCCAAGTGCTTCGAAAACGGTTTTACTTTGGAAAACTTCTTGCGTTTTCGGTGGCGGAAATATTGCCGGTTCGACCATGAGGAAAGTCCCACACCTTGCCATGTGTGGTGACTGTGCTCTATTCATGGGATGCAATATTTCCACTTTTTGTAGCCCTGTGCTCGTCGCTATCTTTCCAACAAAGTTGGTTTCACCTCATTGGGAGTTCATTTGCAAAAGTTATAGCGGTTTTAGTTTGGCTATTCTGAACCGGATTATTGGGGCCGGATATTTCGTTCCACCGGAATTTCCGGTTCCCCAACTCGTCCAAGAAATTGGCCAAGGAAAAGAAGAGGTTGCTTTCTGATGCGAGCCGGAAATTGTGCTCGGAAATTTCCGTATACCGGAATTTCCGAGTGCACCCAGAAAGCCCTCCAGTTCTGGCCAAGGAAAGAAGGACTTTTGGTTCTGACTCGAACCGGAAATTGTGCTCGGAAATTTCCATTTACCGGAATTTCCGAGTGCACCCAGAAAAGCCCTCCAGAATTGTCTAAGGAAAAGTTTGGTTTTGGTTCTGACTCCAGCCGGAATTTCAGCTCGGAAATTTCATGGACTCGGAATTTCCGGTTGACCGGAATTTCCGAGTCTCACTTATACCGGAATTTCCGAGTTTCGAAACAGCCAACGGCTATATTTCCTGGAGAGGTATAAATACCCCTCCCCTTCTTCTTCCTCAGTGAATCCAAGGCAGCACGTTTTCCCTCTCTCTCCTACTCCATTGTTGACCTTGGAAAGCTCACTTCCCTCTCAATCCCTCCATAGATTCTTGCATATTCTTTAGGGAAAGTTGAGAGGAGATCTAGATCTACAATCCTACAAATCCATCTCTCCTCTAAGTGAGGGGAACCTAGTGGATCTAGATCTTGGAGTTCCTTTGTGGTTCTTCTCTTTGTTCTTCCTCTCTTCTCCCCCCACAAGCATTAGTTGCTTTTGGTGGGATTTGGGAGTGAAGGATTTGACTCCTTTGTGGTTTCTTGTGGTTTTCCTCTCTTATTCCCCCATAAGCATTTGTTACTTTGTTGGAATTTGAGAGTGAAGGACTTGAGCACTTCGTGTGCTCTTGCCATTGCATTTGCATCGGTTTGAGCCCTCCACGAGGATTCGTGGTGGTGTTACTTGTGAGCTTGTTACTCTTGGGTCATTGGACCCTAGACGCCTTTTGTGGCCGGCCTTTTGTGGCCAAGACCTTTTGTGGTCAAGACCTTTTGTGGTCACTTGAGAGCCCCCAATTAAGTTGTGGGTGTGTGCCTCAAGACTTGGGAGCCCCCAATTAAGTTGTGGGTGTGTGCCTCAAGATTGTTATAAGGGATTCGATCTCCGCCCAAAAGGGGATCAATAGTGGAAGGTGAACTCGCAACCTTTTGTGGTTGAGTTCATCAGGAGAAGAAGGTGAGCCTTGGTGGCGTTGCGGCTAACCTGTTGTGGTTGCGCACACCTCTCCAACGAGACGTACACCCTTTGGGTGGAACTCGGGAATACATCCTCGTCTCCGCGTGCCTCGGTTATTTCTATACCCGAGCTCTTTACTTATGCACTTTACATTGTGATAGCCTTCGTGCTTGAAGTCATATATATATCTTGCTATCACCTTGTTACTTGTATTGCTTAGCATAAGTTGTTGGTGCACATAGGTGAACCTAGTATATTTAGGTTGTATGCTTGCTAAAGTAAAACACTAGTTTTATTCCGCCTTTATCAAGCATACCGGAATTTCCGGTCCATCTTGGCTCGGAAATTCCGGCTCCCCGGAAAAAGTTTTAAATCGCCTATTCACCCCCCCCCCCCCTCTAGGCGACATCTGTCCGTTCAACACTAAGTCAACAAAGAAACATGCACACACAAAATAGGTACAAGGTAAAAACATGATATCCAAGAGGAAGTCATAAATACACCGATGAGATTTTTGCTTAAAAGCAAAGCACATAGCTCAAATTAATCTTAAAGGGCATAGATGAACTTCCAACACCAAATTCTCAAAGCATCACAAATACCCACATAGGATAAGTGATAGTTGGGATGCTTCGATAAAGATAACAAATATCACATAAGGCAAAATGATTTTGAGAATTCATCAATATTACACAAGAGAGACTTTGAAAAAGATTTGCTAGATTAACATATTGGGGATTGGTGAATCATGAAAATAATTATATATATTCCCCTTGATGTGTACTCATCCCGGCTTACTCACATTTGCAATGAAGATGTTTTAAAAGGAACTTTGCAAAAACCATGTCAAATGCAACTTAGAGATACTCATGCCAAAGAACAACCTACACAAGGTTGAGAGCTAGAAATATATGCATGAGTTAGATACTTGTTACCGAGATAGCATTGACGGTGTAGAAGATGAGAGTTCACAATCATCCAAGCTTGGCTCCAATAAGCACATGATGAAGACATCTTCTTTAATATGTGACAAGCTTCCAATGCATCTCCCATGTACTTAAAACAAATCAAGTACACAATGGTACCCAAACTAATTGGGTCCAAAGTAGTTAGACCAACTACAATACATAGGACAAACTCCACATAAATATGTGCATATTGATATGAAATAGAATTTCATGCACATCTTAGTCATTTAGAATTTGATGGAGTTTATCCTATATATTGGATCAACGAAAGTAAGCATGCCATAAGATATAAATATAGTAAATAGCATGCACAAAACTTTCAAGAACCAAATGAGATACAATTTGGACAAAACACCAATTAAATCAAGAGGCTACACAAAAGTGTAGTAAGAGAATGATTTGTCCACATTATATCAAAGACTCAAATCAACCCATGATTGGAGAAACCAATTTGAAAATATATCTAATGAAAACAAGGTCAAGGCTAAACCAATGAGCATAAGAGATAAATCAAACAAACATGCTCGAAGGTTTATCTCATCCAAGAAGGTAGACTAAGAACCATGGGATGAGATAGCCAACTCCACAAAGAAGAGTAAGGTTCCAACAAATAAACCAAGCCCTCTACACTTTTCATGATGGCACAAAGTACCAAAACGAAAAATGTTTGTTTTTCAAAGAGACAAGTCATCGGGATCAAACACCAATTGAAGATAAGTAATGTTATAAAGCATATAGGATAGCTCATCCAAGATTCGTGTATTATTTATGATCATGTATTTGAATACAAAATGCACACAAATGAGATCATCACTCTCCATATATATTGTTAAAGCATTAGTCATGTTCAAGAAGAGCAATAAGATATAGTATCAATTTTAAAGATGATGTTCTACTCAATGTAAGATAGCTTCCCCAAAAATAGTGCATTACTTATAATTAAGACTTTGAGTGTAAATGCACAAGAATGGGATCCTTGCTTTTCCTAACTCAAGAAAGCACAACACAAATTATGAGTAGAGCAACAAAAAGATCCAAATGAAGCAAGGATGACAAAAGGGTGGTTAGACCAAAACAAAACTTGCCGATAAAATAAGACAATTTATGAACAAAATCCAATGTAAATATGATCAATAAATTTACCACAAATATAATTATCACTTGTCAAAGACAATGATTGTATGGAGATATTTCTCGGTGGTACATGACATAAATGGGTTCAAGATCATATTCACAAAACATAAGCATGTGGCAAAATAAGAATTGAAAAACATGCTTATATAGAGATTCTTGATGGCTTCACATATTCAATGATCATACTAAGCATCAAGAAACTCTCTCACACACAAGATAACAAAAGATGGGTGAACAAAATGCATTTAAGCAAATATGGAACTTGTTTGAGTACCATGCCACATAGAAACAAGATAATTATCAATATCAATTCTAAAGTGGCATTACCTCCCATATTCACATTTTCTAGACTTGTAATATGCACATAGCTTATTACTCCCCCATAATGTGATAATCCATTCTCTTTAGTAAGAGGCAAAAGAAATCCAACGAGAGATAATTAATGGACATTAGAATTTGAATTTCACATGAGTAAGACATACCACAAAGAGAGTAGATAATATTGATATATCACCACTAAGTGGTATTTCTCATGAATACACATTTTAGGATAGTGAGTTACCAAAAAGCACATCACTCCCCCAAAATGGGATAGTCCATTAATATCCCTATAAGAGCCAATTAAGATGAAAGCAAATAGACAAGAGGCTCAAAACATACATGGTGTGCAAACCAACATACACAAGCTTGATTACTCAACATAAGTAAGTAGAGTGCACAACACATATAAACACTTGTAAGGTACAAAACCAAACACATGCAAGGGTGCAAGTAACTTTCAATGTAAACATATGAATTAAATACAAGTTACCGCAAGGAGGAGCATTGGATATAAGCTAAGACAATATAATCCAATTGACTTGACTTGAGAGAATATAGATGATGAAGATCCCTTAATTCTTCATGATGTAGTCAAGTCTCCAATGTCCTCCGCCAACACCTATTGATCAAGTTTTAGCTTGTTGGTCCCCAACCAAGTTGGGTCCTAAGAGGTTAGTCACAATAGGCTTGGCAACCCAAATGGTTCTTTTCTTGACACCACTTTGAGTACCAACAAATTTGGCAAATACATTGCCAACCTTATCCTTCCGAAGAGAATGAACATTATCAATTGTAGTGAGGTTGGATAAGGTACCGTGAGTGCATGAAGAAGCCAAGTGATCCTTCCCACGACATTTGTAGCAAAGTCGACTTTTACCTTTCTTTTTGGGAAGGGAAGGTTATTCAACTTGGGAAGTTTGAGTTTGGACTTGAGTTTGCTTCCCTTGTTACTTCTCACTAAGAGGCTTCTTCTTCAACGGGCAAGATCTAACATGGTGCCATTCAACCTTGCACTTAAAGCACACAATCTTGGCCGAATCACTAACTTGTTCTTGCCCCTTCTTCTTGACGAACTTGTGCTTCATCTTGTTCTTGGACTTGTTCTTGTTATTGGAGTTGAATCCAAGTCCACTCTTGTCATGAGGAAGTTGTTGCACTCTCAACATGTTGTCGAGGGTGGACTTCCCTTCATGACACTTCTTCAAGTCTTTCTTCAAAGAAGTGACTTGTGCCTTGAGCTCTTTGAGTTCCTCTACATGGTTAGTTTCAACACAACTACTATAGGAAGTAGATGCTACATTGTTAGAGCAACAAGGCAAGGGATATAATTCATCACAAGATTTAGCAATAGTATGTGGTGTAGAATTACTAGTACTAGCACATTGCAATAAAGCATTAGTAGTAGAAGTTGTGCTAGTGTCCACAAGAGGCTAACAAGATGCTACCTTCGTAGTGACCTCCTCATGAGCTAACTTTAGCCTAGCATGGGATGTTATAAGATCCTCATTAGAGCTAAAAAACTTTTCATGAGTTTCTTCCAAATTCCCATACTTACTAGTTAGCAAATCAAGTTGAGCCCTTAGCTCAACATTCTCGTTCAAAATAGATGCTTCACACAAAGTGGAGTTAGTAGCACAAGCATTATTAACATTAGAAATAAAAGGAGACAACATGACAAGCTCATTATTTAACTTAGCATTTTCTTTACTAAGCACATTACATTTAGTAATAGCATGGTCATGTTTTTTAGTGAGTTTAGCAATTTCGGAGTTATGAGACTCCATGATAGTTTCAAGTTGCTCTTGAAGGAGAGCATTAGCTTCTTGTTCATCTTCTAGAGATGATTGAAAAGATGCCTTTTCATGGGCATCTTCTTTCTCAATCTCACCTTTTAGTTCAAGATCATCCTCAAGCTCACCTATACGGCAATAATTTCTTGCCAACTCCTCGCAAGTTAGTCATGAAATCATCAAATGCAATAATTTCTTGTTTGATTTCAAGACTAATATCATCATCAACATCATGGGATATATTGGAATTCAAGGTAGGAGATACCTTAGACTCCTTAGCCATAAGGCAAACGTGAGTAGTGGATGAAGACGATGAAGAGTTACTTGAAGCATCTTTGAGGTCCATGTCTTGTTCCAACAATTGTTGGGATTCCTTTATATTGTTAGCCAAACAAGTACTAGAGGAAATAGAAACATTTTGATCATGGCAACAAGACAAGGAAAGCATATCGATTTAGTTAAGCAACTACTACATGATATGCAAGGACTATAAACACTAGCATGTATGACATTTGGAGTGCTAGAGGTGTTTAAGTCCAAAGATAGAGCATTGCAATAAGATGGGTGTGAAGTGTAGTCAATAGTGGATTCATCATCAAGAGTGCAATTTCTATCACCACTCACCATATCATTACCTTGTGGCAAACCACATGTAGGTGAAGTGGAAGAAGACGTGAGCTCATCACGACCGGATGTGGAAGGAGGACAATCATCCTTGGAAATGTTGGACACCTCATATATATCTTGAAGTTTTGTCCATAATTCATGAGCGCTCCGAAAAGGCATGATTGACGTAAAGACTACATCGCTCAAAACACATATGCGACCATTAGATGCTAGAGTATCGAGATAAGAGTTCTTCTCGCCCTCTAAAGATAATTCTTATGAATCCTTTGGAGGAGAAAACCCCATATCTACAATACTCTCTAAATCTGAACCCATGTCCCTAAAGAGATTAAGCATGCGAATTTTCCAAACATCATAATTTGTGCCATCGAATATATAATTGGGATTGTGCACTAATTCTCTAAACAACATCTTTATCTCTAGGCGGTTAAGCCTAATATTGAGATAACTTGGCTCTGATACCAATTGGAAGGACAGACGTCGCCTAGAGGGGGCGGGGGGGGGGGGGGGGGGGGGTGAATAGACGATTTAAAACTTTTTCGAGGAGCCGGATTATCCGGTCCAAGAATGACCCGGATATTCCGGTATGATTGATAAAGGCGGAATAAAACTAGTGTTTTACTTTAACAAGCATACAACCTAAATATACTAGGTTCCCCTATGTGCACCAACAACTTATGCTAAGCAATACAAGTAACAAGGTGATAGCAAGATAGATGACTTCAAGCACGAAGGCTATCACAATGTAAAGTGCATAAGTAAAGAGCTCGGGTATAGAAATAACCGAGGCACGCGGAGACGAGGATGTATTCCCGAGTTCCACCCAAAGGGTGTACGTCTCGTTGGAGAGGTGTGCGCAACCACAACAGGTTAGCCGCAACGCCACAAAGGCTCACCTTCTTCTCCTGATGAACTCAACCACAAAAGGTTGCGAGTTCACCTTCCACTATTGATCCCCTTTGGGGCGGAGATCGAATCCCGTACAACAATCTTGAGGCACACACCCACAACTTAATTGGGGGCTCCCAAGTCTTGAAGCACACACCCACAATTTAATTGGGGGCTCCCAAGTGACCACAACAGGTCTTGACCACAAAAGGTCTTGGCCACAAAAGGCCGGCCACAAAAGGCGTCTAGGGTCCAATGACCCAAGAGTAACAAGCTCACAAGTATCACAACCACGAATCCTTGTGGAGGGCTCAAACCGATGCAAATGCAATGGCAAGAGCACACGAAGTGCTCAAGTGCTTCACTCTCAAATTCCAACAAAGCAACAAATGCTTATGGGGGAATAAGAGAGGAAGAACAAAGAAAACCACAAAGGAGTCAAATCCTTCACTCCCAAATCCCACCAAAAGCAACTAATGCTTATGGGGGGAGAGGAGAGTAAGAACAAAGAGAAGAACCACAAAGGAACTCCAAGATCTAGATCCACTAGGTTCCCCTCACTTAGAAGAGAGATGGATTGGTAGGATTGTAGATCTAGATCTCCTCTCAACTTTCCCTAAAGAATATGGAAGAATCAATGGAGGGATTGAGAGGGATTCAAGCTTTTCAAGGTCAACAATGGAGTAGGAGAGAGGGGAAAGTCGTGCTGCCTTGGATGGGCAAGGGAAGAAGAAGAGGGGTATAACCGTTGGGCCCAGAATTAACCGGAAATTTCGGTTGCTCGGATATCCCGATTGACCGGAAATTCCGCCCAAAAGTGAAATTTCCGAGTCAAATTTCCGGCTGGGTCCAGTGCCACTTTCCCCCTTTTCCTTAGCCGTTTTTTCGAGAAAAAACTGCGTGAATCGGATATTCCGGTCCAGTCCGGAATCAGATATTCCGAGTGCGTGAAAACCGAAAGAAATAACACAACGAAAACTGCAATAGCTTTTTCATCCGAACTCCGTTTTCGATGATTTTTGGCTCGTTGGAATCGTTACAACGAGCTCTACTTGAATGTGCATAGAAACATCATAGTACATCATGTGAGGATAAAACCAAATGAGGAAAGGTTAAACTTTCCTAAAACATGTAAACCGGTGAAACCTCCAATATAAAAAACGTAACAAGATATTCATACGAAATCCGTTTTTGATGAACTAGAGCTTAGTATGGAGATAAACCAATCTCTAAATTCTCACATGGATAATAGGCAACAAGTTTTCCAAAGTAAGACCGTTTCCGAAGCATTTGGGCTTGTCATGAAGATCACGACAAGCACCAACACCCAACAAGGAGAAAAACCAAATAAGAACCAAGAAATATGATATGCCAAGTATGCAAAGGTTTGAGCTCTCCACAACGATGCGATCAAGTTACTCACTCGAGAGCCCCTCTTGATAGTACGCCTATCTATCCAAAAACCCGGTCTCCACAAAACTACATGAGACCGGTAGAATAGAAAACCTATCAAGATCATACATTTGCCTTGAGCATTCCACTTGAGCTAGATGATGACTATCTTGATCTCTTCAAGTGGATCATCTTTCTTGATTGCGCGTCCAAGCACATGCTTGATGAAGACTTCTCCAAATACTCCCCCATACCCATAACGGGAGAGTCTCGCTAAGTTTCGTCTTCATGTATCCATAGCAAGCTCCAAACATAGGATCTCTTCGAGAAAGCTTCTCTTGGTCTTGCGCATCTCAACCTTTCTTCACTAATATGATGTCTTGAATCCTTCAAGACATACTTGCAATATGCTCCACTCAACACATGACCATCCATCATAAACACCTTTAAATGGAACCTTGGTCATCAAATAAGCTTTAAGAGTCCAACACATGAACTCCACTATTTCCATGGACAAGATCTATAAAGATATCTCAATGCAAACATTAGTCCATAGAGGTTGTCATCAATTACCAAAACCACACATGAGGGCACATGCTCTTTCAGGAATTACCTGGCGTGATTAATGGGGCGGAATTGAGGGAGTTATTTTCTCCTTCTCCATCTAGCGCGGACTGCGCGTGCGAGGGGGAATTTTGTCCGCCTGACAGAGTATCGTCTCAATGATGATTGCTAAGTCTACCCAACAACATCCGATTAGATTAATCTGGATTGTCAGATCTAACTATGTGGGACAATATGATAGTACTAATCAGACCGTGTGCAATTAGCTGGGTCGTTTTAACAAAGAAAATATATGCTTTTATTAATAGTATATATTGGTTGACATAGCGTTGTCAACTTTTCAAACGTCGTAAACGAAATTTGCGAATCTCCTTACAAAGTAAAACATTTTTGTTTAATCAAAACGAGTTGAATGTTATTATAAAACTGTTGCATTTATTTTCAGTGAATTTAAGAATCCCCTTATATATTAAAAAAAACTGATGTTCAAAATTTCTAACCCTTCTCTGGTCCACCATCATAAAAAAACTCAAATTGCTGCTGAAGAATTGTACAGAAAATAGCACTATGATGTCATCGATAACTCATCGGTGTGTGGAACAAAAGACACATGTTAGCAACGAACATCTTGGATTTTATGCATAGGTTGTTTCATCTTTTTATCAACCTATAGAAACCCGCCTGGTACGAGAGTACAATCAATAAATTTCTCTTGGATGTTTGATGGTGTAGATAATATAATTCTATCAGACATTTGTGTGCTATCAAAGAACTAACTGAAGTTGATAGACACCAATTAGATGTTCAGCCTCTATAATGTAACATTAATGTGCACACACATTCAAATGCGATTGAGCTCCGCTGACGTTATACCTGCTGACTTTGAGCCACTGACGTGTAGACCCTACACATGGTGGGCCCCACATATCAGTGACACAGAGTCACCTAACTTTGTTTTTTGTAAAGTCAGCCAATCCGTGCCCATTCAAATGTTGGAATTCGTAAACACCATTGCCCTGTTTTCATGATAAATCACATAAAGAAAGTTCACATAAACAGGCCCCACATGTCAGTGACCCAGAGTCACCTAACTTTGTCTTTTGTAAAGTCAGCCAATCCGTGCCCATTCAAATGTTGGAATTCGTAAACACCATTGCCCTGTTTTCATGATAAATCACATAAAGAAAGTTCAGAAATGTTCACAAACTATATTGATTACGTGCGATGGATAATAGGGCAATGCGGGAGGGGGGAGGGGCAACGCAAACGACGGATTTGGGTGGAGCCTGGAGATCCCAGAAAGAAGAGAAGTGAATTGTCTGGCGTGATTACTGGAGCAGAATTGAGAGAGTTATTTTGTCCTTTTCCATCTAGCATGGACTGCGCCTGCAGGGGAATTTTCGTCCGCCCGACAGAGTATCGTCTCAACAATGATTGCTAAGTCCCAGCAGCATCCGATTAGATTCATCTGGGTTGTTAAGTGGGACAATATGATGATACTAATAAGACTGTGTGTAATTAACGGGGTGTTTTGAAGAAAGAAAATACATGTTTTTCAATAATAGTATAGATTAGCGACATCGGATGAAGCTCGCTACACATGGTGGTGCGTACACACGCACCATCTGGCTGCCACATGTCCTCATTGGTCAAAGAATTAGTCTCTTGGCGTAAAGTAAGCATCACCTAACTATCCTTTTGGACGATTTCTTCTTTATTTGAATTTGAAAAAGGAACCCACTAGACAGTTCGCATAAGAGTAAGAGCAATCATAACTAATAAAATAAACGCCTAAGAAACACAAAAGTGCACCTACCACCGAGTAATCTCTTTTTCTTAGAAAAGGGAATATTTGGTAGTATAATTATGTTGTGTCTATGCGATAGAATATATAGCTTTTCCTACACGATCTATTGGAAAAAGAGATGCTCAGGCATCAATCATTTACTTTTACCTGACAAAAAGAGCATCCTTCACAACTTTTTGTCAGACACTTATATAGGATTGTGGAACGTAGCTACCCATCGATAATGAGTAGAGGGAAGGTGGTCATCTTGGCGCCAAAAAGATGCACCAAACTGATGAGTACCAAAGTTTCCCGCCTTTGCTAACAACTGCCGCGTAAACCATAATAAAAATTTCAGACAACTTGGGCCAGCTGTGTCAGACGTAATTAATGTGTCCAAACGAGCGGTCAAAACGAGTGGAGTCCGGGTGTACGAATCTAAAGGCACATCGAAGGGGAGCTACCGCATGCGTACGCACCACCATGAGTACCAAATCCACAGTCTTGACGACATAGTGTTGTCAACGATTTTTAACGTCATAAACGAAATGTCGCCACACTTTTATACGTGAATCCTTCGTAAACTGCATTATAGGTATCTGTTATTGGCAGAGATGACCCGATCTCTATCAACAACAATCTAGTTTTACAACACATGCAAAAGAAGTGAGAACAAATGGCAGCTACCAAGAGGAAATACAGGGCAGAACAGCTTTGGTTCAAATTAGAATTTTGATAGTTAGAATAAAATTTGTTCAAACATGTTTTTGAAAAAGCAGGTTGTGAAAATATCTTAATAATTTAGTGATGCTATTATAGCCACTAAAAGGCAGAGCGCCATAATAACTACATGAAGAAAAGAAAGAAGCTCTAGGGAAACTTGCAAGTCTCGATGTAATTAGCTAGTACTAATAAAGCTTATGTGGCAAAAGCATTCAAACGGCCTTACAACAGAGTACTCCAACAGCACCGATTTGTCCAGCCAAAATCACAGGACATGCAACCGAATTATAAACTCCACAGTCTTCTCCCCTTCCGTAGCGTGCGGTATTGGGTTGCCTGGCCCTGGAGTACAGTCAGTCACGCAACAGAATCAACAACCATTTACACTTAAAGAAAGGAATCAGCATTTTAATTAGGAACTGCCAATTCATTTGGTTAAAACTGAAATCACAAGGATCCAATAAAATAAAGTCGATACATCAACTGCAACTGTCCTATCAATGTAAACCCCGCCTAACCCATCATGGTATGTACAATTATTAACATATCGACACATCTAATCTTATGTTCACAATACCCTATCACTAGCTATTTAGGACCTCTTTGGATTGTAGAAATTTCAAAGGAGGGCCCGTGATGAAACGAGAGCATTTTAAATTTTGGTAAATCATATAGCACTGAAAAAGAAATAAAACTACATGATTCCAACATTTAGAATAGAGATCTCTTTAGAATATGCCTATGCATTCATGTATAACCGGGTATGAAAGGCTTGGGAAAATAACACATTTCCTCGAGATGCGCGCCTATAGCCCCTTAATAACACTCTGCATTACATATACCCAAATAATTTCAGGGTTTAATAATCGTGCCCGCAGTTTATTTTTCTTCAATATCGACAAAAAATATATTTTCTCACTAGTTTGCACAAATGAGTGTGTTCTACTAATTAATTCACCTGTCTTGGCCATCAATGATATCGCAGAATTTTCAGCCGAATTAATCCCATTGCCAAACATAGCATGGCAGATAGGAGCAACAGAAGAACCTACCAGGACAACATTTGGAGGGGTCAGAATAAACCGGCTAACAAAAAATAAAGAAAAAAACCCGAGGCCATCCAATGTGGACAGGCTCACGGCAGCTGTAGGTATTCTGTGCTTATATGGAGGTTTTTCATAGTTCGAATATGATTGAAGCTTTCGAAGTAATAGACCTTCATCAACAGTTGATGGAACCGAAGAACATTCAAGATTTGTTACATTTCCAGTAACAGGAGTACCTGGATCAGTAAAAAAAATTAGATATTAGTCGTGCACAAAGAGGACTGTCCCAATTAAGAAATGATTGAATTTTCTTCTTCTTTTTTGCAAACAAATGGTGTGTAGGCAATGTGCGTAGCAGCTGGGGTTGCAACAGTGTTGAATATATCATTGCAGCTGTATGTACCAAGCATAGGCAATACAGTACCAATCAGGGATAATGACAAATCGGAGCAGCACGAGAACATAATTATTTTGTAAGGACGAAAGTAACACAACTCAAGTAGGCCAAGAGTTAGTTTCATTCTAATTCCGCAAATGATTAACACGGGAGTGCTGAGAAGTCGTCTCCAACAAACAAAAAATGTGATGTGAAAATCTAATAAAACAGTGATGAAAATTGAAAAGTTGTATGGAATAATGTCATGACGATGATCACAATAGGATTCAACATAGCCCAGATAGCATGTGGAGAGAATGGAAAGTCATTATTGCCTTTTTTTTTGGATAAAACAACTACTAAGAATTTACCTTCCCTCACACTTGATTGAAGCCCACACCCTTGATTAAGCTTCGGAAGGCGTATAAGAGCGTCCATACTTTCCTCTGAATATCATAATATCACTAGTTAATCAGTTATACTTACAAAATGTGCTATCATTGAATGCTATTCCATTGGAAAAGTTGAAAAATTAGGATCCATCGCATCTCAAGGGAAATAAATATAGATGTTGATTGCAAATTCAGAGTATATGTTTTAACAAATTGTTTCAATAAAAATAGATGTTGATAGCTACTCCTTTTTCTCTCAACTAAAGAAACCTTTAGTAGCAGGGAGAGCAAATTTTGTACCCATTTTCACTAAATTATAAGAATATTGACTTGGTGCTGCCCTACCAACCACCTCTTAGACTAAAAATAGTGGGAGTAACATAGCTACTAACGTACATGCCATAAGATGTAGATGTGACAAGTAATTAATAAGGAGAGAGGTAATTAATGAGGAGAGAGATGATTGTGGTATCATAGGTATGATACCGTAAGATAACGAATTTTAAGACACGAGTCCATAACCTAAAAAATGCATGATTATACATATATTATCACCCACTATTAAGATAGTAACATAGAGCAATATCATAATCATGATATGAGTTTATGATACTCCTCACTATGACTAGTATTAGATACTAGCATGCTACCGTTTGTAAAAATAATAATTTAAAATGTTTCATAAATTCTATGAAAACATGTTAATGTTCACAAGTAATGTGTACAAACTATAAAAAAAAACAGGTCCGGAATGTTTTGCTTTCGTCTTTTTTATTTCTCAATGTGCTTTTCAAGTCTTGATCTGAACTTTTTGGAGGTTGTAGACACATTTCTTGTGAACGTTCACACTTTTTTCTAGAAATTTTTGAAACATAAAAATTTGACTTTTTTTATAAAGTTCGTAGCAGGCAGGTAGCACCTAAGGGATGGTAGCACTGGATATATCCTCACCAATCTTCATGGTGGCTCTAGTCTACGCATGTGTATGTTTGATAACGGTCGAATGGATAAGCTGCAAGTGGAATTTAAAAACGAGGCGAGCAGGATGGGGCCGATGGGCTGTATGGAAATCATAAGTTCATAACATAGTACATGTGAATACTAGTAATGAACAGAAGTTAAGCGCAAAACGTTGGTTCAGTCAAAGAGCAGCAGTCTTACTCTTCATTCTCCGAAACCGATCAACCATCCTAGCATTGAATTCTGCAGTTGAGAATGGATGATGTATACCAGCAGTTAGCAACTCCTGGTTGCTGTGGCTGGAAGAAGGCGGGCTGCTCCTCTTGTGAAGATAGAGCTTGGCAATTGCAGAAGATCGTGGCCTATGTTGTTTCTTGAGGTGCCACCTCCGACGGAAAGGAGCAAAGCTGGCCCAGATGATCAAATGAATGGAGAATTTGGTTATTAGTACTCGGATCATCATGGAATAATAACACTTGAGCAAAGCGTGCACAGTGCTGCCAGTGCATACCCGAAGCCGATGGGGAGCACGTTCTGCGAACCCATCGGGTCCGCCGGCAGTAGCACGAGGTCTTTGAGTTCTGGGGTCCTGGTAGCCAAGTCCCGGACGATCCCCGCTGCTTTCGCCCACACGGGTCTCATGTCCACAGGAAGCTGCCTCCTGATCCACAAAACAGAGGAGGATGAGTGCCGTGAAGACCATGAGTGACTGAGAAGACGATGTGTGTTACTCTGATCTGTGCATTGCGACATTGCTAGCGAGAGAATGCGTGCGGAATCGCTCACTTAATTACCTGGTTACCTCCAAATGGAAGGAGCGATGCTGGGAGAGGAACAGGACGAGCATACGGCCCTCCATGCTCCGTGGCACGGGCGGCAGGAAGCGAGGGACGATGTAGTCCAGGGCTCCCGTCCACTGGCCCTTGGACACGAACTGCGCCAGGTAGTCCACGCAGAAGAAGACTCTCGTATGCTTCAGCAACCTGCATGCATGCATCGATCCATGTCAGGCCTCATGGGTATATAACTATACATACATTCCGGCGACCAGCAATCGCAAAACAAGGGGCGGGCGGCGTGCATGCCGTGGGTTTGTAGGGTACGTACGCGATGAAGGTGGAGCAGCAGCCTTGGCGCCAGAGGAAGGCGAGGAGCCGCCGGAAACGGAACCGCTTCACGAAAGGGTACTCTCCGGGGAGGAGGACATACGCATCCTCGGCGCACTCCAGCGCTCATCACGGAGGCTCGCGCTCCCCTCGGCATCGCGGACAGAAACGCCTTCCTCGCCGCCGCCGATCTGCTGTGGGGGTTGGGGTTTGGGGTCGGGAGAGGGGTGGTGCGGGAAGACATTTGGAAGCCGCGGCTGGGTTCCCTTCTCTTCTCTCTTTTCTTATATCTTGGTGGCAGCCGCCCTCCGTCTTTAATTAAGAGTTTAAGACCGCGGGGACGATCCTCTCCCCATCATGCCCCTGGCCCTGGCACTGGACGTTAGCTTTCATTTCTGCAATCTTGCATATCTAATACTCCCTCCGATCAGTAAATGGTGTCGTGACCTACTTAGAAATTTGTATTAGCATAGTGTGTTTTCAAGACAACTGTTCCTGACCGGAGGTAGTAGCAATGACCCACTAGCTAATTTTCTAGTGATTTCATGCATCCACGTCGCCTTTTATTCACCCAATCTTGTTCACATCTTCCTACAATTTGTCGCTTACCTTTTATATTGGCTCCTCCCCTCTCTTCTTCCTAAATGGCATGGATGTCCTAATTGGACCGGACGACAAGGGCTGGGCATCTGGGTTGGGCGACCCTACGTGGGTTGAACGACACATTGTTTGTCACGTAACTAAAAATGAGTCGACCGACGTACGTTTGGGTTTTGGGGTCGGGAGAGTGGCGACGCAGGTTCCCTTCTTCTCTTCATACTATCTCGGTGGCAGCCACCCTCCGTCTTTAAGACCAAGGGAGATCGATGGCGGTTTCCTAGCCACGGCAGATCCTCTCTCCATATCAGTGGTCCTCTCCCTCGCCTTTAAGACCTCGCCCCTTGGACATTAGCTTGCAATGATTTTTTTTCCTCCGAAGTCGGTTGAGCCCCTTAGCTTTACATTATGCAATTGAGATAGTATTGCTTGATGGTAAGAATGCTTGCACAAAGAGTGTGATCAATGACAACCTTCTCTCTAATCGCACAAATGATAACTTTTCTCTCTCACCCATCAAGCCCTTTGCACCGCTCAGAAGGCGGATATATTGGGTGTTTCATTCATCTGTTCAAGCACTTAAGCATGTGTGGTTGTGCACAGGAAATAAAGGACTAGGGAGGAATTGAGAGATGATCATGCCTGTCACGGCTACGCAGTCATATCATATCTTTGCCGGGTTTGGGCCTCTATAGGCTTGGTTGTAGTGTTGGCCTGATCCACTATGGTTGTGACAATGTGTTTAGTCTCTGATATGGGCATATCCTTAGGTTACCCCACCATGGATATACCCGATGCGGTTTAGCCAGAATCCCACTAAGAGGTCCACCAACGATTGGGCCCGCAAGGAAGCTACGGGCCGCGCCACCTCCTAGAGCACGATGCAAGATAAGGAAGCCATATGTTTCCAACGACTTGTAACCCTACCCGGTTATGGCACCAGACACCCAACCTCCTATATAAAGGTTGGGACGGGCCTCCGTGCTAGACTATTTGAACCTTAGCGAGATCGCGTCACATCTTCCTAGCCATTACGTCGACCTTGTAACCTCATCATCAATAACAAATCATACAAGCAGTAGTAGGTCTTTCACCTCGCCACGAGGGGCTGAACCTGGATAAAATCTTCTCCTTGTTGGCGGTCGTTTACAACACGGCGACCTTGTAACACTAGGTACCTCATCCATGGGATTTGCCGTGAAATTGGGCATGGTCCTTAGTGTACTTGTTTGTTCCTGCTATTAAAAAAAATGAAAAATATAGTTAAAAGTTTTGAAAAATCTAAAAAAAAAATCATGCATGCTCTTGATGATGAAAAATCCCAATATAAAATACTTTGTATTTAGACATACATAAAAATGACAAATTTACAAATCTAATTAACATTGCATAGTTTCAAATCTTCCCATTTTATCATTTTTGTGTAGGTGGAACGTAAAGTATTTTATATTGGGATTTTGCACGTTTTATCAAGACCATGCATGATTTTTAAGGCTTTTTTAAACATCTAATTATATTTTTTGAATTTTAAAAAATGGCAGAAGCATAGGATTCGGGTACAAAAACCACTTTCCAAGACTCTAAATACACTGAGAACTTGCCTGTGGCAAGATGGTTAGGTGGGTGGTTGTACCCCCAGCCCACCAGAGTTCAAACCCCCGGTTTGACGCTGGTGTTTCTCATTTAGGCGGAATATTCTTCAGTGGGAGGCGACGTTCCCGTCGACAGCGAGGCGTGCGTGCGTGCGTTCATAGGGGTGAGTGTGTGCGCGTGTATATGAGCGCTTGCGTTGTACTGTGTTTCTCAAAAAAAAGACTCTAAATACACTAGATAAACAAGGCTAAACTATCACGCGGGAAATAAAACAAACTTTTAAAGCTCGGCCTAATCTGCTCCAGCCGAAAAGAACTGGCCCAGGGCGGTAAAAATCCACACGAGTAAACAAAATTCCCAAAAGAACCCCTCGTCTTTCCCCACTCCGATCCAGTCCCTATTCAGCCTCCGATCTCACCAGCGTCAAGCTCCTCCCAAGCCCCGGCGCGAAATGGCGGCCACCGCCGGCGCCGCGCCGACGGCAATGGACGAGAAGGCTCGGCGCACGCGCGATCTCCTGGCCAGTTTCTACAACACCGACCCCGGGGCCGCCGGCGCTGCTCCCGCGTCCCAGGCGCGGCCCTCCCCAGCCGCCGCCTCCGCCTCGCCACTCGAATCCATCAACTCCGCCTCCTTCAACCCCGATGTCTACATGGACGTCCTGGTTCGCCCACCCTCCTCCCTGCTCCATGTATACGTACGGGGTCTCTCAGATCCAGCTCCCCGTGCGTGCGTCTGTCGGATCTTATGGACGGGCGTGCTTTGGATCGACTGTAATCGAAAATTATAAGTTTGTAGTGATCGCTAAATACTAGGCTCTTGTTATATGTTACCTGATCGACTTACACTGCATTTATGCATTCTGTATGTTGAAATCCAACTGCGCGCAAAGGGCGGTTCTGTTCTAATATATGTGGGGCTGTAGCAGTAGATTTTGATGAGTAGCACGCTTATTAGCTTATAAACTATTTGTGTGATGCATCGGCCAAGTAGTTAAGACGTTAAATTTTGAATGAAGTTGGTTCTTAGAACTGGCCATAGGGAGATGGTGCTGTGGAGATATGTAATCTGATATGTCACGCAGATGTCAAGGACATGGTACTTCCGCCTGTTCAATTACATCAGTATGTCAAGTTAAACTTCTTTTAACAGTATGATTACTTAAACAGAGTATTTTGTTGGATGTTGCATGTGGATGTAGAATGTGTCTCCCTTATCACTTTTATTAAATACCTCTGAAGAATTTATGTAGAAAAGAGTGTGGTATCCAGGTACACGGGATGGTGTTCAACTCAAATGCCGTTTGTCTTCCATTGTACTTGTGCCTTTCTGTCCTTTAGCTTAGATTGATTGCATTCTGATCACTGGTGTTTCTGTACGAGCTATCCATGAACTATATTAAAACTGGTGAACTGTCCCATTTCCATATCCGTGCTATATAACTTTCATTTTCAGTTCAATTTCTTGAGTTATCCACACTATTGCTTGCAGTGCTGGTTTCATGTGAATGGTTTTGTACGAAACCGAAATGATTTTGAGGGATTTTTCTTAGATGAACTTCTTCTGCTATTGCTAGTGGTTGGTGATTTATAAAAACAGGGCGTTGGAACTCATGAAACCAGAATTTAGCTTGGTATTTCAGGAATTTAAGAGGAGAACTCCGATTTCTTGTGTTTTGTAGGTGCAACAATCAAACCTGGAAGGCCTTCTACAGGGGCATGTGAAAATGGCTGCCGAGATCAAGAACCTTGACACAGACTTACAGATGCTAGTATATGAGAATTATAACAAGTTTATTAGTGCAACTGACACTATTAAAAGGTGAGGACATATCTTCATAGCGGTAGCGCACTGCTCTCCCTCTTGTAGCAAGTTTGAGGTTCTAGTGCTATCTATCGTTGTAATATTCCTTATGTATCTATTTTTTTCCCCGCAGAATGAAGACAAACATTGTTGGTATGGAGACAAACATGGAACAACTACTTGGAAAGGTTAGCATTGTGATGTACTGATGTTATTGATCTATTCGTCGGGACATACTTGAACCAACCAGGCTCCGTATTTTTTTTGGCAGATAACATCAGTGCAATCAAGAAGTGATACCGTGAACACATCTCTTTTCAACAAAAGGGAAAACATAGAGAAATTACACCGTACACGCAATCTCCTGCGGAAAGTTCAAGTAAATCCTGTTCTATTTGTGCTATTATTCTCAAAGACTTAAGGATCTATGCCTAATCATTTATGTTGTTATTCTCAACAACGATTTATACAGAAAATTTAGCTATGCAGATCCCAGCAATTGGTTAGTTAAAGCTAAAATGGTTTTCAGAGACACCCTAACCCTGCCCATGTTACGATATTCCAGTTAACCTATGTATGTTGTGGACTTTGTCCTATGTTTAGAATTGAATGTTACACTTGGCACAAAATCCCAAGGTAACTGTATAGCTTACTTTGAGTTGTCCTCTGTGTGAAGCAAACAGAGCACATGAGTTGTGCATGTTTTAGTTTATTTCATTTGGGAGTTGGCATTACGGTAGCTGCACCATTAATCTTAACATTGTTACATTACTCGTGTGTTTGTCTGCTACTCTGGTTGCCTCTCTTACACTATTTCATCCGAGATGGACCTTTCACAAGTTCCCTGGAATCATCTTACCTTTTTATAGGAACCACCATTAGTTTTTGTTTAGTTGAAGATGCCATGATGATGTTTTGTTCTGGACTGCTCTTTCATATTTTTGCTATTTGAGCTCTTTTATGTTTGCAGAAGATACGTAGAGATCAACAAACTTTTTATAATGTTAATTTCCACTGTTTTTCTTGCAGTTCATATATGATTTGCCAACTCGGCTCAACAAATGTATCAAGGCAGAAGCATATGCAGACGCTGTCAAATTTTTTACTGGAGCAAAACCTATTTTTGAGGTTTAGTTTGAGCTATTTCTTCATCTTAGAAACTTCCTTGACACCCTTATAGCATTATCTTCATTTGTATTCCCTATGGTAGGCATACGGTGATTCATCGTTTCAAGACTGTAAAAAGGCATCAGAGGAGGCTATGGTTTTAGTAACACAACACCTTCAGGTAATTGTCTATATTCTGGCTCAGATTCGTATGGAAGAGTTAATGTTTAGTTTTTACTACTATGATATAAGATTTCAGTCTTCAGGGTTTTTCCCCCTTGCCACAGGGCATAGAGTCTATTTCCTACTATTTATATGTTAATTAATCGTGTTATCCTGATGGCTGATTGTGTCATGATGTTTACTACTGTACTCTTTACTTATTTCAAGTATATTTGCAGGCAAAGTTGTATGCAGATTCTGAACCTATTGAAGCAAGAGCAGAAGCTGTGGTGCTTCTGAAACAACTTAATTTTCCTGTATGTATTGTTTTTCTATCTCTCCATTCTTTGCATGCATGGTTCCATGTAGCTTTCAATTTGACCTTCTTACCTACAAAACTTTATAATTTTGCTCCTCCTTCCGCCTCTCCTCACTTGTCCATACTCCCAATTTGTAGGGTGAGTACTGGATGGTGAAAGAGGCTTATGTAGATTGCATAGAAGACAAACACATGTACCTTAGTTAGTGGTCAGTGCTTTGTTCACACTTGACACACAATTTGTTCCTACTAGTGTGCTGTCTTAATGATCACTATGTGACCCTCAGGCATGAACTTCTCTGATGTATGCAATAAAATTACAAACCAGCCAAAGCCTTGAACATACGCAAAATATTTAATAGTGTGTGATGCATAGAATGATAACTGGTTTGTGGTCATAATATTTAGTGGTTATACAATTTACACACGTAGCTACTGTCCTAGAGCTTGTAATAAGGTTGCAGACGCTCTCGCCGCGCATGGTGCGAAGCTGTGTGATGATTCCCAAGCCGTATGGCCGTGTCATGCTCCAGCGTTCGTACAGGTCTTTGTAGCCAGCGACATTGCTGTGCCTTTTGAGTAATCCAATGCATTTCCAGTTAAAAAATAAATGATGTTGGCTTGTCATGTTAACAATTGCCATCTTCTCTATTCGTAACTCTTTGAAGATAGCACTTTCAATCACTCAAACGAGGCTGTGTAAATACATTGAATCACTGTGTGTAGAACGTGCTAGGAACTATGTGTATGTTATGCCAGTCATGGCTTGACAGTGAATGGCAAAAAATAATATATATGTCACAATTGTGTGACCCTTTTTGTCTATTCACAAAATATGCAAATATTACACTGATAGAAATGCATGTTACCATTTCCTCTGTGAGTCCCATCTTACTAATTCTGTTGTATCTTTGGACAGGTGGACAACCTAAAATCAAACCTACTCGAGAAGCTTGAAGATTGCCTTCTAAATTTCCAGAACAAGCCCACAAATGTATATATGAGAAATATTAGAACAAATAAATAACTTACATTTTATTTTGGGTAGAAATTCTGTGATCTGGCAGAACTTTAGCTTGTGCTGCCTATGTTATAACTTCAGTCATGCAGCAAATCATCTAATATGGTTCACACCATAAATATCTTGTCTATTTGTAGCACTCAGTTCACAGTACTTTGTTCCAACTTCTATATCATTAAGTCATCTAATATTGTCTTATATTTTCTTATCTTAGGCTTCGATTGGTGATATTTCGAAGACATTCCGTGCTTATCTCATAATATTTCCTGACTCGGAAAGACGACTCATTGAACTTGCACATGCTTTGTTCACAAAGTAAGCCCCACATATTTTATTAAAATTTGCTGTTGGACCATTAGCTATTTTACCAACATCTACAACACCAAATTAGTTTAATTAGATCCGTCATGATATATATTTCCATAATGTATTTGTTTGTTATTCTAGATGTTGGTACATTTCTTTTATAAACTTGGTCAAACTTTAGTAAGTGTGACTTAGGACAAAACTAGAATTGCTTTCATTTTAAAATGGAGGGAGTAAGATACAAACGGCCGGTCGGCAATAAATAAGTAAATAAATTAGGGGATCACATTCCATGTTTGAAAGAAAGGCCTCCACACTGATATTGGCCACAGAACTGACAAGGTATAGCTTGAGATTACACAATCTTTTATTTCATCGAATCTTTTGTTTCTTCATTTCTCTTGATGATTGAAACAGTCTGAGGGTATGAAAGTTGATCTGCTTCTAGTGATCAAGTTATATTATTGGTTTGATTTGACTGCTCGCGCAATATTTTTTGGAGGAATATTATGAAGTACCAGTAGTATATAGGAACCCAAATTCGTGTCCACGGGGACTTGAACCAAGGTGGTGGGATTGAACATCCACTCCCCAACCAAGTAAAGCTGGGGTGCTTGCCTCTGCAGTCATAATATTGAACTACCAAGTATAACACAGAAGAATAGATTGAAGTAATCCAAGCAGAGTTAAATAATTACTTATCTCTTGGCAGCATGCCGCCTGTACATACTTTCGATTTTTAGCGAGTTGATACATATTCCGTACGGCACAATTCGGACTAAAATATTGCTTCAATCTGACATGGTATCAGACAACTGAAACTTGCCTTTCAACGAGGCTCCCCATTTGGCTTTTGCTTTTTTGTTTCCCTTACATTTATACTATTGGAAATTCATTCCGTATACATTTGTCTTATTTTGTGTCCTATTTTCATGAAGCCGATATGAAACAGTAAGAGAGACTCTGAAGGAAAGAATACTATCAACAGATCTGTTGACAATGCTACGTAAGAGCTTTATCCGTTATAGTACCATCATTAATGTGTTTCCATACATTAAGAATTCTAGTGTTAACCTCTATGGGCTCCTCTGTTTTTCTTGTAAAGACACATAGTTGTGTTTATGTTCCTTTTAGATCTCTTAGTCATATGTCACTATACGAGCTTACGAAGGGCATTCTGCACAAAATACCATAGTGATTGCTTCATAGGTTATGATGCTAAGTAAGTTTTAATGTTTTTACCCAAGCATTTTACCATGATTTACTTACTTTCCAGTTATACTTTATTGTATAATTGGAGGAGGACTGCACAACAGTGATCTTCAAATTCAGGATCTACTTTGGCTAAGTTTTGAAGAAAATAACTAACTATGTGATTATGGATTGCTGGTGATATCCAACTCCTAATTTGAGAAATGTGTAATGGGAAAATGTCTGTATATTTGTTATTTTATTGAATGTGTGGGTGGTGCTTATACCTTTAGTGGCCATGCATATTTAGTTTTGTACCTTCAGTGGTCATGCACATTAAGATGATATATTACTGTGGGTTTTCAAAGATCATTGCATTTTTTTAATCTTGCTGCAATTTGATGGTCATAGGAGGCTTGTGGGAGGACGCAGCTGCCATCGACGAAGTTATACCAGAGGCTGCGCTGCCAGCTTTTTCGTTGGAGGTTTGATCTGCGCCCTGTAACAGTTACATTAATGTTTCAAATTATAATATACCACTTAAGACATGAATTATCCATTCTGTTCCTTGTTTAACAAAATCTATAATAGTATGCAATTTGCTGTTATGTCACTCAATTAATTACTTTTGCCTAAAATCAAATCAAGTAGAGTCCACATAGCTAACATGCATATTTTTCTCCTTTCTTTAGTTTGATCCTTTTTGGTCGTTTCTTACTTCAGAGTATTGGTTGAGGCCTTCTTTCTTTTTTCTGGCTGGATTCTTGTTATCTGTTACCACTTACAACAAACGGAATCAAGTGTTGCAACACGGGACAGTGCTTATAGAGGCAAAACATGCTAGCTGCTAATTTTACCTGAAGACGGCATAGGAGTGCACAGACCCACCAATTGATGTGGTTAGGTTTAGCTGTGGCAAATTGATCTAACCTGCATTTAGTAGCCCTAATTACGCACAATCATTTATGATGGACTGGAAACAGAATCTTGGCCAGTGTACACTGTTTTCCTTCTCAGTTCTTTGTTGTTGGTAGTGTTCAGGACTGTTCAAGCACTGGTTGCTAGTGGTGGATCAGATATGAGATATTTTTCTTAACAACTCATGTGAATTAACAAATCTATTTCGTAGGATATATTAAATTTCTATTTTCCCTCATATATTCTTATTCAGGGGATAAACTCATTTCCCTTCTGTAGTTGCTTATTTGGGACATCCATTTCTATAACATCTGTGCATATCTCGATGCTGATATAACATACCACGTCTTTGCTTTGTAGTCTACTCGAGACATTATTAGGCAGCACATAGCAACTGCCTTTCTTCATCTTCAAACTGAGATATCAGGTTGGTCCCCTCCCACATCAGCTTTTTTCGTTTACAATTTCGTGCAGAACCATTTGGTTACAGTTCAGGTTTCATTTGACATTAACTGTAATAGTAAAAATAGATTTAGAAATAAGAAGTATCTACCGGAAAAACTTACATCTATTGGGCATGTCTGAGCAGATGTACTGGTCAGAACACACTCAACATCAAACGAGAAATTAGAAGAGTCACAGCTGCAAACTGCCATGGAAAAAAGCAAAATTAAAGTATCCCAAGGGTGCATAGATCTCCTGCAGGTATATATCTGGAGGCATAAAAAAATTTATGCGACCATTCATTTCCATTGAAAGTATGTCGAATAATGTGAAATAGTTTTGTACAAGTACTAACGCTCTTGTTAGAACATCCTTATACAGCTATACTCCAGTTCAATGTTCTCATTTGACTATGTTGCTTTTAGGAATTCCATCATCTTCTAGATGGCGATACAGAGTTGCTAGTAAAGCTAAGAGACTTGATTATCGACTGGGTACAAGAAGGTTTTCAAGATTTCTTTCAAAAACTTGATGAGCATTTTCATCTGCTTTCTGGGAGAAGCAAGAGTTTCTCTCAACAGTCAAGTACTACGGACTCTGTGCAAATCGACAAGATTCCAACAGTGTTGGTGCTTATGCTTGCACAGCTTTGTGTTTTCATAGAGCAGACAACAATTCCTAAAGTGACGGAGGTATATTTCTGCACTTGTTGACAGCCTAGTTTCTTGCATTTTGCATACTGAGCTGAGTGAATGTGTGCTGAATGATTCTGAACTTTGTTATCTTTCTTAGGATTTGGCTGCTTCTTTCTCTGGAGGTGGCGCGCGCAGCTATGAATATGGACCACCTTTTGTACCTGGGGAGATATGTCGGCTGTATCGTTCATCCGGGGAGAAATTTTTGCACCATGTAGGCATACATTTCCGTACCTTCCTTTCCTTTCATTGTTTTATTTGAATTATTGGTCGAGATTACTTTTTTCTGTATGGAGGTATCCTCTCTGTGTGCCATATTGTGAAACTATTCATATTGAAGAAAAAGGTGTATACGGCTTGTCCGACTAGTTCTTTCTCTTACTTTTTTGGATTGTTATCATAGCGAAGTGACATGCAACTGAGAATAACCTGTTGTCATGAAAAGCTGTCAGCCATAATAATTTGGTTTAGAATGTCGTACTCATCATTTTTAGTAACCATGACATCATTCATATGTGCTGGAACTATGTTGCATTTTGCGAGAGCGCATAGTTGGGAACATTATGTAAGTCAAGTTTTTCGTTATTTGAGAGTGTCTGCTTTTAGTTTCACTTTGGAAGTATATCTTTGTTTATCTGGCTATAGCTGATTTTTTTTTCTTCTGGGATCAGTACATAAATATGAAGACTCAGAAGATCTCAAAACTTCTTAATAAGCGTTTTTCAACACCGGTCTGGTTAAAGGTTAGCTATTCTATTCAAACATGAAATATTATTACCATTCAGTTATTTCTTGTTTTTGCTAAATTTTGTATTACTTCTGTGTATATTCGACCAAAACAGCATAAGGAGCCGCGGGAAGTTAACATGTTTGTTGATCTACTTCTCCTAGAGGTTTGTTCACTAACTTATCCTATTGGATAGCTTTGTTTCTGATATTGATGCACTTGTGAATCCAGAATTGAGCATGCATTATCAAGCAATTTAGTTCTAGGAGTCTTGAAAACTGATGCTTACCCCCTGTGCTCACTACTGCTTATTGGCTGCACCTGCCTTTCAAAAACATGAGCTCATGCTGGAAGTTTCTAATACTTATATGTTTCTCACCCTGCAGTTCAATGGTGTAGTATCTGAAGTCAAGCAGATATTGCCTGGTTTAATTCGGCGACATCAGCATTCTGATAGCATTGGCAGCACCACTTCCTCTAGAAGCAATCCGATGCGAGAGGATATGTTGAACCGATCAAACACAAATCGCACTAGAAGTCAATTTCTGGAAAATCATCTTGCAAAATTATTTGAACAGAAAATGGAAATATTCACCAAAGTTGAATACACACAGGTGGAGATCTGCATCACTTTCCTGCTATTTAACTTATGTCAATGCATATTTCCTTTATGTTTTATGAAATTTCTAATACGTTAGGATGTTTTGCATCCCTTGTTGGTTAGAAATCTTTCTCCTTGCTAGTATATACGTATGAGTTGATCCTATTGATCATTCAGTTTGTTCAGTATTTGGATTAGGGCTCTATAATGCACCTTCCACAAGAATTAGGGGAGAAGTTAGTTACTACTACCAGTCACATGAACTTGTCACATTGGCAATCTCATGTTCAGTTTTTACTTTTTAGTCGGGGACCAACAGTATCTTTTCAACCTCCTGGAATGATCACATGAAAAAATGAGTACATATGTCCAAAATAAATAAATTTAATAATGATTACAGTTGTTGAAATGCATCTTGGCATAAATTAATCGACAAATATGCACATTTTAAAACGAAAAATATCAAGAACATTTAGTAGGAGTACGAAAACTGTTCTCTAGAAATCTACCGCAGTCCAAATGCAGTACAAGTCACGAAGTGCATCTTCTGAAGAGGTCATACATGATACATCAGCTTACTGACTTGACTTTCCTGATGCTTGATGTGGCAAAAATGCTTTATTATAAATATATGGTTACCTTCCTAGGTTATCATGTATATTTTTTTAGTTACATGTACTGCATATATCTATTTTTGCCAATAATTTCTTGTGTGATGAGTAAATTTCAGGAGTCTGTAATTTCTGCTGTCCTCAAGCTTTGCCTGAAAAGTTTGCAAGAATATGTCCGGCTTCAGACTTTCAACAGAAGTGGATTTCAGCAGATTCAGTTGGATATGGAATTTCTAAAGAGCTCCCTTAAGGAGTATATTGATGATGAAGCAGCTATAAGCTTTTTACTTAAAGAGGTTAGATACCATCTAACATTGATTCACTGGTTTCTGGAAGGAACCAATCCAAACAAATTTGGTAGTTCTATTTTTGCATATCTGCACACGTCACTTTTGAATAAGAGTTAGGATCTTTTGGGTGAAAAGAAACTGTTGCATATTTAGTTTGCTCGCGTGAATCCATCTCTGGAAGACATTTGAACCTTGATTATTTCCCCCCTTCTTTGCAGGTGAACAATGCTGCGCACGAGAGATGTATCGACCCGATACCCCTTGAGGCCCCAATATTAGATAAGCTCATAAACACAAAACTAGCAAAAATTAAAGAGCAAGGCCCAAATGTATAGTAGCTATGTACACATTCTTTTGCTCGCTTACCAGCATTCAGTTCCACTCGTTTTAAAACACACTATTCGGAGCTATGTGCATACAGTTGCGGGCTTGTTGTAGTATTGTCACCATTTGTAATCTGTAAATCTAAGGTCAAAATACCCGAACTGAATCAACACTGCCTGAAATGTAATACTTTTTTGGGCGCCCAGCTCCCCCTTTGTACTCACTTTTCAAGCCATACTCCGCCCTTGGTATTGTCTTGAGCCTTGACTCTAGAGCCCTGAAGGAGAACTGTATTCTGGCATTTAGTTTACAGATGCAATTCTTTCATCTCCAGGCCACAGCTCTTAACAAACTAAGAGATAAGTGCTCTACAAACTATATCATGTGCCAGCGAGTATGTTATGTTGTATAATACACATGGGAGCTTAATGTCATCTGTTTTTCCTTACTGCCAGGCTGACTGCTGTGATCACCAAGGGCCATCGCCTGAAATTGCTTTCCTTTTTTATTTGAAAAGTAGAATCAGTATTTGGAGTCGGACTTGAATTTTGCATGTCCTGATTTTGATTATGCCCCGTTCTAACGCTTACCCTATATGTTGTACTATTTGTGTTTCCTGATTATATCGTAAGTATTTTCTGACCTATATAAAGTGTAAATGTCAAGTCCAAACATGGCACTGAGGCACCATGTCCTGGAAAAAGAGAAAGCCTGTTTCAGTGAAAATGCTTGATTTTGTTCAACATCTGTATTTCAGTAATGGATACTTAACACGTGAACTGAAATGCCCAATTAATGAAATTGTCATTTCAGTTGCATGTAAACATAACAATTTCTACCGAAGATAAGGAATAATCTGGTTTCTTTCATCCTTCCTCGGAAACATGCTGAACACACCAAAGAATATTTATTAATAAATGCAACTCACGCTGCATCGACTGAATGCAAAGTCATAAGTTTTAGATTAACTTCTCGCTTCATATCTATCTATTAGACATCAGCAATTATCATTGTTCTCATGAAAAAAGTAGAGAGCAACAATCTGTCATGTGCCAAGAACCACAAACACGACAACACCCAATTACTGATTTCACGGCGTTTAAGGACCGAAACACAGCACTAGAGCAGCTTCATAACTACAGACCCTAATTCTGGCAACCCTGAAGTACTGCACGCACAAAATGTACATGAAGTCGTTAACAATAACAACCGGGAGACACTCCAAGACTAAGCACTTGGCATCGAGGTGCAGACAACAACATAAGCCAGGTACTGGAGGGCGTCTTGGAGCTTGCTGACGGCACTAGTCTGGTCAGATTTCAGATGTCTGGATATGTACTTAGCTTTCTCCTGCACCGACTGGTGTGGGACATCGTCCTGCTTGTCCGCGAGAGCGTTTTGTATAGCTGCTGCGTATGCTTCAGCAACATCTGAGATGCCTACAGATACAGCACAGTGGGATTTCTTTAATATTGAAGTTTCCACGTCCTACATTCAAGTGCAAGAGGGAAAAGCAATTCTTCCATGTACCTGTAGCAAAACTGGTAGAGACCTTCTCAATATCCCCAGCAATGGATTGCGCCCTGCATCTGATGATTTCTGCTTTCGAAATGAGATCTTCAGGCCAATCAATCTTCACATCATCTCCATCCTCATCCTTCGATTCATCGGCAGCAGAAATAACTGATTTCCCAAGCACCAGAAGCTGAGAAACTGCAAGGCAGCACATCTCTGACAGTCTCTGCAAGGCGAATATTTCTCAGAGACATGATGACAGTTTTTTACGAGCAAGAACAACATGTAACATGGACATACATGAACACCCTCTGAGTGAATGGTCTCCAGCCTATCTGTAGTTCGTTTGATAATATCACTTGGAGAAAGTCCACCCAAGGCAGTCGTGAACCTGCAGAGACAATTAATGTAACCGTGTAAGAAATGAATATCACAGAATGAAGCTCAAATACTTGAACATGCTCTGCAGGAGTAAAACAGGAATCCACATATTGATGAACAAAGCACATAGCCAACATGGGTGTTGACCTTCATATAAAAATATGTAATAATATGAATTTACCTAACTGCCTTGTCAATATGTCCTAGCTAGAGCTAGCATACTTGCTACAAAATCTTGTGTAATCTTCCCTAATGATTCATAAGGCATCATCAACATGCTCAAGTATTAGGCTGCAATTTAACATGTGGATTAACAATGCAAATAATCTTCGTTAAGTCTTGTTGGTTACTGACTTTTAGATCCCTAGTAGTTGCTTGCCAGGTGAAATGGAAGGTGAGTATCTGCAATGTATAATCGATGATGTGTAGTCTTCTCCATTGCTAACATGTGTCTATAGACGAACATTATTTGACAAAACAAGACAACAGTTTTAACATTCTACTTCTGAATTAATAGAGTGAACGAGTTATGCCTACCCGGCAGCCATTTTAGCAGCCTTGCTAACACTTGAGTCACACAACTTCTTCATTTCTGCATCACCATCAGTATCAGCTGCTTCAATCTTCTTCCCTTTGTCAGATTCTGGTCCATCTTCCTCAGTCTTGGCACTAAGAGTAAAAATCTGTTGTATTTCTTTAATCTTTCCATCATAATATGTTTTCTTATCAGCAACAAGTTTTGACTTTTTCCTATTAAAGAGCAATGCATAGTGGCTTGACAATGCTTCCAGCTCCTAGTATGAAGAAGAACACAGACATAAGAAACAAAAAGTGTAGACTGACAATCAATCACATGAAAAGAACACGAAAACAAAAAACCACACCTCTAACTGATCAGGTCCTCCATAAATGTAGAAGCATCTGTCGAATGAGACTTCTTCAAACGGCTCCTCTTCTGTTTGTTGATCACCTTCACCCGTGCCTTTCTCAATTTCCATTCCAGTCTCTTCAATGATCAGCTCCATTGTCTCTTTACCAACACGCTCAAGCATTTCCATTCCTTTGGCTGTAAACGACTTCCCTGTCTGTGATTATTGAGGTTTAAATACCGAAAATAATTTTTATAAAGGTGCAGAACAGTAGAAGAAACAATATTATTAAATTCTAGGGTTTACCTCTAAAATGGTTGGTGCTATCACAGATGCTTTGGCAGGCAGTTCTCCTTGCTGAATGGTTTCGGCAAGGCTTGAAGCAGAAGTTTCCAATCTAGGAAAGTAACAGATGTTATAAGTAAATGAGAGAAAACTGCAGGCTTATTAGCATTGAAACAAAACTATATGAGAAAAAGGTAAAGCATTTTGATGAGTTTGCTGAAAAGATATATAGAAGTTGCACGAACATGGGGGGTGATTATCAATTCTCCCGTCTTAACCTGCCAACAGGCAAAGATCCATACACTCATTCACCAACAGAAAAAGCGAAATGAATAGTGTAATAGTACCAGCTCCCTTTCATCCATTTCTAACTTAAGGCCGAGAAGAGTATAAACACAGTGAGCATTCTGAATGAACAGTTAACTATGCATTATATATCGGGCAATCTAATCATGTATGCAATCGATCAGTCTGCTTCGAATATTTCATGTACTGTAGACTGTAGCTAAGGTTGTTCTTCATATAAACACGCAATATACTAAAGATAAACACTCAGCGACTCAGGGTTTCAGAGCAGAAAAGAGAAATGGAGATCTAAAGGGGACTATACTTCTGAACAATCAGCGAGCCACTCTTCCATGCACTCCCGAGAGCTTGCCACGTCCCGGTCGTGAAGCTCTCCACCGAGGTATCAAACACCTTGAGCCCCTGTAGAGTGTAGAACCCCAAGACACAAATTAGAAACAACAGTTCACCACAACAACCTCAATCCATCGAGCTTATCCACTGGCATTTGCAGAAATAAACCGAGCGAGCGAGAGAGAGAGAGAGCGGCAAGGTACTAGCCTGGCCCAGGAGCGAGTCCTCGCTAGCATTCTCCAGCTTATCCAGCGCCGTTTTGCGTCGCTCGTCGTCCTCCTCCTCCCCCTCCTCTGGTTCCTTCCCCTTCTCCTCCCCGCCTCCCGGCCTCGCCTCCTGCTCCGGCGGCAGCTGGATGTCGGCGATGGCGCTCTTGGCGACCTCCACCGCCTGCGGACGCAGACGCACGGACATCACATCATCAGAACCCTAACCGTCACAAACACCACCAAAAGGAAAAACGCAACACGAAGCGGAAATGGGGGGCGCACGCACACTGCGGGAGATCTCGGAGAACACGGAGAGGCCCCAGCCGCCCCACCCTCCGCCGGTCTGCTCGGCCTGCTGGCTCTTCTCGGCGGTCGCCGCCGGCTGTTCGTCGGACATGGCGCTTGGCGTGGAGGTTACTGCTTCTCTGGCCGGATCTCACACTGCAACCACCGGGACTTGACTCCTCCAGCGCGCGTGGCGTGACCCGACCGGGAGCGTGCCGTGCACGTGAGGTCGCGGACACGTTACGGCCCACGGACTCATAGTGGGCCTGGCCCATCAGGGAGAGCCTTCCTCTACTCCAAAACCCTCGAGGAAACCCCGGGCCCGGCCCGACCAGACAATCCGGTCGCTTTGCCGGAGGAGAGAGTTCCGCTTCCGCCAAGAGAATGGGAGCGGCGGAGGAGCAGGAAGCCGCGCCGGTGGCCGCCGATTGCGAGGATGCGGCGAAGGAGCACGTGATGGAGGAGGATGCTCCTGCGGCGGAGGAGAACGTGGCGGAGCAGGATGCTGACGCCGCCGCGGCGGCGGCGGCGGCGTATTCGTGGCCTCAGCTCCGCTTCGATCTCCCGCCGCGCCGCCAGTACCACTTCGCCGGCCAGTTCCGCTCCCCTCGCTCCTCCGCCGGGAAATTCCTCAAGGGCGTGAAGTGGTCGCCCGACGGCTCCTCCTTCCTCACCAGCTCCGACGACAACTCGCTCCGCATGTTCTACCTGTACGCCCCACTCCCTCTCATGTTCCCGTACTTTATTATGCCCTCTCGCGGCAATCAACTAAAGCTAGTCACCTTGTTCCCTTTCTCGGTTAGGCCGGAGGACGCGTACAGTGCTGCGGCGGAGCACACTGCTGAGGCCGCCGTCGGAGGCCAAGGTGCGCTGTGGCCGCCGGTTTAGCAATGGCTGCCTGTTTTTAGGTATTCCTTACTATGTTTGATTTTCGAATTAAACTGCAGATTCCTATGGTGCAAGCCTCCAGGTGAACGAGGGCGAGCCCGTGTACGACTTCTGCTGGTACCCCTACATGTCCGTGTCTGGTGAGTGAATTGTTTCCTTTGTCATGTCAGATGGTGTACATCTCTGCTGAATGCAGGGTTCTATGTTGTTTTGCAGATCCAGCCACCTGTGTATTTGCAAGCACTAGCCGTGATCATCCGATACACCTCTGGGATGCCATCACCGGTGAGGTAGAATTAGTTGCTTAGTATGCTTGTTGCGTTTGGTGTATGGATAATGAAATTTCCATGTCTGATGTTTTCTTGTGGCAACTGCAGCTCCGATGCACTTACAGAGCATATGACGCCATGGATGAGATAACGGCTGCACTTTCGATATCATTCAATTCTACGGGATCAAAGTATGTGCAGCGGACTTAATCATCTGATCTGCATTTCTATTAAATATGATATGCTGAAATTGTAACGGCCATGCCAGTATCCAGCCACACTGAAATATAATCTTTTCGACTGTTACTCAATGTTGATATGATGTTCTGTAGGCTCTTTGCTGGATACAACAAAGCAATTAGAGTGTTTGATGTTCATCGGCCTGGTAGAGATTTCGAGCAATACTCTTTGCTTAAAGGGGGTGACGGGCCAACTGGTAAGTGCAAGTTCCATTAATGTACTTAGTTGTTCTTATGCTTCAAAACAGCATCTGATTTCAGTTGGAGTTTCAAGTTTGAAACAAAGAAATGCACTAATGTTGACTTAATCTGCGTGTGACTTTGTTTGTATGTTTATTGATTTTCCATTCGAGAAGTGCTCCTGTGCTTTTCGGAAAGTTTTTCTGCACGAATTTCAAAGCGCACCGACCGCTGTGATTAGGTTCACATGGGATCTAGAAGTAACATAAGAGGAGTACTAACCAGGTGGGATTAGCACCCCAGTCCCCGCCCCTAATCACAGCCGTCGATGTGTTTTAAAATTCGTGCAGAAAAACTTCCTGGAAAGCACAGGAGCACTTATCTTTCCAAAAAAAGGAAGAAAGAAAGCAACTACTTTCTGTCACATACTCACATGACTAAAATGCTATTGTTCATGAATAGTTAAGTTTTACCAATTATTCTTGATATGGTGAATCTATGAGAAACAATGCCAATTCGTTAATACAGTACCAATGAATGAAAACTCAAGATGGTATTCATTTTAAAAATTTCATCAAACTGCAAAGTAGCTTTGTGCTGGGACCTTGTCGTACCTCTTACATGAAGCACTGTCACTATTTAAATCCAGGTTATAAGATTGTTGTTAGCACTTAGGATCAGCAGTTTAAACATTAAAGCATGTTTCATGCACAAACTGAAACATTCTGCACATATACTTATAACAGAGATCCTGATTGGTTCTTCCCAGATATCTTTTTGGCTTATACTGATGAAAATGCTTTATGCATTATTTTCTCGTGAATTAAAACAATCTTAAAAGCTTTGCTCTTTGTTCCCAACAGGTATAGTATCTTCGATCTCGTTCTCTCCTCACAATGGGATGCTTGCAGTTGGCTCGTATAGCCAGACAACAGCTGTTTATGCAGAGAGTAACATGGAGCCCTTATATGTCTTACATGGCCAGCTTGGGGGTGTTACACAGGTTAGTGAAGCAACCGTACTCGCTTACCTCTTGCTGTATAAAATGGCAGATGTAACAATGGTGAAAATCTCAGGTGCTTTTTTCGAAAGATGGAAATTATATATATACTGGAGGGCGGAAGGTGACTAAAACTCCTCGTTTTTTCAGCAATTGATCTTGTTGGCCTAACTCAAGGTTTATTATATATCTTGGGACGATACTACTGAACCTGGTTGTGATTGTTTTGTAGGATCCATACATATTATGTTGGGATATTCGAAACACTGTGGACATTGTTTACAAGTAAGTATATAAACATATCTTCTACTTTACTTCCACATATAAACATATTGCTTAGAACAAGTATAATTCTTTTGCTGGATTTGAAAAGTAGAATTGATAGGTTAATTTTTGTTTATTGTGGAACCCCTTAATTAGGTTGTACAGATCGTGTGATACTACTAATCAGAGAGTACAATTTGATATTGAGCCATGCGGCAAGCATCTTGCCACTGGTGGGCAGGTGTGCTTCTCTTGCTTCCATTCATTCTAGTTCTTATTCCGAACCATTGAACCTTTGAAACATGGTTTTTGTGTTCTGGTAGGACGGCATGGTCCATGTTTATGACCTTCAAGGTGGCCAATGGGTGACGGGCTTCCAAGCAGCTGCTGGTATATGTTTCTAAATTTCTGTTTGTGAAGACATTTACATAGCATAAATGTGAATCCTCTGTGGTACAGCCTATATGATCTTTATCTACTTGATCTTAGATACTGTCAACGGTTTCTCCTTTCATCCTTATCTTCCTCTTGCTACCACATCGTCTGGGCACAGAAGATTTGGCATGTATGATGAACTTGAAGAGGAATCGAGCTTGTCAGGTGTGTGTGACTGCGTTATACCTGGGCAGACTTTTTGTATTCGGAATATGTTTGTGCTGCTTGAATGACAGGCTCTGTACCCTCTTTTTTTGCACACTTAGGTGATGAGAACTGCTGCTCTGTCTGGAAGTTTTCTTGCTCGCAAGAATCTTGAAAGCTCATCAAGCCTTGAGCAGTGGAGGTCAAGTGAAGATTTGGACTACAAATGTAGATGGTGTAATGAGATTGGGCTAGCTGGTGATCGTAGTGTAGTGAGTCTGGATGAAGACTAATTATTGCCTTGCAGTAGTTCATCAGGCCATGGATGCAGACCACCAAAACGGTGTACTAAAGATCACAGTGTACCTACGAGTTATTAGAGAATTGAACGATGTCCTGTTCCGGCCTGATAAGTTGCCTTGCTAGGTAACAAACTAACGAATTGAACATGTAACAGAAGCTGCAAACCATGATAGGAGCTAGTTTTGTATCAAGGGATGTATTGGTGGGATTTTTCCTGTATAAACACCTTGTATGTATCGATGCAACCAGAAATCTTCTTATCTATGTTAGGCATCCTGTATCCGCATGTTTTTGCTGGGAGACAGACATATCCCTTCTTAGGATCTTGTGTATGCATCTTTGATTTATTTTCAAAATTTAATCCTGTTGTTGTACTTGTAATTTGATATTGGAGTTATTAGAGCAACTACGATTCATAGCACCAGATACTATCAAGTTTAACATGATTATAGCATAAGCACGGTATGCATTTTTTTAGATGTTTATTCATGAGTTGCTTGATACGTATCAAAGGTTTTGGATCAACAAGCGACCACCATTGTCTCATCATTATATGTATTAAGTTGTAGGACCCAATAATGCTATTATTTTGGTATGGTATCACACCTTCAAATTCGCGATTCCAGGCTTATTAGTGTGCAATTTTAGAAGATACTAGATTTTTTTAAGCAGACAATTAAAGGAGATGAAGATATCATTGACAAGTTTCTTGAAGCAATGTCAAGTCTTGTGTAGACACTAGCAAGGGATTCCATCACTGGCGACGACGTGCCCATTTCTCTCTTGGCAAGGTCATAGTGATATTTGAATGTTGGTTCCTTCTTAAAAAATGATGATCTTATCCCACAGTTCCTTGGTGGAGTCAATGCGGTGGGCTTGATTTTAGAGAGGTATGTTTAAAGGACTGTGAATCTTGTCATGAGACCCGGAGTTGAGTTGATGGGCAAAACGAGGCGTCAAGCTATAGGAATCTACGAGCATGTATCCTTTCTCGACCACATCCCGAAGTTTCTCGCTCATATTGCGAAGATAAGACTCCATAGAAGACTTCCAATACGAAAAGTGAGATCCATCAAACATAGGTGCATGACTCGATGGAGTCATATGCGGCATTTGAATGGAGGTTCGTGCCGGTCGCATTATAAACTCCCAACACTATTGATAGATGCCGTGAAAGAATCTTCGTGTTCAGCAAACATAAGTTGGACGTCCGCCTCCAAGTAATTTTAGGCATTCTCCTTGGAATGTCACCCATCTCACTCTTAAGACAGTAAAGCCCTTAAAAAGACTTGATTCTCTGATATCAATTGAAAGGATAGAGATATTATTCTAGGAGGGGGTGAATAGGTTTCTATAATACTTTCGTACTTCTCGCAACCTATATGATGAAATAAGGTACTTTAAACTCGATGACTATCACAAAGGTAAACACACAAGTGAAAGAGTTCAGATAAAAATATGGCATGAAGAGACGAGGATATAAACTGGTGTTCGCTTGCTTGAGAGGAAATTACATAGTCGTTGGAGAGGTCTGGGATACCATGAAGAACACCCAAATGGCTCGTAGGCTCACATTCTTCTTCTTGAGCCTCCCCCCGTGAAGTAGGAGATCCATCACTCATGGTAGGCCTTAAGGTGACCTCCAAATCATTACAAAAATTTCTCTGAGCAAATGTCACACCCCCGGAAGATTTCGGACGACACCTTTCGAACAAGATCAAAGGGAAAACTTGGCACGATGCTCAGACCAAAGGGAAATCTGATATGAATATTTTGAATGGATTGTAGAAATATCAATCCTTCGACTCTCCAAGATGGCCCCCTCCCTCCCCCTTTATGGTTATTATCCCCAACACTAGAACTAGGGAACTAAAATTGTAAATTCCCTTAGAGGACTAATTAGTTCCCTTTAATCATATTGTTATCAACCACCAAAATATGATTAGTTCCATTTATGTTCGCTCATTTCACATGAGTTCTATGAGTCCATCCAGATTTCAAGCTCAGGCGGGCATCCACTCAGAAGAAGGCAAACACACTCGACTTAAGAGGACTCCTCAAGACAAAGTTGCTGCCAAATCAAGGACTCATGGGCTAGTGACAAGTACATGGAGCACGGGGTACCACACAAAAGGACAAAGGCGGCCCAAGACATAAGGTAGACCAGACCAGCGACACGGAGTCTGTCTACGATACATGGTGGACCATCAACTTTGACAACAATATAACAAAGTACAAACCATGAAAAGTTTTGTACCCTGCTTGGACTGAACCTATAAGTCGACACGAGCACCTTGTAACCCGATCCCCGACGACCTACATAAGGCGGGGTAGGGAGCATCAGGAAGGCACACTTTTACACATACATCAAAACTGAGCATACGACATGGAAGAAATACAATCTCGCCGTAAACATGAGTAGGGTTTTTACCATCGTGTCTCGCGGGTTTGAACCTGCCTAAAAGTCTCTCATGTGCTAACCGAGCGAATCTTCGTGCATACGGCACCCTATATCGAGTGTTGTGAGTAAAAAACACGGACACTCTAGCTAGGCCTTCCCTTGGGGAGCCACCCGGATGCTCTCTGCTAGGGTGACTGAACCATGCAGGCTCCACTCGTGTCTAGGCGATCTCCCCCTTTTTAGTTTTCTTTGACATACCACTTTAAGTTGCGATTTCCCCTGATTTTTTTTGAAGGTTAGAGCACATCTCAAGGTTCTCAAATCGTGGATTGAGCAAGTACTTCGTGTGATTTCTCAAGAACAAAAATACTACCCCCTCCCCCCGCTCTAAAATGTAAGATGTTTACCAGTTTTTGCTCACACGTACTCCCTCCGATCCGTTTTACATGTCGTGAGAAAATAACTGGATACGTACAAACTCACGGTATAAGTTGCGACATCTATTTAGCATCAGAGGGAGTATTTAGACATGTTTTGTCTAGATACATGTGGGCCAAAACATGCTAAACTAGATGATGACCCGCGCGTTGCAGCGGGAATTTTTTATGTATGAAAGAAACATTGACCGAGAACGTTGAAGAGGCAGTACACCACACCACCGTTAAATATTTGTCTTTCATCGAGCCGTCAACATGGTAAAAAAGTAGGAATGTTGAACAAAAATCCATGCTAAATATTTAGTTTAATGAGTTGAATTTCTGTATCGATGAATCTAATGTCCTTTAGTCCCAATAGTTTGGAAATGGTTTATAAAAAACATGGAAGGGAAGAGAGGAACCATATGAGTGGCTTACTACATAAAGGTTTAAATGTCCAAGATCAACCCGGTTTCCACTTTGTTTTAGAAAGCATAAAAGAGATAGTGGGATGACAAAGCATATATAAAGAAGTCATCTCCAATGCATCTGTTTGGTATTTTGCTCCTTAACCTACATGACGTAAATATGAAGCTATCACGTCTTGATGAGATTTTTTTATATCTCCAAACAATGATATAATTTGAACATTTTGCATATATAAATAGTTTGTGTCAAAAGCATCTGAATATGGGGAAAACCATAAAGTGATTTTGTGCCTGACCAACTATGAAGCTACTACTTAATTCAAGCATACACAACTCCACAAATGTGTTGACATAGCATTGCAGTTCTCGACTCCTCCTTTTTCTGTATCAAATACAACCGAATGAAAATGCATGTAAGATTTAAGACTCAAGATCTTGAAAAATCAATCCTTTGTTGATCTTAACCTTAGTACGCACCAGGCAAAAATTGGATTTTCTGGCAGAGTTCACGGGGAGAGGAAGAGGCACTTTGTGAGCTGTGAGCATGAGGAGACTTAATGGACCAAAGGAAACTGAAGAATATGCATTACCAACATCAAAGCAGAACGGTAAAACTAAAGTAAAACCTGTTGTGCGAGCAATTAATAGTTGTAGCTCTCACGGAAAAGGAGTGGAAGATTAGGAAAGAATAGGAGATTGATTGCAGAGTAATGACCATTAAAGAGGATAATGGGAGGATGATAACTTTGAGCCTGCCGTGCCATACTGATCCGGAATAAAGGGTTGGTGCAATCAGCGACCAAACAGTCAAATAGTCTGAGGTGGGCATATAACTGCAACAGACGAAGGATGAAGTGTACCAATTAGATGGCTGCTGATGTGGATGCTCTGCATGTTTAGAGAAATAACCTTAGTGGTTGCTCCCATTTATATACTATAGATATCGTACATTTAGCAAACAGAGGGAGTAGATGCAAGTGATTGTAGTGGACTTTGTTTCTTCATGGCTCGTCCAATAAAAAATATGGTTCCCTCAAGAATTTGAACTTTGAGACACATCTTCGTCTCCTTGTCCCATTTGGTTATCTCGTTTCTTTTTCATTGTTCTCTGTGTTCGCTAACTATCTCGTGTTATTCTTATTAAAGAAAAGTATATAAATTTTTAATTGTCTATTCACTCACGCGTTAAGTGTTCCACAATTATATTTCATAATTAATTTATTCATAAACATTTTTTCATATTTTTAGGGAGACATTTATGTAATTATCCTACATGCTCTGCAATTATGTTTCTGCAGAAGCAAGTTAATAATAGCAAAGAGAACTTGCATGTGGCAAGATGGTTAGGAGGGTGCTTGTACCCCAGCCCCCCCCCCCCCCCCCCCCCCAGAGTTTAAACCCGAGATTTGACGGTGGTGTTTCTCATTTAGACGAAATATTCTTCAGTGGGAGGCGACGTTCCCATTAACTTCGTCAATCTCAACACCCGATCCGTCGGCTCAGTTTTTCGGATGTGCTCATAGGGGTAGGGTGTGCGTGCGTTGCGTTGTGTTGCGTTGTACTGTGTTTTGCAAAAAAAAAGGTTAATAATAGCAAACACAGCACACAGGCTATTGATCAGACGGCTACAGAGAAGAAGAGGATATCGGACGACTGAAAAGAGAATACGGCGGAACGGAGGGTCTCTCTCTAGTCTCCCCGGCGGCCAAGGCTCGCTGTTTCGTTTCCTCTTGCCGGGCGGCGAGCGGAAGGAAGGCGACGACAATGCAAAACCCTCACCCCTCCTACGCCCACCACCAGCTGCAGCAGCACCTCGCCTCCCTCCTCTCCGCCGCCGCCGGCGAGCCGCCGCACCCCTCCGACGACGCCTCCCGCGCCGCCGCCCTCTCCAGCCTCCGCCTCTCCCTCCTCCACCCACCCAACCGCCCGCTCCTCCCCTCCCTCGCGCCCTTCCTCGCCCCGCCCCTCTCCGTGCTCCTCGCCGACGATGCGTAAGCGCACCCCTCCTCTCCTCCTCCCCCCTCCCCCCCCCCCCCCCCCCCCCCCCCCCCCATCTCTAGGTAAACACGATTCGACTCACCTAAGTTCGTTCGTTCGCTCGTGGTTGCTGCGCAGGTCCTACGCGGTGCGCCGCGCGGCGGTGGCGGCCTACGCGGCGCTCAGCGCGGTGCTGTGCGCGCACGAGGCGCCCGGGGGCCTGCCGGACGGGTTCGTCGCCTGGGCGCTGCCGCTCCTGGGGGAGCCCGCCTCGTCCGCCCTCGTCGCCGAGGGGCTCAGGGAGCTCCTGGCCACGGGGGACGTGCCCGCGGTCGAGCGGTTCGTGCCACCGCTCCTAGCCGCCTGCCGTGACGTGCTCGAGGATGACCGGACGTCTCTCGCCGTGCTCAGGTGCCTGCTCGGCCTGCTCACGCTGCTCGCCGCCAAGTTCCCCCACTGCTTCCGGCCCCAATTCGTCGATATCGTGGACTTGCTCCTTGGCTGGTTGTTTGTCCCAGACCTAGCCGACACTGACTGCCGCACCATATTGGATAGTTTCTCGCAGTTCCAGTGGCACTGGCTCGGTAATCTGCAGTTCTCCCTTGGGTTGTTGCCCAAGTTCCTGGCTGATATGGAGGTGCTTGTGCATGATCCCAACCTTGCGGCCAGCCATAACTCTGGGCGGCTTCGTCCGCTCTTTGCTTGCTTCTCGACAGTATTGCAGATCATGGCGTCTGGTGTGGCAGAGAGAAGTAATCTGAGAGAACTCGTCGTAGGGCCACTTGAGGGTTTGGCTCCTCAGCTTTTGAGGTGCGCATCAGTGATAGCTTCCAGACTTGGCTGGTCTGAGAGGATGGAAGACGCGTCCAGATGTTTGGTCTTGCTCGCAGAGATTCTGCAGGAAAGGTTCGCTGAGTTCTATGCTATGTTTGTGGATGTGTTGGCCCAGAGTTTGGATAGTGCGTCATCACTGCAGTTGGCAGCAACACTTAAGACTAACCTGCAAGTGCTGTCGCTGCAAAATTTGGGGCTCCGTTCATCTGCTGTGGAGCATCTGCTTGACTTCAGCTCACTTTTATCTCGGATGCGCCTTCATCCAAACCATAATGTGGTCGCAAACTCAGCAGCCACTTACCTGTTTTGCCTGCAGCATGGATTGGAAGATGTGGCTGAGCAAGCAATTGCATCATTGATGAAAGAGTTGGAGCAATTGAAATTTCTGCTTGAGAATGTGCAAGTAAGCTACCATGATATCCAGAGTCGCTCCATAGATAATAATAACCCAGTAGGGTATTCAGAGCATCAGTTGCTTTCTTTAATGAAATTCGATCTGAAGATTCTACTGGCCACTATTTCTGCTAATTCTGAAAAGATTAACGGGAGAGTAACTAGGCTGACATCATTCATTTTAGAGAAGCTTGATCCATTTGGCACCCCGTTTCATAATTTCCTTGAGATGCAGTTTCAGATTTTCTCTACACTTCACAGACTGAGCAATGTGGAACTGTCAAGTAATATCGAAGCATCTGAAGCATTGAACAGAGGCTCTGGTGATTTAGACAGTCAAACTCAGATTATTACTGAATCAAAGAAGTCATTTCGTGACTGTAAAATGAAGTTCATGCATAAATATGGAAAACACATAGTTCAGGGCCTTAGTGCATCATCATCTATGACACTGAAATTAGACGCTTTAGATTGGATAGATTCTTTTGCAAAACTAGTTCTTGCCACGGAGAGGGACCTTAATAAGGCCAGTCTCTCCTATGAGTCTGGGGATGCTACCCTTGCGGATACGATCCTTTTCACTATATTGGATTGCGCATATGATAGGGAGACTAAAGTTAGATGCCATGTTGCATTATCCTTGGAAGCACTCTTTCTGGGTAGGCTCATCAATCCGATGAGCTTCTCAGTTGTCACTCAGGTTCTTCTTGACAAGCTCAGTGATCCAGATAATGTTGTAAAGAATGGATTTCTGAGGTTATACTCAATGGCTTTGCCTATTACAACATACACATTTGGCTTGCTTGAGAATGGATATAGTTATCAAAATTGCGTAGATATTTCGAACATTAGCAAGCACTGCATGAGTTTGAGGCATGTGCTTGCTGTGAAGCAACAGCCTAGGAAACTCCATTGGCAGCAGCTTGTTTCTATTCTGAGTTACCTTTCTCTCAGATTGAAGTTGCCTCTTTCTTCTTGGGTACAACGTCTGGTCTTCAGTTACCGTGGCAAGAAAGATATGTTTTCTGGTCAAGTCGATGTCTCTGGAGATACTGATTGGATTGAATTATTCAAAGGCCCTGATGTGGACGGAACTATTATCGATAGAATATATTCAGTGAACAATCTTGCTGCAGTTTGGTGGGGCATCCATGAAGCTGCTCGGCACTGCATAAACCTTAGGCTTCGAACTCATCTCGGTGGTCCCACACAGACATTTGCTGCTTTAGAGCGCATGCTTTTGGATGTGCCAAATTTATTGGCACTGGAGGCTAATGAAGGTGAAGGCAGGTATATAGGACCATCTGACATGTGTCTTTTACCTATGCGCCTGCTATTGGATTTTGTTGAGGCACTAAAGAAATATGTTTATAATGCATATGAAGGTTCCTTTGTTCTACCAGCCCCTCCAAAAGCAAGTTCCTTGTTCTTCCGAGCAAACAAACGAGTCTGTGAAGAGTGGTTTTCTCGAATTTGTGATCCAATGCTAAATGCAGGACTCTCTTTGCAGTGCAGCGATGCAGTTATTCACTACTGTTCATCACGTTTACTAGATCTCAGGAACTTGGCTGCATCATCCCTCAAGGACAGCAGTCGCATGAGAGGAGCTACAGAAAGTCATCATGCTTATAGAGCAAGGTTAGAAATAGATATGCTGCAGGTCTTGCGACATGCTTCTCTGGCATTGTGCAGGTGTCATGAAACAGATGCTTTAGTTGGACTCCAGAAGTGGGCTGTGTCAACATTCTACACATACTTTGAGCAAGAAAAGCAACTAATACATGGTTTATCTGATACCCACAAGCACTTTTCCTGGATGTCAGGACTCATCTATCAATCCCAGGGGCAGTATGAAAAGGCTGCTGCACATTATTCCCATCTGTTGCAGTCTGAGGAAGTTCTTACCTCCATGGAGTCTGATGTTATCCAGTACATCATAGCACGTGTTATTGAGTGTTACACAGCCCTGTCCGACTGGAAATGCTTGGAGGGCTGGCTTGCAGAGTTACAAGAACTCCGTGCTGTACATGCTGGCAAACCTTATTCAGGTGCTTTAACAAGTGCTGGCAATGAGCTTAATGCTATTCATGCAATGGCATGCTTTGATGAGGGGGACTTCCATTCAGCTTGGAGTTATCTTGATTTGACTCCTAAAAGCAGCAGTGAGCTCACCCTTGATCCCAAGGTTGCACTTGAGAGAAGTGAATTAATGCTCCTGCGTGCAATGCTTCAGTCTGACAGCAAGTCTGACAGGGCAAGAGAGGAGCTTGGGAAGGCTAAATTGATATTGGATGAAGCACTCTCTGTGGCTCCTCTTAACGGATTGACTGATGCTGCAGCATGTGCTGGTCAGCTTCATTGCATCTTTGCATATGAAGAAGCCACTGGATTGACCTGCCAAAATGGACCTAATCAACCACCAGCGCTCATGGATTACTTACTGAGACTATTGCAGGATCCTATCGACAGGATTCATCAAGATTGCAGCATGTGGCTGAAGGTATTTAAAGTGTATCGTACTGCACATTCATCTTCCTTACCCACACTTCTTCTATGTCGCAAGCTTGCTAGTCTTGCTAGAAAGCAGAGCAACTTTATGTTGGCTAACCGCTTAAACCAGTACCTCATAAACCATCCTCTTGATTCATCTGATGAGACAGACAAGGAACTTCTTACCTTGAACATTAAATATGAAAGTGCCTTGCTGAAGCACTGCGAAGGAAACATTGAGGAGGCTTTAACTGATCTGTGGTCACTGGTTCGTCCTGATGTCCTTTCTACAATTAGTGATTCATCTGTCATTGGCAAACCACTGATTGCTAAGGCTTGTTTGAAATTCTCGACCTGGATGGAGCAAGAGACTTCAACTTCTGCTCTGAATATGATCCTTCCAAAGGTGGTCAAAGATTTTAGTGATTTTACTGGCTTTCAGAATGGGGCAGAGAAACTTCTGTCTGGTGATAGTGGATCAGTTTCTACTGCGAACTGTGATGTGCTTGCCCAAGAAATCATAGGCAGCGCTCAAAAGATATCCTGTCAACTTTGTCCAAGCATGGGCAAGGCATGGCATTCTTATGCATCCTGGTGCTTTACACATGCCAATCACTCACTGTCTGGAATTGATTCAAATGTGCAGAACAATGTGTCCTCCATTCTCCAATCTGAACTTTCTCCGGATAGATTTCACTTGACAGATAATGAGAAGTCTCAGGTGGAGCAGACAATAAGAAGTTTCTATGTTGATAAATCTTCTAATTACACAGATCATGATTCTCCAGCGACAAAAGGATGCAGTTACAGTTCTGAGCAGGAGTACTCCATGGCCACACTAATTGAACATGCAACTCATGTGATAGAAACTGCAGCTGGAGCACCAGGTTTTGAGGCCAGTGATGGTGAAGGAGCCTGTGCACTGCTATCATCAGAACTAACAGTTCTCGTCTGTAAGTACGATTCTGCAAAGGGCAATGCCATGCCTTTGATTAGTAATCTCATTGAAATTTGGTGGTCTTTAAGGCAAAGGAGGGTATCACTCTTTGGACATGCTGCAAATGCTTATTTTCAGTACCTTTCTCGTTCATCAACTGAGCTTCAACCTTCATATCACCGTGATGCTTTGAAAGGGAAAACTAGGGGCTATACTCTGAGAGCATTGTTGTATCTCCTCCACATAATTTTGAACTATGGGGTGGAGCTAAAACAAACACTTGAAAGTGGGCTTTCAACAGTTCCTTTATTACCATGGCAGGTAAATCATGGTAGGGTAATCTGTTCTGTAATTATAATCTGATTACATATAATTATATGTTTGGATCTGTGCAGGAAATTATACCACAACTTTTTGCTCGCTTGAGTTCCCACCCAGAGAAGATAGTAAGGAAACAGTTGGAGAGCATACTGGTGAAGCTAGGGAAACTTTCTCCTCATTCTATCATATATCCTACATTAGTTGATATCAATGCTTGTGAAGGAGAACCGTCAGAGGAGCTTCAGCGAATATTGAACTTTCTGGTATGTTTGGTTGATTCTTATGCTATGGCCACCTGCTTTAGGCTATGAATGATATGCATCTGACTTTATATTTGTGAACACTTCCTGTTTTTCTTTCATAGGTTAAGCTATACCCCAAATTAATTAAGGATGTTAAGCTTGCAATTGACGAGCTAGGAATGATTACTGTTCTGTGGGAGGAACAATGGCTGAGTACCTTACAAGATCTCCATTCAGGTAAGCATTCCCTCCACTCCTGCAGTTCTGTGAAATCAGCTGCCGGAGGCAGGCTTTTGTGGAAAATGGATACACCTAAACAGGAATTGGCCTATGCTCCAGTTGACATTGTTGTGCTCACTACATGATCTAGTTAGATAAAGGGACCCTTACTGAACCAAGTAAAATATCTCTTCTATGCCGTAAGAAAGGTGTTGCTTAGTTAATATAAGAAGCAAAACACAATTTCCTTACAAAGCACCGTAATTTCAAACACACCCTAAGAGCTCACTTGTTAATAACTTTTTTTACTCTGCTTTATGGAAGTGTTCCTTTAGAGTTAATTATGAAATCCTCTGGTTAATAGGTTGCAATACAAATGCTGAAAATATTGTTGCGTATGATCTTTAGGATGGTGCCTCCCTAGAATTTTTAAAACAAAACAAGATAATATTGTTGCATATGATCTCTAGGATGGTGCCTCCCTAGAATTTAAAAGAAAACGAGATCCATGGGCAGTAGCACCCAGAACATTTTTTTTATATATAAGCAGCCCACCCTGGCGAGGCACTAGAAATCCGCGCCCGACGGGAGTTGAACCCTGAGCGCAGGGTGCGCCACTGCGACCCTTGCCGCTAGGCTACTGCATCGTTCTCTCCCTAGAACTTTAAAGAGATCCTTTAGCTTACTAAGTTTCAATACTGTATGAATACATGCTTGCATGGGAAATGGAAATTTCCTCGTCAGTTGCAATATTTCTGGAAGTTATGTTGGAGGGATATTGTCTAGTGTCCAATGTTATCTATCTGTACAATGATTATTGTTTGGTATATAGTTCTTTAGTTCTTGGTTCTTGTCTGGTATATGGTGTTCTTTGTACAAACATACACCTATGAACTTTAGGACATTATAACCAATAATTATATATTTATATCAAATATACTTTGAATGCCAGTTTGTGAGTTATTGATGGCAGACATTTTTTATGTTGCAAATGTAGATGTTTTAAGGAGAATCAATGTACTTAAAGAGGAAGCTGCAAGGGTTGCTGCAAATTCTACACTGACTTCAGCTGAAAAGAACAAGATCAATGCTGCAAAGTATTCTGCTATTATGACTCCAATTGTTGTAGCCTTGGAGCGTCGTCTAGCGTCTACATCTCGTGAGCCAAAAACACCTCATGAGATGTGGTTCCATAAGGAATATAATGGTCAGCTGGGATCTGCAATCACGATCCTTAAGGTGCCCCCTGGATCTCCAGCAGTATTAGGAGAGATTTGGCGGCCTTTTGATACGATTGCAGCTTCCTTAGCCACTCATCAAAGAAAGTCACATATATTGTTAAGTGAAATTGCTCCACAGCTAGCAGCTTTGTCAACCTCTGACATTCCAATGCCTGGTTTTGAGAAGCAGATACTTGATTCCCCAGAATCTCTTTTTGCTGGAGATCATGGCACAGTTACAGTATCTTCTTTCTGCAAAGAAGTAACCATACTTTCTACAAAGACAAGACCTAAGAAGCTCGTCTTGCAAGGATCAGATGGAGAGAAGTATATTTATCTTCTCAAGGGACGGGAGGACTTACGTCTTGATTCTCGGATCATGCAGCTGCTGGAGGCGATAAATAGCTTCTTGTATTCATCTTCTGACACTCGAAGTCGAAATATTGCAATAAGATTTTATTCTGTTACACCAATTAGTGGACGAGCTGGGCTAATCCAGTGGGTAGAAAACGTAAGCAGCATATACAATGTGTACAAGTCATGGCAAAAACGTTCTCAGGTGGCGCAGGCACAGCTTTCTTCAGTTAACACCGGTAATCTACACAACTCAGTACCTCATGTTCCCCGTCCAAGTGATATGTTCTATGGAAAAATAATACCAGCACTGAAAGAAAAAGGGATCAAAAGAGTAATCTCACGAAGAGACTGGCCACTAGACGTTAAGAGAAAGGTACTGTTGGAGCTTATGAAGGAGACTCCAAAGCAGATTCTGTGGCAAGAAATGTGGTGTTCAAGTGAGGGGTTCAAAAACTTTAACTCCAAAGTAAAGAGGTATGGCGCATGTCAATTATTCATTGATCACTCTGTTTAGTTTCACCACGTGCCCTTTGTTTCCACTGCCAGGTAAGATAGAAGTACGATCTCGAAGCACTTCGCCCTACTTAACTTTGTTTGAACATTTTTGTTGGTTGTCATTCTTTTCAAGAATAAATATGCAATTTTTAAAATTTCATGGAAAATTCCAGTAAATCAAGCCCATGTTAAATATAGAGGGCATATTTGAAACTGAAAATTCTGTTTCGGTTAGTCGTTGCTCTTAATCTCTAATGACCCCCTCCTCGCAAAAAATTGAAGAAGAGAAATTCACTACTCTTTTCCAGAGAGAGAACCGAGAAAAAGTTTTGCTCAGTTAAATGGTTGCAGAAGTCCCTAATACTTTGGGATATGGGGAGGCTGAGAAAGCTTTTCAGGACGCTACCGTCGACAAGCTGTGCATGCCATATAGTTTCCATTATGCAGCATTTTCATGTTAATTAGGGACTTCTAGATTTGAATTCTGGTAAGACGGCATGTTTTGCTGTAAGTAGTGATTCGTGAATTACTTGCCATCGAATTTGTTCATCATCTTCTTCAATACAGACATAAATGGTAACTGAAATGCTAGGAATTCAAGAGTGCATTGAGGCTATTTTATCAACTAGTTCATTCATCTGGGTATCCTAATTTTGGAAATAGAGTGCTATGCTATATCTTTTAAGAGTAATAACTAAGATTTATTTTGTCTATTATTATTATTGATAAATTTGCCATTGACTGAGTCTCAGCTAGCAATCACTTTCCTGTTGCAGATTCTCTAGCAGTCTAGCAGCCATGAGCATGGTTGGCCATATTCTGGGCCTTGGGGATAGACATTTAGATAATATCCTTATGGACTTCAGCAATGGTGATGTGGTTCACATAGATTACAACATATGCTTTGATAAAGGGAAAAGGTTGAAGATTCCAGAAATTGTTCCGTTCCGTCTTACTCAAACTATGGAATCAGCTTTGGGATTGTCTGGAGTTGAAGGCGTCTTTAGAGTTACTTGTGAGGCAGTTATGGGCGCCCTCTTGAAGAACAAAGATATCATCTTAATGTTAATGGAAGTATTTGTTTGGGACCCATTGATAGAGTGGACACGTGGAAATATGCAAGATGAAGCTGGAATAGCCGGTGAAGAGAAGAAAGGAATGGAATTAGCAGTTAGTTTAAGCTTGTTCTCTTCTAGGATTCAAGAAAGTCGTGTTCCTTTGCAGGTAATTGTCTCTTGGAGTTGGAAATTTTCTTTTGCATTTTGGTATTAATATATTCCAGTATCAATTGGGATGTACTATTTCAAGAGTGAGGCGTTAGGCATATTTGCAGTTCTAGCATCTCCTAAATTTATGAGTTTTGATTTATTTTCTATTATAGAATTTGTTCCCAGTCTAATTTGAACTCTTTGTGATGTTCAGGAGCATCAGGATCTTTTTGTGACTAACTTGCCAGCTACACTATCTGTTCTGAAGGTATTCTTTTTTTAACTTGTAACCACAAAGTGCAAGTATCTCAATAATACATTTGAATCAACTGATTCTAGTTTTATTCCCACTATGTGCAGAAATTCTTGGATTCTCTAGATCAGTATGAGGTTATGTCTGCTATGTTCTATCATGCTGAGAAAGAGCGGTCCAGTGCTTTACACAAGGAAACATCAGCGAAGTCAATCCTCGCTGAAGCTACTTCAGTTGCTGAAAAATCTCGCACTTCTTTTGAGCTTCATGCTCACGAATTAGCAGAAGCAAAAACTGCAGCGGTTGATGAAGCAAATACACTTGCAATATGGGTGGAAAAACATGGAAGGGTTCTTGAGGCTATTAGGGACAATTCAGTTACAGGGGCAGAGCTATTAATGCAACTAAACAGCAAGGACGAGGCCTTAAGCCTTATTTCAGCTGTCCTTGTATCAGGGGTTCCCCTTACGGTTGTACCAGAGCCAACTAGAGAACACTGCTATGAGTTGGACAGGGAGGTTTCTGAACTAATCACTGAGTTGCATGCTGGGCAGTCCTCTGCTTTAGAGGCACTTGTTGAATATGCTTTAGTCTTGCAGCAAGTTCTTCCAGTTAACTACATCACGACTAGTCCAATTACTGGTTGGGCACAAGTTTTGCAGCTATCTGTAACCAGTACATCACAAGATATGCTTTCTCTTGCCAAAAGGCAGGCTGCAGAAGTCATTGCTAAGGTTCAGGGCGAAGATAGTAATCTAGTGCAGCAAAGATACCGGGATCTCTTAAATCAGATGGAAAGTTATGTTGCATGTGTGGAAAGAATTACGAGGGAATGTTCTGAATTGATGAATTCTATTGGATTGAACAATGAAGCACAGTCTAAAGATCGGATCCTTTCTGCATTCATGAACTTTGTTCAATTGCCATCACAAAAGAATGATGAGGAGAACATTCCTTTCTCGCAAGCAAATAATTTGAAGGTCAAATCTCCAGCCCGGGAGGATGTACAAGAGAAAACAAGTAAGGTTCTATCTATTCTTGGAAACGCTGTGGGCAAGTTATATAGCGAGGTTAGAGCCAGATTGTCTGAACTCTCAACTAAAGCTGTTGGGTTATCTAAGTTTAGGATAGATGATGCTGATCTTCAAGCTGATGCTGGAATGAGTTTGCAATTGTTTGATCAGCAGATAGAAAAATGTGCATTAATTTCTGGATTTGTAAATGAAGTGCATGAAGTGATAGGGATAAAATTAGCTGAAATGAACACTGATTACACAAGGCATCGACCTGGGCAATGGGCCTATACTTTTCAGGCCATTTTGCACTCAAGTACCAACATGATTGAGCAAATGACCGAAGTTCTTCTTCCAGAAATTATTAGATCATTTATCTCATACAATTCAGAAGTAATGGAAGCCTTTGGTTCAATTTCTCGGATACGTGGTTCTGTCGATACAGCTCTAGAGAAGTTAGCTGAGGTAGAACTTGAGAGAGCATCACTGACTGAATTTGAACAGAGCTACTTAATAAAAGTTGGCCGAATCACTGAGCAGCAAACAGCTCTTCAAGAAGCGGCCATGAGGGGTAGAGACCATCTATCTTGGGAAGAAGCAGAGGAACTAGCTTCGCAGGAGGAGGCCTGTAGAGCACAACTGGAACAACTTGAGAAAACTTGGAGCCAGAAAGATATGAGAATTTCATCACTTATGAAAGTAGAAGCCAATGTCATGAATTCATTACTTTCTTCTGAACAATACTTCTCATCTTTGGTGAATGTTGATCAGGAGAGTGAATTTCATTTGAGAAGCAAGGCTCTGCTTTCAATCTTGATAAAGCCCTTTGCTGACCTGGAATCACTTGATCATATGCTATCATCACGCGGCGCCTTTCCTTTTCACATGAGTGGATCAGTTTCTAATCTAAGAGATGTTTTGGCTACCAGGTCTTCATTATCTGATGTTATGTGGCCTTTATCTGGCTTGTTGAAGGAGCATGCTTTTTTTGTTTGGAAACTTGGTTTGTTCGATTCAGTTCTTGACTTGTGCATGCATGAGATTTCATCTTCTGTTGAGCACAGTTGTACAACCAACCAGCTTTACACTACTCTTAAGAAGAAGCTTGCGATCCATGTGGAAAAACAAGTTGGTCAATATATTCTTAGAAGGGTCGCTCCTGCACTCATCCTACATTTAGACAAAGAAATTTGTGAATTGCTGCAGTCGAGTCAAGGAAGAAGAGAATCAGGTCCTACTCCAGCTGTAGGAAGGGTTGCATCAATGCTTGAGGAGTACTGTAATGCTCATGAGACAGCCAGAGCTGCCCGGACAGCAGTTTCCCTAATGCAAAGGCAATTAAATGACCTCACAGAGGCTTTACGCAAAATAGTTTTGGAAATAGTTCAGGTCGAATGGCTGCATGATCTTTCATCACCTCATGCACAGAAGGCCAAGATTTTCTCACAAAATATTCTTAGTGATGATAAGCTCATGTCCATGCTTTTAAATCTGAGCAGAAGGAATTTGTTAGATAAGATCCAGTCTTCCGTGTCATTGATAACAAGATCAACAGAGTGTCTGCAGGTTTGTGAAAGCACTTCTTTTTCAGCTGAAGGACAACTTGAGAGAGCGATGGGATGGGCCTGTGCTGGTCCAAATACTTCAGGAGCAGGCGGTTCAACCACAAAGGGTTCAGGAATCCCCCCTGAATTTCATGATCACCTGCTGAAAAGGAGGAAATTGCTTGGGGACGTTCAAGAACAGGCATCTGACCTTGTTAAGTCCTGCACATGCGTTTTGGAGTTTGAAGCATCTAGAGATGGACTCTACTTTGTGTCTGAGGATAAATCTTCTGGACAATCTACTGATAAGGGCAGGTCATGGCAGCAATCTTTCCTGAATCTCCTGACACGTTTAGATGCAGCATACCATTCATTTACATGTAAGTTGATTACTTTCCTTTTGTACTTTTGTTTCTTAGACATTTGTGCTCGGATACTCTGGAGTGCACAAGGGATTTCCAACATCCTGTGGGTAATTTTTGTCATGAAAACTGCACTGAAAATTCATGAAGGCCCCGAAACTTGTTCCTGGCCTGTAAAAAGTGATTTCCTTTGCCATATATTTGCGCTGGTGTGCTTTTTCTTCTACTCACAAGAAACAGCCATACATGCTGATTAGGGGTGCAAGCGGCATGCTGCAACTGCTTGTTTCCTGCTTTTGATTAGCCAACTCAAGCTTAATGGCCTCAGCATGCAGCATACACCATTAAAATAACACATATGTAGATGTTATGTGGCTTCACCGATGTTCTAGGCCTAGACAGCGCTAGCCAGTTCCAGTTGTGGGATGGAATCCCTGCTACCTTTCAGTTAGGAATTGTATGATTTAAATTAGGAAGTCGATTAGAGCTAGATATTCCTTAGAGGTTATATATTGGGTTTGTTACCTAGTTCGGATTGTTAGGCTTCATTCATTTATGTAAGGAGGACCCCTAAGATGAACTACAATTTGTTCCCCGTCTCCTTCGTCCTCCCAACCTGCCAGCCCCTAATCTAACCCTCTTTCCAATCAACGGTGCCGCCTGTACATATTCCTCACGGTATTTACTCGTCATGGGCTCACCAACGCCTAGTCAGAGTTTAGAAATACTGCATAAATCTGACCTGATAGTTCCTCCTGCTTGATATGAGTTTCTTGACTCTCTTCTTTTTAATTATTTTTTCCTTTTGTTCTTTGCTGCAAGCAGGTGCAGAACAAGAGTGGAAACTTGGCAAGCTTAACATGGAAACTGCTGGAAAAGGCTTGTATTCAGCAACCAATCAACTTTCTGCAGTCTCTGTCAAGGCGAAATCTTCTTTAGGTCTGTCCTCCTATGTAGCCTGAAATATTGGTTGCCTTTTATCATCCAATCTCGAAATTTGTAAATATATTTTCTTTTACCCTTGTGGAATAATGGCATGTATATCTTTTACCAGTTAATCTGCAGGATACTCTTGTAGACATGTATGAACGTGCTTGTGAAGTCAGCTTATCATTATCTGGATTCAAACATATTTCCCAGGACCGCACTGCCTTGACTGCTGAATGTGGCTCCTTGCTCGAGGAGGTACATGATTTAATCCTATTTTTATTGAATCTCTACTTTGGCTGATGGGGTTACTAGTTGTGAATTCGGTTGTATGCTTGCTTTTCAAGTTTAAATGGTCAGGAACTCGTAGTAGATTTAGTCCTTAATTGAGGAACCAATATTATTCAGCTTCATACCTGTACTGCGTGGTGATAAAAAAGAACTCTTCAGTTTTAAATCTGAGCATTTACATGTCTCATCTATGGTATGCATATTTCTGTGCAGCTATGTCCCTTTTATAGTTTTCTTGGTGATCAGTCCGAAAGTTTGCTCTTGATTTCCTGGCAAATTATTTGCAGGTCTTGGCTATAGCAGAGGGGTTGCATGATGTCCACACTTTGGGAAAGGAAGTTGCTGTGTTACACAGTTCCCTGATGACCAATATTTCCAAGGTTTGTCATGAATTGTGTCTATTGAATTTCCTTACCCCAAGATCAATATAAATACTCCTCGCTATTACAAAGAAGGATGTATGAATACGTGGCACGATTAGCATAATTGGTAGAATATGATTTCCTTTTTTTCGCTAACAGAAAAGCTTTGTTTGATGCTTGGCAGGCAAATACAATCTTACTTCCACTTGAAGCTTTGTTATCTGCTGATGTAGCTGTTATGTCTGAAGCAATGTCAAAGGAAAGAGAGAAGAATAATACCAGTATGCCTCTTATTCACGGAAAGGCACTGTACCAATCTTACTTCACTAGAGTGAGGGAAGCTTGCAAAAATTTAGAGCCTTTGGTGCCCCTATTTACTGAATACGTGACGGAACTGCATTCCATGGTGATTAAGCTTGGACGCCTTTCAAGTCTTCATGCAGGGAATCTTCACAAGGTACTTAGCTAAAGCATGTACATGTACATGCGCTTTTACTTTTAACGCTTCACCTGAATTTTACATGTCTCTAGGTACATGTATTTCACTCAGCTTTTCTCTTATTCACAGGCTTTAGAAGTTCTTGAAGAAAGTGAAACTGTGAGATCGCAGGATATGCCCTCTGCACGTCCAGATATTTTGGAAAGTGATTCATCAATTGAGAAGGATAAAAGCTCTTCTGGAAGCAGGGAAGGTGCCTCTCAGGAACTAGTTATGGACACTGATGGTTCTCTACAAGATGAATGCTGGATTTCTCCGCCAGAGCACTCATATACTAGCAGTTCGGGATGTACAACAGGGTTGACCCAGCTTACTTCTGAGAAATTGGAGCAAATAGATGCCCTTTTGGACAGCAGGCCTGGAATAGAAGGTCCTGGCGCTAATAGTCAGGAAACAAGAGACAGTAGAACTGATTCAGAATCCGACTCAAGTAACAATAAGCAGACAATACTAAACAACGTAACATTGACACAAGCTAGCAATATTCATGAGGCGGAAACCTCTTTGGCAGAGGGAAGAATTGAAACTGAGGATAACATTGGAGCCTTCAAACAGGTTAGAGGACATGAATGTGACAGCACGGATAATAAATCCTATTCAGATACTCGAACGAACAGAGGTAAGATGTTGTCATCGGCATAGATATAGTTCATTATCTTCTATTTGACATCAACTAGGTTGCCCTTGAACATCTTATTAGCAGTTTATATCATGCCCAACGCTCCTTAACATTTGGTAGAGCATTGAATTTTGATTAAGTTGTAGATGCTAGCCCAACGCTCCTTAACATTTGGTAGAGCATTGAATTTTGATTAAGGAGCATTGAATATTGATATAGTTCATTATCTTCTATTTAACATCAACTAGGTTGCCCTTGAACATCTTATTAGCAGTTTATATCATGCCCAACGCTCCTTAACATTTGGTAGAGCATTGAATTTTGATTAAGTTGTAGATGCTCTGTCAGCAACTTTTAACACTGCAGACTTTTTCTGTTTTCTCCACAGAAAGAAGTAACAATTGTACGTGTATATAATGCAGAAAGTTTACAACACAACTTTAACTTCCTCAACCATCCGGGTCTAATACTTGGCCTTACCTTTTATTTGCACAAGAATACTAATGCAAGAAATGGATTAATTTAACATTTTCAAATTGCACGATTGCTACATGAAATTCAATATTATTGATCATGATAAACCTTTCTACTTTCGTAGTATTGTCTGTCTCAGATTTTTCATGAAATATAGGGCTTTGAGGATTGTGAAGCTGAGACAGATTTGTAGCTAATGTTTCTGCTCTGTAGGTAAAAATCCTTTTGCTCTGTCTATCATGAAGCAAGTGGAGCATAAGTTACATGGACGGGATATAGATGGTACAAGGTGAGAAATAACAGGAAGCAGTTTTGGTAGTCATCCAGATCTATTGTTTTCGTTCTCCAGTTTTATTAATCTCATTCTCTCATGATTCTTTTTAGGTCCTTGAAAATTTCAGAGCAAGTAGACCATCTTCTTAAGCAGGCAACAAGCATCGACAATTTGTGTAATATGTATGAAGGATGGACACCTTGGATATGATCAAATCAATGATACACTTTCATCAATGTACCGCTATCCAGGTACTAGCTGAATATTCTTCCGAAGCCCTGTACTAAGTAACTCATTTTGTTCATCTGTATGGTTTTTAGAATGCAAGGTCTTCCTACAGGTGAGTATAGATGTTCAAAGCTAAGAATTGTGTCCATTCTGCACTGTCCGTTTAGTGACCTCGAAATGGCAAGGGACTGTTTAAACAGTGCCAATTTCTGATGAAATCCGTTTGGAGACCTTGAGACATAAAGGGGCTGTTCAAACAGTGAGAAATCTGATGAAACTAATTTGATGGCCTTCTTTCTATTAACCCTGGACCAGTCAGTGCCTAATAAATGTGTTTGCTAGTGAAAATAGCCTTATTTAAAAGGAAAATGCCAGCGTATTAGCCAATTCAACAATATTCATTTACCCAAAAATTTACAAACCCTAAATTACACTACAGGTTCCTATCATTTGTAATACTGTGTCACTTACGCCTGGAAACTTGCTCATTTGGATCATTCCAGCTTTCGCTGGGTCTTAAGGACTGACATGGTGGTCGAACAAACGTTTACTATCTTATTAATTCCAATAAGGGGACACCAATAGGGTCTTATTTATTCCAATGAGGGGACAGCAACAAGGGTTCCAATAACTTTTGAGGATGATGTAAAAGATTTACATAGTATTTTGTTGTCAGAAAACAGAATGAGTGGTTAGATTCAAAACCAGAAAGAACTATTTCCGCAGTTTTTCTCATCATTTTAACGATGAAATTGAGGCCTCAACGGATCTGATGTTTTTTTCCCCGTTTTGCCTAGACAGTGTCCTTTCCTTTGTGTTGATTTATCTGATTCTGTTTTAGTGTAGTGTCAATCTGAACATATCTTTTGGTCCCTCAACTATTGCCTGACTTCAATTTTAAGACTGAAGCTTTTACAAGTGATTTACCCAAATTTCCTTTCGTGCTCATTTATCAATCTTGACCTGTGGTTTATTTAGATTAGCTCTCAAATTCAAGTGATTTTCCCATACATGTTTGCCTTTTTCAGAGTTCGGGCAGAAGACAATCCATAGCAAAAGCAGGATTAGCGTAGCATGCCAAGCAACTGTATGGTTGATATGCATGTCCGTGGACCAAGTTAAAAGAGGTTTGGCTGCGCCTAGTATTTTTCTTGCTAGACCGTGCTCAACTGTTTAAACATTTAATATAACAGGTGTTTGAATTTGATCCAGCTTGCAGGTGTCATTTTGTAATCCAGAGAGGCTCCAACTTCTCCGCAGCCAACTGTATGGACAGCTATGGATGGCTCAAAGCAAATACGGAATTTGCATGGACACCGCAGCATGCTCTACCACTGGATTCAGAACTGGGAGAGCTGCAATGCCCAGCGGTTGAGCATGAAGAACTCGTGCAAGCACGTCTTAAGGGCACAGCTGTGCGCAGCGCCTGCAACAACAAATTTATTTTGTCCAAGTAAAATGTACATAGTACTTCTCCCTTTACATGTGATATTTTAGAAGCTCTTTTCCATGAGCCAAGTAGTAGCATCTTGGGAAGCCTAGGCGTGACTCCCCATGGACTTGGTGTAAATAGAATACTGATCGGAGTAAAATGTGAGTGTAAAAATACTCCACGTACAAGTAATGGGAATGTACCGCTTATCTCTCAAATGAAATCCTTGGCAGTAACTCATGTCCACTCTTGTTGCTTTCTGTTTTTTTGTTCTTTGTCCAGCTGCAGATTAACTGGAAATCTCCAAGTATATAGTCTTGGAATGTGACACGTTACTGGTGTCTTCGTGACAGAGGGAAAAAAAATCTTCTGCTTATCATCAACAATTAATTCCTCTTCTTTTATCGTTATTATTTGAGATAGAGAGTGATCGCTTTATCTACATCCGAGTAGGAGCTCTTGGCTTGTGGTCATGGGAAAGATAGGGCTCGGGTGGCCTGTATGCACGGTAGGCAATGCAGCAGTACCCTGGCCTTGTCATCTCCATTTTTTTTCTGGCATGCTGTTATTTCAAGCAGGTAATTTGTTCATGCTTTTTATGGCAGAACGGGTGCCCAGTACATGTCTGGTTTATATGTGTGAATTATTTTGATGGTAAGTAAATACATTTCCATGAGAGTGAAAATCAGTGGTAGTGGACATATTTCTGCATTTTCTTGTTTCTCTTCTGTTTTGAAGAAATAGAGTGTCGCTTTCCTTTTGTTAGGTGATGGATGACAAAGTGCTGGGATGCACATATGTAAGTTGAGCGGTCCGAGCTGCGATTTGGTGTCCTCCCTGCTGATTAGTGGTAGTTAACAACGCCCCTTTTATAATTAAAACCTCTGGGCACAAGATCTTGTTTGGTTCGATACAATTTTCCCGGTGAAGAATCTTGTCTGCTTTGGTTGGTGGCGATGGGGAAAGCTTAAGAATACTTTAGGTAACTTACAACCTCATTAGTCATGAACTGGAGTGAAATTGAGGGACTTCTGACTGATGGGACCGGCACCCGCATAGAACCAGCATCTGATTGCTTCAGATACGAATCTAGGGCTACCTGGATTGGGAGTCCCAATGGTAACCAGAAATTTCAGTGCATCCTAGTGCTTCAACAAAGGAGGAACCAGGAAAATTCCTATAAGCGCAGATATATGGGCGTCATGTCAGTGGCAGATACTACCATCCAAAACAAAAAACAACTAAAACTAAGCTTCTCGTTTACCTTTTCGAAATCCAAGGAAAATAATATTAGGAAAAATGGAAAATAGATAAACTGAAACTGCAATTTTACATGGGAGATATGGGGTTGGTGACGGCGACGCGTCTGGTGGATGCTGATCACTCAGCCACTGGTGGATGCATCTGCCTCCTCCGGTTAAAATAAGAGACTCCATGCGATCCACTACCTCCCAAACCCGAGACCCCAACCCCTACCCGAGAGGAGGAGGAGCAGGAGGCGAGGCCGCCCACCACCACCACCCACCATGGCCATGGCGACGGCGCTCCGCAAGCTCTCCTCCAGCGCCCTCCGCGGCCAGCCTCCTTCCCGCTTCATGCCGCTCTACTCCATGGTGCGCCGCCCGCCCGCCAGCCGCTCTTTCTGTTTTTTTTCTTTGTTCGTCTGAATTCCTTCTCTGCTCCTCCGGCGGCCCGGTGTTCATCCATTTCCTTTGTTTGATTTTCGCAGGCGTCCCTGCCGGCGACGGAGGAGAGATCCGGAGTCACCGTACGTTCTCCCCATTCCCGCGTTCATATGTGTCCTCCATCGCAGCCGAGGCTGTCCGTCCGTCCGTTTTGCTCTGTTTGTCGCCCGTGTTTATCTTGTCCTGGTGGATTTGGGTGCAGTGGCCGAAGCAGCTGAACGCGCCGCTGGAGGAGGTCGACCCGGAGATCGCCGACATCATCGAGCTCGAGAAGGCCCGCCAATGGAAGGTCTCTGCCCCTGCCGGCATGCCGCCGTCATCACCAACCACAACAACGAAATTTCGTTCTATCGTGTGCTGGGTTCTTCTTCTTCTTCAGGACAGTACTTACTGAACCGCGTCCGTCCGTCTGTCTGTGTGGTGCAGGGTCTGGAGCTCATCCCGTCGGAGAATTTCACATCCCTGTCAGTGATGCAGGCGGTGGGATCCATCATGACCAACAAGTACAGCGAGGGGTACCCTGGCGCGAGATACTATGGTGGAAACGAGTACGATGTTCTGCCTGTTCTCTGTATATATGTACTGTATTCGAAATGTTTGAAATCGAAATTAAATGGGTGTTGGAGTCGATGATGTGAACTGCATGGATGATTTGCCTGCAGATACATTGATATGGCCGAATCCTTGTGCCAGAAACGTGCTTTGGAGGCTTTCAGCTTGGACCCAGAGAAGTGGGGAGGTAATATTCTTTTTTGTGTATAAATGCTCCTTATTATGCCATGTTTCGCCCAGTTGCATTAACTATTGCATAGAATATTTCTATATAATTTCTATTAGCCTTTATGTGGGCCTTTGTTTGAAAGAAAAATTTAATGGAGGCTCTGACACTAAAACCTTTATGTGCACCTAGATACTATAATTAATTATTCCTTTCTCCTGCTTTTGGTGATGGAAATGGGAGTTGAAAATAATAATAATGTCTGGAATAAGAGAAATCTATCTGATTAGAGCCAATCTTGTAAGTGTTCCCTATATGAAAAATTCCTCGGGTATTAGATGGGAAATAGAGTATACTAGTAAGAGTATTTAAAGAAGTTACATCATAAATCTCATCGATATATGTGCATCACAACGTGTACAGACCAAAATATGTTAGTCAATTCCAAAACCTTCATATGACACAAAACTGGGTTCATACACTATTTTTGATATTTAGATTGCATTCCTAACCATTATGTTCTTGAAGGGTGATTTTCCTTCAACAAAATTGGTGTCAAGTTAACTGCATGACCAATTTCTACCTCTGCAGTGAATGTGCAACCTCTATCCGGTTCACCTGCCAACTTCCAAGTATACACTGCTCTGCTCAAGCCACATGAAAGAATCATGGCTCTGGATCTTCCTCACGGTGGACATCTTTCTCATGGTTACCAGGTACGTGTATCTGTTTCTTCTTTACTACCTCCTTACTATTTTGTGTTTCTTAGGTGGCATGCAAGAATGAGGTGCCCTTGCTTGATTGCCGTCATATTTTTGTCACTGCAATTTTGCTATTAAGCCATGGTTCTGTTCTTATTTGACACTTGCAGTATAAAATGTAGTGTTAGTTATACACTTAATACTGTATTTTAGATCTTAATTATATTCAGATATGATGTTTACGAAACTCCCATGGCTTAATGGATCTAATTTTTGATGTTTGCAGACTGACACAAAGAAAATCTCAGCAACTTCAATATTCTTTGAGACAATGCCCTACAGACTGGATGAGAGCACTGGTTTGATTGATTATGACCAGGTGGTTTTTCCTCCTCAATTATTTTATTTTATGAGCTTTTGGGAACTCCTGATTATTGTTGTATAGTCATCCACGTTTCTTAAAGTGGACAAAAAGTGCATCCATTTTTGTGTTTGTCAGCTTTGTCAGTCAAAAGAGATGGTTTCTTACTGCATTGTCTATGCTTGTTTTATCTCTCTTTCAGAAGTCAAATTATTTCAGGATGAATTACTCTTAACTCCTTGTGTTGCTAAATGTCATTTGCTACTTCTGAACAGCTGGAGAAAAGTGCCGTTCTTTTTAGGCCAAAGTTGATTGTTGCTGGTGCAAGTGCGTATGCTCGCCTTTATGACTATGACCGCATGCGGAAGGCAAGTTTTAATCTTTAGTATTGAACAATGAATCTTTCTCTCCACTGCTCAGTCAATAAGTAAAAAAAAATTGTGTGCAATTGGCAGATCTGTAACAAGCAGAAGGCAATACTTCTCGCGGACATGGCACATATCAGTGGCCTGGTTGCTGCTGGTGTCATTCCATCTCCTTTTGAGTATGCAGATGTCGTTACTACTACTACTCACAAGTCACTCCGTGGACCACGAGGAGCCATGATCTTTTTCAGGAAGGGGGTGAAAGAAATAAACAAGCAAGGGAAAGAGGTAACGCTAGAGGAAATCAATAAAATGATAGCAGCATAGAATGTTGAAGCTGTTTCTTGTATACTGAGCCTAGCCTGTAGTACTGTTGTCAATTAGGGAACAAAAAGGCCTAACAATTTATTTTGATATAGGTTAAGTATGATTTCGAGGACAAGATAAATGCTGCCGTGTTCCCTGGTCTGCAAGGTGGGCCTCATAACCATACTATCACTGGCTTGGCCGTTGCGCTTAAGCAGGTCTGCACCACTTCTGTTCCTTGTGTTCTATATTATTTAGTATTCCATTTAGTTTGATTTTTTGCTTAATTAAGGCTCTAATATGTCGTTTAACTTTCAGGCAACTACTCCGGAGTACAGAGCTTATCAAGAGCAAGTTATGAGTAACTGTGCCAGATTTGCTCAGGTATTTGTTTTCATTTTTTCCGCTTCACGATGTTAGGAAATGCAAATATCTAGTACTCTAGTATGATTAATTGCACTCTAAGTAAATAAAATCACGTCTTTATTTGGCAATATTCTCATTTCCAGAGCTTGAGTGCAAAAGGCTACGAAATTGTCTCTGGTGGGACTGATAACCATTTAGTCTTGGTAAACCTCAAGGCAAAGGTAAGATAGAAGTTTGACTTGAGATGTTTTCTTCTTTTCTTTTCTTTTCTTAAATTTTATTGGTCCATTCTTCTTACTCATCAGTAACAATAAACCCTTCAGTTTATTCCTGTCTTGCAATGTTGGTTGATATCCATATTACCTGAAACTTAGCCGTTTCTTTATACATCATAGCTAAATGCAGTACAAATTGCAGCAAACTTAGCTGTTTCTAAAATCTGATGTCATGTCCGGACACTTATGATCCCTTTCGAATTTCATGTCTAGGGGATAGATGGTTCAAGAGTGGAGAAGGTTTTAGAAAATGTGCACATCGCAGCAAACAAGAACACAGTTCCTGGTGATGTTTCAGCTATGGTACCTGGAGGCATCAGGATGGGTAAAACATGTGGTCATAAGATTGATGTTCTTAGTTTTATTTAAAATAAGTTTCCAAAATCTTATTATCAGCTCCGTGATCTTGCAGGAACCCCAGCACTTACATCAAGAGGATTTGTTGAGGAGGACTTCGCCAAGGTTGCTGAGTTCTTCGATTTGGCAGTGAACTTGGCCTTGAAGGTTAAAGCTGCAACAACAGGTAACAGAAGTCCCAAACCTTTTTCATCTTTCTGTTCTGTTGCTCTTCAAGAACACATTTCTGTTGCCCTGATGACCACATGGATCATATTATTGATGTTGTTTCTCTTGTAATTTAGGTGGGACCAAACTGAAGGACTTCGTCGCCACTTTAAATTCTGACAGCAACATCCAAGCTGAAATTGCAAAGCTTCGCCACAATGTGGAGGAATATGCAAAACAGTTCCCAACAATTGGATTTGAGAAGGAGACCATGAAGTACAAGAATTAAGAAGAGTTGTGTTTGAACAGCAAAGGTGTGCCCCGAGCCCCCGAGAAATAATTTTTCTTTTCCAGCCCTTGAGAAAAACATACGAATGTACTACATCAAACTTGCATCGCATCTACTATTTGTTTTGGCCTGTCTCCCTTTCTGCTTTGCGGAAGCACATGCACGGTAAATGCTGCTTTCTTGCAATCACACAATTCTTACTGTGGATTTCCTTTTCTTGCAGGAAGCAAACGAAGAAGCAAGGTGTTGAGACGATTTACTCGAATTCTTACAAGGATAAGTCCATGTAAACATACATCCATGATGAAGCGCCATCTTATGTAAAAGGAATCCAGGCATTTTTACAGAAATGTGGGAACTTTGTTAGTTGTTGTTGTAGTCACCTACTTTAAGATGCTATGCCCATATGCTATATTAACCGCCACCTTTCTTGGACAAACAGCAGTTACTTAACACATACTTTTCTGTGTCTAGAAAAAATCTTTATGATTATGTGGCATCGTCACGTTTGTGAGCATTTGCTCCTAGAGGTTGAATCGTCAGTTCATCATCGTTAGTTAGTGGTTGATGACACTGCACTGGTGTTTAATCGGTACAACTCTGGAAGGATGATCCCAGTTCACCATGCGTCTTCTTTTGTTAATCCACGTGCTGCAGAGATCTTGAGCAGGTCGTGAGCTCAGGTTATTTTTCTCATGCACGCAAGCATCGGCAAGCACTGTCACCGCGTCCAACCCACTATCGCAAGGCAATGTTCAAGACAGAAAACAGAGGAGCTTCCGGTGTCTCGAATCCGAGGTCAGAAAAAAAACATCTGAATGTTGGGTACTGAGTACTGACTTAAACAAACGAACAACACATCATCGACTTCATTATTATTTGCAAACGGAAGAGAAACTTTACACCGGGATACCTTAACGTAGTAGTACCCGGCTGCTCAGTGCTCACACAACGCTTCCGTGCATATCGAACCCACATTATTCATGGCAAGCTGTCCTCCTCTTTGTTCCCCTCAGATGGAGATGCTGTTGGGGATGCCCCTGGCCGTGAGCCCTTCAGCGGCGCCCTTGTGGTCGGAGGTGTTGGGGTAGAGCAGCATGTAAGGGAACTTGGTTGGCCCATTACGGTTCTTGAGCAGAGGGTTCGCGTTCATGGCCATCACCTGGCCCTCGATGCCCTCCAGCGCCGCGCCGAACCGCTTGAACGCCTCCAGCGCCTTGGCGTCCGAGGTCCACGCCGGCGTGTCGTGCTGCCCGAGGTAGACCTCGTCGGAGGAGTGCTTGGACAGGATCTCCAGCAGCGAGATGCCGACGAGGGCCTGGAACTGGTTGGTGATGGTGCGGAGGAACACCTTCTCCGGGTCGCGCGCCAGCTCCGCGTACGCCTCGCTGCCCTCCTCCGGCATGGCGCGCCGGCTCGCCGACGGCTTGTTCGGGTGGTACCCCGCGTACGGGTACTGCCCGAAGTTGACGGCGGCGTGCAGCGCGGAGCCGGTCCAGATGATGGTGGTGCAGGCCTTGATTAGCTCTGGCACCGTCTGCATCTTGGGCCACCACGCCGCGTCCTTGAGGTCGCCGTGCCCGACCTCGCGCACCTCCTTCCACCACGCCTGCAGCTCGACGTCGCCCTGGAGCACGCCGTCGTCGGGGTAGTAGATGGCCAGGTAGTCCGTCACCCACTGCTCGATCGCGTGCCAGACGGCCAGCCCGTCCGCCGCGTACGGGTAGTCCTCGATCAGCAGCCGCACCTTGTATGGGCTCGACGGGTCCTCCACCGCCATGCCCCTGCATCCAGATCGTGAAGATTGCATGATTGGTCAGTAGTCAGTACCACTAGCACGACATGGATATCCAACGGCGATTAAATGATCCGTCTGTCTGTCCGATTAAAACCACGTGCGCACCAGCACCACCTACCTCTTGATTAGATCGTCGGGGAGAGCCTGCTCGACGAAGTTCCAGCTCTTGTAGACGACGGAGGACATCTCCATGGCGAACTTGCGCGGGAACACGGTCATCTCGATGATCCCGCCGGCGTTGATGAGCGCCTCCCGCGCACGCGAGTTGATGTTCATGGTGTCGCGGTAGTGCGGCACCAGGAGCTTGTGCACCGGGTGGGTCACGCTCAGCTGCCGGTTGGTGGCGATCACGAAGGGCTCCATCACCGCGTGCGTGTTCAGCCAGTGGCTGATCAGCTGGTGCCACCCGTAGTCGTTCGCGGCCACGTACGCCTTGGCGAGCTGCCAGATCCAGGCCTCCACGCCGCCGGTCGACGGTGGCGGCGTGTACACGGCGCTCTTCGCGGTGGTGAGGCTCCCCTGGATCAGGGGCAGGCTCAGCTCGATGGCGAGCAGGGCCAGGGTGCCGTCGCCGCGCAGGAAGAGCAACGTTCTGGTCGCGTATACGAAGCTGTCGTCCAGGTTGTTGATGTCGACCAGGAACGGCATGAGGTGGTCGTGGTGGTCCACCATGTAGAGCCTGTTGCCGGCGAGCGCCTGCTCCACGGTGAGGCCCTGGAGGTTCTTCCCGATGTGAGCCTCCGTGATCGTGCTGGTGTGGTCGCCGTACTTGCTAGGATCAAGAGTGCTCTTCGGAGGGAACTCCTGCGCGCGGCCGGTAGATTGATTTTACAGTTAGTTCGTTTAGACATAAGTTTACTTATTAAGTCAGTGTATATATAATTATATATACGAGGTCAATCCATGGTTTCACTGACGGTGAGACGTGTGATCATCATCGGGTTCACGCCGGCAAGAATCTCCCTCGCGAACTCCTCGTCAGTCATCCATGCTTTCTCGTCCTCTGAACCCACGAAAGAAATGCTAAATTACCCACTTGGCGCCTTGATGATAATCTGCTAGTACCGAGTACCGAGTAGGAGTAGGTACCCTTGATGATTTGTGGCTTTGGGAGCTTAAGGATGTAGTCACCGCCGATGGGGATGAGGTCCTTGACGAGCTCGAGCGGGAAATTCTTGCGCATCTCCTCGAGGGCCGGGATGTTGGGCAGCTTGATGCCGCCCTCGTAGAGCTTGAGGACGTCGGCGAAGGAGTCGAACTCGCCGGGGGAGAGGTCGACGTAGGTGCGGATGGCCGGCACGATGCCGTCGACGAGAGCCTTGATGGTGTAGCCCAGGAAGTCTGCCATCTTCAGGTGCCCGAACACCTCGTCCCTCGGCACGTAGTTGGTTTCCACCACCGGCAGCAGCCGGGTCTCGTACCTGGGGTCTGATCGGGAAGAAAACGACAGCTCGTTTATTTTGTCCCCAGCTGCTTCGACTGATCTGAGTGAAGACAAACTGAAAGAACCCAAGCGTAGTATGTACGTACCGGTCTGTGAGAGCTTGCGGCCGGTGCGGCCCCGGCGCGGGTAGGGGTGGTCGGCGCCGCCGAGGATGGGCCGGGTTTCGCCGAGGTCGTTGTAGACGTCGTAGCGGTAGACGCGGTCGTGCGTCTCGTAGGGTCCCTGCTGGTCGTCGCCCCTCAGGTTCCGGAGCTCGTCGTCGCGGTACGGCTTCAGCGCCTCGGGCATCTGGTGCGGCAGGTACGTCTGGACGGGCAGCGAACTCAGTCAGTCAGTCAGTCAGTTCAGTGACCAAGAAATATTAACATCCTTTCCACTGGAACGATCTATAGTCGAAGCTCGCGCACGTACGTCGTTGGCGAAGAAGACGCGGCTGTAGCGGTACTTGGCCTGTGGGTAGACCCAGGAGTTGGCGACGAAGACGACGGTGCCGCGGCCGGGGACGTCGTCGAGGGTGATGGTCTTGAGGAAGAACTCCGAGGCGTGGTTGTTCTTGACGATGATGGCGCCGGGAACGCCAAGCTTCTCCACCGCCCAGTCGAACGTGACGCCGAACTTGGACTCGCCCGTCGTGATCGACGGCAGGCTCGTCGTGATCCACTGCTCCAGGCTCGCCTCCGCGCCCACCTTCCCGCGGTTGCCGTTATCTGCATCGATCACACACGTTCCATTACAATTAATAGAGCGCATGCTTGTGTGCACACATAGCCACATAGGGATCGAGAGAATCGGAGTGCTAGCTCACTCTGGTCGACGATGGTGGAGCTGATGAGCTGGCAGGTGACGCCACGGCCGAGGAACTCGGTGATGCCGTCGACGACGGTGGCGCCGAAGTCGGTTAAGTCGAGCACGTTCTTGCGCATCAGGATGACCGATCCCTTGAGGCGGGCATTCGTGAGCCCGCCCGTCAGGTCTCCGATGATACCGCCAAGCATCTTCCTCTACGTTTGTGAGATCGAGAGGAACACTAGAAGTGTAGGGTGGCTAGCTGTGGAGGGCGTGTGAGAGCTCGGAGAATGATCAAGGATATTTATAGATGGACGAATGGGCAGCGGAAGGTGTGAGATAGCGTTTGCACACGCTGGTAGTTGGACTTTATGGTCTTGACATTATTGGATTTATTTGACCATTTAGGAGACCAAGATAAGATCACAGTTCTACTAGTATTATATATTCATTCATATGATGCTGATTACTAGGGTACCAAGACAAGACCTCAATTGTATCGGTAGCTTGGAACGATGTATCAGGCTGGTAGGATGATCTTGGGCTGGCCTTGGGAGCTCAATCCACAGTGGCGAAGGCATAAATCACTAATTTTCAGTGTTTGGGGGGGGGGGGGGGTTAGAGTAAACAAATAAAAATTTACACTGTTCACAGATTTTTAAGGAACAAATCAATGGTGTTAGGGGGGGCCAGGGCCCCTGCTGGTCCCCCTGTCTCCGCCATTGAATCCACTGGTAGAGACAGGCAGGCTTCCAATATCTTACAAACGTCACAGAAAGTCACAAACTGAAAGCTCTCGTAGCTCCTACCACATAGGAGCTCACACAGTCTAAGAGTAAAAATGTCGAAGGGGGAAAGCTTGGATCTTGCTCAAATCTCTGAAGTTGGCTGGTTGAAAGAGTGGGGACAAACATCTTGGCTAATGTTAGCTCCTCTCTCAATTTACTCACAAACTCTCAAGTAACCAAAATTTAAGAAGTGAGAGTGTGGGGGAGGAGTGGATCTCAGACATGAGGAACTAAAATGCTTGACTTAACACTGAAGAGGTAAGTCCTTAATATAGCGGGCTCTCAAGACTAGCCATTTTGAAATGCCTAACAAGGCACCAGAAAAACCAACCCTGGAGGGCCGAGATCTAGCACCTCGGTAAACCACAAACAACACGCTGAGGACGTAAGACATGTGCCCTCTGTTATGGGGCAGTCCAACATGACTTACAGAGAAAGGCCGGACATGAGCCATACAATGTTCGCCAGTGTCCAATGCTATGGCATTCAACCATGGTCGCCGGACATTTGTTTTCAGTTTTTGCTCTTACTAATGGACCACATTTTATTTCTGACACTGCCTTTGGAATCATTTATGCAATTTTTTGTCCTCCTATTGTATACGGTAACTGAAATGTGGCTGTCGTAGTTGTTGCTGCGAACGTTAAATAATGTAACGTTCAAATGTCATCGGCTAGCTATAATTATCAAAACTTGTATGTTGGCTTAGTTTTTATTGGGTAATCATCTTGAAAATAAAACAAGCTCTAAACAGTGTAGCTATTACCTTATGAATGTAATTGCATATTTAGTTCTTATCTTCCCAAACAAAATATGCCAATAAGTTGGAAATGACCTATGAAAAGTTAATCATCAAATTGTTTTCAATCGCACGGGCATTTTGCTAGTCATCCGAATACTGAAAATGATAGATCGAGTAGAGCTAGCTAGCTAGCTTGTCACGGCCAGAAGCAATATCATTCTCGGCGCACACGCACAGAGCAAGGCCATGCATCTAGCTAGCACTTCTAGATCAAATCCATCGAATCGAAATCAAGTACAGTACTACACGATCAAGCAGCAGGGACCGAGATAGATTGCTCTCCGGCCGTGCTCCAATCGGTCTGATGCTAGCTCTACGTGGTCGTCCCATCGACCAGAAAACGGAGGAGTAGCAAGTACATTTATATAGCAATGAATGCACGATAGCCATGCAAGATCTGAAAGATGTATGGCATCAACTAGGCGAATGTATATGTAGCCATCATTTTCCGTAGCGTACGCGCGTGGGGTTAAGCCGCGTAGGGGTCAAATAATGAGATCTGTCACCATTAATTACCCATATATATCATGGCATGTGGCAGTGTGTGACATAATTTCAATTGTGATATATATCAGAATTGTGATATATATCAGGTTAACCTCATTGTGTTACTATTGCAGCTGACTGTCTTATATATAGATGGTTATTAGAGCACAATCTAGTGACTTTTTTTTTTATGTTAGCAGGAGAACTGCTAAATTCAATGAATAGATAGAAGATTGGTCCAGTTTATGAGGAAAACCGTACCCGAAAACCATACAAACATGCCTTTCGGCTACAACACACACCCTAGCGAGCCACTGGTCTCTCTAGATGGATCCACCTCCAAGACAATGCCCCCAAGAGAGAACGCGACGCCGAAAAGCGTCGCCATCGTCTGATATAGAAGACTAGATCAAGGGTTTCCCCCGGAGCACGTCGGGAAAGACAAAGTGGGGCAACTACATCGATGTCTCCAACAAGAGCACGACACCCGTAGGCATCGCCAACGACGACTCCGGCCACAACCGGAGTACGGCTTTCACCGACAACCTCACCTGCAATGCCCGAAGATCCAAATAGCCAACACAACAAACCACTAACCCAGCCTCCACGGCCAACCGCACCTCCCCGGCAAGCTCGACGTGCTTCCATCCTCGCAACCGCGTCACCCACTAGACGAAGGATGCAACCCCAACCAAACCGCCATTCATCTCGCATCAGAAGGATGCAACCAAGCACAACGCCATTCGTCTACTCGAGGATGCAACGCTTGCTAGCCATTCATCTCCCGACCGAGGATGCAACAACCGTGGCGGCGCCATTCCTCTCCCTCCAGCCTCCGCCGTCTCTCCCACACGCAGCGGACGTCGACACGCCCGATCTTCAGTAGGATGCAACGCTGCCGGCAAGACAGCGCCATTCATCTCCCACACGGCCAGGACCAAACAGTGCAGCACGAACAGCCTCCAGCCGAAGACAGCAACCTCCAAACCTGCAGCAAAGGCAGCCCCGCGCGCGACCACCACCGGCCACCAACGCAGCACGAAGCCACCCACGCCGTCAGCACGCTGGAGAAGAAACGGCCGCGGCCCAACGGCCCAGATCGGGCCCAGTGACCTATTTTTGGGTAGGGCATGAGTCTATATTTTCATCGTGCCCAGACTGACAATGACACAAGATTAGGATTGCAGCGCACTCGGCCCAACCGCGGCCCAGATCGAGTCCACCAAATACCGCCGAGCAAACAACACCAGCTAAAATCGACCTTTGTTATCAAAAAAAAAAAAAAGAAGCTAAAATCGACCTCTGTGCGAAAAGTCTTCTCTCGACGCGCGCGTGTACGTACAGTACATATCTAGACTAGATTAGGTTGCTCGTGCAACACGAGCGCCCTGTCGACCAATATAAAACCCACGTGCTTCCAAAGTTTCACGTCATGCCCGAGGCAGGTTCAATTCAGTACGTACGAACCACGATCTCTGGCCGTCGGATCTGAGGGGAAACCACTTAATTATTACACATGCCCTTAATTTTGTATATGCAATATTTGGAGCAACGTGGACGACAGGTCAACAGCAATTAATCAATCTAGCTAGTACCAAATCTTATTCGCACAGTTCGTGAAGATGCATGCACGGCAATATGTGGCATCTTGCAAAATACATCGATCATTGTCATGCATGATCCTCCGGCGAGCTGAAATATATATCTTTTGGTTGCGCGTACGTATGCGGTATGCCTGGGCCGGCCCGGCCCTCTCAAGGCTCATGGTTGTGGTCATTGGATATCTTCTATATCGAATTATCGATGCCTTGTCACCACACCGTGGCAGCCGCGGCAACGTTGTTAAATTGGTTGCAACGAAAATATTATCGGTTCTATTAAATCTCAGGCGATTGAACTGAAAGAGAAATGTGTAACCGGCTAGTAGAAAATTGCAAATAGAACACGCTGCACTTTCCAGTAATTACACTTTTTAGATGGCTGACACTTCAAAATCTCAACGGTGTAAAATTTAGAGACCCAAGTGAGGTAGAGGGCAACCTTTCTCGACCTGGTTCCCCCGTGCACACGGGCGATTGGACCGCGCCGCCGGCCCACTCCCCAGAGCTCCTCCCCCACCACTTCTCCTCCGATGTCGATGTGCATCGTCGGACCATCTTAAGTTCAGTCTCCACCCTGGCATTCTCGCATTGCACCCGGGAAGCTCCATTGAACCATTATCGCAGCTGCCATCACCGTAATCGGTATCATGGATGCTACACTGCAAGCTAGCGGGCATTTCCACCATTGCAATCTGATGCATGTGCTTCTAAACTTTTTGCCAAGGCGGCCAAAGCCAGGGTGGTGGTGGTCAAGGTCGCACTGCGGCAACGGCAATGGTCGCAATGGAGGAGGAAACGGTGGCGGCAATGGCCGCAACCGGCGCTGGCGCCCCAAGTGCCAAATCTGCAAGAACTGGGGACACGAGGCGGGCGATTGCCGCAACCGCTATGATCATGACAACCGCGCCGGCAACTCCGCGTCTACCTCCTCCTCCCACGAGCCGCCTCACTGGGTCATGGACTCCGGTGCGACGGATCACCTGACGAGTGACCTCGAGCGTCTTCACTTCCACGAGCGCTATGGCGGGAAGGATCAAGTGCAAGTGGCCAATGGTGCAGGTTTGTCTATTTCGCATATTGGTCATTCCAATTTAGCCGGTTCATCTCTTCGTCTTAGAAATATTCTTCATGTTCCAAATATTAATCAACATCTTTTATCTGTTTATTGGATCGACGTGAAGTGTCACGAACTCGTGATGGAATTGTCGTACAGCAAAAAAAACTTGCCTGTATGTCATATTAGGCCCGTGAAAAGCTGATCTACATGCGCTAACTAAACACGACGAATCCTATATAACGCTATTAGCGAAATCCTTAAAAAAAGGCTTCCCTTCGCGAAGGTCTATCCACGCGTGCTACGGTGCTGACACGTGTCGAAATTTGCTTCGCTCCCACTCCCCAGTTTTCCTCCGCGCGTGACAAGTGGCGGCCCCTGGACGTGCGCAGAGGGCTGTACATGCATTTATTTTGAGATTCGTTTTTTCAAAATGAAATATCTTGAGAACCGTTTATCCGAATTACGAACCGTTTTCACTTTTGAACTCCTCGCGTCGAGATCTTCAAAACTAGATCCATTGTTGATAGGTTTCGATAAACTTTTTTTTTTGTACTTTGGATTGTGTACAGTTCGTACAACCTGGTATGCGTAGTTGTACATCCAACTAAAACTGTGTGTAGTTGTACGTACAACCAGATCTGTACAACCTGATATGTGTAGTTGTACGTTCAGTTCTGTTCTGTACAATCTGATCGGTATTGTTGTACCACCTGATCTGTACAACCTGCTGTGTAGTTGTACAACGTGATTTGTACAACGTGATCTATGTAGTTGTACTAGTTAAGTTTATTTTTGTACATGGTGTTGTGTGGTGTTTGTACATCTTATCTACAACTGGATCTAGATCTGGATCTGGTGCGGTCCCGCGTTTTGTACGCCACGTGGCGAGCTGAGAGAGAACGCGCGGGCCAAAAATAGACCCTCGTGAAGGCAACCCTTCCCATACCCCGCTATTAGCAGCACATAGAAGTCAGGCGGCCCCGAAGGAGCCAACTAGTGGGCCGACCCATTTGGATTTTCTCTTTGTTTTGTCTTTTTGTCTTTTTCTGCTTTCGTTTTCTGTTTCTTTTCATTTATTTTTTATTTTCAAAACTTGTTCCGATTTTGAAAATGTTGGTATTTAGAAAATGTTTGGATTAAAAAATGTTTAAATTTGAAAACTTCTCATATTTAGAAACCTTCAAATTTAAAGTTTGTTCAGCTTTAATTACAGATTTCAAAACGCAGAAAAGGAAAAATATAGTTTTTTTATTATGCCGCTTTCCTATAGGATTAAAAAACAAATTTGGATCCCGCTGCGTGCAGGGCGCTTCCCTGAATACCTAGCTTACTTTATAGGATTGTCGCTCACTTTGGGCCAGCCAACGAAACTAGCTCGCTCCACATTTAGAGTTCAATCAATTTTAGAAAAAACGTACTAATTCCGATCTATAAGAAGTGTCGCAGTTTTAAATTAAGCTGGCTAAAAATTGCAACACTAATTTTGGATCCGATAGAGTACATAATAATATCCACCCGTCAGATCCGTCGATTATATCGATTGCAGGGTCGAACATGTTGATGCTAAATAGCACTATGTACAAGTTGTACATAGTGCTATTTAGCATCACCAATGATGGCTAAGTTGGAGGTTAGAAAAACAAACAACATAAGCTTTGCACAAGATATTTTTTCCACGGCCTTACTCCCTCTGTTCCAATGACTGTGGAAACTTAAATTTGCGTATTTTTCTTTTGACCACTAGTTTTGCCAATAATATATGTACTAGTAGCTCTGCACGTGCAATGCACGTCTTTAAATATAAACATCATTTCTATTTCAGTGAGTTTCTTAGAAGGGCTATCAAGGATCATATATTCATTGGGTCCATGTTGGTTTCGTCATCATCATTCAATTCCGAGTCAGATTAAAAAGGTAGATAATTTTGTTCTAAAATATGTTATATGAACCTAACTTCAAGTAGTAATCTTTCAGATAATGATACGATACTTACAAAATAAATATAACGATACAAAGCTAAATATATAGCTATTCAGTATTGTCAGACAAAATATCTCCCATGAAGTACTCTACAAAATATAGCATCCAAGAGATCACATAATGACGTGCATGATTACATTTTTATCTATTAAATAAAAATAAATTCCTATAAAATATTCAAAATCATCACGACGTATGTATTCCCTCCATTCATTAAAGGATGTCACAACTTTGTCTAAATTTATATGTAATCCTTTTATGTACGGAGGGAGTAATTTTTTTCAATTTCGAACGTAAAAAATTCTACGCACATGCCCAAATGAGTCAGACTATCATCCGGCTCCCACCACCCCGACGACGACATGTGCCCTCTCAGTGCCCTCGTCAGGTCACCCTTCTCTTTTTTATGTGATTAATTCTTCTAAAAAGTATTTAAAATTATCATGACATATATATTTTTCTCAACCACGAACATAACAAACTTCTACTCACATGCAAATGTGTATGAAAATTGCTTCCGTGGATTCATGCCATGGTAATTTTTACGGCTTCATCCTTATGACTCATGAGATATATATTACTCCATAAAAAATTATCTAGAAGTCTGAATGTTTTCAAATTAACATTAAAACAAATGAAATATCTATATATACTATATTCTACGAAGTATAAGCAAGAAATAAGACAGCACATGGTACGCAGGGCCCTGACCCCTGACTTGATAAAAAAATCCGTCCGGGAGTGGACACCAGTGGCTCACTCTCATCTTCTCCTTTCTCTACGCAGTACAAGCAGCGGCGCCGCCCTCTTGACTGCATCTCCGATGTCGGCGCGAGGACCCTTCCCTCCCTTTTAGAGTGCTAATCCGGTGAGAACTACCCTTCCCCTGCCTCCCGGTCGATGTCGCAACGAACTCGCCCTCCCCTGCTCCGTGCTCCCTACAGTTGCTGCGACGGCCACCCTTCCCATGCCTCTCCGTCGACGGAGGAGGAGGCGTAGACGTCGTCTCAACCGGATGGATGGCTGGCCGCGGATACCACTCCTGCGCTAGAGGGCTCTGCAGCAGCTAGCTCCCGGGCCGCGGTTGTATTTTGTTGTTCCCCTCTCTGCTCGATTCGGCTCTCTCTGATGCCGCTACTCGCGCCTTAACACCACCGACGTAGCCACAGCCCCATGCCTCGCACCGAAGCCGCCACATGCCCATTCCTCGGCTGCTTTAGCTACTATGCATAAGCTTGATCTAATAATCACAGATGCTTTTATCTAATTAGTTGCTCCTGTAATTCTGTAGGCTATGGAAACTGGTTGTTTTACAACGGATGTAACAGAGCTAAAATTCCAGTCTTAAGCTGTCACTTGTTCTGCTGAGTCTACATAATATCTCTATATAATACCATACGAATAAACATATTTGATTAGTCTTGCTTGATCTGAACATTCTTACATGTAATTCTGGATGCTTTAGCTAATTTGTGTTCTTGTTTCTAACAAGATGTATTGTTGTCTATCTGGCGGCAACATGTTTGATGGCATGAAATAGAAGGAATATATAGACCACACTGCATTTCATGAGGCTGCAGTATTGGAAAGTTTGATATACAAGAATAAGGAATTGGTCTAAACTCCTCCTCGAAACAGGCTTTCGCCCCGCTTTATAAATAAAGCACCGACCACCGTACAACCGAAAATACAAACGCGACACCACACATGCTGGGGCAGCAGCAAACACACACAAACGCCCCAAGAAAGCAAAAGAAGAAAGAAAAGAAGACAAAGGCGGATCGACTAAACTACGATGACCCGCAACCGTTGCGCCCACCACGCTCCTAGCTTCGAATCATCTGGTACCAAGCAGCACCTTCAAGAAGGGAAGCTCACGCTGCCGCCCGGACCAGCACACTGGTCCTAGGGTTTCCCCCGGCACACAGGGAAAGGGACGACGGATAGCCACGACGCCCTTCATGAAGGGATGGTGCTACCCAAAGGCGGCACCGCGTCGGTGTCGGACGAGCCAACAAGGATTTCTCCCGAATAACCATGTCCGCAATCCCAAACGATCCGAGGCACAGGACCCCGCGAGGGCGAGGCCTCGCTACCACCAGACTCACCACCCGCCAACATGCGCCAACACGGCCACCAAGTCATCATCGTCGTCTCTCCGGAGCAACCGTCACGAGGACCGCAGGACGGAGGCGAAGAGGTTAATACCGGAGGAGCAGAAACCGCGGCCGCGCGGGAGGGAACTACCTCCACCGCCGAAGAAGGTAGTCGACCGGACGCGACCACGGAGCACACCAGTCCCTGTTAGGTTCAGCCGAGCCCACCTGGCCCGTAAAGCCCCCACGAGGGCAAACCAATCCTAGCAGGGTCCGGCCGGGTCCAGATAGGACCCGTAGAGCCCGTTGTCCCGCTGCAACAGGCCGGCCGCCGTCGCTGCAACCCTGCACCACCTACCTTGCCATCCGCTGCCGAACGCGCTGCAAAAGAGACCGCCAAGCCCGATGCAGAAGAGCCCATAGGGCCCCACCTGGGCCCATAGGGCCCGATCTGGATCACCAGTGCCCGATCTGGGCCAAGGACCCGATCCGGGCCACCATGGCTAGGCACGGCCGAGCTCAGCGAGCGAGCCTAACCTCCCTGCAGCTCGCCGTCACCCGCGTCGCTGCGCTGCCCCGCAGCCCCACGAGCACCGCTGCCGTCACATCGCCCCCCGACCGAGACCGGACCAAAAGCCCACCGAGAAGCACCGCCGCCTTGAGGATGGAGCCCCGCCTCCACCACCTAGGCGCGGGGAAGGACAGGCCGCCGGCGCCGACCGGGCCGCGCCCGGCGGCCTCTGCCGGCGGCGGCGACAGGATGGGGCAGGGGAGAGGAAGCCGAGCGGAAAGAGGCCGAGGCCGCGGCCGGCCGCCGCGGGGGCGGCGCGGCCACACGAGGGAGGAGGGGGCGAAGGAGGAGGGAGGGGCGGCGCGGGCCGGCCGGCGGCGGCGGCGGCTAGGGTTTGGGTCGTGAGAGAGAGTCGCGGGAGTCGCGGGAGTCGCGAGGGAGTCCACAGTGTACTTACTCCCCTCACGTCTCGAATTGGTCTAAACTTGCAATCATGGTATCCTGTTAGGTCATAATTTATAACTTAATGACACAAATATAACCAGTTTGTGCTTTGATTGAAAGGAATATGATAATCCATATGCTCTAATAGCTGCTTTTGAACCCTCATATTCATTTTGCAGGCAGGAATGGGCAGAGGAACAAGTGATAGCAAAGTCTATGGGTATATTAACTCTCGGAATTGTGATGACTCCCTTTTAACTGAGAGAAGAAGGCGGGCACTTCAGGTACAATAAAGACTTACATCCTTAAGAATAACCCCCAAATTGTTTTTGACAAAAATTGTAACCCCAAATGACAAGTTACTGACAGTTGTTTCTCCAAATACTGGTGTCAGCATTCAATTTGGTAGATGATATTTTCCAGCAAGGTGTCTACGGAATTTCAGATATCATCACTGTAAGACAATATGCTAGACCCCACATGAGCTATTTTACGGTTGTCGAGTGTGATTATCTTATATGTTTCTGTATGCTGCAATTTGTTCTTAAATCTCATCCTTTTGTGAATACCGCTTGTATCCCTCTGCCTCTATATTTCATTAGAGTCTGTGGTACATCACACACACGAGGAACTAAAGAATTTGAGTGATTGGTTTATGATCAATACCCAAGGAGAGGGTGTTGCTTATATCGTGGGCGGGGTGTGTGGCCCGTTTGGAGTGGTAGATGCCATACCAATTGATTCAATTATGTTAAAAAATACTGTTATAGAATGAATTTAGTGGAGTCTAGATCTACGAACATGCATTTCGGAGCTGTGCACCCCAGTTGTCGTACTAAATCAATAATAATTCATGCTTAAGGAGGGCTAAAGTTTAGGAGGTACCCGTGGAATACTTTTAGATATAAATCTTGTTTTCTTTATCAGCAGTATAGTAGGTCAGCTTTATAGTCAATGATGATTGAAGTTCAATGGCAAATGATTTTAAATATATAAGTGGTATGAGATTGAAGGATGCTGCTCACTTTGGACTACCATCTTGCAGGAGTGCTTGATGTCCATCACGGGAAGCATGTCCAGTAAGGTGCCAACAGTTCTTCCTAGGCCGGATATTGGACTATTTTGAATATACATCATGGGAAACATGAAGTTTTGTCTAGGAAGAAAATGTTCCATCATTTACATATTGACAGCGGAGAAGAAAAACCCAGTCGAGGTATTTGGTTTCCTTGTCCAAAACCCTCCTAGAACTATAAAAACAGAATGTCTGTCCTGAATAGATTCATTTGGATGCTAAGTTGTTACATATTCATTCACAGTCTGAATTTTTAACTTAATTCATTCCGTAGTTAAATACTTCTATTAATACAAATGAGTTGGTTATATATTTTTGTATTATCAAATTTATGTTGAATTCACAACAGGTATATATATTCTGGTTTGTATACAAATTATGCGTTCATTAGCACACTGTTATAAATATGCAAATTTGAAAGCGAATAACATTGTTATAAAGATGCAAATTTGACAGGATTAGGGAAGCAATGAAGTGTGCAATTGAACTATCCTGTAAAATCAAACCGTGTTCCGTTGGTGCAAGCACATGCGTTGTCGAGAAGTTCGTCGGCTGCGGAAGGCTTCCTATGACACATCACTGGCTGGGCGGGGATCTGGAGGGTGCGTTTGGAGGGCGACGCTGAAGAAAGACATCCAGATTCGTCGGGTGCGGAAGGCTTCCTATGGCGCAACACAGGCTGGGCGGGGATCTGCAGGGTGCGGCTGGAGAAAGACATCCGTATTAACTGGGAGGATGTCGTCGGCTCCGCAGGGCGGCGATGCCGTAGAACAGGGCGGGCAGCTGCGACGCAGACAGAGTACGTCTGGGCGGCAAAAAACAGACGACGATAGCCAGATCGAGTTGGTTCCCGCAAGTTCAGCCGTTAATTGTGCCTAATTTTCTGTTGTTGATTGGTCGTCACCGTACGTAATGACGGTAGGGGTGGACTGATCGATAGGTGGCAGAATTTTCGTCCGCTCTTGTAAAATGCTAAACGTACACAGGTGCGGCTTCAATGTTATATGGACTGTTAGATCTATTTGGTTGGGCCTGATCGTGAGGTGGTATTTCGTCTAAGTTTTCCTAGGTACATATTTCCGGGTGGCCATAGGAAAGAACATGTTCGCTTGTTTAAGGAAAAAGTCCAAATTAAACCTTTAAACTCGTAGTCCTTAGCTAAATCAAACCTCAAACTTACAATCCCCGAAATCGGCACACCGAACTTCTGAATCCCGGTCTATTTTAAACCTTACAGCAGTTTGATTTAAATTTTTGCTGACGTGGCAGGTCAAATCCAGGATTTTGACTTGGACCCACGTAACAGATCATCTTCAATCTCTCTCTAGTGAAATCTTCCCCACCGCTCCACAAGCTCGGAGGCACTGCCCATGGCGTGCATGATCTTATGCTGCGGCACCACGGGATTCAACGCTCTTGCAGGTCCTTGACTAGGTGGGCGAGCTCAGCCACCTCCGGTTCCGTCTTTGGCACCAACGGCGCGAGTGCGGCGGCGGTACCGGTCAGTCGCTGGGCGGACATCCAGGAGGAGCTAGCAGAAGCACAAGTTTCATCACGCGGCACCGGTCGATCTAACATTTGTTTATTCAGCTAGGCAGCTCCAATCCAACCTTGTTTATTTGATTTCCGGGCTGAACAAAGGTGATTATGGCTATTCGGGATGATAGCGTGTGGTTGCTGTGGGTGGGATATGTTGCTGAAGCTGTACACGGAGTGCGCAATCCAGCCGTGGTGCTGCCCTACCGCCTTAGGTCCTCACGACCGTGGGAAATTACTGTCCAGTTTGTGGCCCGCCTCGCCGCCATGCGCGAGCTAGCTTCCGACGCCTGCGGCGACATCATGCTCGCTCAGCTCGCCGGTCCATAGACGGCGCGTGCGGCGAAAACAGGCCCAGATGCTTCTGACGGCGTGCGTAGCGGTCGGCTTGCCGTTCGTGTTCGCGGTGGTTGCCGTCATTGGGGATTGGCAGATTGGGGAATTTTAGAGAGACAAGGAAGATGATGTATATGACAGGTAGGTCCGCTTTGTCAGTGAGATGGACAGCTATCCCGGTCGGGAATGTTGATTTCCCGGGACGCCAAACAGATCCAGGGTTAAAATAGACCGGGAATGAAAAGTTTAGTGTGCCGATTTCGGGGATTGGGAGTTTGAGGTTCAATTTAGCTAAGTGCTACGAGTTGAAGGTTTGATTTGGACTTTTTCCCTTGTTTAATAGTAGTACAGATTGATTGACATAAAGATTATAGCACTCGAAACATTATTTTAATAAAATTCAATGGTTTGTGACATATAATATACCTGTTTGGATCTAGATCTTCTTCATACCTTTCCCGGCTACTCTATGTACTGGATTGCACGTTGACGTGGTGGGTGTATATTTGGATATCTCGAAGTCGTTCGTCTTCTCAAATGCTAGATCGAGCGAGCTAATCATGAGGGAAAACTCTTGCAGACGGACGGTATGAAATATATGTGAGTCGGCATGGATTATATCTACATCTCTGTTGCATGAACGCGTTCATCTAGGGTTATCTGCTGCTCCTTAGTAGATCTTTGTTGTTCGTGTGCGTTAATGTTTTGTTTGTTTTACGTAGCACATTTCCTAACACTGGACTCTACTCCCAACCACGAGCGTCAAGGCTATCTCTCTTATAGGTTTTAATCTACTGCCCGACCAACGCCTTTATATATTAGGCCAGATTATATGTGTCAGATTCAAACTTTTAGCTCTCCACTAATTGCAATCAACAACAGCATAAATCATACAAATATTTGACAATTCTGGCATATTCCCAATGAGAGAACTTTTTTTTGCAGGTGTGTAGTGGTAGTGGGAGACGTTAGTTTTCTCTTAGTCGGGACATGTAGGATGTTATAGAAAATTCTAGAATATTGATCGATTACATGTGTGATTAATATCTGCTACTTGGATGAAACTTAACACTAGTAACAAAAACAATATGCCAAGATAATAGAAAGTGCACATGAAACATCAACTACAAGTAAATCGAAATAATATCAAAACAAACAAGAGGAAAGACAACAAAGCTAGTGTCATTAGTTAAACAAGAATAAAAGAAATATTGGGAAAACTGAAAATTCTCAACAATCTGTGAATTATGGAATGAAACAAAACCATGTAATCTTACGCCTACTACTCTGGACTATTAGCGCAACGACATAAGAAAAACCAGGAACAAACCAAACTTTCATGAGCAAACTCTGAACAAACCAAAACGTCCAAGAGCATCTATGAATTGGGGAACGAAACCAAACCATGTGACCCTAGGCCTACAATCTGGGGCTTAAAAAAAAGTAAAGTATTGATCAAATGGATAGAGAACTAGTTGAGAAAAATCCTCTTGGCATTTTTGAGCACAGAATGTTCAAAATGTAATTTGAAATATCATCTTCCAAAAGTAAACTAGAATAATGCATTCCACAAAGGGAGGTTAATCTCGAAATTAACAGATGCAGAAAACCATGAACCTCACTTTATTATCAATAATTGGAACGGGAATTTAAATTGAAAATACACTCACAAACATCTACTCTGATAACTCTTCTGTGTCCATAATTACCATGGTACGTAGATCATTATTCACTCCGACATTTTCATATCTTGACACTCTTCCATATATCTTTTCAAATAGAGATGCTGTTAGGGATGCCCTTCGCCGTGAGACCAGTGGCATTGCCCTTGTGGTCAGAGATGTTTGGGTAGAGAAGCATGTATGGGAACTTGGCAGGGCCATTGCGGTTTTTGAGTTGGGGGTTCCCGTTCAGAGCCACCACTTGGCTCTCAATCCCCTCCAGCCTTGTGGCGAATCGTTTGAACGCCTCCAACGCCTTGGCATCGGACGTCCACTCTAGCATGTCACGTTGGCCGAGATAAATCTCGTCAGAAGAGTGCTTAGATAGGATTTCTAGTAGTGATATTCCAATAATGGCCTGCAACTGGTTGGTGATGGTGCGGATGAAGACCTTTTCTGGATTTTGCACCAGCGATGCGTACTCCTTGGTGTTTGGCTCGGGCATCGGGCGCCTACTCGTTGACGGCTTGTTGGGGTGGTAACCCGCGTACGGGTATTGCCCAAAGTTTACAGCAGCATGTAGCGCAGATCCTGTCCAGATGATGGTGGTGCATGCCTTGACCAGCTCCTCCACTGTCTCCATCTTTGGCCACCATGTCGCATCTTTGAGATCGCCATGCCCGACCTCACGAACCTCCTTCCACCATGCATGGAGCTCAACGTCACCCTTAAGTACGTCGTCGTTGGGGTAGTAGATGGCTAGATACTCCTCCACCCACTGCTCAATGGCGTGCCAGATGGCCAGCCCATCAACTGCGTAAGGATAGTCCTCAAGTAGCAACCGCACCCTGTATGGGCTTGATGGGTCCCGCACCGCCATGCCCCTGCATTGAGATCACATGTATTTCATAATTATTATCACAAGATTTATTATGAACATTTTTCAGTTCATTGAATTGTTTCTCTGGTCACTTATTAAATAATGTAGTATTTCTAATACAACTAACAAAAATTCACAATGTAGGTAATTTGGGCACTTTTATTGGTCGTGCATGTTAAGGTTTTATCACCTACTAAAATAAGAATTTTTAGCAGATATTACTATATTTCTGATGAAATACATTTTTGTATTATATAAGTATTTCTATTTGATGTATAATAATTGTATAAAATGGATCATGGAAAAACTATCATGAATACTTTATCAATATCCTAAAAACTTAAATTTTGAATAAATAGGATGTGCAATGCCCGACATACCGCTTGATTAAATCATCCGGGAGAGCCTGCTCTATGAAGTTCCAGTTCTTGTAGACGACAGAAGACAACTCCATGGCATACTTGCGTGGGAAAACGGTCAGTTCGATGATCCCGCCGGCGTTGATGAGTGCCTGACGTGCCCGTGAGTTGATGTTCATCGTGTTACGGTAGTGCGGTTGCAGGAGTTTGTGCACTGGGTGAGTCACACTCAGTTGCCGGTTTGTGGCGATGATGAAGGGCTCCATCACTGCGTGGGTGTTGAGCCAGTGGCTGATTAACTGGTGCCAGCCGTAATCGTTCACTGAGACGTAGGCCTTGGCGAGCTGCCATACCCATGCCTTGACACCGGTCGATGCTGGCGTGTATACATCACTCTTCGGGGTTGTGAGGTCACCAATGATGAGAGGTGTACTCAGCTCAATCGCAATCGGCGCCAGCGTACCATCACCTTGCCGAAAGAATAGAGTCCTTGTCGCGTAAACGAATGTCTCGACGAGGTTGTTGATCTTTGTGAGGTATGGCATCAGGTTATCATGGTGGTTGAGGATGTAGAGCCTATTATTAGCCACCGCCTCATCCGCGGTGAGACCCTCGAGGCTCTCCGAAATCTGCGCCTTGGTGATCGTGCTGGTGTGGTCACCGTACTTGCTAGGATCAAGTGCACTCTTTGGAGGGAACTCCTGAAATGGATATTTTTTCATTAGGCCAGTTTCAATCCCATTGCATCGGCTCTTAATTATTGTGTTCTTCTTTAGAACAAGTATCCAAATGCACTAAATTTTAGAAATGTTTTTTATTTATTATAGTAACGGTACTTCTAACAAGACACTTCAGTATAATTGGACGTTACTAGAACAGTTGGATTGGTGAAGAGATGATATTTTATCTATGGTTCCCAAATCTCTCTACATCAATTATATATTTATGTGCCACGCAGGTAGAAAGAATTAACATACGAGTGCTAACTGCCAAGAGACGACCCTAAATCGATGTGTTTACTCACCGTGACACGTCTGATCATCACAGGGTTCACTCCAGCAAGAATCTCCCTCGCGAACTCGTCATCGGTCATCCATGCTTTCTCGTCCGCTGCTCAAAATAATTAGATTACAAAAAAAAATACGACAACTACACTATGTGGAATTATTACTCCCTCCGTCCTAAAAATAAGTTATATAAACTTAGTCAATACTCAATAGTCATCATTATATCAGTTTGATAAAAAAATGATAAAACTTATAGAAAAATATATGTGAACGGAAAGTTCGAATGAAGCTCGAGCTCCAAGTAGCTTGTTTTTTCAAAAACTCAAAATCGTCACATTTTAGTTTCAACAAAGTGAGAGAAAAAAAAACTATATGTAGATAGTGTCGGGATTTACAAGCGTGCAAAATTGCAACTCAAGTTTCGTTATATTTTGGGCAACACAGAAAGAGAAATCGGATAAAATTTCTAGTTGTTGAAACCGTGTACTGTTCACCACCTAGACCCACCGAATTGTCTTTTTTTGTGTAGCCATAAAATGAATTTTCATAGTGTCCTCATTTCTTAAAACGGAGTTGGTACTGATAGCTGGAGCTAGCCGAGATGATTAATAATAAGAATATATAGTATGACTAGGTAGGTACCCCTGATGACGTGCGGCTTGGGGAGCTTGAAGAGGTAGTCGCCGCCCATGGGGATGAGGTCTTTGATCAACTGGATGGGGAATTGCTCGCGCACCTCTTCGAGGGCCGGGATGCTCGGCAGCATGAGGCCGCCTTCATAGAGCTTTAGGATGTCCTCGAAGGAGTCGAACTCTTTTGGGGAGAGGTCGACGTAGGTGCGGATGGCCGGCACCAGGCCGTCGACGACCGCCTTGATCGTGTAGCCCAGGAAGTCCTGCATCTTGAGATGCCCGAACAGCTCGTCCCGTGGCACGTAGATGCTCGCCCCGATCAGCGGCAGCGGCCGGCTCTCGCGAACGGGATCTGTGGTATGTAGAGAGTGTGTTAATATTTTCTCCGAGCCGGCCGGCCTAACGTCGATATCAGTACGTAGAGTGTTGATAATTTCGTAAGTGGAGGAGAGAAAGAGAAACGGCCGGCCGATCGAGCCGGGACGCACTCGTCTGTGTGAGCTTGCGGCCGGTGCGGCAGCGGCGAGGGTAGGGGAAATCCTTGGAGCCGCCGAGGACTTGGCGGCCGTCGCCGAGGTCGTGGTAGACGTCGTAGCGGTAGACGCGGTCGTGGGCCTGGTACGGGCCTGGCTGGTCGTCGCCCCTCAGGTTCCTCAGCTCGTCCTCACGGTAAGGTTTCAGCGCCGCCGGCATATCGCTAGGCAGGTACGTCTGCATGCATTGTACGGAATCAGAGCTTATGTTTCTGACGTCGAAACATGCTAGCTCACAAAGGCGATGGCGACCGAGCTCACATCGTTGGCGAAGAAGACGCGTTTGTAGCGGTACTTGGCCTGTGGGTAAACCCACGAGTCGGCGACGAAGACGACGGTGCCGCGGCCAGGGACGTCGTCGAGGGTGATGGTCTTGAGCATGAACTCGGAGGAGTGGCTGTTCTTGACAATGACCGCGCCGGGCACGCCCAGCTTCTCCACGTCCCAGTCGAACGTGACGAAGAACTTCATCTCGCCCACCGATATCGACGGCAGGCTCCTGGAGATCCACTGCTGCAGGCTCGCCTCCGGGCCGACCTTGCCCCGGTTCCCGTTCTCTACACATGTACGTACGTAGGAAATTACAGTACTTAGCTAGAGCTGCATACGGGTCGAGAGAGAATGCATCAAGAGGAGCTAGTTTCTCACTGGGATCGACGACGGTGGAGCTGATGAGCTGGCAGGTGACGCCATTGCCGAGGAAGTCGGCGATGTTGTCGAAGACGGTGGCGACGAAGTCGTTGAAGGCGAGCGCGTCCTTGGACATGAGTATCACCGAGCCCTTGAGCCGGGCACTCTTGAGCCCACCCGTGAGGCTGCCGCTACCGGCGGTAGACATCGTCGTGTATGCTTGATTGCTTGTGGTGTAAGAATATGGAGAAAAAAAGAGTAGTTGCTAGTTGTTCGTGGCTTGGTGTGGTGTGGGAGCATGAAGAGCAACGAGGCTAGTTATAGATTGACGAAGGACCGGGGAGGGTTGGCCACTTTGAGCTCTACTTTTTTCTTTTGCACGCGCAGCGGACTTTGTGGCCCACTTGTGCGTTTAGTCAATTTAATTGGTAGGGGCAATTGTAATTTGTATACAGTATATAGCGCAGTGCGTACCTAGGGATAGATAGCGTCCGCTGATTAATTAGCGTACGCCAGCAAAGAAAAAGATTAATTAGCGTACTGATCCAGACAGGTCGATCTTTTCTTTCTGTTTGAACCTGTCAAGATGCAATGTATACATAGGGAGATGAAGACACTTGACAGGAAGGTGGTAGAGATGACCTCCAGCATCAAGCCATTTCTATTCATATATACTCCCTCCTTTCCACAATGTAAACCTTTTTTATAGCTAGTTTAGCTTACTATAAATGCTTACATTTTGAAACAGAGGTAGTATACATTGAGAAGCTTTAAAAATGCAACCCTAAACTAATACCAAATTGCACTTCAAATTACTTTGACTTTTGAGCTAGAAGGGATTTCTCTTATGAAGCGCACGTGTCTGATGTTTTCAAAACCTTTCACACTTATCCATACGATTTTCACTTCCACACATAAAACAAGGTATCGAAGAAATTGAAGAGTATCTTTTATAAGACCACGCATTTCGTGCAAACTATGGGCACAAGTGTAGAATTTGAGCAAGTTATATGTATATATATTGTCATGATTTAGGAGGAAAGTACTCTGTTGAGTAGAATAGAGTTTGGTAAATATTTATCTTAGTTGTCTTAAGAAAATGACAGTATGGCTCGGCTAGTCTGTCCTCATGGCTGTGATAATTGCATACGTGCCTTGTTAGTTGTCACCCACACTGTGGCCTGTGACCGTATGAGACGCATACTTGTGATATATCGAGTTGCTAGATATCTATATACTATATGTACTTATTACACTTGCATTGTTGATTTGATAATTATCAACCTAATATCACAAATTTGCACATGAAAATTTGAAGAAAAGGATCAGCAGTCCTGACTTTGCAAGCTTGTATATGGCAGTTTGGTAAAGACCAAGAAAGGCATACACCTTTTTCTTTTGAGAAGAGGAAAATGCATGCACGTACACCCGCTCAAAAAGTAAACACTCAGCAGTTGCTTGCACATAGAAAATGTCATAGCCCTGTTGAGAAAACAAAATTCTGATTATAAGATCATGTACAATCCAAAATGTTTAGAGAGATGCTTAGAAAATAAACTATTTTTTCTTAAACAATCGTTCTTATTTATATGAGCCACATTCTTAACTAGAAAACTCTCCTGCACAAATAAGCACCGAGGTTTAAGAAAATCGCTTTATTTTTATAAATATCTCACCAAACACCTTACATTATACATGGCTGAAAGCTGTTCTCTTTGAAGGGGTTCCGGTGCAGAAAACAATAATTTTTCTAGCGTATGAACACCCTAACTAGCCAGGATCTATCTATCTAGTACATGTAATAACGGTGGCGGAACGGGTTACATTACCTCCATGTAGACCGATAGCGGGGATCACGCTCCCGCACAAGCGTTGACGATGAAGTCGTACGTAGCCGACCTCGAGGTCGCGGAGAACTTGCCGCGATGATGTAGACGATGACGCCGGGGTGTCGACGAAGACCTGCGTCGACGGGCGTCGGGGGAAGATGGCGAGGCGCCGGCGGCCGGGGGGTTGGCGCCGGTGGCAGGGCAGCGACAGAGCTGCTGGGTGGGCGAGACGACGTCGCCCAGGCTCCTCAAATGTGGCGCCTCCAAGCACTCGCAAACATACGGAGCTTAACAACAACCCCCGGTCATTCAGATCCAGCTGAAATCGCAGAGGTAGAACTTTTCTGGAATCCCGCAGGGCAACGGCGCCCGACGGTATAGCTTTGGTGGAGAGAGGGGGCAAAACGGGCGGGGAAGCAACTCGGCCGGCCTGCTATACAATTAATTGTATTTTTCTGTTATTAATCCAATTAATATGCCTTGCTATATAAAGGGGGGATGGGGTGTGCAAACACCTTGCCTCCCCCATGTGGGACTAAAGGAAAAAGGAGGGGGAGGGGGGTTCGGCCGAACCTCCTAGTCCGAATTGGACTAGGGGCCCAAGCCCCCTTCCTCCTTGGTGGTGCGGCTCCCCTCTTGGGCCCTCTTAGGGCCCATGTAGGTGGGCTGCCCCTTTTTTCCCTTTATTATTTAACAATTAAATTAATATAAAATATAATTAATTCATAATTAATATATTTAAATACTATTTAATATCCCGTGACTCCGAAACATTTTCCGAACCACCCGAACATCTTTCGGACATTCCTGGAACCATTCCAGACCTTCCCGGAACTCCTTCCGGACCACCGGAACTCTTTCCGGATCATTTCTCTCTCTCCAATAAAATCCTATATTATTCCAGAACCTTCTCCAGGTGTCGTTAAGACCTTAAGTTTGTTAGGCTACGGTTCGAGAACACTCCAGACATGGTCGAGACACTCCGCTCACCAATGACCGCCAGGGATACCTGGACGCATATGACGGCCCCTGTGCATTCTACGAATATCGTCGTTGAACCATAAACATGATATTCATTCCCTTTGTTTCTACGATACTACCTTGTCCGAGATATGATCGTAGACATCCGATGTCCTTGTTGTATCTCGTTACCGACAAAGGTTATTAACTCGTCTGTGATATTACATCTCCATGACCTAGTCATAAGCTGCGCAGCTATATAGATGCAATCTCACCGAGTGGGCCCAGAGTATCTTTCCATTACAAGAATGAACAAATCTCGCTCTTGATCCTTACGTCTCAACATACTCTTTCGGGATACCCAAGACGGACACCGTTATTGTCATGCTATATAAGACACAACGTTTGATGCTCTCAAAGTACGCCTACGAAGTAGCAATAAGTACGGTCTCACGGTCTAAGGAATAAGCTATCATATTACTCATCTATTGCAAATGACAAACATCGTAATACGATCTTATTGCAATACTTTGCGTATGTCCATCACCTTATTCTACTAATAAGATGACCCCATTGTCAACTGACGTCATTGTTCTTGATCGGGAATCTCGATCAACTGTTGCCCAATGGACTAGTTTATATAGAGGCTCACTAGGGACTCTGGTTGTCTATGTATCACACGTGTATTAATAATTCCGATTAATACAGTTATAGCATAATACAAAAAACCTATTATAAACTTATGAGATAATGCAATAAATACTACTTATTTATTTGCCTCTAGGGCATATCTCCTTCAGTCTCCCACTTGCACTAGAGTACAAATAAACTAGCTGCATTTTACTTCATCAAAAACCCCTTATCAAATAAGCGTTATATGATAATGTTTGCTTGTGGAAGAGTGTTACTCTGACAATATGTACAATACATAATTGTGCGTTCTTTTGCGATCCATTGATATCAACTTGTTTGATACCAACATGTTATCTAATAACATATATACAAATACCGTAACTAAGTGAGACTTCTGTTTCCCAGCGCTTACTCTGATTCTGTTAACCAGATAATTGCCTTGAAAACACACTCAGTCATAGAGAACTCCTTATAACATTTACAATCTCGCGATATCTATATACTTTCACACCTATGTAGAAAACTTGACACTCCAAAGTCAATCTAATAACTAATACACTTCTACTTCCAGTAAATTCTAAATTTACTATCACAACTGTTCTTCTTCTAAGAACATCGGTCGTATTTTCATCGAGCAGACAATATGGTTTCTGTATGATGTCTAATATTACATAATAGACCAACATGTCATACAACCACTATTACCGTGTATCATTACTCTTAATGATTAATTGGATTTTCAAGGACCATCCTTAGGTTTTAATCTATTCTGACTCCTCAGACATAATCCAAAACTACTCGACTAACTATTAAAATTCCCGTTCTATTCCAAATAGACACTAACTTTCAAATAGTTTCATAACTTCATCTTTCTAATTAATTCTACTGGTACAATTCACAATGTGTCATTTACACAAGATGAATTTGGCTCCCACTCAAATTATGTCTCCACACATTTGAGAACACGAGCTCCCACTCAAAATATGTTATCTACATATATGAGGGTCTAAGCTCCCACTCAAAAATATGTCCTTTACATATTCTACCTGAGTAAACTAACTTTGATTCCCACTTAAATACATAATTTATCTCGACATTTTGGGCAAACCAAAATCATTGATCTCTTATCAATTCGAATTCAATACAAACTATAGTATTCCATCAATACAAATCCCATAGACTTCAAGCATGTCTACATTAATGTAGTCAACAAATTTGATCTTGTCCAAGATACATTTCTTGACAAAATATGCTTTCACGTCTTTCTTATAGTTACATTTCTCACATGACACTTTATATGATAATCAAGAAATCTTATTTTTTCAAAAAGGAATTATAGTAACATTTACTGTTTTAATCCTTCTAAATGTAACTTGGATTTTCAGGCTCAAAAGCCTTTGTTCGTATTCTGATATTTTCTCAACTTTCTTTGTATTCATAAGGTGCACCTTGATCTGTCAACAAGATCTGAAATATTTAATATTAAGCTGTGACCTGACAGCAATATTAATATAACAGCACTTCATCTAGAAGCTTCTTTCATGAAAATATTATGTTCTTTACGAACAGGATTGCAAGCAGAAAACAATTTTCTAGTCTCCTTCACTCTTAATCATCAAATTTTCATTTGTAGATATATACCCTTTGGAACACCTTCCAATATTCTACTTTTATGAATATAGGTCTGACACCTTATTTCAAGCTTCTAATTTTATTCCATTAACCATAATTCGAAAAATCATATTTTCCTCGGAATTACATAGACAACAATACAAGTTTTGTTTCTATTGGGTTTTGGAATACACTCTCATCCAATGTGAGTAATCTACAAAGAACTATTCGTGTATATTCTGAATTATCGTATAATCATCTATATAACGACACTATTGTCGATCACACGAATTACTGTTGAAAAACATCTATTTTCTAAAGTGGACATCGACTATAATGTTTCGAACATATTAAGAGATTCTAAGACAGATTCTGAAAGACCACACTTTATCTAAAATAGAGTATGATTATAATATTTCACATATCACTATATCTGATATTATAATATTGTGAAACGAATTTCCACAAGTCTTTTGTGTTGAAACCGTAATTCAAAAATATTGCCCTTTGATCGAATCTTGCGAATACGATATTCACAAATCTTTCTTCTGAAAAACCCCATTTGATCTTTTATCAAATTAATTTCAGACTCATGATTTATTATGCAAATACACTTATTTACCAATAATCATAGAAGAATTCGGATCATGTAAAATTCACCATATAATTAATTTAATAATCATTCGAAATGACTCTTAATTAATTTCCTTTCGTATTGACACTTCAATACTAATTTTAAACTCAATCAATTCGGCACATGCAATACTTAAATAGATCAAAAGTATCTATTACTTCTTACATTGCCTTTATGATCAAATTCGATGGTGTTTGTTCTAGTAACAAAAACTTTCATTCCTTGGACACATAATTTTATCATTCCTACTATTATGAATGTTATCATACAAGTAATGTAATTGAGATGTGAAAACTTTATTCATAATATAAAACAACTGGCTTGTTCCATAACATAAAACAACTGAACTTGTCTTATTACATATATGAATAACTTTGTCTTGTAACAATCAAGACACTAAACACACTTTCTCACTATTACAAAAAGGTCTTATCAAAAACTATTAATGATAACTATGATAACTTGAGGACGTAAACACCAATAGCCATCAACTTCCTTGATCACCATCTTTAGCGCCAGGTCACATCATACTTCGCCGCATATACGTGATAATCAGGACCTGTTTCACAAACAGAACAAGTATCAAATACTTTATCATATATCAAGGGGCGAATTCATTCATAATTCTGTATATATCAAATATATACCTGTAGCATCGAAGATTTCTCCTTCGATGGAATCAACTTTCAGAGATTTGAACTCGGACACGAACTTGTAGAAGTTCATATTGTCGGCCTTCAAAACGTACTCGCGCACATGCTTCTCATAGCTTGGAGGCAGAGATATCAGGACAGTCTGAATGGCACATGAATCCGCCATCCAGTAATCGAAAACATTTGTCAGCTTGAAGTAGATGTCATACAATCTCTTCAAATGAGTCTTCAGACATGTGTGCTCCTCCATATGAATGGTCCGGAACTCTCTAAGCTGCCTGAATTGCTCACGCCTCAATTCATCTTTGAAGTGCGTCTTTATCGCATCAATCATGACATATGGCTCCTGGTGTCGAAACAACTCTTTCAACTCAGGTGCTAGGCATACGGTCATGGTGATCTCCACTTCTATGAATATGTCTCGACGCCTACGGAATTCATCTTCCTCCTCCTCGCTAGCAGAATCATCTGGTCTTTCTCCTAATGCTTCATCGAGGACATACAGGATGTTGTTGTGTTCGAGAATGTTTCTAAAACCAATGTACCAGCTGATGAAGTTGGACCCGTCGGCTTCTAAGGTAGAATCCAGGCTCTTGAGGAAGTAACCGAAGTATAGTTCCGTAGTCTACAGATGTGATCGCAAAAGAGGTAAGGTAAAGTTTATAATATATGTGAGTTTTAGTTTATAATCATATTATCAAACACACTCCACTAAAATTATTATCCCTAAAATAATGATAGCGATTACACGACCCCCATCCACTATACCACCCCCGATCGTCACGGCCGGCGGCACAGCTTCAAAGGTGGACATAAAATGTCGATCACAACATCTCTGTGACTCATGCTCGATCTTTCGATCTTCCCGTGTTCCGAGGCCATATCTGCATATGCTAGGCTCGCCAATCAAACCTTGAAGACCCTGCGCGTGCAACATGGCTTACACCCACTGTATGCGAACGACGATATGTCTGACACCCGATCGTCACGGCCTGCCTCATAACGTAGAACTTTCTTGGTGGTGCGCAACGAAGGATAACACACTTTTGGTATTTGTTAGGGATCATCCTATTTATGATGCTACCGTTGTATATCTAACATATAAGCAATCAATAGGATGCACACACAACAACACAATATCAACATAAAGTAATGAAGTGCGATGTGACATGGTCGATGCGCCTGGACTTTCATGGCGCCATGTGCCTGGCCCTGAGCGCCCCGGCATGGCTCCGAGTCTACGGTGCCCTCCATTGCCTCCGACAGTATGAGTAATATCAAACTTACCGTAACCATGTCACATAAAATAACGCCTCTGCAAAACAAAGTTAGACGCCTCTACCTTTATTTAGTTTTGCAAGTTTTACGTGGCATATAGGCTCATTCGTAAGAGAACCGTTTCCCTACCTACGAACTTTGTACCACAACGTCGATCGTATAATTGCATGTTTAAGCATCCCTTTCGGGCCCTCCATTGAAAATGCTTTGCCGACTAAAGAGAGAGAAACAGACACCCGCCAGCCACAGATACGGTGCAAGCCGTATGTCAGTAGTGGAACCAGTCTCGCGTAAGCGTACGCGTAAAGTCGGTCCGGGCCGCTTCATCAACTCAATACCGAAGGCATCGCAAGTGCACGCTAGAGGGTAGCAAATATAAGAAAGACGTCCTCATTCAACATGAGTTCTAACCGTACCAGCAGTACTACGCATAGATCGGCTCTGATACCACTGAAGGGGTTCCGGTGCAGAAAACAATAATTTTTCTAGCGTATGAACACCCTAACTAGCCAGGATCTATCTATCTAGTACATGTGATAACGGTGGCGGAACGGGTTACATTACCTCCATGTAGACCGATAGCGGGGATCACGCTCCCGCACAAGCGTTGACGATGAAGTCGTACGTAGCCGACCTCGAGGTCGCGGAGAACTTGCCGCGATGATGTAGACGATGACGCCGGGGTGTCGACGAAGACCTGCGTCGACGGGCGTCGGGGGGAAGATGGCGAGGCGCCGGCGGCCGGGGGGTTGGCGCCGGCGGCAGGGCAGCGACAGAGCTGCTGCGTGGGCGAGACGACGTCGCCCAGGCTCCTCAAATGTGGCGCCTCCGAGCACTCGCAAACATACGGAGCTTAACAACAACCCCCGGTCATTCAGATCCAGCTGAAATCGCAGAGGTAGAACTTTTCTGGAATCCCGCAGGGCAACGGCGCCCGACGGTATAGCTTTGGTGGAGAGAGGGGGCAAAACGGGCGGGGAAGCAACTCGGCCGGCCTGCTATACAATTAATTGTATTTTTCTGTTATTAATCCAATTAATATGCCTTGCTATATAAAGGGGGGAGGGGGTGTGCAAACACCTTGCCTGCCCCATGTGGGACTAAAGGAAAAAGGAGGGGGAGGGGGGTTCGGCCGAACCTCCTAGTCCGAATTGGACTAGGGGCCCAAGCCCCCTTCCTCCTTGGTGGTGCGGCTCCCCTCTTGGGCCCTCTTAGGGCCCATGTAGGTGGGCTGCCCCTTTTTTCCCTTTATTATTTAACAATTAAATTAATATAAAATATAATTAATTCATAATTAATATATTTAAATACTATTTAATATCCCGTGACTCCGAAACATTTTTCGAACCACCCGAACATCTTTCGGACATTCCTGGAACCATTCCAGACCTTCCCGGAACTCCTTCCGGACCACCGGAACTCTTTCCGGATCATTTCTCTCTCTCCAATAAAATCCTATATTATTCCAGAACCTTCTCCAGGTGTCGTTAAGACCTTAAGTTTGTTACGCTACGGTTCGAGAACACTCCAGACATGGTCGAGACACTCCGCTCACCAATGACCGCCAGGGATACCTGGACGCATATGACGGCCCCTGTGCATTCTACGAATATCGTCGTTGAACCATAAACATGATATTCATTCCCTTTGTTTCTACGATACTACCTTGTCCGAGATATGATCGTAGACATCCGATGTCCTTGTTGTATCTCGTTACCGACAAAGGTTATTAACTCGTCTGTGATATTACATCTCCATGACCTAGTCATAAGCTGCGCAGCTATATAGATGCAATCTCACCGAGTGGGCCCAGAGTATCTTTCCATTACAAGAATGAACAAATCCCGCTCTTGATCCTTACGTCTCAACATACTCTTTCGGGATACCCAAGACGGACACCGTTATTGTCATGCTATGTCGTGGTGGTATCACGGCAGATGCCATAGGATGGCTAAAAGTGTGGGGCCGATGGACGCTGGTGGATCCGGGGAGGGCTAGCGAGCTAAGGAGCTCACACGAAGGACGACACGGAAACACCCAAACCGACTAGAGGGAGAATGAAACCGTAGGAACACACGAAGAACACACTCTAAACCACAAGCTACCACAAACACACACGATGTACCCAGGTTCGGGGCCCTCGTGAGGAGGTAACACCCCTACTCCTGCCTTGCTTCTCTCTATATCTGTCACACAAGATCTACAAAGGTGCTCCTTGAGCTGTTTTGCCTCTCTCCCTAGGATGAGCTCAAGAACAAGGGTGAACTACTAAGGAAGGAGGAGTAAATGCTCTCGCAGTGAATGAGACTATAGTTCTGGCCCTCTCTTCCGTCTCTCTCGTCCCACAGGGGGAGTTATGGCGCTATATATAGAGTTCCTGCCGGGTTGTCCGGGAACCCTAATTCCTCCGGGCCCCCCAGACAACAGCACCCGTCCAACGGTAATGTCGACACCTCTACCACGACCTAGCCGCCGGGCTATCCGACATAGGCCGGGGTAGGCCATGATGCCTCTTGCTGCAGCCGCCGCCGTCCTAGATGATGACGCTTCCCCTGCCAGAGACAGGACGTGCCTTCTCCATGCCTTGTCTCCTGTCAGTCCGTTGCCAGTACAGAGGTATAGTCACGTCGCCCTTGTCTTGTGCCCTTTGTCCCGCGCCCGTGTCAGACGGGAGGTGACCTTTCCTCCGTGTCAGACAGGTCAGTGTCCTGCTCCTGTACTTGCCCTGCACTTGTACTTGCCCTTGACTTGTTGCCCGACATGCGATATGTCGGACACATCCTCCTATCCCGGCATAAGTATATCGGGCTTCTCTCCGTGCGCCGGCCTGGTTATGCCGGGCCCGGACCTCCGACATACCTCACCCGGCCCGAACATGTATGTCGGATCCTCCTTCCTGCACAACACATATAGATAGAGATCTCGGACATGGTTATGTCGGTTAGAACATGTCGGCTACCTCCGACATAAGACTAAGTCGGCCAAACATACAACTTGGTCTGGCTGGGACCCCTTGCCTTAACCCTACCCGGGGGTAGCCCCCCGACACTAGTCCCCGAAGCTGGTGTAGTCCTACAGCCTTGGATGAAGGGCTGCATCAGCTTTAACCTGACAACTGCCTTGAACCAAAAGCCGGCATAACTATGCCTAGCAACTTGATTGCTCCGACTTGCCCAAGTCGGTCAGTCAAGGCCCTGCGACACCACGATGTTGGCCTGATGAGAAAACTCCGGCATGCCTGTCCCGACTTACTGTAAAAAATCATCTGACATGGCCATCTCGGTTTGTCACCGAGTTCTTAGCCATCCCGGGTTATTGTTCCGGTACCCTCGATATCACTGAATCTTTGTCTCAGATCTTCGCCGAGACGTGCCACACATACGCTGCCCCATTCCGAGAAACGCGCCACGCGGTCTGACACGCTGTCCCGAAAACACCGTGCTGGTCCCACCAGCCGTCATATCTAACAGGCACTCGAGTAGTTTGAGCACCCGAGGCGCCTCCTTGATTCCTGGGCTAGCGACCGCACCCGATCCGCAGTGGACGGTTGCCATTCTGTAACCCACGGTGCGGCCGATCGTGTGGCCACAACCGCTCCACTCGCGCCAACCGCCGCACGCACGATCCCACGATCGGCTCGAAACCAACGGGCGGGAAAACCTAGCAACTGCCTCTTCTCCTTCCCTCTTAAATACGGCGGCGGGGTTCCTCTCCTTCTTCTTCCGCATTCTTTTCTCCTTTGCTCCCCTTCTGCCCCCGAGCGAATCGCCGCCGCGACGCACGCCGCCTACGCACCGCACGCTGGGGAGCTCGACGCCGGCGACCGAAGTTCGCCTCGCTGCCGTCGGGACGAGATCCTCTCGCTCTACGGCACCAATCTCCACGGTAAGGTTCCTCCCGAGGCTTGAACAGATTGAACCGCGGCTCGGCCGAACCTAGTTCATCCCCCTTCTTCGGTAGAACAGGTTAGAACCAGTGTTAATCTCTCCGCAGATCATTGTTTCCGTCATCACAACACCGCTATAGGTTTCTCTTCACCATATCTCGCCATACCTCTTCAATAGCGATTCACCATTGTACTGCTAGCGGTTCTTCCTTGCTAGAACCATTTAACTTCCTTTTAAATGGTCTCGGTAGATCTTCTTCCATGCTACTCGGGCGTGGATTTCAGTTTATTGCCGGGATTCGCCGACTGTTATCCGACTTACCCCCTACCTCGGGCTATTGCCCGGTATCTGTTTTGCAGATCCGCCGACATGTCTTCAAGCCATACCTCCGAGCAATCCGACATATCCGCCGAAGGAATCCGTGGGGGATGGGAAGGCTCGGACGTCGTGCAAGACGACCTTGACTGGCTACGTCGCACGCGTCACGTCCCGGCGCCCATCATATGCCGGATTCCTGGCGAGGAAGTGGAACCCGCGCCCCAGGAAGGAGAGCGCGTGGTGTTTGTCGCGCACTTCGAGCGCGGCTTCGCCCTTCCGACAAGCAGGTTCTTCCGAGCCTTCCTTGACAAGTTCGAGCTACAGCCGCACCACTTGCCGGCAAACTCCATTACCTCCCTCTCGGCCTTCGTCGCCTTCTCCGAGGGATACCTCGGCCTGTGGCCTCTGGTCGGCCTCTGGGCGAGGTACTTCGTGCTCCGGAAGCAGAGCATCCCGAACAAGGGTGTGAAGACCAAGGAGATGACGGCGTGCGGGGCCGCCACTATCACCGCCCGCAAGCTTTCCGACTTCCCCAAGGTCTCCGGGTTGGAGTCCTGCCGTAAATGGCAGCGTAGCTTCTTCTACGTGAAGAATCCGGACCCCTCCGACAACGCCAAGGGGTACGACTTCCTCAACCTCCCGGAGTTCCGACTTGACCCGCCTAACTCTCAGGCGAATTGGGGCTGGGATCCGTCGGGCTGCGACGCAGAGTCCCAGGCCATCCATGAACACCTGCTCTCCATCAAGGACGAGCTGACGGCGGACGACCTCCTGAGGACCTTCGTCGCCCGCCGGATAAGCCCCCTGCAGAACCGGGTGCACAAGATCTGCCACATGAGCGGGCCCCGAGACCCAACTCGGATCAGCCCGTTCGAGTTGGACAAGCCGGCAGTCCGCCGACGTGTCCGAGCCATCGCCCAAACCTCCATGGGAGATGACTGGGAATGGGGGCTTGAACCGTACAGCCGCGCCAATCCTCCGCCCCAGGTAAGCTCTAGCCACTCATCTCCGACATATCTTCGAGCACCCGACATAGCGGTTAAACTACATTCTTGCCTTTCTTGTTTCCTTAGACATTTCTTGCTATTCTTCTTTTGCAGCGGTTTGACCGTCAAGCCCGGGAGGACCAAAGGTGGGCGAATGGAAGTTGGCGCGCGGACACTGCCGTGCCGGCAACTCCGCTCACTGAAGACCCGGACGACGAGGACCACTTGTCGATCCCGGTACCCCGCACTTCCGGCCCGGGTAAGCCTCGAACTCGGTCCCGTCCCCAAGACGATTCTGACGACGACGACTGTGTGATGCTAGAGATCACACACGCCACTCCCTTGGCCTGTGCTGACCCTCTGCCTTCACCATCAGCCGGGCCGAGCACCCAAGCAGCCACGTGTAAGCGCGCGGGAGCCGGCACCTCTGCCGCGGATCCCCCGGGGGCCAAGAAGGCCAAAACCACCAAGAAACTCTCCCGCAAGAAGATTCCGACCGCTGCCGGGTAAGCCTCCTTTCTTTCGCCTTCCGACCTCTTTGCTTTATTCCTTCTAACCTTTTACTTCATGTTCAGAGCCCCGCTTGAGCTCGACCAGAACGAGCCGGCGGCCCCGACAAACGTCGGAGTTGGCAGCCCCTCCCGGGCGACACCTGCGGCTGCCGACTTAGCTGGGTCCGACACCTCCCCGTCGACACTTAAGACGGCAGCGGAAGCGAGCCGAGCCAGCCCGGACCGAGATGTCGGGGCTGGCGGTAACCAATCGCGCTCTGCCGCTGCACAAACCGAGACCACGGCGGTGCCGGACGCACCCCCGCAGCAACCAACGCCGCCGGAGCCACAATCCTTCGCTGCAAGTAAGCAGCCATCTGCACAACAACAGTGTCGGGCACCAACTAAGGCCGCCAAGAAGAAAACTGCCCCGACCCCGGATCAGTTGGCGGCCAAGAAAGGTCAGCTTCCTCCGGGTAAACTCAAAGTGGTGCATCCTCCCCGCATTGCCGTTAAGACGGCGGCCCTGCGCATGCTGGAGGCCACTGTCGACCGGGTTGCTAGCGCTGCCGACTTGGAGAGCTCAGGGTTCCTCACACCTAGTGCTGACTCTTCAGGTTCGATGGAGCAGTATAATATGGATTGGAATGCCGCCGACATCAGCGAGGCTACCTCTTCCGACCCGAGTATCGACCACCCGGCTGGGCCCGGGAAAGTCGCTCAGTCTCTGCATGCACTTCAGTCTGCAGTCCTTCACCTGACAACAGCCGCAGAGGTAAGCTCTTCCACATCCACTATCTCCAGTCCCCGAGGTTTTGGTCGAATGGTTAAGACTCGACCGAGTTAAGACCATTCGGCGAAAAACTTCAACAACCAACTTGCTCTAACACCTCGCTTTTTATTGCAGTCATGCAGCAAAGAACGCACCCGGGTGTTCCAAAGGCTGTTGGTCGAGCATGGGTCCCTCCGGAGGCGGTTCAAAGAGCTCCAGGCTGCGCACCAGGACCATGGTACACTTCCTTGTTTCTGAAACATCTTTCCTTTCTCTAGTTTGCCTTTACATTTACCACCGACTTGTCGCCTTTTTCAGCCGACACCGCCGCCCGAGTTGCCGCCGAGCACCAGCTCGAGTTGGAGAAGGAGCGGGCCAATTCAACTCGGCTTCAACAAGAACTGGAGCAGGCCAAGATTGAGAAGGCCGAGTTGGAGAAGACCCTGGCGGACGTCGTACGGACTCAGGGTGAAGTGCTCGAGCAAACTGAGTCTCGCGCCACCTTGGCCGAGAAAAAGCTCAACGCCCTCAAATCCCAGTGTGACCTCTGGCTGGCCGAACTTAAGAAGATTAATGCCCAGATGGACAGTGAGTTCCTCCAAACTCTTACTTCTTCTTGCCTGACTCTCTTGCCGACATTCACATTATACTGGCCCGCCTTCTAACTCATCAACAGCTTTCTTCTCCGCAGAGCACTTCTCCCACACGCACGCCGTCGCTGTGAAGGCCATCAACCGGGCGCGTGCGAAGAGGGCTGAAGCCGGCCCCATCTCTGGAGAGTGGGACGTAGAAGACCATCTCGTAGCACTTAATGCGCGCCTCGCGCCGCTTAAGAGTATCGGGACGGAGCTTCTCGACGCCGGCATTCACGTCTACCGGAAGCTCTGGCCTGGCGCCACGCCTCCGGACAATGTGTCCGACCTGGCCCAGGAGCTGATGAAGACGGAAAGGCGCCTCCGAGAATGGCGGTCTTCCGCCGCCCGTGCCGGTGCGGACCAAACCCTCTCCTTCATACTATCCTGGTATGAGGGGATCGACCTTCAGAGGGTGCGGGCGCAGCGCGAGAACTCGGCGTGGACAACCGATTCGGCCAAGATCCAGCTTCGGCGAGACGCGGCGCACTACTTCGCCGGCTACTCACAGCCCCATCTATACATCGAGGGCGAAGTCTACTCGGATGACGAAGATTACGCCGACGACGTTGAGGACGAGGAGAAGGACGATGAAGAAGAAGCCCAAGGCAACCTCCCCGACACCTCCAAAACCTCCGGCAAAGCCCAGTCATCCGGGAAGGCTTCCACTTCGGGGACCGCCGATGTAGCCAGCCAGGACGCCGCCGCCGACATCACCAAGTCGGCCTCGACTGACCAGCCGAGAATCGCCGTTGAGGCCACCGTCGAGCTGGGAGCTGCCGACACCACCGCGACTAACGATATTCCTGCTGCCCAGTCTCCTGTGTAAAACTCTAGAGAACAAATCTATCAAATCCCCGGAATGCCGGGTTCATATGTAACATATACAATTTTAAGTAGAATACTTTGCTGTTTGCCTTATTGAATCGAGCATGTACATAGTTATGTCGGATCATTTTACACCGAGTCCCCGAGTTTACTTTCTCGTTTACTATACTTAGTGATTTTTGCTCTTGTCTACCATACAGGCGTTCGACAGTCGAGTCACAAAATCACGACTATAGCATACGGTACTAGAGAATACCCGAGTTAAGGTTCAAAAGTATTCGACATAACGGAAGAATAATTGAAAGACGGGGTTAACACACAACACGTGCCGAATTGCTTTTACACCGAGTCCCCGAGTTCGTTTTCGTGTTTACCACCTTCCACTATCTTTGCTCTTGACTACCACTTTGGGCATTCGTCAGTCGAGTCACAAGATCATTTCACATAGCATACATTACTTAACTTTGAAACGAGGTTGAAAGTTCATTCGGCACGTGGACAACAGGTACGAAATAAGCACGGCAGTCCCCGAGTTTCACCTCGAGTCGCCGGCATGCAGGTAACGAGGGACTAACCGAGATACAAACATAGATAAAAGGTCTGGCAGTCCCCGAGTTTACCCCGGAGTGCCGACATGCAAAAAACATAAGAAAAGAACCATCATACGGATAAGGCAGTCCCCGAGATTCATTCTGGGGTGCCGGCATTTCATTCATAAGGAACGGAGATACCTACACTGTGCCTTTTATGCAAAAAAGGGACGAAGTAAGGCTACATTCCATGGTCGTTTGGTTTCCTCGCCGGCTCTATCCATCACACCTTTCCTAGCTTCCTGCGCATCTACAAGATAATATGAGTCATTGTGCAGGGCTTTGCTCACCACAAAAGGTCCTTCCCACGGAGGGGATAACTTGTGCATGCCGGCCGTTCGCTGTATCAGTCTCAGTACCAACTCTCCTTCTCTAAACACCCGGGGGTGCACCTTCCGGCTATGATAGCGTCGGAGGCTCTGCTGGTATATCGCTGACCGAGATAGGGCCAACTCTCTTGCTTCCTCAAGCAAGTCGACATCATTCTCTCGAGCTTCTCTTGCCTCGGTCTCTGTAAACATTGCCACCCTGGGCGAGTCATACTGTATGTCGGTTGGCAACACTGCCTCAGCACCATACACCATAAAGAATGGGGTGTACCCGGTGGATCTGTTGGGCGTGGTCCGGAGACCCCACAGCACCGCCGGTATTTCCTCTATCCAACACCCCGGAGTCCGCAGAAGAGGTTCTATCAACCGGGCCTTTATGCCGGCCAGCACCAACGCGTTGGCCCTCTCAACCTGTCCATTTGCCTCCGGGTGCGCCACCGAGGCTACATCAAGTCGGATTCTCTTATCTGCACAGAACCGAGCAAACTCCCCTACTGCAAAATTGGTGCCATTGTCCGTGATAATGCTGTGCGGGTAACCGTATCTCAGTATGATATCCTTCAAAAATGAGACGGCTGTAGCTCCATCACATTTCCGAATTGGCTTCACCTCGATCCACTTGGTGAACTTGTCCACCATGACTAGTATATGAGTCATGTTGCCCCGCGCCGGCTTGAATGGACCCACCATATCCAAGCACCATACCGCAAACGGCCATGTGATGGGGATAGTTTTCAGTGCTGCCGCCGGCATATGTATTCTGTGTGCAAATCTCTGGCAACCTCCACATTTTCGGACAATATCTTCTGCCTGTTGCAGAGCCGAAGGCCAATAGAACCCATGTCGGAAGACCTTTGCCACCAGTGCCCTTGAGGAAGCATGGTGACCGCATTCACCTTGATGTATCTCGAGCAGCATTTCTTGCCCCTCCTCCGGGTCAACGCAACGCTGCAGCACTTCAGTGACACTTCTCTTATACAGCTCTTGATTGATTACCGTGTAAGCCTTGGCCCTCCTTATCACCTGCCGAGCTTCCACTTCATTCTCCGGCAGGGTTCCATACACCATATATGCCATGATGGGCTGCGCCCATTCCGGTACCTGCCTCACCGGGAAGACTGGGGCATCTATTTCCATAGGATCGGCCGACATCACCTCTGCCGACATACCTGGTACAGTCCCCGAGTTTATCCAAATGCTCCCGACATCAATCTCCATGGGCACGGCTTCTGTCTCCGAGCTCTTCGGGATAAATATGGACTCCGACTCGGGTGATGGCTTGATAGACGGTTTCTTCAAGTGTTCCAATGCTATGCCGGGTGGGATCACGTCCCGCGAAGACTCCAGCTTGGACAATACATCCGCAGCCTCATTCTCTCCCCGGGGTATATGCTTGAACTCGCACCCTTCAAAAAACCCGGAGATTTTCTGCACATGGAACCGGTATGACGCCATGTTGGCATCCAAGGCGTCCCAATTTCCCGACACCTGCTGGACCACCAAATCCGAGTCACCATAACATTCTACCCGCCGTATGCCAATTTCCCTAGCAACATTGAGGCCGTGCACGAGTGCTTCATACTCGGCCACATTGTTGGATGCCGAGAAATGAATTTGGAGTACGTATTTCAGTACATCCTGCTTCGGGGAGGTGAGTACCACTCCGGCACCCAACCCGATCTTTGCCTTGGACCCGTCAAAATGCATCTTCCAGAAATTGAAGTCGGGCGGGGGAGGCTCATATTGCATCTCGGCCCAATCCACCAAGAAGTCCGGCAGCGCCTGCGACTTAATGGCGTCCCTTCTTTCGTAAGTCGGGGCGTAGGGGGACAGCTGGATGGCCCACTTGGCAACTCGGCCGCTGGCATCTTTGCACCCTATAATCTCGGACAAGGGAGCCTCGCTCACCACTGTAACCGGATGCTCTTGAAAGTAGTGCTTCAACTTGGTGACCGCCAGGTATACACCATAGGCCATCTTCTGGTAGTGCGGGTAATTCTGCTTGGAGAGGGAGAGTACCTCACTCAGGTAATACACGGGCCTCTGTACCACCTTTTCACCTTCTTCTCTTTCCACCACCATTACCACACTTACAACCCGGTTGGTAGCCGCGATATAGAGCAACATCGGCTCCTTGGGTAACGGGGATGCCAACACTGGTGTACTTGAGAGTGTCTTTTTTAAGTCATTAAAAGCTGCATCTGCATGCGGCGTCCAAATAAAGGTTTTACTTTTTTTCATGAGTTGATATAAAGGCAAGGCTTTCTCTCCTAACCGACTTACGAACCTACTCAGGGATGCCAGACATCCGGTGAATTTTTGTACATCCTTAAGGCGAGTTGGTAATTTCATGCTTTCAATAGCTCGGATCTTGCCCGGGTTAACCTCTATACCCCGGCTAGATACCAAGAAACCGAGTAATTTTCCGGCCGGCACACCGAAGGTGCACTTATCCGGGTTAAGTTTCATCCGGAATTTCCTCAAGTTAGCGAATGTTTCTCTCAGATCCTCGATCAGAGTGGATTTCTCTTTCGTTTTTATGACTATGTCGTCGACATAGACCTCTGCATTCCGACCTATCTGGTCATGCAAGCATTTCTGCATGCACCTTTGATAAGTGGCCCCGGCATTTCTCAACCTGAAGGTCATAACACGATAGCAATAAGCCCCGTACGGGGTAATAAAAGCAGTTTTTAATTGATCAGCCGGGTTCAAAGGTATCTGGTGAAAACCAGAATACGCATCTACAAAAGACAAAAGCTCACACCCGGCAGTGGAGTCGATCACTTGATCTATCCGGGGGAGCGGGAAAGGATCTTTCGGGCATGCTTTGTTGAGGTTGGTGAAGTCGATGCACATGCGCCACACCTTGACCAGGAGAGGGTCATCCTTCTTCTTCTCTACCAGGACCGGGTTAGACAACTAGTCCGGGTGCAGTACTTCCATCACAAATCCAGCCGCAAGTAGTACGGCTAGATGTTCCATGATTGCAGCTCTTCTCTCGTCCGAGAGACGTCTCGTCGGTTGCTTCACCGGCTTTGCATCCGGCCTCACGAATAATGAGTGCTCAGCCAACTCCCTCGGAACTCCTTGAAGGTCGTCATTTGACCAAGCAAAGACATCCCGATTCTCACGGAGGAAGTCAGTGAGCTCGCCTTCCTATTTACTGTCCAGGCTGGTGCCGATAATCACCCGGTGCTCTGAGTTAGCCGGGTCCACTACGACCTTCTTGGTCTCCTTCGGTGGCTGGAAGGAAGCATGCTGCTCCGGGTTTGTTATCCCGGGCACACCGAGTTGTGAGGCTTGGGCCAGCGTTACCACTTGCTGGATTCTCTTCTTCTCCTCGGCTATGACCAACGACTCGGCCAAGCACGAGCCGGCAGTAGCACACTCGATTGAGCGCTTGTAGTCCCCCGCGATGGTGATTATGCCATTCGGACCTGGCATTTTCATTTTCAGATAGCCCATGTGAGTGGAGATCATGAACTTGGCCAGAGCAGGTCGGCCAATCAGGGCGTGATATGGACTCTCCAAGTCCACCACCTCGAACTCAAGACTCTCGGTCCGGCAGTTCTCCCGGGTCCCGAACAACACATCTATCCAGATCTTGCCCATAGGCGAACAAGAAACCCCTGGCACAATGCCATGGAAAGTCGTGTGGGTCGGCAACAGCGTGTTCATGGACACTCCCAACTTCAGCATCGTGTCCTTATACATGATGTTAATGGCACTGCCATTGTCAACCAGAACTCTGCTGAACCGGACGTTGATACTCGGCCCGATGAATGTCGGGTCCACCACCAAGGCGTAGCCTCCCGGCTTAGGCATAACCCGGGGGTGATCCTTCCGACCCCAGGTGATTTCCATCTCGGACCAGTGCATGAACTTGGTTACCGCTGGCATGACGGCATTCACCTCCAGAGCGCGCTGGCGCTGGCTTTTCTTGTCAGTGGGCTCGGTTACGAAGACCACGTAACTCTGATGAGCCTCCTGATAGTCACCCTGGGGGTACCTGCCCTGGTTGCTGGGATCGACACGGTTGTTACCCCGGACGTTCACCATGTTTACTGGCCTTGCCGGCGGTCTCCTCTGGACTGGCGGGTTAACCCGGACAGCATTGGCCCCACTCACAGGTGCCGGCGGTCTTGGCGCTGCGGGTTTTTCGGGGGCAGTTACCAGAGATCCCCCCGGAGCACCTTCTTGCCGCATGCGCTGATACCAGCTGCATTGCCGAGTTGTGTGGTTGGCCGGTCGGTTGGGCTCGAAGGTATGATAGCAGCAGGGCTTGTCCAGCATCTCCTCATACGTCAAGGGCTTCCTCTGCTCGGCCCAAGTTTTCTTGACTTCTGCCCAACCCTGACCATCAGTCTTCTGCCGCTGGTTGTTACCGGTATTGCCTCGTTCACCGGTTACCGCCGCTACCTGCTGCGAGGCATAGCGAAAGTCGGGCTCCCTCCTTTTTTGGCCAAAATCATGCCGGTCACTGTTTCTGCCCTGCCCGGACCTGTGGTTTCCCGAGTTCCTCCTACTCGGTTCTCCCGAGTCCAGCTGTGGTTGCATTGGATCACCGAGGGCATAGCTGTCGGCAATTCTCATCGTCTCGGCCAAGGTGGCCGGCATTTCCCTCTGAAGCTTCTGCCAAAGCATGGATCCATGTCGGCATCCCTGCGCAAACCATGAAATGGCTTGGGCCTCCACAACTCCTTCGCAGGAATTGCGAATGGTGCTCCACCGAGTCAAGTACTCTCGGTCAGTCTCATTGTCCCTCTGCCTGCACATTGCAAGCTGCTGAGGTCGGTTTGGTCTCTTGTAGGTACTGGAGAAGTTGCTGACAAAGGCTTCCTCGAAGTCCAGCCAGCTGTTAACACTTCCCTCCCTCAAATTGTTCAGCCAGATTCGGGCCGGTCCCTCAAGCATCTGCGGGATATACCGTACCGCCCATCGGCGATTTCCTCCGGCAATGTGCACTGCTGTCACATAGTCAGTCAGCCAGTCCTCTGGCTTGGAGCTGCCGTCATAGGTCTTGGCTCCCCTGTTCAACTGAAAGTGGGGGACAGGCTGCTCCGACATGATTCGGGGCCCGAAGCAAGCAGGACCTGGTGGACCTTGCTCTTCCATTTGCTCGGATCTGTACAACCGATCCAGCTTGTACCGAGCATCATTTGGATCCAACTGGCGAGTCCCCAGTCGAGACCCTAGAGCACTCTCATACACATGATACCCGGCCTTAGCCAATGCCGAGTTGCCGTCATCGTACCAGTTCAGGTCTTGCCCGCCCACTTGCCGGGTCTGCAGTGCTCCAACAACTTGCTGCCTCGGGGCCTGGTTAGGCGCCGGATATCGGGGTGGGTACCCCCGACCGACCGAGTTGGCATTTTTGGCGTGCCGATTACTCGGAGCTTGTCGGCTTCTGCTCTGGGCTTGCCCAACGTTGCCCTGGCCTGCGATCTGCTTCCCGGCATATGCCGGGTCATATGTCAGCATCTGGAGCTGCTGACCTCCTCCGGGATTCCTACTCCGACTCTGGTTTCCACCGACATGCGGGGAAGAAGCCTGTCCTCTGGACATGCCACTGGGAGCCCGGGTTGAGTGGACAACCTGAGATCCACCCCCGGCCTTCTTGACAGCCTCATTCTGCCGGGTTGCCACTTCTACCAGCTCATTGACTCGGTCCTGTTGCTTACGGCGAGCCTCTCCGGTTAGACCGGATAACTCGGCCCTTGCTGCCTCGGCAGCCCTGAGGGTCTTGGCCGGAGAGCTGTAATTCGGCCTAGCCACCGACATTACGCTCGGAGTCACATTGGATGTAGCTCTGCCATCCCTATCTATCTCGGCATTGAGGCCCTTGCCTCTTCTGCGCACCTCGGCCTCACGGTTCGGCCGACCTCCTACCGGCGAGAAACCATGAGCCGCGTCATACTCACGCTGAACTTGGTCGAAGTCCCTTCGGACTTCTGCTAACTTCTCTGCCTCCTCCAGCAAGCTCAGCCGTTCTGCCTCTAACTCTACTGCCCCCGGCATAGTCAACCTCTCTACTGCCTCTCTAAGAGGTTCAGTTCTTACCGGGACACGAGATGTCTCGGCGCCACCATGGCCCTGCCTCTCCAGTGCCTGCTTGGCCCTCCGGGTCGACCTGGCCTCGGGCTCCAAGACAGGGTCCTCTGTCGGAGGAGCCGTCACCCCGGCCATCATGACCGCGCAGCTCTCGGGGCGAGTGGTACGCCGGCCGCGAGCCGCACAGACAGCTGGGGGATCCTCGGCCACGAGCACCTTCGCCGGGTACTCGCAGACGAGCTCGGTGGCGACATAGGTGGCGAAGTTGCCGAACTCGATGACGCAGCCGTTGGCCGGAAATGGCCTGCCGCGAAAGCAGCCGGCGTTGTCGCTGACGAACTCCATGTCGCCGAACTTGACGACGAGTCCGGAGAGGACTCGCACGGGGCCCGTCCGGATGAGTACACCAGCCAGCGCCTCTACCTGCCCCACGGTGGGCGCCAACTGTCGTGGTGGTATCACGGCAGATGCCATAGGATGGCTAAAAGTGTGGGGCCGATGGACGCTGGTGGATCCGGGGAGGGCTAGCGAGCTAAGGAGCTCACACGAAGGACGACACGGAAACACCCAAACCGACTAGAGGGAGAATGAAACCGTAGGAACACACGAAGAACACACTCTAAACCACAAGCTACCACAAACACACACGATGTACCCAGGTTCGGGGCCCTCGTGAGGAGGTAACACCCCTACTCCTGCCTTGCTTCTCTCTATATCTGTCACACAAGATCTACAAAGGTGCTCCTTGAGCTGTTTTGCCTCTCTCCCTAGGATGAGCTCAAGAACAAGGGTGAACTACTAAGGAAGGAGGAGTAAATGCTCTCGCAGTGAATGAGACTATAGTTCTGGCCCTCTCTTCCGTCTCTCTCGTCCCACAGGGGGAGTTATGGCGCTATATATAGAGTTCCTGCCGGGTTGTCCGGGAACCCTAATTCCTCCGGGCCCCCCAGACAACAGCACCCGTCCAACGGTAATGTCGACACCTCTACCACGACCTAGCCGCCGGGCTATCCGACATAGGCCGGGGTAGGCCATGATGCCTCTTGCTGCAGCCGCCGCCGTCCTAGATGATGACGCTTCCCCTGCCAGAGACAGGACGTGCCTTCTCCATGCCTTGTCTCCTGTCAGTCCGTTGCCAGTACAGAGGTATAGTCACGTCGCCCTTGTCTTGTGCCCTTTGTCCCGCGCCCGTGTCAGACGGGAGGTGACCTTTCCTCCGTGTCAGACAGGTCAGTGTCCTGCTCCTGTACTTGCCCTGCACTTGTACTTGCCCTTGACTTGTTGCCCGACATGCGATATGTCGGACACATCCTCCTATCCCGGCATAAGTATATCGGGCTTCTCTCCGTGCGCCGGCCTGGTTATGCCGGGCCCGGACCTCCGACATACCTCACCCGGCCCGAACATGTATGTCGGATCCTCCTTCCTGCACAACACATATAGATAGAGATCTCGGACATGGTTATGTCGGTTAGAACATGTCGGCTACCTCCGACATAAGACTAAGTCGGCCAAACATACAACTTGGTCTGGCTGGGACCCCTTGCCTTAACCCTACCCGGGGGTAGCCCCCCGACATGCTATATAAGACACAACGTTTGATGCTCTCAAAGTACCCCTACGAAGTAGCAATAAGTACGGTCTCACGGTCTAAGGAATAAGCTATCATATTACTCATCTATTGCAAATGACAAACATCGTAATACGATCTTATTGCAATACTTTGCGTATGTCCATCACCTTATTCTACTAATAAGATGACCCCATTGTCAACCGACGTCATTGTCCTTGATCGGGAATCTCGATCAACTGTTGCCCAATGGACTAGTTTATATAGAGGCTCACTAGGGACTCTGGTTGTCTATGTATCACACGTGTATTAATAATTCCGATTAATACAGTTATAGCATAATACAAAAACCTATTATAAACTTATGAGATAATGCAATAAATACTACTTATTTATTTGCCTCTAGGGCATATCTCCTTCACTCTTTAGCTAGCGGTGGCCGTTAACTCTCTACTTTGAAAAGGGCACACGTGGATGGTGTGGCATCCGCCGGAGTTTGCGTGTTTGTGTGTGTGTGTCTTCAATCGTTGTCATCAAGGAAAATTATCGAGCTAGTCTTACCTTCATGGCTAACTACATGTTACCCAACTCACACGAAGATGGAATGTCGGCTCACACCATCTTGATAAGTGAGACGCTCAATCTGGATGATCAAGTCCCTGATACAAATTGTCACTTAAAGATGAAGGGATAATCAAAAACATGCGCCAACTCCAATGAAGTTGATTGTTTTCAATGAATATGGCAGCGGTCAAAACGCTAAAAGTAAGTTTCCTAGAGCGTCATATGAACTACCAAAGCCGGCTCATAGCCTGTCACGTGAAGAAGGACCTAAACTAGAAGCCATACCATAACTCAAGACGATGCCTCCATGGAGGTGAATGGTGCCATGGGTGCCACAATCACCAAATCCTGAAGATCATGGGTTTCATCGTAGATTGACATTGCCCGTCTACACCATACTCATCGATTAAATTAGCACCAAAGAATGTGACATTACTAGGAAAGAACGCATCCATGGTTTGCTAAACCTCCTCGAAAGTCTTGGGCCCTATTGGGATTGTAGGAATTTCACCAAAATTTTGTAGGATTTAATCCATCAGATTGTTTTTGTCCTTTGGGTTGACTCTGGATCAAAGGAATGTTGTCATTATAATTCCTATGAATTTTATTTCTATTTTTCAATTTCAAAGATATTAAAATATCCACTATAAACTCTTTTTAAGACTCAATAACGTTGGATACAGAAATGTTTCTAAGTTTTTCATGTGTTCTATCTAAGCAACTATTTTAAACATTATCATGTATTTTGCAATCATTTGCTTTATGTGTTTTCTATTTCTACATACCTCAATCCTGCAGTCCAAAGAAACCCTTAGATTTGCATCCTCACACCATCCGGCAAAACCATGAAGGGCAGGTGAGGTGATACCAGATACGAACGACCAAGCTCAAGCTGAAACACGCTCCATGTTGGACATGATAAACCGTCGACATACAGGACATTCGATGCCGGCGAAGAGGCGCCCAGCTTGCATTCCTGCCGCCAAGCAGAGCCAGGCTATCCAATCGGAGGAATGCGATTTTCTCACAGAGCCGTGTCCTAGCTACAGGTCAGTTATCCATCGTCATGTCCCTCCTCAATCGTGCTAGGTCTCCTCATACATTTGAATTGTTTCATATCGATATGACATATTGTTATACTATAACAAAATCTTAATGAATCATGTCTAATGTTTTACAAAACAAGACGGAACATAGTATGATTAAAAATAACTCAGATAATCCGAAAATGTGTGAAAGCTATGTAGAATGTTTCTGAAATGACAAGACCCCATCATGGTTTCATTTCAGTATAAGCAAATGGCTAGCAGGGTGGTTGTACCCCCAGCCCACCCAGGTTTGACGTCTGTGTGTTGCATTTATGCGGAATATTTTTTCAGTGGGAGGCGACGATCCCGCCGACAGCGAGGCGACCGTGGTGTGACTTCGTCAATCTCAAGTCTCGATCCGCCGACTCAGTATTTCGGAGATGCTCATAGGGGTAGGGTGTGCATGTGTGTTGATATGGGTGAGTGTGCGCGCGTGTTGTGAGCGTCTGCGTTTGTAGTGTGTTTCTAAAAAATACTGAATATTCCATGTGGAACTAGCTAGTAATTCTACCTATTGATACACATATGTAGATAAGCCAACGCCGCCTTTGATCTGGAATGCAGCCTTTAAATTTTAAGGTCATGCCAACGGCGTTAGGGGTGTGAAAACGGAACCCATTTGTCACATTTGTACTACATTTTGTATATGTTTAGAATAAAAATTGTGCATGCACAAAACGGAGCATAATTGGGACAAATAAGTCCCGTTTTTGTATCCTTAGACGAGGCATCCGGCTAGTTTTGACCACATACAATCTTCCTCTTCGATCTCTATAATCGACCGGTTGTACCTCTGCCTCTCTAGGTCAGTTGACATAAATTTCTGTTTTGTATGCTCCTCTTGTGTTAAATATGAAACAAAAATTGGGGTGAGGAATCTTCTTAATTTTCTCTCAAAGGCACTTCCAACGACGATTAAACTCCATAAGGAAATAGATCATGCGATGCACAACGTGTGGTCCTTATCTTTCTATTACGTCAGCCGCAAGGTTTTAAACAAAGTTTACTTGACTTCACGACGAGGTCCTAATATAGTTATGACAACTGCGACATGCATTAGATCCCACTAATTAACCTGTCCAAATCAAAGGCTAGATTTTAATTTATACTGCTCACGTCAGGCGGGCAGTAGAGAATGTACCGTAAAATATGCTAAATATTTGTTTTAAGCTGGTGATCAATTTTTTTTCAATTTTCCTCAAATATTAACTTATTGTTACGTTTACTGGAATTTGTTCATATTTTTTGAAATGTTTAAAAATGTCCAGTTGATACGCAGCATCAGATTTGGTGCTAAGAAGGTTAATCTCAGATTTGAACCTATGTACTCCCTCCGTTCTGAATTAATTGACTCAGATTTAGTTTAAATTGTACTAAATCCGAGTCAATTAATTCAGAACGGAGGGAGTACAATGCATTACACGTATATGTAATATGGTTTGTGCAAACAACGGGTAAAACGAGTAATCTATGCGACATAGACATCAATAATGTAGCAACGCACTGGTAACTCGCTCCGACTCAAGATGACGTACGTCACCATCCAATCGACACGATGTTGCACCAATTGCTGCTAATGAGTGAAGTATGTGACTAAACCGTGAGTTTCATGTTGGTCATGAAAAGGGTTATGAATGTAGTGGCTCAACTGCCGAGCGAAGACAGTGCACAACAGTAGTCGTCTTGCACAACACAACTTGTGAACAATGGGGCAGAACTTGCCTGTGGCAAGATAGTTAGGAGGGTGGTTGTACCCCTAACTCATCAGAGTTCAAACCCGCTGGTGTTTCTCATTAGGCGGAATATTCTTCAGTGGGAGGCGACGTTTCCGTCGACGGCGAGACGCCCGTGGTAACTTCGTCAATCTCAAAACCTGACCCGCCGGCTCAGTCTCTCGGAGGTGCTCATAGGGGTAGGATGTGCGTGTGTGCGTTCATAAGGGTGAGTGTGTACACGTGTATATGAACGCTTACGTTGTACCGTGTTTCTCAAAAAATAACTTGTGAACAGTGGGATCCACAAGAATCGTGTCCTATGAAACGGGGTAATTGGTGCACCAGTCTCTAGTTTACATATAGTTTACGACCTAGGAAGTTCTTTAAAAATCTGAAAAAAAAAGTTTGAGAATTGACATGCATAACATAAATACACATCATTAAAATATTTAATTATGATTTTGCAAATTCAAAATATTTAATTCTAAACTTGAAACATAACATCAATAGTGAAAATGACAAAATTTAAGTATCAATAATGACAATGAGCCAAATTAAAGCTTAATTTTCATGTCGGCACAATTTATTGTCCGATTTATCTATGTCTTGATGTTTGTTATGAATTTATTGAATATATGACATGTTAGATATGAATATTATCAATGTTGAAACATTTTTTCGTATTTTATTTTAGGTGGTCAACCAAAACCGAGTGCACCGGGTGTACCAATTCATTGGTTTCACATGATACATTATCTCTCATCCGGGAGTACTTGCCAAGTCGACGAAATAGCGTTGTGGCAGTATTTTCACCGCGGTAGTGCGGGTGGGTGCGGCGCATGATGGCGATTTCGAATTGAATTTGACTCGATTTCATTTTTTTTGACAAGGACTTCCTGGTTTTTTTTGTTGTTGAGAAAATCCCGATTTTTTTAGGGCAAGTGCTAGCCGACAGTCGGTTGTAGCAAGACTTTGCTACAGCCGCCTTCCGCACCGCCGGATCTGTTTAAGTGGATCGTTTCTGCGCGTCCGATATGTGTAGCAAAAACGGTTCGCATGTATCACTTTGTCTCTTTGTATGTAATATCGTATGTAGCAAAAAAAATCAGAAAATGCTACGTTCGATCTATGTAGCCAAAAAAAAAGTCAAACACAACATTTTTTTGTCTCATGTAGCACCATGTGTAGCAAAAAAAAATCTCAGATCTATAAAAGTTACGATCGTGTAGCAAAACGGTGTAGCACTTTCAACAATGTCATGTAGCAAAACCCGAAGAACTATGTAACAAATCCTCATTTACTTGTAGCAAAACGTTATAAAAACAAATCTGTGTAGCACTTTGCCCGTACTCACCAAAACAAAACAAAAAGTACACTCGTGTAGCAAAAACTCACACTGCATGCAACATCCGAAAAATCCCCAAAAAAAATGCTAAACTCCATTCCCGGCCATGGAGGCACGCCATGACTGATTTCAGCTCATCCTTCACGAATTCCTCGGCATCCGCCCACCAAAAAGCTTCCCCACTCCCCTTCACTCTGGATCGAATGAAGCCACAACAAATCCACTGCCAAGGAGTGGTCGTCTACAAGTCCGGGCTTGTGTTGGAGCTCTCCGTCCATGGCGAGCTCATAGGGGCGGTTGGTCGCGTGGCTGCGTGCTGCGGCGCGGGGTCGGCTGGGGCACGGCTGGCCGGAGTGCGGCGTGGGGCGGTGATGCGAAGGTCCAGGGGAGCCGGGGCGGTTGGTCGCGGGGCTGCGTGCTGCGGCGGGCTAGGGTTCAGCCGTGGCACGGCTGGCCGGAGTGAGGGCGGGGCGGTGATGCGAAGGCCCAGGGGAGCCGGCCGACTGGAGGAGGAAGGAGGAGGGCAGGCCGGGCTGCGGGAGCAGCGGCGCAAGGGGAGGTCGGGGATGCGCCTCGCGCGGCGCAAGGGGAGGCCAGTGTGAGCGAGCCAACGGTTGGAGAATAGCATTTTCCTTTTTTTAGTGGGATTGAAGATGGCTACCCGTCGCTCCCCGCGATGCACAATTTTCTGAGCAGTCCACGGATGGCCGATGGGCTACTGCATAAATGTACTGTAACAGAAGTAGTTGAAGCCCATCTCGTCCTTCGTTCTGGGCCTTCAGGCCAGAAATTGGGAGTACACTTTAGAGGACCTTGATTCGTGGCTGTGTTGTGAAGCCCCGAAGAGCAAGTAAAGCTATGGTACGATCTGCAAATAAAAGTGAGGTTATGGTTCCATCCTAAAAAATATTGAGGGGTTGTTTGGTTCAAGGAAAAAAGTAGAGGAATACTATGTTGGCACTCTTCATCCTGTTGGTTGAAACTTGAAAGGAATTAACCAAAGGAGACACGCATGCCAATTTCCTGTGATCTTAGGTTTAAAGGAAAAAATGTAGGAAGTTTAAAATCCACTTAGACCTCTTTTTCATATTGCTATGCATGGCGAACGAGATTGAGGTCTATAGTGGCATAGTAACATACTAATTATACTTCATCAGGTGGTTCTCAGTACTATAATTTTAGCTATAGGGGGTTTTCCATGAAAAATCATACTACCTATTGTTCAACATAATATCTTTAAAATTAAAGTTCAATTTCAATATTTATACTAAATAATGGTATGACCATTTTTTTTCTATTAAATATACAATGGTTATATCGATGAACATGGCATGTGTGTACCCCCCACCCCCCACCCAAAGAGAAAAACATCTCGCTTGGAACAAAGTAGTATGCCATTCTTACCAAATTAGTATCATCTTAACCAAGTTGTGACTGTTATGATGGCATCTCATGTCCAAGTAAGTAGTGCTTGTTGTCTATATATCACTTTTAGGATTTATGGTTGATGGTCACCAAGTTATATAACTGTTTTGATGCTCCCTGCACATTTTAGTCTCAACTCTCAAGCTTTCCACTCATCCATCCCTTGCCAACGCCACTAGCACCCCCTTGGTTGTCTAACTTCCCCCCACAATCCTCCACAACAACGATAAAATGAATGGGTGATTTAACTCCAAAATCGGAGTGGCACCATTGCTAGTACACCATAGGGTTTCAAATCACCCCTTACCATCATCGACCGAACCATTATGGTAAAAACATGAGCGAAGATGAGAAATAAAAAGAGGCCGAGATCTAGTTTATTAAAAAAAGGAAGCAATCTACATACAAATGTGTCAGAGGTACGCCTTCGACTCACACACCATTAGTACTGAAATTGCTCGCGACATGGAAGGAGAAGAGAAACTTAGGAGAAGTAGAAGGCCACATAAAAGTTCACAAGGGGGCTCTGATTGTAACAAAGGGCTACATAGATGATTAGATCATTGCAGAAAGTAGAGAGTGATGATATTTGGTATCAAAGTACATCGACCAACACCTACGTTTACGGGGAATGGTTAAGAAACGTTCCTCCCCATTTACTATTCATAGTACCGTCGACGACAAGCCTGCCTTGCTGTACATAGAACACTAACGCAATGTCAGTCGGCTGCTCCCACCACGTGCACCGGACCATCCTCCAAAGGGATCTCATGTCTAACCTAACTTGTGTCTAGTCTAATTTAGCTACCACCACAGTTTTTATATAATAGGACCAGATTATAAGTGTTCGAGTAACATGTAACCTGCGACATAATCCAACTCTCAAATTGTAATCTATACACATATTCGATACAAATTTGAACAAATCACATTGTCACAAATGCTACCGATGGCATATGATTTTCTAAAAAGACATTCGAAACTACAAATGAACATGAACACTTGTTGTCTTCCTTCTTGTATGATTCCACTCAAAAGAATATCTCCTATTACTTGTAGAATTATGTTTGGTGACGAGGATTTCGATTGAATTTGTGCGAGTAATAGTTCATGTGTACCATGTGAGAGTAGTTATGCAAAGGCTGGATGGATGTAAACCTTTTTTTATCGTGTGGATGCGACATTTGAGTTAATTAATTACAATTTATCTTTATAAAAAAAAAGACGATTCTTTGATGATTTTGATGGGAATTCGGGAGAATTGTCTTGTTCATGCTAAACCATGCATGTGAAAGTATGTGGTTCTTTTAAATTCAACCGTTAAGTGTACAAAAATATATGTGTTGCATTTGCATAGCTAAGCTCAAATTCTTTAGGAGCAAAAAAAAAAAAAAAACAGGCTCCAAGACCTGTGAAAGGGAGCAGTTCGCGGGCTGGCCTTTCTTCCCCGCCCCGAACGTGGTAACGGTCTCAACGGCTTTCTCGCTTCCCGCCACTCTCTCTTCGCCTCTCCCTCCCCTCCCCTCCACACATACACATTCCCTCCCTTCCCTTCCATTCGCAATTCTCTCCACCACAGCCTCAGCCAAGATCCTATGAGAGATAGCGACGGGGAAGGTGCCGGCGGCGGACTCCCGCGCTCGCACCCCTCCAACATCCCGCTGCCGATGCATCACTCCGACCCCAATTACTCGGGCACGGACGATGAGTGCTCCAACAGGCAGAGCAGCTCGTCCGCCACGGGGGGTGCCAGCCCTGCCTTCTACAATGACTACCCGTCCAGCTTCAGCGGCGAGTGCTCGCCCTACAACATGTCTCCCTGGAACCAGACCATGGCGTCCCCCTGGTCCCACCACAGCGAGGCGTCCATGGCCGGCCACGGCGGGGCGCCCACGATGGCGCCCGGCACGAGCCTCATCAGCTCGCTCGTCAGGGAGGAAGGCCACATCTACTCTCTCGCCGCCAAGGGCGACGCGCTCTACACCGGCTCCGACAGCAAGAACATCCGCGTCTGGCGCAAGCAGAAGGACTCCGGCGGCTTCAAGTCCTCCAGCGGCCTCGTGAAGGCCATCGTCATCTCCGGCGAGCGCATCTTCACGGGCCACCAGGACGGCAAGATCCGGGTGTGGAAGGTGTCGCCCAAGAACGGCCTGCACAAGCGCGTCGGCAGCCTGCCGCGGCTGCGCGACTTCCTGCGCGGCTCGCTCAACCCGTCCAACTACGTGGAGGTGCGCAAGAACCGGTCGGCGCTATGGATCCGGCACAGCGACGCCGTGTCGTGCCTGAGCCCCACGGACGCCTCCACGGGCCTGCTCTACTCCGGCTCCTGGGACCGCACCTTCAAGGTGTGGCGCATCAGCGACTCCAAGTGCCTCGAGTCCGTGGTGGCGCACGACGACAACGTGAACGCCATCGTTGCCGCCTTCGACGGGCTGGTCTTCACGGGCTCCGCTGACGGCACCGTCAAGGTGTGGAAGCGGGACGTGCAGGGGAAGGGGACCAAGCACTCGCCCGTGCAGATGCTGCTGAAGCAGGAGCACGCGGTGAACGCGCTCGCCGTGAGCGCCGTCGCGCCCGTGCTCTACTGCGGCTCCTCGGACGGGCTCGTCAACTGCTGGGAGGGCGGCGACCGCCAGCTCGTCCATGGAGGCGTGCTGCGCGGCCACAAGAAGGCCGTCTTCTGCCTCGCCGCCGCGGGGGCGCTCCTCTTCAGCGGCTCCGCCGACAACACCATCATGGTCTGGCGGCGTGACGCCGGCTTGCACTCCTGCCTCTCCGTGCTCAGCGGCCACACCGAGCCCATCAGGTGCCTCGCCGTCGTCGAGTACAACAAGGAGAACGTCGCGGCCGCCGCCGCCGAGAGCGTGGACAACAGCGGCGTGTCGCGGTGGATCGTGTACAGCGGAAGCCTCGACAAGTCGATCAAGGTGTGGCGCGTGACCGACGAGGCGGGGGACCCGCTGCTCCAGGGCCCCGGCGGCGAGAGTATGTTCGACCGGTACCCCGGCGACCCGTTCGGGCCCAGCAGCTCGTCGTCCTTCCGCTAAGTCCAGACGCGCCAACGCAATGCACCAGTCCTGACCAGTTGCAACTTGCAAGACGAACTGTTCATTCTCCAGTGGACGATCCTAATCTTGACGAATTAACCAAAGGAATTTCTTGATTCTGTTCATAATATATACTGTTGAAGACAACCGACCGGTGAGAATCGAACGGCATGGACATCAAGCCGGCCCGGGCAAACATCTGGAGGCCAGTGAGATGTACGTAGTGATGAAAAATCTAGGTAAGTTTGCCTTCAGAGCGTCACAGCTAAAGGAAATTTTGATACAAACTTATATATTTGTTGTGTAATAGTTGAACTTAACTTGATTTTGTGTTATGGAAAAATATCAATAAAGGACCAATTAAGTTCTAACTTTTAACGATTTTTCTTTATTAGCCTGTATGTAAATTTAACCATTGCATACATCTTTTCGTGTTTGTTCATACTATTCGTTCACTTCTTTATTTGAACCTTTCATATGGTTAACAATCAGTCAAACTGAATAAAACCATGTTCAAGACGAAATGAAATAATCAAACTGGTTTATGGAAAAACCGAGTGGACTTGAAATCCATAAAAAGTAAATAATACTAGTACGCAATCTACCCTTCAGTATGAAAATCTTATAAGTCGTGAAAATTGCGAGAACAAAGCCATAGCAAGAAGAATAACTAACAATCCAACAAAATTATAATTTTACATTTAGATCACGAGATAAAATTACTGAGAGACGTTTTACGCGGTTCTGCAGGGTCGGAGGGGGGGGGGGGGGGGGGGGGGCATACGGTGTTGACCAGACTTGTCGATGTTTTTCGTTAACTTCGCTAATTTTTAAGGCAGTATTTTAGGTCTGCCGAAAAGAAGGATACCAATAGAACAAACGCCACAAGGCTGTTGTTGCCGACCCTAGCATGTTTCCCTAGTGGAGAATTTTTTTTTGTGGCAGCCCACGAGCGGCTGACCTCCGCTCGTTCCTATACCACCTCCTTCCCCGTTTTTCCTCCCTCATCGCCTCAGCCCTTGTCACCTCCGGGGGAACGTCTACAGTTCCTCCACGCAGGCGAGTCCTTCCGAGCAGCACCTACGGATCCTCCGTGCCAGCGAATTCGCCTATTGTAGATGCAGCAGCGATGGCGTTTATGCGCGGCTGTTGTGAGCGACGCCAGCTGAATACGACCACCATGATTGCATCTCTGTGAATCTGATGATGCTGCTGGAGTACGAGAACCCGCCGGTCGTGTCGATGAGTTGTTTGGACGGGCCAACGGCGGGTGTTCGTAATCCTATGAGCAGAGCGCCTCAATGCGGGGCACACCCAATGCCGAATACACCTCTCCGTTTTCCTCGACAGGGTCGGAGAACCAAATTAGCCGTGGGGGGCTTACCATGACCCTATATATTTGAAAGTGTGGTAGTTTCTTGAACAAATATATTGTTCCTGGAGTAATGTACCATGCTCCCTGGACTACTTGCTCCTTTTTTTTGGTGAGGGAAGTTTGATATTTTGGAAGCCCCTATGTCACACTCTTAACAAGCGTTAGCGTCGGCTCGCCTACATGGTGGCGCCAACGTTCACTTTTGGGCCTGGCTTTGTCTGGCAAATGTAGAGGTATGTTTTTTTTCTTTTTTTCTAGATAAGGCTAACAAAACATTTTTTAAGTAATCTGAAGAATATAAAAAATGAACACTTTTCAAAAGTCTGAACCATTTTGAACATTCTGATTTTAAAAATTATTCAGAAATAAACAATTTTCAAATCTGAACCATTTTCGGAAATGAACATTTTTTAAACCTGAACATTTTATAAAATTAACAAAATTCAAAATCTGAACCATTTTAAAAATGAACATTTTCAAATATAAATATTTCCAAATCTGTACCTTTAAAAAATTCATATATGAACCATTTAAAAACGTTTTCAAAATAAGAAAAAACAAAAAATACAGAAAACTAAAAAATGAAATAGAAAAAATAAAAAAGGAAAACAGGAAAAAGAAAATAACATAAGGATATGAAAACAAAAAAGTGCCCTAAACGAGCCGGCCCATGTGGGAGGTTTCTGCGAGCGAGGCGGTGCTTCCAGTCGCAATGGGCGAGAAACAGTGAATGCGAACATTTTCGTTGTAACATCGATAAGGGACTAAACGCCCTCGGGCTTCGGCCCATCAGTGTGAAGGTCAAAGGCCCAACAAACATCGAACTGTACTGGCTGAAAGAGGGCCCAACTGTATGCCCTCGCATGCGCTCTTTCTCTCTCCCGCGCGCTGGCACAAGAGAGCAGACGCTTGCCGGCCAAACGCTATTTTCCTCAGACCCATTGCTTCAGCTGAAACTGTAGATGTATTCGATCATCTGGAATTTAATATCCTATATTTGTATCTTTTCCAGACGAAATGAGAGTTGATTGTTTCTCCAAATAGCGTGCTCATGAGTTTGGAGAGGCTCACAAGTAACCCGTTCAACCTCGCTGTGGGCATGTGATCAACGTGGCAAGGAGAAGAGAAAAATATTTGGACCAATACTATCCGGAAGTACGATAGATAGACCACGAGAGATAGAGACTTATGTGCATCGCATGTCAAGCCTACGTGGCCACATCTATTTTCTCGTACTAGTTGAGTGTAATTGTGGTTAAGATTAATTCTCATCAGAGGAAGATTAGGGCATGTACAATGGTCTTATCTTAGCGTTGACATGTAAGATGATTGCTGAGGTGGAGGACAGAGAATTAAAAAAAAGACTCGTGTCTTATCTTAGCGAAGATATGATCTCTTAGCAACAATTATCTCACCACAAATTTAGGTATATTTGGTAGTAAAGATATGATTAAAAAATAACCGGTTGTACATCATGTTTTTCCATCATATCATGATTTTGTGGCAGGTCTAAGATAAGACCTTCTTATCAACCATTGTACATGCCCTTAGAGAGAAAAAAGGGACTCCGGTCAATCTGCCTTGTTTCTACGTTTAACACACAAGTGAGTTGCACCACATCATCTGGATCCAGCCAATTTATTCGCAGTTTAAGGAGAAAATCGTTTATTATTACAACTACTAATGGGAAGTTCTAGAAACAATACATATAGCATGTGGGGTGGAACAAAAAATTGGCTGGTTAAGTAGCAAACTTTCCTATGGGACAACCTGTAAATTTAATTCTGAAATATCTAGTTTTTATACAGCCTGTAATATTTATTTTGAACAAAATGGGCAGTTGGCCTCATTTTCTTTAGAAATGTAGAAAATAAGTGAATCAGTTTATTAGTGAGGAGCTGTTTGTAAACCGCTACACAAGGGGTGTCAATTTCTAGGACCCAACTTCCGTCGAAGGCATAATTACCAAACCAAATAAAGATTTACCAAACTGTATTTAGTGAAAAAAGTAATTTCGTCCTAAACAATGACAATATATACATAACTTACTCAAATTATATACATTTGCCCATAGTTTGCACGAAATACGTGTATTCTTATAAAAGTTACTTTTCAATTTTATTTATATCTTGTTTTGTGTGCAGAAGTGAAAATCGTAGTGTCACGTACGTATGGATAAGTGCACATGGTTTTGAAAGGGTCTCAGACACGTGCGTAAGTGCGTTTCAGCAGAAACATTCCCTACTAGCTCAAAGTCAAACTAACTTGATGCACAACTTGGTAATAGTTTAGGCTACATTTGAAAGCTTCTAAATGTACATGTGGAGTTGAATAGAAATGGCCTTGAAGCTGAAGGTCATTCCACATCTCCCTCACACATGCGTCTCTAATCCATCACTATCTATGCATGGCATCTTGTCAGTATTATAGTTCAAACAGGAAAAAAAAGGACCTTTCTGGATCTTGTACGCTAATTAATCAGCCCACGTTATGTACCGTATACAATTATCCCTACTAATCAAACGGACAAGTGGATCTCAAAGCCGCCAACACGCTTGTTCTCACCTTCCCTCTTCTCGTCCATCTATATAACTAGCCTCTTTGTTCTTCATCCTCGCACACAGCACAGCATCCACGACAAGCTACGTACAACTAGTGCTCATCTTTCTCCATTTTCTTACACCACAAGCTAGCATACACGATCGAAGATGTCTCCCGCCGCCGGTAGCGGTACCATTGGCAGCCTCAAGAGTGCCCGGCTCAAGGGCTCGGTTATCCTGATGCGCAAGGACTCGCTCGCCTTCAATGACTTCGTCGCCACCGTCCTCGACAACATCATCGACTTCCTCGGCGATGGCATCACCTGCCAGCTCATCAGCTCCACCGTTGTCGATCCCAGTGAGAACTAGCTCCCCTTCTTAATTCTAGCTCCCTCCATCCATGCAGAGGTTCGATGTGGCATGACGCACAAACCCTAGCTGCTAACCTAGCTAGTTCGCACGTACGTGTGCAGAGAACGGGAACCGCGGGAAGGTCGGCGCGGAGGCGGAGCTGCAGCAGTGGAAGGGCAAGGGCACGAGCTTGCCGTCGATCTCGGAGGGCGAGTCCAAGTTCTTCGTCACGTTCGACTGGGACGTGGAGAGGATGGGCGTGCCTGGCGCGGTCATTGTCAAGAACAGCCTCTCCACCGAGTTCTTGCTCAAGACCATCACCCTCGACAACGTCCCTGGCCGCGGCACCGTCGTCTTCGTCGCCGACTCGTGGGTCTACCCACAGGACAAGTACCACTACAAGCGCGTCTTCTTCGCCAACGACGTGAGCTCGATCGCCATCGCTCGCCGGCAGAAACATATACTTCGTATATATAAAAGCTAATCTAGCTCTAACTATGAATGCAGACGTACCTGCCCAGTGACATGCCGGCGGCGCTGAAGCCCTACCGCGAGGACGAGCTCAAGAACTTGAGGGGCGAGGACCAGCCGGGTCCGTACCAGGCGCACGACCGCGTCTACCGCTACGACGTGTACCACGACCTCGGCGACGGCCGCCAAGTCCTCGGCGGCTCCAAGGATTTCCCCTACCCTCGCCGCTGCCGCACCGGCCGCAAGCTCGCACAAACCAGTGCGTCCACGGTTCGCGAGAGCCGGCCGCTGCCGCTGGTCGGGACGAGCATCTATGTGCCGCGGGACGAGCTGTTCGGGCATCTCAAGATGCAGGACTTCCTGGGCTACACGATCAAGGCGGTCGTCGACGGCCTGGTGCCGGCCATCCGCACCTACGTCGACCTCTCCCCCGGCGAGTTCGACTCCTTCAAGGACATCCTCAAGCTCTACGAAGGCGGCCTCAAGCTGCCCAGCATCCCGGCCCTAGAGGAGGTGCGCGAGCAATTCCCCATCCAGTTGATCAAGGACCTCGTCCCCATCGACGACGGCGACTACAATTTCAAGCTCCCCAGGCCGCATGTCATCAGGGGTACGTAGCGTACTAGTCATATTATATTCTCATACTATTATTAACTCTCATCTGGGGCTAGCTAGCTCCACCTCGATCTCGGCCAGTAATACTTTTTCACATAGTTTTCCTAATCTGAGAGCATGCATGCCAATTATTTTGAGCAGCGGACGAGAAAGCATGGATGACCGACGACGAGTTCGCGAGGGAGATTCTTGCTGGCGTGAACCCGGTGATGATAAGACGTGTCACGGTGAGTCCACGAGCGTCCAATATTGTACTCCATTGGAGTGAACTAAGCTTCCACAGATGCTTTCCTGTAGTGTCGTCGCTTAGCACTCTATATATGTCAAAAGAATTACCTATGTGGCAAACAAGTAGTAGTTGCATATTACAATGCATTTAGATACTTCTGTCTAAGAAGAACGCACTAAGAGCCAATGGCATGGGATCGGCAGTAGTCGATCTAATATACTCCCTCCGTCCTAAAATAAGTGTCTCAACTTTGATAAAAAGTGGATGTATGTAGACATGTTTATGTCTACATACATCCACTTTCTATCAAACTTGAGACACTTATTTTGGGACGGAGGGAGTAGTTAAAAATCATACATTTCAGGAGTTCCCTCCAAAGAGTGCCCTTGATCCAAGCGAGTACGGCGACCACACCAGCACCATCACGGAGGACCAGATCGAGAAAAGCCTTGAGGGCCTCACCGCTCATGAGGCAGTCGCCAACAATAGGCTCTATATCCTGGACCACCATGATAACCTGATGCCATATATAACCAAGATCAACAAGCTTGAGGACACCTTCGTCTATGCGACGAGGACTCTGTTCTTCCGTCGAGGCGATGGTACGCTTGCCCCAATCGCCATCGAGCTCAGCACCCCTATGAATGATGGTGGTGCCAAAACCCCGAAGAGCACTGTCTACACGCCGGCGGCGAACGGCGTCGAGGCATGGATATGGCAGCTCGCCAAGGCCTACGTCTCAGTGAACGATTACGGTTGGCACCAGCTTATCAGCCACTGGCTCAACACCCACGCGGTCATGGAGCCCTTCATCATCGCAACAAACCGACAGCTGAGCGTGACTCACCCGGTTCACAAGCTACTGCAGCCGCACTACCGTAACACGATGAACATCAACTCACTGGCACGACAGGCACTCATCAACGCCGGCGGGATCATCGAGCTGACCGTATTCCCGCGCAAGTACGCCATGGAGATGTCCTCCGTCGCCTACAAGAACTGGAATTTCACAGAGCAGGCTCTCCCGGACGATTTAATCAAGAGGTATGTGGGTGTTGCACATCTTCTTTATTCGAAATCCTTTTAATATGTCGATGTGGTATCGATGATAATAATTTGACAATGGACTTATATACAGTTATTATGTCTCCCATAGAAATAATTATACATTATAAAATATATCTCATATCAAATATAGTAATATTTGATACGGATTCTTATTTTAGTAAGTGATCCATTCAAACGTCACCAGTACAATGCAAAAAATTACCTACATTTTATATTCTTACTAATACTATTAGAGGTACTACTTTTAGTAATCAGTGGCCGGACGAACAATTCAATTCATTGAAAAAACTTTCGCAGTAAATGTTGTGGTAATAATCAGTAGTACATGTGATCTACATGCAGAGGCATGGCGGTGCAGGATCCATCAAGCCCGTACAAGGTGCGGCTGCTACTCGAGGACTATCCTTATGCGGTAGATGGGCTGGCCATCTGGCACGCGATTGAGGAGTGGGTGAAGGAATATGTCGCCATCTACTACCCCAACGATGACATACTTAAGAGCGACGTGGAGCTCCAAGCATGGTGGAAGGAGGTTCGTGAAGTCGGGCATGGCGACCTCAAGGATGCGACATGGTGGCCCAAGATGGAGAAAGTGGCGGAGCTGGTCAAAGCCTGCACCACCATCATCTGGATAGGATCAGCGCTACATGCTGCTGTAAACTTCGGGCAGTACCCGTATGCAGGTTACCACCCTAACAAGCCATCAGCGAGCAGGCGTCCGATGCCTGAGCCAAATACTAAGGAGTACGCGTTGCTAGCGGAAAATCCTGAAAAGGTCTTCATCCGCACCATCACCAACCAGCTGCAGGCTATTATTGGTATATCACTGCTGGAAATCCTATCTAAGCACTCTTCCGACGAGATTTATCTCGGACAACGAGAGACGCTAGAGTGGACGTCGGACGCCAAGGCTCTGGAGGCATTCAAGAGGTTCGGTACAAGGCTAGAGGACATCGAGAGCGATGTGGTGGCCCTGAATGGGAACCCCCAACTCAAAAACCGCAATGGCCCCGCCAAGTTCCCATACATGTTGCTCTACCCAAACACCTCCGACCATGAGGGCAAAGCAACCGGTCTCACGGCGAGGGGCATCCCTAACAGCATCTCAATCTGATAAGACATTTGGAGTACGATCGTCCTAGTCCTGCCACGGTGTGAAAATGTTGGAGTGGATAGTTGTTTATATTATGTACAGTTGTGCTTATTACACAGTAGAGTTATGTGAGTGGATGGCCACTAGTGTATTTTCAACTCAAATTTGATTCCATTTATTAATAATAAAATGAGATTTATGGTGTTCTACATGTTTTTTCAAGATGAAACTCTCTCTTGGGATGCAATATTGTAGTTTACTTCAGAAGAAAGGTGATGTATATGCCAAATTTAATTTCATATATTCCTTGCTCAAGAGCACTATAAAAGTTTTTTTTTTCAACTAGTAGTATATAATAGATAAAGTGAGCTTTATGTTGTTCTGCTATGTTTTTTCAAGACTAAACTCTCTCTGTGGGATGCAATATTCTTGTTTACTTCAGAAAGGTGATATATATATGTCAAGTTTCATTTCATATATTCCTTGCTCAAGAGCACTAAAAGGCTTTTTTCAACTAATCTTATGCCCGTTCTATCAATGATAATTTACATTTTTTTATCTGAATGTTTGATTTGCGTACTCTCGAAAGAATACCCAAGACAGCCATTTTTGCCAAATACGCCTAAACAAACAAACTGACGCGAGCTGACACCGACGCGGCACCAAACATTTGCTTTGTGGAATTATGAAGGCAATTCCAGGACACCTCGGGAGTGATCGGCCGGCTTGGTCTGAACCGAAACGAGTGCTACTCTCTCTGCCACACTAGGTGTCAATGTGGGTGAGGTCATCTTCTCCCTCCCGACACCCTAATCGTCTAACTGTCTGAATCGCACGTGCAACTAAGCTAGCCACACCCATCAAATTTGCGTCCAACAAAGAATATGTGTTACTACTAATTGATTAATGGCGGTCAAACTTGCATTCAACAAAGGATATGGCTACTAGTACTAATTGAAGTATTGTTTTGTTTTAATTTGTTGTTAGAAAATTTCTTGTTACTAGTAAATTGAAAAGTTATTAACGATATATTAATATTTTAAAAACGTTGATAATTTATGCTTGAAACTTAAAACACTTGAATGTGTCAGATAAGCGGAGACGTCCAACTATAGGTACATAGGTATACGGTTCCATTTTTCCTGTTTCTCAGTAGTATCAACTATCAAGTGCTTGTCACAAACACATCCCAGTTCGGTAGTACTAGAGTGGTAAGTAGTAATATTTGGCGGCGAGTACCTTTCATTCCACCTGCAAACGTCAAGGCAGTGATCAGCCTTTGTCCGTAGCGTGGGACAGTGCAATCTCTCATCCATCCGCGTCACGTTTATGTGCCCAGTCCGCGCGCGGTTCCCTATTCGGACCGTGCGCGCTCGGCTTCAATGCGCTGTGTCGGCATGGACGCTTGGTGCTCGTCCTGCTGCCGCTCGCGTAGCACGGCCGACAATATCCCACGTACGCGGCCATGCACGCCGACCGTGGCCAGTGATATTGGTGTGTGGGAGGAAAAGGTCCATTTTCAACCTGAGCATCGGCGAAATGAATCCCAGTGTCTTAACCCTGTCCATTATACTCCAAACTTACTAATGCCAGTTTAAACTGAACCCTATACCTGTTTGGCACTCAAATGCTTGGTAAGCATTTGAGTGCTTGGTAGGTGTGTGAATGGAATGCCAGCTCTTTTCTATAAAAAGTACTGGCACTTGGTGGGTGATAAAATTGTACACGAGGTCTTGCTCGTGTTGAATGGTGGCAGTATACCGGAGGGATGAAACGATACCGTAGTGGCACTTATCCCGAAGATTCGGAACCCAGAAAGGCTGAAAGATTTACGCCCTATTAGCCTATGCAATGTGGTGTATAAACTTGTGTCCAAGGTGATTGCCAACCGCTTAAAGTGCATCTTGGGGGAGCTCATCTCACCAAACCAAAGTGCATTTGTACCAGGAAGGTTGATCTCGGATAACACTATTCTTGCATATGAGTTCACCCACTATCTTAAAAGGAAGAGAAGAGGAGGTGTGTGCCATGCGGCTCTTAAGTTGGATATGAGTAAGGCATATGATCGGGTTGAATGGTCGTTTCTGGAACAAGTTTTGTCTCGGATGGGATTTCACAATAATTTTATTGCTCTAATATCCAAGTGTATACGAACGGTAACCTACAGATTTAAGGTGAATGGTGCTTACACAGACACTGTCGTTCCTGGTCGAGGCCTAAGGCAGGGCGACCCAATCTCGCCGTATTTATTTCTTTTGTGCGCGGAAGGACTCTCGGCCCTGTTAAACCGAGCTGAAGTGGAGGGAAAATTTAAGGGTATCACACTTGCAAATGGTGCCCCCACTATAAACCACTTACTGTTTGCCGACGATTCGCTCTTGTTGTTTGAGGCCAGCCCGCAAGGAGCGTTGGAGATTAATACCATTTTGCAAACTTACGAGATGTGGTCAGGTCAAATGGTGAATAGGGACAAGTCCTCCATCCTTTTTAGCACTAACACACCACGTCCCAAGAAAATAGAAATCATGCATATTCTTGGGCTGCAATCAGAGGCGACAGAAGGGAAGTACCTTGGTCTTCCTATGTATGTAGGCCGGTCAAAGAAGAAGTGTTTCCAATACCTAAAAGGCAGGATTTGGGCGCGGATCAGTGGGTGGAAGGAAAAGTTTTTATCCAAGGCTGGCAAGGAAATCTTGATTAAAGCGGTGGCACAGGCTATACCCACTTATGCCATGGCGTGCTTTGATTTAACCAAATCGTTGTGTGATGAAATCAGCCAGATGGTGTGCAGGTTTTGGTGGGCACAACAAGATGATGAAAATCGTATGCACTGGGTTAGTTGGGAAAAGATGAAATTACCAAAGGAGCAAGGTGGGATGGGATTTAAAGATCTTCACTCTTTTAACTTGGCCATGTTGTCTCGTCAAGTCTGGAGACTTCTGCAAATTCCTGACTCCCTTTGCGCAAAGGTACTGAAAGCCAAATATTATCCCAACACTTCAGTGCTAGAAGCTCAACCCGTGGCTGGTATGAGCTACATAATGCGCAGTATCTTGAAAGGCCTTGAGATTGTCAAGGAAGGTATGATCTGGCGTGTAGGATCGGGTGAACACATCTCTATTTGGGACGATCCTTGGCTACCGCGTGTGATACTTCGAGGAAGCCAATCACTCGCCGGGGAAATCAGGTGCTGACCAAGGTTGCTGAGATGATTGACCCTATTACTGGACAGTGGGACACTCAGCTTGTCGAGCAGTCATTCTGCCAGCGTGATGCGCAGCTGATCCTTCAAATTCCCATTTGTGACCAGCACGACGACTTCATTGCCTGGCATTTTGACTCAAAAGGCTTGTTCTCAGTACGTTCAGCCTATCGAGTGCACTTACAGCTGCTTGAGAAGAATGCAACGAGTGTGCATGGTGGGCCATCTAATGATTCTGCTTGGAGGGAAGACGTATGGAAAGGTATATGGAAGCTAAATTGCCCTGCCAATGTCCATCATTTTTTGTGGCGGCTTTGTCATAACAGTCATCCAGTGAATATGAACATACATCGTCGCGGAGTGGAGCTAGACACAAAATGCTTGGTGTGCCACAGACTTTTCGAGGATGGCGGCCACTTGTTCTTGAGGTGCAAGGAAGCGAAGGCGTGTTGGCGGGCATCTCTTCTTGAACAGGTTCGTGTACAACTGCTGGAGTGCGGCAACCCCATGGGAATTGTTGAAATGATCCTAAATCTGCCCGAGGAGCAGAAGTTGCGCACCGTTTATCTGTTGTGGTCTTGGTGGACAGAGCGGAACAAAGCAAAAAATGGGGAACGCCGCTTGTCCCCTGAGGAATTCCAGAGGCAGATTTGGCATCAGGTGGGGGAGTGGAAGCAGTATTTTGGTACGAAGCCCAAAGTGCACTTGCACCATGCTCAGATTTGGCAGGCGCCCCCACTGGATTGGGTCATGATCAACCTGGATGGTTCTTTTAGTCCTGAAGGTAAGACAGGAGGCTGGGGTTGCATAGCACGCAATAACGAGGGCGAAATTATGTTCTCTGCTGCTGGAAACTTGCCTCACCTGTCCGATGCGCTACAGGCTGAGGCTATAGCTATGATGAAAGCCATTGAGCTGGCGGAGCAATTTGGGATGGGTCGTGTGATTTTCTCGACAGATTGTCTGACTCTTAAACAAGCCATCACGTCTTTGTTCGCTTGATCGAGCCCCTCTGGGTACGTTGTTCCGCGAAGCCAAGTTCCTGCTAAGCATAGGGTTCATTGAGTACCAAGTTGTTTTCAAACCTCGTTCATGTAATATTCCAGCGCATGTGCTGGCCAATATCGGTGCTAGTGAGGTCTTCGGAAACCATGTTGTGTGGTTTTATGATCCTCCTCCGAGTGATGTAACCCGTGCAGTGGCCGACGCGATTTGGTCGAGTCCACAAGTTAATGGTATAACAGGTGTTTATTTTCAAAAAAAAAAAAACTGTTTGGCATACGGGAAAAACATCTTGGCTGAAAATATACGGGACTTTTATTAACAGTGGGATCCATATGTCATATTCATCTCTTTGCCCTGATTTCTTCCTCTTACATACACGAGTACGACTACCCTCCGCAATCTTCTCCGACTACTAACCGGCGACTAACGCGGGTAGCTCGGCTCCGATTGCTCGGACTTGGAAGGCATCGCTTGGAGCTTAAGGAGGACCTGTGGAAGGCAAGGAGTCGGAGGAGGAGGATTATGACGGGGAGGTGCAGGAGAACGAAGCAACGCAGCGGCAGATCGGAGACAAAGAAAATACAGCGAGAGACTCGTGACCTCCTGCTTTGATTCGTTAGACACACACTCTCGGAAGCGAGGCAAAGCTGTTAGACATAGGTGGCAGGGCTCGGTGAGGTCTACATTGACGGGGAGGAGCACGTTGCATGGAACAAAACATATATGACATGTGGACCCACTTAGTCATCGGGAGTAGAAATTTATGTTTTATTTATTTTTCTGTAAAAAATGGGTCCAATATTCAATCAGGACCAGGATTGTTGGGTTCAGCGTACAATCGATAGAGATTTCGATGCTATGGTTCATTTCGTCGAACCTCTACGAGTTCAGAGTTGGAAGTGGAATTTTTTCTTTGTAGAAGGCCGGATGGAATTTTAAAAGTTGGCGAACACTGAAAATGCTCGACTTGCAAAATCGCAATAAAGCAGACGATGTATTCCGACACTTAGCATACGACATTTCCCATCTAGTTGCCTCAAAGCAAAAAAGAAAGAAGATAATGCCCAATTTTTTGGTAAAAAAACATAAGCAATGATATATTGGTCATGAGTACATAGTTAACATAGAAGTTATTCTAAACAGGTGACACCGTTTGCACCGCATGTACATACCCGGTGAGTGGCCGCTGCTATCCTTTAATCATGTGAGCCCTCAGTTGATTTTCGACAAGAAAATGAAAAGACGAAGGAGGGAGGCCCGCATCCATCATCGGACCAAGTGCATGCAACCGTCGTCGGTGGCCAACCCACCTTCTCAAATTGTAGCCTCCACCGGTACGTCGTTGCCTACAAACATTGCTCTAACCTCCGTGTTACCCTCCTTCTTGTCCAGCTACGGCGATGCACCTTGTACCCATATAGTTGTCTGTTAGTCGGCTAATGCCTCTCTTTATCCTCTGATGGTACCTTCTCCACCGCAACTCTCTGTTGGTCACAACATCATCGGTGAGATCAGATCGGGGGTGGGTGGCAGGGAAGAGAGGGAGGGCTTAGCTTTAGAACGGGGAATAGAACGCAGCGCAGAGAGGTAGCGCCATGCACAAGATCGAGTTCGAGTGAGTACAATATATATAACGCACAGGATGGGTATTTCTTTAATTGGATGGTTTTATATGGATTATATCAAAAGTCGATATTTACTACTCCCTCCGTATCAAAATTTAAGATGTTTTAGCATTTTTTTAGTCCACATATTTGATAAGTACATGGAGAATACAAAGCAATGGTTATTACAAAATAATGACGTCGAATGAAATTTGCGGGAGGTCACACATAAAAGAGACGGTACAATAGAAGCTCACAAAACGCAACCGGCATGGTATTACAAAGTGTTACCTCTATCCTCGTGACGGAAACATTAAACGCTTTGTCTTCAATCAATCATTTAAGTGGTTTCCAAATTGTATCCACATCGTAATGTTGAAAATATCTTTGGCTAGTTGCAAGGCATACCAAAAATAGAATCCTTATACAAGTGGGGGTGATAACCTTAATATTTAATTAATGCTAAAACCCATCTTTGTTGCAGAATATTTTTCCAAGCTAGATCCGATTGTGGTATATTTTAGAGAGTGCGACTATTTATTACGCCTACGAACGACAACATAATATTCGGATCAACCATTCATCGCCTTAGTATTTTCATAGTCGACTTTGTAATTTGCATTTTATCTCCATCTGCTCTTTATTTCATAACCATAGGAAACACCACTTCTATTATATCCATATATATGTGAATTATCCTGCTGGCAGTTTTCCCATTTCACGAATCTTTTGTTGGTGGTGACACACGAAAGAGCATGATTTTCTTTGCCTTTACCTTTTCTTCCTTGTCCAAAAATCCAAAGCGTAGACCGGGACAAAGTCGGCGTGCCCCCAAGAACTTTCCGACAATTCCAAACCACGGAAGACATCCTTCCTCTCGTGGAACACCAAGGTAGATGGTGACGGCTCGACGTCTGGACACCAAGGTAGATGCCCCCGTCCATGTCATGGCGCCATGGTGGAGCGGTTAGTTAGCTCACGCCTCGTCAACATTCTCTAAACAAAAAGTTTACTTGGCACAGAGCAAATTAGCAGCGACATGGCGGGCGGATTTGTAAAAGCTCGGAGGTGCCGCCGTAGCTTTCCGTCCATGTCAGCAGCAATAACTCCCTGCTGCCGCCGCTGACACCGCCACCGGAAGTGGGATCCTGTTGGAGTCGGCCGATTTATTTGTTTGGCCGGGGTTGATGGCGCCGCCCTTAATACGCCTACCCACCCTCCACAACCCCAATTATACGGGGCGAGGAGGAGGTCCGGAGGGTATGTAGATGCCGCCGTCGTCGTCTTCTTCCAAATCGCAGCTCGACACACCGAGGAGGAGGAGGAGCAGCAGGGGCGGCCTGCCATGGCGTCTTCGTCCGTGGCGCGGCGCGGCGGCGAGGCCTGGTGAGTGTGTTCTCTTGGAATTTTGATGCCTACCTTGGTGGATGGGGAATTGCTCTGGTTTGATGAATTGTTCTCCCGGGGCTGTGTTGTTGTGCGCCGCCAGGTTCTGCACCACCGGGCTGCCGAGCGACGTCGTGTTCGAGGTGCAGGACATGAGCTTCCACCTCCACAAGGTGGGTTCTTGCTGTGCTGCGTTGCCCGTGTCAGATTTTTGTTTTCTTGTGGGGGTGCTCCTCCCCCTGAGTTGTGCTCGATGAAATTCCGCTTAGACGTTTTTAACTTTTGCGCGCGCAGTTCCCGCTCATGTCCAAGAGCCGGAAAATCAGCCGCATGCTCACGGAGCAGGAGGAAGAACGTCCGGTGCGCCAGAGGAGGCGGAGAAGGAGCGTCGAAGTCAATGCCGGCGGCGATGCTGCTGCTCCTGCGGAAACAGAGATAGAGGAAGCAGAGGACGGGGAGGAGGAAGAAGAAGAGGAGGTTAGGATCGAGGACGGGAAGTCGTACCGGGTCACCTTCGCTGACTTCCCCGGCGGGCCGGGCACTTTCGAGGCGGCGGCGAAATTCTGCTACGGCGTCCGCGTCGAGCTCACCCCCTGGAACGTGGCGCCACTGCGGTGCGCGGCAGAGTACCTGGAGATGACGGAGGAGCACGCCGAGGACAACCTGGCCGCGCGCGCGGACGCCTACCTTACGGAGTCCGTGCTCCGGCACCCCGGCGAGGCCACCAAGGCGCTCAAGTCCTGCGAGGACCTGCTGCCGCACGCCGAGGAGCTCGGCATTGTCGGCCGCTGCGTGGAGGCCATCGCGGCGCGCTCGTCGGCCGCGTCGGGCTCCTGGTTCGACGACCTGGCCCTGCTCGGCCTGCACATGTACAAGCGGGTGATGGCGGCCATGGCCGCGCGTGAGGACGTGAGGACGGAGGCCATGGAGAGCTGCCTCGTCTCGTACGCCAGGGCCACCCTCCCGGGCCTGTCGAGGTCGATGAGGTGGCGCCTCGCGTCCGCCCCGGTGTCGTCGGAGGTGGAGCAGAGGGACCTTTTAGAGGCCGTGGTCGCGAGCCTCCCCATGGACAAGTGCTCGGGGCGCGTGGTGACCGCCAAGTTCCTGTTCGCGCTGCTGCGGACGGCGCACATCCTGCGCGCGTCCGGCGAGGCGCGCGCCGCGCTCGAGCGGAAGGCCGCGACGCAGCTGGAGCAGGCCACGGTGGAGGACGTGCTCATCCCGATCTACTCCGGCGCCACGGACACGCTCTACGACGTTGACTGCGTCGAGCGGATCGTCGGGCATTTTCTCGCCGACGAGGAGCTCCGCGAGGACGAGGCGTCGTCACCGGCGGCAATCACCGAGGAGGAAGCAGCCGGGGCAGGGACGACGTCCGCGTCGCGGCCGTCGGCCGTGACCATGGTGCGGGTGGGCAAGCTTGTGGACACCTACCTCGCCGAGGTCGCGTCGGACGCCAACCTGAAGCCCGCCAAATTCTGCGAGCTCGCGCTGGCGCTGCCGGACCACGCCCGCATCTACGATGATGGCGTCTACCGCGCCGTCGACATCTACCTCAAGGTACATACATTGTTCGCGCTGGCAGCTTGTTTCTGACAATGTCGCGGCTCGTGGAGTAGTGGCTGACGAGCTCGTGACTGTTGCATTGCAGGCGCATCCGCGGCTGACGGCGGAGGAGCGGGACAGGGTGTGCGGCGTGGTGGACTGCAGGAAGCTGACGATGGAGGCGTGCACGCACGCGGCGCAGAACGAGCGGCTCCCGCTGCGCGCGGTGCTGCAGGTGCTCTTCTTCGAGCAGCTGCAGCTCCGGCGCGCCATCACGGGCACGCTGCTGGCCTCCACCGGCGCCCCGCAGCAGCAGCGGGCGGCGGCGCTGCGGCACGCGGTTGGCCCGATGGAGACGTGGCGGACGACGGCGGTGCAGGAGAGCCAGGTGCTGCGGGTGGACATGGACGGCATGAGGAGCCGGGTGCAGGGCCTGGAGAGGGAGTGCTCCAGCATGCGCAGGGCGATCAAGAAGATCGACGGCCGCGACGACGGCGCCCGGTCGCCCGGCAGCGCCGACGCCGCCCCGGCGAGCTGGAGGTCGCGGTACGGGTGCAAGTTCAGCACGCAGGTGTGCGACTCGCAGGCGCGCGACGCCGTCGTGTCCAGGGCGTCCAGGATGGGGATGAGCCCATGAAGAATGATGGTCTGCGACACGTACAGTTCAGTTGTGCCATTCAGGTCGACATGTTTCACGACCAGGCAGAAATCAACACTCAGCGATGAAAATGGTTGAGGGATTCCAAGTTTTCACGACGGAGCGATCCTTCCGAGATCGATCGAGCGCGGCAAAATCTCACACATTCTCATCTCGTCTGTATCTGTATGCATGGTGCACCCTGTTCGTGTGTTCAGGCGTGAGCACTGAATACCGTGTGGGCAAGAACAGAGAGCTGTGTATGTATGGATACATGTGTGCTGTCTGTACCATATGCTTAGCTTAAAATGTGAGTTGTGATTACGGTCTTTGCTGCTTGTAATGGTGTTGCAGTTTTTTTTGTTTGTGGGTTTTTCATCTGCTGTACATGAAGCGTGCTTTGTCTGGAATTGTTTTGTTTCCCCTGTATGTTATCATTAGCATGCTGCAGTACTATACTGTAGTAGTAGTACTACATACGAAGTGGTTAGACATGGGCTGTCATGATCGCACAGTGTAGAGTACACATGCTACTGTCTCTCACAAAGCATGGACTACAGCATGGATTTGTTGTTCTAGTACAGATCGCACACTGAATGGAGCTGTCATGTTGATCTTATTTTAGAGACATCACTACAGGAATCACTGACAATGCCGACGGCATTTGCCGTCGGCCTCATCACGGTTACCCTCGGCGTAGAGGTGCGCCGACGGCAACCGTCGGCCTAGCTTCGTCGGCATAGAATCCATCGGCGTAGCGCCGTTGCCGTCGGCATAGTTTTTGCCGTCGGGCTCATAGCTACGCCGACGGCATTGCCGTCGGCATAGCTCCGTCGGCATTGAAATTGCCGTCGGCACTATCAGCGTTTCCCGTAGTGCATGTCAGCTCAGTATTTGTTTTCAATTCAAAAGGTCTGAATGTTGCATATAGAAAGTAAGCACTCAAGTGTGCCTGTAGTACGTACAAAACCATTTCCTATGCTCTATTGTATTCTCGACTAACTGACACTCGTGGCTACTTTGCTTTGCAACTATAAACACGGCCACTGATCATGCACCACGTGCAAGCACTTTTTCGTCCCTCGAGTGCTCTTCAGATATGTATATTCTGCTGGTGACTTGGTTAGTTGTGCGATAGTTCTTTTGGAAAAGAACTAAGCCTTTCTTCACCTCTCGAGTGCGTTTCAGATATGTTTATCATGTTTTTGTGCTATGTGTCATAGTACCCCTAATATAGTTTTGCACCGAATAGGACACTGCATTGGCATCAATGCTCTTAGAACAATCCTGTATAGATATGTTAACATGCAGATTGACCTTAAAGAGCATTTCCATCGGTACCCCAATTAACCCCCAAAGTTCTATATATTGGGTCTAGGCGTAAAAATCGGAAACAACGACATCCCCAAGTGTATGGGCTGTCCGGCACCCCCAAGAGGGCCTCCAAACTTGTGGCGTCTTCCGGGGTGCGGGACATGCCCTCCGATAGGAGGACCCCACTCATCATACACACTTGTCCGACGTGCAATTCTCCCCTCCCTCTACAATGAGCAAAGCTCAACTGTGAACAAAGTTGAATATTGATAAATGAAGTGCACACCAAAATCCTATAATGAATAAAGAGTTAAAGACACAATCTTATAATGAATAAAGATACAGCTATTAGAACTTTGCTAGCAAAGAATGTACACACGCCTAACTGGTTGTGCAAAGCCGTGCGTTCTGAACGGTCTCTGTGCGCGACCGCGATCACACATGGTAAAGGAAAAATGAAATTTTGACCGCCCAACAGGAGTTAACCGTTCCCATCATGAAGGAGTAACATTGAACAGTTCAACTGCGTTATTAACCACGCGTTCGTGTTTGTGTTTGGTCTCTTTACTTGAAACTTGACTGGAGACTTTTCCGTAGTAGTAATAAAGATATATATAGACTAATATAGCAGTCTATTGACCCTGACAGTATGCTCATGTGCGTTCACCTATATACAGTGGTGATGGATGACAAAAAGTTAAGGTCAGGCTACAAGTAGAACCATAAAAAACATTATTCATTGCATACCTGGGCAATATTTTGATCATTTTCTACAAGAATAATACACAATTCGTAATAGGAAATTGATTACCATCAAGCTAAAGTCTCTCATTTGACGAACCAGACCTCAAGCCCTACATGAATCAACGCACCTTATGCCTTTAAGCTCCTTGTATTGCAATGTGTTCTCATCACAGATTAATTTCTGAAGGCCCTTAAATTCCATTCTGATATTAGATTCTCCATTACGCCCTTGCTTTAGTGTTGCAATAAGCGTGTTTAGTGAGAGCCTAAAAAAACTTATTTGATGTTTTTAACATGCTTAATACCAACAAAAACAAACTCTGTTCATGAGGATGAGTTGTTGTGAAAGTCTTGGTTGACACATGTTTGAAGGATGCTAGTCCTAAGTGGACAATCTAAGTTTTTTGTGCTTGATTTTGTTGTTCATTTCACTTATTGCATATGTTGAGTGATTCTTTTATTTGCTAGATAGAGGCCGTGAAAGTTGAGCCGTTGTTGGAACATACTGAAGGGGATATTAGCTCCGGAAAACGACAAGGTGAAGGGTAAATCCGGTGACAAATAAATTCAAAGCTAACAAATTTACCCAATCTGTGATGACTATGTGATCAATTCATTTTGTGATTACTGTGTGACAAATTTGTGTTTAAGCTCTACATGAATGTGTTTGCATGTTTTTTTATGGTGAGAAATGGGGGTTGTGGTTGCGGAAGGGGAAGGGGAAAATAAGGATGACCGAGCCTTGTCCATGGACACGTCCGGACGTGTGCACGGGCAGATTGAGGGCCAAATTTGGTCAATCCAATTGGAGATGTTGTAATGGATGTTATTCTTTCTCTGTTATAATTGGTAGCTTGTTGGGCGTGTACATCCAAAACCAAGGTATATATAAGGTGATACAAACATTGAGTCAACAAATTGTTTTTTCTTCTCTATCAAAAGTTGTCTAGCTAGTGACGTTAATACTAGAAGACTTCTGCGGGGCAGATCCTTCACGAAATAAAATACAAGGCTCGAGAGCCGGCTACAAGCGATCGCCGTACATGGCCACGGTGCAGCAGATCCGTCGCGCGCAGCGTGCGGATGGCCCGGCGGCCGTCCTCGCCATCGGCACGGCGAATCCAGAGAGCTTCATGCTCCAGGACGATTACGCCGACTACTACTTCCGGGTCACCAATAGCGAGCACCACGCCGACCTCAAGGACAAGCTCAAGAGAATCTGTAAGCTCATGCATGCAGGCATGCAGCGTAAAACCTGCACGCTCGATCGTACGTCTCAGTGCATCCATATTTGATGTTTAATTGTACGGAGTTCATTAACCGTTAAAAATTTCTCCTGAGCGCTCAGGTAAGAAATCGGGCATCGAGAAGCGCTACGCGCACCTCGACGAGGAGCTCCTCGCCGCGCACCCAGAGTTCAGCGACCGCACGTTGCCGACCCTCGACGCCCGCATAGAAATGGCCTCCGCGGCGGTGCCGGCTTTGGCCGCGTCCGCCGCGGTGAAGGCCATCGCCGAGTGGGGGCGCCCGGCGACCGACATAACCCACCTCGTCTTCAGCACCTACTCCGGGGGCAAGGCCCCGAGCGCCGACCTCCGCCTGGCGTCCCTGCTCGGCCTCCGCCACACCGTCCCTCGCACCATACTCAGCCTCAGCGGCTGCTCCGGCGGCGGCAGGGCGCTGCAGCTCGCCAAGGAGCTGGCCGAGAACAACCGCGGCGCGCGCGTCCTCGTGGCCTGCTCCGAGCTCACCCTCATGGCGTTCTACGGGCCCCTGGATGGCCGCCTCGATACCATCCTCGGCCAGGGCATATTCGGCGACGGCGCGAGCGCGGCCATCGTGGGCGCCGACCCCGTCGACGTGGTCGGCACCATCGAGCGCCCCCTCTTCGAGATGGTCTTCGCCTCGCAGACGACGATACCGGAGACCGAGGACGAGATCACCATGCAGCTCATGAAAGGTGGCCTCGACTTCCACGTCTCCACCAGGGTTCCCAAGCTGCTGAAAAACAACATCGAACGCTGCCTGATCGACGCGTTGGAGTTCGTCGGCGTCAGTGCTACGTGGAACGACCTCTTCTGGGCGATCCACCCTGGCGGCCGTGCGATCTTGGATCACGTCGAGGAACTGCTCGCGTTGGACGGCAGGAAGCTGGCGGCGAGCCGACGGGTGCTGAGTGAGTTCGGTAACATGAGTGGCGCGACGGTGATCTTCGTGCTCGATGAGCTGCGCCGCCGTATGGCAATGGGGGAGGAGGTGGCCGAGTGGGGAGTGATGATGGCGTTCGGTCCGGGGATCACAATCGAGACTATGGTGCTGCGCGCCACATGCATCCCCGAGGAAAACTAGCTGTTTTTCTAGATATATAGTATAAAGTTGTATTTTTCTGCATTGAATAAGATTTGATCTTAAATCGATTGAGACATAGGCATGTGGCATTTTTCTCCATCTTGTTGTATTTGGCATTGGCAAGTACGAAAAATGCTTAAAAATCCTATCTTATTGTAGAGAGTAGAGCGTAAGGACGTCTCTAGTGGCACCTCACGCAAGATATGTGTACAAGTTTGTGGTTACCGTTTTATTTACTTTCTCGGAGGGGGCTGGTATTTTTTTTCCTCGGATAATCATTTGAAATTTAAACATAAAACGTAAAAATATATATATATATATGATTTTGTGAGAGAGAATTATGTTTAAATTCGAACGCGTGGTAAACACATTTACCGGGGTGGCGAGAATTCCAGTTACCGCGACTTTTCGGCCGGTAATTAACCGAAAACACACTTTACTTCGCTAACATACACGCATGCACGCTTACTTTTTTTGTAAGTGTATATATTGAAAAAAATCGGTGCAAGTGTTTTTTTTTCTTTTTTTTCGCAGACTCCAGGAACCCTCGTTGCCACCGTCGAGCATCAGCAGCCGCGCCAGCGCCGCTCTCCTCTCCCTCGCCTCCATGGCCGGCCAAGAGGAAAAAATAACTCGCGAGGCCGCCTCGTCGGTGATGGCAGCGCCCAGGGCGGCGCCTCGATGGAGATGGCGAGCAGGTCCACCAACATTCCTTCCCCTCGCCTCCACAGCGAGTCCGAAAGGGAGTTGCTGAGCCAGCCACCGAGCTCCGTGATGGGATGCAGTCGCCGCAGAACTGCTCCTTCTCGCCGCCACGGCCGGCCAGGAGCAGCTTCACGGCAACATCTCCCTCCACCTCGAAACGCCTGAGAAGAAAGGCCTTATTAAAGGAAGTGGTGGTCGCCGCAACCACCCAGAGCTCCGACCAGAGGAGCAAGAAGATGGCGACGACGAACCCTAGCGCTGAGATCCGGCCATGGAGATCTCGAGCTTCACTTCCGGGCATGGCGCCCACTACTGGCAGAAGGCCAAACCTACAGAAAACTAACCCTAAAACTACTCCGGCGCCAGCCCTCCGCCGCCGCCCGCCAGCTATTCCGGCGAGAGGGGCTCGGGAGCGGCCCGGCCTTATCCTCACGACTCTCAAAGCAGGAAGTGGGGAGGAAGGGGGAAAATGAGCGCTCCGGTGCAAGTGTAAATGGATGATAGAGAACAATGAGATCTTTACAGACTTACAGTTAAGACTATGTACCTTATGCTTGGCAGGCCCAGGCTAAGTGGAAACACAGTATGTAATATCTTTCGCATAGGAAATTTGATGTGAAAATTCAAACTTTGGATCTCGAGACCTGATAAAATCAACATTGGAATAGGACACTGGATAGGCATCCAGTGTAGTGATCACAAAGTCATTTCTAACGGCCTCGCTATGTGCTGGAGTGCGCTTGACCACACAGTTGGCTCCAGCTCAACAAGTATATATCTGATCGGACCCACCAATGGGTTTTTATTTTTAAAATTAATTGTTTTCGAAGTCATTTACACACTACTCGTATAGGATTTAGGTATATTATTTACTGCCTTTTCGTTAGAAAACAATTAGTCCAAACACATTTTAAAATGACCATTTTTATACAAAAACAGTTAGTTTAAAGAAATTTCATTGTTTATAAATGCTTGCAAATTTCATGAAAATTCACACGATTTCAATTAAAGTAATCATATTTCCATCACTTTTGAATACATTCTACATATATTTCACACAAATTGCAATTCATAAGTTTACCATTTTTAGAAACATTTCAAACGAGTACCAAATATTTTGGTGTGTAAAAGCCCGTCAACTTGTTAAGCTATATTTGGAAAATGAATATACATTAAATATTATTATAGTGGAATCATGATAAAAGCCCGCAGTAGCAACAAAGCAATGATGTTGGAGATTCTCCCATGCCGGTAAAACCCTGCCTTTTCTATAGATAGCAACTTTGTTTCTGTCACTTGGCCCATGAGTGTTTACCATCGTTTGTATCAGGATTTCAAACTGAATTGGGACGTATCTATATGTTTTGGCTGAATCTATGTTTCGAGCAGGCCTTCTAAAAAATTATCGGCCCTTTTTGTAAGACGGGTGATGCATGTAAAATGCATACATGAACTTTACATTGTATTGCTTATATTTTAATTATATTTGCATCATATAAGGGTTATATCATTATTTTATATTGATTTTGGGGATATTTCACAGTTTTCCTATTTTTCTGGAATTAACCCTGCACTGGCAGAAAACCCTATTTTCTATATTTTGATGTTTCAGGGACCCAAACGAAGTACAAATCACCTGAGATTTCACGAGGATCAGTTTTTGGAATGAAGAAGGAGTCCGAGCCAAGGAAGCGCAAAAAAGGAAGCCTGAGGCCCAAAAGGGGTGGGCCCACGCGGCCAGATTCCTTGGCCGCGTGGGGTGCCACCTTCTGGCCCTCGAGGCTCCGATGCCGTCCGTTTTCATCTCCGTGCATTCGTCTTGACCTAAAAACGATTATAAAAATACTCCCCCGATAGCTTTCGGAAGGGAGCGCGGCAGAAACACAAAACCACGAAACAAAGACCTGGAGCTGCAGATTGGAGGGGGAAAACTCCAGCGGGACGCTGCCAGCGTGGTCTCCATCTTCTTCAACGACTTCTCCACCGTCTCCATGATGAAGAAGGAGTAGTCCACCCCCGGACTATGAGTTTGTGGAAGTAACTTATGTATCTCTCCTCTCTCTTGAGCTTCACTAATTAGTATCGTATGAGCTGCTGAACATGATTACGGTCATCTATGTAATACCTTCGTGGTGGATCTTTTTATGAGTTGATATATGTTGGAGATTGTAATTGTTTTGTCTAAGTTATGAAAGTAGATGCATATTATGTACCATGTTCTTGTTTATGTGTTCTGATCCAACATATATATGAGGGCGTGTGAGGGGGAACGTGTGCATTAGTTGGAGACTTGGAGTAACGGGGGGTGGCTAGTGCGGTGAACACGAGAGAAAGTTCTGCGATCCATTTGGGTATTTTTACCTTACTTTGTTGCCTCACTAGGGATAAAAAGAAATACCTTGCTACCGGGGATGTTGGGCATGACCATTGCCACTTCTCCATGACTAGATCTAGCATGTTCTTATTTTAACTTCATGTCATAAAACTTAAAACTATACTCTGATCTATCTTAATTATTAGGGTGTTATGATTTAGTTCGCATCTTGGAGGAGTATAAGAGAGGTTAATAACCAAAAGATCTCTATGTTAGGACGTGATGCCCATATTATTAATAACTTGTTGTGTTGCAATCTCATATGTCAATTCTTGTGTTCCATTATCTACCACTTGAGTGCATTTGTGAAACCATGAACCCGGTCCATTTTTAATCATAAGAAACACCTTTCCAACACTTTATAAGCACTTTTCATTTGCTGCCATTTAAAAATCCGAAAATACAAAAACACTTTAATATCTTGCATTCACAATACAAAACCCAAAAATATCATCCATCATTGTTTACACCACCCTTGCACATTTATCTATCACCATTGCATATTTATTTCTTGTTTTGCATTCATTTTATTTTCATATCTTTTCCTCACACCTTTTGCTTGACAACCACTTGGTGAGGTTGAGGGCACCAAACAATTTACTTTGTTTTGCAGGTCTCATAAAGAAGGATAAGGAGACAATATCTTTTGGCACATTTTGCCGAGAGTTCGATATAAACCCTCGAGTCACCCTCGTGGGGAAAATAGTCTTTCCCTTACTATACACTCTACACTTGGAGTCTCAACCTAACCTATATCCTTTTGACGCAGGTAACTACGTCTACGGGTATCAACGGGTTATGGGTGTTGTCGTGGGATTGTCACGGCAGATGTTTCCGGGTGGAAATTTGAGTATGGGGACATAGCGACTTCTGACATCGGGAGCTTGTCTAGCGTGGCGTGGGGAAACAAGGGTTTACCCAGGTTCGGCCCCTCGTCTTGAGGTAAAGACCTACTTCCTGCTGCTGCTTTATTGATATGGGTTTCGAGGACTCGGCGCCTTAGCTTCCGGGTCTCGAGATTACAATGGTGGTACTTGCGATCTGGTAAAGCTTAACCTTCTAGGAACCAGGAGACCCCCTTATAAAGGCGGTGGGTCTCGCTGGGCGTACAAGCGGGATCCGGGTTACAATCGTACCCGGACTCTACTCTAAGTCCTTTAAGCCTTCGCCTTCCTTATCAGGACTCCGTCTTGTACTTGGTCTCTAATCTTCTAGATCCTTCTTGACTTGCGGGCCAAGACACACGTGGCGCACCGGCTCACGTGAGACCCGGCCCATATCTTCATACTTGACCCGGCCCATGTCCTTACCAGGCCGGCTTATCTTCTAGGTCGGTAGGCCTACCGGGTTATGATCCCCCCAACAGTAGCCCCCAGGATAACTTGGGCACCAGAACTGACTTGCTTCGCCTTTGCACTCTTGGGCACATTCTTGGGGAAGCCGTCATTTCTTTTGTCCGGGTTATCATCTGAAAAACAATAAACGACTCATTAATCAAGAAGGCTCTCGGGTGTCAGTTTGGCCGGCTCTTGCTGGCGGCCTGTTCATAACCCGGCCATCGCTCGACGACTTTCACTTTCATACTTAGCGATTTTCAATCTTTTCTGATCTTCCTCGAGGATGACGGTCAACCTCCTGGGTCAACGACATTTTTAATTCTTATCCTTCCGCGAGAATCGAGGAGTCGAGCGGCCATCTCGGGAACCCAAGATTCTGTCAGTTACAGCATCTGACACCTTAGATATTGTTCCTCATGGCCATCATTATCCTTGGCTTTTTCCTGTCTTGCCCCTAGGTCAACTCCCACCGGGCTATAAATAAGTGGGAATGGGGGAAATGCAATCATTTCCCCCCGTGCGCCCCCACTTCGTCTTCCTCCTCCAGCGCCTCCACTGTTTCTCTCCAGCTCGAGCTCTACAGCCCTCGCCGGAGCCAGCTAGCGCCGCCGTCCTTTCGCTTCCTCCGGCCGCATCCGCCGCTGCGCCGTGTTCGTCCCCGCAGCCATCTTCTCTTCTTTCCTCATCTTAGATCTAGATCTCGCACCCTACTTCCATGGGGAAGAAGGTAGCGAGCAAGGGCCCCGCCGCGGCCGCCGCAGCCGCCGCCGCCAAGGCGATTCTCAAGAAGGCCAAGGCCCCTGCCGGTGCTTCCGCTTCCGGCGCCACCGCCGCGGTGGCTCCCTCCGGGAACTGGACGGGCTCCTCTGTCTCCAACTCGAGGCTGCAGGACATAGTAGACTCTGGCGATCTCCAAGCTCAGGACATCATTCAATGGCGTGCCCCTCGCGACGAGGTCGTGCCGACTCCTCGGGACAACGAGGTAATAGTGTTTGCTGATCACCTCAACCGCGGCTTTAAGCCTCCGGGTTCCCTGTTCTTCCGATCTCTGCTCTCCTATTATGGTCTCCGGCCTCAAGACTTGGCCCCAAATTCGATTCTTTCTATTTCAAACTTCACTATTTTATGCGAAGACTATCTTCAAATGGAACCCACCATCGACCTCTTTCTCGAGTTCTTCTATTGCAATCCACAGCGTTCCTCTGTCGCTCTCCCTTTAAACATCTGCGTAGGAGTCGCAATCCAAAGGCGCCGAGACTCCCTTTTTCCGGCTCTAAAGCTTAACAGCCACCCTCGGGCTTGGCAATCGACTTTCTTCTACTGCAAAGACACCTCCCCCAAAGGCCAACCCAAGCTGTCGGGTTTCCATGCTGAGCCCCTTGAGCTGGGAGAGTCGACCAACTCTTACGCCCAGGATCTCGCCGCCTTGGCTCCCATCCTCTCTAGAATCCGGGCCCTCAAAGCCCATGGTCTTAAGGGCACTGATCTGGTCAAGTGCTGGGTCGCGTGGTGTATCAAGCCGCTTTCCATCCGGCCCAGGCTCATTTCTGATTATACCAACGTTCCTTCTGATCCCCTCCGATTCACTTCTCGAGAGCCGGAGGACACAGAAGTCATCCGGGTCTCCAAGAAACTGCTGGCCGAGTCCATCGCCGCGATAAAACTTGATGGACTCCTTCCCTTCTGCTCAGAGAACCCGGCTCCCAAGGTACCATAACTTGTGAACTTTTACGCTTTTCTGTCTGCATCTTGTCTACACTCTTGTACTTTTTCATGAACGCCTTTTACTCGCTATTAGGCCACTGAAGACTGGTGGAACGCCGCAGAAGAAACCCCCGTCTCCTCTGATCAAGAAGATGAGTCGGCACAAAACTCGGAGGGAGGAGATGAAGCGGTCGAAGGTGAGCTCGATTCCATGGACCGGCTTTTGCGGAACCTCGTAGAAGCCGATTACGAAGACAATGCCTCTACTTATACTCCCCGAATTCCAGGTCAAGACGACCAAGACCCCACCAAGGTCCCAGCGCCTCCTTCTTCTCCACCGGCTCGAGCGAAACGGGCCCGCAACGCGGTACGACTGATACCACGCTCTCGTTTCCTCGATCTAGAAGCTTCCGGCTCTCAAACTTGTCCATCTGCGCAGGACAAGGATGAGGCGACGCCTAAACGGCAAAGGACCCGCTCATCCAACTCTTCCGAAGAGCTCTCCTCAGGTATCCCAAACAGTCCTTCTCCTCGCAGAAGAAACGTTCATCAAACTTCCCCTGATGCACGTTATCCATTGGCGGGCCAACTCCGGGTTGCTAAATCCCGGTCTATGTCCTGCTCTTCAGGTTCCGGCTCCGAGACTCTCCCCTCCGACTTTGTCATCAATAAGGGGTAGGTCCCGGTCTATTTCCTCGCCATGTCTTTATTTTGACCTGCTTGCTATCCATTACTCATGTAATTTATCTTCTTTCAGGGCCCAAGCCATCCTTAGCGACGAGGAGACCCCTGAGACTGTGGCGACTCCTCCTGCTGAGCCTGAGGTCGAGGAGACCCAAGCTGAGATGCCGGTTGACCCGGTTCGTCCTGGCCCCGTCTCCTCTTCTCCTCCGAAGGCCGACCTTCCCGTCATTCCGGAAGAGCCGGATATCATTATCACTGGAACCGGCTTCTAGAATCCTGATGCGCCCTCATCTTCCGTGGCGAAGGTCCTGGAGCCGGAATCTAAGGCTGATGAGGGGTCTGCTGCCCGTGCCGCGGGCAAGGGACAAGTTCAGGAAACAGGAGACTCGGATTCTGAAGACGAAGTTCCTTACAACACCTTGGAGTTTCCAGAACTTTTTGAGAAGATCCATGCGCGACTCTCCAGGGTGCGAAAAGAGGAGTCTCAGCTGCGGAACTATCTGCACTTTCGCTACCAGGTATGTTCCCTACTAGTAGTCCCCAAGTGCTTAGTCTTTACTCAGGTAAATGCTTAGTACTTGCATCATAGGGAACCTGTCTCTTTATACGGATGATTCTTTGTAGTAGTCCCCAAGAGTCGGGGCAGTAGCTTGCTACGCTCCGGGTCTTTCTTGCGAGTGAACTTTTGCAATGAGTAGTCCCCAAGAGTCGGAGCAGTAGCCTGCTACGCTCCGGGTCTTTCTTGCAACTCTCTCCTTCACTTTTTGTTTCTGCGGAGTAGTCCCCAAGAGTCGGAACGATTGCTTGCGATGTTCCGGGTCTTCTTTGTGATACTGTCTTAGCTTTATAAGCCGTTTTTTTATGTTTCCGCTTTTTGCCCCAATCTTGATGAACGTTTATTTCCTCTGCAGGAGTTTTCGAAAGCCAACGCCGAGAGCAATAGCGAGACGCGCCATCAACTTGCACGGGAAACCGGCCTCCGCGAAAAGGCTGAGGAGCGGCTGAAGGTGCAGGGGGAAACCCTAAGTCGGCTTCAAGCTGACAACGAGGCCCTGCGGAAGAAGGTCCATGAGCAGGAGCTTGCTATACAGGTGAAAGCTCTTGAACTGCAAAAAGTCGTCTCCGAGCTGGAGAAGATAAAGAAGTTCATACACAACTTAGCTGTTGCTGTCTTCGGTGAGTCTTCTCCTTCTCTTTACTTTGTTCCATTACTTTTTCTTCTCAGGTGTTCTTACCCTTCTTCCACCTCTTGTCAGGTCCGGCTCAAGGGGTGACTATCAAGGGGACGCTTGATAAGATTCAAGCAATATATGGCGTCACCCGGCGGCTCTACTTCGGCTATGCCGAAATGATCAAGATGTCTTCTTCCACTGGGGAATGTCCGCCGGGTCTCCCGGATTTTCTTGCCGCCACCTCCGTGGTGCCTGTGCTTATGGAGCGGTGGAAGGCGTCTTCCTGTCGCAAGGGTGCGATCCGTGCGCTTGCGCTGGCTAAGGCGTACTATCCGAACCTTGACCCGGTCAAGCTCACCAAGGGCTTCCCCGAGTTTCAACCTGACGGCACCGAGACGGCGAAGATATATGGGAAGCTTGTGAAGTCAGTTCGGCGTCCGGCTTGTCAGATTTCTGATGGGTTGGCGCTGGACGAATTCCACGCTGCATACGACGAAGGTAACCACGCCGTCAAGGAAGTCCCGCCAGAGCCGGTTAATCTGTGGAAGCCGGTGGAGGAGGCGCCGCAACATTTCACGCCCTTCACGACAAGTGCGAACCCCTCAAGCTCAACTCCTGATGTTCCAGCTCCCTCTCGCCCTTCTGATCTTGACGGCTTTGAGGCCTTGGCTTCGGTCGTTTTGCAGAGGCCACGAGGCGAAACTACAAGGGGTACGAAGGACCCTGGGCAAGGATCTGCATCGGCGCCTCCACACCAGTAGATCGCCCGGATGTTCCGAACGCCGACTCTTGTATCGGCTTACAAACTTTTGGCTTGTCTTGAATTCCTGAAATATTATATTGGCCTTCTTGGCCTGTAATAGGTTAGATCTGAATACTTGCTATACCTTTTGATGCGCCTTCGTGCGCTGATGCTGTAATGAAGTCTGTCTTTATAAAAGTCTTGCTTTTTCGGTTTCGATCACCCTTTTGATTTCTTTAGCTATCTGTAGAGCCGGTTTTCTCGTGACTTCTGTGTCTGAAATCCCGGAGCGATCAGGGTCTGCTAAGTCCCCATGGGCTTCATAATCAGATTGAAAGCCGGTATTTTAGCATATGGTCATGTATTAGGTGAGAATAACATCAAGCTAGCAGGCAAGAAACCAAGAATAATTGTGGCTTTTCTGCCGGGTCATGAGTTTGTAACTTACAACTTTCTTAGTTGGTAAGCCCCCAAGACCCTGATCACATGAAAAATAAGGAACCAAAAACACAATACTCTTTCTTTTTAGAGGTGCCTTCCTCATTTCATTGATCATATAATATGTACATAGCTAGCAAGCCGCCTCATTAAAAACCTTCCAGTCCCCTTAGGTACCCTGGTAAGGAAAAGAGCGCGTCTGAAACCTGCTGCTTTTAAACTGAAAAGATACAAAAAGGTGGAGCCCGTCTCATCTGGGGGCTCACAAAACCTAAGTGTAGTATGGTCTAAGCTCTGCTATATTCCAGGGCCTGTCGTTCTCTGTCAACGGGTTCCTTGTATGGTCTGTATTGTTTCCTGTTGTTGTAGCTTGCTCTCTAGCATCCACCAAATAATATGACCCGTTGTGCAAGTTCCGGCTTAGCACGAAGGGACCTTCCCATGGGGGAGTCAGCTTGTGGAAGCCGGTCTTGTTCTGGGCTAGCCGGAGGACTAAGTCTCCTTACTGGAAAGTTCTTGATTTAACCCGGCGGCTGTGATAACGCCTCAGGTCTTGCTGGTATATGGCTGATCTTTCCAGGGCTAGCTCTCTTACCTCCTCAAGCATGTCAACTGAATTTTGCCGGGCTTGCTCGTTCTCAGTTTCGACATAGTTTGCAACTCTTGGAGAATCATGGATAATGTCGCTGGGTAACACGGCTTCTGCCCCGTAGACCATGAAGAAGGGAGTGAAGTCTGTTGATCTGTTGGGGGTTGTGTTTATACTCCAAACAACTGATGGCAACTCTTCTTCCCAGCACCCGGCGGCTTTGATTAACGGAACCCGGAGTCTTGGCTTGATGCCTCTTAGCAGCTCCTGGTTTGTCCTCTCTACTTGGCCGTTCGACTGAGGGTGTGAAACTGAAGCGAGGTCGAGCCGGATCCCGTTCTCTTTGCAAAATATCTGCATCTCTCCAAGTGAAAAGTTTGTCCCGTTATCAGTGATGATGCTGTGAGGATATCCAAAACGATATATGATCTTCTTCAGGAACTTGACTGCTGTCGCTGCTGTACAGCTATTGACGGCTTGAACTTCCACCCACTTCGTGAACTTGTCCACTGCTACTAGGAGGTGAGTCTTCTTATTGGGTGAAGTCTGAAAAGGTCCTGCCATATCCATGCCCCAAACTGCAAAGGGTCATGTTATTGGGATGGTCTTCAAGTCTTGAGCCGGAACGTGAATCTGCCTTGCATATCGCTGGCATCCGTCGCAAACCCGGGCTATGTTTTCTGCGTCAGCCAAAGCCGTCAGCCAAAAGAATCCGTGCCTGTACGCTTTGGCGACCATTGATCTTGTGGACGCATGATGTCCACAGTCTCCTGCGTGAATCTCCTGGAGAATTTTCCGGCCTTCCTCTGGTGAGACACAGCGTAAGAATACTCCTTACGTGCTCCTCTTGTGTAACTCCCCGTTGATGATGGCATATCCCTTAGCCCGGCGCACAATCTGCCGTGCCAGTACTTCGTCTTGTGGTAGCTCTTCTCTCAGTAAGTAAGCCAGATACGGCTCTGTCCATGACGGAGTTTGGTGTAAGGCGGTGACTAACTGTGATTCCGGGTCATCAGGGTTTGCTAACTCTTCTTCTGTTGGAAGCTTGACTGAGGGATGATGTAACTCGGCGAGGAATACGTTTGGAGGTACCGGCTCTCTGCTAGAGCCGAGTCTTGATAAGGCGTCAGCTGCCTCGTTCTTTCGTCTGTCGATGTGCTCGACTTGATAGCCGGAGAAGAAGCCGGAAACGCGGTCTACTTCTCTCCTGTAAGCCGCCATGTTGGCGTCTTTTCTGTCCCAGGTTCCTGATACTTGCTGAGCGACGAGGTCGGAGTCTCCATAGCACATGATTCTTTTGATGTTCATCTCTTTGGCGGCTTTCAGACCATGTAACAAGGCCTCATACTCTGCAATGTTATTGGTGCATGGTTCGAAATGTATTTGCAAGACGTAACTTAGCTTGTCTCCTTTTGGCGAAGTTAGGATGACGCCGGCTCCCGATCCTTCCAACTGCTTTGACCCGTCAAAGTGCATAATCCAATGTTTGGCGCTTGGAGCCGGTGGTAAGGGGTCAAATTCTGTCCAGTCATTGACGAAATCCACCAAGGCTTGTGACTTGATTGCTGTCCTTGGCTCGTAGTTGATATGATAAGGCCCCATCTCAATGGCCCACTTTGCGATCCTGCCTGTAGCTTCTCTATTTCTGATGATTTCTGCTAAGGGAGCAGAACTCACCACAGTGATGGGGTGTTACTGGAAATAGTGTGGCATCTTCCGGCTTGCCATAAACACGCCGTAGACCAATTTCTGCCATTGCGGGTACCTCTGTTTGGACTCTGTGAGAGCTTCGCTAACATAGTAAACCGGCCTTTGAATTGGGTACTCCTTTCCTTCTTCCATGCGCTCCACCACGACCACGGCACTGACGGCTCTTGAATTGGCAGAGACGTATAGTAACATCGGTTCTTTGTTCGTGGGAGCCGCTAACACTGGGGCTGTGGACAATGTCTTCTTCAAGTCTTCAAAGGCGTCATCTGCTTCCTGGCCCCAAACAAACTTGTCTGTCTTCTTCAACAGCTTGTATAGTGGAAGAGCTTTCTCTCCCATCCTTGCGATGAACCGACTCAAGGCTGTGACACAACCTGTCAGCTTCTGGACGTCATTGACACACTCCGGCTTCTTAAGGTTCATGATGGCCTTAATTTTAGCCGGGTTAGCTTCTATCCCTCTCTCTGAGACTATGAAACCCAGCAACATGCCAGCCGGAACTCCGAACACGCACTTGGTCGGGTTTAACTTCATCTGATACTTGCGCAGGTTGGCGAAGGTCTCCGTTAGGTCGTCCAGGAGTGACCCGGCTTTCTGTGACTTGATTACGACATCGTCGACATAGGCGTACACGTTGCGACCAATTTGATTCTGGATGCACCTCTGGTAAGTGGCACCTACATTCTTGAGACCAAATGTCATAGTTTTGTAACAAAAAGCACCAAAAGGGGTGATGAACGAAGTCTTCTCCTGGTCGTCAACATTGAGCTTGATCTGATGATACCCGGAATATGCATCCAGGAAACACAACAACTCGCTGCCGGCTGTGGCATCGATGATCTGATCTATACGAGGTAATGCAAAGGGGTCTTTCGGGCAAACTTTATTCAAGCTGGTATAGTCAATGCACATGCGCCACTCTCCGTTCTTCTTCATGACTAGGACTGGGTTAGCCAGCCACTTGGGATGGTAAACCTCCATGATAAACCCGGCTGCGAGCAGACGAGCTATCTCTTCTCCGATGATCTTTTTTCTCTCTGCATTGAGACGACGTAGTCCTTGCTTTACCGGCTTTGCCTTTGGATCAACATGTAAGCTGTGCTCAGCAAGTTCACTCGGTACACCCGGCATGTCTGAAGGAGACCATGCGAAGATATCCCGATTCTCACGGATGAACTTGATGAGCTCGCTTTCCTATTTTGGGTCCATGTGGGCCCCTACCGAGAACTGCTTGGAGGAATCCCCTTCTACGAAATCAACCATCTTTGTGTCTTGAGCCGACTTGAAATTTTTCTTCTCTTCCTCGTGAGCCGGCTTTTCCAGCACACGCTTATCTGTCGGGTCTACTTGAGACTTGTAGTACTTGAGCTCTGATACGTCTCCAACGTATCTATAATTTCTTATGTTCCATGCTATACTATACCAAGTTATTACATGTTTTATATGCATTTTATATAGTTTTATGCATTTTCTGGGACTAACCTATTAACAAGATGCCACAGTGCCAGTTCCCTGTTTTCTGCTGTTTTTGGTTTCAGAAAAGTACTTAAGGAAATATTCTCGGAATTGGACAATTTCTTTTCAGAAGTCAGTTTTTATTTGGGAACGTTCCAGAAAACCGAAGACGAGACGAAGTGGGCGACCGAGGCGGCCACATCAGGTCCTCGCGCGGCAGCCTTTCTGGCCGCGCGAGCACGTGGTGTGGGCCCCTCGGGGCGCCACCGACCTCGCCCTTTCGCCTACATATACCCCCCAGACCAAAACCCCTAGCACGGTGTTCATATTTTCCTCCACGGGTCCCGAGTGCCGCCGCCATCGCCGACAAGTTTCGGGGGTCAGAAGTTCCTGTTCCGGCACCCTGCCGGGACGGGGATTGACCCCCGGAGCCATCTCCATCGACTCCACCATGTACTTCAATACAATGATCTCATGAGCTGCCTTACATGATTGGGATCCATATGATGTAATTCGTGTTGTGTTTGTTGGGATCCGATGAATTGTTACATTATGATCAGTCTATCTATATAAGTTTGTGAAGTTATTGTTGCTGCAATCTTGTTATGTTTAATGCTTGTCACTAGTGCACGAGTGGCATGATCTTAGATGTAAGCTCTATATTTATTGCTTAGATTGTATCTACAAGTTGTATGCACATGTCATTGTCCGGAACTCGAGGTCCCAAAGTGACAATAATTGGGGCAGCCGAGGGGAATGGTTGTGATGTGAGGATCACATGTTTTCACCAAGTGTTAATGCTTTGCTCCGGTGCTCTATTAAAAGGAGCACCTTAATTACCAGTAGTTTCCCTTGAGGCCCCGCTGCAAACAGGCTGGTAGGACAAAAGATGTTATGCAAGTTTCTCATTGCGAGCACGCACAACTATATATGGAAAACGTGCCTATATAATTAATAATCTGGATATTCTAACTTAATGTTATTTTAATACTGTCAATTGCCCAACTGTAATTTGTTCACCCAACACTTGTTCTTGGAGAGTTACCACTAGTGTAGATAGCTGGGAACCCCGGTCCTTCTGTCATCATCATTGCTCTAAAGTCAACTACGCACTTGAATATTTTCTGGTGCCATTGCCTCTGTGTTACTACTACTGCTGCTGTGTTACTGTTACTATTGCTCTCATATTACTGCTGCTTTCACCTCAACCCTGTTACTAGTGCTTTTCCAGGTGCAACCGAATTGACAACTCGGCTGTTAAGACTTATAAGTATTCTTCGTCTCCCCTTGTGTCGAATCAATAAATTTGGGTTTTACTTCCCTCGAAGACTGTTGCGATCCCCTATACTTGTGGGTTATCAAGACTATTTTCTGGCGCCGTTGCCGGGGAGGCATAGCTCTACTCATAAGTTCACATGGGGAGTACACTCTACCTCTCTCTCTCTGTTTTTATTTTATTGTATTTTATTTTCTTGTCTAGTTTATTTGTGCTTAGTTTATTTCTGTTTAGTTTTATTTTGTTTAGTTTACCTTTGTCTAGTTTATTTTTGTCTTGTTTTATTTTTATATACCCGAAAAACCATAAAAATTTGAAAAACCAAAAAAAAAACTGTTGTTATGGAAGAACATGCTAGATATCCTATGGAACCTGAAGAATTATATATGAAGTATAGAGAATCGTATAAGGGAAAAGTCATGAGAGGCGTGTTGGGGAAGTTGAATACACTTGCTAAAAATTTTCTTAAACGCCATGATATAAATTGCTGCTCTGAACAGGATACTAAACATCTTAAATTCCAATGTGGCTTTAGTAAAGAAGTTTTAATTGTGAACTATCATTGGAATAACTATATTAATCTTGGATTTGAAGAAGTAGAACAATTTGTTATATTTATGGGAGCTTCTGAAATAGAATCCTTCATGTCTAAAAATTATGAAACCTGTGTTGCTTGTAATACACTTAAAGATTATGTCTCTTCTATCCTTAATTATTGCATAGAATATTTCAGCAATAATTGTTATATCATTGATTATAAAGAGAGACTCATTAATGCACAAGAATGTATCCACAATTTGCAGGGGCATGTGGAAGAAGAAATTGCTGAATCTGAAAGCTCATTAGATGAAAAAGAGGAGGAGAGTGAAGAACAAAAGGAGGAAGAATGGAGTAGCTACCCATGCCTACCTTCTAATGAGAGTAACTCTTCATCCCTTACACTATTTGATTGTCCCCCATGCTTGCCAAAGGGGGATGAATGTTATGTTCCTGTGGATTCTCTTGAAATATCCCCTATGAGTAAAACTTGTGAAAATAATTATGCTACTGTTATATACGATAATCCATGCTATTTTGATAAAACTTATGATAATCCTTTATATGTGCCTAATTTCGAAATGCATGGTAATGAGAAAGTTTGCTTAGAAAATGTTTATGATAAAGCTCTAGATGATGGTCCTATGTTACTTGATAATATTAATTGTACTACTATTGAAAATGGGATTGGAGAGGTCTTGACTTTATCTAAGAGTCCCATGTACCTTGAGAATGATCAATCATCTTGTTATAAAATTGTTAAAAGTGGGTTTGAAAGTTTTTATCCCACTATTATGGAACTTGATAAAAATTATGTGTTTGTAGATCATGAAAGGCATGCTTCATGTGATAGTTATATTGTTGAGTTTATTCATGATGCTACTGAAAATTATTATGAGAGAGGAAAATATGGTGGTAGAAGTTTTCATGGTACTAAAACACCTCTCTATATGCTAAAAGTTTTGAAGTTGTTCTTGTTTTATCTTCCTATGCTTGTCACTTTGTTCTTTGTGAATTTATTTGTGTACAAGATTCCTATGCATAGGAAGTGGGTTAGACTTAAATGTGTTTTGTATTTGCTTCTTGATGCTCCTTTTGCTTCATTTTCTATTTTCATGAGAGCATCATTACAACTATCAAGTCTAGCTAAAAGGCATTAAAGAAAAGCGCTTGTGGGAGACAACCCATGTTTTATTTCTGTTATTTTCCTTATTTGAGTCAAGGAGCATGCTTACCTCTGTAACAACTCCTTTGTATCTTTATTTTATTGCATTGTTGTGCCAAGTTAAGCCTCTAGTAGAAAGTTGATGCTAGATTTGGATTGCTGTTCTGAAACTGTTTTCTGCTGTCCACCGTTAAATTCATAACTCTTTACAGAAAAATCGGATGGACCTGGGATTTTTTGTGCGTGATCCTCAGATATGTACGCAACTTTCATTAGTTTTGAGTTTTCTTATCTGAGCAAGTTAAGTGCCTCGAAAAAATTCATCTTTACTGGCTGTTCTGTTTTGACAGATTCTGTCTCTGTTTTTTGCATTGTCTCTTGTGGACTTTAAGCAAGGTTCTCTATCATGGAGGGCTTTAGGTAATGTTTTATTGAGTTCTTGAATTGTGTCACAACAGTACCAAAGTGGATTAATATTTTTGAATACTAACCCCTCTAATGAAGTTTATGAGAAGTTTGGTGTGAAGGAAGTTTTCAAGGATTAAGAGAGAAGGATGATATGATGTGATCAAGAAGATGAAAGAGCCTAAGCTTGGGGATGCCCCCGTGGGTCACCCAAGCATATTTCAAGAAGACTCAAGCGTCAAAGCTTGGGGATGCCCAAGGCATCCCCTTCTTCATCAACAACTTATCAGGTCATCTCTAGTGAAACTATATTTTAATTCCGTCACATCTTATGTGCTTTACTTGGAGCGTCTATTTGTTTTTATTTCTGTTTTTGTTATTTTCATTCTCTAAATAAAATGGATCCTAGCATTCTTGTTTGGGAGAGAGACACGCTCCGCTTTTTCTTATGAATACTCCTATTCTTCACTTATATTTGTTGAGTATTCTTCTCTAGCTACTGCAATACTTTCAGCTCTTGTTTTTCATGCACCTCTTGTTCAGAGCTGTTAGTTCTCATATGTTATACTCTCATATCTCATTGTTTAAATACTTGGAGAGTTCATCCTTTAAATAAGTGGATTGGTGTTTGGTTGGAAACAGAAAATGCTAAATGTGGTAGATGGTATAAAGAAAAGATATGCATGTTCTTGTAGATCATTGTCTTGAATTTTTTGTGATGCTTGGCAATTGTTTTGAGCTCTCAAGTAGATCATGTTTAAGCTTTTGCATCATGTAGTTAAAACCTATTAGTGGAGAACTACCATAAAACTTGTTGAAATTTGGTTTGCATGTTTGGTATCTCTAAGGTCTAGATATTTTCTAGTTAAAGTGTTTGAACAACAAGGAAGACAATGTAGAGTTTTATAATGCTTGCAATATGTTTTTATATACGTCTTGTTGTCATAGTTCATACTTGTGTTTGCTTCAAACAACCTTGCTAGCCAAAGCCTTGTACTGAGAGGGAATGCTTCTCGTGCATCCAAAATCCTTGAGCCAAAACCCATGCCATTTGTGTCCACCATACCTACCTACTACATGGTATTTCCTGCCATTCCAAGCAAATACTTCGTGTGCTATCTTTTATTCAAAACTTATTATCCCTTATTTGTGTCAATGTTTATTAGCTCATGAGGAAGTATGTGGTGTTACGGATATCAACCTTGTCATTTGCTTTTAGACAGACTTTCACAACCGGACTAGTGGCATATACATCCGCTTATCCATTAATTTTGCAAAAAGAGCTGGCAAATGGGGTGCCCAGTCCCAATTAATTACAACTTTAACCGCTGCAATCTCTTCACATTTTTGCCCTGATCCAATCAGTCAAGCAATGACAACAGTTTTTAACTATATGTGTAAACAAAAGAGATAAGAGGGATGATCTACCTTGCTGGTAGAAATAACGTCCTTCATGGGAGCCGCTCTTGAAAGTCTGGTTGACAAGGGGGGTAGAGTGCCCATTACCATTCGTTGACAACGACAAACACCACTCAAAAACTTACTTTTATGCTCTCTATATGATTTCAAAAACCTATAAAACTAAAAAGCTGTAGCACATGCTTGTATCCCTGCTTCCCTCTGCGAAGGGCCTATCTTTTACTTTATGTTGAGTCAGTTTACCCACTTCTTTCTATCCCCGAAGCAAACACTTGTGTCAACTGTGTACAACAATTCTTATATGCTTACTTATTGCACTTGTTATATTCCTTTGTGTTGACAACTATCTATATGATATACATGTTCAAAGTTGAAAGCCAATGCTGAAACTTATATCTTCCTTTGTGTTGCTTCAATGCTCTTTTACTTAGATAATATTGCTTTATGAGTTAACTCTTATGCAAATCTTATTGATGCTTGTTTGAAAGTACTATTCATGAAGAGTTTTTACTTATATGATGTAGTTGCTTACTCCTTGTCTATTTGTTAGCAAACTATAGATCATTGCCTTGAGTCATTTCATTAATAACATGAGCCTTACATTATTATATGATCAAGATTGTGTTAAAGCATGTCACTTCAGAAATTATTCTTCTTTTATCGTTATTGCCTACTCGGGACGAGTAGAACTAAGCTTGGGGATGTTGATACGTCTCCAACGTATCTATAATTTCTTATGTTCCATGCTATATTATACCAAGTTATTACATGTTTTATATGCATTTTATATAGTTTTATGCATTTTCTGGGACTAACCTATTAACAAGATGCCACAGTGCCAGTTCCCTGTTTTCTGCTGTTTTTTGGTTTCAGAAAAGTACTTAAGGAAATATTCTCGGAATTGGACAATTTCTTTTCAGAAGTCAGTTTTTATTTGGGAACGTTCCAGAAAACCGAAGACGAGACGAAGTGGGCGACCGAGGCGGCCACATCAGGTCCTCGCGCGGCAGCCTTTCTGGCCGCGCGAGCACGTGGTGTGGGCCCCTCGGGGCGCCACCGACCTCGCCCTTTCGCCTACATATACCCCCCAGACCAAAAACCCTAGCACGGTGTTCATATTTTCCTCCACGGGTCCCGAGCGCCGCCGCCATCGCCGACAAGTTTCGGGGGTCAGAAGCTCCTATTCCGGCACCCTGCCGGGACGGGGATTGACCCCCGGAGCCATCTCCATCGACTCCACCATGTACTTCAATACAATGATCTCATGAGCTGCCTTACATGATTGGGATCCATATGATGTAATTCGTGTTGTGTTTGTTGGGATCCGATGAATTGTTACATTATGATCAGTCTATCTATATAAGTTTGTGAAGTTATTGTTGCTGCAATCTTGTTATGTTTAATGCTCGTCACTAGTGCACGAGTGGCATGATCTTAGATGTAAGCTCTATATTTATTGCTTAGATTGTATCTACAAGTTGTATGCACATGTCATTGTCCGGAACTCGAGGTCCCAAAGTGACAATAATTGGGGCAGCCGAGGGGAATGGTTGTGATGTGAGGATCACATGTTTTCACCAAGTGTTAATGCTTTGCTCCGGTGCTCTATTAAAAGGAGCACCTTAATTACCAGTAGTTTCCCTTGAGGCCCCGCTGCAAACGGGCTGGTAGGACAAAAGATGTTATGCAAGTTTCTCATTGCGAGCACGCACAACTATATATGGAAAACATGCCTATATAATTAATAATCTGGATATTCTAACTTAATGTTATTTTAATACTGTCAATTGCCCAACTGTAATTTGTTCACCCAACACTTGTTCTTGGAGAGTTACCACTAGTGTAGATAGCTGGGAACCCCGGTCCTTCTGTCATCATCATTGCTCTAAAGTCAACTACGCACTTGAATATTTTCTGGTGTCATTGCCTCTGTGTTACTACTACTGCTGCTGTGTTACTGTTACTATTGCTCTCATATTACTGCTGCTTTCACCTCACCCCTGTTACTAGTGCTTTTCCAGGTGCAACCGAATTGACAACTCGGCTGTTAAGACTTATAAGTATTCTTCGTCTCCCCTTGTGTCGAATCAATAAATTTGGGTTTTACTTCCCTCGAAGACTGTTGCGATCCCCTATACTTGTGGGTTATCAAGCTCTTCCTCTGAGCAAGCCTGCTCTGCCATGATAGCATCCCCATTGTCACACTCTACAGCCATAGTCTTGCTTCCTTCCACTGTGATTACTCCCTGGGGTCCTGGCATCTCCAGTTTGAGATACACGTAACAGGGTCGAGCCATGAACTTGGCGTAAGCCGGCCTCCCGAATAGAGCATGATACGGACTTTTTAAATCAACAACCTCGAACGTCTGGAACTCCGACCTGAATTTCTCCTTGCTCACTCCAAATGCCACCTCTAGGCTGATCTGGCCAATGGGGTGTGCCGACTTCCCTGGAACTATGCCATGGAAGATTGTCGATGTTGGGGTAAGGCGGTCTTGGGTTAAACCCATCCTTTTGAATGTGTCGAGATATAGGATATTGATACTGCTGCCTCCGTCCATCAAGACTTTGTTCAAGGAGAACCCGTCCACCTGTGGTGCAACGACGAGAGCCAAGAGACCCGGATGCTCCACTGCTGGCGGGTGATCTTCTCTACTCCAAGTTATAGTTTGTTCTGACCACTTCAAGAATCTCGGGACGGCTGATGCTACTGCATTGACGGCTCTTGCTTTTAACTTCCTGTCCCTCCTGGACATGCTTGTAGTGAAGACATGGTACTGGCCTTGACTATGAAGCTCCTTCGGGTTCTGCTGATACCCGGTTGTGACTTGATTCTATTGCCGACTAGACCCGGCGTTATTGTTTGGCGGTCCGTTCGACCCAGCCCCCTGTCCGGGTCCCGTCGAGTTACCGTTGTTTCCATTGAAGTTGCCGCTACCTCCGAAGTTCCCCTGACTCCTCTGACTCTCCTGCTCATGTCTCATCCAGGCTCTGATGTCGGCACATTGAGCTAGCGAGTGATTTGATGGTCTCCCGTTCTTGCTGTATTTCGGACACGGCATGCTGTACATCTCACTGAAGTTCGAATTTCTCGGAGCTCCTCCTCTAAAGTTACCACCGGGTCTCGGCCCCCGGTAACCCGTCGTCTGGGTTGTGCCTACGAACTCTGAATTTCCGCCCTCATAAGGACGCTTGTTGTTCCCGTTCTGATTGCCATTGTTTTGACTTGGGTTTGGGTTACGGCCTCCACTGACCCGGTTGTTCCTCTGTCTCACCCGGCTTTTTATCCGTGGCTGCATACTTGTTTGCTATTGTCACCACTTCTCCTATTGAGATTTCCCTGCAGGCCGGGTCTTCCCTCATACGTCCGAGCTTGTGCGTCAGCGGCTCAAAGCCGCAGTTTTTCTCCATGTACGATATAGCTGTATGTGCCGAGATGTTGAGGGATGATTGTAAGATTTCTGTAACCCGGCCCATCCATTGTCTTGCTGACTCAGTTTTTCTCATGACACATCGATCCAAATCCGCCTCGGTGTACTGTTTCTTGCAAGTTCCAGCGAAGTTCTTGATGAACGCCGCCTTTAGCTCCTCCCATGAATTGATACTGCGTGGTGGAAGTCGGTCTAGCCAAATTTTGGGTGCTCCTTCTGCTAACATAAGATACATGTAGCGTGCACACAGATTCGGTGATGCGTTTTTCATGTCCATGGCCATGCCATAACTACTCAACCATGTCTCTGGGTTCATGTTCGGCTCGTAATTGCATACTTTGGTCGGCTCTTTGAATTTTTCTGGAAACGGCTCCGCTCTGATAGCATCTGATAAACACTTTGGTCCTGTCAGGTTTGAAGACGAGCCCCCTGCGTGACCCGGCGCAGGCGAAGATGCGGCGGGTCTGGCGGGGGTCACTACTCTGACTCCGACTGCTGCTGCACCAACTGCTCCGGCTCCGGCTGCCAATGGTGCTGCCGCCGCGGCTGCGCGTCTTGCTCTTGAGCTATTGACTATTGATTGTGCTGCGGACATGGCCGACTGTGGCTGCTGAATCACTTGTTGATTTTGTTGCTGGACTTGCTGGTTTACCGGCCCAAGCCGGTTCTGGATGGATCTTGCTGCCGCCGGCTCTCCGTGCCGGCTTCTGGTACGACTCATTTGTGGCTCTGATTTGAATGCTTGCGATCCGCGCGCATTATTGTTCTGTTGGACCACTGCGGTGCGTAACAAGTCAACGGCCCTCCGTGCTTCGATGCCGGCTGGTGAGTTGTCGAACGGGATCTGCTGTAGGGTATGTGCAGCTGCAAAAACATTGTCAACCAGATTATTGTAATGACCCGGGGGAGTAGTAAACCTGGGGGGTGGCGGAGGTAGTTGTTCTATGGCTGCTTCTCCGGCTCTGTCTCCTCCCGCCGGACTTCCCGCTCCTCGTAACTCGGCCTGCGGCGCGCCGGCTCCCATCACCGGGTTGGCCGCCGCAATGGGCGCATTGGCTGGCGTCGTCTGATACTACAGGACTTGAGGTACTATGGTGTTGACTCCAGTCGGCAAAGGTAACCGGCTTCCGCGCCTTCTGCTCTACACCGCAGTTAACTCGTCCCTTCTCCTCTGGAGGGCGTTTCTTTCGTCTTGTAGCCTCTGCTCCTGCTAGGCCAAAGATCGTTCTTTTTCCGCTACGCGCCGGGCTTCATCCGCGCGCTCTTGGTTCGCTCTGGCCATGGCCCGCCTTAGATCTTCCAGCTCCCTCTGCATGGCTGAGTTGGTGTTTGTTACTTCCCCCAAGTTCTGTGCCTGGTTCCCTGACGCGCCGGCTCTCGTCTGATCGTTCGCCGCCGTCATAATCGGGTTTGTGAATGCCGTCCCGGGTGCTGGAGTGTGCACCGGCACTACTGCGCCGAGAGTCGGTAAAACCGGCCCAGTACTGGGGTTGGGCGGGGGGTATGCCGCTGGCGGCATGCCAAGGTTGGTCCGCTCCCAAATTTCTCGGTCCTGTCGGGCGGTTCTTTCTGCGCTTGTCTCGTCACTTACGGATGCTTCCATCCCGTCGGTCTGCTGAGCCGCTGTTACCACGTGAACCGTCATGTGTCGCGCGGGTCCTGGAGACACCGGGTGATCTTCCTCTTCAAGTCCAAACCCCCAACGATCCTCAAATAGTGGCAGAATTGACTCGGTATCTGTGTCCAGATCTGACACGTTTGTTGGTGTTTCGACGGAATCCTGTAATGCTTGAATTGCCGCCTCTTCCTCGATAGACATGACTTCGCACTCTGGCGATCCAACAGATTCCTCTCCGTCCGTCTGAGCCATGGTAGCTGACCCGGACTCTGACTCGTACTCCGGCTCATACTGATCTGAGCCGGTTCCTGTGGTCTGGATCACCCCGACGAAAACGTTGATCTGGCCGAAGATGATCATAGATCCGGTTTCCAGCTGATCCGCCTCTTCCTTCCAACCAAAGTCGTCCACAATCCGCTCCCCTCATGGAAGCGTGTAGATCTGGCCGATAGCTAGATTTTCCATACCGTGCCGCGCTTCTCCACAAATCATGATGTTCTTGGCCGCAAGCCCTATGGTGGGCGCCAACTGTCGTGGGATTGTCACGGCAGATGTTTCCGGGTGGAAACTTGAGTATGGGGACATAGCGACTTCTGACATCGGGAGCTTGTCTAGCGTGGCGTGGGGAAACAAGGGTTTACCCAGGTTCGGCCCCTCGTCTTGAGGTAAAGACCTACTTCCTGCTGCTGCTTTATTGATATGGGTTTCGAGGACTCGGCGCCTTAGCTTCCGGGTCTCGAGATTACAATGGTGGTACTTGCGATCTGGTAAAGCTTAACCTTCTAGGAACCAGGAGACCCCCTTATAAAGGCGGTGGGTCTCGCTGGGCGTACAAGCGGGATCCGGGTTACAATCGTACCCGGACTCTACTCTAAGTCCTTTAAGCCTTCGCCTTTCTTATCAGGACTCCGTCTTGTACTTGGTCTCTAATCTTCTAGATCCTTCTTGACTTGCGGGCCAAGACACACGTGGCGCACCGGCTCACGTGAGACACGGCCCATATCTTCATACTTGACCCGGCCCAGGTCCTTACCAGGCCGGCTTATCTTCTAGGTCGGTAGGCCCACCGGGTTATGATCCCCCCAACAGGTGTGTAAATGGAATTCCCTCAGTATCGCACAAGTGATCACTGCCCGCCATTTTTCTTAAGGATTCTGCTCGTGGGCTCGGCCCATTATATTTTATCTTGTTTCTACCATGTCTTTCTTCGTTCGGTTGTCTTTTTTTGGCCGAATCTCTATGTGTAACGTCACACACACACGGATGCAAACTTGATGTCGCCAGGATCATCCACCTTGTCCTTGCACCCGCGAAAGTGGTGTACGTACGTAGATGAGGAAAACTCCGGCGACGGGGGCGATCACCGCCGCATGCAAGTGGTGGCGCGACGCGCGGAGTGAGTAGAGCAAAATTGTTGAGGTCATAACCCCCCCCCCCCCCCACCCACACACACACACACCACTATGGACTAGTTTGGGAAGAAATTGTTTTTGGGAAGGTTTTAGATCAAAATAATCTTCACCCCCTCGTCCCCTAAACCTCCAACTTTGGACTAGTTTGTGAAGAAATATTTTTTGGGATTTAGATGACAACAACTTTTGCTCCCCCCCCCCCCCCCCCCCCCGAAATACATGCTCGTTTTGTCTTTTACCTCCCTAAGGGTTTTTGGTCTAGGTCGGCCAATAGTGAAGCGAGCGATAAAAATGAAAGTTCGAGAATACCAACTCTCTACACGTGAGGGGATAGGGGATAAGTAAGATATGGGCCGGGCCAATTGAACATGTGATGTATCAGCTTTCTTTTGTTTTTTATTAATTTACATAGATTATGTAACATATATAGAATTACTATGTAAAAAATATACAAACATTATAAGTTAAATAAATAGTATCAAATGTTTATATAGCATGAAAATCGTGTTCATGGATATTAGAATAAGTGTTCATGTAAGGAAGAAAAAAAGGTCATTCATTTAAGAAGAAGAAGAAGAAGAAGAAGAAGAAGATGCAAATAAAATAAAATAAATTGAAACATGAATTATGAAACTATACAAAATAAATAAATAAATGAGAAAATAAGGTTAACAAAAAATGAAAAGGACCAAAAAGTTGAAGGAATAAAAAGTAACTTAGCTTATTGGGCCGGTAGTACGGTTTTTAGTCGCTCTGAAATGGTTATGTGCAAAACCAAGTACAGGTTGCTTCAGATTGGCCCATGTGGAGAATGGAAAACGCGAACGCAATACAAACAGAGCCCATCGGGCGCTCCAAATCCAGCGAGATGAGCTCCAGCCCCGGCGAATCGGCGATCCCTGCCTCCTCGCACCAAGCTGCCCCTTCCCTCTCCTAAGCGGCGGCACGACGGCGGTGAGGGCGGGCGGAGCAGAAGCCGCGCGCGTGCTCCAGTCGCCAAGAGCCGACGCCGCGGCGCCACTGGTACGGGTTCGCTTCGCCGTTGAAAGCAATCGGCCGTCCATACAGTTTCGTTGCAGGGACGTGACCACCGGAATTTCAGGAGGCAAGGTGAAATGAAAGCACACCACTAGTTATTTTCACATGGCCAGTCATAGAGAGCACAGAGATTATGCTCCGATCGAAGTGGGATCATGTATTTCTTTCCCCGAGCGAGCGAGATGCTTTATTTACATGGTGTACAAGCTACACACCAGTACGTCAATACTACTATACTACACGCAGTGGATGAGAAGAGGAAAAATACATCATATTTTGGGTGTTTGTCTCTGCTATTCCTAGTCTTGCTGACATGAAAGAACGAATGAAACAGAGCTAACTATCTAGTACTCCTAGTAAAACCTATAAACAAACAGTTGTAAGATTGTATGAATTCTAAATCTTCCAGATGAACCCATTTCCCTTACTGTAGAGACTTTCATCTCTTATTAGTCTCTTGTTATGCTGGCAGTTGTTGCATAGTCACTCGGAGACACGTCCATTGGTTCACGCGAAGGAGGTGCGCTTGCATCGCTGCGGACGCACCGAGAGCTTGGACAGGAGGAAGACGCCGGCGGAGGACGCGAGCACGGCTCCGGCGAAGCAGGCCATGTCGAGGCCGGTGACGAGCGGCACGCTCTTGAACTTCTCCAGGACGCCCGCCTGGAGCAGCAGCAGGATGGCGTGGCCGAACCTCGACTTGGCATGCACGATGGACTGCAGCCTCGCCCCTTCCTTGAGCTTCTGGTACACGGGCTCCTGGATGTTCCGTGAGCCGTAGAACATGCCGTACATCCCCATGCCGAACGTCAGCAGGGCGGTGCCGATGAGGAACATGTCTGAACAAAGAGGAATTAATTTGGTCCCGGGTTAGTAACAGTACTAAGAATCATCTAGGATGCGAAGTCTAATGCTGAATCGAACACGTCATACCCAATGCTTCGATGAGAAGTTTGATGATCTCGGCTTGGTCTACCACCTGCGACATGGCACGGAACTGCAAGAGGAACGACTCCACAACAAAGCCACATCCCTACATTTTGTCGGTCAGACACGAAAGGTTTGATCAGTCTTGGATGCCCTGACTTGAAAGAATGCAAGCTTGCACTAGGAATGGTTGGTTGTGATGGAGAAATTAACCGAAGAAGGTAGCCTAATGAAATTACCTCGAGGAAACATGGGACTGAACCGACGAGGGATCCGGCCACGCCGATGAGCGTGAAGGACTGGCATCTAACGACGCCCTGTTCAGTTCACAGGTCCACATGAACTTTGTTAACATCTAATAAAACTTCACTTGTACGAGATATGTAAGATGCAGCAGGTTAGCAATTTACCTGATGGATGACGGCCTCGACGACCTTGGCGCAGCATCGCCGCGTGAGCGCCAGCCACGCCGCCCCGAACTTCCTGAGCACCAGTCTCCTGGTGACCTCGTACGCCAGGGGCAGCAGGAGCCCTACGCTGTCCGCCTCTCCTCCCGGCAGGCGCAGCAGCCCGTGCCGCTTCTCCTGCGCGGCCGTGCTGGCGGTGGGTGCTCCCAGGGTGATCAGGGCCGCCCTCTGGTCAGCGGCGCGCCGGCTGACCCTGTGCTTAGTGTTTGTCTCCCAGAGGAACGGGAACTTGAGAGACGGGATGTGGCACGGCCGGCCGGTGGCGTGGCCGGAAGCCGAAGACGATGGCAGACGGTTGTCGGGGTGGAAGGCCTTGGAGTTGGCGGTGGTCGCCCTGAGCAGCTTGCCGCTGCTTGCTCCCGCTGCCATTGCTGAACCTGAACCCGTTGATGAGCAGGCACAGTCACCCACCGCCCCGTGTTTACTCAAACACCGTTGTTTGCTTGTTCCTGGTTGTGTGTTTATTGACCGTTGGAGAGGAGGACCTGTCGAACGAGGCCGTATAAATACTGCTCTAGTAGAACGGGAGGCATGAAGAAGGTGGAGGGAGGAATGACAATGGTACATACATGTGGGGAAGAAGGTTCCAAGAATAGACGGAGAGAGTTGAACCGCGCCGGTGCAGCTAGCAGTCTAGCAGGGCGTGTGGAAGAGCGGACGATTCCAACAGCGTCTCCTGTGGCTGGAGGAGGTTTGTCACGGTGCTGAACCGCACCAACGGTGTGTATACATGTGGCTCCGTGGTTCCTTTGACGTGTTAGTACTACCCGCGCACTTTTTTGGTGCCACACTGATTGTCACAACGTACCAAGCTCTGTAGCCTACTTAATCACGGGGATATAATGAAAATAGCATTATACTCGGTCTGTAATCGTATACTCTTTGTTGGTTTAATACATATGGAAAATTCAAAAAAGATATGATCACTGTAGATGGTTTAAAGGACAAACAAAAACTGAAAAGGTAAAATATAAAAGCTTATCGTAAACATGTAAGGCGTCTATAGAATCGGGGAACATATCTGAAGATTACGCTGCCATTTACGTGGGATAAAAATACCCCTCAAAGTACCCTCACAACCATGAGTTTATCTTCATAAATAGGTCTTGGAATTCCATGCGTTCTAGAGATGATTATGAATGAATAAAATTTGTCCACATGTAGATGTCCTACGTACGAGAAATGGTTTTATCATAAAAAGCTAGTCATTTCTACAAAGACAAAACAGCCATAACGGCAAGCGCCCCCACCTTAAGAAGAACTCCAAACTTGTAATCTATGCCCCATAGCGAGTTGCCAAAAATATTTGCAGCACTATGTTAGTCGATACAAGTTAAAATGTTAGAAGACTGAACATATATGATAGACAAACTTGCAATTAAAGAATAAGTATTAAATTGTTTCATCTCTTGATGACGGAACACATACTTACTATCCCCTTGTCAGTTATGCAAGGTTAACTTTAGCAAGGATTACTCCTATGCGCATATAACATGCGAATATTTTTTTTAACTCTAGTGGTATCTTTATTTTCCAGCGAATTTTGATTTGACAAACCATCCATAGAGAGTCGTTTGCTGAGAATTTACCATTCTGCTGTATATTTCATTGAAATTTGTTAGTCCCTAGTCATAATTGAATTAGAGTCAACCGCTTAAAAGACATTCCAAGCTATCGGTCAGGATCCGATGAAATTTCTTCTGAACATCACGTTGAAGGGAATACCTCTAAAACTATAGCGATAGTATATCATTCTTATAACGTACAATAATGTGAATATGATATTGTTCTCAGGGTTTGGTAATAGTCATTATAATTTGGCCCGTGAAAAAAACGACAGGAGCTAGCGAAGAGTCGTTGCATACTTGCATTGTTGCACCTACTACTGTCTACTCCTAGCAGTACTTATAGTTAGAGACAGAGCAACGTCAGTTGGAGAAGGGAGAAAGGTTGCCTGAACCTGCAACTTCGTGTGCCAACATTTCTCCCCGCGGTCTTGGGACCAAGGATTTTTCGCTGCGCGCGAGCACGCGGTAGCTCGTCCGTCTAAGCATAGCCGTCGGTTAGAACGAACACGCACGCAGGCGTGGACTCGCGTAATGCCACAGTAGGAACGACGACGAGAAGGACATGGCAGCAGAGAAGGAGATCCGAAGCGGCCGGCCGAACGCGTGTGCGGCGGCAGAGCGTTCCTTGGGCCTCCGGCTTCCTCCGCGGCCGGGCACGTGACGCTAAACGCTCGTCGGTTCGTTGCCTGATTGCCTCGCCGCCGGCTGACGACGTCTTCGATTTCTCCTAGGACAAGACACAACTTGGACGCCGAAAGGTACAGGTGCAGACTCTGAACTTTTGACGTCTCGAACGTTTCAGGAAAGTATATGCTGGTACGTACATTTGTCATTCTCCCGGCGGAGTGGGAGAGCTGCGGACGTTCGGCGTCAGTACGTACGTGTGGTGCTTTTGTTCGTCCAGTAGAGCCTGCTTCTACCAGCTGGAGCACATGAGAACGGCTTCTCTTCATTAGTTTCATTGTTGAGAAAGCACGCTCGGTTGTTGCAGCAGACAGTACTAGAGGATTTCTGACTAACCGCAGTAATCTTTCAACTTTTGAGAGTCCTTTGCTTCGAAGGAAATTCATAAGATTTCTGTAGGATAGAAATCATTAGGTTTATTTTCCCTACTTGACTGTTTTATTTGTACGATTGAATCCTATATAAAATAATCCCATATGCATCACTTGTAGTTGTAGTGTGAACTTCATAAAATAATAACATGAGCTCCAACCTAATGAAAAATTACTTTACCGCAATCAAAAGGGAATTGTTCCTCCCATAGTATTTAATTAGATATGTCATACCAATCTTATAGAGCAGCTTTACCTATTACATACATCCACTTTCTATCAAAGTTGAGACACTTATTTTGGGACGGAGAGAGTATTTCAATTAGTCCTTAGGATTTTTTTCTTACGTTGACCGTTTTATTTGTAGGATTGAATGCTATAGGAAATAATCCCATAAGCATTTTGCAGTGTAAACTTCATATGAAAGTAACGTGAGTTCCAACCTCACCAAAAATTTCTTCACCACAATCAAAGAAAAATGTTGTTTCCATCGGATTTAATTACATATGCCATTTCAATCTTATAGATTTCCTAATACTACACGTTTCCTATCTATGAATCAATCAAAGGAGCCCTCAACATGTAGCAGTTTTTCCAGTTTTAACTAGTCCAATCAGCAAGCAAAGGAAAGCATATTTTAGCTCTGGATTATTGCAAACATCCTTTCTTTACTACAAAAATCCTGGGGGGTAAATTTTTCCAATCAGTATGGATATTTTTGCCATTTCAAAAAAGAAGAGTCATGTCTAAACATGCACGTGTCAAGAGCTCTATACTTCGAATACCAAAGCGGCCATTTATCTCAACAAATTGTTGATCTACAACAATGTTGACTATATCTGCTTTGTAGTACTGATGTAATGTTGTTGTGTTATCATGCTTGTTGTGGGACCTTGGACATCAACATACCTACAAATTTCAATACATAGATATTAGAGTTGAGTACTTAGAAATAATATTCTGATTTATAGAAAGAAGGAGATAAGTATTACCTCGTATTACCTGCCATTCATATCCTGGACCGCAATATTATGCTTCAAACAAAAAAAATGAACCTCCTCTAGAAGAGATCCCCATCCCTCTTCTATATATAAGAACCTAATGATTTATAAATAGAAGTAAAATTTTCTACCCCACGAACCTTTCGAAGTCTAGCAAAGGGTAGAAGAGGGCATACTCGAGCTCCCATCGGCCATACTGCACAAGATGCAATTAATAAAATAATGAGCCTTACAAAAACTAATGGCTTGTAATCACACAGAATTTAAAGTTTGATCAAATAGTTTGTAGAATTTTCTTAGCACTAAAGTTGAAAGTGAGACTTAAAAAAAGTTTGCATGCTTTCAGCTTTAGTGCTAAGCAAATGCTACAAGCTACAATTCTAGGACTACAAAGTTTGAGAAACAGCTGAATACACAAGAACAAATTATCTTATGGTTACCCTCAATTATCGGGCCACCCGATCTATTTTGTTTTTCATTAGTCCCCGGTCTAGAAACTTGGTATTTGAGAATCAAATAAAAAACATAAGCATCTAGTTTGTATATACATACATTTTCGTTTTCATGTGCTGTAAACCCTTCTTAAACTACTCAGCAGACCAACCATTTATAGCTTTCACAAGAAAGCAAGCAGAAAATCAAGCCAAATGATGCATCTGAAGAGATTTAGCAGCTCTTACTGGCTGTCGATTTCCCTAAGAAAATTTGTAACAACAGACATTTTTTCCTGCTCCTGAAACAAGATATAGCAAGTTAGTGATACAAGTAATAAAATTCCATTGGTTCAACTCAATAAAATGTTCCGTATTTATGCGGAAATCTACCATAACATTTAACAATAATGAAATACACATGTTATAAAGAACAACATGAAGCCCCTTGGACAAAAAAACAGCACGATAGGTGTCACAACAAAACTAGATTGACATACCTTCACAGGAAACCTCCGAAACTATAGGATCAAACAAAGAGACATAGATGAAACTTCGCTTGGGAGATGAACATGTCGATCTCCCTTCCGAGCTGTTTTGTGGTACCCTCAGATAAAATACAACCCTCCATTCTGGTATATCTAATTTTAATGGCCCATAGGAACTCATAGTAGTGTCAAAGAGATGACTAGTGCAATAATCAGTACTGCACCAGAAAAAAAGTCCTTAGATGGACCCGACCCACGAGATTCCAAGTGATTATGGTTGTAATTCGTTCGGTAAAAAAAAGACATACCATTGGTAATCTGGGTTTTAAGTGTTTTGAGTATCTCAAAGAGGCAGGGCATGTTCTAATAAGTTTTATACCAAACTCTTATACTTCCAAATAACCTGATTTTATTATATTTCAGTCTTATAAGTATATATCTCCTCATATATAGTTTGCAAAGTTAAACCTAATACAATCTGCTACTAATATTATGTGTATACCTCTTGTACCTTACGTACGTTTTAAAATATAATTACATTGTAATGAATCTAAATATTTTTATCACCAAAACTACATTGGTTTTCCCAGTATACACTTAGGCTAAAAAATGTAAAGGGAAAAATTATACATCTCCTTTCAAAGTTAAATTGATACATAATTATATATAATATTTTGGGTAGGCATATCTACTAAGTATATTCTAACAAATATGTTAATAGAAGTTTTGAGTGCATCATTACATCCGAAAATTTGTAAAAACTTGTACATCATAAATGGAACTACTATCTTCTCCACTTTTTTAAAGTGTCTTACAAATAAAATTATGTTAAATAATGATCGCACAACGCGTGATTCTATGTACTTGATATTGAAATATAAGTACTTAAACCAATCACTAACAATCATTAAAAGTATTGCTAATTCTAAAACTTTGCATTCATAGTTTTCTGTTATGTCAATTGAAATGTGTTTTCTGTTATCTATACACAACTTCTCATGTAAATTTCTCAAATAGAAATATATGTGTAATATTAAAATTGAACACTTAGTTATCATAGCTTTCATCTTACAACTACTAGTACTCTCTCTAGAGTATCAGTGAGTGCAGACCCCAGTGTGTTTTTTATGGAAATACTAGGTTGGTTTCTTCCTAGGAGATACACAATTTGTTGGTAAGACTTCATCCTTAGTAACAAATAAACTTTTCTTTCGAGATTAGCACTTTCTTGCATATAATAGATAAATGTGCGTGATTATGGGAAACTTTTTTATTTATCCTCATATTCTTTAGCCCGTGGAGGATACCATTTTGTATGACCTATAGACCCTTGAGATGGCCTTGCTGATGACACCGCTAGGTGAGAATGAGTGCAAGCCACCGCGGTAGCCACGAGTACCAATCATTATATCACCATAACACCAGGCGCATAACCACATGTGAGTGTGTTATGTCAATTTTCCTACATCATCCTTTGCCTAATCATCACCGTTGCTTTTCATGGTGAACCACCCGAAGGTCATAGAAATGGTACTCAGTTTTCCTAGCAATGATCTTGATCCGTTTGTGGACTTTATCATTTTCTTTTTTTTCTACTCGGATATATTATATTGGTTTGGGCCCTTCCAAATCGAAGGCCCAAAACTTGGGCCCTCTAGGCCGGCCCTACAAGGAGAGAACTTGGGCTACAATCGAAGGATGGAAAGAGCGTTTGTTACCAGCCCTGACAAGAACACAAACACACCATTGAGAAATTCAGTCTGGTCATCTGGGAAAATTCTGAACGCGTTTCTGGAGTCCCTCGCTTAACATCTTGTACAGATGCCAAAGTATCAAACTGAAACATATGAACAGCAAAGACGTTAGACGTGTCCGCACTGCAAACTCCGGTCTCCGGTGGTTGTCGAGCAGCATGGTCAGCAAGGAATCGATCTTGGCGGTGCAGTGGTGCACACTGCAGGAGAAGACTGCATAGGGAGGCATGCTGGTATCTTACCGCATGACTACAGTTCGCCACAGTGTCCGGCGCCGAAGGACTTCTGGCGACAGCGCACTAGATTGGCTCCGCCTCCGCTGACGCGCGCTGGACATTCAGGTGATACGACGCGCGACAACAGGAGCAAGAGCGAAGTGAGCTGCCGATTCCAGCAAGACAGGGGATGTTGGAGCCGTCGGAACTCGTTCCTTGACCTACCTGGGAGCAGCGGCACAAGCGCATGGTAGGCGGCGATGAGGGACGTGCATCAACGGTGAGCGCCAGCAAGGGAATCCTTCAATCCTTCCTGCGGTGGAGCCAACAGGATAAAAAGCGTATGGTAACACCATTTGGCTGCAGGACAGAGGTTCTCCACGGAGGTGGTACGGTCGGTGGTGGCAGTGAGACCCAGTGGCGGCGCAAAGTAGCTCCAGTTCAGCGGTGGGCGCTCGGGGCAGGAGATGGGCGGTGAGGATATTGGAGGCTCACGTGGTAGGACAAGGACTCCATGCGGGGGAGGGCGAGGCATGTGAAGGCTGGGAATCAAGATACAGACAGGCAGGACCGCATGAGCGTCCCCGCGGCAGCTCAAGGTTTGGGGAAGAAGCGAACGAGATGGATGAGTAGAGACACTTATGGCTTCGTGGGCTGCTGGCCCTAATCTCGGCCACTTAATCTTGGCGCGTCCGTCGTCGTCTTGGTCTGTGCGAGTCGCCGTGTCGAATAGGAAACGAATCAATTGATCCGATCTATCTATGTACTCGCAGGTCGCAGCACCTAGCGCTCGCTTTATCGCTCACGATTCCCATCTACCCACGCCCCGCCGACGCACGCACGAAGCCACGAACTCGAATCGACAGTCGACACACATCGCCCATCTCTCGTCCGTCAATCGATCAATCACATCACGGGGCCGGCGCGGGCGAGACCGACCGCTCCGACCACGCGACGCCGGCGACAGTTTCTCTTCTGCTTTTCATCGGTTTATCGCAATTCACAAAAACAGGTATAGGTGATAGTCCGGTTAATCTTCTCTATACACACTTCTATTTTCTGATCGCGTCCATATTTTAATTTTAGTTTGTTCATCTCTAATATCTTGTATGTCAATACTACATATTTGATTCATTATGGGGAAACATCCGTCCGGGCTTGCAGAAAATAAAAAGAATAGAATTTGATTAAATCTCAAATAGGTGTTATGTAGTACTCCTAGTTTATTAGAAAAAAGCACCACAAGTGTTGGAGAAGATTAATTATGAAAATATCATTAAAGATTTCATTTCAAAGGAAACAAAATGAATGATGACGTTTAAATAAATGTTATGCACCTTCGAGTTAAATAGGTATGATTCTCAATATATTCATTTGACGTGAAATATTATGTCATATTTATTAGGTTAAATTTTCGTGTGAGATAGGGACCCGTATTAGATTTTCGCACAGGGCTACGGATTTTGCCGGCCCGACCCTGCTTTGGGGCCAACTCCATTGATTAGCAAAAGGATTAGAAAACACTAATTGGTGTGTTAATTAGGTGGAGTAACTGGAAATTAGCCCGCATTAATTTCCGCATGATGAGAAAACACTATAAATGGGAATTTGCATGCACCGACGGACTGCAAATCGCCCGAACCCTAACCTCCGTCTTCCTCTCCGCCGACAGCCTCAGCGAAATAATGCCCACCGACGGCAAGCTCAGCGAAGTGCCCTTCCCCATGCAACCCCCGCCGGTAAGGTTCGGATCCAAAAAGCAGAGGAGGGGCCACCCCGCACCTCCCTTGCCGCCGGTAAAGATCAGATCTGTACGGCCCAAAGGGCGGACACGACCATTACAAAAAAAAAAGGGCGAACGCCACCTTCCACGGAAGATAAAATCTAAACGTAGATACAGAAGTGCATTTCGGTCGGGTTTCCCCTTGGATTGCAAATCGCCGTCCAACTTGGCCGTGTCACCATGTTCAATGTCGTGAGCCCAAATTGTTCTTATGTACTCATCTAGCTTGCTTTTTCTGTCTCAGGGTTTCTTCTGCTAGCTGTGGAGATGACATCTTCTGACCCGCCTGCTGCTTCCTACGGACTCTTACAGCCCAAAGAGTATGGCACAAAAGCTTTTGCTCATTCGATTTATGTTTCACCATCTAGTTGAAATCCCATGTTATTATATATATACCTTCTAAAATAACATACCATCGTTCTTCTACTCATTGAGGACCGAGCCTTCCCACTTCAGGGTTCCGAAGCCTTCTGGGGACACCGAACCTGTTAGGCCTGGTGGCATATCCGTTTGCCGCCTCTACCCGTCTACGTCAGAGTGGATCGTTCAGGAGCTTATCACTCATATCCAGATTTCGGTGGACCGTTTGAGAACCTTGATGCAATTGACAGTGCTTTCTCTACCTATGCTCGTGGCAATGACACTCCCATGTAATGTTCTGATCTCTCCCTTTCGTTTTCTCTTTCAATCAAAAAATAAAAAATTCATGATGTCCACCTAAATGAGGAGGGGTCGGATAAGATTACATGGAAGCTCACAAAGAGTGGAAAATACTCCTCCTCTTCGGCCTACAAGATGCAATTTTTGGGTCACACCACCTCCACGATGCCTTCCTTGGTTTGGAAACCGTGGGCGCCGCCAAAATGCAAGATCTTCGCTTGGTTGATTCTTCAAAATCGGGTGTGGACGGCGGATAGGCTTGAGCGGAGGGGATGGGACAATTGTGGCCTTTGCAAGCTTTGTAACCAAGTTCAAGAGACGGCCGCGCACCTTCTTTTTCAATGCCGTTTCACCAAAAGGATTTGGTCATCCTTGAAGGCTTGGCTTGGTCTTCATGAGCTGGACACGTCGGAGTGGCATACCTTCCAAACGGTTCAAGATTGGTGGGCGGTGGCTATTCACAAGAGAGGAGTTCATCGGAAGGCGCTAGCCTCACTTGCCATGCTTGTGTCATGGGAAGTTTGGTTGGAACGGAACGCCCGCATCTTTCAAAACAAGTTCTCCACCGCGACAAGGCTTCTCCAAAAAATCAAGGAGGAAGTGATTATGTGGGGCACCGCCGGTGCTAAAGCGTTGTGTAATGTGATGCCGCGAGAGTAGTTGTATTTGGTTTTCGGTGGTGTTGCCTCTTTTTGAGGCAAGGCTTTGGCTTGTAAAACTTCTTCTTAATTAATGAAATGGCAAGCCTTTTGCCTTGTTTCAAAAAAAAAAAAAAAAAAAAAATAAAAAATTTCCTATCTTCATTGAAGAACGGAACATCTATTAATCATATGCTCTGATCTAAAATTAGGCCCAATGAAACAAAGAAGCAGCGTGTTCTACGTCCATTACTTGAGAATTCAGATGGTTCCAGGGTGATCACGACGAGCTTGGAAAAAGCTGAGAGGGCAATTGAAAATGTGAACAGACTGGCTAAAGCTTTACTGGACAAGAAGAAGGACGACGATGAGGTCCATTCTCTCTCTATCCCCCTCGATCGCCCTCACTCTGTCCCACTACCAGGATCGCGTTGCATTTTATTGTTACTGTTTTGTGCATGCAACGTTACTGATCCGATCCATGCTTGTTCTAGAATTTCAAGTATGAACTCAAAGATATTGTTCATTGGCAATTAATCTGCGAACATCCCCATGCACGGTACTATCATCTCAATATCACCATAACAACTAAAGAAGCTGGTGATGATGCGAGCAGTGCCAATCTATTCTTCGCTGAAGTCACTTTTAATCAGAAAGATAAGCCAGGATATTTTCTCAGCAGTTTCTGCCGGATTGAGCCTGACAGCGAGGGTAGTGTACACTCTTATCTTATACGAAGCATTTTTGAAATACTGTTTGAAATTTGCTTTTAGATATAGATCGTGCCAGATTATTTTCTGAACAGTTTCTGCGGGGTTAACCCTGATGGCAAGGGTAATATCTGTGAGCCAGTCTAGTTATCTTTAACTTAACAAATCTCACTCGTGTCTTTGTTTACAGAATTTTACTGCCATGGTTGTATGAACAATGGAAGTACTGATATGAAGCACCCCACTTCTCATTTTGATGGCGGACTGGTGGACATTGATTTCCCCTTTGGTTATGGTCCCTGTAACAATAAGGAGTGTTGCGATCCCCAACTCAAGGTATGGTGATGTACATACTGGCTAGCGTTTTAGTATCTTCAGTGTTACTTGCCTGTGGTCCATCTTTTGCATTTTCATATTTTTGCTGCGTCAATGTTAATTATGTGTTTTTCCTGGAGTGCAGGAATACAGCAAAGAAGAAGAAGAACTGAGAAAAAAAGACGAGGAAATGATAATAGAGTCCTACTAGTTGAATGCCCGTGCGTTGCCACGGTCATCCAAGTTTATATCTTGTAAATATTTTTTTTTTGAACAAGGGAGAGGCCCCGAAGGGCCTGGATGCCATTATATTCCAGCGGTGGAGATACAAATTACAGTAGAGATCCCATATAAAAGGAAAAATACAACACAGTCCCTACAAATTGCAGAACAGACCCTACACCACAAATGGAAAAAGCAATCAGGTCCTCTACCACCGCCGTCGAGCAGCAAGCTCCAGCCATGGCCTTCCACTCCAGCTCCGGGGACAAAACCACTTGGAGATGCATGGAAGAGAGCCGCCATCGCGAGCCTGGACAAGGGCCTCCACACGGAGGTTGGATTTGTACTGGCCAATTGCGCCAGCAACATTGACCACCAGATGGTCTCCAGAGTCGGTCGCCGAGAAAAGCGCCGAGAGTGAACTTCAATTTGGGCATCACAACTCCATGGTTGTTGAAGGTAGAACCACGCAGACCAGCCCCCAACTTCCCTCTTCCGCCACCATGGCGTCTTGAGAGAGAAGGCATAGCCCCACGAACTCCACATCTCCAACCCCCATCACAACCGGCCTTCAGCCACTTCACCGGAAGAACCAATCCGCCGCCGAACTCCGAGCATCCGCCACAAGCCGGAGGAGGCAGATAAAGGAAAATATTGTAGCTGAGGAAGACCAGGATCCAGACCTTATTTAGGAAGCCGCCTGTTCCCATCATCGCCGTTGCCTTCGGCTCCCACCATGAGAGCACCGCCTCGAGAAAATGAAGAACAAAGCAAAGCCGGGAGTGGCCTGTGACCTCCCGCTCCGAACTTCTGATGCATGCCTTATTCGGAGGGATGCGTGGCTCCATCGTCCTCACCTGCAAGCCCGCCTGCCACCAGCTGACTGCAGCAAGGAGGAAGAACACCACGGCGCGGTGGATCTGGCCGCAGAGATCCACCATCCGACCCTCAGTCGGCACGGAGCCAAAGCTAGGAAAGCCTAAACAAAGCCTACTACTACTATTTACAGTCCGCGCTGCGCATCCTCTACCGTGCCGGCCGGCCGAGCCGCCGGAGAGGCGAGAGGAGCGAGCCGGAGACAAGGCCGGTGGTCGGGAGTCGACTCTCAACGAGAGCAGAGGGAGAGTAGAAAGGGAAACTTTGTAAATATTTTATAGGCATAAACCAAATGAAAATTCATGTGTTAGGAAGACATAGCCACACAAATTCCAACAATAATAAGGTTTTACTTTGATCAAAATGAAATTTACAATTTGACATAATATGCATAAAAGGCCACATACCAACAATTATCTCTCGTTGACCAGGGTTCTACTTTGTTTTAAGTGATAGGTTTTATGTCGTGCCCTGCAATGAACAGGCTTGTGTGACGATGTTAGGCTTTGAGAGTCGACCGTTATGCTTCACCTCAGTCATTTCGTTCGCTTGTGACGTGATACATCATATTTAGTAAATTGAATGGAAACCATATTTGTAAGAAGAAGTTATCGCACTGTAGACTGTACACCCCCGTGTGTTGCCACGTTACCGAAGAAAAAGGTAGAAATATGCTTACCTAAATGTCAATCCATTTGAAGGAAGTAGATAAACCATAATGGAACCATTTCAATTCTCATGTACCACAAGTAATGATCAGGGGAATGAGGCATAAAAAGATGTGACTGTAGGTAACTCACTGAAATCAGCAAATGTGTATAAATGTCCATTCATGAACCGGCTATACACAAGTATTACATTAGTTAACTCAACTGAACTTTCCAATAAATATACCAAGAGGTGACATAAAGAAACAAACTGAACTTGAAAGCAAAATTCACCATTGCTGAATAACACGTCCATTGTCTAAGAAACTCTACACACGTCAATGTAAACATTTTTTCCACATGTGTGGTAGCGAATATGGCTAGACATCTTCACATCTCCAAAGGCCGGCAAGTACCTGTCTCTGCTCCCGAGCTATTTGCTATTGGCTTGCAGTCACGCACCAGCTCGTTCTCGTTAATCAGACCATCTTTGATTAATACGACTCCAACACTCCAAGCGGAGAGTACAAAATGAATCCATATGCGTTTTCATCTACATCTAAATTATTATCCTTAACTAACATCAACAAGAAGAAAATTTATATGATAATAATTGAACCAACCAGTAAATCCAGCTGATGGCGTGTCCTTGTTCTTATCTAGATTCTCAATATCTTTGGTAACTGAAATGTCACCGGGCAAAAAAATGCAAGACAAAAAGAAATTGAGCTACTGAAAACCGATAAAGTCCCATATCATGCGAAAATGAAACTATATAACACTTGAACTTAATCTGCAATTGCATCTTTGTTGATTTAATTATTTCTCTGTACCGAATTACCACACAAAAATGCAAATGTGTAATTGAGATAATCTCATTTTGAGAACAGTAGAGGAGTCGAGCATATTGAGCTCTCACACAAGTTCAGCACCCAAGAACTATACGTGTAGTTAGTATTCGAGCGAGATGAGATTCCCAGATTTGTAAAGCAACATGAGGGAGTTGAGGAGAGGAGTTACCTGAGACGGAACCCATCTGTGAAATCATTCTCGTTGGCGTATTGCACTTGTTCCAGATGGATCAACTCCTGTTACAGAAAACAAGTTAGGACAAAAGGAGCCCAGGTACAGAGTAGTAGTATTTCTGGTGGTGAAGGAGCGGACAAAAGCAGAAATACTAAAACGATACTTTGTACTGAATGAACACCACGAGACCATCGGTCCGGCCGGCCGGCGTGGCGCTCGGAGCAGACCCCATCGATCTTACGACCACGAGCGTGGGCAGCAGTGGAGGCGCGCACTGAGAGCTTTCCGCCGCCGGTCACATCATCAGGGATCCCGCTGACGGCCGATTTCCATCACGAGGAGAGAGGGGATCTGGTGGAAGCTGCGTTGCGTTTTCTGGACTGCGGATTGATTCCCTGCTTTCTAAGGGGGTAATTGCAAAATAGCCACGATGCACGACGGACGTACGGTCGTTAAGCTGTATTTTTTTTTTCTTTGCGGGGGTCGTTAAGCTGTATTAGATACTCGTAGTAGAGATGATGTAATGCCATAAACTTGAGAACCCCGCAGGGTCGAGGCTCCAGCTCCTTGGGACCAGGATGCCCCCGTCGTTGAAGATGTGGAAGATGTTGCTGAGGAGCTCGCCTCCAAGTCGCTGCTTGATGCTCTCTCCAAGCCACTGGCCACCCCATTCCACCATCGGCCCCTACCGGCAGCGACCGCTACGTCTTCGTCGCCAACCGTCTCCCTGCGCCCGCACCAGTCCCCTCCGCCCCTACCTGCCGTGGTGCCACCCCCGCCGGTCGTCGCCAAAGCTGATTCTGATTCAGTTTTGGCGCGCCCCCAGCTCCGTTCCTTGGTAGTCGGCGACCTATCCACCCTACACGACGTGGGAGAGGTGCCTGTGACCATGCTTGCGGGAGCACTTGAGCCAGATGTCAGTTCTGTCTCTCCTACTTTGTCGGAGAGAGCTTGGGCGGTGGTTGGGGGGCAGCGTCCGAGGACGGAGAAGAAGCAAGCTCCGCTGCCCAGAAACGAGAAGGTGCTACCTCCTACATTCAAGCGAAGAACCTTTGGCCTCTGTTTCCGATGCTTGTCGCCAGAGCATTTTGTCGTCGACTGTCGAGGCCCTGTTTGCTGCCTGGGATGCGGCCAGGCTGGTCATCGAGAGAAAGAATGCCAGGCGCGCCTCTCGGCCAACCAAGGGCCTCATCGCCACTCCAGCTCGCCCCCAGCACCTACATGTGACTTGCCCCAAGCACCTCCTCGCCATCGCAACCGTTCACCACTAGCTCCTTCTGATCAACGATCGTGGGCTTCTGTTGTTGCACACCGGGATGCGATCAACCTGGAAGCTCCTGGCAGGCCGGGGGAGGCTACGACTGTTGTTGACACCCCTGTGGATGTTTTGGGGTTGTTGCAGCCGCTCCTCGTGGAGCAGGCGACACTGATGCGGACTGAGCTGCGGGGTTTTGTCTCGTCTCAGCTCGGGGAGATGGTCGCGGCCCAGCTCAAAATGCAGGAATCTGTGCAGGGCTTGCTGGAGCGCTTTGGGGGCTTGCTGGAGCGGGCAGAGGCTGTTCTGGAGGGGCTGTCCTCGTCGCAGGATGTCCCTGCGGTTGTGCAGGAGGGCTTTCTGGTGCCCTTCCAGGAGGAGAAGACTACAAAGGACATGGTTCAAATTTTCGTTGAAGAGTCACCTGATGAGCTTCTGTTGGCTCTAGTGCCGCCTTCGCTTGCTGAGATCAACGTTGGCGGCATGGAGGGTGCCATTAAGGTGATGCCAGCCAACCAACGGTGCTACAGGGAGGGAGTGGATGGCGTTCTCTTGGAGGAGAACGAGCGGCCCTGTAGGTTGTTGATGGTTGATTTAGGGCAGGTTGGAGATCTGTTGTGCAATGACGGGCTTGCCGACACAGATGAGGATGTCGTGGGTGCTGATGCGATGTTGCTGCAGCTGGTGCCTGGCCTCGCTGAGCTGACTCGGGAGGTGATGTTGATGGACGAGGCGGTGCGGACGCACGAAGGGGAGGGCAATGCCGTTCCCAGTTCGGACTCCGCTCGGTTGCCCGATCAGGGGGAACATGTTGAGGAAGAGGAGGCCGGGAAGAAGCTAGAGATGGGCACCGCCTCGCCGGCGCGGAATGGCCCTGATCAGCAGAACGTGGAGGTGGGTGCACCTTTGTGTCCCTTGTCGAACTTCCTCGCCCAGATCACGGTGCCGCTCGCGACCACCATCTTGGGCACGCCGGCCACGACGTTGGCCCCTGAGGTGGAGGTGGCGGCGCCGTCTGTATGGAGGAGCGGTAGGCTCGCCAAGCTGCATCCGAATGGCGCCAACATAGAGCAGTTGGCCAGGGAGACCGTGGCGCGCCGTCTTGGCTCGCTGTCTGGGGAGGACCTCTCGGGGCGCCGGCGAGAGGACTTCTTGGCCTTGTTAGATGTCTCGGACCAGCCCTTCTCGGAGCAGGCGATAGCGGCCATCGACGACCTCGTCCTCGCCGTGAAGAAGCCCAAGAAGAAGAAGACGACGCCAGGGACCAGGATGGAGCGGCAGATGCCGCCAGGGGTGTCTTGTTGATGAAGCTCAAGATGTTTGGGCACTCCTCGCGTTTTTTGGGAGGAAGGGGTGTAGAGCTGCTGCTAGGAATGCCTTTGGGGGTGGCGGATTTGGTGTGGGAGGAGTTGGCGATGAGGGCTTTCGCCCACACGCAAGATCCTGGAGACTAGTTTTTGCTATTTTTCTTGTAGAGGGATTTATCCCAAACTCAAACTTCTGTACATAACACTCTATTCTATCTAATCGGATGGCGGATTCGACCGCCTTAAACTTCAAAAAAAAAAAACTTGATGGTTGTTCTGGGGTCACTATATCTCTTTGGTGTCTGAAACTGGCCTGCTATTGTTTTTCTTTGCTCTGTTTAGTTGTGCCGTGTACAAGATTAGTGGTGCCGTGTTGCATGTCGTTGACCCTGCTGAGAAAAGTACTGTTGCTGTTGTGATTTTGGAACGTGAACCACTTGTGCAATCAAGAGCCGTAGTTGGTCTCTATCAGAACTGGAATAGAACATCGCGGTTCACTGTACTATATTGCCACTATTATGTTCGCCGTCAGCCAGCCTTTGAGATGCCACTCTTCCCCAGTTCTCTATCTCTGATTGTCTTGTGGAGAACTGCCCGTATGTGAAAGTGTTGAATATGTGACATCTCTGTAAACTCATTTTAATATCTGAATTTTGTGTTCTTTAATAGGTCCTTAATTGCTGCCATCCTGTAGAAAGATGAAGAAATGAATCGTAAATACTGAAGAGTGAATGACGCCCCTGCTTAGTATCACGTGCATTCATTTGGCACTACTTTGAACTCTGTGGAGCTTGCGAGTAATTGAAGAATTCTTGATTATGAAAAACTTTCAAATTTGAGTTTTTTTTAATGAAAATCGAATAATTTTCAAATTTGAACGTTTTTTGAAATCTGCATCACATGCGAAAGTTAAATATTTTTCAAAAAATATGAACAAATTTAAATCTGAACATTTATTAAACATGATCATTTTAAAAAAATAACACTTTCCCGATGGAAGAATTGTTAGTTGCTGCTTGCGAGTAATTGAAGAATTCTTGATTATGAAAAACTTTCAAATTTGAGTTTTTTTAATGAAAATCGAATAATTTTCAAATTTGAACGTTTTTTGAAATCTGCATCACATGCGAAAGTTAAATATTTTTCAAAAAATATGAACAAATTTAAATCTGAACATTTATTAAACATGATCATTTAAAAAAAAATAACACTTTCCCGATGGAAGAATTGTTAGTTGCTATAGTAGGCCTCACGTCGTTGGACGCATGGGCCTCGCCGCGGTAGTTAGTGGATGGACTTGTGCGTCAAGTTGCTCTAAACTCCAATATGAAAATTTGAAAATGGTTCATGGATAAAAATTGTTCGCAATTTACAAAATCACAATTTAAAAAGTTCACAAAAAATGTCATGAATTTTAAAATGGTTCATATTTGAAAATGGTACATGAATTTAAAAATGGCTCGTGAAATTATAATTTTTTCACAAGAAAATGTTCATGAGTATGATAATAGTTCATAAATTTGAAAAAAAATCATGAATTTCAAATTGTTCATGAATAACTTTTTCCAATTTAATCATTTTTCAAATTTCAATGTCTTTTTAAAGAAAGCTGAATATTTCTAATCTAATTTTTTGAAGAAAAAAACAAAAATTAAAAAATGGAATAGATAAAAGAACCAAAACCGATAGAAAAACGAAAAGCGCACAAAATAGAAAATCAGGTAACCAGAAAAAAAAACCTCGAAAATTTTCCAAAAGCTTCCCATGCCAGCATAAACCAGTAAAACAAAGTTAGTGGGTCTGCTCACGTGCGATAGAAGGATACCTAGAGGGTACGCTTTAGGTTGATTTAGCGACGTAGAGGTGTCGATTAGGGATCGTCGAACATCACGCGGGAGGAACTTCTCATCCGCGTACCCTTCCCCCCTCGTCTTATTGGGTTCGGCCGAAATTTCATTTGGGGGATGGAACCTTAGCAACATAATCTTTTGAAAATTCATTATATTTCAAAATTGAAATATTTTTAAAATCTGCCCCATTTTCAAGAAATGAATATTATTCAGGCTGAACCATTTTCAAAATGATTTTTTTCAAAGTAAATCTGAAACATTTTAAAATGTTTTTTTTAATAATTTGAAGCATTTTCAAAATCTGAACCATTTACAAATGTATTTTTTTAATATGTATAATTTTAAATAAGAACAATTTTCAAATCTTACCAATTTTTAAAATAAATAATTGTCTAGTCAGCAAAGTTTTTTTTTTAAGAAAACTTAAAACTTCAATATTTTTTAAAACAATCATATTAAAATATGAACATCTTTTAAAAATGAACTTATTTGTAATTTGATTTTTTTAGAATATGAATACTTTTGAAATATGAACAAATAAAAATGAAAATTTTAAAAGTTGAACATTCTTGAAAATAGAAGAAAAGCATGAAAAATAGAACAAAAAAAAAAGAAACAAAATAGATAAAAACATAAGAAGTAAATGGAGCATGCTAACTGACTAAGAGAGACGCGAGGGGCCTATGTGGCCTTTAGGCAATGCTTCTCAAAAGGCCCCCAATAAAAATAACTATTATTTTCTATTATTTTAATATCTTACATTTTTTTAAAGCCATGAACAAATGTTGTATATGAAAAAAATAAAAATAAACTAAGTATGAACACTTTTAAAATTTGTACAATTATTTACTTAGAAGAATTTCAGAATCTGAAGATTTCTATAATATGAAAAACTTTCAACTTTGATTGTTTTTTTTAAATTGAAATTTTTTGGAAGTTTTTTGAATTCTGTACAAAATGCAAAGTAAATTGTTTCCAAAAAATGAACAACTTTTAAATATGAACATTTTTAGAAAATAACCATTTTTCCAAAATCATAGAAGAATGAGGGCAAAAAGACGAAAAATATAGGATTTGCCATGGAGGAATCGATAGTTGCTGTAGTAGGCCTCACGTCGTTGGACGCATGGGCCTCGCTGTGGCAGTCGGTGGCTGGACTTGGGGGTCAAGTTTTTTTTTTGTGAATTTGGACTTGGGGGTCAAGTTGCTCTAAAAGCCTCTAAACGAAGGTAGGGCTACAGAAGACTCCAGACTCCTGAGCGGTACCGCCTATTGTAGCTTCACTGTGCAGCAGTACGGCGGTGGGCGCGAATCAAGGTGGTTGCAGGAGGAATTGGGAGCCAGTTCGCGGCGAGCTGGCTGGCGGACGACGCCTCCCTCCATTGTCACCCAGCGGTCCACGCTGGTCCTTCTTCCTCGCCGATATATATCGTGCCCCGGTTCTCGCGCCGAGGTGGACAAGGGAGCCAACAGGTCAGCAGTGACGGGACCAGCTGCTGCTCTAACTTTCAGGCGCCACATAGGCAGAGACGGCCACGGCTTTCAGTCCGGCTGATGAGCTGTCGTCGTGTCCAGTTGTGAGGTCTAGAACCATATATAGCCTAACCCAGCCTGTGGAGTCGTACAGTACTCCCTAGCTACCAGAAGTAAACATGAAAAGCAACGGGGCCTCTAAATGACCCCTAAAGGCCCTTTGAGGGGCCGGAGACGAAAAACACTCACCAGCGACACCCCCAAAGCCTCGACCCGAGCGATTTTATGTCCGGCACCCCCAATCGGGACTCTATACTTGGAGGCCCTCCTCGGGGGCCGGACATCGACTCGGGGATGGTCCTGACAGCGTTGGCCTGCCTGTCATACACACGACGCGCCGCGCCATTCTTTTCGAACGCAGTGTGATTTGCAACATTTTTTTAGATAATAGTGTGATTCGCACCATGACTATAAGAATCAGAAAACCTAACCTAATAACCTAATCTAGCCGAAGTGGCGGTAGAACTCGTCCCATCGGCTCCTCCTTGACCTCGCCGGTGTCTGGTCCGGTCGCCGGCGGCTCGGCTTCGTCGTCCGAGAGGACGACGATGCCGGCTTCACGCGCGGAGAAGGCCTCCGCGTACTCCACGGTCGCCGGCTGGACGGTGTTGAAGGAGAGGCGCGTCGCCTCAGCCATCTGCGACTGGAACAGCGCCTCGGCCTCCTCCTCCGTCATCTGGCGCGCAGGAGCGGCCGACGAGCCCTCGCCGTCCTCCGTCTTCACCATCTTCGTGCTGGTGCCGGCGTGGGCCAAAACGGCGGGCCTAGTCCGGCGTGGTGGCGGCACCGACCATCTCGGCTCCTTCTTGACGGCGAGGGGAAGCGTCTGGCGCGATCCAGTCGACGTCGTCATCGCCGAACGCGAGAAGGACCCGCGCAACGATTCCAGCTTCGGCGTCCTTGACGCCGGCGCCAACCACGGGGCCCGCTGCGCGAGGGGGACGAAGCCGCGCTCGGCGAGGACGGCCTGGAAGTTGCGGCCGCCCCACCAGTGCCGGTGCCACTCCCTGTTCCATGCCGCCGGCTTGTACAGGCCGGGCTGGTCGTCGATGGACGCCTGGCGCTTCGCGGCCAGAAGCGGGCGCCAACTCGGGCTGTTCACCGCGTACGCCAGGTCTTCGCGCTGCTCCAGCATCAGGTCCAACCGGCGGGCGAGGATGAGCGCGTCGAGCCCGGCCCCTTCGTCCGGCAGGGGAGGGACGGCGTAGCCCATGGCGCTAGTCACCCACCGCCCGGGCAGGCGCATGCCCGGCGGAACCGGGATGCGCTCACTAGCCATGAACTCGGCCTCCTCCAGCTGGATGTTGGTCTTCAACGGCGCCGCGCCGCCGCTGCTTCCGGCCTCGCTGTTGTGCGCCATCGCCGCCGGTGGAGGAATAGGAGTGGGAGAGGGGGCGTCGGTGGGAGGGAGAGGAAGAGGGGGCGTCGGTGGGAGGGAGACGGAGACGAGGCTGATATAGCCGGGGGAGAGACACCGTCGGCGGTTCCCGAGGCCACCATTTACTCCGACTGAGCGACGCGGCCATTCAATGCGGAGCGACGCGGCGATTTGCCGGCGGCGGTTCGTGCGCCCGCAAGGTGTTCGAAAATTTGCGCGCGATTAGGGGGTGGGCCTTTGGGGAGTGCCGCTGTGGGCGGCCTCTAAATGTTGACCAGACACATGTCCGACACCCCCAAAGAAGGCCCAATTGGGGGGTGCCGGACACACATTTAGAAGCCCCCGGTGGAGATGCTCTAAGCCAAAGAGAAGCAAAGCAATTTCTCTTACGGTCCCGGAAGGAAGGAAGATGCTAATGGTGAAATATGGAAAGGTCCCGTTTTTCTGTTAGCGTTGTGGACTTCTTGGGCATGATCATGAGGAATGTGGTGACGGTGTGAGGGAGGAGAAACAACTACAATTTGGGTCTTGGATGTTGGTTGTTCGCAGGGTGAATCAACCGGCTGTACCTCCCTGTCGCTTTAATCCGAGAACCCCTGTCCGTGGAGGTTTTGCGGGGATAGGTGGCTCTAACTCGGGGTCAACAAGGAAGAGGTCCTCGGAGGATGCCTTACTCGACGATGATCCTGATCTCCGAGATACGGGTACTAGCCCGATGAAAACCACACCAGCTGAGCCGTCCTTGGATGCTGGGAAGGCGGCTGTCTCCACGGCACATAGGAAGCTGGATTTATCATCTTCGGATCACAATCTGGTGAATTTGGAGGATCCTAGCCCAGCTGCTACATCTGAGATTGGGGGGGTTAGTCCCTCCACAGCCCCCTACTTATGTGGATCCACGTTGAATGGACAAACGTCGCCTAGAGGGGGGGGGGGGGGGGGGGGGGTGAATAGGCGATTTAAAACTTTTTCCGAGGAGCCGGATTATCCGGTCCAAGAATGACCCGGATATTCCGGTATGCTTGATAAAGGCGGAATAAAACTAGTGTTTTACTTTAACAAGCATACAACCTAAATAAACTAGGTTCACCTATGTGCACAAACAACTTATGCTAAGCAATACAAGTAACAAGGTGATAGCAAGATAGATGACTTCAAGCACGAAGGCTATCACAATGTAAAGTGCATAAGTAAAGAGCTCGGGTATAGAAATAACCGAGGTACGCGGAGACGAGGATGTATTCCCGAGTTCCACCCAAAGGGTGTACGTCTCGTTGGAGAGGTGTGCGCAACCACAAAAGGTTAGCCGCAACGCCACCAAGGCTCACCTTCTTCTCCTGATGAACTCAACCACAAAAGGTTGCGAGTTCACCTTCCACTATTGATCCCCTTTGGGGCGGAGATCGAATCTCGTACAACAATCTTGAGGCACACACCCACAACTTAATTGGGGGCTCCCAAGTCTTGAGGCACACACCCACAACTTAATTGGGGGCTCCCAAGTGACCACAAAAGGTCTTGGCCACAAAAGCCCGGCCACAAAAGGCGTCTAGGGTCCAATGACCCAAGAGTAACAAGCTCACAAGTATCACCACCACGAATCCTCGTGGAGGGCTCAAACCGATGCAAATGCAATGGCAAGAGCACACGAAGTGCTCAAGTCCTTCACTCTCAAATTCCAACAAAGCAACAAATGCTTATGGGGGAATAAGAGAGGAAGAACAAAGGAAACCACAAAGGAGTCAAATCCTTCACTCCCAAATCCCACCAAAAGCAACTAATGCTTATGGGGGGGAGAAGAGAGGAAGAACAAAGAGAAGAACCACAAAGGAACTCCAAGATCTAGATCCACTAGGTTCCCCTCACTTAGAGGAGAGATGGATTGGTAGGATTGTAGATCTAGATCTCCTCTCAACTTTCCCTAAAGAATATGGAAGAATCAATGGAGGGATTGAGAGGGATTCAAGCTTTCCAAGGTCAACAATGGAGTAGGAGAGAGGGGAAAGTCGTGCTGCCTTGGATGGGCTGAGGAAGAAGAAGGGAAGGGGTATTTATAGCCCTCTGCGAAAAATAGCCGTTGGCTGTTTCGACACTCGGAAATTCCGGTGTAAGTGAGACTCGGAAATTCCGGTCACCCGGAATATCCGGTCAACGAAAATCTCCGAGCTGAATTTCCGGTTGGAGTCAGTGCCGAAAACAATTCTTTCCTTAGCCGTTTTCGCGAGGCTCTTTGAGGGCAACTCGGAAATTCCGGGTCATGAAAATATCCGACCACAATTTCCGGTTGAGTCCAGCACCTCTTTTCCTTCTTTCCTTAGCCGTTTTCTTGGACGAGCTGGGCAACCGGATATTCCGGTAGAGCGAAATATCCGGCCCCAATAATCCGGTTCAGCAGAATACCGAAACGAAAACAGCTATAACTTTTGCAAATGAACTCCGAATGAGATGAGACCAATTTTGTTGGAAAGATAGCGACGATAAGCACCCAACAAATAGAGTAAAATCACCACACATGGCAAGGTGTGGTACTTTCCTCATGGTTGAACCGGCAATATTTCCGCCACCGAAAACCCAACAAGTTTTCCAAAGTAAAACCGTTTTCGATGAACAAGAGCTTGACATGGAGATGAACCAAGCTCTAGTTCCTCACCACCATAAAACCCAAATAAGAACCAAGAAATATGATATGCCAAGTATGCAAAGGTTTGAGCTCTCCACAACGATGCGATCAAGTTACTCACTTGAGAGCCCCTCTTGATAGTACGCCTATCTATCCTATAGCCCTATCAAGATCATACCTTTGCCTTGAGCATTCCACTTGAGCTAGATGAAGACTATCTTGATCTCTTTAAGTGGATCACCTTTCTTGATTGCGATTGCTAGCACATGCTTGATGAAGACTTCTCCAAATACTCCCCCATACTCCATTATGGGAGGGTCTCGCTTAGCTTCGTCTTCATGTTTCCATAGCAAGCTCCAAGCATAGGATCTCTTCAAGAAACTTCTCTTGGTCTTGCACATCTCGCCTTGATGACGATCACCACATGACGTCATCCTCCATGAGCTATATGAAATCTTCATTTGTTGCAAGCCCATGGGAAGATACCTAACCTCATATAAAGATACCACACACACATATATCATGGGTTAGTTCACAAAGCTATACGAACAAGTGTTTACCATCCCAAGAGATACATGATCCCTCTTGGTACATCTTGTAGCTTTGTGTGTTGATCAACATCTTGATCAACCTTGTATCTTCCAACATTTCTTCACTAATATGATGTCTTGAATCCTTCAAGACATACTTGCAATATGCTCCACTCAACACATGACCATCCATCATATACATCCTTGAATGGGACATTGGTTATCAAATAAGCTTCTAGAGTCCAACACATGAACTCCACCATTCCCATGGACACGATCTATAAAGATATCTTAATGCAAACATTAGTCCATAGAGGTTGTCATCAATTACCAAAACCACACATTAGGGAAAATGCTCTTTCACACGTGACCGTTCGAAACTCCGTAAGACAGGCGAGACTACTACTGACTTGGCAACATCGGCGTCCTCCATGGCGGAGGACCGCCGGGCCCAATGACGACATTAGGCTGGAACAGCCGAGGGGTCGGGCAACCTTCGATTGTTCATGAACTTGTCTGCCTGGTGCAGACATATAAGCCCAGTCTTGTCTTTATTTGTGAGACGAGGCAAAGCAAAGAGAGAGTGGAAAACCTGAGATTTCGGTTGGGTATGAAAGACTGTTTTCATGTTAAAGGTGATGGCAAGGACGGTGGCATTGCGTTGTATTGGACAGAGGATGTCACGGTTTATCTTCTCTCCTTCAGAAAACGTCACATTGACGTCCATGTTAGCGGGGGGCCGTATGATCATATGTGGAGGGGAACGTTTGTTTATGGGGAACCTAAAGCGAGTGACGGTCATCACATGTGGACTAAGATCAGGAATATGCTACATAGTTCGGATAAACCTTGGCTCATGATGGGAGACTTCAATGAAGCGATGTGGCAAGAGGAGCACTTTTCGCTTACTAAGAGGTCGGAAAGGTTGATGCTGGACTTTCGTGAGGTGCTCTCGCATTGTGACCTACACGATATAGGATTTGTGGGTAATCCGTGGACTTTTGATAATAAGCAGCGAGGTGATCGTAATGTAAAAGTGAGCTTGGACCGTGCGGTTGCTACACCCTCTTGGTCAGCTATGTTCCTTGACTATCGGCTGCGTCATCTTGCATCCTCTAGATCCGACCATTGTCCGATCCTGCTTTCTATGGAGACTGCGACACAGTGTAGGCCAATTAGGCCAATCAGGAGGTATGAGGTGGTCTGGGAGAGAGAACTTCCCTTGCGGTGACGGTAGAGGAGGCTTGGTCGCGACGGATTCCAGGTCACGATTTGGAAGATTTAAATTCATCTCTGCGCACTGTTATGTCCAGCCTGTACTCCTGGAAGAACACGTACTTTAAATCTATTCCAAAAGAGATGGAAAAAAAGAGGGAACAACTACAGGTTCTTCAGGGTGATACGAGTGATTCTGGTGTAGCTCGGAAAAATAAACTTACTAATAAAGAGATGGATGAACTTCTTTACAGAGAGGAAATCATGTGGCTTCAGCGTTCACGGATCGTCTGGCTGCGCGAGGGTGACCGAAATACGAAGTATTTTCACCGGAGAGCTTCGTGGAGAAGCAAAAAAAAATGCAATCCGGAAATTGAAAAGACCTGATGGTACTGTTATAACTGACACGAGAGAGATGGAGGATATGGCAACTGATTTTTTTCTCCAACCTGTACACACGTGATGATAATATTGATCCGAGTGTTGTAACAAATCTGGTGCAGCCTTGTGTTGATGCGGATATGAACAACAACCTTTGCGCTCCGTTCACAGCAAAAGAAATTAGTGACGCCCTCTTTCAGATTGGGCCGCTTAAGGCCCCTGGCCCGGATGGCTTTCCGGCGAGGTTCCCGCAGCGGAATTGGGACATTCTCCAAGATGATGTTGTCGCCGCGGTGCAGATTTTTTTTGATGAGGGGGTTATGCCTGCTGAAGTTAATGATACTGCTATTGTGTTAATCCCAAAGAAGAACGATCCCGAAGAATTAAAAGACTTCCGGCCGATTAGTTTGTGCAATGTGATTTTTAAGGTGGTGTCTAAATGTCTGGTAAATCGGTTGCGGCCTATGCTTCAGGAGATCATCTCACCGACGCAAAGTGCTTTTATTCCGGGACGGCTTATTACGGATATGTGTTAATTGCTTTTGAGTGTATTCATTCTATCCAGACTGGGGCTGCAAGTCGAAGGAGATTTTGTGCATATAAGTTGGACATGGCTAAGGCGTATGACCGTGTGGATTGGAGGTTTCTTGAAAGGGTTTTAGCGAAGATGGGCTTTCATAGTAAATGGATTTGGTGGGTGATGGCTTGTGTCACCACCGTACGCTACTCAATTCGCTTTAACGGACATATGTTGGATCCTTTCACCCCCTCCCGTGGAATTCGCCAAGGTGATCCTCTCTCGCCGTATCTCTTTTTGTTTGTTGCTGATGGTCTTTCTTGCCTTATTAGGAAGGAAATTGAATCTATTTCGCTCCATGAGTTCCATATTTGCCGAAGAGCACCCGGTATATCGCATCTCCTCTTTGTTGATGACAGCCTCTTGTTCTTTGAGGCTGCGGTTGAGCAAGCTCGGGTGGTGAAAACTATTCTGGACAAGTATGAACTAAGCACTGGTCAACAGGTTAGTTTGGGTAAATGTTCAATCTTATACGGTGATCAAGTATCCAATGAAACACAAGTGGAGATGAAAGAAATTCTGCGCTACGAGACCCCTGCGTTTGAAGAGAAATATCTGGGCCTACCGGTTCCGGAGGGAAGATTGAAAAGTGGGAAATTTAAATCCACAAAGGAAAAATTTCTGAAACATGCAAGTGATTGGGCAGAGAAATATATGTCTTCGGGAGCGAAAGAAACTTTAATAAAGGTTGTGCTTCAATCACTGTCTACTTATGCTGCTATGGGAGTCTTCAAATTCCCTGTTCGGCTTATTGAAGATTTGGAAAAAAATATTCGTGATTTCTGGTGGGGAGATGAGGAAAATAAACGTCGCATGCATTGGATGGCCTGGGATCGGTTAGCTAGGCCAAAATCACAAGGTGGAGCTGGCTTCCGAGACCTCAAGATCTTCAACCAGGCTTTACTTGCGCGACAAGCGTGGCGTCTGCTCCAGTTTCCGGCTAGCCTATGCGCTCGCTTGCTTAAAGCTAGATATTACCCATCTGGAAATCTTCTGGACACGGCTTTCATTCAGAATCAATCGCAAACATGGCAGGGCATTGTTCATGGACTGGAGTTGGTTAAGAAAGGTATTATCTGGAGAATCGGCTCTGGTACGAGTGTGAGGATTTTTAGAGATAACTGGCTCCCTCGGCCAAATGCTCTGAAATTGGAGGGTCGGCGTGGCCTCTCGTGCCGGCGATGGGTCTCCGAGCTCATCAACCCTACGACTCGGGAGTGGGACGAGGAAACTATCAGGGAGTGTTGCCTACCTCATGACGCATCAACCATTTTATCTATTAAATTGCCAGCTAGACAGTGTGACGACTTTATTGCATGGGCAATGGAGAGCAATGGCTTATTTTCTGTACGATCAGCGTATCTGCTGGGCCTGCAACCGAGTATTGACAGGTTAAGCGGGGGACAATCTTCTTCGGAACCTTCTGGTGATAGGAGTATTTGGGATCTGGTCTGGAAAGCTCATGTTCCACAAAAAATGAGAGTTTTTGCTTGGAGGGCAGCTACTGACACACTCGCCGTCCGCTCAGCTCTAAAAAAGAGGATTTCTTCTGTTGATCCGACCTGTACAATTTGTGGTATGGAAGCTGAGGATTTACACCATGCAGGTGCACCCTGGCTAGGGCTTTGTGCGAGGAGATGAGGACGCGTTGGGCTCCGCCACCCGAAGAGAGCTTCTATATCCAGGGAAAAGAATGGATTCTCCATCTTCTAAGCTCAACGACATCCTCGAGGCGAGACAAAATCATTTTCCTGTTGTGGAGAGTATGGCATCATAGAAATAATGTCGTGCATGGTGATGGTAAGGCGTCAATTGCTGCTTCTGGACCTTATATCTTTAATTATCACAATTCCTTTGCAGCTCTTAAAGACGCTCCTAGCGACAACTCGGGCAAAAACCACAGCCTTCCGATTCATCAAGTTCCTGCGGGCTCACCTGGCGTGTCCAGATGGGCAGCCCCTAGGGAAGGCGAGATAAAAGTAAACATTGATGCTGGTTGGGACTATCTCTCGAAGAAAGCAGGGCTCGGGATTGTTATTCGTGATCATATGGGCCGCCCTATTCTATCGAAATGGAAATTTATCCCGGTGTGCGCTAGTGCCGAAGAAGCTGAGGTCCTTGCTTGTCTCGAGGGCCTTAAACATCTGGTGGATCTTCGTCGGTGGCCGGCTACACTGGAATCGGATTGTGGTCGCGCGGTACAAGCCCTTGTGAGCGACGAACTGGATCGATCTTCGCTTTGGACCTTATTTAGTGAGGGGAGAGAAATTCTAAGGATGTATCAAGATATCAAGATCCTGAAGGTAGATAGACTCAACAATGTAGTGGCTCATGCTTTGGGCCAATTAGGCAAGTCAGGTTCTAGTGGTGTTCTTCGTGACTCAGTCCCATCCTGCGCGGTGGAGCTGATCACAAATGATTGTAAGGAATTATAACCGTGTAAAAGACCGCAGGTTTTTTACGCACTCTTTTCCTTCCAGGGTAACTAAGGGGGCTGTAAGGTTTTTAATAAGGCGGTCTGCGTGTCTACGGTTTAGTGAGTTGCGATTTTCAAAAAAAAAGAAGCAAAGCAATCGAGTACTAGTAGCTAGGCCGCCGAATCATGGATTTTTTTACAAATATGACCCCCTGTCCAATTTAATTATCAAAAGTAACCCCCTCTGAATTTTATTGTCAAAACTAACCCTGCCGGGAAGACCACGAAGTGACACATGTCCTCCCGCCATTCCAGATGGAGGGAAGTGACCTCCCGCCATTCCAAGTGGCGGGAAGTCCTTGCTCCATCGAATCAGGTTGCGCCACGTCGTGTCGGCCCCACCACCTTCCTCCATTCCAGATGGCGGGATGTGCCACCTGTCGACTCAGGAAACTTCCCTCCATCTGGAATGGCGGGAGGACACGTGTCGCTTCGTGGTCTTCCCGCCAGGGTCAGTTTTGACAATAAAATTTGGAGGAGGTTACTTTTGACAATTAAAATGGGCAGGGGTTCATATTTGTAAAAAAATCCGAATCATGGAAGAGCACCGGCGAAGTAGTCGCTATACTGTAGTGGCATTTTCGTTACAACTGCGTGATGGCATGGGCCTTCTCAACAGTTTGCCGCACCATTCATACTTGCAAGCAAGAGACACCTCTAACGGGTGGACGCAAATGAATACATGGAGCAGCTGACCCGATCGGAGTTAGTCGAGACCGGGTCAAAGTTTCAAGTACGTGCCATGTACGCAGCACCTCGATCGGCCCAAACCCGAAGATGCCGTCTAGAAGCTAGCTTAAACCTCAAGTCCTGCACTAAACTCCACCCCCAGACAAGCGATCGCGTCAGTGACTGTAGTCCACCATTAACTACAGCTAGCTTTCCCTCCTAGCTCGATCCATGGCCAGCCCGGTGTGGTCTACAGCACCACTTTGCTGCGGTTTACCAGCACCTGAATTGCAATTCGGCACGCACGGATCCATCGACCTGGTCGGCATGCATCTGCAGCACTATCAGCCACTACTACGGGCAAAGTTAACTAGGCATGCATAGCCAGGGGGCGCACCGCACAGTGGAAACCGGAGGAAAAAAGAACGGCAAGGGCTTTGTCGAAGCGTACTGCAGTACACCTGCTGCAGCTAGCGGGTAGACCGAACCGGTTGCACTTTTCTGAACAGCAGACAACCATTACCATCAGTCTGATAGCGGGTAATGGTGATTACACTTTGACAGCAAACAACCAGCTGCACTTTTCTGAAGCAGGTAGACTGAACCAGTCTGCTGTATAATTACCATTACCATCACTATTCTGCTGCAGTTTGCTGAAGCTGACACAAGCACCTGAATTACATCTCCGAGGGCGTGCACGAAACGAACCCATCGACAGGGTCGGCATCCGCAGCACTGTCAGCCACTACTACGGGCAAAGTTAGCTAGCCATAGGCACTTGTCGTACAGTGTCCGCTCGCCCTGCACCTGCACGAAGAAATTATGATGGGTGTGTAACGCGCGATGCCACAAAACCCTTGCCCTGTCGCCGTGCTAACTGAAAAGGACTCTTGATCTGACGGAAATGGGCAACCGAAAGAACTGTTGGTTATTTTGAGAGAATGTTCCAATCAATTTCATTTTGACAAGCTTACACCAGCACAGACAGGGTAATTAAACGAACGTACTACTAGCATATTTGCATGCCTGGGAGCAACCGTTCGTACGTACCGCGTATACACGGTTCCAAGCTGTTAAGATCAGTCTAGCAAACAGTCAATGAGCCGTGTTTTGAACCACGGACGAGCTCGTGCTGTCATGCATGTGATTCGATCGAGAGTGGCAAAGTGGAAACCGGAGACAAAACAGCAATGGCTTTGTCAAAGCGTACTACACCTTCTGCAGCTTGCAAGGAAGTTCGGTAATTTGAGTTCCAGTTCGCAACGATCTGGCTGGCCGCATTCGTTTCTGAATCCCAGGCTAAGGGCATCTCCAACCGTCCCCCAGCCCCCAAGAGGTTTTTTTTAACCAATGCTTAAATGGGAAGGTCTCGGAGGTCGGCGGTAACCAAAATCTACCGGCCGCCGCCGGTCAGCGCCGTTTCACGCCGGTGAACCCAGCCCAAACCCAGTGCGCCGGGTTTCGCTGGGGGGGGGGGCAAAAAGCGTGTGTGGGCCAGACTTGTCGGCGAGGGAAGTTGTCCTCTTCCCTTCATAATTTTGATCTTTCCCTCCATTTCTCCTCCACATATACCTTTCCCCCCGCCCCGACCCCGCAATTTCACACAGATCTGGCCGCCATGGCTGCCGCCCGATTCGCAGGACCCCGCGCCGTCACCGTCGCCGTCCCCGCGTGCTCCACCACCTCCATGATCGGCAAGAAGCCGCCGAAGCCGAGAGCACCGAAGGAGAAGCCGCGCCGGGCATGAGCAACGCCAAGTGGATCGCCGAGGAGGCGCGCAAGAGGTCGGAGAACCTCCAGCGCCGGACGAGGGAGAAGGCGCAGCGGCAGAGGGAGCTGGCCGCGCAGCTGGCGGAGGCCGAGGACCAGGCCGTCAGCGAGGAAGAAGAAGAGGAGGTGGAGGCGCTGGACGAGCCGCCAACTCCGGCTGCGTCTGCGGCGCCGCCGGTCAAGCGGAGGGCCGGCTTGTCTTCTCATTCTCAGTTCGCCGGGTGGAGCCAAACCACCGTCGCGTCGCCATCGCCGTCGCCGCGCTGGATCGTGCCCCCGCAGTACTACGCCGACGCTGACCCCATGGTGGTTTAATCTCACCTTCCCCCACCATCCGCCGATGATGTACGGCGGCTCGCCGGGCTACGCCACCCCACCGGGCTACACATCTTCGCCGTCGCAGCGTCGTCGACCTCGAGGCCGCCGAGACTGCCACTCCGAGCTCGGCGCCAGCTCTGACCACCACGCCCATCGTCGACGTCGACTCTTATGCCGCGGCGTCGCCGACCTCTATCTGATCTGTACATCAGCAGAATGCCGAATGTGGCCGTGATCGCCCGACTGTGGCTTGATCGAGACTATTTGATCGCCCAACTGTGGCGTGTTTTTTAATATGATTGCCCAACTGTGTCTGTTGTGATCGCCGAACTCGGGCTATTTTTTTGGGCGGGAAGAAGAAATTTCAAATTTCTGAGCCATGTGTGTTTCCTTGGCCGCCGAACGGCCGGTGAAATCGCCCCCCAGGTTTTGATGCGGGACGGCGTTAACACTAAAAAGCGCCGAACCAAAACCTGGGGGCGAACGGCTGGAGATGCCCCAAGCCTTCCATCCTCTTTTCATGACCGACGTACCGATTCTTGTTAACGGGAGAAGAGAAACCCGGATCATTATGCTTACACGTACTAGGCCGGATTACGCATCGCTCCTAAATATATTTGTTGATCGTTAGTTCGTCCACACGTATTTGCTATGGATGCAAACGGCTCGGGTCTGATTTCATTGGATTCGGAGGAGAGCAGTTAAGCGCCGGATACGGATTCGGAGACGAATATATTTATCACGGATTTGGAAGTTGGAACGGACGTGGAGCGTATTCAAAACGGAAACAAAATTAATCGAATAGGTCCGCACACATGTATATTGCAAAACCATACGATCATATAATTGGTTGAACAAAACTTGTACTCCAATTACGTGTACAATGACTTTTTAAAGTGATTTTTTCATCAAACGAACTCAACAACTCACTATCTATAAATTCTGCTCTATTAGGATTGACATTTCGGTGGAAAATCTTATTAGGATTAATACCGTCGGATAATCTTATCTATGTTATGACCGTAATAAATATTCAAAACTATTTGACATACCATATCCTATATACAGTATTGGGGGTTAAGTACAGAATTAGGTATCCTTATCTGTCGGATTTTTTTGAACCGGATATTAGTTCTTTAAAACGCTTTCAAAATTGAATATGACATGGAAAGTACCCTATCCATTTACACAACCAGTAGTTGGCTAATTGCGTACCTAACCGATTATTATAAAACTACTAATAATTAAAATGTCAAAAGATATAAAACAAATATGGTCGTACATCTGGACGTTCTATATACCCACACGAAATTTCGTTGACAAAGACATTTCTTGTGGTATGTGTAAAAAAGTCAAATAAATGTTTCGTTTAAATTATTTTTGCAGCACTCGAATTTGTAGTTTTTACACATGCCACAAGATTGTCATTCGTTCGCAAAATGTTTTGTGTGAACATAGAATATCCTGGTGTACATGCATAATTGTTTTTATTTTTTTGTTACATTTTCAAAAAACATTTTGAGTGGTGGAATGCGGCTACCCCTATGAGTCAAAAATGATTTGCCGGATTAGACATCGCTCCTAGATTTCACCTACATGCAGCGGCAGTTCCGAGAATACCACGCGACGGCATGGGCGATACCACAACAGATGTAGCTCGTCGCCTACAATGCTGGAGCTTTCATGGCTTTGATCAGGCTAGTCATAGTGGGAGTAACATAGGTAGTAACATAAGTGCCACATAGGTAAAAATGATGATGTGGCAAGTATTTAATGAAAAGAGAGGTGATGATGGTATCACAGGTAGATACCGTAACATAGCGGATTTCGAGACAAGATGAGTCTATAGTTTAATAAATGCATGATTATATGTTACTACACCTATGTTACCACCCAATATTGAGATAGTAACATAGTCGCATGATACCACTCTATGATACTCCCCACTATGACTCATGCTACAGGCGGGTCCGGGTGGGATGGGGACAGACAACGAGTCTCCCAACTGGGAGAGAAAGAGATCGCCTAGTATTATCGAGTCAAAGAGTCAGTGACCACTGACGAGGGGGCCCGATACAAGCAGCACACTGTCGCCAGCCGGCTTGGCGCCGCCTTCAACCTGAACCCTAAAACTTAACTCTGGCCGCGGCACGCCAGCAGGTCACGCGTCCTTGATATTTATCCACCATTAACTAGCGCTTTTCCCCATGGCCAGCCCGATCTGCTAGCTCCTCGCAACTGCCAGCTCGAAACTTGATCACGATTCACGGATCGATCGGGTAGAAAGAAATTGCACATACAGTACATGCACGCTGTATAGTTGTGAAACGTGAGATAAAAAATCGAGAAATGCTCATGTACTTTTCGGGAAAACATGTTGCACGAATTTTAAAATAAAGTTGATGGCTTTGATTAGGGGTGAGGATAAGGGTGCTAATTCCACATGGTTAGTACTCCTATTAGATCACTTTGTGAACCTAATTATAGTTATCGATGCGCTTTAAAATTCGTGTAACTTGTTTTTCTGAAAAGCACCGGAGCACTTCTCAATTTGAAAAATTCGGACAACTATGTACTGATTCCGGTGGGTGTACGTCAAGGAGTTCGTTTTTTTCCTCTCACGAGGTGTGAGTTGCGCTAACATACTTTAACATTGTATCGGAGCAATCTTGATTCTTGTCCATGATCTAGCCGCCGCAAGCAATGTACAAGAAAATCCACAAACCACGCTACGATCTCTTGACAAGTCGATAACGATGGCGACCTCTGCGCTTCCTACAAGAATATATTCAGCTCGTACGACAAATTCGATCCAGAACGGAGACAGATGGATATTTTATAGCGACAAAACTTGACGCCGAACTTGTTTCCTCCATCGATCCCACGAATTCTAACGTACGATGGATTTGGACCGATCGACGAAGTAGTCTCCTCAACAAAGAAACGTACGGTCTTCTTCGTCCTACTAATTAATGTGCTCATCCGGACCCCGGACGTCTGGAATCGAATTTATACGATCGACGAATTTGCCCTCGCCTACCGCTCGTGTAATATCATACCTACTGTATCTGAATCTGATCGCAAGTTGCTGAAGCTAGTGGGGCACGGTGACAAGATATCAAGTTTATCAACTAGAGCAAGCGACGGGAGGCAGGCTCAGGCAGCCATGCAAATGCGGGAGGATGGATAGATAGAAAAGCTAGCTGAAAAAGGTGACGCCGTGTCGTTTTCCTCGTACTGAATTGGGCTTTGCTTCGTCCACACTCCTTGCCGCTGCCTGCTTCTCTACCAAGGTACTCCTACGTTCGACCACAGGAGGAAATACAGAAGCAACTTAGGCTCCGTTTGGAACAAAGTAATTGAATAGGAATTTTGGATGATAGGAATCTTACAGGAAAATTTCCTATGTTGTTGTTTGGAACAAATGAATAGGAAATTTGGATTCATTTGAAATTCTTATGGGATAGCCTATTCCATAGGAAATTTGGAGGAAAACAAACATGAGGTTTTACCTCATGTTTTAATCTTCCTATGTGTACAATTCCTGTGTTTTTCCTGTGTGAAATCCAAACGACAATTTGAAAAATTTCCTGTGGTTTTGATTCCTGTAGAAATTCAGTAAACATGACAACTCAATTCCTATGTTTTTCCTATTACTACGTTTTCAGTTAGCGCGTGGTACAACAAATGTAGAATACTCCTAGTTACATGACTCTATGAGTAGAGGAAACAGCTGAATAAGCAACGATCGATCTGGTGAGTCGGCGTTCTGTCAAACAATTCAACTATTCAGGTGACAGTGCAGGACAGTTAGCACCGTGGGACGCAGGACCCACACGTCAGCAGTACTACACAAAGAGACCTGGGCGCCCGGTGAGCAGACAGCCCTTGGATCAATCAGAATATGCATGCAACAATGTGCCCTACGCGTCTTTCTTTCTACAACGTACTGTACTACAGTAATCCAGCTAAGCGACACTAGATCAGCACATTAGTCAAAGTCTCCGCCCGGTGGTGGTTGGTTAGTATACACGAAACTACACTCGATCGCCGCGCGCGCCTTCTGTTCGATCTCGATCCTTGCTGCGGCCTGCTTCTCTACCAAGGTACGTACGACCACAGATACGTACATACCAAGAGGAAATACAAAAGCAACGTACTAAGAGTAGCGCGTAGTAGAATAATCTAGTAGCCGCCGTTTTAGGCGATAGGATGATTTTTTTAGACCGATCTTGACCGGCGGCCAAGCTGGGCCTCTCTTCCTTGGTTCGCTTGCTCCTTCGGCGGCGGCAGGAGGGAGGGTGACCCGTCTTTTCTGTTTTTCATGGTAATCAGGATTTGAATAGTTTTTGCATGCTGCGTCGTTGGGTAGTGGGAGCGGCGTTCGGACGAATAAATATGTCTCAACTCTACTCCCACACCGGCATTCTTCTTCATGACGGCGTCTCGGAGTTGGTGGCATCGTGTACTTGCCGATCTTTCAGATCGATGGTTTTTGGGTTCATGGATGGCGTCGGTGAGGCGGCGGCGGCGACCCCATCAGGTGTGTCTCTCCTTCTGTTCTGTCCCCGTTGCTATGCGTTGTCTCCAGCATCATGATGGAGCAGGTAGGATGTGTCGTTCAGCAATACGCGCAGACTGTTGGAGATTGACAGTTTTGGCTCTCCCGCTCGACGTCGTAGTCGTGCGGCGGTGTCAGTTCTGTAGTTCGATGGCGTGTCCGGGTACATGATGCCCCGGTCTGATTCTTTAAACGATAATGGTTTTGCTTCTAGCAAACTACTTTGGAGATCCGTAAATCTGCTGATCAGCGATGGAGCCGTTTCGAGCTCAGGTGAAGAGGTGATCTGTCTTTCGTTATTTTGGTGGTCACTTCGGTGCTGTCGAATGAGTAGGATAGGCGTTAGTTTTTTGCATAGGTTTATCCTATCTTTTCCAGATCTGTAATATCAGTGTGTACGTGTCTTGTAACTTTTCTTTGATATATAAATGAGAAACATATTACCATGCAAAAAAAAGTAGAATAATCTAGTTATCACTGTATGGGCGTGTTTGGTAGCCAAGGGTTAGTGAATCAAAACCTAATTAACGATGTAAAAATCATCATTTGGTTGTCTGGTCCAACCTGAGTTTCTGCAGTTCCATGAAATTTAAAACGCGCTGGGCCTGGCTGAGGAGGGACGTCCGATAGAGCCAACGCGTGTCTCTGATGCATGTCTGGGAAGCGCGGGAGACTCGGCGTTTCGGGTTCACTCCCTACTCCCAAGTCTACTCGCCGTCCAACCCCCATTCTTAACCTCTCCGCCGTTCTCCTCACCGCCGCACCGACTCCCGCAATGGCTCCATCTGATTTCCGTGCGCAACATCGTTGTCCAGGAGATGTCGGTGGAGGAGCTCCACCTCATTTCCATGCTCCGTCCCCCATCCTCCATCATCGGCGTCGGCGGTGGCAAGGGCGCTCCGCATGCCTGGGACATCAAGCTCCGGGCCTGCGCCTCCAGCTTTTCGAGCGCCGGCGCTGGTTGGTTTCCGCGCGTCGATGCATGCGCCCGCGCCACCTCAATTCGGGGGTGGGGTGGGGGGGGGGGGGGGGCGGAGAGAGATTCGCATCGGTGGTTCATTCTCGACCGCGTGGCCACGTCGACCTCCTCCATCGCCTGCCGGCCACAGCAAGTCCTTCCATCCCTGATTTGATTAGGATTAGATGTGGTACCAGCATATATCCCTGATTATGAAACTCAGGTGTAGAATCGGAGTAGTAAATGTTAGTTTCGTAAGCTGATAGATAGGGACGGGGCTTGCCTGTGCCCAGGTCATGCGACCATCCGTGCGACCTTCACATCGAACGGTCCTCCGCCTCCGGCTACCCTCAACTGTTTTTTTCCTTCCGAAAGAAAAACAGAAATAGAGTCCCGTCCGTGTGTATCCCTTTCGCCTCCGGTATTCATCCCCTCTCGGTCTCGGAGCAGCAAGCTGAGCCGGCCGGCGAGATCTCCGCCGCGCTCCCGTTCCTCCAATCTCCAGCATCGTCCTGTCCCCATGCCACCTCTTGTCGTGCTCCTGTTCCTACGGTCTATGGTCCCACCCCGTTGAAGGGTCTCCCGCTCTGCCGTGTCGGGATCAGAGCTATGAAGCCTCGACCTGGATGAGCGCGAGTGCAACTCTATTCTTCCGCCGTCCCGGCCGTTCTCAGCTACTGCAACTACTTGCAAATCACGGCTCGCGGCGGCCCAGGTGGTCTTGTGGGACGGCATCGCATCGACGGTGGAATTTGATTCACCATCGTTAGTCCTTGAAGAAGCCATTATATACACAGTAAACCAGCGGAACGCATGAACTCGGGCATGAAGCCATGAACTCGTCAAATTTATTCATATGTGCCTGGAGCTTGGTTCAATGACGACGATGTGTTGGAACCAGTGCACAAATTTCTAACCACATGGTCTATGGATTCAAGTACTATATGGGCATCTTTACTTCTCTAGCCGCTTCTGGTCTCAGAACTCCTTGGAGGAAGAATCAGCGAGAGAACTAACAACGCCGCCGCGCATCTTCATCCGGCCGGCGCTGGCGCCGCCAATGACCATCCGGCCAAGTGTGGACGCTGTTGGCAGCAACGGGCCAGCGCCGGAGGAGCAGAGGCGAGGTCGCTCTCGTCAATGTCGGCGCTCCACAGCTCCGACCTCAAAGTGGACGGCGGAGGCGGCGAGATCCTTCGATGGGATATGGTGTAAGGCGTGAGGAAGGGGAGCACTACTAGAGGTGTCCGTCGTCGGACGGCTGAGCTTCTGCTACCTCTGCGGGAGAGAACTAATCGAGTTCATCGAGTTCACAGAGGGGAAAGCGAAGCTACAAGGAGAAGAATTCTCGACGGGAAAGGATAACATACCGATTTCTGTTTTTTTTCTGGAGGAAAAGCAGCGAAGGGGTGCGGCAGACACAGCCACTCGATGGCCTCCATGCGTCCCGTCATGGTCGTCCCGTGTCTCCCGTGGCACGGATGGTCGCACAAGCGCGACACAGGCAAGCCCCGTCCGATAGATAGGGCCTTGAACCGCATGCAGCGGCTGCTTTGGGGGGTTTTTTTTTTTGGCCCCAAATGCACAACTGGTAGATTCGGTGTTTTTACATTGTGCGCTGGTTCTAGTAGGTTGTGCATTTTGCTCGTGGTGTTTTTACATTTGTCGTGGTGGTATCACGGCAGAAGCCATAGGATGGCTAAAAGTGTGGGGCCGATGGACGCTGGTGGATCCGGGGAGGGCTAGCGAGCTAAGGAGCTCACACGACGGACGACACGGAACCACCCAAACCGACTAGAGGGAGAATGAAACCGCAGGAACACACGAAGAACACACTCTAAACCACAAGCAACCACAAACACACACGATGTACCCAGGTTCGGGGCCCTCGTGAGGAGGTAACACCCCTACTCCTGCCTTGCTTCTCTCTATATGTGTCACTCAAGATCTACAAAGGTGCTCCTTGAGCTGTTTTGCCTCTCTCTCTAGGATGAACTCAAGAACAAGAGTGAATTACTCAGGAAGGAGGAGTAAATGCTCTAGCAGTGAATGAGACTATAGTTCTGGCCCTCTTCCTCGTCCCCCCGTCCCACAGGGGGAGTTATGGCGCTATATATAGAGTTCCTGTCGGGTTGTCCGGGAACCCTAATTCCTCCGGGCCCCCCAGACAACAACACCCGTCCAACGGTAATGTCGACACCTCTACCACGACCTAGCCGCCGGGCTATCCGACATAGGCCGGGGTAGGCCATGATGCCTCTTGCTGCAGCCGCCGCCGTCCTAGATGATGACGCTTCCCCTGCCAGAGACAGGACGTGCCTTCTCCATGCCTTGTCTCCTGTCAGTCCGTTGCCAGTACAGAGGTATAGTCACGTCGCCCTTGTCTTGTGCCTTTTGTCCCGCGCCCGTGTCAGACGGGAGGTGACCTTTCCTCCGTGTCAGACGGGTCAGTGTCCTGCACCTGTACTTGCCCTGCACTTGTACTTGCCCTTGACTTGTTGCCCGACATGCGATATGTCGGACACATCCTCCTATCCCGGCATAAGTATACCGGGCTTCTCTCCGTGCGCCGGCATGGTTATGCCGGGCCCGGACCTCCGACATACCTCACCCGGCCCGAACATGTATGTCGGATCCTCCTTCCTGCACAACACATATAGATAGAGATCTCGGACATGGTTATGTCGGTTAGAACATGTCGGCTACCTCCGACACAAGACTAAGTCGGCCAAACCTACAACTTGGTCTGGCTGGGACCCCTTGCCTTAACCCTACCCGGGGGTAGCCCCCCGACACTAGTCCCCGAAGCTGGTGTAGTCCTACAGCCTTGGATGAAGGGCTGCATCAGCTTTAACCTGACAACTGCCTTGAACCAAAAGCCGGCATAACTATGCCGGGCAACTTGATTGCTCTGACTTGCCCAAGTCGGTCAGTCAAGGCCCTGCGACACCACGATGTCGGCCTGATGAGAAAACTCCGGCATGCCTGTCCCGACTTACTGTAAAAATCATCCGACATGGCCATCTCGGTTTATCATCGAGTTCTTAGCCATCCCGGGTTATTGTTCCGGTACCCTTGATATCACTGAATCTTTGTCTCAGATCTTCGCCGAGACGTGTCACACATACGCTGCCCCATTCCGAGAAACGCGCCACGCGGTCTGACACGCTGTCCCGAAAACACCGTGCTGGTCCCACCAGCCGTCATATCTAACAGGCACTCGAGTAGTTTGAGCACCCGAGGCGCCTCCTCGATTCCTGGGCTGGCGACCGCACCCGATCCGCAGCCGACGGTTGCCATTCTGTAACCCACGGTGCGGCCGATCGTGTGGCCACAACCGCTCCACTCGCGCCAACCGCCGCACGCACGATCCCACGATCGGCTCGAAACCAACGGGCGGGAAAACCTAGCAACTGCCTCTTCTCCTTCCCTCTTAAATACGGCGGCGGGGTTCCTCTCCTTCCTCCGCATTCTCTTCTCCTTTGCTCCCCTTCTGCTCCCGAGCGAATCGCCGCCGCGACGCACGCCGCCTACGCACCGCACGCCGGGGAGCTCGACGCCGGCGACCGAAGTTCGCCTCGCTGCCGTCGGGACGAGATCCTCTCGCTCTACGGCACCAATCTCCACGGTAAGGTTCCTCCCGAGGCTTGAACAGATTGAACCGCGGCTCGGCCGAACCTAGTTCATCCCCCTTCTTCGGTAGAACAGGTTAGAACCAGTGTTAATTTCTCCGCAGATCATTGTTTCCGTCATCACAACACCGCTATAGGTTTCTCTTCACCAGATCTCGCCATACCCCTTCAATAGCGATTCACCATTGTACTGCTAGCGGTTCTTCCTTGCTAGAACCATTTAACTTCCTTTTAAATGGTCTCGGTAGATCTTCTTCCATGCTACTCGGGCGTAGATTTCAGTTTATTGCCGGGATTCGCCGACTGTTATCCGACTTACCCCCTACCTCGGGCTATTGCCCGGTATCTGTTTTGCAGATCCGCCGACATGTCTTCAAGCCATACCTCCGAGCAATCCGACATATCCGCCGAAGGAATCCGTGGGGGATGGGAAGGCTCGGACGTCGTGCAAGACGACCTTGACTGGCTACGTCGCACGCGTCGCGTCCCGGCGCCCATCATATGCCGGATTCCTGGCGAGGAAGTGGAACCCGCGCCCCAGGAAGGAGAGCGCGTGGTGTTTGTCGCGCACTTCGAGCGCGGCTTCGCCCTTCCGACAAGCAGGTTCTTCCGAGCCTTCCTTGACAAGTTCGAGCTACAGCCGCACCACTTGCCGGCAAACTCCATCACGGTCCTCTCGGCATTCGTCGCCTTCTCCGAGGGCTATCTCGGCCTATGGCCTCTGGTCAGCCTCTGGGCGAAGTACTTCGTGCTTCGGAAGCAAAGCATTCCGAACAAGGGCGTGAAGGACAAGGAGATGACGGCATGCGGGGCTGCCACCATTGCCGCCCGGAAGCTCTCCGACTTCCCCAAGGTCACCGGGTTGGAGTCCTGCCGCAAGTGGCAGCGCAGCTTCTTCTACGTGAAGAATCCGGACTCCGCCGACAATGCCAAGGGGTATGATTTCCTCAACCTCCCAGAGGGTGCGGGCGCAGCGCGAGAACTCGGCGTGGACAACCGATTCGGTCAAGATCCAGCTTCGGCGAGACGCGGCGCACTACTTCGCCGGCTACTCACAGCCCCATCAATACATCGAGGGCGAAGTCTACTCGGATGACGAAGATTACGCCGAAGACGTTGAGGACGAGGAGGAGGACGATGAAGAAGAAGCCCAAGGCAACCTCCCCGACACCTCCAAAACCTCCGGCAAAGCCCAGTCATCCGGGAAGGCTTCCACTTCGGGGACCGCCGATGTAGCCAGCCAGGACGCCGCCGCCGACATCACCAAGTCGGCCTCGACTGACCAGCCGAGAATCGCCGTTGAGGCCACCGTCGAGCTGGGAGCTGCCGACACCACCGCGACTACCGATATTCCTGCTGCCCAGTCTCCTGTGTAAAACTCTAGAGAACAAATCTATCAAATCCCCGGAATGCCGGGTTCATATGTAACATATACAATTTTAAGTAGAATAATTTGCTGTTTGCCTTATTGAATCGAGCATGTACATAGTTATGTCGGATCATTTTACACCGAGTCCCCGAGTTTACTTTCTCGTTTACTATACTTAGTGATTTTTGCTCTTGTCTACCATACAGGCGTTCGACAGTCGAGTCACAAAATCACGACTATAGCATACGGTACTAGAGAATACCCGAGTTAAGGTTCAAAAGTATTCGACATAACGGAAGAATAATTGAAAGACGGGGTTAACACACAACACGTGCCGAATTGCTTTTACACCGAGTCCCCGAGTTTACTTTCTCGTTTACTATACTTAGTGATTTTTGCTCTTGTCTACCATACAGGCGTTCGACAGTCGAGTCACAAAATCACGACTATAGCATACGGTACTAGAGAATACCCGAGTTAAGGTTCAAAAGTATTCGACATAACGGAAGAATAATTGAAAGACGGGGTTAACACACAACACGTGCCGAATTGCTTTTACACCGAGTCCCCGAGTTCATTTTCGTGTTTACCACCTTCCACTATCTTTGCTCTTGACTACCACTTTGGGCATTCGTCAGTCGAGTCACAAGATCATTTCACATAGCATACATTACTTAACTTTGAAACAAGGTTGAAAATTCATTCGGCACGTGGGCAACAGGTACGAAAAAGACACGGCAGTCCCCGAGTTTCACCTCGAGACGCCGGCATTCAGTTATCAAGGGACTAACCAAAATACAAACAGAGATAAATGTCAGGCAGTCCCCGAGTTTACCCCGGAGTGCCGACATGCGAAAAAACATAAGAAAAGAAGCACCATCCGGATAAGGCAGTCCCCGAGATTCAATCTGGGGCGCCGGCATTTCATTCAGAAGGAACTGAGATACATACATTTTGCCTTTTATGCAAAAAAGGGACGAAGCAAGGCTACATTCCATGGTCGTTTGGTCTCCTCACCGGCTCTATCCATCACACCTTTTCTAGCTTCCTGCGCATCTACAAGATAATATGAGTCATTGTGCAGGGCTTTACTCACCACAAAAGGTCCTTCCCACGGAGGGGATAACTTGTGCATGCCGGCAGTTCGCTGTATCAGTCTCAGTACCAACTCTCCTTCTCTAAACACCCGGGGGTGCACCTTCCGGCTATGATAGCGTCGGAGGCTCTGCTGGTATATCGCTGACCGAGATAGGGCCAACTCTCTTGCTTCCTCAAGCAAGTCGACATCATTCTCTCGAGCTTCTCTTGCCTCGGTCTCTGTAAACATCGCCACCCTGGGCGAGTCATACTGTATGTCGGTTGGCAACACTGCCTCAGCACCATACACCATAAAGAATGGGGTGTACCCGGTGGATCTGTTGGGCGTGGTCCGGAGACCCCACAGCACCGCCGGTATTTCCTCTATCCAACACCCCGGAGTCCGCAGGAGAGGTTCTATCAACCGGGCCTTTACGCCGGCCAGCACCAACGCGTTGGCCCTTTCAACCTCTCCATTTGCCTCCGGGTGCGCCACCGAGGCCACATCAAGTCGGATTCTCTTATCCGCACAGAACCGAGCAAACTCCCCTACTGCAAAATTGGTGCCATTGTCCGTGATAATGCTGTGCGGGTAACCGTATCTCAGTATGATATCCTTCAAAAATGAGACGGCTGTAGCTCCATCACATTTCCGAATTGGCTTCACCTCGATCCACTTGGTGAACTTGTCCACCATGACTAGTATATGAGTCATGTTGCCCCGCGCCGGCTTGAATGGACCCACCATATCCAAGCACCATACCGCAAACGGCCATGTGATGGGGATAGTTTTCAGTGCTGCCGCCGGCATATGTATTCTGTGTGCAAATCTCTGGCAACCTCCACATTTTCGGACAATATCTTCTGCCTGTTGCAGAGCCGAAGGCCAATAGAACCCATGTCGGAAGACCTTTGCCACCAGTGCCCTTGAGGAAGCATGGTGACCGCATTCACCTTGATGTATCTCGAGCAGCATTTCTTGCCCCTCCTCCGGGTCAACGCAACGCTGCAGCACTTCAGTGACACTTCTCTTATACAGCTCTTGATTGATTACCGTGTAAGCCTTGGCCCTCCTTATCACCTGCCGAGCTTCCACTTCCTTCTCCGGCAGGGTTCCATATACCATATATGCCATGATGGGCTGCGCCCATTCCGGTACCTGCCTCACCGGGAAGACTGGGGCATCTATTTCCATAGGATCGGCCGACATCACCTCTGCCGACATACCTGGTACAGTCCCCGAGTTTATCCAAATGCTTCCTACATCAATCTCCATGGGCACGGCTTCTGTCTCCGAGCTCTTCGGGATAAATATGGACTCCGACTCGGGTGATGGCTTGATAGACGGTTTCTTCAAGTGTTCCAATGCTATGCCGGGTGGGATCACGTCCCGCGAAGACCCCAGCTTGGACAATACATCCGCAGCCTCATTCTCTCCCCGGGATATATGCTTGAACTCGCACCCTTCAAAAAACCCGGAGATTTTCTGCACATGGAACCGGTATGACGCCATGTTGGCATCCAAGGCGTCCCAATTTCCCGACACCTGCTGGACCACCAAATCCGAGTCACCATAACATTCTACCCGCCGTATGCCAATTTCCTTAGCAACATTGAGGCCGTGCACGAGTGCTTCATACTCGGCCACATTGTTGGATGCCGAGAAATGAATTTGGAGTACGTATTTCAGTACATCCTGCTTCGGGGAGGTGAGGACCACTCCGGCACCCAACCCGATCTTTGCCTTGGACCCGTCAAAATGCATCTTCCAGAAATTGAAGTCGGGCGGGGGAGGCTCATATTGCATCTCGGCCCAATCCACCAAGAAGTCCGGCAGCGCCTGCGACTTAATGGCGTCCCTTCTTTCGTAAGTCGGGGCGTAGGGGGACAGCTGGATGGCCCACTTGGCAACTCGGCCGCTGGCATCTTTGCACCCTATAATCTCGGACAAGGGAGCCTCGCTCACCACTGTAACCGGATGCTCTTGAAAGTAGTGCTTCAACTTGGTGACCGCCAGGTATACACCATAGGCCATCTTCTGGTAGTGCGGGTAATTCTGCTTGGAGAGGGAGAGTACCTCACTCAGGTAATACACGGGCCTCTGTACCACCTTTTCACCTTCTTCTCTTTCCACCACCATTACCACACTTACAACCCGGTTGGTAGCCGCGATATAGAGCAACATCGGCTCCTTGGGTAACGGGGATGCCAACACTGGTGTACTTGAGAGTGTCTTTTTTAAGTCATTAAAAGCTGCATCTGCCTGCGGCGTCCATATAAAGGTTTTACTCTTTTTCATGAGTTGATATAAAGGCAAGGCTTTCTCTCCTAACCGACTTACGAACCTACTCAGGGATGCCAGACATCCGGTGAATTTTTGTACATCCTTAAGGCGAGTTGGTAATTTCATGCTTTCAATAGCTCGGATCTTGCCCGGGTTAACCTCTATACCCCGGCTAGATACCAAGAAACCGAGTAATTTTCCGGCCGGCACACCGAAGGTGCACTTATCCGGGTTAAGTTTCATCCGGAATTTCCTCAAGTTAGCGAATGTTTCTCTCAGATCCTCGATCAGAGTGGAATTCTCTTTTGTTTTTATGACTATGTCGTCGACATACACCTCTGCATTCCGACCTATTTGGTCATGCAAGCATTTCTGCATGCACCTTTGATAAGTGGCCCCGGCATTTCTCAACCCGAAGGTCATAACACGATAGCAATAAGCCCCGTACGGGGTAATAAAAGCAGTTTTTAATTGATCAGCCGGGTTCAAAGGTATCTGGTGAAAACCAGAATACGCATCTACAAAAGACAAAAGCTCACACCCGGCAGTGGAGTCGATCACTTGATCTATCCGGGGGAGCGGGAAAGGATCTTTCGGGCATGCTTTGTTGAGGTTGGTGAAGTCGATGCACATGCGCCACACCTTGACCAGGAGAGGGTCATCCTTCTTCTTCTCTACCAGGACCGGGTTAGATAACCAGTCCGGGTGCAGTACTTCCATCACAAATCCAGCCGCAAGTAGTACGGCTAGATGTTCCATGATTGCAGCTCTTCTCTCGTCCGAGAGACGTCTTGTCGGTTGCTTCACCGGCTTTGCATCCGGCCTCACGAATAATGAGTGCTCAGCCAACTCCCTCGGAACTCCTTGAAGGTCGTCATTTGACCAAGCAAAGACATCCCGATTCTCACGGAGGAAGTCAGTGAGCTCGCCTTCCTATTTACTGTCCAGGCTGGTGCCGATAATCACCCGGTGCTCTGAGTTAGCCGGGTCCACTACGACCTTCTTGGTCTCCTTTGGTGGCTGGAAGGAAGCATGCTGCTCCGGGTTTGTTATCCCGGGCACACCGAGTTGTGAGGCTTGGGCCAGCGTTACCACTTGCTGGATTCTCTTCTTCTCCTCGGCTATGACCAACGACTCGGCCAAGCACGAGCCGGCAGTAGCACACTCGATCGAGCGCTTGTAGTCCCCCGCGATGGTGATTATGCCATTCGGACCTGGCATTTTCATTTTCAGATAGCCCATGTGAGTGGAGATCATGAACTTGGCCAGAGCAGGTCGGCCAATTAGGGCGTGATATGGACTCTCCAAGTCCACCACCTCGAACTCAAGACTCTCGGTCCGGCAGTTCTCCCGGGTCCCGAACAACACATCTATCCAGATCTTGCCCATAGGCGAACAAGAAACCCCTGGCACAATGCCATGGAAAGTCGTGTGGGTCGGCAACAGCGTGTTCAGGGACACTCCCAACTTCAGCATCGTGTCCTTATACATGATGTTAATGGCACTGCCATTGTCAACCAGAACTCTGCTGAACCGGACGTTGATACTCGGCCCGATGAATGTCGGGTCCACCACCAAGGCGTAGCCTCCCGGCTTAGGCATAACCCGGGGGTGATCCTTCCGACCCCAGGTGATTTCCATCTCGGACCAGTGCATGAACTTGGTTACCGCTGGCATGACGGCATTCACCTCCAGAGCGCACTGGCGCTGGCTTTTCTTGTCAGTGGGCTCGGTTACGAAGACCACGTAACTCTGATGAGCCTCCTGATAGTCACCCTGGGGGTACCTGCCCTGGTTGCTGGGATCGACACGGTTGTTACCCCGGACGTTCACCACGTTTACTGTCCTTGCCGGCGGTCTCCTCTGGACTGGCGGGTTAACCCGGACAGCATTGGCCCCACTCACAGGTGCCGGCGGTCTTGGCGCTGCGGGTTTTTCGGGGGCAGTTACCAGAGATCCCCCCGGAGCACCTTCTTGCCGCATGCGCTGATACCAGCTGCACTGCCGAGTTGTGTGGTTGGCCGGTCGGTTGGGCTCGAAGGTATGATAGCAGCAGGGCTTGTCCAGCATCTCCTCATACGTCAAGGGCTTCCTCTGCTCGGCCCAAGTTTTCTTGACTTCTGCCCAACCCTGACCATCAGTCTTCTGCCGCTGGTTGTTACCGGTATTACCTCGTTCACCGGTTACCGCCGCTACCTGCTGCGAGGCATAGCGAAAGTCGGGCTCCCTCCTTTTTTGGCCAAAATCATGCCGGTCATTGTTTCTGCCCTGCCCGGACCTGTGGTTTCCCGAGTTCCTCCTACTCGGTTCTCCCGAGTCCAGCTGTGGTTGCATTGGATCACCGAGGGCATAGCTGTCGGCAATTCTCATCGTCTCGGCCAAGGTGGCCGGCATTTCCCTCTGAAGCTTCTGCCAAAGCATGGATCCATGTCGGCATCCCTGTGCAAACCATGAGATGGCTTGGGCCTCCACAACTCCTTCGCAGGAATTGCGAATGGTGCTCCACCGAGTCAAGTACTCTCGGTCAGTCTCATTGTCCCTCTGCCTGCACATTGCAAGCTGCTGAGGTCGGTTTGGTCTCTTGTAGGTACTGGAGAAGTTGCTGACAAAGGCTTCCTCGAAGTCCAGCCAGCTGTTAACACTTCCCTCCCTCAAATTGTTCAGCCAGATTCGGGCCGGTCCCTCAAGCATCTGCGGGATATACCGTACCGCCCATCGGCGATTTCCTCCGGCAATGTGCACTGCTGTCACATAGTCAGTCAGCCAGTCCTCTGGCTTGGAGCTGCCGTCATAGGTCTTGGCTCCCCTGTTCAACTGAAAGTGGGGGACAGGCTGCTCCGACATGATTCGGGGCCCGAAGCAAGCAGGACCGGGTGGACCTTGCTCTTCCATTTGCTCGGATCTATACAACCGATCCAGCTTGTACCGAGCATCATTTGGATCCAACTGGCGAGTCCCCAGTCGAGACCCCAGAGCACTCTCATACACATGATACCCGGCCTTGGCCAATGCCGAGTTGCCGTCATCGTACCAGTTCAGGTCTTGCCCGCCCACTTGCCGGGTCTGCAGTGCTCCAACAACTTGCTGCCTCGGGGCCTGGTTAGGCGCCGGATATCGGGGTGGGTACCCCCGACCGACCGAGTTGGCATTTTTGGCGTGCCGATTACTCGGAGCTTGTCGGCTTCTGCTCTGGGCTTGCCCAACGTTGCCCTGGCCTGCGATCTGCTTCCCGGCATATGCCGGGTCATATGTCAGCATCTGGAGCTGCTGACCTCCTCCGGGATTCCTACTCCGACTCTGGTTTCCACCGACATGCGGGGAAGAAGCCTGTCCTCTGGACATGCCACTGGGAGCCCGGGTTGAGTGGACAACCTGAGATCCACCCCCGGCCTTCTTGACAGCCTCATTCTGCCGGGTTGCCACTTCTACCAGCTCATTGACTCGGTCCTGTTGCTTACGGCGAGCCTCTCCGGTTAGACCGAATAACTCGGCCCTTGCTGCCTCGGCAGCCCTGAGGGTCTTGGCCGGAGAGCTGTAATTCGGCCTAGCCGCCGACATTACGCTCGGAGTCACACTGGATGTAGCTCTGCCATCCCTATCTATCTCGGCATTGAGGCCCTTGCCTCTTCTGCGCACCTCGGCCTCACGGTTCGGCCGACCTCCTACCGGCGAGAAACCATGAGCCGCGTCATACTCACGCTGAACTCGGTCGAAGTCCCTTCGGACTTCTGCTAACTTCTCTGCCTCCTCCAGCAAGCTCAGCCGTTCTGCCTCTAACTCTACTGCCCCCGGCATAGTCAACCTCTCTACTGTCTCTCTAAGAGGTTCAGTTCTTACCGGGACACGAGATGTCTCGGCGCCACCATGGCCCTGCCTCTCCAGTGCCTGCTTGGCCCTCCGGGTCGACCTTGCCTCGGGCTCCAAGACAGGGTCCTCTGTCGGAGGAGCCGTCACCCCGGCCATCATGACCGCGCAGCTCTCGGGGCGAGTGGTACGCCGGCCGCGAGTCGCACAGACAGCTGGGGGATCCTCGGCCACGAGCACCTGCGCCGGGTACTCGCAGACGAGCTCGGTGGCGACATAGGTGGCAAAGTTGCCGAACTTGATGACGCAGCCGTTGGCCGGAAATGGCCTGCCGCGAAAGCAGCCGGCGTTGTCGCTGACGAACTCCATGTCGCCGAACTTGACGACGAGTCCGGAGAGGACTCGCACGGGGCCCGTCCGGATGAGTACACCAGCCAGCGCCTCTACCTGCCCCACGGTGGGCGCCAACTGTCGTGGTGGTATCACGGCAGAAGCCATAGGATGGCTAAAAGTGTGGGGCCGATGGACGCTGGTGGATCCGGGGAGGGCTAGCGAGCTAAGGAGCTCACACGACGGACGACACGGAACCACCCAAACCGACTAGAGGGAGAATGAAACCGCAGGAACACACGAAGAACACACTCTAAACCACAAGCAACCACAAACACACACGATGTACCCAGGTTCGGGGCCCTCGTGAGGAGGTAACACCCCTACTCCTGCCTTGCTTCTCTCTATATGTGTCACTCAAGATCTACAAAGGTGCTCCTTGAGCTGTTTTGCCTCTCTCTCTAGGATGAACTCAAGAACAAGAGTGAATTACTCAGGAAGGAGGAGTAAATGCTCTAGCAGTGAATGAGACTATAGTTCTGGCCCTCTTCCTCGTCCCCCCGTCCCACAGGGGGAGTTATGGCGCTATATATAGAGTTCCTGCCGGGTTGTCCGGGAACCCTAATTCCTCCGGGCCCCCCAGACAACAGCACCCGTCCAACGGTAATGTCGACACCTCTACCACGACCTAGCCGCCGGGCTATCCGACATAGGCCGGGGTAGGCCATGATGCCTCTTGCTGCAGCCGCCGCCGTCCTAGATGATGACGCTTCCCCTGCCAGAGACAGGACGTGCCTTCTCCATGCCTTGTCTCCTGTCAGTCCGTTGCCAGTACAGAGGTATAGTCACGTCGCCCTTGTCTTGTGCCTTTTGTCCCGCGCCCGTGTCAGACGGGAGGTGACCTTTCCTCCGTGTCAGACGGGTCAGTGTCCTGCACCTGTACTTGCCCTGCACTTGTACTTGCCCTTGACTTGTTGCCCGACATGCGATATGTCGGACACATCCTCCTATCCCGGCATAAGTATACCGGGCTTCTCTCCGTGCGCCGGCATGGTTATGCCGGGCCCGGACCTCCGACATACCTCACCCGGCCCGAACATGTATGTCGGATCCTCCTTCCTGCACAACACATATAGATAGAGATCTCGGACATGGTTATGTCGGTTAGAACATGTCGGCTACCTCCGACACAAGACTAAGTCGGCCAAACCTACAACTTGGTCTGGCTGGGACCCCTTGCCTTAACCCTACCCGGGGTAGCCCCCCGACAACATTGCACAACCCGGCACGAGATACTCGTCCGGAACGAAGAGAAGAAGGCGACGAAGCTCTTATCAGTCTCGAATTCGTGTGGGAAGACAGAAGACAGCGGCAAGGTACGACGGCCGGAGTAGTTCGGGTTTTTCTTCTGAAGGAGGAAGCATGGTGCGGGGCAAGACAGTCAACGTTCTTTACTCCAGGTTCAAGCAAACAGTAAAGGTGCCCGGTTTTGAACCACCGACGAGCTCGTACGTGCTGTCTTGCATATCCTACGAGCTCTGAGTGTGGCCAAGTGGAAATCGGAGACAAAAAACGCAGAAGGACTTTGTCAAAGACTCGATGCTAGCGTACCTTACGGCCTTACCTGACACCGCCGGGGCCGGGCGTGACGAAACAAATCGTGTTGGTGATTGTACTGTACGAAAGTTGGTAGCCTGGGTTCCAGTTCACAGCGAGCTGGCCTGGTCTCTCTCTTCTCTCAATGCACGGCCCTTCCTTCCTTGCTTGCTCATTTCACATTCACGTACCACACCTTGTTAGAACGTGTTGGAGCTGAATTACTCACGACTAGGGATGCGAAAACGGGATCCAATTATCCTATTTGTTCTACATTTTGTGTATGTTTAATATATTTTTTATCTAAAAACTTATAATAGCACGTAGAGAAATGATTCGGTACTTTCCGGGAAAACATGTTGCACGGATTTTAAAGCGCGTCGACGGCTGTGATTAGAGGTGGGAATTAAGGGTGCTAATCCCACATGGTTAGTACTCCTCTTAGATCACTTTGTGAACCTAATCATAGCCGTCGAAACGCTTAAAAATTTGTGCGATTTGTTTTTTCGGAAAGCACCGGAGCATTACATATCCGAATAAGTAGGATAATTGGGTACCGTTCTCGCATCCTTACTCACTAACAGAACAAAAAAGAATTTTGCCGTCGACTGCCTCGCACATACCGACCTTTTTATTCTCTATGTGTCGGGGGGCTACCCCGGGTAGGGTAAAGGGCAGGGTAAGGCACCCTTGTTGACCACTTGACTTGCCCTTTGACTTGTATCAAAGGTCAGATGACCCTTCGAAGTACGAAGGGGCGCCCTTTGGGCACAACCGAGGGTTGGCTCTTGGAACAAGTGAGACGGCGTCCTTTGGGGAGGGCAAATGTCAGGTTGTCCCCTCGGCGAGTACTATAAATAGACCTCTAGTTCTCCGCTCTCGTTCAGGCAAGGACATAGAGTTTCCCTAAGCACCAGCTTCTCGAAGATGTCTTCGGGAGAATGCCTAAGACATCTTCGAGCAGCTGGGCCTAGAGACGTTCTCTAGTATGAAAGTGGGCACAGGCATGGTTCGGCTAAGTCCTGAGAGGTTCAATAGAGAAAGGAGTCCGACCTAAGCTTCTGTCGGTAATAACCGACTTATCACCGGAGCTGCAGAGGCCAGGGCCGGGTAACCGACCGTCTGAGAGAAGATGGACCGACTTAACATAACCGACGTTCGGTAGGCAGTGTATGTCTTATGTGTGCAGGAAGGAGAGCCCGGCATAGCCATGCCGGGGCAGGGAAGGACAAACCGAGAAGGGGTTCCCGGCATAGTCTTGCCGGGTTACGAGGGAGAACCCGACATAACCATGCCGGGCTAGGAGGCGGATGCCGACATGCTATATGTCGGGGCGGAAGTCAAGGGCAAGGACACTGTCCCGCCTGACGCGGAAGCTACTGTCACCTCCCGCCTGAGACGGAAGCCCAAGTCACGTCCCGCCTGACACGGGCGCGGGACAAGCGGCTAACGACAAGGGCGGCGTGATCATTCCCGAGCTGCTGCTGACATGCTGACAAGGGACAGGACGTGGAGAAGCCATGTCTTGTCTCTGACAGAGGAGACTAACGGCTCCTAGCTCGGCGCCTTCCGTGGCTAGAGCATGATGGCCTATGTCGGGCTATGTCGTATAGCCCGGCGCCTAGGCCGTGGAGAAGGCATGATGACTAACCCTCAGCGTGGCTACAGTGCCGGTGGGCCCGAGGACCATTAGGGTTTCCACCTAACCCGGCCAAGACTCTATATAAGGTGCCTTAACTCCTTCACAGGGGGAGAGACCAACTTCTTGCCAAGACTCTGCCCTAGCATTCACTCCCGTAAGACTTGGTGCTTGTGAGAGAGAGTTCATCCTTGTTCTTGTGTTTTTAGAGAGAAACAGCTCAAGGAGCATCTTGTAGATCTTGTGATACATATAGAGAGAGGCACAGGCAGGAGTAGGGGTGTTACCTCCTCACGAGGGCCCCGAACCTGGGTATATCGGGTGTTTGTGGTTCGTGTGAGTCGGTTTGTTTCTTCTTGCGTGTTCTTACGAGTTCTTGAGCTTGTTCCCGCATGTCTCTCGGCATGCAAGCCCTCCCCGGATCCTCCAGCGCACGTTCGGCCCCACACTTTAGCCACCCCGTGGCATATGCCGTGACACCACCACGACATTTGGCGCCCACCGTGGGGCCAGCAGAGGCGCTAGCTGGTGTGATCATCCGGACGGGTTCCATCATCGCTTCGGGAGAGCGCGTTCTCAGCGGTCTTGTCTGCGAGTTCGGTTCTTTCCGGGTCGTCAGCGACAACGCCGGGTGCTTCGGCGACAAACCGCTACCGGCAAACGGCTTCCTCGTCATGTTCGGCACCCTCGTCGTATATGTCGCCACCGAGGTCCCCAGCGAGTACCCGGAGCAGGTGCTCGTGGCCGAGGATCCACCGGCTGTCTGCGCGGCTCACGGCCGGCGTACCACTCGCCCCGAGAGCTGCGCGGTCATGATGGCTGGTGTGACGGATGCTGCTGTCGGGGACACCGTCATCCCGCTCGTCTCTAGGTCAACTCGGCTGGCCAAGCAGGCGCTGGAGAGGCAGGCCCAGAATGACGCCGAGACATCTCAAGTCCCGGTAAGGCCTGAACCTATGAGAGAGGTGGTAGAGAGGTTGACTGTGCCGGTGGTAGCTGTGACAGATGTCGGTCAAGCTGTCGCCGAGTTAGATGCGCAGCGGCAGACCTTGCTCTAGGAGGTTGTAGAGATAGCTGCAGTCAGGAGAGACTTTGACCGCATCATGAGAGAGTACAATGCGGCACATGGTTTCACCCCGGTAGGAGGAGGACCTAACCGGATAGAAAGTGTGCGCAGGAGAGGCAGAGGCCTCAATGCTGAGATAGATAGAGATGGTAGAACCAGCTCTAGTGTGACTCCTAGTGTGATGTTGGCAGCCAGGCCGAATTACAGCTCGCCGGCCAAAACACTTAGGGCGGCTGAGGCGGCAAGGGCCGAGTTCATCGGGTTAACCGGAGAGGCCTTGCAGAGGCAGCAAGAGCGGGTCAACGAGCTTGTCGGTGTGGCAACACGGCAGAATGAGGCTTTGCGTCTGGCTAACCCCGGGGCCGGTGGTTCGCAAGTCGTTCTTTCTGCAAGAGGAGGAAGTGGAGTGTCCCGAGGACAGGCCTCATCGCCGCATGTCGGCGGAAACAGGAATCGGAGTGTGACCTCCGGTAGGCAGAGACAGCTGTAGATGCAGCCCTATGATCCGGAGTATGCCGGGAAGCAAGCGGCCGGGCAAGTTAGTGCCGGCCGCACCAGAAGCAACCCCGCGCCGGGTAACCGCAGTGGTGGCCATGCCAACTCAGCTGGTCGAGGTCATCTACCGAGGCACGCCGCGCAGAACCATGATTCTCGGCAGAAAAGTATCGGGCGGGGGCAGCAACCGCGCGGCGGTAACCCGGTGGCCGACCGGTATGATGATGGTAACTCGGCGATGCAGAAGGCCGGATACCAGTACAATGACAGTGCCCTGGGGTCGAGGTTGGGAACTCGGCAACTGCATCCGAATGATGCCCGCAACAAGCTGGACATAATCTTTTTGTCTGAATCACTAGAGGAGCAAGGCCCACCTGGCCCTGCATGTTTTGGCCCCCGGATCATGAATGAGCCGCCGGTGCCACACTTCCAGCTCAACCGAGGTGCCAAGATCTATGACGGAAGTACCAAGCCGGAAGATTGGTTGACCGACTATGTGACGGCAGTGCATATCGCGGGAGGTAACCGCCGTTGGGCGGTGAGATATATCCCGCAGATGTTGGAAGGACCAGCTCGGATCTGGCTGAATAACTTGAGGAAAGATAGTGTGAACAGCTGGTTGGACTTCGAGGAGGCCTTCGTCAGCAACTTCTCCAGCACATACAAGAGGCCCAACCGTCCCCAGCAGCTGGCCATGTGCAGGCAGCGAGACAATGAGACCGACCGAGATTACCTGACTCGGTGGTGCACTATGCGCAACTCTTGCGAGGGAGTTGTTGAGGCGCAGGCCATTTCATGGTTTGCTGAGGGATGCCGACATGGCTCCATGCTGTGGCAGAGGCTACAAAGGGAGATGCCGGCAACCTTAGCAGAAACCATGCGCGTTGCAGATAGCTATGCTCTTGGAGACCCAATGCAACCCCTGCTTAACCCGGTTGAGCCGAGTAGAAGGTATCAGGAAAATAACAGAGCCGGACCTCATCGTCGAGATGACCAGCAAAACTTTGGTTTGAAGAGAAGGGAGCCCGAGTTCCGTTATGAGGCGCAGCATGTCGCCGCAGTTGCACCAGTTCAGCCGGAGGCTAATGTTGCTCAGCGCGCAAAAACTGATGGTCCGGTTTGGGGCCAGAATCAAGAGGGGAAGCCGGCGTGGGCCGGTCCGAGTAAGCCGGCCACTTATGAGGAGATGCTAGACGGTCCGTGCAGTTTCCATACCACAGATATGCGCAAGCCGGCGAACCATTCAACCCGGAGCTGCAGCTGGTATCAGGGGGCACAGAGGGATGGAGCCGGATCAGGAAGATATCGGCCGCGCGGGCCACCAAGGCCACCTGCTCCAAGACCGCCACCTGCAACCGGAGCAAATGCAATCCCGGTAGGGGCTCCAGCAGCAAGACCGCCCCCTCCAAGACCCGTCAATGTGGTGAATGTTCAGGGCAACCAGGGTGCCGTCCCAAGTCGGCAGCAGGGGTACAACCAGGGCGAGTACAAGGAGGCACATCAGAGCTATGTGATCTTTGTCTCGGAGCCCACCGACAAAAGAAGCTTGCAAAAGCGTGCTATGGAGGTGAATGCCGTCATGCCTGCGGTGACCAAGTTCATGCACTGGTCCGAGCAGGAGATTTCTTGGAGCAGGAAGGACAATCCCCGAGTTATGCCTAACCCGGGAGGATATGCTCTGGTGGTGGACCCGACATTCATCGGCCCTACCATCAATGTTCGCTTCACCCGGGTTCTGATTGATAATGGCAGTGCCATTAACATTATGTACAAGGACACCATGGTGAAGATGGGCGTCTCCATGAACATGCTCCAGCCGAGTAGCACCACCTTCCACGGCATTGTGCCGGGTGTGTCTTGCGCCCCTATGGGCAAAATATGGATTGATGTGTTGTTCGGTACCAAGGAGAACTGCCGAACTGAGAGCCTTCAGTTCGAGGTGGTGGACCTCGAGAGCCCGTACCATGCCTTAATCGGCCGACCGGCTTTGGCCAAGTTCATGGCATCCACTCATATGGCATACCTCAAGATGAAGATGCCGGGTCCCAATGGTATTATCACTATCTCGGGTGACTACAAGCGCTCTATTGAGTGTGCCTCAGCCGGTTCCTGCTTGGCCGAGTCACTGATCATTGCGGCCGAGAGGGTGAAGATGCACCAAGTGGTGGCCATGGCACAAGCTGCGCAGCTCGTCATGCCGGGAATGTCAAATCCGGAGCAGAACGCTTCGTTCGAGGTGCCCAAGGAGACCAAGAAGGTCAACATCGACCCCGAGTTTGAAGACCGCAAGGCCATCATCGGTGCCAACTTGGACCCGAAATAGGAAGGCGAGCTCACCAGCTTCCTCCGTGAGAATCGGGACGTCTTTGCATGGTCGAATAAGGACCTGTCGGGTGTTCCGAGGGAGCTGGCTGAGCACTCTCTGTTTGTCAGGCCGGATGCTAAGCCGGTGAAGCAACCGACACGTCGTCTCTCGGATGAAAGGAGGGCGGCGATACTGGATCATCTAGCCGTACTGCTCCCGGCTGGATTTATCATGGACGTATTGCACCCGGACTGGTTGTCTAACCCGGTCCTGGTAGAGAAGAAAAAAGATGAGCCTGTGGTGGCGAAGGTGTGGCGGATGTGCATCGACTTCACCAACATGAACAAGGCATGCCCGAAAGATCCATTCCCGCTGCCTCGAATAGATCAGGTGATCGATTCCACAGCCGGGTGTGAGCTGTTATCTTTTGTAGATGCTTATTCTGGTTTCCACCAGATACCTCTGAACCCTGCTGATCAATTAAAGACTGCCTTTATTACCCCGTACGGGGCTTATTGTTATCGTGTTATGACTGTTGGGTTGAGGAATGCGGGTGCGACATATCAAAGGTGCATGCAGAAATGCTTGCACAATCAAATCGGTAAAAATGTGGAGGTGTATGTCGATGACATAGTCATAAAAACTAAAGAGAAGTCTACTTTAATCGAAGATCTCCGGGAAACATTCGCCAACTTGAGAAAATTCCGGATGAAACTTAATCCGGATAAGTGTACTTTCGGCGTGCCGGCGGGAAAGTTACTCGGTTTCCTTGTATCTAGTCGGGGTATCGAGGCAAACCCGACTAAAATCAGGGCCATCGAAAATATGAGGTTACCAAAATCACTTAAAGATGTGCAAAAATTCACCGGCTGCTTGGCATCTTTGAGCCGTTTTGTCAGTCGGTTAGGAGAAAAGGCCTTGCCCTTGTATCAATTGATGAAGAAGAGTACCAAGTTCGTTTGGACCCCGCAGGCAGACGCGGCGTTCAACGACTTGAAGAAGATGTTGGCGACCGCACCGGTGTTAGCTGCACCTTTGCCCAAGGAGCCGATGTTGCTCTATATCGCAGCCACTAACCGAGTTGTGAGCGTGGTAATAGTGGTGGAACGAGAGGAAGGGGAAAAAACTGTGCAGAGGCCGGTGTATTACCTGAGCGAGGTAATCTCGACCTCCAAGCAAAATTACCCGCATTACCAGAAGATGTCATACGGTGTGTATCTGGCGGTCAAGAAGCTGAAACATTACTTCCAAGAGCACCCAATCACGGTGGTATGCGAGGCTCCTCTCTCGGAGATCTTGGGATGCAAGGACGCCAGTGGGCGAATAGCCAAGTGGGCCATTGAGTTGTCGCCGTATGCTCCGACATATGAGAGGCGAGATGCCATCACGTCGCAGATACTGCCCGACTTCCTGGTGGACTGGGCCGAGTTGCAGTATGAACCACCGCTGCCGGACTCCAACTACTGGAGAATGCACTTTGATGGCTCCAAGACGAAGATTGGTTTGGGTGCCGGTGTAGTCCTCACATCGCCCAAGCAAGACCAGCTGAGATATGTGTTGCAGATTCATTTCTCGGCATCCAACAATGTGGCCAAGTATGAGGCACTTGTGCATGGGATCAAGGTGGCCAAGGAAATCGGCATACGTCGGATAGAGTGCTTTGGAGACTCAGATTTGGTGGTGCAGCAAGTCTCGGGAAATTGGGATGCTCTGGATGCCAACATGGAGTCGTATAGGTTTCATGTGCAGATGATCTCGGGATACTTTGAAGGGTGCGAGTTCAAACACATACCAAGGGCAGAGAATGAGGCGGCCGACATACTGTCCAAACTCGATTCATCACGAGATCCGATTCCACCCGGCATAGCTCTGGAGCACCTGAGGAAGCCGTCAATCAAGCCATCACCAGAATCCGAATCAATCTTCATTCCGAAGAATCCGGAGTCGGAGTCCACACCCATGGAAGTAGATGTCGGGTGCATCATGAAGAGCTCGGGGACTGCAGAGTGGATTTCCGACATGGTGATGTCGGTGGAGCCTATGGACTTGGATGCATCATTTTTTCCTGAGCGACCAGTGCCGGAGTGGGCGCAGCCAATAATGACATACCTGCTGGATGGAAGTTTGCCCGACAGTGAGGTCGAAGCCAGGCAGGTGACACGGAGGTCCAAGGCATACACTATCATCAATCAAGAGTTGTACAAGAGAAGTGTCACTGAGGTGCTGCAGCGGTGTGTCGGCCCGGAAGAAGGAGGAGAAATGTTGCTGGAAATACATCAAGGGGAGTGTGGTCATCATGCCTCGTCAAGAGCCTTGGTGGCTAAGGCATTTCGGCATGGGTTTTACTGGCCCACTGCTTTGCAGCAGGCGGAAAGTATAGTCCGGAAGTGTGAAGGATGCCAGAGGTTTGCACACAAGGTACATGTACCTGCTTCCGCACTCAAGACCATCCCCATCACTTGGCCCTTTGCCGTTTGGTGTCTGGATATGGTGGGCCCCGTTTAAGCCGGCACGGGGTAACATGACTCACATACTGGTGATGGTGGACAAGTTTTGAAGGAGATATGCCCTAGAGGCAATTAATAAAGAGTGTTTCTTTATCATATCTCGTTTGTTCATAATACGTTTTTGTGTCATGCTATAACCGTATTAAGCGGAAACATTAATACGGGTGTGATGCGTAAACAACCAGGTCCCTAGTAGCCTCTACTAAGACTAGTTTCGTTGCGCGATCGATGATCGAGGTTTCCCGATCATAGGGCATGGCGCCGGTCGGCAATGGAAGTCATATCGTTGGAGAACGATGTGATGGACATACCCATATTTGTAGGACGTAGTCATTACGCCTTTGACCGTGAGACCAACTCTTATTGTTATTCCTGGAAGATAGTTTGATTGCACCAAACGTCGTATCTTAATTAGTATGACAATAACGGTGATACTTTTGGGTATCGGAAAGGAGTAGTTGAGACGAGGGGTCAAGAGCGGGATTTGTCAGTCCGCATAGCAGGACAGATACTCTAGGGCCCACTCGGTGAGATTATGTCTAATGAGCTTGCAAGCATGTGACTAGGTCACGGAGACATGAAATCATAGACGAGTAGAAGATAGCGTTGTCGTTAACGAGGTCAGCTAGATATGGAGATATCTATGAACGACGCTCGGACACGCTAAGTATCGCTGTGGCAAAAGGTTTAAGACTTTACGTTCAGGTTTGATAGATGAAAGTCATTCGTTATATCACAGGGATTAATTCATGGGGTCCAGGCCTACGAGTTAGTCGTTGATCAGAGAGAAGTCTCGATCATACCTGTTATTATATCGAACCGCTAGGGTAACACACTTAAGGGGTTTCGACAAGACAACCGGAAAGGAAAGAGATCACCGGGAACGTCCCGGGAGAGGTCCGATGGAGATCGGGCAGCGACGAAATAGTTTTCGGAGCTAGAATAAATTATATATAATATGTTTGATATTAATTAGTGTAATTAATGTCCAAATATGATTTTATATATTTATTTTCAAATTTATTAAGGCTGATTTTCCTAAATGGGCCTTCTGGTGGAAAGAAGGCCCATGGGGGGAAAAATCCCTAAGGGAATTCGGTGGGGGGGGGGGGGGAGCATGGCCGGCCTAGGTGGGCCAAAAGGGGCCCACCAGGTGGCCGGCTGCTGTGCTTGGCCGAACCAGGCATGTGGGGTTAGTCCCACATTGCCTGGTTAGCAAGTTGGCTCCCTCCCGGGAGCCTTTATATAGAGGGGCACCCCTGGCCTTTTAATTCATCCAATTAATTCCCAATTCTCTCTCGATTTCGTGATTCCCTTTGTCGGAGTTGCGCCGAGTTGAGAAGGGGATCTCTTCCACCATAGCCCGCTGCCGCGCTGCTGGTGTTCCGGTCCAAGTCTTCCGCTGCTCGTCCTGGACTGGAGCTTCGGAGGCCGTCGTCTCCACCGTACGTGTGTAACGCCCTGCGAGGTGCTGCGCTAGCGGTACTGGGAGGTCTGCTTCCTCTACACGACCTTGAGGTCGGCTTCGTCGGTCTTCATCGACAACGTTTGTGCGGGAACGTAATCCCCGCTTTCGGTCTACAAGGGTATGTATTCCGATCTCCGTTCGTACTACTATATCTGCATAGAATAGATCTTGGCATGTTTTAAGGATATCGTTGTTAGGAATTTTTTTGTTTTCTGCACACGATCCCCTTCAGTGGTATCAGAGCCGATCTATCGTAGATATAGCTGTACGCTGTTAGAACCCGTGTTCTGCACGGGGGCACCGTTCCTGTTATTTGCTACCCTCTAGCGTGCACTTGTGATTCCAGCGGCATCGAGTTGATGAAGCGGCCCGGACCGACTTTACGCGTACGCTTACGCGAGACTGGTTCCACTACTGACATACGGCTTGTACCGTATATGTGGCTGGCGGGTGTCAGTTTCTCTCTCTTTAGTTGGTCTTGCATTTTCAATGGAGGGCCCGAAAGGGATGCTTAAACATGCAATTATTGGATCGTTGTTGTGGTCATAAGGTTCGTAGGTATGAAGCGGTTCTATTTACGACAGCCCCAAGCCACGTAAAATATGCAAAAGATAAAGTAGAAGCGTCTAAATTTTATTTTGCAGGGGCTATGTGATATGGTCAAGGTAGGTTTATTAAATTGTTTATGAACTGCGGGCGCCAAGAAGACCATGGCGCAATGGACTATATCACATCGCATTACATTTGATGTTTTGTGTGCATCTTATATTGTGTGATTATATATATTAGTATATATTAGTTACACGGCGGTAGTCATATATAAGATGATCCCTTCAAAAATACCACTAGTGTTCTTCCTCCAACGAGCACCACCAAGAAAGTTCTACGTTATGAGGCAGGCCGTGATGATCGGGTGTCAGACATATCGTCGTTCGCATACAGTGGGTGTAAGCCATGTTGCACAAGCGTTATGTGGAGGTTATAGTGGCGAGCCTAGCATATGCAGATATGGCCTCGGAACACGGAGGCCGAAAGGTCGAGCATGAGTCACAGAGTTGTTGTGATGGACAATTGTCTACCCTTGAAGTTGTGCTGCCGGCTCTGACGATGAGGGGTGGTGCAATGGATAGGGGTCGTGTAATCGCTTAAACGACCAGGAGGGATGTTCGTTTGAGTGGGAGTTATGTTAGTTATTTTCTAAAAATACTATAACTCAAAATTATTATGAACAAAGTCTTATGTTGTTGCAAATTCCAATGTAGATGTCTCGCCCCTCGTTTAACCTAGGTCTGTTCCTTGAGAAAGAAAAGCTTAAGACCAATGGGTCAAACTTCATGGCCTGGTTCCGCAACCTGAGGATCCTCCTCACTCCCCATAGGGTGGCCTACGTCATTGAGGCCGCCATAGGTGACCCTCCCGCAGATGAAGCCTCTGAGGATGAGAAGAAGGTCTTCCAGACCAAATCGGAGGACTCCGCCTTTGTCCAGAGTGGCATGCTCTACGCCATGGAAGCCGACCTGCAGAAGCGCTTTGAGAAGATGAGTGCCTTCGAGATAATTTCTGATCTCAAGGTTGTCTTTGCGCCGCAGGCTAAGGCTGAGAGATATGAAGCTTCCGAGCTTTTCTTCTCGGCCAAGATGGAGTAGCATAGCAGTGTGAGCGAGCACGTGGTCAAGATGTCTGGCTACGTTCAACGCCTGAATGCTCTGGAATGCAAGATTCCCGATGAGCTGGCGATTGATAGGGTGCTGCAATCGTTGCCCCCTAGCTATAAAGGCTTCGTCATGAACTACAACATGCAGGGCATGGCTAAGTCCCTGGGTGAAGTGTTCGTGATGCTCAAGACTGTTGAGGTAGAGATCAAGAAGGAGCACACGCTGTTGATGGTCAACAAGACCGTCGATTTTAAGAAATCCGGTGGCAAGGGAAAGAAGAGCTGGAAGTCCAGGAGGGAGGGCAAACTGGTTGCCAAGCCCAAGACTAACAAATCTGGTCCCAGAGCTGGCGTGGAGTGCTTCTACTGCAAGGGAAAAGGTCACTGGAAGCGCAACTGCCCCAAGTACCTGGAGGATAGGAAAGCTGGCAAGATAGTCGAAAAAGAGCAAGGTATATTTGATATACATGTTATAGATGTGTACCTTACATCCGCCCGTAGCAACACTTGGGTATTTGATACTGGTTCTGTTGCTCATATATGTAACTCTCAGGAGGAGTTACGGAATAAACGGCGGCTGGCTAAGAATGAGGTGACGATGCGCGTCGGCAACGGATCGAGAGTCGACGTGGTGGCTGTCGGCACGCTCCCTCTACATCTACCATCGGGATTAGTTTTGGTTTTAAATAAGTGTTATTTTGTACCATCGTTGAGTGTAAACATTATAAGTGGGTCTTGCCTGTTACAAGACGGTTATTCATTTAAATCAGTATCAAGCAGTTGTGTTATTTATATGAATGATATCTTTTATGTTGATGCTCCCGAGAATAATGGTTTATTCTTGTTGAATCTCGATCGTAGTACTCACATCCATAACATAGAAGGCAAACGGATTAAGTGTAGTGATGATACCGCCATGTATATGTGGCATTGCCGTCTTGGTCATATTGGTATAAAGCGCATGAAGAAACTCCACTCCGATGGACTTTTGGACTCGTTGGATTTTGGATCCCTCGATACATGCGAACCATGCCTTATGGGCAAAATGACCAGGACACCGTTCAAAGGTTTCGTTGAACGGGCGTCGGATTTATTGGGGATCATACATACAGATGTGTGTGGACCAATGAGCGTATCGACACGCAATGGTTATCGTTACTTCGTCACCTTCACTGATACTTGAGTAGATACGGTTATATCTATTTGATGAAACACAAGTCTGAAACTTTTGAAAAGTTCAAAGAATTTCAAAGTGAAGTTGAAAATCAGCTTAACAAGAAAATCAAGCACCTCCGATCCGATCGTGGTGGCGAGTATTTGAGTTTTGAGTTTGGCACACATCTGAAGAGTTGTGGCATCGTACCCCAACTTACGCCTGCTGGAACACCGCAACGTAACGGCGTGTCCGAGCGACGTAATCGTACTCTACTGGATAGTGTCCGATCTATGATGTCTCTTACCGATTTGCCCGTATCCTTCTGGGGTTATGCGTTAGAAACAGCCGCATTCATTTTAAATAGGGCTCCATCCAAATCCGTTGAAACGACACCGTATGAATTATGGTATGGCAAGAAGCCTAAGTTATCGTTTCTGAAGGTTTGGGGTTGTGAGGCGTATGTTAAGAAACTACAGCCCGACAAACTCGAACCGAAGTCGGAGAAAGTCGTCTTTGTAGGATATCCGCGGGAAACCGTAGGATACACCTTCTACAACCAAGCTGAGGGCAAAACGTTTGTCGCGAAGACCGTTACCTTTCTAGAGAAGGAGTTTCTCGCGAAAGGAGTAAGTGGGAGGAAGGTAGACCTCGATGAGATCGTTGATCCTGAACTCGAGATTCCGAGTGACGCAACGGAAGCTGTTCCGGAAATGTCCTCCACAGATGGAGTGGGAGAAACTGTCGAGGAAAGTATTCTACCTCGTAGGTCTGGTAGATCTAGTATCGCACCAGAATGGTATGGCAACATGGTTTGCACCGTCATGTTAATTGAACAAGACGAACCTACGAACTACAAGGAGGCAATGGCGAGTCTAGAGTCCGAGAAATGGCTAGAAGCCATGAAATCCGAAATAGGATCCATGTATGATAACAAAGTGTGGACTTTGATGGATATTCCCGAAGGGCGTAAGGCCGTCGAGAATAAATGGATCTTTAAGAAGAAGACTGATGCTGATGGTAATGTGACCGTCTATAAAGCTCGGCTTGTCGCAAAAGGTTTCCGACAAGTTCATGGGATTGACTACGATGAAACTTTTTCACCGGTAGCGATGCTGAAGTCTATTCGGATTTTGTTAGCAGTTGCTGCCTATTACGATTATGAAATATGGCAGATGGATGTCAAAACAGCCTTCCTAAATGGAAACATTGAGGAAGAGTTGTACATGGTACAACCGGAAGGTTTTGTCGATCCAGAAAATGCTGGCAGGGTATGCAAGCTTCAGCGCTCCATTTATGGATTGAAGCAAGCATCTCGGAGCTGGAATCTTCGCTTTGATGAGGTGATCAAAGGTTTTGGATTTGTCCAAAATTTGGAAGAGACCTGCATTTACAAGAAAATGAGTGGGATCTCGGTTGTGTTCTTAGCACTATATGTAGATGACATATTGCTAATTGGGAATGATGTGGAACTTCTGAATAGCGTGAAGGGTTATTTAAACAGTATGTTTTCCATGAAGGACTTAGGAGAAGCTGCATACGTCTTAGGCATTAAAATCTATCGTGATAGATCAAGACGTCTATTAGCGTTGAGTCAGAGTACTTATCTTGATAAAATACTGAAGCGTTTCGGTATGGAGAAGGCAAAGAAGGGTTCTCTGCCGGTTATCAAGAATAAAACATTGCGAAAGGCACAGTGTCCGGTAACGGAACAGGATAAGGCCGATATGACTAAACATCCTTATGCTTCAGCCATAGGATCGATTATGTATGCAATGTTAAGTACTAGACCTGATGTGGCATTAGCTCTAAGTTTGACAAGCCGTTTCCAGAGTAATCCTGGAATGGCGCATTGGATTGTTGTTAAGAGCATTCTTAAGTATCTCAATAAGACAAAGGAAATGTTCCTTGTCTATGGTAGCTACGATGAAAAACTTGGCGTAACAGGTTACGTGGATGCAAGTTTCTGCTCAGACCCCGATGACTCTAAGTCACAGACAGGTTATGTGTTCAAGGTGAATGGGGGCGCCGTGTGCTGGAGAAGTGGGAAACAACCCATCGTCGCACAATCTACAATGGAGTCGGAGTACATTGCTGCTTGCGAAGCCGCGAATGAAGTTGTGTGGCTGAGGAAGTTCATCATTGAACTTGGAGTGTTCCCGAGCGTGCAAGACCCCGTGGTCCTCTTATGCGACAATACGGGTGCCATTGCTAACGCCAAGGAGCCAAGGTCTCACTCCACCGCCAAACACATTCTCCGACGCTTCCATGTGATACGACAGTACGTACAAGGAGGCGATGTGAAGATTTGCAAAGTGCATACGGATCTGAATGTGGCAGATCCTCTGACGAAGCCTCTTCCGCTTGACAAGCACGTGAAACACCAAGATGCTATGGGTGTCCGGCTTTTACCAAGTTGTAATCTAGATTAATTTGTACTCTAGTGCAAGTGGGAGACTGAAGGAGATATGCCCTAGAGGCAATTAATAAAGAGTGTTTCTTTATCATATCTCGTTTGTTCATAATACGTTTTTGTGTCATGCTATAACCGTATTAAGCGGAAACATTAATACGGGTGTGATGCGTAAACAACCAGGTCCCTAGTAGCCTCTACTAAGACTAGTTTCGTTGCGCGATCGATGATCGAGGTTTCCCGATCATAGGGCATGGCGCCGGTCGGCAATGGAAGTCATATCGTTGGAGAACGATGTGATGGACATACCCATATTTGTAGGACGTAGTCATTACGCCTTTGACCGTGAGACCAACTCTTATTGTTATTCCTGGAAGATACTTTGATTGCACCAAACGTCGTATCTTAATTAGTATGACAATAACGGTGATACTTTTGGGTATCGGAAAGGAGTAGTTGAGACGAGGGGTCAAGAGCGGGATTTGCCAGTCCGCATAGCAGGACAGATACTCTAGGGCCCACTCGGTGAGATTATGTCTAATGAGCTTGCAAGCATGTGACTAGGTCACGGAGACATGAAATCATAGACGAGTAGAAGATAGCGTTGTCGTTAACGAGGTCAGCTAGATATGGAGATATCTATGAACGACGCTCGGACACGCTAAGTATCGCTGTGGCAAAAGGTTTAAGACTTTACGTTCAGGTTTGATAGATGAAAGTCATTCGTTATATCACAGGGATTAATTCATGGGGTCCAGGCCTACGAGTTAGTCGTTGATCAGAGAGGAGTCTCGATCATACCTGTTATTATATCGAACCGCTAGGGTAACACACTTAAGGGGTTTCGACAAGACAACCGGAAAGGAAAGAGATCACCGGGAACGTCCCGGGAGAGGTCCGATGGAGATCGGGCAGCGACGAAATAGTTTTCGGAGCTAGAATAAATTATATATAATATGTTTGATATTAATTAGTGTAATTAATGTCCAAATATGATTTTATATATTTATTTTCGAATTTATTAAGGCTGATTTTCCTAAATGGGCCTTCTGGTGGAAAGAAGGCCCATGGGGGGAAAAATCCCTAAGGGAATTCGGTGGGGGGGGGAGCATGGCCGGCCTAGGTGGGCCAAAAGGGGCCCACCAGGTGGCCGGCTGCTGTGCTTGGCCGAACCAGGCATGTGGGGTTAGTCCCACATTGCCTGGTTAGCAAGTTGGCTCCCTCCCGGGAGCCTTTATATAGAGGGGCACCCCTGGCCTTTTAATTCATCCAATTAATTCCCAATTCTCTCTCGATTTCGTGATTCCCTTTGTCGGAGTTGCGCCGATTTGAGAAGGGGATCTCTTCCACCATAGCCCGCTGCCGCGCTGCTGGTGTTCCGGTCCAAGTCTTCCGCTGCTCGTCCTGGACTGGAGCTTCGGAGGCCGTCGTCTCCACCGTACGTGTGTAACGGCCTGCGAGGTGCTGCGCTAGCGGTACTGGGAGGTCTGCTTCCTCTGCACGACCTTGAGGTCGGCTTCGTCGGTCTTCATCGACAACGTTTGTGCGGGAACGTAATCCCCGCTTTCGGTCTACAAGGGTATGTATTCCGATCTCCGTTCGTACTACTATATCTGCATAGAATAGATCTTGGCATGTTTTAAGGATATCGTTGTTAGGAAATTTTTTGTTTTCTGCACACGATCCCCTTCAAGTTTACCAAGTGGATCGAGGTGAAGCCGATCCGGAAGTGCGATGGGCACACTGCTGTGAACTTCCTGAAGGACATCATACTGAGATACGGTTACCCGCACAGTATCATCACCGACAATGGCACCAATTTCGCTGTGGGAGAGTTTGCTCGGTTTTGTGCTGAGAAGAGAATCCGACTTGACATTGCCGCGGTGGCACATCCAGAGGCCAATGGGCAGGTCGAAAGAGCAAATGCCTTGGTGTTAGCCGGTATCAAGGCACGGTTGATTGAACCATTGCTGAGAACTCCAGGATGCTGGATAGAAGAGTTACCATCTGTGTTATGGGGATTGAGAACCACACCGAATAGATCGACTGGTTATACACCTTTCTTTCTAGTATATGGAGTTGAGGCAGTGCTCCCAACCGACATACAGTATGACTCGCCGAGAGTGGCAATGTATACTGAAACCGAGGCAAAAGAGGCAAGAGAGAATGATGTGGACTTGCTCGAAGAGGCAAGAGAATTAGCTTTATCTCGGTCGGCAATATACCAGCAGAATCTCCGACGTTATCATAGCCGGAAGATCCACCCACGGGTGTTCAGAGAAGGAGACTTGGTGCTAAGACTAATACAGCGCACTGCCGGGATGCATAAATTGTCGCCTCCATGGGAGGGACCGTTTGTCATAAGCCGGGTGTTGCACAATGATTCGTATTACCTTGTAGATACACAGGAGGCTAGGAAAGGTGTGATGGACAAAGCCGGGGAGGAAACCAAACGGCCTTGGAATGTAGCTCTACTCCGCCCCTTTTACACATAAAGTGCGCAGTGTATGTATCTCAGTCTCCTTTTAAATATAATGCCGGCACTCCGAGATGAACTCGGGGACTGCCCTGTCTCTATGCGTGTATCGTACTTCAATTCTTTCGTTATCCTTTGTATGTCGGCAGACCGGGACGGACCCGGGGACTGCCCGGTTTGTGTGTTATTATGTTTTATCTTGTTTTGTTTCTTTACTGTTTGTATGCCGGCACTTCAAGTTGTTACTCGGGGACTGCCTAGTCGGCGTCTTCGTTTTTTGTATGTTGGTCATATGCCGAGTAAAGTTTCGACCTCGTTTCGAAGTTCAAGTAATGTATGCTATTCGATATGGTCTTGTGACTCGACTGACAAACACCTAAAAGGTAGTCAAGAGCAGAGGTTGTGGAAAATGGTGAACATGAAAACAAACTCGGGGACTCGGTCGCAAATGCAATTCGGCATATGTTGTGTACTAACCCGGTTTTTCAGTTATTTTTTCCGTGTCGGATAACTTTAAGCCTTACTTCAAAAGTTTACAAGTATTGTATGCTATAGTGATAATTTTGTGACTCGACTGTCAAACACCAAAATGGTAGACAAGAGCAAAAATTGCCAAGTATGGTAAACAAGAAGTAAACTAGAGAATTCGGTGCAAAGAGATTCGACACCGGTTCATATGCATTAAAAGGGGTAAATAAGCAAGTGTTAACAGGAACTACTTAAAGAGTATGTTACATCTGCACCCGGCATTCCGGGGATTTGACAAAGTGTTTTATGAAGTTTTATGCAGTCGGCTTGGTAGCAGGAGCCTCGGCAGCAACAGGAGCCTCGGCAGCAGCAGTGGACTCAGTCAAGGCCGACTTGATGATGTCGGCAGAAGCATCCTCGCTGGCCTTATCAGCAGTCCCGGAGGTGGAAGCCTTCCCAGATGATTGAGCTTTCCCGGAGGTCTTGGAGGTCTCGGGGAGTGTGGCTTGGTTCTCATCCTCGTCGCCTTCCTCCTCATCCTCGGTGATCATTCCCGAGCTGCTGCTGACATGCTGACAAGGGATAGGACGTGGAGAAGCCATGTCTTGTCTCTGACAGAGGAGACTAACGGCTCCTAGCTCGACGCCTGCCGTGGCTAGAGCATGATGGCCTATGTCGGGCTATGTCGGATAGCCCGGCGCCTAGGCCGTGGAGAAGGCATGATGACTAACCCTCAGCGTGGCTACAGTGATGGTGGGCCCGAGGACCGTTAGGGTTTCCACCTAACCCGGCCAAGACTCTATAAAAGGTGCCTTAACTCCTTCACAGGTGGAGAGACCAACTTCTTGCCAAGACTCTGCCCTAGCATTCACTCCCGTAAGACTTGGTGCTTGTGAGAGAGAGATCATCCTTGTTCTTGTGTTTTTAGAGAGAAACAGCTCAAGGAGCATCTTGTAGATCTTGTGATACATATAGAGAGAGGCATAGGCAGGAGTAGGGGTGTTACCTCCTCACGAGGGCCCCGAACCTGAGTACATCGGGTGTTTGTGGTTCGTGTGTGAGTCGGTTTGTTTCTTCTTGCGTGTTCTTACGAGTTCTTGAGCTCGTTCCCGCATGTCTCTCGGCATGCAAGCCCTCCCCGGATCCTCCAGCGCACGTTCGGCCCCACACTTTAGCCACCCCGTGGCATATGCCGTGACACCACCACGACACTATGTATTTCTCTTGTTTTTTTTGGAGGAAAAGGGATCGCCCCGGTTCAATTTAAGAAACCACCATGGTTGACTTATAACTACTCATTTTACCGCATTTCATGGGGTTATTTTGGAGACACAGCTCACAACAACCCCTCGAAACATGACAGAAAGAAGAGTACGCCATGTTCTTTTTCACACATATAAATAATCTCTTAGAATTGCTGGCATATCCAACCCAAGAACATGTTTTGTGTTGAGCAGTACTTTTTTTTTGTGAAGCATTTTGAGCAGCAGTGCAGTACTAGAACATGAGTAACCAGCACGAGAATTTCAAAACCTATGACTTAGAGAGAACCTTCATTGTCTTTATCAGGACTAACTTCTTTATATAACTCCAGCGCCTCCTCCATGATCTTACTTCGAGATAAAAACTGTAATCTTCCCTTAATCAAAGGACGATAAGGGAGGAATCTTCTCTGGCTATCTTCTAGTTTCCCAAAAGCCGGTGGAGCTAGACGAGGATCAATACCGGCTGCAACAAGTAGCATCATCCCAATCTGATATGCTTCTCTTTCGACCGTTTGGAAGAAGGGCACCCAAAGGGGTCCCGTAAGCCACTTCCCGTAGACGTTCTTCTCCGCCCAGTGCCTTGCGACGACGTACCCGATCTCATGAGCAATCATGGTGGCGAGTTCAACATTTGTGCTCAAAACTTGGAGCAATCCAGTGGGCACTATGATCTTTCCAGAGGGGTCAAAACTTGGAGCAATCCAGTTGGCACTATGGTGGCGGTGGTCATTGTGGTTTTCTTTTGCAAAAAGGTCCTTACACTTCGACAAAAACATCAAAACAATCCACCTATATAAGGACAATGGATGTCCAACTGGTCGTGGAAACGCATTTCGGGCAAAGTGTCCGTGCAAATTTAATATTGCCCCGGAGTACATGCAAAATAGAGTTTCAGAACCACATAGAAAAAATTGTCTAGCAGACTAGCACTAGAAGGCAGAAGAGCTAAAACCCGCAAGTAGGAAGGGGAAACTAGGAGTTTTTTAACATTGGATGGTTTGCACCAATCGAGGACCCTAGATCTAAATTTAGGAATGCAACCGGGTCCGGCTCCGTCACCACCGCATCGAGAGAGGGATGCCACAGCCAAGCACGCCGCACGAAAAATATTGAAACGCAATCGGGTCTGGATATTGTAGAAGGCTGTCATTTTTCTATTTCGCCGCACGAAAATATTGGAGCTGTCCGAGTTAATTGCCCGGTTACGGCCCTTATATTATCAGCGTCGGGGTCGGGGCCTTTCCACGTCCGGCTAAGTCATTTTAGTAGGCGTGTTTACGGTTGCGCCGTCGCGGAAATCATATTATAGGAGCTGGCTTTTTCTTTGGAAATGGTTTATACCAAAATCAACTCGGTAGGCCTTTTTACGCATTGCGCATCACTTATACTCCATCTGAACCGTTTTAAGTGTCGCCAGCTCTTCACAAAATTGTACGATTCCGCGTCAGTTATTTCGGTTCGGAGGTAGTATATATTTTCTGTTAGCTCGCCCACCATGCGCTCGCTTCGTACCCACATCGAGTGGCAGATCCGAGAATACCACGCGACGGCATGGGCGGATACCGCAGCAGCTACAGCTCGTCGTCTACATGCTGCATGCCGAGATAGCTAAGCTTTCATGGCTTCCATCATTCGCCGGTCCCCCACAACCCACAGGTGGGTGGCGACAATCGGAGTCTCCCAACTGGGAGAAAAAGAGATGGCCCTGAATGCATTTAGCAAAGCCAATTATCATCGAGTCAACAGTCAATGACCAAATTGCCCGATATACGGGCAGCACACCGTCGCCAGCCGGTCCGACGCCGTACGTCTTCACCCTAAACCCTAACTTAACTCCCCGGCCGGCCAGGTCACGTCCGTCCAAGCTTGTGGTTCATAGAGAACGAATAGGTTTGGAAACGCCACACAATTGGGGCGATCGCTGTTATCCATTATATAGGTTACAAGCCTTGGCAATCAAGGCAGATCATAACAAGATCGTAACAATATCAGTACCGAATCAATCTATACAAGGTTCGGTACGATTCCTATACAGGATAAACACGGTATACAAAAGGTATACTTTAACATCCCCCTCAGTTTGTGCATCGGGTGAAAGCAAGCACAAACTGGAACGGAAGGCAGTGAACAACTGCGTAGGAAGACCTTTTGTCATAATGTCAGCATACTGATGAGCGGAGGGCACATGAAGAACCTGGACCTGTCCAAGAGACACCTTTTCTCGAACAAAATGAATGTCGATTTCGATGTGCTTGGTGCGGCGATGCTGGACCGGATTGCACGCCATGTAAACCGTGCTGACATTGTCACAAAAGACCACTATTGTCTGTTGCAGTCGTCAAAGGGTGGTGAAGCTCTCCAAGAAGCTGGCGGATCCAGCAGCATTCCGCCACAACATGAGCTACCGCTCGGTACTCAGCCACCGTAGTCCGTATAGTACGTATTAACCATCGCTTTTCCTCCACGGCCAGCTCGGCGGACCCGATATCTCCCACTGCGCGCCAGCTTGATCGTACGTATATTACTTAATCACCTAGTACTACAGTACGTAGAAAGAAAATGCACTAACACAGATCACTTAATTAACTCCCCTGCTAGACGCACGCTGTATAGTCGAGAAACGGATATGGGATAAAAAAATTGTGACAGCAACTGGTTCCGGTGCGTGTACGTCAAGGAGCTAGAGCTCTCTTTAGTTTTTACTACTGATGAAAAGGACCTGGCTCTGCCGATCGCTCGATCAGCGCCAACGTCTTATCAGGTTATCACTTTTCACGGCGCATGCTGCCGTCCCGTATATTTGACCGCTCCTCGATCACCTCCATGCATGTACGTACGTGCGATAACGATGGTGATCTCTGGGTTTGCTGCTGGAGTAGAATATATTCAGCTCGTACGATGAATTCGACCTAGTTGATCTACGAACGGGATATTTTTTTTATTCCGACAAAACTTGACGCCGGACTTGTTCCCTAGCTCGATCCCACGGATGCTACGTAGGATGGATTTGGACCCGACGAATTAGTCTCTTCAACAAAGACGTACGTACGCTACTCTTCGTCCTACTGTGATATATATATATCCCGACCATGTCGATCTGGAATCGAATTTGTTCGACATCTAGCTAAAGCAAGCACATCAGTGATCAGTCATAGCCGATAGGGCCTGTGCATGTGGGATATACAACTCTCGTGCAAGTTGCCTGTTTCAACGGAGCACGCTCACAAGATTTCGACCGGTCGATTCGCTCATCCGTAGTGGCGAGCAGAGTGCAGCGTACTGTGCGACGAGCGACGGGAGCCAGCCATGCAAATGCAAATATAGATCAAGATGGATAGAAAAGCTAGCTGAAAAAGCTCTCGCCCCGTGTCGTTTTCCTCGTACCGAATTGGGCTTTGCTTCGCCCACACTCCTTGCTGCTTCTCTACCAAGGTACGAGTACTACATACGACCACAGGAGGAAATACAGAAGCAACTTAGTTAGCGCGTAGTACAACAAATGTAGAATACTCCTAGTTACATGACTCTATGAGTAGAGGAAACAGCTGAATAAGCAACGATCGATCTGGTGAGTCGGCGTTCTGTCAAACAATTCAACTATTCAGGTGACAGTGCAGGACAGTTAGCACCGTGGGACGCAGGACCCACACGTCAGCAGTACTACACAAAGAGACCTGGGCGCCCGGTGAGCAGACAGCCCTGGGATCAATCAGAATATGCATGCAACAATGTGCCCTACGCGTCTTTCTTTCTTTTTTTTTTTGACGATGGCAGCGAGCGCTGCGATCTTTTCTATTAAGAGAGAGCAAATGGGACAGTTTCAAGAGTTACAGCACCAAGGGTGCAAAAGTAAAGAGTGAAAACGAGAGAAAGGGACAGACTATACAGAGATCAGCTGAGAAAAACTACATCGCGCCGGTCCAGAAGGCACCCTTGAGGCCAGCAGTGGCCCAAAACTTGAGCTCCGCCGCAATTTTGTCACAGACGTCAAAGAAACTCAAAGCCTGGAGCTCAAAAATTCTGGTGTTGCGCTCACGCCAGATAAACCACCAAGCCGTCATCACCAAGGAGGAGAAGTGGCTTCTCCGTCTAGCTTCTAGGCTGTTCCGAGCACTGATCCACCAATCCTTTAGGCTGGTACAATTTGTCGGCATTAAGGATAAAGGAAACCCATACCTCGTCAGGCAGAACCCCCAAATACCAGCCGTATAAGGGCAGGATGCAAGGAGATGGACAGCAGTTTCTGGGCCTAGGTTGCATAGGGGGCAGGAGGGGTTGTGAGGCCAGTTTCGCTTGGCGAGATTGTCAGCCGTTAGACATCTTTCTTGTATAGCTAACCATGCAAAGAATCTCACTTTTCCTGGGATCTTCACCTGCCAGATAAGCTCATCAAAGACAGCTTCAGTTCTGCCCCAGAATTGCATGTAGTAAGCAGATTTCGCAGTGTAGATGCCATCGTTTGTCCACTTCCAGGTGATGGTGTCAACCCCATCCGAAAGTGTGACATCTTGAAGGAGAGACCAGAGATTGATGTATTCCGTGAGAACTTGTTGGGATGGGTGCAGCTTGATGAGTGCGATCCATTTTCTATTCAAGAGCGCAGCAGCAACCGTAAGCTTCCTGCCATTGCTGTGCTTGAACAGAGAGGGGAACTGCTTGCACAAGGGTATCCTATCAATCCAATGATCAAGCCAGAAGGAGGTTGCAGTTCCATTTCCAATGGTGATAACCGTGGAGGCTTGGAAGAGGGAGATGATGTCCTGAGGAAGGTTCATTGGTAAACCCTGCCACGGTTTATCAGGATTTACTTTACATTGCCACAGCCATCTAAGCTTGAGTGCCCTGCTCTGAAATTGCCACAGCGTCTTTCTTTCTACAACGTACTGTACTACAGTAAGCCAGCTAAGCTACACTAGATCAGCACATTAGTCAAAGTCTCCGCCCGGTGGTGGTTGGTTAGTATACACGAAACTACACTCGATCGCCGCGCGCGCCTTCTGTTCGATCTCGATCCTCGCCCTCGCCGGCCAGCCAGCCAGCTACTCGGCAATGGCGCCGAGGTCCGGCACGAAGTCCCGCCCGAGGCTGGGCGTCCTCCGCGAGCGCCGCCGGCCGGACCCCTTCCCCCCCGCGCCGCACCTCGCCGCGTTGGCGGCCGCCGACGCCGAATCGGGGAACACGAGCGGGCCGCCGTCGTGGTCGCCGGCCAGCGCGGCGCTGGCGCGGATGGCGAGCGCGGCCATCTCCTCGGCCTGCAGCGGCCGCCGCCGCATCGCGGCGGGGAGCACGAAGTAGAGCTGCCCGGGCTGCAGCTCCTCGTCGGACGCCACCGCCGCCACGGCGCCGCCGAGCTCCAGCCCGTCGGCGCTGCACAGGAAGAAGCACGAGGAGGAGGAGGAGCCGCCGGCCGCCGCCTTTAAGGCGTGCGACGCGCGGGTGCCCCCGGGGAACCGCTGCAGCTCGCCGTCCGCGAGCACCACCCGCGCCGCCGTGGCCTCCCCCACCGCGGCGCCGCCGCCCGTGACCGACGCCACCGCCGTCGACTCGCACGAGTTGCACGCACCCATGGTGAAAGGAAAGAGTAGATTATGGTGAAAGATTGATCCTTGGCGCGCGCCCACGGAGATCGAGGTGGAGAGCTTGCAGGCTCGAGCTGCTGCGCGCGCACGGCCGGCGGTGGTTGCTTTGCTTGTGTTTGTGTGGGGAGGAACGAGGCGTGCGCTCGCGGGTTTATATAGAGAGAGAGTTGATGAGGTGGCGCGTGGTGACGGGGGAGGATGCCAACCTGGAGGTTGTTGAGGACAGCTTGCGCGCGCGTAAATGGTTGCCACTGTGCAACGTCCTCCTCCTAGCTCTCTCTCTGCATAGGGACGTCTCGTCTGGTACTCACTCTCCTATAGCCCTATAGGGTGGGTTGGCATCACTAGCTCTCTGCATGCATGGCACATTGTCATTCTCCAGTGCTTGCTCATGTGTCGCTCGATGCCAGCTCCTGTGCCGTGAACTAGGCAGGTAACATTGTAAAGTCTTGTGGGTTACTGCATGCGTGTCAAGTCCTAAGCAAGAACCAAGAACTCAAGTGGTAGCTAGTAATAGTAAACGGTGTTCCGTGTTTTGTTTTCTGGCGAAAGCAATTGATCACGTGTGTTGATCAATGATAATCATCATCAACAACAACATCATTGGGCACATCACGGCGCTTGAACTATTAATATTAGTATTAGTATTAGTATTAGTAGATGAGCTTTTGGAAGCCAAGGGAAATGGCGAGGAAGATCCAGAAGGAGATGGATGCATGATTGCAGGAGGGGCCGCGCGCTTGCATGCAACGCAAGCTTGATCACAGAATCGGCGGAAGATCCGCCAAAGTTGGCAACTTCGCGCATTTTTCTCTCTCGCCACGTTGGATTGGGATATGTCGGGTCTTCTGCACCGATCGATACCCCCGACATCAGGTGTAGCTTGAAGCGCCAATGCAGGGCACTACGTCAAAAACACATGTTGATATTGCAAAGATAAATTGTATACGCACTCCTGATTGTAAGTAAGAAAAAACATGGAGATGCCGGCGGTACCCTTTTTTTTGAATTTTTCACATATATTAAACCAACAAAAAGTACACGATTACATCGATTATAACAACAAAGCTAAAATAGATTAGCAAATCTATGAGATTTTCAAGCACTTTTTTCATCCATGACACATTCTTGTACTTTTCTGAAGGCAGTCGTAGAACAACGCCAAAACCACCAAACCACACACCTGTGAATACCACCGAAGCTTCTTCCTTTTTAATTTTGAGCCGCAATGCCAATGCTTTGTGCACGCACGCAACCATTAAATTAACGAAGCAACATCGGCAAGAGCACCACCACTGATATTACAGGGACAAATAACCGAGCCACTTTGTCGATGACGCTGGGAGCCGAGAGAACGAATCACCATTGCCGAAGACGTAGTAGCCGGGATAGATAACGCGAGGACAAACCTCCTCATGGCAACCATGAGAAACAATACAAGATTGATCTGGCGAAGCAAGATCTGAAGAACCGTACCTAGACAAATTTAATCTTTCAAAGCCACCATTGACGTCGAGAAGGAGATCTCGCCGACGACCAAAGCGCGGAAGATCACTTATTACAAACGATGCCATCTCCATAAACAAAGAAGAAAACAACCAAAACCAAGCTCTAACATTAAGTACCCTTATATAGCGCCATGCGCAGGTACGAGGTCCCCACCCCTCCTAGTGCCAGAGCGGTAACTAGAAAAGGTGAGGACCCGTCAATTCTTAGACGAAAACGACGATGGAGTTGCCGATGACGACGGCGGCGACGACTAGGGTTGAAACCCTAGCCGCCGCCTTTCTTTCCGTGAAGCCAACATGATCCCATGAGATGCCGGCAGTACCTATATGATCAACAACTCGTTTTCAACAGTACCGATGATTAATTACCGAAATGTTGCTGCAGTTTTATAGTCATAGGATTCCCTGGAGCCATGCGTACACACTACATCCCCGCTGTAGCGCTCTACAAATCATGAACGGCCTTGTACATACATTGTCAGATTTGTACAGAGGAACAGCTATGTAGCCAGTCCTGACCACCCTGCCCTGCAATCGCTCAAGATCCGGCTCCGACGCCGAATTCATGGCCTGAACAGTAGAGCGAGCTTAGCTGGGCACGCAGTCCTCGCCATGCCCATAAATCGTCGTCCATACAATGCGTAGACTTGGCCAGATGGAAATGGATCGAACGAAGGAAAAAACAGCTCAAAACTCTGGAAGGCGCCATTGGAGACGACGGACGTCGGCCATGCTGGAGGTACTGGAGAAGGGAGAAGATAGCCCATGCTCGGCCATCATTGGCACTGGGCCTCCTGCAAGATTTGAATGGACGGGCGAACGAATCGTCCGTGCGTGCGGATCGCGCAGCATTTCCTCCTCCTCCGACACTCCCCCCGCGTGGATAACCACCTCCGATCCAATCATCCGTAACAGGAGCGACGCACCTAGCCTGCACAGTCGCGGTCCTATCCCTACCCGCATCTCATTAATTCTACCGGAAGAAAATCATGTCCTGATCGAGCTCGCCATGACAGTGCCCGGTCCATGAATCATCCACATGCATCTTCTTCAGCTCCTTCCTTCTTCACCAATATTACTATGTCTAGCTGGCCATTCACCGGGCTGGGTAGATGGCAAACCAGGGTACTGGAGTACATGTTTTCCCATCTGTTTACAACTTAATTGGGTGGCCTTACACTGACAGAAAAAAGAGAGGCAGGGATTGGCGTATCCCGTCGGCGTACCACCTTGTCGGCTTATGCCACGTGGTTGCGACGTAGCAATTTCCGTCGGCCTATACTTCGAGCCGACGGCAAAATCGACTCGTCGGTGTTTTTCACCGTCGGCGTAGAGATTGTGGGACCCACCCACCGGTTGTCGTCCGTTTGTTCCGGTAGAGGCTACGCCGACGGCACGTGGAAGAGCCTGGTGGCTTCCTGGGGAGACGCTACGCCGACAACAACGCCGTCGGCAAAGAGGGATACGTGGACACCATCCGCAACACCTGGATGCCCTCTACGCCGACGTCATCGCTGCCGGGCAACCTTTAGCTCATACGCCGACGACATTGCTGTCGGGCAAGGCCCTACCATTTGGTCACATCGAAGGAGCTATGCCGTCGGCGTAGCTCCTCTCCATTTTTTTTTTAAATCTTGATTGCAATTCGCAGAAATTCACAAAACCGGTTATTTTTTCCTCCTTTTGTCAAGTTCCGTTTGAACTCGCTTCACCTAACCTTCTCATTCATTTTTTTGTTGCCGAAGCTGTACAATTGGTTCTATAATGCTTGCATTTGTGTATTTCCTCAAATAATAACTAAATATGTATGAGACCAATAGAACAATTCTGCTACAATTACAAGGCAGATTGTTTACTTCATTTTCTACAGACACACACGCAAAATTGATGCAAAATCCTTGTATATGTAGGTGTCGTAGATGACTCGTTGTTCTACTTGTTGATAGTTTTTGTTTCTCATAGCCACGCCAGCTATTTAATTTCTGAAACCTGTTGATTGTAATGCTTGATCGGTAGGAAAAAAGCTTGTGATGGTTTTGCCGCATGTTATTTCCGTCATCTCGTGGTAATGGAATAAGGTCTCTTTTCTTGGCTGGTAGGGCGTTTGAAAATAATAATTGTCAATCAAGTCGCTAGCTTAAAACTACAACTTCACATTTTTTTGAATGGAAATTTGACATGTTCATAGTAACTTTCTTTTGTAGAAAATACTAAAAACGAATCGAACGTGTATTCACACTAAAACTGACAACTCACACCCATTAGTTAGGACTGAGGTGGACTCGGTCCCACATGATTTTTTTCTTGAAGCTTCCCACGTAATATTTTCGCTTGGATTACGCTCGAAAATAGACGGTATAATTGTAACCTATAAGGGACTAGACAGAGTGCAAGATGGTTCTTTTGTTTAATGGATAGATCTTTGCTCGCAAACAGAGACAATTTGTGTTATGCTTGTTTGGAGGTTATATATAATTTTTCCTTTTCCGACAAGTAGGTTAGGGCCGGTTTGTATTGAAAGATTTTACATAGATTTTGGAGCATTCCAATCAATAAGTTTTTTTCTAAGAAAACCCTTTGGGTGAAAGGCATGACACCTTTACAAAAAATTGATGTAGATTGCATTTATACAACTCAGTCGCGTAGAAATTTTAACATTCACTCTGACATCTTTTTTGCACCCATTCTCATAGGATCAAGGTCACTTATGATTTATTTTTCATGTCGTCCAAATATTTATTTATGTGGGTTTGCTCTGGTTTCCATTCCTCCGTTTCAAATTACTGAGTTTTTCATATACCTATGCTTTGTAATCATGTGATGCGAAGAAACCACTAGTTAATCATGTGATGAGAAGAAACCACTAGTTAATGTGGCTTACTGGCATGACCACATGAGTAATAAGCGCAACTCCCAACTTGTGCTCAGCCCAGCACGATCAGTGCTCTGAACCGAGCTACCAAACACATTATTCTCTGCTAGCTCTGCAGCGCCAGGTTTGTAGTCAAACGGCTAGATGAATTTAGTGCTGCACTCCAACACAGCGGCAACGTCTTTGTTTGTTTAACTAAAACTTGGATCAAACTGCTGTCAAACCCTTCATGCACCGCATGCAGCCGCAGAAGTGCAATGTAAACACGCGGAGGAGGAAGAAAGGTTCCTCCTGTTGGGAGACGCAGAATCTCCTGCCAGCTCGCCGCTGCTCGCCGGCGGGCCGACACCGGAGGGACACGGCGGATTCGCGCTCATGTGCACGCCGGCCGGATCCAACTCGACCTTGCGATGAGATTACTATAATGCATGTCTAATAATACGTACTACCCTGCTAATGGCTACCTTGTCTGTTGACTGACGCGTGAAACCTGTCGCCCTCCGTCAGATCAACAACGAGGGCTCATGCAATTTGCAAAGCCCAAACGGTTGGCTCACGGCAGGGATTTAACAAAGATTGGGATTCTCTTATCTTGTGCCTGCCGCTGTCACACAGATGGGAATCGTTCTCATCACCATGTGGGTTCTGATGTGACTCCATTGCCTTGTTGCCTGCTTGTTATCTCGGCCCCGTCTTCCGCGGATCTCTCCGGCCGGCTTAGCTGTTCCTGCTGCGGCTACGGGGCGCAGTACGAACCAACTATACGGCAATGCTGCAGATGGCTACATGGATGCCGCCATTGCTGCGTAGATGCATTCTCCCTTGGTCCAATTTGCTGCACATTGCAATCGAGGGTCGACAGTCTGTCGAGAGAGGAAACAAAACTGAGAGTTGTGTGGTTATCTTTTCTTTACGCAATAGTTATAGCCATATGCTACGTACATGCATTTGCCCATTTGCCCATTTGCACATTGCAGTCGAGGGTCGACACTTTGTCGAGAAAGGAAACAAAACGGGGCGATATGATTATCTATTTCCTTCACTGAACAGTCACTTGACATTGCCGCTCCCCTGTTACAGCCATGCCTCAACTATTTCAGCCGGTCTCGTCTGATGGAAACCGCGGCAAGTGCAATCAACTTCATCACACAATGTGCCGTTTTCACGCTCCATTTGACAGGGGCGTTAGGCACAGGTCCAGCAGTTTCTGATCAGGGGATGCTGGTTAGCTCCGTCCGAATAAGTGTCAGCAGCTAGCGTTGGAACGTCTCGCTCAACGCACCATCTATCGGTAACCCTGTTCAGCTGTGCGACTTGGGCGTTGAGTCCAGCTGATTGAGCATATATGCGTGACCATCCATCGCCATTGCCCGTGTCGGGAGAAACCCTGTACGTCTCGTAGACGTTATGGATCACGATTCGATCGGTATGCGATAGACCTTTTCTAAACTTATATGCCATATGCGATGGATTGTTCTCATCTCATCTTACTGTTGTACAGTTTTGCATCAACCTGCCGACTTGTTTCCAGCTCAGTTTTCATCTATATCTGTACAAGTTTATATCTAGAAGATCCAATTTACCTGAGCCGTTCATCTTATTCTTATTCTTATTCAAAGACTTACGAATTAAGCCGGGAACTTGTGAATTCGATCAGTATCAGTCATGCCAATAACTGCATTTACTACATTTAATCAACAAAGAAAAATAATCAACAACCATTGCATCAACTCTTCATCACAAGGATATACTAAACTGAGGCTCTTGTCAGCATTTGAAATGCCGATTTGGTGTTCAGATTTGGAGAGGTATTCTTGTTGGGTTGGCCTCCACGACATCAAAAGCCGGATGAGTGGAGTATTTATGCTTCCATCAAAGTCTGGTAACAAAGCATGCTACTTCCAAATTTTGGTCGCCGAAAAGGTCTCTCTTCGCTCATGTTGCTCATCACTTGGTTAATCCGGAACAGAGAGAAACACATGAGTTTTGACCCACACTCACACGACCTCGTCTACCATCATACTCAAGATTATGGATGAAGCGATGGTTTTGGTGCATTGCGGGGCGCACAACATTTGAGCAATTTGATGTCGGGAGAATAGACATTTATCCTGTTTTTTAGGGTTTTCCTTTATTTGGGGTTTATTTGTGGTATTGGCCGTCCGTTCGTCGCACTTTATTCACTCTCCTTAATAAATGAAAATCTAAAACTTTTTACCCTTTCAAAAAGTACTTGTGTTATTCTTCTATTGCATCGCCACATATAGAGATATGTATGCATGCAACATGTTTTGTTTTACAAAAATGGAGTACTCTGCAAACTAAAATCGATATATAATCTTGAACATGACAATATTTTTTCATGGTTATGGTGTACAAATTTACAACATTAGCAACTATTTATTATGATATTTATGCTAAAACACTATACATAATCTTTTTGAGGTGGGTTTCGATTATGCTACTTGCCATGTCGATTTGTAATTTTAGACAAGTATTGTGTGCAAAACATGTATCTTGTGCATGCTCGGTCACGCTAGTATTTCTCCTGTGAGAGCTCAAGCCAACCTCGATTTAGGTTCGATTCAAACTCGGCTCGAGCGTCTAAAGAGCCAACCTCGAGCATGCACTCTAGCTCACAGAGCCTACTGAGTTCGAGGTTCATGAGTTCGACGAAGGCTCGCTTATATGTGTATTTATGTATCTCTAATAATTTCTTAGAGTTGAGCTCTAGCTTACTCGAGATTTTGTCAAATCTACAATAAAAAAATTGTACAAGTATTATTTTTCTGTAGTGCACTAATACTGAGCCAATATCGAGTCGTGTAGTTCCACTTCTATGTGAGTTAATTTTATTTTTAATTATCTAGCTCTTAAGCTCAAATGTGAAATTGATCTCACCTGGCTTCAGTACGAGAACTCATATCCTTTTGAGAAATGGATGACATCCATCGAATTACAAAGCCACTTTTTGCGTGGGGAAACAAAATCTATCAAGAGTCAACCGTGTTTGTGGTGTAACAATTTCAATTTGCGGGGAAACAAAATATACCTTAATTTTGGGAATACATGTTATTTAATCATCAAACGTTATTTGAACATATTGTTTGTTATCGGCACAAGAAAAAATATGAGTATTTTTTGTGAACAACTAAATCATACTGAACCGTTTTGAAGAACAAAAGCAACCTACTAGGGGTACACATCCTTTTCATAATTCTTGTCTTGATTTTAGTTTAAATTCGAACTACAACCATGACTCAAATTATTTAAGCAAGGGAGCACATAACCTCCCAAGACAGTTACAAAGAAAATAATCGTGGCGCACAGCTCGAAGAAAATAATCCCTTCTCTTTCTGTGAAAAAATCCAGTGTCGGAGGCAGTGATTAGGTGGTCAAACAGCCAGTGGCTGGTCCAAGTCCAACCGCCGACACAAGATCCAAGCGGTGAGTTGTTCGATCGGGGATGGTGATGACTGATGCTTGTGCCAAGGTGGTGGCTGGGCTCAAGCCTCACCCAACCCAAGTGCACCGCACGGTGGCACTGAACTTGTGTGCAGATCCCCTATCCTCCCCTCTTCTCTGCCTCGTTGTTAGATTAATCCACTCTCATGATGATGATGTCCATCTTGATCTTGTTCGAGAGAAGGGATCTTGATAGATGGGATCCACTGACTGGCACAGTGCAGTGAACATTGCCCAATGATCGGTTCTTGGTTCGGTCTGAATCTGATCTGGATTCCCTGCATGGATCTCTTCATGGCCGGCCCTAGCTAGCTCCACCTTCCAATCATAAGTTGCGTTGGATTGCAGTTCTGTTGGTTGCACTGCTTTTGTTGCTATTTCTTCCTTGCATTATTGTTGGGGCCAAGCCTTTGAAATCAATTGAATTGGTGGCGGATGCGAGATGAGTTTGATGTACGACGTTCTCTTGACACTTTTTTTCCACATCAAATCAACGAGTCACATAGTAGCTAATTGTATACTCTTATCTAAAAAAAATACTCTTAGCCAAATCGTATGGTGGTATTTGCACCACATGAGCAATATGGTATTGCAGTTTGTCTCACTGTGGAAAATCATACCCTTTTTTTATTTATGCGAATGAGGAAAATCATACTAGTCGCTTCTGTTTGAGTGATCTGAAATCTCGCTCGTCAAACCAACTATCCTTGTCCAGAAGTTGCGTCACCACTCGATCGGCTCGCGGCAAATTCGACAGATTTAACCTTTTTTGAATTCATTTCACAAAATGGACCAAAATTTCAAAAAATTGCGGATCTAACCCTTTTGCACGGCGCCCGCCCCCGGTGCGCCGTGTTCTACTGTACAACGCCTTGGTCAAAGGCGTCGTGAAACCTGTCAGCATGGCGAGGGCGGGCCCGCCGGAAGCAAGTACAGCGCCCCGGACCAGTGCGCCGTGCTACCGACCACGACGCCTTGACCCAGGGCGCCGTGCTGCATGCATGCTTATTTTTACTTGATGCGGATTTTTTACTCGATTCGGAGAGTTAATAAAAGATGCTAGTCCAGATAGGACACGCATTAGTCCATTGGTGTGGTGTGGGTTGTGTGTGCCTTGAGGTATTGAGTTCAACTCCTTCCCAATGCATAAATTCTTTTTCCCGTTTTTTTGATCTTTTTTTCTTTTTCACTAAACCAACATATACATTGTACCTTATCGACTTAAATACTGTACCACCAAGCCCTTGCTCCAGAAAGTTGCAGCATCCCTGCAAGAATTATATATCAGTATAAGAGGAAGGGCATAAACCTTATCGACTTTACGTTCCCTCATCCCTTCTAATAGCATCCACCCCATTGTAACGCCTTGCCACCTTAAATTGAGCTAACTAGCGTAAGTGCATGTTGACCCAAATAGTTGTGTTCCCGAGCTTACACTTTGGATGATGCAAACAAGGAACCTAAGTAACAGATGCATGCCATCCCATGTGAGGGCTGGGCTTTGAGTGAATTTTGGGTCGGGCATGTTACACCTGTCAAACCAACCAAACTGTAACAAATTCAGGAAACATGCAGTGCTACTGGATAGCAAATCGGAGAAGATGCTTCAACACTTTTAACAAGTGTGTTTTGAGAAAAAATGCTGATCTGGTTAGCATCGGCCTACCACTCCACTACTAACAACACTGTTTTATGATCTTATTATACAGGGGTGCACACAAGTACTACTTAAATAATTAAGTAAAACAGAGTCTTATTCATGGTAGATGCATTTACGAACCTGCAAGAATTTCCTCTTTTGAGACCAAGAATAAAAAATAATCTGTTGTTAGTTGCACAATGTCAGCCAATAGTTCATAACCGAAATTCAAACCAAATTCAACGACATAAATTTAGTGGTATCAACTAACGATTATGAGTAGTACATTTTTGTCAAATTTGCGCATTCACTTCAGATCTAGCAATATTCTAGCATTAGCAGCTCTTACTAGATGGACATGTGTGATAGGATGCAACGACAACACAGCCATTCAAACAAATAAAGGTGCATAAAACTGCTATGGACACTTGGTTTACAACAAAGAGGAGGACGGTGACTTATTCAACAACGTCAGGCCGGTTGCATATCTGTTTCAGCTCTGCAATCTTCATCAAACCACTGTATATTAATGTGTATGTTGGTTTAGTGAAAAAGAAAAAAAAACATCAAAAAATCTAGTGGTATCAACTAACGATTATGAGTAGTACATTTTTGTCAAATTTGCGCATTCACTTCAGATCTAGCAATATTCTAGCATTAGCAGCTCTTACTAGATGGACATGTGTGATAGGATGCAACGGCAACACAGCCATTCAAACAAATAAAGGTGCATAAAACTGCTATGGACACTTGGTTTACAACAAAGAGGAGGACGGTGACTTACTTCAACAACGTCAGGCCGGTTGCATATCTGTTTCAGCTCTGCAATCTTCATCAAACCACTGTATATTAATGTGTATGTTGGTTTAGTGAAAAAGAAAAAAAACATCAAAAATCTGGAAAAAAAAATTACGCATTGACATGTGTGATAGGATGCAACGGCAACACAGCCATTCAAACAAATAAAGGTGCATAAAACTGCTATGGACACTTGGTTTACAACAAAGAGGAGGACGGTGACTTACTTCAACAACGTCAGGCCGGTTGCATATCTGTTTCAGCTCTGCAATCTTCATCAAACCACTGTATATTAATGTGTATGTTGGTTTAGTGAAAAAGAAAAAAAACATCAAAAATCTGGAAAAAAAAATTACGCATTGACATGTGTGATAGGATGCAACGGCAACACAGCCATTCAAACAAATAAAGGTGCATAAAACTGCTATGGACACTTGGATTACAACAAAGAGGAGGACGGTGACTTACTTCAACAACGTCAGGCCGGTTGCATATCTGTTTCAGCTCTGCAATCTTCATCAAACCACTGTATATTAATGTGTTTGTTGGTTTAGTGAAAAAGAAAAAAAACATCAAAAAATCTGCTCTGCAATCTTCATCAAACCACTGTATATTAATGTGTTTGTTGGTTTAGTGAAAAAGAAAAAAAACATCAAAAAATCTGGAAAAAAATTTTACGCATTGGGAAGGAGTTGAACTCAAGACCTCAAGGCACACACAACCCACACCACACCACTGGACTAACACATGGTAGGTGTCCTATCTGGACTAGCATTTTTTATTAACTATCCGCATCGAGTAAAAAATCCGAATCGAGTAAAAATAAGCATGCAGCACGGCGCCCTGGGTCAAGGAGTCGTGGTCAGTAGCAGGTTCAGGGCGCCGTACTTGCTTCCGGCGGGCCCGTCCTCGCCACGCTGGCAGGTTACACGACGCTTTTGACCAAGGCGTTGTACAGTAGAACACGGCGGGCGCCGTGCAAAAGGGTTAGATCCGCAATTTTTTAAAATTTTGGTTCATTTTGTGAAATAAATTCAAAAAATGTCAAATCTGTCGAATTTGCCTCGGCTCGCTAGTCGCTACCCCACCTGAGAGAATTTTGACAACCACACGGAAATTATGGGTCAGACATTTGGAAGACGTTGGCGGATCACAGTATGTCAGTACCATGGCTGCGAGATCCGTTTCTCGTCTAGTCAGAGAAGATTGGTTTCCCGTGAGGCGGTGATGTATATCACTAGGACAACATGATATGAACCTAGACCACCCAGTAGGGTGAACCAACAGTGTAGTCAGTAGCCACACGTGCACAGGTCGGGGGTCTTTTCTTTTCCATAAAAAGGAGAAAGAGTTAAATTTTAATTTTAATTTTAACAGAGGCAAAATTGATGTGTAGAAATAAAAACCATGGCAGTCTTAGGCCACCACCACCTAGCAAATGGCGGAAAACAAGTGAACGCTAAATATGCGAACAAATAAACCCAAGATGGGTGATGAAGGGGCTTCTGAACGAAGATTACAAGGAGGGGACTCAGGGGAGGGACGTCCAAGAGCCACGACATCAACCAGAGTACGTGAGTGCAAGGTTTCACCTATAGCTCATCAAATGTGCACGCACCCATGTCTCGCGTAATCAAGGTTGTCAGGGCATCTCCAACGGACCGACCGGAGACCGACGTGTTTTGTGATCAAATCTGTTCCGTTTGCGTCGGGCCGCGTACAGAAAATCATATTTGTCTTCCCCCCTCGGCCGTTTGGGTCGCGCGCTCTCCCAGCTGCCCGACATTTTGGGCGCTTGACCCCTTTTTTTATCGGCATTTGATAGCATAATTTCAAACTATGTAAATAGCATACAATTGTATCAAAATAATTGTAAATTTCCAAAATATCATCGTTCAAATAATATGAGGATTACAATAATGGGAGTGAAGTGACAACATAGTTCAAACAAACATAGTTGAAATGAAAATAAGAGAAGATAAAACTAGTCGTTTCATGTAATTATTCATGCCAATGCCCATCCTTCTGGAGCTGTTGATGAGTAGTGAGATCACGGATCTTCTCGTGGACATGGAGGAACTCCTCAAATGTATCTGCTCCTGGATGTGGGGTAACCAACTCACCCTGAAACTCCCACCCTTAGTCATGGATGCATTCATCGCGCTCATCCTCGACGATCATGTTATGCATGATCACACAAACAGTCATGACCCTCCCCCCCCCCCCGCGCACACACATCATCCATGTCCTCGTAGGGTGGCGAACAATAGTACACCTAAATTGGAGCACACTAAATGAAGGGGGCAGGGGGGGGGGGGGGGGGTGGCGGCGCGGACTTGGGGTTCCGTGCGCCGCTATCAGAGAGGCAACGTGCAGGTGGAGGAACATTTTATTGGAAGTTTCTCACCTTTACTTTTTATCCACATCTTTTGATCTAAGCTCAAACAAAAGCAACGCGACCCATTTCAAAAATGAAACAACCAAAGCGACATTTCATGAGTGGGTACTGAAACTTCTATCCGTCGTTTTGATTAAAGAAAAGCAGAACTGCTCACCCTCGGACCGCTGTCAGCGTTGCGGCGAACCCGAGAATCTGGTGCATCTCTTCCTCGCCTGCCAGCGGAGGCCGTGGTTTGGAGCCTGGTTGGGATCGTCTTCCCCGAGCCCGGTGACCGTCTGGGTTGGTGCTGAAGAAGCCACAGATTCAGTACATCTCCTCTCGTTGACGACTGCGTGGTGATGGTAATCCTCTGGCAGCTCCTGGAAAGGGCGAAATGATCTCGTTTTCAACAAGGTTGACCGGTCCGCCGGTCGAATTCTCCGCTACGCCGTCGCCGACATCGAGCTCTGGGCTAGGCGCTTCCGCTGCGACAAGCTCAAGCAAGAACTCCTTTCCTGGCGTAATTTTCTGGTGACCGAAACCCCTGCAATGTAATCTTGTGCTCTCCTCTTTAACCCTACTATGTAGGCTCTCTGTGTAACTGTAACTCTCCATCCCTGTCTAACTGTCTTTCTCTGTAACCTGCTGTTTAGGCTCAGCCTAAAGACGATCTGATGTATGGCTCTCGAAAAGGGAAAATCAAAGCCCTTTTCGAGGTATTAATGAAATAAGCGGTGGGGAGAGATCCCTCGTCAATCTCGAAAGAAAAGCAGAACCAGTTTGTTGCCCTTGCACAATTGTTTGTTCCAAATGTCCAACCCCACTAACACCTCGCCCTTTGTTTTCGCTTGACCTACGTCGCCCTTTCCCGGAATGGTTTAGTTTACGTTTGACTCTGCGCGTCACAGTGGATTCAGTAAAGGAAAGCAGAGAACACAACCACTCTGTTTGCAGCGCAATCGCTAGAACGCTCACCACTCCTGCTGCATTTGCATTTGCGCTCCCAAAATAATCAGAACCAAACCATTATAGTACAGTACGTAAGATGAGACGGCCGTAAATAATGCTGGGCAGGGTCATCTTCTGCGTGGCGATCGCGGCGGCCATCCTCGCCGTCGTCCTGCTCGCCACCGTCTCCCCTGTCCCTCACCGGCCCACCAAGGCCCCTCAGGGCCGCCGAGCTATCACGGTGTACATCCATCCGGCGCCGTCCTCAGCTGGAGCCGTGAGGCAGCAGCAGCAGCAAGGAGGTGGCGCCGCGCACGAGGTGGCGAGCGCGCTGGTGTTCCGCCACCGGATGACCTCGGGGCCGGCGATCACGTCGAGAACCGTCGGCGCCGCCTCGGGGTTCGTGCTGCCGGGCGAGCGCGGCTCGGCGACGACGATGTCGGCGTTCGACACGGTGCATCTGGCGTTCGACGCGCCCGGGCTGTCCGGCAGCCTCTGCGTCGAGGCGGCCAGGAGCAAGAAGGCGTCGCCGCGGGAGGAGGTGCTCCGTGTGGTGGGCGGCACGTGCGCGTTCGCGTTCGCGTCCGGGCACGCCGTCCTGAGAGCCGAGCGGCCGGACAGCGGCGGCGCCGGCTCGTCGGCGTTGCGTCTTGAGCTGAGCGTGACGTCCGCGGGGTGAACACAAAAACTAACAGGTGTGCGTGCGTGCGTGCGTGCGTGAGCGATGCGCTATTCCTTTTTCTTTCGCCTCTCTTTTTGCTACTACGGTTGATCTCGCAATTTATGTTCGGGGATTGTAATGCAGCTTTGATGCTGTTAGCGTGATATGGCGAAAATACGCCAAACCATGCGTAGTCACTTATTAGTAATTTGAGGGGAAATTGGGAGCAGAGGCTACATGGTTCATCAGGGATGATTCAGAGTTTATATGTTTTTCCCATTGTGTGTGGAACGGGATTATTTAATTTTATGACGGCGAGTTCATCGGTTGAATTTCTTTCTTTTTTGTGACAGTCATCGGTTGAATTTCACGACTGTGGTGATTGGAAAACACCAGGTCCTATAACTATCATATGAGTACAAAAAAACAAACGCAAGAATGAAAAACAGCAGTTTTTTTAGCACATAAAACATAGTAGCTGGGAGTAGAAAAGACAAACACAGAGTAATTGAGATGTCCAGATGATAACATCACTCTGCTTTCATTTTTGGCACCATCACATCGCTCTGCAGGCTTCCAGTGGGGTTTTGCGTCACAAGCCCAAAGACCAAAAATGGGCCGAAGCTAGGTCCAGTTAACTGGATCTGACGAAAATCTCCGAATTGATCCATGCTGCTTGAGCGATTCCTACCACGGAATTGCTCGCGGCCCATGCACTTTACAGGCCCACTTAACATGGAAATTGGCCGTCGTAGAATAAGGGAATCTCGTGGTTCATCACACTTTTCTATGGTTCGTCACACTTTTTTCCCTTAATATTCACTTACTATTTTATTTTCAAACTATTTAAATGAATAAAATTTACTTTGATTAATCACATCTACTCCAGTAGTATACTCGTAATATATTATGGTGTTTATTTATTTTCTTCTGTGTCTCTAGTAATCTTTATTTTCTTATAGTCAAGCTTTCTTTGTCAATCTTATTTTCTTTCACATGCACAAGAATTGTCTCCACCTAGTCCATATTGTACTCTTATTATGTGTTTACAAGGCCGGCTTTGGCCCAGGGCTGCGACGGCCAAATTTTGGGGCCCACAACTGGTAAGTATGTATATAAAAAGTATAGTAAGAAAAGACGAGAAACCCATTAAATTGAGCCTATAGATGAAGTTCGCATATGGGCACTCAAAATGTTAGAGACTTAGAGTCGACCCTGCGTGTTTACCCACGTACCATGGTTCTCCCCAATCTTTGGTGGTGATAATAATACCTTCACTGAGTACGAATCAACCTTTACCACTGGATCAAAGAAAATGGATTGCATATGTAAAAATTCTTGACTGATAAGGATTATTGAGTAGCAGATCAAGCCATTATTTATATTGTCTTTTAACATGTTTGTAGAAAAGGCATGTTATATAAAGTACGAGTTGTCCATGCAGATCCATTGACATATCTCTTCCGGTGGCGGAGCTATACGAGAACCCTTTTTTCATTGAATCAAGCGCTCTAACTCATTATTCAACGGGCATTGAGTAATAAATTTGGGAACAAAATTAATCCAAACGCATCTTCTTCTAAACTCTGATGCCTGCTTGGCACACAAGCGTGCCCCTTCATTAGCCTCTCAACCAATGAAGTTGACTGCGCTCCCCTCCCTCCTCACTTGTTTCATAGCTCTGCTAGTGATCTCTTCCATTAGTTTTTGAAAGACCAGAGTACTGCACAATCACTTCACATCGTGACTACCAACATTCTACGTCTTCTCATAGTAAAATGATTGCTAGATAGAATTTTAGAACACAACAACAGTGTAGGAAAATATGAATCTAGACCCAGCCATGCCTGTGACCGCTGAAATTCAACCGCTAGGTCAATCTCCTCTAGGATGCATGCCCAAAAAGTACTAAAATTTGGTTTGGGAGCATAAAAGTTCTCTAAAAGAAGCTCGGAAAGGCGCAAACATATATTGGATACACTTATCGGTGTATTTTTCACAAAATAATATGACCATTTTCTAGGGTTTGTGATGATGTCAAAATGAGAATTCGGTTCTCGTCTAAATCTTGAAGTGGCCTATTTGCTGATATCCTCTCTTGGTGATAATGAGCATAATTCTCATTGCTTGCTTACTAGCTTCATGCATATTAGAGTATAAAACGTTGACCAGAACGCAGTCCAATAACCACAGGCCGATGCTGAATAGCATAATCTAGTACTGTACGTCTGTACCTATAACCTATGTGAGTCCAAGAAGAATTATCTCAAAATGTTTCCCACACAGTTACATGGATTCCCTGCTAACCTGCGAGTTTCTCAAACTTGAAAATTCCAATTTCTGTTTTTTCTTTTCCCAAAAAAATATTTCATAAAGCACGTGATCTATACTGTACGTTTTTAAAAGATAAATCGTGCATCATACCTCCATCACACAAAAACAGTATCCAGCAATCCTTGATGGCGATTGGTGTGGCATACCTGCAAATGCAATGCTGGAATACTGCACAAGCCACGTGATGGAACATGAAGAAGAGAGGGCGTGACCACTGACCGGCGTGGCGTTGCTGGTGGCGTGTCACGAGCGAGATAAGGGACGAGGTCTAACCATGGGATTCTTATTATTTTAAAAAAACTCGCTGTGGCACCGCTTTCTTTTTAAAAATAACATCAAACGTTGCGATTTGATAAGAGACCCTGAAACTATATTTTAGGAAAACTAGTTCAAACATGTCCCTAATAATATCTTTATTGGTCTCTTTGTGACGGTTGTCCCATTTTAAGTTGCACGCTCCATGTGTTCGGTGCTTTCTTGGCGTTTTCATCTATTTTATCTTTTCGATAAAAGGAGATTTTATTAACTTAAAACTCACATCAAGACGATACAAGTAAAATAGTTTACACCCTGTTTTTGCATAACAATGATGTACACAATGTCTATTAAATGAACTAAATGATAAAGCAGCATCTTAAGGTGAATGAGGAGATCCGTACATCACGACGTCATCCATGCTAGATAACTTATCTCATTATTTGCCCTCTCTGTTTGAGTAAATGCCGCCGTAGAATGCTTCTCATGCTCCGGTTGTGAAGATTATACCAAGTACGGAGCCAACGCGAAAATGAGTATATAACTTGTAGTCGCAAGGGATTTCATTTGTATCAAACACAACATCATTCATACATTGCCATATGACCCAATAAAGGGTTGCCAAAATGAATATCATAAATCAATGAGGTTGGTACAAACTAGATGCAAGCTGAATAAACCAAGGCACACGAGTATACTTGCATTTGAAGAATATATGCTTTATAGTCTCACGATGATGACAAAAAGCAACAATGCTTACACCCATGAATACAGAACCAACATATAAGATGCTATCATTTAAGAGAACATAACGCGGTACTTAGATTTGAGGATTTTGTTTTAGTGGGAAGAAATATAAGAGAATATATTCTGTGGTGAGCCTATATGCGGTACAGAGGGATTGGGGTCAGCCGACCCCAGTGAAAATTAGCCATTTCTTCACCACATGGCACAATTAGTGCTTATTTTTGCAATATGACCCTGTTAAGACAGTGACAGTAACATATAGCTGACCTCAGCGAGTATATTTTTTTAGCTTCGTCCCTGCTCTCGTGTTGGAACAATAAAGTCCATGCTCTCGATTAGTACACTTCGATGTTGGAATATATAATAGCTCTCGGTTGTGACACTAAGGGCAGTCGGTCCGTATATTCCATGAAAGGACCAAGCGTTCCTCCTGCTCGGGCAGCTGCCCAGGCTTGCCGACAACGTAACACTATAGCTCGACGGTAAATCTATGGTTATATGCACACAAAATGACATTTTAGGCACTCTGACCTTTGACTTGTCCTGGCTTCTGAAAGTGTATTGGTCCACCTTTGGTATATTCAATGCTCTATATTCATATTTATCTCAGACAGAAAGTACTGTAATGAAAAACCAACCATTCGTTTTGTGAGTGCTGGGGGTGGGGAGGGGTATTAGGAGGGCACACACCCATGCACTCAAAAAAATTGGTACACTCGGTGCACCTAGCCTAAAAGGTCCAAGGAAAAAGTTGCAGAATAATTTCAAACATAATTACGACGTAGATAAAATTTATATCTACCATATGCCACAAACATTTTGAAATTCTACCGAGAGATCAAGAATCAAAAGGGCAATTCACATTATGAATATTACTTATTTTAAGTTGGGCCATGAATTGGGCTCACTGATACTACGGGAGCTAATCTCAACAAAAAATCTGGAGATTTTTTCCAAATTTTGATTTGAAACTTTGTGACATAATTGATGCACGCTATATCTTTTATGGTAACCTATTTTCGATTTCTTTTGTAAAATATAATTGTGTGCATCATTTAGGTTTGGACGCATCGATCGCACAAATTTGATAAGTGCATATGATATGTTCTCTCGGGTTACCCTCGACCATTTGGTCTATCAAGAATTCAAACCTCACGTTTATAACACCATGTGAGCATTAAGGCGGATTTTAACGCTATGAAATCATAGTTTAAGATTTTCAACAAAAAACGCTTCGTTGCTGGGTCGCTCCCGCGAGCGGCCTGGCGACGCGCCGCCACCAGCACCTTCGATACTCCTCCTCCTCTCCCTCCCCGCCGCCGTCGGCGGGCGCCGCCGGGAAAAGCCCGCGCGGTGTCGGCGGCGGCAGGATCTCCTCTCCCCATTCGCGTGGCTGGCGGCGCGGGACGGCGTGGCTAGGCGATGGTGCGCTGCTTCTCTTCCCGTCGGTCACCTGAGCTCGCGACGGAGGCGTCCCGGCCGACGCTGGCGACGGTGTGGCGTGGTGTTGCTAGCACGAGGTTGGGGACCGGCGCCGGCGCGCCATGGCGGTTGGATCTTGCCGCCCAGATCTGGGCCCATCTGGTGTAGCCGGGCCTAGCTGCTGCGCGTGGTTGGCTCTTGGCGGCAGGGCAGATAGCGCCCTCCTGGTGGCGCGGTGCTCCGCCGGGTCGCGGGCGCCGTTGACCGGCCGCGATAGGATTCCCTGCGATGATGACGACAACCAAGGCTGCGGGCCGGATCCGGGCCAGGTGGGCCCAAATCTGCCTGCGGCCGCGCAGTGGTGGTTTCCACATGGCGGCGAGGATCGAGGGCGGTGTTGGCCGCGGGCGGCTCCCTCTGCAGTGTCAGGTGGAGGGACGGCGTGGTGGGGCTCTAGGGCAGCGTGGCCGGAGGTGGCCCAGATCTGGCTTCCTCTCCGGCAGGTCTTTCTCCAGGGCAGCATGGTCGGAGTCCAGGAAACGGACAGCGGAGCCGAGCGCCCCCTCTGACGGTGACGGACCCAACGACGCATGAAGGGGCCAGATCTGGGCCGCGGCAGGTCAGGTGGGCTTGCTGCGTGTCTGGATCAGGCGTGGTCGATGTGGTGGCTCCAGTCGAGGTCGTGGTGGTGGTTGTGCAGTGCGGCAGCCAGGTGGTGCCGTGCGTGTACAGGCTGGATCTGGGCCAGGCGGGCTCAGTTCTGGCGGCGCGATCGCTGGTGCTCCTTGGACATTTCCGGTCGTGTGTGCTAGCTGATTGTCTGTGCTGGTGTGTTGTTCCTCATACCGGCGGTGGTCCGGCAGGACCGAGTGAACACGAGGGCGACGACGCTGCTACTTGGCAGCGAGGATCGTGGTGGATCTTCTGGTAGAAGGAGTAGAGACTAGTGTTGGGGTTGGCACGGTGATACGTCTCAAACGTATCTATAATTTCTTATGTTCCATGCTTATATTATACAAATTCTTACATGTTTTATATTCACTTTATATGGTTTTTATGCATTTTCTGGGACTAACCTATTAACAAGATGCCACAGTGCCAGTTCCCTGTTTTCTGCTGTTTTTGGTTTCAGAAAAGCTGTTAAGGAAATATTCTCGGAATTGGACGAATCAAAAGCCAAAGTCCCTATTTTTCTCGGGAGCTTCCAGAACACCGAAGATGAGACGGAGGAGGGCACCGAGGCGCCCACACCTGTTGGTGGCGCGCCCCCCTAGCCGCGCGGCCACGAGGTGTGGGGCCCTCGGGCCTCCACCGCCTTCGCCCTTTCGCCTACTTATACCCCCCGACAATACAAGACCTAGTACCCGAACACTTTTCCACGATACGTTCCAGAGCCGCCGCCGCCGTCAACCCTAGTTTGGGAGGGTTCAGAAGCTCTTCCCGGCACCCTCCCGGAGAGGGGAATCATCACCGGAGGGCTCTACATCACCATACCCGCCTCCGGACTGATGCGTGAGTAGTTCATCCTTGTACTACGGGTCCATAGCAGTAGCTAGATGGTTGTCTTCTCCTATTGTGCCATCATGTTTAGATCTTGTGAGCTGCCTATCATGATCAAGATCATCTTTATGTAATGCTACATGTTGTGTTTGCTGGGATCCGATGAATAATTGAGTACTAAGTCATTTGCTTCATAATATATCTTATGAGTGCGTTATTTATGATCTTGCATGCTCTCCGTTACTAGTAGATGCTCTGGCCAAGTAGATGTTTGTGACTCCAAGAGGGGGTATTTATGCTCGATAGTGGGTTCATGTCTCTATTTAATCTGGGGGAGTGACAGCAACCTCTAATATTGTAGATATATTGTTGCTACTAGGGATAAAACAGTAGTTCTTTATCTAAGGGTATTTGTGCTACTTAAATTACACACTTTACTTAATGCAATAATCTGTTGCTTGCAACTTAATACTGAATGGTTGGTGTTGCGGATGCTATCCTGAAGGTGGATTATTAGTCATAGATGCAGTTGGATGTCGGTCTATGTATCATGTTGAAATGCCCAATTGAATATCACACTAGACATCATGACTTGTATATGCATTGTTATGCAGTTCTTTATTCTGTCAATTGTCCAGCTGTAATTTGTTTACCCGCATGTATGCTATTATTATTTATGGAGAGACACCACTAGTGAACTGTGGACCCCGGTTACTTTCATTCTCTGTAAACAAACATCATTTTCCACACATACGTTTAATCCTTTGTTACAGCAAGCCGGTGAGATTGACAACCTCACTGTTAAGTTGGGGCAAAGTATCGTGGTTGTGTTGTGTGCAGGTTCCACGTTCGTGGTTGACACCGGTAGTGCGCCCTACCAAGGTCAACCGCAACAACCTTCAGAAGAATTCTAGTTTCATACTGGTTCGATAAACCTTGGTTTCACAACTGAGGGAAATTTGCTTCTGCACTACTTCATACCTTCCTCTTGGGGTTTCCCAACAACACCACACCGGTGCATCAAGCTCTTTTCTGGCGCCGTTGCCGGGGAAACTAAGCTATTCTGCGAGGGGAGTCTCTCACACCCAATCTTTTTATTTTGTTATTGTCTTGCTTAGTTTATTTTTATTACTGTCTTGTTTGCTTAATATCAAAAATATAAAAAAAAAGTTACTTGCATTAAATTATTTATTTCGGTTTAGTTCTATTTTTGCTAAAATGTTGCTCCCTAAGTACACCCTGGAAGACCTGTCAGTAGGTAGTGGTTCTATACTTGGAAAAGAAAATATTGAAGAATTATTTAATCATGTTAGCAAGCTTGAAAATCTTGAGGAGAAATCCATAGCAGAACTTGCCCCAAACTATGAAACTGCTGCAGCTGCTTTGGTTCACAAATTAGAGGCTAGGTTTGTTAACCTCCACCCCATAATTCAGCAAATTTTTCTTAATCTTAATAATCTTGAAAATGCTGAAAATAATTTTTTTATTTTAGAAGTCTTGCTTAAAGAATTTGGTGATATTGCTATAGAAGTTAAGCAAATCTATGAACGTTTTAAGACACCAAGCTCATGTGTAGATGTTATTAATGCGCTTGAAAAAGTTGGAAAAACCGAACCTAATAAGGGGGAGAAAATTAAAGTACCAATACCTATTAAACTTGTAGCTATGCATGAAGCTTTGAAAGAAAATTTTGATTGGATTGTCCCTCAAAACCCCTTTGATGAAAGTAGTAAACCTAAAAGTAATGAAAGAGGAACCTCTGAACCTTATATAGATAAAATAGAATGCATAGTTGAGAGGATTTCCGTTCTTGATTTGGATGCTACTTGAATATCACTTTCTGTGCCTAGCTGAAAGGCGTTAAAGAAAAACGCTTGTGGGAGACAACCCACTTTTTATTTCTGTTATTTTATTTTGTTGAGTCAAGAAACATGCCTACCTCTGTAGCAATTCCTTTGTATCTTTATTTTATTGCATTGTTGTGTCAAGTTAAGACTCTATTAGAAAGTTGATGCTAGATTTGGATTTCTGCGCAGGAACAGTTTTTCTACTGTCCACCGTTTAATTCGTAAGAATTCACAGAAAAATCAAAATGACCTGAGATTTTTTGTGCGTGATCCTCAGATATGTATGCAACTTTCATTAGTTTTGAGTTTTCTGATTTGAGCAAGTTTAGTGCCTCGAAAAAATTCGTCTTTACGGACTGTTCTGTTTTTGACAGATTCTGTCATTTATTTTGCATTGCTCCTTTTGCTGTTTTTGAATGGATCTTTTTGTTCCATAAAATACCAGTGGCTGTAGCTAATGTCCAGTAGCATGTGTAATGGTTTTTTCCATGCAGAATATAAGAATTTTTGATTATGCACTAACCCTCTAATGAAGTCTACTTTGAGTTTGGTGTGGAGGAAGTTTTCAAGGATCAAGAGAGAAGGATGATATGATGTGATAAAGAAGATGAAATAGCTTAATCTTGTGGATGCCCCCGTGGGTCACCCAAGCATATTTCAAGAAGACTCAAGCGTCTAAGCTTGGGGATGCCCAAGGCATCCCATTCTTCATCAACAAACTATCAGGTCCTCTCTAGTGAAACTATATTTTAATTCCAACACATTTTATGTGCTTTACTTGAAGCGTCTGTTTGTTTTTGTTTTTGTTATTTTCATTCTCTGAATAAAATGGATCCTAGTATTCCTTTGTGGGAGAGAGACACGCTCCGCTTTTTCTTATTAATACTCGTATTCTTCACTATTATTTGTTGAGTATTCTTTTATGTTACTTCAATAGTATTAGATCTTGTTTTTCATGCATCTCTTGTTAGAGCTGTTAGTTTTCTTATATTATATTCTCATATCTCATTGTTAAATACTTGTAGAGTTTATTTTTAGATAAGTTGATTGGTGTTTGGTTAAGAACAGAAAATGTTAAATGTGGTAGATGGTATGATGAAATGATACATAATCTTGTAGATCATTAAATTGTGTCATTTGAATCATTGATGTTGTTTTGAGATATTAATATGCTTAATGTTAAACATGATGGTTTAGTAAAGTGGAATGATTAATGGTTGGTCTAGAAAACTTGAAACTGTGCCACACTTAAATATCCAGTTGATTGCATAATGATATATGACTTCTAATGTTAAAAACTACCGTAATAGCTGTGTGTTATGCGCTACGGTCGGGGTCCCAATAGTAACTTGTTCATTTGCCAAATTCCCTCATGGAGTGATTTTCATTATGCCTTGTAAGATTATATTTCTAGTTGGAATCTTTTTGCTTGTGAGTTCTAAGCTGCGGTTTTCATGGCACTTCCACCACCATATTTGCTAGCCTCTTCGGTACTTTGCATTGCCCTTTCTCACATTGAGAGTTGGTGCATACTTCACGGGTGATACGTCTCCAACGTATCTATAATTTCTTATGTTCCATGCTATATTATACCAAGTTATTACATGTTTTATATGCATTTTATATAGTTTTATGCATTTTCTGGGACTAACCTATTAACAAGATGCCACAGTGCCAGTTCCCTGTTTTCTGCTGTTTTTGGTTTCAGAAAAGTACTTAAGGAAATATTCTCGGAATTGGACGATTTCTTTTCTGAAGTCAGTTTTTCATCGGGAACGTTCCAGAAAGCCGAACACGAGACGAAGTGGGCCACCGAGGCGGCGCCACCACGTGCTCGCGCGGCAGCATCCCTGGCCGCGCGAGGACCAGGTGTGGGCCCCTCGAGGCGCCACCGACTTCGCCCTTTCGCCTATAAATACCCCCCAGACTAAAAACCCTAGCACGGTGTTCATATTTTCCTCCACGGGTCCCGAGCCGCCGCCGTCGTCAACACCAATTCGGGAGAGATCAGAACTTCTCCCCGGCACCCTGCCGGGAGGGGGAATCGTCACCGGAGGCCTCTACGTGGCCATGACCGCCTCCGAACTGATGCGTGAGTAGTCTACCCTTGGACTACGGGTCCATAGCAGTAGCTAGATGGTTGTCTTCTCCTCTTGTGCTATCATGTTTAGATCTTGTGAGCTGCCTATCATGATCAAGATCACCGTTATGTAATACTTCATGTTGTGTTTGCTGGGATCCGATGAATATTGAGTACTAAAGTTATTGCTTCATAATATATCATGTGTGTGCTATTTAATGATCTTGCATGCTCTCCGTTACTTGTGTATGCTCTGGCCAAGTAGATGCTTGTGACTGCAAGAGGGGGTATTTATGCTCGATAGTAGGTTCATGTCTCTATTAAATCTGGGGTGGTGACAGCTAGCTCTAAGGTTGTAGATGTACTATTGCTACTAGGGATAAAACAGTAGTACTTTGTCTAAGGATGATGTTACTTACTTACTTTACACACAGTGCTTAAGGCGATAATCTGTTGCATGCAACTTAATACTGAAAGGGGTGCGGACGCTAACCGGAAGGTGGATTATTAGTCATAGATGCGGTTGGAACGGTCTATGTATATTGTTGTAATGCCCGAATGAATCTCACACTAGACATCATAACATTGGTATATGCATTGGTTTGCTCATCATTATTCTATCAATTGCCCAGCTGTAATTTGTTTACCCGCATGAATGTTATTATTATTTATGGAGAGACACCACTAGTGAACTGTGGACCCCGGTCCTTCTCTTTAATCTGATAAACCACAAACTGCAAACCTATTACTTTCTGCAAACAAACATCTTTCTTCCACACATACGTTTAATCCTTTGTTACAGCAAGCCGGTGAGATTGACAACCTCACCGTTAAGTTGGGGCAAAGTATCTTGATTGTGTTGTGTGCAGGTTCCACGTCAGCTACGTCCCAGGAAGCATTTTCTGGTGCCCTTACGTCGCAGATTTTTCTGGCGCCGTTGACACCTCGGGGGAATTCATTATTTCCTACTGGTTCGATAACCTTGGTTTCACAACTGAGGGAAACTTGCTGCTGCACTACTTCATACCTTCCTCTTGGGGTCTCCCAACAACACACCCACCGTGTGCATCAAGCATTTTTCTGGCGCCGTTGCCGGGGAAATAAGAATTCCTTTGAAGACCTTCACACTCCTCCGTCAACTTCGTTGCCGGTGATTTGAAGATTCTTCTACGAGGGGAGTCTCTCACTTCCCAATCTCTTTACTTTGTTTTTGTCTTGCTTAGTTTATTTTATTTCCTGTTTTGTTTGCTATTAAATATAAAAAACACAAAAAAATTAGTTACTTGCATTTTATTTACTTTGTTATTATCTTGTTTGCTTCTTAATATCAAAAACACAAAAAAAATTAGCTACTTGCATTAATATTTATATTTCGGTTTACATATTTTATTTTTAGTTTTGCATTTTGTATGCATTTTTTTATTTCGGTTTGTTATTATGTCTAGTTGTTTAATTGCTATCAATGGCTTATCTCTATGAAACTAGATCTTGTTGGTAAGGTTGCTCCACGGAAAATGAACGAAGATATTATAGGAATTACCGTTTGTCACAAAAAGGGATGTACTTATGGAAATTGTTAAATCAACTAGAGGAATATGCTAGAAATTTATGCTATCTATTTGGCAAAACTTTTTGCTTTAATGAATCTGATTGTCATAGGAAGTCTAAACACTTTCCTTTCCAATGTGCTTGTAATGAAAATGAAACCCTAGCTTCTTATGTTAAAGGTTACTATAATGCTTATGAGGTAGAAAGGATGGAAGAATTTATTATCTTTAAGGGTGCACTTGAAATTAGTTTTTATCTTGAGCATAAGATTGATGCCCCTTATAAATCTGAAAGTCTTGCTATACTTAAATATTGTTTTGATAACTATAAGAATGAAAACTCTTATATTACTGAACATGTCAAGAGGATTTTTCCTCATACAGAAGAAACCGTTGTCTTGCAGGAACCTATAGAAGAAGAAATTGCTGAACCTGAAAACTCATTAGATGAAAAAGAGGAGGAGAGTGAAGAACAAAAGGAGGATCTACCTCCTAAAGATAGTAACTCTTTAACCCTTACATTATTTGATTGCCCTCCATGCCTACCTCTGTAGCAATTCCTTTGTATCTTTATTTTATTGCATTGTTGTGTCAAGATAAGCCTCTAGTTGAAAGTTCAAGCTAAATTTGGATTCCTGCGCAGAAACAGTTTTCTGCTGTCCACCGTTTAATTCGTAACTCCTCACAGAAAAATCCAAATAATCTGCCCTTTTTTGTGCGTAATCCTCAGATATATATGCAACTTTCATTAGTTTTGAGTTTTCTGATCTGAGCAAGTTAAGTGCCTCTAAAAAATTCGTCTTTACGGACTGTTCTGTTTTTGACAGATTCTGCCATTTATTTTGCAATGCCTCTTTTGCTATTTTGATTGGATCTTTTTATCCTATGAAGTATCAGTGGCTGTAGCTAATGTCCAGTAGCATTGGTAGCAATTGTGTTCCTACAGAATATCATAATTTTTCGTGCACTAACCCTCTAATGAAGTTTACTCTAAGTTTGGTGTGGAGGAAGTTTTCAAGGATCAAGAGAGAAGGATGATATGATGTGATCAAGAGGATAGTAAAGCCAAAGCTTGGGGATGCCCCGGTGGTTCATCCCCAACATATTTCAAGAAGAGTCAAGCGTCAAAGCTTGGGAATGCCCAAGGCATCCCCTTCTTCATCAACAAACTATCAGGTCCTTTCTAGTGAAACTATATTTTAATTCCGCCACTTCTTATGTGCTTTTCTTGACGCGTCGGTTTGTTTTTGTTTTTGTTTTTGTTATTTTCATTCTCTGAATAAAATGGATCCTAGCATTCCTTTGTGGGAGAGAGACACGCTCCGCTTTTTCTTATGAATACTCGTATTCTTCACTTATATTTGTTGAGTATTCTTCTATGTTACTTCAATGCTTTCCAGCTCTTGTTTTTCATGCATCTCTTGCTAGAGCTGTTAGCTTTATTATATCATACTCTCATATCTCATTGTTTAATTACTTGGAGAGTTTATCTTTTAAATAAGTTGATTGGTATTTGGTTGAGAACAGAAAATGCTAAATGTGGTAGATGGTATAAAGAAAGATATACATGCTCTTATGGATTGTTATCTTGCATGTTGTGGTGCTTGGCAATTGTTTTGAGCTCTCAAGTAGATCATGTTTAAGCTTTTACATCATGTAGCTAAAACCTATTAATGAAGAACTACCGTAAAACTTGCTGAAATTTGGTTTGCATGTTTGGTATCTCTAAGGTCCAGATATTTTCTAGTTAAAGTGTTTGAACAACAAGGAAGACAATGTAGAGTTTTATAATGCTTGTAATATGTTTTTATATACGTCTTGTTTTCATAGTTTATACTTGTGTTTGTTTCAAACAACCTTGCTAGCCAAAGCCTTGTACTGAGAGGGAATGCTTCTCGTGCATCCATAATCCTTGAGCCAAAACCTATGCCATTTGTGTCCACCATACCTACCTACTACATGGTATTTCCTGCCATTCCAAGTAAATACTTCATGTGCTACCTTTTATTCAAAATTTATTATCCCTTATTTGTGTCAATGTTTATTAGCTCATGAGGAAGTATGTGGTGTTATGGATATCAACCTTGTCATTTGCTTTTAGACAGACTTTCACCAACCGGACTAGTGGCATATACACCGCTTATCCATTAACTTTGCAAAAAGAGCTGGCAAATGGGGTGCCCAGTCCCAATTAATTACAACTTTAACCGCTGCATTCTCTTCACATTTTTGCCCTGATCTAATCAGCCAAGCAATGATACTAGTTCTAAACTACATGTGTAAACAAAAGAGAAAAGAGGGATGATCTGCCCTTGGGTAGAAATAACGTCCTTCATGGGAGCCGCTCTTAAGAAAGTCTGGTTGACAAGGGGGGTAGAGTGCCCATTACCATTCGTTGACAACGACAAACACCGCTCAAAACTTACTTTTATGCTCTCTATATGATTTCAAAAACCTATAAAACTAAGAAGCTCTAGCACATGCTTGTATCCCTGCTTCCCTCTGCGAAGGGCCTATCTTTTACTTTATGTTGAGTCAGTTTACCTACTTCTTTCTATCCCCGAGGCAAACACTTGTGTCAACTGTGTGCAACAATTCTTATATGCTTACTTATTGCACTTGTTATATTTCTTTGTGTTGACAACTATCTATATGATATACATGTTCAAAAGTTGAAAGCCAATGCTGAAACTTATATCTTCCTTTGTGTTGCTTCAATACTCTTTTGCTTAGATAATATTGCATTATGAGTTAACTCTTATGCAAATCTTTTTGATGCTTGTTTGAAAGTACTATTCATGAAAAGTTTTACTTATATGATGTAGTTGTTTACTCCTTGTCTATTTGTTAGCAAACTATAGATCATTGCCTTGAGTCACTTCATTCATAACATGAGCCTTACATTATATTATGATCAAGATTGTGTTTAAGCATGTCACTTCAGAAATTATTCTTCTTTTATCGTTCTTGCCTACTCGGGACGAGTAGAACTAAGCTTGGGATGTTGATACGTCTCCAACGTATCTATAATTTCTTATGTTCCATGCTATATTATACCAAGTTATTACATGTTTTATATGCATTTTATATAGTTTTATGCATTTTCTGGGACTAACCTATTAACAAGATGCCACAGTGCCAGTTCCTTGTTTTCTGCTGTTTTTGGTTTCAGAAAAGTACTTAAGGAAATATTCTCGGAATTGGACGATTTCTTTTCTGAAGTCAGTTTTTCATCGGGAACGTTCCAGAAAGCCGAACACGAGACGAAGTGGGCCACCGAGGCGGCGCCACCACGTGCTCGCGCGGCAGCATCCCTGGCCGCGCGAGGACCAGGTGTGGGCCCCTCGGGGCGCCACCGACTTCGCCCTTTCGCCTACAAATACCCCCCAGACTAAAAACCCTAGCACGGTGTTCATATTTTCCTCCACGGGTCCCGAGCCGCCGCCGTCGTCAACACCAATTCGGGAGAGATCAGAACTTCTCCCCGACACCCTGCCGGGAGGGGGGATCGTCACCGGAGGCCTCTACGTCGCCATGACCGCCTCCGGACTGATGCGTGAGTAGTCTACCCTTGGACTACGGGTCCATAGCAGTAGCTAGATGGTTGTCTTCTCCTCTTGTGCTATCATTTTTAGATCTTGTGAGCTGCCTATCATGATCAAGATCACCGTTATGTAATACTTCATGTTGTGTTTGCTGGGATCCGATGAATATTGAGTACTAAAGTTATTGCTTCATAATATATCATGTGTGTGCTATTTAATGATCTTGCATGCTCTCCGTTACTTGTGTATGCTCTGGCCAAGTAGATGCTTGTGACTGCAAGAGGGGGTATTTATGCTCGATAGTAGGTTCATGTCTCTATTAAATCTGGGGTGGTGACAGCTAGCTCTAAGGTTGTAGATGTACTGTTGCTACTAGGGATAAAACAGTAGTACTTTGTCTAAGGATGATGTTACTTACTTACTTTACACACAGTGTTTAACGCGATAATCTGTTGCATGCAACTTAATACTGAAAGGGGTGCGGACGCTAACCGGAAGGTGGATTATTAGTCATAGATGCGGTTGGAACGGTCTATGTATATTGTTGTAATGCCCGAATGAATCTCACACTAGACATCATAACATTGGTATATGCATTGGTTTGCTCATCATTATTCTATCAATTGCCCAGCTGTAATTTGTTTACCCGCATGAATGTTATTATTATTTATGGAGAGACACCACTAGTGAACTGTGGACCCCGGTCCTTCTCTTTAATCTGATAAACCACAAACTGCAAACCTGTTACTTTCTGCAAACAAACATCTTTCTTCCACACATACGTTTAATCCTTTGTTACAGCAAGCCGGTGAGATTGACAACCTCACCGTTAAGTTGGGGCAAAGTATCTTGATTGTGTTGTGTGCAGGTTCCACGTCACCTACGTCCCAGGAAGCATTTTCTGGCGCCCTTACGTCGCAGATTTTTCTGGCGCCGTTGACACCTTGGGGGAATTCATTATTTCCTACTGGTTCGATAACCTTGGTTTCACAACTGAGGGAAACTTGCTGCTGCACTACTTCATACCTTCCTCTTGGGGTCTCCCAACAACACACCCACCGTGTGCATCAGCGGGTACATCCAAAACTCGTGGGAGATCTTCATCATGTTCTCCTACACATAAGCCAAATATCTTACTCAAAACATCCACCATACCTACCTACTACAGCATTTTCATAGCTGTTCCGAGATATATTGCCATGCAACTTTCATCTTACATTACATGACTTATTGTCATTTATCATTTATATATTGCCTTGCATGATTCTTTACAGCTGATGTGTGGTTTTACCCATGTTACGCTAGATCATTGCATATCCTGCTACACTGACAGAGGCACCGTTTCATACACTATGTTTTATTCCTTATGAGTTTCTTGTATCAAAAGTGTGTTGTCATATTAGAATGTTTGCCCCTAAAAATGAAAAGAGCCATGGAGGCCATCGAAAAGAGAAACAAAAAAATAGAAAAAAGAGAAAAAGAAAAAAGAAAAAAAAAAGGGGGCAACATTACTACTCTTTATCCACACTTGTGCTCATGTTATAGCACCTCTAGTATTCATAGTCATCATTTGTGCTCATGTTTAGCACCCTTACTCCATATGAGAGAGTTTTCATGTTTTACTTGCATAACTATGTGGGGAAATTTACATTATAGAACTTGGCTTGTATATTCCAATGATGAGCCTCCTCAAAAAGTGCTCTAGGTCTTCATGAGCAAGCAAGTTGGATGCACCCCCACTAGTTCCATTGGAGAGCTTTCATACACTTATAGCTCTATGTGCATCCGTTGTGTGGCAATCACTACTACTTGCATAGCTTCGATTGTAAGACTTCCTCTTGTCTAATGATCACTTTCAGCTGTGTGAGACTTTCTTCCGTTGGCCTTCCAAACCCGCCTTATTATTCTTTTAGCCACAACATTCTGGTGCCAGGAACCAACGCTGAACGCTTGCTTGTTTTTAACTGAACAAATAGAGAGATGATTTTCTACGTGCATTTTGTTATTGCTTGAATTGATCCTTTCACAAATTTGTCATGAGTGTTGGATGCATTAGATGATTATATTGTTATTCTTGAAGCTTAAATCATCTTTAATATCTACTTTGCACGGTTGATTGTTCTCTAGTATTGATTCATTTAAAGTTTTAATTTTTTCTTCCTACTTGTTTACTCATTACTCATTTGATATCAATATAAACTACAGCTCTTACTCATTTGACGAATCAAAAGCCAAAGTCCCTATTTTTCTCGGGAGCTTCCAGAACACCGAAGACGAGACGGAGGAGGGCACCGAGGCGCCCACACCTATTGGTGGCGCGCCCCTGGCCGCGCGGCCACGAGGTGTGGGGCCCTCGGGCCTCCACCGCCTTCGCCCTTTCGCCTACTTATACCCCCCGACAATACAAGACCTAGTACCTGAACACTTTTCCACGATACGTTCCAGAGCCGCCACCGCCGTCAACCCTAGTTCGGGAGGGTTCAGAAGCTCTTCCCGGCACCCTGCCGGAGAGGGGAATCATCACCGGAGGGCTCTACATCACCATGCCCGCCTCCGGACTTATGCGTGAGTAGTTCATCCTTGGACTACGGGTCCATAGCAGTAGCTAGATGGTTGTCTTCTCCTATTGTGCTATCATGTTTAGATCTTGTGAGCTGCCTATCATGATCAAGATCATCTTTATGTAATGCTACATGTTGTGTTTGCTGAGATCCGATGAATAATTGAGTACTATGTCATTTGCTTCATAATATATCTTGTGAGTGCGTTATTTATGATCTTGCATGCTCTCCGTTATTAGTAGATGCTCTGGCCAAGTAGATGTTTGTGACTCCAAGAGGGGGTATTTATGCTCGATAGTGGGTTCATGTCTCTGTTTAATCTGGGGGAGTGACAGCAACCTCTAAGATTGTAGATGTACTGTTCCTACTAGGGATAAAACAATAGTTATTTATCTAAGGATATTTGTGCTACTTACATTATGATGATCCACAAGTATAGGGGGTGTATCGTAGTACTTTCGATAAATAAGAGTGTCGAACCCAACGAGGAGCAGAAGGTGCTGACAAGCAGTTTTGATGAGGATGTCACTGTAAACACTAGCAGACAAGTTTTTAGGAGTTTTTGATAATGCAGATAAATAAAGTGCGAGTAAATAGAGCGCGGCAATAATAATTGCAGCGAGTGGCCCAATCCTTTTTAAAGCAAAGGACAAGCCGGTTTGTTTACTTATGATGACCAAACGTTTCTGAGGACAGACGGGATTTATGTCTAGTGCTTTCGCTTCATATAGATGATTAATGTTTAGTGTTTTGATAAGTGTCGTGTGGGTGAACCTATGCTAATGCACCGCCCTTCCTAGGACTAATACATACTTGTGATTATACCCCTTGCAAGCATCCGCAAATACAAGAAAGTAATTAAGATAAATCTAACCACAACCTTAAACTCTGAGATCCTGCTATCCCTCATGTATCGAAATACCAACGGGGGTTTAGGTTTCTGTCACTCCGGCAACCCCACAATTGATAATCGAATACACAATGCATTCCCCTAGGCCCATAAAGGTGAAGTGTCATGTAGTCGACGTTCACATGACACCACTAGAAGAATAGCACCACAACTTAAATATCAAACCATTAAATATTACTCAACATAGTTCACTACTAACATCTAGACTTCTCCCATGTCCTCAAGAACTAAACGAACTACTCACAACACATCATACGGGACATGATCAGAGATGATATAATGATGGGTAACAATCTGAACATAAACCTTAATTCAACGGTTCCACCCAATAGCATCAATAACAATAGTAATCAACACCGGGAGAGTTTCCCCTATCAAATGCACAAGATTCAGCCCTAGATGTTACAGCGGGAATGGAGTGGAGCGGTGGAGATGACCGTGTCGGCGGTGGAGATGATGGTGATGATGATCCCGATGAAGTGCAGCTGGATGACGGTGACGATGGCGATGATTTCCCCCCTCCGGGAAGGGATTTCCCCGGCAGCTTCGCAGCCTGCCGGAGAGCTTTTCTCTCTCGGTGGTTTCCGCCTCGTGGAGGCGGCGGCTCTGTTTCTCGTCCAACCCCCGTATCTTAGGTTTCCTGGGGGGTCAAGTACGCGAAGGGGCGCTGCCAGACGTGGGCCAGGGCGGCCACCTCATGTGGTGGCGCGGCAGGCAAGGGAGCCGCGCCAGCCATTGAGGTGGGCCCCCTGTGGCCCACCTTGCTCCCCCCTTTTGGCCTCCTTCGTCATCTGGAAAGTTTAAACTTTTGGTATTCTCCTTTTTGTTTTCTGAGCTTTGCAAATAATGTATCTTGACGGTGCTTTTTCCATCAGATTCCAGCCTCCGGTGATTCATCCCCCCAACAATCATCAAACATGCAAAATAGATGAAATAACATAAGTATCATCTCCAAATATGAAATATATCAATGAATAACAGTAAATTATGATATAAAATAGTGATGCAAAATGGACGTATCAACTCCCCCCAAGCTTAGACCTCGCTTGTCCCCAAGCGAAAGCTGAGCTCAGTAAACATGACCACAGGTTTGTGGAGTGAAGTATCGATAAACAATATACAGACAAGAAGCATCACATCTATTAATACACAAGTCATCTTAGATAATAAATCCATTCATATAACTCAACTTGTAACAAGTAAAGGCAAATCACAATAAGGTGCATAGAGAAAACCATAGTTGGTGTTGGCAAACTTCGTTCTTGGTCAGAGAACAATGAACATATTGAGCTTATCCTACAAAACAGCCCCCTCTTTATTAGTTGCTAACTCCCAAGGTCATATTTATTAGATAACAACAATGTGCTACACAAGGAAGAATAAAAGACATGATTCACAATATACATGTATAGATGGTTGAATCACAATCAACCCAAATGCTTGCTTAAGATAGAAGGAGATAGGTTTACTGACTCAACATAAAGTAAAAGATAGGCCCTTCGCAGAGGGAAGCAGAGATACAAGCATGTGCTAGAGCTTTTAGTTTTAATAGGTTTTGAAATCACATAGAGAGCATAAGAATAAGTTTTTGAGTGGTGTTTGTCGTTGTCAACGAATGGTAATAGAGTTCTTGTCATCTTCCATACTAAGCAAGTTGAGAGCGGTTCCGAATTGTTTAGTAACATGCATTTATAATATGCACTTTATTTATATATCCTTACACCCCTCCCAACCTTTGCTTTCACAAACCATGGCTAACCGAATCCTCGGGTGCCCACCAATCAATCTCAAACCATGGAGGAGTGTCTATTTTTAACTTTCTCAAGCCTTTTGATATTATAGTGGTCTAACCAGCTCTTTGCAATATTAGTGACGAGCAGATGGAGCATGCAAGTCATGGGTTACTTAATTAGCATGGAAGTTAACAAACTCAACTATTATTTCCTCATTAGCTAATAAACATTGAAACAAATAAGGGATAGTAGTTTTGAATAAATATAGCACATGAAGTATTTACTTGGAGTGGCGCAAAATACCACATAATAGGTAGGTATGGTGGACACATGTGACAAAGGTTTTGGCTGAAGGTTTGGATGTATGAGAAGCATTCCCTCTCGATACAGGTCTTTGGCTAGCAAGGTTGGGTAGCAAGCATAAGAGTTGAAGGATACAAACAAACATACATGTAGTAAAGAACAATCATGCAATTCTTACTTTAAAGCACAAACAATTTTAAATTGCGAATACTAAACTTATCATATACAAGTGAGAAAGATAAATGAATACTATATCTACATGTAATTCTTTTTCTCCCTTCAAGTCTCAAAGTATTGTAGCTACTGACCAATGCTAAGTTTGCCAAAACCAAAAGATTTACTATATGTTCCCAAAGTGATATCAATACTAATAACAAGATCAATCATATATGATAGAAGTTGCAAGCTAAAATAAAGTGTGCGGAAAGTAAATGATAACACTTCTCATTAATATTCCATAACGACAACTCACACCAAGGGATACATAGATAGATAACCAACTAAAAGAGAGATACTTCCACATTGCAAACCATCATATAAGATAACTTCCCTACTCATGATATGACACTACTAAAAGGTAAAAGATAAAAGATAATGGTGTGATACCGCGGCACTCCCCCCAAGCCTGGAACAAGCTAAGGGAGATGCCAATACCGATGACGAATTACTCCTTCGGTGGTGATGGAGGGATGACTCAGAGTGGAGTAAGGTAACGCTCCAGCATCTTGCGAAGCCTGTTGTTCTCCTCTTGAAGTATGTCCACTTCCCTCCTCAGGACTCGGTACTGATCACAAAACTGGTCGGTGACTCGCAGAGCGTCAGCCACATCCGGAAAAGAGCTAAGATCTGGAACGGGCGGTATGGCTCCCTGCATGTTATGAGAAAAAGCACGTTGAGGGTTAATTGATCCCACAAAGGTGGGCTTGCCACCCCTCGGCCTTGCGCGATCTCTTTTGACTGACGTCATCTCCTTCACTTCCTCCATGACGCTTTCATCCATGTCCTTGCGCCTAGCCCTCGCTTTCTCTTCCTCAGCCCATCCAATGAAAGATCCTTGGTCAAGGTCTTGGAGGAGTTCACGACGGCGACGAAGTGCGTAGTCTTCAGAACAGGAACCCTGGGACGACATCTGGGCAGAAGCAGCTCGAAACAAAAACACGTCGAAAATACGATATACGGACCTCGGGGGTCTCGAGAGATTATATAGCAAAAACATATGCAACAAAAGGAAGGCAACAGGGCGAAAACGGGTAGGAGACGGACTCCGAGGCGCCCACCTCAGGGGCTGGCGCGGCCAGCATGGGGGCCGCGCCACCACCTGATGGCGGTGCCTCGGGCACCGTCTCATGCTCGTTTTGGTCTCGTATTTTTCCATATTTTCTAAATATCAATATTTTATATCCCAAAATTAAATTCGCGAACTTTTTCTTACTGAAACTGTACCTTTTCGAATTCAGCTTCTGTAGACTCAGAAATATGTTCCTTAATAAAAGCTTCCGGAGAAATTGCTTGAATAATATCAACATCTTCGTTATAAGAATCTCCAGAAACATAATGATTGAGTCTTTGTCCATTTACTACTTGTGTAGAATCATCTTTAAGTGAAGCAATTTTTATGGAACCCGAACGAAACACTTCCACGATAACATATGGTCCTTCCCACTTGGAGAGTAATTTCCCTGCAAAGAATCTAAGACGAGAGCTATACAAAAGAACTTTCTCACCAACATGAAACTCTCTCTTAAGGATTCTCCTATCATGCCATTTCTTAACTTTTTCTTTAAAGAGTTTAGCATTTTCATAAGCCTCACTTCTCCATTCATCTAAAGAACTCAAATCAAGTAATCTTTTCTCACCAGCAAGTTTAAAATCTCTATTTAGTTCTCTTACTGCCCAATAAGCTTTGTGTTCTAATTCTAAAGGCAAGTGACAAGCTTTTCCATAGACCATTTTATAAGGAGACATACCCATGGGATTTTTATAAGCAGTTCTATAAGCCCATAATGCATCTTTTAGTTTACTAGCCCAATTCTTCCTCGTTCTATTAACAGTCTTTTGCAAGATATATTTAATTTCTCTATTTGATAATTCTACTTGCCCACTAGTTTGAGGATGATAAGCTGAAGCAATTCTATGATTAACACCATATTTAGCAAGAACTTTTCTAAAACCACCATGAATAAAATGAGAACCTCCATCAGTCATGAGATATCTAGGAACACCAAACCTAGGGGAAATAATATCTTGAAGCATTTTTAATGATGTCTCACCATCAGCACTTTTAGTAGGTATAGCTTCTACCCATTTAGTAACATAATCAACAGCAACAAGTATATGAGTATTACCTTCTGAAAAAGGGAAAGGACCCATAAAGTCAAATCCCCAACAATCAAACGGTTCAATAACAAGAGAATAATTCATAGGCATTTCATTACGTTTAGAGATATTACCAACTCTTTGACATTCATCACAAGACAAAATAAACTTTCTTGCATCTTTAAAGAGAGTAGGCCAATAAAAACCTGATTGTAAAACCTTTTGTGTGGTTCTATCTCTAGCGTGATGTCCTCCATAAGCACTACTATGGCATTTTCTCAATATCTCTTTTTGTTCATACTCCGGAACACATCTTCGCATAATACCATCCACTCCTTCTTTATATAAGTGTGGGTCATCCCAAAAATAATGCCTCAAGTCATACAAGAATTTTCTTCTTTGTTGAGCTGAAAAGGTTGGAGGCAAATACTTCGAAACAATAAAGTTAGCATAATCAGCATACCAAGGACTATCTCGTGAACTCACCCTTATTGCAGCTAATTGTTCATTTGGAAAACTATCATTAACAGGAATAGGATCATATGCAATATTTTCCAATCTAGACAAATTATCAGCAACATGATTTTCAGCATCGTTCCTATCTACAATATGCAAATCAAATTCTTGCAAAAGTAATACCCATCTAATAAGCCTAGGCTTTGCATCTTTCTTTTCTATAAGGTATCTAATTGCAGCATGATCAGTATGAATAATAACTTTAGAATCAACAATATATTGTCTAAATTTATCACAAGCAAAAACAACAGCTAGAAATTCTTTTTCAGTAGTTGCATAATTCTTTTGAGCAGAATCAAGAGTCTTACTAGCATAATGAATAACATTTAACTTCTTATCAATTCTTTGTCCAAGAACAGCACCAACAGCAAAATCACTAGCATCACACATAATTTCAAATGGTAAATTCCAATCAGGTGGTTGAACAACAGGAGCAGTAATTAAAGCCTTCTTAAGAGTTTCAAAAGCTTTCTTACAATCATCATAAAAAACAAATGGTACATCTTTTTGCAAGAGATTAGTAAGAGGCTTTGATACCTTAGCAAAATCTTTAATAAACCTTCTGTAGAAACCAGCATGACCAAGAATACTACGAATACCTTTAACATCTCTGGGGCAAGGCATTTTCTCAATTGCCTCCACTTTAGCTCTATCAACTTCAATACCTCTTTCAGAAATTTTGTGTCCAAGGACAATTCCTTCATTAACCATAAAGTGGCATTTCTCCCAATTAAGAACAAGATTAGTTTCCTCACATCTCTGCAAAACTTTATCAAGATTGTGCAAGCAATTATCAAAAGAAGTACCATAGACGGAGAAATCGTCCATGAACACCTCCACAATTTCCTCACAAAAACCATGAAAGATAGCAGACATGCATCTTTGAAAAGTAGCAGGAGCATTACATAAACCAAAAGGCATACGTCTATAAGCATAAGTACCATAAGGACAAGCAAATGTGGTTTTCTCTTGATCTTGAATTTTAACAGCAATTTGAGAGAAACCAGAATAACCATCAAGAAAGCAAAAGTGAGTTTTATTGGCTAATCTTTCTTACATTTGATCAATAAAGGGTAATGGATAATGATCTTTCTTAGTAACTTTATTAACCTTTCTAAAATCAATGCACATTCTATAACCAACAACTACTATTTGAGGAATAAGCTCATCATTTTCATTAGGCACAACAGTAATTCTACCTTTCTTAGGGACACAGTGCACAGGACTAACCCATCTACTATCAGCAATAGGATAAATAATACCAGCATCAAGAAGTTTTAATACCTCATTTCTTACCACTTCCTTCATCTTGGGTATTAAACGGCGTTGATGTTCAACAACTGGCTTTGCATCGGGCTCCATATTAATAGAATGTTGACATATAGTAGGAGAAATCCCCTTTAAATCATCCAAAGTATAACCCATAGCTCCACGGTGTTTCTTCAATACTTCCAATAATCTTTCTTCTTCTATTCCTGAAAGGTTAGCACTAATAATAACAGGATATATTTTCTTATCATCAAGATGAGCATACTTAAGATTATCAGGCAAAGGTTTTAAATCAAAGACAGGATCCTCTTTAGGTGGAAGTGTTTTACCCAAGTCTTACACTTGTAAATTATGTTTAAGAATAGGTTGACGGAGGAATATTTCTTCAAGTTCATTCCTTTCTTTCATAAAAACTTCACTTTCATGATCTTCCATAAATTGTTGCATAAAATTATTAGGAGCAAGAGCAATAGAAGCAAGTTGTTCTACTCTAAAGTCCTCGTTAGGCAATTCGGTTTCATAAGGGGTTTTAGCAAATTTCGAAAAATTGAATTCATACGAATCACCAGCAAACTTAGTAAACATTTTCTCTTTCCTACAGTCTATAATAGCACCACAAGTATTAAGAAAAGGTCTACCAAAAATGATAGGACAAGTCTTACTAGCAGCTGCACCAAGTACGAGAAAATCAGCAGTATATTTAATCTTACCACATAAAACTTCAACATCTCTAACAATACCAATCGGAGAGATAGTTTCTCTATTAGCAAGTTGAATAACCACATCAATTTCTTCAAGTTCACAAGAACCAATCTCATGCATAATTTCTCTATAAAGCTCATAAGGAATAGCACTTGAACTTGCACCAATATCACATAAACCATAATAGCAATGATCATCAATTTTAACAGATAACACAGGAAAACTAGTTTTCCTTGATCTTTTAGGATGAGAAACAATATTAGAAGCATCTTCGCAAAATATAATATACTCATCTCCAACATTTTTAGTAACAAGATCTTTAACTATAGCCACAGGAGTTTCAATTTTAATTTGTTCATCAGGTTCTGCAGCTTTCTGACGTGGGCATACCCTCCGGGCACCCCACTATTGGTATACCTGGTTCAGCCCAGTCGAAGGCCCACTGGCCGGCCCAATGAAGACCAAGAAGCTGTTAAGGAAATTACTTGAAGCACAAGACAAGGACTCTTATTTCGTAGTCTACTAGGACTCTTGTAAACCCTCCCTGGCTCCCTATATAAAGCCAGGCAGGGGCACCCCCATAGACAGATCACGACATCACAGATCGCAACATTATAGCCACAACATAGACACAATTAGATATAGCATAGAGAGATCGCCTCTCATCATATCGCCCTTGCGGCCACCATGTACCTCATATATCATCATAATCAGACAAGCAGGAGTAGGTCTTTACCTCACGATGAGGGGCCGAACCTGGGTAAATCCTTGCTTGTCAGCCGTCTGGAACTACCAGCACGCACATCTTCTCCCTCAAAATATACCTAGGGTACTCGACTCTAGGATTGCCGAGGACATCCCTCGTCAATTGACGCCGTCCGTGGGATGAACAGCGTGCTGGATCGCGGTTTCGGCGGCTCAGTCGTCTTCATCGTCAAATATTCATAGACAAAAGCGACCAGATCGCATCTACCGGCGGCGTTCTGTGCATAGTAGATCCAATCTAAGTCACATCGCAGGCGACGCGACCAGTCGACAACTTCGTCAGTCGATAACTCCTCATGTGGTGGCAAAGTAGTCGACAACTTCGTCAGTCGACAACTTCGTCAGTCGATAGCTCCTCATGTGGCGGCAAAGCAGTCGACAACTTCATCAGTCGATAACTTCGTCAGTCGACAACTCCTCATGTGGCGGCGGCGTTCCGAGCATAATAGATCTCATCTACATCACATCGCAGGCGACGCGACAGAATCCACCATCAACGAAGCAGTCAACAAACTTTTTCATGTGGCGGCAAAACAGTCGACAATTTCGTCAGTCGATAACTCCTCATGTGGCGGCAAAGCAGTCGACAACTTCGTCAGTCGATAACTTCGTCATGTGGTGGCGAAGCGGTCAACAACTTCGTCAGGTGGCGGCGGCGTTCCGAGCATAACAGATCTCATCTACGTCACATCGCAGGCGACGCGACCAGTCAACAACTTCGTCAGTCGACAACTTCGTCAGTCGACAACTTCGTCAGTCGACAACTTCGTCAGTCGATAACTTCGTCACGTGGCGGCGAAGCAGTCAACAACTTCGTCAGGTGGCGGCGGCGTTCCAAGCATAGCGGATCTCATCCACGTCACATCGCAGGAGATGCGACCGAATCCATCTTCAGCGAAGCAGTCGACAACTTCGTCGGGTGGCGGCGGCAATCAGCATCGGTGGAATAAGCACACAACACCAGCTCCTTGGAAGGGCACTATGTACCCTCGGGGACTGGCACTCGACATCAACAATGACATAAGCTTCAATTACTCATACCCGACAGACCGTCGACTGGGGAAGAGGATGTCACAAGCACACGTGCGCCCGAGGCTCGGGAGCTGGCGATTCAACGTCGACAGCAACAACAACAACAACAAGTTCATCGACTCGGGAACAAGGCGACACCCGTGAATTCCTCGACTCCACCACAAAACCCTCAGGGGCTAGCGCTTTGACATCAAGAACAAGAAGCAACTTCACAGCTACACCCGACAAGCGATTCGAGTGACTTATTCGACTCAACTTCGCCGTCTCTGCACTGCCGCGTCGACACCCTATACCTTCATCGACTTCGCCTCCAATGCTCGGGGGCTGGCGCTTCATCATCAGCAACAAACAACATATTCGTTGCTCCACGCGAAAAGGTGACTCCAGCATCTTCAACAACTCTGCCGCGTCGACTCTGCTCCGCCGCGTCGAACTCTTCGCCGCACACTACGCCGCGTCGACTCCGGTCCGCCGCGTCGAACTCTTCGCCGCACACTACGCCGCGTCGACTCCGGTCCGCCGCGTCGAACTCTTCGCCGCACACTACGCCGCGTCAATTTCTTTCGACTGAACACTGCAAGACTTGGCCGTCCCCAATGCTCGGGGGCTACGCTACACAACCCTAAACTTCGCAAAGCCTTGGCCGCACTCGAGCACTCGCCATCGGCTTGGGTGCTGCGCACCCGGCAAATATCTATGTCAGCAGATGCAAAGAGTGGAACACTCACAAAAATACTCGACAAATATCAAGATGAAGGCAAATTGAGCCTATACCCAACTATAAATAGTTGCACATAGCCTCGGGGGCTACTCCCATCGGGAGCGCTGTCGCGCACCCGATAGATTCTAAAAGCATAAAGGCAGTCGGTTAAGAGACTCGCCTCAGTCAAAAGCAAAAACTCAATAGAATTCCCGAGTAAACGTCAGTCAATGACGCTTCGGATGCTGCATGCGTAAAATGCAAAGGTAAGACCCATCGATCAGTCGATTAGGGCCGAGGACCACTCCTACAGTGTTAAAGTCCTTGAATCTTCCGCATCAACAGATGCGATGGAAATCCCGGCGGACGCGCTGGGTAGCAAAGTTGAGACTGCAGAACGATTCAGTAAGACCTTAACGGCCTGAGTCGAGTCTGTCCAGTATGTTCCAGGTTCGAGCCCGAGGACATCCCTCGTCAATTGGCGCCGTCTGTGGGAAGAACAGCGTGCTGGATCGCGGTTTCGGCGGCTCAGTCGTCTTCATCGTCAAATATTCATAGACAATGTCGGCCCAGTGGATTCTAGGGTGTGCAGAGCCCATACTAGACGGACCGCGCACGCAACTGCATCTACGAAACGGCTAAGGACCAAGCAAACCGCTTGGGGAACCCCCCGAGGCGGAAACCCCTGGAGGGGACCTGAGGCGCCGACAGAGGCTTGAAGGAGGCCCCCCCCCCCCCCCGAGGGTGTCCCACTTGAGGGCTCTCCCCTTCTTAAGGGAGCCAGCCCGGCTCCTCCCCCTCGAGAGCCTCAGGCCCCTGAGGGGATACTTCACGGCCAAGGAAGCGCTGCAGAGCGCACATGGGCTCTGCTGCGGCCGCAGGGTGACGCGCGCGTCTGCGCGCACGACAGCAACAGCGTCACAGTTGCCGTTCCCGTGATAAAAGGGGTCAACAAAGCTCTGTGTCCCCTGCGCCGCCAACGAAGCTTTCCTCTTTGGTGATAACGCAGTTGGCCGGCACAACGCTCCAACGACGACGTCACTGTGGGCATCCCCCACGGTCTCTGCCGCGCCTGCGAGACGCTCTGCAAAGTCTGCACCTTGTCGGCCACAGCGCGCCGCTTTAACACGGAAGAGCCGCGTCCAAGGACGGAGGAGACAGCTGCTCTGCCACGAAGGCAGGCTTTGCGACCATGGACCGAGTCCATGAACGAGCGAGCAGTAGTGCACCCCGCTCCGGCGCTTGTGGCCATGTGGGAACCCGTCCACTGCGCAGGTCGCAGGGATGAGGCCCGGGGCAACTATTTAAGGAGAAGGGGCACTTCCGTAGGAGGGGATCGAGAATTGGATCCGGAATTCGATCCCGAGCTCAATAGCGTCTTCCACCTCCGGACCCTCTCAAGGCCCAGAGGCTAGTTGTACTACAGTCACCACAGTGCAATCCAGACAAGCAGGAGTAGCGGTTTTACCTCACCTTGAGGGCCGTGAACCTGGGTAAGGGCCGGTGTCACTCTCTGTCGTGCAGTTCCGCTCCAAGCACCGCGAGCAACGTCGCGGCGTGCATCGAGGGTTGTTTGACCTCCGTGTTCAGCCCCCCTTCGAACCTCTCCCCGGGGCGAGACTACCCCTGTTACGTGGGAGTTCATTCCTCGACATTTGGCGCGCCAGGTAGGGGGCTGAGGCGCGTCTTCAACCTCCGAACTCCGCGCCATGATGGACACCCGCGCGACGCGCGCCAACAGGCGCACCTCCGAGAGAGCTCACACCGAGCCCGGCACTGCCCCCACCCGCGGCCGCCGTGGTCGCCCCCGCACGACCGAGCGCGCTGGCACCGGCCCGCGCGTGGAAGAGCCGGAGAGCGAGGAGCACCGCGAAGGAGACCAGCGTGACGACGAGGACCTCTCCGAGCGCCGCGGGGACGCTGAGTCCTCGCACCCGTCCCGGCGCCAGAGCGTGTCCACGCGGGAGCATCAAGAGCCCGCCCCGCACACCGCGCTACTGATGGCTCAGGAGCTCCTCCGCTACCGGCCAAGTGCCGAAGCGCACGACCAGTGGCTGGACCGCCTCCACCACCTCGTCGACATCGCAACCACACGCCCTGCTCCGTCGCGCTCCATCGTGCCTTCCGGCCCTGCAGGGACGGCCGCACCAGGTGCGCCACCGCCGCCGCCGGGACCGCCCCCGGCCGCGGCACAGCGGGCTCCCTCCCATGCTTCCTCGCCGCACGACTGCCAAATCGTGCAGCGCACCGCACCTGACGCGCGTGTAGGCATGGAGCGACGTCGCGACCTCCAAAACCGCCTCGTCGAGGAGCTCGGTCAGGCGGGGCAGCAAAACCGCAGGGCTCTCCAGGGAGGAACGGCCACCTATGCCTCAGGCTGCATGGCCTTCACGCGCGCCCTGCGCCGTGTGGTCTGGCCACAGAAGTTCAGGCCAGCGCTCCCCAAGGGCTTCGACGGGTCCACCAACCCTCTCGAGTTCCTGCAGCTCTACACCACTTCCATCCAGGCTGCAGGGGGCGACGACAAGGTCATGGCCAACTGGTTCTCCCACGCCCTCAGGGACTCCGCTCTGTCCTGGCTTCTCAACCTGCCCGAGGACTCCATCGACTCCTGGGAGGAGCTCTGCAGGCAGTTCGTCGCCAACTTCAAGGGCACGTACGAGCGCGCACTCACCCACAACGACTTGCGCGCTGTGGTGCAGAAGAAGGATGAAACTCTTCGCAAGTACATCCAGCGCTTCAGCCAGGTGCGGAACAAAATTCCAAACATCCCCGACACCCAGGTGATCGCTGCCTTCCGCGAGGGCGTCACGAACCGCAGGATGCTCGAGAAGCTCGGCATCCACGACAAGCTCACCTCTGTGGTGAAGCTGTTCGATCTGGCGGACAAGTGCGCCAAGGCTGAAGAGGGACTCCTCTTCGTCAAGATGAGCGCGCGGGGGGACGACCCCGGCGAGGGGTCCAAGAGCCACAAGAAGAAGGAAGAGCCCAAGCGCAAGGCCACCGCGGTCCTCGCGGCAGAGCCTGACGCGAAGGGCTCCCGCAGGGGCTCCCCCGAGCGCGGCGACAAAGAAGTGGACCACCGTCCGTTCTGCGTCTACCACAACAGGCGCGGGCACGCTACAGACGACTGCTTCGACCTCAAGAGGCTGAGCAGGGAACGCGAGCGGGGAGAAGGCAGCGGAGGCCGCGGCAGAGGTCGCGGCTACCGCAGGGACTTCAAGGGCAGGCGCGATGGCGGCTACCAGAAGCCGTCGGGCACTCAAGCCAACGCCGCCGAGAAGAACAACAACCTCCCCGACGAGGAAGATGGAGGCTACCAGGCCCCGAGAGGCGCCATGGCCTGCATCCTCGGCGGAGCTCAAGCGCCCAAGTCGAACAATCAGTTCAAGCAGTTCGCCCGCGAACTCAACGCTGCGCTCCCGAGCACCGAGACTTCCAGGCCCCTCAAGTGGTCCCAGTACACCATCGCCTTCGACGCCAAGGACCACCCCAAGTCGACCAAGACCGTTGGAACCCTCCCCCTGGTCTGCTCCCCCACCATCAACAATATCACCGTCTCCAAGACGCTCATCGACGGGGGAGCGGGCCTGAATGTCATCTCTGTCGAGACCTTCGAGACGCTTCAAGTGCCCTACGAGTGGCTTATGCCCTCCAGGCCGTTCACGGGCGTCACCAGTGGGTCTATCGAGCCCCTGGGGCAAGTCCGCCTCGCGGTCACCTTTGGCACGCAGAAGAACTACCGCACGGAGCTGATCGACTTCGACGTCGCGCACATCGGTCTGCCGTACAACGCCATCCTCGGCTACCCCGCCCTCGCGAAGTTCATGGCCGTCACGCATCACGCCTACAACATGGTCAAGATTCCCGGCAGCGCTGGCACCATCGCCGTCCATGGCCATGTCCTGGACGCCACGCGCGCTGTCGAGAGCGCCTACAAGGCAGCCGCCATGGCTTTCCCGGCTGACGAGGACATGGAGCCTCTCGAGAGGCCCAAGAAGAAGAAGCAGGTGTTCTCCCAGCAGCAAGCCGCCACGAAGAAGGTGCCGCTGGACACCACCAGCTCGGGGGCTGAAGGCTCGGGGGCTAGCGTCACCATAGGCGCTGCCCTGCCTCCCAAATAGGAAAGCGCGCTCGTCGCCTTCCTTCGGGCAAACTCTGACATGTTCGCGTGGACTCCGTCAGATATGTCCGGCGTACCAAGGGAGGTGATCGAGCACCACTTAGCCGTGTGTCCAGACGCACGCCCCGTCAAGCAAAAAGCACGCAAGCAAGCCCCCGAGAAGCAAGCCTTCATCATCAAGGAAGTAGAAAAACTCAAGGCGGCAAATGTCGTCCGCGAAGTCGCGCACCCCACTTGGCTCTCCAACGGCGTGGTCGTCCCTAAACCCGCTGGAGGAGGCCGACTCTGCATCGACTACACCGATGTCAACAAGGCCTGCCCCAAGGACCCATACCCCATGCCGAGGATAGACCAGATCGTGGACTCCACCGCTGGCTGTGACCTCCTCTGTTTTCTGGATGCCTTCTCTGGTTATCACCAGATCAAGATGGCTAAAGAGGACGAGGAGAAGACGGCATTCCTCACCCCCTGTGGTGTGTACTGCTACACATGCATGCCCTTTGGCCTGAAGAACGCCGGGGCCACCTTCCAGAGGCTCATGAGGATAGCCTTGGGGGCTGAGATGGGCAGAAATGCTGAGGCCTATGTCGATGACATCGTGGTCAAGTCTCGACAGGGGGACACCCTCTTGAGGGATCTCGAGGAAACCTTCGCCAGCCTGAGAAAGGTGAACATCAAGCTCAACCCCGCCAAGTGCGTCTTCGGGGTCCCTTCAGGCAAGCTCCTCGGATTCCTCGTGTCCCACCGCGGCATAGAGGCAAATCCTGACAAGATCAAGGCCATAGAACAAATGCAGCCCCCTCGCCGACTCAAGGAAATGCAGCGCCTTGCGGGCTGCATGGCCAGCCTCGGTCGTTTCATCTCTAAATTCGGCGAGAGAGCCCTGCCATTTTTCAAGATCATGAAGAGGTCGGGCACATTCAAGTGGACCCCTGAGGCGGATAAAGCCTTCGAAGATTTAAAAAAGTATCTGGCTAGCCCTCCGGTCCTGGTGGCCCCCAGGGCAGACGAGCACTTGAAGCTGTACCTCTCAGCCACCCCTCAGACAGCAAGCGCCGTCTTGGTGGTCGAGAGGGAAGAGCCTGTCCTCCCCAAGAAGAGCACTGCCACTCCAAGCCCGGAACCCCCCGACAAAGGCCCCGTCGCAGGAGCAGCCTCCGCAGACCCACGGCCAGGCCCATCGCCTCAAGTCGAGCCTGCTCCAACAACCCCTGTCGAGAGGCCTCCACAGGCAGATATCGACAGGAGCCCTGAAGAGCCCCCACAGAGGGCCGATGCTGCGCCACCTCAGACAACCCTCGTCGAGCACCCCGTCTACTTCGTCAGCACGGTGCTGCGGGACGCTCGCGAGCGGTATCCAATGCAGCAGAAGCTCCTCGTCGCGCTCCTCATCGCCTCCAGGAAGCTGAGACACTACTTCCAGGGCCACCCCATCACGGTGGTCACCGCTTTCCCCCTGGAGCAAATCCTGCGCAACCCCAACGCCACAGATCGTGTCGCAGGATGGAACATCGAGCTGCAGCCTTTCAACTTGCGCTTCGACACCACGAGGGTCATAAAAGGAAAAGCGCTGGCTGATTTCGTCGCCGAATGGACTGACCCAAGCCCTGAGGAGCCTCGTGAGGCAGAGGCCGAGCCCTCGGGAGACGCGGCGCCCAGCCACTGGACCATGCACTTCGATGGAGCCTTCGCTTGCCGCAATGGCGGAGCAGGCGTCGTCCTAACCTCGCCCAAGGGTGACAAGCTATATTATGCTGTCCAGCTGTGCTTCACAATCGACAAGATCTCCAACAACATCGCCGAATACGAAGGCCTCCTCGCCGGCTTAAGGGCCGCCATCGCTCTAGGCGTCAAGCACCTACTCGTCAAGGGAGACTCACAACTGCTCGTCAACTTCTCCAACAAGAGCTACACGCCGAAAGACGACCACATGGCCGCATACCTCGAAGAGGTCCGCAAGCTTGAGAAGCACTTCAGGGGCATGGAGCTCATGCACATCCCGAGGAAAGAAAACCAAGAGGCCGACGACATCGCCAAGCGAGCCTCGCGGAGGCAACCCCAGCAGGCCGGTGTCTTCGAAGAGAGGCTCGCCAAGGCATCCATCAAGCAGCCTCGAGAGGCCACAGCCGCAAGCGCAGGCGAAGCGCTCCCACCACCTCCTGAGTCTGGGGCGCCTGATTGCGGTCCCAGCACAGGGGAGCGTCTGCTGCTGACGGCAACCCACCAGGCCTCAGGCTGGATTGATGAGCTCAAGGACTACTTGGTGAAAGGAATCCTCCCTGAAGAAGATGCTGATGCAGAGCGAGTCGCTCGACAAGCAAAGTCATACTGCATCCTCGAGGAAAACCTCTACCGCAAGCGCCCAAATGGTGTCGCGCTCAAGTGCGTCCCTCCTGAGGAAGGCCGAGAGCTGATTAAGGACATCCACAGCGGGGAGTGCGGCCACCACTCATGTGCGCGCACCCTCACAGGCAAGGTCTTCAGGAGCGGCTTCTACTGGCCTCAGGTGCTTCAAGATGCGGTCGCCATTGTGCAAACCTGCGACGCCTGCCAATTCCACGCCAAGCAAATTCATCAGCCGGCACTGGAGCTTCAGACCATCCCGCTCTCCTGGCCATTCGCGGTCTGGGGGCTGGACATCCTGGGCCCCTTCCCGAAGTCGCAGGGGGGCTACCGTTTCCTCCTCGTGGCCATCGACAAGTTCACCAAGTGGACCGAGGTTGAGCCGGTGCGCACCATACCAGCTGGGGCTGCGGTGAAGTTCATCCGAAGCTTGGTCTGCCGCTTCGGCGTGCCCAACCGCATCATCACTGACAACGGCTCGCAATTCACCAGCGGCATCTTCCGAGCCTACTGCGACAAGCTTGGTATCAAGGTCTGCTTCGCCTCGGTAGCTCACCCACGCAGCAACGGTCAAGCCGAGCGAGCAAACGCAGAAGTCCTCAAGGGCCTCAAGACCAGAAGCTTCAACATCCTTAAGGGCCACGGCAAGGGCTGGATTGACGAGCTCCCCTCAGTGCTCTGGTCCATACGCACAACCTCCTCGAGGCCTACAGGCGAAACGCCGTTCGCTCTGGTCTACGGAGCCGAGGCGGTCCTCCCCGCAGAAATCAAGCATGGATCGCCACGGGTCCTTGCCTTCAATGAGGACACCCAAGAGGGCCTCCACAACGACGACCTGCTGCTTCTCGAGGGACTGCGCCGTCAGGCCACCCTCAGGGCGGCAGGGTACCAGCAAGACCTGCGACGCTACCACAGCCGCCATGTGCGCTCACGCACCCTTGAAGCGGGCGACCTCGTCCTCAGGCGAATCCTCTCCAGGGAAGGTCTCCACAAGCTCTCCCCGATGTGGGAAGGCCCCTACAGGGTCTCCCACGTCGCCAGGCCTGGCGCAGTACGCCTCGAGACCGAAGACGGCATCCCCGTCAAGAACCCGTGGAACATCGCGCATCTGCGCAAGTTCTACCCGTGATCACAGTCACGCCAGGCATTTTTTGTCTCTAGAGGGAAGCTCACGGCTTCACCTCCAAGCTTCTCAAAGCTTCTCCCGAGGCCCAGCCCTCCGAGCTCTCCTGCAAACGAGCCCCCGCAGGCCGCAGTGAACCTCTGCCACTAATGGGTGGTCCCCATGCCTCGACATGGAAGGAACGTTAGCTTGGCAAACCCAAGTGTAATGAACCGATTTTCGTTCCAAGTGAACTTTGCGCTCTGGCGCCATTTTCGTTCCAAGTGAACTTTGCGCTCTGGCGCCATTTTCGTTCCAAGTGAACTTTGCGCTCTGGCGCCATTTTCGTTCCAAGTGAACTTTGCGCTCTGGCGCCATTTTCGTTCCAAGTGAACTATGCGCTACGGCGCCGCTATGTAATATTTTGGTGGTGAGTTTATTCCAGCTTTATTTCATTTATTGAAAATGGGCACTTATATCTCTCCACATGCGTACCTCGCGAGCGGGGGCTGAGTACGGTGCCAGTGCCTCAAATGACACACCAGCAGCACTGCAAAACCCAAGGATCCGAGCTCTGGCTAGAGGGCAGGCCCTCCCAAGCACGCCATCTCTTCAAAGGACCTTGGTACTCTCTCTCCTCGCAAGGAACGCCTGAGGGGACCTATAAGCGCGCATTAGTCCCTGATGCTGTGATCTAGCGTTTCGGCTCGCCCCTCTAACATCCACAGAGAGCGAAAGTCCCCACCAGGCCTGCGGAGGAGAACCCTCGGCCCCTGAAGGGGAGAACTCCGCCAGAGAAGGCCCACACTGGGAAAACGCCTCGCGAAGCTAAGTCTCTCGCCCACCTCAAGGGAATCCTCGCATTTTTTCTCATGAGCACTCTGCGTCCCTCAAGTGGTTCTTTCCTTACTCTCTGTGGACTGCTTGCGCGTCAAAGGGGGGCCCTCAGCATCGCGACTTGAGGGCTCTTACCTCCCCAAGCCTTAAACTCCCCCCGGCCTTGCCGAGTCATTGCTCGAGCATACCGCAGCGGCAGGAGTCATAGCGCGAGGGGAAGGGTCCAACGACGCAGAGCGAGAAAGGCATTGAGATGAAGCAAAGACCCCTCGAAGGGAGCGCACACTTAATCGATAGCAAAATGTTTACAAAGTGAAGAAGTAAATTACAAGGTGGAAAATGAAATTCTCTAACGGGCAAACGCCCCTAAAGCGCTACAAGCGCGACGCGTTGCAGGAGGAGGTTAGTCGGAGGCCTCAGCGTCGTCCTGGTCGCTCTCTTCTTCCTCCTCGGGCTCGCTCCCCTCGCCGCCTTCCTCTGCAGCGGCCCGCCTGAAGCGGCTGCAGAAGTCGTCCACCTGGTCGCGGACGGAGCTGGAGGCTTTCCACGCAGCGTCCCCCTCCAGTGGCTCGGTCACCGTGGCGAGGTCGAACCCGGGCTGGAGGTGGACGAGGTTGGAGAAGATGCGGTCCACCGCCACCGCCAGAAGCTGACGGCACTCCTCCTCGACCACGTCGCGGATCTCCGCGGTAGGGCCTTCGAGCGCTGTGAAGAGCTGCTCGAAGTACAGGAGATAGGTGGCAGCGTCGGCATGGCCCTGAGCCGGAACGCTTGGCGCCTCCGCCCCCAGCTTCGCGGCGAGCTCACGACCCCGTCCCGTCAAGGACAGGAACATGCGCTCCCGCTGCTGCGACAGCACCTGCGCCGCCTGGATGCTCTCCGCCGCCTCCACTGCCTTCTCCACAGCAGGCCCCACCTGCCGGTTCATCTCCTCCATGTCCCCCATGAGGGAGGCAAGGTCCTGGGAGATGTCCTCTCTGGCCTTCTCAGCGGCGAGGCGGCGATCAGTCTCGCGCTTCACCTTGGCGGCGAGCTTGGCGTTCTCCTTCTCGAGCTTTTGGATCCGGGCGCCGCTCTCCCCCAGCCTCGCCTTGAAGCGGTCCTCCTGCTTGGAGAATTTATCCTTGTAGTCCTGGGAGACTGCGGCGCGGATCTTATTCTCCTTCTCCCGGAGCTCCTTGTTGAGCTCGTCCTTCCGCTCGGCAAGCCGCACGTTGGCTCGCTCCACATTCCCCTTGTGGGCGGCGACCTCGCGCTCGAGCTTGCTGAACGCCGAAGCAACGCTGTCTTCGCGGGCCTCAAGGGCCGTGCGCTATCCTGACAGCTCCTGCTCCCTCAGCGCCAGCTGCTCGTCGCGCCGGCGTGCATCCTCCTCGCGCTCGCTCAAAGCGCGCCCGCGGGCCTCCAGGCTCGAGCGGAGTTCGTCGAGGGCGGTCCGCACCACCCCGGCATCCGCCAGGATTTTCTTCTCGAGCTCGAAGAGCTCGGCACGCTTCGCCGCCAGCGAATGCTCCACGGCTGCCCGCTCCGCCTTGGCCGCGGCGAGGTCCTTTGCAGCGGCTCGGCGCTCAGCCCTCAGGGGCTGAAGGAGTTCCTCGGCTTCGCGCAAGGCCCCCTCGCGGACCTCGTCAGCAAAGCGCGCCGCCTCCTCGCGCTCCTCTTGCAGCGCCTGGTCGCTCTTGCGGCGGGCCTCTACGGCCACGTGGAAGGCAGCCCAGGCGTCGGCGAGCTCGTCACGCTGGCGGGCGAGCGCCTGGTCTTCTGTGGCCAGGTAGGCCTCGAGCCCCTCCAGGGACTCCCGCACGAAGCGGAAGGCGACGTCGCGGCGTCCTCGGCCCCAGTCGAAGCGGCCCAGAGCGAGGCCCGGGGGTGGACCGCGCGGCTTAGAGGGTCCCGCACCCGCATCCGGCTCGCCGGCAGAAGTGCCCGCGTGGGCCTGGGGGCTCGGGGGCCGGTCCTCCGCCTCCGCACTCGGTCCCAGGCCTCCTGTGCTTCCCCCCTCGGGCGGCACTTCCCGGTCCGCATCCGGGGCAGGCGCGTGAGGCCCGGTCCTTGCTGCTTCCTCCTCCCCCGCGGTGTCCGGCGGCGGTGGAGGAGTATCCTCCCTGCGAGACTTGGGAGGGCTCGGCGCCGACTCGGCACCCACATTAGCCCCTGGCTGCGCTGGAGGGGTAGCTGCGCGGGGTGGAGTGGGTATCTTCTCCACCTGTTCCCCCACCCGCTCTTCCTCGGGTGGTGGCACAAATGTCTCCACCTGAGGCATCTCCTTCTGAGAGCCTGCGGTACCCGCCCCCTCAGGCCTCGAGGCCTCCGCCGCCGCGGTCTCGCTGGCCTCAACCTCCGGTGCAGCGTCGGGGGCGGCCCTCTTCACGTCCGCGGCTTTGCGAAGCCTGCGGCGCTTCACAGGATCAGGGCCGCTGAGGTAAAAAGAAAAAGATTGGTCAAGGAAGAAGAGCAAGCAAGCTGGGCTCAGAAAGGAAAGGAAAAGGCAAAAGAATCTCACCTGGTTTTCTTGGCGCGGGTGTCTACCCACGTCATGCCTGGCGAGCGCCATGAAGGCACAGCCCGCGCCCCCGCCTCGGGGGCCTCCTCGGCTTTCCTCTTGTGGGGAGCGCTCGGGGGCTCCCCGGCAGGCCTGTCATGGGCCGCCTTGGTCCTCGGCTCATGGCGCCCCGCCGCAGCCTCCTCGCTCTCGCCGGAGGAAAGCTCGTGGAACTCCCCTGCCGGGGGCGCGACGCCGGAAGAGCTCCCCGCGCCCGCAGAGCTTCCTACACCGGCAGAGGGCTCCACCCTCGTCTCCGCGTCGCCCTGTTCCGAGTCAGATGCACTTGGCGACTCGGTAGTGTCCGCGGGCATGGGCTCCTCCTCCTCTTCATCCCCCGCCAAGCCTAGCGGGGTGAACGCGGGCGCCTGCGCCAGGGTGGCCCGGCGCTTGTCTGGGACTTCATACAGAGGCCGTATCGCCACGTGAATCCTCGCGGGCACCTCTGGGTTGACGAAGAGGCCTCCCATGATGGTCTCGACGACCGCGGGGCGGTGATCGCTCAGATGCAGCCGCAGCGGATCCGTAAGCCCTGTGTACGCCCACATCGGCTTCTTGTGCGCCTGCAGGGGGGCGATGCGGCGCCTCACGAACTCCGCCGCCACCAGCTGGCCGGTCAGGCCATGCTCGCGAAGCGCCCTCAGGTGGCCCACGAGGTCGGCTATCGCATGCCCCTCCAAGGAACGCTTGCTCCAGTGGGTGTTCTTCACGGGCGGCGCCTCGAGGACCTCAAGGAGGGAGCTCTCCGAGGGAACGCGGATGAGGAACCACTTCTGCCTGAAGTCTTCCACCTTCTTCGACACCGCCGTCACGGGCTTGCCGCCGTTCCAGGCCATGGGGATGTAGACGTCTCCCATGCCGTCCGCGATGCGGAAGGATACGCAGCCCGTCCGCTCCTTCTTCGCAGTGTTCCGCAGTGCGTAGAAGCTTCGGAAGAGAGCGATGGAGGGCTTCACTCCCAAATAAGCCTCGCACAAGAAGGCGAAAATGGAGAGGACAAGGATGGCGTTGGGGTGGAGATGTAAAAGGTGGACCTGGTAGAACTCGAGGACGGCCTCGAGGAAGGGAGAGTAGGGCGGCACCAGCCCAGCGAAAAGAGTGTGGAGGAAGATGGGGAAGTAGCCGACGGGGAAACGTCCGGTCCGCGCGGGCAGAATGGCACTGGCGCCGTGCTCATTGTGCTTCCCGGCGACCAGGTGCTGAATCTTATCCAGCGCCGCCGCGGTGATGCGCACCCCGACCAGGGAGGGGCCGAACTCCGCCTCCCCCTGCGCGTCTTGGCGGGCCGAGGCCGCCGTCTTCTTGCCCTTGGATCCTCCCATCGTCGGAGAAGGACGGGAGCACGGAGGAAGAGAAGGAGGGGAAGATTTGCTGGAGACGGGAGTCTAGGAGGCGGAGAACCGATGGACGGGATGGACAAGACTGGACGGGGTAATGACTGCGGCTCGGACCAACGCGCAGCTTTAAACCCCGTCCGAGCAGTTACCGAGGCACGGTAGTGGTGAGCGTGGCGGGCGTGGTGGCCCCCCCCACTACGCACGTTTCCGGCGGAGAAGCCGAGTCGCCGCAAGTCCACCTCCAGGTGACGCGTGTCCCACGACGCTTCGCCTGCAGTTTTGGGCCCACGACGCTTCGCCTAGTCCCAATGGGCCTCGACGTGCCCATCATGGGCCCGGGGGCTACTGTCGGCGCAGTGGATTCTAGGGTGTGCAGAGCCCATACTAGACGGACCGCGCACGCAACTGCATCTACGAAACGGCTAAGGACCAAGCAAACCGCTTGGGGAACCCCCCCGAGGCGGAAACCCCTGGAGGGGACCTGAGGCGCCGACAGAGGCTTGAAGGAGCCCCCCCCCCCCCGAGGGTGTCCCACTTGAGGGCTCTCCCCTTCTTAAGGGAGCCAGCCCGGCTTATCCCCCTCGAGAGCCTCAGGCCCCTGAGGGGATACTTCACGGCCAAGGAAGCGCTGCAGAGCGCACATGGGCTCTGCTGCGGCCGCAGGGTGACGCGCGCGTCTGCGCGCACGACAGCAACAGCGTCACAGTTGCCGTTCCCGTGATAAAAGGGGTCAACAAAGCTCTGTGTCCCCTGCGCCGCCAACGAAGCTTTCCTCTTTGGTGATAACGCAGTTGGCCGGCACAACGCTCCAACGACGACGTCACTGTGGGCATCCCCCACGGTCTCTGCCGCGCCTGCGAGACGCTCTGCAAAGTCTGCACCTTGTCGGCCACAGCGCGCCGCTTTAACACGGAAGAGCCGCGTCCAAGGACGGAGGAGACAGCTGCTCTGCCACGAAGGCAGGCTTTGCGACCATGGACCGAGTCCATGAACGAGCGAGCAGTAGTGCACCCCGCTCCGGCGCTTGTGGCCATGTGGGAACCCGTCCACTGCGCAGGTCGCAGGGATGAGGCCCGGGGCAACTATTTAAGGAGAAGGGGCACTTCCGTAGGAGGGGATCGAGAATTGGATCCGGAATTCGATCCCGAGCTCAATAGCGTCTTCCACCTCCGGACCCTCTCAAGGCCCAGAGGCTAGTTGTACTACAGTCACCACAGTGCAATCCAGACAAGCAGGAGTAGCGGTTTTACCTCACCTTGAGGGCCGTGAACCTGGGTAAGGGCCGGTGTCACTCTCTGTCGTGCAGTTCCGCTCCAAGCACCGCGAGCAACGTCGCGGCGTGCATCGAGGGTTGTTTGACCTCCGTGTTCAGCCCCCCTTCGAACCTCTCCCCGGGGCGAGACTACCCCTGTTACGTGGGAGTTCATTCCTCGACAGACAAAAGCGACCAGATCGCATCTACCGGCGGCGTTCCGTGCATAGTAGATCCAATCTAAGTCACATCGCAGGCGACGCGACAGAATCCACCATCAACAAAGCAGTCGACACTTCATCAGTCGATAACTTCGTCAGTCGACAACTCCTCATGTGGCGGCGGCGTTCCGAGCATAATAGATCTCATCTACATCACATCGCAGGCGACGCGACAGAATCCATCATCCGAGAAGAAAATCCAGATCACATGTGGCGGCGAAGCAGTCAACAACTTATTCTTGTGGTGGCAAAGTAGTCGACAACTTCGTCAGTCGATAACTCCTCATGTGGCGGCAAAGCAGTCGACAACTTCGTCAGTCGATAACTCCTCATGTGGCGGCAAAGCAGTCGACAACTCCTCATGTGGCGGCGGCATTCCGAGCATAATAGATCTCATCTACATCACATCGCAGGCGACGCGACCAGTCAACAACTTCGTCAGTCGACAACTTCGTCAGTCGACAACTCCTCATGTGGCGGCAAAGCAGTCAACAACTTCTTCATGTGGTGGCAAAGCAGTCGACAACTTCGTCAGTCGATAACTCCTCATGTGGCGGCAAAGCAGTCAACACTTCGTCAGTCGATAACTTCGTCAGTCGACAACTCCTCATGTGGCGGCGGCATTCCGAGCATAATAGATCTCATCTACATCACATCGCAGGCGACGCGACCAGTCAACAACTTCGTCAGTCGACAACTTCGTCAGTCGACAACTTCGTCAGTCGACAACTTCGTCAGTCGACAACTCCTCATGTGGCGGCAAAGCAGTCGACAACTTCGTCAGTCGATAACTCCTCATGTGGCGGCAAAGCAGTCGACACTTCGTCAGTCGATAACTTCGTCAGTCGACAACTCCTCATGTGGCGGCGGCGTTCCGAGCATAATAGATCTCATCTACATCACATCGCAGGCGACGCGACAGAATCCATCATCCGAGAAGAAAATCCAGATCACATGTGGCGGCGAAGCAGTCAACAACTTCGTCAGGTGGCGGCGGCGTTCCAAGCATAGCGGATCTCATCCACGTCACATCGCAGGAGACGCGACCGAATCCATCTTCAGCGAAGCAGTCGACAACTTCGTCGGGTGGCGGCGGCAATCAGCATCGGTGGAATAAGCACACAACACCAGCTCCTTGGAAGGGCACTATGAACCCTCGGGGACTGGCACTCGACATCAACAATGACATAAGCTTCAATTACTCATACCCGACAGACCGTCGACTGGGGAAGAGCATGTCACAAGCACACGTGCGCCCGAGGCTCGGGAGCTGGCGATTCAACGTCGACAGCAACAACAACAACAACAAGTTCATCGACTCGGGAACAAGGCGACACCCGTGAATTCCTCGACTCCACCACAAAACCCTCGGGGGCCAGCGTTTTGACATCAAGAACAAGAAGCAACTTCACAGCTACACCCGACAAGCGATTCGAGTGACTTATTCGACTCAACTTCGCCGTCTCTGGACTGCCGCGTCGACACCCTATACCTTCATCGACTTCGCCTCCGATGCTCGGGGGCTGGCGCTTCATCATCAGCAACAAACAACATATTCGTTGCTCCACGCGAAAAGGTGACTCCAGCATCTTCAACAACTCTGACGCGTCGACTCTGCTCCGCCGCGTCGAACTCTTCGCCGCACACTACGCCGCGTCGACTCCGGTCCGCCGCGTCGAACTCTTCGCCGCACACTACGCCGCGTCAACTCCGGTCTGCCGCGTCAATTTCTTTCGACTGAACACTGCAAGACTTGGCCGTCCCCAATGCTCGGGGGCTACGCTGCACAACCCTAAACTTCGCAAAGGCTTGGCCGCACTCGAGCACTCGCCATCGGCTTGGGTGCTGCGCACCCGGCAAATATCTATGTCAGCAGATGCAAAGAGTGGAACACTCACAAAAATACTCGACAAATATCAAGATGAAGGCAAATTGAGCCTATACCCAACTATAAATAGTTGCACATAGCCTCGGGGGCTACTCCCATCGGGAGCGCTGTCACGCACCCGATAGATTCTAAAAGCATAAAGGCAGTTGGTTAAGAAACTCGACTCAGTCAAAAGCAAAAACTCAATAGAATTCCCGAGTAAACGTCAGTCAATGACGCTTCGGATGCTGCATGCGTAAAATGCAAAGGTAAGACCCATCGATCAGTCGATTAGGGCCGAGGACCACTCCTACAGTGTTAAAGTCCTTGAATCTTCCGCATCAACAGATGCGATGGAAATCCCGGCGGACACGCTGGGTAGCAAAGTTGAGACTGCAGAACGATTCAGTAAGACCTCAACGGCCTGAGTCGAGTCTGTCCAGTATGTTCCAGGTTCGAGCCCGGGGACTCGAACTTGATTGAAGACTAGCAAGGTTTCGCCCAAACGTGCGGTTAGCTGGTCTCGACTCATGGAGTAAAACCAGGCCTACTAAGTCGTACTCCCTAGGCAAAATAAACAAAGCATCGGTCGACGTTTTTCCGACTCAACATGCATAATCGAGGCATTCTCGACTCAAAAGTACATAGCAAAGTTCATGCAAAATATCAGTCGATGACTTACCGACTCGGCAAAGCACAATCGAGACAATCTTATACACATAGCCAAATGAGCAAAGAGTCAGATGGTGAAATACAACTGCAAATGAGTTCCTGCCCGATTCTTCGAATCGACCAGGCACTCGGGGGCTACTCCCATCGGGAGCGCTGAGCGCGCACCCGATGAACTACTAGACAACACAGCAACAAATAACATGAAAGCTGCGCACCTTCTTGGACAGTGCAAAATTCATCGACTAACTCCCATCGGGAGGGTACTCGCCATCGGCTCGAGTCACACAACGGATTTATCAAAGTCGGGTTCTCTATAGCCCGCACGGATTTTTTAAAAGTCGGTTTTTCTAATAACCCGCACGGATTTTTTAAAAGTCGGGTTTTCTAATAACCCGCATGGATTTATCAAAGTCGGGTTCTCTATAGCTCGCACGGATTTATCAAAGTCGGGTTCTCTATAGCCCGCACCGGATTTATTATTATTATTGGATTTCATACACATATACAGGATTTCTCATAAATGATTTAAGCTCACGAAGAATGAATAATTCAGTCATCATATGGTCATTGATTACGCCTACTCGGCATACTGTTTTGAGTCTCTGCCCGATACTTCGAATCGACCAGACACTCGGGGGCTAGTGACGTGGGCATACCCTCCGGGCACCCCACTATTGGTATACCTGGTTCAGCCCAGTCGAAGGCCCACTGGCCGGCCCAATGAAGACCAAGAAGCTGTTAAGGAAATTACTTGAAGCACAAGACAAGGACTCTTATTTCGTAGTCTACTAGGACTCTTGTAAACCCTCCCTGGCTCCCTATATAAAGCCAGGCAGGGGCACCCCCATAGACAGATCACGACATCACAGATCGCAACATTATAGCCACAACATAGACACAATTAGATATAGCATAGAGAGATCGCCTCTCATCATATCGCCCTTGCGGCCACCATGTACCTCATATATCATCATAATCAGACAAGCAGGAGTAGGTCTTTACCTCACGATGAGGGGCCGAACCTGGGTAAATCCTTGCTTGTCAGCCGTCTGGAACTACCAGCACGCACATCTTCTCCCTCAAAATATACCTAGGGTACTCGACTCTAGGATTGCCGAGGACATCCCTCATCACTTTCTTTTCACTTTTGTTAACAACACTAGCCATAACAGAATGTTCTTTCACTTTAACAGGAAAAGGAATTCTTTCAATATAAGTCTCAGGAATAATATGATCAACAATATGAACTTCAATGCTTTTAGTTATAGGAGCAATAGATTTATCTTTATAAGGTTCATGATATTTTTCAAACCCCTCCTTGGGCAAACCGAAATAGGTAGCAAAGGTTTTATAATAATTTGCAACAACTTGAGAGTCAAGACCATAAGCATTATTAATATTTCGAAATGCATCAGTATTCATGAAAGTTTTAATGCATTCGAAGTCATATTTTATACCTGACTCCCTACATTTGTCGTTCTCCCATGCTTCAGTATTTTCTTCAATACGATCAAGAAGATCCCATTTAAACTCTTCTTTATTACGAGTGAATGATCCAGCACAAGAAGTATCCAATAATGTTTTGTCTTCAAAAGAGAGTCTTGAATAGAAGTTATCAACAATAATATTACCAGGAAGTTTATGAATGGGGCATTTGAGCATTAGTGACTTCAATCTCCCCCAAGCTTGGGCAATACTTTCTCCATCATGAGGCCAGAAATTATATATAGAATTCCGATCTTGGTGAATCTCACTTGGAGGATAAAATTTGGAGTAAAAAATAGGTACAATTTCCTCCCATCCCAGAGAACTCCTGTTCTTAAACAATTTATACCAATGCGCAGCTCTCCCAGCAAGTGATATGGAGAATAATTTCTTCCTAACTTGGTCCATTGTAATACCTGCACACTTGAACAACTCGCATAATTCATGTAGAAACAATAAATGATCACCGGGGTGGACAGTTCCATCCCCTTCATAGCGGTTATCCATAACACGATCAATAATTTTCATAGGTATTTTAAATGGCACTATTTCATCAGGTGGCGCCTCATTTTCTACCTCAGCAGTGGTAGAAGCCTTCCCAAACAGGAAAGCAATAGTTCCTCTCTCCATAATTAAGCAAATTAGGAGACAGAAATAAAAAACAGCACTTACAGCTAAAGTTTTCCTTACCAATTCCACTTACCAATAGCGCTTCACTCCCCGGCAACGGCGCCAGAAAATAGTCTTGATGACCCACAAGTATAGGGGGTGTATCGTAATACTTTCGATAAATAAGAGTGTCGAACCCAACGAGGAGCAGAAGGTGTAAGCAGTTTTGATGAGTATGTCACTGTAAACACTAGCAGACAAGTTTTTAGGAGTTTTTGATAATGCAGATAAATAAAGTGCGAGTAAATAGAGCGCGGCAATAATAATTGCAGCGAGTGGCCCAATCCTTTTTAGAGCAAAGGACAAACCAGTTTGTTTACTTATGATGACGAAACGTTCCTGAGGACACACGGGATTTATGTCTAGTGCTTTCGCTTCATATAGATGATTAATCTTTAGCGTTTTGATAAGTGTCGTGTGGGTGAACCTATGCTAATGCACCGCCCTTCCTAGGACTAATACATACTTGTGATTATACTCCTTGCAAGCATCCGCAAATACAAGAAAGTAATTAAGATAAATCTAACCACAGCCTTAAACTCTGAGATCCTGCTATCCCTCATGCATCGAAATACCAACGGGGGTTTAGGTTTCTGTCACTCCGGCAACCCCACAATTGATAATCGAATACACAATGCATTCCCCTAGGCCCATAAAGGTGAAGTGTCATGTAGTCGACGTTCACATGACACCACTAGAAGAATAGCACCACAACTTAAATATCAAACCATTAAATATTACTCAACATAGTTCACTACTAACATCTAGACTTCTCCCATGTCCTCAAGAACTAAACGAACTACTCACAACACATCATACGGGACATGATCAGAGATGATATAATGATGGGTAACAATCTGAACATAAACCTTAATTCAACGGTTCCACCCAATAGCATCAATAACAATAGTAATCAACACCGGGAGAGTTTCCCCTATCAAATGCACAAGATTCAGCCCTAGATGTTACAGCGGGAATGGAGTGGAGCGGTGGAGATGACCGTGTCGGCGGTGGAGATGATGGTGATGATGATCCCGATGAACTGCAGCTGGATGACGGTGACGATGGCGACGATTTCCCCCCTCCGGGAAGGGATTTCCCCGGCAGCTTCGCAGCCTGCCGGAGAGCTTTTCTCTCTCGGTGGTTTCCGCCTCGTGGAGGCGGCGGCTCTGTTTCTCGTCCAACCCCCGTATCTTAGGTTTCCTGGGGGGTCAAGTACGCGAAGGGGCGCTGCCAGACGTGGGCCAGGGCGGCCACCTCATGTGGTGGCGCGGCAGGCAAGGGAGCCGCGCCAGCCCTTGAGGTGGGCCCCGTATGGCCCACCTTGCTCCCCCCTTTTGGCCTCCTTCGTCATCTGGGAAGTTTAGACTTTTGGTATTCTCCTTTTTGTTTTCTGAGCTTTGCAAATAATGTATCTTGACGGTGCTTTTTCCATCAGATTCCAGCCTCCGGTGATTCATCCCCCCAACAATCATCAAACATGCAAAATAGATGAAATAACATAAGTATCATCTCCAAATATGAAATATATCAATGAATAACAGTAAATTATGATATAAAATAGTGATGCAAAATGGACGTATCACATTACACACTTTACTTAATGCAATAATCTGTTGCTTGCAACTTAATACTGAATGGTGTTGCGGATGCTATCCTGAAGGTGGATTATTAGTCATAGATGCAGTTGGATGACGGTCTATGTATCATGTTGTAATGCCCAAATGAATCTCACACTAGACATCATGACTTGTATATGCATTGTTATGAAGTTCTTTATTCTGTCAATTGCCCAGCTGTAATTTGTTTACCCGCATGTATGCTATTATTATTTATGGAGAGACACCACTAGTGAACTGTGGACCCCGGTCCTTTTTCCTTAAACTAATAAAACAACCTACTGCAATCCTATTACTTTCATTCTCTGCAAACAAACATCATTTTCCACGCATACGTTTAATCCTTTGTTACAGCAAGCCGGTGAAATTGACAACCTCACTGTTAAGTTGGGGCAAAGTATCTTGGTTGTGTTGTGTGCAGGTTCCACGTTCGTGGTTGACACCGGTAGTGCGCCCTGCCAAGGTCAACCGCAACAACCTTCAGAAGAATTCTAGTTTCCTACTGGTTCGATAAACCTTGGTTTCACAACTGAGGGAAATTTGTTGCTGCACTACTTCATACCTTCCTCTTTGGGTTCCCAACAACACCACACCGGTGCATCACACGGACGGTAGCACCCTTGCTGCAATGCAGCGGCGGGGCTTCACGAGCCCATTCGGGCACGGCCGGGCCAGGAGGGCCTGGTTTGACCTGTTGTTGTATCCGGTCGGCTATCGCTGGAAGGCGGTGGAGGCAGTTCCCTCCTGTGTGCTCCTTTTCTGCTAACCCCCGCCGAAGTCTCGTCTTTGCCTTTTTACCGGCCTCGCAACGTGTGTCACGGTGCGACGTGGGTGACTGCAAGACCGTGGTGGCGTATGCTGGTGGGCGGCGAGCTCGGTGGAGCAATACAAAGCATCTGGGAGTGTTGGTTTGGAGGGGTCGGGAGAAATCATTGTCGTTTTGACACCGACACAGTGACGCCTATGGGTATCACCGACCTTCTTGAAGGGTGTCAGGTGTACCTCCTCCCCACCTCTCGTATCGTACCACGGGAAACCCTAGGACATGTTCGGGCAGCAGCGTCGTCATCGTCGCTTCCCTTCTTGGAGGTGCTACTTGGTACGCGATGCTTTGGAGCGCTTGGAGCGTGGTGGGATTTCTCCGGAGGGCGCAACTGTTGCGGGTCACCCTTCGTCGAGCCACTGTTGTTGGCTTTGTTTCCCTTCTTTTTCTTTTTCTTTTCTTTTTCTCTAGTGTTTCTTTTGAGCGTTGTGCTGTCTAGCCCAGTAGCGCTCTCAAACGGTGTGGCTTTATTTATAAAGCGGGGCGAAAGCCTGTTTCGAGGAAATCATAGTTTAGAAACCCGGACCGGCGACCAAACCGGCGAGGGTCTCGGTTCGCGGTTCGCCGGTTAGATCATCGGTTTCGCTCGGTTCAATTGCTGGTTTTTTTAAAATAGAATAGTGTAGAAATATTAATAATCTGTTCAAAAAAGTTAGGTCTTTTATCAACCATCGTAGTAATAGGCCAGTTGGCCAGCGTAGCAGTGCTGCCTCCGCGCGCACGGGGACGCGGGTTTGATTCCTGCACCATGCGGTATTTCTCTCTCGCGTGCGCGAGAGCGTTCTGTTGGACCGGCGGTTCTATAAAGCCCGATTTCCATCAAAACTAGTGGTTTAACCGCGATTCGGCCAGTTTTTCTGGTTCGGCTGCATGTCCGGTCCAGTGCGTTTAACAGACCGGTGAGGGCTCTGGTTCCGGGTTTTTCTGGTTCAATCGGCGTTCTGATCCGGGTTTTTCAACTAGGTATGAAATCCCACAACTCTGGGTTTTAGGTGTACTCGACCCGTATATGTAAAAGCAAACATTTATAGGTTTTTATTTTGGCACGAGATCGACATTATTGCACATGCAGCAGATTGCATTGCAACAACGACCCGGCGCCCAACCCACGTCCTCACACGAAACACGCGTGAGAGGGCGACGTAGTACGTGCCCATCTTCCGGCACTAGTTAGCCTTTCTATTTCTGTAATGGATAAGAACTATAGATATGGAATTATGGAGCACGTGTAGCATTTGGCATCCGAGCGCAGCGTCTCGCAAGGTTAAAAGGGAGGCGATATGATCCGGCCGGAAGCACACAGAACCTGGTTGGCTTCTATTTTCGTGGGGGCAACTGGCAAGGGGTGTGAAGCTTGTTTCTGGCGGAGCAGCAGCTCGGGCTCTCGGCGGAGATGGCCGGCGATGGAGGAGGCGACGACGGCGGAGGCCGCAACTCGGACGCACTGGAGGGCGTGCGCGCCATCCTTTTTAAGCCGTCCGAGTCCATCGACGAATCGCAGTCCACTAGGATCGCCGGCGCCGACTTCAACGACGCCGGCCTCGGCCTTGACGGGCTGCTCGCCTCGCTCGCGTCCACGGGGTTCCAGGCGACCCACCTCGGCGACGCCATCGACGTCGTCAACCAGATGGTACACATCGGCCGGCCGTAGCTTCTTTCTTTACCCAACTCTCCTTACATTTCAATGACTCTTTATGGCTGTGTGCCTGGCTGCATTTGAAGTTGGATTGGAGGCTGTCGCACGAGAAGCCAAGCGAGGACTGTGATGAAGCTGAACTTGACCCGAAATACAGAAAGTCTGTGAAGTGCAAGATATTTCTTGGTTTCACTTCAAACCTTGTGTCGTCTGGCATACGGGATGTTATCCGGTTCCTAGTTCAGCATCGCATGGTAAATACTCCAACTTTATGTCACGTGTAAAGCAAGACATGTTTAGATATCCTTATAAGAATCTGTTCAGTGCAGGTAGTACGACTAGTCACTAGACAGTAATTTTTTTTAGACTAACAGTATATATTAATCAAGCAAGCCGATTAATTAAAAACCTTCCAGATCTATCAATTGACATAAATTGTTCAATGATATTCAGAAGGTCAATTGAGCGCCAGACTTCTTTTTCCGCGTGAAAATTATCTTGAAGCAATTCTAGATCCCATTTCATAGTAAAGGGGTTTATTAGTTCATTAACCGTCCTATAGGACCACAAAAAACGGCTAGCACGGATCACGACACAGATATCACCCGTCTCCAAGTGCCACTTAATAACAAAAGTCTTCTGAGTAGGGATTTTTGGCTCATGAGGTCTAGTGCATCCTTTATCTTTTAAAATATAAAAAACTACATGATTTACAATAAAACTGGAAAGAAATGCTAGATGTACTCAATAATGTTTCATACGAACATGCTAAATATCTCACTCTAAAATGTTTTGTATTATGAGCTATAAAATAAAAAATATGGATCTGAGTATAGGGGACGGTGCATATTTTCAAAACTACAAAATTCATAAGATTTGCCATCTTGTGTAGTACCTCTGGTCCGTAAAAATTGTCGTGAGAAAAGAGCGTCGACAGGGCAAGTCATTCGTGTAACCTCCACATTTTATTCGGATCGGAGGGAGTAATCTAGTGTTAAAATAATTTGTTATTGCGATTTTGTATGCTTGCAATACATCTAACATTTTCTCAGATTTTTAAAACATTTAAACATGATTTCAATTTTTTTTTATGAAGGGAGCACAAGAGCTCGGAAGCCAAAAAGAGAGTTTAAAGTTTGCTCCAGTTTCCTACTTGAGTACTATTATTAAGGCCATGTAAAATATGAAGTGATTAGCTAGAAACGTGATTATAAAAATAAATCAGACTTTTTCTCAAGCACCAATGCATATTTCTATAAGAGAAGTGCCTAGTTAAGAATCTTCCTTATATAAACAAGCTACAATTATTATTCAAATAGGGTTTTTCAATATCTCTCTAACCCTCTTGCGTTGCACATGCTGTAACCGTACATATATAGCCACTGACCTATTTTCCAAATCCATGGCTAATTATTCTTTTCCACAAAAAATGTGTTTTCAGGTGGATGTTATTGTTACGACTGCCGGGGGTATAGAGGAAGATCTTATAAAATGCCTTGCACCAACGTACCGAGGTGATTTTTCTCTACCTGGAACAATGCTGCGATCGAAAGGACTGAACCGGATAGGAAATTTGTTGATGCCCAACGATAACTATTGCAAGTTTGAAAAATGGATCATGCCACTCCTTGACCAGATGCAAGTAGAGCAATCGACTAAGGTAATAAGTCCTCTTGACTGAATTGGCAACACCATGTTTGAATAATAAGAGAAAATTGCAACTATTAGTAAAAATGTTTGAATATTATCTCATATATGGCACGACCAAAATCTCCCAATAGTGGGGATCACGGGAAGCTTATGATACATAAATTGGATGTTTTTTCTGTAATTTAAGATAACATATGACTATATGAGTAGGAGTACATTAAGGTTTTGCTAATTCTGATCAACAACCCTATGATAGTTTCTTAGCATCCAACACCGTCAATTCAATCTTCATATTCGTGCATAATTCCATCTTTTTGGAACTCTGAGAATACACACCACCTTCTTTCTTTGAACTAGATAAACAAAAGGCATTTTAAAAGATATGTATGATGAAGCCTAGAAATAAGTTTTTCTCATGACAGAGCATACTAATTTATTTTGCAGTAGACTGGAAAACTATTACAACATGGTGGACATGCTTTTAGATTTGTTGAACAAATTTGTAAATTCGAGTGAGAAATATAGTTTCACAATCAACTGAGACATAAAAAACCTAATAGATTAATTATATGTTGTGTTTGGGCATTAGTTTATATAGATTATCTCACCCGCTTGGAGATCGAACATGTCACCACCATAATGTAGTGCTTCACAATCTTCATGGTTAAATTCTTTCTTGGATAGAAGAAAATTTTCACTTATTCGGAAACATCTCCATTTCAACTTGAAGCGATTAACTGAAATATTTTCTATATTACGAAAAATAGCTATTTTTTGGAAGCAATTCTCTAGTCAATGAAAATAACTCTCCGGTCTAGCTTCATTGTCGATCATCTTTACGTATTTTATTCATGAATATCTTACTATTTGCAGAATGTTTGGACACCATCAAAGGTGATTGCTCGTCTCGGCAAAGAAATAAATGACGAAAGCTCCTACCTTTACTGGGCACACAAGGTGACATGCTTCTGACTACACAAATGTTTCTTACAAAGGATTAAAAGGTCTACATGCATGTGAAACGCTGATAATATATATAGAAGTCTGTAAATAAACACTTTGGTTAAGACATGAAATAAACTAGGTTTCTTGGTGAGGAAAGTGAATGTATACGTCTATTTTGCTTAAATTTTAGGTTTTGCATGACTGAATTTACTCTGTGCTGACTGCTGAGGACTCGTTAAAATTGTCCAGAACAACATTCCTGTATACTGCCCAGCATTGACTGATGGATCAATTGGAGATATGTTGTTTTGTCATGCAGTTCGCAATCCGGGTCTTATCATTGACATTGTACAAGGTAAGTTCCATCGTACTAGCTCTCTTACTCCTAATTTGTTTGCATTTTCAAATGCTTGAGAGTTTTCTGCAGATGTAAGGCTGATGAATGGTGAGGCAATTAATGCAACCCCAAGGAAGACAGGGGCTATAATTCTTGGTGGAGGCCTTCCAAAGCATCATATATGCAATGCAAATATGCTTCGTAATGGTGCGGATTATGCAGTTTATATCAACACAGCTCAAGAGTTTGATGGTAGTGATTCAGGAGCACATCCGGATGAAGCAGTTTCATGGGGAAAGATCAGTGGTTCAGCCAAACCTGTAAAGGTATATCATATACACACCGTCACTGGTTTCAGAACCTTTTTGTTTGTTTGTATGTGAGTTGCATACTGCTAGACTCTAGTTACTAGAAAGTTCCACTACGGGCATGATACACCTGCCATGATGTCAGCATGTCATATTGGATTTTACTACTGCAATATATAACATTTCAGTGTTGGAAATGTAGGTCCATTGCGATGCAACCATCGCCTTCCCGTTACTTGTGGCCGCGACATTTGCGCGTAGATTTCATGGCACAAAGTGAAGCAACTGAATTCCTGGTGGCGAAATAAGGACTTTGATTGAATTGTAATTTATTTATTTATGTTTTCCAACTTCTTGTCTGGACTCCTAGTGATTTCATTTTTCATTGTACGCCTGAGGTTCCACTGCATGTTTAAAAAAGACTATGTATGGAGTATCATAGTGCATTTGTCCTGGTATACATTATTACATTTTCATCCATTCCTCTATCTTTCCGGCTGTGTGGATGAACAACTTTATAATTATCTCACAGAGACCAACATTACCAGGTTTTTAAGAACTGAATTTTATTTTCTGTTAATAATATGGTAGCTTGTGATCAGTGGACACAAGTCGGGTCCTCACGTCCGTGCAGGCCCCAAAACTAAACTGCTGTGCATACGATAGTTTTCTGTTTGACAACAATCCGATGCTTAATCCAACGGATTCTTTTGCTCAACCAGTCATGCGCACGGTTTGATGTGGAATGTCATACAGAAATCATACAAAAAAAAAACGTCAAATGTATAGCAGCGTTGGGCCCAAACAATGCATGCTCGTGTTTGTTTGTTTAGTTTATGAACAAATGTTTTTTTTCTTGAATTGGAACATTATCCAACAACATCGAGCCATCAAAATGAAATTGTTTGGATGGATCATTTGCTAAAAACCTTTAAACTGTACAGAGTACAGGCGAGTGTGATGTTCTTAATGCAGTTGCCTTCTACATGCGCTAAAATACTCAGAAATCATATGTAAAATGTATGGGGGTTCCTCTTCTGAACGCCACCGCCGCCAGGCCCTCCACCACTGCTGCCCTCTCTCCTCCGGGTCGCCTAGCGCGGTGGCGGTCTCGCCCAGCCTGTCCAAGACGGGTGGCGAGGGCGGGTGTCCTGTGAGGTTGAAACAACTTATGATTTTTCAAGATGACGGCTTGTAATTTGTAGAGGTGACTGGGGAGTGGGGAGTGGGGAGACCAGCCTGCACGTCATCTCTTTCAAGCAGCTTATGGTTTTCTTTCACAAGACATTGTATTTTTTTTTTGAGAGGGAAACATTGTATTTTGTTTGTATGAAAAGTTTTTTAACAAGATTTAGTTAGATAGATAAAGTTGTTTTGATGATTTTGCTGATTGATCCATTGTATTGTACAAACGAGTGGGAAATTCCTCTCAAGAATTGGTTTCCACATTGTTAAAAATTTCCATGGAGATCATGTATACAGTGTTATAGAAATACTTGCTAACTTATTAACTTGGGATGCATAAACTTACACAGGGAAAGATACTCTTGCTTGTAGTACATGCCTGCAAATCGATTACAGATGATGCTGGGTTGGTCTTTTGACAACAAAGGTACAAAAACCTGATCTGCAAGATACCTTTTCAATGGGAGCATAAATCTGATGTTACATGAAATTTCCGAGACCCACACAATCCGGCGACCCCCAGTGCCCATTATTTTGCCCTGTAAACGCGATCCGCTTCTTGCATAGTGTGCAATAGGTGAATCGGCACGACCAGCAGAAAATATACTTGTCATCAGCCTGGATGCGTATGGTTATATGTTAGATGCATAGAGAAGGAAAAAACTAATACTATATGAATTGATCACCAGCTACCAGCCACCCCAGTGGAATGGACCAAAATGTTCCATGCCATAACGCAGGTTGAACACATAGGACTTTCTTTACCTTGTAATTCCTTTGATGACACTTTGGACATTTTACGGTACTGCCCACCGGGTGGCGCCTTTGAGCCATGCGGCTTCCATTTTCTAGCTTTTCCATTCGCCTCTGCCAATCTGTCTGCTCAGTTTCCCTAGGCGCATACAAGCCGCAGCTCCTGCGGTAGATGGATTTATGATATAATTACCATCGATACAGAAATGCCTTCTCTTGTTTCAAGAAAGAAAGAAATCATGAAAACTAAGAATGATCTACATGAAACGCGCATACCTACAGGAGGCCTTGCCACAGCGGAAGCAGAAGTACCGATAACAGTTGCCACAAATCATCATGTTGCACCCTTCAGTTCTGCTGATGGCTATTCCACAATGTGGACATAATATAGTGTCACCATACAGCTTTCTTATGCTCAGCATTTCCTGCACCATCTCCCTCGCAATCATCCCGCGTGACTTCTGCAGACATAAGGTTTGAGATAAAATATGGCACAAATTCAATTAAAGTTTTCAATATTATGCATCAGTCAATATGTAAGTCTTCAGCACGAAGGCATCAAACAGTGGACCACACCCTCAAAGATCTTTGTCAGTGAGTACATCAAGTGCATAGTGTATCATATTGAAGAATTTAGCGGAAGATACTTTTCAGAATTCAGAGGTACACATCCACTATTAGTAAGATGAGCACAAACTGCACAATATGACTACAATTGCAGGTTTGAAACATAATACACTAGGGATTTTAGAGTATATAAGCTTCATTCCAATGGTAAATACAGAAGAAGTTTTGGTTGCATATCTACCTGCGGGTGCTGCAGCTTTTCTTCCTGGGTTAGGCACTGTTTACCCAGATGGCGTGGGTCCTTGCAAGAGGAGCAGAAGACAAATGAACACTTCGGACACTGCGCATTTTTATCCTCATCTTCCAAGCAACCGACCCCACACCTTGGACAGTAAACCACGTCTGACATCGAGGACAGAGCTTTCTGAAGAACAAGCCTATCCCAGAGTTCAAATTCTTCTTCCCTAAGGATCCTCTTCAACAAATAAGATGGAATAGAAGCGCTACACTTGGCATCGGGGCATACCAATTGAAATACACTACCTTCCTTCACATGCATTCTGCACATGGTTTCCATGCACTTCACACAAAACAAGTGCTGGCATGGAAGCTCGATGAGGTTTGAACCTTTTTTTTTTCAAAATTAAAGTTAGTACCGTAAAAAAATCATTAGTGTAATTCAGTTCCCTAAGAAGCTTGATTGGAAATAAATAACATGTTCAATGATCCATCTACTCCGTATTGACTATCAAGTATGTACCATTGCTTAAGGAAAGTATGAAGGGTGAAATTTCAATCAGGTACTGGCTAATACTATGTCACAGTTTAACAAGAGTACAATATGCAATGACACCAGAGCACTAGTGGTAATTTTCCAAGGTAGCCCTAAGATAATTCATCATGAAAAGACAAAGAATAATATTTTGGCATGACCGGTACCTTTGCTCTGGTTGAGGCATATCATGCACATATAGGGATTCTCAAGAAAAGCTTGATATCGCTTCTTACAACTGTAACTGAGCATTGAAGAGATTACAGATTCCAGAGGGAGATTTCTTGAGATCGCGCGATTATCGCACGGAGATTCCAACTGTAACTGTATTGGAATATCTGGATCTAATTTTATTTTGCTGTCACGCCAGAGGTATGACAAAGAAGAACTATGTATCCACTCAACCCACTTATATACCACTTCCTGCTCCGGCAGCTCTGCCCAAATGGTGTCAAGCATCTCACAAAGTTGAGAAACATTAGGCCTATCCATCCACTTGACAGTGACTGTAAAATAGGGGGGATCCTTGCTTGGATAGGACTGTGGAAGCAAGCATGTCAATACCAAAGGAGGCAGGTACTCAAAGTTGTAAGTGTAAGATAATTCATTGTGCCCGTCACCATTTTCTTCAGTACCATCATCGGGACATCCTCCACCTTTTGGGTTTCCAGCAGCTGAAGAAATCTTAGCACACACTTCAGCACCATCAAGCAAGTTGTAACGTATATAAATCTGGAAGTTTTTTTTTTTTTGATGCTATCACCGGAGGGGGAGAAACCTCCCCACCTGAATCTATATATCAGCAGCAGTTACACAATACAGGAGTTGAGATGGTCGCGCCACAGGTCGGCTGCCTCTTGCGTTTCCACAGATCGGAAACGGTATGACCAAAGAGTAAAGTCTGAGACTATGTTACGAATCGTAAGGGCGGTAGGGTGGTTACATTTGCGGAAAACCATAGCGTTTCTAGAGTCCCAAATTTTCCACATAATGGTGAGAAGGACCGAGCTCCAAATGGAATCCGGCAGACCCGGAGGTAGGGTAGTGGTCCACAAGGCGGGGAAGTCGTGGCCGTGGGGGAGGATGCGGAGGCCGCGCCAGACCTGTGCCGCGGCGGGGCACGTGAAGAACAGGTGGTGGAGATCCTCAGTTCCGTGGGGGCACCGTGGGCAGGAGGTGTGGTCGATGATGGTCTTGTGGTGAAGATTTGCTCGAGTGTTGATCCTGTCGAGAAGGACAAGCCAGCCGAAGATCTTGATCTTGTTTGGCACCTTGGAAGACCAAATCTTTTGGGCATCAGCATTTTGGCTGGCCGTCTGCATGGCCTCATAGGCCCCTTTGGTGGAGAAGGAGGAGCCATCTAACAGCGTCCGCTCGTCCGGGGTGTCCGTGAGGGTGGTATCCTGCAACAGTAAAGACAGAAGAACGCGCTGGCTTTCCGCCGCATTGGTTAGCCGGTTGCGGAGGTCCGAATCGACCCCATTTTGCAAAATATTCGAGACGAGAGCATCACTTTTAGTATGGTGGGAGTACAGAGCGGGGAAGGCATCCGCTAGCGGCTCAGGGAGTAGCCAACGGTCTAACCAAAAGAAAGTGGAGCGTCCATTGCCTATTTTGCACTGGGTAAGAGAGGTGAGGGTAGGCATGTGTTTGGCTATAATTTTTGCTAGGTGGGAATGCTGGGTGGCATGGCTTGCAAAAGGGGAATGAGTGGAGAGCCAGGCTTTCCAAGGAGTGTTGCTGTCATGTAGGTATTTAAAACAAAGCTTCAAAAGCAGGCAAACATTCTGTGCATTTAGATTTTTGACTCCTAGGCCACCTAAATTCCGCGGAGTGCACGCTTTGTCCCACGCCACGAGGCACTGAGCGCCAGAACAGGTATCATCCGCAGCCCAGAAGAAAGCCCTACGTTTAGCATCTATCATCTGGAAGATGGAGGCGGGGATGAAGAGGGAGGACATGAAATGGGTGGGAAGGCTGTCTAGGACCGAGGCGAGGAGGACGAGGCGGCCTCCCTTAGAGAGGAGGGAAGCTCTCCATCCAGATAGATATTTGTCAATGTTGTCAATGATGGGTTGAAAAGCCGAGGGGGGGAGTTTCTTGTCCGAGAGGGGTAGGCCGAGGTAGGTTTGGGGGAAGGTGGAGATTTGAGTTCCCAAATCGGTGGCTACAGCTTGGGTTAAGTCGTCGGAGAGGTGGATAGGTACAAAAGTGGTCTTATGAAAATTGATTTGGAGACCGGTGGCTGAGGCGAAGTTATCTAGGATACGCTTGAGGTTTCGTGCGGCATTGGGCGTAGCGCGAAGGAGGATGAGGGTATCATCAGCGTACTGGAGCACAGGACAAGGGATGTTGTCGGAGAGGGGGTGCGCAAGTTCCCCCGCGTGGGAGGCCTCAATGATCAGACGCTGGAGAATGTCAACAATGATAATGAAAAGGTAGGGGGAAAGGGGGTCTGTCGTGGTGGTATCACGGCAGATGCCATAGGATGGCTAAATGTGTGGGGCCGACGGACGCTGGTGGATCCGGGGAGGGCTAGCGAGCTAAGAAGCTCACGCAAGAAGAAACAAGAAACAGACACGAGCCGACTTAACCCGGAGGACTCAAGAACAAGCAAGAACAACAAGCAAGAACAACCAAGAAACCCACAAAGAACCACAGACACGCACGATGTACCCAGGTTCGGGGCCCTCGTGAGGAGGTAACACCCCTACTCCTGCCTTGCTTCTCTCTATATGTGTCTCACAAGATCTACAAGGTGCTCCTTGAGCTGTTTTGGTAAGAACTAGGATGAACTACAAGTGAAGGAGGAGTAAATGCTCTAGCAGTAAATGAGACTATATCTTCGGCTCTCTGGTTGGGTGTCCCTCACATAGGAGGAGTTATGGCGCTATTTATAGAGATCCGGCCGAGTTGCCCGGGAACCCTAACTCCTCTGGGCCCCACCGGACAACGGCTCCAGTCCAACGGTAGTGTCGACACCTCTACCACGACCTAGCAGCCGGCCTATCCGACATAGGTCGAGGTAGGCCAAGATGCCTCTGGCCGTAGCCGCCGCCGGCTTAGGTGATGATGCTTCCCCTGTCAGAGACAGGACGTGCCTTCTCCATGCCTTGTCTCCTGTCAGTCAGTTGCCAGTACAGCGGAATAGTCACGTCGCCCTTGTCTTGTTCCTTTGTCTTGTGCCTTTTGTCCCGCGCCCGTGTCAGACGGGAGGTGACCTTACCTCCGTGTCAGACGGGTCAGTGTCCTTGCCCTGTACTTGCCCTTGACTTGTTGCCCGACATAGGATATGTCGGACGGTTCCACCTAGCCCGGGCACGGTTAAACCGGATCCTCCTTCCTGCATATCATAGACAAGTAAAGAATCCCGACATGGGGATGCTGCTTAGAACATGTCGGCTATTTCCAACATAAGTCTAAGTCGGACAAGCACACAACTTGGACTAGCCCAGAGTCGGCACACCAGCCGCTCCACTCCGCGAAGGGTCGCACGATCTTTGCAGCTGGACCAAGGTCAATTACCGTGTTAACCAGAGCGGATTGACCATGCCTTTACCCTACCCGGGGGTAGCCCCCCGACACTAGTCCCCGAAGCTGGTGTAGTCCTGCAGACTCGGATGAAGGGCTGCATCAAATTTAACAAAACCTACTAGCAGAGATCAATCCGCCGACATAGCTATGTCGGGCTGACCAATTACCCCGAGACGCTTAAGTTGGTTGCCACACAACCGGTCCGACATCGCCATGTCGGCCCGATAAGGAGCTTCCGATATGTTCTAATCGACATAACGCGGAGCCCCCGACCTCAGCAAATCTTTTCCCGGATCCTCTTCTGAGACGTGGCATTGATCCACTGCACCGTCCCACGAATTACGCCACGCGTCCTGACCAACCGTCACAACCGCGTCGCCCGGGCCCCACCATCTGTCCCTTCCCGCAGGCACTCGAGCGGTTTGACCCCGAGGCACCTCCTCGATTCCCGCGCTGGTAACCGCACCAGATCCGCGGCCGACGGTTCCCATTCTGTGGCCCACGATGTGGCCGATCGTGCGGCCATAACTGCTCCCTCCGTGCCAACTGCCGCACGCACGATCCCACGATTCGCTCGGAACCAACGGGCGGGAAAATGGGTAACCGCGCTTCCCCTTCCCTCATAAGTAGGGACGCGAGGGGATTTGTTTTCCCCTTCCGCATCGCCCTCTTCCTCTCCTCTACCTAACCTCTTGCTCTCGAGCCTACCCTAATCTTTTTACTTCATGCGCAGAGCCCCACTCGAGCTCGACCAGAGTGACTCGGCCGCCCCGACAGACGCCGGAGTCGGCAGCCCACCCCGGGCGACACCTGCGGCCGCCGACATAGCCATGTCCGATGCCTCACCGCCGACATCTAAGGCCGCAGTGGAAGGGAGCCGAGCAAGCCCGGACCGAGATGTCGGGTCTGGCGGCAACCAACCGCGTCCCGCTGCTGCACAAACCGAGACCACGGCGGTGCCGGACGCACCCCCGCAGCAACCAACGCCGCCGGAACCACAATCCTCCGCTGCAACCCAGCAGCCACCAGTACCACCACAGTGCCAGGCCCCAACCGAGGGCCCTACCATGAAGGCGCGCACCGACGCCAAGACCGCCAAGAAGAAGACTGCCCCGACCCCGGATCAGTTGGCGGCCAAGAAAGGTCAGCCTCCTCCGGGTAAACTCAAAGTGGTGCATCCTCCTCGCATCGCCGTTAAGACGGCGGCACTGCGCATGCTGGAGGCCACTGTCAACCGGGTTGCCTCTGCTGCCGACTTGGAGAGCTCGGGTTTCCTTATGCCTAGTGCTGACTCTTCAGGTTCGATGGAGCAGTACAACACGGATTGGAATGCCGCCGATATCAACGAGGCTACCTCTTCCGACCCGAGTATCGACCACCCGGCTGGGCCCGGGAGAGTTGCTCAGTCTCTGCACGCACTTCAATCTGCGGTCCTTCAACTGACAACAGCTGCAGAGGTAAGCCCTTCCAACATCTACTATATCCAGTCCCCGAGGTTCTGGTCGAATGGTTAAGACTTGACCGAGTTAAGACCATTCGGCGAGAAACTTCAACAAACACTTCTCATCCAGTCCCCGAGATTCCTGCCGAGTAACGATACTTGCCCGAGTAAAGGTTACCCGGCTGGCATCTTCAACAATTTGCACTAACACTTCGCCTTTCTATCCCAGTCATGTAGCAAGGAGCGTACCCGGGTTTTCCAGAGGCTGATGGTCGAGCACGGGTCCCTCCGGAGGCGGTTCAAAGAGCTCCAGGCTGCACACCAGGGCCATGGTACACTTCCTTGTTTCCGAAATATCCTTCCTTTCTCTAGGTTGCCTTTACCATTAAAACTGACTTGTCACTTTTTCCAGCCGACACCGCCAAACGAGTTGCCGCCGAGCACAAGCTCGAGTTGGAGAATGAGTAGGCCAAATCAACTCGGCTCCAACAAGAATTGGAGCAGGCCAAGAGAGAGAAGGCCGAGTTGGAGAAGACCCTGGCGGACACCGTGCGGATTCAGGGTGAAGTGCTCGAGCAAACTGAGTCTCGCGCCACCTTGGCCGAGAAAAAGCTCAACACCCTCAAGTCCCAGTGCGACATCTGGCTGGCCGAATTGAAGAAGATCAACGACCAGATGGATAGTGAGTTCCTCCAAACTTTCTCCCTTCTTGCTTGACTTTTTTGCCGACATACACCCTATATCGGCCCGCCTTCTAACTTATCAACAGCATTCTTCTCCTCAGAGCACTTCTCCCACGCGCACACCGTTGCGGTGAAGGCCATCAACCGGGCGCGTGCGAAGAGGGCTGAAGCCGGCCCCATCTCTGGCGAGTGGGACGTGGAGGATCATCTCGTAGCACTCAACGCGCGCTTCACGCCGCTCAAGAGTATCGGGATGGAGCTCCTCGATGCCGGCGTTCACGTCTATCGGAAGCTCTGGCCGGGCGCCACGCCTCCGGACAATGTGTCCGACTTGGCCCAGGAGTTGATGAAGACGGAAAGGCGCCTTCGGGAATGGAGATCCTCCGCCGCCCGTGCCGGTGCGGACCAAACACTCTCCTTCATACTATCCTGGTATGAGGGGATCGATCTTCAGAAGGTGCGGGTGCAGCGCAAGAACTCGGCGTGGACAACCGATCCCGTCAAGATCCAGCTCCGACAAGATGCTGCGCATTACTTTGCCAGCTATTCACAGCCCCATCAATACGTCGAGGGCGAGGTCTACTCGGATGACGAAGACTATGCCGATGACCTTGAGGACGAGGAGGAGGACGATGAAGAAGAAAACCAAGACAGCCTCCCCGACACCTCCAAGACCTCCGGCAAAGCCCAGCCATCCGGGAAAGCTTCCACTTCTGGGACTGCTGACATAGCCAGCGAGGACGCCGCCGCCGACATCACCAAGTCGGCCTCGACTGACCAGCTGAAAACCGCTGCTGAGGTCAACGTCGAGCTGGGAGCCGCCGACACCACCGAGTCCACCGCGGCTGCCGAGACTCCTGCTGCCAAGCCTTCTGCATAAAATCTTAGAGAACAATTCTGTCAAATCCCCGGAATGCCGGGTGCATATGTAATATATACAACTTTAAGTAGAATACTCTGCTATCTGCCTTATTGAATCGAACAAGTGTCTAGCCATGTCGGATCACTTTACACCGAGTCCCCGAGTTTACTTTCTCGTTTACTATACTTAGTGACTTTTGCTCTTGTCTACCATACAGGCGTTCGACAGTCGAGTCACAAAATCACGACTATAGCATACGGTACTAGAAAATGCCCGGGTTTTGGTTTAAAGGTATCCGACGTAACGGAAGAATAACTGAAATACAGGGTTAGTACACAACACGTGCCGAATTGCTTTTACACCGAGTCCCCGAGTTCGTTTTCGTGTTTACCACCTTCCACTATCTTTGCTCTTGACTACCACTTTGGGCATCCGTCAGTCGAGTCACAAGATCATTTCACATAGCATACATTACTTAACTTTGAAACAAGGTTGAAAATTCATTCGGCACGTGGACAATAAGTATGAAACAAACAAGGCAGCCCCCGAGTTTCACCTCGAGACGCCGGTATGCATATAACGAAGAAATAACCGAGATACAAACACAAATAAAGACCTGGCAGTCCCCGAGTTCATCCCGGTGTGCCGACATGCAAAAGACATCAGAAAAGCACAATCATGCGGATAAGGCAGTCCCCGAGATTCATTCTGGGGTGCCGACATTTTATTCAAAAGGGACCGAGATACATACACTGTGCCCTTTATGCGAAAAAGGGACGAAGTAGAGCTACATTCCACGGTCGTTTGGTTTCCTCGCCGGCTCTGTCCATTACACCTTTTCTAGCTTCCTGCGCATCTACAAGATAATATGAGTCGTTGTGCATGGCTTTGCTCACGACAAAAGGTCCTTCCCACGGAGGGGATAACTTGTGCATGCCGGCAGTGCGCTGTATCAGCCTCAGCACCAGATCTCCTTCTCTGAACACCCGGGGGTGTACCTTCCGGCTATGATAGCGTCGGAGGTTCTGCTGGTATATTGCTGACCGAGATAGGGCCAATTCTCTTGCTTCTTCAAGCAAGTCGACATCATTCTCTCGGGCTTCTCTTGCCTCGGTTTCTGTAAACATCGCCACCCTGGGCGAGTCATATTGTATGTCGGTTGGCAACACTGCCTCAGCACCATACACCATAAAGAATGGTGTGTACCCGGTGGATCTGTTGGGTGTGGTCCGGAGACCCCATAGCACCGCCGGTAGTTCCTCTATCCAGCATCCTGGAGTCCGCCGGAGTGGTTCTATCAACCGGGCTTTTATGCCGGCCAGCACCAATGCGTTGGCTCTCTCAACCTGCCCATTCGCTTCTGGGTGTGCCACCGAGGCCACATCAAGCCGGATTCTCTTCTCCGCACAGAACCGAGCAAACTCCCCTACTGCAAAGTTGGTGCCATTGTCCGTGATAATGCTGTGCGGGTAACCATATCTCAGTATGATATCCTAAAAAAATGAGACGGCTGTAGCTCCATCACACTTCCGAATCGGCTTCACCTCGATCCACTTGGTGAATTTGTCCACCATGACTAGTATATGAGTCATGTTACCTCGCGCCGGCTTGAACGGACCCACCATATCCAAGCACCATACAGCAAACGGCCATGTGATGGGGATAGTTTTTAGCGCTGCCGCCGGCATGTGTATTCTGTGTGCAAACCTCTGGCAACCTCCACACTTCCGGACAATATCTTCTGCCTGCTGCAGAGCCGAAGGCCAATAAAACCCGTGCCGGAAGACCTTTGCTACCAGCGCCCTTGAGGAAGCATGATGACCGCATTCACCTTGATGTATCTCGAGCAGCATCTCTTGCCCTTCCTCCGGGTCAACGCAACGCTGCAGCACCTCAGTGACACTTCTCTTATACAGCTCTTGGTTGATCACCGTGTAAGCCTTGGCCCTTCTTACCACCTGCCGAGCTTCCACTTCATTGTCCGGCAGGGTCCCATACATGATATATGCCATGATGGGCTGCGCCCACTCCGGCACCGGCCTCACAGGGAAGACTGGGGCATCTATCTCCATAGGTTCGGCTGACATCACCTCTGCCGACATACCTTGCGCAGTCCCCGGGTTTAGCCAAATGCTCCCGACATCAACCTCCATGGGCACAGCCTCTGCCTCCGAGCTCTTCGGGATAAAGATGGACTCCGACTCGGGTGATGGCTTGATTGACGGCTTCTTTAAGTGTTCCAAAGCTATGCCGGGTGGGATCGCGTCCCGTGACGACCCCAGCTTGGACAATACATCCGCAGCCTCATTCTCTCCCCGGGGTATGTGCTTGAACTCGCATCCTTCAAAAAACCCGGAGATTTTCTGCACATGGAACCGATATGACGCCATGTTAGCATCCAAGGCGTCCCAATTTCCCGACACCTGCTGCACCACCAAATCCGAGTCACCATAACATTCTACCCGCCGGATGCCAATTTCCTTAGCGACATTGAGGCCATGCACGAGTGCCTCATACTCAGCCACATTATTGGATGCCGAGAAATGAATCTGGAGCACATATTTCAGTACATCTTGCTTCGGGGAGGTGAGGACCACTCCGGCACCCAACCCAATTTTTGCCTTGGACCCATCAAATTGCATCTTCCAGAAATTGAAGTCGGGCGGGGGAGGCTCATACTGCATCTCGGCCCAATCCACCAAGAAGTCCGGCAGCGCCTGCGACTTAATGGCGTCCCTCCTTTCGTAAGTCGGGGCGTACGGAGACAACTCGATGGCCCACTTGGCAACTCGGCCGCTGGCATCTTTGCACCCTATAATCTCGGACAAGGGAGCCTCGCTCACCACTGTAACCGGATGCTCTTGAAAGTAGTGCCTCAACTTGGTGACCGCCAGGTGTACGCCATAGGCCATCTTCTGATAGTGCGGGTAATTCTGCTTGGAGAGGGAGAGCACCTCACTCAGGTAATATACGGGCCTTTGTATCACCTTCTCACCCTCTTCTCTTTCCACCACCATCACCACGCTTACAACCCGGTTGGTAGCCGCGATATAGAGCAACATCGGCTCCTTGGGTAAGGGAGATGCCAACACCGGTGCATTTGAGAGTGTCCTTTTCAGGTCATTAAAAGCTGCATCTGCTTGTGGTGTCCATATAAAGGTTTTACTCTTTTTCATGAGTTGATACAAAGGCAAAGCTTTCTCTCCTAACCGGCTCACAAACCGACTTAGGGATGCCAGGCACCCGGTGAATTTTTGTACATCTTTAAGGCGAGTGGGCAGTTTCATGCTCTCGATAGCTCGGATCTTTCCCGGGTTAACCTCAATACCCCGGCTAGACACCAGGAAACCGAGTAACTTTCCGGCCGGCACACCGAAAGTGCATTTATCCGGGTTAAGTTTCATTCGAAACTTCCTCAAGTTAGCGAATGTTTCTCTTAGATCATCGATCAGAGTGGATTTTTCTTTCGTTTTTATGACTATGTCGTCGACATACACCTCTGCATTCCGACCTATCTGCTCATGCAAGCATTTCTGCATGCATCTTTGATAAGTGGCACCGGCATTTCTCAACCCGAAGGTCATGACACGATAGCAATAAGCCCCGTACGGGGTAATAAAAGCAGTCTTTAATTGATCAGCCGGGTTCAAAGGTATCTGGTGAAAACCAGAATACGCATCTACAAAAGACAAAAGCTCACACCCGGCAGTGGAGTCGATCACTTGATCTATCCGGGGGAGCGGGAAAGGATCTTTCGGGCATGCCTTGTTGAGGTTGGTGAAGTCGATACACATACGCCACACCTTGGCCAAGAGAGGGTCATCCTTTTTCTTCTCTACCAGGACCGGGTTAGACAACCAGTCCGGGTGCAGTACTTCCATCACAAATCCAGCCGCAAGCAGCACGGCTAGATGCTCCATGATCGCCGCTCTTCTCTCGTCCGAGAGACGTCTTGTCGGTTGCTTCACCGGCTTTGCATCCGGCCTTACGAATAACGAGTGCTCAGCCAACTCCCTCGGAACTCCTTGAAGGTCGTCATTCGACCAAGCAAAGACATCCCGATTCTCACGGAGGAAGTCGGTGAGCTCGCCTTCCTATTTGCTGTCCAGACTGGTGCCGATGATCACCCGGTGCTCTGGGTTAGCCGGGTCCACTACGACCTTCTTGGTCTCCTTGGGCGGCTGGAAGGAAGCATGCTGCTCCGGGTTCGCCATCTCGGGTACACCGAGTTAGGAGGCTTGGGCCAGCGTCACCACTTGCTGGATCCTCTTCTTCTCCTCGGCTATGACCAATGACTCGGCCAAGCAAGAGCCGGCAGTAGCACACTCGATAGAGCGCTTGTAGTCCCCAGAGATGGTGATTATGCCATTCGGACCTGGCATCTTCATTTTCAGATAGCCCATGTGAGTGGATATCATGAACTTGGCCAGAGCAGGTCGGCCAATCAGGGCATGGTATGGGCTCTCCAGGTCCACCACCTCAAACTCAAGACTTTCGGTCCGGCAGTTCTCCCGGGTTCCGAACAGCACATCTACCCAGATTTTGCCCATAGGCGAACATGAAACCCCCGGCACAATGCCATGGAAGGTCGTGTTGGTCGGCAGCAGCGTGTTCAGGGACACTCCCAACTTCAGCATTGTGTCCTTATACATGATGTTAATGGCACTGCCATTGTCGACCAGGACTCTGCTGAACCGGACGTTGATACTTGGCCCAATGAATGTCGGGTCCACCACTAAGGCGTAGCCTCCCGGCTTAGGCATAACTCGGGGGTGATCCTTCCGACCCCAAGTGACCTCCACCTCGGACCAGTGCATGAACTTGGGTACTGCCGGCATGACGGCGTTCACCTCCAGAGCGCGCTGGCGCTGACTTTTCTTGTCAGTGGGCTCGGTCACAAAGACCACATAGCTCTGATGAGCTTCCTGATAGTCACCCTGTGGGTACCTACCCTGGTTGCTAGGACCGGCATTGTTGTTACCCCGGACGTTCACCATATTTACCGGCCTTGCCGGTGGTCGCCTCTGGACTGGCGGGTTAACCCGGACAGCATTGGCCCCACTCACTGGTGCCGGAGGTCTTGGCGCTGCGGGCCTTTCAGGGGCAGTTACCAGAGATCCTCCTGGAGCACCTTCTCGCCGCATGCGCTGGTACCAGCTGCACTGCCGAGTTGTGTGGTTGGCCAGTCGGTTGGGCTCGAAAGTGTGATAGCAGCAGGGCTTATCCAGCATCTCCTCATACGTCAAGGGCTTCCTCTGCTCGGCCCAGGTTTTCTTTACCTCCTGACTCTGGCCCCAACCTTGGCCATCAATCTTCTGCCGCTGGTTGCTACCGGTATTGCCTTGTTCCCCGGTTACCGCCGCCACCTGCTACGAGGCATAGCGAAAGTCGGGCTCCCTCCTTTTCTGCCCGAAATCCTGACGGTCATTGTTCCTGCCCGGCCCGGACCTGTTGTTCCCCGGGTTTCTCCTACTCGGTTCGCCCGAGTCCAGCTGAGGTTGCATTGGATCACCGAGAGCATAGCTGTCGGCGATTCTCATTGTGTCGGCCAAGGTGGCCGACATCTCCCTCTGCAGTTTTTGCCAAAGCATGGATCCATGTCGGCATCCCTGCGCAAACCATGAAATGGCTTGGGCCTCCACAACTCCTTCGCAGGAATTGCGAATTGTGCTCCACCGAGTCAAGTACTCTCGGTCAGTCTCATTGTCCCTCTGCCTGCACATCGCAAGCTGCTGAGGTCGGTTGGGCCTCTTGTAGGTGCTGGAGAAGTTGCTGACAAAGGCTTCCTCGAAGTCCAGCCAGTTGTTGACACTTCCCTCTCTCAAGTTGTTCAGCCAGATCCGAGCTGGTCCCTCGAGCATCTGCGGGATGTATCGTACCGCCCATCGGCGGTTTCCCCCGGCAATGTGCACTGCTGTCACATAGTCGGTCAACCAGTCCTCTGGCTTGGTGCCGCCGTCGTAAGTCTTGGCTCCCCTGTTCAACTGAAAGTGGGGGACAGGCTGCTCCGACATGATTCTGGGCCCAAAACAAGAAGGACCAGGCGGGCCTTGCTCCTCCATCAGCTCGGATCGATATATCCGATCCAGCTTGTACCGGGCATCATTTGGATCTAACTGGCGAGTTCCCAGTCGAGACCCCAGAGCACTCTCATAAGCATGGTACCCGGCCTTGGCCATCGCCGAGTTGCCGTCATCATACCGGCTGACGTTTTGTCCGCCCATTTGCCGCTGCGGCATTGCTCCAACAACTTGACGCCTCGGGGCTTGATTCGGCATCGGATACCGAGGTGGGTGTCCTCGACCAACCGAGTTGGCATTTCCGACATTCCGGTTACCCGGAGCCTGTCTGCTTCTGCTCTGGGCCTGCCCAACATTGCCCTGTTCCGCGATTTGCTGCCCGGCATAAGCCGGATCGTATGTCAGCATCTGGAGCTGCTGATTTCCTCCGGGGTTCCTACTCCGGTTCTGGTTTCCCCCGACATGCGGAGAGGAAGCCTGTCCTCTGGACCTGCCGCTGGGAGCTCTGGTCGAGTGGACAATCTGAGATCCACCCGCGGCCCCGTTGGCCCTCTTGACAGCCTCGTTCTGCCGGGTTGCTACTTCCACCAGCTCGTTGACTCGGTCCTGCTGCCTACGGCGAGCCTCTCCGGTTAGACCGGATAACTCGGCCCTGGCTGCCTCGGCAGCCCTGAGAGTCTTGGCCGGGGAGCTGTAATTCGGCCTAGCCGCCGACATTACGCTAGGAGTCATATTGGATGCAGCTCTGCCATCCCGATCTATCTCGGCATTGAGGCCCTTGCCTCTTCTGCGTACCTCGGCCTCACGGTTCGGCCGACCTCCTATCGGCGAGAATCCATGAGCCGCGTCATACTCACGCTGAACTCGGTCGAAGTCCCTCCGGACCTCCGCTAACTTCTCGGCCTCCTCCAGCAAGCTCAGCCGCTCTGCCTCTAACTCAGCTGCCCCCGGCACAGTCAACCTCTCTACTGTCTCTCTAAGAGGTTCAGCTCTTACCGGGACACGAGACGTCTCGGCGCCGCCCTGGCCCTGCCTCTCCAGTGCCTGCTTGGCCCTCCGGGTCGACCTTGCCTCAGGCTCGAAGACAGGCTCTTCTGCCGGAGGAGCCGTCACCCCGACCATCATGACCGCGCAGCTCTCGGGGCGAGTGGTACGCCGGCCGCGAGCCGCACAGACAGCTGGGGGATCCTCGGCCACGAGCACCTGCGCCGGGTACTCGCAGACGAGCTCGGTGGCGACATAGGTGGCGAAGGCGCCGAACTCGATGACGCAGCCGTTAGCCGGAAAAGGCCTGCCGCGGAAGCAGCCGGCGTTGTCGCTGACGAACTCCATGTCGCCGAACTTGACAACGAGGCCGGAGAGGACTCGCACGGGGCCCGTCCGGATGAATACACCAGCCAGCGCCTCTACCTGTCCCACGGTGGGCGCCAACTGTCGTGGTGGTATCACGGCAGATGCCATAGGATGGCTAAATGTGTGGGGCCGACGGACGCTGGTGGATCCGGGGAGGGCTAGCGAGCTAAGAAGCTCACGCAAGAAGAAACAAGAAACAGACACGAGCCGACTTAACCCGGAGGACTCAAGAACAAGCAAGAACAACAAGCAAGAACAACCAAGAAACCCACAAAGAACCACAGACACGCACGATGTACCCAGGTTCGGGGCCCTCGTGAGGAGGTAACACCCCTACTCCTGCCTTGCTTCTCTCTATATGTGTCTCACAAGATCTACAAGGTGCTCCTTGAGCTGTTTTGGTAAGAACTAGGATGAACTACAAGTGAAGGAGGAGTAAATGCTCTAGCAGTAAATGAGACTATAACTTCGGCTCTCTGGTTGGGTGTCCCTCACATAGGAGGAGTTATGGCGCTATTTATAGAGATCCGGCCGAGTTGCCCGGGAACCCTAACTCCTCTGGGCCCCACCGCACAACGGCTCCAGTCCAACGGTAGTGTCGACACCTCTACCACGACCTAGCAGCCGGCCTATCCGACATAGGTCGAGGTAGGCCATGATGCCTCTGGCCGTAGCCGCCGCCGGCTTAGGTGATGATGCTTCCCCTGTCAGAGACAGGACGTGCCTTCTCCATGCCTTGTCTCCTGTCAGTCAGTTGCCAGTGAAGGAGATATGCCCTAGAGGCAAATAAATAAGTAGTATTTATCGCATTATCTCATAAGTTTATAATAGGTTTTTGTATTGTGCTATAACTGTATTAATCGGAATTATTAATACACGTGTGATACATAGACAACCAGAGTCCCTAGTGAGCCTCTATGTAAACTAGTCCATTGGGCAACAGTTGATCGAGATTCCCGATCAAGGACAATGACGTCGGTTGACAATGGGGTCATCTTATTAGTAGAATAAGGTGATGGACATACGCAAAGTATTGCAACAAGATCGTATTACGATGTTTGTCATTTGCAATAGATAAGTAATATGATAACTTGTTCCTTAGACCGTGAGACCGTGCTTATTGCTACTTCGTAGGGGTACTTTGAGAGCATCAAACGTTGTGTCTTATATAGCATGACAATAACGGTGTCCATCTTGGGTATCCCGAAAGAGTATGTTGAGACGTAAGGATCAAGAGCGGGATTTGTTCATTCTTGTAATGGAAAGATACTCTGGGCCCACTCGGTGAGATTGCATCTATATAGCTGCGCAGCTTATGACTAGGTCATGGAGATGTAATATCACAGACGAGTTAATAACCTATGTCGGTAACGAGATGCAACAGGACATTGGATGTCTACGATCACATCTCGGACAAGGTAGTATCGCAGAGACAAAGGGAATGAATATCATGTTTATGGTTCAACGACGATATTCGTAGAATGCACAGGGACCGTCATATGCATCCAGGTATCCCTGGCGGTCATTGACGAGCGAAGGGTCTCGGTCATGTCTGGAGTGTTCTCGAACCGTAGCGTAACAAGCTTAAGGTCTTAACGACACCTGGAGAAGGTTCTGGGATATTATAGGATTTTATTGGAGAGAGAGAAATGATCCGGAAAGAGTTCCGGTGGTCCGGAAGGAGTTCCGGGAAGATCTGGAATGGTTCCGGGAATGACCGAAGGTAGTTCGGGTGGTCCGGAAGTTGTTTCGGAGTCACAGGATATTAATTAATGTATAAATATATTAATTATGAATTATATATATTTTATATTAATTTAATATTAATTAAATCAATTAAAAAGAAAAGAAAAAGGTGGCAGCCCACTTAATGGGCCGAATTGGGCCCATGTGGGGAGGCGCACCAGGTGGGGGGGAGCCCACCTGGTTCGGCCATGGGGGGGCCGGCCGAACCCCCCCTCCCACCTCCTTTTTCTTTGCCTTTCTTTAGTCCCACATGGGGGAGGCAAGGTGTTTGCACACCCCCTTCCCCCCTTTATATAGATGGGCAGGGTAATTGATTTAAATACAGAAAATACAATTAATTTTGTAGCAGGCCGGCCGAGCTGTTTCTCCGCCCGTTTTGCCTCCTCTCTCCACCAAAGCTATACCGCCGGGCGCCGTTGCCCTGCGGGATTCCAGAAAAGTTCTACCCCTGCGATCTCAGCTGGATCTGAGTGACCGGGGGTTGTTGTTAAGCTCCGTATGCTTGCGATTGCTCGGAGGCGCCACATTTGAGGAGCCTGGGCGACGTCGTCTTGCCCACCCAGCAGCCCTGCCGCTGCCCTGCCGCCGGCGACACCCCCCCCCCCCCCTAGCCGCCGGCGCCACGCCACCTTCCGCCCGACGCCCGTCGACGCAGGTCATCGTCGACACCGCCGTGTCATCGTCTACTTCGTCGCGCCAAGTTCTCCGCGACCTTGAGGTCGGCTACGTACGACTTCATCGGCAACGCTTGTGCGGGAGCGTAATCCCCGCTATCGGTCTACATGGAGGTAATGTGACCCGTTCCGCCACCGTTATCACATGTACTAGATAGATAGATCCTGGCTAGTCAGGGCGTTCTTACGCTAGAAAAATTATTGTTTTCTGCACCGGAACCCCTTCAGTGGTATCAGAGCCGATCTATGCGTAGTACTGCTGGTACGGTTAGAACTCATGTTGAATGAGGACGTCTTTCTTATATTTGCTACCCTCTAGCGTGCACTTGCGATGCCTTCGGTATTGAGTTGATGAAGCGGCCCGGACCGACTTTACGCGTACGCTTACGCGAGACTGGTTCCACTACTGACATACGGCTTGCACCGTATATGTGGCTGGCGGGTGTCTGTTTCTCTCTCTTTAGTCGGCAAAGCATTTTCAATGGAGGGCCCGAAAGGGATGCTTAAACATGCAATTATACGATCGACGTTGTGGTACAAAGTTCGTAGGTAGGGAAACGGTTCTCTTACGAATAAGCCTAAATGCCACGTAAAACTTGCAAAACTAAATGAAGGTAGAGGCGTCTAACTTTGTTTTGCAGAGGCGTTATTTTATGTGACATGGTTACGGTAAGTTTGATATTACTCGTACTGTCGGAGGCAATGGAGGGCACCGTAGACTCGGAGCCATGCCAGGGCGCCCGGGGGCCAGGCACATAGCGCCATGGAGGTCCAGGCGTATCGACCATGTGATGTCACATCGCACTTCATTACTTTATGTTGATATTGTGTTGTTGTGTGTGCATCCTGTTGATTGCTTATATGTTAGATATACAACGGTAGCATCTTAAATAGGATGATCCCTAATAAATACCAAAAGTGTGTTCTCCCTCGTTGCGCACCACCAAGAAAGTTCTACGTTATGAGGCAGGCCGTGACGATCGGGTGTCAGACATATCGTCGTTCGCATACAGTGGGTGTAAGCCATGTTGCACGCGCAGGGTCTTCGAGGTTTGATTGGCGAGCCTAGCATATGCAGATATGGCCTCGGAACACGGGAAGATCGAAAGGTCGAGCATGAGTCACAAAGTTGTTGTGATCGACATTTTATGTCCACCTTTGAAGCTGTACCGCCGGCCGTGACGATCGGGGGTGGTATAGTGGATGGGGGTCGTGTAATCGCTATTATTATTTTAGGGATAATAATTTTAGTGGAGTATGTTTGATAATATGATTATAAACTAAAACTCACATATGTTATAAACTTTACCTTACCTCTTTTGCGATCATATCTGTAGACGGAACTATACTTCGGTTACTTCCTTAAGAGTCCGGATTCTACCTTAGAAGCCGACGGGTCCAACTTCATCAGATGGTACAATGGTTTTAGAAACATTCTCCAACACAACAACATCCTATATGTCCTCGATGAAGCGTTAGGAGAAAGACCAGATGATTCTGCTAGCGAGGAGGAGGAAGATGAATTCCGTAGGCGTCGAGACATATTCATAGAAGTGGAGATCACCATGACCGTATGCCTAGCACCTGAGTTGAAAGAGTTGTTTCAACACAAGGAGCCATATGTCATGATTGATGCGATCAAAACGCACTTCAAAGATGAATTGAGGCGTGAGCAATTCAGGCAGCTTAGAAAGTTCCAGACCATTCATATGGAGGAGCATACCTGTCTGAAGACTCATTTGAAGAGATTGTATGACATCTACTTCAAGCTGACAAATGTCTACGATTACTGGATGGCGGATTCATGGGCCATTCAGACTGTGCAAATATCTCTGCCTCCAAGCTATGAGAAGCATGTGCGCGAATATGTTTTGAAGGCGGACAATATGAACTTTTACAAGTTCGTGTCCGAGTTCAAATCATTGGAAGTTGATTCCATCGAAGGAGAAATCTTCGACGCTACAGGTATATATTTGATATACAGAATTGTGAGTGTATTCACCTCTTGATATGTGATAAAGTATCTGATACTTGTTCTGTTTATGAAACAGGTCCTGATTATTACTTATCTGTGGCGAATAATAATGTGACCTGGCACTGAAGATGGCAATCAAGGAAGTTGATGACCAGTGGTGTTCACGTCCTCAAGTTATCATAGTTATCATTAATAGTTTTTGATAAGACCTTTTGTAACAGTGAGAAAGTGTGTTTAGTGTCTTGATTGTTACAAGACAAAGTTATTCATATATGTAATAAGACAAGTTCAGTTGTTTTATGTTATGGAACAAGCCAGTTGTTTTATATTATGAATAAAGTTTTCACATCTCAATTACATTACTTTTATGATAACGTGATTTACATTCATAAAAGCGGGAATGGTAAAATTATGTGTCCAAGGATAAGAGATTTTGTTACTAGAACAAACACCATCGAATTTAATCATAAAGGCAATGTAAGAAGTAATAGATACTTTGATCTATTTAAAAGTTGCATGTGCCGAATTGATTTAAAATTAGTATTGAAGTGTCAATACGAAAGGAAATTAATTAAGAGTCATATCGGATGATTATTAAATTAATTATATGGTGAAATTTACTTGATCCGAATTCTTCTATGATTATTAGTAAATAAGTGTATTTGCATAATAAATCATGAGTCTGAAATTAATTTGATAAAAGATCAAATGGGGTTTTTCAGAAGAAAGATTGGTGAATATTGTATTCGCAAGATTTGATCACAGGACAATAATTTTGAATTATGGTTTCAACACAAAAGACTTGTGGAAATTCGTTTCACAAAATTATAATATCAGATATAGTGATATGTGAAATATTATAATCATACTCTATTTTAGATAAAGTGTGGTCTTTCAGAATCTGTCTTAGAATCTCTTAATACGTTCGAAACATTATAATCGATGTCCACTTTAGAAAATAGATGTTTTTCAACCGTGTTTCGTGTGATTGACAATAGTGTCATTGTATAGATGATTATACGATAATTCAAAATATACACGAATAGTTCTTTGTAAATCACTCACGTTAGTTGAGTGTATATTCCAGAATCCAACAGAAACAAAACTTGTATTGTTGTCTGTATAATTTCGAGAAAATGTGATTTTCGAATTATGGTTTATGGAATGGAAGTAGAAGCTTGAAATAAGGTATCAGACCTATATTCATAAAAGTAGAATATTGGAATTTGTTCCAAAAGGTGTATGTCTACAAATGAAAATTTAATGATAAGAGTGAAGGAGACTTGAAAATTGTTTTCTGCTTGCAATTCTCTTCGATAAGATCATAGTATTTTCATGAAAGAAGCTTCCAAATAAGGTGTTATTATATATTAATATTTGCTGTCAGGTCACAGTTTAATATTGAATATTTCGGATCTTGTTGACAGATCAAGATGCACTTTATGAATACAAAGAAAGTTGAGAAAATATCAGAATACGAACAAAGGCTGTTGAGCCTGAAGATCCAAGTTACATTTAAAAGGGATTAAAACAGTAAATGTTACTATAATTTTTTTTTTGAGGAATAAGATTTCTTAATCGTCATATAAAGTGTTATATGAGAAATGTAACTATAAGAAAGACGTGAAAGCATATTTTGTCAAGAAATGTATCTTGGACAAAATCAAATTTGTTGACTACATATGTAGACATGCTTGAAGTCTGTGGAATTAGTATAAATAGAATACTGCAGTTCGTGTTAAGTTCGAATTGATGAGAGATCAATGATTTTGGTTTGACCAAAATGTCGAAATAAATTATGAATTTAAGTGGGAGTCAAAGTTAGTTTACTCGGGTAGAATATGTAAAGGACATATTTTTGAGTGGGAGTTTAGACCCTCATATGTGTAGATGACATATTTTGAGTGGGAGCTCGTGTTCTCAAATATGTGGAGACATAATTTGAGTGGGAGCCGAATTCATCTTGTGTAAATGACACATTGTGGATTGTACCAGTAGAATTAATGAGAAAGATGAAGTTGTGAAAATATTTAAAAGTTAGTGTCTATTTGGAATAGAACGGGAATTTTAAATAGTTAGTCGAGTTGTTTTGGATTACATCTGAGGAGTCAGAATAGATTAAAACCAAAGGATGGTCCTTGGAAATCCAATTAATCATTAAGAGTAATGATACACGGTAATAGTGGTTGTATGACTTGTTGGTCTATTATGTGATATTAGACATTATACAGAAACCATATTATATGCTCGATAAAATATGACCCATGTTCTTAGAAGAAGAACAATTATGAAAGTAAATTTAGAATTTACTGGAAGTAGAAGTGTATTAGTTATTAGATTGACATTGGAGTGTCAAGTCTTCTGCATAGGTACGGAAGTATATAGATATCGCGAGATTGTAAATGTTACAAGGAGTTCTCTATGACTGAGTGTGTTTGCAAGGCAATTATCTGGTTAACAGAATCAGAGTAAGCGCTGGGAAACAGAAGTCTCACTTAGTTACGGTATTTATGTTATTGGATGACATAATGATATCAAACAGGTTGATATCAATGAATCGCAGAAGAATGCACAATTATGTATTGTACAGATTGTCAGAGTAACACTCTTCCACAAGCAAGCATTATCACATAACGCTTATTTGATAAGGGGTTTTTGATGAAGTAAAATGCAACTAGTTTATTTGTACTCTAGTGCAAGGGGGAGACTGAAGGAGATATGCCCTAGAGGCAAATAAATAAGTAGTATTTATCGCATTATCTCATAAGTTTATAATAGGTTTTTGTATTGTGCTATAACTGTATTAATCGGAATTATTAATACACGTGTGATACATAGACAACCAGAGTCCCTAGTGAGCCTCTATATAAACTAGTCCATTGGGCAACAGTTGATCGAGATTCCCGATCAAGGACAATGACGTCGGTTGACAATGGGGTCATCTTATTAGTAGAATAAGGTGATGGACATACGCAAAGTATTGCAACAAGATCGTATTACGATGTTTGTCATTTGCAATAGATAAGTAATATGATAACTTGTTCCTTAGACCGTGAGACCGTGCTTATTGCTACTTCGTAGGGGTACTTTGAGAGCATCAAACGTTGTGTCTTATATAGCATGACAATAACGGTGTCCATCTTGGGTATCCCGAAAGAGTATGTTGAGACGTAAGGATCAAGAGCGGGATTTGTTCATTCTTGTAATGGAAAGATACTCTGGGCCCACTCGGTGAGATTGCATCTATATAGCTGCGCAGCTTATGACTAGGTCATGGAGATGTAATATCACAGACGAGTTAATAACCTATGTCGGTAACGAGATGCAACAGGACATTGGATGTCTACGATCACATCTCGGACAAGGTAGTATCGCAGAGACAAAGGGAATGAATATCATGTTTATGGTTCAACGACGATATTCGTAGAATGCACAGGGACCGTCATATGCATCCAGGTATCCCTGGCGGTCATTGACGAGCGAAGGGTCTCGGTCATGTCTGGAGTGTTCTCGAACCGTAGCGTAACAAGCTTATGGTCTTAACGACACCTGGAGAAGGTTCTGGGATATTATAGGATTTTATTGGAGAGAGAGAAATGATCCGGAAAGAGTTCCGGTGGTCCGGAAGGAGTTCCGGGAAGATCTGGAATGGTTCCGGGAATGACCGAAGGTAGTTCGGGTGGTCCGGAAGTTGTTTCGGAGTCACAGGATATTAATTAATGTATAAATATATTAATTATGAATTATATATATTTTATATTAATTTAATATTAATTAAATCAATTAAAAAGAAAAGAAAAAGGTGGCAGCCCACTTAATGGGCCGAATTGGGCCCATGTGGGGAGGCGCACCAGGTGGGGGGGAGCCCACCTGGTTCGGCCATGGGGGGGGCCGGCCGAACCCCCCCTCCCACCTCCTTTTTCTTTGCCTTTCTTTAGTCCCACATGGGGGAGGCAAGGTGTTTGCACACCCCCTTCCCCCCTTTATATAGATGGGCAGGGTAATTGATTTAAATACAGAAAATACAATTAATTTTGTAGCAGGCCGGCCGAGCTGTTTCTCCGCCCGTTTTGCCTCCTCTCTCCACCAAAGCTATACCGCCGGGCGCCGTTGCCCTGCGGGATTCCAGAAAAGTTCTACCCCTGCGATCTCAGCTGGATCTGAGTGACCGGGGGTTGTTGTTAAGCTCCGTATGCTTGCGATTGCTCGGAGGCGCCACATTTGAGGAGCCTGGGCGACGTCGTCTTGTCCACCCAGCAGCCCTGCCGCTGCCCTGCCGCCGGCGACACCCCCCCCCCTCAGCCGCCGGCGCCACGCCACCTTCCGCCCGACGCCCGTCGACGCAGGTCATCGTCGACACCGCCGCGTCATCGTCTACTTCGTCGCGCCAAGTTCTCCGCGACCTTGAGGTCGGCTACGTACGACTTCATCGGCAACGCTTGTGCGGGAGCGTAATCCCCGCTATCGGTCTACATGGAGGTAATGTGACCCGTTCCGCCACCGTTATCACATGTACTAGATAGATAGATCCTGGCTAGTCAGGGCGTTCTTACGCTAGAAAAATTATTGTTTTCTGCACCGGAACCCCTTCAGCCAGTACAGCGGAATAGTCACGTCGCCCTTGTCTTGTTCCTTTGTCTTGTGCCTTTTGTCCCGCGCCCGTGTCAGACGGGAGGTGACCTTACCTCCGTGTCAGACGGGTCAGTGTCCTTGCCCTGTACTTGCCCTTGACTTGTTGCCCGACATAGGATATGTCGGACGGTTCCACCTAGCCCGGGCACGGTTAAACCGGATCCTCCTTCCTGCATATCATAGACAAGTAAAGAATCCCGACATGGGGATGCCGCTTAGAACATGTCGGCTATTTCCAACATAAGTCTAAGTCGGACAAGCACACAACTTGGACTAGCCCTGAGTCGGCACACCAGCCGCTCCACTCCGCGAAGGGTCGCACGATCTTTGCAGCTGGACCAAGGTCAATTACCGTGTTAACCAGAGCGGATTGACCATGCCTTTACCCTACCCGGGGGTAGCCCCCCGACAGGGTCGCCCTGTCTGGGGCCTTTTTTGCAGGTTATGCAGGGGCCAGGCACTCCGTTAAGAAGGACCGCAGTGAGGCCGGAGTGGAGAATGTTTTTGATCCAATCAACGAAACGAGAGGGGAAGCCCCTGACATGCAGGGCGAAAAGAAGGGAGTCCCAGGAGACGGAATCGAACGCTTTACGGAAGTCCAGTTTAAGAACAATGGTGGGGGCCTTCCGGCGGTGACAGCAATGAAGAATGTCTGCAGCGAGGACAAAGTTATCCGCAATTCCCCGACCACGGATGAACCCCGTCTGGTATGGGTCGACGAGGTCAGGGATTGCCCGCTGGAGTCTCTTTGTCAAAAGACGGGAAATGGCTTTAATAGGGCAGTTTTGGAGGGCAATGGGTCTGAAGGCATCCGGGGTGCGAGCGTCAGTTTTCTTTGGGAGGAGGATCATATGGGATCTGTTAAGACACTGGGGTCAACGTCGTGATCGTAGAAGGCATTAAAGAGGTTTGTGACTTGCGTTTTGACCGTGGCCCAAAATTTGCGGTAGAAACTGGGGCCGAAACCGTCAGGACCCGGACTTGCGCGAGGGTTCATTGAAAGGGTTGCATCGGCTATATAAATCTGGAAGTAAAAAGAAAAGAAAATCAAACCATCAGAACCAAGAATTTAACATCCAAACTCTGTTCTGTTATCAGTTGGTAGTTGAAGTCAATGGAAAGAAGAAGATGAAGAAGAAGAATTTAACATCCAAAAACATACTAAAACAACTTATAGCCAACATAAGAAACCTGGAAACAACGAAGCCCTCCTTTCTTTTCAAATTCAACCAGATCATCCCCATAAATTGCCACCAATGCCATCAACTGCAGTGAATGAACGAATAGATCAAGTAAGCAAACAAGTAATTCATGAGCCGATTGTAAATCATCAATTTGTTTGAAGCAACGGTGACCGTTAAATAAACACTGTTAGATGCAAAATTATCACGACTAGGTTCCACAGAACAGAAAAAGATGAGCAAACTCTCGTTCGATATGAATGATCAGTGGATTAGTAATGGATGGTAGCCGGACTGTTGAACGATGTGCTCTGTATTTCTGTTGTAACCATCTTCCCTAGTCTTCAGGATAGATAGGTCACCCGCATGCGTCTGCGCACGCCTCTGCGTGGGCTACCGTTACTCTCTCCCCCACGACATGTACTCTTGCTATATAACACCTTCGGGTGACTTCAATACAACTCATTGATTCAGATCTCTCTCGTCTTCTTGGTATCAGAGCAACCATGGCCTACACCTCCTCCTCCACTCTGGCCAACGACCTCGATACAGATCCCCATACCCCGCTTCCGCAGCTTTTCTCTACCAGGCCTCGCGCCCCTCCCACCCCTGACGTCTCCGCCCACATTCCCTTCAGCGGATTCACAGACCCTCTCCCCATGGCCACCATGGCCAACGCGGCAACAAACCAACGGCAAAACAACCCAACCCCCAACCCGGGCAACCCAAAACATCCCATTCTCGGAGTTCACATCCTAAACCATGTCAAGTTCCTTGTCGATTCCACCGGCGCTAACTTCTCCAAATGGCGTCAGATTTTTCTCTTCCTCCTCACGATGAACAAGGTCCTTGACCATGTCACTCCGGGCGCCGCTCCTGCTAACCCCGACGATGCCTGGATCGAGATCGACATCCACATCTCCTTATGGATCATGGCCACCCTCTCTGACGATCTGTACCGGCTGGTCTGCGGCACGGATGGACGCGCCGTCACGACGTGGACACGGCTTCACCAGTTCTTCCTCGACAACCAGACCTCCCGGTATCTCTACCTCAGCAAGGCACTACGGAACACTCCGATCGGCGACATGACTGTTGCCATCTACGCCAGCAAACTGCAAGCCATCCCTGACGATCTGGCGGCCATCGGCCGGCCACTTGACGACCACGACCTCACCATGCAGTTCTTGGATGGGTTGGGGCGTAAATTTAAGCTGCAGTCGGAGATCCTCAAGGGTGCCAAGCCGCTCCCCTCCTTCACGGAGGCCTGCTCACGGATCCAGCTCGCCGAGGTCGACGCCGCGTCTCAGCAGCAGCACGCCGGCGCCCAGGCGTTCGCCGTTCACGGCAGCGGCTCCAGCCACGGCGGCAGCCATGGGCACGGCGGTGGCCAACCGCGGCCGGCTGGGGTCAGCCCCAACTACAAAGGGAAGAACCCGATCCCCGGCTTTGTGCATCGTAATCAGGGCGGCCCCACTCCAGGCGGCGGCCCGTCGGCTCCGTCTGGCTCAGGCTAAGGTCGTGGCTGAAGGGGATCGCAGGCAGAAAACAAAAAATTTCCTACGAACGATATCCTTAAAACAGCCAGGATCTATACTATGCAGATATAGAAGTACGGCGGAGATCGGAATACATACCCTCGTAGACCGAATAGCGGGGATTACGCTCCTCGCAGGGTGTTACACACATACGGTGGAGACGACGGCATCCGAAGCTCCAGTCCAGGACGACCAGCGGAAGACTTGGACCGGAACACCAGCAGCGCGGCAGCGGGCTATGGTGGAGAGAGAACTCTCATCCTCCTCGGCGCAACTCCGACAAAGGGAATCACGAGATCGAGGAGAAATTGAGAATTAATTGGTTGAATTAAAAGGCCAGGGGTGCCCCTTCTTATATAGGCTCTCGGGGGGAGCCAACCTTGCCAGTCAGGCAATGTGGGACTATCCCACATGCCTGGTTCGGCCAAGGCTGATGCGCCGGCCCTAGGTGGGCCCCATTTGGCCCACCTAGGCCGGCCAAGCCTCCCCCACCGAATTCCCTTGAGGGTTTTTCCCCCCATGGGCCTTCTTTCCACCAGAAGGCCCATTTAGGAAAATCAGCCTAAATAAATTCGAAAATAAATATATAAAATCATATTTAAATATTACTTACACTAATTAATATCAAACATATTATATATAATTTATTCTAGCTCCGAAAACTATTTCGTCGCTGCCCGATCTCCATCGGACCATTCCCGGGACGTTCCCGGTGATCTCTTTCCTTTCCGGTTGTCTTGTCGAAACCCCTTAAGTGTGTTACCCTAGCGGTTCGATATAATAACAGACATGATCGAGACTCCTCTACGATCAATGATTAACTCGTAGGCCTGGACCCCATGAATTAACTCCTGTGATATAACGAATGACTTTCATCTATCAAACCTGGACGTCGAGTCTTAAACCTTTTGCCATAGCGATACTTAGCGTGTCCGAGCATCGTTCATAGATATCTCCATACCTAGCATGATCTCGTTACCGACAACACTATCTTCTACTCGTCTATGATATTATGTCAGCTGGTGACCTAGTCACATGTTTGCAAACTCATTTGACATAATCTCACCGAGTGGGCCCTAGAGTATCTATCCGGCTATACGGACTGACAAATCCCGCTCTTGACCCCTCGTCTCAACTACCCCTTTCCGATACCCAAAAGTATCACCGTTATTGTCACACTATATAAGATATGACGTTTGGTGCGATCAAAGTATCTTCCAGGAATAACAATAAGAGTTGGTCTCACGGTCAAAGGCGTAATGACTACGTCCTACAAATTATGGGTAAGTCCATCACATCGTTCCACCTAACGATATGACTCCATTGCCGACAGACGCCATGTCTCATGATCGGGAAACCTCGATCATCAATCGCGCAATGAAACTAGTCTCAGCAGAGGCAACTAGGGACCTGGTTGTTTATCTACCACACGTGTATTAATGTTTCCGCTTAATACAGTTATAGCATGGTATAAAACATATAATGAACAATTGGAATATAACCAATAAACTATCTTTATTAAGTGCCTCTAGGGCATATTCCCTTCAGTCTCCCACTTGCACTAGAGTAACACTTAGTCTAGTTTACAACTTGGTAAAAGCTCAACACCCATAGCATCTTGGTGCATGCTTGTCTCGTGGAAGAGGAATACAGTCAACAGATCTCACACATTGAGACCTATATGTGCTTTGCAACACTTCTATGTCACCTAGTTTGACATCATCCCGTATCTTACGATGACGGTGAAATATATCCTAGTGGATGGAGTGAGACTCGAACATTCGCGTAGCATGGGCCTTAAAAGTCTAAGAGATCTATTAAGGGGACCACATACGCTCGGAAAACGGCTCAGTCCAATCACACTTGCTACTTCTGAAGTTGCCATATATTTCTATACCCACGTAGATTATGCAACAGTGCATTCATATGCGACTTCGCAAACTAACCATGTCTTTCTTCAAAATAAAGGACATCTCCTATATGAGATTTCTAGTTGTATGGGCCAGTGTAATAACTTGCATCATCGTAACCTCTTTACGGCAAGTTGTCTTTCACTCTTTCCCTTTACCAGAAAACATATCTTCAGTTCTCACAGACACTGAAAAATATACTTAACGTTTGTTCATTGATCCACACAAGTATCACTCTAGAACCCGTTCTTCAACCAAGAACTTGGGTCACACTAAGTCGAGCTTTCAATCTGATAGCATCTATGTCTGATACATAGAGAATGTCGAACATCATTTGCTATCACTGAAAATGCCAAGATAAACTTAATATTTCACCTAGTCATACAAGTAAGAACCATTTTGTTCGCTTGTTCTATTCTGAAACACTTCAGAATCTTAACTTAGGAAATATTCCGACCTAATGTTATTAAGCCCCTTACGATCTATACAATTATAGATTGGATGCCTAATACTCCTAACTTCTTTCATAGAAAATTTAATCACTTAAATAATCATTTACACTCTACTAGAGGATCTGTGTCATTCAATATGTCGTCACATACAAAATCATGAATGACACCTAGCTCCCACTCAAATATGCCTTCCGCATATAAGATCAAGGAAAGCTACTTAGCTCCTACTCAAATATGCCTTTCGCATATAAGATCAAGAAAAGCTACTTTGCTCCCACTCACTTCTTTGCAAGTTTCTTCAACTATTTTGGACAACTCCAAAATCCTTTGATCACATCATCAAAGTGAAGATTCCAGCTCCGATATGCTTGCTTCAGCCCATGAATGGACAACTGAAGTTTGCATACATGTTTAGCATCCTTAGGATCATCAAACCATTATTGTACTGATTACAACTCTTTCTTAATGACACTATTAAGAAACATGGTTTCCTTATCCATCTATCAATTTCTCATTCGAAATTATAGTAATTGCTAAACGACCCAGAATAGATTTAGGCTTCGCCACTTGAGACAAAATCTCATTGTGGTCAACTTTTGAATCTGTCGGAACTGTTTCACGACAAATCGATCCTTATCAGTGTCTACTCTCTCATAAAATTCCATATTCTGTTAACATCCTAGATGCCATCAAGAAGATCTCCCAAGTCAATACCTGGTAATCGTACATGGATTTTATTTCGGATCATATATGACTCATAGCCATTTCTCGGACTTAGGTCTACCATCTCTTCTTCGTAGTTCGTAGGTCTGTCATATTCCATTAACATGACCTTCATAACAAGATTGTCATAACACATAGTGTGGAACACAACCTCGTACGCCTACGTTCTTAGTATGAGCTCAGAACATCATGATCTTGTATCATCAGCTTCTTTCAAGCTATGGAGCATGACACCGAAAACACTTTCGGTTGCGCCACTCTGATCTCTGGAGAGAAAGTTCATCAACTTCGTCTTGCTCTACTTTCTTTCTCACTTATACCCTTGGACAAGAAACTATTTCTTTCACAAGGTATATCCCGGCAACGATTTTGCCTATGTCGTGAGACATGTACCCAACTAACTCTTTAGGTACACTACAAAGATTAATCCATTTTAGGTTTGATCACATCAAAACACTAAATTGCTGAAACGACAATCTAGGCTAAAAGCCATGCCATCACTAATATGGTATTGTCTCCATGGATTTAAATGGTTTCCCTATTATCTAACGTGAGTGTTACGTTTCTACCATACGACTCTAATGATCACAATAATTCGGTAAGAGATTTATTTACCACACACTATCCGATAGGGTGCGATTACGACGTCCTAACATACCATAACACTATGGTGTTCCATGCGACGTAATTTGTGGAACTCTTCTCACAAGTCTTCCAATGACATGCCAACATTATAACTCAAATCTTCATTTCCTCGATCTGTATCGCGGGAATTTGATTTTCTTGTTAAATTTATTTCCTACTTCATTCTGAACTTATTTGATCGAATCAAAATTTCCAGACTAACATTCCCTGAGTGGATATTCATATATCTACTCGGAATATTCATGAAGTCTATGAAATAAACACTTCCACTTTACGTTAAAGTACTTCATTGATTCACATACACCCATATGCATGATTCTCAACAAGTTATACTCAAAACGTTCAGTGAAGTTTACGAAATAAAGATCTCCACTACCCGTCAATTACTTCATTGAACCACATACATCTATATGTATGACTATCAATAAGTTATATGCCCGTTTTCCGAAAACGGTGTCTTAGTTATTTTGCAAGTGTCAAAAGATCAAATCTAAGGACTTGTAGATCCATCCGGTATGGAGCTAATTCATTGACTATAACATTGACATGAATTAAACGGTAGTGCCACACATATGTGGTGTCTTTATTAAGTTTGTATCCTTTGGCATTAATATTATGAATGTGGGAGCTTCTACCATCTAAATTCAAATCGGCATATGATCATTACTTCATAAATATAGGACAACGAATTTGTCACTAATATATATGAACAATTGTCTCGCTAGAGGAGACACACTTATAACGATCATACTAACAGGCGATCATAAAGAATTTATTCAAATGGTAGATCTAGAGGGAGAGTGTCTATGGCCATCACAACAATTTGTCTGCCATTATCAACACGCAATGTCGCCTCATCCTTTCAAGCCACTCAAGCAGTAAACCTGGTTTTCATAAAACATGACTAGTATCAAAACTTAGTCACTACTGCGAGTACTTGCTTAGCTAAAACATTCATAACATGTATATCATATATACACCATCATCATTGATGACTTCCGGCGATCTGTTTCATCTTCTTGATACTTCCAACGTAATCAAGAACCATGAAGGTGAACGATTCCCCTTGCATGACATAGTCTATGACATAGCATTTGCACTTGGCAACGACGTCTGTCATCCAGTGATCGAGCTGAGCGAGGCGTCTCAATGTTCATCAAGTATGACCATATGTCATCAAGTATAACCAATGTTATCAAGTATGACTGCCACGTGCTCCTTCAATGTGTGTATTCTCTTCCATCTTGGTTGAGAAGACAATCAGTCAACGTACTGATAAACTTCATCAACCCAACTTTAGGGGTACCCCGAGTTTAGCGACCATCTCATATGTTCGCGATCTAAAAACTCGTACCCACCGTTGGTTCTCTATGGCAGAGATCATAGCATACACTGGACTATGATGATATCATCCGCACAAAACCTGATAATCCAAATTATCTTTTGTTAGCGGAATCTCCGGGTTTATCTCCTAGCGGGTATTGTATCACAAAGAGCTAACGGTTTAAACAAGGAGTATCCTCAAGCTAAAGTATAAAACTATGAAGTTTGGACCCAACCTTTTAAGTTTCTCAATCGCAGGAATGCGCCTAATTTTAAAAGATGCTATTACAATGGTTAATATCTACAAAGGTTTGCAAAACAGACTTTGTTCATTATATTTTGAGTTCTAGTATTTTAGAAAATAACTATCCGAACTCCCACTCAAACGAACATCCCTCCTGGTCGTTTAAGCGATTACACGACCCCCATCCATTGCACAACCCCTCATCGTCAGAGCCGGCAACACAACTTCAAGGGTAGACAATTGTCAATCACAACAACTCTGTGACTCATGCTCGACCTTTCGGCCTCCGTGTTCCGAGGCCATATCTGCATATGCTAGGCTCGCCACAATAACCTCCACGTAACGCTTGTGCAACATGGCTTACACCCACTGTATGCGAACGGCGATATGTCTGACACCCGATCGTCACGGCCTGCCTCATAACGTAGAACTTTCTTGGTGGTGCTCGTTGGAGGAAGAACACTAGTGGTATTTTGAAGGGATCATCTTATATATAACTACCGCCGCGTAACTAATATATATACTAATATATATAATCACACAATATAAGATGCACACAAAACATCAAATGTAATGCGATGTGATATAGTCCATTGCGCCATGGTCTTCTTGGCGCCCGCAGTTCATAAACAATTTAATAAACCTACCTTGACCATATCACATTGCCCCTGCAAAATAAAGTTAGACGCTTCTACTTTATCTTTTGCATATTTTACGTGGCTTGGGGCTGTCGGAAAAAGAACCGCTTCTTACCTACGAACTTATGACCACAACAACGATCCAATAATTGCATGTTTAAGCATCCCTTTCGGGCCCTCCATTGAAAATGCAAGACCAACTAAAGAGAGAGAGACAGACACCCGCCAGCCACAGATACGGTACAAGCCGTATGTCAGTAGTGGAACCAGTCTCGCGTAAGCGTACGCGTAAAGTCGGTCCGGGCCGCTTCATCAACTCGATGCCGCTGGAATCACAAGTGCACGCTAGAGGGTAGCAAATAACAGGAACGGTGCCCCCGTGCAGAACACGGGTTCTAACAGCGTACAGCTATATCTACGATAGATCGGCTCTGATACCACTGAAGGGGATCGCAGGCAGAAAACAAAAAATTTCCTACGAACGATATCCTTAAAACAGCCAGGATCTATACTATGCAGATATAGAAGTACGGCGGAGATCGGAATACATACCCTCGTAGACCGAATAGCGGGGATTACGCTCCCGCACAAGCGTTGACGACGAAGACGACGTAGCCGACCTCTAGGTCGCGAAGAACTCGGCGCGACGAAGACGACGAAGATGACCTCGAGGTCGGGTGGAGGAAGTAGGCCTCCGAGTACCGCTAGCGCAGCACCTCGCAGGGTGTTACACACATACGGTGGAGACGACGGCATCCGAAGCTCCAGTCCAGGACGAGCAGCGGAAGACTTGGACCGGAACACCAGCAGCGCGGCAGCGGGCTATGGTGGAGAGAGAACTCTCATCCTCCTCGGCGCAACTCCGACAAAGGGAATCACGAGATCGAGGAGAAATTGAGAATTAATTGGTTGAATTAAAAGGCCAGGGGTGCCCCTTCTTATATAGGCTCTCGGGGGGAGCCAACCTTGCCAGCCAGGCAATGTGGGACTATCCCACATGCCTGGTTCGGCCAAGGCTGATGCGCCGGCCCTAGGTGGGCCCCATTTGGCCCACCTAGGCCGGCCAAGCCTCCCCCACCGAATTCCCTTGAGGGTTTTTCCCCCCATGGGCCTTCTTTCCACCAGAAGGCCCATTTAGGAAAATCAGCCTAAATAAATTCGAAAATAAATATATAAAATCATATTTAAATATTAATTACACTAATTAATATCAAACATATTATATATAATTTATTCTAGCTCCGAAAACTATTTCGTCGCTGCCCGATCTCCATCGGACCATTCCCGGGACGTTCCCGGTGATCTCTTTCCTTTCCGGTTGTCTTGTCGAAACCCCTTAAGTGTGTTACCCTAGCGGTTCGATATAATAACAGACATGATCGAGACTCCTCTACGATCAATGATTAACTCGTAGGCCTGGACCCCATGAATTAACCCCTGTGATATAACGAATGACTTTCATCTATCAAACCTGGACGTCGAGTCTTAAACCTTTTGCCATAGCGATACTTAGCGTGTCCGAGCATCGTTCATAGATATCTCCATACCTAGCATGATCTCGTTACCGACAACACTATCTTCTACTCGTCTATGATATTATGTCAGCTGGTGACCTAGTCACATGTTTGCAAACTCATTTGACATAATCTCACCGAGTGGGCCCTAGAGTATCTATCCGGCTATACGGACTGACAAATCCCGCTCTTGACCCCTCGTCTCAACTACCCCTTTCCGATACCCAAAAGTATCACCGTTATTGTCACACTATATAAGATATGACGTTTGGTGCGATCAAAGTATCTTCCAGGAATAACAATAAGAGTTGGTCTCACGGTCAAAGGCGTAATGACTACGTCCTACAAATTATGGGTAAGTCCATCACATCGTTCCACCTAACGATATGACTCCATTGCCGACAGACGCCATGTCTCATGATCGGGAAACCTCGATCATCAATCGCGCAATGAAACTAGTCTCAGCAGAGGCAACTAGGGACCTGGTTGTTTATCTACCACACGTGTATTAATGTTTCCGCTTAATACATTTATAGCATGGTATAAAACATATAATGAACAATTGGAATATAACCAATAAACTATCTTTATTAAGTGCCTCTAGGGCATATTCCCTTCAGTGGCCGCGGGCACCACGGCGGAGGCAGCGACTACTCCAGCGGGCGCCAGCAGCAGCATCCCTGGCTTGGCTACTTCGCGCCGATGGGGGCACCGTTCCCCCCACGATCCCCCTGGATCCCGCCGAACTGCTCTGCCGTTCTTGGTCCACGCCCCGGGAACCAGGCGCACGCGTACCCCGTGACATACGCGCCGGCGCCATCCACCGCGACCTACCAGCTCTCTGCATCGCCATCGTACCAGGCGCCCGCACCAACACAGTACCAGCTCCAGGGAAACGCGCCAGGACCATCTCAGCAGCCGGCATGGGACCACAACACTCTTCTTCACAGCGCCCCCGGCTACGGCGCCGCCTTCGCACCACCGGCCGGCGACTGGATCATGGACTCTGGCGCCACGGCACACGTCACCGGTAACCAAGGTATCCTCGCCCATACTCATTCCCCTTTAGAGCTTAATCATCAGCATATCATTGTCGGCAACGGCGAGTGTCTACCTATCGTCGCCACTGGCACAGCCCACCTCACCGACCGTCCTTTTCACCTTAATGATGTTCTTGTATCTCCTGCCATCGTCCAAAGCCTAGTCAGCACTCGCAAATTTACTCGTGATAATTGGACTTCCGTTGAATTTGATCCTTTTGGTTTTACTGTGAAGGACCTCACCACCAGGAGTCCTCTCATGCGCTCTAACAGCACCGGCGACCTCTACCCGTTCTTCGGCAACAACATTGGCGTCTCCCCAACAGCTCTCTCCATCACCGGCGACCTCTGTCATCGTCGGCTCGGCCACCCCAATTCAGCAGCCTTGTCCCATTTACCTCTAGATTTCCTATCTCCATGTAATAGAAGCCACACATCTCCTAGTTTTTGTGATGCTTGTCAATTAGGAAAACAAATAAAACAGCCTTTCCCTATTTCTCACTCTCATGCTTCGGCCGCATTTGATTTAATACATTGTGATTTATGGACCTCTCCCGTTGTTAGTTGTTCGGGCTACAAATACTATCTTGTGATTTTGGATGACTTTTCGCACTACTCATGGGTTTTTCCGCTCCGTAACAAATCTGACACATGCGACACTCTACTACGCTTCTTCTCCTTTGTAGCGACCCAGTTCCACACCACCATCCGGTGCATGCAAAGTGACAACGGCGGCGAGTTTCTCACCACTGATCTTCGCACACACTTCTCCTCTCACGGCGTTTCCCTCCGTCTCTCCTGCCCATATACCTCACCGCAAAACGGACGCGCCGAACGTATGATTCGAACCACTAACGACATAGTACGCACCTTGCTTTTCCAAGCGTCCATGCCACCATCCTTTTGGGTAGAAGCTCTCCACACCGCTAATCATCTCCTAAACATCCGACCATCTCGAGTAATCAATAACCATACACCTCATTTTCTTCTCCATGGCCAACAACCCACGTATGATCATCTTAGAACCTTTGGATGCTTGTGCTTTCCGAACATTGCTTCCACAGCCCCTCACAAACTTTCGCCACGATCCGCACATTGTGTTCTTCTAGGATATCCGCGAGAACAGAAAGGCTATAGATGTTTTGATCTCGCTGCAAGAAAAGTCATTATCTCGCGGCATGTTGTCTTTAACGAAAATTGTTTCCCCTATGCAGAACCCACACCATCAGCCACACAGCAGCAAACCACACCAGATCCCATCCCACCTGACCCGATCTCCCTCGGATCCGGCGCGCAGACAGTGTCCGCTGAACAACCACCTCGCCCACCAACCTCGTACCAGCGATCCACCAATCCCGCGCCGCCAACTCACCACCTGCCCACACCACTCGTTCCCTCTGCTCCGACCGGGTCCGGCCCACCTCGTGCTCCACGACTCCAACTGCCAGCCACATCCACCTCGTGCTCCACGCCCCAGACAAACCAATCACCTGCCAGCTCCCGGTCCACCGAATCTCCCTCGTGCCCCACAACCGCGTCACCATCCCCCCAGCGCTCCACTACCAGCCCGCCACCTCAGCTCGGTCCCCCACCCAGATCCATTCCGGTGGAACCACCCCAGAATGCACATAAAATGGCGACACGAGGAAAGTCTGGTTATTTCATGCCAAAGCAACATCTTAGCCTCACAGCCACCACACAAATTTCGCCCATACCATCCTCGTACCGTGCGGCGTTAAAAGATCCCCGTTGGCACGATGCTATGCTCGATGAATTTAATGCTCTAATTCGGAATGACACTTGGTCTTTGGTGCCTTGTCCTGCAGGTGTAAACGTTGTGACAGGCAAATGGATTTTTTGCCACAAGTTCAACGCCGATGGCTCGCTGTCCGGCTACAAGGCTAGATGGGTTGTTCGTGGATTCACTCAACGTGCTGGTGTGGATTATGGAGAAACCTTCAGTCCGGTGGTGAAACCAGCCACCATTCGCGTGGTCCTTAGTATTGCCGCCGCTAAAAATTGGCCCATACACCAACTTGACGTGAAAAATGCATTCTTGCATGGTGAGCTCGCTGAAACTGTCTATTGTGCACAACCTTCTGGTTTTTCCGATGCTTCTCACCCCACACACGTTTGTCTCCTCAAAAAATCCCTATACGGCCTCAAACAAGCTCCTAGGACATGGTTTCTTTGCTTCACATCATATGTTCATTCCCTCGGGTTTGTGTCTTCCAAAAGTGATAACTCACTCCTTATTCTAAAGACACCCCACTCCACGGCCTATCTTCTACTCTACGTAGATGACATCATACTCACCGCAAGCTCCACCACCACTCTCAACCATGTCATTGAGTCACTTCATAGAGAATTTGCCATGACTGACCTCGGAGACATCCATCACTTCTTGGGGGTTAACGTTCACCGTACCCCCCCCCCCCCCATGGTCTTTTTCTCTCCCAGGAGCAATACGCCCTCGAGCTTCTTGACCGTGCAAATATGCTGAACTGCCATCCAATAGCTACTCCTCTTGACACCAAATCAAAACTATCTAGCACGGATGGCCGCCCCGTCGCCGATCCATCGCGTTACCGCAGCTTGGCAGGAGCTCTCCAATACCTCACACTCACGAGACCGGATCTCTCCCATGCTGTTCAGCAAGTGTGCCTGTTTATGCATGACCCCCGAGACTCTCACCTTCAGCAAGTCAATCGTATCCTCCGCTACGTTCGCGGAACAGCACACTATGGTCTCCAACTCCACCGCGGGTCGTCCACCGAGCTGATCGCTTACTCTGACGCGGATTGGGCTGGATGTCCAGATACACGCAAATCAACTTCAGGGTTTTGTGTGTACCTTGGCGACAATCCAGTGTCTTGGTCATCCAAACGACAGAACACGGTGTCCAGGTCCAGTGCAGAGGCAGAATACCGGGCCGTCGCCAATTGCGTTGCAGAGTCCGTCTGGCTTCGTCAGCTTCTTGCCGAACTTCATCAACCCGCAACAAAAGCAACTGTGGTATATTGTGATAACATCTGATAACATCAGTGCCACCTATATGTCCACAAACCCAGTTCAGCACCAGAGAACGAAGCACATCGAGATTGATCTTCATTTTGTGCGAGATCGGGTGTCCCTTGGCGAGGCTCGCGTTCTTCACGTTCCAACAGGTTCTCAGTATGCTGACATCTTCACGAAAGGACTGCCACCAGTCTTGTTTCAAGAGTTTTCTTCAGGATAGATAGGCCACCCGCATGTGTCTGCGCACGCCTCTGCGTGGGCTACCGTTACTCTCTCCCCCACGACATGTACTCTTGCTATATAACACCTTCGGGTGACTTAAATACAACTCACTGATTCAGATCTCTCTCGTCTTCTCGGACCTCGTCCTCCTGTCGCTCCTGGTTGGCTCTCATCTCATCCACCTCGTCCTCGGCGCCAGGGTAGATCCCCGCCGCCACCGCGACCTCCTCCAAGATCGACTCCGCCTCGGCCGCCGACACCCACGGGGAGTCCAGGTTGAGCCCGTCGACCTCCTCCCCGCCACCCCCATCGCACCACACCGCTCTGCCATTCGCTGCTCGCGACGAGGACGAGAAGTCACGTTCGGGACTGAGGTGGTGGTGTTCGGGCGGCGGCGCCTGCCAAGACGACGCGCCGGCGGACTCTGCCATGGCGGGAGCTCGCAGAGTTGCCGACTTGCCGTAGGTCGGAAGCTGAGACAAAGCCAGTACCGGAGACGGAAGCTCACCTGGGCCGTATTTCCTAAGTCAGCCCAGCCCAGAAAAAATCTACCGCCTCTGCGAAGGCCCACCCGCCCACGGCCGAGATCGGGGATCGGAATTGGACTTCTCCACGAATCCACCGCCGTCCTCCGCCGTAGACTCTGCGGCGGGCCGCGCGCGACGCCCCCACCGCCCGCAGAAACTGCTCCTCCCTTCCGCCGCCATGCTCTCGGGCGTCAAATTCGTGCCCCGCGACCAAATTCTACCGGTGAGTTCACCAACATCCGCATCCCCTGCCTCTCACCTCCTCAAATTTCCGCACGGGATTTGATTTTGTTGTCATCCCTTCTTCTTCTTCTTCTTCTTCTTCTTCCAGAAAGGAGGAGGTGGAGGGGACTCGGGCTCCGGTGGCTCCGCCGGGAAGAGTCGCAAGAAGCATGGCAGGAAAGGGAGGGACAGGGAGGAGAAGAGGAGGCGAAGGCACCGGCGGCGGAACAGGCACAGCTCGGACGACTCGGGGGAGGAGTCGGACAGCGAGGACTCCATCGACGAGGAGGAGGAGAAGGAGCTGAGTCGGAGCAAGCGCCGGAGGAAGCACCGGAGAAGGCGCAGTGACTTCTCCGACGGCGACGAGTCCAGCAGCGAATCTGATAAAGGAAGAGGTAATTGAAGTCAGTTTGGTTATTGGTTTAGACAGTAGAAATTATCAGGAGTGTTTGTGCTTAATTGTGTGGCATGGATGTTACAGGTAGTGGCAGGGGGAAGAGAAGAGGTGCTGCAAGTGATGATGAGGATGAAGAGGAGGAGGAAATGGCAGGTGAGGGGTTAAGGGCGAGTGAGGTTGTCAGGAGGGAGATGGGCCTTGAATGGATGCTCAAGTCCGCGAGCAGCAGTCAGCCTGAGGGTAGCCGTGCTCAGAGGGCTGATAACGAGGACGAAAAATTTGAGGCTGCAGATGAGGAGGTAATGATACTTTCTTCAAAACTGTGGGTGTTCTCATGTGTTTTGCGTTGATTACATCGTTGTTTGTCGATTACTGACAGGTGAAGAAACCTAACCCAAAAGAAATGAACCCATATTTGAGGGATAATGGTATTGGATATCCCGATGAATCCACCCCTTCAAGGGAGGCTAGTCAGTTGCTTGCATCCTCTGTTGTTGGTGATGGAGGTGCTAGCTGGAGGCTTAAAGCTTTGAAACGTGCAAAAGAGCAAGCTGCCCGTGAAGGTAGAAATATGGAGGAGGTGGGTATACATCCTCAGATTTTCTTATTCGCTTGCAACTCTAGTTAGTTTTTCTCTAACTTGTAGGATTATGTTATTACTGTAGGTTGTTGAAGAGAGATGGGGCTCACTGGGCCATTTAGCTGCCTCGGTATCAACGTCTAGAGTTGCCCCTTCTTATGCTCATTTGCAGGCGATTAGAGGTAGAAAAGCTGGTCAAGCAGACAACTCCGAAACATCCTCTAAAGGAATTCGAAAGGAGGACAAGCAAGGTGAAGAGAGTGGTGGCAGTCGTGAATATTTGCGAGGTGTTTCCTCTCGGGAACATGCCATGAGAAAACCTAAACCTGATTCAACACCTTGGAAGAGAAATAGACAGAATATGTCTTCTGAGGATCGGACGCTTATCTCGTCAGCACTAGCAAGCATCAATAAATTTTCTAATGACGGAAGCTTTATGGAAAGGATTAATGGCGCTGGCACTAAGAATGCAAATGTTTCGTCTGCCGAGGTTGATAAGCAAAGGGATAGTGAGCAGAAGTCCCACAAAGAGAGTTCAAAGAAACCATCTTCAGTGAACACTCAAAATCTGAATGCAAACCAGTTAGCTGCAAAGATTCTGCAGCTCCGAATGAAAGGCAAGCACGAAGAAGCTGACCAACTTTCGGTAAGTGTCTCATATATCTTATTTTGAGAGACTGACAGACTTGTTTCGCTGGTTCATTACCGAATAACTATTTTGCAGAATAGAATCATAACAGTCACGGGTTTTCATTTGAATCCACATAAAGCCTTTTCAATATTGACTTGACATACTCATAGAATTAGCAACCAAACCATAGTAGGAAACTGTATCAATCCATGCACGCACAACAAATTGGACTATGTGTATGACCAACTTATAATTTAGGATGCAAAGCTCTATCAATCAAATTTCCTTGTGCTTGAATATACTACGAGTAGAGGTCATGTAATTTCTTAACTAACAGTATTTTTTCTCTCAGAGAGAAATGGAGACTGTGCTGGAAAATCAGAGTGCTTCTGTTGAAGAGCCTAGGCATGAAAGGGAAAGGAGCTCGAACAGGTTGGTTCATCTTATGTTGAAATTCATCTTACTAGTTGCTCCTATGACTGTCTGTTATCTCTCCTTAGTTGTGCTATCAGTTACCTTCTGTGTCTTGCTTTTGTGGTTGAAATAAATTTTATTTCTATTATGTTCTACTAGATGCTAGTGTCCTTTAAACACAGTGTGAACAGTTTTATGGTTATCTTCTACTTATTCTTTGTTCAGTACACTTGGAAGGAAATGCCATCTATACTGTCTGTGATACCCCATTTCCCTATTGTACTTTTAGATGTTTGAACATTTGCCCATAATGCTTGATTATGGAAGTGATGCAACCTCATGTATTTGAAAATACTTCTGAACCAGTACATCACTGATAAACCCTGCTCATCTTAAGAGTTGAACCACCTTGTCATATGCTGTGATTCTGTAAGATAATCATTGTTAGCACCCAAGCATTGGTCCAAATGGTATCCATGGTGTAGTCTAGAAAAGATAATCTTTGAGATCCATTGTCTCGATGTCTTAGTTGCTAGTACATTTATCATTTATAGGGTATACATGTATAGTTAGAAACGCAAAGGGGCATTACAATTTGCAACTGAGTTTCCGTGCTGAAATATTCATTTTCCATTGTTATGCATATATTAGCACCTCTAGTATATCTGCCTGCCTAATGCATATTGCCCTTTTCAACTTTAGGCATACCGTAAAGCCTAGTGCAGCTGATCGAAGGAAAAAAGAAGAGGATGGTGACCTGCATCTTGCAAATAAAATTCTGCACAACAAACAGTATAACATGACTAAAACTATAGAGGATGAATATGATTATGGTGATGCTCCTAGTAAGAAAGACAAAAGGAAGAACAAAGAGGCACATGAGGAGAAGAGAAGCATCCGTGGACAAATCTTAACTCAGAAAGAGCGCTGTTTGTATTGCTTCGAGAATCCATCCAGGCCAAAGCATCTGGTTGTTGCTATAGGAAACTTCACCTACTTGATGCTGCCACAGTTTGAGCCTCTTGTTCCTGGGCACTGCGTTATTCTTCCATTGCAGGTGAGTCAATTTACCATGTGCTGTAGCATGGATAGGAAATATTTAATTTAAGAGTGAAGATCATTTTTGCTCTGGGCTTTCGTAAGAACAGATCAACTTCAAGTTGCTCGTTCTTTGGGATAAGCTATTGTGGATTGTTATGTTTACATCATAGCTCTTCTGAACTGCCATCGTATATTTCTTAAAACTCTTGGTGATTCCATGTTTTTTTAATGATTGCAGCATGAGTCTGCAGTAAGAACAGTTGATAAGAATGTTTGGGAGGAGATCCGCAACTTCAAGAAGTGCCTCCTGAAGATGTTCGCGCAACAAGACAAGGATGTGGTTTTCATGGAGACTGTCATAAACTTGGTCAAACAACGAAGGCACTGCATGATTGAATGTATCCCTGTCCCATTTGAAGTTTCAAACAAAGCGCCCATGTACTTCAAGAAGGTCAGCTGTCTATTGCTATCTGCATAAATAAGAAACAATTTGTTTTCTCCAGGCAATTGAAGTTGTGATTTGATTCATTCTGTTATCTCCAGGCAATCGATGAAGCTGAAGAAGAATGGTCCCAGCATGAGATGAAGAAGCTTATCCCAACAAGCGGTAACCTGCGGCAAGTCATCCCGGAGAACTTTGCCTATTTCCACGTAGAGTTTGGGCTGGACCGTGGATTCGTCCACGTGATCGATGACGAGGCCAATTTCAGCGCTGGTTTTGGACTGAATGTCATGAGAGGGGTGCTCCGCTTGCCAGGGGAGGACATGCACCGCCGTCGAAGGCACGAATCCATGGACAACCAGAAGCAAGCCGTTGCCAGCTTCATGAAGAACTGGGAGCCCTTCGATTGGACAAAGCAACTCGAGTAGGGTGTAAATACAACCTCAAGAGCAGCTGGAAGATTCGTTTTTGTAGGAAAGATTGTACTGATGTTATCATGTATCTGTATTTTAGATGTTACTAGTTTTCTGTTCAGTTAATGTCAAAATTTTATAAGATATGGCTATGAGTTTGCTGTCTATATAAGCCTATTAGTTCAAATATATCTGAGATCTACACATCCATAAATGCCATCGTTGATCAAACTTAATGAAAAAGAAGGATATTTGATACTTCATCATAGCTGGGGAGCAGCTGGAATTTAGCCATGCCACAGCTAGAGCATGTTGTACAAACTTCTGCTCTGCCGCTGATTGCAGTTGTGCTAGCTGCATTTGTTTCTACCTCCAGGTTGAATGTTTACACTATATTTGGTGTCTAGATCATCTGTCATCTGCATGATGCAGGCTGTCCAAGCTTAGATCCTGAAAGTAATCAAAGGTATTCTGTCCCGATGTTCCGCTTGTTGCCAGATAGGCTTGTGTGCTGAGTTCTTGCACTGATGCTACTAGTTTCTGATCGAATTGTAGTTCTATTTTGATATAACGTTGAGAGGGGCTGGTAAGCTTCTGCCCAGTGTTTCATTCATGCCTGACCATCTGTGCACCGAATATTGATTGAACACATCATGGCGCTCCAGTAATCAGCCTGAAATTAACAAAGTCGAGAGAGGATGAGAGGAGTATATGTTGCTGATAACGGATGTGATCAAGTATTGGCGAAGCTCCATCAATCTTCAGTTATTTACAGTTGCAGAGCATGCACAGCTTAGCCATGCTCCCTTATCTCGGTGGTCGGCTCAATGTTTAGAGCAAGTCGATCGAGAATACCTTGCCTACCTGCAGCCACGGTACAATCCATTCCATTGATGCACATTCCACAGGTAGCACAAAAGCTAGGCATGCATGCACATACGACCAATCTGTGCCCCTGCCTACCTAGTTCTGAAGATGAAGTATAACTGAACCTGTATCGACGGAAAACAGAAACATCGGCCTCCCAGGATTTGCTCTGGTTGGACCCCGTGTGGAGAATTGAACCTGTATCAACGAAAACAGAAACATCTCACCCACAAATCCTGGGTGGCCGGTGTTTCTGTTTTCTGTCGATACAGGTTCAGTTATACTTCATCCTCAGAATCTCCAAACAGGCTCCAACTAGAGCAAATCGTGGGAGATCGCACGGAGGCACACAGAGCTGACAAGAACTCCGAGGGACGCGAGCCAACTCCATGATGGAGTCATGGGGAATGAAGCCTGGTCCGAAACCACGCACGCCCGCCCGTGAGAGCGTCTTTCTTTCAGACCCGGCGTCATTCCCCTCGACAACCATGATGCAATATCTCATTTTCTGGGGCTAGAGCAGCTCCATATACTCTAGCCAACAGGAAAAGGTTGGAGAAATCAAAGGTGCCACGAGCTGAACGCGACAGAGATCAGATGCTATTCCAGCCGGTACGCGGCGGCAAATCGAGCAACCGGTCGTGTGGTGGTAATGAAGTGGTTAGACGTATGATGATGACGATACTTGAGACTTTGAGAGAGTGCTTGCAGAGGAAAGCAGTTTGCTGGCCCGACGGTGAAGTGAAACGCGAAGCGGTTCTCCTGCAAAGCGTGGGGACTTTGCATCGATCCCGCTTGTCCTGTCTTGGTCTCGGGTGAACTGAATCCGAATGGTTGCGATTCCAAGCTTAAGGATCAAGCTAAGGAGGACCATCGGATTTGTTCGTACGTAGCTCTCCTGGGATTCTTTACGTCAGTTTCTTTTTTACTTTGTACATTGCAGGTACTTTGCACCTTCAGAATAAGAAGATGATGGCAAAATCTTGGACTTTCCCAGAGTATTTTTCCAAAATAAAATGAGAGGAAGGCAGGGTCAAACAGAGAGTTTAGTACTCGCATTCCTTTCTTTCGATTTAGCTTAACAGAGGTAGTAATACGAGCGACCATATTTCCCATTCCTTTCGACTTAGTATCTTGAGAGAGGCTCACGGTGGTATCGCGGGAGGCTATTCTCTATGCTCACAGCCCAAATACGAGCGGCAAACCGCTAAATAACTGCCGTGTCAGCATGTCAGTTGTCAAGGAAGGTTTTCCTTCATGATACATCTAAGATTCATAGGGTATAGGAAAAACGTAGGAATATAAATCATATCGGATTGAAATGGGAATATCTAATCGAATTGTGGTGAATGAATTCTTCATGAGGTTAGAATCGTATTATTTTCCTATTAAATTTACACTATAAGATCTTATGATATTTTATAAGATATGATCCTATGAATCAAACTGCTTTCAAAAGAAAATTTTCCATATGATTTAATCCTAGAAAAATCATTTATAAATCCTATGTAAGTTTTTGGAAGACACGGCGGCTGATATGGTTTCTCGTCATGCAGTGTGCCCAACCTCAAGTGATCTGCTACCAAAGGGAGTTGAGGACACAACCTAGCCCAACCCACCGTTACTTCTTCCACCACCGGCACACGTGGAATCCTAACCAACGCATGTTGTGTTGGTTAGCGGACAATGGCATACCCCTTTTCTTCGTTATATCCTTATTTGGGTCGGCCCATTTCCTTTTTTCAAATCGGTTTTTTTCTGGTTGAGTAAATATTTTACAAGGTTCTAGTTTGGTGTTTTGGTTTTTTCGGTTTTATATTTTTTGGTTGTTTTTTCTTATTTATTCTTTTAAATTCATGAATATTTTCATATTTTATGAAAATGTTCATTTTTTGAAAACTTTCATTTTAATGGTTACTTTTTTGAAAATGGTTCAAATTTTTCGTTTTTCAAAACTTTCATTTTAATGTTTTAGATTAAAAAAAAATATTTTAAAAAATGTTTCATATTTGAAAATGGTTCTTCTAAAAATTATTTCGTTTTTCAAATGGTTCAAATTTAAAAAATGTTTATTTTGAAAATGGTTCGTTTTTTCAATATATGAAACATTATTAATTTCTAAACATTTTTCTTGACTTATTGAAAGTCAAGACATTGAAGCTGGAATGGAAACTACTAGGCCGGCCCATGCGGGGCGCCTTCAGGCATTTCCGTGCTAAGCAACGCACGTATAGGGGCACCCCCTCGCACGCCGCCTCGTGTGTGTTGACTTCGGCAAAACCTATTTACCGACCAGGTCGGAGGGCAATGCGCTCCACACCCCCTCTTTGGCTTATGGGCCGGCCCAACAGGTGCAGCTATTTTTTGTTTTTGATTTTTTGTTCTTTCTTTTTTATTTCTTCTTGTTCGCTCTATTTTGTTTCATGTTTCTATTCTTAATTTTCTTTAGATTTCATAGTTTTTACTTTTTATGCTTTATTTTTTGCTTCTTTTCTCTTTTACCTTTACCTTTTTATTTTCTAATTTTTAATTTTAATAGTTTTCATTCAAATGAGATAACTATTATTTATTAATTAATTTCCGTTTATCGACATTTTCTGTACACTTTTTTAAACTGTTGTAAAATAGTTTCTGATCACTTTTTAAAATTGTTTTAAAAAGTTTCCGTTCAAATACCTATCTTGTTCGAATTTTAAAAATCATTCTAAAATAAATTTTGTTCGTAGACTGTTTTTTCGTGTACTTTTGAAAATGAATTTTGTTCATAAATTTTAAAAATCATTCTGAAATCTCTACTATATTAAAGCGAAAGAGGTGGTGAGTCGTCCGTCCTCCCACCCCTTCTGCGATCCCGCGTCAAAGCAAAAATTCCCGCTGAATAGCAAGAAAACTGCCCCTGCACACGACCCTGTCCACCAGACCACGACCTCCCCAGCCCGTCTCGCGCAGGTGCGGCTTCCTCATCGCCGCACCACTCCCTTCCCTTCCCCAGCGCCGCCTCTCTCCAGTTCTCCGGAGCCATCTCACCCTTCCTCGAGGCCGTTCATCCACGGCTGCGGTGCGTTCGCCGACGGCGCGCGAGAGGATTCAAGCGGCCAAGAGGTTCACGACAGGGATGGAGGGAGAAGGCCTAGGGCGGTGCAACGGATCTGCGCGGAGGTCGGGCGGATGGATGTAATGCGCTGGGAGATGGGCGTGAGGATTTATCCTCTTATTTCGCATCATCTGTTTTTCTCAGATTTATTGCTGCAACTTCTGTTATTATGTGGAGACAATGGCTTCGAGATAATGTCGTCGGTTCCACCACGCCGACGGCTGATTTCAGAATAGGTGTTGAAGATTTGAAGTATAGGTGCCAGAAGCAGAAGGCAAGGACCATCGCAGCCACGAGCAGAGTAGAGCAAGGCAGCAGAGCCTTCTTTGCTCGTTAACATTCCTTTGCTCTGCTTTTTTTTTTGTCTTGTTGCGTATGTTTGTGTTTCTCCGGAAGATCGACATTGTTTATAAGTATTGTTTTGTTTCTGAAAGACTCTTCTCGACTTCTCGTCTCTTCAGGTTCAACCTTTATTTGAGGAGCATGGAGATGTTCTTGAAGTTGCTTTGATCAGGGATAGGAAAACTGGTGAACAGCAAGGTGAACCAAAAGTTTTTTTCTTATGATATCATTGTACCGGTATCTCTTTTCTTGTCAGTTTTGAGAGTTTTAGAAGCAACAAGGTTGCATCTTCTCTCAGTTAGATTTTGCGGTTGTTGATTTTTGTTTCCCGAGCTTCCGTTCTGTGTACCTCCCGTGGGTTAGTAGAAGACAAGAAAGGAACCAACAAACTGTTGGCTGATTACTGTAACCTAACTAGACTCCACCCTGCTGCTAGATAAGGAATCAGATTTGGACAAACAACTTTGTTCAGGTCATAGCAATCTTTGCATGTTCAATGTAGTTTGACCAGAAACAACTAAGGTTGTTGTTTTAATTTTCATCTATATGTTTGAATGTGATGCAGAAGACCATATATCTAATGAATTAAGGCCAACCTGTTACTATTTCCAGGTACAGGCAGCCTCTATATATATATATATAATTGAGTTCTATTTGTCTGCTGTATCATTACATGGATTTGATATTTGTCCTGAATACTATGTCGTTTCTCATCTTTCTATTTCTTGGTTAAACACTTAGCAGAGCCATCGTGGTCCCCCTTTTCTATCAATTTCTTTGCTGAAAGATGAGAGAGATTGCTTTAAGCCAAGTCAGATACCAGTGATAAATGGGTTTATCTGTCTGACTCGGTTGTTGTTGGGTCCTTGATCGTCTTTCTAGGGTTTTTTACTGGCAAGCAATCCTCGGCTACACGTGAAGATGGTCGATTCAGCTGCACACCTACCTCTTATATCTGGTGAATACTATTTTTAAGGCTTTCACTCATTTCCTTTTGTTTGTATGCATATTATAACTTGATTTGGTTGATCGTTGGTGAATGGATCTCTTTTCTTGAAGGTTGTTCTGATGTGGAACAAGCAAAGATGGATACTCGCATTTGGTTAGTGGACTGAAAGTGAAGAATCTATCAACATGACATATTCTCGACTCCGAAAAAAGCTATCTGGTACAGTGTAGGCCGTTGTGTAGTTTGATACAACTCAGAATCAAACTTTACTCACTCATGAAGATAACCAGATTAAATTTTGGGATGCTTACCTACATTGAAGCTGACGGAGGCTTTTCAGTTAGTCTCTGACCTCTATATACTCTAATAGGGCTTTCCTCGTTTGAGGTTCAGTAAAGAAGGTAATCTTCTTGCTGTTACTACAACATAGACAATGGCTTTTTAGATACTTGAAAATTTTCACGAGCTCAAGTCTTTACGGGCTTTTGGAAACTAGACTTTTGAAACATTTATATCGCCATATGAATCTTCTGCTATGAAGGTAAGCACATATTAAGTTTAATAGAAAAGAGGCTATAAAGCCACCTTTAAATTAATAAATGTTTAAAACAGATTAAGTTTTGCACACTTGTAAGATATATCTATGGCTACATGCTACATGCACTTAAATTGCTCTGTTTTCCTGTATGATAATACTTCCGATAGCTGGAGCTTGTGATTGTAAACCTTCCTGCTCCTTTTCTTTGCTAGGAACTATTTGTCATATTCAGTTTTTATATTTGAATCATCCGTTGAACCTAGGTTATAATATGCAGTTTCCTTTTGCAATTAATCTAAATCTCTATGGTGATTGATACTTGCTCTATCCACTATGTCATTGACTGGCGACGTTCGCTGCTGCTTCTGTCAAGGTCACAGGTTGAGGACATGCGAACTCGACTGCCCAAGGGCTTCAATTGTCTTTTCTATATTTTAGAGAAATAGATGAGATCTTGTACTCAGACTAATTCATTACATGTTCTTTCTCTTCAACCGGGGCAAAAGTTACTTTCTCTATCTGACGGAGCTCTAAAATGTGTTAAAACCAGTGGAACCTGGCTGGTTAGGGGGAATGGAGCAGGCGTGCCTTGTTTGCTTTGAGTTAATCGATTGCTATGAGGCGAGTGGCATGGTGACCCATGGCCCACGTCTTCTATTATATTTCATTGTGTTTTTTATGTATGAGTTTTGGAAGACATTGTGCCCTTCAATAGTGATGAATTACGTCAGTGCAGTTGTATTTTATAAGAATATTGATATACAAATTTCTTTGGTTTAATCAAATTAAACATGGGTTTTGGGCCACATTGTTTCCTTCTATATATTGTTTCATTTTTGTAAATATTGTCTAATTTATGTTATTTCTATGTATCAATCTTCAACAATCAGCAAGTTATGCAGAGCATGGTTAGAGTTTAAGAAATGTATATCATGTAATTTGCATCTCATGTGGAACACTACTTTTACACGCATGTAGAAATGATGGAATGAAATACTTATGCCCTGTTGCAACTTTAACACGATTGTAGAAATGGTAGGTGGTCGTCCCTTGATACATAATGTATAAGTTACAAAATCGATATAAATAAGATTAGAAATTAAGAAATAGGAGAGAGATAATGAAGGATCCATTGGAGTATAAGGACATTTTCATGATGCATCTACGATTTTCTATTTTTCTATTACAATACATGTAAATATATTGATATTTGTTACGAAAAAAGGGACTGTAGCGACGCACGGGCATTCAACTAGTTTCTAAGGGAAGGAGGAAAGAGCGAGTTGATGGGCCGGCCCACAAGCACCTCCCCGCTCCGCCCTGGTCGGAGAGTAGGCGGTCCCGTTGACTCCGGAACAGACATTTTCATTCTAACTTCGGCTCGGCGGCCATGGCAACCCCCGCGGCGGCGCCGAGGCACAGCTGCGCGAAGCTCTCGGTGCCGGTCGAGGACCCCAAGGCGGCCGACGCCAGAGGCATATTCGTGAAGGCCAAGTGGCTCCCCACCCGCTTCTCCCTCGCCGTCACCGACGGCGCCGGCGCGTGGGTCGCCGACGCCTCCGACGCCGAGGTGCGCCTCCGGGCCGAGCAGTGGGACCAGCCAGTGTCCGAGTACCTCGCCCTCGCCGAGCGCTACCTCGCCTTCCACCAGCCCTCCTCCACCTACTCCTTCCACGAGGCCGGCAACGGCAGTCGCAGGGTCCGTTCGTCTCTGCTCCCTTCTCACATCTCTGTTTGTATGGTTGAATGAAAATGTCACGGGTTAATATGGATAGGTTCATAATTCCACATAGAATCGAAATTCTTCTAACTCGCTTCATTTGGTTCAGAGATTGTTGTTTGATGTTCATATTTGTTCACAACTTCTATAGGTATTTCCCATGTGATAATATCGATCATCTAAGGGTAGTGCATTTAACACTAATCAATGTTTATTTTGGCCAAAAAAGAAAATAACAAGTCATGGTTTTCATATTAGTGATGATCTAATCTAATAATTCACTAATATGAAAACCATGACTTATCTCTGCCCCAGCTGCTTATTTGCACCCAATTTGGGGAGCATATAAGACAAGACTTATCTCTCCCCCACCTGACTTCCATTCAACTTTTTGATTTGGGTCTTCGTAGTCCGCCGAGCAGTTCCAAATGCTAAGTTACCCTTGCTTGGTTTCATGGAAAGGACTGTTGCAGATATAGACGAGTTAAAACTTGAGAATAATGCCGATTTTGTATGTTTCGTGGAAAGGACATTTGCCAACACATGATTTAACCCAATATTTTTTCTTACTATTTATACACTTTAATGATGCACAAGTCTTTTCCAAACATTGCATATAAACTAGGACTATTTTGTAGGTTATATATACAAGGACTTGTTCATGATTAAACAAAAATAATCTAATAAAATGCCTTGGTAGTGTCTGTTCATTACTTCCTTTAAGAGTGATGAACATTCTCCATTTCTTGTTATCCTGATGGGATAGCAATCTGTTTGAGCGTTTGAGGTACTATTATATCCAATTTACTCACATAGTATAAGCAACTTAGGCTCCGTTTGGGAGCTCTGTAATTTTGAAGTATTCTGTTAATACTTCAGTTTCTAAAAATATTGAAGTATCAAATACTTTAATGCGTTTGGGTCAGATGAATTTTGTGGTTTTATAAACTGAAGTATCGTGCAAAACTGCATTTTTTTTGCCATATTGGAAACTTCACTCCTGACCACTTTTTTCATAAACTGAAGTATTGTAGAAAACCAAAGTATTCTTTTGCCTGGCACTTCAATACTTTGGTTTTAGAATACTATGGTTTTAAACAAACTGAGCTCCAAACTAGGCCTTAAACTTGTACTGACCTACTGGATACTTGTCATTCTGAAATATGCGTAATGTCAAAGACTATTATGTCTTACTTGGATAGAGGACTATATGGTCATTAGTTTATTTGAAATGAACTCCGTCATTCTTTATATCTTGACTTTCACCTTATGGGAACATGGACATGTCCTTATCTAATTTGTCTCTTTTCTTATCTGACATATTACTTTTTTGTACCATGTAGTTGTCATGGACATTTGAAAAACAAGGTACCAAATTGGAATGGCGTTGGAAACTGCAGCAGTCACCCCATCCGCAGCAGACTATAGCTGAGGTCTTGGATTTTCTTATGGATGCAAATATACGCTTGAGTGTATGTCCCTTTGCTCTACTGCTTTCATTCATAGTGCTGCCATATTTTCTGAGTGCTTACCAATTCATGTAGGGTTACAAGTGGACAGAACTACGCCATATTTTGTTTAGTGAGGATATTTCGCTTGCAGTTCGTTCACTTTATGCAAATAGCAAAATAACTACTTGGGTTGTGCCAACTCGCTCAAGCTTGCATCCATATTGGATAAAATCCGTTGAAGAATTATAACTATATAATCATGATTGTAGGATGAATTGTTTGTCAGGATATGGCTGAAGTTGGACTAAACCTAAACTGTATATGGCACTTTTGAATTTACCATCTTAGCTTTGTCTGTTCAGGAAGAGGTTGTCAGGAAGACGCAATCATTTGACAAGCTGAAACAAGAAGCTGATAAGTGCTTGCAACAAAGTGAAAGATTTAACACCGAGAAAGCTGACTTTGAGCAAGCTTCCTTTACAAAGGTACAGCTCCTTGTATCAACTTGTTCCATGTGTAACCTTTCGCTAATAGAGTTAATATGGAATTCGTGTTACTTGGTCAATATAGATAGCCCTGTTGCATGTACAGGAAGGCTACTACTAGCCTACTATCACAGAACACATTGGTCCATCACATTTCCCCTGATCGCTTAAATCAATCATTTTCCGTGTTGACCTTTAACCACCAGTGCTGTCCCCCTTCGGTTCTTAGTTAATTAGTCGGAGCTCTAGAAGCCGTATATTTTGATCTTGCTATGCACTGCTCAGTACTCACCATTGTGCCGCTGCTTCAGTTTGTCGCAGTCCTAAATTCGAAGAAGATCAAGCTCAGACAGCTCAAGGACAAGATCGCTGCGCACGAATCTTCAGACAAAGCGCCGCCGAAGGAGGAGGAGGACAACGATGAGGATGATAACTCGACTGACAGGACAGAGCCGTTCGAGGAAGGAAGCGACAATGATCCAAGCGTCAAGGATGAGCCCTCGGAGACAGGCAGCGGTGACCCCCACAGCTCTCCTGAGAAATCCGCCGTCACCTCGACGTTGAGAGGCAGGAGAGGACGCAAGAGGACAAGGAAGTAACCTGGACGAGACGCGAGCTGACCGCTGATCGCATGACCTCTTTGGAAATGTTAAGAGTTGATGTATCTCTCACTGTTCCTCAAGTATCCTAGTCACGTTACTAGCCACCTTGTGAGTGAAATATTCTTCACGTGTTTCTTGTGTCGCTTGTGTGATGTACGGATGGCGACTGCACCTACTTGTGTAATTTTCAATAGTGGTTTCTAGTAATGGAGATTATCTGCATTTCTCCACATGTGTTTTGTCCCTGCAATAAGTCGAGACTATCTCAGGTCAATGCGAGCATGTGTTTCTCATTGTCCCGTACTACTAGACTACTAGTGACGCTCTCGAGCTGTTGTTTTCATGCTTGGGAAAGAGAATTAAGATAATAAATAAATAAAACTAAAGGCGTAGAACGGTCTTTGCTCACGTGTTTTTCATTGCATATTGAGGAGCAATCAGTCTCTACTATTTTCTATAATCAAAGTTCCAGACTCCATTATTTTCTATAGTCAAAGTTTCAGACTTGAGAGAGTTCAGACGGACAGGCGGGTGGACCAAATAAAACCTGTCCACGCGGGAAAACACTCCCTGCTGTTGACCAACTCTTCCCCCTCCCACCATTCGGCGAAGAGGCGGGCAAGGGACGAGACGAGAGAGCCAGAGGGAGTGAAACGGACCAGGAAGCAAGTACTATCAGGTAAGAATCGTTTTGCTGAGATGTTGATCCAGCTATATTGATGCATCCATCTTTGCTGCATGCCTGGGAGCTCCGTGTTGTGGGTTGTTCGGTGATTTTTTCTGCGTGTTCTTCCTTCATCGCGCTTCGTGGTTGCGCTCTTCAGGTGCTCGGTCATTTGCTGGAGCGGGCGTTGCTTACTTGGGAGGCGACGGGCAGGACGGACTTCCCGTCAGCTGGCTTGGATCGGATTCTATTTCTCGGTGAGTGCCTTTCTTCCTCACCGTGTCGTCGTTTCTGCGGTTCATCTTTTCGAACTCTGTGCTTTCACTGGACAGCATGCACTTCTTGGGTCTCTCGTTCGCATCAAAAACTTGGGACAGTTCAAGCGGCAGCTTGAAGTATCGTTTGGACGTACGGCCAGAGCTTTGGATCGTTTCCCTGCTGCTCTGGTTTTACATCTCCAAACTGGGGAGCTCAACATCTCGTAGTAGTCTTCGTTTGAAATTGTTCAGTTGAATTTTGGTAAAGAGACCGTTCATGTTGTTTCCGCTGTTCTTTGCACTGAAAATCATCTCTCTCCAAACGTACCAGTGTGCTATGCCTTGGAGAGATACGACCATGTCTCATGTTCTTTTGTTTGTCAGGAGTTATGTTGATTTATTTGCTTTGTTTGATGTAGCATTCCATTTAGAAAGCAAAAAAAAAAATCCATTATGCGTTCTAAATTCTTATTACGCCTTTGGATAATTGGCAGAGGTGAAATCTGGAATGGATGCAAATGGAATTGCCTGGAAGGAATTCCATCGAAGAAGCTCGCAACTTCAGCCTGTTTCCTTGGAGCTGGATCCGTTAAATCTGTCTTCTTCAGGTACATCCAACTCTGGTAACTTCTACTTCACACGTGCTTTGTGATTCTCCTCCTGAAATATGCACCCATCCGATACTCTTTGCTGGTGTTAACAAAAGTTTCTTTTAGCGAAACAATTTTGCCTCATTTTTAAAAACTGAAGAGAATTGACCGGTTCAATAGCGCACAGCTGGCCAAAACCCACCACAAATGCACCGTGCATATTGGGCACCACGAGCCGACTTGGCCATCCACTTGAAGCACACACAAGGTCGAGAAAAAACTGCCGTCAAAGTTGCCATCGAGTGTCATCGTCGTTACTCCTCTAGAACTCAGCGACTCCGACTTAACGTTTGACAACCACTGACAGAGCCCTCTCCGTGAACGAAGTCAGATCCCGTCTCAGCCCATGCCAACAGTCGATGAAAGGTAGTTTCGAATTTACCTACGAGCTTCACAAGAGACATATGTTGGGCATGCACCGAGAGTCCTCCGCAAAAGACCACCAGCTGCCTATCATCATCACCGCCTGGACTTCCTCTACCGCAACTCCAACTCCACAACGATGCAACGAAGCATGAAAGAACCTATCAGACATGCTGGGAAACCGACTTCCAAAGCCCAAGCAACGACCGGAACTCTGCTCGACGTGCCGTCTAGGGAACCACGGGAGAAGCCACCATCCACTAGGCCCCCAACTGTGTCTGGCTTCGAAACGATACCCCACGGAAGGAGAAAGGCGTACCAATACCTCTATCGTCTGACCTCGTGGATATGAGGTTTTCTTCTGGTAGATCCCTTAACGACACTTCAGAGAAAATAAAAAACACCTAGGAGCGTTGCCAGATTTGATCAAGGTCAAAACGAACATTTCAAATCGAGTGCCTCTACCTCCTGCAACCCGAACGGCTGCCCATGAGCTGCATCCGAACGTCCACTAGCGTCCAACCAAACAACAACAACACCCGTCAGCGGCCACCTCAGCCGAGGCTGACTACAGGCCTGTTTGGTTACCTGCATCAATTTTTACCCTCCTGTCTCCATGGCCCAACTCAGCATGGCTCTGAAAAAACGTGGCCTGAGACATGTTGTGCAACCCGTTTGGTTGCCCACAATTTCTAGCCAGGCCCGTTCGGCTGTGAGCACAAATGCAATGTGCTTGTGTTTGGATGCCCATATTGGTGTTTAAGCCATAAACCACTATGTTTGATTGCTCAGTTTGTGGTTGTTCCGCTTACCTTGCACGTCCAAGTGGTGAGCTCACAAGCTCATTGAGGTTTAGGGTTAAAGGATCATACAGATTTAGGACAAGGATAAATAGACAATGATGAGGACCAAGACGACGAAGTCTTTGATGCCACCACATGCAATCAGTCCTCCACGTTTGCCTTAAGCAGTTTTGCATGCTCCAGTTTTGCTACTGTGAGGTTGGAGTTGGAGAGGGATCTCTTCTAGATTGGACATGTACAAGGCGATATGTTCCTTCTTTAGAGTCTCGAACCTTTTGCAGCATTGGTTGGAGAAATTCTCCAGTTGAGCCGAGCAAGAGTTCAAATTGGTGTAGATTCCCAGAGTCTGCCTTTGAACACCACATACCACTACAACAGAGAACATCAAGATTAGAACTTGCATAGCAACACATGATCACAGCGTGGAAACTCAACATAAGCAAAGCATGCATTGATCATCATATACCGACAAAATTACAAGCAACAGATGTGTTTGCTGCCTAGCTAGTATGGTGTCAACCTAGCACCACATCAAAAGAGGGTGTAATACTACCACCACAAATTCCTCATGTAGGGTTAGCACATGTAACACCTCAAGTACCCTAAATATGCATGCCATAAGAAATTTTGTTGTTCTAGCTATCCAAAATATATATCATATCATCATCAAGCATGCTTGCACCGCTGCCACCTCCAACAGCCCAGACACTACTTGTAGTAGTGCTTGGCCAGGGAGGTTTGGAGCCACACCAGACGATGGTCCTCGGCCATCATAATGAAGCCCTAACCTTGTGCCTTGTTGTACAGGAGGTGGCTAAGATCGACCATCTTGGCAGAGTCACTGTATGTTCCCTTAGTGGTCATCACAATGTTGTAGAGGCCGGGGTACACGTCCACATTCACACTCTCCTTGATGGCGGTGGCCACCTCCCTGACAGCCTCGGTCATGGTGGTGAAGACGAGGAGCTCCTCATCCACCAAGGCACCCCTCTTCCTCTTCTTCTCCCCTCTCTCAGGTGGCTTCGGTGCATGATCATCACCGCTCACACCTCAGTAGTCAGCAGCACCATCAAGATGATGGTATCCGACTCCTGCGTGTTAGGATCATCATGCGTACCTAGAGTCTTAGAGGACCCCATGGCATGCCTTCTAGTGGCCAGCCAGAAGGAGAAGATGGTATGCATCTGCTCGTAGTTATGGATGGCTTTTAAGGAACTCAGCGTCCCTGGGTGATCCTAGCGATGAAAACAAGCTTGGCAACTGATTTCAGATGCACCTCCTTAAACCCCTTGTCAGTACCCAGCCCCGGAGGCGATGAGCTCTTGTTCGGCACAAAGGTGGACAGAAATGGAGGCCACTTCATGGTCGTCCCCATCTTGCTCTTCTTATCCTTGCCAATAGCTGCCCTTCTAACTTTCTCTGCCACCAGAGTAGGCGTCTCCACCAACACTGAGGCCATTCTAGGCACCTCGTACATCTCTACATCTTGTGTTTCCGGCAGCTCCTCCATCGGAGAGTCCGGGTCAAGAGAGAGAGAGAGAGAGAGAGTTAGCTCTCCTCTTCGACCAGGGCTTGGCTAAATTCGTCGAGGCTCATGCACTACAAAGGTTACGACGAAGATTATTGGATCTGACGGCAATTCAGAATCTACCCTATCGGAAGAACATCAAGGTTCAAAGCATCACCGACGAAGAGAACAAAGCCCCTAATTTGGGAACAACTTCGCAATCTACAACATTCTAACAGCAATTCATGAATCTGAACATGCTCAAAGTACATCATGGCCTAATGATCTACATAAAGTAAGGTGCATGTTTCTCCTGAGTAGCAATAAGGCAAAGATGAGTTTGACTCAGTTCTACAAATTCATCTCAACAACAAACTGAAGATAATGATGAAAAAGATGTACATGATAATGCGCATGGTGGTACATGTGACGAAGATCTCCTCGGAAGTAAGAGTATAATGCTAAAAAAGATAATCACGATTAGCGGGCATCAACACAAGATAGTTTGTTTACCATCCGCACGACTTAGATGGTCCAACAGAGATCGTGTTCTACAAAGTATTCATCAGATCAATATGCGGAATTATTATCTATTGGTTCAGAATTTAAGTATTCTTCGGATGCGATGAAAGATGAGAAATAGGGAGTGGAATAAGACTATGCAAGAACATATTGATTCATTGCATAAGAATCATACTTATGAGCAGGGGGAGTTGCCTCTGAGCAAGAAAATACCAAAAAACAAGTGGATCCAAAGAATCAAGTAAGAAAATCACACGTCATATCCAAGATATAATTGCAGACTAGTTGTGAAAGATTTAGCCAAAGAAAAGGTATTGACGAAGTTCGATGGAATATTTTCTCCGTCAATCAGAATGATCCTTAGCTTGACAGCAAGCTTCAGCTTGAGTTGAGAAAATGGATGTGAAAACATCTTTCGTTTTCGTTAGTTAGAGGAATAAATTTACATGAAAACTGGAGAGTTAGATCGAGCTATCCCTCAACCGTTTCCTTGGCTTTCCGAGCTTGGCTTCGAAGTCGATCTCGGTTTCAATCCTTGTAGAGAGCGGAGGATGAGAAGGGGAGGGAGGGGCGAGACGGGAGAAGAGGGCTGCGAAGGAGGAGTTGAGAACTGGCGGAAGAGGAGGTGGAGAAGGAGGAGCAACTGATCTCCATTAGGCCTTGTTTATTTCAAGGGATTTTTAGGGGATGAAAAGGGTGGGAATAGGAGGGGATTTGGTGAACACCCAATCCCCACACATCCCCACAAATACTCTGCCCCAACAATACACTAGTCCATTCTAGAGTTTTTGTTTCGTGCAAAAATGAGGTGGTTGGTGGGGATATTTGGGGATTATCTCCTCCCTCTGATCCCCTAAAATACATTAGGAGTAAACAGACTAGTGGAGATTTTCTAAAATTTGGGATAATCCCATCCCATCCCCGAAAATACACTTAAGTTAAACAAGGCCTTACTGAGGAAAAAAAGAGACAGAAAGAGGAGGGAAGCAGCACCGAGGAAGGATGCACAGCGCGAGTTGTGGTGACCGATCAGGGCGAGCGATCGGTTGCACAGCATCTCAGTAAACATCTATGCTACGATTGGCTGTCGCTTCGGAGTTCCTCTTTGAAAGAAGCCTATCTTCCACCTCGTAGAAGCTTGTACATGTGCGTGACCATTTCACCAGCCGGCATACCAAACATATGCTACACAATGTCACCACGGGGGGCGGCCGAAGTTATATAAACGTGGTAGCCCCTCTCGCCTCCAGTTCATTAGCGGACCACATGTTTAAGCTATTCACCAGCAGGGAAGCTTCATGGCTGTAAGGGCTCAATTTTTAAATACGAACAGCAAATTAAGGAGGCTATCACGGGAAACACGTGGAGTTTGGAATACGAATGAAATCGGCGACGACCTCACCATGACCATATAATACATTGCACAGGGAGCTGCACTGTCACCCTCAATGCGCTTGCTACAGAGTAATCAAAATATATTAACTCATAGAAACGGGCACATAGAGTAAAAAAATACATTGACATTATTAAATAGATTACTCCCTGACGGTAGCCTGTACAACTCGCCGAACAACCGATCGAGACTTCAGCGAATCCGCGTTCAAGAATTAGCGGAGGACTAAGGTCTTTACTCGTCATTTACCATTCAAGCATTTTACCATTAACAGCATGTTCTCGGTCGTTGGCTGGGTCAAGTTCACACACATCCAAGCTTCTCTTGTTCAAGTCAATCTACTCGTTATTGATATTTGCCTCCCTTGTGTTCCCATCTCGGAGAAATCTTTCTGAATGTGTCTTCAACATGCACATAGGATTATCTATGCTTACTAGATAATATTTGGCTCATGTCTTTTCTAACATATAGCTTGTATTGTCAACTGTCAGCCAGCATGTTTATTTAGAAAAGTGCCCGCATACCTATAACTTAACATGTAATGCTCTAATCTTTTCTAAATATGAGACAAATACCGTCAAATAATTTGTAATGGCATTGAAGGAACTTGTTCAACATCCATGCCATTACTTCTGATCACTTGGTGTGTTTGGTTCATTGGTTATGAAAAAATGGTTGGGGGCACCCTCAACCACGTGGTTCCCCAACCACGTGGTTGGTGGTAACCATTTTTTATATTTGGTTCTGTGTGTTGGCTAGCCAAGTTTTATGTTTGGTCGAAGGATAAAAAGTGGTTAGGGGTCGTCATATTTATGTTTATTTTAAGGGATTAGAAATGCTTATAGTGATATGGTTAATTATTTTTAAGATGGTGAGGAAACCCCATAATACATTTATAAAAGGGAAAAGCCGGAGAGGAAAATTTCTGTTGCGGTAAAATATCCGCACGAGTGACATAACTTTGTTCAAATATTTAAAAGGGAAAAGTTTGTTCAAATATTTAAAAGGGAAAAGTTTGTTCAAATAATTAAAAGGGAAAGTTTTTTCAACAATTCTTAATATATAATAGGAAAATGTTTTCAAATATTTAAAAGCGTACAATTACTTATTAAATGTAAAGGGAAACATTTATTCAAATATTTTTAGTATATATAAAGTAAGAAAAGTTTGTTTAAATATTTAAAAGTGTATTTTGTTCAAATAATTAAAATAGAATAGTTTCTTCAAATATTCTTAATATATAAAAGGAAAATGTTTCAACTATTTTAGATGGGTAAATTTCTTAGTATATTTAAAGGAAACTATTTTTAATATATAAAAAGGGAAAATTTGTTCGAATTATTTAAAAGATAAAAGTTTGTTCAACATTTAAAAGGGATTTTTTTAAAATTTTCTTAATATATAATAAGGGAAAGTCTTTCAAATATATAAAAGGGTAAAATGTCTTAATACATTTAAGAGTGAAAAGGTTTTTCAAATATTTAAAAGAAGTAAAATTTCTATTTTGTGAGTACGATGAACATGTCGTAAAATCTTTCGTAGGTGATGGGCATTTCGTGCCTGTCTCAGGCCTAAATCCAGGTTTTAAGTAACATAGACGCCCGACCCATCCCGGCCCAAAATTTTGCCCATATGGACAGGTTCGGCCCTAGATTTTGGATTTTTATTCGGGTCGATCAAACTTGGCGGGCCCGATTTTTGCGTGTCGAGCTTTTTCAGGCCTGACTTGGCCTGGAGCATGCCTAGATCTATGTGTCACTATCTAAAAGGCTAAAATATTGTCACTTATTTAAATGCTTTTTTAGGGTCATTCCATCATATAAATTCTAACTCGTTTTAAAGCATTAAATGGATAACTAGAAAGTGTTAGTTTGGAATTAATTACTAAAAGGCTACAATATTGTCACTTATTTAAAGCAGTAGAACATAAGTATGCAATTAATAGGTAACTGCGATATAGTTAATACATTAGTTAAAATAAATCCTTGGCATAAGGTATGTTTCAGAATTACAGTAATGAGGCTAGTGGAAAACACAAACAAGTAGTAGAAAATTGTCAAAAACTTATCAAGAACAATTTAAGCTATCATGGGGAACACGTGGAGCTAGCGGAACATGGATTTCCGCCATGACCTTACGGTGACCATAGTTGGACCTAGAATAGAGAAAAACACTGTCACCCTCAATGCAGCACATGCTACAGAGCGGTCTCCAAAGTGTCCAAGGAGGGATCTTAATAGAAGAACGTTGACAGAAAAAGTGTAATCGCAGAAGAAAAAAAATATTTCGGCGTAAACGTGTCCGGTGTTGGTAGTCGGTCGAAGAACATGGTCCAGGCGAAGTCTCTACTCGTCATTTGCCCTTGAGACGCCACTCGGTCGTATCGTACGGATCCGAAGCACGCATGTTCAATTCTCTGGTCGTAGGCCCGGTCTAGTTCACACAGGACACGTATAGCCGATCGAGCTTCACTTGTTCAACTCATTCCCTACTCGTTACTATAGAAAATTTCATGTTTTTGTTCCCATTTGGATGAATCTTTAGTATTGTCCGTACCTGTAATAGTTGAACGGCGTTGGTATTCAGCATGCACTTGATATTCAGTATATTGACCCGTTACTGTTCACACACGGACATGCTATCATAGATTACAAAATTATGAAAACCTAATATATATTAAGTCAAAATTGTTGAAATTATTGTGCTGGACTATTTAGGGAACAATCTATTTTAAACAGAGGTTGGTCTGGTATTAATTTACTTAGAGAACAAATATGCTAGCTGATCCTGGTATACATTATTAGATTACAGAATTATGAAATATTCTTCATGTAGAATCTAATACTCCTTTCGATTCATAACAATTGTCGCTGATGTAGTACAAAATCAGCGACACTTATTATGAGTCGGAGGAAGTGTTCATTTTTATCTCAGAAACTTTTTACATATTAAGTCGAAAAGATAAAATTATTTGGCTTCATTTTAGGGCAAAACATATTTTCAAAGAGGAAATTGTGTCATTTGTAGGGGATGATTTATCGTGCCTTTATTGAATTCATTTATTACAGCCAATATTGATTTTGGTTTTGATCCACGGTTTCTACTTACATGATATACCGAAATGTCAGTCCCCTTGATCACACTACAATCATTTCAGATTTTTGGGAGTTCTTACACGCGATTTTCAAATACTTTGCAACTTTTGTGCGATTTAGTAGTCTATTTTCTCTGGAGAATGGAGATTCACAGATTAGATCCATGTTGGCAATATTTTAGTCCAGTTGCGGGTGTTCCTCGGTTTGTTCTCTAGTACGTGGAACCTTCTCTGGGCTGCCTTGCGTAGCCACACGTTGCAAGCTAAAACCACGTGCGATTTAGCTCAGGCCCCACACCCTCCTTCCCGCCGAATTTAAAAATTGATTCGTTCGGGGTTTGACCGATCAAACCCACATCCTCCTCTTCCTCTCCGCCTCTCACACCGTACAGATCCATTTGACCACGTGAGCCAACGCGGCCACTTGATGCAAGGCTATATAACCGCGTCCGAATATTTCCCTGGAGCATCATCGCTTCGCAATCCACGGCAGCAGCTCGACCAGCTCGACTCGACTCGACGCAGCCCAACTCTGCCGGGGAAGAAGAAGAAGGAGCAGAGCACGGCGCGTAGGAAATGCAGATGGACTCCTACTACTCCTTCCAGGACGACGCCCACTTCTTCGCCGCCGCCGGCATCCCGGGCTCGCCGGAGCTGCCGTTCGCCGACCTCATTGCCTCGCTCTCGGAGCCGCTGCCTCCCGCAGCCTCTTCGGCAAGGCAGAGCGCGTTCCAGGAGTTCCACACCGTCGGGACGCGATCGAGTGGAGGAGGAGGAGGAGGGGGCGCCAGGAACAACATCCACCAGAGGATGATGGGCGTGCTGGGCAGGATGGGCCCGGCGGGCTCCGAGGGGGAGGAGGAGGAGCGGCCGCAAGAGAATCAGCAGCGGCAGCAGGCGGCGGGCGCCGTCGAGAGCAGCCGCGGGTTCCGGCACATGATGCGCGAGCGCCAGCGCCGGGAGAAGCTCAGCCAGAGCTACGCCGACCTCTACGCCATGGTCTCCGCCAGGTCCAAGGTTCGTTCGTCGTCCAACCATGCCGTTTCCCACAATTGGGTGACAATGTCCGAAGCCTGAACTACAAAGATTCAGAGGCGCCCAATCAGGAGCCTAAATGTCATCGTGTCATGTGCTGACGGAGTTCGCTGACGCCATTGCAGGGGGACAAGAACTCGATCGTGCAGTCGGCCGCGAACTACATCCACGAGCTCAAGGGCGCCAGGGACCAGCTGCAGAGGAGGAGCGAGGAGCTCAAGGCCAAGATCCTGGGCCACGACGCGCAGCAGCAGTGCGTCAAGGTCCAGTTCGAGGTCGACGAGCCGTCCTCCTCCATCGACTCCATGATCGGGGCCCTCAGGCGGCTCAAGGGCATGAATGTGAAGGCGAGGGGGATCCGGTCGACGCTGTCCGGACAACGGTTGACGACGGAGATCAATGTCGAAACCACGGTGAGCTTCATTTTTTTCTTAACTTAGTCCTACCTGCTTTGTTGACACTAATGATGATTGATGACTGGACAAAAAAGTAGATACAGCGGTAATTCAGTCACCTACAAGATTTTCGATTTAAATTTCGTGTTCGATTAGTGCACTACTACGTACCGCGTTACCTCATTAGATTGCTGGATATGGATGCTGCATCGTCAAACAGGATAAAGAAGATGATTTTAAATTAATTAACTGTAGAATGACTATGATATCATTAAATGTTTTTATTTATTTCTTGAAAGCTACTACTCGTGGCACAAGTGGCTCAGGAGTACAAAACATCTTATTTTGGAAAAAAACATCTTATTTGGGAATTTTGGGCCGAACCTTATGAATAGCAAAGTATAGAATTGCTGTTGGGACATATAAATATAACCATAAATTATAATTCACTCAATACCCAATAGTGACGGTTTCTATGTAGTTAAAAACGCAGTGGTTTTAGTTACTAGTCGTGGAATTTAACTGTCGCCAACAAGGCAAAGTCGGCTGGAATAAGATCCTCAGGGGCACCCAAATATCCATGCCCTTTTCAAGCAGTAAAAACCAAATTATGCAAGTCAACGCCTCTCTATTCTGTATTCTGAAAATAATACAAATATTTACTCAAGTTGTGATGACTGATACATCATGCAGAGCCACTTGTGCAATCAACTAACCTAGCTTTCCAAATGTGTCGTGTTCGCAGATTGCGGCCTCTGAGGTGGAGAAGGCAGTGGAGGAGGCTCTCCAGGAAGTAGAGATGAACAAGCTGCCTGCTGACAGCGATAACACGTTTCCTGGAAGCAGGAGCGGCTGGCCTCAGACATCACACGTTCAAAATGTGTTTTGATCAGTTTATAAAAAAGATCACGGTCCTGGAACCCCTTTTTCACTAACTTCTATTTTTCTGACGGAGCAAGTGAAGATCTCGACATGCCCTTTCTGCATACAAGGTCTTCGTCTTCGTCGGTATCTAGACTCTAGACCAAGTGCGTTCTTTTATAGTCCTGAAGACACAAGTTGATTGCCAAGTTGGTCTGACAGTGATGTCAATTTGGATCAAATGGGTTGGAAATGTTGAAGAGGGCCGACTTCCACATTTGGCCGTGTGCTAGCTTAAGGACCCGATGCTGAACAACTGGTGTTGTTTAGCTCTAACTGGACCTATCGAGGCCCCCACTACGCCACCGCCCTTATTTAAGGAGGAGAGCAGGAAGAAGAAATATTAGGATAAAGGGGGATGATGACGCGCCGTGGGTGCTGAGATTGTAAATTTGTAACCACCCTGTTTTTAAAATCATTATATACAATGTGTTTGCCAATTGCAATTACAAAAGGTAGTATGCTTGTACGAACCAACAAAATGCAGCCGCCCGGCCACTTTGCAACAATTTATAGTCTTAAATCTCATCTTATAAGAGCATCTCCAATCGTGGCGTCCAAACGGATGCCCAAAGACTGTCCGGATGAGCCATTTGGACGCCGTCCGAATGGTCTTTTGCATGTGGACGCCGTTCGAATGGTCTTTTGCATGTGGACGTCGTCGCTCTCCACTCGTGGCGCCCAATTTTGTTTCAACTTCGACATTTAAAGACGAAAATAACTAAATTTCAAATAAATTTCATTCAAGACAAAAATAAATAAACTTCAACCGTAACCCTGATTGGTAGGGTGGCACGTTGGGCACCGACAGTTCGGCCAAGAGCCTGCCAGCACGGTGTCAGTCAGGGGAGCTCGGCGGCAGCCGGAGTAGAGGCAGTAGAGGTAGCCGGTGGTGGCGGACGGCGGCGGAGGACTCTCGACGGTGGCGGCTATGTCGGCTGCAATGGCCGTCATCGTCCCCATTAACCTCATCTGCCTCTTTTTAAGGTTGCGGCGGAGGAGGTTGCACGCGACATTCTTCTCTTTCACGCCGCGCCACCTGCGCCGCGTCGTAGCGGACTCTCCCTCGCCATACCAGCGGCGAAGTCCTCGTCGGAGGTGTTGGTGATGTCGTAGTCGGAGTTGAACCAGCTCACAGGCGGCTCGCGGGCGAAGAAGGAGTTGAGCTGGTAGGTTTGGCGGTGGTGCCGTCTTCCTCTTTTGCCGGCTCGCCAATCTTGTTGACCTCCTCGGCTGCCGCCATTTCTCCGTTGTCTTCTGGCTTCTGCCAGCACTGCCATATATGCTTGCTTGTTTTGCACTGACGATTCCGCGGTCGCCTCGGAGTGTGGTGGTTCTACCGGCTCAAAGCATCCTTTAATCTTCTGCTGGAACAAGCTGGCAGAGCCATAATCAAAATCTAAATCCATGTTGGCTGGAACGGTAGTTCTAGAGACGACATCCGACATCGCATCATCCTGTAGGGCACGAAGAATGGACTCAGGATGGTTGCTTTTCGGCTGGGAGTCGGATCCCAGACCGGCAACTCCGATGAAGTGTAGATCGGAATCCTTCGATTCCTGGGAGAAGTAACACAGTCCCGGTTTACCAACCGGGACTGCGGAATCGGGACTAAAGGCCCCAACCTATAGTCGCGGTACGATCTGCAACCGGGACAAATAGGTATCCACGTGGGCGCGCAGGCGAGCTGCTCAGCGATGACCTTTTGTCCCGGTTTGTATAACAAACCGGGACTAATAAGTTCGAGGGGTTTTAGGTTTCAGCATTTTTTATTTTGTTTTCTATTTTCTATTTTATTTATGATTTATACTATTGTTCGTATGCTACAATTACACATATTATATGAAGTGTCTAACGAGAATTGATCCATATATTACATATACAACGAGACTCGTATCAAGTTAAACATGTATCATATACATAAGTGCCGTCCCAACACGATCATTACATCAAAATCATTATTTACGGTTTATATTGTATTCTCCTGTTGGGGCTATGACCTCGTCAAGCAGAAATCCACAAATTTCCTCTTGAATTCCTCTAGAGCGTTGATATGGAGTGAGATGCTCTCGTTGATTCATTTACTGGATATATCAAGAGAAGACGGTCAATATAAATACATCAAGAGTTAAATTGTAAATTGATATGTAAATGCTTTACGTACCACCTTATCCAGCCGCTCATTGACATACATGCGCATATACTCGCAAACGTAATATCCACATAGATTTGTCGCCGGTGGCTGTCTCTCGCACTTTACGAAAATAAAGTTCATCAAGTAATAATCAAACATGACAATCCGATATTGAAACTAGAACTAAATAGAGTACTCTACTTGCGTCGATTAGCTGAAAGGTCAGCTCTGGTTTAAATTGACCTTCTCCGGCACGTTTTATGAACCGCTTCCATACCCTGCCCCGGCAAAGAAAATGAATAAACAATATATTCCAGTAAATGAAGAAAAGAGGTCAATATAGTACCTCTGGAGCGTTTCAATAATGTTCCAGTACTCCGTCATGGGTCGATGTAACGAGTCCTCGATGTGAACTTTCCCCAAGTCAATTTTAATGTTGAAGAGAATCCAGTGGTGGCTACACATACACATCAGCACATAGAAGAGAATTCAGTAAATATTTAGTCTCTAGCTAACTCATCAACATCGAATACGAGGAAAAATGAACGTGTAACACTCTAACCTGAAGTTGTACAGAAACAATATGTTCTTCTTGAAATGTTGTTTCTCCAAAAAATTGAGCAAGTTGTTCTCCGTTTCCTCCGGGTTTATTTTTAAGGTATGTATATGAACTCGATCTGGGTCAACGAACCCAACTTGATAGATCCCTTTGCTCCTACACTCGAGAATCTTCATTCTGCATAGTAGCATACAAAAGAATGTAGTGAGGAGAATTATATTATAGGAAAATGATACGAGATTAGCTTTAGAGATAAATTAATCACTTACAAACAATAGCAACTGATGATAGATTTGTCGAGGGCCTTCTGGTTGAATAACTGAAAGAGTTTTTCAAAGTCAATATGGATCGTCTGTTCTCCCATGAAGTAATGCTCATCTCTAAGTTTAACAGACAGTATCTCGTCCCCGTCTGATGAGGCATCCTTGTACCATTTATGTAATGCTCGCATTCTTGTAGGTAGGTTGGCCCAGTCCTCCTTCGTGACCAGATCCTTCCCAAGGCGATATTGCAATGCCTCGGGAGCCATGTCGGGCTCTATCAAATCCACCATTTCTTCGTAGGTCATATCAGGAATCTCATACCCTTCTGGTATCACAATCTTGGATGCCAACTTCAGCGGAGCAACGTCGCGTCTCTTCTGCTTTCTTTCCTCCAACCCCTCGTTATATGCCTTGTCAATACAACGATCATAGTCCGATATTAAGTTTAAAACATATTGGGGTGGTTCAAAACAATGTTTCAGGAAGTACTCTATTTTTTTCGGATCAATTGGTACGTCTGACACGATTTCCACGGGGGGCTTAGGGTAAGGAAACTTGGGAGGACTCTTGGGGACCTTTGGAAGCACCGACAATTTCGCCTTAGTAGGCGGAGGCGGGCACTTAGTCAAGTTACCCCACTTGACCTGGCTGATCTTCCGCTTTCCCGCCCTGTACTTATTGGGCGGAGGCGAAGATTCAGGCAGCGAAGGTTCAGGTTGCTGACGCGGCGGCGAAGATCGAGGTGGAGTCATGTAGGTGTCGTCGTCGTCCCTATCGAAGTTCAATGGACTTGGAGGTGGTGGAGGTGAGAGAGACCATGGCCTCTGCGTCGAGCCTGAAAATATGATGTATTTATTTTTCCATAAAATGATTCCATGCCTGACTTCTTCCAGGGTCGCCTCCCCTTCAGGGCCAGGGTGGTCAATCTCCAATGTCTCGCATCCAGGTACAATTTCATCCACCCCGACACGAGCATACCCAGCTGGAACCTCGCGGCAATGGCAACGCACTTCAGGATCAACTTTTAAAGCAAAGCCGACGGCCACCTTCACGGATATGTTCTTCATTGGCTGGTGCACCTCACAATCAGTCTAGTCTTCGATATTATCCACGGGGTAGCGATCCATATGTGACGCATCAACTTCTCCATCATGGTCATGCAACCCCGTGGAAGCCACACTGCTCCTCCGGTTAGACGGGCCATCAGCTGCAGGATCTATGTAAATCTGATCGCCCTCTAGACGGCTTGAAAATTTCTCCTGCATCTTCGTATACATCGCAAAGAGCAGCTCGTTCCTTTCTTCCACCTTCTTCAGTCGGTCTGCCGCCTGCTGCTCCCTCCTCTTCGTTGCTCTCGCTCGGCTTCTATAAGTATGGTAGTCCTCATGAAACCCCATCTTCCAAGGAACACCTCCATAGCCTCGTGTTCGTCCTCCCTTCTCTGGATTTCCGAGTGCCTTTGCCAGCTCGTCATTCTCTCTATCCGGAATGAACGTTCCCGCCTCCACCTCGGCTACTGCTTTTTTAATTTCAGCGAAGGGAGTCAACACTGCTTTCTTCATCGGATCACGAAGAACCAACTCCCCTGTTTCCTTCTCCAACGTCATACCATGCGCCATTAGGAAATTTCCTGCTCTCTCGGGCACTTTCTCCGTAGCTGGAGTTAGACCTTTTGCCTTAATTTCAGCCTTAAGTTGATCCCACTTAGGCATGGCAGTCTTGTAGCTACCTGGCCCCAAATTATGATGGCATAACTTTTTCTTGGCATTTTCCGCATTCTTTTTCGACCTATCAACAGCTTCTTCTGATTCCTTGTACGTCTTGAAATCATCCCAGTGATCACGTAACATCTCTTCTGTTGCCTTAAACTCTGGAGTAATTTTCCCACTCTTGACATACTTCGCCCACAATCTTTTCTTGTGGTTCTGGAATTGTTTAGCCATCTTTTTCAGGATCCACACCTTGACTTTGGCTTGCAAGGCCGTTGTTTGCTCCTCGGTGTCCATCTTCGGCAGAGTGAAATGTGATATCAGCTTGTCCCAAATAGAATTTTTTAATTCGTTAGAGACAAAACTTATTCCATCAGCTCTTGGCTTCTTCCATTCTCGACAGGTGATCAGGATCATGTCCCTAACAAGAACTCCTGCTTGATTAGTAAATGCAGTCACGCTGTTTTTGGGCTCCAAAGGTTCCACATCGGCACTGACTATGTCAATAATCATATGTGTCTTCTCGTTCCACTTTTTGGCCAGGCACCGTAACCTTGAAGTGGAGGACAAAAAAAACATTCATTAAATATATGCTCAATGTGGAGGTCTATATATATAATTAGCAGAGACTTAAATATTTACATCAGAGGACTTGGTTGAGGGCCCAACGCTAGCATCGACATCAATACTTGTTTGCGGGTTGCCTATGTTTTGTTCTTCTAACTGATCATCCGATAACCCATAACCATCTTCATTCAGATACTGTGAGCCGTCATCTACCTCATGATGTTCTTGGCCTTCCCGATCATCTCTACCGTCATGGTTCATAGCTTCACTATAAAGAATAAAGATTAAAAGTAGTACAATAACAACAAAAGAGCAAGATTGAAAATAGTAAAACAATATTTATACTAAAGCTATACTAGCAATACTAAACAATATTTATAGTAAGCAATACTAAAACAATATTTATACTAAAGCTATACTAGCAATAAAACTAAATTTCACTAAATTCTAATCCATCAAAGTAATCAACTAAATTTCACTAAGTCCTAAAACACTAAATTCCTAAAACAATTTGCTAAGACGTTAAATTTGCTAAGACACTAAACCACTAAAACAGTTTACTAACAATCAACTAATTAACTAAATTATAATCCATCTAGCTAATCAACTAAATTCTAACCCATCATCTTATCAACTAATCAACTAAATTTCACTAAGTCCTAAAACACTAAATTCCTAAATCAATTTGCTAAGACACTAACCACTAGAACAATTTGCTAACCCTAAGTCAACTAAACCAACTAATCAACTAACCCTAACTAAACCAACTAACAATTTGCAAACCCTCAATGTGCTCACCAGGCGCGATTCGGTCGGAGACGTCGACGAAGAGCTTCGGAAACGGCGGGGACGGCGAGGCGAGCTCGGCGGCGGCGGCGGCGGCGGCGGTGTGAGGCGAGCTCGGCGGCGGTGACGGCCTCCGCGGCAGCAGTGAGGGAGAGGAGAGGGCGGCCTGTGCGGCGGCAGCGGACGGCGGCGAGCTCGGCGACGCTCGATTTGGGCAGCTTGGCGGCGTCCCTGCGAGTCCTAAGCGCGAGGTCCCGGTTGGTGGCTCCAACCGGGATCTGAATCTGGCTTATATACCCCCCCCCCCTTAGTCCCGGTTCGTGGCTCGCACCGGGACTAAAGGGGGGCCTTTAGTCGCGGTTGGAGCCTCCAACCGCGACCCGGTGAGTTTTTCGACAGCTCCGCTTTCGCGCGCAGTGCTACACCTTTAGTCGCGGTTCGTGGCACCAACTGCGACCTGAGGGGTGTTTTCAAATGAGTTTGAATATATATTTGAATAGTTCTAAATATATTTGGATTTTGACAAAACATTCAACATGAAAAGTATTTGAATTTGAATAACTAATCTAAAACAAATTTTTGTAATAATTATTGTAACTAATATTAAACTATTTTCTATTTGTAGAACTTTTGTATATTTTGGAATTTGACAAAACTTTCAATATGAAATGTGTTTGAATTTGACTAACTAATATAAAACTATTTTCTATAATAATTTTTGTATAGTTTGGAGCTGTTGGATCAGCACTATCACTTTCAAACCGGGACTAGAGAAGGACACGGATCGTGTGTTTCTTTAGAGCACTTCTGAGCCATTAGATCAGGGGTATGTTTCTTTTTAGGTCTTGTGAGCTGTTGGATCAACACTATCACTTCCGAACCGGGACTAAAGAAGCACACGTACGGATCGTGTGTTTCTTTCAAGCACTTGTGAGCCGTTGGATCAGGCTACGAAGAGATATCCAGTGAATTCTTCGACTGTGGGAGGTGTACAGTCTGCACATTTAGTCCCGGTTTGATACACGAACCGCGACTAAAACGCCTTTAGTCGTGGTTGGATGGCAAAGGTCAGGATGCCCTTTCGTGGGTGATAGTGGCCAAGATTCCTCCCCTGGTGATGCTATAAATAGATGCCCAGACCTTCTGTACAATCCAGGCAAAGGCAGAGGACTCCTCTAGGCACCAGCTTCTCGAAGATGTCCTTGTGAGCATACTAAGGACATCTTCGAGAGGCTGGGCTTAGAAGCATTCTCTCTTGTGAGGTAGGAGGAGGAAGCAAACATGTCTAAGCTATGTCCCGGGGTGGACCGAGGTGATCCAGGCAAAGGCAGAGGACTCCTCTAGGCACCAGCTTCTCGAAGATGTCCTTGTGAGCATACTAAGGAGATCTTCGAGAGGCTGGGCTTAGAAGCATTCTCTATCGTGAGGTAGGAGGAGGAAGCAGACATGTCCAAGCTATGTCCTGGGGTGGAGGTGATCTGAGACCGACATATGCCTATGTCGGGAGGAACTGACATATGCCTATGTCTTTGTGATCTGTTTTTCTCTTGTGTGCAGGGAGTACCTATCGAGGATAATCCGACATAGTCATGTCGGATCATGTAGAGCATCTGGCATATCCATAGGAGATTCATACTGCTCAAGATCCGGTGCTTGGCAAGATCTAGAGAAGAAGAGAAGAGAGAAGAGAGAGTGTTCATCTCGTGAATTCATATACTCACTACCTCGTGAGTTCATCTCCATAGGAGATTCATACAGCTCAAAAGGAGCATCTTGTAACACTTGTGGTATACATCTAGAGAGAGACACAAGCAGGAGTAGGGGTGGTATTGGTTTGTGTTCTTGGTGTTATTGTGTTCTTCTATATGTCAGAACCATGGAGCATCTTCTTCATCTGACACATGTCTGTCTTGTCCTCAACTCCCACGGTGTTTCTTTTTCCTGAAAGAACTATGTGACGCTTCGGCTCATCGTATGATGTATTATTTCAACTCATTTTATTTCAACATGAAAAGTATTTGAATTTGAATAACTAATCTAAATGCATTTTCTTTTTTTTAAATGAAGGGGTGTTTTTGCGCCAAAACTCAATTTTTTTTCATTTTGCACTTTCAGATGGGTTTCAATAGATATTTGAATACTGACAATACTATGGTATCAATCTTATTATCCTCTAGATTAGCTATGATGTCACATGCATATGATTTTTTGAATTCTAAGCCTATATTAACAACAATACATGATATAAGATGGATATTAATCTACATGAAAATTTTGTAATTTCAAAAGAGTTTGAATATACATTTGAATAACTTCTGAATATATATATGGGAAATGTTCTCCTACCATGGTGGCTAGCTATGCACCCTTTTTCAGCCATTAGATTACCTACATAGAGATAAAGGGAGGACAAAATTCTAACCCGAGAGCACACGGCAAACAAAACGGCGTCAACAGCGAGAGCACGTTAGCACAGAAAAATATCGACACATCGGCCCACTTTTTTATTCCTCCCTCGCCTGAATCAAACCTAGCTCACCGCACGATGCCTCCCTCTCTCCTACCTTCTCACACCAGTCAGATCCCCACCACCATGCAACAACGAAGCTCCGTGGCCGGACGGCGGATTAGAGGTGCGTTGGCTGCGCGCGAGTGACCCGAGGTGCTGTCGTCGCCGGATCTGGGCTGTGGTCGCCCCTGCCGGTGGGGCTGCTGGCGCAGTTGCTGGATTTCGGCCGCCGTGCAAGGTCGAGACGAGGGGAGCTGGGCAGCTCTGAGCCGCCGACGAGGATATGGAGTTGCGGTGACGGCGTTCGAGCGGCCCGTGGACCGTGGTGCTCTCCTCGCCAGATCTATTACTCGTGGTCACCCCTGCCGGTGGGGCTGCTGCCCCTGCGGACGGTATGGTTCGGCGCCGACATTGGCAAGGTTGGCGAGGTTGCGGCTTGCCGTTGCCAAAACATCTTGTGCGCGTCACATCCTAAGCGGACGGTGTCGGCCATGGCTCCAAGGCTGCTACAGGGGAGCTCGCCCCGGGGTGGAGGAATTGCGAGCGTCCACGTCATGGAGGTATCCGGCGACGACGAGGCTTGCGAGGCCATGTAGGTACGTAGCCGCGGTCGCTGGAGCTTGCCTGCATCGAGGCCGGGCCGCAGGCAGCGTCTGCTCTTCAGCAAGCACCGAATCACCATCTTCTCCCCATCACCCATCGCCTGGTGATGGATCACGCTTGGCCATCAGGCCACAAGCACTTGCGTTTCTGATTTTATCTGTTTCGTGGCTCTCTTCGTGTGTGCAGGATGACCCCGTGTGCGTGGCGACGCGGGCGCAGAGGAAAGGTCGTCAGCGAGCTGTGGGTGGACGATAGCCTGGACCGGGCTGCTCTCGCCGACGCCGACAGGGTCCGTTTCCCCTGTTAATTGCTTGTGTGCTTCTCCTATTTTCTAGACAAAACTCTGAAACCTGAGTTATAGCAGCCTTGAAACATGACATACCGAGGTCAAGTTTTGGTCGCATTCTGCACATGTTATCATTCTGATTTCGTTGTAGCATTCAGGCAGTTGGTTTATTGCTTAAGATGGTGAAAATCTTGCTGGTATTGAATTAATTTGACCATAATATACAAGCCTATGACTTTACTTCTTCTCTGTAGCAGATAGTCCCTGTTTATCACATGGTTTCATATATGTACTCTTGAGAATAATTTAATCACTTGTCTTTATGCTGATGCCTGAGCACCATTTATGAGATTTGTTGCCGGAACTAGAGTTGTAGAATGTAGTTGAGTTCTTGGATTTTTGTGTTTCACTAGTTATATGTATTTTGACTTACCGTGCACTGTGTTCCCCTTTTGTTTTTAACGCAGAAAATGGTCTCTTTGATGAGCGCACATTTCTCCAAGCCTTTGGTTGGAGGCGTAGTCACTCATCTTGTTTGCTACAAATTTGAAGGTCTGTTGCTTTTAGCAGCCAGCCATCAGTGCCATAAATATGCATTGATAGTTCGTATTTGATGTGCTGCTTTTCTCTCCATGGACCTTCATTGCTGATACTCTGTATCTACGACCATGCATTTGCAAGAGCTGTCATGAAAACTTTATTTCTATTGTTATTGGTAGCTCTTTGTTTTATATGTGATGCATATTGTTTTCTCAATAAGAAATAAGAACTAACTCAGTGAACCAGTAAGAATCTTACTCTGAAGTTCATCATCAGATTAGGTTTTTTGGTGTACCAGTTGATGCCATGTTTTTTGATATAATATCCATCCAAGAGGCCGGGGATCCGCACCCCCTTATCTAAAAAAAAATCCAAGAGGTTCTTGAGTTCAAGACTTAGCTAGCCAATTTGGTAAAATAATTCCGGCCCACCCTTGTTCATTTTTTAGGTTAGAGGGAGTGGCAAATGTTGAAGTAAGGACCTCTGATGCCAACAAACTGATTAGTGCATTGTCATTTGGTGGTTCAGTGCATAGCTGGCATCACCTTACGTGAGCCATATAAAAAATAATCGCATGATCGTAGATAGCCTTTGGTATGTGTGGTGTACAAAATAGGATGCCTGAACACTTCTGATTCTTTTTTCAGTTTGGTTTCCTTTTTTGGTCCTTAGTAGTTGAAGTACTGGTTTCTGATAATAGAAAGAGGAGATGGAATTGTTAAGCAAGTGGTGTCTGCAATAATGAACATGGAAGTTTGTGAGATTTGGTCAAACATACGCTGCGTATATTGGGGGAAAACATTACTCTTTGTATCAGTTAGAAAGCCTCCGAAAATAGGCTTTCAGTAACTTAAAATAAATGGCAACATGTCTATCGAATGTTTGATTTTTGACCATTTGTTTGTGCATGTATAATGATGCTAGAAAGTTCTGTTATATGCTCCTTGAATGCAGTATCTCAGTTTTTCAAATGAACTAGGTGAGAAGTACGAGCTTGCTAAAAGGTTGGGCATCAAGCTTGTTAATCACCGCTGGTTGGAAGATTGGTATTACACAACATCTTTTCTTTATTATGTTAACTATAAGGCTCAAATGTTAGATATCATAATATTAAAAAGTTTCCCCTTTACTTTGCAGCTTAAAGTCATGGGAAATTCTTCCAGTAGATGATTATAGAAAGAGGCAACTATACAGCTGCATGCTTCTTTTGAGTTCTCTTTTCAACTTGTGTTGTATACATGTTCTGATTTAATCATCTCACTATGATGCTTGCTAGGGAGTTGTAGTTAGGCTATATATTACTGAATATCCCACTAATTCCGGCTATTTATTTCATGCAGTAGTTGGAACTAGCGATGATGGAGGTGCAAGTCAAGGATTCGGATGATGAAGTAGACGATGTAGTTACAAAGCCATTCAACATATTGTTAATCTCTAAACATCTGCTAATCTCTTGGTCCAGATACAATTTATTTTGAGAATTACAGTAAATTATATGGTGGATTCCATCTCGTGTAGTATGCAAAATTTGAAGCTCCAGATCTGTATCAACTTCGAAAAATACATAAACTAAAATTATTCTGGACGGATTTATTTTGTTGACTAAGATATCGTGAAGCCACCGAGTCTGCAAATAAATCCCAACGATATACACGTCCGGAGACGACTAGAGAGGCAAAAACAGATCACGTCATAACAGAAAGCACATCACGTCACCACATGCTTCGTTCGAATATTTTCAAACCTACCGTCGCGCGGTCAGACACCAGACGGCGTCAAGCGTCAGGGCGCTATCCAGATCACATGCTTCGTTCGAATATTTTCAAACATACGTTGCGCGGCCGGACACCAGACCGCGTCAGGGCACTATCCAGGACGCTCTAGCCGGACGTGAGCTCTTGCTATCTATATCCGACGGCTATTAGCGTATGCATAGCTAGCCGCCATGTTAGAAAATCCGCGTTGATATATATATATATATATATATATATATATATATATATATATATATATATATATATATATATATATAGGTTAAATGCTTTCTACTCCCGGGTGTAACTACACCCATGTCTCATATACCACCTTACGGAAGTATTTATCATACTTTATTTGTTTGAGTATGTTCATATACTATATCTAAGATACCCAAAACAAGTTTCATGAAAAAATTGTATGTGTCCTCATATTTTACGTTATATAATCGAAATACCGTCATATATGTATATAAAAGAGAAGTATGCAGAATTTTTTTACATACTACTAAAAAAAGAAGTATCTATAGTACTAAAATAGCATTATATACTCCATACTACATGTTACACACCTCCCGGTATGATATATACTCCATACATGTGTGAAACACACGTGGGTGTAGTTACACCCGGGTGTAGTATGAATATGTCCTCTATATATATATATATATATATATATATATATATATATATATATATATATATATATAACTCAGCTAAAAAGGAACCTATTCCTGTTTAAGCTAAATAGGAACTTTCTGAACTTCCTCGGAAATACGAGTGAACCTTCACGGCGTGCGATGTGAACCTTCGACGTTTTTAGAACGTTTTTTAACGTGGTTTTGGTACCGCTTATCAGAATGATGCATGTGATATACCGTTGCATAGCTATGGAAATTGCGCAACTAATTCATTTTAACAACTTTTCCAAATTCTGGTTGGTTTTTAAACAATTTTGAATATACAAAACGTGGTTTTCAGCAATTTCTGCATTTTCGTACTGTATTTCGGCCGCCATTTCCAAACCGTTTGCTGGATTTACGCAAATGATACGCCGTTGGAAAGGTATGAAAAATGCGCATCTTTTCTTTTTCTATCAACTTGCGAGATTCGTAACGGATTAAGAGCAGTTTTTAATATACACGTTCTGTTTTCCGAAATTTAAGATCCGGCGGACAGTTTTTTCTCAATTACTTTTGAACCGCTTATCGAAACAACACAAATGATATGCCGTTACAAAGCTGTTGAGTAGGCGCAACTTTTTTACTTTTACCATTTTTCCAAATAACGTACGGGTTAACATTAATTTTAAACTTAAGGAAACCATGTACGCACCTCATAAACGGGAATTGTTTGAAATTGTCATGATGATGATGTTTAAGTCGAAGGTTCAGACAAGTGGTGGCCAAATTAGACTCATTTTGTTGTTAATTGTATTTTAAATGTGGTCATCTGAATAAACGAAGCTTATAGAATTTACTTTTATGTGTATAATTTCCGCCGAACTAACTAATATAACACTGAACTTCTTTTTATGTGTTAGTGAACTTTCAGTCGTATAGTAGATTCTGTTTTGTTCATAAACTGTAGATATTGAAGTGAACCTTTTTTCAGAACTAGCTGAACTTTTTTTTTCATTCAGATGAACTTTTTTTCTAGACCAAGTGAAACTTTTTTTCTTATTAATGAAGTGAACTTTTTTTCTAATTTTTTTTTGGAGTGAGGCTTTCTGAACTGTTTCGGCAACGACATTTGAACCTTCTCGCGCATGAAATGTGAACCTTCAGACGAAATATGAATTTTTTCCTGAACTTTTTTCGGAACAAGGTGAACTTTCTGAACTTCCTCGCGACTGCTATGTGAACCTTCTCGCGCATGACATGTGAACCTTCAGACGGAGCATGAGGTGAACTTTTTTTCGTGAACATATTTTTTCGGAACTAGGTGAAACTTTTTCCGTAACTGCACATGAACTTTTTTTCTGAACCAAGTGAACCTTTTTTTATGAATGAAGTGAACTTTTTTTTTAACAAAGCGAACTTTTTTCTAAACTTTTTGGAATGAGGTTTTCTGAAAATGTCTCGGCAATGATATGTGAACCTTCTCGCGCATGACATGTGAACCTTCAGATGGAATATTAGGTGAACTTTTTTCCTGAACATTTTTTCGAAACGAGGTGAACTTCCTCGCGACTGCTATGTGAACCTTATCGCGCATGACATGTGAACCTTCAGACGGAATATGAGGTGAACTTTTTTCCTGAATTTTTTTTTCGAAACGAGGTGAACTTCCTCGCGACTGTTGTGTGAATCTTCTCGCGCATGACGTGTGAACCTTCAGAAGCTTGAAGTGAACTTTTTTTTCATAATTAGGTGAACTTTTTTCGCAACTTCACATGAACTTTTTTTCTGGACCAAGTGAACCTTTTTTTTAATTAATGAGCTGAACTTTTTTTTCTAAACTTTGTTGGAATGAGGCTTTATGAACTTCCTCGCGACTGCTATGTGAACCTTCTCGCGCATGACATGTAAACCTTCACACGAAATAAAAATTTATCAACTGAACCTTCATTTTAGCTTTATGATCCACTTTAAAAGCAGTTCACATACTGCTTCTAAAAATTGAAAAAAGAAAAAACAATTTGACCGAGGAACTTCATGAGCGGAATAATTGCAATGTAAAAATAGAAGCGGACTTCAAAAATTGGTCCGAACTTTCAATCTCAACTTCCAGAACTGCAATTTTTTAAAAAGATTTGTCCCAACTTTCATTCTCAACTGTGTGAACTACAAAAAATTATGTAGTGAACCTTCATTTAAGCTTTACGGGGTTATCTTCAAAAATTAATCAAATGAACCTTCAGTGTAGCATTTGCTACAATCGTTCGAGGCAGTAAATGAACTTTTTTCTCCACATAAAAAGTATCAAATCTCTGAACTTCTTTTTGGGGCCCATGGAATCAAGCGAGGCAACGCACAATATGTAAACACAACTGACGCACGCATAGCTAGCTAGTAGAAGCAAATAAGCAACTACACGCCTTGCTCTGAACCTCCGCAAGTCGCTGTTTCAGAAAGCCCAAAAAAAAGCAGTTAAGAAGATGGAGCTCCAAAGGAATTGCTCTGAACCTCAGGAAGTCGCTGTTCTGAACCTTCGCTCGTTCCATGCGCTAGGAACAGGTTCCCTGGCAGGGGCGCACGAGCTCGAGAGGCAGCCAGTGCCAGGATCACAAGCTTGGAGGTGCAGGTGTTTGGTTCTCCTGCCGGCCGGGAGGCAGGCTACTGTGGACGGAGGCGGGGCGCACTGGAGGAGATGCGGGTCGGCGCTCGCTCGCCGGCACCGGCCAGGTAGGAGGTGGTCTTGTCGGGGGTGTCGCCCTCCGCCGCGGCCTCCCTCGTGTCGGCTGCAGCCGTCGCTCCCTCGGCCGCGCCGCCCAGATGGAAGGAGGTGGTAATCTCGGGAGGTCCTCGCCGTTTCCGTCGCCGGCTCCCTCGCGGCGGCCGCCGCCGCCGCTCCCTCGCCGGCGCCGGACGGGAAGAAGGTGGTGGGGGGGTCGTGGGGTGGGGGATCGGGGTGGGGTGTCGGGACGGGGTGGGGTGGGTGGGCTTCTATCGGGCCGGTCGGGGTCGGGTGCGGGTCGGGATCCGGTATCCTTCCCTAAATAGGATAGTTCCTATTTAGTTTAAATAGGAATCTCTTAAGGAGGTTCCTGTTTAGTCCTGCCCTATATATATATATATAGGGCAGAACTAAACAGGAACCTCCCTTAAGAGATTCCTATTTAGATTAAATAGGAACTATTCTATTTTAGGAAATATTAGACCCACCCACGACCCGACCCGCGCCCGACCCAACTACCCTATCGTTCCGACTCGCACGCACGCCAACCACCACCGACGCCTCCGTCGGAGACCTGGTGCCGCCCCCGCCAGCGACCACCGCGCGCTGCCCTTCCGGCCTTCCGCCGCGCGCAGCCCGACGCCCTCCCACCGCGCGCCGCCCCGGAGACTTCCTCCCGCGCGCCGCCGACGACCTCCTTCCTCGCAGCCCCGGCGACCTCCCGCCGAGCGCAGCACTGTTGATCTCCAGCCGCGCGCGCCGCCCCCTTCCGCGGCCACCTCCTCCTGCGCGCTGCCCCTTGCAGTCCCCGCGCGTAGCCCCATCCCCGACGAACCTCCTCCAGCCCGCCTCCCCCGTTGGCCCTGCGCGCCGCCTCCTTCCCGGCGTGCCCCGCCCCGGCGAGCTGCCTGCCCCACCTCCGGCCTCTGGCTCGCCCCGTGGAGTCAACCGCCCCGGCCTCTACTGCTGATACTTCGAGCTCATGTTCCTGCCCTCTCTTCTCGGCCGACGGAGCTCGTCCTCTCTGCCTGTGCGTGGGAAGCACGCGTGCTGCTGCTATGGAGCCCCGAATTTGTTGCTGGTGTAAAGTGTGCATCGATCTGTGCTGTGAACTTTTTTTTGGTATGTGAACTTTTTTATTCTAGGAGGTTCATAAAGCTTAAATAACGTTCACATGAATTTTTGAAGTTCGCTTCGTTTGTAAAAAAAGTTCATGTGTAGTTCAAAAAAAAGTTCACTTCGTCCAGAAAAAAAGTTCATGTGCAGTTGAAAAATAAGTTCACTTCATTCATTAAAAAAAGTTCAGGAAAAAGGTTCACTTCGTTCAGAAAAAAGTTCACTTGGCTGAGAAAAAAAGTTCATATGTAGTCCAGAAAAAAAGTTCGCCTCGCTCAGAAAAAAGTCCAGAAAAAAGTCCAATTCATTTTCCGTCTGAAGGTTTACATCATTGCCAAGACAGTTCAGAAAGTCTTATTCCTAAAAAAATTCATATTTCGTCTGAAGGTTCACATGTCATGCGCGAGAAGGTTCACATAGCAGTCGCGAGGAAGTTCACCTCGTTTCGAAAAAATGTTCAGGAAAAAAGTTCACCTAATATTCCGTCTGAAGGTTCACATGTCATGCGCGAGAAGGTTCACATATCATTGCCGACACATTTTCAGAAAACCTCATTCCAAAAAGTTTAGAAAAAAGTCCGCTTTGTTAAAAAAAAAGTTCACTTCATTCATAAAAAAAGGTTCACTTGGTTCAGAAAAAAAGTTCATGTGCAGTTACGAAAAAAAGTTCACCTAGTTCTGAAAAAATATGTTCACGAAAAAAAGTTCACTTCATGCTCCGTCTGAAGGTTCACATGTCATGCGCGAGAAGGTTCACATAACAGTCTCGAGGAAGTTCAGAAAGTTCCTGTTTAGCTTAAACAGGAATATGTTACTTTTTAGCTGAGTTATATATATATATATTTGGATTCTGACAAAACTTTCAACATGAAAATTATTTGAATTTGAATAACTAATCTAAATCGTTCATTTTCTTTTTATAAAAATAAAGGGGTGTTTTTTCTCGAAAAATCGATATTAATCTTATTGTTTCATAAAATCGGATGGAAAATAAAATACATATAATCCATAAAATCATATTAATCTTATTGTTTCATAAAATCGGATGGAAAATAAAATACATCTAATCCATATAATCATATTAATCTTATTGTTTCATAAAATTGGATGGAAAATAAAATACATATAATCCATATAATCATATTAACCTTATTGTTTCATAAAATCGGATGGAAAATAAAATACATATAACCCATATAATCATATTTTCCTTATTGTTTCATAAAATCGGATGGAAAATAAAATACATATAATTCATATAATCATATTAATCTCTATATATAAACCATAAAATCGGATGAAAAATCATATATTAATCTCTGAATATGGAAATATTCATATCTTTCAACCAGTAAACGAAATTAATTAGAAATGGAAATATTTCTATTAATAAACCGGTAACCGATATATAAGATTCCAAATATTTCCAATACAAGAGATAGATGAGACACACAACGGTCTACTAATCATATGAATCTAAATACCACTTCCGTGCAATCTCCAAGACAAGGCGAGCGTCCAGAGCAGCATACACGACTCTCTCGTAGCTCAATGGAACCGCGGCCCATCCGAAAGTTAGGTCTTCTCCTTCTTTGTCGTCGTCCCGTTTCTTGTCCTTCTTCTTTTTCTTCATCTCAAGTTTTGTCCCAACGACAGCATTGGAGAGAGCATACAGACTCGGGGTAGGATTGTCGGTTGGGTTCCGGCTATTCCTCTGGAGGTCGACCGCTGACGGAATTGTAATTCCGTAGTATCGCAGCATCCGCACGTCATTCTGGATTGCGACGCCGAAGAAGTTGATAGTCTTGTCACCTAAGAAATCGACGAGTAGCTTCGGCACCCGATCAGCCCTGCAAATGTGGAAAATAAGAGTCTCGGTCGCCACCGAGAGTTGAATGACGGCGGCGCGCTGCTTATCCTCGACTGGAAGATCCCTCTAGCGACGACCCGGGAGTGCGTCGGTGAACTCGCAGTCGAGTCCAACCCCCTTGATCGGTGCGGCGTCGAGATACACCTTCTTCACGTGTCGGATCCACCGCTCCACGCGTGATGCACGGAGGGTGACCCATACCTTGAAGTTCATGCCTTCCTTGGAGAAGAAGAATAACCGAAACGCCGTGATGTGTCCGAGTGAGTCCATTGGAATGGAAGAGAGCAGGGATGGAGAGGGAGATTTTGTGTGTGATTAGGCATGGATTACTGTAGCTTTTATAGCCAGCCGGAGAGGGAGGCCGGCGGGCGGCGGCGCTGCATGAAGCTATTAAATTTGTGTGTGTATCAACGCGCACCGGCTGATCAGTTTCCAAAACGCAGTCAAAACTGTTATGTTTCCAAAACGCGCTCAAAACGCGATCGAGAGGTGTACAGTCTGCACATTTAGTCCCGGTTTGATACACGAACCGCGACTAAAACCTTTAGTCGCGGTTCGTATATCAAACCGGGACTAAATGTTCTGCTGGAACCGGGACTGTAGGGTTTTGAGCTTGAGATGTCATCATAACCGTTGGAACCGGGACTGAAGGTGGCATTAGTCCAGGTTCCAGGCATAACCGAGACTAGAGGTTCTCAGGACTCAAAACCGAAGGGCTGTTTTCTATTAGTGGAAGATTCAGATCCGTCTTGAGTGTCGATCTGTTGATCAAAGGGTTGGGTGGTTGGAACGTGAAATCGTGACAATCCATACGTCTCTGGTGTGTAGCCGACGCAAATATCGATGCCGCCAATCGGGGCAATGTCGCACCCGATTAGATAGTCATCAATCGGAATCCAGATTTCGTCGCATGCGACATAGTTGGAGTCACCGTAGCGCATGGCGTGGCCAACGACAATATGCTCGCCGATGCCGCCAGATGTTCCCGCCCGGAACGTGACGCCAGAAGCCTTAGGCCCCATGGGGGGCGTCGATTGTCATCGTATCGGCATTGGAGATAGGAAACGGGGGTCCTCTATCCGACGGTTGATCGTGGGGTAGAAGGTCATGTCATCCGGGTCCAGATTATACATGGCGGTTTCCCAGCTTCGGATCTCACGATGGTAGTCAGATCCTACATGCTTCTATAACTCAAAGGCAATAATCGTGTACATGTTACAATGAGCGTGGATGAAGGTCGGCCTAAAGGCTTCCCTAGGTCTGTCTTATATAGGCGGCCCGACATAGGGTTTACAAGGGATCAACGTGTCATCTAGACCTAGCCGACTAAGTTGTCACCTTCCGTCTTGGTCCTGGTGGTTTCGTGGGTTTCAGTCTTGTACCTTCCTTTCCCGGCACACCTTTGTCTTGTACTTCCGCTATCTGCGCCGCCCGACAGGCATAAGACTTTACCACCGTTGGCCACCCTGACTATCCGGATTAATCCATGTCAGAGATATCCTAGTTGTATATCCCAACACAAAAAAAAAACTTATATTTTTTCTCCACCCACATATTACAAATTTTGAAGATAGTTTTTAGTTTCTTGAATACAAAAGAAAACAATACTATGGCAAATTAACCAAACTTGAGATTAAAATATACTCCCTCAGTGTTGTGGCCACTTTTGATCATTATGTAGATGGAGTACTAATATAGAGCTACTTCTCATTGGCAGTACTAGTACTAGTAGTTTCTTCGTTACAAAAATAAATCAACCCAACTTAAGTTAAAAAATAGCTAGACATAAATAAATATACTAAGACATCGTGAAAAAACTGAAAACGGTCAGTCATGTTGGGCAGTTGGGTCATGTTGAGCCGACAAAAACATACAACTTTAGTCGGCGCGTTGGGGGCGTTGGGTTGGCCCTATAGCGAAAAGTGGGGCCCGGCTAGAGATCCTCTCTTAAGCCCCACCCAGCCGGCCAACCACGTCGGGTTCTCTCACGCGCCAATTTTGGGGGGTTCGCAGCGGCCGGACGGAACTCTTCTCATCCCCTACCTCCTACTTCCGGCAGCAGTGCGCATCTGCGTCCCCCGCAAGCTCCAGCGCCACGCCTCAGCTGTTGGTTCGTCCCTCCCTCGTCCCACCTATCGAAGGCTCCCTCCTATCACTTTCCATCCAAAGAGATTTTTTTAGAAGGAAAAAATATTCAATCTTTGGGCGTTTGAATAAATAGGAAAATTTGGAGTAATCATTAACATTCAGATATAGACTGTGCAAATAAACCAATTTACTGTTTGAGCTAGAGGCTTATGTTTTATTATCTGTTAGCTGGGCCGGCCTAGAGGGCGGGTTAGAGGGGCGACCGCCCTGGCCCCGAGTGGCAGGGCCCTAAATGAGTCAGATATAAAATCTTAATCTTTGTATACTAACCTTTTATAGTTTTAATTTTTTAACCATATTGTGGTTTCTTAACAAATAGATGTTGTTATATAGTTTGCATTATTAACATGATAATATCTTTCTAAAGAAAATTGTTATGAAGTTTCAATGTATATCATGAAAATAGGTATGAGTTGTGCAAGAAGTTATTTTCTTTTATGGGATATTACCCTTTACACAAGATACAAAACAAGCTTAAACGTGGATACAATAAAACAAACATACATGCCTCCTTGATATTTTTATCAGTCGATAAATTATATAACATATTTGTATACTACAGTCTCAATGCTCTTCTCTAGTTAAAATATTACTAAATATATTGGTAGAGATTCCAAAATAATACAGCAAAACAAATATCTTAATAGATGTGTAGTATAAGGTTACTTACGTAAGATAAGTAGACAATTCTAGAGTATTAGTTTAACAGTTGGCATGACCATTTTAAATAATCAAGTGTGTCTTATAGATTACAATGGATTCAGTTTTAAGACAACAATATGTTGAAGATATAGCCTGTTATTGCATCGGTCGCCTATGATGTCGGCATGGCTGCTCATCTACTATATTACTTTCATGTCTCTCTTGCCTAATATGTCCCGCCGCACATTGAGTCTGGCGAGCCGAGAATCAAGCCCCCGGTCGCCGTTACTGTCGGTCTGGACAAATATCTCTATCTCTATTATCTAGAAAACACAGTTGGCTTCCACTTTCTGCATGTTTGGTCAACACCCCGTCGTGCCTCTTCGCACCGATTTTTTCCCGACAGATTTAATTCCCCAATTTTTCCCGTAAGCTTCGGCAGTGATAAGACTACTCACAGTGGCCAGTAACATAGTAGTAACATAAGTGCCATGTAGGCAGAAATGTTGATGTGGCATGCAATTAAGGAAGAGAGAGACAAATGGAGTAACTAGCTATGTTACCATAACATTACATATTTCAACACAATATGTGTCTACAACCTAATTAATAAGTCATTGCATGACACCACATATATGTTATTACCCACTATAAAAATAGTAACATAGACTCGTAAAACGTGTATGTTACTAGTCTATATTACTCCCCATTGTGACTAGTCTAACGGTTCCGTCCATTATCTCGAATTGCTTATGTCTCAGTCCGTGGCATTAGTTTTCTGTTTCTTTTTTGTTTGCACGACACTTCCTTTCCTGTGTACGCTTTTTTCTGGTTCGTTCTGTTTTCCTATCTTCTGTTTCTGTTCTCCTTTCTTCTGTACCAACACAGCCCAACTCAGCCGTAACGCAGCAGACCAGCAGCTCCTACTACTGTGCTTCCTCTTTGTATTTCTTTCACCCATCTGTTTTAAATATAGATGTAGTAGCTTTTTTTGCATCCATTAGTGTGACGGTACCTGAAAGAAATATTAATGTCAGTATATAGTTCTTTTAGACCTATAAAATATACAGCTGCATGTTACAGGACATACATATTCAAAGGCAGTCCAATGTCATATACTGAGATGATGCAAGGCTTGGACATGATGAATGGTTTTCATGTAATTTTATATAACTCGTGGTCAAATGAAAAGCGCAACTCGCTCTGAGCCGAGTTGCACTTTTCTCTCTTTTCTTTGATATGTATTCTGAATATGATCTTATGTATTTTCTCTTTGGAATAGATGATCAGACACCGTGCATCCTCATCTCGACTCTTCCCGGAACCGTTTATCCGTCTTCACTCTGTTGCCTCTACTCCCCAACCCGAGGAAGGTGGAAGGCGGGGGCGGAGCTGAAGTAAAAGTAATCCTGATGCCCTTGATACACATTTGTTGGCCTAAAAATTCCTATTTCTATAGTAAGTTAGGCTAAAACAAATCTTGGACCCTGATGCATGTGCATCAGGGTTGAGCCATGCAGCTCCGCCCCTGCTGGAAGGCCTTCGCGGAGCGGGGTGAGGTCGCAATTTTGGCGCATAGCTCGACCGCCGCACGTGTACTCACAGAGGAGGAAGTGGTGTCTCCCGGCTGTCGAGCAAGTTGAAGCTAGCTAGTTGTACAAACGAGAAAACTTACTTTCTGCTCTTTGGCGACGTAGATTTTTTCACCCGTTGCACCGCACGGGCATATTAGCTAGTTTCTATAAAAAAGAAGATATTTTCCTCTCCAATTGCACTGACGATTAGGTTGCATCATCGTCAGGCGTGTGTGTTCCAGCAGCCACCCTATCTAGTTAGATCTAGGGTTAATTTATAGTTGTTTTTCAATTAAAGTTATGGATTTGGGCATCCTACATACGTAATATATCCTAAATTTGAATGAAATTCACTTGTTCAAATTCATGTTCATAAGAATCACAAATTTGATTAAATTCTAGCAAAAATTAAAAAATTATGTTTTATTTTAATTGTTTTTCTTCGCCAGTAGCGTGCATTCGACATGCCACAACTAACTCTTACTCTTGGCATATTCACTGCCCGTCACGGCGTCACTGGTACACTAATCAGTGGCGTGTCCAGGACACGGCCACCATCAACAATTATCAGTGGGGGTGAAACAAGTGGTGTGCCCAATACACGCCACTAATGGCAAAAATGGCATGCCCCCACTGGTAGTATTTCCTATTAGTGATATAAATCAGCGACAAACAAAAAGTATTGTACTAATTTTGGAGACTTAAAATTCAACTATGTATATTTCCCCACAGTATGTCTCTCTATCACATGGTGTATATAATGCTCATGTTATTTTCGAATAGAAAGTTATCTATGAAATTAAATATTTTAATATATCTAGTAATATGACATGTGTATGGTATCCATTGGAATGATTATCGAAGAAAATAAACTTGTCACCGCCAATTTAATTATTGGTTTGTTCTAATGTTGTACATTATATTGGGTACGTCTTATTTTTTCATGTAAAGTAAGCTTAACTTTCTATTTTTAATAGTTAATGGTATGTTATAAGTGACTTTTTTTAGTATTTGTGGCCTTCGTCCTCTCGAGGCCCAGGAAAGCTCGCCTTGTTTTGCTCCATATGAGCATATCGTCACAATAGAAACGAGTAAAAGTTCAATGATTCAAGAACTCCATAGCAGGTTAAAACATAGTTCCTAAATTGTCAAGGCATTTAAGGTTCAACTTGTGTATCATGCTCATATGAGAGGCTCACGAAATACAAATTAGAAACATCAAGAGCAACAGAGTTTAGAAATTAATTAATCAAATCCATGCAGTTGAAACCTAAGATAATACTTAGATCATATATGCACCCTCTAATAAATTGAGTAACTAAGAAAAACATATATACAAATAGGAAAAAGTTAAAGTTATCCCGCTGGTTAAGCCAACACGGAACATTAAGATCACTTGTGTTCACAGTTCCAGGTTGACCCATTTTCGCCAAACACCCCTACCTACAAGCAAATGAAGACCAATAAAATTAAAAATCAAGGAGAAGTTAATTCAATTAGAAGGCATATATGCAAATAATTATATATTAATGCAATTTGGTGTGTGTGTGTATGGGGGGGTGTTGGTTTTGTGACCAACATAGTAAATGAAGTCACAACTATTGCCAGGGGCAAGGAAGATTTTTTTACCAAGGCTTGTTAAGACTCTTTAGTTATTAAAACAATGCATTTTTTTGAAAGTAAAGCGGTAGGGGAAGCCCCCGTAGTGAGTTTTTTTTTCAAATAATAAGAGCCCATCGCGTCCGTGAGGACTTGAACCTGCGTGGCTGGGTTGTACATCCACTCCACTAGCCAAGTGAGCTGGGCTCACTTCCTAAAAAAATGCATTTGTCAAAAAAACATAACGATCAAGTTCAAGAGAGAGCTCTAGATGGTTTCATTGCATTTTTTTACTTCAGTTGTTGCTAGTTTCCAAATACTAGAAATTGCATGGTAAAATGATCAGCGGACAAGCGCGTGCAGCAATAACAGTAATATTGTTGCCAAAATGTTGCAAATCTGGCAGATAAGTTATGATTTTCAAGACGAAGTTCTGATTGGATGTGCTTTTAGTTGAAACCTGATGGTCTCTTTGAGGATATTGGAGTCAATTTTACGGATCTCGATGGGAACAAGATATTGTGAGGTGAGGAGGCTGAGTGGCGACTATAGTGCAATAATTGATTGATCTACGATTGAGAAGATTTATTGTTAGGTTTAAACTAGGCACATAGAGGAGACTTTTCGGTCCATCAAAGACTCATTTGCAAATGAGTTGGATTCTATATTTGCAGGCCAGCATCATTATTATTGTTATCTTTTTAATCACAGTATATTCTAGTAACAGTTATATTCATTTTCTAGCTTTAATGCAGCCCTGTAATAATACAAGAAAAGGAATCACAATAGGAAGAAACAAAAAGCTCATGTGTGTTTAATAATCTAGTCAATCCTCTTTTTTTTTTTGCACGGAATCTAGTCAATCCGTAATCGTGATTTATATCAAAAGTACGTAGATTTTTTTTTGAAACATAAAAAATATGGAGATTGAGTCTCACAAAACAACATGTTTTGCTTGCGGGATGTCGATAGCGAGGTATTATTTGCAGTATAGAAAATTTATGTTGGGATACAAGGATCATGTTACATATGTCATTTTTTGGTAATATTTCTGATTTGCATCGACCCAAAGTGGGAGCATGAAATCACCAATCATCGTAGTCAGAACAATCTTATTCGTGTCCTCACCATACCCCGCGAAAAGTAGTGGCATGTTTTCACTGACACTACACATGTTACTACAGATTCTCCACGGAAACATCCCCTCATTGGGCTCAAACTTTAATCCCAACTCTTTCTATGAATGAATAGCCCAAGTAGGCCCTTATAATTTTTTATTAAATATTCCTAATTTGCCAATGGGCTGGCCCAACAATTCCAACGGTTGTTTGAGCTTTGATCTAGCGAACCCTAAAAAAATCTTTTATCTCGCGCTGAAACTGCCGATGAAACTGCAGTTCTCTTTGATAGTCTTGAGTATGTCATGTAGCAGAACCGCTGCAAACCGAAACGCAGATTCAAACAATCTATATATATATATATATATATATATATATATATATATATATATATATATATATATATATATATATAGAGAGAGAGAGAGAGAGAGAGAGGTTAAATGGTTTCTACTCCCGGGTGTAACTACACCCACGTCTCATATACCACCATACGGAAGTATTTGTCATACTTTATCGGTTTGAGTATGTTCATATACTATATCTAAGATACCCAAAACAAGTTTCATGAAAAAAAAATATATAGAGAGGTTAAATATGTCCTATATAGGTTAAATAAATTATGCTTAGATGGTTGGCAGGGTGTTTATATTCTCGGCCTATCAGAGTTCAAATCTCAGGTTTGACATTTATATTTGCATTTAAGCTGAATATCATTTAGTGGGAGGCGACGTTCCCGTGAACATCGAGACGCATGTGATGACTTCGTCAATCTCAAGACTTCATCTACCGACTCAGTATCAATATTTCAGATATGCTCATAGGGGTAGGGTGTGCACTGTGTTTCAAAAAAAAACTGAGCGGTGGAAATGAGAGCCATACGGAGCAGCTGTTGTTTTAGGCATCGCTCATGTGGCTGGTTGTAGAATTCTTTTGGAAGGTTCTATTACATTTCCACTGGTGGAGCGACCGACAAATGAAGGAAGAAGCTAGCAAAGCCTCCGAGCTACTAGCTAGGAGCGCACTAGAGAAAGAGACCCTCCTGCCGGGCCGGCCCAAGCACACTCCTTTTTCTCCAGCATCAGCACGCATGCTCGAACATGCAAAATGAAATCCGGTCAAGATCTCAGACTGAGCAGATGGATCACGTACTAAGTCGATGGATGGATCCGAGCTGCGTGGGTGGGCCACGTCAGGTGGCAACAACGACAGCCGCGTCAAACATTCCTGCATGCACCAACGACCCCAGAGACCCCCGAGCTAGAGAGAAAGGTGGTGGATCGGGACATGCCACGAGGAGGAGAAAGCGACTCCATTGCGCCATCGACACAAAGCTTTGTCGTCCAATCTCCCTTCTTCTTCCTTTACTTTCCTTCTTCCCCCAAGTGGAAGCCATGATAGAGCCATGGAGGAGTCGGGGATGTAGCCACGCCTGCCTAGCCACTGCGCTCTGGGCACCTTGTGCTGCGCCTCCGTCGCTTTATGGATATGGAAGCTACTAGATCCATGGCCGACAGCGTTTCGCTGGATCGAGCCTCAGTTTGGCAAAAGGAGTTTCAGTTCAGGTGGGCGTATCAATCATGATATGATATATAGACGATACGGTGGCCATCGCCTCCCCTTGTGCTAATTTGTCGCCCGCTAACTAACTAACTAACTGGCTTTATTCCGGCCGAGGCATATCGACACCGTCTCCGTGATTCGATTTCTTCGGCTGTCTTCGTCGAGAGGGAATCGATGCTCGAGGAGGACGACGCACGAGCTGAAGAACGAGGCCAGCAGGCCCGTCATGCCTGTGCTCGCTGAAATGAAATGCAGTAGCGACCATGCGTCTACAACTCCTCTAGATAGTAGATACGTTTGTGATCGTGGCGAGCCTGTGCCGGAAAGTTTTTCTCCGGTAAAGCGGCATTTGCGTAGCGTACCGCGCCCGCGTGGTTGAGCATATGTTGGATGGCGACGGGGGGATAGTGGGATATCCGTCAGGCCGCGGAATCGCTTAGGCAACACGTACGTCCGTCCTCCTCTTGTCTCCGGTCAGCACCTAGCTAGTGCGGCTCTATGATACTGCATTGCTGAGTTAAATGGTCCCTGTGCTTGTTCCGTCTTAGATACTCGAAAATTGTAAAATCGTTAGCCTAAAGTTTAATTTAGTCCGATCAAGCTTTGCCCAACACCACATGGACATGGTCCCACCTATCGGACTGCAGGCTGGCACGTAATTTTGCATATCGCCCCTCTCATAGTTGCCTAGGTCTAACATAAGGACCCGCCTCGGTCTGCCTTCTTCGAGGACGGTGACATCGAGCAGTGGTAGGGAGGTGGGGCGACCACGTCGGTGTGGCACCACACGGAGCATTGTTTGGCCATTTTTAGATCATAACCACTAGTGGTGAGCTAGTCGTCGACTAATTGGCGACTTGTCGTAAACTAGCTAGCCGTCGACTAGTCCTTAGTTTACGACAGTCGAGTATTCTCGTCTTGGAACCTCAACTACTCAAAACATCATAGATTGCAATTACTCTAATCACAAATGTCTCATATATATCGGCAACTCCACTCCCTCTTGTGTATACTTGAATTTGACCTACTGCTTCAATTTCAAATCTTGATTCAAAGGAGGCAATATGTCGATGGACGTCAGATAGTCTTTAGATACATTAGACTATTTTCAAATGCTGCAATTATAAGCAGCACGCTTCATTGCCAGCTGTTGTCCGACATGCGGGACCGTTTCCGCATGGTTGTCCATGTGGGCAATCTTTTGCTGGGCAAACCTCTATTGGACTAAATGGAACTAGTAATGCAATTTTAGGCTAACGGTTATGCAATTCTCGAGTATGAGGACTAAATTGAGTCGACAGACAAGTACAATGACCGCGGATACATTTTACTCTGTTGCATTGCTCCTAGCTAGTTACATTACAGATGATTTATGATATTTTCTCTTCCGTAGGAAGGAAAAAAGAGTAATGGGAAGGACGCGTGCCACTAGAGTAGAAGACAGCTCTCGATTGCCGGATGTTACATCGCACGCTTGGATGGGCAACACGTCTGAACAGGCTCGATCGTGTCGCAGCCGAAAGTCCGAACGCGAGTACTGTTGTCTGTGGCAGCAGATGGTGATGTCCCCAGATCGCACAAGAAGGATGACCATCTGATCACGTCACGGGCTGCAGGCATGGATGATCTAGCCGTTATCCCAAGCAATCCCAGGAAAAAGATCGGCAGCTACGGCCTAGAGATACCTATTCTCGGAATGCGTATTCTTTAATTCTTTCCGTTTTCTGAAAAAAAGATCTTCCTTTTTTGCTAGAAAGAAATAAGTACACGTATTCTTGGTCAGATATACTCGGGCTACCGTAGCGAAGTATAAAGCAGAGATGTAGCTAGAGAAAAAGGCCAGCAGGGTCATGTGTTATTCTCTTTATCTATCTAGGGCCATTTTCCATAAGTAATCATTAGCTAGAGCTAATTGATGAAGGTTTTGGTGTTTTTCACTAGGATAGACCGCCATCTTTAAGCAGCTCTATGTCTGACGCTAAGAGCATCTCTAACATATTCTATAAAAGTGGAATTTGAAATACATTTTCCGGTTCAATCAAAAAGGTTGTAGGGTACCACGAAAGTCCAAACAAAACAGATCCCGTAAAATATAGGGTAAAACCTTTTTTGTCATTTTCCTCAGTGAGTATGGCCCAGTTCTTTTGCTGGCTTAAAAAATAAGCTGCCCCCTCCCCAGCTTCTCGTATAAGTCGATCAGCTTATTGCTCGGGACTTCTAAACTATTTATCTCATGACTAATCTAGAAGTTATAAGTAATAGGATGTTCGGCTTATGAAATAAGCTGGGGGAGGGGCAACGTATGAAATAAGCCAGCAAAAGAACTGTGCCTATATCTGTTTATATACAAACCAATAGATGTCGGCGGCGAGGATCGATTGTCCTCTCGCGTCGAGGAGGGCGGCACGGGCCGGTGTCCTCGGCCGAGGCGTGGTGCTACCGGGCACTACGGCGTGTCCGGCCAGGCAGCGAAGGCGGCCATGGCAGGGGCGCGAGCGGACGACAGATCGGAGCCAGGCGACGCTTCTGTCCATGGCGGCGGCGGTGGCGACCCGGGACCTCGGGGATGGCGGTCGGGGCGTGGGGATGGCTTGGAGTTGCCATCCTTCCGGTGGATCGTCAACCTGGGCGCGGTGGTTGGCTTTCCGGCCTACGGTTTTCAGGTGCTGACGGTACGGATCATATCTCGGCGAAGACTGAGGAGCTAGCGTGGTGTCCGTCAATGGTGTGGTTTCGGACGGCCTCTTGGCGCCCCCTGCCTCTGAAATGTCCTTGCATTGGATCTTGGAGGCAAGGTTGTTGGTCGGTGAGAGCTGGGCTCCGACGCGATTGGGGCCGTTGACTGCGACGCCCACGGGCGTCGTTACCATGTTGAAGGAGTTGTTGTTGCAACACTCTAGCCTCCCGCCTTGATGCTCCGAGGAAACCTCAGATTTGGGTCTCCCCGATCGCACGATGACGTCACTTTCTGTGTCGTTCTTCTCCTTGGGGGCATGGTGTTGGAGCACATCATGGCTGGAGAGGTCTGATGGTGGAGCACATCTCGAGCATCGACGGCGACGAGTCTTGGCGGCGTGGCGCTGCAGGGTCTCGGTTTCGGATGCATGGTGATGGACGTGTGCAGGATGATGGCGTTGTATGGCATCATGGCGATGCCGACGGCAGTCCTGATAAGTTCATTGCGCCGATCTCTCGTGAAGATGGGATAGCGGAAGATGGTGGCAGCGACTTGTGAGTGTTCGCATGCAGTGTGCGCTGAGGGTTGACTAGACTGGTTTGTGCTTTCGAGGCGCTGTTGGGCGGCCTAGATGAAGCCACCGGATGTAGATGATGTGTGTAGGTGTGAGACATCAGGGCATTGGCTCCGATTGGTCCCCCCCCTTCATCAAGCTTAGCTTGTACGTGTAGCGATTTTTTACTTGGACGGTGGCTTCAAACTGATAGATGTAACTCTTTGTAAGGCAAGACTCGGTGGTTTGTGTTTATTTTATCTTTAATTAAAAGCCGGTTGTGTGCATCCTTCGGATGCAGAAGCTGGGGTATACCCTCCTTTAAAAATAAATAAAGAGCTAGTTTCAGTACTTAATAAAGTCTGATTTTTCAGAAGAAAAAAAGATGAAAATACACTCTTCCTGTGACGGATGGACAATCCAGAAGCAGCACCTCCATCGTTGCACAAAGCCACAAACCCAGAATCAACTTTTTTTGGAAAGATAGTCCAAACTCCAAATGCCAGATTTAGTCCAAACAAACCTTCCATTGAACCGCGTCTTTGGTTCAGGGAGCAACGATCATTTGCCTATTCATGGGTCATGACCATATTAAGGTGAGATAGTAGACGTACGGTCATAATGAGAGTTTGTGCATGGCATCATCGTCATCATCACGACTCATTTGTTCTTCCCACGGACAACGACGGTCACACGTGCGCACCGGGAGAGAAGGGTTTCTGAGTTGGAGGCGACTATCATTGGTTTTCTCTCTTGAAGGATCAGGCATATGATTGTTTGCCCTACTGCTTTGGGATCTTTTCCCTGCTGGGTAGCCCACGCTCTGCGTAGCCGGTGTGCGGCGTGCCACGTGTGTAGCCGTGTAGGTCTAGCAGAGTATATACATTAAAACATTTCCAGAATACGCAGATAAATTACATGTTGAAAGACGTGCAATCAAACTTTTAAAACTGGCCTTGACGTGTAGTAAATCTATAATGCCACAAAATTTAAATCACAGCTCCAAAACCCGTAAATAACAAATTCACAAAATGATTCGTCATTTTTGTTTGTTCGAGCCATTAGTTGAATTTGTACTAAAAATTTGTAGCATAATAGATGTATTATATCAATGTACAAAATTATTTTTGGATTTTTTGAAGAAAAAATCATTAGAGCAATATTATCAAGAAATAGTACGAATATATTTACTACAAAAAATTACTTTCACACATAATTATAACTTTATAGAAAAAATACTTGCGTGTTCACTTTAAAGTAATGGTCAAAATTGCATTTTCAGAATCTACCTAGTAGGGAGCTACAACTTTGCCATCCAAGAGAAAAATATTGAAAAAAAAAATCAGTTTTTCTTATACTCGGTCATCTACGAATTTTGTCGGTTCAATTTTGAGATCCTTGAAAGATTCCACAAACTTGGAGAATGAATTCTAAATTTTATTTACACTAGAAGAAATCATTCCTCCAAGAAAGAAGAAGAAATTACTATAGCACCGTAAAATATGTTACATTTGTAGACTAAGAGGTAATATATTAATTTCCTCGGTTTTGTGGGACAATGTCATACCTTTGCAACTAGAAAATAAGATTTCACAACATGGTAAATATTTGATATTTAGAAATAAATTTGCTAAGCAGGTAGAGAAATAAGATTTTCTAGAGATGTATAGGTGTATAAAAATATAAAAAATGTCCCTAGATGGTATCATGTTAGGACATGGAAGATCTTTTTCGTTTCTTCGAGTTGTGAGTTGAATTTATAGTAGAAATAACTACTATTTCACAAAATGATTTGTCTTTTTCGTATCTTTGAGTTGTGAGTTGAATTTATACTAAAATATTATTAGGTGACAAAACACTTGTTTGTCATGCATTAACAATAATACGTGAAAAACATTAAAATTCATATGTGTACACAAGATCTGAGCTAGAAAAAAGCTGAAGTAGTATTTTACAAAATGTAAGTGTCAATGTAGAATGTACAATATTATGAATGAAATTGCTGAAGAAAAAATATATAGGAATTGTATCTTCTGATGACAACAACCCGGGTGCATAAGATCTATCTTCATATGTAGATATGTATATTTCTCAAATGAGAACAACACTATTATTAAAATAGCAGAATCTGAATTAGTACGGAAATACTTTTATACTTAACTATAACTTTTTTGCTTAGATGTTTATAATGGTTAAAGTTGCACTTTAGAGAGATTTTCTCATCCAAATGAGACGCATATTACTGAAGGAGATATGCCCTAGAGGCAATTAATAAAGTGTTTTATTTATCATATCTCATTTGTCCATAATACGTTTTTGTGTCATGCTATAACTGTATTAAGCGGAAACATTAATACACGTGTGATACGTAAGACAACCAGGTCCCTAGTAGCCTCTACGTGACTAGTTCATTGTGCAATCGATGATCGAGGTTTCCCGATCATGTGACATGGTGTCAGTTGACAATGGAGTCATATCGTTGGTAGAACGATGTGATGGACATACCCAATATTTATAGGACGTAGTCATTACGCATTTGACCGTGAGATTAACTCTTATTGCTATTCCTGAAAGATACTTTGATTGCATCAAACGTCATGTCTTAATAGTATGACAATAAAGGTGTCCCTCTTGGGTATCGGAAGAGAGTATGTTGAGACGAGGGATCAAGAGCGGGATTTGCCAGTCCGCATAGCAGGATAGATACTCTAGGGCCCACTCGGTGAGATTATGTCAAATAAGCTTGCAAGCATGTGACTAGGTCACCAGGACATAATATCATGGACGAGTAGAAGATAGTGTTGTCAGTAACGAGATCAAGCTAGGTATCGCGATATCTATGAACGAGTCTCGGACACACTAAGTATCGCCATGGCAAAAGGTTTAAGACTCGACGTCTAGGTTCGAACGACAAAGTTATTCGTTATCTCACAGGGATTAATTCTGGGTATCCAAGGTCCACGAATTAGTCATTGATCGGAGAGCGCGTCTCGATCATGTCTGGCGAGATCTCGAACCGCTAGGGTAACACACTTAAGGGGAGTCGACAAGTTTACCGGAAGAGAAATTAGAAGAGAGCACCGGGAGCGTCGCGGGAAAGATCCGATGAAGATCGGAGAGCGACGAAATAGTTTTCGGAGCCGGAATAAATTAGATAATGTGTGTTTGATATTAATTAGTGTAATTAATAGTTAAATACATTTTTATTTAATGATTTTCGGAATTTAAAAGGCAGCCCACCTTAAATGGGCCTTCCCATTTGAGAGAAGGCCCATAGGGGGGGGAATTCCCCCCCTTGGTGCGCATGAGGGAAGGGGGCTGCCCTATGTGGGCCAAATGGGGCCCACCTAGGGCCGGCCACCCCTTGGGGGAGGGCTGGTGTGGGAATAGTCCCACACCACCCAGCCAGCAAGGCTGGCAGCCCCCCTCCACCTATATATAGAGGTGCCCCCTTGGCCTTTAAAGAACAACCAATCTCTCTCTCTTCTTCTTCTTGAAACGTGATTCCTCCATTGGAGTTGCGCCAAGGTGAAGTTATCTCCACCATACGCACACCGCCGTGCTGCTGGTTTTCCGGTCCAAGTCTTCCGCTGCTCGTCCCTGGATCGGAGCCCGGAGGTCGTCGTCTTCACCGTACGTGTGTGGATCCCTGCGAGGTGCCACGCTAGTGGTGCTCGGAGGTCTTCTTCCTCTACACGACCTCGTGGTCGTCTTCGTCGGCTTCATCGACAACGCTTGTGCGGGAGCGTGATCCCCGCGTTTCGGTCTACAAGAGTATGTATATCGATCTCCTCCGTATTACTATATCTGCATAGTATAGATCCTGCCTAGTTTAAGGTTATCGTTGTTAGAAAATTTATTGTTTTCTGTCTGCGATCCCCTTCAGTGGTATCAGAGCCGATCTATGCGTATATATAGCTGTACGCTTTTAGAACCCATGTTTATCACGGGGACATCGTTCTTTTATTTGCTACCCTCTCGCGTGCACTTGCATTGCCGGCGGCATTGAGTTGATGAAGCGGCCCGGACCGACTTTACGCGTACGCTTACGCGAGACTGGTTCCACAACTGACATACGGCTTGTACCGTATATGTGGCTGGCGGGTGTCTGTCTCTCTCTCATTAGTTGGCTTTGCATTTTCAATGGAGGGCCCAAGAGGGATAAATAAATATGCAATTATTTGATCGTTGTTGTGGTCATATGTTCGTAGGTATGAAGCGGTTCTATTTACGACAGCCCCAAGCCACGTAAAATATGCAAAAGATAAAGTAGAACGCGTCTAACTTTATTTTGCAGGGGCAATGTGATATGATCAAGGTAGGTTTATTAAATTGTTTATAAACTGTGGGCGCGAAGGAGACCATCGGCGCAAGGACCATGTCACGTCGCATTACATATTGATGTTTTGAGTGCATCTTATATTGTGTGTGTATATATATATATATTATTATATATTAGTTACACGTCGGTAGTAATATAAGATGATCCCTCCAAAATACCATTAGTGTTCTCCCTTCGACGTGCACCACCAAGAAAGTTCTACGTTATGAGGCAGGCCGTGATGATCGGGTGTCATACATATCGTCGTTCGCATACAGTGGGTGTAAGACATGTTTGCACAATCGTATACGTTGAAGGTTATTATGGCGAGCCTAGCATGTACAGACATGGCCTCGGAACACGGTGACCGAAAGGTCGAGCATGAGTCACAGAGTTGTTGTGATTGACATTTCGATGTCTACCTTTGAAGTTGTGTTGCCGGCTCTGACGATGAGGGGTTGCACAATGTATTAGGGTCGTGTAATCACTAAAGCGATTAGAGGGATATTCGTTTTGAGTGGGAGTTCTTATAGTTATTTTCTAAAACTTGAACTCAAAATTTTATGGACAAAGTCTTATGTTTTCCAAATTCCATTGTAGATGTCTCGTCCCACCTTTAACCTAGGCCAGTTCCTTGAGAAAGAAAAGCTTAAGACCAATGGGTCGAACTTCATGTCCTGGTTCCGCAACCTGAGGATCCTCCTCACTCCCCACAGGGTGGCTTACGTCATTGAAGCCGCCCTAGGTGACCCTCCTGCAGACAATGCCTCCGATGATGAGAAGAAGGTCTATCAGACCAAGTCGGACGATTCCTCTTTTGTTCAGAGTGGCATGCTTTATGCCATGGAAGCCGACCTGCAAAAGCGCTTTGAGAATATGAGTGCTTTTGAGATAATTTCTGATCTGAAGGTTGTCTTTGCGCCGCAGGCTAAGGCTGAGAGATATGAAGCTTCTGAGCTTTTCTTCTCAGCCAAGATGGAAGAGCATAGCAGTGTGAGCGAGCACGTGGTCAAAATGTCTGGCTACGTTCAACGCCTGAATGCTCTGGAATGCAAGATTCCTGATGAGCTGGCGATTGATAGAGTGCTGCAATCGTTGCCTCCTAGCTACAGAGGCTTCGTCATGAACTATAACATGCAGGGCATGGCTAAGTCCCTGTCTGAGGTGTTCGTGATGCTCAAGACTGCTGAAGTGGAAATCAAGAAGGAGCACACGTTGTTGATGGTCAACAAGACCGTCGATTTCAAGAAATCTGGCGGCAAGGGAAGGAAAAACTGGAAGTCTAAGAAGGATGACAAATACATTGCCAAATCCAAGACTAACAAACCTGGTCCCAAACCTGGCGTGGAATGCTTCTACTGCAAGGGAGATGGTCACTGGAAGCGCAACTGCCCCAAGTATCTGGAAGATAAGAAGGCCGGCAAGATTGTCGAAAAAGAGAAAGGTATATTTGATATACATGTTATTGATGTGTACCTTACATGCGCCCGTAGCAACACCTGGGTATTTGATACCGGCTCTGTTGCTCATATTTGTAACTCACAGGTGGAGTTGCGGAATAAACGGCGCCTGGCAAAGGATGAGGTGACGATGCGCGTCGGCAACGGATCAAGAGTTGACGTGGTGGCTGTCGGCACACTCCCTCTACATCTACCATCGGGATTAGTTTTGGTTTTAAATAAGTGTTATTTTGTACCAAGTTTGAGTGTAAACATTATAAGTGGTTCTTGCTTGTTGCAAGACGGATATTCATTCAAATCAGTATCAAGTGGTTGTACTATTTCGATGAATGATATCTTTTATGTTAATGCTCCCGAGAGTAATGGTTTATTCTTGTTGAATCTCGATCGTAGTACTCACATCCATAACATTGATGCCAAGAGGATTAAACTTAGTAGCGATGCCGCCATGTATATGTGGCATTGCCGTCTCGGTCATATTGGTATAAAGCGCATGAAGAAACTCCATACCGATGGACTTTTAGACTCGTTGGATTTCGGATCCCTCGACACATGCGAACCGTGCCTCATGACTAGTAGAGAACAGGCCATAGGACCAAACAGAAATACCCCATTTGTCCCGGTCGTGTTACAAACCGGGACAGATGGGGTGCCAGCAAACTTCTGGCGATCAGAAGGCCACCATTTGTCCCGGTTCCAGCCACGAACCGGGACAAAAGGTCTGTGCCTTTAGGCACGCACCTGTTGTCCCGGTTCGTGGCTGGAACCGGGACAAATGGTGCATGCCTACATATACCACAGCCCCCCCCCCCCCCCCCTCTCCCAAGACCAGGAGGCATTTTTTTTAACAACGTAGGAGGGTGTGTGCTAGTTTGTTTTTTTTAAGTGTGCAGGCAAGGTGTTCGATGAAATGCTCGAGAGAGTTCCCAAAATGATCTGATGCACACTTAAAAATTTATCCTTCTTTTCGATCGAGGTTAATTTTTTTCTCATTTCATTTGTCATTAATTGATAGTTTAGTGGTTATTTCTCGATGTTCTGTAATGGTTATTGATATAGTTAATTATATAATGCAGATGGACCGACAATGGATGTACGGTGACCGATGCACTGCCGAGTACATGACGGGTTTGAGGGAATTTCTCGAGATAGCCAAGGCCCACAGTACCAATGGTTTCATGTGTTATCCATGTGTCAACTGTCAGAATAAGACAGATCACCCAAACGCGAGAACCATTCAAACCCATCTTATTCGGCACGGTTTCATGCCCAGCTATAATTGTTGGACGGAGCACGGAGAAAAAGGGGTTATGATGGAAAACAATGAAGAAGAAGATGATGACAACTATCCTATGTTCCCGGAGTACGGAGATACTGCAACGGGGGAAGCTGAAGATGAAGAGGCACCAGATGAGCCCGCTGCCGATCTTGGTCGGGCCATTGCTGATGCAAAGAGAGAGTGCGGGACAGAGAAGGAGAGGTTGAAGTTCGAGCAGATGTTAGAGGATCACAAGAAATTATTGTATCCAAGTTGCGAAGATGGTCAGAAAAAGCTGGGTACCACACTGGAATTACTGCAGTGGAAGGCAGAGTGTGGAGTGACTGACAAGGGATTTGGAAAGTTGCTGCAGATAATTAGGAAGATGCTTCCAAAGGTCAACGAGTTGCCCGGCAGCACGTACGAAGCAAAGAAGGTTGTGTGCCCTCTAGGATTAGACGTGCAGAAGATACATGCCTGCCCTAATGACTGCATCCTCTACCGCGGTGAGTACGAGAATTTTGATGCATGCCCGGTATGCACTGCATTGCGGTATAAGATCAGACGAGATGACCCTGGTGAAGTTGAGGGTGAGCGTCCCCGGAAGAGGGTTCCTGCCAAGGTGATGTGGTATGCTCCTATAATACCACGGTTGAAACGTCTGTTCGCAAACAAAGAGCATGCCAAGTTGTTGCGATGGCACAAAGAGGACCGTAAGAAAGACGCGATGTGCAGACACCCCGCTGATGGGTCGCAGTGGAGAAAAATTGAGAGAGAGTTCCCGGAATTTGCAGATGACGCAAGGAACTTAAGGTTTGGTCTAAGTACAGACGGCTTCAATCCTTTTGGGGAGCATTGCAGCAGTCATAGCACCTGGCCTGTGACTCTATGTATTTATAACCTTCCTCCTTGGTTGTGCATGAAGCGAAAGTTCATTATGATACCATTGCTCATCCAAGGCCCGAAGCAACCTGGCAACGAGCTTGACGTGTACCTCAGGCCATTAGTTGAAGAACTTTTACAGTTGTGGCGGGAAGAAGGTGTACGGGTGTGGGATGAGCACAAAAAGGAGGAATTTGACCTACGAGCTTTGCTTTTTGTAACAATTAACGATTGGCCTGCTCTTGCTAACCTCTCGGGGCAGACAACCAAGGGGTACAATGCATGCACACACTGTTTGGGTGAGACTGAATGTTTATATTTGGATAAATGTAAGAAGTGTGTGTATCTGGGGCATCGTCGATTTCTTCCGATCAGGCATACCGCAAGGAAGAAAGGCAAGCATTTTAAAGGTGAGGCTGATCACAGTAGGAGGCCTGTCAACCGTACTGGTGAAGAAATATTTGATATGGTCAAGGATTTAAAAGTAATATTTGGAAAGGGTCCTGGAGGACTAGAGGTTCCGAAAGACGCTAACGGGCACGCACCCATGTGGAAGAAAAAATCTATATTTTGGGAGCTACCATATTGGAAGGTCCTAGAGGTTCGATCTTCTATCGACGTGATGCACGTGACGAAGAATGTTTGCGTGAACCTGCTAGGCTACTTGGGCGTGTACGGGAAGAAAAAAGATACAGAGGAAGCACGGGAGGACCAGAAACGTGTGAAAGAACGAGACGGCCTAAGTCCCGAACACTACGAAGGTCCTGCCAGCTACGCTCTTACCCAACAAGAGAAAGTAATATTCTTTGAATGCCTGAGCAGTATCAAGGTCACGGCTGGCTTCTCGTCGAATATAAAGAGGATAGTAAATGTGAGACTCCAAAAATTTCAAAACCTAAAGTCTCATGATTGCCACGTGATTATGACGCAATTGCTTCCGATTGCACTGAGGGGGCTACTACCGGAAAATGTTCGAGTACCCATTGTGAAGCTTTGTGCATTCCTCAATGCAATTTCTCAGAAGGTAATCGATCCGGCGATTCTACCAGGGTTGCAAAATGATGTGGTCCAGTGTCTTGTCAGTTTTGAGTTGGTGTTCCCTCCATCTTTCTTCGATGTTATGACGCATCTCCTGGTTCACCTAGTCGAAGAGATTCAAGTTCTCGGTCCTGTATTTCTACACAATATGTTCCCATTTGAGAGGTTCATGGCAGTCTTAAAGAAATATGTTCATAACCGTGCTAGGCCAGAAGGAAGCATCTCCAACGGCTACGGTAACGAGGAGGTCATTGAGTTCTGTGTTGACTTTATTCATGACCTTAAGCCGATTGGTGTTCCACAATCACGGCATGAGGGGAGACTTAGTGGAAAAGGCACACTAGGAAAGAAAACAAAAAAAATTATGGATGGACATTCTTTCACTGAAGCACACTATACAGTTCTACAAAGTTCTACCTTGGTGGCCCCGTATATCGATGAACACAAGAATATTGTACGCTCCCTACACGCGGGGAAGTCTGACAACTGGATTGTACGTACACACATGGCGACTTTCGGCGGTTGGCTGCGAACACATCTCCAAAATAAAGACAAGGTTGATGAACAGTTACACTTGTTGGCCAGGGCACCATCTACAACTATATGTACTTTCCAAGGGTACGAGATAAATGGGAATACATTTTACACGAGTGTCCAAGATAAAAAGAGCACCAACCAAAACAGTGGTGTTCGCATTGATGCAACAAACAACAATGGGCAGAAGAACACATATTATGGTTGCATAGAGGAGATATGGAAACTTGATTATGGACCTTCTTTTAAAATCCCTTTGTTTCGGTGCAAATGGGTCAATCTGAAAGGCGGGGTTGAGGTAGACAAGATGTACGGAATGACAACAGTGGATCTAAACAATCTTGCGTACGGAGACGAACCATTCGTGCTGGCCAATGATGTGGCTCAGGTTTTCTATGTGAAGGACATGTCTAGCAGACCCAAAAAAAGAAACACCGCGGGAGTGGAGGAGCCGAGGCGTCACATAGTTCTTTCAGGAAAAAGAAACATCGTAGGAGTGGAGGACAAGACAGACATGTCAGATGATTATAATAATTTTGATGAAATTCCGCCCTTCGTAGTGAACATTGACCCAATCATCAAGTTGATTGAAGAAGATGCTCCATGGTTCCGACCCAGAAGAACGCGCGGCGTTGTGTGATGGAGATGTTGGTGCGATGTGTAATAATTAATATATTAAACTTTTTATATATATGAAGAAGATGCTCCATTTTTACCTGCATATCAAATGGATCCGCCGGCGTTGATAGAACAAAACACACGGTTTCTCCTGCATACAGCCCCACGGTGGCTCCTGAGTGCCTGCATATCAAATGCACCGTGGGGCGCATGCAGGGAATCCGAGTGATTTGTATTCAGTCGATGAATTGAACTATTTTGTAGATAGAACAAAACACACGGTTTCCCCTGCATACAGCCCGACCGTGGGGGGGGGCTATATATAGGGTCATGTGGCTCAACAGTGGTCCTGATAGTGTTGATCCAACAGCTCACAAGTGCTCAGAAGAAGCACACTCCTGATCCAACGGCTCACAAGTGTTTGAAAGAAACACACGATCCGTGTGCTTCTTTAGTCCCGGTTTGGAACTGAAAGTGTTGATCTAACAGCTCACAAGCCATCAAAAGAAACACACGTCTGATCTAACGGCTAACAAGTGCTTGAAAGAAACACACGATCCGTGTGCTTCTTTAGTCCCGGTTTGGAACTGAAAGTGTTGATCGAACAGCTCACAAATAGGGGGGTTCCTATATAAGGAGGGCTTAGCGCTCCGGGTTGAGCCACAACCCGGAGCAATTCCCCAACCACGCCGTCAGGCTGCCGAAATTTTTCGTCGCCGCCGTGGTCTTCTCCGTCCCCGACGTCGCCGCCGTGGTCGTCTCCGTCCCTGACGCCGCTCCCTCCACCACCGCCGTCCATCGTCAGCGTGCTGCGCGTGCAGGATACCCGCGGAGTCCGGCGAACCGGCGACTTCTTCTCCTCCTCCGGCCGCCATTCGCCGCGCCATTGCCGAGCCAGCACTCCTCCTCCTCCTCCTCGGTGCGTCCTCTTCTCCAACCTCTCTCCCTCCTCCACCCCACCGCGCCATTGCCGAGCCCCACCAAGCGCCCAAACCCTAGTTCTTCAGGCCGCCGCCGCGTAGTTCGTCGCCGGTGACTCTCCGGTGACCATTTTCTAGCGGTGCCAAATCGGGGAGGTCTCCGGTGACCCTAGTTCTTGAACGCACAAATCAATTCGTGCAAAATCGCACGAATTCGTCGAAAATCAAACTCTACGGGATTGGGTTCACCATTTATGATGTCAGCACGACATCATCATTTTCAGAATGCATGTTAAAATCCTAAGTAATTTATTTTAAATCAGAAAAATATAAACTTTGTATCAAAATGTTCAGAAAAAGAAAATACATGTTGTTGTGTCATTATTATGTGTGGTTGAATTAGTTTGAATAAACATAATGTTATTTAAATGTTTAGTTTGTGTATTTTATTTGTGTTTGTTAAAGTTTTTAAAATTTGTGTTATTTAAATGTTACAATGTTGCAATGTTACAATGTTACAATGTTGCAATCCAGATACTCGGATTTGTCACTTCATCGTAGCCGCCGCCCTCTCGGAGCCCTAGCAAAGTTCGAGATACTACAAAGAGAAATGTAAATGAAATTCAAATACTCGAGACGATTGAAATGTGTTTGTACAATTGAAATGTCTTAATGTGTTTGTACAATTCAAATAACTTTGCTCCGGGTTGAAATTGAAATGTGTTTGTACAATTGAAATACCTTGCAGAAACTATGGACCCCGGTAGAAACCTGGAACAAGAAGAGGACATGTTCGGCATCATCCGCGAAGGTGATGGATTGGACCCCGGTAGAAACCTTGAACAAGAAGAGGACGACTTAGACGATTTCACCGGACATTTCCTGAACGAGTCCGGTGATGGATCGGACGAAATAGACATCTCCGACAGTTCAACTCTGCGGAGAGCACATGACGACTCTACTGTTGGAAAGTCGTCCGCCGAGGTAGATATATGCCCTCAGGTGTTCGTCTTTGTTGAATAGATTTGTGTGTATACATATATATTAACTATCACTTTTTCTTGTTTTAGCCGTCCGGATCAAGCAAAAAGTCATCCGTGAAACGAGGCGGGCCACGAACCGGGACCAAGAAGCTGCAAGGGAAACATAAGTACCACATCGACCAAATCAATGAAAAAGGAAAACCGATTGCTCCCGCGAAGCACGCCAGAAAATTTGTAGCTCAGTGCGGGGCCATCGTTCGGGACAGAATCTCCATCAAGGCTCAAGAATGGAATTTTCCAAAGGTTCCAAAAGAGGGGGTTATTTATGTCAGGGATGAAGACAAACAGTTCCTTTGGGACGAGCTCCTACAGAATTTCACTTTACCGGAAGAGGAGGATGAACAGAACCCGGTTATAGAGAATCGATGCAAGGCCTGGACTTTTATGGAGATGGGTGAACTGTTCCGCGCCTGGAAGAAAAGGCTAAACAAGTTCGTAACTGCAGGTACGACTCCAGAATTTGTCGGAATCTATGAAAAGATAAAAGATGAGTGGCCCGCATTTAAGGCGTACAAGGAATCGGAAGCCGCTAAGAAAATCTCAGAGAGAAATAAGAAAAATGCAGGAAAGAAGATATATCACCATAACATGGGGTCAGGTGGCTACCTGACGGCCATGCCTAAGTGGTCGAAAATGGAGGATGAGTTACTGGCTAAGGATATAGATATCGAGACATATAATTGGCCAAAACGGCTTAAGGCTTGGTTCTATGGGATTGGTGGAAAGTTAAACCCTGAAACAGGTGAATGTATTTTTACCAAGGAGCACGGAGCTGACCCTCTTCAAGCACTCAGAGACGTATGGAAGGAGGTGGAGGCAGGCACGTTCCATCCGGAGAGAGAGAAGGACGAGCTATCGCGAGCCCTTGGGAATCCTGAACATAGTGGACGAACACGAGGAACCGTCGGCTCCGTTCCGTGGCTGATTGGGTTTCCCGCTGATGTTGGCACTTACAGAAGCCGAGCGAGAAAGAAGAAAGAGCATGCCGACCGGGTCCAGATGATGGAAAATAAAATAGTAGATCATGAGAAGGAGATAGCACAGCATCGTAAGGAGATAGCAGAGCTGAAGGCAGAGAAGCAGGGTCGACGGATTTCCTGCGAATCTGAGACGCCCGAAAATCCTTCTCCTGATCCAAAATCAATGCGGAGAAGCAGCGTGGCTTCGACGGAGCTCGATCGCCACAATGATATGACGGGTCCTCGTCACCCCGTGGATACTATCGTGCAGCAGGAACTTTGCGAGCTACATGTGCCATGCTTGAACATAACCGTGAAGGCGGCGGACGGCTTTGCCCTACCACCTAAACCAAATGGAACTTACCATTGCCGCCCTATTCCAGATGGCTATGCTGTTGTCGGGGTTGATGAGGTTATGAAGTTATATGAGGGAATTAAGCTGGACTACCCTACGGGTGAAGACGAGGTTGAGTTGAGATTTGCCTGCAAGAGTACCTGCTTATGGAGAAAGGAATACATCGTGTTCCCACACATGCAGCAAAATCGCCCTCCCAGTCCACATGCTAGTCCAGACCTCCCCGAAAACGACAACAACGGCAACGACCACCAAGGCGCTAGTCCAGACACCCCCGACAACGACAACCAAGGCGCTAGTCCATCTCGATCTCCGCCGCCGCGTCAACGGACTCCGCCACCGCGTCAACGGACTCCGCCGGCTCCGCAAAAGAAGCGGAAGTCCACCGCTGCGTCGACTAGTACTCAGAAAAGCGACACGGGGAAGAAAGCGAGGGATATGTCTAACGAAGATATCGATATATGGGTCAACGAGATCCAGGATGCCCAGAAAAAGAAGGCAAAAAAGATGTCTTTGCCTTATCCGGTATATTCTGCAGAGGCGATACGGTGGGCCATAGAATTTCTTACGCATCCATCGCAATATGAACTAAATATGGACGATGACTATACACGCGTTCTGGTGCGTACATCTAAGAGAGTGTGGGAAGAACGAAAACTTGGTGCCACCAAGAAGAGAGATGTTCCACAACTCGGAATGCAGGCGGGACAATCGGCCGCCCCGCTCATATTGGCGCCTTACAACCGGGACCCGGCCGAGGAAGTACTTTCGCAGCAAGCTAGAGAAATGGGTCTCTCTCTTTCAGAGCTTCGCAAATTACAAGCTGGCGAGAATCTCCAGCAGACACATGTGGAGGTGCGGAGATATGTTAGAGGAAAAGATCTTGTCGAGCCTGCTAAGGTGCGCACTCTACCAGCTAGATTGCACCAACTAAATGAATGGTACATGAGGTGGTGCTCTAGTCACGACGGAGACTTTATCTATGGGAAAATTCCAGAGTCTCATTATGGCCCAGGTGATGATGAGTTTCAAATTGAGCTATGCGAATTATGGCAGTTATTCAATTTTGACGCGCTCGACAAATCTATCATGAGTGCCTTTTGCCTGTAAGTAATTAAATTATGTATGTCATTAATTCTCTTGCTCAACTTATTTTTCATTGCCTGTAATTATATCCTCATCACTATATTCCTTTTGTACTCTATTATGCAGGCTGAAAATTATACAATCTCGAAAGTTGGGACTGAATCACAAGATTGGATTCGTTGACCCAAATCGAGTTCATCATCATGGTTTGGTAAATAACCGAGAGCAAACGGAGGAGCTTTTGCTAACTTACTTTATGGCGCAACATTACAAAAACACCATAATTTTCCCGTTCAACTTCGAGTGAGTTGTTTACTTTCTTATACATACTCGATGTTAAGTGTATGTAATTGATGATTTATTAACAAATATAAACATGCGCAGATTTCACTGGGTAATGCTTGAGATTGATGTTGAAAGGGCAATCGTTGGTGTCTGGGACCCATTATCGAAACCTGTTGAAAAGTTCGTCGACATGAAACTGATGCTCCAGAGGTAATTTCGTTTATTATCACAATCGGCCTCGTCTTTTCTAATATAGGGTAATTAGTAAACTTCTTTACTAATTTTTCTATACCGTGCAGGGTTTGGGACAAGTTCACCGGTTTCCACAAGCTCGGTATACAGAAGAAGCTCACTTTTAAATGGAGTGAGGTAAGCCGTACTAGCTAGGTCCACGCATGCATATATTTAATTTTAGTCTCACAATACCATTTTCCAATATTTTTGATTATTATTTGATTGGATTCCTATCTTATTCTCTCTTAAAGTGCGCGAAGCAGCAACAGGGCACCAATTTGTGTGGATACTATGTCTGCGAGTTCATTCGAATTCACATCAATGAGGGGGCAGACTGGAATGGCGTACGTAAACAATATATTCAAACTTGTTCACTTTTCAAATTGAACTATTTGCATGATGATTGATATATTGATGTTGATCTCTCCTTTTTAGTTTGAGACGATCCGGAACAGGCTTGATGCAAAAGACCGCCTACTACCAATTGCGGAGGAAATTGCGGGGTTTCTGCTTGACTATGTCTTAGAGCCGGGCGCAGAATGCAGTTTGATCAAGCTGAAAAAGACCATCCCGAAGAAAAAATAGGGTCTAATGCCTCTCTGTCATGTAATGATCTCTAGGTTGTAGTGATCTTCCGGTTGTAAATATTTGTTTCGGGGGAACTCGATCGTGTATTCTTGATAAATATTATATAGTATTGTATAATATGCAACTCGATCTTTTTTGAAATGAAACATAAATATCGAAAATAAAACACAAAAGAAAAAGTAAAACAGAAACACAAAAGAAAACAGGAAACAAAAAAAAGAAACAGAAAACAGGAAACAAAAAAAGAAAAAAGAAAAGCATACACATTGTCCCGGTTCGTATTAATGGTAGCCAGCCAGAGGCTGGCTGCCTCGGCCACGTGCCCCCCCTATTGGCCCCGGGTCGTGGCGTGCCCGGGACAAATAGCCTACCCTATTTGTCCCGAGGCTGTTGTCCCGGGAGCGTGCCCGGGACAAAAAGCCCTCACGGCCCGGGACTACTAGCTTGTTCTGCTCTAGTGATGGGCAAGATGACCAAGACACCGTTCAATGGTTTCATGGAACGGGCGTCGGACTTATTGGGAGTCATACATACAGATGTGTGTGGACCGATGAGCGTGTCGACACGCAATGGTTATCGTTATTTTGTCACCTTCACCGATGACTTGAGTAGATATGGGTATATCTATTTGATGAAACACAAGTCTGAAACATTTGAAAAGTTCAAAGAATTTCAAAGTGAAGTTGAAAATCAACTCAACAAGAAAATCAAGCACCTTCGATCCGATCGTGGTGGCGAATATTTGAGTTTTGAGTTTGGCACACATCTGAAGGCCTGTGGCATCGTGCCGCAACTTACGCCGGCTGGAACACCGCAACGCAATGGTGTGTCCGAGCGACGTAATCGTACCCTATTAGATAGCGTCCGGTCTATGATGTCTCTTACCGACTTGCCCGTATCTTTTTGGGGATATGCGTTAGAAACAGCCGCATTCATTTTAAATAGGGCTCCGTCCAAATCCGTAGCAACGACACCGTATGAGATATGGCATGGCAAGAAACCTAAGTTGTCGTTCCTGAAGGTCTGGGGTTGTGAGGCGTATGTTAAGAAACTACAGCCCGACAAACTCGAACCGAAATCGGAGAAAGTCGTCTTTGTAGGGTATCCGCGGGAAACCATAGGATACACCTTCTACAACCAAGCCGAGGGCAAAACGTTTGTTGCGAAAAACGGCACCTTTCTCGAGAAGGAGTTTCTCGCCAAAGGAGTAAGTGGGAGGAAAATAGACCTCGACGAGATCGTTGATCCTGAACTCGAAATTCCGAGTGGCGCAACGGAAACTGTTCCGGAAACGTCCTCCACAGATGGAGTGGGAGAAAATGTCGAGAATACTATTCTACCTCGTAGGTCTGGGAGATCTCGTATCGCTCCTGAGTGGTACGGCAACCTGGTTTGCACCGTCATGTTAATTGAACAAGACGAACCTACGAACTACAAAGAGGCTATGGCAAGACCTGAGTCCGAGAAATGGCTTAAAGCCATGAAATCCGAAATAGGATCCATGTATGACAACAAAGTATGGACTTTGATGGAGATTCCCGAAGGGCGCAAGGCCGTCGAGAATAAATGGATCTTTAAGAAGAAGACTGATGCTGATGGTAATGTGACCGTCTATAAAGCTCGGCTTGTCGCAAAGGGTTTCCGACAAGTTCATGGAATTGACTACGATGAAACATTTTCACCGGTAGCGATGCTAAAGTCTATTCGGGTTTTGCTAGCACTTGCTGCATATTACGACTATGAAATATGGCAGATGGATGTCAAAACAGCGTTTCTAAATGGTAACATTGAGTAAGAGCTGTATATGGTACAACCTGAAGGTTTTGTCGATCCAAAAAATGCTGGCAAGGTATGCAAGATTCAGCGCTCCATTTATGGACTGAAGCAAGCATCTCGGAGCTGGAATCTTCGCTTTGATGAGGTGATCAAAGGTTTTGGATTTATCCAAAATATAGAAGAGACCTGTATTTACAAGAAAATGAGTGGGAGGTCAGTTGTGTTCCTAGTTCTATATGTAGATGATATATTACTAATAGGGGATAATGTGGATCTTCTGAATAGCGTGAAGAAGTATTTAAATAGTAAATTTTCAAATGAAGGACTTAGGAGATGCTGCATACGTTTTAGGCATTAAAATCTATCGTGATAGATCAAGACGTCTATTAGCGTTGAGTCAGAGTACTTATCTTGATAAAATACTGAAACGGTTCGGTATGGAGACGGCAAAGAAAGGTTCTCTACCGATTATCAAGAATAAAACATTGAGCAAGGCTCAGTGTCCGGTGACGGAACATGATAGAGCCAAAATGGCTAAACATCCCTATGCTTCAGCCATAGGATCGATCATGTATGCCATGTAAAGTACTCGACCTGATGTAGCATTGGCTCTTAGCTTGACGAGCCGGTTTCAAAGTAATCCTGAAAAGGATCATTGGGTAGCTGTTAAGAACATTCTTAAGCATCTCAAGAAGAGAAAGGAAATGTTCTTTGTGTATGGTGACTGTGAAGAAGAACTTGGCGTAACAGGTTACGTTGATGCAAGTTTCTGCACAGACCCAGATGATTCTAAGTCACAAACAGGATATGTTTTCAAGGTGAACGAAGGCGATTTGCAAAGTGCATACGGATCTGAATGTGGCAGATCCTCTGACGAAGCCTCTTCCACTTGACAAGCATGTAAAACACCAAAATGCTATGGGTGTTAGGCTTTTGCCAAGTTGTAATTTAGAATAAATTGTATTCTAGTGCAAGTGGGAGACTGAAGGAGATATGCCCTAGAGGCAATTAATAAAGTGTTTTATTTATCATATCTCATTTGTCCATAATACGTTTTTGTGTCATGCTATAACTGTATTAAGCGGAAACATTAATACACGTGTGATACGTAAGACAACCAGGTCCCTAGTAGCCTCTACGTGACTAGTTCATTGTGCAATCGATGATCGAGGTTTCCCGATCATGTGACATGGTGTCAGTTGACAATGGAGTCATATCGTTGGTAGAACGATGTGATGGACATACCCAATATTTGTAGGACGTAGTCATTACGCATTTGACCGTGAGATCAACTCTTATTACTATTCCTGAAAGATACTTTGATTGCATCAAACGTCATGTTAGTATGACAATAAAGGTGTCCCTCTCGGGTATTGGAAGGGAGTATGTTGAGACGAGGGATCAAGAGCGGGATTTGCCAGTCCGCATAGCAGGATAGATAGTCTAGGGCCCACTCGGTGAGATTATGTCAAATAAGCTTGCAAGCATGTGACTAGGTCTCCAGGACATAATATCATAGACGAGTAGAAGATAGTGTTGTCAGCAACGAGATCAAGCTAGGTATCGCGATATCTATGAACGAGTCTCGGACACACTAAGTATCGCCATGGCAAAAGGTTTAAGACTCGATGTCTAGGTTCGAACGACAAAGTTATTCGTTATCTCACAGGGATTAATTCTGGGTATCCAAGGTCCACGAATTAGTCATTGATCGGAGAGCGCGTCTCGATCATGTCTGGCGAGATCTCGAACCGCTAGGGTAACACACTTAAGGAGAGTCGACAAGTTTACCGGAAGAGAAATTAGAAGAGAGCACCGGGAGCGTCCCGGGAAAGATCCGATGAAGATCGGAGAGCGACGAAATAGTTTTCGGAGCCGGAATAAATTAGATAATGTGTGTTTGATATTAATTAGTGTAATTAATAGTTAAATACATTTTTATTTAATGATTTTCGGAATTTAAAAGGCAGCCCACCTTAAATGGGCCTTCCCATGGGAGAGAAGGCCCATAGGGGGGGAATTCCCTCCCCTTGGTGCGCATGAGGGAAGGGGGCTGCCCTAGGTGGGCCAAATGGGGCCCACCTAGGGCCGGCCACCCCTTGGGGGAGGGCTGGTGTGGGAATAGTCCCACACCACCCAGCCAACAAGGCTGGCAGCCCCCCTCCACCTATATGTAGAGGTGCCCCCTTGGCCTTTAAAGAACAACCAATCTCTCTCTCTCTTCTTCTCCTTGAAACGTGATTCCTCCATTGGAGTTGCGCCAAGGTGAAGTTCTCTCCACCATACGCACACCGCCGTGCTGCTGGTCTTCCGGTCCAAGTCTTCCGCTGCTCGTCCCTGGATCGGAGCCCGGAGGTCGTCGTCTTCACCGTACGTGTGTTGATCCCTGCGAGGTGCCACGCTAGTGGTGCTCGGAGGTCTTCTTCCTCTACACGACCTCGAGGTCGTCTTCGTCGGCTTCATCGACAACGCTTGTGCGGGAGCGTAATCCCCGCGTTTCGGTCTACAAGGGTATGTATATCGATCTCCTCCGTATTACTATATCTGCATAGTATAGATCATGTCTAGTTTAAGGTTATCGTTGTTAGAAAATTTATTGTTTTCTGCCTGCGATCCCCTTCAATTACAAATGTAATGGGTAGTACATTGTTGCGTGAAGTGTGAAACTATAAGCTTTGCCCTTTAATAGAAAAGAAGTGTTGAAAAATCAAATTTTCTAATAGATAGTCATTTGAGAATTACTTACATTGCGGTTTACGCGTCGAGAACTACCTGTTTGGTTGTGATCTTGAATATTCCGGAATTTTCTGAACTTTTAGAGAGAATACTACATTTTGTTTGAGCTAGAAGAAAAAAAATCCTCTAAAAATATAAATACAATAAAAGTTGTTACATTTGTAAACTTAGAGGTAATATTTTTGTTTTTTATCAGTTTATTGGTACAACACTGCACTTTGTGCACTAGATAAATAAGTTTCTACGACATGGTAAATATTGGATCTTTATAAATAAATTTGTAAAGCAGGTAGAGGAATAAGATTTTCTTAGCCTATTAAGACGTAGACACGCCCTAAAAAAATATCCAAAATATCCCTAGATGGTAGATCATGCGGACCATGCAAAGACCTGTAACAGATAACTGAAAACATGATCAAATGTGTTTGTATTGTGTACGAAATAATATGGCTGCATTGTTCGAAAGGTTTGTCATTTTGTGCATGGCACAATGTGACATGATGCAACATCTAGAATGTCTATTGTAGAATTGACAAGATGCACAATGAGACCTCAAGGATCGGCAAACGCGTGTGCCACCCACCACGTGCGTGCAATCCGCTTTGTACGGTTTCATGGTATTGTTTGCTCGATCTGGGTAGGAATTTATATCGCGGATAATTGTGGTGACCGAACAAATAGTGAAGTACATTAGCCAAAAGATGTGTAGTCGTGGCAGGCAGCCATATCCTGAGTGATACGATCGATCTGTGCATCCAAATCTGCTCGGTTTACATTTCAACATGGAGGAAGCTAGCAATTAAACAACACAATATGCATGCTACCACTTGTCAATAAAATTGCCAAGAAAAAGCTAGCATCAAATCATGTCATATAATTAATCAACATACGAGGATCGTCTCTAGCTAGGGACTAAGAATGGTTTGCCGGATCGTTTTGGTTGCACTTTCTTTCTCCTTCCCAGCATCATTTGATACTCATATTTTCTTCTCAATTGCTTTTTCTAGGTTCCTAGACGATCCTGTCACGACACATGGTATTCATTTTCACCATTATTTATTCCTAAGCACGCCTACGTACGAGCAGCGCAAAGAGGCTGCATGCACGCGGCGAGTGGAGGCCACGTACGCGCGCACGCACAAAGAAGAGAGTGGAGTACGAGGCGGCGTGCGTGGGCCCACCTGAGCCGGACCCGGGCCGGGCCGGGCGCCAACTTGGGCCTGTGGTGCGTTCGCGAACGAGAGCAGATGTCTTGACCTTTGTTCCTGGGACCCACATGACAGCGAGCGGGGAAAGGTTGTGGAGTGACCGCACGCGCTTCCGAACACCTGCTCTCGCGCCCCCACGCCCCGGCTTGCTGGTACGTGTCGTGCTGGGATTGGTTCCTCTAGTCTCCTCAACGGCCATCAGGGGAGGAGACCGGGATCTTGTGCGACGGCGCGGCTGCGGCTTTCCGGACCAACGACATGCCCTTCAGCGCTTCCGCCGGCCGGTACGACGCACATGTTCTTCAGCTTTGTTTATCCATTGCACTATAGGCATTAAAAGTAGAAGCAAGTGATAAGAAAAATGATTAGACGTATGATTTTCAAGACGTCTTTTAAGTCACCGTTCGTTTGCTAGCTAAAAAAATAAGTTACCCCTCTCTAGTTTATCTTATAAGAAACCTTCTAACTTATTCCTTAGCCTTTTTAAATAATTATCTCATAAGATGGGGATGGACAGATTATGGAATAAACCACTAAAAGAACTAGACCGAGTGAATGTTAGGTAACTTACAATTTTGCTAACCACCATGTACTCCCTCTGTTTTTATTTATAACATGTTTTGTTTTTGATATTGCAATGTTGCTCCCTCTGTTTCTAAAATAAGATGTTTATGTCTTTTTCAAATTCACATGAATCTATACGTATGTAAGACACACTTTAGTGTGTGTATTCACTATAGTGCCTATCTAGTTAACATGTGAATATCTAAAACATCTTATATTTAAAAACAGAAAGAGTAGACTACATACGAATTAAAGTGTGTTTATATACACACTAAAATGGTTCTGGATGCCTATGAATCTGAGAAAACTTAGAAAGTTGGGAGAGTTTCTTACACGTCTGCTGCGATTTGCAATTCACTATAGCCACACGGCTCTTTATTCATTGGGGAGCCACGTTGTGCCAAGTGACACTCACTAAGTGACGTGGGTATGCCCTAAGGGTACCCCACCTTTGGTATACTGGTGCATATATACGAGATCCCCCCCCCCCCCCCCCCCCCATGGTCCACTAACAGCCCGTAATGAAGCCCAAGATCGGAGACCCATGATGTGGGCGTACGCCCCAACGAAGGCGTAGCCTATGGCGGTAGAAACTTACCATACATGTAACCTTATCGGATACGAACACTCGAGACCCGACCTACTAAAGGCTGGGATGGCTCCGATCTAGGGCACAGTTTCATATTCACACAAAACCCTAACTGAGATCGCATCTCGTCGGGGAACCTTGTAATCCTTGAGATCAATACCAGATAAGTAGGAGTAGGTCTTTACCTCGCATCGAGGGGTCGAACTTGGATAAATCCTTACTTATCGGCCGACTATTCTACCAGCGCTACCAACTTCTCCCCTCTCAATCAACCCTAGGTATCCTAACCATGGGATTTGACGTGGGGTGTAAGGTAGGAAAAGTTGTAAACGTTTAAAATAGCGTTGTGATTGAATCCAGTTTGTAGCAAACGTTTAAAGTGGGACTCACACAGTAATTGTGTCCCATGACACGACACATAACACGGACTTTGTTAATTGCAACGAACTGTAGTACTTACTCGCCACTTGGCAGTTTCATTTATGTCTATCAGAATGTAAGGAGTAGTGATCTAGCACGACTACATTGGGATTGAGATAAATCCATCTCATGGCATGCATGAAATTTTCATTACATGAAACAAATGAAGGTTATGACTACCATCTATAGCGCGAGACAAACAAATAACTCATGAAGCACGTACATAAACACGAGAAACAACAAACATCCACATAGAGGGCGCCATACCACACACGCATCCACACCGAGACATCCTTAAGATAGATATAAACGCTTACGAGAGGTAATAAGACATGTGAGAAAATATTTGGGCACTACACTCGCTACTATGCCCTATGACACAAATCATAGCGTAAGATTGTCGTTCATCACAATAAGTTGTAGTACTCCCTCACCGCTCGATAGTTCCATTAACTGGTCGTCGAGATGCTATAAATGACTAGTTATGTAACGTCGCCACAATTGGATTAATCTAAACCCATCTCAAGGAATCTATGACAATTCATAACATGATACCAGTGAAGATTATGCCATACAATGCACTCACATCAACATTAGAGCTCAGGAAACAGCACACATCCTTTTCCAGTTCATACACATCCATTTTAAGTAAACCTCTGGTGGTTCCTGGAGATGCTAGCGACGTCCATGCGTTACTAAGTGAATATTATGCCATATATTACGCTGCCATCTATATCACGATACCGACAAATGACTCTTGATCGTTGGATGCCCCTTCCCCAGCTCATACCCTGAATTACTAAAAACCACGACTATCTGACTCGTAGAGGGGGCCACACCGCACGTCCCGCCACACCGATACATCCTAGAGATAGATAGCAAGGTTTACGACACAACAATATCTAATACAAAATACGGGGTCCCTACATCCGCCACTATGGCCTTCGACGTAACTTACAAATGATGATTGTCATTACTTGTAATAAGTTGTAGTATGCACTCGCCGCCAGCTAATGGCACCGACTGGTCGTCTATATGCTATAAATGACTAGTTATCAAACACTGATGTAATGTGATTAATCTAGACCATCTCAAGGCATCAGTGAGGAGGGAAGATTATGCCATACAATGCACTAAAATCTCTACTGTGATAAAGAACTTAGGAAACCATATACACATGTTTCCAGCTCATATCCGTCGGTTTTCACTCGCCACTTAGTAACGTCTCTAACGATTCCTCGAGATGCTATGGATGGTCCGGCATTACAAGTGAAAGATTATACCATATATTGCACTACCATTTATATCCCGATACCGACAAATGCCCCGTTGATCCCTAGATGCCCCTTCCCCAACTCATACTCGTTGTGAATTGAAAATAAACTTACACATAAGGCGCCACACCGTGCAGCCAACCACACTAACACGTCATATTAGATAGATAAAAACGCTCACGAGACACAAGACGACATGAGAAGGAATACATGAGCCCTACACCGCCACAACGGGTTCCGACATTGTCGTTAACTGCAATAAACCATAGTAATTACTCGTCATTGGTAATGCCATTAACTGGCCGTGAGGATGATATATATGACAAATTATCTAACACCGCTACAATTGGATTAATTAAACCAATCACAAGGCATTAATGAAAAATCCTTAACATGATACTAGTGAAGTTTATGATATGCAGGCATTGCCATCTATATTGCGATACAAACAAATAACTCAATAAACCGTATACATCTCTTTCCAGCTCATACTCGTCGGTTTTCACTCGCCACTCAGTAACGCCTCTAGCGGTGCCTCGAGATGCTACCAAGGGCCCTAATGTTACAAGTGAAAGATCATGCAATATATTTCACAACCATTTATATCGTGATGCCGACAAATGACTCATCGATCTCAAGACGCCCCTTTCCCAGCTCACACTCGGTGTGAATTGCAAAAAAACAAACGAACACCTACACATAAGGCGCCACACCGTGCAGCCAGCCACACTAAAACGTCACAGTAGATAGATAGAAAATCTTGGGAGACGCAAGACGACACGAGAGAGAATGCGTGGGCGCTACATCACTATGGCCTCCGAGATTGTCGTTAATCACAATAAAATCATAGTGCTCACCCGCCGCTTGGTAGTGCCATTAATTAGCTGTGAGTGCACTATACATGACTTCCATCTATGTTTCGATAGGAACAGAGAACTCGGAAAACAACATGCACCTCTTTCCAGCTCATGATCGTCGGTTTTCACTCGCCGCTAAGTAACGCCTCTCGCGGTTCCTCGGGATGCCGCGGACGGTGCGGTGCGGCTTTGCAAGTGAAAAGATTATGCCATATATTTGCACCGCCATCTATACCGCGATGTCGACAAATGGCTCATTGATCTCCAGATGGCCCTTACTCAGAATGGGTGTATTATTTTTTGCAAACTACTCAAAAACATATTATTTCTCAAATTAATTTAGAAAAAATGCATTTTTTTTTAAAAAAATAGCGCTCAAAGATACCTCCGCATTGCCAAATCCTACATCCAGCTCACAGGAGGGCGCCACATCGGGACGTCGGCCTAGAGAGGAGAGGGAGACGCTCACGAGGCGCAGCAAAGGCGAGACAGGGGAAGGGGGAGAATACCTGTGGGCCCCACACTCCCGCCACAGCGGCCTCTGACACAGCTCACGCCTTTGACGAAAAACGGCAGCCCCGGGAACCCCACCCCACACCCCGCCAGAAACGATTAAAATAAAAACCCGGCAGCCAAAAAGAAAAAACCCAGGCTCCGCTCTCCGTCCGACGGATAAAAAGTCCATACGCAGGACAGGACAGGGCAGGAACGTTGGCGATGGACGGCCCAGATCATCCCAGCCCCCGAGGAGGAGGAATAAAATAAAGAGCGAGGCGGAAAAGCGAGAGCACTGCAGCCCTGGGCCCACCGCCCCCCGTCTGTTTATTTATTCATTTTCCGCACTCCCTCTAAACACTGGACTGGACTGCTGCTTCGCTTCTCTGCCTGCTGCTGCTTGTACCAGCCGAGGCGGCCAGCCAGCCAGCGTCCTCTCTTCCTCCTGCCTCTCGTCTTCTCCCCGCCCGAGGAGCGGAGCGGAGGTGGCGACGCCCGCAACGGCCGCCAGGTTCGCTCCTGTTTCTTCTTTTTGTTCTTGCTGCTAGGATCATGCATGCCCGTGTAGCCAGTCAGTCAGTCGTGCGCGTCCCTTTCCCGGCGATTCGCTTCTCGAGTTTCTCGGTCGGATGGATCGAGGGGATGCTCCGGCGGACGGCGTTTCTTGTTTCCCGGAGCGGCGGATTCCTGCCGCCCCTGTTTCTTGGACGTTTTCTTTTTTCTCTGGGTGGGGGGAGCACCCACTGAGAGCAGGGTGGTCGCGGTCTCGGTCACGGGCGCGTCGTAGCCTTTTTCTGTTTTTCTAGTTGTAGTCGACTGCTCCCCTGGATTGTCCGCTGGCCTAATTTTAGTAGCGATTAAGGCCACCGAAATGCCGTGTCCCATGCTCGCATCTCCGAATTCGGCGTAGCGGCAGCAGTCCGGGTCCGGTGATGATGCCCCATCATTGCCGGCAATCTCCTGCGCCGGAGCGGTGTTTCTTTCTTCGGGCCTTGATGAAATCTATGGAGGAGGAGGAGGAGGTGGCGGCTCTCTTTTTATGGAGTGGAATGATTACAGTCATCGGCATATTTACACTTAATCTGCGGCGTCCTCCTATTTTACTGTAGAGAAAAATATCCTCACGCACTAGATTGATTTTTATTCTCTCCCTCTCTCTCCAATCTTCTATGGGAGTTCAGTTCAATAATTGCGAACCCACGGCGTGTGCTGAATGAACTGATCCTCGCTGATTCGGCAAGTGCTTGATTTGTGTGTGCAGATAGGGGGAGAGGTTGTCGCCGATGGACGAATCGAACAGGGAGGCGGTGCAGAGCTGCCACAGGGTGCTCAACCTCCTCTCCAACCCGCACGGCCAGCTCGTCCCCCACAAGGACCTCGTGGAGGCCACCGGAGAGGCCGTCTCCAAGTTCGGTTCTCTGGCCTCCAAGATCGCCAATGGCGACGGCCGACAGGGCCATGCCAGGTTTAGGAGGAGGATCAAGAAGCCGGGGATGCCCAGCTTCGACAGCAACCTCTTCCTGGAGAGCTCTGCGTTGGCTCCTCCTGCCGCCGCCGCAGCAGCTAAAACATCCAATCCCAGCCCGGACACTAGTCTCCGGCTGTTCCCGAGGTACCAGCAGAATCAGATGGAAAGCTCCTCTTCAAAGGACCCTGTCAGGATCCCTGCTCAGTTCCCTCAGAGGCTGCTTCTAGATAACCCGTCGGTCGGTTCGAATGGGTCGGCGGCTCGCGGACCGCCGGTACAGCTCGTCCAGCCGGTGTCTGTTGCGCCGCCGGCAGGGATGCCATCGCCGGCACTGCCGGCGGCGCATCTTCACTTCATCCAGCAGCAGCAGAGCTACCAGAGGTTCCAGCTCATGCACCAGATGAAGCTGCAGAGTGAGATGATGAAGAGGGGTGGCCTTGGTGATCCGGGTCAGGGTGGCAGCGCTGGTGCTGCCAAGGGTGTCAATCTTAAGTTTGATGGTTCTAACTGTACGGGATCATCCTCTCGTTCGTTCCTGTCATCTCTGAGCATGGAGGGGAGTATGGCGAGTTTGGATGGCAGCCGCTCCAGCCGGCCCTTCCAGCTCGTTAGCGGTTCGCAGACGTCAAGCACTCCGGAGTTGGGCCTTATGCAGAGGAGGAGGTGCGCTGGTAGGGAGGATGGGAGTGGACGCTGCACGACGGGGAGCAGGTGTCACTGTGCCAAGAAAAGGTTAGAGTTTCATTGTGACAAATTGTTATCTGACTACTTACATTCTGGCCTCTAAGTTTTATATATATAAACCACCCTTTGTGTGCAACTGCAGGAAGCTTAGGATAAGGAGGTCTATTAAAGTCCCTGCAATCAGTAATAAGGTTGCCGACATCCCAGCCGATGAATTCTCGTGGAGGAAGTATGGACAGAAGCCAATAAAGGGATCCCCTCATCCCAGGTATAGCTAAATACTTGAATCTTCTTTTATCCCTTTATTTACACTTGGTTGCTTACATGGTTATATTACACATGATGTTTGTATTCCTACTGGTTTTATAGTACCATTTTGTAAGGTTAAAAGTAAGTAAATACCGATGTCATTGGAATGCATAATCCTCCGGAAAGTATACATGGAAATTACTTATTTGGGTAACTAAGTTTTATAGTCATTTGAACTGATAATTGGGTAAAAGTTATATGTCTAGATTTCATGCCCCGGTTGTTTAGGTAATATAGTATGTACCACTTATAGCAAAGTGAAACTCAAGATATCCTTTCCAAAGGGTGCCTTTTCTTTTAATCAAGTAATGTAGTTTCATTCTAAGTTTGCTATAAGTACAAGGACTAGAGTTCAAAAGAAACCTGTTCTAATTCTGGTATTGTGCCTATTGCAATCCAAGAAAAGTTACAGCTCTCCCAGACCACTTGACATTTTTGTTCTTTCTTCAAACAGGCAGCTTACAAATATACGTGTTCGCATCATTGTCTTGCAGGGGTTACTACAAGTGTAGCAGTGTGAGGGGCTGCCCAGCGAGGAAGCATGTCGAGAGGTGCGTCGACGACCCCGCAATGTTGATCGTTACCTACGAGGGCGATCACAACCACACCCGAGCTGCAGCCCAGCCAGCCTGACCTTTCAGATCTTCAGCAGCAGACTGCTTAGCCTCCGTTTCTAGAAAAGGAAATAAAAAAGAAGAAGAAGAGCCTAGATTGTACATATTCGTCTCCTAACTGCTGGGAGAGGAAGATTCACCCCTTTCAGGAGAATCCATGGCGAAAGGGATTTATCGCGTAGATGGTCGATGTAGTGCTTCTCATCAAACTCATAACTTTTGTAGCTTTTTTCTCCACCTTTTCTCTCTGTTTATGTTGGTCCTTAGGACTGTTCTGTGTTGTGCAGTGTAACATTGAGCTGCAGTTATATGTCGGGGGTTGGTGTTACTGTAACTCTGCAGGGGGATTGGAGGAAGCAAGTGCTAGCAGGCAATGCTTGTTAAAGTTGCTACATCTAGGAACAAAATGTACCCTCATCTTCACCCAATTGGAATGGTACAATCTTGATTATGGACTTATGGTAGTCTCCTGGTAGCTTTTACATGTGATTCTGTTGGCGCAAGTGGTGTTTCACTGGTGGAATTGCCAGCATTTGATGTTTGATGTGTCCTGATCACATTATGACATGCTAGGTTGCTATATTATCTCTGGTTTTGCAAATATTGTTCACAATTTTTAACTTATATTGTATACATGTTAATGCTATTGCACATGGTTCTGAACAAATTGATTTCATACACTTGTTTTTATAGAGAATCAAGTACTAAGACATAATCCTTGTGCACCTTTTATGTTGGGACTTGGGAGTAGGATCCAGCAAGCTGACAGTTTATTTTAGAACTGCAAGTGACGGTTGGTTACAGTTATTTTCTCAGCCATTTGGGCTTTATTTATAAAGCTAGGCCATTCTAATTGGGCTAAGCGGAAACACTATTCTCCTGGGCCACAACAGCGATTGGGAGATGTACGCCTTCCGAACCACATTTTTTTTTTATGCCTGGGCCTAATGATATGGGACCAGAGGGCAAACATCCCAGCATAGAGATCTCACAACGGTCAAGAAAGCAAAAGCATCCAGGATCGCTACATGGAACGCAAAATGCAACTCGTTTACCAATGTCACATACATAGCCCCATCCGCATGCGATCAATCTGTCTTATTTCTGTAGATCATATTTTGTATGTGGACCCTATCCATAACATTTGTGAAAGTTAATAGAAATATTATTGGCATGTATGAAAGGTAGTGCTGTAATATGTTTTAAATTTTCATGGAATATACTTATATAATGGCCATCAAGTACCAAAACCATATTTAGAAAAAACATATACCATCCAGCAACATGGTCGATACAAATGCAACATATATCTGCTATATATCCTCACGTTTCAGTTAACACAGGGCACCAACAAGGCAACATCATATATACACAGATCTCGGTCCCGGCCCGACACAACCACTGATCTCGACGATGGCATCAGTGGGTGGCAAGTTGCTCGTGGTCACAGCCCTGATCGTGCCTTGTTGATCATGTCGAGCGGCGTAGCCGACGAGAGCCCGGAGTCGACGTGCAACGCAAGGCGGCGGCCGCCAGGGACAAGCGCGTGGACTACGGTTTCTGCGTGTCGCAGCTGTCGGCCTAGAACGGCGCCGCGGACGCTTTCGGGATCGCGTACGCCGGCGCCACGGAGGGCGAGATCGAGAGGCGATGCTCGCGCGCGGACCGCAGGGCGAACGGCGCGCGAGCCACATGTTCGGGACGGGTGGAGAAAGATCGACGACGGCGACTACGAAGGGGCGAAGATGAGCTTCGCGGAGGTGGCGACGCTCGTGCGGGACTGCGACGGGACCTTCGTCGGTGCCGGGCTACGGTCGCCGTTCACGAAGCGGAGCGAGGAGTCTGTGAAGCTGGCCATCATCAACCTCATCGGCCGGTGCACGGAACATGCAGGTGGTCGCGGTTGCGTGGAACGAATAAATTAGTTCATGATCGATTCTTCTTGTCATTTCAAAGATTGTTTGCCATGTCTTCCGTGCACTTGCTGATTTAGCTTAATAACTGGCCACGGATTATGCCCTTGCATTCCCCGTTGTTGTAAAGATCCTGCTTCGGACCGGAATTAGTGCTCTTTCTTCAGCGGCTTGCTTCTGGTTATCCATGGATTGGATGCATGTCCTCCCCTGGTAAGTGAACCACCCCTGAACAAAAAACATATGAAGGCACTCTGAACAAAAAATCAGCTGAACAAACGAAAGAGACACTGACATAATAGCATTCATATATAACATATTCAATAGTTTCATAAATCATGGAAATTAAGTTCATAACATATCATCTGAAACTTGGGAGTGTCTTCACTTGCATCATGCCGTGGTTGTCCAAAGCTGCAAATTTGTACTATTAAGTAGGAAATTAGACAAGTAACAATTGTCCTAACAATTGCCTAACGAAAAATGAGCATATCATGGTAAATTTTAAAATATATTTTGGTAAAATCGATAACTGATGTGCACGACACATATTTTGCATAGCCTATGCACATTTCAAATAAGACGGTTCATATGTACCCATGTTCTACCTATTCACTCTCAACAAAAGTGACACTATGTAACCAGAAATTCAACACAAAATAACAAATGAAAGCAAGACCAAAATTCGATAGACTTGCTATAGAATGCAAGAAATCACATGTTCTAGATAATAAAAAGCTAAATCATCTCTATGGTATCCATATGTTTACACCAGCTCACGAAATAGTTACGCCGCTGCAAAATCCATGGGTTGACCATATGGAGTCCAAGAATCAAAAAGGAATATAGAGATCTGGCAATCCATGCTATACTATTTTTCTGGTGAACCATCTTTTCTCATGTCTATGTCCTTCTCATAGCTTTATATACACAATATAAGCAGAAGTTTAAGGACATCGGGGGTAGCGATATAACAATGCAAACTGAATTAACCTAACATGACCATTCAGAACTTCAATCTGAACAGTGCTCTGTTTTATTAGCTGAGCTATACATAATTTTTTAATTACCTTTGACGGTGTTGCAACTGAAATGCGCAAACGTAACTAAGATTACTACAAAAAAAAAATCGATAATCTGGCCACAGATCCAGTTCTACCACACACCACCAATTATAAAACCTGATTGCGCAACTCTGATAACACTAAAACCTCCGAGCTCCAGGTCCACTTCAGCAATAGAAGTGAGCTTGCTAAAGTGGAGTGCACTATGAGAAGGGCTTGTGGGTAGTGGACACTCAAACTGAAGAATAACCCAATGTAAAACATTGCAGGGGAATGCTACCAGACATAACTAAAAAACCAGTGTAAATGGAGAAGAGTTTAATGACCATCTTACTAAAAAACCAAAAGAGAACATAAGGATGTAAACATAATTAGTTTGTTCCTATTGTTTTAACCTAATAAGAGAGTTGTCTCTGGGTATCTCCAAAATAATCCGAGTCAGATTTTCTTTCAAATCCTAGCAAACTTCATGCATCACAAGCTGGCAGAACTTAAACGGGACCACGACTAAAATATAGACTAAAGCTTTACTTTAGCCAATAATAGTCGAGGTTGGACGATTTTTTTTTTTTGCTCACAATATCATCAACTCTCTGGTTAAAATACGCTAGCACTAGGAGTTAAACATGGAAATGGAGATGAAGAGCGCAAAACAGCAATTCAAGTCAAGCAATCCATGAGCAACAAGGGCAATATTTTCAGCAACAAAACGAGTTCAGCAGGAAATCACATCATCTATTCCGGGTCATAGCCACATGGTGCACTGCTACTGCAATCTATGAAACATACAGCCTGCACCTACAGGTCTGTGAAGCACAACAGAAACAGGGTAGGAGGAAAAACAAAAGAACAATGCAACTGTGTTAGCCGGTGCTCCCAGTGTAGCAAGTATTGGCAGAGCTCTAGGAGGCTTTGAGGATAATTTTCCTTCTGCAGCCCTCGATAAAGCCTTCTCAAGCGTAAAAATATAAATGATATACAATTTCAGAGAATAACAGTGGGAATTCCAATTAAAATAGGCAATTAGCAAACTTATTTGTCTCTAAAATATAACAACATTACTGACATTACCTATTGAAGTTATTAACATTAGTTATATGCAGTTCCTTAAAAGGGTTTCATTGGAGAAGAAGTAATCCAATTGTGTTTGCGGTCTGATTGCCACTAACTACAATTATAGCATCCTGGTGTATGTAGAAATCTGCCCGCAAACACTAAACCTGAAGTTAGTGGCAAACATCTAAACTACAAAAAGGGCACGACTCACTTAGTCAGAGCAAATTGGGAAGGAAACAAGCACAAACACAACACAAGTTTGATAGAACACATAAACAGCAGCATAAGAGATCAACAATAGCTCAATTCATTGATAATAAACAGGAAGTTCCTGCAACCACATAACCACATATGATCTACTCAGCACCAAAGATTGACCTGCAACCACATAACCGAGAGATCGACATCATGATAGCCTAAGGCAGAAAAGGGTGAACCAGAGCGCGAGCACACACAACACAGTAGCATTCACGGACTAATTCCAACTCAGTTCATTGATGTCTAAATCACAAGGTGCTCTCAATACAGCATTCTCAGGCGTAAGAATATACATGCTATTAATTTCCGAGAATAACACAGCGGGATCCAATTAAAATAGATAGTCAGCAAAATTATTTCACTCCGAAATTATAGCAACATTACCTACTGAAGCTAATAAGATTAGTTATATGCAGTTCCATAAAAGGGATTCATTGAGAAGAAGTAATCCAAGTTATCGGGTTTTAGAGTATATGTTAAGTTCCATAATGAGATTTCACAAAATGCAAGAAATGGTAAGGCACTTAGACAACAGATTCACATGGAAAATTACAGGGTCCTAATAACTAAATTATAGCATCCTGGTGTATGTAGCAAATAGCCCACAAACACTAAACCTGAAGTTAGTGGTAAACATCTAAACTACAAAAAGGGAATGACTCGAGAATTGCCAGCCTAAAACATTGCCTTGCTACCAACACAACCATTTCTTGCTTGAAACAATAGGCCTTATATGAAGTATAATTAACAATTATCCTGACCAGCCTAATACAAAATCCTTATGTAGCAAATCAGTCCAGACCACAAACGAATGAACATATGGGGAGCAGCATTGCCAAGATACATTATATAAATTGCATATAATACCGAAATCATTCAAATGAAAATAACTAAATATGTTCATTTTAACATTATATCATTGCAAAGATGTTCCACCTGAAGTGATCAACACTTCAACAGCATCCAGATCACGGGTAGCTTAATACATTGGTAATATTAATTCAGCTCATAGGTCTCCTCTCGAAGTGTTTACATGACAGAGCATAAACCAACCGCTTCTTCCCCCACATCGAACCCTTGGGCCACGGAATCGGGTACCTGCGAGCCGAGGGCCAGGGGCGGTGGCAGGATGTGCTGGCGGTGGCGGCGTTGGCGGCGGGGGCGAGGCGGTGTGGATGGCGTGGCCGGGGTAGCGGCCGGTTTCGCGCACCGGCGCTTGATCCACTTCCCGGCCTCAATGACGAACACCGTGATGACCATTCCCGCGGTACCGGTGCCGGCGGCCTTCCAGGCGCAGGAAGAATCAGAGGCGCACGGTCCACAGACGTTGATGGACGCTCCGTTGAAGCTCATTTTTGAAAACGTATCCTTCGCCGTGGACTCCAACCGTGCACAGACCTCCGTAAATAGGTCTCGGTGCTCCACCCGCTGAAGAGACAACCATGAACGGAGTGTACCGGTACACCGGTAGATGACCTGCAAAGGAGAAGACAATTTATCGTTAAACACTTTATCATTTCTACATAGCCAGAGCGACCAAATGACGGCAAGCGCTCCCACCCTAATAAGCTTCCTAAACCTAGTATCGATACCGTGTAGCCAATTCCCAAAGATATTGTTCACACTGCGTGGTGGATAAAGGTTAGATGCTACTTGGATGATTGACCATATAGATATCGCGAACCGACATTGAAAAAAGAGATGTTTTATTATTTCATTCTGATGAAAGAAAACACAACTCTTACTTCCCTGCCAGTTCCGTTTAGCAAGATTGTCCTTGGTTAGAATAACTCCACGACGAAGGTACCATCCAAACACCTTTGTTTTAAGTGGTATCTTTATCTTCCAAAGCAACTTGTTGTTATCAACCGGTATATGAGATTCGGATAAAGCATTATACATGGAGTCTACCGAGAATTTGCCATTCTTGTGTAGGTTCCATCGAAATTCGTCTGGCCCAGCTGTCAGTTGTATATTGGCTAACCTTTGTAAAAGGGCTTACCATGCAACCAACCTCTGGCCAATCAAATCTCTCCTGAACGTTACATCTGGAGGTGAGGTTGCCATTAATTTCTTAATGGTATCACTTTTGTAACGAACAATATTATATAATGCCGGATATTGTTCTCGGAGTGGGGTAATGCCTAGCCACGAGTCCTCCCAGAACCTTATCTGAGATCCATCTTTAATCGAAAAATGTCCTAATCTGAAGAACTGTGATTTTGCAGCCATCAGACCAGCCCAAAAATGCGAATCACCCTGTTTCCAAGAAACTTGTGACAGCGGTTTGGAGCCAACATATTTCCGATTCAGGAGTGTTCGCCACTGTCCATTCTCGGTCAGCAGCTTGAACAACCATTTACCTAGAAGAGCTGTATTCTTGACCTCAAGGTCGTGAATTCCCAGTCCTCCTTGATCTTTAGGTGTACAAACCACACTACATTTAACCAGTCGATATTTCTTCTTCTCACTATCCCCTTGCCAAAAAAATCTAGACCGGTAATAATCTAGTTTTTGGAGCACTCCTTTTGGCAAAAGGAAGAAAGATAACATATACAGTGCCATATTAGTGAGCACCGAATTTATGAGTATCAGTCTTCCTCCGAGGGACAGCAATTTACCTTTCCAGCTACTTAAACGTTTTTGTAGTCTTTCTTCGACGCATTTCCATTCGGCAATAGTAAGGCTCCGATAATGAATCGGGATGCCTAAATACCGAATCGGGAACTGACCTTGCCCACAACCGAAGAGTTCGGCATAGGTATTGGCCTCGTATAAGGCCTCGCCAAAACAGAACAACTCACTCTTATGGAAGTTAATTTTCAGACCTGAAAGCTGCTCGAAAGTTGCTAAAATTAATTTTAGATTTCGAGCTTTTTCAATGTCATGTTCCATAAAAAGAATTGTGTCATCGGCGTATTGAAGTATTGAGAGGCCCCCATCAACAAGATGAGGAATCAACCCTTCAATCTGACCATCAACTTTAGCGCACTCAATCATAATAGCAAGCATATCCGCCACTATATTGAATAGCATAGGGGATAAAGGATCGCCCTGTCTAAGACATTTTCGAGTCTGAAAATAACGTCCAATGTCATCATTGACTTTGATGGCCACGCTACCTCCAGATACGAAATTATGAATTAGAGCACGCCACTCATCAGAAAAACCTTTCATTCTGAGAGTTTGTTGGATGAAAGACCACTTGACTTTATCGTAAGCTTTTTCAAAATCTAATTTAAGGATGACCCCATTTAGCTTTTTTGAATGTAACTCATGAACCGTTTCGTGCAACACCGCTACCCCATCAAGAATATTACGTCCTTTCATGAAGGCAGTTTGAGACGGGCGCACAACATGTTCAGCAACTGTATTCAGACGAATGGCTACTTTTGTAAGGATCTTGAAACTAACGTTCAAGAGGCATATAGGTCTAAATTGTTGAATCCTTTCTGCCTCATTCACCTTAGGTAACAAGATTATTTCGCCAAAATTCAACCGAAACAACTCGAGTTGATCAGCGTGCAGAGTGCTGAACATAACGAGAAGGTCATCCTTGATGGTGTCACAGAATGTTTGATAAAACTCTGCTGGCAACCCATCCGGACCCGGAGCCTTGTTATGTTCCATAAGGAAAATGGCCTTTTTTACTTCCTCCTCGGTGTAGGGGGCTGTAAGTAAGCTATTCTCCACAGCGGACACTTGGGGGATATCCTCCGTTCTGGCTTCATCCATTGTGAAGTTACCTTCATCAGGTTCACCGAACAGATTTTTATAATAATTAGTAATGTAAGCCTTTAGCTGTTCATGACCTTCAATTTTTCCATCCTCATGGACCAGAGAATGAATACGTTTCTTCCTGTGTCTGCCATTAGCAACACTATGGAAGTATCTAGTATTCGAAGCTCCTTCAAGAATGAATTGAGACTTGGACCGTTGATACCACTTGAGCTCCTCCTCTCGTAGTAGTTTTGCTATTTGCGCATTAGATTGACTTTTCAGTTCAATCTCATGTGTAGATAGCATCCGGACTTCCGCGAGGGCCTCAAGCTCATCAATAATGGTTGACAGCCGTTGCTTTTCTTTCCTAAGAATACCTGTAACATGACGTGCCCACCCAGAGAGATGTTTGCGTAATGCGTGCATTTTGTTATTCCATCTCTCAATTGGTGAACGTCCCACTACCGGCCTTTCCCATACATTCTTAACCATCTCATGGAAGCCTTCCCTATGTAGCCAACCAAGTTCAAATTTGAACGGTTTTCTACACATAGGACGCGGCGTTCCGGCGTTCAGAAATATAGGAGCATGATCAGACAGTCTCTCAATACGTTCTAGAGCGCGAACCGTCACCATTGGGTATTTGTTTTCCCAGTCGGTGCACATTAGCACGCGGTCCAGTTTTTCGTATGTCGGAGCAGGGAGACTGTTAGCCCATGTATACTGTCTACCAACCATTGACACCTCTCTAAGATCTAAGCTGTCGATGACAGCATTAAATAAGAAAGACCAATGACTGTCAAAACGGCCTTTACTTTTCTCGTGCGCAAATCTAAGCGAATTAAAATCGCCCCCAATTAAAATCGGGTGCGGATTATCCTTTGCGAGATTAACGAGCTCGCGTAAAAAGTCAGCCTTGAATTCATCCTGAGCAGCTCCATAAACGGCTACGAGGCTCCATTGGAAATTATCAGCCTTGTTGTGGATGTGGAGTTTAACATGAAACTCACCAACCGAACTAGCTAAAACGTACATGGTATCAGCTCGTACACCGACAAGGATGCCACCCGAACGGCCTCGAGGCGGACGAGAAACCCATTCAAAGTCCCTACCACCAGAAAGGCGATTGAGGAGACTTGGTGTGTAGTCTCGTTTTCCGGTCTCCGAAATAGCCACGAAATCTAAATTATGATCCCGACAACAATCAGCAATGTGAACATGTTTAGCCAAGTCGCGTAGACCTCTGCTATTTAGAAACATGCCATTCATCGGGAAACAATTTTAGCTTTTGAGACTTTAGGCCTCTTACTAGATTGCTTTTCAGCGGAAGTTTTGGATTTGCGACCCGAAGCTTTTAGATCATATAATGAACTTAGCTCAGTCTCATCCAACCTAACCTCTGACACAACCCCAACTAGACTTGAGAGAAGCTGACCATCCATTGTGGCATTCGCTTCCTCATCGTCCAAAGAGAGGTCGTCCGACATGGTGGAAACTTTCGGAATAACCGTTAAACGGTCATATTCCATATGTTTCAACACCCTTGCCGAAACAGAAATAGCACTAGAAGTGTTACCAAGTGAGACACCTAAACTACTAAGATTGGAAACTATGCGAGAATCAGAAAAACGCAAAAAAGACTTAGAAGAGTTGAAGTTACCACTACAGTCCAGGTTCTGTTGAGCCTTGCGTCGCATCGCTTTCTTCGTGACATCCTCATCCGTCGCCGAACCCCCACCTGAGTCCAACGCGTGCCTCCCACTCCTCCTCAAAGGCATGGGTGGTGTAGGAGTCACCGGCGAGGACTGCAGCGATGGCGACTGAGGAGTGGCGGGAGCGGCGACCCTAACCGTAGCCTCCTGAGGTGTCAAAGGCGGAGGAGAGACAACCTCAGAGGCCACAGTCCGGGGCAGCTCCGGCGATGTAGACGTGCTCGGCAAAAGTGACGCAAGCGCAGCCCCAGGGACAGGCGGAGTGTCGAAGCAGTCCTGTCCCAGGTCCAGCCTAGGCTGCTCATCCACACAGAGCGACGAGGAAGATTCCTCCGCGCGTGGCGCGCGCGCTGCAGCGACAGCAGGGAGCGGCCCAGGAAAGGTCGCATCAGTCGGCGTCGCTTCATGGGCCGGGCTTGTGACCAGCGACGGCGCGCAGCCCATCGCCGCCCGCTGCGCAACAGCAGCCAGCGCCCCATCCGGCCCAGCAGCTCGACCTGGAGAAGGCGTGCGACTGCAGGAGACCCGGCCCGAGCCAGGGATCGTTCTCTTGAACATGTTTGGCCTTCCACGAGCTGGTGATGCCGACCGATTCGGAGCATCAGCAGCATACTCCAACGAAGGACAAGTAGCAGGCGCCGCAATCAGCCCAGGCGACACCCGTTTAACCCTTTCCACAATCTCCACCGCAGTAGGTGTGCGGGGACATGGGTTATATGGTGTGACCGCGAACGGAGGGCAAACCGGCACCGTCTGAAGAGTCTCAACCACTTTGCCGTGGGGAGCATCGTGAACCACATGAGTGGAATCCACCTCCATGTTAGTCGACGTAGGGTTGGCGCGTCGATCAGAAGACTCATGGCGGCCGGTGTCGAGGAGGGGGGAGGGGATTGCTAGGGTTGATTTTTTCGAGTGTTGGGGACTGGGGAGTGGGGAGCGAGTGCGGCAGCGGAGGAGGGAGGAGACGGGGTGACAGTAGCTTAAGCTAATGGCGGGTTTAGCAGCACTTCAGCTCGGAGAAGAGTGGCAGAATATGCTAGCTTAACGCCTGCGCTATTCTGCTCCGCACAGTCTTCCATCGCTTATGGGCCGGGCCCATTTATATCGCCTCAGTTTCGTTTTCTTGAGCGTCAGTGGAATTGTTTTTCTGACACCGGTTTTCTCTGGTTTCCTCTTAGGTTTTTCTTCCTGGTTTTCAGTTTTTGTTTTATTTTTTACTTTTATGCTTTGTATTTTTTTCGTTTTATACTAGTTGCCGTGCACGTGCGTGCACGCATCATAGTTTATAATAAACATCCAGTCTGAATTTTATTTTTCGTGTACATGCATGGACGTGTAGTCTTCAAAATTTCCTCTCCCATGGGATAATTTGTTTTGGTAGTGAGTATCATGATGTATTTGTTGTTTGTTGACAACACAAATGCAAAACAATGGGTAAATAGTAATAGATATTTTTAAAGTATAACATATGATGTATAATTCAAGCCATTTCGGCTAAGTTAGTTCAAGTGAAAGCAATATATCATCTAGTACACTACTTCAAGCCATTGTACCGAAAGCTTTACAAGTCAACAATTTGATCATGACCTTAACTTTAATCCTCTAGGTGCGAATCTGATGATGAAAATGGCATGTCGATTATTTATTTGTACCTTGATGAACTAAGATACCTTTATTTCCTACCAAAGGATTTTTTTTCATTGTGGCTTCCGGCTCAACACCACGAAACAGGCTTTCGCCCCGTTTTATAAATAAAGCCACACCGTTTGAGATCGCTGCTGGGCCAAACAGCACAACGGTCAAAAGACAACGGCCGAACCGATACAAGGTGATGAGGAACCCTCTAAAGACAGATCAAAGATACAACAAAGAAAAAAAGGAAAACCGGACTTGCCACCGAGGACTCCGACGCAGGATCAAGATACAAGGCTCCATGACGATGCCTCCAACAGATTGACGACGTAAGACGCCGCCGTCGTCCAGACCAAGAGGTCAGGGTTTTCACCAAAGCCCAAGTGTGGAGAAGGCACCCACAGCAGCGCCCTCTAGAGGGATACGACACCGGCAGGCGTCATCGCTGCTGGCGCCGAAGCGCAGAGCTTTCGCTCGGAAGCAACTTACTACCACGCTAAGTGCAGAGAAGGCACCCTCAACAGCGCCCCCAAGAGGATAGCGACACCCGCAGGCATCGTCGCTGTTGGCGCCGAAACGCAAAGCTTTCGCTCGGAAGCACCTTGCTACCACACTCGAATTCACGAAGCGCCAAAGGTCTCGAGCCAGGTCACCAGGACGCGATCTGGGAGCCGCCACAGCCGAAGCGAAGCCGCACCAGGCACTCCTCCCGCCAACTCCACGCCACCCACGTGGACCGAGAAGACGACCATCACCGCTGCCACGCCACTCGCCGCAGAGTCGCACTCGCAGACCACCTTCCGAGGCCGCCGCCCCGGCATCCAAGATCTCGCCCCCAGGGAAAAGCAGGTGTCTAGACAACAAATCCATCGGAACGGACAGTAGAAGGACCGAGAACGCCTGCCCTTTGACGGTGGGGGTACAACTAGCAGGGCGCACCCGCCGGTCATACCCGCAACCTCGAGAAGACGAGGCTGCTAGGCGGTCACCGGATCGAGGCCCTCCTGGCTCGGATCCAGCACCCCATCCACTCCATGGTCGGGGGAACCACTGAAACCACCAGGCAGCAGGGCCGAGAGCCCGCCGCCTCCGGTTAGCTCCGCCAGCCACTGTCCCGGGACCGAGCCGCCTCAGCACCTTCCCGTCACCTGCTCCAGAGGACAGCCGCCATCGAGCCTCCTACAACCCCTGACCACCACATGACGTCGACGTCCCTAACCCGCCCCACCGCCACCGAACAACCGCATCGCCGCCGGAGCACGGGAAGCAACAGCTCGACACACGTAACGCGGACCCCTGCAGGATCCATGCGACGGCCACCAGATCTAGGCCCGCCCGACCCAGATCCAATGCCCCGACCACAATCTGTAGCCAAGGAGGGGCGACCGGCGAGCATCCGCACCACCGAACCGCGGCGGCCGAGCCCACCGGCCGGGCGTGCCAGGCCCAGATCGGGTCCGAGCACCCCTGCCACAGCATCCCCTCGCCATCCGACGCCGCCAGGCGCAGCCTGCCATCGCCCACGCCACCCAGCGCCGCCCTCGCGCACCCAGAACGCCTCCCCGCGGTGCAGGTAGCCGCGTCGTCCGAGCCGCCGCAGCTTGCGGTGGCGCTAGCGCGCCAAACCAGGTCGCCACGCCGCCGTGAGCCGCGCCACCGAGCCCCAGGCAGCCTGGCGCCCTCGCCGACCGCGGAGTCCCGCGCCGCCGCCACCGCGCGAGGGGGAGAGAAGAGGCCCCGCCACCGCCGACACCGCCCGGGCTTTCCGGTCGCTCGCGGGAGCGAGCTAGGGTTTGGGGGCAGGTCTCCTCAAGGGTCCTTTCTTGTTTCCCGGCCCAACATTTCCTTGTACCTTGTAGGTTTTCCCTTGAACCGAACGGAGCCTCAATGTTTATTTGTGCAGGTTTTGTGTTGTGCCGCGTGGCATGCTTATCAACATGTTTATCTCGGCTTGCCCTCTTCGTGTGCTTGGATGGTGTTGATTTCCTTGTATATACTATATAATAAAGTAAGTCCGCTTAGATTCTTATCGTCGATACATGATATCTCAGAAAAAAATGTACTATACTATTCGACAATCTCATTTTTTTTTTTGAAACGAGGCAAAAGTTTTGCCTTTTAAATTGATATAGGAGAAGCAAACATGACACGGCCGAGGCCAAAAATAAAAAAAGTCATACATGGCGGGGCGTGCTAGACGAAAGATTTTATCCTACACCGTTTAATCTCTCAGAAAGATATATCGTCATATGATCAGAACTCTATAGCGCGGCGACGTCCAGCGCCGATGGTGGCGGAAACTCGCTTCCCCCTGGGCCAGCAAGGGCAATCAGAGCTTTATCCGCTGCGGTCATGGACGGCAGGTTCAGCTTGAACAGGGTTCTCAACCCGTTGATTTGCGAATCCGAGAATGGACCCTTCTTGCAGGTGTTCGCGAATTCTTTCGTAGCCTCAAGCAGGGGCATAACTGCAAAGTCGAGCCCCATTTTCAAGTGGAGTACACGTTGCGCTTTGCCGACCGCAGGGAGTTGTGACTTTGCCGCGAGCCTGCTGCTGCGACGCTCGGGGTCGGGCAGGGCCACATGAGCACGTGACATTGTCGGAGCAGGCGTGGCCAGCAGCGGCTCAGCCGGCAGGCTGAACAGATCCGCGACGGAGCGTATCGCGATGCCTGATGAGAGAGCGTCATCAATATCGGTAACTAGGAGGTTCCCAATCGTAGCAGTCTCCGCGTCAGCGTCAATGACGTCCGCGACAATCTCTCCTCGCCAAGTCGCAATCGTCATCAATGATTCGACAATCTCTAATCTTACCATAAAGGTGGCGCCTACAGCTAAGGCATTAATCGATCCTAGGTAGAATTTCCAACTTTATCACAATGAAGAAACCGGCATCTAGATCTATATAAGCACGTACGCATATGTTTCTCCTCGATCGTCATCACGGACGTACTGATTGCGCGCAAGCAAAACCGGCGGGATACGACGACGATGGGTAATTTTATTCTTCACGTTGCCGTTGTCTGGATGCTGCTTCTGGCCTGCCGTGGGGCCGATGCTGCCGGGTAACCACTCTTATGTACAGTAATCTCTACAACAGTATATAATGTGGTGTACCTTAATTTAATTCGACAAATACTACTGCTAATTTGCACGTTTAATGATCAGGTGAAACTCCAAAGGTCTAGTAACGAAACTAGCTTGCTTGTTCAAGGATTGCTCAGCCAGGTTACACCGCCAATCCATGCTGAATCTGGCCCCGTGATGATACGCTACGTACGTACTCCCTCCGTCTCAACATGCTGAATCTGAGTATATATGTTGATTTGTTGTAGATACCATCGCTAATATATATTGCCTTGATTAACGGCGACCGACTAAATCAGTGTTTTTTTTTTTGCCGTGAACACTCAGTTTGCAAAGCACCTGACAAAAGCATCGGATCAGGGTTACTATGGTTTCATCGCCACGATGGACGTTCACGGCTTCAACTTGAGCACCGAGCAGTACACTTCGGGCTCTGTTCACCTCTTCGACATGGTCAATGGCGATGAGGCCACCCACAACATAATCCAGATCGGCTGGGAGGTAACTGCAATATTAAGTTGTTAACATTCGAATGTACGCGGAGAACATGGCTTAATTAATTTAAGGTTTAGTTTGGAAGCGAAGTGTTTTTAAAATCAAAGTATTCGAGAAGCACAATATTCGTATGCCTAGCGAAGCAATACTACAATTTTGGAAAAAAAATGTCTAGCACTGTCATATACTTAAAAAATAGTGCAATTTCCTATATATTAAAGTATAAAACTATAATTTTGCTAACGCCAAACACAATAAAGTATTTAATTCTTCAGTGTTTCTGGAAACCGAAATATTATTTGAATACTTAAAAAAAAAAGTGGAACTTCCAAACAGGGCCTTACGTTTTGTTTTGTGCTAGGTTGCGCCCAAGAAGTACGGAGATTCGCACACCCATCTAGGTGTTATCTGGACGGTGGGTGATCCCAGACCGTGTTGAACACCGTATATATGCTCCAGAAGTTAATCATGCTTTCTCACCCATAACATATTTTCTCCTTTGATCTTGTAGACCGATGGGTACCAGAAAACCGGTTGCAGTGATGCCAACTGTGGCGTAGCTTTTCAGCCAGATAAGGGAGCACCCATAGCTCCAGGAGGCATAATTGAGAGTGCCTCCCAGCCCATGGGACTCAAACAGAATATCACAATTAAAATTATTATGGTACACCTCCGCGTCACATGGTTTCAGCTAGAGACACTTCTGTGGAGATGCCTTTATAAAGCGCCTCAAAATACTATACAATACTGTAAGAAAAACTCTCCAATAACACAAATGTGAAAATCTAATATACCAAATTCAATCTAAGATTATTTTAATCTAACCTCTAACTGGCTCAACCAATTAAGGTTTGAGAGTTTCAGAGCTTGGCTAGCAAATGCACAGAAGAACTCGCGATGAATCACTCAAGCCATAGTCAAATTAATAGAGTGTTTGCCAACTACATAGTCTAGCCCGTACCGTGGCTCCACCAACAACAAGTGCATATGCTTCAGATTGTGCTTGTAATTATTGGCTCTGAGTTATACTTATTGTTTCCTAATTGGTTACTCATTAATTTTATAAGCATGTCGTTTGTTTTCTAATTGGTTACTCATTAATTTTATAAGCATGTCGATTATTGTTTTCCGTTACTACCGAATTTGGTTTTACATGACATTTTTCTTCAATAGCAATTCATGTGTTTTGCTTGCAGAATCTGTAGGCTATCTTGTTTTAACTAACTTTTACTTTAATATGACATTATAGATGATTGATACGTTCAGGCTTAAGGAGTACTATTTTCTTGAAAATACAATCGCTTCGATCTAATAAGTACCGTGTGAATCATTAATTAAACGGACGGGGCTTGCCTGCTCCCCGCTCGTGCTCCCATCCGTGCTCCCAGGGTACGTGGCAAGCATCGGACGCTTCCCCTCGCGAGCTGTTTTCTCTGGCAAAGAAATTAACGGGATACCCACCCTAGTACGAATCTATTCCGTAATACTCGTACAGCTTAATAGAACGAGAAAAAGAAGACTGGAGGGAAACCATGGACGGGGCTTGCATAGATAGATTAGATATAAATCTTGGAATTACGGGAGACACCAGCTCCTTGTGTGTATCGGCGTTGACCGCGGCGACGCCTTTCCCGGACGCCGGCGGCCTTCTCCCATCTTCTTGTAGTTCTAGCACGGCAGCACGTCGCGATAAACTCCCGGCAACACCAGATTCGTGTTCAACATCAGGATGATTCCATGGCATGTCTGCAGCCTCCGCGCCTGACGCGTTGAGGCACCCGGGAACGAGGAACTGCATGCTTCCTAATCCTAGCGTCGTCCTACGGGTCTGGGCTTCAGCCTCGAGCCGGTCCAAGCAGTTGCACCCTCCCATACAATACAACACCATGATCCACCGCTTCCAGGTTCCGGCGTGCCAAGCTCGAGCCGGCGAGTAGATGGCCAGCTTCTTCTCCGGCGAGACAAAGGGGCCAAACCAGCGACAACGAGAGACTGCAGTCCGCGAAGACAAAGGGGCCAACGTGATCTGTTCTTTGTGAATTTTCCTCTCGTCCGCCTGGTTGAGCAATGCATGGCAGCCTGGAGCTTCTCTCCACCATAGGAGCGCGCTAATAGAACGTAAGCTCAGGGATGCCCGCCGTTGACGACGAGGAAGGCACCCTACTCGACGCACGCAGCGTGGGCAGCAGCGTCGGCTCCAGTCTCCAAAGGATAGATTACATCGATAAATTGGTGGCGATGCAAAGAGTCTCAGCGCGACGAGATCCGTGGCTGGAAGTTATTCATCTCTGCGCGAGGTGGTCTGCGTGTATTGCGGCAGAGATAAGTAGTACTAGGACCGGAATTATCATTTTTTTCGGCTGTGACAAGTAACGAGCGAAGGGTGAAAAAATAGCAGCCGTTCGATGGTAGGGGAGCACGGATGGGAGCACGCACGCGGAGCAGGCAAGCCGCGTCCTAATTAAACAGTGTTATTTTTATTTATACCAGCGATATGAAAAGTCATGTTACGACAACTGTAATTTGCATGCTTAAATTGTGCTTGATGTGCTTTGCAAATTCACATTATTACTTGGTTAAGGTTATATTTTTCCAGTTAAACTTCATAAACCTAATTTATTGATGAATTACAGGAGGGCATAATGGGAGATTGGCTGGTGTATTACGGGCTGAACAATGAGAACCTCACATTGCTTGTACGTTTCCCTAGATCACTATTTGTCGGGGGGCTACCCCGGGTAGGGTAAAGATATGGTAAAAGCTACGTCCAAGACGGGACCGACATACTTGCTGACCGACATATGCCCGGGTCGGAAGGGACCGGGATATGATATTGGTGCAGCCCGACATACTCTAACCGACTTAATCAGATTTTACCCGACATATCTATGTCGGTATGCATTGTGTTATTCAAATGTGCAGGAAGAACGGTTTATGAAGGGTAATCCGGCATAACCATGCCGGGTCTCGGGAGAAGCAGATTATCCGGCATACCCACGCCGGGTTGAGAGGTGGAATCCGGCATATCCATGCCGGGTTGCCCAGGAGAGGAGTCGCCAAGTTATCCGGCATATCCATGCCGGGTTATGCGGAGAAGATGCCATGCCAAGCGCTACAGGACAAAGGACAGACAAGACATGACAAGCCCATCCCCTGATGTGACTAGAGTACAACTCATGATGCAGGGAATAGTATTGACAAGACCCCAGTAGTCATGTCAGCTACAGTGCCGGAATAGTGTCACGTGGGCCACCTCTTGTCCCCTGGGCTCCTCCTATATAAGGAGCACCAGGGGGAAGGCCAAAGGCAAGGGACACACACACACCCACGGCCACGGCCGGCCTAGCCACGGGCTGCTCTCTTCCCCCCTTGGCTCTCTTTCTCCCTCAAAGCCTCTTAGATGTAACTCGGTTTTGCTCCTGGAGCATCCTGTACACAGCATATGCGGAGAGAAGAAATACACAAAGTAGGCTAGATGCTGCAGTAGGGGTTTTATCTCCTCACGAGAGCCCCGAAGCAGGGTAAATCCTCGTGTCCGCGTGTTCTTTCGTGTGTGCTTCTCAGCGCGCTATCCCTCCCCGAATCCTCTAGCGTCCATCCGGCCCCACAAATTAGCCTACCCGTAGGCATCTGTCTGTTCACCACGACGACACTATTTAATGGAGGGTTGGCCAATCGAGCGACAAGCGTCCAGTTTGGTGGACATGTTTCAAGCCCTACCACAGATTTGGCTCCAATGGGGAGTGGCTACCGTCCCATGCTTGATGCGATGGCCTCCGCTTCCATGAGCAATATCCAGTTGATCGACCAAAACGGATTTGCCTCGCCAATGACGGACAACTCGCTCATATACATGAGTGATTCAAATATCTACGTCGCTACTCCCATTGCAAACGGGAAGTTTTTTTTATGGGGGGCCCATGAAACCATCTACCTCATCTGATTGGGGGCAAGGTTTGCCGCGGGCCACCTGGTTCCTGGGAAATCGGTGGTGGTTTATCACTCTGTTAGTTGGCCATTGTTTGATACATTAATGTTGTTGTAACAAAAGAATATGGTTAGCAATTGTCAGCGCGATGTGCCTGTCTAAAGGGATGTTGTTTTCTTGAAAATGTGCCCATGTGATTTGATTTAATACGAAATAAGAAAAGATTGATACTTGAGCGCTTAATTTTTTTCTGGAAAATGCTGTCACACTTTCATTTAGTAATAAAACATGCAGGATGGCCGTTGTTTGGACATTTCCCTAAGTTGCTATTTAAATATTGTGTAAACTGTAAGCATAATTCTTTTATTTTCGCTTGTTTATGCCTTGCCTTTTCCACCTTACAGCGAATATTACTTTTTCCCAAAGAAATCGTGGTGGTGTGGTTAGAGGTGGTGGGCTGGGGTGGTCAGTGTAATCGTGGACTGTGGTCTTAAGGGCACTTACACCGGCAGGCGCTTAGCCTGAATGCTAGGAAAATAATCCTGCCAGTTTTGGCTGATTCCCCATTGTTTTCTTTAGCGTCGGTCCATACCTAGGCATAACTAGGCGTCTGTAACTTATTTAACGGAAACCAATCCTGGCGTGCCATAAAGGAGTCCATGTCTCCAACGACTTGACTCTGATTTGCTCTAGTTTCAGGCGCTTGTTATTTCAACGACTTGACTCTGATTTTTCTGCCGCTAGTCAAATTGTAACGAAGCGCCTGGCGCAACTTTTTGTGTCGCCGCTTGTTATTAAGCGCCTATCAACCAGGATCGGACGGGGCAACTACCTATCGGTCCGGAAATTAATCCTGGCGTCTCTAGTTAGCGCCTCCCGTTTTGTACATGCCCTAAGAGAAGTCCAGCAGTTACCTCAAACCCTCCCCTATACGTTCTTTAGGGAAAAAAGCCCAAAAACAACGGCCCATCAGTTCCCTCAAGCCTTCCCCGATCTATCGGCACCCCCAATTGTGCTAGCTCCTCTCCCCTACAAGTCGGGGAGGTGGAGGACTCCCCTATCCCGGCGACGTGAGCAACCGCTCGCGGGTGAAGTTTCCTCCCGCGCTCCACAGGTTTGTCTGGTCTTCTCCCCCTTCTAGTTTCTTCAATTTATCCCCAAATCGAGCCCAAAATCGATTTGGAAATCGATCTGAAATCGACCAAATCAAGCATGAAATCGACCTCCAGATCGAGTCTCATCTCAATTTCTGTGGAGGGAAAGAAAATCAGAGGTGAGGAGAGGGCTTGGGGCGGACCTGCCATGGGCAAACTCAAGAGCAAATAGAAGGTAGGGGAGGGGAGAGGAAGAAGAAGGAGATAGAAGGGCTGGGCGAGGCGACGGGCGAGGCGGCAGGCTGGACGGCCATGGGCAGGGCGAGCGGCGGGAGGAGCAGGGCGCTACACTGGGCGGCCCACGGGCATCACCATGCTGCAGAGTGTAGGCGCCGGTCTGGCACTCTCCCTCGTCGTCGTGGTGCTCTCCGCGCTCGTGGAGATGAAGTGGCGAGGTTATGGTTCAACCTGAATCCCTGCTGCACCCGTAGTATTCTTTGCATGAACACTGTTTCCAGCCCTCCACTATCAGTTATTTCTCATGCCACAGCCAGCTTTCATATTCCTGTTGGGCGTGAAGATCATGTGGTGAGTCTCTAATGACTACAGTGAAGATATACCTATTACTGATTCAGCTTGATTTTTCAGTACTCACGTGATGGTAAAATTATTAGCCTGGCACAAGATCATCATCAATCAAGTGTAGTGGTATCAGACTTCTCAGGAAATAAAACCTCTGGCATAAACTTTCTACTTCCAACTGATTCAGCTTGATTTTTCATCGCTCCCGTGATGGTACTATCACTAGCCTGATAGAAGTTCATCATTAATCAAGAGGTTTTTTTTTATTTTATCTGTCGTGAGTTTTTTGTGGTACTGCATGATGTTTTGTGATGTTAAACTGTCGCAAACTACAGTCCAGTTTGCTGTTTAATGGTTGCCAATGTTGTTTTAAATTCTTGTCCAAATATCTGTGAGCTTTTTGATACTGCAATATGCTGATATTAGTGATCTTTTTGTTTATGTTTCAGATTTTCGTGATGGACAATCAGAGTTATTTTGATCTTTTGCAAAGTGGTTCTGGATTGAATGATTTGCAGTGGCCTCAAGGGAATGAAGAACATAACATCGCTCCTGAAGGGCATGAACAACAACACATTTGGATAAGTATGTCAATGATGACAAGGGAAATAAATCATTTGGATTGATGCATTGCTTTAATAAGTTGGAAAATACCGAGAAGTGGAACAACTGAAAAAACAGAAGACATCGTCCATGGATACTCCAGGTTCATCATCTGCTGCAGCTAGTGTGTTTGAGGATGAAGCTACATCTCCCTCGAAAAGGCCAATTGGACAGAAGAGGGCTAAAAAAGCACTACGACGAGCTACTAGTTCTAGAACTACAGGTGGAAGTAGTGCCATGGAGTCGTTTGGTGGTATGTTGGAGACTAGGGAGTCAAAGAGACGAGCGATTTGAGCTCATGATGGCAGTGGACAAGCAAAGAGAAGAAGAAAGGTTGGTGGAAAAAAGAAATAAACTTGCACTAAAAGAAAAAAAAGGTGGCATTGGAAGAAGAAAAGATTCAGATTATGAGAATGGCGGAAGAACGCTTGACAGCGGCCGAGGAAAGCAAAATAATGAGCATGGACATTAGTGGCATGGGCGAGGAAGAACAAGAATTCTACAAATTAAGGAAGAGCCAGATCATTAAGCGCCATCGCAACTTGTCTTGAACAAGAACTCTACATTAGTTTGCATTATCTTGGAACTATTATCTTGTAAACCGTATGAACTATTATCTTTGAACCATGTAAGACTATCTTAGAACTAGACCACGTTGCAAGCTTTATTAATTTAAAAAGATTACAGTTGCATATGTCAATGGGTCTGCTCTCCACGGAGCTGCTTTATTAATTTAAAAACATTACAGCTGGATATGTCAATGGATCTGCTCTCCACGGAGCTGCCACAGGTGTTCAACTAGATCAACTTGACGCTGACAATGAACTTTTTTGCTCCGAATATTAGTGTGAGCTTGAAGAAACTGAGTCATTGTAGCAGCCTCTTGATGAGAAGGTCTAACCAGTTCTCCCATGTTTTCAAAGCGGTAGTCTACACGACTTCCACGCTCATCTTCTATAATCATGTTGTGCATGATGATACAAGCTGTCATGATTTCTCCTAGTGTCTCCAAATCCCAATACATTGCTGGTCCACGTACAATTGCAAAACGAGCTTGCAGCACTCCAAAGGCTCGTTCAATATCCTTCTGACAGGCTTCTTGAGCTTTCGCAAAATGTTTGGTCTTGTCATTTGTTGGAATTGGAATAGTCTTCACGAATGTGGCCCATTGCGGATATATGCCATCTGCTAGGTAAGAAGGGGTTCGTAGCAGAATACAATAATTTTTCTAACTAACGAATACCGAAACAAGCCAGGATCTATCTATCTAGTAATGCGGTAACGGGGCGGAACTGGTTACATACCTCTTGTAGACCGAATAGCGGGGATTACGCTCCCGCACAAGCGTTGCTGACGAAGATGACGTAGCCGACCTCGAGGTCGCGAAGAACTTGGCGCGACGAAGAAGACGATGACGCAGCGATGTTGATGAAGACGCGGCGTCGAGGAGGAGGGGCGCGTCGAGGAGGAGGGGCGGCGGCGGCGGGGCTGCAGCGGTGGCGAGACGATGTCGCCCTGGCACCTCAAGTGTGGCGCCTACGAGTACTCGCATACATACGGAGCTTGACGACAACCCCCGGTCACTCTGATCCAGCTGAGATTGCAGGGGTAGAACTTTGGTGCAATCTCGCAGTACGATGGCGCACTGCGGTATAGCTTTTGTGGGAGAGAGAGAGAAAAGCGGGCGGAGAATTAACTCAGACCGGCGTATACAACATTAATTGTATTTTTAGATATATATATTAAAACAATTAATATGCCTCTCTTTATATAGGGGGGAGGGGGTGTGCAACACACCTTGCCTCCCCAATGTGGGACTAAAAAGAGAAGCAAGGGAAGGGGCCGGCCGGCCACACCATGCATGGCCGTGGCGGCCATGGGCCCCATGCGCATGCATGGTGCGCCCCCACATGGGCCCCTCTTGGCCCATTAAGTGGGATGCCCATTTTTCCTTTCTTTTAATTAATATTAAATTAATATAAAATATATTTAATTCATAATTAATATATTTGCATATTATTTAATCTCCCGTGACTCCGAAACAATTTCCGGACCAACCGAACTTCCTTCGGACATTCCCGGAACCCTTCCGAAACTACCGGAACATTTTCGGGTTATTTCTCTCTCTCCTTTATCTCTATTATTCCAATGATCTCCATGTGTCGGCAAGACCTTAAGCGTGTTACCCTACGGTTCGAGAATACTCCAGACATGGTCGAGACCCCTCGCACTGAAAAACTAAAATGAGACATGAAGGGTAGCTAGTATGTCAAAAATTGAACAATGCAGTAGTTACGTACCTGCGGCGAAACAACCTTGGGGGGAAGGTACAACCCTCTGCAAAATAGTCCTTGTGGAGCATCTGAAAGCGTTCCGCAAACTCGCGCTGGAGAGATTGACGTCCTGAAAGTGAACCTCGATGGCGTGGAACATCCAACTGTGATTGTTCTTCCTCGGCTATGATTGCACTCATCATGAGTTCCTCATCTTCCGATGAGGAGTCTTCGCAAAATTGTCGTGCCAAACTTCACCTATGACTCATTTCGTTGTGGGTAGATAGCCAGTGACAGAGCCAAACTTCGTTTCCTTGCAAACTGGTAGCCGCCGGCCGGTGTCCAGATGCTAGCAGCGATCAGCTAGCAGCGATCATTGGGAGCGATCGTTGGGAGCGATTAGTTTCCGCGGCAAGAAAACGATCAGCTAGCAGCGATCCAATGATCGATCAGTTCCGTCAGCTACATCCATCCGATCAGTTCCACCGCCGGCCGGTGTCCAGATGCAGCGTACTCGGCCAAGGCAGCGATCAGTTTCCGGATCCATCGATCGATCGGCCAACGACTGGTAGTTATAGAATATTAATATTGAATAGGGGAGATGTTTTAGGGGAACTGCTGGAGTTCAGTAATTTTTAGGGGAGAATTTTTTAGGAGAAGTCCCCTACATGGACATATAGGGGAGACATTTTAGGGGAACTGCTGGACTTGCTCTAATACGTGAAAAAATCGAGTTCCTGGCGTCAGACGCTTGCTGCATGCGTAACCAACTAGCTAAGCGCCCTGCTAAGCGGCTGCCGATGTACTGTACATGCTCTAAAACCCTCCTACAGTATATCCGATCGTCTCCTCCTCCTCCTCAACTGCCGCCGGGGCGTTGCTCCCCACCTAAACCCTAGCGAAATCTCCTTTTCCCCGCGCCAGAGATGTCAAACATCACCAACATCACCAACAACTGCTACTGCAACCCTGCAACGCCTCCACCTCCATGTCCGCCGGCGGCGGCGCCGGCTCGCTCCTCGTGATCAGCATCTACATCGTCATCCTGATCCAAGGCCGCCTCGTCTAGGTCGCGCCGGCCGGCCGCCGCCTCTGCACCACCACCCGACGACTCGTCCTCCTCTGCGTCCCCGGCCGCGTCCGCGACGTCTACCTCAACAGCCGCGTCCACTCCGCCTCCTCCCCGCCGCCACCGCAAGTACGGCCCGCCGCCCCCAACGCCACCCCCGCTGCACATTGTCATACAGGTGCCCGATCGACGGAGGCTTCCCTGCTGGCTTCGCAGTGGGAGTCGCGTCGGTTCCGTCCTGCGGAGTGATGTGAAGGACCAACCTCACCTTTTCAGAATTGTTGGTCGGCGGTGATGTGAAGGACCTCACCTGTTTGAACCGATGACTTTGGTGAATGCGTGATGACCGAATTATGAATGGACCTCAGCGTTTTGTATTCTGATCAGTGATGAGTTCCTGTGAAACTGTGAATGGCGGAATTGTGCATGCAGTGATGAATTTGGTGGTTTCTACACATTATGTGCTTCGTTTTCTGTTTGAGTTTGGTTTGCTGGTTTGAATGACAACGGTTTATGGCTGCAGAGATCACCCTTGCAGCAGTTGCCTCTTGATACAGATAGTATCTTCATTTCACACAATGTTTCAGAAAATGCTGATCTCCAAACAAAGTAGCTCGTGTGCATCGTTTTTGCCACCTGATCCTGGGCATTCTTGCTCCAAGTAAGTCCTCCGAATAATGCTCTAAGTTTTATTCATCAATAATACATGTGTGTCCTTATCCACTTCTTGACATTCTTAATTTAGCTTGGAATGTTTTAATACGTGGCAATGAGTATCTTGTGTGTGGCAATTTAGCCCAATTGTGAATGTGTGATTCAGTCTGTCTTATTCACTACTGTCTGCATGAGAAATAACTCAATATGCTACATTGCATGCAATTCAGTTTTTCTGCTTATGTGATGTATCATCCACCATTTTAGCTTTAGAAATATAAAATTTTGATTTCTGTATTTGGTGTTTGCTGTTGGTTCTCATGCTGATGGTCAACTGGTCTCTGTCTCTCTGAAACTATTTTAAGTGTTACTGCCTGTCAACAATTGATTGGAAGTGAACCATATATAAATTGTAGATAAGATATTCAATGATTTTTGTTTCCATTGTGCGTAGAAACTTTGTTCCGGTGCCATTTTTAGTATAGTCAGTGGCGCACTGAAGTCTGTCCTAGTCTACAGTATAAAGTACAGATATGCTCCACATAACTTGGAACAGAGTGTGTATTATTTTAGAGGGTATGAACTGCCCGACTCGCCAAGTAATCATACTTGCAATGAAAAGAGTGAATAAAAACAATGTGTAGATGATGTTCTCTTTGGGTACGCAATGAAACGAATTTTGTGTTCTTTGACTTGTCAATTCCAGCATGTGAATTCTGTGGCTTAATACCATTTATGTTGTGCAGAGGAGCTTACTGCAATCTACTACTGTCGCATTTGTTGCTAACATTTTTGAACTTCTTTTATGTTTGACAAGGTTTTATTTTTTTTACGAGTTTAAGGGACTGATTATATGCTCAGTTTAGAAGTTGGAACATTTAAAATAACACTTGGAATCTGACGGGGTTGCCGGAGCCGACATGGCAGTAAAATAATAGGGAGTGGGTGTCTGGGTAACACTGAAACTCTTTGTGTGCTGAGTATAATGTGGATCTATTGTTTGCTAGGCCCCAAAAATGTTGTTACTGTGTTTGTTGTAGGTCCTATGCACTGAACAGGTAAAATATATACAGGGGTTACTGTGTTAAAAAATATATTTTAGTTAAGTATTTTCTTCATTAGTTTACACTGGGAATATTCATAGTTCACCAGACTGAGTCTATTTTTCGTCCAATAGATGATGTTATGGACAGTTAGGTGTTTCGTTACATATTGGATTTATATGGTCTTTATCTCAAGTAACTGGGGTGGAGGTAGCCCATTAGCATGCCCGGTGGCGAATAGATTATTATTGGGCTGAGAATCATATATCTCTCATTTTGTGTGTGTAGAAAATTAAAGAATATTACTTGGACTTTGGGTCCAGGGCCAGGGCTATATATCTATGATTTATTTGTGAAGAATCAAAGAATATTACTTGGACTTTCGGTAAGGTTTGAACAGCTAAGGTAAGGTTTGAACAGCTTATTCTCAAAAAACAAAAGGTAAGGTTTGAACAGCTAATGCTAGGTATTGTAAATTTCAGTGCAACTCGTTGATACAGTATAATCACGGGTCATATCAAATCAGTAACTTTATAATGCTAACAGCTGCTGATAATGTGCTTATTTCCCTTTGCAATGCTGGTTTCATCACTATAATAATTCAGTTCCAATTCCTTGTGCAGGAATGCAAGGATCCATGTCATATTCACAACTACTCCTTTCTTTTACTCATAACGTACCACTGTGCCTCAGCTGACATGTTCCCATTCCTTGTGCATGAAAAGTTCTGATGTTATATGGTAAACGCTCTGATGTTTGTAGCTCTTTTTTTGCAACTTCCCTGTGGTTTATGCTCTTGGTCCAACTAGTTTCCTGATAGCTGGATCTGGTTTTGTAGGTTCTGTATGTTGGTTCATATATATATTGACGTAACTTGTGTCGGCCAAGGTTTTGGTTACCGGTAGAATTTTTTTCCCGAGGGGGTTCGGGATATCCGGTTACCGCGGTTACCGGAAAATCCCGACCGGTTACCGGACGAATTTGAAAACCAAAATTCGAAATTTCAAATTTTTTGGTTCACAATATGACCATTTATCGAGAGTTTTTTATTAAAATTTAAAAATTCGGGATTTTTTATCCGGTATGACCATTTCCCGGGGGTGGTCGGGATGTCCGGTTACCGACCGGTAACCGGATTTCCCGACCGGTAACCAAAACCATGGTGTCGGCTAGGGGCAAACACTTGAGTTCGATCCTACATTCATACGGTCCGGGGGCGTGATTTGTTTCATTACCTCCTAGCTTGATTTTCTTGTTTGAACTTGATCGGGTTGTGAACTCTGATGAGGCAAGTTATCTTCGCCTCCGTTTCAGAACGTATGTCGGCTATGTATCGCTACCGAATCAGAGAAAGCACCCCGGCCGCTACCGGTGGACCAATGTGGCGGCTTGCGTGCGCCGGCGGCATGCGACCATCGGCGAGCTCGCCACACTGGTATGGAAACTCCGGTGAGTTCCAATGGTGGGCTAGCGCCAGACTGCAGAAGGGTTCAAGTAATCATGCCGTGCCTCGTAATTATGCAGAGAAGGGTTCAAAGAGTAATCAAGTTTGTTGATTTTAGCTCCGGGGGGAGGGGTGTGCTGAGTTTATATAGCCGCTCGATCGACCTGGCCGATCGATCACGTCGGTTAGCTCAAAACGCGTATACGTGAAATATACCGGCCGTATCAAAAACAAAACAAAAAGGCCGCGTAGGATCTCTCGCATGGTTTCCAATTTGCATTGGACTTAACTTGAGGCAGCAACTATACAACTTTTCCTGCAAAAAAAATAAAATACAACTTTGCTGGCACGTTTCAGTATTTCTGAAGATCATAAGGGTGTCAAAACTATACTCTGTTTGCACCGTTATGACGTGGATTATGAACCCTATAACAAGAGTCCAGTATCATATATGTAAACACATAGATATTTTCTATTTCATGGGACCCACATGTCATAGACAAGAACTTTGCTAACTTGTATCTATATTATGAATTATTGGTACAAAAATTCATCAAACACACTGATCAATGACCATCTGCACAAAAACACACGCTAATAAGAAGATGACGTGTAACAAGAGCTTTTTGTGGAAACAATTTCTTTGCATTGTAGTGGTGCAGAATGGTCGATTAACCCGAATCCTTTGAACTATTGGTGATTTATTACGCTTTTGCAACCATATTTTTTATCATAATTTTTTTTGTGAAGAACTAGCTATGTGCACACTCATATGTCTTTACTATCTCTTGACATTGCAGAGGCCGGATGTAATTGTTATCTTGTTGACATGGTTTCACCCATCTCTATATAGGCGCTAAATACGGTTTTAGCGTCTATCCCTAATCTGTTGTCATAGATATCTTGTTCAGGCCGGGTATAATTTCTATCTTGTTGACATTTGTATTGGTGTTTCATTTGTTTGTTAGTCCATTTGGAATTGTCGAAATAATCTAGTTTTAAACAAAACAAGAAGTTTGCATGGCTTACAGGTTATCAACATGACGGTGCATTGGATTCAGTTGTGGGCTCTCCTGCTTCCTTTGGAACAGCGGGAACTTATGGATATTTTCTCCCAGCATACCGTGACAACATATTAGTCGACTACAATGGTTGCATTATGTTTTTTTTCACTGGTTGATACATGTCTCATTCTTATATGATCGTTGAGATGCAAGCACTTGATACTTGAATAACTTGATAATGGAAAAACTGTGTGCATCACTCGATGCAGAGCCGGGTGTTTATACTCCCCATTTCGAAAAAAGTGAAGAAAAGCAATTCCTTTCATGATATATCTGTCTTTCAGAGAGCATGAATACGGAGTAAGCATGTGACGACATTGGTGTCAAACGACACCTACTAACCTTATTTAAAAGTAACAATTAGTATACCCTATTTCATGACACCACTAAACTTACAATAGCGACATCAATAATGGCACATCTTACCGGCTTACCCGCTGCCCATGGGACAGTAGCTTTCCCTTCCAACTACCGAGTTTTTATTTTTCGGTTGGTCCTTTCACCCACTTGCAACTTTTATTGCACAACTTGTGATAATTCTAAGGTACACAGGCGGAAAACTAATGTGCCTGCGTTGCCACTGACGAGATGCTCATACCGATCCTCTAGTCGGCAGCTTTGCTAAAACCGAAATCTACGAGCGTCCAAATTAGTTGAGGCCAATCTAGTACGAGTTGTTCATAGATTTCGTCTGTCGGTCACACATGTAGACCGAGCCCTAATTTTTCCGTTCAGCTTCGCTCAAAAAAAACATACTGACCCGGCAGTCTCGCTGTTTGTACTGTCGTCGCCATCCTCCTGTGTGACGAACTGACGATAGACAGCTTAGCTGTAGGCCGGATAATTTAACTTGACCGCCGGCGGACAGTCTAGCTCGCTCGGCCATCGACCGTATATTCCAGAGATTGTTTTTGACTCGCAAAACTAGCTTAAACTTATTGCGATTACTCAGTATCGTCACTTTCTTATCAGACAAATGAAGATATCACGCCTCGTTTACCGGCCAGATGAGTCGACAAAATGTGGATCACGATTCACGAGTGGGCAGGGCCCTCGTACGTAGGTGAGTACAAATCGTCGGGTTCCATGGATCAATCACGTGACATTCCTCCCCTTGTATGTGTGCAAATAATGCAGCACGTGCTTGGAGGCAGCTGCGCTTCAGCACATGCCGTGCACATATACTACCAGAATCTGATGCGTACTGGTGCAGCACTCAACCTTGCCTCGCCAAAAAAAAAAATGAGACCAGCCAGGACTAGCCCTTGGCGGTTTTATATTAAGCTTTCAGCGCACAGAAGTGCCATCGGTGAGTACGCACCCGCCAGCGAGCGCTGGGGCTCGAACTCGTGCGGTCGGGCATCACAGGTATCAACACCTGGTAGCCATCCGGGCCAAGCCTCGGTTCTCACCTTGCCTCGCCAAGATTTATCAAGCTGCGTGTACCTCATCGTATTCTGGGGGGGGGGGGGGGGGGGGGGGGGGGAGTTGATTGACGGCCGGGTTGGATAGTTACAGTCGATGTGATGATGTTGTTTCCGTCGTAAGCTATTCATAATTCTTTTCATATCTTTGAAAATATAAGGTTATATGCCGTGTATATCACCGATAAGCGACAGGGTGAAAAAGGCATATATAGTACCATCAAATACTAGCCATTTTCATTAATAAGGAAGAAGATGTATAGTCGGCCGGTTAATTGGCGGGAAATCAGTAAAAAACCGGAACAAATACACTCACCGACTGTCGTGGAACATGGTCGCGTCGGAAGAATACAAAGCCTGGAGTGGCAAAATCTGACCGCGCCACTGAAAACAAAGTATCATATGTTGCAAAGGGCATGCATTAGCATATGGATCCGACGTGAGTTACTAGTGGCGTAGAGGATTGTGGACATGCCACTAGTAATAGTCGAGCCCTTCAAGTGTCATGTCTGACCCGACAAAATTGTCAAGAATGTAAAAAATTACCGGTAATTAGTGGTGTGCACATTACCCCGCACACCAGCATTAACAAACTTGGTGTAAATAACATTTTTTATGAAATCTAAAGGAAAAATGAAATGTTTCGAACACTTCAATATTTGTAGAATTTAAATTGTGTGTTATGAATGCTTTAAATTTATGATTTTTTTCATCCACAATATTGAATAGGAAAGCACTAACCATGAAAGTTTGTTGAAAACAAATTTCATTTAGAACCAATTTATTTAGTTTTATTATGTATGTTGAGAATGACAAATTATCGATTTATGTTTACCATGTAAATTTGTATTTTTTTTTTTGAAAATTTAAATTTGTATTTTTTTAATCTTAATACGTCAGTTATATATTGTGCTTCTGTGATCTATTAGCCACTACGGGATTCGGGTACAATGTCGAGTGCCTGCACCACTCGGCAAAAATCAGGTTACACTCTGCATAGCTATAAACCGAGTGTAACAATCGACAAATGACGATGGACACCGTCGCGTATACATGCTAGCCATTCCTGCTTAAAGATAAATTACAATATTTCAAAAGTATGTTTTCATAATAGCATTTTCTCCCTCTTCTATCTCAATATATAGATACTGATCTCCTGCGTGTTCTCCAAAACAAAAGCATACATGCGTAGTGCTGATATTTCTATATATGGATCTTATTTTGGGCTGGACCACACCAGCAGCAAAGGTCGTCACCCGTCTATTCGATCTTGTCCATAGCAATCGAGCTTAGAGAAGGACATTAATTGCCACAAATTATTGAGCATCAGACAGTGTTCGCGGGTTAATAGGTCGCTATAAACTACGCAAATTGTGCACATCACCACCCTAATGAGGGGAAAATAATCCTATGAGACCGGGTCTATCCACCCATCAACATAGACCAACTCTATAGTGCGCCACGTGTGTCTACAGATCTCAAATCACGGTAACTTCTTCTTTCCCAAATCATCTCGAAACTGCGTTGCCGTGGTCGCCGCGCAGCGTTGTTGCTCACCGTGCACTCGTACAGAGTGAATCAGTGGCCGGCAGGAGCTGCGCATGCCACATGCGGGCCGGATAGCTAGACATCCGATCGGAAGCACTTGAGGCGATTTCTCGTACGGATGCCATCTTAGTAAAGACCTCTCAATCTGTATACTGACTTCCAATTTTGCGATGGAACAAACCGGTAGAACTACCTCTAAGCGGCGGAGGTGGCGGCACCATGGCAGGAAATGACGCGTGAATTAGAATCTTCGCCGACCATAAAGCTGAACTGTTTCCAGATGCAGGCCACACAGTTTTGAGATGAATTGGGGAAGAAGAGGCAACCGTGCTTTGAGATATGTACGCACACGTGGCGCACTATAGAGTTGGTCTACGTTGATGGGTGCATAGACCCGGTCTCGTATGATTATTTTCCTGAATGAGGTATGGGTGGCGCGCGTCACCATCCTGACGTGGGCCAATCCGGCCCATCGTGCTCCCGCCTTATGCCCTATATAAAGCCCGCTAGTAGCAGCTGAGGAACTCACACCAGCTCGCTAGTCACTCGCTAGATAGATAGCTCACTGAGCAAGCTCACATTACAGCCATGGACGAGCTGTATCTCCTCTCGGTGCTCCTGGCTGTGGGAGCGGTGGCGCTGCTGCAGGTGCTGAAGGTGGCCCTGAACCCGGTGAGCGAGAGGGCGCCGCCGGGGCCGTGGAAGCTGCCGGTGATCGGCAGCATGCACCACCTGGTGAACGTGCTCCCGCACCGCGCGCTCAAGGAGCTCTCGGACAAGCACGGCCCGCTGATGATGCTACAGCTGGGGGAGACGCCGCTGGTGGTGGCGTCGTCCAAGGAGACGGCGCGGCTGGTGCTCAAGACCCACGACACCAACTTCGCGACGCGGCCCAAGCTCCTGGCCGGCGAGATCGTCGGCTACGAGTGGGCCGACATCCTCTTCTCCCCCTCCGGCGACTACTGGCGCAAGCTCCGCCAGCTCTGCGCCGCCGAGATCCTCAGCCCCAAGCGCGTGCTCTCCTTCCGCCACATCAGGGAGGACGAGGTATATACTGCTACGTACACGTGCATATAGGCCATGCATGATTAACTGCTCACTTTGCAAGTTGATAAGTACTAATTGATTAATTAATCGAACGTGGCAACAAAAGACGCCAGATCAATGATTGAACTTACAACATACAACTCGACGGTTACAGGACTGTAATAAAATGAGTGAAAAGACAAGTACATTTACGGACGTACCACAAAAGGTCACGTGAATTAACCTAAAGCTCAGTGGCATGGGGCAACAATTGTCAAGTACAACTGCAAGAATGCAGAAGTACAAAGCAAGAGGACGAGTAGAACTGTACTGCGCACTGTACTTAATCATGTCGTGATCTCCTATCGAGATTTATGACCAGTGGTTTTTCGACCATGCCATGCACGCGCATGCAGGTGGGGATGCGGGTGGAGCAGATCCGCGCGGCGGGGCCGTCGACGCCGGTGAACCTGAGCGTGATGTTCCACAGCATTACTAACAGCATCGTTGCGCGGGCGGCGTTCGGGAAGAAGCGGACGAACGCGGCGGAGTTCATGGCCGCCATCAAGTCCGGCGTGGGCCTGGCGAGCGGCTTCAACATCCCGGACCTCTTCCCGACGTGGACAACCGTGCTGGCCACCGTCACCGGCATGAAGCGCAGCCTCCAGGGCATCCACAAGACGGTGGACGCCATCCTGGAGGAGATCATCGAGGAGAGGCACGCCGCCCGCGCCGAGAAGATCAAGGCCGGCGCCACCGAGAACGTGGACGAGAACCTCACCGACGTGCTCCTGGGCCTGCAGGAGAAAGGCGGCTTCGGGTTCCACCTCGACAACAGCAGGATCAAGGCCATCATCCTGGACATGTTCGCGGGCGGCACGGGGACGTCGGCGTCGGCGATGGAGTGGGGCATGTCTGAGCTGATGCGGAACCCGCCGGTGATGAAGAAGCTGCAGGGGCAGATCCGTGAAGCATTCAAGGGTAAGGCCGTGGTGACGGAGGCCGACCTGCAGGCGAGCGACCTCCGGTACCTGAAGCTGGTGATCAAGGAGGCGCTCCGGCTGCACCCGCCGGCGCCGATGCTGGTGCCCCGGGAGAGCATCGACGTGTGCGAGCTGGAAGGGTTCACGATCCCGGGCAAGTCGCGCGTGGTGATCAACGCGTGGGCCATCGGGCGGGACCCCAAGTACTGGGAGGCCGCCGAGGAGTTCCAGCCGGAGCGGTTCGAGGACGGCACCGTGGACTTCACCGGCAGCAGCTACGAGTTCGTGCCGTTCGGCGCCGGCAGGAGGATGTGCCCGGGGTTCAACTACGGGCTGGCCAGCATGGAGCTCTCCCTCGTCTGCCTGCTCTACCACTTCGACTGGTCTCTGCCGGAGGGCGTCGCCGAGGTGGACATGGAGGAGGCGCCAGGGCTCGGCGTGCGCCGCCGCACGCCGCTGATGCTCCTCGCCACACCCTTCGTCCCCGTCGTGGCGTAGCTGGCTTCGTACCGACCTATCACTCCCTATCATGCACCTATATCTTGCTCTCTGCAGTAACAGTAGGGACGGTCTCGTACGTACGTGTGTTCCCCGTTAATTTCTGCGCGTGTGTATAGTACGTAGCTTGAATTGATGTGATGATCCATGTACTTTGTGTGACAATGTAACTGTGTAAGCAGAAGCTATAATAATTGAGATCCACTCGTGATCGATTAATTTGTTCCTTGCACGAGGGGACCGTGGCGGCTGTATGTGCACGATTTGGACAAACAGAGATTTCCTGATTGGATTATATACTTCCTAACCTGTTTCTCCCTCCCTGTCTAAATATAAGATGTTTTGGGAAATGCATAACCACAACGTCCCGGCCCTGACTTATAAACAAGGTAGTCCAACCCCAACCCGGTTTTTTCACAACTATGTTGATCTCACCTCACTACGGGAGTGACAGCTCAACCCGACGGCAATTATAACGCCGACGGCCAAATGTCGGGGCCGTCGGCGTCACAACATAACACCGACGGCTCGAGAAACACCGTCGGGCTCAAAGTGCCGTCGGCGTCCTAGTGGTGAGCCCGACGGCCACCGTCGGGCTCAGAGTGCCGTCAGCGTCACATCAATGAGCCCGACGGCCACCGTCGGCGTCAAAACACCGTCGGACTACTGCCCCCGCGTGGACGTCCGAACGCAGCGATCTGACGGCGCCGTAACCACCCACTCTGACGCCGACGGCAATACCGTCGGGCTCAATACACTATTTTCCAGTTTTTCTTAAAATATTAGATTACATTCAAAAATATTATTTGTAGGGGTACTAAATCACAATAAATAACATAAGAACTAATTTGTACAAATATTGTGATCAAATGTGGCCATAATATAAGGACACATATGCGGGTATCTCCGGGGTTTTGTTGTGGCGGGGTTCCGGAACTTAGAGGTGAAAACCCCCGTTTCGGGTGTCGGGCATGAAATCGTGCGACGGAACACATGAAATGTTGGTTTTCTATGATCCAATAAACCAGCCTAACACAACCAAGCAAAAAAAATCATGCGTCTACCCCCTCTCGGCGCCGTTTAGAGGGGTAGATCGACAGGTCAGACTTTTCTCCAGCGGGAGTAGGGTTTCGCCGTAGAGGGGGTCCGGAGCGTCAAGACCCCATCTAAACTATGTATACTAGTGTGTTGGTAGTTTGTGGGAACCAAGATACATCTCCGAGGTGCGACCCGCTTCACTGACCCCTCTTACTCCGTAGTAAGTTCTTGCACTTAGAGGTGAAAACCCCCGTTTCGGGTGTCGGGCATGGAATCGTGCGACGGAACACATGAAATGTTGGTTTTTTATGGTCCAACATACCAACCTAACACAACCAAGCAAAAAAATTCATGCGTCTACCCCCTCCCGGCGCCGTTTAGAGGGGTAGATCGACAGGTCAGACTTTTCTCCAGCGGGAGTAGGGTTTCGCCGTAGAGGGGGTCCGGAGCGTCAAGACCCCATCAAAACTTGCATAGACCCCTAAACTATGTATACTAGTGTGTTGGTACTTTGTGGGAACCAAGATACATCTCCGAGGTGCGACCCGCTTCACTGACCCCTCTTACTCCGTAGTAAGTTCTTGCACTTAGAGGTGAAAACCCCCGTTTCGGGTGTCGGGCATGGAATCATGCGACGGAACACATGAAATGTTGGTTTTTTATGGTCCAACATACCAACCTAACACAACCAAGGAAAAAAATTCATGCGTCTACCCCCTCCCGGCGCCGTTTAGAGAGGTAGATCGACAGGTCAGACTTTTCTCCAGCGGGAGTAGGGTTTCGCCGTAGAGGGGGTCCGGAGCGTCAAGACCCCATCAAAACTTGCATAGACCCCTAACATATGTATACTAGTGTGTTGGTAGTTTGTGGGAACCAAGATACAGCTCCGAGGTGCGACCCGCTTCACTGACCCCTCTTACTCCGTAGTAAGTTCTTGCACTTAGAGGTGAAAACCCCCGTTTCGGGTGTCGGGCATGGAATCGTGCGACGGAACACATGAAATGTTGGTTTTTTATGGTCCAACATACCAACCTAACACAACCAAGCAAAAAAATTCATGCGTCTACCCCCTCCCGGCGCCGTTTAGAGGGGTAGATCGACAGGTCAGACTTTTCTCCAGCGGGAGTAGGGTTTCGCCGTAGAGGGGGTCCGGAGCGTCAAGACCCCATCAAAACTTGCATAGACCCCTAAACTATGTATACTAGTGTGTTGGTAGTTTGTGGGAACCAAGATACATCTCCGAGGTGCGACCCGCTTCACTGACCCCTCTTACTCCGTAGTAAGTTCTTGCACTTAGAGGTGAAAACCCCCGTTTCGGGTGTCGGGCATGGAATCGTGCGACGGAACACATGAAATGTTGGTTTTTTATGGTCCAACATACCAACCTAACACAACCAAGCAAAAAAATTCATGCGTCTACCCCCTCCCGGCGCCGTTTAGAGGGGTAGATCGACAGGTCAGACTTTTCTCCAGCGGGAGTAGGGTTTCGCCGTAGAGGGGGTCCGGAGCGTCAAGACCCCATCAAAACTTGCATAGACCCCTAACATATGTATACTAGTGTGTTGGTAGTTTGTGGGAACCAAGATACAGCTCCGAGGTGCGACCCGCTTCACTGACCCCTCTTACTCCGTAGTAAGTTCTTGCACTTAGAGGTGAAAACCCCCGTTTCGGGTGTCGGGCATGGAATCGTGCGACGGAACACATGAAATGTTGGTTTTTTATGGTCCAACATACCAACCTAACACAACCAAGCAAAAAAATTCATGTGTCTACCCCCTCCCGGCGCCGTTTAGAGGGGTAGATCGACAGGTCAGACTTTTCTCCAGCGGGAGTAGGGTTTCGCCGTAGAGGGGGTCCGGAGCGTCAAGACCCCATCAAAACTTGCATAGACCCCTAAACTATGTATACTAGTGTGTTGGTAGTTTGTGGTAACCAAGATACATCTCCGAGGTGCGACCCGCTTCACTGACCCCTCTTACTCCGTAGTAAGTTCTTGCACTTAGAGGTGAAAACCCCCGTTTCGGGTGTCGGGCATGGAATCGTGCGACGGAACACATGAAATGTTGGTTTTTTATGGTCCAACATACCAACCTAACACAACCAAGCAAAAAAATTCATGCGTCTACCCCCTCCCGGCGCCGTTTAGAGGGGTAGATCGACAGGTCAGACTTTTCTCCAGCGGGAGTAGGGTTTCGCCGTAGAGGGGGTCCGGAGCGTCAAGACCCCATCAAAACTTGCATAGACCCCTAACATATGTATACTAGTGTGTTGGTAGTTTGTGGGAACCAAGATACAGCTCCGAGGTGCGACCCGCTTCACTGACCCCTCTTACTCCGTAGTAAGTTCTTGCACTTAGAGGTGAAAACCCCCGTTTCGGGTGTCGGGCATGGAATCGTGCGACGGAACACATGAAATGTTGGTTTTTTATGGTCCAACATACCAACCTAACACAACCAAGGAAAAAAATTCATGCGTCTACCCCCTCCCGGCGCCGTTTAGAGGGGTAGATCGACAGGTCAGACTTTTCTCCAGCGGGAGTAGGGTTTCGCCGTAGAGGGGGTCCGGAGCGTCAAGACCCCATCAAAACTTGCATAGACCCCTAAACTATGTATACTAGTGTGTTGGTAGTTTGTGGGAACCAAGATACATCTCCGAGGTGCGACCCGCTTCACTGACCCCTCTTACTCCGTAGTAAGTTCTTGCACTTAGAGGTGAAAACCCCCGTTTCGGGTGTCGGGCATGGAATCGTGCGACGGAACACATGAAATGTTGGTTTTTTATGGTCCAACATACCAACCTAACACAACCAAGCAAAAAAATTCATGCGTCTACCCCCTCCCGGCGCCGTTTAGAGGGGTAGATCGACAGGTCAGACTTTTCTCCAGCGGGAGTAGGGTTTCGCCGTAGAGGGGGTCCGGAGCGTCAAGACCCCATCAAAACTTGCATAGACCCCTAAACTATGTATACTAGTGTGTTGGTAGTTTGTGGGAACCAAGATACATCTCCGAGGTGCGACCCGCTTCACTGACCCCTCTTACTCCGTAGTAAGTTCTTGCACTTAGAGGTGAAAACCCCCGTTTCGGGTGTCGGGCATGGAATCGTGCGACGGAACACATGAAATGTTGGTTTTTTATGGTCCAACATACCAACCTAACACAACCAAGCAAAAAAATTCATGCGTCTACCCCCTCCCGGCGCCGTTTAGAGGGGTAGATCGACAGGTCAGACTTTTCTCCAGCGGGAGTAGGGTTTCGCCGTAGAGGGGGTCCGGAGCGTCAAGACCCCATCAAAACTTGCATAGACCCCTAACATATGTATACTAGTGTGTTGGTAGTTTGTGGGAACCAAGATACAGCTCCGAGGTGCGACCCGCTTCACTGACCCCTCTTACTCCGTAGTAAGTTCTTGCACTTAGAGGTGAAAACCCCCGTTTCGGGTGTCGGGCATGGAATCGTGCGACGGAACACATGAAATGTTGGTTTTTTATGGTCCAACATACCAACCTAACACAACCAAGCAAAAAAATTCATGTGTCTACCCCCTCCCGGCGCCGTTTAGAGGGGTAGATCGACAGGTCAGACTTTTCTCCAGCGGGAGTAGGGTTTCGCCGTAGAGGGGGTCCGGAGCGTCAAGACCCCATCAAAACTTGCATAGACCCCTAAACTATGTATACTAGTGTGTTGGTAGTTTGTGGTAACCAAGATACATCTCCGAGGTGCGACCCGCTTCACTGACCCCTCTTACTCCGTAGTAAGTTCTTGCACTTAGAGGTGAAAACCCCCGTTTCGGGTGTCGGGCATGGAATCGTGCGACGGAACACATGAAATGTTGGTTTTTTATGGTCCAACATACCAACCTAACACAACCAAGCAAAAAAATTCATGCGTCTACCCCCTCCCGGCGCCGTTTAGAGGGGTAGATCGACAGGTCAGACTTTTCTCCAGCGGGAGTAGGGTTTCGCCGTAGAGGGGGTCCGGAGCGTCAAGACCCCATCAAAACTTGCATAGACCCCTAACATATGTATACTAGTGTGTTGGTAGTTTGTGGGAACCAAGATACAGCTCCGAGGTGCGACCCGCTTCACTGACCCCTCTTACTCCGTAGTAAGTTCTTGCACTTAGAGGTGAAAACCCCCGTTTCGGGTGTCGGGCATGGAATCGTGCGACGGAACACATGAAATGTTGGTTTTTTATGGTCCAACATACCAACCTAACACAACCAAGGAAAAAAATTCATGCGTCTACCCCCTCCCGGCGCCGTTTAGAGGGGTAGATCGACAGGTCAGACTTTTCTCCAGCGGGAGTAGGGTTTCGCCGTAGAGGGGGTCCGGAGCGTCAAGACCCCATCAAAACTTGCATAGACCCCTAAACTATGTATACTAGTGTGTTGGTAGTTTGTGGGAACCAAGATACATCTCCGAGGTGCGACCCGCTTCACTGACCCCTCTTACTCCGTAGTAAGTTCTTGCACTTAGAGGTGAAAACCCCCGTTTCGGGTGTCGGGCATGGAATCGTGCGACGGAACACATGAAATGTTGGTTTTTTATGGTCCAACATACCAACCTAACACAACCAAGCAAAAAAATTCATGCGTCTACCCCCTCCCGGCGCCGTTTAGAGGGGTAGATCGACAGGTCAGACTTTTCTCCAGCGGGAGTAGGGTTTCGCCGTAGAGGGGGTCCGGAGCGTCAAGACCCCATCAAAACTTGCATAGACCCCTAAACTATGTATACTAGTGTGTTGGTAGTTTGTGGGAACCAAGATACATCTCCGAGGTGCGACCCGCTTCACTGACCCCTCTTACTCCGTAGTAAGTTCTTGCACTTAGAGGTGAAAACCCCCGTTTCGGGTGTCGGGCATGGAATCGTGCGACGGAACACATGAAATGTTGGTTTTTTATGGTCCAACATACCAACCTAACACAACCAAGCAAAAAAATTCATGCGTCTACCCCCTCCCGGCGCCGTTTAGAGGGGTAGATCGACAGGTCAGACTTTTCTCCAGCGGGAGTAGGGTTTCCCCGTAGAGGGGGTCCGGAGCGTCAAGACCCCATCAAAACTTGCATAGACCCCTAAACTATGTATACTTGTGTGTTGGTAGTTTGTGGGAACCAAGATACATCTCCGAGGTGCGACCCGCTTCACTGACCCCTCTTACTCCGTAGTAAGTTCTTGCACTTAGAGGTGAAAACCCCCGTTTCGGGTGTCGGGCATGGAATCGTGCGACGGAACACATGAAATGTTGGTTTTTTATGGTCCAACATACCAACCTAACACAACCAAGCAAAAAAATTCATGCGTCTACCCCCTCCCGGCGCCGTTTAGAGGGGTAGATCGACAGGTCAGACTTTTCTCCAGCGGGAGTAGGGTTTCCCCGTAGAGGGGGTCCGGAGCGTCAAGACCCCATCAAAACTTGCATAGACCCCTAAACTATGTATACTAGTGTGTTGGTAGTTTGTGGGAACCAAGATACATCTCCGAGGTGCGACCCGCTTCACTGACCCCTCTTACTCCGTAGTAAGTTCTTGCACTTAGAGGTGAAAACCCCCGTTTCGGGTGTCGGGCATGGAATCGTGCGACGGAACACATGAAATGTTGGTTTTTTATGGTCCAACATACCAACCTAACACAACCAAGCAAAAAAATTCATGCGTCTACCCCCTCCCGGCGCCGTTTAGAGGGGTAGATCGACAGGTCAGACTTTTCTCCAGCGGGAGTAGGGTTTCGCCGTAGAGGGGGTCCGGAGCGTCAAGACCCCATCAAAACTTGCATAGACCCCTAACATATGTATACTAGTGTGTTGGTAGTTTGTGGGAACCAAGATACAGCTCCGAGGTGCGACCCGCTTCACTGACCCCTCTTACTCCGTAGTAAGTTCTTGCACTTAGAGGTGAAAACCCCCGTTTCGGGTGTCGGGCATGGAATCGTGCGACGGAACACATGAAATGTTGGTTTTTTATGGTCCAACATACCAACCTAACACAACCAAGCAAAAAAATTCATGCGTCTACCCCCTCCCGGCGCCGTTTAGAGGGGTAGATCGACAGGTCAGACTTTTCTCCATCGGGAGTAGGGTTTCGCCGTAGAGGGGGTCCGGAGCGTCAAGACCCCATCAAAACTTGCATAGACCCCTAAACTATGTATACTAGTGTGTTGGTAGTTTGTGGGAACCAAGATACATCTCCGAGGTGCGACCCGCTTCACTGACCCCTCTTACTCCGTAGTAAGTTCTTGCACTTAGAGGTGAAAACCCCCGTTTCGGGTGTCGGGCATGGAATCGTGCGACGGAACACATGAAATGTTGGTTTTTTATGGTCCAACATACCAACCTAACACAACCAAGCAAAAAAATTCATGCGTCTACCCCCTCCCGGCGCCGTTTAGAGGGGTAGATCGACAGGTCAGACTTTTCTCCAGCGGGAGTAGGGTTTTTGTGGTTTAGTTTTGAATAAATTTCTACTGCAAAGATATTTCGAGAATAGGTACGTGTCGCACTCATCTTAAAGGAGGAGGTTATGTGGATTCAAAGGTCTAATGGTATGGGGATAGTGGAAGGGGATTCTTTCACCGCTTATTTTATGTCTATGATGCGGAGAAACAGGATCATTCCTCTCAACCAGGAAGAGGGTTTAATTCACAGGGGGATGGATCGGAGATTGTGTTGCTTTATGCCACCAGCTTTTACTCCTACAACACTTTGTTTAGTTTCCCTATTGCTCCTGTTGTCAGTATGTTGGTTCTATAAATGGGACCAAAAGGTTAGTGCGGTTTAGAGAGGCCCTTGAACTAAAAAAAAAGTTAATCATTAAATCAGGCCCAAGCCCGGCTTCAGCCCGACAAAACTCGGCTAGGCCCGAGCGGCCCCGCCCGAGTTTCTGTTAAGCCACCCAGCCTGAACTGCATGTCAAGCCCGACCCGATGTGCAAGCCAGACCCGGCCCGAGATTTCCGGGCCGTCCAGGCCGGCCGGGCTGCCCATGGGCCATGGCTAGGTCTAATGCCTTCCCACCGTTCACGTTGTCTCTGTCAGTCAGAGCCAGCCTCAGGCTTTACCTGTCGGCACATTCTCTACCTCTTGCTTCAAGCCTCCATGTCGTAGCATGGGTCGAGGACGGAGCCCTAACAGCTGTCGTTACACGACAATGAGCTCTTAGAAAATAAAATTGGAAGGATTATTTTGCATCATATTCTTTACACTCGCCTAAAAACTCAAATTTATGTCAAAATATTTTTTGTGACAAAGATTTGAAAAGTTCACTTGCCAATATTAACTATTTAGCATGCCAACTAGAAGGAAAAAACAATTAAAAAATTGCAAAAACTATTACAAAATAACATTGTTATTTTTTAAATGTCTCCCGAGCGTAAGTTGAAGGACACTCGAAAGACACTAGCAACAAGTTGTTTGCCGAGCTCCTCTGATAGGACACTCGGCAAAAGGCACGCTGCCGTCAATTTGTAGTTAGCTGCGACCGTGTGTGGCACATGGCCATCTATTTTTCTTAGTATTCTCTTGTTTGCTACTCGGGAATCAAGTGTTTTCCTGAGCATCACGCATTACCGAATCCGAATGCATCGACATTCAGAATGTATATGCGGTCTGCCGAGTGCCCAATAATACGCACTCAGCAAACCTAGAGGCACTCGGGAATGTAGCGCTGGTAGTGAGTTCTTCAATTTGGTTCACACCTAATTAATGGACGAAGAAGGTTTAAAACATAAGAATCTCAATGGCTACCGCATGACCATCGAGATGCTGACCTACACGCCTGTTGCACCGTGCGAACAGAAACCAGTCACGGGCATTTGGATCAAAACTGAGGCAGTACATGTATGACGAGGCCCAGGACTGGATCTCTGTTCCTTGTAGTGGCCTACGAGCGTGATTCCACTAATTCCACCCATGACGATAGGTTCTCCTCACTTGAAAGTAACTGGTTGTCGGACCATTTCGTGTTCATGCACGATGCAAAATATATATACGGCCGGGTAACCAACATATGTGGCCGTGAGGAGATGTACGTGTGCACTAGTAGAAAACGGACCTTTGGTCCAGACTTTTAGTCCCGCACCAATATGCGGTCGGTACTAATATTACATTAGTACCGGTCCCAGCGGCCGGACAGGCGAGGGGCAGCAGTACCGGTCGGTAAGCAACCTTCAGTACCGGTTGGTGTAACCAACCGGAACTAAAAGATTTGGGGCTGGCGCTACAGCGGCGGGTCCCACGGCGAGAACCTTTAGTACCGGTCTGTGTTACAAACCGGTACTAAAGATGGACATTTAGTACCGGTTTGTGTTACAAATCGGTACTAAAACATTTCGCTATAAATTCCATCTACTTCCCCAAGCCCGAGCTCACTTCACTCTCTGCCTCCTCATTTATTTCTCTCTGTTGTTGCTCGAGCTCGGTGGCGATCCGGCGATTTGTCCAATTTGGTGGCACCATTTTTGGTCAAAAAGGTTAGAAACTTGTTTCTCTTACATTTAATTGGAAACTTCAGTTCATTTAGTGCTAGTTTGAGCTCATTTAGTGTTAGTTTGATCTAGATAGAAAAATGTAGGAAAATCTAGAAATGTATTGTTAGTTTGACCTAGATAGAAATTTTTAGAAAAATCTACAAATGTAGCTTATTTAGTGCTAATTTCATCATTTACTTTGTGCTAGTTTAGCTAATTTTGTCCTAGTTTAGCTCATTTAGTTCTAGTTTAGCTCATTTTATGCTATAATTACGTAATTAATTGTTTATAGAATTATTACTTGTATAATTTTCTTATTTGTGTAACTTTTTGTTATATATAGTGTCATGGTTTTGACATCTGTCCACACTGGCTCTCGCCCGCTCTATTATTCGGATGTGATATGATTGTTTGTTATAAGTATATGTTTGTTTAATTTCGTGTTTACAAAAATTATACCGACCAACTTAACGTAGATATATTTTTATCTAGGAGGTAGTTGAACCGGAAAATGAGCCCGACCCTATTTTCGAGTTTTTAGTAGAAGAAAACAATGATTTGAAAGCTAAATTGAAAAGAAGTGAAGATCTTCGTCTCGAAGAGAAGATGAAATGGGAGTTGAAGATTGCCGACGTCGTCGATGATAACGAGATCAAGATGGAGGCAATGCGCTTGGATCACAAGATCAAGATGAATGCAATGCGCTTGAAGCTTAAAAAGTTTAGAAAATATGTCATTAGTCAAGAGGCTTGGTATCATTATGCTGTTGGTTCAATAATTACCTTAGTTGCGATTTTGATCGCATTTGTCGTTGGATTGAAATTCTTTAGCTAGTTCTATGTTAGTTTCAATTAATGAATGTTTTATGAGAACTATGTATTAGATTTGTTTAAATATGGTGAACTTGTATTAATGAATTGGTCACGTATCTATCTATTCATGGTAGATATATATATATAACTATTGTGTAATGGTTTTGTATATATTTACATAATGCAGATGAATCGACAATGGATGTACGTTGACCGACGCACTCCGGAGTTCATGACCGGCGTGCTGGATTTTATCCGTGTTGCTGAGGCAAATAAGCGGGATGGTTTTATGTATTGTCCATGTTGTGCTTGTAAGAATATCAGGAGTTACTCCAACTCAAAAACCATTCACATCCACCTGTTTCAGTCCGGTTTCATGTCCGGCTATAATTGTTGGACCAAACACGGGGAAACAGGGGTCATAATGGAAGACAATGAAGAAGAAGAGGACGATGACAACTATCCTGAGTTTCCTGAATACGACGGTACTACAATGGGGGAAACTGGAGAAGACGCGCCTGACGAAGAGGCGCCGGATGAGCCCGCTGATGATCTTTCTCGGGCCATTGCTGATGCACAGAGAAACAGCGTAAATCAGAGGGAGTGGGTCAAGTTGGAGCGCATGTTGGAGGATCACAAAAAAAAATTGTACCCAGGTGTCGAAGATGACCAGAAAAAGCTGGGTACGACGCTGGATTTGCTGCAATGGAAGGCTGAGAATGGTGTATCGGACAAGGGGTTTGAAAAGTTGTTGAAAAAGATAAAGAAGATGCTTCGAAAGGATAACGAATTGCCCGACAGTACGTACGAGGCAAAGAAGATCGTCTGTCCTCTAGGATTAGAGGTGCAAAAGATACATGCATGCACTAATGACTGCATACTCTACCGCGGTGAGGAGTACGAGAATCTGAATGCATGCCCGGTATGCGGTGCATTGCGGTATACGATCAGGCGAGATGACCCTGGTGAAGTTGAGGGCGAGCGCCCCAGAAAGAGGGTTCCTGCCAAGGTGATGTGGTATGATCCTATAATACCACGGTTGATGTGGTATGATCCTATAATACCAAGGTGATGACGCAAGAAACTTAAGATTTGGTCTAAGTACGGACGGCTTCAATCCTTTTGGAGAGCAAAGCAGCAGTCATAGCACCTGGCCTGTTACTCTATGTATTTACAACCTTCCTCCTTGGTTGTGCATGAAGCGAAAGTTCATTATGATGCCAGTGCTCATCCAAGGACCGAAGCAACCAGGGAGCGAGCTTGATGTGTACCTCAGGCCATTAGTTGACGAACTTTTAGAGTTGTGGCGGGAAGAAGGTGTACGTGTGTGGGATGAGCACAAACAGGAGGATTTTGACCTTCGAGGGTTGCTTTTCGTAACGATCAATGATTGGCCTGCTCTTAGTAACATCTCAGGACAGACAACTAAGGGATACCATGCATGCACACACTGTTTGGATGATACTGAATGTATATACTTGGATAATTGAAAGAAGTGTGTGTACCTGGGGCATCGTCGATTTCTTCCGGTCAGGCATAACGTCCGGAAGCAAGGAAAGCATTTCAAAGGTGAGGCAGATCACCGTAGGAGGCCTATGGACCGTACTGGTGAACAAATATTTGATATGGTCAAGGATCTAAAAGTAATCTTTGGAAAGGGTCCTGGAGGACTAAAGGTTCCGGATGACGCAAACGGGCACGCACCCATGTGGAAGAAGAAATCTATATTTTGGGAGCTACCATATTGGAAAGTCCTAGAGGTCCGATCTGCAATCGACGTGATGCACGTGACGAAGAATATTTGTGTGAACCTGCTAGGCCATTTGGGCGTGTATGGGAAGAAAAAAAACACAACGGCAGCACGGGAGGACCAGAAACGTTTGAAAGAACGAGACGGCCTGCTTCCAGAACATTATGACGGTCCTGCCAGCTATGCTCTAACCAAACAAGAGAAAGTGATATTTTTTGAATGTCTGAGCAGTATCAAGGTCCCGTCTGGCTTCTCGTCGAATATAAAGGGAATAATAAATGTGGCACAACAAAAATTTCAAAACCTAAAGTCTCATGACTGCCATGTGATTATGACGCAATTGCTTCCGATTGCATTGAGGGGGCTTCTACCGGAAAATGTTCGAGTACCCATTGTGAAGCTTTGTGCATTTCTCAATGCAATATCTCAGAAGGTAATCGATCCAATGATCCTACCAAGACTACAGAATGATGTGGTCCAGTGTCTTGTCAGCTTTGAGTTGGTGTTCCCCCCATCCTTTTTCGATGTTATGACGCATGTCTTGGTTCACCTAGTCGAAGAGATTCAAATTCTCGGTCCCGTATTTCTACACAATATGTTCCCATTTGAGAGGTTCCTGGGAGTCTTAAAGAAATATGTTCATAACCGTGCTAGGCCAGAAGGAAGCATCTCCAAGGGCTATGGAACCGAGGAGGTCATTGAGTTCTGTGTTGACTTTATTCCTGACATTAATCCGATTGGTGTTCCACAGTCGCGACATGAGGGGAGACTGAGTGGAAAAGGCACTCTAGGGAAAAAAGTATTTGTATGTAGGGACGGACCTTCTTTCAGTCAAGCGCACTACACAGTTCTACAAAATTCCTCATTGGCAGCTCCGTATATCGAGGAACACATGAATATTTTACGATCTGAGAACCCGGTGGAGGATGAGTTCTGGATTAAAGATCAACACACGGCGAAATTCAGCGGTTGGTTGCAAACACATCTCATGAGTAACACCGAAGTTGATGTTGAGCTGTACTTGTTGGCCAGGACACCATCTTCGACTATAGTCACTTTCGAAGGGTACGAGATAAATGGGAATACATTTTACACGATCGCTCAAGATAAAAAGAGCACCAACCAAAATAGTGGTGTCCGCTTTGACGCAACAAACAGCAATGGGCAAAAGGACACATATTATGGTTACGTAGAGGAGATATGGGAACTTGAGTATGGACCTTCTTTTAAGGTCCCTTTGTTTCGGTGCAAATGGGTCAAGCTGAATGCAGGCGGGGTAAAGGTAGACCCGATGTACGGAATGACAACGGTGGATCTGAACAATCTTGATTACAAAGACGAACCGTTCGTCCTAGCAAATGATGTAGCTCAAGTTTTCTACGTGAAAGACATGTCTACCAAACCAAAGAAAAGAAAAAATATGGAAGCGAATACATCAGACGAGGCAAAACGCCACATAGTTCTTTCAGGGAAAAGAAACATCGTGGGAGTGGAGGACAAGACAGACATGTCAGAAGATTATGATAAGTTTGATGAAATTCCGCCCTTCAAAGTCAACACTGACCCAAGCATCACGTTAAGTAATGAAGATTCTCCATGGTTCCGGCGCAAAGTTAAGCAATCGAAGAAAAGGAGGAATAATACAACAGATGGGAATGTTGGTGATGTGTAATCCAGGAATGATATTTATGAAATATGAGGTCTTTATCACAAACTATGTTGTTGAAATGAGCATAACTTGGTCATTTGTCTTGAAACTTCTAGATGTTCATACATGATACACCTTTTTTGTTAAGACTTTTTTTTGCAAATTTTGTCAGAAATCAAGTTTCTAGAACTATCAATGTTTCTGTGATATAACCACTAGTTGTGTAGTTCAAAGTTGAATTACTTTCGAAAAATCGACATAAACTCAATTAACTAGGGAAATTAGGTAGAAATCAAAGAAAAACCTAATACTTGGGGATTATCCATCATATGTGGACTAGTTTCCATGAAAATTAAATGGGTGCCATTTTGCATCATATTTTTGGTACTTTGTTCACAAAAAAAGTCATTTTTTGCACTTAAAAAAATGGAAAATGATATTTATGAAAATAATTTCAAGAATTCCTTTGGCATGACTGTTTCTTATACCAATATGCACCTATTTGTGGAATAGAGATTTGTACAAAGTTTTAGAAACTAATTAGTTAAAAGAAAATAGATATAAAATAACTTTTATTTTAAATGTTACATTTTTAAAATGTCAATATTCTTTGTAATTTGTTGAAAACATGTTCTTGAATATAAATAATTTTTTTACAAATTATTAGAAACTAATTTTACTAGTTTTAGACAATTACATCAGTAGATATACAAAAACAGAAAACAGAAAATAGAAAAGGGAAATAAAATACAAAAAACACCTTCAGTACCGGTTGCTGGTTGCAACCGGTACTAAAGGTTTTCGTTTCGCGCCAGTTTTCTGGGCGGCGAATCGACAAACCTTTAGTACCGGTTGCAACCAGCAACCGGTACTGAAGGACATTTAGTACCGGTCTGTGGCATGGACCGGTACTAAAGGGTGTTGCATTAAATGCCTCACTTGCCCGATCGGGCAGTTCATCTTCTCCAGACGCAGACGCAGAGACGAAGTGCTGCCCGACGGAGACGAGGTGCTGCCCACGCCATCCTCGACTCCGGCCGCTCCCCGACGCCGGCCGCTCCCCGACGCCCGGCCGCTCCCCCACGGTGAGTCTCCTCCCTCCCTCCTTCTCACTGTCGCTAGGTTGCTAACCCTAGATAAGAAGGAGCCGCCGCCGCTAGGAGTGTCCCCGCCGCCGCCGCTAGGAGTATCGCCGCCGCCGCCGCTAGGAGTGTCGCCGCCGCCGCCGCATTAGGTCACAGCACAGAGCACGGCGGCGTCTCCATTGATGTCCGGCTCCTCCCTCTCGTACGCAATCGATGGGCGCAAGGCAGGGGACGGGGAGCCCCATTGTCATGCTGCCGCCGCCGCTAGGAGTATCGCCGCCGCCGCCGCCGCTAGGAGTGTCGCCGCCGCCGCCGCATTAGGTCACAGCACAGAGCACGGCGGCGCCTCCATTGATGACCGGCTCCTCCCTCTCGTCCGCAATCGAGGGGCGCAAGGCAGGGGACGGGGAGCCCCATTGTCATGCTGATGTCAGCATGACGTCAGCCCATTTCTATAAAAAAAATGCTACTGTTTTTAGATTATTTGTTAAATAGAGTGTTAGATTATTTGTTAAATAGAGTGTTAGATTATTTGTAAATTCACACAAATAGAAAATGAAGTGTAAGACTTTTTAAATAGAGTGTTAGATTATTTGTTAAATAGAGTTTAGGACATTTTATATAGAGTGTAACATTATTTTAGAATTGCTAGAAAAAATGGTACTGTTTTTAGATGAATTCTTAGGAAATGCTATTGTTATTTATATGAATGCTATTGTTATTTATATGAATGTTATTGTTACAATATTTATGTAAATGCTATAGTGTTAGCAAAAAGCAGGAGGGGAGGAGGGCTACTGCTTTTTTGCTACTGTTTTGGAGAGAAGATTATAGTTAGTGTGTGTATTTTTGATGCAAAGTACTTATGCAATTTTATTTGATGCAAAGTACTTGCAATTTTTGCTACTGTTTTAGGAAGTTTCTAAATTTTGGCTGATGATTAGATGGTTGCACGTTGCATCTTCAGGGAGGTGTGAGTGAACCATGTTGTCTGAACATATATGCAATGTTCATTCCACGTTGTTCGCTGACACCATCCCTGAAGCAATTCTATATGAGGCCTTGCTGTCTGTTTTGCAATATTAGGAAGTTTGTAAAATTGGATTAATAGTGTAGATGCAAAGTACTTGTGCAAAATACTTGTGTAATTTAGGGTAATTTTATGGATGCTACTATGTAATTTTATTTGATGCAAAGATTAAAATGCTACAATGTAATAAATAGTGTGGATTCAAGTATTGAAATTTGTGAATGAAAGTGTTAGAATTTGTGAAATAGTATTGTGAAAATGCAACCACAATTTTCCGCGGCAACGCGCGGGGAATGCAACCACAATTTCCCCAATGCAAAGTACTTGATTTCGTCGATCCCTCGCCTCACCGTTATAACTTGACATCATGTAGGAATCTCGCCGTCTATCCCTCGCCTCACCGTCGTCCTGTCTGTGACCTTCCCGAGTCTCGTTGATCCCGCACCTCACCGTCGTTCCCGAGCATCCCCTCGTGCCCTCCCCCGCGGTGAGCCTCTACCGTGCGCACATGTTATTTCTTTACAATAATGCCGCCCGATTTGGCACTAAATTGTTCTATCTTTTTTTTTGTATTAGTTAAGCTATGGACGGCAGAGCAGGGGAAGATCAATTGTTCGACATCATCAGAGATGGTGAAGATGATGGATCGCAATATCTTAACATGTCCGGTGGTGAAATGGAGGACGAGGAGATTTATAACTTAGAAGCTCCTCCATCCGCCTCGAACAATAATGCCGATGAGAATGTAGCGCAGAATACCGACGAGGTATACATAGCTTCTGGTGATAAATTAATGATTTGATATGTGTACATATACATGTTTTAACATAATATTTCTTCTTTTAGCCCTCCGGATCGGGATCGAGCAAGTCTGTTAAAAGAAAACGAGGCCCGGCCAAAAAGTTAAAAGAAGAAAGATTTGATATCGAAGAAATCTCTGAAATTGGCGAACCGATTGCTCCGAAAGAGCACGCACGTAAATTTGTGAGTCAGTGCGGAGTTATTGTTCGGGACAACATTCCGATCACCATCCGAGAATGGCACAAGCCGAAGGGTGGAGGAGAGAGTTTTGTGTCAGATATTTGCAAGAGGGAACTTCTGAAGTCCGTTTTCCACAATTTCGCCCTACCGACAGGCCTCGGAGATGCCGAGAAAAAGAAAGTCTTCCAGTGGACTCTAAAGAAAATGGCCGAACAATTCATGAACTACAAGAAAAGGTTATGCCAGCAATTCATCAAGACAAAGAAAACCCCTAATTTTCAAGACGTACAGTACAGGAGGATAAGAGATCAGTGGCAAGAATTCAAGGACTACAAGGAATCAGAAGAAGCTCTGGAAAAGTCGGCGAAAAATAAGTTGAATGCCGACAAAAAGCAATATTTCCAACGTTTGGGGCCAGGTGGCTATAAGACCGCCATTCCTATGTGGGAAGAAAGGGACGCCAAGTGAATTGCTGACGGGGTCACTCCATGTACATCAAGCTATCCCGCAAGGGCAAGACATTGGGCGTTCAGCGTCGGGCTGGAGCCCGACCCAAAGACAGGCCTTCTTGTGTTGAAGGAAAAGGTTAAACCAGGCCCCGAGGGAGAGCACGAAAGAGAAAAAATTCGGAATAAAGCCAAAGAACTTGATGATGCAGTAGTTGCCGCTCGGGAGGGAAGGTTCGCGCCCAATAGAGAGAAGGACGAGCTGTCACTCGCCCTCGGGAATCCTGAACACACTGGGCGAGTACGAGGCGTGGGCGTCGTCCCTTGGAAGGTTGGGTTCCCCGAGCATAGGGACACCTACAGGAGTCGCGACAGGAAGAAGAAACAGGAGGTAGAGAAATATCAGCGGTTGGAAGACATGATAATAGACCTGCGACATGAAATGAGGCAGAAAAAGGCATCTGAGCCGCAGGAGGACCAACTTGATATGGCATCTCAGCGGAAAAGCAGCGTGGCTTCCACACAAAATGTCCAGCCTGATGACGCAACATACCCCGTGGATCAGATTCAGGGGCGAACAAACTGTGAGCTGCACATCAAGATGAGGAACCTATCCATAAAGGTGGCGGTCGGCTTTGCTTTAGAGAATATACCCGGAGCAACCCTTCATGGCGGTCAGATTCCAGCTGGCTACGCGCGAGTCGGGGTGGACGAAATTATGAACGGATTCGAGGACCTAGAGCTTGACTTTCCTGGAGCTGAAGGGGAGACGACACTGGGAGAAGTGTTGCGCGGAATCATTCTATGGAGAAAGGAACACATCGTGTTTCCTGGAGAATCGACGCGTAGGCCACCAACCCCTCCGAGTAGCAATCAACCTCCAAGTCCACCCCGCATTGAAAATATGGACACCGAGAGGGAACCCAGCGCGACTCCATCTCCCCGGTGCGCGAGTCCAACCCAGCGGGAGTCCACCCCGGAGCGTGCAAAGAGTCCACTCCAGCGGGAGTCCACCCCGGAGCGTGCAAAGAGTCCACTCCAGCGGGAGTCCACCCCGGAACTTGCAAAGAGTTCACTCCAGCGGGAGTCCACCCCGGAGCTTGCAAAGAGTCCGCCCACCGGCAATAGGACCTTCTCAATGAGGCAGAAGATGCTTGCCGGTGCGTCGAGTGGTGCTCCAAAGGACACCTACAAGTACGGGCCGTCGTTGAAGGATCTTCCGGTGTTAACTTACCACCGGACCGTTGAGGAGAATGCTCCCTTGGTCAAAGCTCACAATGCCGCACACTTTGCGAAGAAAGTGCCCGAGCCAAAACAGGTACTAAACCCTAAGGGTGTTAAACACTTTTTAGACATCGTCTGTGATCCTGACCGTAGAACTTTGCCTGATAACTATGAACGCTCTATCTCGAAGAGTTTTGACACGCAAGAGGAGAATAAAAAGAAAAGGGTCGCTGCACAGAAGAAGAAGAAGGGGAAAAAGGTTCCCCAGCTCGGAGAACAGAAAGTACAGTCGGTCGCCCCGCTGAAGGTTCAGACAGACAAGAGTCCCAACGTTGGGACAAATGTTCCTGTTACTGACTACATGGACGATGATGCATTTGACGCACTTTTCCCCAAGTCGACTGAGATAGCACGGACGTTTGTCTACGGGAAAGATCTTCTCCCTAGTGATGAGATGGTGCGTCTAGCTTTTCAAATGCGGAGATTGCATGACTGGTACATGAAGGTTGCAAAGGACAAGCAACTCGTGTTTTACGTGACATACCGAGAAGACCAATTCTTCGTCAACCACGAGATATGTATCGAATTTGATGAATTATGGCAGTTATACAACCGGCGTGCTCTCGACGCAACTATCATGAGTTGCTATGTTCTGTAAGTGTTTTTTCTAAATGTCTAGCTGAGCATGTAATTATCCTCACTAATTGAGCCTGTAATTATCTGCACTATATTCTTTCGTATGCTATTATATATGCAGGTGGATGCTTATCGAGTGCAAAAGGAAAAGACTCTGGGAAGTTGGGTTCATTGACCCATCTATCGTTAACTGCAAAAACTTAGAGCGGAAGCCTGGGGACTGCGAGGAGGCATTGTTGAGGTCGCTATTGAGCCAAACACATGCGGCAGATATACTTCTTCCTTACAACTTCAAGTGAGTGTGACTGTCTTCAACACATTTCTATATTGCTAATGACTAGATGTTAAGTTTAATTGATGAGTTATATTCATGCCTCACTATATAAACGTGTGCAGCTTCCATTGGATTCTACTGGACATTATCATTGACAAGGGATTAGTTGAACTATTTGACTCATTACGCAAACCACAATCATACTACCAGGATTTGATTGACATGCTTCAGAGGTAATTTCAACCATTAACCCCATTTCATGATATCAAGTAATCATAACACATTTATTCATTTGATTTTGTGAGTAGGGTTTGGAAAATATTCATCAAGAGAGAGAGGGGTGAATGGAAACCAGAGCTGACTATTAAACATATTGATGTAAGTGTGCTACTATTAAACATAGTCTCTTTAATTCATCATCATTTTGAATTATTATTTAATTAAGTTATATTCTCGTAAAGACCATGAAGCAGCCTCCGGGAAATGAATTATGTGGATTCTACGTCTGCGAGTTCATGAGGACCTTGAGCGTTGAGCAGGCGTCGCGTGAAAAAAGAATGGATGTGAGTGTGACTGTCTTGTACTATATTTCAATCTTATTATGATTTGATATATATATATACACACACAACTAATATATTCATATTGATCTCGTTTAAAGCTTAACGACAAGCGGAACGCCATCCTACCACATCAGCGCGTAGAAGCAATTCAAGAGGAGATAGCGGGATTTATCCTTGAGGAGGTCATGAATCCAAAGGGAGAATACCATAATCCTAAATATAGCTATGCCATATGAAAGAGGAGGATGTATGACATTATTGCGATCTCTATACACCGGATTGTATATATGTATATATGTATGTAATAACGTAGTATAAATATGTCCTATATCTAAATTATATTATATATCAACGTTTACCGTATGTAGTAGCGTAGAATACATATACAAAAGTATATTACGTATGCATCAACGTGTACCGTGTATATATATAATACCGTATGAATGTATAACAGTAGATGAAAAAGAAAACATAAAATAAAATTGCAGTGAAGAAAAGAAAACAGATAACAGAAAAAAAAGGAAACGAAAAATAAATTGCAAAACCCTTAAAACCTAAACCCTTTAGTACCGGCCGGTGTTACCGACCGGTACTAAAAGTTCTCCGCACGAGCCCGAGCCCCACGCCCACGTGGGGGCCCTTTTAGTACCGGACGATAAGAAACCGGTACTGATACTGGGGGGGCATCAGTCCCGATTGCGCAGTACCGGTTGCGAAACCGGTACTGATGCTCCTCCCCGACCGGTACTAAAGAGCCGTTTTCCACTAGTGGTGTGCAAGCTCGAGCAACGCGGCCCCAGGTCCTTCAAAAAATATCGCGATGCTGGACAATCATGCACATGGCCGGAAAAGGTAGATTACAAATCATACCACATGGGCAAAGGGATATGCAAAGTGCCAAATATTTCTTCTTCTTTTAACGGGGAAGAGTGTCAATTGCCAAATACAGTTCATGTAAGCTTACACAATCCCGTAAACACCATGCCGAGTGTATGTTACTAAGAACGGTGGAACCCATGGTTACATACTCTTCTCGGGTATCTAGAGTGAATTTTTTAGACGGAAGGCTCAATATCATAGAGTAAAATCGTTTTTTGCGGGATGTCTTGCTTGTAAGTTATTCAATCCGTTTTTAATATAAGATGTTTTAGTTATGATACATGTTGTCTAGATACCCATATAAATGAGTGAATATAGATACGAAAAGATGCCTAGATACAATTTTGTATACGTGAATGTGAAAAAATGCTAAAACATCTTATATTAAATTATATTAAAAAAGGGAGGGAGTAGGAAGCAAACTAAACATTGGTCACATTAGACAAGTAGAAGTTTACAGAAGTGAGATATGGTACGATTTGACTACTGAAGTAAACTCTTGTCAGTCATGCTTTGAAATGATGTAGGCTGTTCTGAAGTTCCCAAACGTAGATTATGACAAGAATAAACCAAAGTAAGTAACTTTTCGTTGTGCTCTAAGTTTAGGCCACGTCATTTTTTATACAAATATGACTCTATGCCGAATTGCATTGTTAAAAGTAACCTCTTTTGAATTTTATTATCAAAAGTATCCGGGAAGAGCAAAAAGTTACACGTGTGTACTTCCCGCCATCCCAGCTGATGGGAAGTCACTTCCCTCAAACCCACGTGGCGAGAAGTCGCTTTCAAGCGGAGCCATGCAGCGCCTGCTCGTGCAATGTGCAGCTCAGACAATTTCCCTCTAGATGTTGCCTTTTCCTCTCCCCGTTAGGCTACTTTTGATAATAAAATTTGGAAGAGCTCAATTTTGACATTACGATGATTTTGCGGGGGGTCATATTTGTAAAAAAATCGGCCACATATATCTTAGTTGTGCCACTATCATTTAAACAGCTGCGAATGTCACGATCACAGATCACATCATTACGATCATCACAAAGATCACAGAGATTGAGTAGACACTTGGTAAAGTTCCTCCAAAGTCCTATCATGAAAAGACATGACTAAAATTAGTTAAGTATTACATACACTAAAGACAGAGAAGTGGATGTTGGCACGTCCGAATAAAAGCATGACACATAAAATATTTTCACAACTTTTAGGTCCAAAATATTGCAATTATTGTCATAGGAAAGGTACACATCCCCCTGTGTTCCATGATCAAATATCACTGCAGCTAGCACCATATATATAAAAAGAGTAGCAATTAGTATAATTCAACAACGAGTGCGGTGGCACGTCTACAGTTCCCTCCACTGAGGAGCCTCCTATCGACCTCGAATTTGTGTTGGATAAAACCTGAGCTCATCTCCACTTTTGGGGTAACTGGGATTCCATTGGGTTTGGACCCCCCAGATATCAGAATTGTTTTTTGACGAAAGGCAGTGAGAACTGCTTCGATTAATATAGAGGGACCGGAACAAATGTTTGGAGTAACAGGTTTACATAAAACTTATAGGGCAGCAGGAAAGAACAACGGTATATACAAGCTAGTTAGGCTAGACTAAAGTGTCAGCCTCCTGATGGGCCGGAACAAAGGTATATACAGAAAATATCTTCTTACACTGGTCAGAAAATATGTTTTTCCTACGTGGAGCTTTTTATGCTCGTCTTTTTGCATGGGTCATGAAAAAAATATTTTTCCTACGCAAATTTTTTGTGCTAACACAAATGTCATGATGTATATCCAAAAAAAAATCTAATTTTGTTAGACATTTTGAAAAGTTTTAATTTTTTTTACACAACAGGCGCATATGTGCACCATAGACCCGGTATTTCTATGTTTTTTTTTTTTTTTTGAGATAAGCCCGGTATTTCTATGTACCGTACGTGGGGCGTGAACGCCTCTTATGTGGACAAACGAGGCCAGCCATTTATAGTTTGGCTTTAACCATTGAGGAGCAACAAGCCTAGCCCAAATACCGTTGCTCCACACTTTTTCAACCAGGCCGCTCAATGGCCGGCTTTGCTAAGGTGACTCTTTGGGAGGAAAATTGATAATGATTGTCCACCTCGCAAGGCGCAAGCTGCCTGTTGGGCGTTGGCCCGTCCAAAGTTTAATTAAGCTTACAACTTAGTAAGAGCCCTGGTCATCTTTATTGTTTTTCCCTCTCCATTAATAATGATACTACCTTATTTAACTAAACAAAATATATTAGATCAAACAACCTAACAAAGAACAATTTTCATATATCTATGATAGCAAAATGTTCCGTACTCTCCATTAATAATGATACTACCTTATTTAACTAAACAAAATATATTAGATCAAACAACCTAACAAAGAACAATTTTCATATATCTATGATAGCAAAATGTTCCGTAATGAAACAAAGGCAAAAGTTTTCCCTTATTCATTAATTTTAAAAAAATGTTCTGTAATAGATTCTTCGAAATCACCGTCTGTAATTTCATGACCCCAAACATGTAGCAATTCAGCTAACCACGAAGGTATCAAGAAGGCAAGTAATTTGGTTCACGAGATAATTATATGATTATATTATCTTTTTTTGTTGTATCAATCATTCCCATGTTCATCCGTAGTGCAACAGTTGAACAAATTGTTAGAAATCCGTGTTAAATTAGACTGATGGCTCCTTTTTGTACCACTCCTAGAACAAATGATTTTTTTTGTAGTTCTTTACGGTGCGACCTGAGCTTGCAATTCAAAGTCTGGTAAATGCCTTTTTTTTCTATATCTACGTACTAAATTGTCTTCACAACAAATATTTAGAACTTTTATTACCCTCTCCAATCCATATTAATTGTCGCTGAATCAGATGTATGTAGCACTAAAGCATTTCTTGATATATCTGATTTAGCGAATTAATATGGATCGGAGGGAGCATGTGTTTTCCACATCGGTTGCAACGGTTACTCAAAAACTCTAGGTTAATAAGATTTCTCATAAGTGTGGTTGCGTTGCCTATTGGGTTGTTTTTCTAGGGGATTGCTTATTTGGTTGTTGAGTTGTCTTTGTTTGAGAGAAGTTTATTTAGTTGTCTTAGGTAGACCTCATATTTTCATTATGAAGGTAAAACATCGTGTTTGGGACTTGACCTGAAGAGTGTGACGCACATAATTTTTCATTTTTCGGGTTATTGCATAGCAGACAGCGGAAAACTTCCACACGACTCATCTCTATGCCTTTTTTTACATATATCTTTTTATAAAATACAGTACAACGCAGACGCTCATGCAGACGTTACCTGATCCTTTCTGTTGATGTCAACACGATCAGATGACCAACGGAGAGGAAAAGAAGGTGGACACACGGTGCTTCGCTCGTAAGCAAAACCAATCTCGACGGTCCCCCCACAAATAGAGGCAGACCACCGTGTCCAGCGAAGCAAAGCCCACGTCGATTTCTTCCTCCTCTCACCACTTTCCCCTTCGCCTCTCCCCGAGATTCCGCCGTAGAAAATCCCCGATCTCCCGATGCGCAACTCCGGCGCCACCGCCCCGCCCGCCGGCATGTACGGCTCCTACCCCACGCCGCCGGCCTCCTCGGGCGGCTACGCCAAGATCCCCACCTACCCAGCCCCGCCCTCCTCCTACCCCAACCCCACCACCCACGTCCCGCCCGCGGCCACCTCGCCCTCCGCCCCAGCTGGCCCGATCCAGGACCCCACGGCGCCGCCCTCCTCCCTCGCCAAGGCCGCCGAGCTCGTCACCCGGTTCCGGGAGCAGGGCCAGGCGCTCATCTCCGCGCGCCGGCCCTGGGGCGAGGTCTTCCGCGCGCCGGCCTTCTCCAAGCCGCCCAACCTCGGCGAGGCCCTCGCCCGGACGCGCCGCAACGCGGCCTACTTCCGCTCCAACTACGCGCTGGCCGTGCTCGCCGTCGTCGCCGCCTCGCTCTTCTGGCACCCGGGCACCCTCTTCGCGCTTCTCGCCCTCTGCGCCGCCTGGTTCTTCCTCTACTTCGCGCGCCCCTCCGAGCCCGGCCAGCCGCTCCGCATCCTCGGCACCGAGTTCGACGACGGCACAGTCCTCGCGGCCCTCTCGGGGGTCACCGTCATCGCGCTGCTCTTCACCAACGTCGGCTGGAACATCGTCGGCTCCGTCATGATCGGGGTCGCCATCGTGGCCGCCCACGCCGCGCTCAGGTCCACCGACGACCTCTTCCTCACCGAGCAGGAGGCCGCCGGCAACGGCCTCATGGCCGCCGCTGGACCAATCTTGCCAACATACGTCCGCATTGCTTGATTCTACAGATTGCCACGGTGCCCAAGATCGGTACCGTATCTATTCAGCATTCTCTATGATCTTGCTTGCAACTGCCTGTCCATGATTGTTTCTTCTTATTTAGCACAGAATCTATTTGTTCTTCTTATGTTTGCGTGTACAAATACAGACTGGCTTGTGATCTTAGACTCGTTGTAATGTGTGCAATCAAAGTATGAACATATACTGGTCGCTTGAGTTGGTTACTGAAACCTGCAAATGTTTTTTCATGCATATAAAGCTGTTATGTTGATAATAGCCATTGCTAACTCCGATTCTCTACCAGATGAACAGAAATTTATGTTATCATGCAGTTCACGCTATGAATCTAGTTCTGCTTTGTGCTTGCTTGAAACATATAAATGTGAAACCTTCTTGGAGTCTGGGATATATGTCTCCAACAATCCTTTGAATTGATCTTAGCATTACCAAAGCATCTATACGTGTCTCTACATGATGCATTGCCATTGTAACAAAACATGCCATGGCAATGCAAAGATGCCAACAACAGGAGAACACCTCTTGTGTCCTGTCTTATAGATCGCTTCAATTGAACGTGTATAGCTCCTTCCTCTTCACTTGCATTTAATGCATGTGCCGTCTTGTGTAATGATCTTGGTTCTCTATGAAGTACTACCTCTATTTATAAATATAAGACGTTTTAGATAGTGTGTATGTTGACTAAATGCATACTTAAATGAATGTATATGTATGTCTACATACATGCGAATCTAGGCAAATGCTAAAACATCTTATATTAAAAAACGGAGTAGAAATCTAGTACCACTTTGTGCTTGCTTGAAACATATAAGCCTCTTGGAGGCTGGTATATATCTCTCCAACAACTGTTTGTAATGATCCTAGCATGACCAATGCATCCGTCTTTGTCTCTACATGAATACATGATGCATTGGTCGTAATGCAAAACATGCCATGTAGATTGCTTATGGCAATGCAAATATGCCACCAAATAGGACAGCACCTCTTGCACCCTGTCTTACCGATTGCTTCAATAGAATGCAAATAGCTCTTCCCTTTTCAGTTGCATTTATCTGCCTGTGCCGTCGCCCTGTAATGATCTTGGTTCTCAGAAAAGTAGGGAAATACTTGTCATGGTTCTGTCTAAATACGGATTGTCATGTATGTAGACATGTTTTAGTGTGTACATACATCCGAATTTAGACAAATCTAAGTCAAGTATTTCTGGTCAGGGGGAATATTTTTCTTGATTCCCTGGAAATCATCTTGGTGAGAAGATCTGCAACGATGATATGGGTTGAATAGGAAGTAAAAATGCTGAGGTCTTCTCAGAATATTGGGTGCTTAGATTGCCTGGAGAAGAGTAAAGGCCGCCGACGACCTCTTCCTCACCGAGCAGGAGGCCGCCGGCAACGGCCTCATGGCCGCCGCTGGACCAATCTTGCCAACATACGTCCGCATTGCTTGATTCTACAGATTGCCACGGTGCCCAAGATCGGTACCGTATCTATTCAGCATTCTCTATGATCTTGCTTGCAACTGCCTGTCCATGATTGTTTCTTCTTATTTAGCACAGAATCTATTTGTTCTTCTTATGTTTGCGTGTACAAATACAGACTGGCTTGTGATCTTAGACTCGTTGTAATGTGTGCAATCAAAGTATGAACATATACTGGTCGCTTGAGTTGGTTACTGAAACCTGCAAATGTTTTTTCATGCATATAAAGCTGTTATGTTGATAATAGCCATTGCTAACTCCGATTCTCTACCAGATGAACAGAAATTTATGTTATCATGCAGTTCACGCTATGAATCTAGTTCTGCTTTGTGCTTGCTTGAAACATATAAATGTGAAACCTTCTTGGAGTCTGGGATATATGTCTCCAACAATCCTTTGAATTGATCTTAGCATTACCAAAGCATCTATACGTGTCTCTACATGATGCATTGCCATTGTAACAAAACATGCCATGGCAATGCAAAGATGCCAACAACAGGAGAACACCTCTTGTGTCCTGTCTTATAGATCGCTTCAATTGAACGTGTATAGCTCCTTCCTCTTCACTTGCATTTAATGCATGTGCCGTCTTGTGTAATGATCTTGGTTCTCTATGAAGTACTACCTCTATTTATAAATATAAGACGTTTTAGATAGTGTGTATGTTGACTAAATGCATACTTAAATGAATGTATATGTATGTCTACATACATGCGAATCTAGGCAAATGCTAAAACATCTTATATTAAAAAACGGAGTAGAAATCTAGTACCACTTTGTGCTTGCTTGAAACATATAAGCCTCTTGGAGGCTGGTATATATCTCTCCAACAACTGTTTGTAATGATCCTAGCATGACCAATGCATCCGTCTTTGTCTCTACATGAATACATGATGCATTGGTCGTAATGCAAAACATGCCATGTAGATTGCTTATGGCAATGCAAATATGCCACCAAATAGGACAGCACCTCTTGCACCCTGTCTTACCGATTGCTTCAATAGAATGCAAATAGCTCTTCCCTTTTCAGTTGCATTTATCTGCCTGTGCCGTCGCCCTGTAATGATCTTGGTTCTCAGAAAAGTAGGGAAATACTTGTCATGGTTCTGTCTAAATACGGATTGTCATGTATGTAGACATGTTTTAGTGTGTACATACATCCGAATTTAGACAAATCTAAGTCAAGTATTTCTGGTCAGGGGGAATATTTTTCTTGATTCCCTGGAAATCATCTTGGTGAGAAGATCTGCAACGATGATATGGGTTGAATAGGAAGTAAAAATGCTGAGGTCTTCTCAGAATATTGGGTGCTTAGATTGCCTGGAGAAGAGTAAAGGCGTAATATTCTTGCCTTCTGTGGAATGCCTAGTACCTCTGCATATTCAGACTCAACGAAACTGACGAGGAACACTATGTTGCAAGCTCAGTAGTCGCAGCGGCCATCAGGTACGTTTGTAAACGGGCCCATTTAGTTTTGCTACATACAAATTGCGTATTCAGCATGTACCTCGTCTTCCTTAATACAAAATGAAAGAGAAAGAAGCTGTATCTGGTGTGATAAAATTGCAGCTGTCACATGAAGTTTCTGCCTGGTAGCTGTAGCGTTGTATTTGTTGTTGGCCACGTTCTGGCAACAGTAGGTGTCCAGCCGACGAGTAGCCAAAGTGGCCGGGCTTTCTTTGTTCTGAACGACGTCGACTGTCGACAGATGCACCTTTTCTTTCTCAACTTCCCTGTAAGGAAATGCGCGTATAACAATGCAGTAAACGAAGAATTGTGTTTATATATCATGTTTATCCACTTTGGCGTTGGGTCACTTGTAACGTCCAAAACAGGGGATAGTTGCACCAAGTAAGCTTCATTCCGTTGAGATAAGCTGAAAGCAACTGGCAGCAGGAATGGTAACTGTCCCACGATATAGACTACTTCGAGGGAATTGCACTTTCCACCAGGCTCAGGACATTTGGTTGCACAAACCACCACTTCTACGTTTGTTTTGCACTCTCCACCAGGTTCACGCCTAATTTGCTGCTACCCAACCTAAATAGCAATCAGGTTTACTTCTAATCCTTTGCAATCCCATTTAAATACTCTGTTGATTTCAAAAGCTAAATCTAAGCACCAATCAGCACGAATACAGACTACATCACACTTTGTGAGCATGACAAAAATTCATATATTTTAATCTGTAATTCCAAAAAAATGCAAACAATGTATGAATATTTGTAGAAAAATTAAATCGTATGAATGTGGACAAAGTCTAAAACATCTTATATTTAAAAACGGTGGGAGTAGCTCGCAATGCACTACTGTCTGCTGGCCTGGCCGTCGTCGCTCATGTTCCTTACTGTTGGCACGGTCGTCGTCGCTCATGTGTCCCTCACCGCTGGCCCGGTCGCCATCGCTCCACTTGTGTCGCTCTACCGCCCGCACACATGGAACTCGCTTGTGGGAGGTGCCGAACCTGGTGCTCTAGTTCAAGTACGACGTCGCGGGCGACACACTTTCCTTCGCGCCCGTGGAGTGCGCCAAGTTTTGAGAGCATGACCTCCCGGCCAACGTCGCCTCGTCTGCGTCGCCGTTAGCTTCTGCAGATTTTGTCCGCTCCGACTCTGACCAGGGACAGCTTCGTGCGACTCCGGAGGACGGCACAATTCTGGCGGCAAACTCATACCGCTATTCCGGCAGACGACGCGATTTCGGTAGCCATGAGGAGCAAGACGAGGTGGAGCGAGGCGCGAGGAATCTTCCGGGAAGTAGTTGATGCTCTGGCGCCTTTATAGATTTTGCACGCGCTGTATTTTACAACTTGAAGCGCCTATTTTGACCTTCGGCGCAACGCTATTTGCTCTAATATAGCCATTACAAACATCATTTCCAAACACCAAAATATAGATGCACTCAGCAAGTATAAGTTGTAACAGTCGCATGGTCATTACACTCACTTAGAAACACATGCCGATTAATATTCGGAATTCTTTGCTTGGTAGTTCAGACCAGCGGTAAAGTAAGAGTAACTCTGGTACCTTGATATCCTAGACTCCTAAGCATGAACCATTTAAACCGGTTGCAACAGATTAGGGACAGACTTGGTGGAGAGTGCAAAATATATGTAGAAGTGGTGGTTTGTGCAACGAAATGTCATGAGGCTGGTGGAAGTTGCAATTCCCTCAGACTACTTCCATATGCAGTGTATTACTACTTCCATATGCAGTGCACATGCTTCTAAGTACTTCCTTTTTTTTTTAAGCCGGGCAAATTGCCTTTTCATTGATATAGAAGAAAAGAATTGACCAGTTTATAAGGAAAACCGGCCGAAAACCGATTCAAACACAAATCACAACACACCGGCCCCAAGGCCGCGTTCCAGACTAGTCGATGGCCACACCGCCCGAGCGGCCAAAGCCAACACACACGCTCCTCAACGCAACAAGGCGGAGGAGACAGCCACCGCTCCGACATCCACGCCGGCTCCAGAGCCGCGCACCACTAAGCCGATGACGGGAAGAGCTCGCCGCCGCCTACCACCAAGTCTCCTCGGGCGTGCAAGTCTATTATTGGATCATGATATCCCATCGATCTTACGGTAGCTCTGTAGCGTGTATTCCTGTGTACAGTTCTTCTGTTTTTCCTCCTTGTAATTGCTTCTCCACTGTGGCACTGTTTTAATAAAAAGAGAAAGTGCAGGCTAGCTTTTGTCCGCCGTACTTCTCCTAAAGAAAATATCCGGCTGTTTCTCGCCTTTGTTCATAGTTCATACACTGCAAGCTGTCGAGGTTAATTGCTGGTATTTGGATTGTTTTCCAGCATAAGCGCAACGATGACCTGGATGCACACTTATGTATCCTTGTTAATAAAAACACCACGTTCAAGAAAAAAATACATGAACACACTTCGCTTCGGGATGTGCAGATTTCGATTGAAAAGACATGGTTAAAGAGCAATAAGTATATGACCATTAATCCAACGTACGTCCAAGCCACTTGGGGCTTTATGAAAAGCTGTATCTAGCTTGATCCACTAAACATGCCATGAAGACCTCTTCTATCCTGTTTCATGTTTCACATAGGTCTATGAACCATAATTATCTTGGTTCACTGGAAAGTGGAAGGAAATCATCTTTGTCTCTTGGTTCGATGGTATGTGTTGAATCGGTAGTGACAGTGCTTAGATATGGTCGGAACATGGGGTGCTTTAGCACACTGCAGTCAGTGCTTTCCTGTAGATCAGATTGCCTGAACAAGAGTATCAATGCGCTCCTCTTTTTGCTCCCTTTTCCCAGTACGCGAAGGAAGACGATCCTCAGTTCACCATGATGTCTGTCTGCAAACTTTTTGCTGATTGGCATCGGATCAAGCTGTTCGAGACTCGAGAGATTGTTTTACTTTTGTTTAATCATGTTCCACACAAGCATCTGGTTGTAGTCTGAGTGTGTCCATGATCGTACTAGGCGAGTAGGGCGAGAACAAGGGGCATCTGTCGACGTCGTCGAAAACAAAGCTAAGCTTTCTTGGAATATGACAGGCCAGTTTGGCTACTCGTCAGCTCGACAGAGAGCTACAATCGCAAGAGAGTGACCTTCAGGCTTCAGCTACAAGGCTACGGCTACCCAGGCAGAAACAGCCGAAACTATACCCCACGAGAACGAGATACAGCTTCATCATCTCCTCCGATGCGACGGCGGACCGGCTAGAGCGCCGTGGGTGGCCTCATGACAAAGTTTGTCCTCTTTGCCGCTGTGATTTCGAGCACGGCGTTCAAGACGGCGGCGCTGGGTGTAGGTCCTCTTGGGCCAGTGTCCGGCGACTTCCCGGCTGCCAGAAGGCGGCTGTCTATCCAAGGTTGTGGAGCTGCGGCGGATCCGGCGCGCCACCGGCTCGTCCTCGCCGGCGTTGAGTTCGGATTGCAGTGGGTCCAATGTGTAATTCTTATCTTTCGTGAGGCCTTTCTGTAATTGTGCTCTGAATATCACTGTTTTCTTCCTCGCAAAAAAAAAAGAAACGGCTTGTCATATTCTTCATTGCTGCTACTCCATTCACATTTCGAACATGATCAAATATTGGCTTGGGCTTGTGAATTTTAACCCACCCGACCACCTTCTCCGATGTCGAATGTTGGTGGATCCACCTTGTCCTCGCATACCCTGCAAGGAGGAAAGTGATGTCGTCGCTTGTCATGCTACTCTCGTGGGAGCTATGGAACGAGCGCAACGCAAGAACCTTCAAACAAGTTAGTGCTTTGCCGGTCGTCATTCTTTCGAAGATCAAGTTCGAGGCTAGAGCATGGGTGTTTGCCGGGGCAAAGCACTTGCGTCATTTAATTCCAGGAGATTAGTGCTTCTCAAGTTTTTCTTTGTGGGCTGTAACCTTTGAACCTTGTCTGAACTCCTTTATGAATTAAGGATTGCCTTTCTTTCAAAAACATTGCTTGTAGGTAGACCCAAACCCGCTTGTCGCCTTTGTTCGTAGTACCCCTTCGTTTCTAAATATAAAAGGTCTTGGCTTTTCTCTGTATTTTCAGATTCATATGCATCTAGACTCGTTTTAATGAAATATTCACTTGTTTTAGTCCGTATATAGTCCACATTGTAATAATTAAAACAACTTATAATTATGAATGAAGGGGGCAGGAGTTTGAATGTCTCCTGCAAAATTCTTGTGTTTCCAGTGACGATGACGGTAGCTTGAGGGATGAAAATGTAAGCAGTAAGCAACACAAGTGATACGTATCCTTGTTAACAAGAACACAACGAAACCACGTGGACACAATTTGCTTCGAGATGTGCAAATTGTATCGACAGGTAATTCTACAAGGTGTTCTGGCAGAATTTATATTAAGATATCTCTGCTGGCATTCCCGAACCAGTACAGCACCAGACAGAACTTATCTAGATGAAGACTATCTATATCGTAAGATTTCATATCTAATTAAAATTTACCTTGCATTGATCAAATGATCAATTCCTGCCTAAATAACACTCCCTAGATATTGGCGGGGATGAAATGAAAAGTGGCGCCAGCTGGTAGCTGTGCAGCCTCGCAGGCCACGCACTGGTATAGACCGTTACCGGTCAAACCAGCCAAGGGCAGTACACTGTTAAATATGAAAAAAACACCAAAATGTACAGATACTGCTTACCAACGCCACAGCACATATTCGACTCAGATATTACGACCAAATCACTGCTACTGCGAGCCGAAAAAGAAATAGTGAAACAGTGAACAACTGCATATTCAGAAAATTCATTTTGTCTGGAAATTCTCGTCACAATTCAGGTTCTGGGAGCTAAGGGTAATCTTTTAGATACTTCTAGAAAGTCTAGATAACGCTACGACCTAACCTCTTGCTTTCGCCGGCGTTTTACACGGCCCAAAAATGAGAAAGGTGTAAATATATATCTCTATGCATATATCCTAGGCTGGCTGACTGAGGATGACGATTATTGCTAGCTAGCAGCAAAATGTTTCTCTCTTCGCCCCCACTGCAGCCTAGGTGCTGCAGTAGCAAGGGAGGGAGGTTGTCACGGAGTCCGTCTTCTTCATCATGCAGCAAAGGGACACGGACCCTGGCAGGCGGCGGTAGCCCAGCTCCATCACGAACTCCTTGGCCGGACCACCCACCGCCGCCACCAACTCATGCTTCGGCTTGCGGCTCAGCCACTGCTCAAGTAGCTTCTGCAGCGTAGTTGCAGGGCAGATTGGCCACTCATTGCATAGGATCTCCAGCTGCATTTGCAAAGAGCAGATTCAGCATTGTGCCATTGCCACATATATACATACTTACTTTCTGGCACACACACACCACACACACCGCACCCGCTAACCCTAACAGGAAAATAAGATAGGATGAATCGTTGAAATGCATTGGTTTAGTGATGTACTCTGGGGACTTTGCAAGAAAAAATGATGCAAATACATCGTATTGTCACCATCCTAATCTACAAATGTAGCCTGCTGGTTTCTTTAGTGGAAATCGGGACATTGGCTCCTTCATCGTTTCTGAACATAAATCTACAGATTCAGCAAAAAAGTCCAGTCTAGCAGGTAACCGTATTTGTATCGATTGATGATCTAATACTTCAAACCAAGCACCTTCGTACGAGGCCAAAGACTTTCGACAGGTTTGTAGTACAAAGACATCTAAAAGGCTCACCTTATCGTCAGTTGCTAGCTCAAGTTTCCTCGTAATGTAACTTAGGATGGAAGAGACCTGCATAGTCCCATCTCTGAAACAAGCACGAAAAATGATATTGAACAGAATATATTAAATTCGTGGAATCTAATTACATGTTTATATTGAATTTTCTGGTAAGAATGACCAAAAAAAGCACGTGGGATTTTCAAATGAAACATCTTCTCCGTTGCTGGTAAAATTCCTGAGAGCGCTATTTGTCTAGGTACTTCCAATTAATACTTTAAAAGGAAGCAAATTTTTTTTTTGCTTATACCAGATCACAGTTGTTACTAGTAGAAAATATAACAGACACACTGAGCCATCTAAAGCTGGTAAGTATTTCCAGAAATATATGCTACCAACAAGATGATGCTAAGGCCCAGAGGCCTCCAATATTCTAGAAGTCAAAGAAACTGCAAGATTGTAGGGAAACTCACTTAATTCTGAAGTAAGTTGTTGGTATCTGAGGCAACAGTTTAGCTTCTACCCTGCAAAAAAGTTCATTTTCATGTGAGTAAGAAAAAACATTTGGTCCATCAGAATCAATATAACTACTGAATATGCTGCAATCTTACTGGTTCGGTGAAGTGACTAGTGAAAACCAGACTTGGGTAGTTGTTCCATCATGCAAAGAACCAGTGCTTGTAGAACCAACCCGTTCCTGCCGCGGGTCTGCTTCTGGGCTTTTCATCTGATTACTCTCTGTTTTTGTGTCATTGGAATGTGCACTAACCTTTGATCCAGAAATAACCACTTTGTCTACTGTGTCATCTTTCCTTATTGAGAGCTTACCATTTGTGCTCTTTAAGTTGTCCTCCTTGGCTGCAGCGCCATGGCTTTCAGGACCTGATCCAAGCGATTTCTTCCCGTTTGGGTCAACTGGGTTTCGCTGCAAATCTGCTTCTGCACTTTTCCTGAGACTATCCTCTGTGGTTCTTTTATCGTTGGGTGATACAGATTCTGAAGAATTTACATTTTTTTCGTCTAGAAGTTTTAACTTGGTTGAGTGCGCACTCGCTCTTATTTCAGTAATAGCCACTTTGTCTGCTGCGACATCTTTCCTTATTGATGAGAGTTCACCCTTTGTGCTCTTTATTTTGTCCTCTTTGATGGCAGCATTATGTTTTTTAAGACTTAATCTAAGAGATTTCTTCACGCTTGCCGCCACCAAACTGTTTAAGGGTTTCTGAAGCTCTTCATTCTCAATTGTCTCACGATTCTCTCTATCTTCAGAAGATGGCTTGTTTGAGGCTACTATCTCTGCATTAACCTGTTTGGGATGGAATGTGCAATTAAAATATACAAATGCTACAAGATAATTGGCATCAAACTTGTACATCAAATTATGCGTTGTTTATGGAAACATATGATAATTCTTTAATAGTACCTGCTTTTTATTTGCAGATGTTGCCATCTTGGTAGACTGTGGTGCTGAAGTTTTCTCAGTCTTCTGATTGCGGCCTTCAGAACTATTTAGTAATTTCATGGTTCCATTATTAATGAGAGAAGTCATATGGGAGGTTGTTGTCCTTCTTGCAGCTTTGGTTCTCCGTCCTGTAAGACTAGTCTGTGTTGCTATCTTTGGGGTTTCAACATCCAAGGAAGAAAGGGACCTCTCTTTTCTCTTTGCTGGCAGTGTAATGGTTGGAACCTTAGAAGCATCAACTTCTGTCTTAGGTGGAAACACCTTATTCGCGATACTCTGAATATTGTGATCAGCCCTTCGAAGAAGGAAACCGATTAATCATGTCAGGTTAGCGGCATATAGTTAAATACTTGATTTAAGATCGCACGAGAAAATTGAAAACAGATAAGCGGCTCGAACACTAAACTTTCGCTTCACAAACAAGAAAGTGGCTGTGTGTTTGAGCCAATGGTATTAGACAAGATAACAATTTAGCAGGCAGTTAGCACCTGGGACCCTGATAGCTGTTACAACTTAGATTTATACAGTAGAATTTGTAGGAGTTTACTGATAAGCTGGTATATTCTACACTATTAACCACAAGAAAATATTTTGATTAAATGCGTATAGTTTTTTTTTTGCGGGGAGATATATCATATTTTATCATTATAGACACTCTTGTCCTGTACAAAAATGAGCAAATTTGCTGCAAATGTTGTAAAACAATGCTATACAGATAACCCCTGGCATTACCATTACTTACCTGAGTTTATCTTCAGGAGCAATACCAAGATCAATGTTGCATACAGGGCAGGCGTCGATCTCTTCATCATCTATTTTCTTCATAATACACTCCCTGCAAACTGCTTACAAAAACATGGTCACAAAAGGAACTCTACAGACAGGCATGCTAGATTCATAAAGATTTGAAAGAACTGAATTTTGTTTTTTATGTGCTCAACGCATCAAAGCTTCATTGGCAGTAATTAGCAAGTATAAACATTCCAATAGAGTAGTTACTTGATTGCATCAAGATTGAGCGTGCACTTGCCTCGAATAAGAAATATTTAGCGAGCAGCCAAGACTGGCAATATCACTGTACTTACGGCGCAGAAGAAGTGGCGGTCATATTATCGATCAAGAATGCATTTTCCATGATAGAGTGATCACCCTCCGAGCCTCTACATTATGAGATACACAGTTTCCCAAGACAGACCACAACTCTCTCCAAATACTAGCTGGAAGGAAGCAGAGAGCACGCCACTGAATACTCATTCTACTAATCAGAAGCGTCATTTCTGATCACAGCCAGCGCGGAATGCCACCGCCATCTACAAGCTCCCCCACCATTACCGAACACGCAAGAAGCTACTAGAGTGCCTGGACACCACACAGTTGACAGTTCCACACATCCTGCAACAAGTGCCAACGCTTTTTCTCCCAGCATCAACAGCTCGGAAGAAAAGACGCACCGAAAGTTCTTCAGCCTGTAAGGAAACTCGGAACGAACGCCATCCCACGAGGATGGAGCCGGCGGCCACCGCAGGGAAACTCAAACTGCTACTGTGTGATGTGGACGCGGTGACCGGACATGGAAGCCACCGGAGAAGGCGAAAGGCTGCAGCTTTGCAGCATTGTCAACATCAAAGAACAGGGGGGCATGCCGGCTCCGGACTCCGGAGCGCAGGCGCACCCGGCAGTAGACCAGAGAGCACAGGCAATTGGGAAAAGAGACCACAGCCTCGCTAGGCGGCGGTGGTGACGACGGAGTACAACGCAGGCAGTAGCTCCGTGCCACGCAACTGCCGGAGAGCAAGCGCCTCCGCGTCCTGGACGAGACACCAAAGCCGACTGCCGACGCAGTCCACGGGACGCCACGCCACGGATCGTCGGAGACAACCTGAGCGAACTCGGACAAGAGTCGAAATAGCGAGAGGTGGCAGGGATCGCAGCCGCCTACGGCAGCCACGAGGCGCCCGCGTGTAGAGCACGTACGGTGAGCCCCGACGAGACGAGAACGACGGCCACGGGGAAAGAAAACGCGAGGGCGAACGCGGCGCCGGATGGCCGCCACGGCTGGACACACGGGGCACGGGACCACAAGGCGGGGAAATCCTACGCTAGGACGGCGGCGGCTCCGGCGCTCTTCCGGAAACAACCTGATCACGAGGCCACCCGAGGGAGAACAGAGCAGACTCCGACACCAAAACCAAGACGCCAACGGGACGCGAGACCCGAGGATAGGGGCGCCCCGGTGCGCAGCGGCGCCGGCGCAGTACGGCCGCGGGACGCCAGCGCGGGCGGTTACAGAGATGAAGGAGAAGAGTAGAGGGAGGACGAAACGAAACCGGAGAGGCGGCGGAGCGAGAACTCACATGTGTGGAGGCACTCGACGAAGGCGGAGGCCTCCCGGAGGAGGCCTTGGCAGAGCGGGCACGTCAAGCAGCCGGTGAGCGCGTCCCGCCGGACTCGAACCACCCCGCGCTCGGTCCCCATCTCTCTCCGCCGCCCGCAACCACCACCACCACCTCCCTCCTCTTGGTCAATTCTCGTCGACCTCCTCCGCGTCAGGCCTGGGGCGTAGGAGAATCAGGAATACGCGGGGTAGGGCGGTGGAGTCAAGGGCATTGGCCGACCGGGAGAAAGCAGGGGCGGCGGCGGCGGATGAGCTCCGGCGAGGGACGGGGTTGGGGGGACCGAGGAGTACAAGTCTATTTTATATATTTGGTTGTGTATAAATAGAGGGGGGAGTTGAGTTCCGGTGGCGATTGCGTGTGGGCGGCGCCGGGTGCGCGTAGCCTAGGACCGGGGCCCAGCAGAATTTGGGTACTTTTCCACGTACTCCGTAGACACTCTCTACTCTCTAGTGTATGTATATGCCGCCGATCTTATGGTTTGTATTAGAGCTATTTTCAAAAAAAAAAAAATACTAGTACTTTGATTTGTAACATTCTGTCGTTCCTAACTTTTTCTTAACATAGGAAGCGCAGGACTTTAGTGTTGAAACTTGATATTCTCTATATGTGGTTTACAAGTCTCCTAAAACCGCTAATGTCGGTGCTAAGGAATGCAATACCATGTTTGTGTTTTTCTTTCAATAAGTTTAAGCGGTTAAGAAGCGCGCGCCATGCATTCTTGTCGTCCACGCCATGTGTGTCGGTTATCCTGTGCACGCTCACGTTTAAGCCGTTCCCACACTCCCGTGTGGGAGATTTGGTTGCGAGCACACATCCACCCTCTTCCTCCCTATGCGCAAGATTTGGTTGTGAGCATAAGTTTACCCTCTTCACGATGAAAAAGTCGGTGTTGCAATAAATGTCATGATAAGGAGCCTAGGAGAGAAAATAAAAAATAATAATCATAGAAATGCATTCCCTTGTCGATTAACAACTCGTGTACGCCCCTCGTTTAGGGGGATTGGCGAAGAAGCGTGCACGATGCATGGCCGTGTTGCCTACGCTACCTCGTTTCTCTTGTCGACCGTTCAAACCAACACTGTTCCGCGCTCGTACGTGGGCTTTGGTTACGAGCACACGTCCGCTCGCTCTCCGCTTTTGAAAACTGCCAGTGTAATTAATGTAACAATTAAAATCTCGAGGGAGGAAATAAAAACGTAATCTTTAAATAAATCTTATATTCTAAAATGTTCTAGGTGTATAAAGACTACTTAGAAGAATAGGCTACACGATTGTTGCAATTTTTTAAGGTTGTTTGGGAGAATATTTTCCAGCGATTCACTTACAAAATATATTTACATGAGTTGACAGCCTGTAAGTTGGCAGCTAAACCCATTTCCGACTTTGTCACTGTACTCTTTGAGGTGAAATTGCAAAGAAGTGCATGTCTTGTCAAATCGGGGTAGAAACTTCTGTAAAAGAAATAATATAGCAGTAACTTAATTCTGTCCCAAAATAAAAACGGAAACGGGGTATAGTAATTATTTGTGACGTGAAGCGGACAGATAAGATTTCTAAAATACCTGGCAAATTAAGGTACTACTCATATAGGATTACTCGCAGATTAATTCGGTGCCTCGTTTGGGCTATGCCACCGCACTGAAATAAAAAGGAAAGGGAAAACGATGGTGAGCGGAGCGCTGTGAGGATAATAGCGGGACCCACTGTCCAGACTATCGTCGGTTTTTTTGGGCGGTGTGAGACACGTTGCTGACACGTGACATCGTATCTTCAGGTGTTATACGAGATCCCGTACGTCTCGTGTCTGGTGCACCCTAGAATCGGTCGCGGCAGCTACTAAAAACTCGTTTCATTCCTTAATTTTGGTACTACCACGTCTATGGTACCTGCATAGACGGAGCCAACAACTGAGATCAAGGAGAGAGGATAGGCTAATTATTATTGTTAGTGATTTGTATGAGTGAGTCAATCTAGTTAAATCACTGCTGTTCGAAAAAATCTAGTTAAATTACACTAATCAAGCACCTGGATAGCTAATTTGCTTAAGAAAACCATGAGCATAGGGAGGCATAGCCCCTGCTCGTCCCACTTATCTCTATCCCTGAGCATAGATACTCACAATGAGCATCTACTATAGGACAATGGGATCCTTTCTTCTTTGTCAAGCTTGTCAAGGAGGCCCCGACGGTTCTTGAGATTCCAGGCGATGGCACTAGTTTCAAACTTCCAATTCCTCCACCTCTCGGGTTCCACGCACGGGCGACCCTGAGGGGCCATACCCTAGCCCTCGAACCACCACTCACTGGAGCTCCCTGGCCGTCGCAAGCAGTGGTGGTGGCAAAGAGGAAGGGGTCCACCCCGACGGGCAGAATCCGTGCGGAGGAGGACGTCAACGGCCTGCGCACGACGGTGGAGCCGACGGCGGCGCACGCCGAGCTGGAGGAGTGGGGAGCCGGAGGAGCTAGGAGGCAAGGTGCGGGGCCATGGAGACGACGACGCGGGGGCGACGCGGACATTGGCGTGGCACATCCTTCCTTGGCCGTGGAGGTGCTTGAGTGTAGCACAGGCGCTCTGCTGGTGGCGGCACGACAGAGATTTGGGTCCATCTAGGCCTGATCTGAGTCAGAGGGCCACACTTGTGTACAAATGTCCTTGGAGTGTGATTCAAGCGGCATAGCGGGTCTTCGATCGGGCTGGAGGTGGAAAAGAGGTCTGGGTCGCAGGTGAACCATAATGTGTCGCCCTCATTGCCGAGGTGTTGCAACAGCGGCGGTGTGGTCAACATGGATAGTAGCCCCATTCCGGTGGGCGAGGAGGGAGGTGTGTGGTGATACAAATGAAAGTCTTACCTGTCTTCGGCCGGTGCTTGTGACCATGGCACATGTGGTTGGTGGCGTTCCCCTCCTTGGAGGCGTCGTAGATGTGTGTCGGCACTTCACTATTTACCTGGTTATCTACGATATTCGCACATGTATTGGGCACACATATTCACAGACAACGGTGAGCATCGACCCAAAAGCTCTCGTAAATAATTTGTCGAGTGCAACTGTTCCATGGAGGGTCTCGGTACAAACTGGCAAATGAAACTTTTCTGAGTGTTTTTTTGGGCACTCAACAAACGGCCGCCAATCCAGGCATCGGGTGAAGAAAGTATGGGATGAGAAGGAGACGGAAACAAGTGCCACACAGTAGAAGGTTTACCTAGTGTTTAAAAATAAATGAAACTCTTAGCAAACTTGATTAACATAAAACAGTAAAATTGTGTCAAATAACATGTAATTTTCAACTCATGTGAGCACAGAGTGTCAAACGATTGAGATCCATCTAAGAACATGCCAAAGTATTTAGAAAGCCACAAAATTTATACTACTTAAGAATTGTCCATCCTATATGGTGTACTTTGTGTGATAATTAAAGGTGTGACGTTTTGCACCATGTTTGTTTTCTACGTATTGCAGAAAAAACCTACTTAACAAGTACTTGAAAAATGGTAAAAACATTTTTTAGCATAAGTTGTAAACTCATTTTGAAAATATCTTTGGTCATGGAAAGATGCATCTCTATGTCATATATGAGCATATTAACATAAAGTACGCTATGAAAAGTTCACGACCTTGATAATTTCGCTTGAAATATCATGAACATTCATACATGCTAGATTATTTTCTGAGCAATTTTTAAAAATATTTAAAATGTTGAATTAACCTTTTCCCTCACGGCAGAAAATATTAAACTTGATCTTAGGATGAACATTAGAAGATCTCGGCGACTCAACCGTTTAAACTTGATCTACAAATCTTGATTGGAGATGGATAGGAAGGAGAATAGGCTAGCATAGGGGCAAAATGTTTTTCTACATATGATGCTTGTAGTAAAATGATTATGCTTAGAATCATATAGTATTAATGTGTCTAGACAGTTTTGATTACAAGCCCGTCCTAAAGGTTTACAGGTTTTCACTTTGAACAAAAAATGCTCATATTCAGGCTGCCAACCAATGTGAAAACAAGTATGTACTGTTCAATTGTGCCGTGTTGATCGGAAGATTTAGATTCTCTCTTGCTTAACTTGAAGAGACAGGCTCACCTTGGCACGGGGGCTAAGGTCCCTTTTGGAACCTCACCTTTTGGAGTAGTTAGTTTCGTTTCGTTTTACCATTTGTCCATTTGGCAGCGGTGGCGAAGGGCAAAGGGCCACTTCTTTTGGGTCGTCGACGAGATGAAGGGTTGCTGGGGGAGGAGCAGGGCTGGGGCCGTGTGGAGAGGCGGACGCTGGCGGGTTCGGCGGTGACTAGCGGCCACGGTGGTCGGAACGGGGCGGAGAGCGGCGGCGGGTAGGAACTCTAGGACGAGCTGGTTGGGACAGGTCGGCGTGGAGTTTCGCTCGGTCGGAACGAACGAGTGGAGAGCATCGGGCTGTTTTGCTGCCCTTTTTTTTCCTTTTTTCCCGAACGTTTTCTCCTTGCGGTGGCAGTTTGGGTGCAAATACGAGCAACGGAAGGACAATCAATCATACCGCTTCGTCTCATTTGCAGGAAGCCGGCCAGAGACTGCTCGCCCCCAGTTTCTCATAGAGAATCAGCTTCGCGGTGGGGTAACGCTGGTTAGAAGCCAGAGACATTTTTAGGTTTAAGCTTCTCTGGACCTCGAAGCCGTTCCAACCGCCCGAAAGAAGTGAGACTGGATTGAAGTGAAAGGGAAAGCTTTTGGGAATTGCGATGTCGGGAATTAGTGTTGGAATAGTGCTGTAGGCTGTAGCTGATGCGTGCGTTTGGTCTGCAGTTAAATGAGTCCGGGAAGATGCTGATCATGTATTTGTTCTGTCAACTGTGCGCAGACTGCAGACACAGCAGCCTGAGCAGGAGTGGCTGCGGGAAAGGACCACCCTAGTCCCTATGTATCGCCTCGAGCGAGCAGAAGTCCTGCCTCGCACACGTTATTCGCGCTACACGGGCCTAGCCCAGCATGAGATCGCATCCACGCGTCTCGTAGGGAGCGACCAGCCACCGGTAGGCGAAGTTATTCTCAAAGAAAAAAAAAACGGTAGGCGAAGTCTATCCGACGCCGGTTTGCGTACACCCGCTGCACAGCGCGCGCACGGCCTCGGTAACTGGACGGCCCACTACCTTCAATTTGGTTTTAACGGTTTTAGAAATATTCTAGAGGCTCCTTTTTTCTCTCTTCTGATTACTGTTATTTTGTGTTTTTGGCCCGGATATGTTTTCGGTTATTTTTTTTATTTTCGTCCTTTACTATTTTTAATTGTTCAATTTTTCAAAATTATTCTTCTTTAAATGGTTAAGATTTATTTATTTATTTTGAAAATAATCAATCTTTACAAATGTACATTTTTTAACATGGTTTTATAAAGCTTTTCTTTTTTAAAAATTGTTCATTTTTTAAATGCTTCACAGATTTCGATTCTAAAAAAAATAGTTTTTAAAATGCTTTAGATTTTAACAATATTCAGTTTTAAAAATGGACAAAATTTTAAAAAGACCCATTTTCAAATTCATAAACCATTTTTCCTAAACATTTAATGCAAACTAAAAAAATATAGAACCAAAGCGTTACTTGGCGAGTAACTAGGTCAACCCACGTGAACAACCTCTTCAGTGTTAGCTCGTGCTCTTAACGCGCTGAATAGGAGCGCCCCCACAGTGGCACTTCACTCCTTGTGAACTGGAGTATCGCCTCACCCGTAGCGGCATGGGCCATGGGCCGGCCCATTTTGAAGTTCCTTGTCATTTTGTTTTTCTTCTTTTATTTTTGTTTTCTAATGATTTGTTTCAGTCTTTTTTGTTTTGTTTCTTTGTGTTTTACGTTTTTTTTCCTTTTCTTATTTTGGTAATTTTCAAAATATTATTGCTTGAAATTCTCCCTCCGTTCCAGAATATAGGGTGTATAGTTTTCCGCACGAATATTAAGACATGTGTATCTTGTACATAGTGGGCTCATTTATTCTGAAAAAAATGACAAGAGATGAGTTCTTACTAGGCACAAAATGAATACAATCCGGTATATCCCTCTTTTGAGTCTAAATCTCATTTTATTTATGAGTCTAATTGTTCATAAATAGCAAATACACCTTATATTATGGATTTTTCTTTAAAAAACTATACAACATATATCAAGGAACAGAGGGAGTATATTTTATTAAATTTGAACCTTTTTTGAAGCTGATTTTTATAAACCTGAACCTTCTTTCAAATCGAAACCATTTCAAATTAACAAATTAAAAAAAACTAAACCATTTTAAAATGAAAATTAAAATTATAACCATTTTTTAATCTTGAACAATTTTTTATAGATGAACATTGATCAATTTGTTTTTGGTTCATTATTATTTTTTGTTCACTTGAATTTTAGTTCCTTTTCGTTTCACTATTTTTTGGTTCACCGGTATTTTCGGTTCACTATTACTTTTGTTCAACCGTATTTTCGTTTTATTAGTGGGCTAAGTATAAAAAATGTTCATTTTTTAAAAGTTTAGGATTTGATTATTTTTCAAATTTCTATACAGAATAAGGAAATTGTAACATGAAAACGAGACAGAAACATAATGAAAAAGAAATAATAACAAAATATACAGATATTAAAAATAGGAAAGAAACACAAAAAAGAAAAAGGAAAAAATTGCCCACATTTGGAGGTGTCATACACACGTTATCACGTCATCATGTAGGGAGTTGTTGCCATCAACTCGCTACGAGCGAAGTATAGGGTGACCACCACAAAGGAAAAACAAAAGGAAAATAGGGAAAACATCGTTCAACGCCTGACACATGGACGGTTGTGTTTGTTTTCCTTTTTTCTTCTGATTTTGTTTTCACATTTTTATTTCTTTCTCTCTCAATTTATTAAAAAGTTTTCAGATAATTAAAATGTGAAAAATTAATTTATTTTACGGTGTATTCTATGAATTTTTTAATCATGTGTTTACAAAATGGTCATAATGTATAAAAAAATGTTGAACCGGTACTAAAAATGTTCGAATTACTATTGTTTGTTCAAGTAACTCAAAGGTGTTCACAAAATATACATAAAAGGTTCGCTCTCTTGAAAATAGTCCATCATCGTTTACAACAATGTTCACACCGTGTTAATAAGAAATTATGCCAAGTCAAACTAAAATGTTCATTCTATTAGAAAAAACCACGACTCCAACATGATATTGTAATACAAAAAGGTCCCCGGGTTCAGATACAAAATGTTCAGGTATATTGGACTAAATTTTATGGGTCTAAAGAGGTGTTGATAGATTAAGAAAATGTTCTCGTGTCCAAAATAATGGCAACATGTTTAGAATAAAAAATGTTCTAGGGTCAAAATATTTGTGATTTCAAATGAATGTTCACAAGTTAGTTGGGGAAAATATTCATGTATTACCGAAAACAAGAAAATAAACAAAAATAAAGTATGTAATAGAAAAATGAAAAAAAGTATCTAGATATTACCCCGTAAAAAGACAAAAAGAAAAGGAAAGAGTATAATAAAAGAAGAAGTGAGACAAAAGAAACATAAAAGCAATGAAACTGTCTGCAATGTGAAATGTTAATGCAATCCAAATCCCTTTAAGGAGTATTTCACACTCTCATGTGTCCCGAGCCCACTACACCAGCTTTTTGGCCCACCAATTAAGGCCAACAAGAGAATAATGCAGACTTTAAAGAGATCTTGAAACCTCTCCTATCAAAAACCTAGCCTGATAGGAGGGGACACTCTTACCCTTATAGTTCAGTCTATCTTCTCCCACAGCCGATGTGGAACTAGGCCCAACATCAGTCAGACTGACCAGCGCCTAGAAACCTACCGTACGTATGTGAGATGATGACACCTTAAGACTTAAGACTTGATCCATTACGGACTCTTTGCTCCGGTCGTGGGCCTTCCTGTGCTTCATGCATGAGTTTTACCTTATGACTTGGCCTTTCATTGAGCGCGTGGAGTCTGGGATCGAGACAATGGCCCTATTTATCCCGGCTTGTAATGCGACCGGGACGAATGTGGTATTTCGCCTGTGTCCAAAGACCTGTTTTCTACTAGTGTATCATGTATTTCAAAAAATTATCGGCGTGCACTAGTGTTTGCCAAGTATATTTTTTTGCCGAGTATGTTCTCTTTGGTACTCGAACTACCCTGTACGCCGAGTTCCGACTCGGCAACCCGCTTGATACACGGCAATATTGTTCTTTCAGGTAGTGGAATCCCATCGCGTGCTCTTTGCTAGCAGAAGTATATATCGAAGGTAGCTCTATGTATCGTAGCAAAGTTTGCCTCCGTTGTCAATGTTGATGCTCTTACCGAGAGTTAAAAAAAAATCTTATATCACGAGTACTTCACGACAACCAGCGCTAAGAAACATGACGGATGATCGCCGCCCTTCGATCTTGCTCGTCTTGATTGCGCACAAATGGCCAAAGCGCAAGATCCTTGTGTCGACTATCGGTCGATCTATATGTTCAACGGATCAAATCGAAATTCGACGCTCAGTAGCACCTGTTTGTCTCAAATGGAACCAATGTGAGAGAACGGCACGTGCGCTGCTGAATCAGAGCTACACACTAGTACCAAATAATCCGAGCTAGCTTCTGGTGGATCCGGCAAATTAATCAAAGCGTATATTAGCTTGCACGAGTCCGGGCAAGCAGCCATATACATACCCAATAATCGGCGGCCCCAATTACCATTCCTCAATGCTGAAAATGGTTTTACAAATACAGCTCGATCAGCGTTGGGATCTCAACCATTTCATGTGCTGGATATCGCCCTTTGCTTGCACAAAATGGCGAGTAGGATCGATTCCGGAAACAAAGACACAACCGGGTCGATGCGTGTGGCCGGCAATTATTGCAGCGCACGCCGTTTATCTTGCATTATTAGGCGATGAGCTACAGTATAACATTACCGTGAGTCCGTGAGGAAGTAGCATGCGTGCGAGCAGTTAACACTAGCTAGCGGGCGGTAGTTGTTACGATCGTACAGATCCTTGCCGAAAAGAGGCCAAGCACCGGCAGATGGCGTGGAGATTTACAACTATGCAACTCCGTGCAATGTAAACGTCTGGGAAGATACTACCGTGATCTGTGTGTGATCTGCCCTCATCGACCCGTCCATTCATCCAGCCGTCGGGCTGCCACTACACTTACTCACCGCTTAAAAAGCGGGGCTCCTTTGCTGACTAGCTAGCACAGGCTGATACTGATTCAGTAGACAGTTTCTCAAAAGAGGTAGGCAGTGACTCACCGGCAATGGATCGGAGGAAGGTCAGAGTGCTCCTCGTGGAGGACGAAGAGATCCACCGGGTACGTAATATCAAGTGTTGTCGGAGAGTGGGCAATCGATGTTAGTGAGTGTGTGCGTGATGTGTAGCTGATCGTGCTGAGAACTGCAGGTTGTGTCGAGGGCGGTGCTAAGGGCGGCCGGAGTCGAGGTGGAGGAGGCGGAGAACGGCGCCGAGGCGGTCAAGCGGGTACGGGAGCGGGTGACCGCCGGCGCCGGCGCGTACGACCTCATCCTCACGGACAAGCAGATGCCGGTCATGGACGGGCTCGAGGTACGTGCGTGATCTGCTGTCCAAACATATGATGTTGGCCATCAGTCCGGCCGGGCCGACGTTGTCGCATGCATGCAGGCGACGAGGCAGATCCGGGCCATGGTGGTGGCCACGCCGATCGTCGCCGTCTCCAGCGACAGCCTCCCATCGGACGTCGAGGCTTTCATCACCGCCGGCGCCAACGACTTCGCGCCCAAGGTGACGATCCAACCGTTTTACTCCTGAGATGCATGGTACCTAACGCCTAGACTCTAGCCATGACCGTTTCCTGACGCACGCATGCATGCAGCCGCTGACGAAGGAGAAGCTGTCTCACATTCTCTCCAAGTTCGAGCTTGTGTAGCAGCCATCAACTGGCAGTACAGTGATCAATTTAGCTTGGTTCAGAGATGGGCACAGCATGTGCTTAAGTCCTGCAGATAATGGTTCAGGTAGGCTTTAGACAGCCATAGTTGCCCTAAAAAATATATAGTTCTGTAGGAGGCCAAGAACTTTAATTTACATAAGGTGTTTATCTTTTGATTGAAGAACGTGAGGTGCCTCCCTCCCTACTTTTATATATAGTTGATCCTCCAGCTTCCTGTATATGGATCAATCCTAAAGGATGTACATGGATATGTGGATTTTTTCTATTATTAGAGTGTGGAACTTTGTATTTCACTTTTAGCAAGCAATGTGAATATATGGATTTGCAATCTGGGCGAGAATAGTAATGTCGCAAGCTAGATATGTGGTGGGATTTGGGTGACTTATATTTAATTTCGTCCATGGAGTATATAGATGACTTCAGTTTTGCCATCCTTATTTGCGATTCAGACTTAACAAAGCATACTGGTATTTTTTAAACAGAATTATTTTCCCGCTGGTATGAACTAGTGATAGGATATAAGCTCCACAGTTTTTGGAATCATAGCCCTTGTGTGTAATTAAAGGCTTGAGGGCCAAATTCAGAACCTTCAGCATTGTTTCATATGACCACCTCATGAAGTCAGTCACAAAGACTACAAATGAAACTGTGCTTGGTACCTTTGTGGACAGATTAACGCAAGTAATGAAACCTCGTGTATATGCCCTTAATCTTGTTCTCCCAAGTCAACTAGACAACTAGCTAGGACAAACCTTGGACTTGAGAAGATCCATCACAACACCGGGGTAGCTCTTGCTTAAGCATTCAAAGTCTTCAGACTCGAAGACATCATTCAGATTCGTGGATGAGCTTAAGACGAAGTCCGCGCATACCTTCCTAAGCCCGTGGCAGTGGTGCTGCTCCGCCAGTGCCCAGATGGTCGTCAGAGAGCTGGTATCAATACAACTGCTCAACTTACATTCACACATCAGCTTCAGCCTTCCCAGATCATACCTATCCGCCGCAACAAGCAGATTCTGAGCCAGGGCATATTCTCCTCCTGGATCCATAGCAGGCAGTGCAATTTCATCCGTGTAGATGAACGCAAGCAGAGCTCTGAACACTTGTGCCTCCATGTCATCTATGCGTATAGCCTCCGTGGTGGTTCCCTCCTTCATCGGCCCATAGAACTCTGCTCTGAAGACAGGAGACCGCGCGGCGAGCACCGACCGGTGCGCCGCGAACGTCTCACCGCCGACCCGGAATTCGACATCGGTGCCCGCCTTGCTCGACAGGAAATCCCCGAAGTGCCGGTGCATGTCATACGGTGGCACGACGATGGATGGTGTCTCCCGCCCGTGGAACCCGGTGATGACGCTGACATCGGCCTTGACAGTGAAGCAGTCGTCGTTGAGGTGATCTGACTTCTCCAATTCCTCCCTTTTGATGAATTTATCGCATCCCCAAGAATTAGCCAGATGTAAGCTTTCCGGGCCGGCAATGGCGGTATAGGACGGCACCGGCGTCCCGTGGTTGTCGAGTAAGCTGATCTGAACATGCGCTTTCACGGACTTGGTGTTGGCGGCGGTATCATCGAGTGTGACGAAGAGAGATATGTAATCGATGTTGTTGGACTGGCATCCGTTGGGAAAGTAACGCACACGCCATGTTCGGCCTCCCACCCGGAACGGAATAGATTGGATCCACGCGCCATTGGAGACCGCCGTCGTGAGCGTGTAACTGGTGATCTTCAGCACGTGGTAGCAGCTCTCAGCGTCGGCAACGATGGAGGAGGAGGATCCGGACGGGGGCGAGGAGGTCGGCATGGTAGACGGCGAGATTGTCGATTTTCTAGTCGAAATCAGTGATTTGCGGTGATTAGTCTCTTCTCTCATGATCATGGCCGGACTCTTCTTTTATATTCACGATCAAAAAAAAAAATTGTACATAGTCGGTTAGTGTCCTTGTTTTTTTCCAGTTAGTCGGTTAATAATGTCCATACAAGAAAACTACTCCGTAACTTTTTGGAACCTATATAAGAAAACTATTGATATAGGATTCTACAATTGATATAGATCACATACGATTCTAACTAACCGTAAGTTTACAATTTCACTTCAATCTAGAAAGGTACAACAAAGGTTCACATTGATAGGAAAACGCTCCGGCATTTACCGGGTGACAGATTTTCTGAAGGCATCAGCGAGTTGATCTTCACTACACAAGATAAACCTCACACCGACTGCTCCAAGTGCAACTTTCTTTTGTACGAAGTGAAAAGAAGTTTCAGTATGCTTGGTACATGCATGAATAACTGGGTTTGCGGTGGACTACTTCACGGCTTCACGCCAAGATTATTGTACCATGATGCCCTTTTTTGGAAGAGACCATTTCAGTCTTTGTTGGAAATTAGTGTATCCTTATTGATAATGGGACATGATGGGAGCACAAAAAATACTAATATAACTTTACAATTGAGACCTCACACTCAGTTATATGTAACAAATTTCTTGATACAAACTTGTGAATTATGACTGTAGGAGTAAAATACCAGTAGGAAAGTAACATAGGACCATATTTCCAGCTGTTCACCGGAAAGTTTCTAATACTGAACTTTCAGTGATTATATATGCATCAATCGATGCAGAGGCCGGGCCACCCTTTTTCTAAAAAAAATATATGCTGATTAGCAGAACATTCCATTATTAGAATATTCATATAATACAAATAAAAACATGCCATTGCATCTAACTCTAAATCAATAAGAACACATGTGTTTTGTATTTAGTTGTACGTGCTGATAAAGAGAACTTGCACAACATTTATTATCCAATCCCTCATTTTCCGGAGGCAATAAAAGAACTGAGGGTGATTAATAATGACCTTTTTCCAGTCACCTGGATTAAAACATTATAATGCTTCGTGAACACATGAAAACTTATAAATCTATTCCTTTGCCAAGCGTAGGTTCTAAACTATAACAAGTAATACAACTTGTAGAAATAATCAAAATAAAGGATGATTTGTGTGAACAATCTTCACTACAACAGGATATGCTTCTGATTCCCATTCAACAAACAAAAATCATTATAGTGAAATGGGCGCAGCAAAGCGCGTCATTACCTTCTAGTCACTTTGTATGCCAAAGGAAAATTGAGAATGACTATGATGTGATGACATGAAGCCAACTAGGTCTAGCTGATAATTATAATACAGTGACAAGTGAAGAAGAGGACAGTACCAGAGAAATGCTACATGATTTTTAAATTGTCGTTATGTATGTATAGTTTGTAAAAAATCGATCCTTACAAGGGATGGAAAATCTGAGCTTATTATTGATGTTTGTTGTGTGATTCAAGACTTAACAAATCAATTATTATACATAAGTCAACAATTTTATATTGCTTGTGACACTTATATCACGGGTATTTTCATGTTTTTTGAATCGCAAATGTGTCTTATAATATGGCTCTAGACCACCGGTTATGTTCTTATAAACTACTCCCTCCGTTCTGAATTAATTGACTCAGATTTAGTGCAAATTAATTCAGAACGGAGGGAGTACTTGTGCCTTTAAGATGCAATGCTAAAGACACGGACGTGGCTGCAACCTAGATCAAAGTGCTGCGGACCTCAGTGGCCACGTTGTACAACAATGCCAGGCAAGCGGGCGGCCAAACACGCTGTCCGTCTAGTACCTTTGAAGAGAAAAACACATGATCCGTCTACTGTTGTCATGAAGCTGGGCACTGGGCATTGGTGTGTCGTGAGCAACTAAGATGCAACAATCATCGCCAATTTGGCTACAAAGCGAATTTGTGCACGGGGAGAACTGCCCCACGCCCACCTCCGGTCCAATATCGATGCGTTGCACATGGTACCGCCGCTTCCCGTCCTCGTCCTCGACAACGATTCCCTCCCGTCCTCAGCTAAAGCAGGAGCCACCTTGCCATCCGACTGATTTGCAGGTGTCGTCCATCATTGTTGAGCAAGCCAAGTTGCTTCGCTTTGAGCTACAAGATTGTTTTGCGCAGGTTGAGAGATTTCTGGAGGAGGCAGAGGTTGCCGACTATGCAGAAGACCACTCCTATGTCGTGTCCTCCTGGCGAGGTTGATGTTGGCTGTGGAGAGGATGGGGGAGCGAAGCTTTATGGTTATTTCTCTCCTTGTGTGAGGGAAAGTTCATCGTCATTGTCCGCCTTTTCTCTGTTCCGACTACTTCTGAGGTTGAGGCCAGTGCCCCACAGTCATCACACCGGTGTTGGAGCTCATGTCTGATATTGTGGAGTTCAGTGCGAGCCCTGTTTTACCTCTATCAGCGCAGCATATGAAGGCGGGGTCGCCGTCGACCTTGACCTCTCCTAAGCAATCAGACGTGGTTTTGACACCCATTCTACCCACATAGGTGCAAAACCTGATGCTCTCCTTGCAAAATACGTTTGTGATTGGCTCAGCGATTTGGAGGCTGCTATTCCTTGTTGTGGATGGGCGAATGCTTGCCTCCTAACGGGAATGACAACCAAGCCCAAAAGTAAGGTGGGTGATTATGCTCTATTCAGGGTTTGAAAGGAGAAGTCACTCAGATAGAAAAACAAGAAGAGTGTTGTAGAGCAAAGGCGCTCGTGCCTGTTTGATGGATGACTTTGCGGCTTTAATATTGACCTATTTTTTCCCTTAAGGTATTTATCATCGAGTAGTAGGAGTGTTGGGTGTTTGAGAGTTTGTGGGGCTTGTGGTCGTGTCTTGTGAGTAGTTCGGTTTGGTTGTGTGTTATATCATCTTTTATCGGTTTTTCATAAATTAACTGGACACTTCTCTCTTCTTCTTAAGAAATCTTTTGCTCATGTTTCAGAAAAATAAATAAAACGAGTCGTCACGACGAGTCGACGACGGACATACACTTCGCGATCGGAAAGACTACATGGGCTTTGGCCCGTCAGGGCGCGCCTATATAAGCCTTCGCCCACTGCGCACCTCGCGTCTAAACCCTAATCCTTTCGCCTCCCCCGCTGCCGCCGCCGCGCCAGCTCCAGCGCCCACGCCGTCGGCCGCCACCTTCGAGCTCTGCAACTCACCTCGCCGATCCAACATGGAGTAATGTGTCGTTCTCTACTCTTGACCTTGTCGCCCACAAGCTACGCGCTAGTCCGTGGATTTTTTTTGTCTCTAGTTCCTCTGATCTAGTTCCTGCAACTTATGGCGTGTTTCATGTGGTGTAGCAAGTTCTATCCTGACGTGGCTGTGAAATTTGAAGTGAATTATTAGAACTAGCGATCTGTATTGCTTCGGTGCTTAGTTCGAATCGCGCGTGTAGCAACTTTATTTGTAAATGATGAGATTAGATAAAAAACGGGGCCTGGCCGCACTCTTAACTATTTAAGAAACTTAGGTTGTATTAAACATATCGAGGCAGGGGTACTTGGTATGGGCCTGCATTATTTATTTTGCTAGCTTCATTCATTCACTTGTGCTCCATGCTCGACATCACTCTCCTCGTGAGTCGTGACATGTCTGATCTTATATCTAGAAATTGAGGGAGTATATCATACTTTTGGGTAGTAGAAATGTTCAGTAGAGAAATTGTTTAACAGTACTGCATCTCCCTACTTAAATATGCATGCTAACTGCATTCACTTACTGCCCGTGCTAGCATTCAAACGCGTAGTGCCCTTGACGTTTTAGTTGTGATGTGGACACTACGGTAACATGTATGGTAGGTGCCGTCAGGTGGTCATTAGACGCATTACTATCAGAGCAGTATAACATGTTTATTATAGAAAGATAACTGTAGATAGAGAAATGATGAGATTGTGAAAAAACGAGGTGGCCATTTGGACATTATCTGATGGCTTGATATCTGAGAACTATTCAAGTTCACTATGCAATACAATGAAAGTAACATGTTTATACAAGGTGGCCATTTGGACATTATCTGATGGCTTGCTATCTGAGAACTGTTCAAGTTCACTATGCAATACAAATGAATGGTGGCTTGTTTTTCTGCTGATTGAATTTTTTTCGTTTTGTTAATCAGGGAAGAGAATGCCCCAGTTGAGGTTGCCGCTCCAGCTCCAGCTCCAACTCCGGTTCTTGGAGAGCCCATGGACTTGATGACTGCTCTGCAGCTTGTGATGAAGAAGTCAGGTGCTCATGATGGCCTTGTCAAGGGACTCCGTGAAGCTGCCAAAGCAATTGAGAAGCATGCTGCCCAGATTTGTGTGCTTGCCGAGGACTGTGACCAGCCTGATTACGTGAAGCTTGTCAAGGCACTCTGTGCTGAGCACAACGTTCACCTGGTCACTGTTCCTAGTGCCAAAACTCTCGGCGAGTGGGCTGGGGTTAGTACCTACCATTTACACTTGTCCCAAATTTAGCTTCTTATTCATCTGCATATAAGTGAGTTTGGTTGCATCTACATCGTATTATTTCCTAGTATTTAGCAAACAATTCTGGCTTGATGATTTTAAAATTTGCGAGCTAACCTTCTATGGAAGTTGTAACTGCTTAACTAACAAAGTTTCATTTGCTATATTTGATACAGCTTTGCAAGATTGACTCTGAGGGTAAGGCAAGGAAGGTCGTTGGCTGCTCATGTGTTGTTGTTAAGGTAAGGCTTTTATGCAGTTGTAGTGCAAGGAAGAATCTGGTTCCAGTGTAGTGCAAAAAAGAATCTAGTTCTAGTCTAACTCTGCCTCTTGTCCCCTGTTATCCAGGACTATGGTGAAGAATCAGAGGGCCTCAACATAGTTCAGGAATATGTCAAGTCGCACTAGGGACCTCCTTCCAGTGTCCGGATCTTTTCAAGATGCTATTAGCCTTGTCTAAATCGTGTTCAGCTCTGGAACTTCTTAGGTTATGAGAATTACCATCTCCGGTTTTGTCAACCAAGAGTTTTGTTTGTGGTCCTGGGACATCATGGCTTAATTGACAGAGATGTAAACCTATATTCTGTTATGATCCACTTGCCTTGTTCTGTGATTTGCATTTTCCATTATTGTGTTGATTTCTATCATGAAAGTATAAGGTGTGTCAGGAGTTCACCTGGAAGCATGTCCATCAAATGAAGAGTCATTTGTATGTGAAAGATATGTTTCCCTGATGTGAGGGGATGAAATGCTTGGTAGATGCCTGGCACCCACGAAAAACAGCGAATTCTGCATGTGAACACGTGAAGCAGCATTTACAAGGAAAACTTACAACCATACTGATATGGACCCATACATGTAACATTCCAGTTTAGAGCATCTCCCCTAGCACCCTTCAAACGACCACCAAAAGGCTCAATTGGTCCAGACACAAAAAAACGTCCATTGCGACACCCTTCAAAGCTATCCTGAGACCCAAAAGGCTCATAGCGGGGTAAAAACGTTCATAGCGGCACCCATCAAAGTTCTGTCACGAGCAGCCAACTAAGGGCTCAAATGGGGTCTGGACACAAAAGTTCATAGTGACATCCTTCAAAGTTCTGTCCCGAGCAGCCAATTAAGGCTCAATGGAGTCCGGACACAAAAAAACGTTCATAGCGGCACCCTTCGAAGTTCTGTCCCGAGCAGCCAATTTGTGTCCGATACCCCCGAAAGGGCCCAAAGTTTGGAGGTCTCCCAAGGGGCGCCGGACATGAGGCGAACACGCCCCTTGACCGGGGGTGACCCGCTCGTCATACATACATCGCCGAGCGCACGTGTTAACGAGGGCGCACAGGAGGCCTTTCCGCGACCACGAGGCCCGAGCCCGATCCACACCGTGCGGCCACCTCTACCTGCGCCGCCCAGGATGCTGGCGCTGCCGGTGGAGGTGATCCCGGCGGGGTACGACGTGTTGTCCTTGCCGCGGAACGAGCAGAATGACGACACACCCGGGTTTCTGGCGGCGCTCCTAAACTCGGTGCCCACCATCAAGCGCAATAGCCCCGGGTACATGCCTAGGATGGCCACCTCGGTGGCAACGGCGGCCTCATCCTCCTGCAGCCGTCCTGCGTTGCGACGCCAAGACGACCCCTCCACCAGCCGTGCGGCCTCCCACTCCACCGTGGTGACGACGAGGACGCCGAGGACGACGACTCTTAGCATAGCTATAGAGATAAGCTGGAATTTCAGATTTGCAAAGCAACCCTTTCGTTGCAAAGGTTCCCATCTAACTGTGGGGAACCTTCAAACATCACAGCTTATTGAATTTAGGGTACAACAACCCTGCACATTGGAATTTGCATCTATAGGCTTCACTCACCAATCTAATCCTAAATTCCACGAGGTAAAGAGGTCTTCAATGTACTGAATTACTGGTCCAGATAACCTGACGAAACTCTGCATTTGAGCCCTTGCTGAAGTCTCTGCAAGGTTAAGAGGCAGTGGGCAAAACCACCCAAGGTCACAACCAAGTGGTACAAAAAAAACTAAGATATCTTAATATGCTTTTTATAAATTAGATCCCTGTGAATTTTCTCTTTAGGCAGCCAGATTAACTTATGCACATGCTAGAAAGCATCATGGAAGAAAACAGCTACGCAAACGAACAACAAAAGTAATGCTTTCCTAGGGCCATGACAAAGCGATGTGACACGATCATATCAGCAAATGATCTCAGTTGATTGCATATCCAAGAGTTTGTAAACAACAGAAGTTGTAAATCTGTATTCTGGAGATAAGAATGCTCACCATCTTCATTCACTTTCTTCAGGAGCTGCGACTTCGAAGGAAGGGCATACATTCCAGCACCAACTGCTTTTCTTATGGTCCAGCCATGGTGAGGAGCAAACACCTGAGCATAAGCCTTTGATGCTGCGTCCTTCAGCGAGTTGCTCCTGAAAAGGAGACAATATGAACATTTCTAAACATAAGTATATAAGAGCAAAAATACGGGTTGACAGCAAAACATAAGCGATGCCCCTATTCTTGCAACTTCCACTTACTCTGTAATCAATATCTGCTCGAACAGAACTTTCACCATATCAATCCCACGCTTAACCCTGAGTAGATTCCTCGTGTGGCTGCCGGCCACTCTGACATTGCCCTTCTGGATGTCTAGCTCAACCATGGAGGGCAGTGTTGAGATCGACTTGGACACCTCCATTAAATCATTGACCTATAACCGATCGGAAAAGAGGAAACGATCATCAGACAAGATCACCAAACAAATGCCTTGAAAAGGGGATGCCACGATTAACCAGGTAATAAGGGGCATCAAGCCATGATCATGCCCGCAGTACTATATAAGATTTTGGTAACAACAAAACATGTAAATTGGCTTGTTTTCTTAGCGGTGGTATAATTGTACAAGCACATCATGCAAAAATGCAAATGATTTCATATCACCATAAGCATATATACATTGGAACAAGCATAGAACTAGGTGGTCCGATCCATATGTGCATACAATAATTGTTGGTTTCATCCAACTGGGAATATGAGAATAATTTCGCCTAAACTCCCTAGCCTCAAGCAACTAGAGTTTAGGGGATCGCCATCGCCACAGTTATCTCGCCACGTAGGTGTAGGTGGACATGTGCGGACTCCCTGTCCGGCTGACGAGAGTGTCGCTCCGCGCCGCGCGGATCCCTTCCTCTCGAAGCGGCGACGTACTTCACTCACCCGTACAGCCACCGGCGCCATGGCGCATTCCTGCAGCAAGCACTCGTCTTCTCCGCAATACGACGACGGAGCGGACGTGCCCGTCTCTCCACCGAGATGGTCAATCATACTATGCAATAATCGACACTAGCTAGACGGCAACCACAGTCGCACACACTGACACTGTTTGCTCCGTGCCATGGCAACCACCAGCTAGCTAGCGCGCCGTACAAAAGAAACCACTCTCACCCATTCAGCAGCATCTCTATGTCCATGCTGAGTACGGTTCTATCTGTCCGAGCGACGGCGGCTGCATTCGGAGCTCGTCAAGCCTGCTTGGCGGCCGGCGGTTGTGGCAGAGGTTCTTCGTGGAGCAGAGGCAGAAGGGCACGGTAGCAGCTGCACTGGTGAGTAGTAAATCTGCTCGTGTAAATTTGCTTCGGTACATCCCCCTCCCCAAACTCAAGCCGGAATCAACCTACACTCGGCCGCCGGAGATATTCATCCCATCAGATCACATCTTTAGGCACAAATAAGCAATAAGTCGATCGAGTCCGGCCGGCCGATGATGAGAAAACTAAATCTGGAAACCAAAGTATTGGAGACGCATGCACGCCAGATCGTACATGTACGAGGAACAGCCATCATCGCATATCGTATCTGCTGCTAGTGCCTCTCCCGAAGATACCCAGATCTATGGATGGATTCAATCTAATTTGCTTTCACCATGGCTGGACATATGCGACTCATAAATTGCATAAATTGATCAGAGAATTGGCAAGCACTAACCATCCAGCCACACATGATTCCGCCCCCTATTAACACGTCGATCTAATCAACTAGCAGTACGGATCATCACATGAATCCAGCTACAGAAACATTCGTCAATTAAAAGAGCCGGTCAGCAGATCCAATTCTTCATTTGACTTTGTCCACACCTGGCTCACGTCTGACTATTTTAGTAAGTGAAAGAATTCTGTTTATACAGGACAGTAGTATAGAATTTCTACGCTAGCCATCTAGACCAAAAGTCCGAACTGATGGAAAGGGGCCAGGCACTATATTTATATTTAACAAGTAGAACACATATTTATATATCTAGTGCAAATACATTTGTTGTAGCATGTTTTATTGTACGTGCTCGTAATTTCGGCACTCTTCTACCATGCATGCATACAGATGCAGCATGAACCTGTAAATTTAATTTGATAAGTCATGGCATGTAATCTGAACTTTTTTTGACTGTAACTTCGGCGGGCCTTAGCCAGCCTGAACTTTATTCATTTTGTATGAGTCCGATCAGGTCGGAAAGAATTACACGGGGGGGGGGGGGGGGGGGGGGGTGTTACACGGGGGTGAGGGGGAGAAGAAGCATTAGGGAGGGGTGTCTATGGTGGCTCAAACAGGAGACACCGAGCACGAAGTTTGGATTCTACCAGGGGCGTCCGACAACGATACGCCCAAAGGCGCACATCTTCGATGCATCTGGACTTGACAAGAAGCGCGGGCTCGTCAATCCCGTTGAAGACTTTCGCATTGCGTTTTTTTGAACGGGAATCCGGCACCTAGAGGGGGGGGGGGGGTGAATAGGTGCTATTACAAATTTTAACTCTTTTTCAATTTGGGCTTAACTCAAAGGTAAATTCTCTAGATATGCAACTAAGGTGAATTTACTTAAATGACAAGCTAAGCAATTAAACAAGATACAAGATAAATATAAGTGCGAAACAAGCAATTAAGGGAGTAAGGATTAGGGGAACCAAATGAAGCTCGCGGAGACGAAGGTATAATCCCGAGTTCCACCACAAGGGTGTACGTCTCGTTGGAGAGGTGTGTGCCACCACAACAGGTTGACCACAACGCCACTAAGGCTCACCTTCTTCTCCGATGAACTCAACCACAAAGGTTGCGAGTTCACCTTCCACTATTGATCCCCTTTGGGGCGGAGATCGAATCCCTTACAACAAGCTTGAGGCACACACCCACAACTTAATTGGGGGCTCTCAAGATGACCACAACAGGTCAAGGACCACAAAAGGTCAAGGCAACACCAAGAAAGCAACAATGGTGAGCTAGGTTTTCCCAAAGGAAACCCTAGCCACGAAATCCCCAAGTGAATGGGGAGGAAATGCAAATCGCTTCGGTGAAGTAGTAGATCGGGGCCTTCTCCTTCAATCCTCCAAAGATCAACGAATTTGAGTGGGGGGATTGAGAGATCTTGATGATTTGAGCTTTCTTGAGAATGGGGAGAGAGAAACCAGAGAGCTAGCTGTTCTTGAGGGAGTGAGGGGGTATTTATAGCTCTCCCCAAAATCTGGCCGTTGGCTGTCTCGAAGACCCGGAAATTCCGGTCACCCGGAATATCCGGTCGAATGGAAATTTCCGGGCTGAATTTCCGGTTGGAGGCAGAATGTCTTCGTCTCCTTTCCTTAGCCAATTTCCTTGAAGCTTCTGAGGGTCACCCGGAAATTCCGGTTCAGTGAAATTTCCGGGCTGAATTTCCGGTTGGAGACAGAACGTCTTCAGCTTCTTTCCTTAGCCAAAATCCTTGTGCCTTCTGAGGGTCACCCGGAAATTCCGGTTCAGTGAAATTTCCGGGCTGAATTTCCGGTTGGAGACAGAACGTCTTCAGCTTCTTTCCTTAGCCAAAATCCTTGTGCCTTCTGAGGGTCACCCGGAAATTCCGGTTCAGTGAAGTTTCCGGGCTGAATTTCCGGTTGGAGGCAGAACGTCTTCGTCTTCTTTCCTTAGCCAAAATCCTTGTGCCTTCTGAGGGTCACCCGGAAATTCCGGTTCAGTGAAATTTCCGGGCTGAATTTCCGGTTGAAGGCAGAACCACTTTTCAACTTTTCCTTAGTCAGATTTCTGCGAAGTTCTGGGGACCCGGAAATTCCGGCCCTGGGAATTTCCGGTTCCAATATTCCGGTTCCTGGAACATTTCCAGAACAACTTCTTCTTTGTATTTTTGGCTTTGATGCATATGATTTATAATCATACCCTTACGTCATTGGTATTGTTAACTAACACACAAAACACTAGGGATTAAGAAATGTTCTTTCACTTTTCCATATATTCCATGCCACAGCCGTACAGACCGTGGACTCTGCAGTGCCGCTACTCCGGGCTTCCCATAGCTCCTGAATGGTGGAGATGAGCTGCGTGTTTCCAGGGAAGAAGATGTCCCAAAGCTCGCGAGCCTTCCTGCATCTTATGAGAAGGTGATCGAGGTCCTCTGGTTCGGGGCAGTAAGGACAGTTGGGCGATGTTGTTAGTTGGTGCCTGAATCGTCTTTCGTTGGTGGGGAGTCGGCGACGTCTGACGAGCCAGTTGAAGATGCGGCACTTGAGCGGGGCTGCATTTTGCCAAACCTTCATAGCCAAATCATCAATAGTAACATGCTTAAAAAAATTGGCGTAAAAATCTCTGGTAGTGAGCGGTTTCTGCGTGTGACAGCTTATTCGTACGTCGGACCCGGCGTCGCAGAGGTCGATGGAGTTGAGGAGGAGGACCAGGGATTGCAACTTGATGGTGGCAGCCGCGGAAAGGCGTGGGGCAAGAGAAAGAGACAAAACGGGGAGAAGGGAGGCAGCCACCTGGGCATGAGGTCTGGAGGTGTGAGAGAAGAGGGCGGGAAATTGCAGGCTGAGAGGGGAGTCTCCCTTCCACCAGTCCAACCAAAAGGCAGTGTGCCTCCCATCTGACAGAGTGACGGTCGAATGCAGACGGAAGGAGGGTAGACTGACTATAATTCTTTTCCACATGGGGGTGTCGAGGTAGTGCGGTTCCCCAAGGTCGTGATCCCCGGACCAGCCATATTGGCGATGGAACCAAATGTTCCAGGGCGCGTCGGAGGGGGAGTGGAGTTTGGTTAAGAATTTGGATAGAAGGGCGGAGTTTTGGAAGGAGTGGAGAGGACCCCAAGCCCCCCCCCCCCCCCCCCCCAGCTTTTTAGGCTTGCAAACGTCTTCCCAGGCAACCTTGCAGTGTCCCCCGGTGCAAGTCTCCTCCCCCGTCCAAAGGAAGGCATGCCGGCGTCTGTCAATAGCCTCGATGACCCCCACGGGGAGGAGGCCAGCGCTCATGGCATGAGCAAATTTCGCTGTAATAACCGAGTTGATGAGAATCAGCCGGCCCCCGATAGGAAGGGAGCGACCACGCCAACCGGAGAGGTGAAGGTCGCATTTGGCTATAACGGGAGTGAAGTCGGACATACGGAGTTTGTGGAGGGAAAGAGGGAGGCCAAGTTAAGTATGAGGGAAGGAGGAGACGGCGCAGCCGAAGGCGCTGGCCATGGAAACAGAAGTGGCATTGTCCGTTTTGATGGGAACAAACGTGCTCTTGTGGAAATTAGTGTCAAGACCAATGGCGGCGGAGAAGGCGTCCAGCAGACCTTTCAGGTTAGCGACGTGTTGCGGGACGGCCCGGATGATGATGAGGGTTATCATCTGCATATTGAAGGATGGGACAAGGGAGGTCGTCGACGATGGGGTGCAGGAGGAGCCCCCCTCGCGAGGCTTGTAGCAGAAGTTGTTGCAGAATATCCGCAATGAAATCAAAGAGGAAGGGGGAGAGAGGGTCACCCTGGCGAAGCCCCCGACGACATTGAATCCATTTTCCGGGGATACGTTGAGGAGAACGGCAGTCTGGCTAGAGGCGTTGATAGCTTTGATGATGTTGCGCCAAACATCCGGGAACCCTTTTGCAGCAAGGACCCGGTCTAGGGCATCCTAGCTGATGGAGTCAAAGGCTTTACAGAAGTCAAGTTTGAAAACGGCAGCAGGGGCGTTTCTCTTATGGCAGGATTGGACGATGTCAGCTGCGTAGATAAAGTTTTCTGCTATGGATCGGCCGGAGATGAAGCCCGTTTGATCGGGGTGCGCCAACTTAGGGATGAGGGGGCGGAGGCGAATGGTCAGGCATTTGGTGAGAAATTTGAGGCTGGAGTTTTGGAGGGAAATGGGGCGAAAATTTTCAGGCTTGTTAGCACCGACCTTTTTTGGGAGAAGGACAATGTAGGATTTATTTATGGGGCGAAGATCAGCAACGTTTGAGTGGACGTCCTGGAGGGAAGAGAACAGGTTGTCTTTAACTAGGTCCCAATTCTTTTTAAAGAAGGCGGGGCCAAAACCATCAGGTCCAGGGCTCGAGTTGTCGTTCATGGAGAATACAACAGTCCGCAACTCAGCAAGGGTGAACGGGGCCGCCAGGGCAGCCGCCTGGTGGGAGTCGAGAGAGGTGGAATGGACAAGAGAGAAGAAGTCCATGTCGGAAGAGGCGGGTCTAGGGACCCCAAGAAGGTCCCTAAAGAATTGGTGGAGGATGCTTGCTTTGGCTTCATGGGAGAAAACAGTGTTACCATCGCCGTCGTCCAGAACCTTTATTTGGTTTTTGCGCAGGCAGCCGGAGGCGCAGAGGTGAAAATATCTAGTGTTCTCGTCACCGAGGGTGCAGTGCCGGATTTTTGCCCGTTGGCGCCAGTAAGTGGCGCGAGAGGCATTAAGGCGGCTGAGGGAAGTTTTGGCGAGAGTTCGGAGGATGAGCTCAAGAGACGAGAGGGTGCGCTTTTCTTCGAGTATATCAAAGAGCCGAATGACAGTCCTACAATTTGCAAGGTAAATTGGGGGGAGGCGTCTAGAGCGAGCCCAAAAGGCAGCCGCACCCCGAATGCGCTTTAGCCGGAGACAGAGTTTGCTGATGGGGGCGAGGGGTTTATGCTGAGTAGACAGGCTGTTCCAGTTGGTGGTAGTGATTTCAGCGAAGGCCTCGTGGGAAAGCCAATTGTTATCCAACCGAAAGATGGTGCTGCGAGGTGCTTTGGAGGAGGCCTCAAGAAGAAGGGGAACATGGTCAGAGGGATGGCGAGTCGAGGATGTAAGGGTGGAATCAGTGAGTGCCAGGCTCCAATTGGTGTTAACGAGGATCCTGTCGAGGCGCACGAAGGTTGGGGGATCCCTAAGATTGGACCAGGTGTACTGCCAGTCTAACAGAGGGAGTTCGAGGAGGCAAAGGTTGTTAATGAAGTCGTTGAAATAATTAGCCTCGACAGCGTTAAAATTGCCGTTGGATTTATCTTTGGGGGCACGAATGAGATTGTAGTCACCCATGATAGCGATCGGGCCACTGATATTGGATAGGATCGCCGGAAGGGAGTCGAGGAAGGCGCATTTGAGGGGGTGCTCACAAGGTCCGTAAACATTAATGACCGTGAAGGACAGGTTATCAAACCGAAGAGAGAAGGATGTAGTAAGAGAGTAGTCGTCGACCGAGTGGTGAGTGAGCTCGAGGATGCTGTCGTCCCAAGCGGTAATGATCCCGCCCGAAGCACCTCGAGAGGGCTTGAAAACGAAAGTTTTGAGGGAAGGAGGGAAAAAGGAGGCCGCGAGAAATGGGGAGATGTCCTCGAGCTTGGACTCTTGGATGCAGAGAATCGAGGGAAGGAAGGAGTCGATGCCAGACCTAACATCAACTCGTTTTTCCCGCTGGCCGAGCCCGCGAGTGTTCCAGGAAGAAAACGAGATTTTAATATGCATGGAAAACAATAAGGCAACAGGAGGAGTAAGCCCAAAAAAGCTGCCTCGAATTACTGATGGGGCGAAGCCCAAGGTTCAAACATCGCTTACACAGGGGGGCAACATCCCAATTAAAAGAAGTGAAAGAAAACGCAACAGGGCGAAGCATAGCGGGCCAGCCTGCATCACGAGGCCCATTGGGCTTGGCGCTAAACAGGAGCGTGAGGGAGATAGGGTGCGCCCTGAGCTCTAGAGGAATTAAAAAACCGGAGACAGCGGAGATGGCCCAGCGGGCCCATAACGCCCAGGCGGACGCTATCATGGAGAGGTCGAGGCTCCCGGGTTGGAGGACTGGGCCTGGCCCATCTCCAGAGCAGAGATGTCGCAAGCAGAGGCCAGCGCGTCGAGGTCCTCCTGGCAGATCGGAGCCTTGGCCTCCAGAGCAACCTGCAGGAGTTCATCGGCGGGCAGCTCACCGGCGCGGCAAGCAGTAGGCTTCTTTTTGGATTTCAGCATGAGGCTCTCTTTCCTTTTGACAGCTTTCTCAATGATAGTTTCCTGGTGTGCAGCTTCAGAGGAGGCGAGGCGGGGGCTGCGCCGAGGAGCCACGACCTGCAAGGATGGAAGCGGAGGCGGAGCGACATCCTCCTCTAGCACGGCAGGCTGGGCGGATGCCGCCAGAGGCGGTGCATGTGCGGAGGCGATGTCGTCACCCGAGACCAAGGTGGAGGCGATTTCCGGCAGCAGGGGCACTGAGGGAGGGCCGTCAGGTGCCAGCACAAGGGCCGCGGCGGTGTCCACCGGGACAAGAAGATGGGCAGCCGGAGGGGACCCGCGAGCGAGGATGTTGGCGGAGAGCTGAGGGCGGCGCTGGGGTCCGACGGTGGAGACGGACTCGATGAGTCCCACCGAGGCGGCGGCTAGGTTTGCGACAAGCATCCCTTTGCAACCAGAGCGTGGCGCAGCCTTGCGCATCGGCAGCCTGAAGAACAGAATCTCGCCGTCGAAGCCGAACGCCAGGACCTCGTAGAAGCCGAAACGGAGGCGGTACTCGATCTTTTTCACCTTGGAGTGCAGAGGCTGCCCGCAGACGACAGGGGAAGGCGGTGCAGCGGCGAGGGCACGCTCGATAAGGGAGGCAGCGGGAGCGCCCAGGACTCCACACATGTTGATGTCAGGAGGAGGAACACCAAGGGCATGCAGAACCTCGGCGAACCCCATCCCTCCCTCGATTTCCACCATGTTATCACCGACAGAAGTAGCATCAGGAAGAGACGAAGATCCATCATCAGAGGGGTCAGACGGAGGCTCGGAGCCGTCAATGGCGTCGTAGTCGATGATGAAGACACGCCCAATCGTGCCGTCGCTGCAGTGGTTCTTCAGGTTTAGGAACGTGGGGATATCCACCACGGATTCAGCTTTGACGGTCACAAGAACAGCAGAGAAGTCCAGCCCCGTAAGACAAATGGGGTCAATTGAGTGTGGGTTAGCATAGGGGCCGGAGGAATGGATAATGTGGTCGCGAAACCAATGTTCGAGCGGGAAATCTTCGATGGCCAGCGCCGCAAAAGTCCCATGCGAGAAGAGGAAGCGGTTATCAGTTTCATCGTGGCGGATGAAGTGGATGGAAGTTTCGTGCCCGATGTAAGGACCATTGTTGACAGCATCTTCCCTCTCAACGGAAGAGGCGAACACCGCAAGCTTTGTGCCATGGGAGGAGGGGAGGAGCGTGGCGCGCGTAAGGCCGCAGCCTAGAGCAACAACTTGCTGGATGAGAGAGGATGGAGCAATGACAGGAGGGTGGACATAGGCGTAAGCTAGGTGGTCGAAGTGAGGCATGATCACATGGGGCATGTAGACATCAGTGTAGTCAGGGCGCTAGGCCTCGGCGAGATCCTCCGCGTCGGGAGGAGGCGAGTCAGAGTTGGAAGGCGGCGGAGCGGCAGGGTCGGGGAGGAAGTCGGCGACGTCAGTGATGGGGATGAAGAGGTCATCAGACTGCGCATCCTCATCGGTGGTCACGGCCGGGACACGCTCCTCCGGGTCCTCTTCCTCGTCAGAGGCCACCACCTCGAACGGAGCATCCTCGTCGGTGGTCACGTCCGGGACGAGCTCCTCCGGGTCTTCCTCTTCCTCAGAGGCCTCGACCTCCAGCGGAAGCGCAGACGGGGCAGGCGCGAACGGCACCGCGTCAGCCTCGTCGTCAGAGGCCCCCGCAGCACCTTCCGGAAAGGCGAGAGGGCAGGTCGAGCGGGAGTGGTCGCGGCGGAAACAGATGGCGCAGAAGAGGGCAGCGGCAGGATCGGCCATGTCGGAGCTGAGGCCAAAGAAACGGGAGTGAGGCCGGGAAGTAGGGGGAGCGGAACGAGATTTAAAGGGGGGGAGCTTACAGGAGCGCTTGCGGTGACCGTAGTGACGGCAACGCCGGCAGCGAATAGGATCCCGGCAGTCCGCAAGCTGGTGGTTGGCAGCCAGGCACCGGAAGCACCTAGGCTTTGGTCCTTTCGAGCTTCGCAGCGTACCTCGTCCTCATCTTCTTCGCGGGGAGTCGACGACATAGAGCACCTGGCTGGCGGATGCTCCTCCTGTGGCCTGCGTACCAGGTTGCCAACGTGGCTGCGACCCAGGCACTAGCTAACCTGTCCCTTGGTAGCAAATCACAGGAGTTGCAGCTTGTGGCGTTCTGGGCGCCGTTCCTCCTAATGTACCTCGGCCGACCAGACAACATCAGCGCCTTATCTCTGGAGGACAATGTCCTTGCAGCGCGCCAAGTGCTAGAAGCCGCCATGCAGGTCGCCTCTGCCATCTATGTTCTGTACAAACATTTTGTTGTTGGTGGCGACGCAGGCACCTTGCTGCCGGCGTCCTTCATCATGTTCTTCTTGGGTATTGCCAAGTACATGGAGGGCACAGCGGCGCTATGGCTGGGCAACTTGGGCAATATCAGGAGCTCACTGAAGACGCTGAGACCAAAGGGTTTCAGTTCTGCCCTGCACAGTGGAGGCAAGGATCATGAGCTGGGTAATGAGCAAGCCCTGCAGGCTGCTCACGATTTGTTCTACGTCACCAAGGGTGCATTCGCTGATTATTCCTTCTCCAGTGATCCGCTCAAGCGTACCGGAGGAAAAGAATTCTCTGGTAAATGGAAGGGCGTGCGCAAGGTGGTGGAGATGGAGTTATCCCTCATGTACGACATCATGTACACCAAGGCAACCGTTGTCCACACCTGGGTTGGTTACAGCATCCGTGTTGTCTCGCCGCCCTCTACCGCGGCCGCACTATGGCTCTTCTGGTTACACGGTAAAGAAGGCCAGAGGAGTGCAGATGTTGTTATCACTTACATCTTGCTGGTTGCTACCTTAATACTTGATGTCAGATGGTTGCTCGGAGCACTAGGGTCGACATGGACATATGCTTTCATCAATGACAGACGTTGGTCCGACAGTTCTGTAAGGAGATGGCATGGGCTCCGTTCCTTCGTCGTGTCTCTGGACCCGTCTGGGCTCTTCGTCGAGGAACCAACTAGCTACAGGATGTGGTCAGGAAACATCGGGCAATACAACCTGTTACGCGAATACACTCACGAACCCACCGGCCTTCTAAGCACGCTGGTTAAGTTTACTGCAAGTAAGGACATTTGGATGGAATACCAGTACGGTTACTTGAATGGCCTTGAAATATTACCATTTATCTGGGACTTGTTGTTTGATAAGGTGTGGAAAAAGTTGAAGTCAGCATATTATACACCACAAGTTCCAGCGCCGAAGGCAATGCCGGAGCCGGAAGCGGCGAAGCCGATGGCGCCGAAGCCGGCCCATTCACCGAAGCCCGATCCGAATGTTGGTGTCATCAATCGTAGAAAACTAGATGAAGCTCTTGAGCTCGGCTCTGAATTCGAAGAGGTCGTCCTTACATGGCACATCGCCACAGAGGTTTTTCTCTTGTGCAGGCCAGAAACAGCAGCATCGTCATTCAAGTATGTCCAGGCAATAAGAGAGCTGTCAGATTATATGATGTTTGTCCTGGCTGTACGCCCCAATATGCTACCAGGCCTTAAGCTCTCCAGCCTGCACGAAGCAACCCGTGCCGCTTTGAAAGGTATTTGGCCTCACAATGCAGCTAGCCCTTGTTGTACGCATTTTGTCGGGGCTAACCACCTTCAAGAGGGGTTACATTTGGCGTGTTGGTGATGGTAACAGCATCAATATCTGGAATGATCCGTGGATCCCCTCTAGCCCCAATCGAAAAATCCAAACTCCTAGGGGACACAACCTGCTAACTAAGGTGAGTCAACTGCTAGATGATGATGGACAGTGGGACGCACAACTAATCACAGAGATGTTCAGTACCGTCGACGCGGGAAGGATCCTTCAAATTCCGGTAAATACACAAGGTTTCTCGGATTTTATTGCTTGGGGTATTGTATTACAAGCCTGGGTATTTTTACAGTAAGGTCGGCATATCATATGCAATGGCGAGCCCAGTTTGGTCCTACTGTTGCGCTACTGTCTCTGCCAGGAAGCTCTAGTACGGACCCTGTTTGGACAATTTTATGGAAATTAAAAATTCCTGGGAAGATCAAGATTTTCATGTGGCGAGCACTTCACGGCATCCTCCCTTTGAAAAGTATCCTAGCTAATAGACATATTGGTACATCGGGAGAATGTCCTATATGCAGCCAGGGAGCTGAGTACAGTCACCACCTTTTATTCCAATGCGAGACCGCCAGAGATCTTTGGCAGGAGCTTGGCCTCGGAAGCATCATTTAGACGGAAGGCTCGATCAGAGCCCGGCTTTAAATTAATAAAGCCAACCGGCCAAATGATCCACACATACAAGAAGGTCTCCGCCGACGGCGGGTACAAAGTGAGGCACACGATAGCACGAAGGCTATAGTCCGGGGGAATGAGCACCCCACACAGGAGAGCTAATACAGAAAGGCCTAAGGCGGAAAGGAAAAAGGTAACGGCAGTCAGTCCGATCTATCCCGGACAGAGTTGTGAAGCGAGCGGATCCTGCCAATCGCTTGCTCCAACGCTCCACGGTCCTGCCTCCTAGCCACTGGCTTCCACACCTGCACATATAACGCCAATTTGTATAACCCATCAGCCAGTTGAGAAGGAAACACCCCCTCAATCGAGAATTTATTCCTCATGTTCCACAGAGACCAAAGTAGAGCCGCACAGCAAATCCATAGAACTCGCTTGTGTTGACCCGACTCCGCAGTGATCAATCTAACCAGATCCGGGAAACACGAGGGTTCTAGGTGCAGAGCAACAGTTCCCTAACTGTGCTCCACATAAACTTTGCCAAGGGACATAAAAAGAAGATATGATCCATATCCTCTCTCTCCTCACAAAGGGCACATCTGCCGGTGGAGGGACCCCGTCTCCTCGCAATATTGTCATTGGAGGGTAGCCGTTTCCTAGCCAATTGCCAAAGGAAAATCCTGATCTTAAGGGGGATGGCAATCCCCAAGATCTCCCTATAATGATCTCTGGGAGTACCGTCGCAAAGTTTGTTATAAAGGGACCTAACCGAGAACTTCCCGGAGGGTTCAAGGGCCCAAGATAGTTCATCCTGGTTTGAAGCTGGCTCGAAAACCGGGAGCTCCCGAAGAAGGGAGCTCCATTCCGCAGCCTCGATCGGTCCCACTGACCGCCGGAGGGGAATGTACCACTCCCCCTCCCGGTGGGCCTTCGCCACCGAGGTGTCTGGTGAGGCCACAATGGCAAAGATCGTTGGGAAACGATCCCGCAGGGGGGCCGGCCCCGTCCACCAGTCAATCCAGAATCTAGTGGATTCACCATTCCACACCCGGTGACGCGCGCCCAGGCAAAGAAGGTTCTTAACTTTCTGGAGAGCCATCCAGAACTGGGAACCTCCCCCGTGGTCATCAACCAGGATGTCCTTGGCTCTCAGATACTTAGCCCTGAGTATGTCGGCCCAAAGGCCAGTCTGCCCAGTCAAGATCTTCCAGACCCACTTAGCCAAGAGACAACGGTTCATGAGTTTGGTATCCATGATACCTAAGCTACCCAAGGCCTTGGGCTTACACACTGCATCCCAGCATACCCAGTGGTATTTGCGTTTCTTCCTGTTCGCCTCCCAAAGGAAGCGAGAGCGGGAGCCATCCATGGTCCGATGCACCCCGTCCCCCAGGAGGCAAACCGCCATCGCATGAAGGAGGAGGCTGGACATACACGCATCTATGAGTGTCACACGAGCCGCTGAGGACATCAGCTTACCCATCCAGGGGTCCGCCCGTCTAGCAACCTTACCCGTGAGGTGGGTCCAGGCACTTGCCGTAAGCGCACGGTTACTAATTGGCAGTCCTAGATAGGTGAACGGGAATGACCCTTGCCTGCAGTTAAGCATCTGGGCCACCCTCGTCTGCTCCTCAGTACTAGCCCCTAAGACTACTACCTCACTCTTGTGGAAGTTGATCCTGAGACCCGACATGCTCTCAAAGCAGAGCAGCATGAATTTCAGGTTGGCAATTGCCAAATCGTCCTGCTGGATCATGATGATCGTGTCGTCTGCATACTGCAGATGAGACACGCCCCCCGGGATCAGATGAGGCACCACCCCCTGGATGTGTCCCGTCCTCTTAGCTGTATCAAGCATTGCTGCTAAGGCTTCGACTACAAAGTCAAATAGGAGGGGGGACAAGGGATCCCCTTGTCTAACCCCCCTACCATTACGGAAGAAATTACCCATTTCTCCGTTAATGGTGATAGCCGTCTGTCCGCCAGAGACCAGACTAAGGGCCCTATGGACCCACCCCGGATCAAAGCCAGCTCTCAGGAGGACTTCCCTTAAGAAGCTCCAGTTGACTCGATCATAAGCTTTCTCAAAGTCCAGCTTCAAGAAGATACCCCCTAGTCTCTTGGAGCTGGACTCATGGACTATCTCTTGCAGGGAGACGACTCCCTCGTGCAGAAGGCGGCCCTTGATAAACGCGGATTGAGTGTAGCTAATCGTGCGATGCGCGATCGGGCTGAGTCTAAGCGCCACAGCCTTAGCTACAAACTTGAAGATAACGTTGATCAGCGCAATGGGTCTGAACTGACGGATATCCTCTGCGCCTTGGACTTTGGGTATCAAGGTAAGCACCCCAAAGTTCAGACGAGCGATGTCTACTCTCCCAAGAGCAAAATCGTTCGTAATGGACATAACCGTCGGGCGGAGAGTCTTCCAGAAGCGCTTAAAAAAACAGACTGGAAGACCATCCGGGCCCGGGGCCGTGTCCACCTTCATGCTATCTAGGACCTCGTCCATTTCCTTCTCCGTGAAGGTTAGCATGAGAGCGGAGTTCTCCTCCTCTGTGACCCGCGGCCGCAAATCCCAGAGGGATGGGGTGAGCCGGAATGCCGGCAGGCTCGCAGGAGTCCCCATAAGGTCTCGATAAAAATCATAGATGTGCGCTTGGAGCCCCGATGTCTCTACGACACCCCCCTGGGCGTCCACCAGCCTGGAGATGGCACATTTCCTCCTCCTACCATTAGCAATGGCATGGAAGTACGCAGTGTTAGCATCCCCTTTAAGGGTCCAAGCAAGCCTACTGCGTTGTTTCCAATATTCCTCCTCCACCTTAGCTAGGTGGCACAGCTCATTCTCCAGATGATATCGGAGGGCCCACCCCTCATCATCCAGGTCCGAGGTATCTGCACGCGCGTCTAGCGCACGGATCTGGGACATAATAGCCTCTTTCATGTCTCTCTCCGCCCGACCCAGGTTGGCACCCCAACCCTTCAGGAATTGACGGAGGCCGCCAGCAAGGTGTTGCCAGCGCGAGATGGAGTCCTGGTCGTCCCCCCTGGGGATAGCAAGCTCGCCCCATTTTGACACTACCAATTCCCCAAACTCCGGACGGTCTAACCAGCTCTTCTCGAAAAAGAAGCGCGAGCTCCTCCTCTTGAAGTCCTCCCCCGAGCTCAGGATCAGGGCCGCGTGGTCTGACCCAACAATGGGCTCGGCAACCAAAGTGCAAAGAGGGAAGAGGCTCTCCCAATCTGCAGACATAAGAACCCTGTCCAGCACACACCTGACCGGGTTCATCTGTCGGTTAGTCCAGGTGTAGCGTCCTCCGCTCCGCCGGACCTCTCGCAGCGCGAGGGAAGCAATGCAATCATTAAATCTATGGACCTCGGAAGCATCATCACGGACGCTATGAGTATTGATAGAGAAGGGGCTGCAGTACTTGAATATCTGTTACGCCTGCCTGACAACTCAGTTTCGTGGTTCTCCTCCATTACATTAAAAGAGACGGTTACCGTCACGTCCTGGTACATTTGGTGGATCCGCCGTCGCAAGACTCACAATGAGGTGGTTCCACCGCTCTATAAATGCAAGCTTTCGATCTTGGCGATTACTGCAAATGCAATCAAGGCGGAGAAGGTGAGTACAAACCCGGGTGAGAAAAAGTGGACACGACCGATGACAAGATCTATGAAGCTTAATGTCGATGCAGCCTTTGTCCTTGATGAAGCAGCTGGGGCTGCTGGGGCTGTCATCAGAGACTTTGAAGGAAGATTTATTACTGGCTGCTGTATTCTATTACCGCATGTGCACTCAGCATCGTTGGTGGAAGCTTGGGCTTTAAGACATGGTCTGAAACTGGCTGAGGACTATGGTTGCAATAGACTGATTGCTGAGTCGGACAGCCTGGACACGATCCAAGCTCTTACGGGAGAACAACGTTGGTGGAGTGATGCGGCGGCAGTCTTTGCTGACTGCGTTGATATTGCGTCCCGGATTGGCAAGGTCTCCTTCAAACACTGCCCAAGAGAAGCAAACCAAGTTGCTCATGAATTAGCCCAATATAGCTTTTCTCATAAAATCAACTGTAATTGGGGCGATGACCCTCCTAGTTTTATCCTTAGCTCTCTCATTGAGGATGTAACTATGATCTGATTGCAAGGCAGCAAGTTTCTTACGCACTCTTTTACTTATCAGGGTACCTACGGGGGCTGGAAGGTTTTTAATGAGGCGGCTTGCAGTTTAAATTTCAAAAAACAGAGAGAAGGAGCTTGCCATCAAAATGCAAAACATGGAGAAGATGCCCGGTGAGCCTTTGAGTAGAAGCAAGCTCTACGACAAGAGTGTTATTCTATCCGACGGAACCAGGTACGCCAGTCTCATGCTAACACGGCTCTATACCCCGACTGAAGACCCTAAGGAGACGGAAAGCTACAAAGATGTGCCTAATCATCATGTGCTGCCGGTCTTGTGGTATGGAAAAGAATTGAATCTGCACAGTATGTTGGATTCCATCCTTGACGCCTGGGTGAAGTTGCTCATCTATGCATCCATCCGATGCAGCCGGGATTCCCATGCGAAGCAGCTTGCCAGGGGAGGTGAGCTTGCGACCATCATCTGGATCCTTGCGGACCATGCCGCCATAGATCGACAAACACGACACAGTTGAGGCCTCACCCATGATTTCTGCTCCATACTCGTGTCCTTTTGTATTCTGCATCATGTTCCCCTTTGTAAGCCGATCTGTTCGGACTGTACTTTTGTGCCAGAGGACATCGTTTGTGTACAATAAGAACTCGATTATTTCTTGCCCTGCTATTTGCGTGTTACGATCCACAACAATTCAGTCCTACTTGCGTCTGCTTCAACGCGTATTCTTATCAACGGAGTTCTCATAGACACGCTGCTCCACCGACGTGGTCTCAGACAGGGGACCCTCTCTGTCTCCGCTGCTTTTTCAGCATAATCATGGATTGCCTGGATAACTGAATACTGAGTCTCGACTGTTTGTATTGATCACAGAGTTAGATATAAATACAGAACGTGGGCAGTACATGCCGGATCTAATCTAGACTAAGTCTCTCCTGACAGCGTGTTTGGTTGCAGGGAAATATAACTAGAGAATGGGAATTGGGAAACTAGATGACACCTCGCACGTTGCACCGGGAACCATTAATATCATAAGCTAAATTTCAGCGACCGAGGCATTGCCCGGATGGCTACCAGGGTGATGATACCTGTTATGCCCCTCGCTCGAGTTCGAGTCCCGGTACTCACTCGTGGGCGCGTACGCACCGTTGCACTTCTGTGCGCTTCTGAAAACTTAATACAAAAGCCGCCAAGCCCTTGGCTGGTCTCGTTAAATAAGCTAAATTTCATGGAAGAACACATTCAAAAGAAATAAGAAAATTAGACCATGTGGAATTAAGGGGGTATTTTGAGTCGACATGCGTAAATTATCATAATTTTGATGCACCAATTTTCAAAATAATCAAATGTATCTTTCAGTCAACGATAGCACATCCAGAGTTTCATCATTCTTTAACCTCACATCATCAATGCTAACACTAAATAGAATGGCAAATATGCGCCATGTCTCCTTTGTGGAGTAAATTTATTTTACAGATTGTAGAATAAATTCAGCATGAGTGAGAAATAGAAGATGAACAGAAAAGGTAATCCAAACTCAACGACAAATAAACTTTTTTTTTTGCAAAAAAGCAAAAAACATTGCGTTGCATTGCATTGATTCGCCCCCAACCAACTGGACCTCAAAAGATATAGTCAGTAGTTAGTACCTGCATACAGCCGAGCAAGAATGTAGATATGAAGAACCTTTCTGTCGACTGATGACCCAGCTAGCTAACGAAAGGTAGGAAGTCAGGGAAAAAACTTCTAAAAATTACTCCTGTAACCTGCGAGCAGAAAAAGAAAGCGTGTGGTTAGAGCACCAACTGTTTAAATTCTTATCATCCAACCAACCTATTGAGAGGACTTCTTGGGTAACAACATTTGGAGAAAAACTTAGCTCACTGTAACATTGTTAATGGCAGCTCAGTTGGTCTGACAGCACCATGCAGGTTAAGAAGATGGAGTCATGGAGATGGTTTGAGAGAAGCTCTTGAGTCTTGACTGACGACGACATCGATGAAAATGAGAATACAACAGATTGTTGAGACAACAGTGGCTTGAAACAGTGTTAGGCAACACACATATAACGGATGACAGAAAAACCCAAGACAGGGAGGGATAAGTCCAGTCTACATAGGAATTTTATCACTTACCTAGCAAGATCTAAACCTCAGACTGTTTCTCCATCCGTTGTAATCGTGCCGACTGCCAAGCACAATTTCACAGAAAACCATACCAACCTAGAAGAAACTAGGAACGAACACAAAATTAGATTTCTAACAATAACCAATATAGTGTCTTCAGTTCCTCGTGCAATTTCATGGAATTTGAACGTCTCCGTAATGATGTGTAATAGATGGAAGATACCCGCCATTAAAAAGTGTGCATAAATACCCTATATGCAAAACACTAGAACAATTTTCATGCCATTTGAAGCTGCAAGAGAGAACGGGTTGCAATATTACAGCCAAAGGATTTTTTCCTTGGATTTTGCATGGTAATTTCTCTGGAGATAGGATACCAAAGAAAATCCATGCAAAGTAAGTGCAATCGATTCAACAAAGTGAAGGAAACTGAATTACCTGCAACAGTGCGATTGATGATAGGATGGGTTTTCTCAGTGCAATCAGTCAGAGGAAATTATCATCTGGGGCTCTGGAAATAAAGGAATAGGTATTTGGCTTCTGAGGTATGCCTATAATCGTAGATCACGTCTCCATTCGCTCATGAACACACCGATGCTTTTGCAGCTTCTGTACTGCTGGTGCAAGCGCACGCCATTGTTTTAGACTTTTATAGTAAACGGAGAGGAAGAGATAGGAAAGATTGCTATTTTTTCACTCATTTTATCACCCGATCCCAACCGAGAATTTCAACAAGTCGTGGTCTCTCTCCGAACCTGCTAAATAAACAATGTCATGTACGGAACAAGGATGCATGAACTCAGGAAGCAGCGCAATGCTCGCAGAGACTGTTAGAGCAATGAGACAGGCACTGGAAAAAGTTTAAAGGGCAACTAGTTCAAAAGTATATAAGTTCTGAACTGACTGTTCATTAACCAAATAGCTGGTAGAAGCAATTAATAAGTCTGCAGGGAGGATAGGACGACCAAAAAAAAAAGGAGCAAACATACTTCGGGTGAGAACAGGACTACATATAAATCTACTACTGTAATGTACTGTATTAGAGAGTACGATGCGGTCTTTGGTGTCTTTCTGGACTGACGATTACAAAATGACGTCATGATTGAAATCTCATGTTCATGCCCTTGATTTTCTTTTCCGAAGTCCTAAACTAGAAGTAACCTGGGACCTGAGGAGATCCTTCATAACACCGGGGCAGCTCTTGGTCAATAACTCGAAACCTTCAGAATCCATGGCCTCATCCAGATTCGTGGGCGATCCAAGGAACTCCAAGCACGCCGCCTTAAGCTCATGGCAGTGGTGTTGGTCCGCCAATGCCAAGATGGCCGCCACAGAGCTGGTACCGATGCCACTGCTCAACTTATCTTGGCAGAGCAGCTTCAGCCTGTCCAGATCATACCCGCAGCAACAAGCAGATGCTGAGCCATGACATATTCTTCTTCTTCCTTCATACTGTCTGGCAATGCATCCGTGTACATGAAGGAAAGCAGAGCATTAAACACCTGTGCCTCCATGTCATCTATGCATATGGCCTCTGTGGTAGTTCCCTCCTTCATCGGCCCAAAGAACTGGGCTCTGAACACCGGAGACCGCGCAGCGAGCACCAGCCGGTGCGCCGAGAACGTCTCCCCGCCGACACGGAATTCCACGTCGACGCCCACCTTGCTCGACAGGAGATCCCGGAAGTGCCGGTGCATGTCAGACGGCGGCACCACGATGGATCGAGTCTCCTGCGCCTGCGCGTGGAAGTCGGTCATGACAGTAACATCGACCTTGACGGTGAAGGAATCGTCTTTGAGATGCTCTGATTCCTCCAATGTAACCCTTGTGATAAATTTATCGAATCCCCAAGAGTTAATGCCCACGGCAAAGTCTCTGGTGCCGGTAAACTGGGTATAGTATGGCTTCCCATGTTGGTCGAGTAAGCTGAACTTAGCTTGCGCCTTCACGATCTCGGCCTCGGCGAGGGTATCCTCGAGTTTGAGAAAGAGGGATATGTAATCAATGGCCTTGGTGGTGGCATACCCGTTGGGTAAGTAGCGAACACTCCATGTGCGGCCTCCCACCCGGAAGGGACAAGAGTTGATCCACTTACCATTGGGTACCTCCTTAGTGCGCGAATAGCAGTCGATCTTGAGCGTGTGGGAGCCGCACACGGTGCCGGCGACGATGCGGGAGGAAGATACGGAAGGGAGGGCGTCGCTGGCGACGCACGATGAGGTATTCATTCGTCTGGTCGCCCGTGGGGAGCGGCGGCGGTGGCTCGGGGAGGGGGCGGCGGCGAGGGTTTTGGCGTGTGGGAGGTGTATCGGTTAAGTAAGGAATCGACTCGTCTGCTACCGGTCCATTATTAAGGAAGAAATTGCCCTTAAAGTCACGTCATAAGTTGGTAATGTTTTTCGTAAATACTCCCAATCATAGTCCGATAGGAACTAATCATCGGATCCTTTTGATACTGCTCATCCCTCGTGACCCCATGGCCCGTAGACGCCATGCTTCTGAAATCCCCCCACGTCCGATCCCTAATTTCCAAAAATCTCGTTGTCCGTTCCTACCACTCTTGTGTTCTTCTCAAAATCACAACCCAGCGCCGCATCGACCAACTCGCCGCTATTCATGTCTCTGACCACAGCGTCACGCCGTGAAATTTAATCTCTTGTGAAGCCTCTACTTTGAGCGGGAACTAGGCAGGCACGCGATGCAGTTCCACCACGCTGAGGCGTCGTCGGAGCAATTAGGTGGAGGCAGCCGCGCTGAGCATACTAGGCTCACCTTACTGGATGGAGGATCAGGAGCGTGCGGAGGCTGCTTCCATTGTTTTCGTCAAGTTGTCTGTGACTGCATTGCTGCTTCTTCTACTCTGCTCCAGGTCCACAGTCATGCGGCCTCACCTTACCACATGTTCGACAAGGAAACAGTGTTTTATATGTTGCACCACTTGTTCTTAACGTGGCCAAGATCTTCCCCTGAGCATTTGATCGGGTGTAAATTGTGTACAATGTCAGTGCCAATGTCTAGCCTAAGCACTAAACCTGGCATATATTGACTAACTTAACAGGTAGGAGCGGCACCTCTCTGGTAGAGGAAGACACCGTCATGTGTTATGTATAAATTTCGAACTTCTTTTATTGTTCATTTTCATCATCCCTAATGCCATACTAAGGAATTTGGTACAACAGATTAATAGTCTGCAAATTTGGTGCCCTGTCTCAAAATATATTCAAGACCCAACGAGCCCTTTGTGCTGATCATAAGCAACAAGAGGACACAAAATAGCCCTGATACAAGAACGACGTGCTAAGTAGGAACACAAAATTTAGATGAGTTAGATAATAGCCACTATTATTCAGACTTCAGAGCCACCGATCACTATACAAGGCATGTGTGTTGTTGTGTTATGTAATTTATCCAATTATTGAAGGCATATACATGGCCGTCGTTCAGAGTGTAAACTATGTCCATACCAGTAATATATATCTAGCAGAAGTAAATAAAGAGAAGTCATGCTTTACTCCACCAGACTGTTAAGCATGTAATGAGCCAATGAATATCCAAACTACAACTGTTCAATGCTATGTGACTACTGTGTTAACTAGTAGGAGCAACTATGAAACAATCATCTAAGTCAGAAAAAATTGTGGAAACCATCACTCGGCATCGGGGTTGCCCATTAAGCACGTGTTTATTACAAGCACAAGGTTATCTAAGCCAATTTACTATGTAATTACTTACATCTTGGATGGCATGTAAACAGCTAAATCTTTCTACTTCTGGAAGTACGTTTGTTTTATCAAATTTTCATGGTAATGAGACTACGGGCTCTCTAACCTCCTTAATTTGGGAAAAAAGAACAACTTTAGTGCCTCCTTAATTCGGGAAGAATAGAATTTTAAATACAAGACATAGATGAACAACTTCAGGTTACTAAATGTGCACACAAAAATACTGGGATCATAGTCTTGCATCGCTAGACTTCACAACCTTCATAAGATCACTGTGTCAGAATATCATCAGTACTGATTGCAGCCATAAAGAAATTTGCAAGCACTAGAAGGCCAACACTTTGTAAGTGGATCCCACTCCAATATTTCAATAAATTATGGTCTATCTGAAACTGGTAATAAACAGTTCCCTGTGCTGAACAGGGGATGCACAAACTCAAGAAGAAGTGCAACGCTCACAGGGATTTTTATAGAGCAACGTACACTGTATCCTTGTGAGAACCTAGATGAAAGGCTAAAGCTTATAAGTAATGAACTAACTGTTCACTAATTAGCATACATGGTTTTTGGTTTGCACATAGCTTGTCAAACCGTTAATAAAAAATTCTCCACAAAGGATACAACGACCAAACAAAAAAGGAGCAACGGACATCGCATCTTTGTGAGAACCAACGTACCCATACATCTACTAACACTACCATTAGATAGCATGCAGTGTCTTCTATCTACTAACTTCCTAATAGATGATCGCAGATCACATATCTGAAGCCGCATTTTCATGCCCTTGATTTTCTTTTCCCAAGTAAACTAGGAACAACCTGGGACATGAGGAGATCCTTCATAACACTAGGGCAGCTCTTGGTCAAAAACTCGAAACCTTCAGACTCCATGGCCTCATACAGATTCGTCGGCGAGGTGAGGAACACCAAGCATGCCGCCTTAAGCTCATGACAGTGGTGCTGCTCTGCCAATGCCAAGATGGTCGCCACGGAGCTCGTATTGATATGATTGCACAACTTACTTTCACAAATGAGCTTCAGCCTCCCCAAATCATACCTGTCTGCTGCAACAAGCAGATGCTGAACCATGGCAGATTCTTCTGGTTGCTTTATATCCGGCAACGCATCAGTGTACATGAAAGTAAGCAGTGAGGTAAACACTTCGGCCTCAATTTCATGGATGGGTATGGCACCTGTTGCCGTGGTCTCCTTCATCGGGCCAAAGAACTGAGCTCTGAAGACCGGAGACCGCGCAGCGAGCACCGACCGGTGCGCCGAGAACGTCCCGCTGCCAACTCGGAATTCGACATCGACACCAGCCTTGCTCGACAGAAGATCCCCGAAGTGTGTGTGCATGTCAGACGGTGGCACGAGGATGGATGGTGTGATTGGTGTCTCCTGCGTGTGGAACTTGCTCTGGATGCTCAGGTCGACCTTGACAGTGAATGAATCGTTATTGAGATACTCTGATTTCTCGAACTTCTCCCTTTCAATGAACTTGGATATTCCAAGATACGTGTTCCTAGAAAATTCTATGATACCGCACTGCATTGTAAAGGATGGCAGTGGCACAGGCTTCCCATGTTGGTCGAGTAAGCTGAACTTACACTGTGCCTTGACGGCCTCGGCTTCGGCAAGAGCATCAGCGAGGCCGAGACAGAGGGATATGAAATTGGTGCTGTTGGAGTCGACCCCGTTTGGAAAGTAACGCAGATGCCATGTGCGGCCTCCCACCCGAAATGGGGAAGATGTGATATGCTTGCCATTGGGGACCTCCTTGGTGCGGGAGTAACCTACGATCTTAAGCAAGTGGTAGCCACTCACTGCGCCAGCGATGATGGAGGAAGCGGATCCGGAATGGGCGGCGTCTCCGGAGACAGGAGAGGGTGTAGCCATGGCGTAGGGCTGGTGGCCGGCGGCGGTGGTTCGGGGAGGGAGCGGCGGCGAGGGTTTGGACTTTGGGAGGTTTTGTATCGGTGAAGCAAGAAAGACTAGACGAAGATAGCAGCCGGACACTCTTTTCGTAATGGGCCGAACCGGACCGAAGGCCGATGCAGAGACAAATCCGTCCAGGGTGCATACCTGGAAGTCATTCCTAATTTATTTATTTGACTAGGAATTTTCTCTATCTTTCTTGTTACAGATTAAGGAATTCCTCTCTTTTTTTCTTCATTTTTGGCGAGAGATGAATTGTCCATCATGCTAGGCGACCCCTGTATGTACCGCCTATTTTGTAAAGTGGAGCATTGCCATCGTGGGAAAATTTATGTATGTTGTCAATAAAAATGTCTAAGCTAGAATCAGTACAGATTTTGCAACAAGTAGCCCTAAAATAACCGTTGACACAACGAGCAGACACACAACAGGCATGTGCCTTTCAAACTTCTAATTTTCCCTATTATTGTTCCTTTCCATCGTACTTAATTCCATACTACTCACTCTGTATCAAAATATAAGATGGTATAACATTTTTTGGTCCACATGTATATAGACATATTTTAGTGTAATAATCTTGCACAAAAACATATCACATACATGTGGACCAAAAAATGCTATACCATCTTACATTTTGATACAAAGGGAATAATGAATTTGGTACAAGAGATGAATCATCCGCAAAGTTGATGCTCTACCTAAATATTTAGAGCTCAGAAAAGTGAGTGATGTGGTTATTCCTACTACTCGGGAACCAACAAGACCCTTGTGCCGAGCATAAGAGACAATGGAGACAAACATGAAGGCTCAAAACACGAACCACCTGCCACAAGGTACAGATGAGTGAGATATTGTTGTAATAGTTGTTTGATTGCTGTATAAGGCATATTGTTTTCAAGCGTTGCCCTTTTACCCATTTAAAGACATCCCAAGTGTAAGGTTTTTTTAGGCCAGTATAAGGTATGTCAAAGATTCCAGCAACCAACTTGTAAAGCGACAAGCAGACAGTCCCAAAACTCAAAAATAGCATGAGCTGCAGAAAAAAGATAGAAAATATAGTATACTCTAGCACAAGATTAAATATGTAATGATCCAATGAATATTCAATTTTTTGAATGCAAATGTGACCATTATGGTAACTAGTAACTATAGCAGTCCTCTAAACTAGGAAAATTCGTGAAACCTATACTTGACACGGGGATGCCCATTAAGCATATGTTTGAAGTACAGACATCTTTACCATAGAGAATCATAAGGTTTGTTATTTCAAATTACCTAAATCAACTGATTACTATGGTTGTCAAGCTGCAGAGAAGAAGAAAATTTCGTCAGTGCTTGAAGAATAAAAAGATCCACACTAGAACACTTTCTATTACAAGGGAAACAATACTCCCTAAGCGACACTTTTTATGGATCGGAGGGAGTACCAAAATATTGATGTAATCTTCGGTGTCATCAATATGCTCTCTCAGCTGAAAAAGTTTGCGGATAAATAAAACGTCAACAAAGTGATAAATTCTATAATTGTATTAAGCTACAATAAATCCTAATAAAGCTATAATGTTGCAGATAAATACAAAGTGAACAAAGTGAAAAATTATATAGTGTGTTTGGATGTCGGTATTGAGAGCCTTGGGATTGAATTGGTCTCAATTCCAAATCAGCATCTGAATTGAAATGGGAATGAGTACCAATTCTGATGTTTGGATGTACAAAGAATTGCTAGTTGGAATCTTGGTGCAGCCAATTCCATCCAATTCTAAAGGGTAAGGCTTGGAATCAAGAAGAGCCATTTTTAGTTGTCCTTCAATTCTTACAATTCCAACTCCAAATTCTAAGGACATCCAAACAATGAAATTCCGAAAACTTGAACCCAATTCAATTCCAAGACTCTCAATACCTACAGCCAAACACAACCGGGTTATTTTACGAATCAATAAATCCCAATAAGCCTTAACAGAACTTCAGTGCTACTGTTGTGATTAGGCTTGGCTTTGCTAGCCTATCATGATACTGTGAACTTGACTTAGCTGCCCCAACTTACCGTTGTTAATTTGTTTATTAATGTGCCATCAATATGCATGAAGTATGCCTGCAAGTAGAAGTAACTAGAGGTCGAACTCCAGAACCTTCATACTTTCTCTACCTTAATTAGCGGACAATACTATGTCAGAATCATCAAAATAGATTTTTTTTCACTGTATACCAACCCAGACTTTCAACAAGTCATGGTATCTCTGAACCTGCTAAGTAAACAATGGCATGTACTGAATAAGTATGCATGAACTCAGGAAGCAGCGCAATGCTCGCAGCGATGGCTAGAGCAATGAGATAGGCACTGGGAAAAAATGTAAAGGGCAACTACTTGAAAGTCTTATAAGTTCTTAAGCAACTGTTCACTAATTAGCATACATGGTGCTTGGTTTGTACGTAACCTTTCAAACCGTTAATAATAATTATCCAGGAAGGATTTGAGGACAAGCAAAAAAAGGTACATCGCATCCTCATGAGAACAAGACTACACATAAACCTATTAATCCTAGCATTAGATAGCACGCAAGGTCTTTTACTAACTTCCTGGACGGATGATTGCAGATCACATCATGACCGGAGCCTCATGTTCATGCCCCTGGTTTTCTTTTCCCAAGTAAACTAGGAACAACCTGGGACCTGAGGAAATCCTTCAGAAGAACAGGGCAGCTCTTGGTTAAAAACTCGAAACCTTCAGACTCCATGGCCTCATCCAGATTTGTTGGCGAGCTGAGGAACAGCAAGCATGCCGCCTTAAGCTGAAAGCAGCGGTGCTGCTCTGCCAATACTAAGATGGTCGCCACGGAGCTTGAGTTGATACGACTGCACAACTTGTCTTCGCAAATCAGTTTCAGCCTGTCCAAACCGTACTAGTCTGCTGCAACAAGCAAATGCTGAGCCATGGCAGACTCCTCTTGTCGATCCATATCCGGCAACGCATCCGTGTATATGAAAGTAAGGAGAGCACTGAATGCTCCCGCCTCCATGTCATCTATGTGTATGGCATTTGTGGTGGTAGCCTCCTTCATCGACCCATAGAACTCTGCCCTGAAAACTGGAGACCGCGCTGCGAGCACCAACCGGTGAGCCGAGAATGTCTCCCCGCCGACTCGGAATTCGACATCGACGCCCGCCTTGCTCGATAGGAGATCGCCAAAGTGGTTGTGGATGTCAGATGGTGGCACCAAGACGGATGGTGTCTTCTGCGTGTGGATGTCGCTCATGATAGTGACATCGACCCTGACAGTGAAGGAATCGTCCTTGAGATGTTCTGATATCTCCAATGTCTCCCTTTTGATAAACTTCTTAAATCCCCAAGATTTGTCGCTCACGGAAAATTCTCTGGTCTTGGTAGTGAATGTATGGGACAACACAGGCTTCCCATCTTGGTCGAGTAAGCTGAACTTCGCTTGTGCCTTCACGGTCTCGGCCTCGTCGTCGAGTTTGAGAAAGAGAGATATGTAATCATCCCTGCTGTTGGAAACGTCCCCGTTGGGATAGTACTACAAAACATGCCATGTGTAGCCTCCCACCTGGAACGGACAACAATCGATGTGCTTGCCATTGGGGATCTCCTTGGTCCGTGAGTAGCAGTCGATCTTGAGCGTGTGGTAGCCGCACACGGTGCCGGCGACGACGCGGGAGGCGGATCCGCTGGCAGAGACGCTCCAGGAAGTCGGCATGGTGTAGAGATTGGTCCCGGCCGGTATCACGGCGAGTCTCTCATTTATATGTCAGGAAGGGAAATCTACACGGAAAGCAACTGCGGACAAAGGCCGTGTTTGTGCCAGATCCGACGCCTACGTGACAGCTAAAGAAAACCATGGAGTTCTACCAAAAAAAGGAAATCCATTACATGTCCGTTTCGGGCTCATATTATATTTTCTTCTATTTATTGTTCCTTTTTATCATCGATCCCTAATTCCCTTCAAATGAATCTGGTAAAACAAATAACCATCCGCAACTCTGAGGGCACCTCCAACGGGCTGGCGCATACGGACAGGAAAATTGGTCCGTTTTGGTCTGTTTGGGGGCGGACCGCGGATAGAAATTAGGCATTTGTCCGATTGGGGTGGAGATGCCCATAGCCAGGAATATACATGAGGCCAAATTCACAACCTTCTCGTCAGCAGAAATATGAATCATCACATCAAACTCCAGCCATAAGAAACTTGTAATCCCTACAAGGCCAATATTTTTATCACTAGAACCCAACCTAGCATTTCAACAAGTCATGGTCTCTCTGAACCTGCTAAATAAACGCTGCCCTGTACTGAACAGGGATGCATGAACTCAAGACGCAGTGCAACGCTCGTAGCGATGGGTTCAAAATGAGACAGGCACTGGGAAAAAATGTAAGGGACTAGTTGAAATTCTGATAAGTTCTGAACTAGCTGATCAGAAATTGGCATACATAGTTCTTGGTTTGCACATAACTTGTCAAACCATTAATAATAATTCCACATGAAGGATATGACGACCAAGCAAAAAAAGGACCAACGTACATCACATCCTCATGAGAACAAGACTACACAGAAACCTACTAATACTCCTACTAATACTAGCATTAGATAGCACGCAGGGTCTTTTACTAACTTCCTGGACGCATGATTGCAGATCACACCATGACTGAAGCCTCATGTTCATGCCCCTGATTTTCTTTTCCCAAGTAAACTAAGAACAACCTGGGACTTGAGGAATCCTTCAAAACACCAGGGCAGCTCTTAGTTAAGAACTCAAAACCTTCAGACTCCATGGCCGCTTCCAGATTCGTTGCCGAGCTGAGGAACACCAAGCATGCCTCCTTAAGCCCACAGCAGCGGTGCTGCTCCGCCAACGTCAAGATGGTCGCAACAGAGCTCGTGTTGATACCACTGCACAGCTTATCTTCACAAATGAGCTTCAGCCTGTCCAAACCATATTTATCTGCTGCAACAAGCAAATGCTGAGCCATGGCAGACTCTTCTCCACGTTTCATTTCCGGCAACGCATCCGTGTACATGAAAGTAAGCAGAGCATTGAACACTTCTGGCTCCACGTCATCTATGCATATTGCCTCTGTTGTGGTTCCCTCCTTCATTGAGCCAAAGAACTGGGCTCTGAAGACCGGAGACCGCGCAGTGAGCACCAGCCGGTGCGCCGAGAACGTCTCCCCGCCAACTCGGAATTCGACATCAGCGCCCGCTTTGCTTGTAAAGATATCTCCCAAGTGCTTATGCAAATCAGACGGTGGCACCACAATGGACGGTGTCTCCTGCGCGTGGAAGTGGCTCATGACAGTGACATCAACCTTGACAGTGGACGGTGTCTTTGAGATGCTCTGATTCCTCCAATTCAACCCTTTTGATAAAGTTATAGAATCCCCAAGATTTATGATGCCCTGAAGAGAAGTCAATGATCTTGGTAGTATTGGTATAGGACGGCACAGGATTCCCATGTTGGTCGAGTAAGCTGAACTTAGCTAGTGCCTTCACGCTCTCGGCCTTGGCGACGGTATCATCGAGTTTGAGAAAGAGGGATATGCAATCACTGCAGTTGGAGTTCTCCCCGTTGGGATAGTAACGAACATGCCATGTTCGGCCTCCCACCCGGAACGGATAAGATTTGATCCACTTACCATTGGGGACCTCCTTAGTGCGCGAATAGCCGACGATCTTGAGCAAGTGGTAGCCGCTCACGGCGCCTGCGACGATGGAGGAGGCGGATCCGGAGGGGAAGCCATCGCTGGAGACCAGCGAGGAGGTTGTCATGGCGCACGGCGTGAACGGTTGGGCAGTTCGCCGGTGGAGACGGAGGGGGCGGCGGTGGAGGGTTTGGACTTTTGGGAGGTGTATCGGTGAAGCCAAGAAGCTGGACAATCTTCTGCGTGAGTCAATGGGCCGAATACATCCGGTGACACCGGTCAGTCCCTTATGGGCTACCGCTAAAAAAGATTAGGCCTTGTAAGGCTTTGGTAAAAACACCTCTTTAACCCAATCCACTTCCCTCCTCTCAATACTCTTCCTAATCCATCTAAAAAAAAAACTCTTCCTAATCACCCGCTTCCTGAAAAGCATGTTATTTGGCACACAAGTATAGCACACCAGTGTTTCATCACGAGCTAAGCTAGTTACAGCAGCAGCTAGCTCCGAAATTGACCAGCTAGCTAGTTGACTTAGTACGCTTCAATCATGCTGCTACTTGAACTTGGCTAGACAACTACTAACATATAGCTGTGAAGAATACAAATGGCATTCAACAACACCTCGTCACATCATAAAAATCTAATGTTTACATCATAGATTCAGAAGCACTTCACGCATTCAGCAGAACCTCATAAAAATCTTATCTTTACACCATCTTCAAAAGCACTACAGTGATTCAAAATAGTTCAATATCTCAAAAAGCATTCTAATAACTCAGAATAGAACATCTCATCAATTTATTAAAGTGGTATTTGCATCAGTTTTTGCCAAGAGAAACGCCAAAACGCGAGGGGAGAGGAGCAGGGACGGAGCCAGAAATATTACATAGGGTTGCCAAGCGAAGATTATTAATGTGGAGGGGCGCATATGAGTAAATACTAGCAAAATGGATGGTTAAATCCACATACTAGAAACTGTATTCCAAAAAAATAATCTAACATGGAGGGGGGCATAGTCCCTGACCCACCCCCTAGATCCATCTCCGGAGAGGAGTTTCTTGAATACACTTTGACCCGGCGTGTCTCAACGGGTTTCCTGATGCTGAACCTAGAAAAACCAACCTATCAAATGGCCCACTAGGGTTTCTGGTGTTTGTTTTTGGGTCGGAAAATACACTTAAATAACCGTCTATCGCCAAACAAGGTCTAAGTGGACTCAGGATGGGAGGGGATTTGATAAGATTCTAATTTTCACCCAGAAAAACATTCCAAAAAGGAATTGCTCTATTAACTGCTCACTTTTTTCATCCATTTTCAGGAGAAATGAATTGTCATCCTGTTAGGCAACTCAAAGGCAATACCAATATCTACAAGGGAACATGTTCTATATTGCACCGCTTACTTTGTAAAGCAGAGACCAAGCATTGCCATCGTGGGAAAATTTGTGTATGATGTCAGTGAAAATGTCTAAGCTAAAATCAGTAAATAACTAGCAACAGGTATCTCTTCGAACTTCTATTTTTTTCCTATTATTGTTCCTTTTCATCATCCCTGATTCCATACTAAAGAAATTGTTACAATAGATGAATCATCCGCAAAGCTGATGCACTCCAGCTCAAGATTTACAGCTGAGGAAAGCAAGTAATGCGGTTATTCCAGCTACTCAGGAACCAACAAGACCCTTGTGTCGAGCATAAGCAACAATGGAGACGAACATGAAGGCACAAAATAGCCCCGATACAAGAACCACCTGCCACGAGTCATAGATGAGTGAGATACTTGTCATGATAATTCATAACTCGATTTCTGTATAAGGTTTTTTTAGGGGTGCTGTATACGGCATATTGTTGTTGAGCTTTGTCATTTACCCATTTAAAGACGTATCCATGGTCGTCGTTCCAAGTGTAAGGTATGTTCATACCAAAGATTCCAGCGACCAACGAGTAAAGTGACAAGCAGACAGTCCCAGAACTCAAGAATAGCTCGAGCTGCAGGAAAAAAAAAAGGAAATTATAGGTTTACTCTAGCACAAAGTTGAATATGTAATGATCCAATGCATGGTTTTAAAGGCGTCCTTAAGGCGAAGCCTAGGCGTTTTGAATACTCCTCTTTGCAAAAAGGGGCGCTTTAGGCGCCTAGGCGTCCAAAGCGCCCGCCAATGCGCCTCTTAAGGCGTCGCCTTAAAAACCATGATCCAATGAATATTCAAACTATAATTTTTCTATGCAATGTGACCACTGCGTAACTAGGAACTATAGCAGTCTTCTAACTAGACAAGCTTGTGAAACCTTTACTTGGCATGGGGATGCCCATCAAGCATATGTTTATACTAGCACAGGGTTGCCGGTAATGAATTTATATTTTGAAGTACTCATATCTTTACCAAAAAGAATCATAAGGTTAGTGATTTCAAAATTACCTGAATCAACTGATTACGATGGTTGTCAAGCTGCAGATAAGAAAAATAGTAGTCAGTGCTTGAAGAAAGAAAAACAATCCACACTAAGAACATTTTTATATTACAAGGGAAATAATACCTGAATATTGATGTAATCTTCCGTGTCATCAATATACTCTCTCAGCTGAAAAAGGTGTTGCAGATAAATACAAAGTCAACAAATTGATAGGGGGTTTTTTGACAGTTAATAAATCCTAGGCTTCTGGTGGGGCTCAACAGAGCTTCAGCGCTACTGTTGTGATTAAGCCTGGTTTCGCTGGCCTATCATGATACTGTGAACTTGATGTAGCTGCCCCAACTTACCGTTGTTAATTTGTTTAATGTGCCATCAATCTGCATGAAGTATGCCTGCAAGTAGAAGTGACTTTCAGTACTCTGCCAAAGATAGAGTGGCAAAGAGGGTTTCAGGTATATGGGCAAATAAAAACCTCCAGCAACATCTCCAGCTCTTCCACATCATTCTCATTTCCATGTATAGTTGCTGCACTGGCTCTACTAGCTCTTGATATTTTTGAACCAATAGTTGGAGATGCTGGGAACCAATTTGGTCCACCAGAGCCACTGATAGGGGATGATGCCCCAGCCAACTTTCTAGACAAGTAAAGATCAGCCATGTCATCGTCATCATCCAATAATTGTTCAAGCTCATCTCTCACCTAGAAATTAAAGCGCATTTTGTGACATACTAGAAAACCATGTACAAAAAAACAGGCTATAGCTAAGTACTAATATATTCCACAGAAAAAATAGCACAAAGAGAATACTCATCCATGAGAATGTATGGGACTAGAGGAAAACATAACTGCAGTATTATACAGATTCCAGAACAGTTCACAATTGACAATATGATATGGAAAATCTAAGATAATGTTCCAACTAAGTATGCAAGAGTAAATAAAAGGTGCAGTTTAAGTGGCGATTAGAAAAACAATTTACGTCATCAAATACGTTAGGAATGTTTTTTGATTGTTTACTTATGTTCTAGAAGTAATCAATCTCCATTGATTATAAATCATATGCCATGTTGTGACAGTGTGCACTATGATAAGCCACGGAAATATTGAAAATCATGGCACCGTCCATCACACATTCAGAACCGAATAGCTTCTTTAGTTTACATGACTAACTCATAATGAGAACTTGGCTTATATGCAGCAGTCAAACTCAGATGACAATATGATACATAACAGCAGAAACAGTTAGTGCTGAAAAATATACAAATAAGTTCCTAAACAAGTGTCAAGTAACAAACCAAATGGAACACAATGAAAAGGAAACCAGACCTTCTGAACTCTTGCAGTCAATCTCGTCATACCACTTTTTAACTTCCGTACCCTATCCAAGTTGCGGCTGCTAATCTGTGGTGGAAAAAAAAAAAAGAGAACAGTTAGTATGAATCTTCCATGTATGATGTATCAAGAGAATGCAACAAACCAACAAGGATTTATAAATGCTTTAGCCCGCCGTGCTTTAATGGTTGCAAAGCCAATTTTTAAGTATATGAATTGTGTTATGGAGTGTGCTAATGTGTCGATTCCTCAATGAAACTTTATGACAACATAAAGTTCTACATTGCGAATCTAGCTACATTACGTTTGGTCACGAACAAAATCAATCATACGCAGACTGACTATCTGTTAGTGTAGTAAATAACACGAACACACTACCAGATACGTGGATAGCTATACAACATTTTCTTGCATGCGCTCCTTTGAGCAGTGAAGTGCAATGTCATGTAACATCTTAATCTTATACGCGTCATAATAATAACACTGATGATAAATGGATGCCGAAACATATATGACCAAAGTTCATTTAAGTGAATCAATACACCAACTATAACATTTTTCCTATCATTCTGTGTAAAAAGTTCCTACTCAATGATGCTAGTATCATACACATCAATATTTTATCTATATACAACTATATTCAATAATCAAATGAAAGATGAAGCAGCACCATTGTTTAGCCATCCACTGTCCATATATTTTTCACTTCTGAAAATAAGGTGAAGTGATGTATTTCTGCTTTTCGTAATTAATATATATCATACATGATGTTTCTAGGAGGTACTTCAAATAAATGGCATAGATGGTGTTTCTAGGAGGTGCTAATCAAGCCATGCTAGGGAAATTAAGTAGAGTAAGCATGAGTCCACTCACCTTGGATGTCAGTTCATCCAAAGCTGGGTAAGCATCGGTCTCCAGCTCAGTAGTGCGTGCATCAAGAAAGCTGCAGATTGATTCCAAAGTAACCTCCAGAGCACGGAACTCGAATGGAGATTCTGGTATTTATATAATCAAATTGCAGGGCATGAACATGTTGTGTATAAGTATAACTAGCTTATTACAATGGCCACGAATTAAAGATAGCAAGAAACTGAACCAGATATAAACAAGCAAAATATTTCAATAAGAACATCCCAACTACTTAGAAAAACTGGTGGCGTTTTTTAAGTACCAGCTGGCATCAATCAATTGGACAGAATATATGTGTGGGAATAATTTTGATCCAAGGATCAGGATGACACAACAATTATCTCACAGATTGTATACAATATACCTAATGGAGAAGTGATAACATTGCTTGACCACAAAGACACCATACAGATAAAGTATGATCTCAAGGTTCTTGGTTTATATATAATCATATGACTGGCACCGTGTGTTAAATAAATCGTCCATGATTCAGGGGTAACCTGTAAATATGTAGGTCCTTTGGATAATCATCCTTAATAAAAGGAAGGGCTAGTCACATGTATCTACTGGGTTAATATTGTAATATCTAAAATTGCTCTGAACAGATTCCCAGCGAATAAAATGGGCACAAGTCAAGAGTGCCATAACACATGAAAGGTCTACTACAGGAAAACTCAGAACGGCATCACGGAATAACAGTTTGCTGCCAAGAAACCAAGAGTGATACTTTGGACTTTTCTGCTTGGGCTGGTTGTTGAGTTTTTGCCAAAAGAATGTCCTAGTGACATGGACATACACTAAAACAGAAAACCACAGAACGGTGGCCAACAGGTCGCGTCACGGTCGGAAGTTTGATGTCCATTTCACATGTTTCCATTACTTTCACGCGATATGTTCCTTGTTTGGACAATTATAGGGTCTCAGAGGAAAATTGGCATATTACTGATGAACAAATGTGATAAAGTAAACTATGGCCAGCGTTACAGATACAGAGAAACCTGACAAATAAAGATCATGCTTCTGACATATGTAACTTGAGAGAATGGTGACTAAACTTACCATCTTCTTCAGCGCCTTCCCCGTCATGCTGGCCACTTAAATTATCCTTTCCATCAAGGTGAGAGGCACCTAGAGGTGCAAGTCGTCTCCGGAGCTCCTCTACTACAGGAATTACATTCTCGTCTGAAGGATCTCTGAGCAAAACCTGAGCCCAGCCAAAACCAGTAACCTTGAGTACATCACCGACATTACTGGACATCTAAGAAAAATACTAAGAACCACACAGTATATCTAACTGTGTGGACCTATGCAACAAGCTACAGGACGCAGGATATTGATCTGAACTAAAACATCTAAATAGTGTTATTGCAGGTGGAGTTCAATTCATACTCGAATTGACAGATCACATCGAATTCAACATTGTATGGTTCTTACCATTGTTACATTTTATGCCAGAACCATATAAAATCCCCCCCAGTCTCCTGCTAACTATTTCAAAATTATAGATACCTAATGATTCAAGCCTGAGAGTGAGACAAAGTGTGCATACTCCCCCACTCCCCCTAGAATTCGTGAAGTGATCCAGTACATGAGAAAGACGAACTGAAAACCCCTACCCGTGATAAATAAATAATCTAGAGTAAATAAAATAAGCAGTGAGGTTCACCTCTTCAGAGGTAACGATCGCCTTTATGTGCTGATGATCGACCCACCGATGAAAATTGCACCAAAACAAACAGAAGAGTCGTCAGAGATTACCACAAGTGAGCCATTAATATCAGTCAGACAAAGTAATTTGCAGTTGCATCGACACCTTTGGTCCACGTTAAAATCGTCAAAACGGACCATAATAAAATTATAAAAAGTTGAGCACTAAAATCGATTCTAAACCCAGCTCCACCGAGCTGAAAACAAATCAGCACGCGATCCCGGAAAAGGTGGGGAAACAGAGCAATTTTCGGGAATTCGGCGCTGCTCCGCGACTCCACCCCCCATCTACCGAAATTCCAGCGAAAAGCGGGACGCCGCCGCGTAGTTGACCACAGAATTCCCCCCAGGCAAACGAAAAAAAACCTCAGGAGTGACGGCGTGGCGCGCACCTCGAGATTGAGCACGATGGCGCGCTCGCGGCCGAGGATGGTGGAGGGGTAGGAGAGGAGCGGGTCGAGGATGCGCAGGTCACGCGCGTTGATGTCGACGCGGTGCATGATGGCGTACTTGTCGGCGTCCAGCACGCGCTCGTCCCCGGACGCGTCGAACAGGATCCAGCTCCGCGACGCGCCCCGCTTCTTCGCCGCCGCCGCCGCCGCCGCAGCGGCCTCGCCGACCGCAGCCATCTCGCGCCAGCGGGCAGGGAGCCTTCTCACATCTCCGGGCGGGCCCCGCGCTTACGCCACCGCCGCCCCCACGTGGACGGCGGGATGGGTTTTCTACCGCGCGCGGCGCCTCTCCCTGGCTGGCCCCTCTCCTCGCCCTTTTTATTGCGCGAAAAGGAAGGTTTTCTAGTACTCCGGGGCTGGGTAATTAAATCGCGAGGAGGCCGGGGACGGAGACGCTGCCTGGGTCGTTTGATCTGGAACAGAACGAGAACGAAAGCCACTCTAGCAAAATCGGATCGGTTAGTTAGGAGAGAAATAGAGAGGGGGGAGTCTGTTGGTGTTGGCGGACAGGAATATCGCGATTATTTTGGTGTTTTAAATCGTCTTATTCCTTCCTACTAGGAGTATTTTTCATGTTTTTTAATCAAGTGGTCAGTTACTAAGTCAATGCTTTTGTCAACATCCGATGGACCTGGCTAAATCTTGTGAGGCTTCGTCAAAACAGTGGCATTTTTATAATGTACTCCATCTGTTACACGATATAAGATGTTTTAGTCATTTTTCATATGAATCTAGATAACATGTGTTAAATCTAAAATGTCTTATATTGTGGAACGGAGAAGGTAGTTTAATAAGAATGAATATGGACTGCTAGGGCACGCACAATGGTGCTATCTTAACAATGTGCGCCCCAATAGACCCCAATTTCTATGCATGCTACCGGTGTAAGTGCCTCGTTAACCCAAATTAGATATGATAGACCATATCCATAAGCAGGAATAAATACATAATCATTTCCATATACCTGCCATTATGTTTAATCCACAATGAGGTGTTCAGAATTCCAAACATGTGAACATCAGTATTGAGCACCAGACTGGGATGGAAGCCGATGGCAACGATTGCACAAGGCTATACATACAACACCCAAAACTGCCTATTCCACAAACAGAACGGAAGCGAAGCAAAGAAACTGAAGGATATATGCCCTAGAGGCAATTAATAAAGTGATTTATTTATCATATCTCGTTTGTTCATAATACGTTTTTGTGTCATGCTATAACCGTATTAAGCAGAAACATTAATACGGGTGTGATGCGTAAACAACCAGGTCCCTATTAGCCTCTACTAAGACTAGTTTCGTTGCGCGATTGATGATCGAGGTTTCCCGATCATGGGGCATGGCGCCAGTCGGCAATGAAAGTCATATCGTTGGTGGAACGATGTGATGGACATACCCATATTTGTAGGACGTAGTCATTACGCCTTCGACCGTGAGATCAACTCTTATTGTTATTCCTGGAAGATACTTTGATCGCACCAAACGTCGTATCTTATATAGTATGACAATAACGGTGATACTTTTGGGTATCGGAAGGGAGTAGTTGAGACGAGGGGTCAAGAGCGGGATTTGCCAATCCGCATAGCAGGATAGATACTCTAGGGCCCACTCGGTGAGATTATGTCTAATGAGCTTGCAAGCATGTGACTAGGTCACGGAGACATGATATCATAGACGAGTAGAAGATAGCGTTGTCGGTAATGAGGTCAGCTAGGTATGGAGATATCTATGAACGATGCTCGGACACGCTAAGTATCGCAATGGCAAAAGGTTTAAGACTTTACGTTCAGGTTTGATAGATGAGAGTCATTCGTTATATCACAGGGATTAATTCATGGGGTCCAGGCCTACGAGTTAGTCATTGATCAGAGAGGAGTCTCGATCATACCTGTTATTATATCGAACCGCTAGGGTAACACACTTAAGGGGTTTCGACAAGACAACCGGAAAGGAAAGAGATCACCGGGAACGTCCCGGGAGAGGTCCGATGGAGATCGGGCAGCGACGAAATAGTTTTCGGAGCTAGAATAAATTATATATAATATGTTTGATATTAATTAGTGTAATTAATGTCTAAATATGATTTTATATATTTATTTTCGAATTTATTTAGGCTGATTTCCCTAAATGGGCCTTCTGGTCGAAAGAAGGCCCAAGAGGGGAAAATTCCCTAGGGGAATTCGGTGGGGGCTTGAGGGGCCGGCCTAGGTGGGCCAAGGGGCCCACCATGGGGCCGGCGCACCTAGCCATGCCGCACCAGGCATGTGGGAATTGTCCCACATTGCCTGGCTGGCAAGTTGGCTCCCCCTGGGAGCCTATATAAGAAGGGGCACCCCTGGCCTTTTAATTCAACCAATTAATTCCCAATTCTCTCTCGATTTCGTGATTCCCTTTGTCGGAGTTGCGCCGAGCTGAGAGGGGGATCTCTCCACCATAAGCCCGCTGTCGCGCTGCTGGTGTTCCGGTCCAAGTCTTCCGCTGCTCGTCCTGGACTGGAGCTTCGGAGGCCGTCGTCTCCACCGTACGTGTGTAACGCCCTGCGAGGTGCTGCGCTAGCGGTGCTGGGAGGTCTTCTTCCTATCACGACCTTGAGGTCGGCTTCGTCGGTCTTCATCGTCAACGTTCGTGCGGGAACGTAATCCCGCTTTCGGTCTACAAGGGTATGTATTCCGATCTCCGTTGTACTTCTATATCTGCATAGAATAGATCTTGGCATGTTTTAAGGATATCGTTGCTAGGAATTTTTTTGTTTTCTGCATGCGATCCCCTTCAGTGGTATCAGAGCCGATCTATCGTAGATATAGCTGTACGCTGTTAGAACCCGTGTTCTGCACGGGGGCACCGTTCCTGTTATTTGCTACCCTCTAGCGTGCACTTGTGATTTCAGCGGCATCGAGTTGATGAAGCGGCCCGGACCGACTTTACGCGTACGCTTACGCGAGACTGGTTCCACTACTGACATACGGCTTGTACCGTATCTGTGGCTGGCGGGTGTCAGTTTCTCTCTCTTTAGTTGGTCTTGCATTTTCAATGGAGGGCCCGAAAGGGATGCTTAAACATGCAATTATTGGATCGTTGTTGTGGTCATAAGTTCGTAGGTAAGAAGCGGTTCTTTTTACGAAAGCCCCAGCCACGTAAAATATGCAAAAGATAAAGTAGAAGCGTCTAACTTTATTTTGCAGGGGCAATGTGATATGGTCAAGGTAGGTTTATTAAATTGTTTATGAACTGCGGGCGCCAAGAAGACCATGGCGCAATGGACTATATCACATCGCATTACATTTGATGTTTTGTGTGCATCTTATATTGTGTGATTATATATATTAGTTACGCGGCGGTAGTTGTATATAAGATGATCCCTTCAAAAATACCACTAGTGTTCTTCCTCCAACGAGCACCACCAAGAAAGTTCTACGTTATGAGGCAGGCCGTGACGATCGGGTGTCAGACATATCGTCGTTCGCATACAGTGGGTGTAAGCCATGTTGCACAAGCGTTACGTGGAGGTTATTGTGGCGAGCCTAGCATATGCAGATATGGCCTCGGAACACGGAGGCCGAAAGGTCGAGCATGAGTCACAGAGTTGTTGTGATTGACAATTGTCTACCCTTGAAGTTGTGCTGCCGGCTCTGACGATGAGGGGTTGTGCAATGGATGGGGGTCGTGTAATCGCTTAAACGACCAGCAGGGATGTTCCTTTGAGTGGGAGTTATGTTAGTTATTTTCTAAAAATACTATAACTCAAAATTATTATGAACAAAGTCTTATGTTGTTGCAAATTCCATTGTAGATGTCTCGCCCCTCGTTTAACCTAGGTTTCTTTCCTTGAGAAAGAAAAGCTTAAGACCAATGGGTCAAACTTCATGGCCTGGTTCCGCAACCTGAGGATCCTCCTCACTCCCCATAGGGTGGCTTACGTCATTGAAGCCGCCATAGGAGACCCTCCCGCAGATGACGCTTCTGATGATGAGAAGAAGGTCTTCCAGACCAAATCGGAGGATTCCTCTTTTGTCCAGAGTGGCATGCTCTACGCCATGGAAGCCGACCTGCAGAAGCGCTTTGAGAAGATGAGTGCCTTCGAGATAATTTCTGATCTCAAGGCTGTCTTTGCGCCGCAGGCTAAGGCTGAGAGATATGAAGCTTCTGAGCTTTTCTTCTCGGCCAAGATGGAGGAGCATAGCAGTGTGAGCGAGCACGTGGTCAAGATGTCTGGCTACGTTCAACGCTTGAATGCTCTGGAATGCAAGATTCCCGATGAGCTGGCGATTGATAGGGTGCTGCAATCGTTGCCCCCTAGCTATAAAGGCTTCGTCATGAACTACAACATGTAGGGCATGGCTAAGTCCCTGGGTGAAGTGTTCGTGATGCTCAAGACTGCTGAGGTGGAAATCAAGAAGGAGCACACGCTGTTGATGGTCAACAAGACCGGCGATTTCAAGAAATCCGGTGGCAAGGGAAAGAAGAGCTGGAAGTCCAGGAGGGAGGGCAAATTGGTTGCCAAGCCCAAGACTCCAAAATCTGGTCCCAAGGCTGGCGTGGAGTGCTTCTACTGCAAGGGAAAAGGTCACTGGAAGCGCAACTGCCCCAAATACCTGGAGGACAAGAAAGCTGGCAAGATAGTCGAAAAAGAGCAAGGTATATTTGATATACATGTTATAGATGTGTACCTTACATCCGCCCGTAGCAACACTTGGGTATTTGATACTGGTTCTGTTGCTCATATTTGTAACTCTCAGGAGGAGTTGCGGAATAAGAGGCGCCTGGCTAAGGATGAGGTGACGATGCGCGTCTGCAACGGATCGAGAGTCGATGTGGTGGCTGTCGGCACGCTCCCTCTACATCTACCATCGGGATTAGTTTTGGTTCTGAATAAGTGTTATTTTGTACCAACCTTGAGTGTAAACATTATCAGTGGGTCTTGCTTGTTGCAAGACGGATATTCATTCAAATCAGTATCAAGTGGTTGTGCTATTTGTATGAATGATATCTTTTATGTTAATGCTCCCGAGAGTAATGGTTTATTCTTGTTGAATCTCGATCGTAGTACTCACATCCATAACATAGATGCCAAAAGGATTAAGTGTAGTGATGATACCGCCATGTATATGTGGCATTGCCGTCTCGGTCATATTGGTGTAAAGCGCATGAAGAAACTCCATGCAGATGGACTTTTGGACTCGTTGGATTTTGGATCCCTCGATACATGCGAACCATGCCTTATGGGCAAAATGACCAAGACACCGTTCAATGGTTTCATGGAACGGGCGTCGGACTTATTGGGAGTCATACATACAGATGTGTGTGGACCAATGAGCGTGTCGACACGCAATGGTTATCGTTACTTTGTCACCTTCACCGATGACTTGAGTAGATATGGGTATATCTATTTGATGAAACACAAGTCTGAAACATTTGAAAAGTTCAAAGAATTTCAAAGTGAAGTTGAAAATCAGCTTAACAAGAGAATCAAGCACCTCCGATCCGATCGTGGTGGCGAGTATTTGAGTTTTGAGTTTGGCACACATCTGAAGACATGTGGCATAGTGCCGCAACTTACGCCTGCCGGAACACCGCAACGTAACGGCGTGTCCGAGCGACGTAATCGTACTCTATTGGATAGCGTCCGGTCCATGATGTCTCTTACCGATTTGCCCGTATCCTTCTGGGATTATGCATTAGAAACAGCCGCATTCATTTTAAATAGGGCTCCGTCCAAATCCGTGGAAACGACACCGTATGAGTTATGGTATGGCAAGAAGCCTAAGTTATCGTTTCTGAAGGTTTGGGGTTGTGAGGCGTATGTTAAGAGACTACAGCCCGACAAGCTCGAACCGAAGTCGGAGAAAGTCGTCTTTGTAGGATATCCGCGGGAAACCATAGGATACACCTTCTACAACCAAGCTGAGGGCAAAACGTTTGTCGCAAAGACCGGTACCTTTCTAGAGAAGGAGTTTCTCGCGAAAGGAGTAAGTGGGAGGAAGGTAGACCTCGATGAGATCGTTGATCCTGAACTCGAAATTCCGAGTGGCGCAACGGAAGCTGTTCCGGAAACGTCCTCCACAGATGGAGTGGGAGAAACTGTCGAGGAAAGTATTCTACCTCGTAGGTCTGGTAGATCTCGTATCGCACCAGAATGGTATGGCAACATGGTTTGCACCGTCATGTTAATTGAACAAGACGAACCTACGAACTACAAGGAGGCAATGGCGAGTCTAGAGTCCGAGAAATGGCTAGAAGCCATGAAATCCGAAATAGGATCCATGTATGATAACAAAGTGTGGACTTTGATAGAGATTCCCGAAGGGCGCAAGGCCGTCGAGAATAAATGGATCTTTAAGAAGAAGACTGATGCTGAAGGTAATGTAACTGTCTATAAAGCTCGGCTTGTCGCAAAAGGTTTCCGACAAGTTCATGGGATTGACTACGATGAAACGTTTTCACCGGTAGCGATGCTAAAGTCTATTCGGATTTTGTTAGCAGTTGCTACATATTACGATTACGAAATATGGCAGATGGATGTCAAAACAGCCTTCCTAAATGGTAACATTGAGAAAGAGTTGTATATGGTACAACCGGAAGGTTTTGTCGATCCAGAAAATGCTAGCAAGGTATGCAAGCTTCAGCGCTCCATCTATGGATTGAAGCAAGCCTCTCGGAGCTGGAATCTTCGCTTTGATGAGGTGATCAAAGGTTTTGGATTTGTCCAAAATTTGGAAGAGACCTGCATTTACAAGAAAATGAGTGGGAGCTCGGTTGTGTTCTTAGCACTATATGTAGATGACATATTGCTAATTGGGAATGATGTGGAACTTCTGAATAGCGTGAAGAATTATTTAAACAGTAAATTTTCCATGAAGGACTTAGGAGAAGCTGCATACGTTTTAGGCATTAAAATCTATCGTGATAGATCAAGACGCCTATTAGCGTTAAGTCAGAGTACTTATATTGACAAGATACTGAAACGGTTCGGTATGGAGACGGCAAAGAAGGGTTTTCTGCCGGTTGTCAAGAATAAGGTATTGAGCAAGGCACAGTGTCCGGTGACGGAACATGATAAAGTCGAGATGACTAAACATCCCTATGCTTCAGCCATAGGATCGATCATGTATGCCATGTTAAGTACTCGACCTGATGTAGCATTGGCTCTTAGTTTGACGAGCCGGTTCCAAAGTAATCCTGGAAAGGATCATTGGATTGCTGTTAAGAGCATTCTTGAGTATCTCAAGAAGACAAAGGAAACGTTCCTTATCTATGGTGGTTGTGATGAAGAACTTGGCGTAACAGGTTACGTTGATGCAAGTTTCTGCTCAGACCCCGATGACTCTAAGTCACAGACAGGTTATGTGTTCAAGGTGAATGGAGGCGCCGTGTGCTGGAGAAGTGGGAAGCAACCCATCGTCGCGCAGTCTACAATGGAGTCAGAGTACATTGCTGCTTGCGAAGCCGCGAATGAAGATGTGTGGCTGAGGAAGTTCATCATTGAACTTGGAGTGTTCCCAAGCGCGCAAGACCCCGTGATCCTCTTTTGCGACAATACGGGTGCCATTGTTAACGCGAAGGAGCCAAGGTCTCACTCCACCGCCAAACACATACTCCGACGCTTCCATGTGATACGACAGTACGTACAAGGAGGTGAAGTGAAGATTTGAAAAATACATACGGGTCTGAATGTGGCAGATCCGTTGACAAAGCCTCTCCTGCTTGACAAGCACGTGAAACACCAAGATGCTATGTGTGTCCGGCTTTTACCAAGTTGTAATCTAGATTAATTTGTACTCTAGTGCAAGTGGGAGACTGAAGGAGATATGCCCTAGAGGCAATTAATAAAGTGATTTATTTATCATATCTCGTTTGTTCATAATACGTTTTTGTGTCATGCTATAACCGTATTAAGCGGAAACATTAATACGGGTGTGATGCGTAAACAACCAGGTCCCTAGTAGCCTCTACTAAGACTAGTTTCGTTGCGCGATTGATGATCGAGGTTTCCCGATCATGGGGCATGGCGCCAGTCGGCAATGAAAGTCATATCGTTGGTGGAACGATGTGATGGACATACCCATATTTGTAGGACGTAGTCATTACGCCTTCGACCGTGAGATCAACTCTTATTGTTATTCCTGGAAGATACTTTGATCGCACCAAACGTCGTATCTTATATAGTATGACAATAACGGTGATACTTTTGGGTATCGGAAGGGAGTAGTTGAGACGAGGGGTCAAGAGCGGGATTTGCCAATCCGCATAGCAGGATAGATACTCTAGGGCCCACTCGGTGAGATTATGTCTAATGAGCTTGCAAGCATGTGACTAGGTCACGGAGACATGATATCATAGACGAGTAGAAGATAGCGTTGTCGGTAACGAGGTCAGCTAGGTATGGAGATATCTATGAACGATGCTCGGACACGCTAAGTATCGCAATGGCAAAAGGTTTAAGACTTTATGTTCAGGTTTGATGGATGAGAGTAATTCGTTATATCACAGGGATTAATTCATGGGGTCCAGGCCTACGAGTTAGTCATTGATCAGAGAGGAGTCTCGATCATACCTGTTATTATATCGAACCGCTAGGGTAACACACTTAAGGGGTTTCGACAAGACAACCGGAAAGGAAAGAGATCACCGGGAACGTCCCGGGAGAGGTCCGATGGAGATCGGGCAGCGACGAAATAGTTTTCGGAGCTAGAATAAATTATATATAATATGTTTGATATTAATTAGTGTAATTAATGTCTAAATATGATTTTATATATTTATTTTCGAATTTATTTAGGCTGATTTCCCTAAATGGGCCTTCTGGTCGAAAGAAGGCCCAAGAGGGGAAAATTCCCTAGGGGAATTCGGTGGGGGCTTGAGGGGCCGGCCTAGGTGGGCCAAGGGGCCCACCATGGGGCCGGCGCACCTAGCCATGCCGCACCAGGCATGTGGGAATTGTCCCACATTGCCTGGCTGGCAAGTTGGCTCCCCCCTGGGAGCCTATATAAGAAGGGGCACCCCTGGCTTTTTAATTCAACCAATTAATTCCCAATTCTCTCTCGATTTCGTGATTTCCTTTGTCGGAGTTGCGCCGAGCTGAGAGGGGGATCTCTCCACCATAAGCCCGCTGCCGCGCTGCTGGTGTTCCGGTCCAAGTCTTCCGCTGCTCGTCCTGGACTGGAGCTTCGGAGGCCGTCGTCTCCACCGTACGTGTGTAACGCCCTGCGAGGTGCTGCGCTAGCGGTGCTGGGAGGTCTTCTTCCTCTTCACGACCTTGAGGTCGGCTTCGTCGGTCTTCATCGTCAACGTTCTTGCGGGAACGTAATCCCGCTTTCGGTCTATAAGGGTATGTATTCCGATCTCCGTTGTACTTCTATATCTGCATAGAATAGATCTTGACATGTTTTAAGGATATCGTTGCTAGGAAATTTTTTGTTTTCTGCATGCGATCCCCTTCAGAAACATCAAAAATAGAAACAAGAACAAAACACACGATACTACAATATCACATTGTCATACGGTCCTGACATCTTCGAGTAGCAGGTATAGGAGGACATCAACCAACATGCCTACGAATGTCACATCTACGTACTTCGACATCTACGTACTTCCAGTTGAGCATAGATGGATTTATGGTCCACGTTCTCGAGTCTTTGCCCCTCGGTCGATTGGATATGCATGTTTCTCCACCTGAGTAAAACACGGATAAACATTTACAACTTAGCAATCAGATGATCAACTACAAGTTCCCCGGAATGTTAGCAGTGGAGATGTAGATATCTAGAAGGAAAACATGCATATAATACAAGCTACAACAGCGCAAAAAACAGCAATGCAGGATGTAGATATCTAGAAGGAAAACATGCTGATAATACAAGCTACAGCAGCGCAAAAAAACAGCAATGTAGGAAAGTTCAGTTCTTTAGTCGCAAGCATCCAAGTTGCATAGGAGTCACAAGTCAAAGAAACAATTATACCATGTGTTGCAACAACCTCTTCCATTTTTAGTTGTTTGCATTCTGAAAGTTAGACGTGCGCGCATATAATCTTTGAAAGGGAAATCATATAATTTTCATTTTCCAGAAAAAAACATTTGCAATACAGCTATAGAAAAGTAAAATATACTAACCTATAGAAAGGGAAAAGTAAACATTCCAGTTCTGCTACCAATGTTGATCTCAGTCAGAGAACTAATCTTTGCATTAAAAAAGAATATTTTTTTAATGTGAGTTATAGCACAACAAAAGCACATGAATTGTAGCACAACATTATAAAAACGAAGGTACAAGACTGCACAGCTGGGACATAATACAGAAAAACATAAATAAGTGCCAAAAAGGGAGGCACTACATGAAAGTGCTTAATTAGACTTAGGATATATCCCTAGAAACGAGACGTGTTAGCTTGATGTTGTTGTCATCTTGTTAAACGCAATAAGAATGATATGTTACATTGTCAATGACCCATAAAAGAATTAGTAAAGCTAAAGATGATTAACTCGAACAAAACAAGAGGGGAATTAATACAAGGGTATGAGCCAAACTTGGAGGGGAGGGGGGGGGGGGGGCAGCGGCCCCCCGAAGTCAACGTAACTCCGCCCACGAGATTGAAGGCATGGATGGCATTGCCACCAGACAAGAAAACGATCAACCCAGAAACATAGTAAAATTGATTGTGTTTGCGATATGTTGAATGCTTGTCAGAATCAGCATTGTGTTTAGCACATACAACGACATGTTTCTATAAACCAACCTATTGGTCTTGATAAAGCTCCATCGACTTGAGTATGATTTGTTTCTCCGCTTTCTTCTCCTGGACAAACATCCTATAGTCAACTAGAAATTCTTACTGTAAATAAGGCCATTTGCGGTTGCTAAGATATTATAATCTGATATGAGTAATAATCATTAAAATAACAAAGCTTACATGCACATCGCACTTTGGATTAAAGTTAAGACATACAAACTTTAGGGCATCAAGCACATGTGGTTCTTCGGTTTGTAGTTGATCTCAAGTAGCTTCTTCAAGGGTAACCAACCATTCAAAAAGTGATCACAAAAAGACGACATTTCTATCCCAGACCACTGGAATTGACATCGTTCAAATATCAACCTTTTTAGTGAACACATAATACACGATCACGGCTGAACAAACCAAGAGGAACCTAAGGCATGTTTGTAATGATAGTTTGGCACTTGATAAACAATGAAGCAAAAGGCCATAGAATTAGAAATCCAAAATCTTTAAATCTCACGACAAAAGAAAAGAATGTCATAATTGGATTCTACATGTCTCTGTATTTTTCATCGAGCCCCTTCGAGTATTTTCCCATGTGAATGCTGCAAAATTAGATAATATAAAGGTTGCTACTCCAATAGTTTGGTACAATATTTTGCTTCCTTCTCTAACAATATATTGCATAAATACTGAGACTTGCAGTTGTGGCGGAGCGTGGGAGAGATATCTAGGGGGCAAATGGGCCAAGAGAGGGAAAATACAAGGGTTTCAGTCAAACTTGGGGTAGCTCCACCAGTGAGTGGCGGCAAAAATTTTAGTTTATATCTCAAGGGTGGATGTGAGAAGTAGTAGCGAGGTATGAAAAAGTGAATCCACCAATTGCAACTTTAGACCGACTAAGTGCTCTATCCTCCCCTTTCATTTAGCTCCATCCTTGCATAGATGAGAGGAAATCAAGAATCAGAACCCATTTGAATCTCCCTTTCATATTTGGTAAATATAAGCCGAATGTGGTGGGTCTAGGAGGTATCCAGCTCTGTGTAGTGCTAAAACACGGTCAGCCGCATAAAACCGTAGCTACATTTCTCCTATTTTTTTTTTTAGCAAAGGCATGAGAGACTAGTCTTCTGGCTGCTCCAGCCATCTCAAATTAAGTACTACTATACATACTATTCTCTGATAGGGTCAGATGAAGGTCATGTATATTTTGGGACGCGATCTGATGTTGAGTTAGAGTTAGGACTTAGGACTTGACTAAAACTGATGCCATGTCGTAATATTTTGGGAGGCGACATATATTATCTGATCATGATGAGCTTGAGATGCATCACGAGCTGTTGTTAGTTAACTTGTGGTGCATCAGTAGGTAACTGTTAATTTGTGTGGTATTGTCATCATGAACTGCTTATATTATATATATATGTCTATGTTAGTGACGAATGTGTGCCGAATAGAAATTATCACATCAGGCAAGTTACAAACAACCAAACACACAACAATCACATTGGCCTTGCCCAAAATCGGTTAATGCAGTCAACCAAATATTGTCTCCTCGCTTCTATCATCATGGAATGAGATGAGATGTGAGCAACCAAAAGACATGCCCGCGCTTGTCGAGAGACTGTTTTGCCAGACCAGTCTCTAAGGCATCCACTATATTGTTCATTAAAAAAAGGATGACCATATACTAGAGCTTGACCGTAAGAGAGTTTACCCATAAACTTAAAAAGACAAATATAATAAACTGATTGTTCTTAATTTGCAGGAAAAAAATTTAGAGACCGATAAATACAAAACCATACATAGGGTTTGTGCACCCATCGTAGACAATGGCCGTCGTCAGTCGTCACCGAGCCACCATCATTACTAGAAAAAAATCATCGTTAAGGAGGCTTTTATTGGCCGTGTTGGGGGTGTCAAACCGGATGCTGCGCCAATGTAGGGTGATTTTTTTTATGCTGCGCCGATGTAGGGTGAGTTAGAGCAAGTTCAATAGTATAGCCAACAGCTGACTATAAGAAATTGACATGTCATCTATAGCCAACTATATACCTAACATGTACAATAGTTAGATGTAAAAATGTACTACTTTATTAAAATATGGCCCACCACTCACACTCACAAAGTGCCTAGGAGCACGTGCTAGAGCTGGCTATTACATAAGAGCCCACTCCCATTCTCTCTCTTCTTCTCTCTCCTCCATGTCATCTAATAAATATTATTCTATTCCTTATAGCTGGCTTACATAATCCTATTGTACTTGCTCTTAGTTGAACCACGCGTTTCCCGCCGCACGGCACCCTGGTCCCTGGATCTTCGGATCCTCCTCTCTTTTCGCGCGCCAAATCGGCAGTCCGCAGTCCCCCAACGCCGCCACGTACGACTCCCCTCGTGCAGGTGCGAACGCGCTTGCTCATGCGATCGGGCGCCGTCGCCGTCAGACACTCTGACGCTCAGGTAAAACCCGCGAGCACACGCACAATATCAGCGGTGGAAAGAGATTTGCTTGCGTGGCCTTATCGCACTGCACTGTTTCTGGTATATTCTTTTTTTGTTCCATCCGTTGATCTGGTCGGTCCAGCTTTGGTTGGTCATCTTCGTTCGGCTGCATGCTTGCAGAAAGGTTGCACAACAAAATGACTATGCTTTATTAGAGTATAAACGGCGATTACATTATCTATCTATACTTGCATGGGCCATTTTTGTGCACGGCATCGTTTAGTATGACCACGTATTCAAGCTTCCATAAAAAAATTGATATCGAGATAAGATCCAAGCCTGAAATGGGGCATTGGGGATTTTACAAGATTCCAGAGGCCTACACAGCTATTATCTGGACGTGGACTCCAGCTCGAGGTCAACATCTATGCCCAAACCTAAAAGAAAAAAGAGGATTCTCACCCCCTAGAAAAAACACGCATTTATATACGTACCTTTTTCTCAGAATATCAAGACACACAAGACCTCTATAGAACATGCATCCAGTGAAGGTTGGACTCGTTGAGATTCAAAATAGATTAATTCGTGACTAACGTGTTGCTACCGACAGTAACACTGTTCAGTAAGTCATACATGACATTGACACTAAGATTTGACATGTGGTGAGGCGAGGCTACGATCAGTTGCGGAATATGGGGTGTTTTTTTCATAAGGTGGGTCTCATATAGTTTATAATTAGCTCTACAATATAAAGTGTATTTTTTATCATAAGGTGGGACTCAAATATTATATTATGTCATGCTCCAGAGACCCAAATATCATGGAAGTACATAAGCTTGTGGACAACTTTATTTTTCTCACAATGTATAAGGTGTACTATAAATATTGCCACATAATTCTTAAAAAACGTGGCCAACGGGGGAACGATCCCTCCCTTGACTTTACGTTGTTAGGTAGAAGGTGAGATGCCCGGTTTCTGAGAATTACTCAGCGCAGCCATTTTGGCGCAGCTGGGACTCGAACCCGGGCCGGCTAGGCGCGCACTCGTAGCCTCTGTCACTGGGCTAGCGCTCAGTTCTCATTGCCACATAATTCTTATGGAGTGGTTTTCACCGTATTGCGGCCGCTAGCCCAGTCATTATTTTATATTACGTCTGTCATAAAAATATAAAATATTTTGGTAAGCTAGAATGGAGGTAGTACTTACTATAAGCTCTAAGAGTCTAAGACACAAGGTAGTTTTGTTTGGAAATGTTGACGGAATGATGGTCTCGTTTGTGGAGGCCAGTTAATTAGCTTGGACAAATCGATCGGGTAGGCACGCATGTTCACAAAATAATACAAATCGAATATATGTTTGTAACACGAATGGATCGAGTCAAACAACTCGAATCCCGTAAGGGCTTGTTCGGTTTGCCAAAATTTAGAGGGAATTGACAGGGATTGAGTCTTTGTTCGGTTAATCCACTAGTCAAGTGGATTGGGGTGGATTGGAGTGGATTGGATTGAAGGGGAATTTGACTTGCTAGGAATTTTGCATGCATGAACAGAGATGAACTGACGAACTGTACGCCTTGGTCAGTTTGGCAGGTTTGGATCACCGCGCGTCCCCCGCATCTGGTTGACAGCACCGGCAGCCGGCAGTGGACGGCGACGCGAGCGGCCGGCGGTGCGCGTGTGGTTTCCACCTCCATTTTTCTTCCCGGGAGGGAATCGAATCGAATCGAATCGGATGCCGTCGATCGAGTCGTTCGTCCGCTCGCTTGCCGCCCTGCGGCTGGCGCCACCCTGCTTGGCGGTTACCGCACGCGACCCTTCTCGCGTCGCCCTGCGGCTGACGCGCCGCCGTGCTGTCCTTTTCCTTTCGAAATGGTGCTGCCGGATGGGTCACCGTCGCCGCCGGAGACGTTGACGCTCAGGTGAGAACCATGCGTACGTACGTGCACACTCCCATTTCTTTTTCGCGCCCGTCCAGTTCATCTGGTGGTCGGTCCAATTCGGGTGCATGAATGAGTTGTCGCCGTTGCAGAGCCTTGGGCCGGATTTCGCTTTCGCCCAGCTTGCTGCGGACCATGGAGAAGCTACTGTTTTTCACTGTGAAAAGCTAATTCGAATTTCACTCGGCAGACTGCAAAAGTCCGTCGCAGCTGTGGGCTAGCTGCTGCTGCTTCGTGCAAAATTCTACAGACCGATGGAGGAACTTATTTTCACCTACAAAAAAAAAATCTTGTTTTGTTGGGGAGAGGTCGAGGGATGGAGAAAATTAACGGGTGTGTCAGTTGTATCTATCCAGTTCTATAGTTCTGTCACACCCTCTAGTTTTTCGTAGACAAATACGTTGATTTGGACATGATCTCATACTCGACAGTTTGCCTTGGAATGTTCAGACAAGATCCAATCCAGATATGGGGATCCTACAAGAATCTTGTAGTGGTCAACCAAGTTATAATACAACTGTTTGAAGTCAACTCGACAATGACACCAACATCTTATGAGCCAATGAACATAAACCTCTCTATTCAAAAGGAAGGATTTGACGGCAAGGAATGGACGTTATGAGCCAAAACACGTAAATATACCTGCATGGAAATGCCCAATTATTTGGCATATTACCGGCACAAGAAAAATAGATGGTCCATATTATCGGCACATAAGACAACGAGATTATGTGAAATATTATCGACGCACGCATGGATATCTGTTTTACAAAATGAAAGAAATAAGTAGAATATATCCATCACTTACACAAACAAACAAGGGTATGCAATGAATTGTGTGGCTCATCACCAGTCTGGGTCACTACTTAAACATGTGAACTATTTCTGTAATATGAGGTTCATGGCTAGCAATATTAATATAGTTATTATGTATGTCTACAAGGGCAGGCGCATATTGGTAGGCGTGGGCATATAACCCGAGAACCGAACGACTAAACCATATTAACCCAGATCGAAGCCGAAGCGTTCGGACCGGAATTCCTCGGGAGCCGAAATCGGTTGGCAATGTGTAGAACCCGAATTTGTCTCGGTAGTTTTGGTCCACTTCCTCGGTCAACCGAACTGATCGAGTAACCAATCCTCTCACTTTATCCCCTTGTTTCCTTCTTCGTTCACAAGTAAATCAGTCGTCCACATCTCACAGAAATCAATAGCCCCAATCGTTTCAAAATCAAACGAACAAATTCGCTCCACAAGAATCACGGCTCCTCCGTCCTTGTTCGATTGGTCTCCTGCGTTCCAAAGCCCTATATAACCTGCAATTTCAATTTGAGCACGGGCAAATGAAACGAATACAATTTATACTAATTTTTTATACTTCTTTATGTCTTATTTTTATCATGCTATAATATTACAAATATAATTTTATATTTGTTTTCATAGTTAGACCAAAAAGTTGGGAATACTACTAAATATTAGTTGGTGTTTTTCTAGTAGAGTTCATCAAAATATCCTAAGTTGCATTTTGTAGAAAACTTTGCTCCAGAAGTACGTTTTCTGCAATGCATAATCTTTATAATTTATAAATATTTTCGGTAAGGATATGTAAAAAGTATGATCCAACAAATTTCTCAATAGCCCTTTCTAGTGTATGATTAAGTAAGCATCTTTATAAAAAATTATCTAGAAAGCCAAAATTCAACAAAGTATGGATGACCTGTCCATGGTATTGAACAACACTGTTTAGAGTGATCCCAAATGAAAATAATACTAGTATGTATTCAACTATGTTTACATATGTAAATTTATTATTGAAAATGCTCTTACACGAAGTTCTTGTTCTCATACGGTGTACACAAGTCACCCACGATGTTTTTGAAATAAAACATTATCGCATGGAATTAAACACGAAAATATGGTTACATAATTTTCGTAAACCTTAAGGCCTCATTGGAAAGAGAACATCATGGTAACTAAACTTGTTATAGCCGCTTGCAGTGGTTGCCTTTTCGTCCCAAGAGGCACTTGGTGTGTACTTTTCTTCTTTGCAAATTGATCGTTTTATTATGTTAATATACTATCTGCGTTCCAATATGTAAGACACACATGATTTTTCACCATATTTAATTCACGTATTTGACCACCAACAATACATAATGAAATGTACTGAAATTGTATAAATAACACCATTTCGTTTTGTCTTAACTCTTAAGAGGTACGTACACTGGTCTATGTATTTATACTATTTTTAGACATCTTATAATAAGTGGAAATCATAAGTAAATTTGTGCACCGTTACCAGAAAAATTCATTAATGTTTTAATAATTTATAGGACAGTAACAAATATAGCATAGTGATTACTATAAACTTTAATATTTTTTTGCCCTTATCGTTTTTTAAGACAATGCCCTTATCTTCTTGGGACTTGGCGCTCGTAAACTTTGTGCCCGGCCTATGGGTCGGTCGTGGGGTGCTCCTATTCAACGACCTGGTCGTGCGCTAATGCGCTCCGCCCACCCCCTGAGTTAAATGGGCCGGCCCATTTGCGCTATTTCGATATTCCGTACACTTCGCTGGTTAACGATTTTTCTTATTTTAAATAATTTTTTAAATTTGAAAGATATCTGTGTATGAACAAAATTTTGAATCTGAACAATTTTTCAAATCTAAAACTTTTTAAATTTGAGTAATTTTTAAATGTGAACAATTTCCGAATTTGAACAATTTTTCAAATCAAAAACTTTTTAAATTTGAATAATTTTTAAATGTGAACAATTTTTGAATTTGAACAATTTTTAAATATGAATATTTTTAAATTTGTATTTTTTTATTTCTATTCAAAAAATCCCATGAACGGAAAAAATCTATGAACATAAAAAATAATAGAGGAAAAAGAAAAAATTCATAAAAATAATTATAGTTGAAAATTTAAATAAAATAAGAAATATTTTAAAAATAAAAAACAGAAAAGAAAACGAAAAAAGAAACATTTGAAAATAATAAAACGAAAAAAGAAAATATAAACAGAAAAAAGAAAAGGAAAAAGAAATAGGAAAAAAAAGAAAAAAGGAAGAAGAAAATCCAGGTCATGCGCTATTGGGCCGGCCCACTCGCCCTGGAGGGGGTGGTCGTACGCTAATAGCACATGACCTGGTCGTCAAATAGGCGTAGCCTCGGCCGTGCATACAAATCGTGATTATAAGGACTATAACGGGCCAGTGTTCTTCCGGGAACAAGAGGCCCATAATGCGACTGACAAATACATTATTATGGTCTAAAATCAGGCAGCGGTTCGGCCCATCAGTCGACCACGCTGTTTCATAGACTAGTAAACATGCACGTGCACGCACGTTTGAAATATAAATCTCATCTATAGTTTGTATGTCTTTTTATTTGAGAAATATATATTTCATGACTAAACCTTATAGCAATGTGCGAACAATATGTAATTCACAAGATTTGCATCACTTAAAATTGATAAATTTAGTAACGCCTTTTGTCGTTTTTATTTTCCTGAAAATAACGGTTAAGTGTATTGTGGTCCAATTTTGTGCTAGTGAAGACGGTAGGTTTTTCCCGAAATAGAATTCATGTGTAGCTCAATTTTATACTCTCCGACGTTCTCCTTCGCGCGCACGCCATGGCTGCCCAGGAACGCCGCCAATGCCATGAACGTCGCCGCCCAGGCCAAGGACGCCATGGTTTTCTCAGGACAAAAAGAAAGAACAAGCGGGGAAGAGAAGAAGAGAATGATGAATACTCCGGCCGCACGGGAGGATTTGAGGATCGTTTGCTGCTGAGGAATTAATCTGGGCGCAGAAGACGAAGCAAAATTGCGGCAGCAGAGAAACCAATCCGACGCCTCGCGTGACTGCATGCAGCAGGCGTGCAACGGGAGGGAGGGGCACAATCGGAAGACTGGCTGCAGCTGCGCACCCACGCCTTATGCTCTGGTCAAAAATCGAATTTTTTTTTACGCCCTAAGGCTAGGAACGGAGGGAGTAGGATGTAATATACATGCTCCTAATAGAGAAATCTTAAATTCCTATCAGGTGATATGGTGTGCGTTCCCCAATGCGCTTTGAAGACGACATATAAGCGATACGTGGCTCGTCTATAATATCATGTGAGATCATAAAACAACAAAGTGAAACAGATTAGATCAGATCTGACTAATTCTCCCTTGCATGAAGTGAGAAACTAATTCCCCCTTCTCATCTGCCTTAATGAAACGATGTAAAGCCAACTTTTCTACAGTATATATTTTTGAGTGTAGTTAAAGCCAACTTTTCATCTGCCTTAATGAACCGAGGTAAAGCCAACCTAGATGAGCTGTGATCCTGGAGTAATTAATTTTGTGTGTTATATCAGTCAGAGCTAGCCGAACTAAAGTACACCTGTTTTAATTTTAACAGACACCACCTTGTTGTCATTCTTAACAAGAAATAAAAAAAGTGCAGGTGCACTTAACTGAAAGTTACCGGGAGTGCACAAGTTTGGGTTGCTCAAACATCTTTTAGAAACATATCAGCATGCATATGTTTTCCTAGAGATGATAACTACTTAAAGCATGACAAAATAACTATTTAGGGAGTTCAATGAGCACTCAGATAAGAGGAGAAAATAAAGCAGTTTTCTCTGTCCATCCCCAACCAGAACTGAACAGAAAGATATAAACAGTTCATATATGCTGGGGCGCATTGAAGCAACATGCATAATCATTTTTCTCCAGATTCAGCATTGTACAAGTGTGTTGGACTAAGATACGACTGTAAATTTGGATCACGTGTGTGTTAAAAGTAAACGTGCACGTGCCAAGCACGTCTAATCTTAGAAATTTCTTGATTCATACAAATATTTAAAAAGGAAATGGACAACTGCCTGCATATATGCCCGAGATAATAATAAAAAATCACATGATCTCATCTGAGTAAAAGAATTATCACCTTCATGATCTCACATCCAGGGACCATAACTTTTTCATGGTTCATGGTTTCCATGTGTTCTCTTAGAAAACATGCCACGATTCATGTGCATATAAAATTGATAAATTAAATCTAGGATATTAGACATGTCTGAAATGGCCAGACATGATTTTTTATATAGAAATTTCCAATATAACATACTGTATGTCGATTCGAGTTGAGATAAAACCATACACATTATAATTATACAAACATCTCTTGGTACCATATATGCACAAAAATAATGAAATAGACCAAATTTACCAAACAATGGACTCCATGTCGGCTTAATGTCGGGTTATTGACAAATTGACATCCAAGCAGACGGAATCAGAACTGCATTTTGCATTCATCTGAAAGTGGTTAGGAAGCAGGACACTGTTACCATTTTACAATCAACTGAGCAGCGAGTACATATACAGATATGAGATGTACTCACAGTTCATCGACTTTTAGGTTATATGTCTTCTTAAAAAACAATAGTCGGAGTCGCATCAGGCAATTTTACACTAACCTTCCATGCTAATTTGATAATAAAGAAAGACCTATAAAATTCAGCACAACACCAATCAGCCAGTGCAGCAACTCATCTTATTTTTGCTCGTACAAAAATATATGAGATATACTTTTGAAATGATAACATATGAGAGACACCTCCAACACCATTCAGTTGTCTCTACCTTATCAGGGTGCTTGAATCACAGAGTACATCTGATTACTACCTTGAGAAACCAATGACACACCATTCTGGTTATTCAGACGGAATATAGTACGACAGTGGCACACCATTCAGTTATCTCTACCTTATATTTCGTAACAGTTCGGAGTATATTTACAAGAAGCCTGTGTGAACTTTGCTTAAAAAGTAGCATATTTACAAAATCTACAACGTACTCTAATCTCTATACAACAATGAGAGAAGTAACTAACCACCTGAATTTAAATGTATATATGCGTTATTTTGCTCACGAGTCTCAACAAGTATACGTTTATATGCCTATAATCTCATGATCGTACATATTCCTTGCTGACTTCTTTTTAATCAAAGATAGATTCAGGATTAAGGTGGTCAACTTAAAAAGGTAAATGAATTTTTTTACCAGATACATTGTTGTAACCCAATGTGTAATCATAATTTATTAGACATGTTCCTTCACCAAGCCCTGCATCACCATATAAGTAACACAAGTTACGCCCATTATAGCAGCTACAAGCTTCAGTTCAGTACATATCTTTGCAATGGAAAATTACAGTGCAAAAGCAGACAAACAAAATAATGCAGCAGAGATTAAAAAAAGGTGCAAGGTCTGAATAAGTTCAATTAAGGTTTTCGCACACAGTGTGGGCAAACAAAACAAAGATTTGTACAGAGTGCATATAAGAATGTAAGCCATTATGTAGGATGTGGGAAAAGAAGGAGCACGGATTGATCAGCTTACCTATTGGCATGTATCTCGTTATTCTGCTACCGAGATTCTAAAATTGCATTAGTGATGCATTTGCAATACCTTTGGAAAATGCTGTTAAAGCTGCACATTTGCAATTAGCTGCTTACAAATTGTACCGTAGAAGCAGCTACATGACTTACTTCTTCCATTATAGGTAGAATAAAATCATGAGTCTAAAGCAAAGAAGAAGAATAGGAAATGCATTGTTACCGTCAGCAATTTCAGCTCAGTTAGAACGTCGAACATGAGATGCCCCTATGCTTCATGCTCTGCTCCGCCTTGATCAGACTCTGACGCGTCGGGACAAAGTTCCGAAGCGGTACCTTCGACACGTGGGGCTTGGCCGTCGAGGGAGCAGTAGGTGTACAGGCAGACCCGCTTTGTCGAGGGACACGCGGGAGTTGTGATAGAGGCGAGGCTGCAGGGAAGAAGGTGCTCACGGCCACTCCAGCACGGCTTATCTCCAGGGATGATCGGCAGACAAAAATCAGTTGGGTGCTAGCAGGAGCCGACGGACGCGAGGATGGGCGGACGAGCGAGATTGGGCACTGCAACGGGTAGCCAGTTGTGCCGCGGGACAAGGCAGGGGAGACGGGCGGCGGCGGGATGCTGGCCGACGGCCATGGCGGGATCCCTGCGCTCCGGGAAGACATCAGTCTCCGGCGACTTTCTCCACTGCACTGGCTGGGCTCTCTCCGTGGAGCCGGCAGGTGGAGAACAGGTTCAAGTCAATCCAGATGCTGCGGTGCTGAGCGCCCGATGCGAAGCCGCATCTCGGAGATCGGCGGCGGAATCACAAGAGGTCAATTTGCTGGATGTGCGGGCGTGGGGAACTGGCAGGAAAGTTTCTGGCCGGTCGACAGGATCAATCGTGATCGTTGGCTCGCATTAGAGTTGATAAAATGGATCTGTGTCGTTGGATGCGTTTTAGTGGGAAGGATCCGATGGTCCTGAGCGACCTGCGTACGTTTTGGTTTGGTGGCTGTAGCGAAACTAAAGTTCGCTCTTTTATTAGTAGTGGAGATTTGCAACCAGCAGATCAAACTCGATTTATTAGTTCTAAAAAAAATTATATACTCACTCCGTTCCAAAATAAGTGTCTCAACTTTGATAGAAATTGACGGAGGGAGTCTTAAATAAAGTGATCAAACCAGTTCCATGTTGAGAAAACTTCTTCCGTCCGATCCCGATCTAACGGTCTAGACAGAGCAGTCCCGAGAAGAGAATTCCAACGGGGAAAGTGGGGGCAGAAACAGCCAAACAGAGCCGGAGAAAGCAAAGGAGTGCCAATGGCGCAGGAGCAAAACCCTAGTCGCCACTCCACCGCCTGATTCCGTTCCCGGCTTTCCGATTTGTTCCGATGGACTTCGCGGAGCTTGAGGCGGTGGAGGGCCTGCGCTGGCCGTGGCACTCGTGGCCGCCGACGCCCTCCGCCGCGGAGGCGCTCGTCGTCCCCACCGCGGTGCTCTGCACGCCGCTCCACCCGACGGCGCCCGACCTGCTCCCGATCCTGCCCTACGCGCCCCTCCGCTGCGCCTCCCGCTCCTGCGCCGCAGCCCTCAACCCCTTCTCCCGGGTCAACCACGCCTCCGCGCGCTGGTCCTGCGCCTTCTGCGGCGCCGCCAACAACCCCTACCCGCGCCACCTCTCCCCCGACGCGATTCCGGCCGAGCTCTTCCCCACCCACTCCAGCGTCGAGTACACGCTCCCCCCGGACCCCGCCGAGGGCCCCTGCGCCCCGCCCGCGATCGTGTTCGTCGTCGATGTGGCCACCGCTGGGGAGGAGCTCGCCGCGCTCAAGGCTGAGGTGCTCAGGGTCGTGCAGGGGCTGCCTGAGAATGTCAGGGTGGCGCTCGTCACGTTCGCGGCCTCGGTATGGGTCCACGATCTCGGCTTCGAGGGCTGCGCCAGGGTGGTCGTGTTCAATGGGGAGCGTGAGCTCGAGCCCGAAAAGGTCGGTGAATTCTGAATCTCTGATGCGATCCTGCTATTCTTGGGAGCCGTTTAGGCAAACTGTTTTACCTAGCCAAACGGCTTGTATATTGGAACAGACTGATATATACGTAGTTAAGTATGCTAATTGGTGAAGCATATCAGTGCTCTGTGGAAGCTGTCAAATCAGTAGGAATCACATTTACTTCCACTTACTTTGCTAAAGAATACTAATGTACAGTAACATTGTTGTACGTATAGTGAAATGAAAATGATCTCTCAGTCTTATAAGCATTGCACATAATTGACTTAAACCGTCTCTGTTTGCGGCGAGCTTGCCCTTGCTTGCCTTGGTAAAGTAAAAAACCAAGCTTTCCTAAACGGTCTGCTCCTGAAACTGATTATGAAGAAGCTCTTGTGAATCTATTTAAGAAATCACATGCAAGATGGGAACAGCTTCTAGGAAGAGCCATGATTATGGGGGCTTGTGCATAAGCCCCCCCCTTCCCAAATGGGGCAGTGTTTTGGTTCTGATTTCCAAGTGGAATGAACATTGTACATTAGAAATTAAGGCACAGTTTGCGGTTGCTGAACTGTGCTGTGTTGAACTATTTTATAATCTGTTGTGAAAAAGTAGCCACAATATCACGAAAAAGCAGGCCAACAAACAGTAAATAGACGGAAAAGCTGGATTATCATAATCCAGCAAACGCCAATTGCAACCTTCTCTAAATTCGTCGTGATTTTGAGGTTTTTATTGTGCAATTTTTGTGGTTTTTGTATTGTAGATGTTATTGTTGGAGTTTGACCCATGTATAAACTATGTATTTAGCGTAGTAAACCTTGCGTATGCTCATGTCCATCAAACTACAGCTAGTTTAGTTACCTTTTTTGTACATAAGAATTGGAAATTCTTAAATGCACCACAAGATAGTTTTTTCAGTACATAATTAGTGACTCACTGGAAATTATTGGATTTTGAATGATATGTTTGGGTAGTTAAGTGAATACACATCTTTATTTTCAATTGGGTCATTAGTTGGCTCACCGCTAGCGTCATTCACTGATCTATTGTGATTATCGCTTTTCTTTAAACAACTTGTCATAATTCTGTCTACCTCATAGGGCTTTCTCTTATGTTTCAGATACAGCAACTTCTAGGTGTTCGACATTCACGATACAGTAAGTTGGCTGCACCGAAGGCCAGTGAAGTGCAGAGATTTTTGTTACCTGTTTCTGAATGTGAATTTAGTATCACATCTGCAATAGAGGACCTGAGCTCTATGTCTGCTTGCCCACGTGGGCATCGCCCATTAAGAGCCACTGGTGCCGCTATTTCCACAGCTATTGCTCTTCTGGAAGGTTGCTGCTCATCTAGTACTGGTGGACGGATTATAGTTCTTACATCTGGTCCCACAACAGTGGGTCCAGGGCTTGTGGTGGAAACCGATCTTGGGAAAGCAATTCGTTCGCATCGTGACATTTTCAATGGCAATGTGCCAGTTGAAAAAGCCCAGGACTTCTATAAGAAAGTTGCCAAGAGATTAACAGAAAATGCATTAGTTCTTGATCTGTTAGCTTGCTCTCTTGATCAGGTTGGGGCTGCAGAGCTGAGATATCCAGTTGAAGTGTCTGGGGGCTTTATGGTACTTGCAGAGTCATTTGAGTCTGAACAGTTTAAAAGCTGTTTAAGGGAAACCTTCAAGCGTGAGGGACTTGATTACCTTAACATGAATTTTAATCCAACGATTGAGATAGTGACATCAAAGGAGGTCAAGATTTGTGGTGCTCTTGGTCCCTGCATCTCCCTTCATAGAAAGAACAGCTCAGTTAGTGATAAAGAAATTGGTGAGGGTGGGACAAATTCTTGGAAAATGAGTACACTGAACAGCAAAACTTGTATTGCTTTCTTCTTCCGAGTTGATTGCAGCCATAATACTGATCGCAATACTGAGCCCCCAACTGTCTTCTTTATTCAGTTCATGACAAGGTACCGACATGGTGATGGTAGCTATCGCCTAAGGGTAACAACTGTTGCCAGAAGATGGGCTGGACCTCGATCTCCTGAAATTGCTGCAGGTTTTGATCAGGAAGCTGCGGCAGCAGTCATGGCCAGGATTGCTGTTCACAGAGCAGAGACATACCATGTTAGAGATGTATTACGATGGCTTGACAAGATGCTTATTCGCTTCACTGCTAAGTTTGGAAACTATGTCCCTGAAGATCCATCTACATTTCGGCTGTCAACTAATTTCTCCCTGTATCCACAGTTCATGTACTATCTCCGAAGGTCACAGTTCATTGACGTTGCCAACAGCTCTCCCGATGAAACTGCTTTCTTTCGTTTGATGTTGAATAGGGAGGGAGTTGTGGGATCTCTAATCATGATTCAGCCAACTTTATTCCAGTACTCATTTGATGGACCACCTATTCCTGTGCTGCTAGATATCAGCTCCATCTCTCCTGATGTCATTTTACTATTTGATTCGTACTTTTATATAGTGATTCATTATGGCTCGAAGATTGCTCAGTGGAGGAAGCTTGGCTATCATAAAGACCCAAACCATGAAAACTTACGGAAGCTGCTTGAAGCACCAGAAGTTGACGCGGAGGCACTATTGGCAGACCGATTTCCTGAGCCAAGACTCATAAAATGTGATCAACATGGGAGCCAGGCCAGGTTTTTACTAGCCCGGTTGAATCCATCCGTGACACAGAAATCACAGTTTTCTGAAGGATCTGAAGTCATATTTACGGACGATGTTTGTCTGCAAGTCTTCATTGAACACTTGCAGGAGTTGGCTGTTCAGGGCTAGCGACTGCAGACCTGACAATGTTTATGCTATCCCAGTTAGGCCTATCTGAGATCCTGAAGACACGGCTTTCGGATAAATGAATGTCATATTCACGGATGATGTTTACTTGCAAGTTCTATTGAACACTTGCAGTAACTGGCTGTACAGGTTGAATGAGTTCATGTGGATTGTTTAGATGTTATTTTCTGGCCATGTGTTATCTTGAAAATATTGGCAGAGCTCTGCTACCTTGACGAATGAGATCTCCTTGATTTTTTGTACATTGCTCCATCTCCAGTTTGATGTAAGCCAGTTACCTTCTTATTTTGTATAGCCTGTGATGTTATCAGTCTTTACCCTTCACGAACGTTGAGGTGCCCTTGCTTACGTTTGATGTGCAGTAAATCATTCTGTCACTCCTGTAGTTATGCAATTGGACAGTAATACTATTTTATGGAGAATTAGCAATTCAGATGCTATTTTATAGGCATAACATGTCCTTTTAAGCAGATCCATTTCTATTACGTAAACAGTGACACGTAGATGGCTATGGGCCTCTTCCATTCACATAATCCTTTCAATGATTTGATCATGTTGCTGTGTGATTCCAATGTTATGCACCACCTTATAGACCAAGCATGATTATAGGCATCTTATATATTGGAAATATTTCCCTGCCATAAATAAGTACATGCAGAATCTATTATATTTTAGTTTGCCTATGCAATGTACTTAGCTTTGGTGTCACCACACTCTAGCATAGCAAGGAAGCTTCTTGCTATGATCATACCCATCGTCTCTCAAGACCCAGCCTTCTCAATAACTCAATGACAGATAGGCTAAGTTATAGTAATGGATTTCCCATCACCAAGCACATGGCCTGTTCCCTCCACTTGATCACACAGAGAGAACAAAATATTGTGCTTATAATTAACAATCAGGTTAACTTACAAGATACCATAATAATAATAGTCTCATTGATGCTCTTTACTTAACAATCACACATACTTAATCAACAACATTGGAATAAAATCACCAAGTAGATTCTTTGACACATGGTAGGGAACATCACATAGCACCAGTCCAGCTACACACAGATAGATTATTGCTTCTGGCCCATCAACAAATTAAACATGGCAACTCTCCCTTCTTTTAATCCAACTAGTAATTAAACATTATATATCTAAAATCATAGCACACTGCAAGAACACCATTCTTATGGCATAAGATTCTTTCTCTTACTGCCCCATCTTTAGCTCTTGTTCTTGCTCTTGTCCTTGGCCCTTGGTGCTGAAACAAAGAAGTCTCATGGGGGTTAGAATTAAGATATAAATCTTGAAATGGAAGGGAATTTCAGCTGAAGATACTGACCAAGACCAATGGCTTCGGAACCCTTCATGATCCTCAAGCGCTTGCATGAAGCAACAAACATCCTGCAGAGTATTTGATCAGCCGACGAAATAAACTGAACTGTGGACTTTGCTTATTTGCATTCTAATCATGATGTCCATAATACGGGAGTAGATAAGGGGGCGCAAGAATGAAGTAACATACTCCCATGGGACATCTCCAACAAGCATCCAGTCGCCATCCTTGTCTTCGTAAGTAGTCACAACGTCTGAACCATTCACTGCCTCAACCATCTTCCCTTCATTCCCTGAAAAACAAATAGTTATAATTGTGGCCCTTGTTAATTCAAATTAAGTTCCATTTCTACAGACAAGGCAAAATGGTGTTAACATCAGTTGATAATCTGTTGTTGCAGGTTCTGATGCCGACAGAATTACCAGTTGCAGTGAAGGTGCTGAACATCTTCTGCAGAGCAATGGAGAGGTCCTTGTAGGTGTTGTACATCTTGAGATCCACCTTGCGCAGGTAGGGCGCGCCGTCCATGCTCACCTTCACAAAGGCAGAGCCGTTGCCACCAGCAGTAGCAGCAGGAGCAGGCTGCTGCTTCTCGGTTTCCTCTTCCTTCTTGATCTTCACCGACTGGACGGTCATGGCGTTCCTGCGGTATGATCGGACTGGTGGCCAGCCCACAGCTTGTGCCCTGGTGGATACATAACATGCAAAATTAGCTACACATTTACCACTTGCCGTATTCATGAATGAGTTATGATCTACTTAGTCTAAACTATTGGTGCTGTAAAAATAAATATAAGATTATTTAAGATTGTAGCTGGAAGTTCCATCTATCTCCATCATGCATGTTACTATATTCTTCCAGGCAACCAGCTCCGTTTAGCTAATGTGTGTGTGCCTGTTGCAACTTTATGGCAGTACTACCATTATTATGCTGTGCAATGAAAACGGTATCAACTTTAGTTAGCGCCACATGAATCATGACAAGCATGATTATTCTTATTCAGAAGTAAATTATCTAGAGAAATATGGTGCTCTCATCTCACTGTTTGTAATAGTTTTTCCTTCTTTCCAGAAGAGAAAACGAAAACGCAATAACACTTCCTTTTTCCGATGGAATCTGCCAAAAGATTAAGAGAGCATATGCATCATCCTATTATTTTTCTCTGGCATGTACCAGCTGCCGCGCAAAGCAGGCATCAAGTGTGGATATGTTATGGTTGGAAAGGGTGATAATAATTCGCCTCAACGCTTTAGGGGCGACAGAGAACATACAGGATGGTGTCGCCTTGCGCGCTTTCTGCCATGGGATCTCTTTTGTGGATATTTTGCCGTACTTAATGTTTTGCCCATTTGCATGTCATGTTTATTCAATATGCTATAAATATATGATGAATCCAAACTGGAGAAAGGTGATTAAAAGGGGCAAACTAAGAGCTTGCACATGCTCAGACTCTGCATATCCCTAATCATGTCTACATGGATGAATCTTTTGCTATGCATATCATACCAAACGGAAAGTAAGAGAGGACCAGATTTCACTCATAGCACCTAGGAAATTCACAATATCCTAACTAATACTTAAGTCGAAAATTGTGAAAACTACAGAATTATCACTAACGAAATGATTTATGTGTGACCATAAAGAGATACATGCATGTATGCAGACATACTTGGGAGCAGGTGGCTTCTCGGGGTTGCTCTTGGCCTCCTCGGCAGCCTGTTCCGGCTTGCTGGGGGTTTCTCCCTTCATGCTGCCGACCGTCAGCTTCAAGTCAATGGTGTCCTCATAGCCCCTCTTCCCGGCCTTGGCCGCCTCGGCGCCGCCTCCGGGCAGCCCGAGCCGGAGCTCCGTCCCCACGTCGACGTCGACGCCAGCCATCGGCTCCGGTGGAGCAGCTGGTCGGCGAGCTAGCCTGTACTTGCGGCCTTTGAGCCTCCCACCTTGGACACCTCTACTTGAGCTGCCTGTTAATCTCTTGGCTTCTCTCTCTCTTTGTGAGTGTACGCAAGATGTCTTGTGGTGATTAGGAGGTGGAAGAGAGAGGAACCAAGAACAGGGTGGGGGTGCGTATATATAGAGGGAAGAGAATGATGGAGGAGAGATGAAGTGGTAAAATGCTCTGCTGGTAGGGTGGTAGAGAGAGAAAGATGTGGGGTTATTAGAACAGCAGTTAGTTAGAGCATGAGTGAGGCTACTTGGAGGTTGGGGCCAATAATTTTTGTTCCCATGTTTCCTCCGTTTGGATTGTCTGTTCAAGGACTGATAGGTGTTGCCAGTTAGTAGCAGTACGGAGTACAGTGTGGAGGTTTATCACGATGCATAGTATAAAATTGTCAATATGGCGAACAGACTTGGACCAACAAAGAGTAGTTTATTGGCTTAATTAGTGTACAAAGTTCCATTAGGGTCTCCAACTAAGATGAGCTGCAGCATGTTGGTGATTTGGTATCCAACGTCATATTAGCTCTTGTGTTGCAGGCCCGCACGAGAGATCTAGTAAATCATTTGTGTTTCTTGTGGATGATTAATTGATAGCAATAATTGCACGAACTCATGTCTCATGATAAGATGAACTACAAAGTGCTCTCCTGCTGAACGCGGGTGAAATTAACAAGAGGTTGGAGTTACCACACACATTGTTGCTTCCTCGCCTTTCATTATCTGTCAACATCGTAGCAATATAGACACCATCACAGATCATTTAAAATTGTAAGTAAATTCTACTTTGTCTCCCATAACTTTCTAAGAATGACAGAAATATTATGACCACTTTGTACGACATTGGAGTGTCTTCTCCACCATATATCTGATTTGATAATTTGCTTGAATCTGATTTTGCAGCATACTTGTCACGCTGATGTTGCTATGATTCTAGGCGATTGTTGTTGCACCTCCTCTTGAGCGCCTCCTCTAACATCGATCTCCGAAAAGTCCTGTGCTTTAGGTCGACATTGTAGTTGCTATCAATCGAATTGCTCGCTAGTTGGCTGGTTTAAGATAACCGGATGAGCAGGATACAATAGTCATACTGGATAATATTGCTAACTAGGGTACAAATTGTAGAAAAAAGAATGTTAAACAGAGTAAAGTGGAAGAAAATGCTATATGTGGTATGGATTTGTCAAATTTTTGAATGTTCTATCACTTCTAGATACTCAGGGGTGTAAAATGTACAAAGCAACTCCATCTCCGAGTAGATATGTGGATAATGCTTGTTTTAATAGTGGTAAAATCTTAACCTCTTTTCATCACTCATGATAAGTAAGTGTTGACAACTGAATGTCATGTGGTTAGCAAAACTATTCTTGTCCAAGTATCATAGTATGACAATTACGGATTACCACACCGCCCCATATATAACTGTCAGGCCCATCGAGGGGCCCGTGTGAGCTGGGCGGTTGCACTGGGCCCCCAAATTTTAGGCCCCAGTTTTCAACCCGTTCCAAACCTGTAGCATTGAGTCTGTACAATTTTTAGTGAATTCCAATTGAAAAGGCTAGTCCGTGTTGCCATTCTAAAGTTTCTAGGCGCAATAACTAGCCCACAACGATTCAGCTAAGGTGTATGCATCCAAGATTACTGGTATGGCTTTCGATCTGGCACCGATCGTCCTCATGGGTCCAAATCAAACCGATCTAGTCATCATGCCGTCTCCGAGAACGGTATCGTTGCGACTACCCCTCGCCCCACCTTCCTTTGGTCTCACTACCGCCATTAAAAATTGATCTGCTGAGTTTTGCCCCGACGCCCTCATAGCTGATCCGGAGGGAATTGAGGTTTGGTCAATTTGTCTTCTTGGCTTATTCTATTATTTGATCTAGTTTTGTTTATAAGCCTAAAATCCATATATTGCTTGAATTCAGTCTTATTTACTTGAAATTTACATGATTCTATTGCTATTTTGAACTATTTGAAGAAGCGTCCTTATTATGATGTTGCTATTCATTAAGTTTTCCTGTTACGGCGGAAAGGAGTTTTTTCAAACTAAAATTGTTATGTGAACGTACGAGCTGTTTGTAGGAGTACTCTAGTTTGGGGACCCGTGTGCATGGTTGGCAGGATGCAGAAGATCCACGGCCAGCTTGTGAGTGTTGCTGGTGCCGGTACATGGAAGTGGAGAACGTACCATGACGAAGCCCGGGCGGGCCACCGTGCCGACCGTTTATACGCCCGACACGTGGCGCACGATGCGCTGGACGTCGCCGGTTTTGCCGGTGCTTGCCTGCCCCTCCACGAGTGAGTGACGCGCCTCCTGACGTCACCGCTCTCCACCGTGCCGGGCCCGTCCGTGGGCCCGAGCTCCCGATTCCCGGGTCGCCTCGGCCCGCCTCGCGGCAGGATCCATCTGCACCCACGCCACTGCAGGCAGCGAAGAAGGAACTGAACCAAAAGCTAATCCATCCATGCATGAATTTCTCAGAAACTTTTTTGCCCAACCTCGATTTTTATACGGCAGCGGCGGTGAAAACCACACTACGATCGGGAATCCGCGGGGTGCCGGGAGGGACGGGAGCAGGTCAACTCGAGTGTCGGCCGCCTGCATGCATGTGCGGGGTTTACGAAACTGTCAACGGATTCTCGGCCTTACTTTTTTTGGGTACTATACTGAAATTCGGGTTAGCATGACAGCGCAGGGTTATTTGGGTTCCAATCATTCCCCGGCCACCAATTAGACCTCACTCACGACAGTGGCTAGCTAGAGTTAAATAAGCATCCTTCGACTAATTGCAGCCGCGCCTTGCAGGGAAAATACAAGCTGATTAAGGTCGTTAATGGAGTAGTAGGACATTGCTGTGCATTGTACGTACGACATCGGCTAAGAAAAGTTACTTTAATAATCAAGCATGCAATGTACGGAGGTAGCAGCTGAGAATGCCTGTACTCCCCCCTTTCTCAAAATAAAAATAAAAATACATATACTCCCTCCGTTCTAAATTAGATAATTTATATTTACTTATATGTGGATATATTGATACTTGTAACATGTCTAGATTCATCTATATGTAGACAAGTAGAAGCTACCTGATTTAAATCGGAGTGAGTAGGAAACTCAGCACATAATCTACCAAGCTACAATCGATCGACGTACGTCTGTACGTGCACGGTAAGATAATGTGAAGTGAGCGAATGTAGGAGTACCAGAACTACCATGTGTTGGATAATTCGGTGAGAAGTTGTATCAATTTCTTTCTGATAAAAGGGAGCTTTATTACTTTAAAAAAATCATTACCCCCGACCTCTGCATAGCTAGAATGAACACAACTATCGCAATTCCAAAAGTCTTTAAATAAAGAAAAATCTGAGTTACAAATCATAATGAGAAATTGTAAAAACGCCTATGACGGTGGAGAGACGCTTCAAAGATTATACTGCCATCCATGTTTGGTTGGGATAAAAAGTCCTTCACCATATCCTTCTGTCGTGAACACACCTCCGTAAACAGGTCGCGATGGTCCACACGATATCATTGATAATGGATAACTTCATCAGTTTTAAAACTCAACCCGACACCTCAGTCTTTCGAACATGCTCATATGTGTAAGTTGTACATATTTGCGTGCATATATGTGAGTATATGAGCAATTGACATTTGCACTATGTTTCACAAATACAATGTATGCGAATGGAACAAATTATTTATAATTCAGATACATAAACACATAGTACGACCTTGGTAGGGTATCCAGCAATCGGCCGGCGAGATGAGCATTGGTGCGTAAGGTCCAAGCGTAGTACTTGCATCTGGCCGGGGGGAGGCATGCATGCATGTGGAGTCGGTGGTGAACCCAGGTCCATGTGCCCCGGGCCGGTGCACCCCACCACCATTCCCGAGAATGCTCCCTCTCGCGCGCCTGCGGCCTCGCTTTCTGAATTCGACAAAGTTTGTGATCGATCCATAGTATCATGCATATGACACTAGTCTATGTTATTAACTCCATTATGGGGAGTAACATATTTGTGGTATCATATAGTGTTGTATTAATTAGGTTGTAGACTCATCTTGTCTCGAAATGAGTTATGTTACGGTATCTACCTATGATACTACTATAATCTCTCTCATCATTAATTGCAGTGCCACATCATTTTTTTTCCCGCGTGGCATGCATGATACTATCTATGTTAATCCCACTATGACTAGTCTCATATGCATCGATCGATCCTTCCTCGGCCTATGCGCCCCCGGATCGAGCTCGAGCTGGTCTAGCCTACTGTCCCTGTTGCCTACGGAGTAGCTTGCTAAACGGCCAAAGCGCCGATCCCGATGCTTCGGTTTGCGCTCACTTGTCTGCTGATTGTTGGAGCCAGACGTGGGTCGTCACTTGACTAATGACTATTTCTACTTTCTAATCAACTATATTCCGTACTTATTTCTAGCTGATAGTATATGGTTACCTCGGGGTTTTGTCATGCGTACTCCATCGATCCTGAGTCCTGACTTCACTTTCCCTTCTCAAGTTCCGGGGTTGCATGATTAATTGGGCTGACTTACGTCTGGAGTACACATCCATCAACACCGGCTATGGACCAAGTAATGGGGGTTTCTTAACCAAAAAGGGTTTTATTCCACAGTGTCGTCGACTGCATCTACATGCATGTCAACATTGTTCCTCAAATATCCACGACTACACTGAAAAATCACATATTTTATCTGGTCCCAAATGTAGGTCCTTTTAAGGTATTGATACAGTCTTCATGGTAGACCATCGATTCATGTATCATTCATAGATGAAGTAGTACTAATTTGATGTTTAGACCATCTCCACCGCCACCTCCGAAAGCACCACCAAAGGCCCATTGAGGTCCGGACAAGAAAATGTGCCACACCAGGACCACCCAACCCAATTGCCCTGTACCCCCAAATCGACAACCAAACTTGGGGGCCAACTCAGGGTTGCGCTGGACAGTGCCCAGACATGTCTGCCTAGGGTCACAGAGACATGCATGTAACGCCTTCCGTGTGGGGAAGCCATTAGCGCGGCCCGAACTGCCTCTGCGCCGGCCTTGTGTGCGTGACGGGTGGGCAGCCCTTTCAGGGGTGTTGGACAAAAATTGGATCAGACGAGACCATTGGAGTTGTCACGACGGGGTGGGGGGGGGGGGGGGGGGGGGGGTACGTCCGGACCCATTACGCTTTTGGAGAGTTGTTTGAAGAATGGAGGGTGCTGATGGAGATGCTATTAACTTTGTGGCCCGCTATAAAAAAAGTGCCTTGAAGGGGTGGATTGGGAAACACGTACGCGATAGTACCACTTGTGTGATCAGTCATCAGCATATTGACATCCCCTTCGTCGTAAGTACTCCGTAAGTGTGAGCAACCCTGTGGTTTGGATTCGAGTCGTCGATGGATCATGGATGGAAATAGTCCGACTCTCGAGCTAATCCCTACTATTGATGCCCAACGCTCCGATGCATGTGCCCGCGATTGATTCCTGCCCTACGGGCGACGGTGACTTCCAGGAATAGCACGATCCAAGAAATAGCTTGCACGCAGAAAAGAACCCTGCAGCCCGGCCCGCAAGGTATGCTTCTCCTAGTGGCATATTGCCAGCTCAATCTGTCGACAATTTTTTGCTTTTCTCGTACGATATCGTCTCGCATGCGGCCGGCACGCAGGGCTGGGGACTTGTGCCCTTTCCACTTACATTAAAATCTGGTTTTACACTAGTACTAGGGCTCTAGGAGTAGTGATGACACCGGTGACAGGAATGAACTGCAACCGATGCGTAATTCAGAGGCACGTCCGAGTGTCGCCGGTAGGGAGAATCTGAGCCCATGCATGCATAATGCTACACCTCGATGCTATCCGATGTACGTAGCGTACACAGGCCCGTACTGCCGCCTTCGATTTCTTCTTTTCTCCAGGAAATTCAGTACGTGGTCGGAGCAATGTATTTTCTCCTCCTCTCTCTGCGTGCTTGTTTGACCTTCTGCAACTCAACCATGTAGAGGTAGAAGCTAGTACGTTCATACATGTACTTTGGGAAGTATTAGTAGAATACTAGTGGTTTGTTTTTGGTGTAAAAGGTCAACTGAGAACGTGTACGTGTACGTGCTTCACTTTCTCACTAGCTACTACCCCGAGTGGAGTAGCTAGCACTAGCAGCACTGCTCATTATGCAAATTGTCGACACCTAGCAATTGGACATAGGAATATAGGATCCCCATCTGCTTGGAAAAGGCGGAGCCGGCGATAACGCCACTAGCTCGATATCGCCAGCTAAGATCAGACTTGTGATATCAGATCGATCGGGGTCGCTAGGAGATCAGGAAGCTCGGGAGAAGAAGCGGCTGCCGAGTCTGTGTAGGCGGAACAAAGCATGGCCCGCTTTTGCCTGCCAATACACCTTGCCTCCCGCCCCCAGTGCACAACTGCACATTCGCACCCATGCCGGCGAAACACAGCCCATGTACTGTAGTCCGTAGCCGTAATCTCACCCCGTATCGGCGTCTAGATCCCGAGACAGGGACGACACGGCATGGATAGGTAGGTTTGCATGGACGGGGTCATGCATGGGCGTAGGGTGGGAGCCAATCGTCCGATGTGTGCAGCCGGCCGTGCCGCTCTCACGTCGCCGTCCACGCCCACTCGCTGTCGACCCCGTCGGTTAACGGGATCGTCGAGCTAGCTTTCGCCTTTTTCCTCGCCGGCCGCGGTGCATGACGATCGATGATTGCTGTCGATTACCGAATGGGGTTTGTGCGCGCGCGCCGTGATCGATCGATCGCCCCATCGATCGGGCCACGGTGCGTAGAGCATGATATGATCGGATGTGATACGGGTCTGACCGAGCACACTATGTACGTACGTCCACTGCTGCTTCATCGATCGTGTCTCCTCCGTCCGTCTCCCTCGATCTAAAGGTGGCGTGTGTTTCGCGCTTAGCTTAGAGCACAGTTCGTCGTGAGAGATCGATCTCGATCACTAGTGTACGAGTTGAAGTTTGAAAGGACTCCCCTGCAGTCACTAGCTGCGGGGGTTGGATCCCTAGGAAAATCATCTCTACATGCACTGCCACCCATGCAAAGGTATAGCTGATTAATCACACGCGCAACAGAGTCTAAACTCTTCTAAGCAAGCTAGGGCGTTGCCGACATATGCATACATGATCGCGCGCGCATTCATGCTGACTTACATGCAGGCGTGCGGCCAGACTGGCCAGAGTACCATAGAACAGCCAGCCAGAGCTCCCAAATCGCTTGAACGAAGCACGTACGCAACGCATGCCTGCACCGGCGGGGCGGGGACCGCCGGCGACCGCGACCTCGACGAGCGCATCCTAGCCAGCAAGTGCACATGAACGAATTGATTGATACCGGTGAATGATCGACTGAATCTACTGTTCTACACAGACACGCACGCACAATGTAAGCATGTAAGGGGTAAGTTCGAGATATGTCCACTAGTAGAAAACGGACTTTTGGTCCAGACTTTTAGTCCCGCACGCGTTTGCGGCCGATACTAATATGACATTATGACATTAGTACCGGTCCAGGCGGCCGGACAGGCGAGGGGCAGCAATACCGGTCGGGAAGCAACCTTCAGTACCGGTTGGTGTAACCAACCGGAACTAAAGGGTTTGGGTCTGGCGTTGCAGCGGGGGCCCCCACGGCGAGAAAAGATGGACATTTAGTACCGGTTTGTGACACCAGCCGGTACTAAATCATTTCGCTATAAATTCCATCTGCTTCCTCCAGCCCGAGCTCACTTCACTCTCTGCCTCCTCATTTATTTCTCTCTGTTCTTGCCCGAGCTCGGTGGCGATCCGGCGATTTGTCCAATTTGATGGCACCATTTTTGGTCAAAAATGTTAGAAACTTGTTTCTCTTACATTTAATTGGAAACTTTAGTTCATTTAGTGCTAGTTTGAGCTCATTTAGTGTTAGTTTGACCTAGATACAAAAATGTAGGAAAATCTAGAAATGTATTGTTAGTTTGACCTAGATAGAAAAAATTAGGAAAATCTAGAAATGTAGCTTATTTAGTGCTAGTTTCATCATTTACTTTGTGCTAGTTTAGCTAATTTTGTCCTAGTTTAGCTCATTTAGTCCTAGTTTAGCTCATTTTATGCTATAATTACGTAATTAATTGTTTATAGAATTATTACTTGTATAATTTTCTTATTTGTGTAACTTTTTGTTATATATAGTGTCATGGTTTTGACATCTGTCCACACTGGCTCTCGCCCGCTCTATTATTCGGATGTGGTACGATTGTTTGTTATAAGTATATGTTTGTTTAATTTTGTGTTTATAAAAATTATACCGACCAACTTAACGTAGATATATTTTTATCTAGGAGGTAGTTGAACCGGAAAATGAGCCCGACCCTATTGTCGAGTTTTTAGTAGAAGAAAACAATGATTTGAAAGCTAAATTGAAAAGAAATGAAGATCTTCGTCTTGAAGAGAAGATGAAATGGGAATTGAAGATTGCCGACGTCGTCGATGATAACGAGATCAAGATGGAGGCAATGCGCTTGGATCACAAGATCAAGATGAATGCAATGCGCTTGAAGCTTAAAAAGTTTAGAAAATATGTCATTAGTCAAGAGTCTTGGTATCATTATGCTGTTGGTTCAATAATTACCTTAGTTGCGATTTTGATCGCATTTGTCATTGGATTTAAATTCTTTAGCTAGTTCTATGTTAGTTTCAATTAATAAATGTTTTATGAGAACTATGTATTAGATTTGTTTAAATATGGTGAACTTGTATTAATGAATTGGTCACGTATCTATCTATTCATGATAGAGATATATATATATATATATATATATATATATATATATATATATATATATATATAACTATTGTGTAATGGTTTTGTATATATTTACATAATGCAGATGAATCGACAATGGATGTACGTTGACCGACGCACTCCGGAGTTCATGACCGGCGTGCTGGATTTTATCCGTGTTGCTGAGGCAAATAAGCGGGATGGTTTTATGTATTGTCCATGTTGTGCTTGTAAGAATATCAGGAGTTACTCCAACTCAAAAACCATCCACATCCACCTGTTTCAGTTCGGTTTCATGTCCGGCTATAATTGTTGGACCAAACACGGGGAAACAGGGGTCATAATGGAAGACAATGAAGAAGAAGAGGACGATGACAACTATCCTGAGTTTCCTGAATACGACGGTACTACAATGGGGGAAACTGGAGAAGACGCGCCTGACGAAGAGGCGCCGGATGAGCCCACTGATGATCTTTCTCGGGCCATTGCTGATGCACAGAGAAACAGCGTAAATCAGAGGGAGTGGCTCAAGTTGGAGCGCATGTTAGAGGATCACAAAAAAAAATTGTACCCAGGTGTCGAAGATGACCAGAAAAAGCTGGGTACGACGCTAGATTTGCTGCAATGGAAGGCTGAGAATGGTGTATCGGACAAGGGGTTTGAAAAGTTGTTGAAAAAGATAAAAAAGATGCTTCCAAAGGATAACGAATTGCCTGATAGTACGTACGAGGCAAAGAAGATCGTCTGTCCTTTAGGATTAGAGGTGCAAAAGATACATGCATGCATTAATGACTACATACTCTACCGCGGTGAGGAGTACGAGAATCTGAATGCATGCCCGGTATGCGGTGCATTGCGGTATAAGATCAGGCGAGATGACCCTGGTGAAGTTGAGGGCGAGCGCCCCAGAAAGAGGGTTCCTGCCAAGGTGATGTGGTATGCTCCTATAATACCACAGTTGAAACGTTTGTTCAGCAACAGAGAGCATGCCAAGATGTTGCGATGGCACAAAGAGGACCGGAAGAAAGACGCGATGTTCAGACACCCCGCTGATGGATCCCAGTGGAGAAAAATCGAGAGAGAGTTCCCGGACTTTGCAGATGACGCAAGAAACTTAAGATTTGGTCTAAGTACGGACGGCTTCAATCCTTTTGGAGAGCAAAGCAGCAGTCATAGCACCTGTGTCGTGGTGGTATCACGGCAGATGCCATAGGATGGCTAATGTGTGGGGCCGATGGACGCTGGTGGATCCGGGGAGGGCTAGCGAGCTGAGAAGCTCACACGAGAGAGAATAAGAAACAGACCCGAGCCGACTTAACTCGGCTCAAGAACAAGCAAGAACACACAAGAACCCTCGAGAACACAAGCGAACCCACAAAGAACCACAAACACACACGATATACCTAGGTTCGGGGCCCTCGTGAGGAGGTAACACCCCTACTCCTGCCTCGCCTCTCTGTATATGTATCTCACAAGACCTACAAGGGGCTCCTTGAGCTGTTTTTGGTAAGAACTAGGATGAACTACAAGTGAGAGAGGAGTAAAAGCTCTAGCAGTAAATGAGACTATAGTTTTGGCTCTCTGGTTGGTGTTCTTCTCACAGGAGGAGTTATGGCGCTATATATAGAGCTCGAGCCGAGTTGCCCGGGAACCCTAATTCCTCCGGCCCCCCCCGGACAACAGCTTCAGTCCAACGGTAATGTCGACATGCCTACCACGACCTAGCAGCCGGGCTATCCGACATAGGCCGAGGTAGGTCATGATGCCTCTTGCCGTAGCCGCCGCCGGCCTAGGTAATGATGCTTCCCCTGTCAGAGACAGGACGTGCCTTCTCCATGCCTTGTCTCCTGTCAGTCAGTTGCCAGTACAGTGGAGTAGTCACGTCGCCCTTGTCTTGTGCCTTTGTCTTGTGCCTTTTGTCCCGCGCCCGTGCCAGACGGGAGGTGACCTTACTTCCGTGTCAGACGGGTCAGTGTCCTTAGCCTGTACTTGCCCTCGACTTGTTGCCCGACATAGGATATGTCGGACGGTTCCACCTAGCCCGGGCATGGTTATGCCGGATCCTCCTTCCTGCATATCATAGACAAGTAAAGAGTTCCGACATGGGGATGCCGGTTAGAACATGTCGGCTATTTCCGACATAAGCCTAAGTCGGTCAAGCATACAACTTGGACTAGCCCTGAGCCGGCACACCAGCCGCTCCACTCCGCGAAGGGTCACACGATCTTTGCAGCTGGACCAATGTCAATTACCGTGTTAACCTGAGCGAATTGACCATGCCTTTACCCTACCCGGGGGTAGCCCCCCGACAACCTGGCCTGTTACTCTATGTATTTACAACCTTCCTCCTTGGTTGTGCATGAAGCGAAAGTTCATTATGATGCCAGTGCTCATCCAAGGACCGAAGCAACCAGGGAGCGAGCTTGATGTGTACCTCAGGCCATTAGTTGACGAACTTTTAGAGTTGTGGCGGGAAGAAGGTGTACGTGTGTGGGATGAGCACAAACAGGAGGATTTTGACCTTCGAGGGTTGCTTTTCGTAATGATCAATGATTGGCCTGCTCTAAGTAACATCTCAGGACAAACAACTAAGGGATACCATGCATGCACACACTGTTTGGATGATACTGAATGTATATACTTGGATAATTGTAAGAAGTGTGTGTACCTGGGGCATCGTCGATTTCTTCCGGTCAGGCATAACGTCCGGAAGCAAGGCAAGCATTTCAAAGGTGAGGCAGATCACCGTAGGAGGCCTATGGACCGTACTGGTGAACAAATATTTGATATGGTCAAGGATCTAAAAGTAATCTTTGGAAAGGGTCCTGGAGGACTAAAGGTTCCGGATGACGCAAACAGGCACGCACCCATGTGGAAGAAGAAATCTATATTTTGGGAGCTACCATATTGGAAAGTCCTAGAGGTCCGATCTGCAATCGACGTGATGCACGTGACGAAGAATATTTGTGTGAACCTGCTAGGCCATTTGGGCGTGTATGGGAAGAAAAAAAACACAGCGGCAGCACGGGAGGACCAGAAACGTTTGAAAGAACGAGACGGCCTGCTTCCAGAACATTATGACGGTCCTGCCAGCTATGCTCTAACCAAACAAGAGAAAGTGATATTTTTTGAATGTCTGAGCAGTATCAAGGTCCCGTCTGGCTTCTCGTCGAATATAAAGGGAATAATAAATGTGGCACAACAAAAATTTCAAAACCTAAAGTCTCATGACTGCCATGTGATTATGACGCAATTGCTTCCGATTGCATTGAGGGGGCTTCTACCGGAAAATGTTCGAGTACCCATTGTGAAGCTTTGTGCATTCCTCGATGCAATATCTCAGAAGGTAATCGATCCAATGATCCTACCAAGACTACAGAATGATGTGGTCCAGTGTCTTGTCAGCTTTGAGTTGGTGTTCCCCCCATCCTTCTTCGATGTTATGACGCATGTCTTGGTTCACCTAGTCGAAGAGATTCAAATTCTCGGTCCCGTATTTCTACACAATATGTTCCCATTTGAGAGGTTCATGGGAGTCTTAAAGAAATATGTTCATAACCGTGCTAGGCCAGAAGGAAGCATCTCCAAGGGCTATGGAACCGAGGAGGTCATTGAGTTCTGTGTTGACTTTATTCCTGACATTAATCCGATTGGTGTTCCACAGTCGCGACATGAGGGGAGACTGAGTGGAAAAGGCACTCTAGGGAAAAAAGTATTTGTATGTAGGGACGGACCTTCTTTCAGTCAAGCGCACTACACAGTTCTACAAAATTCCTCGTTGGCAGCTCCGTATATCGAGGAACACATGAATATTTTACGATCTGAGAATCCGGTGGAGGATGAGTTCTGGATTAAAGATCAACACACGGCGAAATTCAGCGGTTGGTTGCAAACACATCTCATGAGTAACACCGAAGTTGATGTTCAGCTGTACTTGTTGGACAGGACACCATCTTCGACTATAGTCACTTTCGAAGGGTACGAGATAAATGGGAATACATTTTACACGATCGCTCAAGATAAAAAGAGCACCAACCAAAACAGTGGTGTCCGCTTTGATGCAACAAACAGCAATGGGCAAAAGGACACATATTATGGTTACGTCGAGGAGATATGGGAACTTGAGTATGGACCTTCTTTTAAGGTCCCTTTGTTTCGGTGCAAATGGGTCAAGCTGAATGCAGGCGGGGTAAAGGTAGACCCGATGTACGGAATGACAACGGTGGATCTGAACAATCTTGATTACAAAGACGAACCGTTCGTCCTAGCAAATGATGTAGCTCAAGTTTTCTACGTGAAAGACATGTCTACCAAACCGAAGAAAAGAAAAAAGATGGAAGCGAATACATCAGACGAGGCAAAACGCCACATAGTTCTTTCAGGGAAAAGAAACATCGTGGGAGTGGAGGACAAGACAGACATGTCAGAAGATTATGATAAGTTTGATGAAATTCCGCCCTTCAAAGTCAACACTGACCCAAGCATCACGTTAAGTAATGAAGATTCTCCATGGTTCCGGCGCAAAGTTAAGCAATCGAAAAAAAGGAGGAATAATACAACAGATGGGAATATTGCTTATGTGTAATCCAGGAATGATATTTATGAAATATGAGGTCTTTATCACAAACTATGTTGTGGAATATGAGATCTTTATCACAAACTATGTTGTTGAAATGAACATAACTTGGTCATTTGTCTTGAAACTTCTAGATCTTCATACATGATAGAGCTTTTTGTCAGAAATCAAGTTGATCATTTTTCATAGCAACAAGTACACATATAAGGTCCCCATGCCAAAGGATTTCCTTTTTTGAAGTGTTTATCACATTATTTCATTTTCCGGTAAAAACGATCAAAACGGTCGCGGTGACAATTCATCGAAAGATGTAATATTTTCTAGAACTATCAACGTTTCTGTGATATAACCACTAGTTGTGTACCTTAAAATGATTTTTCCAAAAACTTCAGACCAAACTATCAAACAGTTGTAGTTCAAATTTTACCTTTTATTTTAAAATAATATATATAAAAGAAACTAATTAGTTAAAAGAAAATAGATATAAAATACCTTTTATTTTAAATGTTACATTTTTTTAAATATCTAATTTTTAAAATAATATATATACTAGAAAGTAATTTTACTTGGCTTGAACAATTAAATATATAGATATGAAAAAAACAGAAAAGAGAAAACAGAAAAGAGAAAGAAAAATGAAAAAAGAACTTTAGTACCGGTTGCTGGTTGCAACCGGTACTAAAGGTTTTCGTTTCGCGCCAGTTTTCTGGACGCCGAATCGACGAACCTTTAGTACCGGCTGCAATCACCAACCGGTACTGAAGGACCTTTAGTACCGGTCGAGGGCATGGACCGGTACTAAAGGTATGTGCTTTAAATGCCTTTGAGCCCCCGATCGGGCAGTTTCACTTCTCACAAGCGCAGACGCAGCCGCCGCCAGGACCTCGACGCCATTGACGGAGAGCCTCGCCGCGCCGCTCCTAGACGCCGTGCCGCTCCCGACGCCGTCCTCGTCTATTCTGGTATGGAGCTCCGCCGCAATCTTCTGTCCCGTGTGATTTGAGCTCTAATCCGCCGTCGGTTCCCTAGGTGCAGAGGAGAAACCCTAGGTGTCCGCCGCCGGCGAGCACGATTCCGGCCATCCTCGACCTCGCCTCGCCGCTCCGACCATCCCTACGTCCCTCGCGGTGAGCTACCGGTCCTCAGAGACCCCCCTCTCGCCCTCGTTTCCTCCATTGCCTGCGAGCATGATTCCGGCCGTTTCTTCCACCGCCACCCGGCCTGCTCTGGAGACCATTCGAGGGCGGCGCCGCTAGCATTTAGTCGCGTGCGTGCGTAGGTGCTCCCTCTCGGCCTCAATCGACAGATGACTGTGAGGCAATCGACAGAGGAGTGCGAGGCAGGAGCTTGATGCTCCATTGCTGACGTCATAGTGATGTCAGCACCCCTATTTTTTCCAGAGAGTCAGTTTTAGAGGTTTTAAATAGAATTTAGCTACTGTTTTAGGTGTTGTTTAGGTGTTCCAGAAAATGAATTAAGACAAAATGTTTAGGTGTTGATTTTAATTCCTAGTTAAAATTAGTTCAAATGCTACTGTTTTACTTACTAGTTTAGGTGTTGTTTTAAAATTGTTTTTAATTACTAGTTCAAATGCTATATTGGAAGGTTAAATAATATGCTACAATATTATTTGATGCAAATTACTTGTGTAATTTTATTAGTGTGGATTAATAGTGTGGATGCAAAGTACTTATGTAATTTATGGATGCAACATACTTATATGCTATTGTTAGAATTTAAAGTGTTTTTTATATGAATGCTATTGTTATATGCTATTGTTATTTATGCTACTGTTTTAGATGTGTTATGCTACTGTTTAAAATATTTCATGTGTTATGCTACTGTTTTAGATGAATTGCTAGGAAATGCTATTGTTTTAGATGTGCTATTGCTACTGTTTTGCAATGTTAAGTGAATTGCTACTGTTAAGCTCCATTGTCATGCTGACGTCAGCATGACTACTTTTGGCCGATGATTAGATGGTTGCATCTTCAGGGAGGTGTGAGTGAACCATGTTGTCTGAACATATATGCAATGTTCATTCCACGTTGTTCGCTGACACCATCCCTGAAGCAATTCTATATGAGTCCTTGCTGTCTGTTTTGCAATGTTAGAAAGTTTGTAAATTTGGATTAATAGTGTGGATGCAAAGTAGTTGTGCAAAGTACTTGTGTAATTTAGGGTAATTTTATGGATGCTACTATGTAATTTTATTTGATGCAAAGATTATAATGCTACAATGTAATAAATAGTGTGGATGCAAGTGTTGAAATTTGTGAATGAAAGTGTTAGAATTTGTGAAATATTATTGTGAAAATGCAACCACAATTTCCCGCGGCAACGCGCGGGAAATGCAACCACAATTTCCCCAATGCAAAGTACTTGATTTCGTCGATCCCTCGCCTCACCGTTATAACTTGACATCATGTAGGAATCTCGCCGTCTATCCCTCGCCTCACCGTCGTCCTGTCTGTGACCTTCCCGAGTCTCGTTGATCCCGCGCCTCACCGTCGTTCCCGAGCATCCCCTCGTGCCCTCCCCCGCGGTGAGCCTCTACCGTGCGCACATGTTATTTCTTTACAATAATGCCGCCGCCCGATTTGACACTAAATTGTTCTATCTTTTTTTTTGTATTAGTTAAGCTATGGACGGCAGAGCAGGTGAAGAGCAATTGTTCGACATCATCAGAGATGGTGAAGATGATGGATCGCAATATCTTAACATGTCCGGTGATGAAATGGAGGACGAGGAGATTTATAACTTAGAAGCTCCTCCATCCGCCTCGAACAATAATGCCGATGAGAATGTAGCGCAGAATACCGACGAGGTATACATAGCTTCTGGTGATAAATTAATGATTTGATATGTGTACATATACATGTTTTAACATAATATTTCTTCTTTTAGCCCTCCGGATCGGGATCGAGTAAGTCTGGTAAAAGAAAACGAGGCCCAGCCAAAAAGTTAAAAGATGAAAGATTTGATATCGAAGAAATCTCTGAAATTGGCGAACCGATTGCTCCGAAAGAGCACGCACGTAAATTTGTGAGTCAGTGCGGAGTTATTGTTCGGGACAACATTCCGATCACAATCCGAGAATGGCACAAGCCGAAAGGTGGAGGAGAGAGTTTTGTGTCAAATATTTGCAAGAAGGAACTTCTGAAGTCCGTTTTCCACAATTTCACCCTACCGACAGGCCTCGGAGATGCCGAGAAAAAGAAAGTCTTCCAGTGGAGTCTAAAGAAAATGGCCGAACAATTCATGAACTACAAGAAAAGGTTATACCACCAATTCATCAAGATAAAGAAAACCCCTAATTTTGAAGACGTACAGTACAGGAGGATAAGAGATCAGTGGCAAGAATTCAAGGACTACAAGGAATCAGAAGAAGCTATGGAAAAGTCGGCGAAAAATAAGTTGAATGCCGACAAAAAGCAATATTTCCAACGTTTGGGGCCAGGTGGCTATAAGACCGCCATTCCTGAGTGGGTAGAAAGGGACGCCAAGTTAATTGCTGCCGGGGTCACTCCAAGTACATCAAGCTATCCCGCAAGGGCGAGACATTGGGCGTACAGCGTCAGGCTGGAGCCCGACCCACAGACAGGGAATCTTGTGTTGAAGGAAAAGGTTAAACCAGGACCCGAGAGAGAGCCCGAAAGAGAAAAAATTCGGAATAAAGTCAAAGAACTTGATGATGCAGTAGTTGCCGCTCGGGAGGGAAGGTTCGAGCCCAATAGAGAGAAGGACGAGCTGTCACTCGCCCTCAGGAATCCTGAACACACTGGGCGAGTACGAGGCGTGGGCGTCGTCCCTTGGAAGGTTGGGTTCCCCGAGCATAGGGACACTTACAGGAGCCGCGACAGGAAGAAGAAACAGGAGGCAGAGAAATATCAACGGTTGGAAGACATGATATTAGACCCGCGACATGAAATGAGGCAAAAAAGGGCATCTGAGCCGCAGGAGGACCAACTTGATATGGCATCTCAGCGGAAAAGCAGTGTGGCTTCCACACAAAATGTCTAGCCTGATGACGCAACATACCCCGTGGATCAGATTCAGGGGCGAACAAACTGTGAGCTGCACATCAAGATGGGGAACCTATCCATAAAGGTGGCGGTCGGCTTTGCTTTAGAGAATATACCCGGAGCAACCCTTCATGGCGGTCAGATTCCAGCTGGCTACGCGCGAGTCGGGGTGGACGAAATTATGAAGGGATTCGAGGACCTAGAGCTTGACTTTCCTGGAGCTGAAGTGGAGACGACACTGGGAGAAGTGTTGCGCGGAGTCATTCTATGGAGAAAGGAACACATCGTGTTTCCAGGAGAATCGATGCGTAGGCCACCAACCCCTCCGAGTAGCAATCAACCTCCAAGTCCACCCCACATTGAAAATATGGACACCGAGAGGGAACCCAGCGCGACTCCATCTCCCCGGTTCGCGAGTCCAACCCAGCGGGAGTCCACCCCGGAGCGTGCAAAGAGTCCACTCCAGCGGGAGTCCACCCCGGAGCTTGCAAAGAGTCCACTCCAGCGGGAGTCCACCCCAGAGCTTGCAAAGAGTCCACTCCAGCGGGAGTCCACCCCGGAGCTTGCAAAGAGTCCGCCCACCGGCAATAGGACCTTCTCAATGAGGCAGAAGATGTTTGCCGGTGCGTCGAGTGGTGCTCCAAAGGACACCTACAAGTACGGGCCGTCGTTGAAGGATCTTCCGGTGTTAACTTACCACCGGACCGTTGAGGAGAATGCTCCCTTGGTCAAAGCTCACAATGCCGCACACTTTGCGAAGAAAGTGCCCGAGGCAAAACAGGTACTAAACCCTAAGGGTGTTAAACACTTTTTAGACATCGTCTGTGATCCTCACCGTAGAACTTTGCCTGATAACTATAACCGCTCTATCTCGAAGAGTTTTGACACGCAAGAGGAGAATAAAAAGAAAAGGGTCGCTGCACAGAAGAAGAAGAAGGCGAAACAGGTTCCCCAGCTCGGAGAACAGAAAGTACAGTCCGTCGCCCCGCTGAAGGTTCAGACAGACAAGAGTCCCAACGTTGGGACAAATGTTCCTGCTTCAGACTACATGGACGATGCTGAGCTTGACGCACTTTTCCCCAAGTCGACTGAGATAGCACGGAAGTTTGTCTACGGGAAAGATCTTCTCCCTCCTGATGAGATGGTGCGTCTAGCTTTTCAAATGCGGAGATTGCATGACTGGTACATGAAGGTTGCAAAGGACAAGCAACTCGTGTTTTACGTGACATACCGAGAAGACCAATTCTTCGTCAACCACGAGATATGTATCGAATTTGAAGAATTATGGCAGTTATACAACCGGCGTGCTCTCGACGCAACTATCATGAGTTGCTATGTTCTGTAAGTGTTTTTTCTAAGTGTCTAGCTAAGCATGTAATTATCCTCACTAATTGAGCCTGTAATTATCCTCACTATATTTTTTCGTATGCTATTATATATGCAGGTGGATGCTTATCGAGTGCAAAAGGAAAAGACTCTGGGAAGTTGGGTTCATTGACCCATCTATCGTTAACTGCAAAAACTTAGAGCGGAAGCCCGAGGACTGCGAGGAGGCATTGTTGAGGTCGCTATTGAGCCAAACACATGCGGCAGATATACTTCTTCCTTACAACTTCAAGTGAGTGTGACTGTCTTGAACACATTTCTATATTGCTAATTACTAGATGTTAAGTTTAATTGATGAGTTATATGCATGCCTCACTATATAAACGTGTGCAGCTACCATTGGATTCTACTGGACATTATCATTGACAAGGGATTAGTTGAAGTCTTTGACTCATTACGCAAACCAGAATCATACTACCAGGACTTGATTGACATGTTTCAGAGGTAATTTCAACCATTAACCCCATTTCATGATATCAAGTAATCATAACTCATTTATTCATTTGCTTTTGTGAGTAGGGTTTTGAAAATATTCATCAAGAGAGAGAGGGGTGAATGGAAACCAGAGCTGACTATTAAACATATTAATGTAAGTGTGCTACTATTAAACATAGTCTCTTTAATTCATCATCATTTTGAATTATTATTTAATTAATTTATATTCTCGTAAAGACCTTGAAGCAGCCTCCGGGAAATGAATTATGTAGATTCTACGTCTGCGAGTTCATGAGGACCTTGAGCGTTGAGCAGGCGTCGCGTGAAAAAAGAATTGATGTGAGTGTGACTGTCTTGTACTATATTTCAATCTTATTATGATTTGATATATATATATACACACACAACTAATATATTCATATTGATCTCGTTTAAAGCTTAATGACAAGCGGAACGCCATCCTACCACATCAGCGCGTAGAAGCAATTCAAGAGTAGATAGCGGGATTTATCATTGAGTAGATCATGCATCCAAAGGGAGAATACCATAATCCTAAATATAGTTATGCCATATGAAAAAGGAGGATGTATGACATTATTGCGATCTCTATACACCGGATTGTATATATGTATGTAATAGCGTAGTATGAATATGTACTATATCTAAATTATATTATATATCAACGTTTACCTTATGTAGTAGCGTAGAATACATATACGAAAGTATATTACGTATGCATCAACGTGTACCGTGTATATATATAATACCGTATGAATGTAAAACAGTAGATGAAATAGAAAACATAAAATAAAATTGCAGTGAAGAAAAGAAAACAGATAACAGAAAAAAAAGGAAACGAAAAATAAATTGCAAAACCCTTAAATCATAAACCCTTTATACCGGCCGGTGTTACCGACCGATACTAAAAGTTCTCCGCACGATCCCGTGCCCCGCGCCCACGTGTAGGCCCTTTAGTACCGGACGATAAGCAACCGGTACTGATGCTAGGGGGCATCAGTCCCGATTGCGCAGTACCGGTTGCGAAACAGGTACTGATTCCCCTCCCCGACCGGTAAGCCGTTTTCCACTGGTGGTCCGGCCGTGCGCTCTGGCTAGCGAGGGAATGGAGGGACACCTCCACGTGCGTCCCATGAAATGGAAGACCAAGCATAAAGTTCATGCATGATTGCCGCTGGCACGGTACGTACGTGTGCGCGCTAGCTACTTCCCCGGCCGGCCGGCATGCAATGCAAGTACAGCTAGCCATGGCGGCATGGCGGAAGCTGGTTCCTTCTCCTTCCTAACCTGAAGCATTGCGCTTTGTTTTTGGATCGAGAACCGAAGCTAGCTCGTTCGGCCGTTCTCAGATCAATATCTCTGCAAATAGGGCCAGATTAATTAGTGCAGCATAACGGACGAGTCCGTGCATAAACGTATGGTGCTGAAAGTCACGTGGAAAAGAAGACTTGCACTAGTGAAAAACACACATACAGTACCGGTCGGGGAGGGGCATCAGTACAGGTTTCCCAACCGGTACTGCGCAATCGGGACTGATGCCCCCCCTCCAGCATCAGTACCGGTTGTGCATCGTCCGGTACTAAAAGGACTCCACGTGGGCGCGGGGCACGGGCTCGTGCGGAGAACCTTTAGTACCGGTCGGTGTTACCGGTTTAGGGTTTAAGGGTTTTGTAATTTATTTTTCGTTTCCTTTTTATTTCATTTTTTTTCTGTTATCTGTTATCTTTTCTTCACTGCAATTTTATTTTATGTTTTCTTTTTCATCTACTGTTTTACATACATACGGTATTATATATATACACGGTACACGTTGATGCATACGTAATATACTTTCGTATATGTATTCTATGCTACTACATACGGTACACGTTGATATATAATATAATTTAGATATATGACATATTCATACTACGCTATTACATACATATATACATATATACAATCCGGTGTATAGAGATCGTAATAATGTCATACATCCTCCTCTTTCATGTGGCATAGCTATATTTAGGATTCTGGTATTCTCCCTTTGGATGCATGACCTGCTCAAGGATAAATCCCGCTATCTCCTCTTAAATTGCTTCTACGCGCTGATGTGGTAGGATGGCGTTCCGATTGTACTTAAGCTTTAAACGAGATCAATATGAATATATTAGTTGTGTGTATATATATATCAAATCATAATAAGATTGAAATATAGTGCAAGACAGTCACACTCACATCCATTCTTTTTTCACGCGACGCCTGCTCAACGCTCAAGGTCCTCATGAACTCGCAGACGTAGAATCCACATAATTTATTTCCCGGGGGCTGCTTCAAGGTCTTTACGAGAATATAAATTAATTAAATAATAATTCAAAATGATGATGAATTAAAGAGACTATGTTTAATATTAGCACACTTACATCAATATGTTTAATAGTCAGCTCTGGTTTCCATTCACCCATCTCTCTCTTGATAAATATTTTCCAAACCCTACTCGTAAAAGCAAATGAATAAATGAGTTATGATTACTTGATATCATGAAATGGTTAATGGTTGAAATTACCTCTGAAGCATGTCAATCAAGTCCTGATAGTATGATTCTGGTTTGCGTAATGAGTCAAAGACTTTAACTAATCCCTTGTCAATGATAATGTCCAGTAGAATCCAATGGTAGCTGCACACGTTTATATAGTGAGGCATGCATATAACTCATAAATTAAACTTAACATCTAGTAATTAGCAATATAGAAATGTGTTCAAGACAGTCACACTGACTTGAAGTTGTAAGGAAGAAGTATATCTGCCGCCTGTGTTTGCCTCAATAGCAACCTCAACAATGCCTCCTCGCAGTTCTCGGGCTTCCGCTCTAAGTTTTTGCAGTTAACAATAGACGGGTCAATGAACCCAACTTCACAAAGTCTTTTCCTTTTGCACTCGATAAGCATCCACCTGCATATATAATAGCATACGAAAGAATATAGTGAGGATAATTACAGGCTCAATTAGTGAGGATAATTACATGCTCAGCTAGACACTTAGAAAAAATCACTCACAGAACATAGCAACTCATGACAGTTGCGTCGAGAGCACGCCGGTTGTATAACTGCCATAATTTTTCAAATTCGACACATATCTCGTGGTTGACGAAGAATTGGTCTTCTCGGTATGTCACGTAAAACACGAGTTGCTTGTCCTTTGCAACCTTCATGTACCAGTCATGCAATCTCCGCATTTGAAAAGCTAGACGCACCATCTCATCAGTAGGGAGAAGATCTTTCCCATAGACAAACGTCCGTGCTATCTCAGTCGACTTGGGGAAAAGTGCGTCAAATGCAGCATCGTCCATGTAGTCAGTAGCAGGAACATTTGTCCCAATGTTGGGTCTCTTATCTGTCTGAACCTTCAGCGGGGCGACCGACTGTACTTTCTGTTCTCCGAGCTGGGGAACCTGTTTCGCCTTCTTCTTCTTCTGTGCAGCGACCCTTTTCTTTTTATTCTCCTCTTGCGTGTCAAAACTCTTCGAGATAGAGCGTTCATAGTTATCAGGCAAAGTTCTACGGTCAGGATCACAGACGATGCCAACGACAAATGCGATCAAAATCGCAACTAAGGTAATTATTGAACCAACAACATAATGATACCAAGCCTCTTGACTAATGACATATTTTCTAAACTTTTTAAGCTTCAAGCGCATTGCATTCATCTTGATCTCGTGATCCAAGCGCATTGCCTCCATCTTGATCTCGTCATCATCGACGACATCGGCAATCTTCAACTCCCATTTCATCTTCTCTTCGAGACGAACATCTTCACTTCTTTTCAATTTAGCTTTCAAATCATTGTTTTCTTTTACTAAAAACTCGAAAATAGGGTCGGGCTCATTTTCCGGTTCAACTACCTCCTAGATAAAAATATATATACGTCAAGTTGGTCGGTATAATTTTTATAAACACGAAATTAAACAAACATATACTTATAACAAACAATCGTACCACATTCGAATAATAGAGCGGACGAGAGCCGGTGTGGACAGATGTCAAAACCATGACACTATATATAACAAAAAGTTACACAAATAAGAAAATTATACAAGTAATAATTCTATAACTAAGATTTATTAAAATAAAAGATAAAAACAAGAGGCTCACCGAGTTGGTGTCGGCGACGGGACGACGCGGGAGATCGACGGCGGTGAGGAAGGGGACTAGACGACACTACAAAAAACCACAAATCATATTTTAGTTTGAACTTAAAATGCATATAAAACAAATGAAATCTCTAAATTAGGCATTTCATCAAACACCTTGCTAGCACTACAGAAATCAAATGAGCTCAAACTAGCAAACAAATGAGCTAAACTTCAAATGCCGGAAGAGTAGATGAAGGTGCTAACCCTTGTATAGATAGATGCCACCAATCTAGACAAATGTTGGAGAAAAATGTGGTGAACTTGAGCTCTTGGGAGAGGAAAGAGAGCAAAAATGGAGTGTGTGCTCGAGCTGAAAAAATGGAGATGTGGCTCAGGGTGGGAGATGCTAGCTAAATACAGTGAAGACATTTTCGAGTACTACTAAAGGTTCTCGCCGCGGGCCCCCCAGTGCAGCGCCGGCCACCAACCCTTTTAGTACCGGTTGGTTTCCAAAAGAACCGGTACTGCTGCCCCCCGCCAGTCCGGACGCTTGGACCGGTACTAATGTCATATTAGTACCGGCCGTAAAAGCGTGCGGGACTAATAGTCTGGACGTAAAGTCCTTTTTCCACTAGTGTTGATAGAAAGGGGGAACATATATGACTAGAGGGAACATAATCTGAAGCTTAAAGTGAAGCTTCTTTTGTTGCTGTCGATCGAGATGACTATGGAAGACTAGAAGGTAACTGCTGAACATTGAACAAGCTTTTCTGGTTGGATTAGACAGCCACTATATATGTAATTATCCCTCTTAGACAAGTAATAATGCGGAGTTGCGGACAAACCATATGATAAGATTCCGAATGGACAGGATGAACTATACACCGTTCTCTCATTTACCCCTACCCGAGGTCGAGGCATCTTTTGTATTCCTAACGGAGAGTTTATAACAAGCTATGACTACCATAAACCACCAAATGACATCCCACTACGCATCTTTTGTTTTAAGTTTAATAGCAAGCTACCGCCACAAACCAATAATAATCATTTAAACATTGTGGATAGAAGAAAACTCAGTTTGGCATAATTCTATTGTAGCAAAGTATAAGGAGGCCGTTAGGGGCTGGCAGGGGGATTTAACATGTCATTTTTGTGATGTACCAGAGATAATACAACATTTTTAAAATCCTGCTGCTACATGTGGAGTGTGGTTAGTGTTTCAATCTGGACCCGGAGAATATGCACCAACTAGGACCTGGAGCATAGCATGACAGCGCAGATTTCTTAGTTCTCAATCATTCTCCGGCCACCAATTTGAATAATTTGAATATCGTCTCCCTTCAGGGGGAAGATTAAGATATTAGTAAACGTATAATACTGTGAAATGTAGAGCGACACCTATTCGAAGACGCATGCGAATGCAGAGCATATAATCACGTTCAGCAAACCCTGTAGAGAACCTAATTAATTAAGCAGATGGGTATACATCAAGGTTGAGTAGATTTATATTGGGAGCTCGCAATGGGGTACTATAAAGAAGTCACTCAGATTTTACCATCTGAATTAAGTTGGTGCATGAAGCTAACTTTTCACGCCATGAATACATGGTCTGGCCAAAATAGATAAATTCCATATCAAAATGTTGATGTTCCCTTCCTTAAAAATAAATATTGATCAATATTCAGCAAAAAAAAATGTAGTGTACTATCTCTATAGAGTAGTTGTGGTCGAGTCCGGTTGGTCGGCCGGTATAATGGAAGGGAAGAAGCATCTTATGTGGGTGCGGGTGTATAGGCGGAACGCTAAATCCGAGCTGGTGCACCCCTTGAATTTCTCCTCCTTCACGTATGTACTGTACTGTATGTACTATGTAGGGATCCCCATACATTATTTTCAGCTTGACTGGGTATGCGGTCTGAATCTGGCTTCAATCGAAATTTTGTTATTACTTCTATCTACTTCTCTCTGTCATGGCCGTCCAACCAAAATTTGGACCTAAGAAGAATATTTATATTAAACCTTTTTACTTTGTTTAGCATGATATACTATCGATGAGTATAATTCTATATTTCTATTTGGCATTATTAACCACATAAAAACTCATAAATGTTCGTTATAGCATTCCGTTTATATTAGTCGTAAGGCATGTAGTAGAAAAATCCATTTGCATTATGCTAGATTTTAATTATATTTTATAGTATAGTTTTGTTCATCAATTAACTTTTGGTAAATATATATACTACAATATGTAATATATATGGTAGAGATATATAAAACACGTGGTCTAACTGATGTCTTAATAGGTGGTTTTTGTGTATGATTAGGTAAATATATTTATACAAACTTCAAGAGTATTTGCGTATTTGGGTACATTAATCAATAGTAATAATTGATAAACAAAAATAATAATTAGATTATGCCACTTCCACATAAATACGTTTTTTTGTTTAATATATACTCAAATGCAATAAACTTAGTATGATTGCTCTATATAAGTGCTCGTAGTAATGTCGAATATAAATATTTGTGCACATAACGAAAAGTAGGACTTCCATTGGAGGGCCACTATCTAACTGAGCTCATGGTTGTTAATTAGATTGGTTTGTTCCTACATATGTAGGTCAAACTTTCGGTCAGTCGTGTATACTTTGTCTCGCAAATTTTGAGCCTTTTAACAAATATTCAGTAGTCTTTTCACATACTAGATAACATAACAAAGATTATTATTAATTTTATAATTGGGGGCCTCCTTTTGTTGCGGCCTGAGGCTGGTGCCCCATTTGCGCGGTTTATGGGTTGGCTCCGCTGTTAGTCGTTGTTTAGCAAGGGGAAGTTCTTTATTCAAACTGCACTCTGAAAGATTGGAATGGCTCGAGTTTTTGGCTATGTTATCGATGCTCTGAATATACTACTTGTGTGGTACATATTTTTGACAAAAATCATCATTGCTAATTTTCATTGATAATAGGTAGAAACTGCTGATTTCAACACCCTTCACAAGTGCCGGAGTTCACTGAGCTGACTTCTTTTGCAGCAAATACCTAGTGTGTAAAGAGACAAGTATGGACCATTTTTGGTGGAATAAGTATGGACGGAGATAATGAAAATTCTCATTGCAATTGTCATGTACTCCTGCTTTATGAACAACAAAAAATTCTCGTGAGCTTAAGCATAATATACGAGTAAACTAAATGAATAGCTACATATTCTAGAAATAGTGACATGGGTTCATCAGATTCTAAATGGGCGTGCAAACTCTTATATGACCAACTTGACACATTCACACACATTACACGAAGAAATAAGAAAGACACGTAGTGCATGTACAAAGTCGCAAATTGCATTGCAGCTGAAACATATAGGTATCGAACTAAGTTATTATTGAAATGTAAACTTTGAGTGGTGAGATTGAGAAACACACCAGATAAAGCACCTCAACCTGTGATCAATCATCAAGAACGAACTGCTGGCATCCCTTTCATCGTAAGCAAGGGACCAACTATGTGATTCGGATTAGAGTCGACGACGGTACACACGCATAATCTAGCTATAATTAATCGGTTTTGCCAATGCTTAGTCGACTGAGAATTAGCTTATTAGTTCTCAGTCAGGTGACGTCCTCACTTACAAGTGGACTTGCAACGGTTTTAAACCATTTGATTTGCCTTGTGATTCGTGCATCAGTTGTAAGTGGACTTGTAACTGGGATTTGATGACATAAGGTGAATGAGAATTAAGCTAATTCTCAATCATATGAGTTGTAAGTGGACTTATAACTGCTCCGGAACATTTAATTTGTTTCATGATTCGCACTAATCATGAGTTAGTACAACTTGATTTGTAACTGAATTTAATGCACCGGCCCTTGTCTGGAAATTTGCTCCGCTGCCATGTGCTCGCTCGATTCTCATTCCCAGCCCTGCATAGTGCTGAGACGATCGAGCGAGACTTCCACAGGGATCAGCCCTAAAATTTTCTCAGGAAAATATCCTGCTGTCTTGTTTGAAGGAAAAATTGCTCCTAGTACGACAGGTTTTACACTCCCCCCCGAGTCTAACAGTCTAGACTATCTTTTCAGCATGGCTGGATAATGCACTAATGCCGCTTTCCCTTCTCAAGTGCCGGCGGTGCATGATTGGGCGGACTTCCGTTTGAGTTGGCATGCATCAATAGAACGGGTATGGATCAAGTTAATGGGGTTTCTTAATTGGAAAAGGTCGTACTCCAGAGTAGCCTGATTGCGCCTCCAATATCCACGAGACCCACGACTACACTGAAAACACATATATTCATTAGATCCAATCCAAATGTAGGTACTTTGAGGACGGGGCAGTGACCCAATTGTCTGGGGGCGTAGTGGCAACCCCAGATATCCGAGTTCAATCCCCGTTGGGGCAGTTTTCAGGAATTCTCACCCGGGTGGGGTTTCTACTATATCAAAAATCCTAGATGATAGTGTCTAGTGATTTCATTTTCCCCCCTCCAAATGTAGGTACTTTTAAGGCATCGATGTAGGTCATATGCCATATACTGAAAACATTGGGGCGGGAAGCCAGCTGCCACAGTGAAACTTCCTCGCAGTCCGTCGTCACCCCACACGACGGCCGACTCCACAACATGCTATTGCCGCAGCCCGTATTACGTCACCGCCATGACTCCGTCAACTTGCCGACGATGATTAGCAGATCGTTGTGACCCTCATGCAATCGTAGGTGAGCCGCCACTACTTTTCTAGCTCTCATCTCTCAGTCAGCATCGTCGGTTTGGCCACATCTCCTGACTCCCTCCCGACCTCTGCCCGACCCTCAGCTCCTTCCACAGCCTCCACCGACTTCCTTCAGCCAAAATCGAGATCGGCGCCCCAGAACTGTTAGATGCTCCTCCCTTCCCGCCATTGGATTTCATGTTCCAATGTCTTTACAAATTTTATGTAACTAATTTCACTACGGGAGTAACAGCCTAGACCGACGGCATTTGCCGTCGGGCTCACGCTGGAAACCGTCGGCGTACACGTAGCCCGACGGTGGCCGTCGGGCTAAGGCCGTCGGCGTGTAATCCATCGGGCTCACGCCGTTGCCGTCGGCGTCGCAAATGCCGTCGGGCTCATAGATAGCTCTACCAAATATTTTTGAAAACCGATTTTTCAAAAAAAAAAATCGATTTTTTTTCAACTTTTTTTATTATTATTTCAACTCCAATTTAGTCATATATTTAATCTCATATCACACACTTAATCATAATCTTAGCTCAAATTATCCACCATTAGTCAAACTTCCCAGACGGTCACCCATCCTTAGAGTGCTCCGTCAAACTTCCCTGACGGTCACCCATCCTTAACTATTAAGTTCTATTCAAATGAGATTCCAGTTGAGATGTCATACCTTGCTGCTATTAGTATGATAGCAATCATATTAACCCTCATTTGAGATATTATACTTTTTAATCTTTAAAATTTCAAAAATAAGATTTGAATGAACAAAATAACTATGTTTAATAATACTTGAATAATAATAATAATAATCAATTATTTTTGTTTTGTTTTGTCTTTTCCATTTAATAAGAAATAATTCATATCTTCATATTTGTATATCAGAATTTACTAAATAAAATGTCTATGTCGATCATAAAAATGAGAGGAATCCAAATATGACATCCATGTCATCATTTTCATAATGAATGATGTCTTTTAAAACAAACAAGAACCAACATAAATCAGCATAAAGTCAATTAAAGAGGCGAATTTAGATAGAAAGCAAGGAAAATCCTCATATTCAGGTATTATCCATTAAATATGTACTACTCTTTGTGAAAATTAAATGGGTGTCATTTTGGACCATATTTTATGTACTTGCTTCACAAAAAAAGTCATTTTTTACACTTAAAAAATGGAAAATGATATTTCTAAAAAGAATTTTGAAAATCGCTTCGGCGACGTTGTTTTCCATACCATGACACACATATGTGCTGATTATGAGCACTTTATCACAAACTATGACATGATAATGGTCACACATATGTGTTGAAACTTATGCATGTTTGTATATGATTGATATTTTTGTAAAGTTTTGTTTTGAAAAGTTGCCAAAACTCAAGTTTATCATTTTTCTAAAAACTAGTACACGTCAAAATACTGCATGCCAAAGGGTTTAGTTTTTTTAGTACTTTTTCATATTTTTTTTGAATGTAATCTAATTTTTTAAGAAAAACTGAAAAACAGTATAGTGAGCCCGACGGTAATGCCGTCGGGCTCACTATGTGATTAGCTGGACGCTGACGGCACTGTAAGCCCGACGGTGGCCGTCGGGCTCACTAAATGAACGCTGACGGCACTGTGAGCCCGACGGTGGCCGTCGGCCTTACAACTAGGACGCCGACGGCAAAACGACGCCGACGGTTTTTTCGTTTCGTCGGTTTCACGTTGTGACGCCGACGGCCCCGACATATTGCCGTCGGCGTTGAAATAGCCGTCGGGCTGGGCTGAGTTTCCCGTAGTGTTTTAAATATCTGTTACAGTAAAAACTTTTCAGGTGCCCTAAAACTTTTCTCTCATACCATAAAATTTAAGGACCTAGTTTTTGGTGCCCTATTTTAGGACATCCGTTGAAGATGCTCGAATTAGCTAGCCGTTTTGCTCCGTTGGCCCTCTATAAAAGAAGTGACATTCAAGGGGTGGATTGGGAAACACGTACGCCATAGTACCACTTGTTATCAATCATCACTTCATCAGCATGATTGGCATCCCTTTCATCGTAAGCAAGTGTAAGCAACTCCGTGATCGGGATTAGAGTCGACGATGATCCACACATCGCAAGCAAGTCCCTGAATATACAATGCGCCTCCCGGTCTAGAATATGCTCCGCTGCATGTGCCCGCGATCGATTCCTGCCCTACAGCTACAAGGGCTACAGGCGACGGTGACTTCCACGGATTAATTATCACGATCCAAGAAATAGCAACGACGTTTGCATGCATGCTTCTTGTAGTGGCATACATATTGCCAGCTCGATCGGTCGATATTTCTTTACCGTTCTCGTACGGTACCGTCTCTCGCATGCAGCCGGCAGGAAGGACTGTACACTCACGCCTAAATTATTCCACAAGCTGAAAGTCGTTGCTGCTGTCTGAAATTAGTGGTGATTACACTCGGAGTAGCGATGACACGGTGACAGGAATGAACTGCAACCGCCGCAGATGTCCTGTCTGAATGGCTTGCTGCAGCGACGCCAGAGGCACGTCCGAGTGTCGCAGGATCTGAGCCCATGCATAATCATAATGCGATCGATGTACGTACACATGCCCGTACTGCGGCCTTCGATTTTCTTGAGAAAATTACAAGAAAATTACAAAAAGCCACCACAATGCTGCTAGGTTTTCACATAAACACCGGGGTTTAAAGAAATTGCGCGCAGCCACCGGACCAGCGTTAGTTATTTTCAGACAACCACCACTCGTTATCTAACCGGGCACGACGCTCAGTTAACCCGTATTATGACAGGAGGGGCCCAGTTTTAGAGCACACGTGGCAAGTTTGACACTGCGCCGTGAACGACCGATTAATACTGGACTTTTCTGCAATTTTCCAAAAATTAAAAATCACAAAAACTAAAAATAAATAGGGGGCAATGTCATCCTGCCCGCCCGCCGCTCGCCGCCCGCCCGCCGCCGCTTGCTGCTGCTCCCCGCTCGCCCGCCGCCGCTCGCCCGCCGCCGCTGCTCCCCGCTCGCCCGTTGCGCCCACGCGCTCCGGGTCACGCGCGCGCCCCTGCTCGCCCACGCGCTGCACTCGGGCGTTGCGACTGCTCGCCCTTGCCTGCTGCTCGGCCGTCCGCGCGCGCGCCTCCTTGGCCTCCTGGATTGGGCGCAAGAAAAGCTGAAGCAGAGCAATTGGAGACGATGGGAGCTTGCGGGCCGAGCGAGCGTGCAGAGGCGCGGTCATCTCGGTGGATGGGGATATCCCGGCGGCCCGGCGCCTCCTCGGACGCTGCTGCTGCTCCCGTTCCTCCACCGCCCTGGGCGCCCGCCGCGCCTTCCTGCTGCCTGCTGCTCGCCGTGGGCGCAGCCGGCGAGACCGCCGCCTCCCGTTCCGTTGGCTGGCGCACGCGGCCGGCGTGGAGGACGCGCTCGCGCCGGTGCTGATGGGAGCTTCTTCTCGCCGTCGACCCCGTGCTCTGCTGGTCCTTTCCCTCGCAATCTCTCTGCCGCCGCGATCTTGCCCTCCAACGCCATGGCCCTCCGCGCCCCTCACCAGCGGCCGCTCGCCGCGACTAGCTGAGCTGGAAGCCTGGCCGGCAGGGGCGAGCTCGAGGCGCGAGAGCGCGTCCACGGCTTGGCCGGCACGGGCGCGGCGAGCTCGAGGCGCGAGACGTGACTCATGGGCCAGGCCGTACGCGGTTAACCACCTGGATGCCGCCGCCGGCGCGGGAGAGCTCGAAGATGAGGCGCTGGATTCGGACGGAGGAAGGGCTCCGGTGCAGGGCGAGCAGTCGCGTGAGCGGGGAGCCGCGCGAGCGGCAAGCGGCGGCCGGCGGCGGCCGGCGGAGTGCCCAGGCGGCGGGGTCGGGCAGGAAGAAGATGTCCTGTTTCCCATTTGTTTTTATTTTTTTGGATATTTAATTTTTAGAAATTTGCCCAAAAGTCCAGAATTAATCGGTGTAGTGTTAAACTTGCCACGTGTCCCCTGAAACTGGCCCCCCCTTGTCATAATCAGTTTTAGCTGAGCGTCGTGCACGGTTAGACCCCGAGTGGTGGCTGTCTGAAAATCATTAGCACATGACCGGTGGCTGCGCGCAATTTCTGGGAATCCCGGTGGTTATGTGAAAACCTAGCCGCAATTGTGGTGGTTATTTGTAATTTTCTCGATTTTCTTCTACAGGGAAATCCAGTACGCGCGTGGACTCAGAGCTGTATTTTCCTTTCTCCCTCTAGATCGCGTACTTGTTTGACCTTCGGCAGCTAGGCAAAGTAGGAGTAGCTACTATGTTCATACTTCTTACTGGTACTTTGGGGGAAGTAATAGTGGTTTGTTTTTCGCCCTAGACGATGCAGGAGGTCAACCGAGAGTATACGTCTACGTGCTTCACTTTCTCACTAGCAACTAGTCACTCTAGCACAGTGCTTGGCTATTCCGTAAATTGTCAAACACATAGGTAGCACTTCGACAAGTCGAAGCAAGATCGATCGATCCCCATGCATCTGCATGGAAATCGGAACCGACGAGAACGCCACTAGCCTAGCAAATATCAGACTGATGATAGCACATATCGAGAAAATTACAAAAAGCCGCCACAATTGCGGCTAGGTTTTCACATAACCACCGGGATTTCCAGAAATTGCGCGCAGCCACCGGACCGGCGTTAATTATTTTCAGACAACCACCACTCGTTATCTAACCGGGCACGACGCTCAGTTAACCCGTATTATGACAGGAGGGGCCCAGTTTTAGAGGACACGTGGCAAGTTTGACACTGCGCCGTGAACGACCGATTAATACTGGACTTTTCTCCAATTTTCCAAAAATTAAAAATCCCAAAAACTAAAAATAAATAGGGAGCAATGTCGTCCTGCCCGCCCGCCGCTCGCCGCCGCCGCTCACCGCCCGCCCGCCGCCGCCGCTCGCCGCCCGCCCGCCGCCGCTTGCTGCTGCTCCCCGCTCGCCCGCCGCCGCTTGCCACTGCTCCCCGCTCGCCCGTTGCGCCCACGCGCTCCGGGTCACGCGCGCGCCCCTGCTCGCCCACGCGCTGCACCTGGGCATTGCGACTGCTCGCCCCTGCCTGCTGCTCGGCCGTCCGCGCGCGCGCCTCCTTGGCCTCCTGGATTGGGCGCAAGAAAAGCTGAAGCAGAGCAATTGGAGACGATGGGAGCTTGCGGGCCGAGCGAGCGTGCAGAGGCGCGGTCATCTCGGTGGATGGGGATATCCCGGCGGCCCGGCGCCTCCTCGGACGCTGCTGCTGCTCCCGTTCCTCCACCGCCGTGGGCGCCCGCCGCGCCTTCCTGCTGCCTGCTGCTCGCCGTGGGCGCAGCCGGCGAGACCGCCGCCTCCCGTTCCGTTGGCTGGCGCACGCGGCCGGCGTGGAGGACGCGCTCGCGCCGGTGCCGATGGGAGCTTCTTCTCGCCGTCGACCCCGTGCTCTGCTGGTCCTTTCCCTCTCAATCTCTCTGCCGCCGCGGTCTTGCCCTCCAACGCAATGGCCCTCCGCGCCCCTCACCATCGGCCGCTCGCCGCGACTAGCTGAGCTGGAAGCCTGGCCGGCAGGGGCGAGCTCGAGGCGCGAGACGTGATTCATGGGCCAGGTCGTACGCGGTTAACCACCTGGATGCCGCCGCCGGCGCGGGAGAGCTCGAAGATGAGGCGCTGGATTCGGACGGAGGAAGGGCTCCGGTGCAGGGCGAGCAGCCGCGTGAGCGGGGAGCCACGCGAGCGACAAGCGGGAAGCGGCGGCCGGCGGCGGCGGGCGGAGTGCCCTGGCGGCGGGGTCGGGCAGGAAGAAGATGTCCTGTTTCCCATTTGTTTTTATTTTTTTGGATATTTAATTTTTAGAAATTTGCACAAAAGTCCAGAATTAATCGGTGTAGTGTTAAACTTGCCACGTGTCACCTGAAACTGGGCCCCCCTTGTCATAATCAGTTTTAGCTGAGCGTCGTGCACGGTTAGACCCCAAGTGGTGGCTGTCTGAAAATCATTAGCACAGGACCGGTGGCTGCGCGCAATTTCTGGAAATCCCGGTGGTTATGTGAAAACCTAGCCGCAATTGTGGTGGTTATTTGTAATTTTCTCGCACATATCGATCGGGACCGCCGGAAGAATTATGCAAAGAGGATGAAGCTGCGGCTGTCGAGTGTAGGCAGAACAAAGCATGGCCGGGCTTGCCTGCCAAATACCCCTTGCTCCCCCAAGCTAGCCCACGCCCACGGCCCACGGCCCACGTACTGTACCCAGTATCGGCGTCTAGATCCCGAGACGGGGACGACACTGCGCGCGCCCATAGATTATCGGCCATGCATGGGCGGCGTAGGGTGGTGGAGCCAATCGGCCGGCCGTGCCGCGGCCGCTCTCCTGTCGCCGTCGACGCCAAGGGCGGAGCCAGGAAAAATATATGAGGGGGGCCTAAGAGGAAAACACAGCTATTAGGGGGGCCGGAATAACAAAATACATAGACTTAGACATTGAGAAGAAGGGACCTAGCCTAAAATATCAAATCTTAGGGGGGGCCAGGGCCCCTGCTGGTCCCCCCCCTGTCTCCGCCACTGGTCGACGCCCACTCGATCGCTGTCGGCTGCTTCGTCGCTGACTGCCAATGGGGTTTGTGTGCGCGCGCCGTGTGATCGATCGACCGATCGTGTAGCTGTGCGCGAAGCATGATATGGTATGATCGATGTGATACGGGTCCGATCGATCGAGCACTACGCCATCCACCGCTGCTTTACGGTTTCATCGTGTCTCTGTCCGCCCGTCTTGCTCCATCGAAAAGTGGTGTGTTTCGTGTCTAGCTTCGTGCGCACTACAGTTTGTGGCGGTCGTTCTCGATCCATAGTGTACGTGTGTTAAAACTTGAAACGGGAACGGACCAAAAATGTCACCGATCGATGTCCTTTCTAGGAAATCCTCTCTGCACTGCCACCTGCCACTACTTCCTCACGCGGCCAGATAGCTGCAGAGAAATCAGAAACTTCTAATCGGACTACTAGATCATGCAGTTGTCAAAGGATGAGAATTTATATCTTGATCTTAAGTCTCGACACTTGAATGAAAGCTTACTTCTTTAAGTCAACTAAGAGCCATACTCCCTTTTCAACACAAGGAAGCTAGGAAGCAATTACATACAGTACTTAACTATGAAAAGGTTAAATACAAAATTCATGTCTCCTTTCAAATTAAGAAGGCTGTCTGCTATTTCAGCTTTCGATTACAATAACAAAAACAAACAACACATGAAGCTACATCGTAGGGTAAGAACCGAAAACTAAGGTAAGCACCAAAAATATATATGCTCAATTTAGTACGCTTACAAGAGTAGTATATATAGGTTTCTGCTCACGGCCAGCCTATATAATGGGAGGGAGTAACATCTGAGGACGGTGTGAACATATAGTGGCATGTCTTCTGTTGATTTTTTCATTACTATTTATTTTAGTTAGGGCCGATCTAAACAAAATTTGGACATTAATTATGAAAGTAAATTTAGGGAGCACCTAGAGCTCACCTGAGTGAGAACGAGCTAGTGAGAACGAGCTTAGTTCTCACTCACCTGACATCATGTATGTAAGTTGTACGGTGCTTTGTTTGACTTATTTCATGTTGAGTCGCATGTTGGGTTTTTAGTTTCTTTGTTAAGAAAGGTAGAGGCTTGTTTAGATGCACATGCGACCGTGTAAAAAAAAAAGTTGCACATCCAACTGACTCACGAGGGTGGCCATAAACAAACATGGAATGGCGTTCTCAAAGCCGGTTCAGCTGCACATTCAACTATGTGGAAAAAAACATCAGAGTTACAAATGAAATTCAAGTCGCGTCATTTTGCCAGAAACAAAAACAACTTAGTGATGTTGTCAAGCGGGTTCAGTTGCACATGTAACTGTGTCAAAAACCTCAGAGTTGCAAATGCAACTCAGCTCGCACACTCGCAAAAAATACTACCAACTTGCACCTAATATAACCGGCAGAAAAAACTACACTAGGTTGCGCTTCCAACTCATGTCTCAAAAACCAGTAAGTCGCGTTGCAACTCAGGTCGCAAAACCCATCATGAAAAAATCACTAAGTTGCACACGCAAACTTACTGACTCATTATTTTCTAGTTCCGCATGCAACTATATTTAGGAAACATCAATTGCACATGCAACTTTTGTGTTGCAAGCATTGCAAAAAAAAATCGGTTGCACGTGCAAGTTGCTCCAGTGCGAGATTCGTTTTTTTTTCTTCAGTTGCATGTGAAACTCTATTTTCAAAAAAAGAAAAAAAACAGAGTTGCACATACAACTCAGGCTCGGACGAGTTTGCACATGCAACTTGGGACGCAACCTGGAAACAATAAGAACACTAAATTGCACTAAATTGCTCTGGTTCCTCTATGCTTATGCAGGGAAATAGATAGGGGAGTTCCGAAAAAACAAATACTACAAAAAGAAAAGGAAGAAAAAGTCTGCAGAATGAAATTCTATATAAAATAACAAAACGCAACCACACACAACCCAGCCCAACAACGCAACTCAGAAACCGAATAAAAAATGTGCCAACAACCCAGCCCAACAACGCGACTCGGGAGAACCTTACAAAAAAGAACGGGCTGACAAGGTAGACCAACTGCACCATCGTGTGAATCTCATCGCCACATATTTAACATGTGGTAAACTGAGTGTGCTCTAAGTTAGTTCTCACCTAAGTGAGAATTAGCAAATCCGTTATATTAAACTTTTGTACTTATTTTTACCATTCTACAATAATAATGATTATAATTTTAGATTTTTCATTTTGAACTTTTAACCACATAAAAAATGTTAAATGTTAGTCGCCGCATTCATTTTATATAATCCAAATGCATGTTCCTGAAAAATATAGTTGCATTATGAATGTATTTTGTAGTACAATTTTCTTTGTTAATTAATTCTAGTAAATGTATATACTACACATAGTGTATAATAGTTATGTAGAGATATATAAAACACATGGTATAACAAATATCCTAGTAGATTTTTTATGTATAATTAGGTAAATATATGTATACTAACTTCCAGGGTATAGTTGAACAATGCCATGATTTTTTATTCCTATTTTTGTGGTTAAAATTTGCCTTGTGAGTTATAGTGGGTACATTAATGAGTTCGCAACGTCTACATGATGTGTAATTGGTATTACTATCCCTAATAGTAATTATAAATAAATGAATAAAATAGGTTATGGTATTTCTAATGTTTTAAATAGCAGACTATAGTAGCAAATAAAGGCAGCTCTTAAAATGCAGATTTTTTTCCTTCCAAACATGGTCCATGTGGGCGAAACTAATGACAAATGTGGCCTCTCCACGAATCTATTTCTAAATATGGCATTTTGAGTCAACACCAACGAGGATGGAGCGTGTAGCGCGGTGCCAACGGAAGTGTTTGGCACACCAACCAACCAACAAACGTGACACTTGAATCAAAGCACACACATATTATCCAGGATTCGATGATTGAACCCAACGGTAGCTAATCAATCAGACGGGTCATGCCACTAACAGAGGCTAAACTCTAAACTCTAAGCAAAGGCGTTGCCGACACATTCATACACGATCGCGCATTCATGCTGACTTGACTGGCGAGACACGATCGATCAGCCAGCCAGAACTCCGCATGAAAGAAACAAGCATGCATGTACCGGCCGGAGGGGACCGCCGGAGACCACGTACGACGTCGAGGAGCATGCGGGCACGGTACACCGCCGCTTCCCTGTCCCAGCCAGCCAGCAAGTGCACATGATCTAATTGATACCTCGGCGCGACCCCATCGGCCGGCGTCGCGTTCAATCACCGGAGGACGATGAATGGTTGAATCTACACGAACAGGCACGCGCAATGCGAGAAGTTTACATGTCAATGGCTAGCGAGGCAAAGGAGTGACACGTCCACGTGCATGATTCCATGCAGATATGGGCGTGGGGATCGGATGCAAGTACAGCCATGGCGCGCGCTCGTGGACATGCTGGCTGCTGGTTCCTATTCCTTCCATTCCATATTGCACATATGACATATCCGTTCTGATCGCCGGCTTACCCTGAAGCGTTGGCCTTTGCTTTGATCGTGAACCGGAGGCGGAGGTCGTTCGGCCGCTCCCAAACCAACATGTGTGCAAATAGGGCCAGAGTAATTAGTGCAGCATGACAAATGAACCCGTACGTGAATGTATGGTGCTGAAAGTTACGCAGAAAAGATGTCTGAATATAAAGGCCAACCATACACCGAAAGTGCTACTTTGTGTTGAGATGACAACTGAAAGATAATTGCTTCATATTGAACAAGCTTTACTGGTTGGATTAGACAGCTCCAATATAGATAGCTCCCTTCCAGACAAGTGGTTCGATTTTTTTACAGATACAACCTCATTCCCAATCATATTGTCAAAGATAATCCCTCTGAACGTATATGATAAAAATGACCCTGCAGGAAGGATGAGAAGACGAAACGTTTCTTACAGCCGATTCAGCCGGCGGAAGGACACTTTCTGCCAACCAAGCAGACAGGAAGTCACCTAACGTCATCACAATTGGTGGAAGGTAGTCGTATCAGATGCCAACAGAAACAACAAGTGATTTTCGGCCCACTAAGTTAGCGTTAATTGACTTCCGCCATCTCACTTGGCGGATAATGGCCTTCCGCCAATGGACTCGGTGACAGGACACATGCCGCCTTCTCCTCCTCTCGACAAGGTCAATTTTGGCAAATACGTTCAGAGGAGGGTCATCTTTGACGGGCGAATAGCTCCTGTACTACATATTTTCGGGGAATTGGCTCAGCAGCGACATGTTTCCACATGAATAGCTACGGTGCTACGGGTCGTCGCAGCAAAATAGCCACGACCCACCGATTGTAGTTAAACGGCCGTGTCACTTACCTTTGCTAGTTAAGGAGTGTCGAATTAGGTTTAGCGGATGTAGGACCCACATAGTTGTACCCAGTCAACCCTACCGGTACGAGCAACCGCTCAGACCGACCTTGCCCTAGCCCGCCATCTGAACCCAACAGTGCGCGCCGTAGCTCCCTCTCTGGTGGCGGAGCTATCAACTCGTGGGGCGTCGAATTCGTTGTCGCCGGCATCTGGGGGTGAGTCAAATCGAACCAGCGTGACCTTCCATTCTTAGTTCTGCCCCAAATTTGACACATTCCCCGCCGTTTATGCTCGCGGCCAGGCGTATTGGAGGCGGGGCAAGCAGCCCGGAAGGAGGAGGCAGATGGCGAGATCCGCGGAGCCGGCAGAGACAAATTCGGGGTAATTTATCACTCTCGTGCTCATTCTTGTATCGATTTTAGCTCGTTCACTTCCAAGTCGTCAAATTCAACTCAAATCGTCACATTCCCGCCTCGCTGTCGAAACAGGGGAGATGAACCCAAAATCTTCGAATTGGAAGTAAATTTTATGCGTTCTACGGCGAAGCTAGCTGATGGTAGCATGAGGTCCATAGATCACAACACAGTAGTTAATTTGCAGCTTTCATTTGACGACATCGATCCACAAGCACTAGTGGACCAAGAAGAGAAAGCGGTGAGAGATATTGTGGAGAGAATAGGGGAGAGTGTTCCTTGGGGTCCAGACCAAGAAGTGGCATTGGTACGGTACGACGATTAGAAGGGAGAGTATGTGAGAATGGAGGTTGGCGAAGTGCTTGTTGATGAAATTCAAAGTCAATTGGGCTTTGACAACAAACGTGCTACACTTCTTGCCGAGCTGGTTGATCTGAAATCAGATTCAAGGGTAGGATATGTGGCATCAAAGAGGGCTATGCAGATTGCAGATGATGAGTGGGCTGCAGCTAGACCGATAGTGCCCATTGTAACCGAATTGACAGTGTTAGCTGATGATGCAGAAGAACGAGCCCTTGTTGCTGCTAATGAGGTGGCTGTTACGGCCCCGACCGTTGTTGACTGGAATTCAGTAGAACTGAATGAGCTTACTGATTTGGTCATTGCACCCATGGATGACATTGAGATGGCAGACCTTTTTGGAATTCCAGTTGATGAGAAAGACAAGGAGAAGAAGAAGAGGGATGCGTCTAACAGGGCTTCTGGTTCTGGAGTTGTGGATCCAGAGTTGATGAAGGAGGCTGTTGATGATGTAGATGATGAGAATGATGCTGAGATGGTTAATGTAGATGACAAAGAGAACCCTTTAATTGAAGTAGGAAAGTTTTTTCCAACTATGGCTGAGTTTAGGATGTGTTACAGGACTTTTGCAGTGAGGAGGCAGTTTGACAGCAGGACTCTGTGGTCAGATACAAAGAAATTTTATGCGAAGTGCAAAGGCTGGGATGGAAATGCAGATCCTTGCAAGTGGTACTTGTATTACTAGTTCACAGAAGCCCACCTCCATGACATCACAGGCCTGGGTTGCCGAAAAGATCACACCTATTTTGACAAAAACCCCAAACACTACTGCCAAGCAGTTGAAAACAGACATGGAAGCCCAGTACCCTATTAAGCTGAAATATACCACAGTGTGGAAAGCAAAACAGAAGGCAATGAAAGAATTATATGGTGATTGGGCAAATACCTTCCGGATGCTGTATAGTTTCAAGAAAGAGGTGAAGAAGAGGTCACCTGACAGTGTTGTGGAGATAGATACTGAGGTTGCACCTGATGGCAAGATATTTTTCCCCAAATTTTTTATGGCTTTCAAGCCTTGCATCGACGGCTTCAAAGCAGGATGTCGGCCATATTTGAGCATAGACTCATCTTTTTTTACTGGAAAGTGGAATGGTCAATTGGCAGCCTGCAATGCTCTAGATGGACACAACTGGATGTTTCCCGTTGCTATTGGCCTGTTTCAATCAGAAACAGAGACTTCATGGACATGGTTCATGATGCAGTTGAAAAGATGCATTGGGCCTGTGTCAACTCTGCCTATACACACTGATGCTTGTAAAGGGCTAGAAAATGCTGTCAGCACCGTATTTCCACATGCTGAGAAAAGGGAGTGTTTCGGGCATATGTGGATGAATGTGATCAAGAGACATAGGGGAGAAGAATTTGGGCGACTGTGGCCAGCAGCAAGATCTTACTCGAAAAGGACACATGATTATCACCTTGCGAAGGTTATTGCAGCAGATCCTGAGTTTGAGCATTGGCTGACAGCATACCATTCTCTTTTGTGGTATAGGTCAGGATTTAATACAGCCATCAAGTGTGATCATATCAACAACAATCTAGCTGAAAGTTTTAACAACAAGGTGAAAGAGTTGAAAGACTTGCCTGTGCATGACATGGTTGACCAAATCGGGATCATGATCATGCGGATGTGGGATTTGAGAAGAAGATTAGGTGATGCTATGATGACGGATAAGCTTCCAGCAGTGGTTCAGCAGGTGGTTAACAGGAGCAGAAGCCTTACACATTTAGCAGTTGAGAATTCTTCATTGTGGGGAGCTGAAGTGAGAGATACCAAGACTGGAAGAAGGCATGTGGTCAACACTGAACTGCATGAATGCACTTGCCTCGAGTGGTAACATACTGGAAAACCGTGTGAGCATGCCATACTCTTCTTGGCTGGAAAACCGAGGGTAAACATGCACCCTTATCTCCATGAATATTATTCAGTAGCAAGATTCAAGGCTGCTTATGCAGAGCCAATACCAGCACTTACAGATCAAATGCAGTGGCCTGAAGTGCATTTTGATTTTGATATGTGTCCCCCCCTTGCCAAAAGAAAGGCTGGCAGGCCTAAGATGAGCAGATTTAAGCAGTGGTTTGAGAAAGGAGGCAGTAGTAAGAAGAAGAAAAAAGATGACAAACCAAAACGGCCTCAGAAAGGTAACAAACATAGATGCACGGAGTGTCAGGTACTTGGTCACAATGCTGGATCAGCCAAATGTGCTTACCCTCGTCCAAAAGAACAAAGAAAACCAAGGCAACCAAAACAACCGAAGCAACCAGAGTAAGTTCAAGTATCAAATCATTTATTTAAATTCAACTGCAATTCTACTATGTTTTCATACTCTGTTTTATTTTTTCAGAGCAAAGGCTGCAAGTGAGCCCATCGTTGAGAATTCTGAATCTGCTCCCCCGGCAGCAAAAAAGGGAAAACAGAGAATAAGGAGAATTGTGCAACCTCAAGATTTTGAAGAGCTGGTGCACATTGAGAATGATCCAGTTCTGGATGATGTTGTGCAACCTGATGCAGTTTTGGTCGATGTGCTGCAACCTGATGCAGTTCTGGATGATGTGGTGCACATTGAAGCTGAAGCTGTTACAGATCTGAATTCTGAAGAGGTGTCATCTGAAGACGAAGAACGACTTGTGTGGCCTCGGCCTCTTCAACGTTTTGTCTGGTGTGCCGCCACAATCTAGTGGCCAGAAGAAGAGAAAATCGAGAGCGTGACATTTGTCGTGAAACATTTGAATTTGTGTAATAATTTGAATTTGGATTTGAATTTGTGTAATAATTGAAAATTGTGTGAAACATTTCTCACATTTTGAACCAACCATGATTTCTTAGTTGATATGCTCATTGTATGAACAATCCTTCTCTTTTGCTGGGCTAAACATCTCCAACAAAAAATCGGTCATCCAAAATGAGCTAGAAAAGAGCCCCAAAGGTAGCCAAAACAGCCCCATTTCTAATCTTGTCAATTTTTCGACCTTCTCCAAATGATCTCAAACTCTAGGGTTAACATCTATTGCACTAACATAGTGTCCTAGACCAATTTTTAACTCATTTTTTTAAAAAAAATTGGTTTGACTTTTGTTGCCCGAATTTGAAATATTCAAAAAATATTCAACAAACATCAAAAAAATGCAAATCCAGTGCCCATGGTCGTAGTTCATCATGTACTAACATATCCAACTGATAAACAAGGTAAAGAGACATATCAATCAAGAAATGCTTCAATATGGTATGAAATCACACATCTCATTCCCATGGTCGTAGTTCATCATGTACTAACATATCCAACTGATAAACAAGGTAAAGAGACATATCAATCAAGAAATGCTTCAATATGGTATGAAATCACACATCTCAGTTTATCAGTTGGATATGTTAGTACATGATGAACTACGACCATGGGCACTGGATTTGCATTTTTTTGATGTTTTTTTAATATCTTATGATTATTTCAATTTGTTTGACTTTTGTTGACCAAGTTTTGAAATAATCATAAGATATTCAAAAAACATCAAAAAAATGCAAATCCAGTGCCCATGGTCTTATTTCATCATGTACTAACATCTCCAACTGATAAACAAGGTATAAGAACATATTAAACAAGAGATGGTTCAATATGGTGTGAAATCACACATCTCAAACTATGAACTCTTTAGTTTGAGATGTGTGATTTCATACCATATTGAAGCATTTCTTGATTGATATGTCTCTTTACCTTGTTTATCAGTTGGATATGTTAGTACATGATGAACTACGACCATGGGCACTGGATTTACATATATTTTTTTGAGTTTTGAAATAATCATAAGATATTCAAAAAACATCAAAAAAAATGCAAATCCAGTGCCCATGGTCTTATTTCATCATGTACTAACATCTCCAACTGATAAACAAGGTATAAGAACATATTAAACAAGAGATACTTCAATATGGTGTGAAATCACACATCTCAAACTATGAACTCTTTAGTTTGAGATGTGTGATTTCATACCATATTGAAGCATTTCTTGATTGATATGTCTCTTTACCTTGTTTATCAGTTAGATATGTTAGTACATGATGAACTACGACCACTGGATTTGCATTTTTTTTGATGTTTTTGAATATCTTATGATTATTTCAAATTCGGCCTATTTCACACCATAATGAAACATCTCTTGTATAATATGTGTCTAGACCTTGTTTATCGGTTGGAGATGCTAGTACATGATAAACTAAGACCATGTGCACTGGATTTGCAGTTTTTTTATGTTTTTTGAATATTTTGTGACTATTTCAAATTCGGCCTATTTCACACCATAATGAAGCATCTCTTGTATAATATGTGTCTATACCTTGTTTATCGGTTGGAGATGTTAGTACATGATTAACCAAGACCATGTGCACTGGATTTGCATTTTTTTTATGTTTTTTGAATATTTTGTGATAATTTCTAATTCGTATGCAACGTCGACCGTTCATCCGTGTGATCGCCCTGTGGCCGTGCGATCTGGCCCCCTGTATGTGAGCTCACACACGATCCGTGGGATGGCTGTTTCTGCTACCTGATTGGCTGAGAGGCGGTGCACTGGTCGAACCGTTGGATTGAACGGAGCCTCGTTGACGCAGGCATGCCATCAAGTGGGCCCGCTTCCAGGCATGCAGACGTCTCAGCTAGGCTATTTTGCGCTACACGCCTCTTCCGACGCGTAGGCACGTAGTAGCAGAGCTATTACTGCTCCTTTTTTTGACGGGTCGACTTTTGCGCTGACAACGGCGGCGGGACGACGCGCTATTGCAGTGTGCACGCAGCCCAGAACTGAATCGACCGGCTGCGCGTGCCTCTCAACCATCACATGCTCTTTGATCTCCCAACCATCGCATTAAACAAGATCAGTCCGATATAAAATGGCACCCATCGTTGTTCTCCAAGTCGCACACCGCATCCCATCTTGCTCCCTCTTCCTCCAACCCTCTTCTCTCAAACACGCAGCGCGCCCCGCCCCTAGCAACCATGCCGCAGTTCAGCGGCCCGACCTACCGCCTCCCCAACCTCCAGCCGGAGCACCAGATCCCCCGGTCTTCATCGCCCTTGCTCCTGGAGCATAACCAGGTCCGCGTGTGGGCCTTCTCGAGGTGGAGGTCCCCACGGGACCTGATTGAGTTCTTCCTCGAGGCCGGCTTCCGCCACCTCTCTCCTGGCGGGCCGCCCATGTACCAGATCGAGGAGCAGTACGAAGGAGAGCTCGTCGTGGGGTACTACGTGACCTTCACCAACCGCCATGACGCAGAGCAGCTGCGTTATACGGCGTTTTGGTATGGGTGCGAGTACCTCACATTCACGGACTACGGCGCCTTCACCAACTTCAACGAGATCTTCCGCTTCCGCGGCACCATCCACGGCGTCCACTACGCCGAGTGAGGGGCCCCCGAGTGAGCCACCAAGAAGAGGAGGAGGAGCCCAGAAGAAGCCCAGGAGCCCGTTATATTTAGGGCTTATTTCCATGTTTATTTCAATTCTAGTAATTTATTTTCTCGTGTTCGTAAGTTGTAAGAGAGGGCACAAGTTATAAGTGTGCTTGTTATTGAAGGAGATATGCCCTAGAGGCACTTAATAAATATAGTTTATTCGTCATATCTCAATTGTTCATTATATGTTTTATACCATGCTATAACTGTATTAAGCGGAAACATTAATACACGTGTGGTAGATAAACAACCAGGTCCCTAGTAGCCTCTACTTGACTAGTTCATTGGGCAATTGATGATCGAGGTTTCCCGATCATGTGACATTTATGTCAGTTGACAATGGAGTCATGTCATTGGGAGAATGACGTGATGGACATACCCGATATTTGTAGGACGTAGTCATTACGCCTTCGACCGTGAGATCTACTCTTATTGCTATTCCTGGAAGACACTTTGATTGCATCAAACGTCATATCTTACATAGTGTGACAATAAAGGTGTCCCTCTCGGGTGTCGGAAAGGAGTATGTTGAGACGGGGGATCAAGAGCGGGATTTGCCAGTCCGCATAGCAGGATAGATACTCTAGGGCCCACTCGGTGAGATTATGTCAAACGAGCTTGCAAGCGTGTGACTAGGTCACCAGGACATAAGATCATGGACGAGTAGAAGTTAGCAGTGTCGGTAACGAGATCAAGGTAGGTATGGAGATATCTATGAACGAGTCTCGGACACGCTAAGTATCGCATGGCAAAAGGCTTAAGACTCAGACGTCTAGGTTCGAAAGGTAAAGTATTCGTTATCTCGCAGGGATTAATTCTGGGTATCCTCGGTCCACGAATTAGTCATTGATCGGAGAGGAGTCTCGATCATGTCTGGTGAGATAATCGAACCGCTAGGGTATCACACTTAAGGGGAGTCGACATTTTACCGGAAGAGAAAAATAGGAAAAGAGAGACCGGGAACGTCCCGGGAAAGTTCCGATGGAGATCGGGCAGCTCCGAAGATAGTTCGGAGAGTTTCGGAAAAGTTCCGGAAGAGAGGAAATTGTTTATATATGTTAAATTAATATTAATTAGTGAATTAATATTATTTTAATGAATTTATAATGATTAAATTCGTATTTAAACATGCAGCCCACTAAATGGGCCTTCCCCGGAGGGGAGAAGGCCCATATAAGGCCGAATTTCCCCCCAAGGGCCATACCCACCAAGGGGAGGCCGAATTGGGCCCTAGGGGCCCATGTGGGGGGGGCGGCGGCTGGGTTTAGTCCCACCTTGCCTGGTTAGCAAGGTGGGGTGCCCCCCTTTCCCCTTTATATAGAGGGGGAGAGATCCCCTCTCAACACAACCTTTCTATCTCTCTCTCTCTCTCCTTGGATCCCGTGACTCCCAAGTTTGGAGTTGCGCCAAGGATAAAGTTTTCTCCACCATACGCACGCCGCCGCGCTGCTGGTCTTCCGGTCCCAGTCTTCCGCTGCTCGTCCCTGGATCGGGCCCGGAGTTCGTCGGCTTCACCGTATGTGTGTAATGCCCTGCGAGGTGCCACGCTAGTGGTGCTGGAGGTCTGCTTCCTCCACACGGCCTCGAGGTCGTCGTCGGTTTCACCGACATCGCCACGTCATCGTCTTCTTCGTCGCGCCAAGTTCTCCGCGACCTTGAGGTCGGCTACGGCGTCTTCGTCAGCAACGCTTGTGCGGGAGCGTAATCGATGTTAGGAAAAATTTTGTTTTCTGCATGCGATTCCCTTCAGTTATGTCTTATTATATATCTTATTATGTAAGAGTTATTTCTTATTGAGGTCTATTATTATATATATATATCTTATTATGTAGTTATATACAAATCTTACTTGTTCTAATCCGAGCAATTTTTTAACCTTCTATAAATGAACTCAATCTTCATGGAAATATAAATCTCCTTGTTCTATAATTTATTTAACATCTAGTGTACAAAAACACCACTAGTGTCCGCGACCAATATGGAGTCATTTCGGGGTTCTATGTACAAAAACACCACTTCTATGTACATTTTCTTCTAACTTAAAACGTTATTTTTTTTAGCCAATTTATTTAGTCAACATGATTTAATTTAACCTTTGTTTCGGCTAGGCCCAACAACGGCTAGACCCAACAATATAATTTTTTTTCCTGCACCTATTTTAAACGAGCAATCACGGCTTGGCCCAAACAACGGGCCCATGAACTTGTTGGTTTTTCTATTTCGTTATACGGCTAACTGAACCTGTTCGAGATGTTAACTGAATTCATACGACAAACAGCTCCTACATCGAAATCATAACATTGTTCATATGACAAACATCTCCTACATCGAAATTTCTAACTCCTAAATCGAAATTTCTAATTCGAACGACAAAGATAAACCAAATAAATGGCAATGATACAGACATAAAATGCTCCGGCCATCATGTTTGACTGCTTCTTCAATTCCACCAGCTGGCTCAACTGCTTCTTCAACTGCTTGTTCAATTTCTCCAACTCCCTATTCACCAAAATATCCTCCAATGGAGGACGATCTGCTCTGTATGAGATCTGCTCCTCCACAGCAGACGACATGGCAGGGGCATGGGGAGCCTCCTGGATTGGGGGACACCGAATTGGGGGCAGCAATTCAGCAACAAGCCCTCGATCTCGAATGTACTTGTCCATCCACATAAAATAGCCGCATTCTGCCAATTCCTGAAAAGGGGAATGGAAACACTTATTTTCCAAATCCATTGTGCAAAACCAAATTCAGACCAAATCAAGACAAATCAGGACAAATCCTACCTTCCCATCCTTCCCAAGATGCGGGGCGCTCTCGCATTTGACAAATTCCCGACCGACATTGCCCCTCGTCGAGCGCACACATGTCAAGCGCTTAAGTGGATCTAGGCGAGGGCAGTCCGGGCATCTAAACATCGGGACTTCTCCATAACGCGGCCACGACTTCTGGGAGCCAGAAACGGAGCTCGACATCCTTCGCCGCCGCCGCCGCCGTGGACTGTTGCCGGAGAAGAGGAAGAAGAAGGTGCGCGGAAGAACAGAGGAAGAGAGGCAACGGTAATGTCGGGGGCAGGGCAGGACCACGGGAGGCTCCCTCTGCTTTTTTTATAAATGGATAAGGTTCTCGTAAAAAACAAATGACGGTAATGTTGACGTGGATAAGTGGTGGGTCCCTGTCTAAGTTGGCCCACAGTGGGTCCCGCGTGGCAACGGTCGCCTGGTGGGTCCCGCTTTCTAACAGCCAGCTGACAGTTCTCTTCCGTTTAATAAGGGCTTAAAGGGCCTTCACGATTTGGACCTGTCCATTTGTAGCCTCTGAGCTATTTCTCGAAAAAACGACGTTGTCCAGCTATTGGCATGGAAAGATGTAGTACAGGAGCTATTGGCCCATCTTTGACAATGCGGTTGGGTAGAAGGTTATATACTCACTCCATTCCTGAAAAATAAGGTCTATACATTATTTTCAAAAGTGGAACGATGTGAAATTTGAACAAGTTTTTTTAAAACAAAACCAACACCTGCTGGATAGACATTGTGAAAATATATTTCATGATGTATATAACGATATTAATTTGGTATTGTAGATGTTAATGGGTTTCTCTAATAACTTTGCAAACTTTATCGGTTGGACTAGAAGGACTACTATATAGCTCACAAGTGGTGCGGAACTGCGAACAGACCGTGATATGCTTCCCAATGGACATGATGAGTTAGCGTTCTCTCTTCGATCCACCCACGAGGCATCTTTCGTTTTTCTCTAACATAGAGTTTATAACAAGCTTCTACAAGAAACAATAATAGAAACTCAAACAATGTAAAATTAGCTCATCTTCCTCCTTAGGCAAACTTAGAGTTCTGACAATAGCTAACACCTCTTTTTTTGAAGGGCATTACCGTAGGGGAAACCCCTACGGTGTAAGATTTTATATATAGCTAACACCTCTTGCCATTGTTCCATCATCCCCTCAATGAAAGTCCTTCTAAAATCACATCTAAGTTGTTCACATCCCAAGTTTCAGCCATTGCCTTAGTTTTCTCATTTGAAACGATGTAGAATTCCCAGAATGAGTAGCCAGCGTGGACTTAATGAACCGTACGTCCTCCCACTTGCCACATATATCCTACCTTAACAACTCTAGAAGCCCACATGACCCCTTTCCGTAAAGTCAAATAATATTTTAAAAAATAGTACTCCCTCCGTTCCTATATGTAAGCCGTATAGTTTTTTGAGAAAAAATCCAAAATATAGGGTTTATTGTGATTTGTGAATAATTTTACCCATCCAAAAATGATTTCCGATCTCGAACAGAGTGATTTTACGGATTGTTTTCATTTCATGACTATTAGGACTCCTCTCTTTCGATTTTTATCAGAAACAAATGAGTCCACCATATGCCAAATACCTGTGTCTTAATATTCGTGCAGAAAACTACACACCTTACATTCAGGAACGGAGGGAATATTAAACTTACCATCAATCACTTTCTTCCAGAGAGCACCCTTCCATGTATGTATAGTTTTACCCATGAGCTAGTAAGCAGAGATCCAGATCTTGGATGTTTGGGATACCCAGGCCTACAAACTCTTTTCTCATAAACACAAAGTCTCAATTGTCTAAATGCAATTTATGATTACCATCTTCATCATTCCACAATCAATTAAATAACTAAGATTCAATTAACTTCAACACCCACTTGGGAAACTTGAAAAAAGAGGAGCATATTTGTACAGTTCGATAGTCATGTGCGTATGGTTACTGACGGGGTGTAAACCCGGCAAATCTCTTGTTTAGGTACCTCGGGTTTCATATATAGAGAGAAGTATGGCGGCTGGTGGTTCCGGACGGCTGACAAGCAAAGTGTTTACCCAGGTTCGGCCCCTCATTGTGAGGTAAAGACCTACTCCTGCTTTTCTGATCTGGTATTGATGATAGTTACATGGTGGCCGTGATGGCGATGGTGATCTCGTCAGGGTTTGGCCGGCGATCTACTATCTATTGCCTATGGCGATGTCGCCTTGGCCATCTCTGATATCTGTTGGCTTATTTTTTTGTCTACCCCTCCTTGTATTTATATATGCAGCCAGGGGGGTTTTACATTAGAGTACTAATAAACTACGAACTGAGAGTCATTGTCTTGTCCTTCAAGTTAGCAGCTTCTTGGGCTTCGGTGTGCCACTTGGTGGGCCTCATCTTCAATATGCGTCCCAGTGGGGGTACCCGGAAGATATACCCACGTCAATAGCCCCCGAGTGCCTGGTCGACTCGTAGAGTCGGGCAGGGACTCATTACTTCATAGATCTTCATGCGCTCCTTATGCGTGATCGTTGGTTGGAGTCTTCAATCGGTACTGCGTCGAGTGCTTATGTCTTGGTTGTACTTCGAGTGCTTCTGTCTCGGTAATACTTCGAATGCGTCTGTCTTGATAATTCTTCGAGTGCTTCAATTGCGCGACCAGTGCTCATCGGGTGCGCGGGCAGCGCTCCTGATGGGAGTAGCCCCCGAGGATATGTGCGACTCGCAGAGTCGGACATAGGCTCAAGTTGTTCTAATCCCATATATTTTATCTTTTGTTTCTTGGTTTCTCATATCCTGCGAACAAATATAGTACAACGATTGATGAATCAGAGTTAGTTACTGCAATTCGCCTTAGCAAGCGCTCCTGGTAATGAATGTCTAGCTGCGGGATGGCTGAAATATTTTTTGTCTCGAAGTCGAGTATATTTGTTTTGTCTTATGTGGGATGGATGGCCTAGTAGCCCTGATTCAACCGACAGATCGGGGTCAAGTGAATTCGCGACTCAGGCGAAATACCTTTCTAGCCTACACAGATTCGGGTCCCTTGGCTCGAACCCGGTATGACCGTGCAAGTTCGACTCATGCCTGTTTGGACTTACTGGTCAGAACCCGGCCTTTTTATATGTACCCTTGGCGCGTCCGCCGGGATTTTGCATCACGCCTGCTGGCATGAAAATTATCAGGTCCGCATAGATTGTATGGGCCACCCGGCCTTACTCAGATCTTAACTTTGTACTTTGGTACAGCATCCGAGGACCAGTCTCGGCTGGAACATCCCGGAAATTATTATTTAAATATTTGAATATGGTCTGGGAGATACTCGACCAGATTTCGACTGTTCTTGTACACGCTTTGCTTTTGCTTTCTTTCGACCGGCTCCGAGTCATCGGGCAGAAATTTTATTCGAGTGATGCTGATCGTCGACTTCATTCATTCATCGGGTGCGCGGGCAGCGCTTCTGATGGGAGTAGCCTCCGAGGCTATGTTTAATTGCTTGCAATTGAGCGTAGACTCGAAATCACAGTCGAATATGCTGCGGGTGCCCTCCCGATGGGATTAAATTGCTGAAGTATGAAGCGACCGAGGAGATGCTCAACTCGTTTTTCCATGCGACTGATATATCTTGAGACGTAGTAGAGATGATGGGTGGAGTCGACACGGCGAGTGACGCGGTGGATAGAATGGATGCGGCGGACCGGAGTCGACGCAGCCCCCGAGCGTCGACTTATTGAATGAACTGTTATGCCGCAGCCCCCGAGCGTCGAGTGTGACTGAGGCGGCTAGTAGATAGCTGGTAGTCGACGCGGCGGACGGAGTCGACGCGGCGGAATAAGTAATCGATGGGGCGGATGAAATCAACGCAGCGGAATAAGTAGTCGAGTCAGTGGACATAGTCGACGCGGCATTGGGTGCGGCGTTTTAATCGGAAGAAAATCCAGGCGGCGGACGGAGTCGACGCGGCAAAGGGTGCGACTGTTTGAGAAAACCGATGCGAGTTTTAAAGAACTCGACTTAGAAATCCGACGCAGGTTATAGAGAACCCGACTTTCAAAATTCTTATGCGAGTGATGCAGAACCCGACTTTAAAATTCCGTTGCGAGTGATGGAGAACCCGACTTTAAAATTCCGTTGCGGGTCATAAAAGAACCCGACTTTGAAAATTCCAATGCGGGTTTTTAGAGAACCCGACTTTGATTATCCGATGCGGGTTGTATCCCGACTTTGAGAAATCCAGGCGATCATCCAATATTTGCGCCGATGCGTAATTTCGACCAGCGATCAATATGATTTAATGTAAGAGAGAAAAATGACCGTATTGGCCGCAATTGTTATATCTATTACTTTGCATAACACCTTACAGGCCAATTGGTGCAAGCAAATATAATACTTTGAAGTAAATGAAATTTGCTCGTAGTAATAAATTGTAATGTTGTAAATTGAAACTTATCTGTGAGATGTAGCAGATGCGGTGTGATGTGTGGACTCGACACGGTGGACGGAGTCGACACGGCGGAGTCGTGCGGCCTCTGGCTGGGCGGAGTTGATGCAGGGACCGGAGCCGACGCGGCGGGTGCGATGTTCAGCCCCCGAGTTCACTTGGCGAGTCGGCGAGGCGGAATCGAAGAAGGCGGAGTGGCACGGCGTTTGGCCGGACGGAGTCGAAACGGCGACTGCAACACCCAGCCACCGAGTCTGTCTTGTCAAGTCGTGGCGCATTTTGATTAAGGGCAGCGGAGTCGATGATGACATCGAACTCGTCTCGTCGATGCAGTGAGTGAGGTGTTGTTGTATATGTCGAAGCGCCAGCACCCCGGGTACATATGACGCCCTCTTAGGAAGCAAGCTGTTGTGTCAGTACCGCATACGCTGATCGCCTATGTGGCGGTTGATGAAATGGAGAAAGCTGAAATTTTTCCTGCGTGAGGTCGTAGATGAAGATGCGACCGCCAGCTTGTTCGTGGCCGGCCGGTCTTTTTTCTCGTCAACTGACTGACTTGCTTGTCTCGACTCGATCCGCATGCAGCTGACCCGCGCGGACGTCGACTGATCCGTGTCCCTCCTTTTTTTATATGCAAGCCTTGAAGACGTGCCGTACATGGATGTGTTGGCTTGTTCCAAATAGAACACGATGCCGGCTCCTCGTCGGTATCCTGGTCCAGTGTGCTTGTGCCATGCAGACACGCTTCCCAACATCTGATCCAAGAAGAGCAAAACAAGTCACGTTGTTCTGATCTTTGGATGAAACTTTCCAATGTTCAGATGCCTCGCCTGATGAGCTGGCCGGCCGGCCGGCAATGTCCATGCACCCTACAAATTGATTTACTGAGACGATTTGGTCTTCCAAAACTTCTGTCAAACGAGAGGCTTCCGCAGTACTTGTTTTTGTTTTTGACAGTTGTCAGATTGGATCGGTTGAGCCGATCCATGGGACGTCGACGCTGTTGTTGATGCATCCATTGGCTGTCAGTATGCCATCGGCAAACCTTGATCTGATGGATTTGATCTGCAGCACGCGAGTGCAATGTTGATGTTGAGCCCTCGTGTACCGATCTGTGGTCGCGAGCCGTTGTTATTATTGGTGTAGATTGCAGGTCGTTTATGTTGTCGATTGAATCGGATCAGCCGCAGACGAGGATGTTGTTGTCGTTGAGCCTCTGTACGCTGATCTGATACGGCGAGTCGCCGTCGTTGTCGATGAAGATTGGGGCCGCCGCAACCATAAATCCAACACGCCAGTTGCCGTTCCCACAGACGGCGCCAATTTACGGGGTGTAAACCCGGCAAATCCCTTGGTTAGGTACCTCGGGTTTCATATATAGAGAGAAGTATGGCGGCTGGTGGTTCCGGACGGCTGACAAGCAAAGAGTTTACCCAGGTTCGACCCCTCATTGTGAGGTAAAGATCTACTCCTGCTTGTGTGATCTGTTATTGATGATAGTTACATGGTGGCCGTGATGGCGAAGGTGATCTCGTCGGGGTTTGCCCAGCGATCTACTATCTATTGCCTATGGCGATGTCGCCTTGACTATCTCTGATATCTGTTGGCTTATCTTTTTGTCTACCCCTACCTGTGTTTTTATATGCAGGCAGGGGGGTTTTACATGAGAGTATTAATAGAGTACGAACTGAGAGTCCTTGCAGCTTCTTGGGCTTCGGTGGGCCTTATTTTCAGTATGCGTCACAGTGGGGGTACCCGGAAGGTATACCCACGTCAGTTACTATCGAGATCTGCATATGTTGGATGGCTGGGAAGCTCAACATAGACTCTGGTGTAGATTTTTAAAACTTAATTCCCATCTTTATTGAACTAGAATAGAGTTCGTTTCCCTCTTTACAAAGATAATTTGAAATCTAAGAACACACTGCATATTTAATGCGTCTATCATCCCTAAATTTAACATTTTGTTGGAAGTCCACTTGCAGCCCAACAATTCTTGTACATTTAGCTTCCTTTAAACGCATTCAGCATGCCAGCAGTACTCTACTATACCTTATGTACAATCTATATACATTATATTTCCACTCTAGTGGCTAGTAGGAGTGGGGTTTGTGTGGCTTGACTGTTTTTTAGTATCGTGGCATGTCTTCCGTTCAGGGCCGTTTTTATAAAATTCTATAACTAATAAAGCGAAACAATACTACCACTTAACTATATAACTTCAATATATGCTATTTCACATGATATTTAGAAAAATATCAAGTATTGTGAAAAGGAGTAAACATGAAACTAAAATAATAACCAAACCTCATGTTCTAACCAAAAAGCATTATCCGTCTAGATATTTCATGAAATAAAATATTCAATTAATATTAACTATTATACCTTGATCTGCCATGTCGTCGCGACATTGGGTGAATGTCGACGCCAAATTGTCAAACTGAGGCAAGCAAGAGCGCCAAACAGTAAATCGATTGGCGGAAAGATTTTGCAGCCGTCTATGCACGTCCGCCCGAGCCCTCACAAGCAAATCACACAACAAGCTCACAACATCATGTCAGGGCCTCACGGGGCCTTGTTTTTATCACCGCTCCTCAGCTCCTAGTCCCTATTATGTAATCCCATTTCTTTTTTAGCAACCCTAGTAATGTTTTACGGTAAGACAACTGGTGCAGCTGAGCAGAAGGCACAACCCACGAGCAAAGAGCTATTGGGTTGCTGGCTGCCTTGCTTTGGCCCGCTAGTGCTGGAAGCTGAGGGGTACAGAAACGGTAAAAAAATAGCGGACGAGTTACACTTTACCCTAACGTAGCTAATTGGGAGCCTAAATATTTGGGGGCCCTGTGGGGGAGCACAGTTCGCACGCCCTCTTGGGCGGCCCTGCTTCTGTTGCCTTTTTTGCTAGTAACTATATTAGTGAGGGGTTGTCTAAACAAAATTTGGACCAGTGGTGAATATTTATATTAAACATTTTTACTTACCTTTAGCATGCTATGATATTAATGAGTATAATTTTATATTTTTATTTTGCATTGTTAACCACATAAAAATGTTAATGTTAGTTGTAGATTTATAGTTGTAATGTATGTGATTGAAAAATGCATTTGCATCGGTCTAAATTTAATTATATTTTGTACTATAGTTTTCTCCTTCAATTTGCACTAAATGTATATTCTATATAGTGCATAATATTCATGGTAGAGATATATATAAAACACATTGTCAAACAAATACTTTAGGAGATGTTTTTTCTGTATGATTAGGTAAGTATATATTTATAGAAACTTCAGAATATAAATTAAGTCATGATTTTTTAATCCAAATTATGTGGTTAAATATGTCTTGCGAGTTAAAGTTGTTCTCAAAAAACAAACAAGGGGAAGTGGTTATTTGCTATTTTGAAAGATTGAAATTACTGCATTGCGTGGTACATATTTTGACGAAAAGCAACAGTTGCTATTTTTCACTGATAATAGGTACAAAGCGCTGACTTCAACACCCTTCACATGCGCCGGAGTTCATGAGCTGACTTCTATTGGAGCAACTAGTGTATAGAAAAACCAGTATATAAGTATGGACCACTTTTTGCGGAACAAGTATGGACTGAGCTAATGAAAATTGTAATTAATTTTGATGCTATGTACTACTACTTAATTTACCAACCTCAGGAGCTTAAACATAATATATGAGCCAACTAAATTAATAGCTGCATACATTCTACAAATAGTGGCATGGGTGCATCAGATGCGAAATCGGGGCAGAGATTCTTATAAAACCAACTTGACACAATAGTATAGTACCTATATATAAAAATTTGAAGGATTCACTCTCAATCCGCGTGTCCACGTCATCCGGATTGTTTGAGCCGTCCGATCTGCGAAATGGACATCCACGATCAAACCACGTCGCCCCCAGAGCACCATCTATTGTAGCAACCCTAGTTTCTACCAATTGCATCGCGCCACGTCACCCGAACACCCGTGCTGGCCGCGCCGGTCACCCGGTCACTCCCGGCGCCCGCCTCCGCGCCGTCCGATCCGGATCCGACGGCCAGCGCGCCTCCTTGCGGAAAAGCCCCTACCTTTTCCATATATCGCGAATCAGTCCTTTGAAATAAAACACAACCCTAACCCTAGAAACAGTATCCGTCCTCATTTCCCCCTGCCTCCTCCCGACTCGGCCGCTCTTGCTCCTCCCAAGCTCGCCGGCGCATGCTCGCCCACCGCGGCGGCGGCGCAGCACCAGTAGCAGGGGGAAGCGGCGACGCAGGCGTGGCAGACGGTCCCTAGCCGCCGGACCCAATCCCTCGGCCGTACGCTCTCTCCGATCCCCTCGCGCTCAATCCTTCCTCAACCCCGCTTCATCCTCCCGCTGGCGCCATCCTCCTCTTCCTCCCACGCCGCAGAACCACAGTCGTAGGCCGGCGTGCGCAAGGCCCTCGGCGGCGACTCGGCTCCCGGGCCATAGAGACGAACCGCGAGTCCCAGCTGTTCGCACCGCTTCCCTCCAAGATCGACGAATCGACGGCTTCGTCGGATTAGGCGACGTGGCCGGTCTGTGGCGGTGCCGTGCGCCGCCGGCTGCCGTTGTAGGTCCACCTCCACGAATCCCAGAGGAGGAAGAAGAGGCCCTCAGATCTTTGCGGGCGGCTCTCTGTTCTTGGGGCAGCCACAAACACCTCGCGCCGAGCTCCCCTGCCAGTCTACAACGGTCGCTGGTCGTCGAAGGTGACAGAGAAGACGGACACCTCTGCACCTCGCGTCGAGCTCCAACTCCGGGAAAATCCGGGCTACAACGACTGGTTGTCGTACGGCCTGCTGGATCATGTCATGCCTGCTCTCGCACACCACTAAGAAGGTGAGTTGGTCAAGTTGATTCCTCCATTCGATGAGCATGCTCTATATTGTGTGTGCAGGTGATGCCCTTTCCGTTGATTGCTCCTGCTTAACTACTTACAATCTGATGTGCATTTGTTTTGCAGGTTGTCTGATGTCCTCTCTTCAGGAACAACACAGGCCACCGTTGCAGCTGACCTCAAATGGATCAATGGTAACCAAAGTACTACGTTCCTTCGATTTTCCTCTCTCTCTTTCTCTTGCACTAGTAGAAAAAGGCTTATAGGTGGAGGCTTTTTTATGGCGCACCAAACATCATGCGCCACAGAAAAGCATTTTTGTGGCGCATCTTTTTGCATGCGCCACAGAATGTCCAATTTCTGTGGCGCATCCCACCTGATGCGTCACAGAAATATGACTTTCTGTGGCGCATGGGTTCGGGTGCGCCACAGAAATATGACTTCTGTGACGCATTAGGTCACATGCGGCACAGAAATTCGACTTTCTGTGGCGCATCAGGTGGGGTGCGCCACATAAATTAGACATTCTGTGGCGCATCAGGTGGGGTGCGCCACAGAATTTATGCACTTTCTGTGGCGCATGGGGTCCCATGCGCCACAGAATTGCTGCAATCAGATCCCACCCCCCTTTTTATGTTTGCGGAAAAAAGAAGAAAATGTAAAAATGTTCAAAAAATTACATCATTTAAGATATGGTTAGGTATTAGTGTCTACTTCGTGTAGAATATTTGAAATATGATTTTTGACCTTTTATGCAAAATCACTGTAAAAAAAGTCGAAACGGCCATAACTTTTGCATACGACGTCGAAAAAATGCGTTTAATAGCTTAAAAAAAACTAGAGAAAATTAGAAAATGGCCCACACCAGGGCTTGCCCGGTTAGGATTTTTCAGATTCTCCAAATTCTAAAAGGAAAAAAAGTTATTTAAAAATGATTGTTTTTCTCAGCAAAATCAAAAAAAAAAGAAAAAAAGAAAAATAATTCTGTGGCGCACCGGGAGGGGGTGCGCCACAGAATTGTTGGGCGGGAAAAAAATTCAAAACGGAGCAGCCAGCTCCCCCTTATCCTCTCCTCCTTCTCTCATTTCCTCCTCCTCTTCTCCACTTCTCCACCACCACTCCTCCTCTCCCTCCTCTTCTCCACTTCTCCTCTCCCCTTCTCCACCACCACTCCTCCTCTCCTCTCCTCTACTTCTCCTCTCCCCTTCTCCTTCCTCCTCCTTCTCAACATACTCCGGCGACCTCCTCCTCCTACTACTCCGGCGACCACCTCCACCTCCTCCTACTCCGGCGACCACCTCCACCTCCTCCTACTCCGGCGACCACCTCCGACGACGACTTCCTCCGGCGACCACCGACGACGACGACTTCCTTCGGCGACCACCACCACCTCCTCCTCCTCCTCCTACTCCTACGGCGACCTCCTCCTCCTCCGACCACGGGCTCCGACGAAACTCCGGCGACCTACTTCGGCGACCTCCTACACCCACCTCCGGCGACCTCCTCCACCCACTCCGGCGACGACCTCCTCCTCCTCCGACCACGGGCTCCGACGAAATTCCAGCAAAAAACGGACGGCTCCAGATCCAGATCTGGATCTGGCCGCCTTTTTTTTTAAAATTCAAAAATAATAATTCACAGAAATATTTCTGTGGCGCATGGTGATGGGTGCGCCACAGAAATATATTTTAGTGGCGAGGATTCTGTGGCGCACCCCCCATTTCCCTTGGTGCGCCACATAAATGCTTTTTGGTGCGCCACTAGTAGCCCTTTTTCCACTAGTGTTGATTTAATTCGCACGATAATGTTTGTTTTATATGATTTTATTTAGTTTAGCATATAGTGTTTTCGAAACAATTCCAAGCAGGTTATTTACATATTTTGTTTCATACTCTTTTGGTTTTTTGGTTGAACATGTAAGAAGAATCATATGTGAGTTGTGTGCTCAACTAATTTAAACAATGGTCACCAGTTTTATTGATCTTTTTTGAACCTCTTAATTTAAATGAGGATATAATTACGTAACAGTCTATCATTGCTTGGTATATGTTGGTCCTATACATGCAATTTAACTTCATCTAATCACAGGAAAATCGCACACCTTCGCCACCATAGAGACATAACGTGACATCAAACCAAAGTGAACTGCTCGCACGACGCTGATTCGCTGCATTAATTTCCTGGCCATTATTTGGAGAGCTAAAGCAGTAAGCACGATAACTGATGTTCGTTTGATGTATCTATATATCATGTTAGCACAATTAAAGTGGTGGGCTTCATATACTTGAAATTTTTGTGTTTTGTTGATGCCGTTACTATGAACAAATTTGTGTTCAGGTGATCAGTTTTTTGGAATACTTGGTGCAACAGATGAATGGCCCTTTTCTGTGCAATTCCAGTTGGCTGTGTTCCAGATGTTGGTAAGACTCGAGCAGGGTGAAGTCAGGTTAGCATCCAGTTCTAAACTCTTTCGACGAGAGCCTCCTCAGTTTGATGGGATGGTGTGCCAGCAAGCATTTGCTGTGTTACACGGTCATGCAAATTTTCACTTTATTTTCCACAAAATAAAGTGATATATTTGCTTTAGCACAGTCCCGAAAGAATAATCTCATGTTTAAACGTATTCTCCTCTTTACTGCTATCATCCCAACCACTTCCTCCAATCCGTGTCTCGCCTCTCTCAAGCAGCAACCGCAGATGGGGCGACGATAGAGACGACCGGGTGCCAGGGCAGAACAATGATCATACTATTCTTGAATCGAAAGGGAGATGTTCTGCTAGCAGATGATATGTTGTTTAGAATGGCGCAACCCAAATCATAGGCAGTTCAGCTCAGGTAAATGCAGAGTTATCGCAGCATGGACATGGTAAAATCCTGTTTGTTAAGCATGGTTAATAAATTTCTTAGTATGGTGATATACTTCATATATTGTGGTTACATTTCACAGTGACAAGAATGTCTCCTTGGAGCTACAAATTTCTGGCTTGGATATGCATCAGTCACCTGGTGAATTTGTCACAGTTCCTTTACTCTCTAAACTTTTCCTTGCGATACTATGTGACTAATGAGCAGTAGGTTGTATTTGAGCCTGTGAGGGGTTATGGCGTGTTCGTACTTCTGAGAAGGCTATGGATATGCCCAGGAATTCTCATATATTATGCTTCGATTTTTTGCCTTCACAAGTATTGAGATTCATCCGCGCGTTTTATGTTTAAAGTAGAGTAGTTTTGGGGTCAATGTGTTCAGCACATAAACCATTATTGTCCAGAGCATTTGGATTAATTATGCCTACACCCTGCCATGTTGTTTGTGAATTGATCAACTGATATATCTCCCAGAATAAAAGAGATAAAATACTTCTCTTTTCTCAATATAGGTTCAAATGACACATAGAGTGTAGCTTAGATTAAAAACCACCCACATTTCAGTTCAATCTGGGACAGATTCTGTTGGGTGTCAAGTATCATATCGCAGCTGTCTGATATAGAGCAATATTTCTCATATTCAATAGGACATACATTAGTTCTCATTCATGTTGTGCATACACACGTAACAACAGATGTTTTTCGATTTACCTGAAATGTTTTGAAGCACAAGCTTGAGCATGAAGTATGAATTAATTCCCACTGTGTTTGTTTTCTCTTGCTTAGTATTGTAAACACTCATAGCTTCACGCCATTGTATAAATAGAGAGCAATGTATTGTCCCACTTGGATTGTGTCTGAATGACAAAACCACTACATATTCCACGAGTAGCGCACTGACATATTGTATAGTGGAGCTGTATAATGTTTCATACTCTAGAGTAGTTCAATTTGGGTACCTTAAACATATTGCCATCGTAGGATAATGTTTAACTTGAGAGAAAAAAAAGTTGAACTGAAAGTCTAAGACCATGCCTATTTGTATCATTCATCCGTAATTGTGGATTTGTGTGAATTCAGTGGCTTTCTTTCTTTTACCGCAACTGATTAATCTATAGACATTAAAAGGTACAGCTTTCACAAGCACACATACAATTGCCTTATTCTCACGCAGATGTTTTAAATTATCTCCATTGACTTAAATAAGCATGCAAAGTTTGCTTTAAAGGTGATCACCCTGACATGAGTATGTTCAAACAGCGTGTATGTGTTTTCTGGACAGAAGAAGTCACATACTCTGATCAAGAGAGTTAAAATCTCAAGAAGATGGACAAGCTGATTGGCTTGGGACTGCTCCTCCACAGGTGAGCTCCTGTCATAACACGGTGAAAGGATGTAGACTTTGTTCCTTCCCGTTTAAGGGCTACTGGTTGACCTTTATTTTTAGAACCTTAGTACTTGCTACTTTCGATTTATAAAGACATAGATAGTGATCACTAATGATCAGATAAGCGAATAACTCCATGCTCTACTTTGAATGTTATTCTAATTTATCTAACTAATTTCTTTTGCATACTTCATTTCTTGAATCAAGTGGTTTCACATATATATATCTCTACGGATTCATCTCAGAGCTATGTTTAAGGGGAGGCTAAATATGGTTGTTTATTTCTTTCACCTACATAAATGAATTGTGAAATCATTTCCAACCAATTTTGTACTTCGTTTTCCTTTAAGTCTGTTTACTGGAAACAAGTTCAGTTTCAGTTCAGAAACATATTCACGAAATCAATCTCCATTCAACAGGCATAATGCACATACGAAGTATGATCCTCTGTGCCGACATTACTGATTTTAGTTTGATTATACGAACAGTGTGTTATATAAGTGTCAGAATGGGGTAAATTTTTGCAATAACAGACCTACACATGTGTTTGTTTTGTGTTAATTACAACTTTTTTTGTCTGATTTTCAGCGATGTCAGGCGCCAATAAAAAGAAGCATTCATGGTATGATGCATCTTACTATACCAGTTATTGGTTACTGGGTGAAGTTTGGATTCATGGTAATCGGCTACCCCCTTGCCTCGCAATTATTGAGCTTACAAGATAGAAGAGGATGATTCAAGTGTAACATGATTTCCCAAATAAAATAGTGTATTACTAACTGTGAAACAAGTTTACTGATTAATTTGTGAACATTATCTAGACACGGTTAAGTATGGCATCTTTGACATATGTAAGTTTCAGTTTAATAGCTTTTTATTTGTGATTTCTCTCATATATATAAAGATGGCAAGTCTTTTTTTTTACATCCTCTTTTCAAACACCACTCTTACAATTCATTATAGATTACACTATTCACATAGACTTACAGACCAACCCGTAATCAACTTGACATGACCAACCCACAGGTTGCCGCGCCACGTTGCCTAGTCATAGACATAAGCGAAGAAAGAAGAACATGCCGCGCCACTTTGCCTAGTCATAGACATAAGCGAAGAAAGAAGAACATGCCGCGCCACGTTGCCTAGTCATAGACATAAGCGAAGAAAGAAGAAAGTCCTAGTGCAAGTAGAAAGTCTCAAATTTCATTCCGGCTGGTACAGTATATGCATGTATGTATCGAACTAAATCATTAGTCCTTTGATGTGGTCCATTATTAAAATGTAAACTTTGAGCGGTGAGATTGGGAAACAACAGCAGAGAGTACCACCACTTGTGATCAATATATCATCAGCCTGAACTGCTGCATGCTATCCTCTTCATCGCAAGCAAGTTCAGCAATTCTGTGATTGGGATCAGCAATTGTGTGATTGGGATCAGAGACGACGATGGTACACATGCATAGTCTAAGCTACAAGTAGTGGCGGTACGACTCTCGAACTGAATAATGCACCTGCCCTTGTCTGGAAATATGCTCCGCTGCCATGTGCTCGCTCGATTCCCAGGCCCTACGTACAGAGACGATCAGGGCGAGACTTCCACACTGGATCGGCACAGCACGGTCCAAAAACTGCAGGCAGAGAATGATCCGTAATACAGTAAGAAACTTTCAACTTAGCTATCGATCGAGGCCCACTAGCATATGATCGATCAATATGTGTTCTGCAGATTACTTTGTACAGCACCTCCTTGCGTGTCATGCAGCCGGCCGGCAGGCAGGTCTGGGGAGGCGTGCGTCGTCCCGGGCCTTAGATTAATTCGCTGATTGAAAAATATGCTGCTGCTCGCTGTCTGGTTTTAAAGGAAAATTTGCTCCTGTTGCTACTGGATTTATACTCACTCTGAGTCTGTCTGAGTCTCTGACTGAAATGAGTGGACTGCATGCAGACCAGAAATGGGTTTCTGGTAATTCTAACAAGTAAAAGGACTAGCTGAACTACTAGCTATAGTGCTTGCGTTTTTGGCCGAGTGGGATACGCGGCCGGCAAGGTCAACTGAGCCAGGCAACGGCGCCACCGCATTACTTTTCATGTCCATCTTGTAGGTAGGCTGTCATTGCACCAAGAGTGGAATACACCGTCCCTGCAGTCCGTCAAGTGAGTCGAAGCAAGATCCATGTCCTTGTAAATCGATCGATCGGGAACGACGAGAACATATAGCGATGGCGGCCTATGTCGAGCGTAGGTGGAGAGCAAAGCATGGCAAGGCAACTAGCTGCCTGCCAGTACACAATCGCGCGCGTGCATGACGACACAGCCCGTACCCATGCCGGAGCGTGCATGGAATTTGCATTGGCATGGGCATGGGCATGGGCATGGAACGCACCGTGCGTCCGTGCAGCTCGCACATTCTCCCAGCTAGCCTGCCTGCCCGCCCACGCACGCCGGGATCACCCAAGCGCGCGCGATCTCCCCTCCTATCCTGAAGATCCCGAGACAGGGACGACACTGCGGACGGACGGATCCGTGTTGCGCATATACAATGGGCAGGGACTGGGAGGAGCCAAGCATCCATGCATGTGTGCAGCCGGTTCGGCCGGCCGTGCCGCTCCCCTGTCGCCGTCGACGCCCGCTCGCTGTCGGCCGCGTCGCGGGCGTCAGTCTCGTCGATGGGTTAATGGGACCGGGGTCTTCGCCTTTTCTTTCCTCCCTGGACGCGACCGGGGCTGGGTCAGATCAGTGCGCGCGCGCGCGCGCCCGCTGTAATCGATAGATCGATCGATCTGGTAATAGTGATCGAAGCATGATCGTTATCGATAGCTAGAGATCCGGTGGATTGAGCTTTGAGCACTAGGCCATCGTTCTACTGCATCTCTTGTGCACGAGGACGAATCGGTCATTGATCGAACAGTCTCTCTAAACTCCAGGCAAAGGTGTCTGCCGACACCTATGATGATATGATCGATTGATTGTGCGTGCATTATATTCATGCAGGCACTGCAACCAGACTGGCGAGACGCGACTGAACAGCTAGCTAGACAGCTGAACTCTAGCAGATATCACGCACGAAAGAAACATGCGTGGTTCCAGTTACCGCCTTGCAGCTGCTAGCACATATGCCGGCCGGGTTGCATATGGCAGCTTACTGCAGTAGCCTGTTCAAATCAGCAGCCGGCCGTACGCATTACATGTGTGATTTGCTTTCACCGACATTCTAGTGTAACCAAATTAATTAGGACATACGGAGTATTATTCATTACCACATACTACGGCGGGATACAAACGAGCCAAGGTAGAGAGATGTGTGTGAAGTGAGCCTAGCTCAGTTGGTTGGTTCCTTGTGGTGGAACCAGCCCACCCAGGTTTAAGTCCTAAACTTGATGTGGGTGTTCACATTTTTCTGAATTTTTCAGGATTAACCGGCGCTATGATTTCAGTGGTAGGTGACGTGCCCGTCAACAGCGAGGCGCCTACGGTGACTTTGTCAACCTCAAAATCTGCCGGACCAGTATCTCGAAGGTGCTCATAGGGTTCATAGGGGTGTCTGTACGTGCGTGTTTGTGAGCGTCTGCGTCTGTACTGTGTTTCTCAAAAAAAAGGTAGAGAGATGTCTGGATAGAAAGGCCGCAAACATGACAAGATGCAACTCTGAAAGTGGGCCCTTTTCTTTTCTTTTCTTGAGATGACTACGGCTGCTGAACGTTGAAGGAGCTTTACTGATGGATTAGCGACAGACCATGAGTCCGTGACATGATTCAGGATGAACTGGCCTTGTCTTACTATGGGCCATTCAGGAGTTGTTGCTTACTGGTATGAGCCTAAATTCTTCCTGGGTCGGCTAAATCTTTTGTGGGCTAGAAAATTAAAGAATCGAGGCGTGTGGTTAGCTGTTGGGCTTTCCACTGAGACGTCGTCTGCCACCGAGCACTGGTACTGAATGACACATCCACGGAATCCGGAACGAGATCCTCTGACTTTGGAGCGACGAGTGCAGAGGGACGTCCTTGTTTTTGGTCCGTTCGATCCACATCCAACGACAATCGACCGAAACTACAGGCTGCTCACTTATCGTTCATTTGGCTATGGAAGCAAGCGGCCCACGAGGCCCGGTCTGACGAACGTGTGGGAGGTGAAACAGAGCAAAAATTGGTGCGACCTCAATCAGAAGGAGCAGATCGTCTGGAACCTGCGAGGGTGGCGTTGCTCTATTCGTCAATTTCGATCAGAAGGGTAACTCGAGCCTGTTTGCTCATCAGTCTCAGGTAAGTCTGTCCTTCTTTGTTTCTGTACGACCTCCAACCTTCAGATTACTTGGGAATTCATTGATTTTATTTTTCTCTCATGCATGTAGTTGGTTGATCTTGCTTAAATATTTTGTTTTCTTATGGAAGAGGCTGAGATGGAGGTTGAGATTGACACACCGCACCATGATCATGATTTAATAAGTAAGTTTCTTATCCCCTGTACATTCAATTTGGTCTGAGATCTCATAGATTTAAGTAAGTTGTCATATGGAATTTTTACATTGCAGAATTGTATGGTAATCTTGCTCAGATAGTTAATTTACCAATTTATAGATCATAACTGTTTACAAAAATCTTACTACTTTCTTTTATTACAGGGACCAATCAGAGATGACGTTTTTGCTGGGTTGTGGTGAAGTACTTCTAATTTGGGTCAATCTAGGCCATTTAAATCAGTTCAAGTTCAGTCCTGGTTTCTATTTAATTTAGTTATGTTCAATCCCTTTTGCCATACTCATTGTACATTCGGCTGTCAAAGCAAACATTGTATTTGCTGAAAGAAGAGGAAATCCCTTTTGACAATCTTACATCACAACAGTACAGTGGTCACAGTACACTGAACTTAACTGATTCACATTCAATATTTTGTAACATTTTCACTTCACATAAATATATATACAACCTGAACATAACATTCAGTCACACTATAAACTCAAGTGCACTGAAATCACATGATTTCAATCAGAATTTAACATTCAGTCCCACTACTCATTGGAGTGTATACTCTAACTCACATCAATTACAATCTAAATTTTGGCATTGGGCTTGATTTTCTTGCTGCGTTGCTTCTCTGATGTTCTGCACAACTGAAACTGAAACACCGAGACAGCAAGGAATGGCAAGCAGCAACCATCCAAGAAGACTCGACGCTCTTCAATTCATGGCCTCTACAGCGTCATGGATGACGTTTGGTCCACGGCTCAAATGTCATGACGGCTCCGGAGCATCGACCCCGTACACGGAGCAGGCTGGCTTCGTCGCCTCCGGAGCTTGGCGGCGTCACGCCCTGGAAGGAGCGCCAATGGCTGGCTGCTCCACCTCCATGCTAGGTGACGTCGCCCCTGACAGAGCAGCGACTGCTCTTTCTCTTCCCGCCGGCGAGGCGAACCCTAGCCTGAATCGAGAGCGAGGCTGACCGACGACCATGACTGGAGGGAGGCGAGAACCATTGCCGACGTCAGACTGGGCCGTGTGAGCCGCTTATTTCCGTGGCCACTGAGCGAACGAGAGAGGCCTCTAGTTTAGATCGATCGTCGTTGGATGCGGAAGATTTTTTATAAGTATATCAGTGTCCAAAATATGTTGCTTCTCATGCTTAATTAATTAACTGAATATGTTGATACATCTTCTTAACGAGACTTAACGAGCTGCTCCCGAGCGCTCCGGAACCTATAACGAACTGAGCCAATCTTTAGATTTAACTCGTTATCGTTAACGAGCTTAACGATCTCAAACCCTAACGAGCCGAGTCTTAACGATCCAAGCAACTCGTTAGTCCAGCCCTACCATCGATTGAGCCAGCTCATGCATGACGGTTGTCGGTTTTTCACCTTCTTCCTCTTCCTCTTCGCTCTGCTTCAGCAGATGCTCGTCATCTAATTATTTAGTACTGCATAAAAGTCTTGCTCCTGAAGACGCCGACTTCAATGGACCGTGTGGACGGAGCCTCGCTCCTAGCTTCCTACGTGTCTTCACGACCGCCGCTTAGCCTCCAGGGTTTCTGCTCTCCCTAAAGGATACGAAAAAATTCAAAAGATATGCTTAGGTTGCAAAAATATGTCTAAACAGAGCATAAGTAATACAAATACATATAACTCTCTTTCCTCAACTTTTAAGAAAGGTTGTCAACCTTCCCGTCTTGATATAACCAAATATTAAATGTATATCATTGAAATTATGAATGAAAAAGAATAAAAGTAAAAACGGATCAACAACGTAATAATGGTGGAAAGCAAGTAAACGAGGTTGTAAACAATGTAAAAATATTAACTGCGGTGTTCGGAAAGATGTCAAACGGGTATTCGGTATGATGCAATCCTGCTTTGCGGTTGTTCAGGATCCTTATCTATCATGGTTGCTAGATCAGATGTGAAACATCATAATATTTGTGTTTTCATGCAGAACATGACCAGTGAGAGTGAGACAAATGATGTTTGATAAGATCTTTTAGTACCAAGACCCTCAACAAAAATGATGTTTGATAAGATTTTTTAGTACGAGGACCCTCTTGTTGAGCCCCAACAGGTAGGGTGAGTTTTTTGATTTCCTTGTCACACGTCTACAATTTTCTGATGAAACAACTCATGATCAACCAAAATTATCTAGTCGCACGACTTTGGATGCTCAGAGCATAAGTGTAGTTTGATTGTCACGTCTTGTTCCCTGTAACTACAAGATTAGACCTATGACATCTTAATGAAAATGATCATAGTTGGATAGGGGCGGCCGGTTTGGAGGGTGCCACTAAACACAACATCTCATTCTGAAGGACAGTTGTCCTCCACCCCCAAAGCGGACACACAGTTTGGGGTGTGTCGGACAGATTTCCGAGTTGTGCCATTGGAGATAAGATAAAAATGGCTAAACCACCGAACGTTATGCATTAATTTCCGCTCGAATGTCTATGCGCGCGGGGGATTGTGGGTCATGACTAGTTGTTACTATAGTGGTATGCTTACTGTTATCCTTTTTGGTATTACTTGTAGCAATCAAAGCCGCACCAAACTTTTTTTTAGACTCTGTGCGAATATTTATATTAAACTTTTATACTTATTTTGAGCATACTATAAGATCAATGAGTATAGATTTATATTTTTGTTTTGGCATTGTGAACCACATTTTTTTTGTTAAATGTCAGTTGTAGCATTCATTTCATATGGTCGTAATACATGTAGACAAAAAATACATTTTTCTTATGCTTAATTTTAATTATATTTTGTAGTATAGATTCTTCATCAATTAATATCCAATAAACGTATATAATATATATTGTACAATATCTATGGTAGATATATAAAACACATGGTCTAACAATATATCTTTATAGATTTTCTTTGTGTATGATTAGGTAAATATATTTATTTAAACTTGTAGAGTATAAATTGAGCAATGCAATGATTTTTTAATTGTATTTCTGTGGTTAAACATGGTGTAACCAAATTAGGACATACAGTAGTATTCATTACCACAAACTATGGCGGGATAAAAAACGAGTCAAAACATCTTTGAGCGTCGACCAAATTAACGGCGTGTGCATGCATAGACATGATGCGCATGTAGATTTTTGTGAGCTGGAGAGACGTCTGGATAGAAGGGCCCCAAACATGACAAGATGCAATCAAGGGCAACCTTTCTCTTTTCTTGAGATGAGCTTTGAAAGACGACTAAAATATGCTACGGCTGCTGAACGTTGAAGGAGCTTTACTGATGTATTAGAACATTAGAGACAGACACTATATGCAACTCCCTTAAGAATTAGCCATCCGTGAGTTTTTTTTTTGTTTCTGAGCAAAAGCCATCCATTAGATGGGCCTAGTTTCTTCCCAGGTGGGCTAAATCTTTACTGATCTTGAAGCCTCTGAAAAAAGTGGTTAGAGTTAGTTGATGGGCTTTCACTGCGACGCCGTCTGCCACCGAGCGCTCCCCACTCGGTGGAGCCGACCGCCGCCGGCTCCGCGGCGGAGCCAAACCCACTCGAACTCTCGCGGCGCCGGCGGCGAGAATCTCGTCCTCCCACCAACAAGGCAACGCGCTCGCCCGTCCCGCAGCCGCCGTGATGGCTACCGCCGCCCCCAAGGCCGCGGCGGCGCGGCCCTGGGACCCGACCGTCTCCCTGCGCCTGGACCACCCGTCTCTCGTCCACCTCGAGCGGTGCCGGGGCGGGGCACGGCCGTTCAAGTCCATCCTCGGCCACATGCTCCGCCTCGGCCTCGCCTTCGAGACGTTCCCCATGAGCCGGCTCCTCCACTTCGCCACCGTCGCCTTCCCGCAGTACACGCGCGAGGCCCTGCTCCTGTTCGACCACTTCACGCCTCTCCCCAACCTCTACATCTACAACCTGGTGCTCGCGGCGCTCTCCTCCTCCTCCTCGCCGCGCCGGTCGGTCGCTCTCTACAGGTCCATCCTCGCGTCGCCGGCAACCCCCGACGAGCGGACCTTCCTGGCGCTGCTCAAGTCCGTGGACTGCCCGTCGGTCGGGAAGCAGGTACACGCTCACGTTCTCCTCAATGGCTTGCACTCGCGCGTGTACCTGCGGAACTCGCTCCTCAAGATGTACCTGGACGCCGGCGACGTGGAGACGGCCGACGCGATGGTCCGGTCTTCGCCCGTGCTGGACACGGTCTCCTGCAACATCATGCTGTCAGGGTACGCCAAGGGAGGGTTCAGCGAGAAGGCGCTGCAGCTTTTCCGTGACATGTCGTCGACGGGGATTGGTGTTGATCCGTACTCCGCTGTTGCTCTCCTATCTTGCTGCGGAAGTCTGAAGAACACGCTTCTTGGGCGGTCCGTCCATGGCGCAGTCGTGCGGAGGATGGATGTAGCAGATAGGGGATTGATTTTGAGCAACGCCCTTCTAGACATGTATGCCAAATGTGGTGAAATGAACACCGCCATCAGAGTGTTTGGTGAAGCTTGGGAGAAGGATGACATTTCGTGGAACACCATGATCTCAGGGTTCGCTAATGCTGGCATGTTGGACCTCGCTAGGGAATTTTTCTTGGATGCACCTTGCAGGGATATAATATCGTGGAATCTACTTCTAGCTGGGTATGCTCGATGCGGAGGATTCTCTGAGGTGGTACAGCTATTTAATGACATGCTTGCCAGTTGTTTAAGACCTGATAAGGTTACTGCTGTTGCTTTGATCTCTTCAGCTGTAAGCAAGGGGGGACTGAATCCAGGAAAGAGTGTACATGGTTGGGTGGTTAAAGAGCATGGAACTCGAGATGCTTTCCTGGCTTCTGCTCTCGTTGACATGTATTGCAAATGTGGAAATGTTGATTTAGCCTACGCTGTGTTTAAGAAGGCCTTGGATAAAGATGTTGCCTTGTGGACAGCGATGCTATCTGGCCTTGCGTTCCATGGCCATGGTACCAAAGCATTGGACCTATTTTGGGATATGCAGAAGGAGGGTGTAGCACCTAATGGCGTGACATTGGTCGCTGTTCTGAGTGCATGTAGTCATGCTGGTCTGCTAGATGAAGGGTGTAAGATTTTTGATACTATGAAGCAATGCTTCAACATTGAACCAGGAATAGAACACTTTGGCTGCATGGTTGATCTACTTGCACGATCAGGTAGGCTGTCTGATGCAGTAGGACTGGCCAGGAGTATGCCAATGAAACCAAGTCGGTCTATATGGGGTTCCATTTTAAGTGCAAGTTCAGCTTGTCAGAATACCGAAGTTGCAGAGATTGCTTCAGAAGAACTCCTTCGTCTTGAACCCACAGAAGAGGGTGGATATGTTTTGCTTTCTAACCTTTATGCTGCTGCTGGTCACTGGAACTACAGTGACAAAGTGAGGCATACTATGGAAAGAAGAGGCGTGAGAAAAGCAGCAGGGGCTAGTGGATTGACTGTTAATGATGTCGCCTAATAAGTTACGTAACTCAATCGTGCAGGACTTATAAATCCTATTTTTGTTCTCCAAATTTCTTTCTTACACGAAAAGTATGTTGCCTTAGCCTACATGTCGTAAAACTGCTTATGTGTTATCTTTTGTTCCTAAAGGACCACGCTTCTCATTTTGGGGCATATTACTGTTTCCACAAACCAATAGCATGTCTCTATGGAGAAAAGTTAATGCTTGCCTGAAACATTGTATATTCGAGGGACTAGGGAGAAGGCCAAACTGTTCGGTGTGCTCTACCTTTGCTGAGAAGAAACCTGCACTTCTCTTGTAAGCTACTGTTTGATGCAAGTTCTGCATACACAAAGATATTAGTATATTACTTTCATTTTAGTCATATTTGACTGAAGCAGGGTGTGCTTGTTATACTGGCATTAAGTGTTTATTAATCAGTAACAACTTCACATCAATCATTCAGGTTCATAAGGTAATCCTGACGCATTGTTCCTTTGCGATGTCCCTTAACTAAGATTGTTATTTAAAGAACATACATAATTGTATATGTAACAAGGTGAAAATTAAGGAAGAAAAATTCACGACATTTAACAAGTATTCTTCTATGTTTTTTCAAAATATGCTATGTGTATCTTCTGCCATGAATTTTTTTAGAGCTTCAAACTACAGTGGGCCAATCGCCTAGAATGTGTTCTTGCAGAAAGTAATGATTGGGTAAAACTGTAGAAAGGATACTAGTAAACCTTGGTTTTGAGAGTCTGGAAACACAGTTTTATAGATATCTTGAGGTCTGCTCTTTTAAATAGGAATCTTAGTAGTCAAATGTTGAACTGTACCCATATCCCACTCACTAGGTGTCTGCTCTTTGATAGTTGCAGTTTCATGGATGTGGGTGTGATATAATGACCGACCACAACGCCATATCCTTAAGAAGATATGTTCATCATGATACTGATCCCATTGCCACAATGCAAGAATGCAGAAAACCAGTAACTGGGCATGCAAATACTGATCATAAAACTGATGAAGGTAATAAATGTTTGTTATGTTATTGTTTTCCAGCAAAATGAGTACGATATAGGCAAATTGTCATGCAATATACTAATAACTGAACCAAAACTATTTCCACCTAACGTTTTTCTTGTAATCATGCCACTCATTTTATTTGAAGATAATCGTCACCGATCGTTTCCCCTGTATCCCTTGTCCCTACTCATACATTCTACACATGTCTCGTGCACGCCATTTTTTTTTCTAGACATCTTTAACTAAGATTTCATCATTCATCAACTTGTGTAGTAGTGGTAGTGTCATCACATCCAGCTGCTCCTTGTGCAAAGCCATATCACGTCCTATGCACCACGCCTTCCGGTTCATCAATCATCCCCTTACCACCGTATAGCACCCATAGGGGGACCTGCGTGACTGTCTGAGTTCCCGATGGTCTATTTGTTTTCCAACTCGGGCTCTGCATCTGTGCATCCACACCCTTTTGTTGTTTGTTAACCACCGCACCAATTTTTTTGTGCTCTGAGCCTGTGACCACTGTCTGCACGCAACTTCAATTTCACGGAGCTCATGCATATCCACGCTATGAAGATTAAATATCAATTATTGCAACGATGAACATTATCTGATTTTCGACATTATACACAAGTACTGCAGGCTAGTCTCATTTGGAGGATGAAATTAAGTCAGAGCTGCTCTTGCAGCAATTACCTCGTGTATATATATTGACATGCCTACCAATTGGCTGCAGGTGAACATGCTGTGCTGTGGTCAACATCTGTGACAACAGTTCATACACATTGGCACGCGCACATGAATAATGAGCGACCCAGCCCGTTGCTGCAGAATGGCATGAGATTTTGCAGCTCACGACATAAACGATGCACTTAGCAGATAATCGTGCTCCTGAAAATGGGGATGCTGTCAATCTGTCATGCTTAGGCTCTGTCTTTTGAGGTGCGTGCAGAACATGTCAGGTATCAGGACCCTACCTGGAGGCTGAGGTGCTTCAGTACGGCATATGGGGTTGATGGGCAATCGATTACAGTCGATACCTCAAGGTGCAGGCTGGGACGTGGTGGCATGAGCATAGGATCTACTTGCTCGAGCTTATTGCAGCAATGGCGCTGTTTTGTGAAAGAGTTCCCAATGATGACGCAAATGCATATGTCATAAACAGAACCTCATGAATTTTGTAAGGCACTGCCAAAATTGTGTTCTAATTCACCGAGGAAAATTGTAATGCTGATGCAAATGCATCTGGATCATATGAATGTATATATTGTTCTGTGTATTATGCTATTCTGATGGAACTTTGCTCAAGAGTTGGAGCTCTTGTGGAACTTGTGAATCCCTAAGATTTCATTGGTGAGATTTCTGCTCTCAGATGATTGAATGTTGCTGTCCAACTGACGAAATATTTGTCGAAATTTATGTTCAGTGCTTGTTATGGCCTTCCAGTTGAATGTCCCAGTACTTATAAAAATTGGATAGAGCCTAGAAAAGGTATTAAGTAAAAGAAAATTGAGGAGTTTATAAGATTTCCATATGAGTATATGATCAAAATTGGATCAGATCATCACGATTATAAAAAGGGTCCATGGTAGAGCAACCAAAGCTCTTTGCCTGATTCCACTGCAGGTCGTAACCACAGTACGGGGAGTCTCCGAGGACCTATATGCAAGGACGAAAGCTAGCTTCCAGGGGCTTATATGTGACGCTGATGAGTGTTTAGGGACCTCGCTGCAAGGGAAAACGTCACGTAGAGGGCCAAAAAGAAACACCAGAGGGGCCTAGGTCAGAAGCGAAAAGGACCGGCGTTTGAAATCTCGAAAAAATTTGGACCATTTCTCGATTTGTGCGTGTCATCCTTGCGCAGGGGCCATGCTAATCTTCTCTGTATCGTTCCAATTTTATCGGATGTCCCCGAAGGGACACAAGGTGCTGCAGGCCTGAGCTTATAAACCGGTGTTTGCCTCTCTCGCTGGCCGAGGTGGGACTAACTTTCCTCCCGCTAACCTCCCGTGAGCCGTCCGATACACAGCGAACGGATCGATCACAAATGTGCTTGGGCCCGTGTAGCCCGTTCATGGGCCATTCTGGGCGACATCTTATTGGGCCTAATTATGGCATCACATCGCATCGGAGCTCACCACGCCCGAGCTCTCCGCCTCTCCCCTCCAGATCCAACGCCGGCCACCGGAGCTCCTCCTCCATCTCCTTACTCACCCCGAAGCGACCTGCGAGCCCTCATTCTTCCCCATCCTGGGCATGGCTTCGTCCAGCCACCGTAGAACTCGCCGTTTCTTGGATGGAGATGGAGGAGGAGGTCGACCGTGGTCAGGCGCACGTTGGCGACGATGCCGTCCTGCGCCGGCCGGCGAAGCATGGATGCAAGAAACCGGCAGGATGCGGCGACAGATCGGCCTTTTTTTCCATATATTTGAGTGAAACAGCTACTTGACATCAATCATTCAGGCCCTTAGCTTTTTTTTAATGGGATTCAGGCCCTTAGCTAATCCCGATTCAGTGTTCTTTTCAGATGTCACTTAATTGCGAGTGTTAGTCAAGAACATACAAAACAAGGTGAGAATTTGGGAGGAAGATTTCGCGACGTTTAACAAGTACTGTGTCTATGTTTTAGTCAAACTATCCTAGTACATTTTTCTTCTGTTAGGAAAATTCTGAGCTTCAAAAACTACAGCGTGCCAAATCCCTAGAATGTATTCTTGCAGACAGTAATGAACAAGTAAAACTGTGAAAAGGATACTGGTAAACCTTGGTTTTGAGAATCTGGAAACACGGTTTTGTAGATATCTTGAGGTCTGCTCTGAGATAGGAGTCCTCATCATCAGTGAAATGTTGAATTGTACTTATATCACATTCACTAGGTATCTGCTCTTTGATAATTACAGTTTCATGGATGTGGACCTGATATGATAACCAACCACAACACCAAGTCCTTATGAAGATACAAAAATGCAGAATGCGCGTGCAATATTGATCATGAAACTGTTGAAGGTTATAGTTGTTTCCTTTATTATTTTCTTTTTTTTGAAATATCCTTTATTATTTTCTAGGAAACTGAATACGATATGAGCAGGTGTGGTCACATGGCGTACTAATATCTGAACCAACTCTTTCCACAAATTTTCTTCTTCTTTTTGTCATAACATTCATTCTATTTAAGGAGAACGGTTACCAATCTCTTCCACTGTATTCCTTGATATAACTCACACTACCTAGTACTAAACAAGTCTCGTGCATTGTCATATTTTTTGCTCCAAACATCTATAAATAAGATTTCGCCGTTGAAGAACATTTGTTAGTGTTAACATTGCCATCCAGCTGCTCACTGTCAAAAGCCATGTCCCATCCTATGGGCCCGCCACACCCTCCAGGTTACTAAACTCTCGCTCGCCACCATGTGGTATCAAAAGGAGGACCTGCATGGCCGCATGAGTTCCCGATGGTTTATGTGTTTTTCAGCTCAGGCATCCTGCATCGGTGCATCCACACATTGTATTAACCACTGGATAAACTGTCTTCTGCTGTGAGCCTGTGACAATTGTGTGCTTGCAGCTTCATTTTCACTAAGCTCATCCATATCCGCGTCATCAACATTAAAATCTCTTTTGTTGCAATGATAAACATTATTATCTGTTGTCCTAATTGACGACCTAGAGACCGGTAGTTCATATTATTCTCATATGGAGAGTGGAATTAAGTCAGGGCTGTTGCAGCAAGTACCTGGTATATATATTGACATGCCTCTCAATTGGCTGCAGGTGAACATGTTGTGGTCAGTAAGTGATTACAGTCCATGCACTGTGCCATATGGGCACGCAGTCTGAGCGAACCAGACCGTTGTTGCAGAATGGCATCAGATTTGCAGCTGACAACATAGATGATGCCCCTTTAGCAGATAATAGTGCACCTGAAAATGGTTTCTTGCCTTGCTTATGCTCTGTCTTATGAGGTTCGCTCTGTCTTATGAAGCATGGAGGCTGAAGTGCTTCAGCACAGCATGCCGTTGATGGGCAATACCTTTACAGTCGATGCCCTTCGAGGAGGGAATAACAGAAGGAGTGACGGTGCAGGCTGGGAGGTGGTGGTAGCATGAACATGACCTGGACCTTGCTACAAGCCGATTTGGGTCATTCCTGGCAGCTCGATAAATCCATCAAGGCATTCCTGGTAGGCTGGTAGGATATACTAGTTCAAGATGATTGCAGCGATGGAAGTGGTGTGGTGGAACAGTTATCCATGCTGAGCAGATATCACTTTAATAGAATATAGTTACCAGCTGGATGCTTTGTTGTTTTTCTTGTTCCTGAATCCGGAACTTCTTGTTCGTTGTATGTAAAACTGCCTTGTAAATTCTCTGAGTTTACTCAGCTTTTTAATGAAAAGTAGGTACGGGTCTCCCCTCCCGTTGTTGCTAAAAAAATAACAGAACTTCACGAGTATTCTGAAGCAACTCATGGTTTCGGCAGAAACTGTGTTTTAGTTCATTGGGGAAAATTATAATCCTGATGCAAATGGAGATAGATCGATTGTCACGGTGGGCGGCCTCTCCTGCTAATATTATGCTATTTTTAATGGTAGCTGTCAAGCCCTAAGTTCAAAATCCAGATGATTAAATGTTGCTGTCCAACTGAGAAGTATCTGTGCAAAAATCAGGCTCGGTGTCGGTAGGAGCTTCCAATTGAATGAGGCAGCACCTTGTTTACTGTTAATGCTAGAAAATTATTATTATTAGGACCTGGAGCTCATAGGAATGTACAAATAATCAGATCAACACGAATACACGAATGAGCAACAAAGCTCTTGCCTTTTGTGGAAATGAAGGCGTAAATGTAACAATAGGAATCTCTGAGGTCTATACTGCGAAGGAACCTGACTTTCACCATCTATATGCAAAGATGAAGCTAGTTTCTACTTTTCAGGGGCTTATATGTGACACGAACGAGGGTGTAAGGACCTCGCTGTAAGGGAAAACCTTATGCGGAGGGCCGAAACGAAGCACCAGAGGGGCATAAGCGAGAAGCGAGAAGCGAAAAGGACCGGCGCGCAAAATCTCGAAAAAATTGGGACCATTTCTCGAGAAGTGCGTGTCATCCTTGCGCAGGGGCCATGCTAATCTTCTCTGTATCGTTCCAATTTTATCGGATGTCCCCGAAGGGACACTAGTTGCTGCAAGCCTGAGCTTATAAACCGGTGTTTGCCTCTCTCGCTGGGCGAGGTGGGACTAAACATTGGCCCAGTTTCCTCCAGCTAACCTCCCGTGAGCCGTCCGATCCAAAGCGAACGGATCCGGCCCGCGCGTGCTGTGCTGGTTCCACCTGCCTTCTTGTACGCGCTTTCCGACGCTCTGCCTCCGCGAGATGCCGCCGGCGCCGGAGCCGGCGTACGACGTACTCGCCGCCGTGTTCACGACCCAAAACCCCATCTCCGGTACGCATCGTGCCCACCCCTTTTCCTACCTTCTTTTTCAGTTCGCGCCTCTCTTTTCTTTTGGTGGTCGCGCGCCTCTCTTAGCTCTGAATATTACTCCTCGTCCAAGTTCCAACGAGCCGGCCGGCCATCGCGCGGAGGCGCGAACGCATGATCCCATCTCGCACTACCGTCTCAACTCCGAAATCTCGAGGAATAAGCTAACTCAAACAATGTTCGTGCGGAGCTAATAGGTGGCTTCCTGGTTCGCGCACGCCATATGTTCGACAGAAATACAGAATGCGTTAGAGACAGCCTTCCCTCCAAGCTCTCACCCAAGCCTCCTTCCAAGAGGATATGCTCTAGCATTACCAAGGCTCTGCCATGGCAGCGCTTCAGAGGATTCCAGCGTCGGCGAAGTTCTAAGAATCCTCAAGTCCTGCGATGCCATGGATGAGGATGACATTCTCAAAGTCATCCAGAAACAGAGGTCCAACTGGCGCTGTTGTTCTTCAACTGGCGGCCGGGCTGCCCGCGTATGCCCATGGCCCGAGGACGTACACAAAGATGCTTGACATCATTGGGGGGGGGGGGGGGGGGGGGGAGGATGAGGATGCTTATGAGGCAGCTCTTCGACGAGATTCCTGAAGAGCGCCATGGGTTGGTCGTGACGAACATGATCTTTGTGGTCCTGCTGAACTGGTACGCAGGGGCGCACAAGGTGCAGGAGGCGGTCGAGATATTCTACAAGAGAAAGGGGTGTGGATTCGAGGTTGACTTGGTTAGATTTCACTGCTTCTGACGTCGCTTTGTCAGTACAGGCACGTCAAGTAGGACGAGGCCCTGTTTCTTCAGAAGAAAGATGAGTTCCCTCCAATCATAAAGAGCTGGAACATCATTATTAACGGCTAGTGTGCCAAGGGAAGCCTGGCTGATGCTAAAACGGTTTTGAACCAGATCGTTGCATCTAAGTTCAAGCCGTACTTGTTCACCTATGTACCTTCATAAATTCACTGACCAAAACTGGCAAACTTAGTACTGCAGTCAAGCTGTTTACAAGCATGTGTTAGTTTGTTGGTGAGCAGAAGCAACTTAAAATGGTATGAACAAACACAGGCTCATACCACCCTGCATCATGATGATGGCTCATAATTTATTTATGTTCACACGTAAGTTTTTGCTTATTTTTTGCCCAGTTAACCAATTTTTCTCTATTTTGTTGCTATTCTGCACTTACATAGTTATAATTACAGCAGAAGTCAGTTTAGCAGCAGCATACTAAGCCAAAATACATCTTAATTTTTTATTTGAGGTAAGTTTGAATTAAGCTAGCTAGCTCGTCAATTACTCTTGCCGAAGGAGGAGACTAGTTGCTGAAGAGCAGCAATTCTATCCCCTAACTTCTCTTTCCTTTACCTAATAAAAACGGACAGCACATGAGCAGTTGTGAATTAGTGGTCAGTAAACACACAGAGGGAGAAAAGGTACATGTGACAAGACAAAACAATGCATTATCTTGGGAGTATATAGAAATTGGTAATTAGGTAATAGAGATGTAAGTAGGAGTACCTTGAAAGAAGGGAGAATGTTGTTGGTGGCGGGGCGCTACTGGAGCAGCCGAGGCTTCTTCTTGGATCATATTACCACATGCAATTTCTGCTCGTCGTCCTGACCATGGCCATGGCCTCCTGATCTCCCTGCTTGCAGCACATTTCCATTTCCACTCACTAAAGCAGTAGGCACCTATGTACATAGAACCGGCAACATACATTTTATTTCCCTATTAGGAGCACTTTAACTTGCTTAATTATGTAGCACAGCATGCCATGTCCATAAACATACAATAAGCATATGCATTTAGCTAGTTTCTTAAGCATTTCCATCCTAGGCAATGTATTCAAGATATAAATGAAAAAGGGAAATGAATACTGGCTACATTGTAATTGTAATTGTATTGATTACAGCACTGAATCTGGGGCATACACACAATTGGTGAACAGTAGTTAGTTGCAGATGACTAAATAATTAAACACATGGACAACAAGTTAGGATGGATGGATGCAACTGCAAGAGGGCCATATGCTGTTTCCTACGGTCTAACAATGCATTCAGATGTCACATAGTCAAGATGCCATATGCAAATATGTAATAAGACGAAAATCGGGTAAGAAAATTTAACGACGTTTAACAAGTACTGTATATATGCTTAGTCAAAATATGATATGTGTGCCTTCTGTTATGAAATCTCTAAGAGCTTTGAACTACAGTGTGCCAATGGCCTAGAATATATTCTTGCAGAGAGTAATGATAGAATAAATTGTAGAATGGATACTAACGAATCCCTATGTTGAGAATCTGGACGGACAATTTTGTACATACTTAAGGTCTGCTCTTTTAAATAGGAATCATCCTCTGCAGTGAAATGTTGAACTGTACCTAACTACTTATATCCCATTCACTAGTTATCCCTTGCAACATATGTAGTGTATCTGCTGTTGGATAATTACAGTTTCATGGATGTGGACCTGATAGGATGACCAACCACAACGCCGCACCCTTATGAAGATCCGTTCATCATGATTACTGATCCCATTGCCGGCATGATCTACTAGTTCAACATAATTGCAGCGATGGAAGGGGTGGTGTATGCTGATAGCCTGATACAAATGCAGGTATCACTTTATAATAGTTAACAGTTACGAGCTGGAGGCCTTGTTGCGTTCTTGTTCCTGATCTTCCTTGTTCCCTCTATGTAAAACTTGCTTGTAAATTCTCCAGATTTTACTCGGATTTTAATGGAAAATAGGTAGAAGCCCCAAAGTTGGTCAAAAATACTGTAACGGAAAGTGTGTTCTGGTTCACTAGGAAATTTGTAATGCTAGTACAAATGCAAATAGATCCGTTATGATGTGGGTGAGTGGGTCTCTCGCTAGTGTGAATGTGTCGTGTTGACTGTTGAGCATTGTGCTATAATGGAAATTTGCTTGAGACTCTAAGGCCCTGTTTGTTTTCATGGAATTTGAATCATTTTTGTCTGAATGATTGAATGTCGGTCTCTACTTGTATCTAAAATATGTTCAAAGTTCCTAATGAAGCTTCCAGTTGAATACTGTAGTGCCTTGTTTTGTGTTACGAATCTGAGTGAAATGGTAGGAGTTTTACAAGAGTACATATAGTCAAACAAAGTATGCATGTGGTGATTTCCAGGGCGTATCTGTAAGATGTTGAATCTTATAAGGCTATCCTGTGAAGGAACGTCATTTCCGGGATCAAGAGAGCTCATATGTGACACGGACTCGCTGCAAGGACCTCGCTGCAAGGGAAAACTACGCGGAGGGCCGAAACGAAGCACCAGAGGGGCCTAAGTGAAAAGCGAAAAGGACCGGCGTTTGAAATCTCGAAAAAATTTGGACCATTTCTCGATTTGTGCGTGTCATCCTTGCGCAGGGGCCATGCTAATCTTCTCTGTATCGTTCCAATTTTATCGGATGTCCCCGAAGGGACACAAGGTGCTGCTGGCGCCTGCTTATAAACCGGTGTTTGCTTCTCTCGCTGGGCGAGGTGGGACTAAACTTTGGCTCAGTTTTCTCCCGGTAACCTCCCGTGAGCCGTCCGATTCAAAACGAATAGATCTGGCGGCCGACCGCGTGCTGTGATGATTCCACCTGCCTCCTCTTTGTACGCGCCTCGGCCCCTGTGCGTCGTCCCCGCAACCGGCAAGATGCCGCCGGCGCCGGCGTACGGCTTCCTCGCCGCCGTATTCAGGACAAAAAGCCCATCTCCAGAGCGCATCGTATGAACTCCTTCTTCCTTATCTTTGAAGTTTGCGCCTCTCTTTCCTCTGATTATCACTCCTCGTCCGACGAGCCGGCCGGCCAACCCTCTATTGATCCCATCTCGCACTCCCGTCTCAACCCTGATTGCCAGACTTGGCGGTAGATAAATAGATTGCCCTGCTCTGAAATCTCGAGAGATGTGGTAACTGAAACATCGTCCATGCGCGACTCATAGGTGACTTGATGTTCTTGGTTCGTACACATCATCTGTTTGACAGAATGCGTTAGTCTTAGAGATGCTTCCTAACGCAGCCTCCCCTCCAAGCTCTCACCCAAAGCTTTGTTCCAAGAGGATATGATCTAGCATCATCAAGTCTCTGCCACACCAGGCTTGAGGATTCAGCAGTCGGTGAAGTTCTGAGAAATCCTCAAGTCCTGCAATGCCGACGCTGACCTCCGCAAGGATCTCTGCGGGTTTGCCGATGAGATGAATGAGCATGCCGTTCTCAAAGTCATTTAGAAGCAGAGGTCCAATTGGGAGGTGGCACTATTGTTCTTCGACTAGGCGGCCCAGTTGCTTGTGTCTCCGTTGCCCAAGGCCATACACAGAAATGCACATCCTCGGGCGGATGAAGATGTTCAGGCTTATGAGGCAGCTCTTCGACAAGATTACTGAAGAGCGCCGTGAGTCGGTCGTGATGAACAGGATGTTTCGGTCCTGCTGAACCAGTACGCAGGGGCGCACAAGGTGCAGGAGGCAATTGAGATGTTCTACAAAAGGAACGAGTATGGACTTGAAGTCGACTTGGTTGGATTCCAGATACTTCTCATGTGGCTTTGTCGGTACAAGCACGTCGAGGAGGCCGAGGCCTCTTTCTTCTGAAGAAAGATGAGTTCCCTCCTGTCATAAAGAGCTGGAACATCATTCTTAATGGCTGGTGTGTCAAGGGAAGCCTACCTGGTGCTTCGCTTAAAAGGGGTTGGAACCAAATCATGGCATCTAAGCTCAAGCCGGACCTGTTCACCTACCAAAGCTGGAAAACTTGGTGCTGCTGTCAAGCTCTTTACAAGCATGTAGGAGAACGGATGTAGGAGAAAGGGATCAATCCTGACATGGCGATCTGCAACTGAACCATTGACCAATTGTGCTTCAAGAAAAAAAATCCAGAAGCACTCGAGATTTTTCGTGAGATGAGTGACCATGAGCATTATCGAAGTAAAGTTGTTGGTGAGCACAAGCAACTAAAAATGGTATGAACACAGTGAAGGCTCATACGGTCATACCTCCTTTCATCATGTCGATGGCTCATATTATATTGTATGTTCACACATAAGTTTTCCTTATGTTATCGCTTGGTTAACCAACTTTTTCTCTAGTTTTTGTTTCTGCTATGCACTTATATAATAATTAGTACATCACAACTCAGTTTAGCAACAGCAAACTGAGCCAAAATACATCTTAACTTTTTTTGTTTGTAGGTAAGCTAATTAATCTAGCTATCTTGTCAATAACTTACCCTGTCAAAGGGGGAGACTAGTTGCTGAAGAACAGGAATTCTATCCCCTACCTTCTGTTGTGAATTAGTGGTCAGGAAACACACAGAGGGAGAAAGAGTAGATGTGTTGCAAGACAAAGCAACACATTCTCTTGAGAGTTGAGAGTAGCTCGAAAAGTTACTATAATGCAGGTAGAAATTTCGAATTAGTTAATTGGAGATGTAAGTAGGAGTACCAAGGGAGGATATTGTGTGGTAGGGCGCTACTGGGGTAGCTGAGGCTTCTTTTTGGATGATACTACATCACCTGTGATTTCTGCTCGTCGTCCTGTCCATGCCTTCTTCTTGGATGGGGGGTGTAATGGTAGTTTATCAGTTTAATAAAGCGCCATTTATCAAAAAAATGTGTTATAGTGGTAACACCATCCCCCATCCAGCTGCTCTATGTGCAAAGTCATGTCCCCTCCTATGTGCAGCACGTCCTTCTGGGTCAAAAATCACCCCCTAACCATTATATGTCACCCAAAGGAGGACCTGGATCGCTGTATGGGTGCCCGATGGTCTATGTGTTTTTCCGCTCAGCATCCTGCAGCAGCAGTGCATCCACACCCTTGCACGTTTGTTATCCGCTGCACAAGTGTTCTTGCGCCCTCAGCCTGTGACAACTGTGAACTGTGCACGCAGCTTCATTTTCACTGAAGTCGTGCATATCCACGCCATCAACATTAACACCGTTAGAGCATGCTAGTCTTGTTTGGAGGATGCAATTAAGTTAGAGTATGCTGCAGCAGCAACTACCTGGTATATGTATTGACATGCCTCCCAACTGACTGCAGGTGAATTATCTTCTGTTTTTTAATAAAGGTTGAATAATTGTGGGGCTTTTGCAACACAGTAATGGGTCAAAAAAAACTGGCTGCAGGTGAAAATGTTGTGGTCAACATCAGTGACAGAAGTTCATACACTTTGGCATGATGCATTAATGAGCAGCCATCCAGGTCGTTTCTGCAGAATGGCAGCATATTTGCATCTAACAACATAGATGATGCCCTTAGCAGATAACAGCTGAAAATGGGGATGTTGTCATGCTTAGACTTTGTCTTCTAAGATGTGCAGAAAGCATGTCAGGTTTTCAGGACCCCACCTGGAGGCTGAGGTGTTTCAGCACATCATGCCATCATGGGGTTGATGGGCATCCATTACCCAGGATGCCCCCTTGAGGAGGGAGTGGCTGAAGGAGTGAAGGTGCAGGCTGGGAGGTGGTGTATCATGAGTTCATGACCTTTCTACAGAGCTGATTTTGGGGTCATACTTGGTAGCTCGATAAAATCATCAAGGTATGCCCTGTATGATCTGCTAGTTCAACATGACTGCAGCGATGGAAGCGGTGGAGCGTGCTTACAGATGCAGATATCACTTTAAATAACCGTTACGAGCTGGAGGCCTTGTTGTGTTCTTGTTCCTGATCTTGTTCCTCGTTCCTCTATGTAAAACTTTCTTGTAAATTCTCCAAGTTTTACTCGGCTTTTGAATGAAAAATATGTAGAATCTTAATGTTGCTAAAAAAGACTGCAACGGAACGTCATAGTTACTGTGAGGTAGTTTATCGTTGCTGCGGGAAACTGCGAGAAATTTGTAATGCTGATACAAATGCAGATATCACTTTAATAGTTAACGGTTACGAGCTGGAAGCCTTGTTGTGTTCTTGTTCCTAATCTTCTTCCTTGTTCTTCTATGTAAAAACTTTCTTGTAAATTCTCCAAGTTTTACTTGGCTTTTGAATAAAAAATAGGTAGAAGCCGTCAAATGACGTCTTGAGTACTGTGAGCCTGTGGGGTGGTTTATGGTTGCTGCCAAAAACTACAGTCTAGTTCACTCGGAACTTTGTAATGCTGATACAAATGCAGATAGATTGAATTATCATGTGGGTGAGCGGGTTTTTCCTGCTATTATGAATGTATCGTGCTGAACATTGTGCTATATTAATGGAGATTTGCTTGAGACTCAAAGTTCCCGTGGAATTTCTGAAGCCCTAAAAGTTAATTGGTGAAAATTTCGGCTTCGGATGATTGAATGTCAGAGTCCAACTGAGAAAAAGTCCCTGCGTCTAAAATTATGCTCACCGTTGGTAATGAAGCTTCTAGCTTCCAATTGCATCGCATGCTGTACTGCCTTGTTTTGTGTTACAAATCTGAATAAAATGCTAGGAGTTCATAGGAGTACATATAGCCAATCTGAATGAGATCAACACGATCATGCAAAAAGCTGTGATAGAGCCACAAAGTCTTGCCGGTAGAGCATCTCTAACAGATACCGCAACTCGGCAACCTGCAAACCCCGGATGCAGGTTGTGGAAAACCTGTTTGCAGACCGAGTTCGCGCGCACATCAGACATGCCAGTTTAAAATTCAAAGTTCGCGGGAAATACAGCTGGAAGTTTTTCACCGGATTCATCGCGTCGACGTAGATGAGGACGGCCTTGCCCTTCTCACGCGCAGCAGAGGCCTCCTGCTCGCGGCGGAGGCGGTCCTATCCTCGGACCGCACCTGCACCGCGCCGGTCACCGTCTCGAGGAAGTCGTCGGGGACGAAATCCTCGCAGGTCACCGAGCCCTCGAATGCGGCCGGAGCGTACACCTCGAATCCATCGTCGTCGACGGCGACCTCGCGCGCCTGCGACGATGCCGGAGTTCGCGGCGACGAGCCCGAGGATAGGGTCCAGCTGCCGGAGGAGGGTAGGGTCCAGCTGGCGGGCGGCGGCGGGAGACCGTGGAGGATGTCAAACTCCTCCGTCTCCCGCCACCAAAGCGACGGCGGCACCGGGAGCCCCCTCCCAATCCATTTACAGGAGGAGCGCTTCCGCGTGGCGTCGGAGGTGACGCAGCGGTGCCGCTCGGCTGCAGGGCCGGCGAGAGGTGGTCCAGGGTGGCGGCAATCGCCGACTGGAGAGAGAGGGAAGTGGTCGGCGGCGAGAAATGTGGGGAATTGCGGCTAGGGTTCGGCGGCGGAGCGGAGGGTTTCGGTCTGCATTTCGGCGACCGAACGGCTTAAATAGCGTTCGCGGGTGGACATTTGCGGAGGCCGGGAAATCATTTACAGGTCGGGGCGCGATTGCGGTTTCTAATCTGCTCAGCGAACTGGACCCGGCCCGCAAACTCGCCAGGATTTTGCAGTTCTCACCGATTTGTTGTGTCTGTTAGAGATGCTCTAAGATGTTGAACCTCTTACGTCTATCCTGTGAAGGAACGTCACGATCTGGGACCTATATGTAAAAGATGTAGTGAATTTTCAGGGTTCATATATGACACGGAGGAGGCAATAAGGGCCTGGCTGCAAGAGAAAATTACAATTGGAGGGTTAAATGGAAACATTAGAGGGGCATAAGTGAAAAGTGAAAAGTGAAAAGTATCGACGTGCAAAATCTCAAAAAAAATTGGACCATTTCTCAATTTATGCGTGTCATCCTTGCGCAGGGGCCATGCTAATCTTCTCTGTATCGTTCCAATTTTATCGAATGTCCCTGAAGGGACACAAGGTGCTGCTGGCCTAGGCTTATAAATCGTTGCCTCTCTTCAAGGTGGAACTAAACATTGGCTCAGTGTCCTCCCGCTAACCTCTCGTAAACCGTCTGATCCAAAGCGAACGGATCAGGCGGCCGAGCTGCTGTGTTAGTTCCACCTGCCTTCTTGTACGCGCTTCCTTGTTGTGGAATTCATAAGAATGTACATATAATCATATCAACACGAATACACGATTGAGCAACAAAGCGCTTGCTTGTTGTGGAATTGAAGGCGTAAATGTAACAATGAGCAACAAAGCTCTTGCTTGTTGTGGAATTGAAGGAGTAAATGTAACAATGGGAGCCTCTGAGGTCTATCCGGACCTGTATGCAAAGATGAAGAAAGTTTCCACTTTGCAGGGATTATATATGGGATGCGGGTACGGACGGGCAATGGGTACCCGTTACCCGCAAACCCGACGGGTACCTGCCTTAAATGGGGCGGGTATGGTAAAAAAATACCCGCGGGTCTTCTTATCGGGTGAAATTAAAACCCATCGGGTCTGGTAGGTACGGGTATGGGGTGCCATACCCGTACCCTTTAACCCGACCACCTGCTGACCCCACCTATCAGTGAACGTGAAAACCCTATCTCCCCCGGGGCGACGAGTCCACGACCTAGCGAGCGGAAGACAAGGCCCACGCACCCCACGAATCCCACGCCGCATACACCCACCCGTCCCGAAATCCCATCGTCGGTTCGCCCTTCGCCTGCATCCTCCATCCACCCTCCGTCGCCGCCTCCTGCGTGCTCCTCTCCTCGCTGCTCCTCGCCGACCGCCGCTCGCCGCTCGCTGCTCCTCGCCGGCCACATCCCCTCATGCGCGCCTCTCTCCGCCAGGCGCCGCGAGCTGCCTCGCCGGCGGCCGCCGCCCCTCCTCCGCGCCCTTCGTCCGCATCTCCTCTGCCGCCCTTCCTCCATCATCGACGCGGACAGATTGCTCCTCTACCTGCTATACAGAATTTGTACAGGATTTCACGGGTACCCGACGGGTCCCGAAAACCCGGCGCGCGGCGGGTATGGTGGAGAATTGGCCCCGCCGGCGGGTATGGGGCGGGGATGAGGTGCCAAACCCGACCCCGGAGGGTGCCATCCGGAGATGCGGGTGAGGCCATAAGGACCTCATTGTAAGGAAAAACTTACCAGAGGGTCAAAACGAAGCACTAGAAGGGCATAAGCGAAATCTCAAAAAAAAAAGGTTTCATCCCTTGATTAGGGCCATGCTAATCTTCTCTATATCGTTCCCTTGGATGTCCCCGAAAGGACACAATGTTCTGCAAGCCTGAGCTTATAAACTGGTGTTTGCCTCTTCCGCTGGGCGAGGTGGGACTAAACATTGCCTCAGTTTCCTCCCCAAACCTCCCGTGAGCCGTCCGATCCAAAGCGAACGGATCTGGCGGCCGAGCGCTTCCACCTGCCTCCTATTTGTACGCGCCTCCACCGCTCCGCGTCGTCCCGGCAACCGGCAAGATGCCGCCGGCACCGGCGTACGGCTTTCTCACCGCCGCCTTACGACAAAAGGCCCATCTCCAGAACGCATCGTATGCACTCCTTCCTTATCTTTGAGTTTGCGCCTTTCTTTCCTCTGTTTATCACTCCTCATCCGACGAGCCGGCCGGCCATTCCGCGACGCGAACGCACGTCCATTGATCCCATCTCAACTTTCCTGATTCCTAGACGTGGCGGTAGGTTACCCAAGTTCCATGCCCTGAAATCTCGAGAGATATGCTAACTCAGCATTGTCCATGAGCAGGCGCAGCTCATAGGTGGCTTGCTGTTCTTGGTTCGCGCACGCCCACTGTTCGACAGAGTGCGGTATAGATGCTTCCTAACGCAGCCTTTCCCTCCTAGCCTCTAGTATCACCAAGGCTCTGCCATGCCAGATTGCCAGCGCTTCAGAGGATTCCAGCATCGGTAAAGTTCTGAGAATCCACCCTGCGATGCTCGACATTGACCTCAGCAAGGATCTCTGTCGGTTTGCCGGTGACATGGATGAGGATGCCGTTCTCAAATTCATCCTGATGCAGAGGTCCAACTGGCAGGTGGTGATGCTGTTTCTTCAACTGGGCGGCCGGACTGCCCGCGTATGCCCACGGCCTGACGACATACACAGAGATGCTTGACATCCTTGGGCGGATGAAGAAGATCAGGCTTATGGGGCAGCTCTCCGATGAGATTCCTGAAGAGTGATGTGGGTCGGTTGTGAAGAAAACAGGATCTTTGTGGTGCTGCTGAACCTGTGTTAAAGTACACAGGAGGCACACAAGGTGAAGGAGTATGGTTTCGAGGTCGATTTTGTTGGATTCCAAATACTTCTGATGTTGCTTTGCCGGTACAAGCACATCGAGGAGGCCGAGGCCCTCTTTCTTCAGAAAAGGATGAGTTCCCTCGTATCATAAAGAGCTGGAACACCATTCTTAATGGCTGATGTGTCAAGGGAAGCCTTGGCTGCATCTAAGCTTAAGCTGGACCTGTTCACGTATGGTACGTTCAAAAATTTGCTGACCAAAATCGGCAAACTTAGTATGGTGGTTAAAAAGTTGTTTACAAGCATGTGGGAGAAAGGATCAATCCTGACGTGGCAATCTGCAATTGTATCATTGACCAATTGTGCTTCAAGAAAAAAAAGATTCAAGAAGAACTCTAGATTTTTCGTGAGATGAATGACCGTGGTTGCCAACCAGATGTGGCTACCTGTAACACTTCAATAAAACACTTCTCTAACATAAGGTGGATGGAAAAGGTTTGTGAAATTTTGGATGATATGGGAAGAATGGATGCTCTCCAAACATTATGACATACACCTACATTATGAAGACGACTGAGAAAACCAAAGATGTTATTAATTTGATTCAGATGATGGATGAATCAGGCTGTAAGTTGGGTTCTGACACACATAAAGGTCAGTATGATATATGAGAAGAGGGTACAACAAGTATGGGAGGAGATGGAGAGGAATGGATCAGGTCCAGATCAGCAGTCATTCACTATTATGGTTCATGGACTTCATTCCCAGGGAAAGCTGGAATAGGCTTTGCAATATTACACGACAATAAAGTCGAGAGGAATGACTCCAGAACCAAGAACCAAGATATTGGTGAAAGCAATACATATGAAGAAATATGGGATAGAGACATAAGATCGATCTCCAAATAGGACTGGGAAGAATCTAAGACTGGATCGACTATCAGAACCATTACATGTTCATAAATAAGTTCCCTGTTAGATTCTTCTTCTGTAATCCTAGCAGAAGCTGCTGGGCACTTGGGTATACGGAGCGTAATCTAGAAAGTCAGTGTCCAGGTCACAATGCACACCTCTTGGGCCAAAAGCTTATTTCACAAGAGAAGAGTCATTGACAAATGATGCCCCAAAGTTGTGCTCTTTGAAATACCATAGCAGGGTATGTTTAGTATGTATTGGGCAATTCAACTGCAGGTATTGCTATAGATGTTTGTATTCTGGAGTATATGTGAAATACTTACACATACTTGTTTCTTTGTGTATTATATATGTGGTGTGTTTCCAACATATGAACACATAAAACAGGGATATAGTGTTGCCAAATATTTTGTAGAATAAAAAATGTCTGCTAAGTGTGATACTGCTGGTTAGGCATGGTATATAGTTACCAGTTGAGCTAATGCTACATAGTCATTAGTCTAACCCTTTTTTACACTTGTGTACTAAAGTTTTACCAACTTTGTGTTTATGTTGAGGTTATATCCATTAATGAACGGCTACACAGAAATAATGATATCTGGTTTCACTGTTGGATTTGGCCTTTTTCCCACTGCCAATCTACATAGGCCACCAGGTAGCAATTGCACTGTTGCCAATTGCTGCTGCTTATATTTCCTGTTTTCCGTGTGCTCTTTATGTTATATACTTCTTATATTATTGAAGTACTTCATCAAAGAGAATATTTGTCACGTATAATATTTGAGATTTGAGTTCATGGGAAGGGAATGAAAGATTTATTTTTCCGAACATATTATACCTATCAATTTTGATTTTTTTTTAAGAAGGAAACATCGTCTTTTATTCTATTTATTTTCCTTAGAGCTATTATGTTCTGAATAGGAGAAATTTTGAGTTAATTTTGTGAGTGAAAAGCTAAATATCATGATGCCTCTGTTAGCAGGCTGATTAAGTTGTGACAAATTATTTTAAGTTTTTTTATTTAAGAAAAATAGCATATTGCTGACTGTTAGATACAGGGGAATCAAAGGCAATAAATAATCTTAGCATTGCGCTTTTTAATTTGCTAATATAAATTGCATTATTTGCAATCACTAAGTTTTCTTATTGAACAATTGCCTCGATTGTTTTAGATCAACATCACGATGTTAACCCCTGACTGTTAGACAGGGCTGGGTTATTTTGTGAATAACTGAACCAAATTTGTCTAGATATAGAAGAGTATCATGTTTACTTAATTCTTAATCAGGTAACCCATGATCATTATAGGTGTAAGTTTGTTGGTGAGCACAAACAACTGGTATGAGTACAGTCAAGCCTCGTACCACCCTGCATCATGTCAATGGCTCATATTTTGTTTTTCTTCAAATATAAGTTTTTGCTTATTTTATCGCTCAGTTTTTCTCTGTTTTTGTTGCCATTCTGCACTTATATAATAATAAGTACAGCACAACTCAGTTTAGCAGCAGCAAACTGAGCCAAAAATACATCTTAATTGTTTTATTTGTAGGTAGATGACTAGATGTTAAGTAAGCTAGCTAGCTCGCTAATTACTGTTGCCGAAGGGGGAGACTAGTTGCTGAAGAGCAGCAATTCTATCCCCTAACTTCTCTTTCCTTACCTACTAAAAAAGGACAACAGATGAGCAGCAGTGAATTAGTGGTCAGTAACCACATAGAGGGAGAAAGATTAGATGTTTGACAAGAATCGGGAGTAGCTAGAAAAGTTACAGTATTGCAGATAGAGTAGATGTAAGTAGGAGTACCTTGAAAGAAGGGAGGATATTGTTTGTGGCGGGGTGCGACCGGAGCAGCCGAGGCTGCTTCTTGGATGATACTACCATCTGCAATCGTTGTTCATCATCCTGACCATGGCCATGGCCTCCTGATTTTCCTGCTTGCAGCACATTTGCATTTCCACTCACTAAATCAGCAGGCACACTCATCTACATAGAACGAGCAACCTACATTTCATTCCCCTGTTAATAGTAATGAAAGCAGCGGTGTATGCTGATAGCCTGATACAAATGCATATATCACTTTAATGGTTAACAGATGCAAGCTGGAGGCCTTGTTGTGTTGTTGTTCCTGATCTTCTTCCTTGTTCCCTATGTGTGAAACTTGCTTGTAAATTCTCCAGGTTTTGCTCGAATTTTAATGTTGATACAAATGCAGATAGGTCGTTTATCATGTGAGTGAGCGGGTATCTCCTGCTATTGTGAATGTGTCATGCTGAGCATTGTGCAATTTTCATGGAAAATTGCTTGAGACTCAAAGTTTTCGTGGAAGTTGTGCCATTTCTGTTCCGAATGATTGAATGTTGGTGTCCAAATGATAAAAAGTACATGTGTCTAAAATTACGCTCAGGGTTCCTAATGAGCTTCCAGTTGAACGTCGTGGTGCCTTGTTTTGTGCTACGAATCTGAGTTATTGCTTGGGTTTATAGGAGTAGATATAATCAAAAATTGAATGGGATCAGCGTGATCATGCAAAACGCTGTCATAGAGCAACAAAGTCTCGCCTGTATTGATTTCCAGGGCGTAACTGTTAAGATGCTGAACCTCTGACTTCTATCCTGTGAAGGAACGTCACTTCTGGAATCTAAATGCAAAAGACGAAGCGAGTTCCAAGGCTCAAATATGACACGGAGGAGGCACTGAGGACCTGGCTGCAAGGAAAAACCATACGCGGAGGGCCAAAAAGAAAGACCAGAGGGGCATCACGTCTATCGATGGCAATGGGTACCCATTACCTGCATACCCAGTGGATATTTACCCATTAGGGTACGGGTTTGGTAAAAGAATTTATCCATGGGTAAGTAAATGGTAAAAGTTGTGTACCCAATGGGTATTGCGGGTGTGGGTAAAACTAGTACCCATACCCGTATACCCGCATATTCAACTTTTTTCGTTTTTGGCATGTAGGTTCGTGGTACATTGAATTATTTTAGGGAAGAGTCTAGAAATATTAGCTAGATATGTATTTCTTGTTTGTTTTCCATACACACGGTCATGTTTCCTCTCTCGTCTCCATTATTTTAGATCGATATGGACATCTTATTGCCGGCTCCTCATCACCGCATTGCCCTTCCCCTAAACTGGTAGCTGTCGGCCTCCGCTAGTCTGCCATCCTATCCTCTCTGATAACACTCCTTTGGATACAATAGTTGGCTCGGTCATATCCATGGTCGTTCGCGATGCACACTGAGTGGATAAATGAGTTTTTTTGTTATTCATTTGCATATATATTGTGATTTTCTATAGTTTCTTTACATGTATGAGTGTCGCTTGCCGAATCAGTGGATGAATGAGCATATATGTCGATGGTTTTCTTATATATTGCACTTTTTGGTGGGTTTACCGTGCAGCAGGGATCTTCTGCGGCTGCTGATTATGCTAGTGCAGCTGTAGGTTTGACTTCAACGGCAGTGCAAAGTATTTTTTGACCCGGATGCAGTGCAAGTACGTGTGCCAACTTAGATGTAAGTACAGAATTCTACCGACAAGCGCTCTATGACTACTTTATATTTGGTTGTTTGTTAGCTCAATCTCGACGATATAAACATGACCCTCTAGTGATTAACTTATGAAACAGAATCCTTGCGCTGTTTACATTAGTTGTGAAATCAGTACTCCTTCCGATCCCAAATAAATGTTATGAGCACTGCTAGCAGATTGTGCATGGTTATTTCTTTCCCTCCGACATTTAAAACGGATCAGAGGTAGTAGCATATGGGACCAAACTCTTCTGGATGGGCGCATATGCTGACGAAGTGCACGTTCATTGAGTATGAGTATAAAAACTCGAGTGCGCCTTTCCTTTTAGGTAAATACTCCGGTGGGAATCAAATCATTGGATCAATTTCTTATTGTTAATCTGACTTCCATCTATCATAATAGAATGCTTCTCATGTTCAAGAAAAATAAGGGGGGCATTAACCTCGCATGGTGCATAACTGCATCCAAAATTATAGCTCCCAATCGTGTCGTCGCTTCTCTGCTAAAATCATATCTTCTTCAACATTGTCAACACTGTTCTCCTCATTGTGCGGCCACTACTATACCAATGCATCGGCGAGCTACGCATCATCGGCATCCGAATCCTAGTGGTGTCCATATGGTGTTTGATATGCTGATATTAAAGGTGGTATGGTCTCAGAGGGGATGTAGCAAGGCAAGTTACCCCCTCATTTTTTTTTTTTTTGCGCTGAGAAAGGAACTTTATTTCTCAGAAATAGGATTGAGAAATAGGATTACAATCAGCAGCTAGAAAAACTGCTAGAGCATGAGGAGCATCCTGCAACCACAAGTCGGTTAGATGCTCAGCTCGCGAAAGATAAGCTAGACGATCTGCAACCCTATTATTTGTACGTTTTATCACATCAATGACAAGCTCCCTCTCACCCCCTAAAACTTCTTTGATATCATTTATCAGGTGTCCTATGTGCGATTTATCCACACTTTCTGCCTTCAGAGTCTTCGCAAGATTGGCACAGTCAGTTTGGACAACCAAAGGTTGGGCTGTATAGTCCAAGGCTACTGCAAGGCCTTCTCTGAACGCTAATGCTTCAGCCTCCAAGGCGTCACAACAGTGACCGAAGAACTTGCAAGACGCAAGCACAAAATCGCCTCTAGCATCTCGTATAACTGCAGCAGCCCCTGTGGTTTTTAGTGCTGCGTCAAATGAACCATCAATAGAGACCGCTAACCATCCATCTGGTGGTTTCGGCCAAGCCTCCTCTCCCGGGACAGCCCCACTATTTCCATATCTTTTCCTCCTTCCAGGCACTGTGATGACCGATTTACCTTTGATCAAATTTCTGCCATCATTTGCTCCAATGTGCAATAAAGACTCTACATAGCTTTGGAGGAACATACGTGAGGCTTCCAATGGTGCTTCTTTCAAGATAGCTGGAAGCACGCTATAAATAAATCTACGCTTAAAAACAAATCTAGACAATCGATAAAAAGTTTGGAATCACGTGAAAAAACTAGACAATTCGATCATGCGCTGGACATTCACGCGCCCCACACACACTGACTTGATAAAACAAGGTCCCATCCTAGATTTTTACATACACACTATTTGGAATGGCACGTCAAGTTATACATGGTTGGTGGATCGAGATGTTCTCAAGGTAAATTATTCGGTCATTTGTTTTTTTGTTTCTTCATGGATCAAATCACGAGAGATATGGGATGATGCCAAAATGATATGATCATTAAATTAAGGATTTGGTGGGTAAGAAAAGCTGCACATTGGTTTCAAGTATTCACCTAATTTTACATCAAAGATATGTGTATTAATGCGCTCCAACCAACGAACTCCCTTGCATATTTTCACCGTATTGTGTAATTTTCAAAAAGAAAGTGTTACACTTTTGGCTAGACTAAAGTGGCATTTTTCTACATTAGACGCGACTTATAAAAATCTCACTTGATTCGTCCTTAGCAAGAGACGGGACAGCCCTCTGTCCCTCTCTGAGGCGACGCCTACTTCTCTCCACCCCCTCACCTCCAGAGGCCGACGAAGTCGTGCTGCCAACAACGAATGCAGGGCCTCTTGCGGCATGTTGTCACCGTTGCGGGAGCTGTCGGCTGGGGCAGCGACGGTGTGGCATGTGTGTGCTACCGGCGCGAGGAAGCGGCGTGGAGGGCGGGATTTCGTCATTGTAGCTGCACCGCACGATGGAGGATGATGGTGGCTAGCTAATGCACTTGGTGGCAGAGACCAATCTAGGATGGATGGGACTGAGAGGACCACAACTCTAACGTGTGATGGAGGTGTGGAAGATTCTTGCTCCGGCTTGTCGTGATGGCGCAACAGTCGTGGTGGGTTGGCGAGCATGGGGACGCCTCCTACGAACCCACCTTAGCCGGTGGTGATGCCGATGGTGGTCGACGCGCATCTCCTTCGATGGTGAGACATGCATGTGCTACTTCTTTACTCTATGTGATGGTGGCTCTATCTGGGGGCTTGTATCCTCGTCCCTAATCTCTAGTCGGTTTGCTCTAACATGAATGGCTAGGCAGGGGCGGAGCTGGAACTGAAGTCACCCCGATGCACGACTAGCGCAGATGCACAACAATCAACACAACATGGTGCACAACTATGCTAAAGAAGCTAATTGCTACTGAGAATGAAAAGCGACACTGATGCCTGTGCATCAGGGGGTCTTCCCGCCTTTCAACGTGACCTACTCTCCTCAGTTGTCGGGTACAACCCTAGATTCGGTCCACCTAACTAGGCCACGTAGGTGCCACAACGTCGTTCTCTTCTTGAAGATGTCGTCTATACTACTTGATGAGATCCTTTGTGACTTTAGAGGCCGTTCTACAAGGAGAAGCGGGCAGGGTACGCCCGAGTTCAGGAACTCCAGGTCAAACTTCCCCGGTAAGGGCACTTCGGTAACAGCACCTGGAACCCCTGGACGTCCCGCCACTTATCATCCCAAATATACCCTCTGCGAAACCGTTCAGTTCCTGCCCATGCTCTTAGCTGGCTCCCGTAATTATCCTTCGTTCCGAGGGTATTCTGGGCAGTTCGTACACCCATTTCGAAAGCTCGTCACTGCCCACAGGAGTAACTGCAGGAACGCACACGGTACAAACCCTGTCACTCATTGCAAACTAACACCCCAAACTACGAAACGTTTCATAACCACCCTGCGCCGCAGTCGTTTGTCACCACAACCGGTCGTTTTAGAATAACCTCCTAACACAGGGGCCTACTTACTATTTCTCCTCCTTTATAAAATCTCCACCAAACCTCTCCCACGAAGCAGCAAAAAAAATCTCGCTCTCGTTCGCATCGCGTGAGGAGAAAGGAAGGAAGCGGAAGCGAAAAAAAGGTAAGGGGCTCCCCCGCTAATCCTATCCGAATTCCAAATTCGCCCGCGATTTCGCCAGCCGCGCGCGGGATCCGCCCGATTCGCGCCCCGATCCGCTCTGATCCTGTTCCCGCCTCGTCGGATTTTGGTCCGCCGCGCAGGGTTTCGAAGCGGAGCGGAGGAGAGGAGAGATGGCCGGGAAGGGAGGCAAGGGCTTGCTCGCGGCCAAGACGACGGCGGCCAAGACCGCAGAGAAGGACAAGGGGAAGAAGGCCCCCATCTCCCGCTCGTCCCGCGCCGGCCTGCAGGTGAGTGAGCCGTGAGCGAGCTCGCTTCGCTCTGCTTTGAAGTTTGACCCGTACGAGGGCTTAGATTTGATTTGAATTCGAAGCCTCCTACGCGCGCGCGCCTCCCGGGCGTGGTGCTCCGGTGGTTTAGCTGCTCCAGGGCTTCAGGGCGCCCGTTTCAGGAGCTGTAGAGACGTGATGGCGTTCTATTTCCTTCGTTTAGCTCCGGGGCTTCAGGGCACCCGTTTCATGGGTTAGATTCTTCGGCGCAGTTGATGCTGTGCCCGCCAGTTCGGCGGGGTTGTAAGAGATTCCAGTAGTCGTGGGAGTCTCTGCTGGAATTTTGTAGATCTGGGGTAGCATTTGGTCTGTCTAGCTGTGCTAAGTGGGTGCAGTTTCCGTCGTGTATGTTCGATTTGGTCGCGGGCACTTCTATGCGATCATAAGTTTTGGACGGTTTTGCTGCTCGTCTTTGCAGAGGTTTCGGTTGAAGAGAGGGTGGTGTACCTTAGGGGAGTTTTAGATTTCTGGTCAGGTTGCAGTGGTGTTACTGTCATGCTGGGAGATTGGGAAATATGGATGGAGATCATGTCACTGATTGTGAACTAGCTAGCTTAGGTGTATGTAAAAGTGGGCGTTCAGGCTGTTGACTTGTTAGAGAGGAAGGTGGTGATTCTGGGCTTTGGGACCACATGTGGTGACTTGAGCTGCGCTGGGTGGAACATCAACGATGGAAGGAGGGTATCAGGTGTGTTATTCTCTTAACTGCTTCCTAGGTATGAAACCAAACCAGCTCGAAGTGCTCCACTTCCTAGTTTTACTCTATGTCACGTTGTTCTCACGAGTCATAACCCACTTTAATCGTGCTTAATCTTCTTAGCACCATATACTACTCCAAGCGATAGTTTGTTAACATGTGCTGACATGTGACACTGACTTGTGTGTATGTGCTTTCTGCTGTCACATCTAGCGGTCCACTTCGGTCGTAGGTTTCAGATCTATGGATCACTTTTCAGCATGACCATAGGTCGGTTGGTCCTGTTAGTCAGATGTTTCACGAAATCCTACCAAGCCACTTAATTTTGTGTATTTGCATCCTTTGATTAGTCGTGCATACACACATATGTTGTTTCTATTGTTATGCAGACAATTTATCATATCAAACTGTGAGTTATGATCCCTGTACTAATTATTGTGCTATTCTTTATTACAGTTCCCTGTTGGCCGTATCCATCGTCAGTTGAAGCAGAGGACTCAGGCGAATGGCCGTGTTGGTGCTACTGCTGCGGTCTACTCTGCTGCTATCCTGGAGTACCTGACCGCTGAGGTTCTGGAGCTGGCTGGTAACGCTAGCAAGGATCTGAAGGTGAAGCGTATCACCCCTCGCCATCTTCAGCTGGCCATCCGTGGAGATGAAGAACTCGATACCCTCATCAAGGGTACCATTGCTGGTGGAGGTGTGATCCCGCACATCCACAAGTCCCTGATCAACAAGTCTACCAAAGAGTGAAAATAATAGCACATGAGGAGTATCTTAGCTTAAACTGGACATTTTCGACTCATGTGTGAGATATAAGCTATCTTCATATTGTTTAGCTTTTAGCCGTGCTTCCAGATCCGAAGTAATCTGTCCGTGTAATGCTTCCCTGGTACTGCTTCAGTTATTTGGACATTGTATTTGTGTTCGTTTGTTAACTTCGTGATAGACCCTGATGCAAAACTTTTACCCTCTCCTATTCCAGTTGTTTACTGTTTTGTTCTGATATATGAATCCTGAATTGAAGGGGCTACACAGAGCAACTGTTGCAGGTCTGTGACCGTTGAACGTTGTGCTGCAGCAATGTGCTGCTATGTGTGAGGTACCACATGCCTTGTCCGTAGCAGATACAATGACACACAACTGATGTATGCTTGAGTAGTTTTTGGGTGAGTTCTGCAAGACCGGAACAGGTTTGTATCATTGTTATTATATGTAATTGATGTAGGCTTGAGTAGTTTTCGGGTGAGTTCCGCAAGAATGCAATAGGTGAATATCATTGTTATTATACCCTCGAACTCCCTCCGTACCAAAATGTAAGGGCTAGTTTGGCAGCAAAGTATTTTTTGAAGTATTTCCATAATTCTACTGTTTCTAAAAAAACACAGTTTCAAATACTTTGATGTGTTTGGCTGTGATTAAATATTTTAATATTAAATACTTTAGTATCCTCAGAACGTCCTATTTTTAAAGTATTGGACAACAAGTTTGGACCACTTTTTACGAAAGTAAAGTATTACTATGCCAGACACATGAATACTGTGGTATTAGGATACTTTGGTTTTTAAAAAACTTTGCTACCAAACTACCCCCAAGACTTTCTAGCCTTTCCAACTTTATTCTGATTCATTACTAAATGGATGCACTATAAAATATGATAGAAAGACGTATTTTAGTAAAGAGGGACTAGATGACTACCCGACTTGATTTACACAAGGATGCTGTCTACCCCAAGGCTAATCCTTCCTAGAATGAGATCCAGTACCTTCACTATGTAAAGTCAACATGTCATTTTAGCCTCATCATCTCCATTCGTTTTCAATCCAACGGCTCAGATTTAAAGACAAAAATTCAAACATTTTAGAAAAAATGAAAAAATTCTATCAAGTTTTTTTCCGATAAAGGCCGCTTTATTACTTAAGAAGTTTAAGCGTTTACACCCAGCCTCTGCATAACTAAGATGCACACAGCTGTCCCACAGTACTTAATCTGAAACTGAATAACAGCGTATTACATATCATATCATAATGAGCAAATGTAACTACGCCAGTAGTGGTGGTGGTTCGATCCGTAGATTATGCTGCCACCCATGATGGGAAAAAGTATCACTCGTCGTGGACTCCAACCGTGCACAGACCTCCGTAAATAGGTCGCGATGCTCCACCCGCTGAAGAGACGACCATGAACGGAGTGTACCGGTACACCGGTAGATGACCCGCAAGGGAGAAGACAATTTATCGTTAAACAATTTATCATTTCTACATAGCCATAGCGATCAAATGATGGCAAGCGCTCCCACCCTAATAAGCTTACTAAACCGATTATCGATACCGTTTAACCAATTCCCAAAGATATTGGTCACACTGCGTGGAGGATAAATGTTGGATGCTACTTGGATGATTGGCCATATAGACCTTGCGAACCGACATTGGAAAAAGATATGTTTTATTGTTTCATCTTGATGACAGAAAACACAACTCTTACTTCCCTGCCAGTTCCGCTTGGCAAGATTGTCTTTGGTTAGAATTACTCCACGACGAAGATACCATCCAAACACTTTGGTTTTCAATGGTATCTTCATCTTCCAAAGCAACTTGTTGCTATCAACCGGTACATGAGAATGGGATAAAGCATTATACATGGAGTCTACAGAGAATTTGCCATTCTTATGTAAATTCTATCGAAATTCGTCTGGCGCGTCTGATAGTTGTATATTGGCTAATCGTCCTAAGAGGTTTTGCCATGCAACTAGCCGCGTGCCAATGAAATCTCTTCTGAACGTTACATCTGGAGGTGAGTTTGCCATTACATTTTTAATGGTATCACTTTTGTAACGAACAATATTATATAATGCTGGATATTGTGCTCGGAGGGGGGTATTGCCAAGAGTCCTCCCAGAACCTTATCTGAGACCCATCCTTAATCGAAAAATGTCCAAATCTGAAGAACTGTGATTTTGCAGCCATCAGACCAGCCCCAAAATGCGAATCACCCTGTTTCCAAGAAACTTGTGACAGCGGTTTGGAGCCAACATATTTCCGATTCAGGAGTGTTTGCCACTGTCCGTCTTCGGTCAGTAACTTAAACAACAATTTACCTAGAAGGGCCGTGTTCTTGACCTCAAGGTCATGAATTCCCAGCCCTCCTTGGTCTTCAGGTGTACAAACCACACTCCATTTAACCAGTCGATATTTTCTCTTCTCGCTATCCCCTTGCCAAAAGAATCTAGACCGATAATAATCAAGTCTTTGAAGGACACCTTTTGGCAGGAGGAAGAAAGATAACATATATAGTGCCATATTGGTGAGCACCGAGCTAATGAGTATCAGTCTTCCGCCAAGGGACACCAATTTGCCTTTCCAACTACTTAAGCGCTTTTGTAGCCTTTCTTCGACACATTTCCATTCGGCTATAGTGAGCCTCCGATAATGAATCGGAATGCCTAGATATCGAATCGGAAATTGATCTTGCCCACAACCGAAGAGCTCGGCATAGAGATCGGCCTCGTTTGCGGCCTCGCCAAAACAAAACAACTCACTCTTATGGAAATTAATTTTCAAACCTGAAAGCTGCTCGAAAGTTGCTAAAATTAATTTTAGGTTTCGAGCTTTTTCAATGTCGTGTTCCATAAAAAGAATTGTGTCATCGGCGTATTGGAGGATTGAGAGCCCCCCATCAACAAGATGAGGAATCAACCCTTCAATCTGACCATCAACTTTAGCGCGCTCAATCATAATAGCAAGCATATCCGCCACTATATTGAATAATATAGGGGATAACGGATCGCCCTGTCTAAGACCTTTTCGAGTCCGGAAATAACGTCCAATGTTATCATTTACTTTGATGGCCACGCTACCCCCAGATACGAAATTACGAATTAGAGCACGCCACTCATTAGAAAAACCTTTCATTCTGAGAGTTTGTTGGATGAAAGACCACTTGACTTTATCGTAAGCTTTTTCAAAATCTAATTTAAGAATGACCCCATTTAGTTTCTTAGAATGTAACTCATGAACTGTTTCGTGCAATACAGCTACCCCATCAAGAATATTACGTCCTTGCATAAAGGCAGTCTGGGACGGTCGCACCACATGGTCCGCAACTGTATTCAGACGAATAGTGGCTACTTTTGTAAAGATCTTGAAACTAACGTTTAAGAGGCAAATATGTCTAAATTGTTGAATCCTTTCTGCCTCATTCACCTTAGGTAACAAAATAATTTCGCCAAAATTCAACTGAAAGAGCTCAAGTTGATTCTTATGAAGAGCGCTGAACATAACAAGAAGGTCATCCTTGATGGTGTCCCGGAATGTTTGATAAAACTCTGCTGGCAAGCCATCCGGACCCGGAGCCTTGTTATGTTCCATAAGAAAAATCGCCTTTTTTACTTCCTCCTCAGTATAAGGGGCTGTAAGTAAGCTATTCTCCTGAGCGGAAACCTGGGGAATATCATCTATTCTGGCTTCATCCATTGTGAAGTTACCATCATCAGGTTCGCTGAACAGATTTTTATAGTAATTAGTAATGTAAGCCTTTAGCTGTTCATGGCCTATCAAGTAGTATATGACCTGTAAAGTCTGAGAAAGTTTGGATTCATTTGGATAAATGGTTTATTATTAAATCGATTTTTATGTTTAAAACTTAAAAAGCTAATAAGTCATAAACCACTAATCCAAAGAAGACGAAACTTTCTCAGACTTTACAACAGGCCATGTACTACTTACCAGATTTTTTTTATTTTTTTCTAAAATGTATGAATTTTTGTCTGTAAATCTGAACTGTTGGATTGAAAACGGATGGACATGATGGGGCTAAAGTGGCATGGTGACTTTACATAGTGAAGGTACTGGATCTCAGCCCTTCCTTCCTCTCGAGTCAATCCTTAGATGTGTAACCAAACAAAATTCGTGTACAACTTACCAAACTGAGATCTCCAAAAAACAAAACATGGAGATTTGTTAAAACAAACAGTCATTATTGCTCATTATTTTTGCACACTTTTTCATGGAAAAAATGTACTCGACAGAGCCAAAAAAAGATACTTTGCATGACGATTCTCGTGTACTGTATACATTATATAATGAGGCTGAAATCGGGTGGTAGAAACAATAGCATGCAAACTTTGTATCCTTCACTGTTCACTGGTGGTAATGCTCAAATGGCAAAAGGTTATTCTTGTGTATTCACTTTCATAAATAAATACTCCATACTAAAAGCAAAGTACAATAAGTCAATCCTACTTTATTTTTCTTCTAGGCTTGTATGGATTTTAACACAAATAATTAGTTTTGACTATGATTTTTGTGACAAGCATCCTATTTTTCTTTCAGAAATAAAGGGGTTTCCCCTTCCATTTCATTGAAATGAAAGAGATCGCAAAGGTGCCCATAAGGTTTATAGCATCAGCCATCAGGGAGATCCATTCCGTCGCAGATTCGATCTATAATCGGAGGTGGTGGCCGTTGTGGCTGGAGGAGGGAGCTAGGGTCTGTGCTCTATGTGTGGCTGGCTAGGTGCCTTTTAAAGAGCTCCACCTTCCACGGTTAATGGGGGTAGGTGGCCGTTGCAGGCGGGTCAGGGGCAGACACATGGAGGACAGGGAGTTGTCCGATTTTCTGTTCGTGACCGACACAAACTCGGCCAGAATGGGTCGCATCGGACAGAAAAACGATATGCGGTCAATTGCATCGCCGCGTTGGACTTTGGTTTTGCCTCAGGCGGACAGGATCGGACATCGGTGGACCCAATGCATCGGCCTGTTAGAGTCATCCTCAGGTTGCAGGTGGATGCAGGTGTCCAAAGGCCCACACCGGTCACGCCACACCAGTCGTAAACGGCGTTGCGAACATGTAACAAATGATACACGGCTTCACGGACAACTCCTGCTACAGCCTACTCGGCCCGCATAGCCTTGCTATCAAGTTGCACACAGTGGATTACCTAAATAAAGTTCCACAAAGTAAAAATGATACATAAACGCCTAAGGGCAGCTCCAACGGGGCGACGCAAATGGATAGTAAATATGTGCGTGCTTAGTCTGTTTGCATCGCCAAACTGCCATCTCTGGTCCGCCTTGCCAACAAGTGCACACAACACGAGCGACACATTCTATTTTTTTAATAAATAGGGGGGGGGGGGGGGGTTGAACTACCGATTTTACATTTAGTAGAAAAGGGATAAAAACCTACACCTAGGACCACACCACAACCAATCACCGGAGGCCTACTCTTCGTCATCCGATGCATCGAGGATGACGTAGTCGGGACTGGTAAATATGCGATGGTGCCGCCATCGTCGACCAACACAAATGGATGACCGACCCCTGAGTCTACTTCAGGAGCAGGTCTTTGTGGTCACCGGCCCACGACCAGGATTGGCCGTGCATCGGCCTGAACCAGACCGACATCACGTATAGCTCCTCATATGTTGCCGCTGATATTGCTCCAACATCAGCTGCTGGAGGAATGCCTTTAGATTCGTGGAGAAGTAGATTCTTAGGTCGCTCTCTATTTTGTGATGTCTTGATGCAGCCCTAGTCTAACGAATATTTTGGACGCGGGGTGAATTAAAATAAATGTACAATTTACACGGGGTGAATTAAAATAAATGTACAATTTACACTAAAATTTTATACTTCTATAGAACTTATATTTAACATTCTACATTATTAACAGATATAATTTATGTTCTAATTTGACATACTTAACCAAATATTTAGCAATGTTGTTAAGTATTAGTTGTATTTTTTAAATATATAAGGTTATAATGCATCCATGAAAAATATTTTTGCATTTTGCTAAATTCAAAATTTATTTTGTAATAATAGATCGTTCTTAAATAAAAAAATAGACATATTTAGGGGGAAAACTCTAAACCATACGATCTAACAAATCTCTTAAAAGCGGTTTCTAGAGTATAATTAGTTAGACCGATTGATATAACTTTTGATGTATAACATGAACCATTGAGATGATCAGTGGAAGTCCTTTTTATAGCTGAATGTGTTACAAGTTACAATGTATTCAATAATAACTTAACAACTTGTGATTGTCTGTACTTAGTACTGAAATAGCATCTCACCAAAATTTTCATACTTATCACTCCAACTTAAAAATCCAACTTCTGTAAAAAAATAGAACTTTAAATAATTGGGAACTGAGAAGTGAGACTAGCTCAACTGGTTTGGTTCCTTGTGGTGGAACCAGCCCACCCAGGGGTGCTCGCATTTTCCTGAATTTTCCAGAATTTAACCGGCGCTATGCTTTCAGTGGTAGGTGACGTGGCCGTCAACAGCGAGGCGCCCGTGGTGACTTCGTCAATCTCAAGATATGCCGGACCAGTCTCTCGGAGGTGCTCATATGGGTAGGGTTTGCGTGTGTGCGGTCATAGGGGTGTCTGTACGTGCGTGTTTGTAAGCGTCTGCGTCTGTACTGTGTTTCTCAAAAAAAAAGAGTGCGTGGTCAAACTCTTTTCTCTCCCATGTCGGTCATCCGGCCTCACTCCCATCGAACCAATCAGGTAGCTCAGTTTCCAACCCCGTGGATCGCCCCTCCTCCTTCCCACGTCCTCGAATCCCACACGTCCATCTCCAACAAGAAGCACAAACCCGCACCTCCATTCCCCGATCCGTCCCCTCTCCCAGCGAACCAATCAGGAAGCTCAGTTACCAACCCCGCGGATCGCCCTCCTCGAATCCCACCCGTCCATCTCCAATCGAGAAAGCACAAACCCGCTCCTCCATCCCCACCACCACGCGCTCCCACCACCATAAATACTCCGCGCACTCCGCACTTCCTCCACACCAGAAAAAAATCCCCACCAGTCTCCTCCAACTCATCCTCTCCGAAGCTCCTCTCGTCACCAGCAATGTCGGGCCGCGGTAAGGGAGGCAAGGGGCTGGGCAAGGGCGGCGCCAAGCGCCACCGGAAGGTGCTGCGCGACAACATCCAGGGCATCACCAAGCCGGCCATCCGGCGCCTGGCCCGCCGCGGCGGCGTCAAGCGCATCTCGGGGCTCATCTACGAGGAGACCCGCGGCGTGCTCAAGATCTTCCTCGAGAACGTCATCCGCGACGCCGTCACCTACACCGAGCACGCCCGCCGCAAGACCGTCACCGCCATGGACGTCGTCTACGCGCTCAAGCGCCAGGGACGCACCCTCTACGGCTTCGGCGGCTGAGCCCCAGCCCCAGATCTACTACATCTCGTTGTCGGGTGCTTGGTTAATTAGGGTTGTTAGGTTCCCGTTGGTTGGGGTTCATGGTCTGTAATCTGTTTTATATGAATCAATGAATGAATGGATTTAGTATTGTTGGATACTTGATTGGTATTTTTGGAATCTTGATTTGGTCTGGATGTAGATGAAGTGAATCACTAAAATGCCTGCACGTTTGTATCGCTCCCGTTCCTTGATTCTTGTTTTCAATCTTTTAAACCTCCTGAGATTTAGGCTGCTGCGTCAATTGTTAAATGAATTCTGGTGTCAATTTTCATTCAAAAGAATACGTAGATTTTGTATAACCAGTCTGAAGATTGGATTAGACTGCACTGTTGTGAAATGAAATTCCTTGTGTTTATAGAATGTGCTAGTACTATTAGACACTGTTCTACTTCCTTCGCTTGGGTTATCTGAAGTTCTCAACTCTTCTGCTGGATGAGTAATATTGCTGTTCAAGAACAAATATACATAATCGGATGAAGCAATCTGTGAACCTGAAGGCGTCACGCGGTGACAAAATGGATTTGGTGTTGCTCGATATGTTTGATTGATTTGATGCTGATAGTTTGAAGCCATAGAGAAATGCCTGCTCGTTTGTACTATGTACAAAGGTATATTAATCAACTTTGCTTCGTCTGTCATGCCTGTTGTCAAACTTCCAGTCCTCCAAGCTTTAGGCCATTGCTTAGATTGTTGTCTGAATTATGGTGTCAAATTTCATTCAGTTAAACAGGAGCTGAGGAATCACGAGTTTGAAGCTTGGCTTAAACTGCCTTACTGTAAAAAAAAAACATTCATTATCCCACTAGCATGCTTCTAATCTCAGAATCATAATTTTTCAATTTGTCTTTTGCTTTCTGTTATTGTTACATCCTACAGGCTCATAACTGGTGAAAGTAATGTGTTTCAAGAATGTGCTATTTCACACCATTCAACTTCATGTGCTTGGGTTGCTCCACTTATTTGCAGGATGAATGATATATTACTTATCATGGAATAATATACAGTTGCGGATGACGCTAATTGGAACCTGAAGGCATCTTATCTTATGCTATGGAATGTGCTGACAAGACTGTCGATTCAGCATGCCAAATCTAAAGCTCCTGTGCCTGTAAGTTCATAGTATATGTTTATGCAGCGGCTGCTGATGTTGTATCCATACTATAGCGCAACTGCAAACGACATCTCGCTCTCTAGTTTACCATTCAGTGTAATACTTTATTGTGTCATCACCATTCTGAACCTTGGCTTAGACTGAATTAGTGTCAAAATGGTCTGCACTTAACACACTTTCAATCAAATTGCTGTACCCCATAAGCTTCATGGTCTTGTATAGGTCGTGTCTGACTTTTGTTGTTAGGTTTGGCTCGCCTATAGATGATTTTGGTCAATATCACCGAGGTAAATTTTTGTTGTATAGCTCGGCGCTGCTAAGACTAGTTCCACTCAATCGGTTAGTTTTTTTAGCACCAGTGGTCACTGCTCATGCCTGTAAGGAAGTGTTAGTTTTTTTAGCACCAGTGGTCACTGCTCATTCCTGTAAGGATATGTTGTACCGATTCAAATTATCATATCCGTTAGGTTATTTAGTTCTTTTCATGACTTTGTGTTTCTCCGATGCATTTCAACAATTTAACATATGGTAGTTTTTTTTACAACAACATATGGTAGATTGATGTAATGTGCATTTATTCTTCAAGTGATGTACATGAGTACAACAGTGAGTCATATTTTTAATGCATTATGGATCTCCCTAGGAGCTTGCTAGTTATAAGAATATGTTGTCTTCCTTGATTACTGCAATATAGCATATGTTCCATATGTTATGATTCTTTGTTTTGAGATAAACAGTGTTTATTTCTCGCAAAAATGATAGGCAATATTTGCTATATAGCTTCTCTTGTTTCCTGATAAAATATACCTTTGGTAAACTTATTGCTTGATGAAACAACCATATTACTTGGACATGCAGCTTCTCTGAAATATATTTAGTTACTTACCCTCAAGGGAACCTTTTTAGCTCAACTGCAACTCTCATCAGAGATCTCCAGCATGTGAGGGTCTAAAAAGTAACACCATAAGGGCATTGTCGCTGAATTTTACTCAAAACCAATAAGTTTACATATTACAGTGAGAAAGGTGGTCACGCCACAGATCGTCTGTCATCTTTTGGTCCACATGTTTAAAATGATGCGACCAAAGCGTGAGGTCGTCGACAATGTTCTTAGTCGTTGTGCGAGTAGATTGATTGGCAGATCTGAACACCGTGGTGTTTCTGGTGTCCTAGATTTTCTGCAGAATAATGAGAGCTATGGAGTTCCAAATCAGTTTTGGCAGAGAGTTGGGCAGCGGAGTTTCCAAGAGGCTTGCAAAGTGATCACCGTAGGGTTTATGCCGATTCTTGCCCACACCGAGGAGGCGGCAGGACAGTTGAAGGACAGGTGGTGACGGTCCTCGGACGGAGCCTGACAGCGGGGGCAGGTAGCCAATTCGATGATGCTTTTGCAGCGGAGGTTGACCCTCTTGTTTAGCCTGTCGACGTGGGCAAGCCACCCAAAGACCTTGAGCTTGTTCAGAATTCCCGCCGACCAGATATGGTGGATGTCCGGCTACTGTGATATTATGGCTGACATAAATTAGGCTGACTAAACATGCTGCTTAGTTGACATTCCATTCAGCCAGAGGATAAAGTGAGACAACCAACAATAATTTTGCCCTGAAAGGGGTTATACCAAGCACAGCAGGTCATTCTCACTGAACTGCTCTTTGCAGAGCATCATGATGCTAAAGATCGTCATCTAAGTCGCTCATAGCACCAGATACATTTGCAGGTATCCTAGGACCAGGGATGAATATGAGATACTGGCAGGTAACAGTTTAGCCTTCTTTTTACTATAGAACATTGGAGATTGGTAGGTTTTTTGTAGGAGGTGCTCATTTTACCATGATAAATCTGATATATCTCAGTTGTACCACCCCAATCCCCGGACTTTGGTGCCTGTTGGTCTACTCTGTGCATCCAAATGTTCCGCTTCTTTGAAAAATTGAACTTAACTATAGTAATGCCGAGTATATAAGAATTCTGTAACTTGTATTGTATCACCTCCAGATCAGGAGAAGCAATCAAAGAAGGCTGTGCCAAGAGGCGCTCCACTAGTCTGCACTGCAACAAAGCATGGGTATGTGGAAAAAGCTGGAGATGGAGATGCAAAGGCAAAGCAAAGCTCAGGAAAGGAGAAAGGTGGCTGCATTGCATGGAGTAAAAGGAAAACCAACCAAATCTCACATACACCCTGCAGGCAGAAACCAAGTAAAAGTCCACCTGTACTCTGCTCATCCTACATGTGCCCCATGTGGGCAGCAACAACAGCTCTTTTCCGTATGTCTATCTTACCCAGCACTCCTCTTTCCTGCTAGCTACCCTGGCCGTACACTACACACACCCTGTACAAAAGGGCTCTCTGTTCTTCTAAACCCAGAGTGAAGACGAAGCGCAACATTGCCTGAGCCATCCAGAAGCAGCAGGTATGTCACCCTTGTTTCTTCCCCATTCTACCTCCTTGTTGCTTACCTGCCTAGTCCTGTTCATAGCTTGCTTGATTTCTAACTCTTCTGTTTCTTATACGATGACAGTGTAGGTTTGATCACATTGCACTATGTCGGAGGAGCCACATAACACAATGGAGGGGCGGGTGAGGCGGCGCGCCAGCCCAGCCGGGGTACGTACCAGGTCTGCCAGGGTTGAACCGGAGCCGCCACCGCCAACCAAGAGGCACGAGTTAGGGAAGACGAGGGTTGCGGTGGTGTACTACCTGTGCCGCAACCACCACCTGGAGCATCCGCACTTCATGGAGGTGCCCCTTGCCTCCCCACAAGGCCTCTACCTGCGAGGTTAGTTGCCACTGGCGCTCGGTCGATATTGCTGCTGATTGCTGTAGAATGATACCTTACAGTAACTGCAATTTGTTCAGATGTGCTTAGCCGAGTGGACGCCCTGAGAGGGAAGGGCATGGCCGCCAAGTATTCCTGGTCCTGCAAAAGGTTTGTACAATATACCCATCGACTGAATTGCCGTCACTAGATCCATCGTTTTAAACACATTATATTGATGCCACAACGATGCCATGCAGGAGATACAAGAGTGGGTTTGTTTGGCACGATCTGTCTGAAGATGATCTGCTGCTACCCGCACAAGGCACCGAGTACGTCCTCAAGGGCTCCGAGCTCCAGTTTGACCAGTCGACACCCGGTATCAATTCCACGAATAACGTTTCAGATCATCAGCAGAATAGTAGTTCAAGCACTGCAAAGGTTCAGCTTTGCAAGCCAACTCGATCAAATTCAGGGTGGTCTCCAACGTCTTCATCTCTTACTCCTGCTGTTCCAGACATCAAAGAGGCAGTACCACGGTCGACTCCTCCTGATGTAGTTTCAGCCAAAGGAAAGGCAGCGCTCCAACAAGCATTGTTGTCATCATCATCTGCTTCCACCATCGGTTACGACGAGCAATGCAGAGTGGCTCGTTCAGGTTCCTCAACTGACTCGTCCCCCAAGTTAAGCACGCCGTCCTCAGGCGCAACCTCCCCTGGCCTCAACAATCTTGCGGTAGCGCACGACGCGGCCACACAAACAGACGATAAAGCGAGACAGGACAACAGTCACAACACGAAGCTGCAAAGTTGCCAAAACACGGCAAGAGTAACCTCGGAAAGGCCAGAAATTGTCGACGAGTTCCATTCGAAGGGTCGACCTGCAGGAGAGTACCCTTCTAGTAGGATGAGTGGCACATTGCAGTCCCTGATAAGGGCGGAAGCGGCCAGCAGGAGGAGAGGTCCACTGGAGAAGGACGACGAAAGAACCGCTACTACAGGCTCCGTCAGCGGCAGGCTGAAGCCGGTCAACTTGCTCATGCGCCTCATGGCCTGCGGGCCACACAACCCTGGCTTCGGCCTCGTTCATACCTCCTGTAGCCCGCGGTTCACACAGCTCGAGTCCCCACCGTCTCCAGAGCTGTCCCCTCTTGGCGTGTTTAAGCCTCAGATTACTAGCGCGTCCACAGTCAGAGCTTCAGAAACAGAGATTTCGACCGGTGGCCTGCTTAGCGGTGTTGCAGGCAAGCTTAGACGCTCTTCGTCATCGTCGTCGTCTCGCGGTCACCAGAACGGGTATGTAGCACCGATCACCTTGAACATTGGATGTCCTGACATGTTCACGCTGATTATTCTTACACTTGATTGGTTCGCATAGATCTGAAGTGTATGCACAACATGTTTCAGGGTTTGCGAGGAAGCAGGATCGTCGAAAGGTGATTCGGTTAACCTGTCCAGGAGCACGAGCAAAAGGATGAGCGATCCATCCGTCGCCGACAAAGACACCCTCTCCGAAGGCAGTGTCCTGCCACGATAAAAATGAAAAAACAATCAAGGTAGAAGAAAGGTAGGCGGTGTAAAACTGTATCTCTGTCTGTCACAGTGTCATTCGAAGATGCAATGAAACTGTCACCACGAACTACTGCTACTGCAGGATTGCTTCAGGAGCTCGGGTGTCATCGACAAATTAGTTGATTCAGTGGCAATGCAATGAAACTGGGTGCGGGAAATAACCTTGAGCGTTTGGTAGCTACGTACTCGATCCGTTCTAAATTAGATGACTTCTATTTGGACAAAAGTGGATGTATCTAGACCACTTTTTGACAAAAAGAAGTTATCTAATATGGAACGGAGGGAGTACGACATTGCTGTTGGCAGTTGTTACAGATTGCAAGTATACTACAGTAGTATTTCTTGTCAGAAATAATGACGATAATGTTGTAGTACTAAGTTTGCCTTGAGAGGAAGTAACTCGTAACTCTGATAGTTAGTTACTGCTTAATTAGTGCAGTGGGAGAAGGGTGTATAGTGCAAATGCAAGATGAGATTCAGATCTGGCAAACAGAGTGCTATCTACCAGTAGTCTTTCACCAGGTACGAGGAAACGTCGTACGCACGTACGTTGGTGGACAGAATTAGCTGTTGTCTCAGCTAGTGGTTGGCTGGCTCTCCACCTTAATTGTTCATTCATCATGTTTGAGTACACTAGTAAATGTAGACTAAGGCTGAGCTCAAGACATACGCCCCGCCATACCGCTTCGCTCCAGCGCCCGCCCCAGGAAAGCGATCTAGAGGCGTTCGTGGTCTCCGCCTCCTGCCGGCGGCGCCGCCGGGCCGCCCGCCTCCGTGGCCTCAGAGCCATGGTCGCGTGGTGGATCCCGGTCCCTGCCGGCGGGAGGGCTCCATCCTCACAGATTTTTTTGTGTTTTGCTAGGTTTTGTGTCTTCCTTGGAGAGATCAGGCGGCGGCTGCTCTCTGAAGATGGAATAAGGTCCTCCCCACCCAGCCTCCGCTCCGATGACGTCCCTAGCGTTGTTGGAGGGTGTGTGGAGGTTTGTCTCTGGTGGATCTCGTCAGATCTGGCCAGTATGTGTCTTCGGTGGATCCGGTTGGATCCGATCTTCGTTCGTCTTTGTTCGTGTGTCAAAAAATTAGATGCTTCTGATCTACGCATCTCTTCATCGGCGGCGGTTGCTGTGCTGGTGCGCTGGTCCTCCGTGGCCGTAGCACGACGACTTCCCGACTGTCTTCTACAACAAGATTCGCCCGGCTCTGATCATGGAGGGGTGATGGCAGCGGCGCGCCTTCGGCTCGCTCTAGTGTCTGTAGTCGTCGCTAGGTGGTCTTCGGATCTAGATGTAATTTTTATTGCTTCTGGTGTTCTTTGTATCGCCTTGATTGATGAATAGATTGGAAGTTTCTTCGCAAAAAAAAAAAGAGTACACTAGTAAATAGAATGATGAAACAAACACAACAGCAAGAGAAACTCACCCTGCACTTGATCAGAGGTGGTTGTGTGTTAGAGAGGAAGGTCGCAGCCTCGCAGGCATGCTAGTGCCTTCTTCTCTTAACTTCTTCAAGGGCATGAAGTGATCCACTTCGTCCTAGTTTTACTGTTTGTGTATACACTGTTGTCGCAGTCGCATCCTTCTCAAGTCACAACCCACTTTAGTTGTGCTGAACCTTCCTGGTATGTTGTACTCAGTAGTATTATCGTACTCTAAGCTATCGTTTTTTAGCATACGCTGATCTGTGACACTGATGTGTGTGTTCATGCTCTCTACTGTCAAATCTTTTGAGTCCATTTCAAGTATGTGGTCATTTTGGTCCATGGTACTTCAATTTACGGATATGTTTTTATTTGACCTTGCACGCTGCATCAGCTTTCCTTCTCGGGCTACTGTTTTTGTTCTGATTTCTCGAGTATATGAGCTCAGTTGAAGACCGAATTGAAGGGGCAGTGAAACACAGTAGAGCCGTGTAATTTCCCCCTGCGAGTCAGGAACGAAGCACGCGGACTGCAGATAACTGCTGCAGGTACACACAATGTGTGATCCGAAGCAGATGCACTGATCATCAGTGACGCACAATTGCTGTTTGCTCGAGCAGTTTCCCGGTGACTTGTGCAACAGAGTCAAGGCCCGCCCTTAAAACTAATCATCAGACGGGGTATCATCGTTATAATACGCTCGCAGCTGACTGGATCCAGCTTAGACATGAGCCAGATCAAGTCGCCAGTCTCTGCCGATTCTTTTAATAATCGCCGCAGCTCAAGGTGTGTATTCTCATGCCATTGCTGCATGCCACCTCATGGTTTAATCCCTTCCGTTTGAAGTCAATCCATACGCTTGTAACTGTAACCAAACTAGTGTTCACGCCATTCTCTCGGTTGCAATTTCACTCACTTTTCACCACCATCAGTCCAACGGGAAATGGCTAGGAAAACCGGGAGACCGCCAAGTTTTCCCACAAAGCGCACCGCCCAGCGTCCAGAGCGCGTGTGCGAGTCCCTGTCTCCGGGCACACCGATGTCTTCTTTATCTATCCCTCTCTTTTTCTCCACCAATGGCCACGGCAGGGCAGGACACTTCCGCCCTGCTTCCCTCCTCTCAGCCCATATATATTTGCGCAGTTGCTCTTGCTCCCGCTACACGTTTGCTTGCTGGCCCTACCTTTCTTTCCCCGCTTCAATCTCTCTCTCTCTCTCTCTCTCTCTCTCTCTCTCTCTCTCTCTCTCTCTCTACATTCGGAGGCTGCACCCATGGAAGGGCTGACCGGCGACCAAATGGTGGCCTTCCAGGAGGCCTTCTCGCTCTTCGACAAGAACGGCGATGGTCTGTTTGTTTCGTTTCCCCTCCCTTCCTCTAACTTCTTGCTTTTGATGGGGTGTTTGTTGAGAATGTCTCTTGTACGCAATGCTACAGTGCTAGTGCTAGCTAGTGTTTTATTAGGTTTGGGCAAACCTTGTTCCTGTTGATCTTCTTAGTTTGGTGTATTAGCATACAACTTATTCCTTGCGTCTCGACGCATGGTATCTTTCTTTACACAGAACTCCTCAACAAGAAACAGGCAGCACTACCCTCAGTCATAAGCTCTGTAGTCTGTTTGTACTTGTGTAACTAAGTGTGCTGTAGAGAGATGTATGGAATTCGTATTTCCTTCAGTGGTTTAGTTCAGAGTGACAGGGATTCATTTCCGCGCGACTATTTTCAGAGAACTGAGCACTAGCTCAGTGGCAAAGGCAGCGAGTGTGCGCCTACCCGGCCCGGGTTCGAGTCTAAAATGGAGTCAAGGGGGAGGGATCATTCCCCCCGTTGGCCACGTTTTTATTTCCAGAGATATTAGTTTAGTCAAATAGCACTTCATTCAGCTCCTGACATGACAAGTGCGCTTGCTATTGGCTCACTTGTGCTCGGTCTTCAGAGTTCAGGGCCCATATATAACTTTTCGCCGTGTGCTATCCTTATCCACCTACTTTTGTCCAGAAATTTTATTCAAACTTGTTGTCTAAATAGCCAAGTTCAAGTTGCTTACATCTAGCGCTCAAAATTCAGAATAGGACTCTAGCTGTTAGCCTGTTAGGTGCCTTTCTTCAGACACAGGTAATTGTCCTGGTAGAGATATTATCTCCATTTTAAGTGTGAGCCCTTTCACACTCCTCTCTGTAAAGTGCTGCTAGATGAAATAAAATATTTTCATATTCATATTTTTTTTGCTTAGGTAACTTGTAGGAGTAGTTTTATCCCTGTCACGCGTTTCAAGAAACACTTTTTTGGTGATGTAACTCTTAGTTAAGTAACTTCATCATATATGAAATTATATGTTGAACCGGCCCAAGGCCCAGCCCACTTGTGGTGACCTAGAAGAGAACAGAGCAGGAGGAGAGGAGCCGATCGAGAGACATTCCAGCCGCCAGCCACAGCATCCCATGGAGCCAGACCACTGCTGCTCTGAGGTATGTTCCTAGGTTTCAACATGGTATCAGAGCTGGGGAAGGAGGCGGCGGTGGCTCTGGCGTGAGGGCTGTTGCGGGCAGTGCCGGTGGCTGGCGGCCGGCGGCCGGCAGCGGCGGAGGCAGCAGCAGCTGCTGTGCGACTTCGGCAGTGGAGGAAGAGAAGGTGAGCAGGGTTGTGGCTGCTGTGTGCAGCTGCTCACCGAGAAGAAGAGGAAGGAGGAGCTCCAGGAGAAGTTCGAGGGGCTCTGCAAGGTTATCAAGGAGGTGCTTGGCGACAGGGTGGAGAAGGAGCTCAAGGAGTTTGAGGGCAAGAAGCTCGTCTCTGCTACCAAGGAAGGGTTGAAGCTTGATGACAGCGAGGAGGAGAAGAAGAGGAAGGAGGAGCTCCAGGAGAAGTAGCACGGGCTGCTGCTGTGTGCCAAGGAAGTTGCTGCTGCTGCGTGCTGCTACTCGCACGGAGGAGACCTCCGAGGTAAGGAAGTAAGGGAAGGTGAGCATAGAGGAGGAAGGCTGCCGGGTCGTGTGGAGATGGTGGCGACAGCAGAGGTAGTGGAGGCGCTCACGAGGGTGTTTTCGGAGTTGCCAGCGCGGCCAGCAGTGGAGGATGTTGAGGCATCGGCAGCGCTGCTAGCCTCGGCGGACGAGGAGGAGATGAGGCACCTGGCCGAGGTCGTGCGGGAGGAGGCTGCACGGCAGCGCACGGGAGAACGGGTCCCAAGGGAGCTCCTCGCTGTCCTAGAGGAGGCGAGGCACGTCACTGTGCGGCTGTGCATGCTGCAGCAGCGGAAGGAGGCTGCACACATCGTCGAGCTCGAGAGGTGGTTCAAGGTGCTCGACGGGCTCATTCAGAGGGCATTGATGGCTGTGTCCTCATCTGGTGAAGAAGGGGCTAGCTGCTGCGTGCAGGTGCCTGAGAGGAAGATGGCCGGTGGAGAGGTCATGGATTCGATGCGACCTGTTGATGGATGTCTGTGTGAGGTAGAGGTCATCCAGGAGGAGAAAATGGCAGTGACAAGCAAGCAAGTAAAGGAAACGGGCAGAGAACCGGCAGCGACTGCTCATTTCATCTATACCAATGAAGGTAGCACTGAAAAGGCCAATATTGCTGCTCACAGAAGTGATACAGAATGGGTCCTTGACTCTGGTGCATCTAAGCATGTTGGGGGTAAATTTTGTGTGTTTGAGTCTTACAATATGCATCCTCCTACTCACAAGGGCACTATTCAAACTGCTGATGGTACAAAACAACCTGTTGTTGGGATTGGCACGGTAAAATGCACTTCAAACATCTCACTCTCCTCAGTTTTACATGTACCGGCGTTCCCTGTTAATCTGGCCTCTGTGAGTGCTCTAATCGATGAAATTGACTGTCGTGTGATTCTTGACAAGTTTGGTTGCTTGATTGAGGAGCGACAGACAAGGCACACAATTGGGTCAGGCACCCGCCGTAGGGGACTCTGGTATGTGGACCAGGAGGTGCAGCCGGACATGGTATGTGCTGCGACCATGGAAGATAAGGAGAAGCAGGCGATGATACATCATTGTAGGTTTGGGCACATTTCTTTTGACAAGATGATTAAAATATTTCCGGATGTTATGTGCAGCATAGACAAGAGTAAATTACGATGTGATGCTTGTGAGTTTGCAAAGCATACAAGGACATCTTATGTGAGCAAAGGACTTAGGAATATTTCCCCGTTCATGCTGATTCACTCAGATGTATGGACTTGTCCCGTGGTATCCGTTAGTGGTGCGAAGTACTTTGTGACCTTCATTGATTGTCACTCACGCATGACATGGGTTTATCTGATGCGGCATAAAGATGAAGTGTTTGACTGCTTTCAGAATTTCTACGCTCTTATCAAGACTCAGTTCAGTGTGCAGGTGCAGGCAATGAGAACTGACAATGGAACTGAATATGTGAATAACAAGTTTGGGGCTTTCTTGTCAGAGCATGGCATTCTTCATCAGACTTCATGCCCAGACACTCCACCACATAATGGAGTTGCCGAGAGGAAGAACCGCCACATCCTGGAAGTTGCTAGGTCTCTTATGTTCACCATGAATGTTCCAAAATTCTTGTGGAGTGAAGCCGTGATGACTGCAACTTATTTGATTAACAGAACTCCTTCTAGGATATTGGGTATGAAGTCTCCGTGTGAGCTGTTGTTAGGAGAGAACAAATTTGTGGTTCCTCCAAAGTTATTTGGTTGCACATGCTTTGTTAGGGATCATAGACCGGGCGTGGGAAAACTGGATCCAAAGGCTGTGAAGTGTATCTTCATTGGGTACTCTTCTGGACAGCGGGGCTACAAATGTTGGAATCCTTCAGAGCGAAGAAATTTTGTCAGTATGGATGTCACCTTCAGGGAATGTGAACCCTTCTATGGTGAACCGACTGATCTGAGCTTGTTGTTTGCAGAGCTTGACCACCTACACTCCGTGACAGATGGTCATGAGGGGGAGAAGGTTGTGTCACGTACTCAGGATGATTGCACTAACACGGGTGATAATGTGCAAGCTCAGGTCCGACCAATAGTGGGTACAATTCAAATTGGTTCTCTTGAGGTTCCTGTTCGGGATCGTTGGCCTCAGAATCTGCTTGTGTACTCTAGACGGCAGCCACATGTGCAGGGGGAGCAACAAGTCAGTGATACGAGCTCATCTGATATTGCGGAGCAGCAGGCACATGTGCAGGGGGAGCAGCAAGATAGTGATGCTAGCTCATGTGACACGGTGGATCTTCCCATTGCCTTGAGGAAAGAACCACGAGCCAAGGCAGGAAAGCCTCCTGAAAAATACAGGGATGAGCAAGATACTATAGTGGCAAAGAAGACACTACAAAATATACGGGATGACCATGATATTGGAAATTTTGTGTCTTATGAGGCTTTGTCTCCTTCCTACAGAGCCTTTGTTGCCTCTCTCCAATCTGCGTCTGTCCCAAAGGATTGGAGGAGTGCAAAGGAAGATCCTAAGTGGCGTGCTGCGATGATAGAGGAGTTGGAAGCACTGAAGAAAAACAAGACGTGGGTGCTAACCACATTGCCGGCAGAGAAGAAAGTTGTGAGCTGCAAATGGATTTATACCGTGAAGCAAAATCCAGAAGGGAAGGTAGAACGGTACAAAGCTAGATTGGTCGCTAGAGGGTTTAGTCAAACTTTTGGAATTGACTATGATGAGACATTTGCGCCAGTGGCAAAGATGAACACAGTAAGGATATTGGTTTCCTGTGCTGCTAACTTTGGGTGGAAGCTAAATCAACTAGATGTCAAGAATGCTTTTTTGCATGGTGACCTGAAGGAAGAATTGTATATGGAGATACCACCAGGCTTTGGTACCTCGGAGACCACAGGGAAAGTATGTAGGCTGAAGAAGTCCTTGTATGGATTGAAACAATCACCGAGGGCATGGTTTGATAGGTTCAGACGTGCCATTTGTGGTATGGGATATGGTCAATGTAATGGTGACCACACGGTGTTCTTCAAACACTCTGACCATAGAATCACAATTCTTGCCGTATATGTGGATGACATCATCATTACGGGAGATGATCAAGAAGAAATCAAGAGATTAAAGGAGTGCCTGAGTAAGGAGTTTGAGGTAAAAGATTTGGGCAACCTAAAATACTTTCTTGGCATAGAAGTGGCCCGGACAGAGAAGGGAATCTCTTTGTGCCAACGAAAATACACCTTAGATCTCTTGAGTGACATGGGCATGATGGGATGTCGTGCAGCTCCCAACCCGATTGAACAAAATCATCAAGTGACAGCACAATCAGGTGAGCTAGTGAACAAGGAAGATTATCAAAAACTGGTTGGAAGGTTATTATATTTGTGTCACACTAGGCCTGACATTACATACGCCGTGAGCGTAGTGAGCAGATACATGCATGAACCAAGAAGTGGGCACCTTGATATAGTGCACAGAATCTTGAGGTACCTGAAGGGGACTCCGGGAAAGGGGTTGTGGTTTGCAAAGAGTGGACATCTTGAAGTGGATGGTTATAGTGACTCAAGCTGGGCTGATTGTCAAGATGATAGAAGATCAACAGCAGGCTATTGTGTGTTTGTGGGAGGAAATTTAGTGTCCTGGAGAAGCAAGAAACAACCAGTTGTGTCTAGATCAACAGCAGAAGCTGAGTATAGAGCCCTTTCCCAAGGGTTGAGTGAGATGCTCTGGGTGAAGCACCTTCTGGGTGAATTGAAGCTTCTGAGGAAGGGGCCTCTGAGAGTGTGGTGTGATAATCAGTCGGCTATCAGCATTGCAAATAACCCAGTTCAACATGATAGGACAAAACATGTGGAGATTGATCGCTTCTTTATAAAGGAGAAACTTGATGCTGGGATCATCAGTCTCACTCATGTTAGCACTGAACAACAGTTTGCTGATTGTTTAACAAAGGGATTAGGAACAAAGGATTGTAACTTAGCATGTGACAAGATGGGGTTGATAGATATCTACCATCCATCTTGAGGGGGAGTGTTGAACCGGCCCAAGGCCCAGCCCACTTGTGGTGACCTAGAAGAGAACAGAGCAGGAGGAGAGGAGCCGATCGAGAGACATTCCAGCCGCCAGCCACAGCATCCCATGGAGCCAGACCACTGCTGCTCTGAGATATGTTCCTAGGTTTCAACATTATAGATGCTCGCATCAAACGTCTCTTATCTTTAGTCAAAACGTTTGACCGGTCTTTGCATGTGGTATATCTTATTTGTCATGATTCTGACCTCAAAAGAACATATTCTTTTATCTGATTGACAAGTGAGATATTGGGACACTAATCTGTCACATGAAGGATGCATAAGCTTGGAAGAGCTGGCTGCGGTGACTCGCTCCCTCGGCCTCGAGCCGACTGACCAGGAGCTCAGCGACATGATGCGCGAAGTCGACACGGATGGGAACGGGACCATAGATTTCCAGGAGTTCTTGAGCCTCATTTCCAGGAAGATGAAGGTGAAGAATCTCCTGTAATCTGATTTGCTTCACCTGTTTGCCAAACCATCTAGGTCTGTCAAAGTCTTGATCGTGCTGATGCATGCTTTTGATTTCCATGGGAATCACAGGATGGAGATGGTGACGAAGAGCTGAAGGAAGCTTTCGAGGTCCTGGACAAGGATCAAAATGGTTTTATCTCCCCTATTGAGGTGGATAAGCACCTTCTTCTCAAGTTCAGATAATTCCCAAGCTATTTTGAGGCACTGCTGACTTTCATACTATTGTCCATATAAATGAAGCTGAGGACAGTGATGATCAACCTCGGGGAGAAGATGAGTGACGAGGAGGTCGAGCAGATGATCAAGGAGGCGGACACCGATGGCGACGGGCAGGTGAACTACGATGAATTTGTTCTCATGATGAAAAACGCCGAGCGCAAGATATGCGGGTGATCATATCCTGATGATAGATGTCAAACCACTGGTTGGATGCATTGTCTCCACTGTAAATTCGCTGTGGGCAGGTTGCAGATTGTAATATTTTTTCCTGAAACAATTGTAAGATTGGGATTTTCTCGTAGAAATAGCCTGTGAATTATGTCATGGAAATGGCTACTACATATATTTAGATGACAAAGTAGACATATTCTTTGTTTTGTGTACACGTCTCTTGGCCCTCTGCATTGCTTTTCGTGCTGTATAGTAGAACTTTCCATGACCAGTTATTTTTTAGAGCAACAGGGATCATCATCCCCGGTTCCATTGATATACTCAACGAAACCTGATCGTCAGGTCTATCAGAAGCAGGTTTGCAACCCAGCACAGAGAGGCAACTAGTGCAAGTTAGTTTTGATCAAATTAAGCAGAAACTACAAGACTAGGGGACCTAACTAGAAGACTAGTGCGAGTTAGTTTCGACCATGACCAGTTGTTGCAGGTAAGAGGTCAGAGAGTGATCTGAGGAGCTACCCAAAATGTCGTGCGCAATCATCTCTGTGTAGTATATGTGGTTGTACATTAAACAACCGAAAACCGTGTGTTGTGGCATCCTCTATGCTGTACGCCTCTACTTACAAACAAATGAAATGAAATGTTCTCTCGACACAGCAAACTAGACAACCGGAGCTGGCCCGGGCGTAACCGTCGCCGCCCCAGCGCCGCGGCGCAGCGCGTTGGTGTAGTTGAGGATGGATCTGACGCGTTCCAGCTTGAGCTCCTCCCTGAACTGCCGGATGAACTGCTCCGCCCGCTCGTTCACCTCCGCCTTCCCTTCCACCTCCTCTCTTCCCCGCCCGCGTCTGTAGGCTCGCACCTTGACCTCCCTTTTTACCGCAACCGTATCGGCGGCGGCCTGCCGCCTTGCGCGCGCCAGCGCATATGCATATGCCTCGTCGAAGCTGATGGAGGCGGGCTCCCCGTATTCCACATGGCTCTCTGACGTCGTCGCCGACGTGCCTAGCGCTGCCGCCGCTCCCGTGTCATGGGCGCTCTGCCTCTGTGGCAATACCACAGCTTGTTCTTCGGCCGCTTCCCGAGTTTCTTCTTGATGAAACCTGTAGTACTCCTCCTCCTGCACGTGGTGGAGCTGCGACTGCGACGCCGCCGGCGGCGCAGAGTAGGCGACGCTGCCGTAGTCGCCCGCTGAGTGGGAGGGGAAGATGGAGACCGAACGCAGGCTGTCGAGGATGACGGTCGAGGCGGTGCAAACCAGCTGCTTGCGCCGGGTGCCGTCCTGCTGCCCGCGCGACGTCAGGACCGCGATCGCGCCGACGACGACGTTGATGAAGATGAACCACGCCGCGCCCGGGCTTAGCCACGGCGACACAGGCCACCACGCAAGCTCCCCCGCCATGGAATCGATGAGTGATCGATCCTCTCCTCCCTTGCTCTGTGACCGTGTCGAACTGTCAGACCAAATAATGCATTGCCTTGCTCTAGTGAGCTGTGCCCGTGCGTATATATATGCTCTGGAATCTGGACCGTTACAGCTCTTGTCGTGGCTGTCATGCCAAGGTGGGGTGCGGAAAGGTGACAACAACCAGGATGGAATAGCTGCTTTCCTGCGCCGCGTACGATGCATTTTGTAGAGTGTGGGACCCGGAATTCAGATCACTCTGTTCTGGCGCACCCAACCGCCACGTCGAACAGGTGGAAACAACAGGCCAACCATTCAGGTCGAATGAATAACATCGAACCGTATATGTGCAATTTGTGATCTCCTACAAGTGGAGGAACTGACACGCCGATTTATGTTGGCGTCTCTTATCTATACATCATTTGCCCCACAGAAAGAAAAACCACCCCATATATGCAAAGATATGAGAGGTGGCTGTGTGCATCATTTTGATGCAGAGGCCGGGGATCCGCACCCTATTATCTAAAAAAAAAATGCAAAGATATGAGAAATTCGACTCTGAAACATTCTTTGATTTAAGAAGGGGTCGTAGCAAACACACCACACAGTTTACATATCACCACCATACTGTATATGTTTATGTACAAATCTGGCAAGAGGATACAAAACCCATCCTTATTGTCACCACAAGCATACGATGGGCTCCAGAGGGGCAACACTGCTAGCAGATAGAAGAAACTGCTGGGTATCATGCCCAAATGTTGTGTCTTACCACCACTATGAGTATACAATCATACATAATCGGTTCTAAGACGCAAAGAACCGTTCATAATATGATATACACCAGTATTCATTATATCTGAAGCATCTTTCAGCTGATGCTTCTACGCCGCGACTGCCTCTCGCGGTTTCGGGCTGCCTTCTGGTGGTGTCAAGCTGTCGTAGTACTCGACGAGGACTTTCCAGCCACCTGGGCACATGAAACCATCTGGTGGACTCTCACGGTTCTTGGCAAGACCACGCATCTGTGTACAGAGGTAAGTGTATTAGGACATGGCTCACGAAACATTGGTGCCAAGAGTTACTGATGTGCCAATGGCAATTAAATGAATTACCTTTGTGCCAGAGATGAACAGGAAGTCTTCTTTCCTTGATGGGTCGAAGAAATTCATTTTGTTATGCTTCCTGTCATACGCAGCCACCTGATACAGACAATCAGAAGATATGTCAAGAAACCAGAATAAGTCAAGGATATTGTATTTGGAAACTGAATAACAACTCTTGATGTCAAGATCAGAAAGATATATGATCTGGAAGGATTACACACCTTGAAAGGAAGGATGTTTAGCCTCTCAAGCCCAGGGGCCATACTCAATACTTTTTTTCCATGATCAGCATCATAAAGGTCCCTCTTTTCGATTGGGTGTCCCATACCAGCAGGATCTCTTCCAACAATATAGAAGTTTGCACCAGCATTGATACGAGCTTTGGCATGCCACTGCACCTCAGTTGGCCCAGCATAATGCATTGGAGAGGGGAAGATTGCAACCACAGTTGATTCTGGGTTTAGAACACCTTCCTCAAGAACCTAGCAAAATGAACAAGACCGTCAAAACCATCCAAGAATGATAATACCATTTTTACATTTTAAAACGTCTATACTAGTGTGATCAAATAAAAGTTTCGTCACACGGCATGTCATCATTCTTCTTGCCCTCGAATGCAGTAAAATAAGTTGAGAAAATGCATAGTAGGATTATTATAACTGAATACCTTCTCATGCTGCTTCATTCTCACACTAAGAGGCACATCGTCCGCTTTTGTGTATCCTCCCAATGGATGGAGAAGAAGAACAGGGTTTTTGTAGCCCATATCAAGAAGGCGCTTGCGCGTATCAGTCATGAGCAAAGCATGCCCATTGTGCACGGGGTTACGAAGTTGAAAAGCAAATACTGCATCAGCATTGCGCCTGGCAAATTCCGCACGTAGGTGTGCTGGAGACAGGCGATACTGATCCAGCCCATCATTATACTTGATTGGTTCAATGACCTCCAAGTCTCCACCAATCAACCAATCACCAGCATTTGTAATCGCCCCATCTACATATGGCAGACCACGTGCAGTTGTTCCCCAAGTCCGTGCAATTCGTTCTTCCTTGTTATGCTTGTAGATCTCAATACTGAAGAAAGAACAAAAGTACTGTTAAAATATGAGTTGTAGATTTAGCGAATTTACTGAGCTAAGAGAAAACCTCATTACTATAGGCTATGCTTGTTTTCAACATAATGCAATCCTTTTCATTAGAAAGCAGGCGAAACATCTTCTGAAGACTAGAGATTACGTTGACAGGCAGACTGAGGCATGCTAGGTCGATGTCATTATGTCGCTTTACTCATCTGACTACAATTACAAGCCGGGATTTCATTTCATTTTCAACCTTCGATGTATATAAAGTCTAGCAAATACATAACGGTGGTGACGCAAGTACACAGTATCACACGTCCCCGGAAAGACGGCTTACAAAACGACAAGGGGGAATTTCTATTTGGGGAAACTACCCAGTATTTATTTTAATACGACCGAAGGTTTTATCTAGTTTAATACGACCAAAGGTATAATGTAATCTAATACGACCGAAGGTATTATCTATTGGAGGATGATTACATAAGGATTGTCTAGAGATGACTAATAAATACAAATACCCTGGTAGAAGTATGACTGAAGTTCTCACTATCATAGCGCCATTGCACAAAAGCAGAATATGCTAGTAGGAGCATAAATTTTAGTTTGACCACCAAGTAACCACTTGAGGAGGAAAAGTGCTGACTATGACAGATACCTCGTATCAAGAATTGGCGCATCATTGGGGAGATTCCCTAATAACCCCCCGGGTCACTTAAACCCCACATGTCAGTGACCCATCAAAGGGGCCTGTGGGCGATACTTAAGTGACCAGGGGGGGTTATCGTACCGTATTCTAGGTAAAAGAGATAAATACTATAGCACTAGAAGTTCACATATGGCCTAAAAATTCAGGTGCTCTAGTGATATAAGCTAGTCTGTAGCAAATGAAATTTGTCAACCATATGTCCTCTTCACTAACTCTGAATCCGCATTTTCACACCACCAACCTACTTAAGTGCAGCCCAAGGTTGCAATTCTCACCTGAACAACAAAAATCCTATCTTTGGAACCATGAACTCAACAGAAATTTATCAGGCTCTAAAATCGATACATTGAACTCTGAAGGTACCAATAATGCAGATATGGCATACGAAAAAAGGATTTGCAAACAGTTTAAAAGGAGAAAGGGGAATTATTCTTACTCGCTGAGGACGGCGACGGGGCGGTCGTGGTCGTCGACGAGCGCGACGCTGGTGGCGCCGGACGCCAGGATGGCGCGGCGCTGCGCGTCGTCGACGGCGAGGACGATGGGCACGGACATGTTGACCATGGTGCCGTCGTCGCCGCGGACGGCGTTGAAATGAAGTGCTTGGAGGAACTCGTTCTCGCGCATGAAGCCCCGGAGCGGGGACGCCCAGCCCTCGCTGAGCACGTGCACCCACTCCGTGTCCACGCGGCTGAGGCGGACCCGGTGCGGCAGAGCGGCCGCCTCCCGCCGCAGCGCCGCGCGCCGGCCGCCCTCCTCGGGCGCCACCAGCTCCACCAGCCTGCCCCCGTCGGGCTCGATCAGGCCGGCGGCCCGGCACCGCACCCCGCGCGGAGTCGATGCCGCCGCCGCGACGACCTTGCCAGCGGGTCCCCTCACCGCGACGACCCCCACACGCGCCGGCGGCACCGGCCGACCCTGAACCCGGCCAGGCCGCGCCAGCTGCGGGAATTTCACCACGAAGGCGGCCTGCGTCGCCATGGCTGCTGCTGCTGTTTCTCGATTCGGTCTCCCTCCAGCTCCGCCCGCTCCTCCGACTACTTATACCACCGCGGCTCTTTCTCGGGCAGGAGAAGAAAAGATTTAGTTTTTGCGTCCGACTGGCGACCTTCGCAGTGGTTGCGTGCGTGGGGATTATTAAAACTGAAGGAAGGCGGGTGAACCTGGATGGGATCGCGGGGAGGGTGCGGCGCGGAGGCCATGGGCGCGGTGAACGTGGACAAGGAGCGGGGATGTGGGGGCTGCGCTAATGGGGGCTGATGAGGATGGATCAAGGAAGCCCGGGTGGTCAAGTGCTTGCCTTTTGTGCACTTCTTGGATTTTTTAAGGGTGGTGAGATGGTTGGACTTGGACTGATGTCCCGACTCTCCTTACGTATGAACCTATGTATCTTTGTTAAGGTTGGATTGTATGCGAGGTGAAGTTTATGACCCAGCATGAGTCATGCCACCATGCTGATCCAGTGTAAAAAAATGTACTCCCTCCGTTTATAAAGGATGTTGTATCTACATAATAAATTATATCTAGATACATACAAATTTAAACAAATTTGAGACATCATTTCATGAACGGAGTGAGTAGTAGGACACGTGTAAGGAAAAATTTCATACTAGACCATTTTGAGAGATTACGAGTTTGCGATAATGTACTTTGAAAGTTACAAAATTTCTTCACTATAGATGCAACGTGCATCCAATGTTTATTTTTCCTTTTGAGAAAAAGACAGTCGTTTTACCATTTAATTAGATAGACAAGAGATTTTAATTACAAAGTGTCACCAATACCGAAAGGTAAAACAACAACAATAACAAACCATGTCCGATCAATGTCCTCCCTCACCAAGGCGGCAACGACCGTGCGGAGATGCATAAATTTTAGTTGCAGCAACAGTGTTTTGATGCATAAAATGTAGACCACTTACTTTAGTGGTAATTGTCCGTGTTGAAGTCAAAATTGCAAGATAAGTATCCATAGGTGATTATGATGATGTTGTGGACAACCTCAACGATTTTGTTCTTCCCATCATGTATTCATGTGTCTGGTGTTTGTGTTTGCATCCAGGTGATGTCCTCCTAGATATAATGTTCCATGCGGTTGATTTCAACGTCTTGTAAATGTTGGTTTTGCTCTAATTAGATGCCTGTTTATTTCTTATATAATACTCCCCCGTCCACAAAAAGATATCTCAATTTTTTCCAAATTTATACGTATCTAGACATACTTTACTGTGTACATACATGCAAATTTGGACAAAGTTGAGATATCTTTTTATGGACAGAGGGAGTATATATGCACCGAAACCTTTTCTATATGTTCCATTAAAAAAATTGAGACAAAATTGTTCATCCATCTCCTTTTATCGACAAGTTTTCAGTAATTTGTTAGAACTCATGACTCATGATGCACCATGTTAATTCAGCTGAAATGCCACTACTAATACGTTTTGAGTGTCTTTTGATGATAGTTTATTCTCCATATGCCTTATATTGACAGATCATATTCCATCTGTATACTACTACCTCTGTATATAAATATAAGACGTTTTGGTAGCTTATATTGTGCTACCAAAACATCTTATATTTAATTACGGAGGGATTATTATAAAATGGTTTAACTGTTTTGAAAAAAACATGTCTCTAAATACGTTTTAGTATATAGTTTTTGTTTTGAGAAATACTATACAAACATGTCCCTATAAATGCATGCACGCACACCCTATCCTTATGAGCACATTGGAAAGACCGGTCCGGGAGATCTGTAGATTGACAGAAACGCCACTTACCACTGAAAGAATAACATTGAGTAAATCCTAGATTAATTCAGGCAAATGCGAGCACCCATGCCAAATCTGAGATTTAAACCTTGGTAGGTTGGTTCGAACACAAAAACCAAACCAACTGAGCTAGCCTTACTTCGCTATAGTTTTACTTATTTTGATCGGTAGCTAGTCCACGTGGTAATAAGTAATAACCAAAACATCTTATAAGTTATAATAGTGAACGAAGGCAGAGAGAGAAACTTGTACTCTTTCCGTTCCAAAATAACTCTCAGATTTGCACAAAAATTGATATATCTAGACATGAAACATGTATAAATACGTTCACTTTTAATCAAATTTGAGTGAGTTATTTTGGAACGGAGGGAGGAGTAGGATGAGCGTTGATGCATGTGAAGGAAAATTTCACACCGCCATTTTGAAAGATTGCGAGTTTGCGACAGTGTGGTTCGAAAGTTTCAAGATTGTTCAATGTAGATGCAGCGTCCGCGCAGTGTTTTGCTGCATAAGATCTAGAACGCTGTTCGAATTATTGGCGTCTTTTGCTCCTTTCTCATCATGAATCCTCCGTGTGTTATTGTAATTTAGTAATACTGGTCTAGTGGAAATACTTTTTGTTTTGTTTGCAACAGGATTTGCTTACAGTACCCGTGTCTCTGTTGATCCTGGCGCGCAGGTAGGACTACTAAGTACTCCCTCCGTATCAATACAACATTTTACATTTTGATACGGAGGGAGTACTAAACTAGTGACAGCAATGACAGTGCTGGCACTGAAGAAGCCAATCGTGGCCTGACAACGAGGACTGGAACTGGACTCTTCACGGAGCACAGGGGCAATTTGCCTGCAAAACTAGAGAGGGTTTGGCGGGAGAGTTTTCTCTCTAGAAAAAACAGCACAGGGCCGGTAGCGGAACGAATCAGTGCATGATCCCGTTTGATGTCCTTTTTTTTTTGAATTTACCACATATATTAAACCAACAAAGAGTACATGATTACATCGATTATAAAAACAAAGCTAAAATAGACTAGCAAATTTATGAGATCTTCAAGCCCTTTCTTCATACATGACACAATCTTGTACTTTTCTGAAGGCAGCCGTAGAACAACTCCAAAACCACCAAACCACACACCCGTAAATACCACCGAAGGTTCTCCCTTTTTAATTTTGAGCCGCAATGCCAAGGCTTTGTGCACGCACGCAGCCATTAAATTAATCAAGCAACATCGGCAAGAGCACCACCACTGATATTCCAGGGACAAATAACCGAGCCACTTTGTCGATGACGCTGGGAGCCGAGAGAACGAATCACCATTGCCGAAGACGTAGTAACCGGGATAGATAACGCGAGGACAAACCTCCTCGCGACAACCATGAGAAACAATCCAAGATTGATCTGGCGAAGCAAGATCTGAAGAATCATACCTAGACAAATTTAATCTTCCAAAGCCACCATTGACGTCGAGAAGGAAATCTCGCCGACGACCGAAACGCGGAAGATCACTTATTGCAAACGATGTCATCTCCATTGACAAAGAAGACAACAACCAAACCAAACGCTAACATTAAGGACCCTTGTAGAGCGCCCTGCGCAGGTCCGAGGTCCCCACCCCTCTTAGCGCCAGAGCGGCAACTGGAGGAGGTGAGGACCCGTCAAATCTTGGACGAAGGCGACGATGAAGTTGCAGATAATGTCGGCGGCGACGACTAGGGTTGAAACCCTAGCCGCCGCCTTTCTTTTCAGGGCTACCCGTATTATTCTTGGTTCCGTTGTGGCCATCCCGTTTGATGTCCTTGATTAAACAAACACACTACAGACGAGATGGCCGTACGCGGGATATATTTCAAAGTGCTCCCCGGTGGCGATGGCGACGGCGGCCGACGGCAGGGGAACTGACTACTCACCTCGCAGCCCAGGAACCACGGGCAAGTCCATGGTATGCTGTAAAATATGTACTCACAAAATAAGTGTCTCAACTTAATTTTGATAGAAAGTGAATTAAGACACTTATTTTGGTACGGAGGGAGTACTAAAATCTTAAAATAGTCGTTATTTTATACTCCCTCTGAGTCTATAAAAGAATGTCTTAAATTTATCTAAAATTCTATGTATCTATACAAAGCATGTCTAGATACATTTAATTTGTTAAAAATTGAAACATCTTTTTTACGGACGGAGGGAGTAGTTTAGGGTGAAAATAATAATTCATTTTAGATCCGTAAACTCGATCGGGACCAAAAATGATCCTCCTATAACTTGTATCTCCAATTTGAAAGGAAAATTTTACACTGTACCTGAAACAACTAGACTGTGGGCGGGAGGAAACTTTCAACTCCAAAGTCTCCCTTCTTCGTTGCGGCCACCACTGTCCGAGGCCGGTTGCGTCTATCCCACATCCGATGCCGTGTGGAGAGAATACCTCGCTACCGCTGCTACAATTCGAAGAATTTTCTCCCAAACCCATGAAAAAAATTCTGGCTCATTTCAAGCTTGTGGTTGAAAACTTGTTTTACAAACATAATAGGGAATATAGTTAGTAGCACACACCAAATTGAGCAGAACTCAATATAGCTTGAGAAAGAAATACAAATTCAACATTGACAATATTAACTTAAGGAGTCCTCCTTGATCTCCTTCATGTCGCGCAACCATGCATATACCCGGTCTTCACACACAGTTTTGAAGGAGTCCTCTGCACGTGGCTTTCTCACGGCGCCACTTAGCGATGGGCATCTCCACCAACCTATGCTCCTTGGGCTCCTCCTCCTACCTTCGATCATACTCCTAAAAATAACTGAGATGGAATGACCAATCGGACAACGTCACCGAATCAGTGTCATCTATCATCTCCGCATAGGGTATGTAAACGGATGATGAGCCGAAGGATGCCAGAAGACCGGAGGAGGACGTGACCCGGCGGCTCGACAACGGAGATGTCGCGGGCTCGTGCTCAACCAGGTGGTGCCTCGACACGAAGGCCACGACGACACTCCACCCTGCCTTGCTCACCACGCTTGGTGCACCTGCCATGCTAGATTCACATGCGAGTATCGACTCTCATTAGGAACAATTGATTTGCCGCAAGGCATCATGTGCATTATCGACAATCGGCGACACTTTCAGTATTATCAACGAGGGATGTGGGAAGGCGGGGAGGCACAACCCTAAATAGGTGTGTATGAAAGCGTTGAGGCAACAATGCATAAAGTGTCGAGGCAACAATGCATTGGATGGAAACAGAAGAGTAACATGGCTCCACACGAAAGTATGAAATACCCGTTTGAGAAGTTTTCCACACGGTTTATTTTATCTCAAAACAAGCTTAATATGTATTATTTTATATAAGTGCGCGTAACATAAGCAAACTTTACACGATTATTGTATGAAAGCGTCGAGCCAACAATACATTAATTGGATGGAAACAGAAGGGTAACATGACATCACACGATAAATATGAAATTACCGTTGGTGAAGTTTTTCATACGGTTTATTTCATTCCGAAACAGGCTTAATACGGTTTATTTAATATAAACATGTGCGATATAAGCAAATTTTACACAATTATTTTGATCACAAGTTTGAACGTAATTAACTGCGCACGTTGTACTGGACTTCGTACATAGGCCGAGCAACTGCTAACTGTTTTAGAATTGCACCGTAAACGATTTGTCCCAACACACACGACCACATTCCTGTGCGATTGAGTGGTTTAAATTGTCTGATCTAGCACTTTAAAGCTCTGGTATGTCATAAAAAATAACACCGACTCCTATTCAGCGTTTGAGATTCGACAACAGGCCTCGGAAAAATATTTCGTGTAATGCATACGTGGAATAGGGATACGAAAACGGGATCCGTTTGTCCCACTTTTTTTTCTTCATTTTCTGCATGTATAGTACAAAATTTTAGATAAAATTTTATACTATATATATACAAAATGAGGACAAAATGGGACAAACAGGTCCCGTTTTCGCATGATGGATGCATAGAGTAGGAGGTGTAAGATAAGATCTACGACAAAGGTCACCAAATTATTAGCGACCTTTTTGGAGTGACAAGCCTGGCCAACAGATATAATATGTAGGTCTGCTTTTGATCCTTGCTTGGTGTTATCATGATTCCTGTGGGGTTAGATTAGTAGTGGATGGCTGTGTTTCTGTTGGGATTTACACCACCCGTGTACAAGTTGGTCCTACCTAGCAGCTATCGTATTAGTGCCGATAAGGCGATAAACATGTTGCTCCTGATGGACTCTTGAGGGAACAGAGGGGCGGCGAAATTAGATGATTTGTTGACATATTTCTCTTCAAGAAATGAAGAGTATGAAACAAAACGGTAACAACAAACAGGTCTATACTGCTATACATGCTCTCATTTCTCCCGAAAACAGAACATGGACGCGCCTACATCTCAAGGGGCTGAGATTTAGTTAAATGATATCAACGGATAATCTATTCAACGCTGAGTTTTTCTGTCCCGGCTTGCATGTGTTTTTCTCTGTTTGATTTTTTGAGAAGAGTTTTATTTCTTGGCATGGGTGTATGCCTTCGTGTTTTGGTCCGGGGCTCTGGTTGGGCTCAGGCCCACAAACAAGCAATGGGCCACGAAAACGACAGTCAGTCAGTCAACAACTCAACGTGTTTCCTTTTCTTGAAAAATCCTAAAGAAAAAGAGAAAGATCACGTAATAGTATAACACGTAAGGTAAGGATACACCTGCTCCCCACTTCCCAGTTAAGATCAAACTTATCCATGTGTTGTCAGAGATTAGGGGGTGTGGTGGAGTATAATGCTTAGCTTAGAGGTTGCCCGCGGGTCAAAGCTCATTTTTGCTAGCTGTCATCGGCACAGATCTCAACGAATATGGACGTCTGCGATGGTAGGTGCGGCTCCTTATAGTTGTGGAATCCGCCGCGTTCATTGTGTCAAAGTAGGAGCGGAAATGATAGCCCCGTTGGGGGCCTCGGGTTCATGTTATATAGCAGTACAAGCCGTACCGAAGGCATATACATGAGGGGGATACGCACATGAGTTGGAGTACTACTCCATACCCAATACCGTATATTAACTGAATAACAGAAAGTACAAATATATCTAACAGCCCCCCTTAATCACAACTTGCTGAAAGGTTGAGATTACGCTTAAACTCATCTAAGCTTCTAACTGCTAAAACTTTTGTGAAACCATCTGCAACTTGATCTTTGCTTGATATAAACTTGATGTCCAACAGTTTGCTTGCAACACGCTCTCTAACAAAATGATAGTCAATTTCAATGTGCTTGGTTCTGGCATGAAAAACCGGATTAGCTGAGAGATATGTGGCACCCAAATTGTCACACCATAGACATAGTTTTTCCTTGAGAACAACACCAAGTTCAGCAAGAAGAGCCTCAACCCATATTAACTCAGCAGTAGCATTTGCAAGTGCCTTGTATTCAGCTTCTGTGCTTGATCCTGAAACTGTAGCTTGTTTTCTAGCACTCCATGAAATAAGATTTGGGCCAAAGAAAATGGCAAAGCCTCCAGTTGATCTTCTGTCATCAAGACAACCAGCCCAATCTGCATCTGAGAATGCACTAAGCAAACAGGAGGATGATTTTGTGAAAGTAAGACCAACTTTCAGTGTTCCTTGAACATATCTTAATATCCTTTTTGCTGCGGTCCAATGAGAGGTTGTAGGAGCATGCAAATATTGACATACTTTATTGACAGAAAATGAAATGTCAGGACGTGTTAATGTGAGATATTGTAGTGCACCTACAATGCTTCTGTAGCTTGATATGTCCTTCGGTCCAAGAGGACTACCATCATCCAAAGAGAGCTTTTGTGTAGAAGACAAGGGTGTTGGAAGAGGGGTCCAATCGGTCATACCAACTTTAGCTAGAAGGTCCGAAGCATACTTGCCTTGTGTGAGCAACAGTCCATCACGCGTGTGCTTTACTTCAATACCAAGAAAGTAATGAAGATTTCCAAGATCCTTGAGAGCAAAATCAGCAGCAAGATCACGAAGAAGAGCATCAATTGCTTGATTTGAAGAGCTTGTAACCATAATGTCATCAACATAGATAAGAGCAAATATCATGATATTGGATTTGTTGTAAAGAAACAAAGAAGTGTCAGCCTTGGAGGGAGCAAATCCAAGTGTTTGTAGCTTTGTACTGAGACGAGAATACCATGCACGAGGAGCCTGTTTGAGACCATAGAGAGCTTTATCAAGTTTCCAGATATAATTAGGCACTTGAGCACTTTCAAAGCCTGGTGGTTGTTTCATATAAACCTCCTCATCAAGGACACCATGAAGAAATGCATTCTTGACATCTAGCTGCCGTAAAATCCAACCACGGGAAACAGCAATAGCTAACACAAGTCTGATGGTAGCTGCTTTAACAACAGGACTAAAGGTATCTTCATAATCAATGCCATACCTTTGTTTAAAACCTTTTGCAACAAGACGAGCTTTATATCTGTTTATAGTGCCATCAACATTTCTTTTAACACGATAAACCCATTTGCAATCTATGAGATTCTTGGTGGAGTTTGGAGGAACAAGATGCCAAGTCTTGTTGTTCATAAGTGCATTATATTCTTCTTGCATTGCTTGATTCCACTGATCATTCTGAAGAGCTTCAGTGAGTGTGCAGGGTTCACCTGTAGATGTAAACATACCATAACGAACACAGCCATCTTTATATATTTTTGGTTGTCTAATACCTTTTTGCAATCGTGTACGAGGTTCAAGCACTGGTTGCACAGGTGTAGGCATAATCTGATCAGCTGTAGAAGATCCTGAGGGACTGACAGAATCTGCATGCAGCGAATCTTCCACAGATGATCCAGAAGGCGAATCTGCATTCGGCGAATCAGTGCTAGCAGCCACAGAAGATCCTGGGCTGTAATCATGATGCTGAAAAGCATCTGCATCAGCTGCATGCGGCATGTCTGTTCCTCCACGTGGCGACGACGGAGAGGACGACCCGGACGCTGACGCGGGAGCATCTGCATGCAGCGTACCTGCACCGTCACGTGGCGACAACGGAGTGGATCCTCCTCTGCCTCCTCTACATCTGAAGCAGCATCGTCCTCGGGATCCGGGGTACCAGGTGAATCACCACCGGGATCAGCACCCGTATCAGCATCGATTTCAGTTCTGTTTTCGGCATTTTCTGAACCAGCATTGGAGCTATTTTCACTGATTTCTGCATCATGGGAACCCAAATTTGGATCCGTATTTTGTACACTTGCTGTAGGATCTGCATGAACATCACTTTCTAGTGTTTCTTGAACATCATTAGTAACATTAGGTATGATAGGCAAAGGCATATGATCATCAATATTTGCAACCCCATGAGATGATGAAACGGAATCAAGGGGAAGTAAGAGGATATCATCTTTAAGACGCCGACCAACATTAGGATTAAGGGATGCAAAAGGGAAAACATTCTCATCGAACACAACATCGCGAGAAATATAAACACGACCAGTGGAAGTGTCTAGGCATTTGACTCCTTTGTGACGAGGGCTATACCCAAGGAACACACATCGTGTAGAACGAAAAGCAAGCTTTCTTTTGTTATAAGGGCGAAGATTTGGCCAACAAGCACATCCAAAAACTCTAAGAGACTCATAGTTCGGTTTAGTGTGAAAGAGACGTTCTACAGGACTATCACCATTAATAACTTTGCTAGGGAGAAGGTTAATGAGAAAAGTGGCTGTCAGAAAGGCTTCATCCCAAAACTTGAGAGGCATGGATGCTTTTGCTAAAAGAGCAAGACCAACTTCAACAATATGACGATGTTTGCGTTCAGCGGAGCCATTTTGCTGATGAGCATGAGGACAAGAAACATGATGGGTAATACCAATTTTCTGAAAGAAACTGTTAAGTTTTTCATATTCTCCTCCCCAATCAGTTTGCATAGTAATTATTTTCTTGTCAAATTTTCGTTCAACAAGTTGCTGGAAATTGAGAAAAGCTTGATAAACATCAGAACGCTTTTTGAGCAAATATATCCAAGTGAATTTGCTAAAATCATCGATAAAGCTTACATAATATGAGTTCTTGCCAACAGAGGTGGGGGCTGGACCCCATACATCAGAAAACAATTGTTCCAAAGGAACAGTGGAAACACTAGTAGAGACAGGATAGGGCAACTGATGACTCTTAGCTAGTTGACAAGGATCACATACATAAGGGTTTATTTCAGGCGAATGAGAGATACTATGCTTCCTAAGAACTTGTTGAACTATGAATGATGAAGGATGTCCTAGACGAAGATGCCACGTGGATGCTGACGGCTTTATGGTGATGAAGGCTTGTTTGGATGACCCAGTTGCAAGAGGAACAAGTGGGTAGATACCACCACGGCATGGTCCTTTAAACAGAGTTCTCCTTGTGGCCCGATCCTTAATAGAAAAGAAATCAGGGTGAAATTCAACAAACACATCATTATCAAGAGTGAGTTTATGACGAGGTTATACCAAATGGGTACCCAATCGTGTGGGTACCTGGTGCACGTGATGACTACACCCCAATTGTCAATAGACTGAAGAAGCCCAGCAAGCGAAACCCAAGATGAAGATTACTTACCTAGTTATTCATAGTCGGTTATAGTTTCCATACTTGTAATCCTAGTCGGTTACGTACCCGAGACCTGTACCCCTATATAAGGGACAGGAGGGCAGCCGATTAGGGACACGCCCAACCAGAACCACAAACCCTAGCGAGATCAGCACCTCGCTAGACCATTGTACTCGCCGCATATTCACAATCAATACAGACATGCAGGAAGTAGGGGTGTTATCTCAGTCGAGGGCCCTGAACCTGGGTAACTCCCGCTTGTCAGCCGACGAATCTACTAACACTACGCGTTCTCTACCTCGTAACTCTAACCCTAGGCTATCAGCCATGGGTATTGATGGGGACACCCCTCGTCAATTGGCGCCGTCTGTGGGAAACGGTAGTGTTGGATCTACGGATTTTTCGGTCCCAGCTTCAAACGGCCACTCGCCGACTTCATCAGAGGGATACACATCGGCGACTTCAGATCGCATCCAGACCACAGGCAACCACTCGCCAAGATCACCAACAGCTACGCCAAAGAGGATCAAGCCATATTCACGAGAAGCACAAGAAAACTATTTCAGTCTCGACTCAGGATTCGATCAAATAGTTGGTAAGCATAACTTTTTCGTTGATCAGTTTGGTGTGCATGACTTGACCGACCAAATCGCGACTGAAGCACCCGAGGAGAAGTCGACTGCAATCGCATCCTCGACAAACAAGGAGATCACCTCATCACAGATCGACTCGATCCCATCGCCCAAATCCCCGATTTCCTCCATGTCATCACGAGAATTCAACAAACTCATGACAGAAGAATTTCCTGAAGACGAAGCTCAGTCGACTTACCATAGCAATCCAGTCGAAGCACCGGCCACCATAACTGCATCAGCAGAAGACGCCAGGACTACTCCATCACAGATCAGTCCGATCTCACCGCTAGGATCTCCCACTGACTCCATGACGACAAAAGAATTCGCGGATTACGTGACTCAAAATCAATTAGACGAGAAAGTACAACCTGACCTTCAAACCAGCACCGGTGAAAGCATAGATCCACTCGACGAAACACGCGACCACATGCGGACAGAAGATCCAGAAGACAGCATTCATATGACCGGTTTTGTTGATCCGGAGTCCCAAGCTCTTCATGACGCCTTCACCGACTACGACGAACCTCCTGAGCAGTCGCTTGAGACACGTGTCAGTATCAACACTCAGATCAGTAAAAACAAAAGATCAGCCATGAACTGGGATGGCGAAATTGAATCAATGACTGGCATTGACAGCACACACACATGCCTCCCGGTCATACCCCGGCAGGTCTACGTCGCGTTTAGTGCAGAAACCTCGGCGGCCGCTGCCAGTCGAAGGCCTACGGAATTTCCCTATGAAGTTACGTTGCCAGATGGTGTGACAAAATTAAACATAACAGCAGAAACGGCGGCAAAAGTAGACAAAATTATCGCGGACTGCACCATGATGCCAGCAGATGCAACCAACGAAGAGATTATGACATATAATTACTTCAACTGGCAAGAAACAATGCGACTGAAGCAGTACAGGGCAACACTCGAAGAAAGAAGGAGGCAGGCAAGCATCTCAAGTGAACGCAGGCGACAGCTATCCCTTAGCTCCACAGGAGCGACGGAAGGAGGACGCAGATCCAGATTCGCAATAATCCCGGAAAGAGAAAGATCAGAAGTCACTCGGAATCTAGAGCACTCATTCATGACGCTAGACTCGGAGGGCATACTCCTGCCAAAAACAAGCGAGGGCGCACTCATGTCAATAGGAGCATACCTTCAAGCGAATAAACCTCCACCAGGGGGTCCAGCGGAAGAGTTATACCTCCAGCAGATGAAAGCTTTGGCAATTGCGGCAAAAGAACTCGCAGAAGGAAGAAGCCAAGAGCGCAGCCGAAGCCGCTCACGAAATCATCGCAATCGCAGCCCTCCACGAAGTAGCGCAAGAAGGAACTCTAGTCGCCGCCGATCGAGAAGCCGATCGCGAAGCAGATCCAGAAGGTCGAGCAGCAGGGAATCGGGTGATAACCGCAGCATCGGATCATTCGGGGCACAGTGCTTCACTCGGCGAATCCGCGAAGCCAAGCTGCCCAAGAAGTTTGACCTACCGACTACACCAAAGTTCAATTGCAAACAAGAGCCTGCAGTCTAGCTCGAGGATTACAAGTTGGCAGTCGTATGCCAACGAGGAACAACTACTACAGCCCTGCAATACATACAGCTAATGCTTGAGGGCACAGCCCGCGACTGGCTCAGATCACTACCCGAAGGAACTTACGACTCCTGGGAACACTTCAAAGAAGACTTCATAAAATACTTCGACCCTCTCTGTGAAAGACCCAAAACGTTCGAGGAACTTCGGGCGTACAAGCAAAAATCAGGCGAAACGCTAAGGGCATACATTCGAAGGTGGACCGCCATACGTAATTCAGTCGGCACGATCTCAGAAGACAGGGCCATGGACGCTTTTACATTGGGAGTCTACAGAGACGATTTCAGAGAGGCACTCGGCAGACAGAAGCCAAAGTCCATGGCAAAGCTCATGCAGATTGCGACTGGATGGGCAGATGGGGAAGACGCCTTACAATCCAAGCGAACATCTTCTTCTCACGATCATGACGATCGGCGGGATAGTCATGACCGTCACGACAGAGACGAAAAGCGACGGAGACGTGGCAGCGACTACGGCAGCAAAGATAAAGTCAAATTCGTCGCAGCTGGTTTCTCACAAGACGACCATGGTCGGGAAGACAGGCGACACGACGACCGCAACAGCAGTCGAAATGACGGCCGTCGTGACACACGAAGCAGTGACCATCACAACCACCGGGTAGACGACCGCCACAACAGCCGAGATCGTAATCAGTATGGTGGGGGATATAGAAAGCAAGACTGGCGCAAGCGATCAGATCCAAAACCAGATAAGTCATTCCAGGAAAAGATGGAAGACCAATGCAGGCTACACCTGTTTAAAGACCCGGCGACTGGAAGATTAATATCCAATCATACCATGGGAAATTGCCGCGAATTCGAGCAGATAGCAGTAGACTACATGCAGCGACTCAGAAGGGATCCGCCGCCGGCCGCTCCGTCATCATACGCAGCACCACCACCACCACCACAACCAGTCGCCGCGCTTCCACCTCCCCCTCCACACAACACAAGTAGCCAGATCGCAGGCGCCATACATCACATACCAAAAGTCGTGGAGGAGCAATATCCAAAGCCTAAGGGACAGATGTACATGATTCAGAAAGGACGCCCATCTAACAGGCAGCAAAAGCTTCACACTCGACATGTCAACATGGCAGTTATGGCGCCACCCGCCATACCAGAATTTCTACGAGGATCCGAAACGGTGATCGCGTTCAGTCGAGAAGATCATCCGCCATTAGTTTATCGACCAGGTCACGCCGCCTTGGTACTCGAGGCCCAAATTGGCGGATATGCCATGACCAAAATCTTCATGGACGGAGGCAGCGGCGTCAACATAATATTCGCTGACACACTTCGTCAGATGAATAGGTCAGTCGAGAACTTACCACAATCAGCAAACACCTTCCACGGCATTGTTCCAGGCAAAGCTATACGGCCAGAGGGGACAATACAACTCGATGTCAAATTCGGAGACGCAATGCACTTCAGGAGCGAGTCGATTGACTTCGAAGTCGTCGACTGGAAATCACAATACCATGCCATACTAGGGCGACCAGCATTCGCTCGATTCATGGCCGTACCACATTACGCATACCTCAAATTAAAAATGCCGGGTCCAAAGGGGGTGACCACAGTCAACGGAAACTTACAGAGATCAGACGCCTGCGATAGAGATTTCTGCAAAATCTCAGAAGCGTTTGGAGCATGAAGTATGTTTTTAAGATGTAAAGAAGTATTTGGGGTATGCAAAATGGAATGACCAATATGACTTATAGACATACCCGAACCATTGGCAGTGGTGACACGATCACGTCCAGCATATTTTTCTTGAGTTGAGAGCTTGCTTAGTTCTCCTGTGATATGGTCGGTGGCACCTGTATCACAGTTCCAGTTTGTATCAATTCCATATGAGGCAGCATGTGCAGTTTTCTGATTTCGCTGATCACGGTCACGGCCACCATCATCCTTGTTGTCATCCTCATAACGCCACCAGCATTGCTTGGCGGGATGCCCGTGAATGAAGCAGATTTGGCAGGTAACATCAACAAAGGGAGTGGGGGCACGGGATGGTCCACGCCAGCGACCACCATCACGGGATCCACCATCATTGCCGCGGCGAGGTCCTCCTCCTCCATCACGGCGATCATAGCCACGATCGTAGCGATCACGGCGATCACGATCATCATGGCCGCGGTCATCCTGGCGATCTGGGTGACGATCTTGATCACGATCATCTTGGCGATTTTTGCCCTGGTTTCGCTGTGCTGCGTTTGCTGAAGATTGGAATCATGTGTCTGCAGGAGCATTGCGCTGATCATATGCTTCCAGCTGATTGAACAGATCTTGAAGTGTGGTGCCCGGGTTGCCCTGGACAGTGGTGATGAGAGCATTGTAGTGGCGTGGGTCGAGTCCATGAATGATGTACCCGACCAGTTCATCGTCATCAAGCGGCTTGCCAGAAGCCGCAAGTTCAGAGGCAAACGTCTTCATCTGGGCGAAGTACTTTGCGGCTGAAAGATCATTTTTCTTGGTGTCATTGAGAGCTGAACACAAGCGCTGAATCCTCGACTTGTTTTGTGAGGAAAACATTGCGTTGATGGCAGCCCAAACATCAGCAGAGGACTCGAGCCCAATCACATGAGCAAGGATATCCGGAGAGAGCGTATTCAAAAGGAACCGCAATACCTGCTGGTCCCGCGCAATCCAAGCACTGTATGCAGGGTTGTCGACGGTGGTCATCTTTTTTGCATCTTTGTCATCCTCAACCTCCATTGTTTCATCAGGTGCCTTGTCCGATCCTTGAATCAGGGCCAGAACACGAGCACCGCGGAGAGCTGGGAGCACGAGAGCCTTCCAAACGAGGAAGTTCTCCCGAGTCAGCAGCTGGGTGGGTGGTGTGCCGAGCGCGGCGGCCAGAGCAGTCACGGACGAACCGGAGGCCATGGCTGCGGCAGCGTCGGAAGGAGGGAGCTAGGGTTTCTAGGGTTTTTGTTTTCTGTATTTAGGCCAAGATCGGAACGTGCTCTGATACCATGTCAAAGTAGGAGCGGAAACGATAGCCCCGTTGGGGGCCTCGGGTTCATGTTATATAGCAGTACAAGCCGTACCGAAGGCATATACATGAGTGGGATACTCACATGAGTTGGAGTACTACTCCATACCCAATACCGTATATTAACTGAATAACAGAAAGTATCTAACATATTGAATTGTGACTGATATTAAAACAAGAGTAGTATAGCTTGAAAACTCAAGAGTAGGATATAATTTCAAGCGACAACTAATTCAACAAGAAAACTACTGATCTCAAAAGTTTGTTGGCATATTACCAAGAACAACAATTTCAATAAATAATTACCAAGAACGATTGTACCAATACCAATTCTGCACGACCTAGTAATCTAGCCTTCAAATCGACACATGATAAGCCAGCCAGGTTTCAACGATTACTGTTTCTCAGGCGGCCGCCGGCCTGTACTATTTCTGAGTCCGGTCCACAACCTAAACCTCGGGTCGGCCTCCGCCACTCGCCGCCGCCTCTCTTCCTCCTCTCGCCGCGCCCTCTCGTCCTCCTTGATGCCGACGTCCATGGCGGCGATGTGTAGCCTGAAGACGTCCGGGTTGCGCTGCATGCACTCGCGCAGCGTCGCCGTGGCCTTGAGGCACGCGTCCAGGTCGATGGGGTGGGACGGCCTCCCCGTGCTCCCTCTCGAAGGTGGTCCGCTTAAGCGAGTCACGGTCGCAGCTGATCACCATGGCCAGAGCCCACTGATCGAAGCACTCGCCGGTCTTCATGTCGTGGACGACCAGCCCCCCGTCCCATACTCTGGCCAGCTTGATTTTGATCGACTACCAATATCCTTCGATGAACCCGGCCATGGCGACTATAGCGCTGATTAGGGTTTCGATGTACAGAGGCCAGGAGGTGGTTGGCTCGTGTGCTCGGCGGAGGCTTCGCGATACCCTGCCGTACGTCTATATATCGTGTACATGCATATATATATTTGGATGCATAAAATGTGATGCCGTGTGCGCCAAGATGAACTGATCGAGACTTGTAATTCCTTTCTTTTGTAACACCCCTCTCCTGGTAGGCTGGTAGGTATATATATAGTGAACAAGGTCGTCCCGTACGTGCCCTGCAAATTTGGTGTCTAGTTTTTTGTTCATTATTTTACTTCGTCTCCGGTCTTCATTCATGGCAGACCGATTTATTTCTTTTTTTACTGATAAAAAGGTAATATAAAAAGAGTATTGCATCTAGATTTTACTTTTTCTCTCGTCTTGGCCTACTGACTTATTTCGTGGCCGGACATCAGAGCTTAACTGAAATCCGCAACACTCGCCGTCGCCGCAACCTTGCTCTAGGCTCTGGCAGGTTGTACATTCTGGGCTGCCCAAGGTAGCAGGCCGCGAGGGTAGGACGAAGGGCCCATCAAGATATATGGGAAGTTGTGTTAACTGGTTCAAAAGCAAAAAAAAAAAAAAGATAAAAGGAAGATAAATTCACATAAAATTGATGCAAGTTTAAGTTTTGATTCAAACCTAATCTGAAGATAATACAAAAATCATTCCCTCAGAAAAATATAAACCACCTAGCATAAAATTGATGTCATTGGTTAGTTTCCTTTTCTTTGTGGGAAGTATCATTCACAAGATTCAGAGTCATAATTTTATGGCTGTAACTATTAACGAAACTATGGCAAAGTGTCCGTGAAAATACACATATTATGTGGGTTCAATTAGAGACACAACTATCTGTTAGCACTCCTTTATTAGATGGCAAAATCTTTTGGTTTTGCTAGTTCTTAGGTTGTGACTGGGAAATGCATATTTGTATGTCAATGCTAAGAATTGTATGATATATATATCCAGATTCATACAATTATTACAAATGGATGCGAAGATCTTGATTGGATGATTGTAGGTTATCCAAGCTTACCAAACTAATACTATCAAAATAAGTACATATTTTAAGTTTTTTTGGTTGTTCCATAAACCAAATTTTTGTACATAATTGCTATTATGTGAGTTATTTCTTGTATAATAATAGTTATACAAACCAATGTATAATCCCTTTTTTGTCATTATTTCTCGACTGTAAAATAATCTCAACAACCGTAAATGAGCAAAGTACAACAGACAAGGTGTTTTCATGGCATACACATTACTTACCTAAAGGGTGTTACCCTAACCGGTCATAGAGAGCCTCTCTCGTGGTGTGAGCTGTCCGGCCGTTATATGGTTTCCCCCTTACGTATTTTACCTCCACGTTTGAGTGTTGTCGTTGGCTTCACCGTGGCGCTTGTTCACCTCTTGGTTCTGCAAGTTTTCCTCCTTTGAGTTAATTGTTACGTTGCTTCGTGGCGAGAATTTAGAAACTAAAGAAAATTGTGTTCTGACAATTCGATAGTGTTGCCTGCTCGATTAACTATAATTAGGAGAAAACACATATACAAAGGGGGGCATGAAGACTCTCCAAAGCGATAGAAACCACCAACATATGTACACAATGTTTTGCCTCATAGGTGCATTTTAAAATGTCAAAAAATTCAGACATATATTTTCGGGCGTATCTCTAGACAATTTTCTTTTGTCTTCTTTAGCACCCAACAGACGGACACAGTGTTTTGGCACCCAAAGTTTCACTTTATTCCTGCTCTATATAAAATACACAAATACCCTTTTTTTTGTCTTTTTATAAAGGGCAAAAGAATATCCCTTTTGACTAAACTTCGTGTGCCAACATAAAATGTCCAATATGCACCTGATTTTTTCTCTCAATATTTTAACATTATAAATGTATTTTTCTAAAATAGTAGCCTCCAGCCCCGCGAGCCAAAATGGATTTTCCCCAACAGACTGAGCACACAAATGAACGCCGGCGAAAGAGGTCTCCACCCCATTCCGTCCTCCTCATACCCTTCTTCGAGCAAGCCAGAGAAGGGCAAGAAGACATCGATGACGGGCCCTTCATGGACCACGGAAAACCTGTTGTCCGGCAAAGCATGAGCAAGAGATCGAATGAGGAGGTGATACACATATCAATATATATTTCTATCGATACTAGTTTGTGGTATAATTAGATATAACATATAGACATGGAATCGAGTGAATCCATCTTGAAACAATCTTTACTGATTTCCTATCCTCGATTAAGCAGTGTGAGAGAAAAAGAAGTTAATTTCTCAAGTTGCACTCAATGGAGGGAAGAAGAAGAACGGATTCGCTTACCTTGCCCTTCTTGCTGAACATCTCGATCAGGCAGGATATATCCAACAGCTTATGTGGAGCTGGAGCATGTACATGTATGTGTGCCCAACAGGGGAAGAGTGAAACTGTCACAGCACGATCTAACCCCTCCGTGTGGAAGCCCTTACACGCATCGCCGCCGGCCGACCCACAGCTGGTTAGATCATGCTGGCAGCTTCACGCTTTCCCTTGGGCACTCGGTTCAACTCCCGGCGCAGCTAGCAAGCTCTCCATGGAAGGATGCCCAGCCCCGTCCATCCTTTATATAGACGATGGATATCATATATAAAGATCGATGGATCATCACATGGGGCCGCCGGAGTAATCGGCGTCCGGCCGGTCAAGACGGGCTCGTGCTTCAGCGCGGCCCTGTCGCTGACCCTCTGAGAGAGGATCCTAGAACGGGAACGCCGATGTCGATCGGGCCAATCAGCGCAAAGTCAGAACGGCCAGCAACCTCACATGGCGCATGGCGAGCGAGGAGGAGGAGGAGAGATCGACCACCACGGGACACGGATCGATCGAGCGAGCGCGGCCTAGGCCTAGCTTGTCGTGGCTCTCTCCGCAGATAAGACATGAACTGCTTAAACTAGTGCTGCCCCCGTCAGTCGCTGGGCCTCGAGAAGCCAAATCTGGACCACATTTTCGCGGGAGATCGATCGAAGCGGACGTGCTTGCACGCGCTAGCTATAGGCTATAGCTAGCTTAGCTACAGAGGGAGCAGTAGAGTATTATCGCTGCATGTGGTCAAGCCGTCAAGGGCTTAATTAAGTAACAGGCGCGGTTAATTTACAGGTGTCACAGGTTGTACGTGGCAGTAAAAGTTCATGCTCCACATTACAGTCGACCGGCACTGCAGGTGCAAATTTGAGTAGTCCGTCGGCTCCTTTTAATCAGCATATTAGGTTTGTCTTAATTCAAAAAAAAAAGATGAACACGTTTATAGAAAAATATCAACATTCACCAAACCAGACGAATATCATTTGATCCATGAAATGATGAAAATATAGAGATCGATCAAACCGGACGTAGTCTAACCCGTACTGCAGGTGCAAATTTGTAGCAAGTCAGAAGAAACACTTGTCGGCTTGTACGTGATACCACTTGTCGGCCTGGACTTGCTACTTGAAAACCGCGATTGGTTGTCCCGTTAGTGGAAGATGTTTGGTTGACTTTTAAAGTTCTAAACACCTTTTTAGTGCTACTAGTGCACATTGCAATGCCTCGCAAGCTCTACAATTCTATATTAAAGAGAGGAAGTGGCGAAATGCATCTCTAAGACTTTGCATTCCAATCTTTTATGTCAAGTGTGTCTATATGCACTTCACTGCCCGTAATGCACAAAAATGATCTTTGGGGTTTGCCAAGAGACCCACAGTGCCTGTAATGTTCTCAGGGCGATAAGAATTAAGAAGAAATTCCACAGCTGCTATAGAGTTGGAAGAGACATCATCATATCACACACCCTCGTTAAAAATAAATAGTATCAGTTCCCGTTTGGTTACACAACTCAGCACTCTCGAGGGTTACATGGATCAACAGCGGACCGAGAATTGTACATACACAGATACATAAAAATGAGCCCTGGGCCCTGGGTTGTAAATGACCTAAAATTGTTAACTTAAGACACCATTAAAAACAAATGATGGAAATTTGGTAAAATTACACAACATACACATACACACATGATGAAATGAAGACTGCTACAACAGGTGAACCGGGGGATGCGGCGCCTCTACAAAACTGACTCAGGAGGAGCTTCAGCGACCAAAGTTGGCTCACCTTGGTTTGACTTCTCGTGCCTGGTCATCGCCACCCATCCGAAGACCAACATCAGTAAAATGCAGAGCATACCGGTTAGAACTTCGAAGCAGTCGAAGATGGCCAGATCCAGTGACCTGCTGCAACCGTCCAGTTTAACACGTCCTGACATAAAGCCGGCCTGGGTGCAGGCTGCCTTACCATTAGATTTCTGATTCAGGATCCACAGCTTCAGCTCGGGTCATAGCATGTGGGCATGGAGCAAAGCGAATTGTAAATTTGCTCAGCTTTGGGGCGCCTAGATGCAGCTCCTCTGGTGCACTGGTAGAAGATATCAATTAGAAATCTTAGTTTCTCTGCATGAGCATCAGATGTGATCCCCAACTTCAGCCGCGTGATTGGCTCGTCCATTGTCCAGAACGCTTCTAGTTCTTTAGTTAGCCTTGGCCTTTGTTTCTTCCTCTGATGACATGGAAACCAGAACATGGTTATATGTTCATGTTTATTTGAAAGCACTAGCAGCTACAAAAGCAAGAGCCTGTTTCTGAGGTAGAGGTCTTACCTTTATGAGATCATATATTTCAGAATCTGGTAGCCCCAGGTACGGTGTATGAAGTGTCAGCATCTCAAATATAAAACACCCAAATGACCAGATATCTACTTCCTGCATAAAACACCATATATAGTCGCATTAATACCACCTTATTTCAGAGTCCTGGTTTTGGCTAGGGACAGATATTTGACTAGCGTAATCTAGTAGGTAACCTGGGGCCTATTTGCCAACATTAGTATAGTTTATCAGTTCAAGTGGATCTTAATATACTAAATTAAATTGGCCTTACTCTATAAGCAATATGCAAACAGGACATGCACATTACCACACACAGGATAGCAGCTCCAGTGATCAGATCATCAGAGTAACATTTGATGTCAAGAGGTGTTGTGTGTGCACGCACATAGGCAACACATACAAATGTGCAAGATTAGCTAATTAATCGCTGAAGAAAATTAACGTCACAATCAACACATTATAGAACTACCAAACATTGGAATACTCAAGTCAAAAGCATAGCTCAACTAATACCTACTGTATGAAACACAAATACCAAATAGTTTCCTCAGCTGGTATTCAGAAGAAAGGACAGCACAGTGTTAAGACGAATGCTTACCAGTCCATATTGAGTTTTCTCATGCATGGCCTGAAGAACCTCTGGAGCCATCCAACAAGGTGTCCCAACACAAACATTGGGTGGATATGTGCCAAGGTGAGCTATACAGCATGTATGGGATAGAGAATACAAAGGAATGGATCTGTCAAAATCAGAGAGTTTGACTACTGGTGTGCCATCACTCCTCTCCGAATCCAGATCAACCAAAACATTCTCACTTTTTATATCCCGGTGAATAACTAACTTTCTGTGCATCTCCAATAAGCCACAAGCAACTTCTCGAGCAATGTATAATGCCAGGTCCATATGTACATGTTTCTTGCCCTCTTTCAGTAATTTTGCCAAATAGCCCTGATTTTAATATAACAGGTTCAGTTATAATTGAGAATCTCTAAACTACAAAGACTTTCAACAAATAAAAGAAGGCTCATAAACATGAACAAACGAATTTACCTTCAGAGAACCTCCTTTCACATATTCCATTAAGATTACAGACTGCATTATCCTGTACTCTTTATCACTATCGTCTTGAACCCATTTAGAAGAAAGTTGGTGACCATATATGTCCACTATGGATCTGTGCTTCCTTAGGGCATTCAGCATTCTTACTTCCCCAAGAAGCTTGTATTCGAAGTTTTTAACTTCATCATTAGAAACACAACGGGTATCTAGGTACCGTATCTGTAATGGACACCAATGCCAAGTAAATACAAAAAAAAAACATAATAAAAGGCACGGAAGAAATTTAAATAGGAAAAAAATAAACCTTTGCTGCAGCATCAACAGAACCAATTTTGCAGTGGTACACAGCACTTGAATTAGTAGCTTCTATTTCTTTGCATAGTGAGACTGAAGGGAAGGAAGACCGAGCTGCATAACCTTCATCATCAAGTGTGACGTGGAGTCGACTGAGTGGAACATACCTGAAACACATGTAAATAATTTATAATCAAATATAGGATTACAATTTTGGTTTCAGGAAGAACCAGCATGTACACTTGTTTCCAGCACCTCGATGAAGCAGCATGACTAAAATGTAAGCAATACTACATCAGCAGGTAAGACCCCTAACATCAGGCAAAAGAAATAACAGAAGAGCAAAAGAATAGGTACGAGAAAAGCAATAAATGGAAATGAAAGAAAGAGAACTAGAAAATGAGAAATGTGACATATGATATCAATACAGGGTAAGTAGAAAAGTGTGATGTATCATACAAATAAATGACAGGTTATTACAAGGATTGGACATGCCATATCATACCAATACAGAGCAAGTAGACACAATGTACGAATATAACCTGACAGACTTACAGTTACATATTATCCAATATTTTACAATATAAAGTTTTTTATACCCTACACAGTGTTACAAGTTCTTATTTTATTACACATACTGACCTTTTGCAACTTAGTCATAAGCTGGATTACGTAGCATATAAATAAGGTTCAGAAACACAAATTTAGCCATGTTAGAAAATGCCGTAAGGCATTTGTAGGTCATATATTTAACCTGATCACAAAATTGACTTAACACTGAAACATCGGTAATTGAATTATGACTATGATAAAACCAGGATAGTGCACTCTAGTTGCTAACATATAAATGCAAGTAAGCGGGAGGAAGTGCAGTAAGTGTTTTTCCCTATACATTCACAAGGCGCTAACCTGCAGAAGTACTCTGGATCATCCTCTTCCTTTATGTTTGTGGGGTAACACGCATCAACAATCATCCTTACCCAGTTGTCCCCTTGTCTAACAGGGACAACATTCCATGCATGAGGTGTGTAGTCAAGATGTCCCCTGACAAGCTCACATGGAATTGGAGGATCTGCCCGGTCACACAGGTACTGCAATAGACATGGTTGCATGTCAAAGCTTCAAATAGCAAACACGGAAAACAAGTTCAGATAATAGAACAAGAAGGTACCTTCATGAGGACAGCTCGGTGCCTACAAACACCAAACTGCAATGCCCCTATCGGTACAACACCTGAATTTCTTCTTTCCTTTATGATGTGTATAGATTTATGACAGAGACCACTAAAATCAAAATGTCCAGAAGGAGTATTGATCTGCTTTGAAGCCTCATTGTTATCACATATGCTACCAGCAGCACAAGTACAAATGAACGGTTGCTCTTTCCTCAAGCTAACAATAGCTCCCCGTGTTCTCCTAAGAGAAGCACTTCGATCACAGCCTCCAAAGCAGTCAGAGACAAACAAAGCAAGAACTGACGCCCTTAGTAAGTCCTGGCCTGCATCTTCATCTGTTTCAGAATAGTTGGGCCTCTTCAAACTGGATAACAATAGTTGTGCTGAAGAAGCAATTGCGTCCAATTCTTCATCTTGTTCTCTAAAGAAGCAAAAAACGTTAGGCAGAGTGCAAACATATGCCATACTCTAGAATAGACTAATCAGAAAGAGCATACAACATACAGAATTGAAAGTCACCAAATTATGGATAGGAATGTGCACAAACCTGTCCAACAGAATAACTTCACGCGCATATAGTCCGAGACTGCGTTCGTACTCCTCTAACGGCATGAAGGGCATTTCTCGTCCCGCATCATAAAACCCATCTGGTAGATGGTCATCTATACTACAAAATGATTCCACACTGTACTTATAAGATAACTGTGAGCATTCATCAAATGGTCTCAGGCATTTGCTGGGTTTAGGATTGTTGTCCATATCAGGATGCCTTTTGGATTTTGATGTAAATTTAGATGCCGCTGAAAGGTTATCCTCAACAACTTCAACAGCATTGCGGGTTGATGAAGCAGTATCTTCAAGTTCATTTTCAATACTGCTCCTTCTCAAACAAAAAGGCTCAGCGCTGATACCAGAATTGTTGTCATCGCAACATCTGCTATTTATCCCAGTCTTTTCCTCGTCATATTGGTCCTGAAGCATCATACCGCTATCTTTTATAAGCCCATCCGAGTCATAATCGACTAAACAAGATAGGTCTTCAGATATTGAACTTTCTTCTCTCACTTCCTGTGCTGAACTTTCTTCAGCAACGTCTTTCATCACTGGCTTGCTTTCCATATCATGTACACTAGAAAGGCATTCATCCTCAGTCATGTTCACAGCCATTTCATCAATGTCATTTTCAGTTAGCCTGCTCCTGCTAGACTCTAAGCGCTCCTGGCGAGCTTGCTGTTGCAGGCAATCCCGGCGCTTCCAGCCCTTCTTCATTTTCTGTGCGGTATGAGCTTTTAAATTTGCGGAAGTTTCTACATGTGAGCATGAGAGCACACCATTGCAAGTGCGACCGGCAGTTCTAGGTTCTGCTGAACTGTCAATGCTTGCAATACCTAGACGTTGTAGCTTGTCCCTCTTCAGAACATTTTCACCATTTTCCCTCATGTCACAGCATACCCAAGAGGGAATCATAAAAGAATGGGTAATCCTATTAAACTTGAAAACAGAAAAGAGAACTGTCAAGGTCTAATATTCGAATCTCTAAGTATAAATAGAAGACACAAGGAAACATCTACAATACAATCGTCAATAGTATCAAGAAGTCCCAAGTATTGTTTTATAAAGAAAAAATAGTGCGGATTATTATATGTCACATATCGTGTGCTAAAACATCTTATATTTTGATACGGAGGGAGTATTTTTTTATAAATTTAACACTCCACAACTATTTTTTTGCCAAATACCTTCCCAGCAAGTACGTTTTGCGTTCCAACACACTCCTCCCCTTACATTTAACAGGATCACATCACTGTAACCATTTTCCTCAAAAGGTATCACATCAATCTTTCTCCCAAGTATAGTTGTTAATTTCCCTCAAAGGTGAAACACTAATTTCTCTCAGGAGTATAGTTGTTAATCAGGTTCCGACAAAATGTGAAACGGTGGTTCCAGAAGTGAACGAATGCCACAGCACAATCAGTACAAATATAAGCGAGATATCAAAGATTAGAACCAACACTGACATGATCAAAACATAGCAATAAATTAGGAACTAGTGGAAAGCAAAAGTTATAATGAGAATATGAATATACCTGAAGATTCAGATACTGCAGTGTAAGCATAGACACAAGTTTAACCGATCCAAGGGAAGTCAATCTGTTGTTTGATAAGTCAAGGCTTTCGAGACATCTCAAAGACGATATTCCTGAGGGTAAATCTACCAACTTATTATTAGTCACTTTGAGGAATCTCAGGGCACCCAACTCGGTTATACAGTTAGGCAAGTTCTTCAGCTTGTTGAAAGACAGATCAAGTTCTTGGAGCTTCTTGAGGGAGGCAATCTCAGGGGGGAGGAACCTATATATTGTTAAAAAGGAACGTGAACCATCATTTATTTCCAGGGAACGAGAAAATAAATAAGTCAATGCACAACAACATAGAAATCATTGTCAGAAACACCATAAAAGAACCCCATAACTGGTTTATTTGTGGAACTAGATGATGTGCAGCGAGTCTTGTATCATCTCGTTATTTTCTCTAACATGCATTATTGTATAGTATTACAAAATTTGGTTCTAACAAATAGAAAAATTAGAAAACTGCACATAAATGTCATTTCAACTCGGATCTTGCAAAAGAGGTGCCTTGTTCGTTGTGTTGTAGAATTTGCCTACAGAAAGAGGACATGAGAAGGTTTTCCTGTTAAACCCTTAGGTTGCACCTATTGAGCAGTTAAATGATGCCTGTACTCTGACGCAGAAAGGAACCTAGCAATTAGGGGTGTAAATGGCAGCGGCGTAGGTGGAAGCCCACGAAATATAAGTGGCGTAAGCGGCATAGCCACCAAAGCCAGCGGCGTTGCCTGTTTCGATGCGTTCCACACGGTGGTCAACGGACAGTCACGACAACACCATAGCGCCCGCTCGGCAGCTCCTCCCTCTCGCTTTGCCTCAGCGCCCGCTCGTCTCTCCTTCTCCACGCCGACCCTAATTCAGCTAGGGCCCTGAACTCCAGCCAAGACGTCATGGCCTAATTCAGCTATGATTTCTTCTTATTTCTTCTGATTTCTTACGGTTGTTGTGGCCTTATGGGTATCCTCTGGTTCCTTTTTTAGCTCGCCTTGATTCAGTTGTTCATTCTAATCCAGATTGGTTTTCTGATTTGGTTTCTCCTAAATATTAGTTGACAGAACACGGTGTTTATTGTCAGCGTCGATGAACAGATTGATATATATTAATTTATGCGCTCAGCTTAGAGTTACATCTAGCTGTATACTAGTGCGATACATTTGCTAGTACATCGGTTCCACTTTGATCCGATCCTTGATTGTGTGTGGCATATGTGTTCATGGACTGTACTCGAGAATTGCAGCGGAGCGTCAATTGGTCATGCAACGTTGACAAGAGACTGGCGTGCGTCAGGCGCGAGAGAGCCTATTGCAGCGCCACGGCCACTTAACCGCGCAAGTGATTTCAGCGGCTGCCGCAAAATCTACTTTGCTGATATGTGGTCAAAGAGGCGTTGTCCATATCGTCTACTGGACGCGCCACTTACATCCTGACTAGCAATGCCTAACATTAGCTATATAATAGGGAACTTATGGAACTTCCAGTATGCACCCCGGAAGCACTAGACTAATTCTCATGCAAATATAACATGACAATACTGAACAAAGACCGTGATGATCGATGCATATCTACTGCACACAATGTAATGGTTTTGTTCTGATATTACTTTCTTTCAGCTATGTCATTATCTATTTTACTAGCTAAATAGTAAATACCCATGCTAAGCTGCAGGAAAGGAAAATCTATAACCAATTATGTTAAGCTATTGTACTCGGCTAAGCCGACTCCACACTTCAGCTACACAGCCATGCCCATCAGAGTTAAATCTAAGCCAGCATCATGTCTCGATCTTCGCAACCCCTCATGGTTGATTTACAATTATGATTTTTTTGGGGGGTTCATTAGGTAATTTTGTGCGGGAAGCTTCATTGTGTTTAGTAAATGTGTGAATTTTTAACAACGAGAAGAAGTAGGAGGCATGGACCAATTAGCATTTTTACAAGATGCTAAAGAATGGTGTTTGCTAACCAGACACTGAAACGTGTTTACTAAGTTGTGTATACCATAGCCCACATCAGCATCGCCATTTTTTCTTAAAAAATATATACTCCCTCCGTCCAACAAAAGATGTCTCAACTTGATCAAAAATTGGATGTATCTAGACATGACTAGATACATCCAAATTCGATCAAAAGTGAGACATCCTTTGTTGGACGGAGGGAGTACTACAATTTTGTTTGTGACTTATTATTGCATGGCATTGGTGGGCGCTCAGCCTCTCCGTATAGGTGCTTCCTAACAGGACCTGAATCATGAGGATTTTCACGCCAGAAACTGAGAATTTAACCTATTGCTATTGCTGCAACTAAATTTAGACCGTCAAATCATTTAATCAGCAATTCAGCATGCATTTGAACTTTTTAATCATATGCACTAAACCATCAGATCAGTACATTTTCATTGTTAAGACATAAATTTAGCTAAAACAATCCCCATCACTGGTCACTGCCAAACAAAAGACACAATTCAGACAGCTTCAAGGTGAGTAAGCTGACAGCTCCTAAAAATACCAATGACCACTAATATCAAATCTATACTGTAGAGAACATGGAAAACATTGCATACATAGGACGTGTTTGGTACAACCGGAGGTAATGGCACCGTCAGTGGAATCAGTTAGCGGTGGGATCACGGAGTGACATGAGCATTTGCATTTATGTTTGTTTCACGCAGGTAATGGTATCATATTCGATCTGAGACGGGCAGACCTGGGAACGACCAAACCAACCTGCTCGTACCATGAATAAGATCTCCCCGTAGGAGAACGCCCGCGTGGGGATCAAGAGAAGAATAGGCAGCAGATCGGCGCCGCCTCTGCTCCTCATGTGGTGCTGCTGCTGGTGAGGCGTCGGTGCTCGTGAGGCAGAGATGGATAGCAAGAGGAGCGATTGGTGGCTGCAGGCCGGCCGCCGCCGCCACACCTGCTTGAAGAAGGACAGTTCCTCAAGTACGGAACGGGATCGGTGGCCGCCGGCCCGCCGCCGCAGCATGGTGTTGCTGCCGGGCCGCCGTCGGTGTCGCAACTAGACGGACAAGGATATCCACGGTAGAAAATCTGGTCCGACGCCGGCGCATAACTTGGCGGACGAGAGCAGCACAGGAGGAAATTTGGGGGAGACGGGATGGAAGCTGGAAGCCAGATTGGTCGCTTGCCTCTGCTCGCGGTAACGGGGTAACGCGATTCGTTTCTGGTGGGGTCTGATCGGTATCAGATTTCATCTGCGGTGTAACTCGTTTACAGGACATTCATTTACAGGGAAAATGAACCAACCAAAATTAAAGGTAACAGATTACGGTGTAATTGGATGACAGACGGAAACGTGCGAACCAAACACGTCCATAATGATAGCAGCTAAAGGGCAAGTTCAAAGTAGCTCTGACCATTCATTTAGCCTGATTTAACACATGGCAAAAGCATCATAATTTCCAGAAGCTATTGGGCAGTGAGCATGACAAACTGCAGCAAACGAGCATACAACATTACAACGCTATTTGGGTGATGCTAGTCCGCTAAAGGTCTGCTACCACAGATGGAGCAGTACCATTTGGCTGATTAGACACGAGAACAGTAAATTAACCAAAATCATTTTTGCACACTGAAGCTAAATTAGCACTCTATGTAAGTAGGAAGGCAGACAGTGGCAATTACGATATATAAGTGGTTGTTGTGCGTACCTGATGGAGAAGTGGCAGATTGTTAGCTTGGTGAGGCACTTGAGCCCGGCGATCTCGACCAGTATGGAGCAGGCGGAGGGCCTGGGCGGCACCATGGAGAGCTCGAGCTCCCTGAGCGCCCGCATCCGGCGGAGCACCGCGCCGGAGACCCTGGGCGCGGAGACCTTGACCTGCAGGCTCTCGAGCGCGTCCAGGTCCCCGGCCTCCGGGGGCAGCACCTCCAGGTCGTTGCCGAAGAACTTGAGCGCCCTGAGCCCCCCGCGGGCAGCGCACTCCCCGATGGAGCGCGGGACGAGGTTGTAGACGTTGCGGTAGATGTAGACCTCGCCGCCGCGGAGCGCGGCGGGCGGCGGGGAGAAGGGGGCGAGGTCCCAAGTGTTGCCGGCGACGTCGGATCCGCGGGGAGGGAGGTCGGCGGCGCCGGGGTCCGGCACGGCGGGGGCCATGCGGGCGGCGCCGCCGCGTCTCCGGCCGTCCCGCGGGGGTTTTGGGCGGCGGAGCCTAGGGTTTCGTACGGCGCGGGGAGAGAGTGTGGAGGGGGAGAGAGAGGGAGGTGAGAAATTGTGTAGGTTAAGCTAAGCTAAAGATGGAATTTTTTTTGGATCGAGTTTTGATTTGGTCTGCTCGTGAGTCGTGAGGAGTAAAAAGGAAGGAGACGCGCCGAGGTCGTTGGTGAAGACGAAGCTTGTCTGGGTCCAAGGCCCACTTCGAAAAAAAAGCCCAGTGCCCGGCCAGACCCAGGTTTTTGACCGACACCACACCGCTCTCGCCGGCGGCTGTTCCACGACCACCGCCCCTCTCGCCGTCCTCCCCGGCCTCCGCTACTCCGCCTCCCTGAAGCCCATTCTTCGTCAACGATGTCTGCGCCGGAGGAGGAGGAAGGCCACGAGCGCTTGTCCGCGGCTGGGGAGGAGGAGGAGGAGGCGTACGAGCAGGAGGACGTGGACGGGGAGGAGTACGACGAGGATGAGGAGGAGGGGTACGAGTTCGACGACGCCGCCGACGCGACGCAGTGCGTCGAGATGGCGGAGCGGGTCCCGGGCGGCGCCGCCTTGCCCACCGTCAACATCCGGGACTTCGAGGCCCTAGCCGCGCTGCAGCGCAAGCGGAAGGCCGACCCCCCGCCTCTTTGGGACTCCTCCTCCAAGAGGGCGAAACACGGCGACGAGCTCTCGGAGGCCGAGTCGGCGAACCTGTTCGACCAGCTCATGGAAGGGTTCGGCCTTCGGCGGAAGAAGAAGCGCAAGTCCAAGGACGGCAAGAGGAGGGGCAGGGCCAAAGGAAAGAGGAACAGGTGCAGCCCCGAAGTCATCAAGAAGCTGGGCGACGCCACTCTGCTCTACACGGAGAACAGGTTCAAGGAGGCGATCCCTATACTGCATGAGATTGTGCGGATCGCGCCGAATCTGCCGAATTCCTACAACCTGCTCGGCAGCATTTACAAGGAGAGTGGCGAGATTGACAAGGCCATAAACTTCGTGATGCTGGCCGCGTATGTCTCCCCGAAGGATGTGTCTCTGTGGAAGAAGCTGGTTGATCTGGCGCTGAAGAAAGAAGACGCTGCTCTGGCGAGGCACTGTGTTCTGAAGGCGATGAGGGCGGATCCAGAAGATGTTGGGCTGAAGTTCGATTGCGCGAATATATACCGCACGCTTCAGGACTATCACAGAGCTGCGGAGATATACGAGCAGATCGTCAGGATTTACCCTTCCAACGTTGTCGCTCGTAAAACATCAGCGCAGATGTACAGGGACTCTGGTCAAGTTGATAAAGCTATTGATTTGCTGGAGGAGTTTGTCAGTGCTCAAACTGCAAACATCGATTGGGGTCTGCTGGATTTACTGATATCCCTCTATCTCAGAAATAATGACCATGGTGAAGCACTGAGGCAGATCGAGAGGGCACAAATGGTGTTGGGATCTCAACACAAGTTGCCAGTACGATTGCAGGCCAAAGCAGTAATCTGCCAAGCTTATCTTGGAGATATGAAGCATGCTGAGGTGTTCCTTCAGGATGTGTGTTTGGAGCGTTCTAAGGAGAATGCTGATTTGATTAATGAGGTCGCTAGCACTCTTGATAATTTGGGCCAGTATGAGTATGCGATGAAATTCTACACGATGATTGAAGATGTCGCTGTTCATAATGATGGTAGTTCATATGTGAAGGTTGCTCGATGCTACATGGTCATGGGGGAGAAAGGAAAGGCTATTCCATATCTCTATAAAGCTCTAGAAAGGATGGAGGCCAATGTTGATGTGCGGATAACATTATCTTCCCTTCTTGTTGATGAGGGTAAGTGTGATGAAGCTATCAGTATACTTTCTCGGCCTAAACTTTCAGAGTCGCAGTCTGCTAGTATCCCAGACCAACAGAAACCTTGGTGGCTTGATGGGGAAGTAAAGATGCAGCTTGCCAAACTTTATTTACACAATGGCAAGAGGCGGGAATTTGTGGATACCCTTTTTCTTCCAGTTCTTGAGACACTGGATATCGAGTATACTAATCGAAAGGTGAAGGTAACTAAAAAGCTTACAAACGATGTTCTGCAGGAAAGAACTAGAGTGCTGGGTGAAGTACGTCCAGACAGTGTATTTCAAGGATGCAGGCCAATAGCTTCACCTGCAGAGTTACTGAGGGCAAACAGAGCAAAGAAATTGCTTGAAAAAAGGGCTGCTTCAAATGAAGATATGATAAAAGATGATACACGGAGAGCAAAGCGAATACCTCCTCTTCCTGGTCTGCTTGCAAATGTGGAGAACCATCAGCTTGTGATAGATCTATCTCGAACATTGGCTTTGCTGCAGCAATACTTTGAGGCACTGCAAATTATCAATCGTGCTCTTAAACTTGGAAATGATCCACTCTCTGATGGCAACAAAGAGGTACTCCGGACCATGGGCGCTGAAATAGCATGTAGAGCTCCAGATCCCCTGCCTGGTTTTGATTATGTCCGTTATTTAGTTCAGAAGCACCCACATTCCCTCTCTGCATGGAACTCCTTCTACAAAGTGACATCGAGAGTAGATGAGAAACGTCATTTTAAGTTTCTTCTTCGGGCAAAAAGACATAACTGTGCGCCTCCTAGAATTATCTGTGGGCATCGATTTACTAAAATCAGTCAACATCAGTCTGCTACACGAGATTATCTGGAAGCATACAAGTTGGAGCCGGAAAATCCTCTTATCAATCTCTGCGTTGGTTCATCCTTCGTCAACTTATCCCTTGGCTTCAGGCTTCAGAACAAGAACCAGTGCATCGTCCAAGCGTTTGCGTTCCTCTACCAGTGCCTGCGTATTGGCAGCAACCAGCAGGAGGCCCTGTACAACATCGCCCGGGCATACCATCATGTTGGCCTCAAAACCTTGGCGGTCGTCTACTACGAGAAGGTTTTAGCCATGGAGGTGAAAGATGACCCCATACCCAAGCTTCCATTTGAGGAGGATGCGCAACAGGAGAATGATCTCAGGCCTGGCTACTGCGACCTCCGAAGAGAGGCTGCGTTCAATTTGCATCTGATCTACAAGGAAAGCGGAGCAACTGATCTGGCGAGGAGGATTCTTAAGACCTACTGTTCTTTTTAGGAATCAGTCTCTACGTTTATGCAAGTGCCTGTCCTGGTCTATGTGGATTCTTTTTAGCGGGATCAAATAGGCAACTGAATGTGTAGTTTAATGGTGGCAGAGTCGAAAAGATATTTATAATTACATATGGCTCTCCTAGTCTCCTCCCAGGGTTTATCATGTATGTTTTGGAATAATTTGATATACCTACTTCTTCCAACTTGATTTCGGAAAAAAATTGATGGTGAATCTTACTGTACAGTAGTACAACATAAAGTACATGAAGAAAATTGTGTTGAACAACTCTATAAAGAACTAGCTGCAAGTCACCAATGCAATATGAAACACCAACAGAACTAGCACCAAATGAGGACTTCACTGAACTTTATTTATTAAAACATAGAGACAGATAAGTCTCTATCATACAGGGCATCAGAGTTTCTTCGAGCACCAGAAAATTTACAACAGTATCATTACTCATCAGACCATACATTTATTGAGTTGTGTGGAGCGTCCATGGAGTGCTTAAAATAAAAAGTTGTGAGGCCTCAATGATTTAATGTCAAGATTGGCAGTACCACGGCTAAATTCTGGAGATAAAAATAACTATGAGATGAGGTATCTGTGGCGACGTTGTTTTTTTACTGTACCTTTGGGGAATGGCGCAAATGAGTTCGAGCAGCCCGTCTTGAGAAGCTCAGTGTCATCAGAGAACACGAGGTGATCTTCGGAGTCGACGCCAGAAGAAGGGGATCCTGCCGTCAGCAGCCTGCATTCAAAAGAATGACATTTCACATCAAAACCGTAATCAACTTATTAAGTTTAGGGCTAAACAGGCCCGCTTAGGACTCGCTGGTTCACAGGTTTTGACCCTGGAACGAGTGGTATTAGGTGATCAAAAGCCCTTATTGGAGGTAGCCCATCTGGTTTCTCAAAAACAGGACCAAATTCATCAAGAACTTGAGCAACATCTCCTGGTAACAATCCCTCCTCAACTGTTGTATCTGTGATAGCCACCAGCTCGACCACATTGGCTACAGTTGCTTGTTGTAACATCTCTTTCAAGTCCCCTGGGTTCACTTCCTTGCAACTCCTAATTTCTGCTAATATCCCTTTGAGTGTCACCAATTTACCTTCTTCCCAAAAAGCCAGCCTTTTTCCCAACCAATCAATTCCCATGGGATTATGTGATTGGAGCCGGTCCATGCTAATGATACATCCTTCAAGTGGTAAAACTTTTAGGTTTGAGCGAAATGTTACTCCCTGACACCACCATTCACAGTCGACCAATTCTTGGTCAGAAGTTAAGATACCACCATCAGCACTCTTGACTTGTACAGGTGCTATAGCTAGTCCTCATCATCTCTGTCATCTCAGCAACTATATCAGCGTTCACAAAGCAATGTGAACTACTATTGTCCACCAACATTAGCACAGACTTCTCAATCTGGCCGAGCAATTTGAAAGTACTTGGTGCGTCTAACGTGTCACTGCTGCCACAGATATCGCTACCAATTCCCCGAGAAAATTACAATAAACCACCACAATTACGGCTAGGTTTTCAAAAAACCACCTACATACGCAAAAATTTCAAGGAGGCACCGGTTAAGAGCTAATTACTTTCGAATAGCCACCACTCGCGAGCTAACCGTCCACAACGGTCAGTTAAGCATGAAACTGACAGACATGGTCCACTGTCAGACTGACGTGGCAAGCCTAAACGGTCAACCGTTAACGGCCCGACGTGGGTCCCACCTGTCAGATTAATAAAAAATAAAATATATAAGAACTTGTCTTCTTCACCTTCGCCGCCGCAGTCCGAGCCCACCGCCAGCGGCTCCACCTCCTCCGCGTACAGCGACGGCTTCCTGCGCATCTCCAATACCGTGTACGAGCGGGGCGCCACGGCCGCCGGCGGCCTGTACGAGGACACGCCCTTTGACACGCCGGAAGCCTCGCCTGGCGCATCTCGGCCCGTAAGCGGCGGAGGTGCTCGCGGCCATGTCCTCCGCGGCCAGGCGGGGGAGGTGGCCGCCAGCTAGCTACATGTGTGCGCGGTCGCCGGGCGGCCAGCCTGACGTGCTCCGCGTGTTTGTGCTCGCCGGACGTGCTGTGCGTGCGTGCGCTAGCTGTGCTTCATGCTGTGTTCTGCTGTGCGTGTGTGCGCTCGCCGGCCGCGCAGCTGCGACGCGCTCGTCGGCCGACCGGGCAGCTGCGGCGCGTGGGTGCGTGTGCTCGCCGACCGGGCAGCTGCGGGGCGGCCCGCGGGTAAGGTGCGGCGGCGGCGACGGCCGGCGCAAGGTTGCGGGCACGCGCCGCCGCTGCCTGCCGCTGATCCCCTTGTGCATCCACCCGCCGATGCGCGTGTCCGCCGCGCCCTCCAGCCCCATCTCCCGCAGCGTCTCCTAGGCGCGGTCGCGCTTCGCGGCGGTGGACATGGAGCTCGGCAGCTGCAGCTGCGCGGAGTACCGCACCGCCTCCCGCACCGTCAGCGTCGTCATCAGCACGTCGTCCTGCGTCACGTACGCCGATTTTCCGTACGGCGGTGCGCGGGTGGGCCACGACGGCGTCGCGAGGTTGCGGACACGTCGCGAGGGGCGAGCAGGCGCACCGGCCAGGCCGGGCAGCGTGCAAGGGCAGGGCGGAGCTCCGGGCAGCGCGCAGCATAGCAGCGAGCAGGCGCCCTGGCACCGGCCGAGCTCCGGGCAAGGAGAGGTCGTGGCAGGCACTACCGCAACCTGCTCGATGAAATGCCAACGAGAAACAGAGGAAAAAAAATTGTGAGTCTAAATGGAGGTGATGACATGTGGACCCTACATCTACTTTGACGATCGTTTGCCGCGTCAGTCTGACAGTGGGCCCGGTCTGTCAGTTTCATGCTTAATTGAGCGTTGCGGACGGTTAGCATAGAAATGGTGGCCGTCTGAAATTAATTATCTCTGGACCGGTGGCTTCGTGAAATTTTTGCGTATCTAGATGGTTTTTTGAAAACCTAGCCGTAATTGTGGTGTTTTTTTGTAATTTTCTCCAATTCCCCTGTTGCTTGCTTGATGTGTTGGTGTTTCTTCCTCCAATGGCACCAACCCCATGCCATCCAGAGTTTCCTGCACCACATGGAGCTGTACCGTGGTGGCACACTTAGGGCACCTCCAACGACCCAGCGCATACGGACATGCTTTCTGGACCGATTCGGTCCGCTTTGTGAGGACGGCGGATAGATTTTGGGCCATCGTCCATTTTGCGGTGGAGGTGCCCCCAACGGCCGGCCGCATTTCATTAAAAAAAAGGTCACAAAAATTTCATTCATTTTAGAACATAGTTTGGATAGAAAATAAACACGCTGAAATATCCTTCATTTATTACAACAAATTTGCGAATAGAAAGAAAAATAAACAGGTAGCACTACTGGTTTCCCAGATGAGTCCACAGGTGCTCTATCAGATCATTCTGCAGACGTTCATGCAGTGGCTTGTCACGCATCTCCGCATACACGTCTGAATACTTCTCATATGTCACCGGTCCAGGTGTAGGCGCAACCAACTCACCCTCAAATTCCCAGCCTTGATCAAATATCCTCGCATCAGCCCATTCATTCTCGACAATCATGTTGTGCATGATCACGCAAGCAGTCATCACCTCCCACATGACCTCCTTGCTCCATGTTCTTGCCGAGTGTTGAACAATAGCAAACCTGGATTGGAGCACACCAAATGCTCGCTCGACATCCTTCTGGCAAGCTTCTTGTTGCTGAGAAAACTTATGAGCTTTCTCACTTCCAGGCATGAGAATGGTCTTCACAAAGACAGGCCATGAAGGGTATATACCATCAGCAAGGTACTACCCCTTGTCATATGCATTTCCATTAACCTCAAAGTTGATCACCGGTGCATTGCCCTCGGCCAACCTATCAAACATCGGTGATCTCTGAAGTACGTTGATATCGTTGTGAGAGCCCGACATGCCAAAGAAGGAGTGCCAAATCCATAGATCTTTAAATGCAGACTCAAGTATGACTATGCACTCTCCAACATGTCGCTGGTACTGTCCTTATCAAGCAAAAGGACAGTTCTTCCACTCCCAATGCATACAATCTATGCACCCAAGCATGCTAGGGAAGTCTCTGCTCGAGTTCATGTGCAGAAGACGGGCAGTGTCTTCCAAATTCGGCTCCCTCAAGTACTCGAGACCAAACACCTGAACAATAGCTTCACAGAACTTGTACATGGACTCTAGGCAAGTTGACTCACTCATGCGCAAATATTTATCTACCAGATCACCGGCTACTCCATATGCAAGCATGCGTATAGCTTCCGTGCACGCCTGATAAGATGAGAAACCATACGTACCAGTAGCATCGGGTCTGGCGACGAAGTAGTCATCGTATGCCCTCACCCCTTCAAGTATACGCATGAACAAGGGCCGTGACATCCGAAAACGACGACGAAACTTGTGATCCGGATATGTTGGCTTCACGGGATGGAAATAGTCCTTCCAAAGTTGGTAGTGACCTTGTTCCCGGTCACGATCCAACGCCGGAGCCCTTCCAACAACCGAGCCAACATGCCGAGGCCACTCCGCCTGGTTGAAGTTGTGGACGAGCGTGGTCGCGACCATCATAATTTCGGAATCGTCCTCCGATTCTTCATCCGATGTATCGATGAAGATCTTGTAGAAGAACTCATCATCACTGTCCATCTAGGCAAAACAAACAAATTAGAATGAAATTTACATCACTTGTTCAACCAAAAAATATAGGTTGATTCTCACATACCTTTCATCGAACACGGTGTTCCGGGCGGTGGACTTCGCGGCCGCCTCCGGTCCAACGGCCGAACGTCCCGGGAAGCGGCGGTGGCGGCGGACGACGGCGACGGCGGCGCAAGGCAGGACTTGCCGCGGTGGACGAGGCTGAAGAGAACGGCGGCGGCCTCAGCGGCCGGCCGATGCGATCCAGTCGGCGGCCGATGCGATGGGGGAGAGGGAGAGTGGGGTTTGTTTGGCTGGCCGCTGGGCCAGGCGCGGACAAGGGAGGACAAGAAGCTGTCCGTTTTCTGCCCCAAATCTGGACCAAACTTGGGCCAGGTTTGGGGCCGAAAACCTGTCCGCACGGACAGTTGTCCATATGCGCCGGCCCGTTGGAGAGGCTCCTCTGTCCGGAAGGACGGATTAGGTAAAAGTCTGTCGCTGGGCCGTTGGAGGTGCCCTTATGCTCGGGTCCTCATTTTTCTCCGCAGATGAAGCACAACCCACGATACACTTTTAGCTCTGCATTGGGATCTTTAGGCCGACGTGGAGTGAAACCACGTGCGGATTCTTGTCCCCTCTTGTCCGCGGAGTAGTGTACCCTGGTGTTGGATTCACATTATTGGCCGCACCGGTTCGTTCGCTGACCATCAACGTCGTCGATGTCGAGCGATAGCCACCTTGATAGAATTTAGGCAGCTCTGCCCTCTGTGGTACCTTTCGCTTCAGGATCTCCAATGCTTCCTCATGTAACAAAGCAAGCCAAACAACAGCTTCCAAATCCTTTGGCTGATGAATAAGCACAATGACTCTAATTTCAACCCTTAAACCATCTACGAAACGAGAGGGAAACACCTCTGGATCCCACACACTCGTATGAGCTTTCAGAGAATGCATGCATGACCTCCGTAAACTCCTGAACTTATTCAGTAACCGTGTCGAGTTGGTTTAGATGAAACAACTGTCGCAGGAGTTTCTGAAACTCCGCCCGACCGCTTCTATTCCAAATCTCAGATCTAGAGTTTACAGGGAGAGATACAATTGAGGAGGAGGAGAGAGAGGGAGTTCAGATAGAAGGAGAAGGTTCAGGACATGTCATATTCGTTGCCTCTTCCTTGGGATCGCTTCTACAGTTCTACTTAAAGCCCCGTTTGGAACAAAGGAATTGCATAAGAATTTTGGAGGATAGTAATCTTACAGGAAAATTTCCTATGGTGCTGTTTGGAACAAAGGAATAGGATTCCTTTGAAATTCCTATGGGATAGGCTATTCCATAGGAATTTTGAAGGAAAACAAATGCGTACAATTCCTGTATTTTTCCTGTATGACATCCAAACGACACTTTGGAAAATTTCCTGTGGTTTTGATCCCTGTAAGAATTCAGTAAACATGACACCTCAATTCATATGTTTTTCCTATTCGTACGTTTTCACTTCCTGTTCCAAACGGGGCTAAGTATCCAGGTGCTTGGGTCCAATCTACAGCTAGCCGTGCGTGCACGCTAAAGTCGTCCCTCCTCCTCTGCCAGTGGGCCCGTAGTCGTAGTAGGTGTTGTCGGTCGATGTACAGGCGTGACACCAGGGTTCACAGCAAGCCATATTACTAGCGATCTGGGTCAAATTTCATGTTATATGCAATAAAAAGGCTTCGAGGTAAGCAACAAAATGCCAATCTACCGCCAATGCGGCTGTTAGGATGGAGCATAAACAGTCGTGATCACGGATATGCAAAACAAATTTTTGGAAAAAACGATTAAGACTCGTTTTCCCACAAGCACGAAATTCAGGGTTTCTGGGAACAAAGCTTTCGATATCCGCTAGTTAGGTAGATTTGCTAAACATTATTTTATTCTATTAGAAACTGAAAATCGGTGAAGGATCGATTGACTATCTTACACAAAAAGTGACGGAGCTTGTGCCGAAGGCTTGGGGGCAAATGGGCTACACAAGCAGACTAGACCGCTACTGTGGGGTAAATAGGTAAAAAACTAATGATTTTGAGTGAAAATTGGCCAAACAGTAGTACTCCATCCAGGAAGCAAAAGGCAACAACAATGTACAAAACAAAAGTCAGTAAAAAATTGCGACATGTGTGAACACTGCGCCTTCAAGATCTTAATGTTCTTTTAATATGTCATGGAGAAACCTCCATAATTTTATTTCTTGCAAATCATGCATACATTATTCATATACGACATAGTCCAGATAAATAAGTGAGCGTAGCCATCGCAGCCCCTGCAGCATTTGCATAGGAAGAAGGATTGACAGCTGCCGTTGTCAAAGCCTTCGGCCCTACAGGGCACGTTGCAGGTTCCATGCTTGACGCATGATTTTCCATTGTCCCAGCTATCAAAATAATAGAGAGAAATGTAGGTAGATGGTCTTCCTACCAGATGAAACGAAAAGTAGCATCATCAGCCACAAGCATATCATCGCCTTGTTAGTTCTAAACTGCACTTTGCCAATACTCTTCATGTAGCTCAACATATCGATGAGGTAATATGCGTGATAGTTTTTTTGAAATTGAAACTGGTGGATGTACAACTATCTCCGTGAGTTTTATATAGCAAAAGTAGCTCCATAATTTTTCGGCATTCCCTGCCGATTTCTACAATCAGAACATTTATTACTAGAATCAAAATGTTTTGATTACAAAAATCATCAGCGAATCCCGAAAGATTATGGAGCTACTTTTGCTTGTAATAATGAGGTAACGTTTATTTCTACAGTCAGAAAACATTTATTTCTACAATCATGAGGTAACATTTATTTCTATAATCGCGTATTAGACTAGTCATAGTGGAAGTACATAGGAGGTAACATAAGTTTCACACAGGTAAAAATAATGATGCGGTAAGTATTTAATGAGAGGGTGATGGTGTTACCATAGATAGATACCGTAACATAACGGATTTCGAGATAAGATAAGTCTATAGCCTAATAAATACATGATTATTTGATACTACACATATTTTACCACGCACTATTGACATAGTAATATAGAGTAGTATCATATGCGTGATATCAAGATATAATACTCTCCACTATGACTAGTCTTAAGGGTGATGCATTTCTGGCATTATTACTAGGATCAACTAGAATCAATTATCTGCAGCAAAAAACGGTTCGTTCATAATAAGAATTGTGTACTATTGTAGCAAAATGTTCAATTTTGTCACCAAAATTCCGCAAATGCTTTACAAAATCAATTCGCTTGTAATAAGAATTTTGTACCGTTGTAGCAAAATTCCAATTTCCTCTCAAATCTCACAAAATACTTCTACGAAGAAAAACTTCCATTCATAGCAAAAAAGTTTGATGCTCGTAGCAAATGGAGAAAAAAATGTGCTTTTTGTAGCAATTTTTTGCTATTGTAGCAAATCCGACGAGACCATGCTGGCAACATTGAAGAACACAAACCTCGTTGGCAACATTGGGGAACACCCCGACGCGGAGTCGTCGATGTAGCAACACCATGGTAGGCGCTTGCAGCAACGTGGATGGTCCGCGGTAGCATCTTCCTCCATAGCACCGGCGAGGCATCGCCCGCTTGCATTATCGTAGATGCTCTTACGGTGCAAGACGCGCGTCGCTAGTAACATCGATGTGTGCTGTCGGTAGGAACGTCACGCCCATGTTAGTATCATCGGCTCATCGGTAGCAATGCCATCTTGTCGGCAGCATCGTCGGTAGCAACATCGCGAGACATCGGTAGCATCCGTTTGTAGCATTGCTAGATATCGTCGATAGTAATGGCACACGCCGTCGGTAGCATCTCCGCATGTCGTCGGTAGCAATACCGCGAACCGGTAGTATCGATGGCTCGTCGAGAGCAATGCAGCAAAGCCGTCGGTAACATTGCCCCCATGAATTTTACCCATTTTGGATTGGAAAGTTGAACTTATATATGGAGTTGCATGTTCCTGCACGAATCTGTGCACCGTATGATTTTTCATTTCTATTATGTAACTCCGATTGATCTCATATTCAAATTTTCATCCTCTATATGAATGAATTTTATCGTGATATTAGGACATGTCTAAGTAGGGTAATTAATTACGTTTTGTTGCTGCTGTTTTTCCGGACAGATTCTATCCCATTTTGTTCGATGCATTCTTTGAGCTTTTAAGTTGAATCTTTTTTATTAATTTGAGTTTATGAGAAAGCATACAACATTATACACCTACTGGACACTTAATATAGACTTGTGTTTAAGAATTTCTTGCAGCAAACATTATATCTTTTGTACCTACAAATGTCACCCCACAGAAAAGAGATGGGAGAAAAAAATGTGTTGAAGTTTTTTCACAGGGATTAGATGAGATGCACCAAGAGCTATCCAATGATGATGAAACCCATAAGCTTGGGCATGTCAAGACACCCCACTGGACTAACCACACTCTCGGTTTGCACACGTCTACTTTCAGTTTTTCGATCAACGCATTACTCGCATAAACTTGGAGTGTTCTCTTATTGTTTTTTGTTTGTTTTGTTTTATTTTTATTTTTCGTGAGACCACCACTTTTATTTACATTATGGGAGAGCTACTGGAGGTTTGTTTTAATAAAATTGGATGCTATGAAAGAATTGGGATTGGGATGTTGAAGTTGATTTAAAAAGAATACATATAGTTGCATGATTCATATGCTTTGAATGAATATTAATTTCCATGTGTTTTATGTAGGTCTATGTTTTATTCATGTTTTGATGCTTGTTATTGATTTATATTGTTTAACATGGATTGATAGCATTATGCACAGTGGCGGAGCCAGCTGAGCTACGTAGCCTGGGCAAAGTAAGAAGGCTCCTGGCCAACAGACTTTTTGCCCATTAAAATAGTTGATTAATTCCTTATTAGCAGCTACAACTAGCAAGAGATTTTAGAGAGAGCCCGGGAAGCTGCCCGGGCATGCCGGGCTGAAGCTCCGCCACTGCTTATGCATGCATGTAGACGGTTAACTTTCTCACTCTTGCTAGCCTAAAAATAATTCCAACAAGTTAAAACTTGTTCATCCAACTCCTTTGAACCAAGTTATTCGAGAGTGTCCACCATATCTACCTATTAGCATTATTGCTATTCCAAGTATATTTATCATGCTTTATTGCTTTATCTAGCTTCCAAATTAAAATTCTTATGGTTATGTTTGTTATGGGAAAATTGGTTAGTAAGCTCTCACAAACTTGATGGCACATTTTATTTCTTGTACATATTAAACCTGAACCATTGTGACTAAATTATGAAGTTATGAGCTTGAAAAGTTATTGGTTGGGAGTTAGCAGAACTATGTTTTCATAGGGCACGTTTTCAACATTGCACTTATTTTTTTTCAATTGATATCATGTTCTTTTGTTATGAATGCCTATCGGTGTGAAATGAAAGGGAAACATTTTGAGTTCATGGAGTTTGTATATTTGTTAGAGAGACGCCCGAGCCACTAACCTAAGCCATGCATCATTCATGGTGGAAATTTACAACATCCCATAATGAGCATTTTATCAAGCATCTTCAATAAAAAGCTATGCAAATAGTAAATAAAAGAATTGCTCAGATGTTCATTGTCTGTTTTTCTTGTCATTCTGGTATGGGAAACCTTCCATGCCATGGGCAAGAGGTACCTCAGCTGACGCTCTTGATGATACTTTTATGCTTGCAATGACAAGAACTTATTTTGGGACCTAAGTTGAGTAACATGTGGTGTAGGTACTCGTATTCAAGGGGCATGAGACATTTAACTCATAATTTGTCAACCAACGCAAAAAAAAACTCATAATTTGTCAAGAATATAACTCATACTTGCTCTCACATTAATCTTTAACACTTAAGATGCTAATGATAGGGGAAATGAGAGCTCAACACTAATGAACACCATGTTTCAAACTTAAACTTAAGAGAAAGCATTTGGAAGCTATATAGAACTTATTCATGTTTATTCTATGCTTTTTATCTATCTTTCCAAAGTGTCATCTTTTATATTCAGATTTTTATAAGAACACTCAACGACCATTATAGGATGTTTTTTCTTTTACTTTTATTATTACACTTTGCATACATGAAGCTACCTTTTGATTCTATCATTCGTACAAACTATATTATTGATGCTTCATCTCTTGGAAACACTTGTGTTACACTTTCTGTGCCTAGGTGAAAGGCGTTAAAGAAAAGCGCTTATGTGAGACAACCCACTTTTTATTCCTGTTATTTTATTTTGTTGTGTCAAGAAACATGTCTACCTCTGTAGCAATTCCTTTGTATCTTTATTTTATCGCATTGTTGTGTCAAGTTAAGCCTCTAGTAGTAAGTTGATGCTAGATTTGGATTTCTGCGCAGGAACAGTTTTCTGCTGTCCACCGTTTAATTCATAACTCTCTGCAGAAAAATTGAAAAAATCTGACATTTCCTGAGCGTTATCCTCAGATATGTACGCAATTTTCATTAGTTTTGAGTTTTCTGATTTGAGCAAGTTAAGTGCCTCGAAAAAAAATCGTCTTTACGGACTGTTCTGTTTTTGACAGATTCTGCCATTTACTTTGCATTGCTCATTTTGTTGTTTTTGAATGGATCTTTTTGTTCAATAAAATTCCAGTTGCTGTACCTAATTTCCAGTATCATGTGTAATGGCTTTGTCCATGCAGAATATGAGAATTTTTTATTATGCACTAACTCTCTAATGAAGTCTACTTTGAGTTTGGTGTGGAGGAAGTTTTCAAGGATCAAGAGAGAAGGATGATATGATGTGATCAAGAAGATGAAAGAGGCTAAGCTTGGGGATGCCCCCGTGGGGCACCCAAGCATACTTCAAGAAGACTCAAGCGTCTAAGCTTGGGGATGCCCAAGTCATACCCTTCTTCATCAACAAACTATCAGGTCATCTCTAGCGAAACTATATTTTAATTCCGTCACATCTTATGTGTTTTACTTGAAGCATCTGTTTGTTTTTGTTTTTGTTATTTTCATTCTCTGAATAAAATGGATCCTAGCATTCCTTTGTGGGAGAGAGACACGCTCCGCTTTTTCTTACGAATACTCGTATTCTTCACTTATATTTGTTGAGTATTCTTCTATGTTATTTCAATACTTTCAGCTCTTGTTTTTCATGCATCTCTTAGTAGAGCTGTTAGTTCTCTTATGGTATACTCTTTTGTTTCATTGTTAAATACTTGGAGAGTTTATGTTTAAATAAGTTGATTGGTGTTTGGTTGGAACCAGAAAATGCTAAATGTGGTAGATGATATAATGAAAAGATATACATGCTCTTATGGATTGTTATCTTGTATGTTGTGATGCTTGGCAATTGTTTTGAGCTCTCAAGTAGATCATGTTTAAGCTTTTACATCATGTAGTTAAAACCTATTAGTGAAGAACTACCGTAAAACTTGTTGAAATTTGGTTTGCATGATTGGTATCTTTAAGGTCTAGATATTTTCTAGTAAAGGTGTTTGAACAACAAGGAAGACAATGTAGAGTTTTATAATGCTTGCAATATGTTTTTTATATACGTCTTGTTGTCATAGTTTATACTTGTGTTTGCTTCAAATAACCTTGCTAGCCAAAGCCTTGTACTGAGAGGGAATGCTTCTCGTGCATCCAAAACCTTGAGCCAAAACACATGCCATTTGTGTCCACCATACCTACCTACTACATGGTATTTCCTGCCATTCCAAGCAAATACTTCGTGTGCTACCTTTTATTCAAAACTTATTATCCCTTATTTGTGTCAATGTTTATTAGCTCATTAGGAAGTATGTGGTGTTACGGATATCAACCTTGTCATTTGCATTTAGACAGACTTTCACCAACCGGACTAGTGGCATATACACCGCTTATCCATTAATTTTGCAAAAAGAGCTGGCAAATGGGGTGCCCAGTCCCAATTAATTACAACTTTAACCGCTGCATTCTCTTCACATTTTTGCCCTGATCTAATCAGCAAGCAATGATACTAGTTTTTAACTACATGTGTAAATAAAAGAGATAAGAGGGATGATCTACTCTTGGGTAGAAATAACGTCCTTCAATGGGAGCCGCTCTTGAAAGTCTGGTTGACAAGGGGGGTAGAGTGCCCATTACCATTCGTTGACAACGACAAACACCACTCAAAAACTTACTTTTATGCTCTCTATGTGATTTCAAAAACCTATAAAACCAAAAAGCTCTAGCACATGTTTGTATCCCTGCTTCCCTCTGCGAAGGGCCTATCTTTTACTTTATGTTGAGTCAGTTTACCAACTTCTTTCTACCTTAGAAGCAAACACTTGTATCAACTGTGTGCAACAATTCTTATATGCTTACTTATTGCACTTGTTATATTTCTTTGTGTTGACAACTATCTATATGATATACATGTTCAAAGTTGAAAGCCAATGCTGAAACTTGTATCTTCCTTTGTGTTGCTTAAAAACTATTGCTTTATGAGTTAACTCTTATGCAAATCTTTTGATGCTTGTTCGAAAGTATTATCCATGAAAAGTTTTTACTTATATGATGTAGTTGTTTACTCCTTGTCTATTTGTTAGCAAACTATAGACCATTTCCTTGAGTCACTTCATTCGTAACATGAGCTTTACATTATTATATGATCAAGATTGTGTGAAAGCATGTCACTTCAGAAATTATTCTTGTTATCGTTTTACCTACTCGGGACGAGTAGAACTAAGCTTGGGGATGCTTGATACGTCTCCAACGTATCTATAATTTCTTATGTTCCATGCTTATATTATACCCATTGCTACATGTTTTATATACACTTTATATGGTTTTTATGCATTTTCTGGGACTAACCTATTAACAAGATGCCAACCTATTAACAAGATGCCACAGTGCCAGTTCCCTGTTTTCTGCTGTTTTTGTTTTCATAAAAACTGTTAAGGAAATATTCTCGGAATTGCACGAAACAAAAGCCAATATCCCTATTTTCCCCGGAAGCATCCAGAACACCGAAGAGGATACGGAGGAGAGCCACGAGGCGGCCACACCTATTGGTGGTGCGGCTCCCTCCTTGGTCGCGCCACCACGTGGTGTGGGCCCCTCGGGGCCCCACCTCCTTCGCCCTTTCGCCTATAAAGACCCCCCGACAAAATAACCCTAGGAACCCGAACACTTTTCCACGATACGTTCCAGAGCCGCCGCCACCGTCAACCCTATTTCGGGAGGGTTCAGAAGCTCTTCCCGGCACCCTGCCGGAGAGGGGAATCATCACCGGAGGGCTCTTCACCACCATGCCCGCCTCCGGACTGATGCGTGAGTAGTTCATCCTTGGACTACGGGTCCATAGCAGTAGCTAGATGGTTGTCTTCTCCTATTGTGCCATCATGTTTAGATCTTGTGAGCTGCCTATCATGATCAAGATCATCTTTATGTAATGCTACATGTTGTGTTTGCTGGGATCCGATGAATAATTGAGTACTATGTCATTTGCCTCATTATATATTATGTGAGTGCGTTATTTATGATATTGCATGCTCTCCGTTACTAGTAGATGCTCTGGCCAAGTAGATGCTTGTGACTCCAAGAGGGGGTATTTATGCTCGATAGTGGGTTCATGTCTTCATTTAATCTGGGGGAGTGACAGCAACCTCTAATATTGTGAATGTACTGTTGCTACTAGGGATAAAACAGTAGTTCTTTGTCTAAGGATAATTGTGCTACTTACATTACACACTTTACTTAATGCAATAATCTGTTGCTTGCAACTTAATACTGAAAGGTGTTGCGGATGCTATACTGAAGGTGGATTATTAGTCATAGATGCAGTTGGATAACGGTCTATGTATCATGTTGTAATGCCCAAATGAATCTCACACTAGACACCATGACTTGTATATGCATCATTATGCAGTTCTTTATTCTGCCAATTGCCCAGCTGTAATTTGTTTACCCTCATGTATGCTATTATTATTTATGGAGAGATACCACTAGTGAACTGTGGACCCCGGTCCTTTTCTTTAAACTGATAGTACAACCTACTGCAATCCTGTTACTTTCATTCTCTGCAAGCAAACATCATTTTTCACACATACGTTTAATCCTTTGTTACAGCAAGCCAGTGAGATTGACAACCTCACTGTTAAGTTGGGGCAAAATATCTTGGTTGTGTTGTGTGCAGATTCCACGCCAACTCAGCGCTTAGCAAGAATCTCTGTCGCAGTTGACACGTTCGGAAGAATTCTAGTTTCCTACTGGTTCGATAACCTTGGTTTCACAACTGAGGGAAAGCTTACTGCTACTACATCATCACACCTTCCTCTTGGGGTTTCCCAACGTGCCTGTAGAGCATCATATATTTCGTCCAAGTCTTCTCCTCTCATTATGGTGGCTTCAAAGTACGGAACTCTCCATAAGTGGCGTCATCTTCAATCCTCTCCACGTGAGATCATGCTCCAATGTTTGTCCTTCTCATCCTTGCTAGGGCCATCATTCCTAAGTATGACAACCACATCCGATTTAGGCAGCATCATATGTTCATGTATGTGAGAATTGATTCCAAGAAACGAAAGTACCTGATAATTAAGTTGTTGTGCACGAGCTCGTGTGATAGGTCCTTGTGTTGTGGTTGTAGGTGCAACGGTTGTATCAACATGTGGGATGTCCTCATCAGATTCAGTTGATTGAACGGAAATACCTTGAATGGTCGAAATATATTCTTGCTTCTCATTTTATTCTTATTATTGCAGAGAATTCATACGCGGCAATGGCTATATGGTAAAATTAATCAACCTCCTCGTTTCAACAAAGATCCTCAACTTTCTTGCATACTTATCTCGAACATTTGGAAACGGAATAGTGGGTTCTCCTTGCTATATGCAGGGCTTGTCATACTCGGCGGTTTCCTTACAAATATCAAGGGTGCTTTAAAGGTTTGCCGGCCCAGCTTGCTAGTTTTTTCTCAATAAAGCTTCATGTACTTGTGTTTATCTTATCAAATGTTGCAACGTACCCATGGAAAACTACAAAAAGGGGGACTGATGAAGAATACAAAGAGTATCAGAATCAAATTACACCGTCCATTTATCTTGTCTTCAGATTTAGAAATTGGGTTTTTTAATTCAATGGCCCCTTATATTTTATTTAACACGTAAACCATCAGTTAAATTTGCCATCTACAATAAAGTAGCAAGAATCATCCTCGCTTGTTCAACAGTCATAGTTTATTGTGTGGCAAAGGAACCTACTCTCGTTGTGATGTCTATACCTGTCATCGTCGGTAATCTCAGGATATTGTTTGCTCTGGTAATAGTGGGTATGCGGTGGATTCCAATTAGACTTATACTATTTGATAATGAGAACCAATAAAGACCAGATGAAGACAAGTGATTCAATCACTTAGTTTTTTTTATATCTTAGTCTTCTCCAAAGCTGATGCACATTTCTACGTGTTTGCTCTAGTTACTATCGCATCTTCTTCCAATTGAAGAGGAGTTGCCTATCCATATGTTGATCACTCTTGTTCGGATAATCATATGTTAACTCAGAATCAGCTTGAGTCAATTAACAAGAACATTAGTATTATTCTTTCAAAACTCAGTGACATGCGGAGCTTGGGCCAACCAGCTGGGGAGAAATGGGTTAGGAAGGCCTTTTGGGTCAGATTTGGGGGTGGGGGGAGGGGGGGATGGAGCAAAAGTATAAATTGTTTAGTTAAAATTTATCAAATTTCAAGGGTAATACACAAAAACTTCTCAAACTGGGGGGCGGTGGCCCCCCTGAACTCAACAGAGCTCTTCATCTGCATTATAATCTGGATTTAGTTGATCTTTTCAGTTGATTGAGTTGATCTATTTAGTTTGAAGCTCATCTAGTTGATCTAGTTAGTTTAATCTAGATTCACTATCCATACTAGATTCAGTTGATTGAATGGAAATACCTTGAATGGTCGAAATATGTTCTTGCTTCTCATTTTGTTCTTATTATTGCACAGAATTCATACGCGGCAATGGCTATATGGTAAAATTCATCAACCTCCTCGTTTCAACAAAGATCCTCAACTTTCTTGCATACTTATCTCGAACAGTTGGAGCTGGAATCGTGGGTTTCTCCTTGCTATATGCAGGGCTTGTCATACTCGGCGGTTTCCTTACAAATATCAAGGGTGCTCTGATACGTGCATTTTACATCATCATATTAGCAACTTATATTATCATATTATAATGTTATTTGCATTCTTATATCATTATTTATGCATGTTTAGATGATTTTTAGGACTTTCTTACAAAGTCCCTTATTTTGCTATTTAATTTCTAGGAGGCTTAAAACCCCTTTTTCATGTTGTAATGTTTCAGGGACCTTCTGGACGTCAATCGAGGAAAAATATACAACCAGTTTTTCGTCGGGTAGAACGATTGTGGGCAAAAGATCCAGAGGAGGGGAGCCAAGAGGCTCAAATGAGCATAGCTGGCGCGGCCCCACTTCCAGACCGCGCCAGGTATGCCCGTTTGGGCGTCGGACATCGTTTCTCTCTCCCCTTTTAACCACGCCTCCGTCTCGTCCGAAAACCTACGCCCTAATTTTCCCCTGATTTACCAAGGCGGCGATGGAGGCGAAAGCTCTCTCCTTCACCGGGAGAGGGCAGATTATGCTGCTCCGGAGCTCCAATAGCATGTCTAGCTTTACTCATTTTGATATGTCACTTGAGGGTGAAATGCTCAGTTTTAAAGAAAGAGGAGGAGAAAGTCTAAAAGATGATTCGTATAGAATTAATAATGCTCAACAGAAGTCCATGAAAAAGCAACCAACCACTATTCTCCTTAGGAAATTTTATGTTGGCATTACAAATTGGCATAGACATGTTCTAGACACTTTAATAGGTGCAAACTTCTTAGGCACTGACACCTTGGAGGCTTACAATGTTATAGAAAGTCTATTTGGAACCCCTCCCATTGATGATACTAAAACTGAAGTTACCTTGGGAGCATGTTATAAAAAAATTGGACACTATAGAGAAAAATTTGCCAAGTTTGGATAAAATTGATGAGATAGATAAGAAACTTCTTGATAATATTAATAAACTTGATGGGTCCTTGACGTATATCAATAAAAATATCCTAAAAGGTATTAAGGTTAAAAATGATGAAACTTCAATAGTTGATAAATTAGAGAAAGTGATTGATATTTTGGGATGTTTATGCAGGTGCTCTTGTCCTGGTCTATATAGATGTCGCTACGCAACATTGGAACTATTTTTAGTGTGACCATAAAGGCATTTGAATGTGTAGTTTAAAGGTGGAGTCCAAAAGAGAACTATACTGTAATTTGATATGGCTCACCTCCCCAGGTTATATCATACTGTATATGTTTCTGTATAATGATGTATACCTACTTCCAAATCGAATTTGGAAAAACTGTATAAAATACCTAGCCGGAAGATCACCTATGCGATACAAAACAGAAACAGAACTGGTATCAGTTGAAGCCTTGACTGAACTTTATTTCTTGAAACATATTACATGGACAGATAAATCTCTACCACACAGGGGGCATAAGAGTTTCTTCGAGCATCAGAAACCTTACAACAGTATCATTACTCATCAGACCATACATTTATTGAAATAGCATGCTTAAAACAAAACATAGTGAGGTCACAGCGATTCAATGTCAAGATTGGCAGTTTACATCCGGGGAATGGTAACATTGCAATCAGGTCATCGAACTAGAAGTGGTTAGACCAATCAGCGGCGCTGCCGACGCGGGGGATCCCTGAATCCTTCTTGGCCTCGCTGTCGACCTTGAAGTTGGAGCCGCACATTTGGCCCTGGCTGTCAACCCTTGGGACGGCCTTCAGCTCATTCAGTGGGTGCTCGAAGCTCTGCAGCCCTCCAGAGGTGGTGTAGAAGCAGCCTGATGATCAAATGATACGTGTTGTCAGGGTGCTGAGTATCTGAGACAAATTTTGGAGATAAAACTAACAATGACATGGCAACGCTGTTCTTTGTGCTGTGTACCTTTGGGGAATGGCGCGAATGAGTTCCCGCAGCCTGCCTTGAGAAGCTCAGTGTCGTCAGAGAACACGAGGTGGTCTTCAGAGTCGACTCCCCAGAAGAAGGGGATACTGCCATCAGCATCCTGCATTCGTGAATAGCATTGCAACTCAAAATAGTAATCAACTTGCTGGCTAAAATTGCACTCTTTCAGGAGAGAGATGATTTACTCACAGCAGCAACGAAGGTGGATTTCGACAGGGTGTCGTACAGGACGAAAGCGAACCTTCCACTGAGATCTCTCACGACCTGGCTGGCTGGGAGCGGGCCTCTGTCTCTGAGGGTTCTGTAGGCCTCAATCAGGATGGTAACCTCATTTGCTGTCTTGCTCAGACCATAGTGTTGCTTCAGGTTGCCAATGTTCTCAACATGTCCTTGGAACAGGCAAAATATGTCGTTCACAGAGCCGAACATCCTGGATATGAGCACAAAGCCAAAAAATACAGAGTTAGGTTAATATAATTCAGGTAAGCAGGTAGAAAAGAACTCCCATGTTGCTGCTATGCGTTGGAACTACCACATGCCTAAAAGACCACACTATCACGTAAAACATTTTCTTCAATAGTCGGACTTCCTTCACAGCACCTATATTGTGATGCTTCACAACAAAACAATGTTGTTCAAGTCACATCAATGTTCATTCTTTTTTCTCCAGCTGAGCTAGCCTAATAAGACAATACTACTCCAATGTTTGACAAGTATATGGTCAGCACTCAGCAAGCATGATATTTAAGTAAAAGTTGCTTCCTATCGAAAGAAAACTTGATCTTCACTTTGAGTTAGTTTAATGGTGCTCAACTCCCAAGTGGTCTACGCATTCACTGCACATGACATGTTAGTTTTAAATAAAAGAAGATTGTTAGCCACCACCATCCCCTGTGGGCATGTGCAATTTTATTTCTCTTTTTCTCCTGTTGAATGTGTAGACACGGATGTAAACATAGTGTGCGTAAAGTAGTGCTATATCTACACAAAGGGTTTCAGACTAGCATAGCATACTCCAGGTCCTCACAACAATTGATCAACGTCAGACAACATGGTTGGACCCAGAAAAGCACTGCGAAGTTTCAGCTTCTAACAACAGGAATCGAGAAACAAATCAGTCTCAATAGCTCCAAGCCTCCAATGTTCAGCTGGTTCATCATCGTTGCACACAACACTGAGAATTCAGAAGTCCTTGCAACTTAGAGCTCGAGATAAGCTGCTAAAAGCAAAATTACAGTCAATGTGCGAGCTCGTCCTATGCCTTTCGCCTAACTCAAAAGATGCATTTCTCTAAACTGTTTCTCTAGGTACCGCTAAACTAAGTTAAGATTTACTCAAGAAAAAGGACCGAGTTAAAATCAAATGAACCTACACTAAACCTCAATTCCCAACCCTGCTCAAATGATCAAATAAAAGTACCTTGTAACCATGAACAAATGCATCAAAGAAGGAAACAAGTTCAAATAATCCGATGACCAATTTTCGCAGGATCTGAATTCTGAAGACAGGAAATAATGAGTAACTCAGCAGTCCAGTCTGCTCGTCATAGCCGTAATATCTCAAAACTCCTTTTACAGATCTGAGCAGCTAGATCGTAGAGTTTGAGCTAACATTTACGCCATAAAAAGCTCCCAGGTAACTTCCTATGATATTAGAGCATGAAATGCACCTCAAGACGCACGAAACCTGCGCACAATCATCAGCACCTAAGCACGAGGCGCGGGTACATCCATTTCCCCATGAATGGAAAGCGCCAAAAGCAGTACGCTACTGAAAGCAACATCTCTAGCTGGCTGGCCCTGACCCCGAGAAACCAAACGAAGAGGGAGATCTCCGCGAGTTCGAACCGGAAACACCCAAAAGTCTCGAGGTCTCCAGCCCCAACTGCGCGATCGCGTCACCGCATCTCGCGCGGTACAAACCCGAAGTCACCCGAACGCATTACAGTTACAGCTACAAGCATCGATCGGCAACACAACAACCGGTAGTATTCCGCAAGAGGCTACTCCATAAGCTAGCCGGTAGAGGTTGAGGGGAAGGGAGCTGAACCTGGGTACGAGGGGGTTCTTGTTGGCCGCGGAGTAGGCGAGGGCGCCGGCGGAGCCCAGGCTGACGGTGACCGCGGCGTCGTTGGCGTCGGTGAAGCCCTTCATCAGCGCGCCGGCGCCGCCGCCCCCTCCCGCGCGTCCGGGCGTCGGTGGGCTGCGGAGGCCCTCCGGGCACTTGGCCACCGTCTGGTCGAACACAGCCAGCATCTCGCCGCCGTCGCCGATCTCTCCCTCTCTCCTCCTCTCTTTCCGTGTGGTGGTGTCCCCGTCGCCTTTGTCTGCGTGCTGTAGCTGCAGCGCTGAATGGCCACAGGTCAACAGATATAGGCAGCTTTTTTCGGCTTCCCGTTCTGCCCTTTGGTCGGTTGGTGGGAAATTTTTCGAGCCTTTTTTTTTGCGGTTGCGACAAATTTCGCAATTTCATACGTCCATTTTCACACGATGCAAAAAATTTAAGCCACGAAAATTACACACAAAAAATCGGAAATAGCGTGAGAAGTTTGCTCCGGGCAATTTACATCACGGGATAAATAGAAAGAACCGGCTTAATTTGGATAAACCGTCCCAGTTCACGACTTGATGTAGTGATCTTATCCGGTTTTGCGTTCAGACTCTGACGTGGAGAGCGACGAAGGGTTTGCCGGGCATCCCGCGGATCGGATTAGATTATGTGCGGGCCTACAGAAGATTTAATTTAATTAGGATAGAGCCATCATTTTCAAAGCTAACACGCGTCTGCGTCCAGATTATTTTCGTTCGTCCACATTTTTTCAGATTAATCGTGGAAGACATCATCATACTTTGATCGTGCACTCCTGCCAGGTCATCTACCCACCACCGGTGGATGACGATGCCCTGGCAGATCGAGTTTTGTTACTCGGTGGAACCGGCACACACACAGGTTCAAGTTTCAAGTTACAGACTTGCCATGGGTGGTCGCATTTTTCTGAATCCAGGATTTAACCGGCGCTATGCTTTCAGTGGTAGGTGACGTGCCCGTCAACAGCGAGGCGACCGTGTTGACTTCGTCAATCTCAAGATATGCCGGACCAGTCTCTCGGAGATGCTCATAGGGGTAGGGTTTGCGTGTGTGCGGTCATAGGGGTGTCTGTACGTGCATGTTTGTGAGCGTCTGCGTCTGTACTGTGTTTCTCAAAAAAAATATCAAAAAATAATATCAAATAAGGGCCGTTTGATTCACAGAAAAAATGGAGGAATATTTTCTACATAATAGGAACTTGTTTCCTTCTGTTTTGGAGGAAAATCACAAGATTCCAAACATACAGTCCAACCTCATTTTTTCTGCCCGTAAGAATGCAGGTGCTAGTTAGTAGTATTTACATGTTGTTTATATTACAAGTGGGGTTGAAAATTAGTGTCTTTGACTATGCCTTGACCTTAGTATCAGGTTTCCTATGTGTTTCACCACTCATGTGTTTCAAACGGCACAATTGATTTTTTTTTCTGTGTTTTCAGTTCCTCGGTTTTGCACATGGATTCCTATCATATTCTTATGGTTTACCGATTCCCCTGTTTTTCCTACCATGCGTTTCAAACAGGGCCTTAAGGCGGTAATGATTTCCTTGACTCTGCAAGGAAATACAAGGTGACAAGGAACCCTCTGCTGGGCCAGACAGCACAATGCTCAAAAGACCACGGCCGAACCAATACAAGGTGACAAGGAACCCTCTAAAGACAGATCTAAGATAGACAACAAAAAAGAAAAGGAAAACCGGACTTGCCACCGAGAACTCCGACCCAGGATCGAGAAAAAACGAGTCTCCATGACGACGCCCCCAACAGGGTGACGACGCAAAGTGCCGCCGCCGTCCAGACCAAGAGGTCAAGGTTTTCACCGAAGCCCTGGTGCGGAGAATGCACCCACAACAACGCCCCCTAGAGGGTAACGACACCCGCAGGCGTCGTCGCTGCTGGCGCCGAAGCGCAGAGCTTTCGCTCGGAAGCACCTTACTACCACGCTAAGTGCAGAGAAGGCACCCTCAACAGCACCCCAAGAGGGAAGCGACACCCGCAGGCGTTGTCGCTGTTGGCGCCGAAACGCAAAGCTTTCGCTCGGAAGTACCTAGCTACTACACTCGAACTCACGAAGCGCCAAAAGTCTCGAGCCAGGTCACCAGGACGCGATCTGGGAGCCGCCACAGTCGAAGCGAAGCCAGCTCCAGGCACTCCTCCCGCCAACTTCACGCCACCCACGTGGTCCGAGAAGACGACCATCACCGCTGCCACGTCGCTCGCCGCAGAGCCGCACGTGCAGACCACCTTCAGAGGCCGCCGCCCCGGCATTCAAGATCTCACCCCCAGAGAAAAGCAGGTGTCCAGACGACAAATCCAACGGAACGGACAGTAGAAGGACCGAGAAAGCCAGCCCTAGGACAGTGGGGGTGCAACTAGCAGGACGCACCCGCCGGTCACACCCGCAAACCTCGAATAAACGAGGCAGCTAGGCGGTCACCGGATCCAGGCCCAGATCCAGCACCCCATCCACTCTATGGTCGGGGGAAGGGTTCCCGGACCTCGAGAAGTCCGGGAACCACTGAAACCACCTGGCAGCAGGGCCCGCCCAAGAGGCGAGAGCCCGCCGCCTCCGGCCAGCTCCGCCAGCCACCGTCCAGAGGAGAGCCGCGTCAGCTCCTTCCCATCACCTGCTCCAGAGGAGAGCCATCGACGAGTGCCATGCACCCCTGGCCGAGACCTCTGGCCCGAAGCCACAACCCGCGTCATCCGAGCCGCCGCCGCCACCACATGACGTCGCCGTCCCTGACCCGCCCCACCGACGTGCCCTCGGCCAGCACAGGGCCCAAGCTGGAGAGAGGTCGCCAACCCGGCTGCACCGCCATGAGAACGACGAGTCAAAGAAGGAGGGCCAACGCCAAGTCCACTTCCGCCTGGTTCGATCCAGGTAGTAGAAGGACAGCAACCACTGCCAACCGGAGGGGAACAACCCTCTGATGTCTACGCACGCTTCTATTCTTGTAGACAGTGTTGGTGAAGGGGATCGCAGGCAGAAAACAAAAATTTTCCTACGAACGATATCCTTAAACTAGCCAGGATCTATACTATGCAGATATAGAAGTACGGCGGATATCGGAATACATACCCTTGTAGACCGAAAAGCGGGGATTACGCTCCCGCACAAGCGTTGACGACGAAGACGACGTAGCCGACCTCTAGGTCGCGAAGAACTCGGCGCGACGAAGACGATGAAGATGACCTCGAGGTCGGGTGGAGGAAGTAGGCCTCCGAGTACCGCTAGCGCAGCACCTCGCAGGGTGTTACACACATACGGTGGAGACGACGGCCTCCGAAGCTCCAGTCCAGGACGAGCAGCGGAAGACTTGGACCGGAACACCAGCAGCGCGGCAGCGGGCTATGGTGGAGAGAGAACTCTCATCCTCCTCGGCGCAACTCCGACAAAGGTAATCACGAGATCGAGGAGAAATCGAGAATTAATTGGATGAATTAAAAGGCCAGGGGTGCCCCTCTATATAAAGGCTCCCGTGGGGAGCCAACCTTGCCAGCCAGGCAATGTGGGACTATCCCACAGCCTGGTTCGGCCAAGGCAGCATGCGCCGGCCCTAGGTGGGCCCCATTTGGCCCACCTAGGCCGGCCATAGCTCCCCCACCAAATTCCCTTGAGGGTTTTCCCCCCCATGGGCCTTCTTTCGACCAGAAGGCCCATTTAGGGAAATCAGCCTAAATAAATTCGAAAATAAATATATAAAATCATATTTAAATATTAATTACACTAATTAATATCAAACATATTATATATAATTTATTCTAGCTCCGAAAACTATTTCGTCGCTGCCCGATCTCCATCGGACCATTCCCGGGACGTTCCCGGTGATCTCTTTCCTTTCCGGTTGTCTTGTCGAAACCCCTTAAGTGTGTTACCCTAGCGGTTCGATATAATAACAGACATGATCGAGACTCCTCTCCGATCAATGATTAACTCGTAGGCCTGGACCCCATGAATCAACCCCTGTGATATAACGAATGACTTTCATCTATCAAACCTGGACGTCTAGTCTTAAACCTTTTGTCATAGCGATACTTAGCGTGTCCGAGCATCGTTCATAGATATCTCCATACCTAGCATGATCTCGTTACCGACAACACTATCTTCTACTCGTCTGTGATATTATGTCAGCTGGTGACCTAGTCACATGTTTGCAAACTCATTTGACATAATCTCACCGAGTGGGCCCTAGAGTATCCATCCGGCTATACGGACTGACAAATCCCGCTCTTGACCCCTCGTCTCAACTACCCCTTTCCGATACCCAAAAGTATCACCGTTATTGTCACACTTTATAAGATATGACGTTTGGTGCGATCAAAGTATCTTCCAGGAATAACAATAAGAGTTGGTCTCACGGTCAAAGGCGTAATGACTACGTCCTACAAATTATGGGTATGTCCATCACATCGTTACACCTAACGATATGACTTCCATTGCCGACCGGCGCCATGCCCTATGATCGGAAAACCTCGATCATCAATCGCGCAACGAAACTAGTCTTAGTAGAGGCTACTAGGGACCTGGTTGTTTATCTACCACACCTGTATTAATGTTTTCGCTTAATACAGTTATAGCATGGTATAAAACATATAATGAACAATTGGGATATTGCCAATAAACTATGTTTATTAAGTGCCTCTAGGGCATATTCCCTTCAGTTGGGCCTCCAAGAGCAGAGGTTTATAGGACAGCAGCAAGTTTCCCTTAAGTGAATCACCCAAGGTTTATCGAACTCAGGGAGGTAGAGGTCAAAGATATCCCTCTCAAGCAACCCTGCAATTAAGATACAAGAAGTCTCTTGTGTCCCCAACACACCCAATACACTTGTCAGATGTATAGGTGCACTAGTTCGGCGAAGAGATAGTGAAATACAAGTAATATGGATGATTATAAGTAGTAATTGCAATCTGAAATAAAAATGGCAGCAAGCAAACATGTACAGAACTTGTTGGAAACGGTGTTTCAATGCTTAGAAACAAGGCCTAGGGATTATACTTTCACTAGTGGACATTCTCAACAATGACATCAAAGCTGAATAATAAATACTACTCTCAAACACTCTCTTGTTGGATGATAAACACCATTCACTGTGTAGGGCTACAAGAGCACCCTCAAAGTCAGAGTAAACTAACACCACAACGTCATAAAGGAATCACACACGGTGCACATACTGTCACCTTTACAACCGTGAATAACCCCGGAGTTCATATTAAAGTAACCTCTATATTGCATAATAGATAAAGAGTAACATCACATATTCAACTAGATTACAAAGTTCATGATCACATAAAGATCACATGGGAGAGAGATATAAACCACATAGCTACCGGTAGAGCCCGCAGCCCCGGGGGAGAACTACTCACTCCTCATCGTAGGAGTCAGCAACGACGATTGAGATGGTGGTGGAGTTGATGGAGATGACTCCGGGGGCAATTCCCCGTCACGGCAGGGTGCCGAAACAGAGACTTCTGTCCCCCGAATCTTGTCTTCGATGGCGGCGGCGCAGCGGAACTCTTCTCGGGAAAAGGCTTATTCTTTTAGGGTTTTTGCGTCGGGGGCAATATATGGGCGAAAGGGCGAAGGCGGTGGAGGCCCGAGGCCACGTCACGTGGTGTTGGCGCGGCAGAGGGGGGAGCCGCGCCCCCACCTCATGACGGCACCTCGGTGCCCTCCTTCATTTCCTCTTCGGACTTCTGGAACGTGTCGGGAAAAATAGGAACTTTGGTATAAAAATCGTCCAATTCCGAGAATATTTCCTTAAGTGGTTTTCTTAAACCAAAAACTGCAGAAAACAGGGAACTGGCACTGTGGCATCTTGTTAATAGGTTAGTCCCAGAAAATGCATAAAACAACACAAAGTGTATATAAAACATGTAGCAATTGGTATAATATAAGCATGGAACATAAAAAATTATAGATATGTTTGAGACGTATGAAGCATCCCCAAGCTTAGTTCTACTCGTCCTCGAGTAGGTAAAACGATAACAACAATAATTTCTGAAGTGACATGCTTTCACACAATCTTGATCATATAATAATGTAATGCATGTAAACTGAGATCAAATGAATAAAAGCTGTAGTTTATATTGATATCAAATGAGTAATGAACAAACAAGTAGGAAGAACAAAGCAAAACATTCAATGAATTAGTACTAGAGAACAATCAACCGTGCAAACTAGATATTAAAGATGATTTAAGCTTCAAGAACAATAATATAATCATCTAATGAATCAAACACTCATGAAAACTTTGTGAAAGGATCAAGTCAAGCAATAACAATATGCACGTAGAAGATCATCTCTCTATTTGTTCACTCAAAAACAAGCAAGTGTTCAGCGTTGATTCCTGGCACCATGATGTTGTGGCTAAAAGAATAATAAGGGGGGTTTGGAAGGCCAACGGAAGAAAGTCTCACACAGCTGAAAGTGATCATTAGACAAGAGGAAGTCTTACAATCGAAGCTATGCAAGGAGTAGTGATTGCCACACAACGGATGCACATAGAGCTATAAGTGTATGAAATCTCTCCAATGGAACTAGTGGGGGTGCATCTAACTTGCTTGCTCATGAAGACCTAGAGCACTTCTGAGGAGGCTCATCATTGGAATATACAAGCCAAGTTCTATATTGTAAAGTTCCCCACATAGTTATTAAAGTAAAACATGAAAACTCTCACATATGGAGTAAAGGTGCTAAACATGAGCACAAATGATGACTATGAATATTACAGGTGCTATAACATGAGCACAAGTGTGGATAAAGAGTAGTAATGTTGCCCCCTTTTTATTCTTTCTTTCTTTTCTTTCTTTTTTCTTTTTTCTATTTTTCCATTTTTTTTTTGTATTTTTCTGTTTCTCTTTTCGATGGCCTTCATGGCTCTTTTCACTTTTAGGGGCAAACATTCTAATATGACAACACACTTTTGATACAAGGATATCATAAGGAATAAAACATAATGTATGAAACGGTGCCTCTGCCAGTGTAGCAGAATATGCAATGATCTAGCGTAACATGGGTAAAACCACACATCAGCTATATAGAATCATGCAAAGCAATATATAAATGACAAATGACAACAAGTCATGTAATGTAAGATGAAAGTTGCATGGCAATATATCTCGGAACAGCTATGAAAATGTTGTAGTAGGTAGGTATGGTGGATGTTTTGAGAAAGATATTTGGCTTATGTGTAGGAGAACATGATGAAAATCTCCCACGAGTTTTGGATGTACCCGCGAAGTATGCACCAACTCTCAATGTGAGAAAAGGCAATGCAAAGTACCGAAGATGCTAGCAAATATGGTGCTGGAAGTGCCATGAAAACCGCAGATTTAGAACTCACAAGCAAAAAGATTCCAACTAGAAATATGATCTTACAAGGCATAATGAAAATCACTACATGAGGGATTGTTGCAAATGAACAAGTCACCGTTGGGACCCCGACCGTAGCGCATAACGCAAAGTCATTACGGTTGTTTTTAACATTAGAAGTCATATATCATTATGCTACCAACTGGATATTTAAGTGTGGCACAGCTTCAAGTTTTCTAGACCAACCATTAATCATTCCACTTTACTAAACCATCATGTTTTACCATTAAGCATATTAATATCTCAAAACAACATCAATGATTCAAGTGACACAATTTAATGATCTACAAGATTATGTATCATTTAGTTATACCATCTACCACATTTAAAATTTTCTGTTCTTAGCCAAACACCAATCAACTTATTTAAAATATAAACTCTCCAAGTATTTAACAATGAAGCAAGAGAGTATAACATATGAGAACTAACAGCTCTGAACAAGAGGTGCATGAAAAATAAGAGCTGAAAGTATTGCAGTAGCTATAAGTGAAGAATAGGAGTATTCAAAAGAAAAAAGCGGAGCGTGTCTCTCTCCCACACAAGAATGATAGGATCCATTTTATTCAGAGAACAAGAATAACAAAAGCAAAAATAAAAATAAACAGACGCTCCAAGTAAAGCACATAAGATGTGGTGAAATTAAAATATAGTTTCACTAGAGATAACCTGATAAGTTGTTGATGAAGAAGGGGATGCCTTGTGCATCCCCAAGCTTTGACGCGTGAGTCTTCTTGAAGTATGCTTGGATGACCCACGGGGGCATCCCCAAGCTTAGGCTCTTTCATCTTCTTGGTCACATCATATCATCCTCTCTCTTAATCCTTGAAAACTTCCTACACACCAAACTCAAAGTAAACTTCATTAGAGGGTTAGTGCATAATCAAAAATTCTTATATTCTGTATGGAGACAATCATTATCATGGTACTGGACATTAGCTACAGCCACTGAAATTTTATGGAACAAAAAGATCCACTCAAAAACAGCAAAAGACCAATCCAAAATAAATGGCAGAATCTGTCAAAAACAGAACAGTCTGTAAAGACGAATTTTTTTGAGGCACTTAACTTACTCAAATCAGAAAACTCAAAACTAATGAAAGTTGCGTACATATCTGAGGATCACGCACAAAAAATCCCAGGTCATTCCGACGTTTCTGTAAAGAGTTATGAATTTAACGGTGAACAGCAGAAAACTGTTTTCCTGCGCAGAAATCCAAATCTAGCATCAATTTTCTACTAGAGACTTAACTTGGCACAACTATGCAATAAAATGAAGATACAAAGGAGTTGTTACAGAGGTAAGCATACTCCTTGACTCAAATAAAAGAAAAATAACAGAAATAAAATAGTGGATTGTCTCCCATAAGCGCTTTTCTTTAAAGCCTTTTAGCTAGGCAAGGAGATTTTTATGATGCTCTCATTAAAATGAGAGTTGAAAAACAAAAGAGAGCATAAAGAGGCGAACATCAAACACATTTAAGTCTAACCCACTTCCTATGCAAAGGGATCTTGTAGTAGGATAAATTATTGAAACATAAAGCAACTATCATAGAAAGATGAAACAAATGCAACTTCAAAACTTCCAACATAAAGAGAGGTGTTTTAGTAACTTGAAAACTTTTACAACCGTATTTTCCTCCCTCATAATAACTTTCAGTAGCATCATTGATAAAATCCACAATATAATCATCACACGAAACATTCTTATCATGATCCATATGCATAAAAGTATCATTATTTCCTTCATAAGAAAAGTTCCTCTCATTAATAACAAGGGGAGCAGGATCATCATAAAGAACTTGAACATGCTAGACAAGTTGTATATTAAAAGGATTGGTTTGAGTAATTCCTCTATAACTATGACAAGTTTCAAGAGGATAATTATAATTATAACCTGTGTCATAGTATTCTTTATAATTATCAAAGACTGGAGGCATAGTATCATCATAAGCAATAGAATAATTATCCTCCAAAGTGTGTTTATTTGTAAACGTATCATCATTTTTACTAGAAGGAGAGGTATCTAATATATAATCATTAGTAGCAAAAGGATTTTCAAACACCTCATCCATAAGCTCAGAGCTTTCTATATCATCATGGGAAGAAACATGGATAGTACTAATAGTATAGCAATTATTAACATCATCATTTTCAGAATTAGTATCCAGAGATTTTCAATATCAAAAGAAGTGTGCTTTTCCCAATCATGATCATTAATATAAATAACAGGCATAGGTTCATCATCAAGTTCAGAATCATCAAATTCAGAATTATAAGTATCAATTGTAACAGGAGCAACAAGTTTGGGAGAAGATACCGTTTCCTCTCTCCTTTTACTCCTCTTCTTCTTCTTCATCTTTGCCTTTTTCTTCTTCTTTTCCTCTTTAGGAGGGAGAGGCTTGAAAGAAAGCTTCTCCACATAACCTGGTTTAGTATTAGAGACGATGGAAGAAACTTGGGGGAATTCCCCTCTTTCATTAATAAGATGAAAACACATATTAGTCCTGTCGTACTTTGGTAAAGTCCCATCCTTTATAATATTTTGTATGTAAGTGTTAGCATGGCAATTATTAACACAATAGAGATAACATCCATGCAACAAATCATTCATATCAATATCACTCATATTTAACAAATAAGTTTTTCTTGATATCTCTTCACACCCCAAAAATAATGTAAGTTCATCATGTTGATTAGGAGTGATCATGTTATCACAAAAGTCTCCTGCAATATCCTTATTAGAACCTGAGCATTGAAATTCGAAATGACCCTCTTCATAGCAAAGTTCACAAATAAAAGGATAGGTGGCACAAATTGTTTTACCAAGATCTCTTAGAACCTTATACACGCTCTAGTATTTTCATTTCTATGATGGATACAATATTCATCTTCAATTTGATTAATTCCACAAGGTCTATGTATTCCACAAAAATTAACAAGCTTATAAGAAATAGTATTTTCAGAAGTTTGAGCATGTTTATTGCAATCATTAACAATAATTTCATTTTCCATGCAAGTGTCTTTGAAAGGTTCATGATACACGTCCCAATTTTCTTTAGGAACATTAATATGAGAAGCAAAGGTTCTAAGACAATCAACAATAATACGAGAATCAAGACCATATTTAGCACTAAGCTCTTGAAAACCAGCATTTTCAACGAAAGACTTAATGCAATCATATTCATAATTTATACCTGATTCTTTACCTTTGTCATTCTCCCAATCTTCAGCATTGTTTCGAATTGTTTCAAGAAGATCCCATCTAGCTTCAACCTTCTTACTCGTGAAAGAGCCCTCTGAACAGGAATCTAGATAATCCTTGAAATGTCCTGAAAGTCTTGCATAAAAATTATTAACAATTATTTTATCAGGAAGCTCATGGTTAGGACATTTGAGTATTAATGTTTTCAGCCTTCCCCAGGCTTGAGCAATGCTTTCTCCTTCATGAGGCCAGAAATTATATATAGAATTCCGATCTTGGTGAATCTCACTTGGAGGATAAAATTTAGAATAAAAGAGAGATACAATTTCCTCCCATCCAAGAGAGTGCCTATTCTTCAACAATTTATACCAATGCGCAGCTCTTCCACCAAGTGACACAGAAAATAATTTCTTCTTAACTTTGTCCATTGAAATACCTGCACACTTGAACAACTCGCATAATTCATGTAAGAATAGCAAATGATCACCAGGATGGACAGTTCCATCCCCTACATAGCGGTTATCCATAACACGATCAATAATTTTCATATGTATTTGAAATGGCACTATTTCTTCAGTTGGCTTTAGAATATCACAAGCATCATTAAAATTATCACATATTGGAGGCAAAGCATTATCAAGGCAAAATAATTCCTCCAAAGCTGAGGAGCAAAAATGATTATTTTTACGTAAACTAGCTTCCCCAAGCTTAGGCTTTTCCACAGCCTTAGCAACAATGGTGTCCAAAGAATTTATACTAATAACACTACTACCACTATTATGCAAACTAACTTCCATAGGTTTTTTAATTTTCTATTCAAAAGTATCATGTCCTAATGCAATATAAATTTCATAGAGATCTCTAATTTTTTGTTGTTTTCCATTTAGCCTAACTAGTGAAATAAAAACAAGAAACAAAAAGTAATAACTGCCGGATCTAAAGGAGATACATTCAAGCACTCACCTTCCCGGCAACGGCGCCAGAAAATAGCTTGATGTCTACGCACGCTTCTATTCTTGTAGACAGTGTTGGGCCTCCAAGAGCAGAGGTTTGTAGGACAGCAACAAGTTTCCCTTAAGTGAATCACCCAAGGTTTATCAAACTCAGGGAGGTAGAGGTCAAAGATATCCCTCTCAAACAACCCTGCAATTAAAATACAAGAAGTCTCTTGTGTCCCCAACACACCCAATACACTTGTCAGATGTATAGGTGCACTAGTTCGGCGAAGAGATAGTGAAATACAAGTAATATGGATGATTATAAGTAGTAATTGCAATCTGAAATAAAAATGGCAGCAAGCAAACATGTAGCAGAACTTGTTGGAAACGGTGTTTCAATGCTTAGAAACAAGGCCTAGGGATCATACTTTCACTAGTGGACATTCTCAACAATGACATCAAATCTGAATAATAAATACTACTCTCAAACACTCTCTTGTTGGATGATAAACACCATTCACTGTGTAGGGCTACAAGAGCACCCTCAAAGTCAGAGTAAACTAACACCACAACGTCATAAAGGAATCACACACGGTGCACATACTGTCACCTTTACAACCGTGAATAACCCCAGAGTTCATATTAAAGTAACCTCTAGAGTGCATAATAGATAAAGAGTAACATCACATATTCAACTAGATTACAAAGCTCATGATCACATAAAGATCACATGGGAGAGAGATATAAACCACATAGCTACCGGTAGAGCCCGCAGCCCCGGGGGAGAACTACTCACTCCTCATCGTAGGAGTCAGCAACGACGATTGAGATGGTGGTGGAGTTGATGGAGATGACTCCGGGGGCAATTCCCCGTCACGGCAGGGTGCCGAAACAGAGACTTCTGTCCCCCGAATCTTGTCTTCGATGGCGGCGGCGCAGCGGAACTCTTCTCGGGAAAAGGCTTATTCTTTTAGGGTTTTTGCGTCGGGGGCAATATATGGGCGAAAGGGCGAAGGCGGTGGAGGCCCGAGGCCACGTCACGTGGTGTTGGCGCGGCAGAGGGGGGAGCCGCGCCCCCACCTCATGACGGCGCCTCGGTGCCCTCCTTCGTTTCCTCTTCGGACTTCTGGAACGTGTCGGGAAAAATAGGAACTTTGGTATAAAAATCGTCCAATTCCGAGAATATTTCCTTAAGTGGTTTTCTGAAACCAAAAACAGCAGAAAACAGGGAACTGGCACTGTGGCATCTTGTTAATAGGTTAGTCCCAGAAAATGCATAAAACAACACAAAGTGTATATAAAACATGTAGCAATTGGTATAATATAAGCATGGAACATAAGAAATTATAGATACGTTTGAGACGTATCACCCTCCGCCACCAACGACCGCCGCTGACCGGACGGAGCAGCAGGTCCCGTCAGGCCCAAGATCAGGCCCGGATCAGACCCGCCTGGTCCAGATCTAGGCCCAGATCGGGCCCGAGAGGTCCTGCCACCACGTTGCAGCGAGGTGGTCGTTGCTGCCGTCCATCTACCAGGCTCGCGCCGCCCTGCCCGTCTCCTCCTCGCTGTGCCCCGCCGCCATGGACTGCCCGGCCGAAGACGCCGCCCAGCCCGCTCCCCAGCCAACCGAACAGCGCCGCCGCCCACCACAGCCACCACTGCCGCGAGCGCGCCACCGCGGAGCCGCCGCGTCGCCGACAAGCAGTCACGCTGCGACGCCCCCCACTCAGCATCGCACCCCCGCCGGACGCGCCGGCCCGCGCCGCCACCACCGCGTGAGGGGGAGGAAGCACCCCGCCGCGCTCCGGCGGCGGCGAGATGGAGGGGAGGAGGAGAGGAAGTCGAGCTCGGAGGAGGCTAGGGTTTTGCCCCTCCGCTCGCGGGAGCGGACGGGACGAAAGGTGTTTTTCGAGAAGAGAAGGACTCTGAAATTCTCAACCGACAATATATGATCCAAGGGTTGTAGTAAGTGAGGTCACTTGGCTTAAAGGTGGGCTATTTCAGTGATCCGTAGGTGAGGGGCTCTTCGCAAGGTGGCGTTCCAGTTCCATCAATATGGTAACGTGAATCTACAGACGGCTAGGAGACACATGGTCAGGCTATTTCAAATCCGACGACTTTACTTTGGTTGTTACAACCTTTTTTCCTTGCTTGTTCTCTCTTTTGTCGAAATGTTATTCGGATTATTTAGTTAGAATTCTGTAGTACGTGACTGGTGCACATCCATTCTAGTCGAGGTCGCCTCCCTCGTCGCATTGTGTTCTCTTACCTCATTGTTCTTCCCCAATCCGTAATCACCGCGGAATGGAGCAAGATAGTCGGCATCTTCAACGTGACAACCAAACATGAATACGGACTCCGGTCTCAAGGTCCTCTGCAGAGTATCATATGAAGAATGAGCTAGAGTAATTAAGGAGAGTCAATAAGGGCCTGTTTGGAAGCTCTCCTCTCTCAAAACTCTGCTCCGCTCAGCAGAAATTAAACTACATCACGTGGAGCTCGCTTTGCGTCACTCCGCAAAAACACGCTAGCGCTCCGTGCGCTCCGGGAGCGGCCGTTTAAGAGCGGAGGAGTTCCGAACAGGCCCTAAGCTCTCCTCTCAAAACTCTGCTCCGCTCAGCAGAAATTAAACTACATCACGTGGAGCTCGCTTTGCGTCACTCCGCAAAAACACGCTAGCGCTCCGTGCGCTCTGGGAGCGGCCGTTTAAGGGTGTGTTCGTTTTTAGAACCGGGTGCCATTCCATTCCACTGTCATGGAACCGTTTCATTCCCGTATTCGTTTTGGACAAAAAATTGTCACGAAACCGTTCCATTCTTGTGTTCTTTTCTAGGATGGGTGGAATGGAATGAGAACGGCATCAAACTCAATTAATTATTTTCCTAATCTTAATTAATTATTACTAAACTTAATTAATTATTGCTAAATTTGATTAATTATTTCTAATCTTAACCGTTCCATTCCATTCCGGTTGGTTCCAGCCTGAGCCTAAGAGCGGAGGGCACAGGTACGAGGACTAACTCGACAAAATTGCTGAGATGGACCAGGACTCCGGGAGCAACCTGCAGCGCCCCGTGTTGCGAGGCAAGAATTGGGTCAAATATTTTCCTAGGACTGGTAGGACCAAGCACGTAGAAACGAGGTGCCAACAATTAACCAAAATGTGAAGGTCCTAGCCAAGGTATCACTACAAAGCTGAAATCCCCATGAAAGCTCCTGGAGAGAAAGAATGCAAAGCGTTAATCCTGCTAAGATTTCAGAAAATCCAGTGCTTCCTTGTTTTGCCTTGCAAGTTTGTAAGTTCTGGGGCCTTCCCAGCCTTCTTTTAATACAAAAGGCATGCATTTTGACCTGTGCTTGAAAAAGATAAGATGCTAAAGGCGGCACAATTTGGCGGACAAAACCTCTTGCATCCGTGTGCAATGAACTGAAGTGAACAGAAGGGAGCTCAAATTACACCTAGTCAATGAATGAACAACACCACTTCTGAGGGGGATAAGGAGAAAGAACAAAAGAAGAAAAAAAAGGAACCTAACCCTCCTTCGTCACATCCAACCCCAAACAAAAAGATAGTGACAGTACAACATCATCATCGTCCACCCCAACCATTACCTACCAAAACATCCTATACACACTTTACAAACGCTCGCTTCTACCCCACATGAAACTCTTTCTCCTAAAAAAATACAAGAGCAGGAGGTAGAACCAGCACATAATGCACAGTATAAGATTATATTGTCAGCCTCGATCGCCTCATCCACTTCTTCCCCCTTTCAGTGCTTTCTCTGGTATTTGGCATTTACAACCTCGAATGGCCAGGGCGTCGAGAGGGGTCCTCATATGGCCCGTTTCTGCAAGCTGAGCCCAACCCCATGCTCTCGTTGTCAACACGAGCAGATGCTTGTCAGTTTACCAGACATATTTTAATCAATGCTTTTAATATGTGCAGGTGGATTCTGATTTCTCTGTCGCTATGAACCCTTAAAGCTATCATCTTTCAGTGACCACGAAAACAGGCGACCACTGGCATCCCCGCTCAGAAGCTGCTTCAGGTCGGGCGTTAGACAAAGGGCAGTCACTGGGTGCTTATGTGACTTGAGAACCTTCTGAAGAAGTAGCCTGTATTCCAGTGTCTGGCTGTTCAGGCCTGGCCCTCCAAAGTTGGTTGTCGGTGATTTGTTTTTGCTGTCTGCTGCTTCATCAGACGTGCAGTGGACCATTTTCCATACCTTGACAGCACCACTTTGATGACCTGTCACGTACCAGTTTGTTTCCTGCCAGTCTGAGTGTGTGGTGCTCGCCACTGACAAGATGAGATCAGAAGGAAGCTGAGAGGTGTTCACCACAGCAAGACAGTCTCCGTTGATGCTCCAAACAGCAAAAAGAACGCCAGCACCAGTCAGAATCTCACCAGTGAGGTTGTTCACGTGTAACGCAGACACTGATGCTGGGAACTTAGGTAGCTGCTTCACGAAGACCAGGCTTGTCATGTCCCACAAGATGACGGAACAATCATCAGAGCCTGAGACAATTAGCGAGTAAGGCTGGCTGACATAGACACATGTTATTCTGGCAGTGTGAGCACACAGGGCTTTCTCCATTCTCAGGAGACGGCGGATGCCATCTTTGACAAACCTCCATACTGCAACTACTCCGTCATCACCACCTGTGGTGAGAATGTTGCCATCATGGCTCACTCCAGTGCATTGAATTTGACAACCACCATGAAGGTTCTCATGTGTTGATTGAAGTCTATCCTGATCATAGGTCAATACTCTCAAACTGCGGTCAGGAAATCCCCATGAGATGTACTCGTTATAAGTTACTGGTTTGAGCAGGCTGTTTGCTGCAGCAATTAGGATCTTGTCATTGTAGCTCACGATCTGGGACACTGCTGATGCAGTTTTTCGAATTTCTTGGTGTGTAAGATACGCGCTGTAGCGTAGAGGATGAGGAGGAACTTTCCTGTCAGTCCGTCGCTGTGGATGGGCTTTTTGGAATAACTGTTTGGGGGTCTGTCCGAAATGATTGATCTGTGCCAGTATCGAAGCCTTCATGGTAGGATCTGATACCGCATCTATGTCAACATTGCCTTCATATGTGTAGTGATAGAAAACATTGACGGCATCTTCAGCTGCCTGCCATACACGAAAGAAAATAGCCATTAGAAATCCAGCCAGTCAAGAGGAGTAACATTTAGAAAGTGGAATATGGAACAAGATAAACATGAACACCCTGTCTCACCCCCTCTGTTCACATAACAAGTTACTGTTCACAAACACAAACTAAGTTCTTTACCGACATGGCAACAAAACACCACAGAAATCAATGGTCCAAATTACATTTCAGGTACCATGATCATAAAACTTATATCCAGTGTTCCCATAACAAAGACAATACACATGATTTAAACAAACGTATTTGTGTTGTGTTGTCATCGTGATGGAAATGGCAACATTACTGGGACCAGGGGAGATACAACAATAATAGAAATCTGAGATGATATATACCTTTCCTCGCTGCTTATATCCAAAAATAAGATCAATCCAGTGATGCAGATTTTCAGATACAAAGTCTGATTCCAGGGCTTCCCGGTGCTTCCTAATGAATTCTCGGGTGCTACCTTTAGCCCAAGGTGGCAAAACAACACCACCGACCTGAAAGTATTATTCCACAAAATTAGATGCTAATATGAGCTCTGTTAGGTATTACCATTACACACAGCACAAAATAGGTGCACTTTTGTGGAAGTACCTTCTCTCCTGATTGTTTCTCCCCCAAGTCCAGATTAAACCGGTTCTCCAAAAACTCGGGCAAATAATAGAACTCGGGAATGAGTTCCTTCACATCTGATGTGTTGCTCTTACCAGCAGCACTTGTCCATGTATCTCTCACGCTATTGAATAACCGGTCTGCATGGTCAAATTGTCCACCCTGCAATTTCTGGTTTTCCATGCTGAAGGGAGGAAGCCTTAAGAGATAGAAAAGGACAATCCCAGCACTTGAATAATGAGAACCATAATGAAACTTTGGTACATCAGGATCATCCCAGCTGTCATATCTGAAAGGATTGGAAGAGAGTATTTAAATCGCATTAGATGTCTCGAAACACTGCAGATATTAGGGGGGTTTCAATTAAAATAAGCAAAAGAGGTATTTCTGTTGGTCAGAACAAACCTCTTCCGGAATTCCTCTTCTCCTCCCTCTGTCTGACATCCCATCGGTTTGTCAAGCTTACGAAATGTCTGCGGGTTTGTCAGATCTAAGGTATCACTGTTGTAATCTGCAAGAACCCATGGAAATACTGGGTACTGTGTAAGGTCACTATACCCTCGACCAGCAAGTGTATTTAGATGCATGAGATACTGGAAGTTGGAAATTTCTCCACTTTGCCACCTTTTAGAGAATGATTTTGCCATGACTTTGAAGAGACGGCTCCCCTCACCGCTGTCCTGTTTAGAGGAAGCTGATATTGTCGTGTCCAACCTGTAGAAATCATGCTTTCGTGTATTATTATCAAGTTCCTGTACTCAAGCACCCTAATGGTAAGTAAAAGCGATAACTGAAGCATTAAAATGCCAAATTATACAACTTGGGGTAAAATCGTTTTGACTGTCTCCCAAGTTACATTAATTATAAGAAGGGAATTCTATTTTCATGCCCCCGGTTTCTTAGTTCTGCTCACTTTTCCCCACTCATGCTTATTTTCCTCAGTAAGGGAAATAGATAGCCAAAAAGCTCTGGAGAATTAGCAAAGCCCTTATAATTTAATTTCATGCAGCCTGAAATGCATATCTATCTACAAAATTATACTTGCAATTACAACACGTGTCCAACAGGGGCAATACAAACATCCGGAACTCGCTGGTGACCGCTATTCCCAGATTTCACTGGGAGGGCGAGATTTGTCTAATAAGGAGTCAGTTTTTGCAAATTTATATGTATTTGCAGCTGCCTTGCTGGCTTTGACCAATTAGCCCCACTTCTCATGACATTTTAAAGAAGCGTTATTTCTTATGCTACTAAAATATAATTTGATATACACTAATATTTGGTGCAAAATGCTAGCCAGTCTCCAGCCCAATCAGGTTTGACGGTTATGGTAAACCTACCATGCTAGCCAATGAAACACAGGAAACAGTTGTGACCCTTTGTCTGGGGATCAATTCCAAGATGGTTTCTAACCTACAGGCCTTGATACTGAAATCACAGACAAAAATAAAGAGGATAGTCACGATTGTATTGAGGAAGCCAGTCACTAAAACACTGAAACATGGATGCTACTTTCCCCGGAGGAGGATATGACCAATAAACTGGCACCTATGACCTTTAATGCCACTGTAACTGGAACGATTCTACATACCCCTAATTTACATGGCGTCCCTGTTTTGCTTGCACTAGCTTTGACCAATAATACATGAGAATTATGCCATAATAATTACAGCATTACAAACTTTATTCGAATATGAATCCAGCAGTATAATTTTATAGCACATAACATATGTTTTATTGGTCAAATAATGATCAAAGCTGAAGTTCGTAATGTGTGTGCGTCATGTAAATGTGGACAGAGGGAGTACTAACTAGTAGGAACTATGAAGTGATCAAATTATAACGCTAAGCAAATGTACATGTAATTAATTAGGTGTATGTAACTGCAAAGGATTAAGAGTACAAACATGCTATTCCGTGGGAGGTTCATGGCAATCAGAATTCTGAAAACTTCCTCCCTCTCCTTTTTGTGGAAAACTAGAAGCTCATTGCATCCATCCATGCTGAAAATCTCGATTGCAACAGGGCGAAGCTGATAGTCACGTTTCAGGAGCTCATGTACACTATCAAGCTTCCACATATGCCAAGGATGAGGCAGGTTACTGCTACTGCAAAGTTTTTCCTTGCCCCAAGCACCTCCATTGTATGCCCATGCTCTTCCACCAAGCAAAATCTTTGCAGTTGCACCCCATGGCGAGGGTGATTTCTGCTGGGAATCAATGCTTCCCATCATATCCCTTTTCACACCTAAAGCCTGATCTATGACAGAGAGCTCATCTTGATCACCCTTTTCGCAAATGCAATTGGAATCATCGATGTAGAAGTTCTCAATAATGTACAAGCAAAGCTCTCCAATTAGAAATATCCCATCGTGCTTGTCAAGACCAGCAACACGTTCACAGTTGTACTTATGCTTAATCTTTTCAGAAGGTTCCAGATAAGGCCTGATAAGAAATTCTCCATTGTCAAGCAACTCCTTTTCTGATTTATCCTCTGAGGTTCTTGTATCAGTACCTTTAACTGAAGGTGGTTGTCTTGGCGAATTAAACTCAGATTTACCTTGGAGGCTCTCTGTCATGTGATAAGAAAAGGAACTTGATTTTGCTCCGAATTCGGTCGCGGAGTGAAGACTCTGTTCATTAATGCTGCTTTTATCATCACCCCAGCCAGTTGGAGGTGACATTGTGCTTCCTCCTCTGAATATGTCATCGTCATCTTTGAAAGATGTAAAATCAGCAGCATCAAGTTCTCTCTGTTGAGTGTCATATCTCAAAAGATTCAAGTCCGACATTCCATCTGACCCAGATGTCATCAACATATCCCCATCGTCTTTCTTGGCCGCAGTAACACCATCAAACCCAAGACTGCCGGTTAGAACATTCTGAATAGTATCTATCTTAAACTTTGAGTTTTCAAGTTTCTTCCTCATTCTATATGGCCCTTCAACAGCACATAGCTGCCACGCAGGTTCTGTGGATACTTGATGAATGGGGAAAATACCTCTTTCATGCACAAGCTGTTGAATCTGACTCTGCCACTCACTTTCTCCATGCAATATCCACCCATATTTGTCTTGACGAACTGCCCTTAGCTCTGTGGACATCAGATCACGAAACAGATCAAGATTATACCTCCGTTCATTTATCTGTTCCCAAAACCTTGCATCTAGTTTTACAAATTCACGTGATTTTCGGCCCATCTCTTTCTTGCGTCTGACTTCCATGCCTTTTATTCTCACCCCAGGAAATTTTGCTGAGCCAGTAATGTATTGAACCCACATTATTAAGGCACACTGGTCTAGCACTTTACTAATTGTTTGCTGAGAATCCTGGAGCCACTCAAAAAACGTTGATGTATTCCCAGTCAGTAATTTGTCAAGCCCTCCATGCAGGATGTCCGTTTGTTGCCCTTGGTTAGGCTTACAAACTAGCAGGTCCTCAAGAGATGGACGTCGATGCACTACCAGGTACTTAAGTAAATCCACCGCCAAGTTCTGAGCACTTAATCTCTTGTCACGCAGAAGTGCCATCAGATTTATGCAGAAACAACACATTAGATCGGTATCAACATTGCTTGGGCAAAGAACCAGTCTCTTGTTGGCAATCAAAAGCTGGAGAATGGTACAAATATCGACAGAGTAATCTTCCTGGGGAGGTTTAGAAGCTAAATTTCTCCCTGTTTCCGTTAGGAATGCCAGATTTGCCAGCAGGTCATCCTCCCCAAGATTCTTAAGGAATGTTGGCAGGAAACAATACATTATCATCCGGTTTGTGTTCTTCAATATGGCATGGATGTAGGGATCAAGTTGCCTGGTACCTCGAGCAATGGACAAAATACCTTTGCCTGAAGGTACTGCCTCTTCAATACGGCCATCTTGATTGGCAAGCTGCAACATGGACATCAAGAATTCTAGTGTTCGCAGTACACCGAGTGGGGTCGGAAAGCAGCCAATGTATACACGATCAACAATCATCCAGCAAAGTGGTTCCAAGTTGACAGACCAACGGCTCTTGTCGAGTTTCTTCCCATCCTCATCATCATCGAGTAGGAGTTTTCTTTCAAGGAAGTTCATCAGTCTGCTTAGACACAAGCCTTGAAAAACCAAAGCAGAATCAACATCTACAAACAAAGGCACAGACTCGAGAATGCTCTCAATAAAGAGTGTTGCTTTGAGCTGTTCTGAGATAATGTCTGCAAGGATTTGAGCAATGAAATCCAAAATGGCAGTAGCCCCTGCAGAGCAAGGGCCACCACCATATCCCAAATCGTCTATGTCAAGCAAAAGTTTGGAACTGAGTGGGAAAAATGTGTTCACTGCAGGTGATCCCTGAATGTTTGTCTTCAGATCGGGAGATGAATCAAGGTCCACTGCAGACATGGTTGAAGACATGGATGGAGAGGCAGTTAGGTGTCTACCATCAGTATATGACCCTGAGCTACTAGCCCAAGAAGCAAATGGGGCCATGGGAGACGCGGTAGGGGTGCTTGCTGGTTTGTGAGTTGATCTGTCGGATAAAACAGGGGATCCAATGTTAATCTTAGAGACCGCGCTGGGTGAATCAGCTATGCCATTTGATCTCACAGCTGATAACTGTCCTTTATCATGAGCATTCTGAAACACTTCATTTGCTTCTCCATTTAAAAACTTAGTCTTGAGCTCCTCACTGGGAGAGCTATCTACTTTTACTTCACCATTATCAGAAGAGTTCTGCATGTCAGTACTTTCTGAGCTGGTACTCTTATGCTCCTGAGGAAAACTTGCAACACTCGAAGTTTTGGCAGATTTTTCCTGATTCTGTGGCAAACATGAAAATGTATCTTTCAAACTTTTGTTGTCATCATCATTCATATTCTTCTCATCTGCTGCTGCAGCTGTCAGATCTTTTGCCATCTTCAGCGCACAATCAGATCTGCAGAAAAAAGGAAGGGTTAGTTTGAACATCTAGAACACCAGTAACTTGATATATGCACATCATACAAACCTTGCACAAGAGAAATATAGATCAACACAGCTTTCTAGGAACTCATGTCGCCTGCAAACAGCAGAGAATGGTGGGCACGTCTTTGCCAAATCAACCATGAACCGCAATATTGAAGTAGCAACAGCAGGTGCTGCTGCTTCACCACCCATTAGCCTTGCGGCATATGTCTTATGCATCAGAGCTTCTCCTTGAAGATCTCCTCCCATGTCGGATGTTGCTTCCACAAGATCCGCAACCAAGGTGCCATTAAGGTGTGACAGACTGTTATTCTGATGTGCAAGCATAGACTTCATAATAAATGAATCAAATGTAGCTTTTGCCATGGCGATAACAGTATCCAATAGATCCACAAACTTCAGTTCTCCATAGTTTCCATCACTAGGCATAAGAGCATGGAAATCAAGCATGCGAACCTCCGGAACTCGAGGATAAACAGGCTTCCCAAAAACCAAACAGAATATTATATAATATATTTCAGGAGAATCATAAAAGCTTGGAAGCACATGATTCAACCCTTGGAAACCACCACTTGTACGGAATCTCAGCGCGAACGTAGTAGATGATGTAAGGCAAACTCCTAATAGAGTCGTGATCCATCTCATACTTGTCGGATGCACAGCTTCATCAAGGAAATATGTGACCAATCTAGATGAAACAACTTTATGCCATAGCTCCAGCAACTCTTCACCGTTTATTGTTACTTGTAGATCAATGAGCATTTCCAGTAACATATTCCTCACAATAATATGCTTTCCCATAGCCTCCCGGACAATCTGACGGTTTGACGTAAGTTCTGGAGGATCAAATGTCATGATTATGAATCTTACAACAAGCTCCAACTCGGAAACTAGAAAACCATCCTCCAAGATGACACCAAGCAGCACAACTAGCTTCTCCAGCACAGGAATTTCAACATCACCACGTTGTAAAGTAACAAGAAGATGCTGCACAAGATTAATCCGACGCAATATTGTGAGGTTATGGCTCCTAAACCAGTGCATTGATACCATCCTCTCAAGAAACCCAAGAAGAGTTATTTGAACTGATATAGGAGCAGCAACCCATATAGTCCAGTCCAAGAGAACATGTTCAACCATATCAGCATTTGACAAGACTATGAACTCGGAAGTCTCACCTGCTAAGTCAGCATTTTCAACCTCAGACAGGTGGCTAAATGAATCTTTTTGAGCTGAAAAATCATCTAGATCTCCATGTGATCCACCAGAAGACACATCATCACCGAACTTGGGTAGGCTAAGATCGTCAAGACTGGCTTCTGGTGAGAAGCCAGATGCATAGCTTGTTGTTCGGTTTATATTCGATTTCTGTGGCTCAGGGAACGAAGCCTCACAGGCGGCGATACGGAAGAAGATATCAAGAGACTGCATATCGAATAAAGACATTCTCCTGTGCAGAAAAAGTGCGAGAAGATGATAGCCTCTCAAGGCCTGCATGTCCTTTACATTTTGATGGTTCTGCTGAAGAGATAATGCAAGCAATTCCAGTGCCATATGCAGCATGTCCCTAGTTTCAGCGGCCTCAACAAGAGCAAGCACAACAGGCATTCCTCCAACAGTTTGAACAGTGTCACCAATAGTACATTGGTTACACACGTAAACATCACCACTTAGACGGCCATACCGTGGTATACCTGTCAATATGAAGAGCTATTTAATCTTGAAACACTCCAAACAATTGAGAGAAACAAAACATAAATTAAATAAAAGGAAGAAGATCGCGCACCTCCTATTGGGGATGCAGCAGCAGAAGTTGGATCAACAAGGTTCAGCAAGGAAAGAGTCCCAGATGCTCGAAAAGCATCTGATGATGTTCCATCAAATGCAAATATTAGCTTCCTCCCAGACAATTGCAAGGAGAGATTTCTTAACCTTTCCGTATCCCATACAATGCCACTGCTCTCAAGTCTAGAACTCACTTGTCTCATTGAACTATCAATGCGCTGGCTGCTTGAAGGTGCAGTTACTTCCACTTCTAGTGAATCAAGAATCGCCATTACCTCTCCACCACAGGCTCGGTTAGGCACAAATCTCAGAAGATCAGTGTCTTGGAACAATCCCCTGTAACCTTGTCCAAGAATATACATGAAACAAATGCTCCCTGGTGTCAAGACTTCCTCAAAAAGGTAACAACAGCGGAGCTGCCATGATAGGTCAGAAACTTTGCCATGGACAGCAGGTGTTCCAAGTGTTACTTGCAAAGATTTACCAAATGGAGATGGCGAGTATCCAAGCTTGCCAGTGTGCCTCAGCTTTCCATCAAGGTAAATGCTAGCCACACTTGCTTGAAAAAGGCCAGCTAACGCATTTGGTTTGCTATGAACAACTGCAAGATGATGCCATTTCCCCTCTCCCATTTCAATGCCAGGAAATGACAATGAGCTCGAATTGCTAGTGGCTATAGTAAAAACACCATTGTCATGAAGATAAAGTTCTGCATACAAAGTAGTGGCATCATCCACTGTACCCACAGAAAAGATACGTAAAACTTGTCCACTCCTTTTGCCATAAGCCCCTTTTGATGTTTTTTCTGTTTCCTTAGAATGGCTTCTGAAGAAGTTTCTAAACTGGAACCAACAAACAAAGGAGTATCCAGAAACAGGTGGCCATGTCCTTTCTCCTAATGAAACCTGAATAGATGCATGGCCGGCTTTGCTCATATCCATCTCAATGAAAGGGGCTAGAGAAATATCTCCTTGTCTGACATCTTCCATTTGAATTAGCTTGTCCATCATATTAACAAAAAGATGACCTGAACGCTTAACTCTCAGCTGAAGTATATATCTCACAAGGAGCCTTAATTCGGAAGAAGACAATCTAACGGGAAAAAACATGTAAGACAAAATCAAAGGACAAGAGCTAGTGTAATGAGATCAGTAATGGAATTTCAAGGAATATAACTGACCTGTAGGCACCTAGCACTTCAACAATCCTCAAAGCGTGATTGAGAATAGGAGAGGAACCCTCCAAAAAAGGGCTGATTGTCTCAAGTAAAAGACCAACACAACCTGCATAACAAAAAGGGCAAGAGAAACATAAGGGCCTCTTGTCAACCAGAGTCACGAAAAAAGAAAGAGTAACAAGAACTTCTGTCCTTACCAACAGAAGTTAAATTCTCCTGGTTGAAGGGACCAGCATTTGCTAGCTTCTCAATAAACCTCAGCAACTCGAGTTGAACTTTAGGCGTAAATATAAGCAAGGACCGGATCAATACGACAACTGCACTGGCATTATAGGCTCGTTCCCCGTCGAGCCTTGAAAGTCCAAATGAGGCTGCAGATAAGAAACCTTGCTCATCCTCTGAAGCTTCAGGTGAGATATTCTCTACCTGCAGGTTGCTGGTGGGAGGAAGAACGATCTCAAGTGCAAGCTCAAGCAGAAGTATGATAACTTGTTTTTCGCAATCCACACAAAGCAACCCAGATTCAGAGAGAAGATCATAGAAAGTGTGCGACGACAGGATTGTGTGAAGCCTTATCCTATTAACAGCATTGTTGCATACAGCAGCTGTCATAGCTCGCATTAGAAAACCAAAGATCTTCATGTGAGTAAACAAGGATGGTTCAGTCTCCTGATTTTCACCTTCATTCTGGAAACTATGAAGTGTTGTAAGTAACAGGGAAAAACCAGTGGCTTCTCCAAAAATTCTTTGTGCTGAACTGTTTGCCCCAAGAATACGCCATAAAGCACCGAATGTATCACACTTTGCATCATTATCAAGCTTGTGCTGAGATCCCAGTGAGGTTGATACCATCCCACTCTTCAAGATTTCAATCAGTGATCCTATTTCTTCTGGATGAGCCTGAAAAGAGCAAGGTTTTCACATGTTAAAGAAGTCACACTTCACCTGGCATGCTGCTGAAATTCCCTTATTAACACAACTGAAACCAACAAGTTATGTGATAAGCATAGGCACTTAAACTTGCATGGATGCTCCCTAAAGTAAGATGATTCAAGATGAAAAGTGGGTTTTCATGTAAGAGTAAGGTAAGAACACAAACCTGAAGAGAATCTTCAATTATCAGGCATGACAATAGTCGTAGCACACCAGATCTGTGGCTTTCAGATAACAAGAAAGGAAGAATGGTGTTGACTCCATTGGAAGATCGGAAAGATTGCTGGTTAGTCTCGGCTCTCTTCAGCAGATAAAAAAGGCAATCCCAGGCAACAGTAATTGTCCCTTCATGATCAAACATGGGAAATTTTGTGGAACCAGAAGCCATTAACTTTGGTGAAAGAATGGAGTCTTTGTTGTCCACAGTTTTCTGAAAATCATCTGTGTTAGGCTTGACCTCTGGAGAGTAAAAGATCTTGCTTTGCTGCTCGTCTCCAGAGAAAAGCTTGTTTTGTTTCAAGTCATCTAACAGTGCCCCCAAAACACCCACTTCCCTGAGAACTTTTTTGTACTGCTGATCAAAGGAGAGGAGCTTTACAAAGAAAGAAAGTACAGTATGCTTAAGACTGGTCGAAACTGGTTGCTGCAATAAGCAACAGAGTGATAACAACTCCTGCTCTGGAATGCAGTTTACAACAGTAACTGCATACTCTAAAATTTTCAAGATGACCTCTTGAAGTGCCGCAGGGAAACCACCCATGTTTAGGATGAAAAGTGGAACAGTTCTCAGTTGTTGGCATAGCTTGTAATTTTCAAGATGGCTCGAGAAAATCTTGAACATTCTATTGAGAACTTCAGCTTGCACTTCTAAGTTGTCCGCCTTCAGAAAAATGTCCTGTAGCATCTGAATGGCTTCAAGATCTTTTACCTTGGGACTACTAATTTCCAAAACGTCATCTGCAAACTTGTCAACAGACGGAGTCCGGCTTCTGCTGTGACCTGTTCCCTTTCCGTGAGAAGATTTCATACTTTTACCAACAAAATCTTCAGAGGGGCCAGTTTGCGACAAATTTACAAGAACATCAAGCAACCTGGACAGCTGAGGTGAAAGGTCACATGGATATGTATCTTGTTCTAATCTGCGGGAAGGATCCAATTCATCCTCTTCAGATGCTAACTTGGTCAAGGATTGCTGAGCCTGATTTTTGTGCAAGTTGCATAGAGCTAGAGCAAACTGGACAAGGAACTGGTAACCATGAGCATTATGTATGTCTTCCCTGAGCCTAATGGATCCAGCCTCTGCAACTTGGCCGGAACAACACAATATTAGCGTATGCAGCAAGACTGAACATTTAATTTAATTTGTAGACAATGAGAATTTTGAATCGAACCATCTATTCTAATCTTAGAAGAAACACATATGAATGGCGAAAAGTCTATTCATTTACCAGGCCTGTAAGATAGCTCAACGCATTCCAATAACAAATCCACAATGCCCATGGTGTAAGCAGCATCACCACTTTGAGGTTTGAAATCTTTCACGGCCATTAGGAGAACTTTAATCTAAAAGGCATAATTAATAATATGGATCAATAAGACTAATTAGCAAAAGAATAAATGTACCAGTGCACTCACATGCATGCACATACACCAAAAAAATGTAATTGTCTTTCAGTAAAATATATGTATTCTTCATGAGTTCCATCATTTGACATGAATTATCAGTACAAACAGCGGGTTACAGCTAGAGATATATAGTTTAAATCGAGACTAAATCACTGAGGACACCATGTTACATGGTGTTTGGTGTCAATGAGGCATTTTACCTACCAAAATGAACTAATCCCCAACGACAGAACAACAAAACTGGAATACTTCCATCCACAGTGAAGAGATAAAGAAAATACCAAGTGATGCTTCCTTATGTACTTTGCAGAAGTCCCATTGTCATTTGCAAGAAGAAGACCAAGAACCTGTTTGGTTGTGAATTTAATACATTAAGATTTAAGTAACATGTGATCTGATAAGAACATTCGTAGATAATGTTGCATCATATCAACTTGCCTGCATCGCGTGGCGATGAAGCTGAATTGTGTGGAGAGGAACAAGACCCTCCCTGAACTGAGAAAACACGGACACTGAACCATTTGCAACCATGTGAAAAAGAAGCTGTAGAGCATCATCTTCAACTAAACTTGGTGCGGCAGAAGAATGGCTTGCTAGTGCCTTCATTATATGCACTACACTTCCCTCGATCTTCATAGGATAAAAACAAGAAATGAAGGCCAAACCAAAATTGATCATAACAAAGGGAAGCAATGAACTGGATAATCATATCGCATATTTGAACATAAAGCAGAAGACTAGTAATGACCATATGAACATTCAAGAGGACAATATCCAAAGTGCAACCAATAGAAGGTTAACAGGTTACGATGTTGCATTATCATATGTCCACAACTATGAAATCTTGCAAATGAACTCCCCTTTCTATGAGAACCAGAAGAGTAGCCTTACCTCAAGCCGACGAGATTGCATAGGACCCCAATCTTTATTCTTCTCACTTGTTGATCCTTCTCTCCCAACAGGTGAGGAGCTTTTGCAGGATTCATCAGAACTCAATAGGGAATTGAGGATATATATAAGGCAGCACAAAATACCAGAGTCCAACAGAGGCTGCTTATCAATAGTCTGTAACGAAGAAATTAAACATGAAATGGAAGTTACTCTGAGCATAGGGCACATGCTGTTTATAATAAATTTGAAATACCAGAAGTCAGCTTTACAAGACTTTATTCTAGCGAAGTTCTTTTTTTCTTATCAGAAAGCATAAGTCTTTTTTCCATACTATGTACTTCATGCACAATTTTCAATACACTACATAAGTTGAAACTGGAAACTAAAATTGCTGTACACGTTACAAGCAACATATTAGTGACTTATTGTTTAGCATATGACACCCTTCAAAAGTCAAAACATCCACTGGTTAGACAAAAAAAACATTGGAAAAAGATCTAGTGGCGCTATACGGTACAATAATATAAAGCATTATTTTGACAAAGTTTGTAGTAAAAGTGATGTGATTATTTTTACTCAAAACTTAGAATCACTTTCAACCCTTAATAGCTTGGACAGTGCGAACAAGTGCAAGTTCTACCACCTAGCAATAGCTTTTAAAAAAACCCGCAGACTGCAGTATACCAATTATATCAAACTAAATGCCATATGAACACACGACTGCAAGAAATAAAATACAATGAAAAATAGAACTTGATCTTAACAAGAGGACTGCACAAACCTCTGTCACGAGAACTTCGACTGCATATAACAAGTTTGAACCTGGACATATGCCAATCTGGATAATGGGGAAACGAGTTGTCAGAGAGTGTATGGTCACCTGAACTAGAAATTGCACCATGTAAACATAATAGGGACAAACCTCTGTGATCTCCGAAAAGAAGTCAATAACAGCATTAACATGCAATGATCGCCCTTTGCTGTGGATTCTTAGTTTCTCCACATCAGTAACAAAAGCCCTTCCAATAACAAAAGCAAAAACATGTGCTTCTACTAACCTGTTGCAATTATGGGACAGGCTATCAATAAAAAGATATGCACCGAGATTTCTTGTAGAGAGCATATATTAGCTCGTTAACATCAAAGCATGCACAATAGAATCTGAAAGTATAGCGAGTCATACTTTGTAACTAATTGAGCTACACTAGACTGCTGCTTCACTAGCCTACAGAAGACATCTACTGCCAAATTTAGGGCCCTTTCTTTCTCCTGCGCAAGGAAAATCAGAACACAGGTGTTAGGGTAAGAAACTAGCAAGATGTTCTTGCCTTATGGTGAAAACATGTAAGAATCAAGATACCTTTTCAGAGCTGGAAGAGCGGAATTCTTCCCAGAACCTTCTGAAGTCTGACTCCAGTTCATTTTTTCCCCTGCAGTTACAAGAGGAAGAATATTAGGAATGACACTATGAAGTATAATCCATATAAATTTTGCAGAAAAAATCATGGTTCACTTCAAATAAAATCTCTCGCTAATATTTGAAATGACCGACTGCGTTGCTTCTTTCATCGTTTTAAGGTAGAAACCATTTATCGGAATCATAATGTGTGACAGTGGCACTACGCATACACAAGCAAATTACCTGCAAAGTTGAAGGTAAATCTAACAGGCAAAAGAGACAACTATTGTATAAGATGTAGGCTCTGCAGGTCATTATGTTATCCCTTTTTCACATAGTACATGGTCAGACTATTCACCCCATACTAACAGATTACCGAGTGGTAATTCAGAGGAACCTTCATTACAAGTTTTTGAGCCAATACTACCTGAGCATGACCTAGGAGGGTCACAGATAATGCTAATCATCCTATTGGAATATGAATGTAATGGTAGTAGCACATGTGTTCAATTTACACATTAACTGAATGTATTAACACATTCCACGTATAGACATGTGCGTGCATATTTGCAGAGAAAATTAAAATTTGTCAATATCTTCAAATGACAGGACAGACCCAGTGCATAGAGAGCCTCCCACACAAGGTGGGGTCTGTGAAGGGATTATAGGAACCCAGTGCAGTGCAGGGAGGCTGGTTCGAACCAAGGACCTCTTGGCCCAAGTGGGGAGGACCTCACCACTGCACCAAGGCCTTCCCTAAATTTCTCAATATCTTCAACTTACTAAATTAAATAGTTCAGGCCCATTTCCAGTGGAAACACGGGCATAGCCCTAGCATGACAATTCCAGCAAATGAACATTCAAATATAGCAGGTGACTTCACACAGGCAAGTGCACCTCAAGGCAAATGTGCGGCTGAACTAGGTTCCGTAGGGAGGTGTGTGAAGGTATCTTGTAAGGGCAGTGCCGTCCTGCCTGACTTTGCGCTATTGCGACGAACATGTTTCTACGAAAATAGTATGCAGCATTTAAAAAAGAATAACATGAATCCTAGCAAGCCTGAATGGTATGTTAAGACTGATACAGACCATCTTAATCCCACAACGTACTGACATGGTGGGAAATGTGAACATTCCAGTTTATCGAGCTGGCCTCAGCCGTGACAGCTAAACATTCAAAGTTGTCAGCTAAACCGAATGGGTAAAATAACAGCTCTGCAATCCTAAGAAGCACACATAATCGCATCCGAATCCATGAATTGACCATGTAGCTAACTCTTCGTCCAACCGACATCCTATCTTAGTATAACATCATTTCACCCGACGGTACATGAGCAAGACAAAATCAAAGCAAAAAAAAAAAAACAGCAGCAGCAGCTACATCGTGAGCTTGAGCTAGAAACGTGATTAGGTGAATCAATCCGTCGGTACAGAAATGTTAGTCTAACGCCCAATCCCGCATCTACCAACCAAATCTCCAAAGCGGGAGGGGACGCATATACAGAGAGAAATAAAAGCATCCCCGATCGAAAGCTCCTGGAATCCAAATCCGATCACCATTGCTCGGTCGGGGAAACGACCACGACAGGATCGCGTTCTCCAATGGATTCGGGCAGGACGGAGGTGGGGACGGTAGTGAAAAAAAAACATTGACTCGGCGTGGGACCCACCTGGTGCCGGCGGAGGAGGGCGAGTACCCGCCGAACGCCGCCGCGTTGTCCCCCTCGTCGCCGGGGCCGCTCCCGGCGCTGGTGGAGGCGGAGCTGAGGCGCGGGGTGGCGCCGTCGCGGTCGCCCTGGTGGTGGAGCGGGGACGCCGGGGGCGTCGGCGGCGGGGGCGGCGGCTGGGCGGCGAAGACGACCTTACTGAGCAATGTCGACCATTTCATGGTGCCGGCCCCTCATCCGCCGCGCAGATCCCGGCCGGATCCCGCCGATTCGCCGGAATTCCGACGCCGATCCCCGCCTCCCCCTGTGCTGCGCGCCTGCCTGCTCGCTCCCTCCGCCTCCTCTCGTCGCCTCCGACTCCTATTTTCGTTTGCTGTTTGTTGATTGTGTTTGTCTCCTCGTCTCGTCTCTGCCTCCTCGCTTGTTTTCCCTTCTTTTTTTCTTCTCCTCTTTCCTTATTATTTTCTCTCACGCGCCTTCTCTCTCTTCTTCCTCGTCGTCGCCTCTCTCTCTCTTTCCCGTGCAGTATTCTTTCTTCGCGACTGTGTCTCCTCTGTTTGGTTTGGTCGTTGCCTGCTTGCTTCCGTGCCGATTATCACTTTTCTTTCTTGCTTATAAAAATGCTGATGGAAAAAGATGTGGGAGATTAACATCGTTAACTACTACTGGCCCTCTCTGACTTTGTGTATGTTTTACTTTATAATCTCCACGACTCGTGTCTGACGTACTCTGTGAGACTGTGAGGGTGGCCACCTTGTGTTTGGTAGGTGTGAAAATTCCTCTACCAAATACATTTTTAGGTTTGCACTAGAATGAGGAAATTGCTAGGCAGCATGGTGCCCTTTTCTATTTATGATCTTCCTGGATTTATTCACTGAGAATTTGATAAATAGATATTATGTGCTTTGCGCCGTGTAAATAAAACATTTGAGCCCGTGATAATATAGAGATAGGGGAAGAAATGGAATACCTTTCGCACAGAAGACAGATAGTTAAGAGGTCGCGATGGCGAGTTGGGGGCAATATCTTACTTGTTTTAGCTTGTCATTGCCAAGGCTTTAAGTTTATGGGTCCATCAATATCGACAGAGATGGCAGATCTGTAAATGGTTGGTTTGCGTCACCCGACCATCTTCGTCGGAAGTAGAGGATCCATGAAACCCAAAATCAAGACTGCAGACCAACCTTTTACAGATCCACTATATATATGCCATTAGAGTTGAACCTCCAAACATCGTATGATGCTCTAACTGATGGGATGGTTGTTGGCTCTAGAATTCTGGATCTTTGCCAATATCTTACACGTTCACCATGTCTCCCCCTCCGAGATTCGGAGGGAGAAGGTGACCTCGGCAAATCCTAGATCTACATGTGATGCTCACGGGTATTGGAGGTATGATGTTATTTGTTGTATGATGATATTATTAGATCCTGATTTGAGTAGATCGACGGAGGCGGCGGAGAGGTGATGGTGAGATGGTGAGGAAGAAAGACGAGAAATTTTTAGTGGTGGTGGCCGGTGTTGAAGGGCCCAAGAGGATGTGAGACGGTAGAAATGGCAAGTTGGATTTTGATGTCGATGACGCGAACGGGCCATGTTAGTGGACGGATATAACGCATTGTCATATAAGGAAAACAAGAATATTTCATGGCACTGTGATAGCTCTCGATTGGACGATGTTGTGTATGGACCCAATGGTTAGGGCTAGGCCTGGGCATTCTAGGGCTCAGGCTTTTCTAGACTTAGGTTTTTAAAAGTCTAGCCTTCACGAAATATGTAAACAAGGGTACTCCTATTACTGGAACTATTTTTGGCATATTAAATTACATCTTTAGCATGTTTGCTATAAAATGTCATATTTAATATCTCCCGGTTTTTCATGTCCGACTTGATCCGACCAGGCCACTGGGCCGGGTTTTGGAGTCAGACCATCGAACCAGGCTGCCCATGCCCATACCCATGTGGGGCATTCATTCACAATATTTAGAAAGGAAATGTGCAATATATGCTTACCGTATATAAGTAAATTGCGTATAGTAAATGAAGAGGACGAAGATCTTAGACGAACAATTAATTTCCGTTAAAAATATGGAAAGAACTCAACACCCAAAATCACATCGTGTCAATCGAGATACAGATATGTACTATGCTACAGGTCGTGCATTAATGTAAGAGTTGAACAATCCAGTACCATGATTCTCTATAGAATGCTCATCAGCGGTAATTAACTTTCCTAAATTTCAAATTCGTCCGGATGCACGTCAAAAACAAATCTTCACTGGGATGCGGCCTTTTCGACTCCGGACGACCCGGTCCACGTGGCGGTCAGGGGGAGACGTGCGGGCCACTCCTCGGACACCAGCCAAAACTCCGGACCCACCACCACCACCCCATCGTACGTACTCCCAGCCCAGCCCCACCAGATCTTATCCGTCGCGACGCGAGGCAGCCTGGGAGGGAGCTCTCGCTGGTGTGGCCTTGTGGGTTCTGGCCGGAGCAGCGGATGGACCTGAGGGATTCCGGCGAGTGACGTATCAGGCGTAGAGGCAAAGGCTAGCGCCCAGCGGCTGCTGCCTGACAGTATATTCAAATTTAAGCTGGGAGGGAGACTAGTCTTGCTAAGCTTGTTAATTACGCCTAGCCTAGCCGGCGGTGGTCTTCGATCGGCAGGCAGAGAGGGACTGGATCGGAGGAGCACAACGTCTACTTGGCCAACTTGTAATACTCTTGTATAATGTTATTATTCATACGCTCGATCGCACTAATTTACGTGCTTCCTTTTCTTTTTGTTTGACCACGTTATATGAAAATAGCTCACACATTTTAGGGTTACCTCTGTGCATTGTGATTTTTTTTTTACCCTTGAGGCGCATAGGGTGATGATCACTGATCGGTAGCTGAAAGTAAATAGCCTGGATCGAACCCCACCGAGATAGAACGCGATCTGACGTAGTAATTAGTCCTAAATTCTCCCTCGCCTATCTCGGTTTAGGTTGAGGTCTCCGGGTGAAAGTCTAAATTCAATGAATCGACGTGATGGCGACGTCCTCGACGTCATTCCTTCGTTAAGAGCATCGTGTTTTGGGGACACGACATGAGGTTTGTTGCTACTTTCCTTCGAGCCTCGCTGTTATTCAAGGTTGATGTCTCAGAGAGCCGTAATGCATGTCGTCAACGGTGAATCCATGGAGTTGCCTCTCTCGGGACCAACCAAGTCACGACATCTACTTCTCGCGGGCACTTCAAAAGTGGGTGGTGCGTCGGCAAGGGAAGTTCAGTAGAAGTTGTCATACTTTAGAGGTGACTGGCATCTCGCGGGGATGTTGCTCGGTGTAGGACAAACTACCTTATTTTGTAGTTATGACGTCGATGGTGGCTCTCCTCGGGCTAGCCGAGTGGAATACTAAAAGGATCAAGTAGGTGACTGCAGGGGAGTGAATATACAACTACAAGTTTTCTTTTTCTCTTATCAAGTTCAGTCTTTGCTCAAATATAAGTTTTCTAGATATGCAACTAGGTGAACAATCATATATGATGAGCAACATACAAACTAGTAAGATATGAACAACAAGATAAGCAATCTAAACAAGTAAATGAAGGTTAAGAGATAACCACACAATGACGTGGAGATTTTATCCCGAAGTTCACTTCCCAATGAAAGCTTGTCTCCGTTGGAGCGATTGTGGAGTCACGAAGTGATATCCGAATAGTCGTGATATGGCACACTGTATATCCTTCATGCTTTCCTCCAACGAGGAGTGGCACGAGTCACTATATGATGTCTTTGAGGTTTGCAACCAAACATTTATAAGGATGAGGCACGCAGAGTCACAAGATTCACAAGGTCGGGACACACATCCGCAACTTAATTAGAGGCCTCCAATAACACAAGAACGACCACGACCGTTTAGAGTTACAACGAACCCAAGACTAACAAGTTCCTTAAAAGAATGTATGAGGAAATCAAAACATGTTGGTGGAAATGTAGATATATGTCAACTCTCATGTTCCTATAAGGACAAGGTGTTTGAGTGGGTAGCGAGAGATCTTGTGATTTGGAGCTTGCAATAATGGTCTACAAAGATATTCTGGTCCGGTACCTCTCTTGGAGAAGAAAAGGCGACCTAAATAGGTCCACCGAAAAAGTAGCCATTTGGGACAGATTCGTTTAATCCAGAATTCTTCAATCTGGAATTCATCCGGAATTCCTTCTGCTCGGAATATTATGGGCGTCTACCAACTGGATTTTGGACCTCCATCTGTCCCCAAGCAACATGGGTCAAATTAGCCCCAAACTGCTACAAATATGTCCTACTCTAACAAATTTGTCGTCGTGTGGACAAACAGATGCCTACGGGTAGGCTAATCTTTGGGGCCGATGGACGCTAGAGGATTCGGGGAGGGATAGCGTGCTAAGAAGCACACACGAAAGAACCCATTGACACAAGGATTTACCCTGCTTCGGGGCTCTCGTGAGGAGATAAAACCCCTACTGCAGCATCTAGCCTATTTGGCGTATTTCTCATTGGTATTTGCGCGGTACAAATGCTCCATGAGCTGGGCAAAGAATGCCTCTAAGACGACTTGGGAAGGAAATGGGAGAGGGACAAGTGAGCAAGCCGTGGCTTAGCCGGCCGTGGCCGTGTCCTTGGCCTCCCCCCCTGGTGCTCCTTATATAGAGGGAGCCCAGGGGACAAGGGGTGGCCCGCAAGTCACTATACATGCACTGTAGCTGAGGTGACTACTGGGGTCTTGTCCGCACTGTTCACTGCATCATGCAGTGTACTCTAGTCACATCATCGGCACTGTAGCCACGCTTGGTCACTTCCTGGACAGGCACGACCCGTGCGGCGCGCGTCCTTGTCTTGTCCGCTTGCGCTTGTCTTCAGAATCATCCGTACTGGTCGGCGAAGTCGGGGGTGCCGCCATGTCGGGGAAGCCGGGAGTGACGCCATGTCGGGGAAGCCGGGAGTACCGCCATGTCGGGGAAGCCGGGAGTGACGCCATGTCGGGGAAGGCGGGAGTGCCGCCATGTCGGGGAAGTCGGGAGTGACGCCATGTCGGGGAAGTCGGGAGTGACGCCATGTCGGGGACGCAGAGTCGTGCCGGGGCGAGGCCGAGGTCGACGATGGCGCGGGCGAGCTGGAGGCGGGGGCGAGGTCGAAGACGGCGCGGTGGTGTCTGCGAGGTGAAGGTCGAGGTTGGAGATAACTCGGACGGCCCGAAGTCCAAAGGCATCGTGCCCCTCTGATGGCTACCTCGGTCCACCCGAGTTACCCATAAAGTCGGCCCATCCCCAGCTTAGGCTGGCCGGGAGAGCGCTTATGTCAGCCCGAGTTGCATCTCTTTGCCTATCATTTTATCTTTCACCCACTTACTCATTTAACTTCTCTTTTTCCTCTAGTATAAGCATAATAACACCATAACCTTAGGGTACCGGGGATTACATCCCCGACACTAGTCCCCGAGGCTGCAGGGGACTCACAGAGTCGCGCGCTGATGCACACGGTGGTGTTGTTGGGAAACCACAAGAGGAAGGTATGATGAGTGCAGCAGCAAGTCTTCCCTCAGTTATGAAACCAAGGTTATCGAACCAGTAGGAGATGAAGAACACGTCTGAAAGTCTCCCTGGCAATCGTGCCAGAAAACAGCTTGTTGGCGCGAAAGGGAGGTGGAACCTGCACAACACAATCAAACTACTTTGCCCCAACGAAACAGTGAGGTTGTCAATCTCACTAGCTTGCTGTAACAAAGGATTAAACGTATGTGTGGAGGATGATGTTTGCAGAGAATGAAAGTAACAGTTTGCAGTTGGTTGTATTATCAGTTAAAAAAAAAGGACCGGGGTCCACAGTTCACTAGTGGTGTCTCTCCATAAATAATAATAATAGCATACATGTGGGTAAACAAATTACAGCTGGGCAATTGACGGAATAAAGAACTGCATAATGATGCATATACTAATGTCATGATGTCTAGTGTGAGATTCATTTGGGCATTACAACAATATACATAGACCGTTCCAACCGCATCTATGACTAATAATCCATCTTCCAGTTAGCGTCTGCACCCCTTTCAGTATTAAGTTGCAAGCAACAGATTATTGCATTAGGCAAAGTGTGTAATGTAAGTAATAACATTATCCTTAGACAAAGTACTACTGTTTATCCCTAGTAGCAACAGTACATATACAATCTTAGAGGTTGTTGTCACTCCTCCAGATTAAATAGAGACATGAACCCACTATCGAGCATAAATACCCCCTCTTGGAGTCACAATCATCTACTTGGCCAGAGCATCTACTAGCAACGGAGAGCATGCAAGATCATAAACAACACACAACATGATATATTACGAAGCAAATGACATAGTATTAAATATCCATCGGATCCCAGCAAACACAACATGTAGCATTACATAAAGATGATCTTGATCATGATAGGCAGCTCACAAGATCTAAACATGATGGCACAATAGGAGAAGACAACCATCTAGCTACTGATATGGACCCGCAGTCCAAGGATGAACTACTCACGCATCAGTCCGGAGGCGGGCATGGTGATGTAGAGCCCTCCGGTGATGATTCCCCTCTCCGGCAGGGTGCCGGAAAGAGCTTCTGAACCCTCCCGAACTAGGGTTGACGACGACGGCGACTCCGTAAGGTTTTGTGGAAAAGTGTTCGGGTCCTAGGTCTTGTATTGTCGGGGGGTATTTGTAGGCGAAAGGGCGAAGGCGGTGGAGGCCCGAGGCCACGTCACGTGGTGCTGGCGCGGCAGGGGGGAGCCGCGCCCCCACCTCATGACGGCGCCTCGGTGCCCTCCTTCGTTTCCTCTTCGGACTTCTGGAACGTGTCGGAAAAAATAGGAACTTTGGCATAAAAATCGTCCAATTCCGAGAATATTTCCTTAAGTGGTTTTCTGAAACCAAAAACAGCAGAAAACAGAGAACTGGCACTGTGGCATCTTGTTAATAGGTTAGTCCCAGAAAATGCATAAAACAACACAAAGTGTATATAAAACATGTAGCAATTGGTATCATATAAGCATGGAACATAAGAAATTATAGATACGTTTGAGACGTATCACGCGCAGACTTGGAAAAAATAACCACATCACCATCTTCACATAATCCGCCTTGTACCTGCAAAAATATCATCATATGCCGGTTCTTTAGCCACTCCGGGCGTTTTACCGGCATAGATGTCTTCAGCCAGTGCTGGTTTGACGTAGGGGTATCTCGGGTGTCTCGGATGTCCGGTAGCCACTCTGGGCATATCACACATGTCTCGGTACCTCGGCCACTCTGGGCATATCACACATGTCTCGGTATCTCGGCCACTCTGGGCATATCACACATGTTTCGGTACCTCGGCCACTCTGGGCATATCACACATGTGTCGGTACCTCGGCCACTCTGGGCATATCACACATGTCTCGGTATCTCGGCCACTCTGGGCATATTACACATGTTGCCTTTGGCAAACCAACACAAACGATGATCGGGGATAAAGGATGATGACATGATACGCTGGGGAACCGGATAAACGACGATCTGAGATATGGAAAGATGCCGTGATATTGTGGCAAACCGAAATAAACGGCGATCCGGGATATGGAATGATACCGTGATACTGTGGCGAACCGACATAAACGGTGATCTGGGACATGGAAGGATGCCGTAATACAGTGGCGAACCGACATAAGCAACAACTTGGTATGTTATGCCATTGTAACTCGGCAAGCCGATACCAAAGACTATCCGTGATATAAACTGAGACAATAATAACTATAAGATGCATCCGAGATAACCGACATAATAACCGACATAACCAAGACCATTGACATGAATATCCTCTCGGTAACACCGATATCACCTTTCAATCTTAGTTCAGGCACATATATATTTAACAAGAATAATGACTCTATTTAATTGATCATACCAAGTTTATCACAAGACAGAAATTACAATGATCCGCGAAGCTATGCACTATGATGCTGACTCGGTTTTCACCGAGCCCCCGAGTTATTTTAGAGATCTAGCAGAAAGAACAGAATGCACTGGTGGGCCAATCCCTGGGTCAAGACATCTTGCTCCGGGGAAAACACCCAGACAACATATGCCGAATTACTTTTTAGACCGAGTTCCCGAGTATGTTTTCATGTTTACTACACTCCACAACCTCTGCTCTTGACTACCATTCTAGGCGTTCGTCAGTCGAGTCACAAGATTATATCCGATAGCATACATTACTTGAACTTTGAAACAAGGTTGAAAGCTATTCGGTATATGGACAACATAAACAACAACATACATGCAGATAGGCAAGGCAGTCCCTGAGTTTATCTCGGATTGCCGACATACAAACGATATAGGAATAACTGAGATAAACCACAAGTATAAAGACGAAACAGTCCCCGAGCTCATCCCGGGATGCCGACATATAAACGACATAGATAGAAGGCATGCATATAGACAACAGGGCAGTCCCCGAGTTCACCTCGGAGTACCGACATACAAATAACTCGGAAAAACAGACATAAACCACCAGCATATAAAAAGGCAACCCCCGAGTTACTTTAGAGGTAAAAGCGGAACCGACTAGCCGACCAGTCCCCGGGTCAAGACATCTCGCTCCTGGGGAAAATACTAAGCATGATACGAAGGGGACAGTCCCCGAGTTACTCTCAAGATTAGCCAATTGCACGGTATAGACGAAGATACTCACGGAGCATTGGTGCGGTCAGGATCGACGGAGCCGACATGACCCGGGCAACTGTCGGGGAGTTACCCGGGATCTGTCGACGGAGAGCGCTGGTGCAGGTTGGACCGGCCTCTGCTTGCGGCGGCGAGTTGGAGCGTGGAGACCATGGTGATGTCGAGTCCCCGAGTTGATGAAGAAGGTCCCGTCCGAATTGATTCCAGCAAGCGCCACTACCAGCCCCACGGTGGGCGCCAACTGTCGTCGTGTGGACAAACAGATGCCTACGGGTAGGCTAATCTTTGGGGCCGATGGATGCTAGAGGATTCGGGGAGGGATAATGCGCTAAGAAGCACACACGAAGAACCCATTGACACAAGGATTTACCCTGCTTCGGGGCTCTCGTGAGGAGATAAAACCCCTACTGCAGCATCTAGCCTCTTTGGTGTATTTCTCATTGGTATTTGCGCGGTACAAATGCTCCATGAGCTGGGTAAAGAATGCCTCTAAGAGGACTTGGGAAGGAAATGGGAGAGGGACAAGTGAGCAAGCCGTGGCTCGGCCGGCCGTGGCCGTGTCCTTGGCCTCTCCCCCTGGTGCTCCTTATATAGAGGGAGCCCAGGGGACAAGGGGTGGCCCGCAAGTCACTATACATGCACTGTAGCTGAGGTGACTACTGGGGTCTTGTCCGCACTGTTCACTGCATTATGCAGTGTACTCTAGTCACATCATTGGCACTGTAGCCACGCTTGGTCACTTCCTGGACAGGCACGACCCGTGCGGCGCACGTCCTTGTCTTGTCCGCTTGCGCCTGTCTTTAGAATCATCCGTACCGGTCGGGGAAGTCGGGGGTGCCGCCATGTCGGGAAAGCCGGGAGTGACGCCATGTCGGGGAAGCCGGGAGTGCCGCCATGTCGGGGAAGCCGGGAGTGCCGCCATGTCGGGGAAGTCGGGAGTGACGCCATGTCGGGGAAGTCGGAAGTGCCGCCATGTCGGGGAAGGCGGGAGTGACGCCATGTCGGGGAAGCCAGGAGTGACGCCATGTCGGGGACGCAGAGTCGTGCCGGGGCGAGGCCGAGGTCGACGATAGCGTGGGCGAGCTGGAGGCGGGGGCGAGGTCGAAGACGGCGCAGTGGTGTCGGCGAGGTGAAGGTCGAGGTAGGAGATAACTCGGACGGCCCGAAGTCCAAAGGCATCGTGCCCCTTTGCTGGCTACTTCGGTCCACCCGAGTTACCCATAAAGTCGGCCCATCCCCAGCTTAGGCTGGCCGGGAGAGCGCTTATGTCGGCCCGAGTTGCATTTCTTTGCCTATCATTTTATCTTTTACCCACTTACTCATTTAACTTCTCTTTTTCCTCTAGTATAAGCATAATAACACGATAACCTTAGGGTACCGGGGATTACATCCCGACAAAATTCTAGCTACAAGCACGACCCAATCTCACTAGCAATATCCCCCATGGACACCATTAAGCCTCTGCACGAACGAACCAAAGCCTACAATCACAAAATACTAGCATAGCTGTCGACGCACCGACCTTGAAAATCTACTCAGAACAGAAACCCTAACTAAATCAAATTCAAAATCCGCATCAATTGCCACAAATCAGCGACACACGCACCAGCGCGCCTGCAAATCGCAACATCTCTTTGACGAAGATTGCGACGCTTGACGAATTTGAAAGCCCTCCTCACCAAGCAAACCAACCTAAACGGAATGGTAGCATGAGAAATTGAAGAATTCGAGCGGTGGTGGACTCACCAGAGAGCGGAATAGCGATGGCGAGGAGCTGATTCGACGAGGAACGGCCGGACAGAGCTCGCAGCGACGTGAAACGCCGGATCACAGTGGAGTCCGCGCGCACGAGAGAGAGATTGGGGTGGAGAGAGAACAGCATGAGGAAATGTCGATCACGATTTTGTCCCATGTGAGGCTGGTAGGTGGGCCCATCTCCAAACATTATTCATTAGGAGAGGCGGAGACTAGCGCGATGAGTTGTTCTATTGCGGGACTCGCGGTGACCGAGTGATGCCTTGACGTGAATTTCAACGCGCCGCCGCACGGGAGAGACACCCGTGCGCGCCTTCGTATAGATTTTCCCTTCAATCATTCATATGGTTGCACTTACGTTGTTTATTTTATGTTTGACTATGTTACGCACATATCATGTTTTTTTGCAATACTCTTTTAATGTTACTTCTGCACACACAGGTGACCACCACGGCTCAGGTTTCTGCTACTGCATACCCGAGAGTTGTCCAATGAAAGTCGGGGTTCGGAACGGATCAGAATAAAAATAATTTATACTAAAGTTTTACACTTTTTCATATTTTACTTTTATCATCTATAGTATTTCATGTATAATTATATGTTTGCTTACTTCTTTTTCAGATATTTTTGTTTAGCATCTATATAATTGAACTTACATAATTAGAAGTGTTACTAAATACTAGGTGATGTTTCTGTGCAACGAATATTTTGTACTCGAAAGTTTGTTATAGCCTTTTCTACTACACTGTGTAATCTATATGATCTACAACTATTTAGGGTAAGGATATGTAAAAAATATGATCTACCAAATATTCTAATAGTAGTTTCTAGCGTATGATTATGTACACATATTTATAAAAAGTTGTAGATTATAAATTTAACCAATGACACTACGTATACACAGTCCAATTTTCTAGCTAGTCAAAGGTAAAACAATGAGACTAGTCTTGGTTATTAGCTTGTTAATTGCATCTGGGCCTAGTCGGCGGTGGTCTTCGATCGGCAGGCAGAGAGGGGCACGATCGGAGAAGCACGTCTACTTAGCCAACTTGTAGTGCTTATAATGTTTCCATCATTCATATGGCTGCACGCACGAGAGTGGATAAAGAGAACCCGGCGGCAGGTGCTCCCGTTTTTGGGAAATTCAAAAAATAATCCAAATGTAAGTTCAAAAATGTGAAACAAAAATTTCATGTACAAGACTTACAAAACATGTACCCCGTGCATGAATTTCGTGCCGAAAATCTTATTTATTTCGTCTCTGTAAAAAAGAGAAAATTTATGTGCCATATAGCAGTCTATATGTGACGTATTTTTGTCTTTTTTGCACCGGCTAAGCGAAAAATCATTTTTCCACAAAACTTGCGAGACATGCCTGGTACATGCGAGATCTACGTGGGCATATTTTTTACATCCATTTTTTACATTGGGAAAAATGTTTTTCCACCCGGGTGCACATGCACCCGGGTGCACCGGCGTATTTTCCCTGCACTTAGGTGTTTCTTTTATGTTGACCATGTTACGAACATCTCACATTCTCATGCTTTTTTTGCAGTAATTTCTTAATGTTACTTCAGCGCGTGCACAGGTGGCCATCACTGATGAGGAGTTGAAAATAAATGCCTTTTAGTGCCAGAAATAACATAAAACGCCATGACTTATGTGTGCGCATGCGCCGCCGGTGAGTGAGAGTTGATGCATGCATACGCATGCCGCCGACAGAAGAATGTTTGGCTCCGCGCGCAGGCACGCGGTGGCAATAATTTTGCAGTGCCGCACAAGTCACTTCACGGTTTCAAGTTCGAAAGCAAGAGGTGGAGTAGTACGAGTCTTAGTACTTAGTAGAGTATTGAAAAATGGCGGAAGCGCACGCTAGATCGACCACGACAGCAATCCAATGGTCTGTTTTGACACGGTCCATCGGTGATCCCTCCAGCTCCCCGGAATGCATGTGCATGCACACCGGGTCACCGTGACTTGGCCAGCCCAGGTTAAAGATATATACGTCTCTTGAAGCAATCGATCGTTGCTTGTTGTGCTTATATATTTTTCGCAGAAGAAGGAAGAATCTTGACCAATAGTCGATCACAAGGAATGTTTGCTCAACTAATTATCGGGCGGTGCGCGAGTACGTGCGTCCACGCACGCACGGTCTGTGCCCGGCCGCGCGCTCGTGCCCTGCTCGGCCATTCCCGGCAACAAGTTACGGCGCCGATCGGCGGCCGGCGTGAACGGTGAGCAATTCTGCGGAAATGGTCACCTACGAAACTGACTAAACAAGGCGGCCGGTACATCGTGAGTACATGCGCGAGCGATCCGTACTAATTAGTGCCCTGTGTTCACGCACGCATATGTGGAAGATGAGCACATGTGGCCTGATCGATCATCGATCGTTTGGTGGATAGGCCATCGCCGTCCGAGAAAGAAAAGCGCGCCGCAGATACAGTATATACACGTAGGTTGCACGCTTCGTATAATTCCTTCATGCTTAAACACATATAAAAGTCAATTGGGATTTATTTATGGAGAGCGGAACCTGGGGCTCGGCTACGGTCAATGGAGTACTATACCGATTTTGTGGCCACGACCCGGAGTACTGACCGCGTGCGCGCGCTCGTTCGATCTGGACCGGTTCGCGTGAGTGACGGCGCTCGCGAAATTGAGCCGTGTCAAATTAAGCTGTGCGTGCCTACTGAGGACTGACGGGTAGGGCCAACTTAATTTTAATCTTGGTCAGTGCGGGGCAGGCATCTCCCAATAGATTTGCGGGCGTTAGGGCACCTACAGCGCAAGGCGCTGACACCGACGCTAGGCTCGGAATCCCGGCCGTTACGACTCGGGGGAAAAGGCTAGCGTCGACGCATGATTTTGCGCCCAGTGCTTAATTTTATCGTCAGCGCAAATCTGCTTCGTATAGCCTATCTTTAGCGCCCGAGATTAGCATCCAGCGTTGAGGAGAAGGCGCTTCTGTAGCTTTTCAATTTAGCGATGTTTATTTTCTTTTCTGCAAGCGCCTGGATAGGCGTCTCGTGATGTACATGCCCTTAAAGGTCTGCAGCTACTCTTTACGTTTTAAATTAGATGACTCTCGTTTATATAAAAATAAATGTATCGACTTGTCTAGACACGTTAAGGGTCGTTGAATCGACCACATCCCATCGTGCTCGCCGGGTCCCACACTCTCAGGACACAAGTGTCAAGTGGAGCCATTAGCTAGCTGTTTACGTATCCAGCATCCTTGATCACGCGAAAAGTGGCCGGAAAGTCTAGGACGGAAGCGGAAGTCGCGGAGCACAAAGCGAGACAGCCTAGGCCAAAACTAGTTGGACTTTAATTAAGGGATGGTTAGCAGGAGTACTATGTGGTTAATTATTTTTGTCGAACCACTCGAACCTAGGCAGAAAAACAGCATGGCGCAAGCATCACTGGAGCAACTGGCTGGCCGTTATGGCAAGCTTTTGGCTGAAGTTTTATTTTCTTTGCGGATAGCTTTTGACTGAAGTTTACGTATTCTCCTGTTCATCTACTACCGAAACATTTCCTAATCTACTCCAACGAGGCTAACTAGCCAAAAAGAGCTCATCCGACTGTAACTACCTGCGTCCATTGATCTACTACACTCCAAGAACCGTCGATCACACTCACCACTGGAAAAAGGGGCTCTAGTCCCGGTTTCAGAGGGTTTCTAGTCCCGGTTAGACAACCGGGACTAGCCAAGCGGGACTAGAGCCCCCCTGGTCTCGGCTCAGTTCAAACCGGGATCAGCCCCCCGCCCCCCAATGAGCGTCTCTCACGTGGCCACAGGCAGAGCGCGTGGGTTCAAACCCTGTAGTCCCGGTTCGTAATATGAACCGGGACTAGGGTTTTGCTTTTTTTTTAAAAAAATCGACAATTTTTTAGGGTTTTAGGGTTTTAGGACGCGGTAGGGGTTTCAGATGGTACCACGTCCATGCGCCAAAAACACGTATAAATTATTATACGGAGCTAGATCAAGTTGATGCATATATACAACTACATCAAGATCATGTTGATGACACATACACAATTCAGTACGTAGTACATGAAGATCACGTTTCCCGGTTCCAAGTTCCAGGTACTTAGTTACATGGAGATCGCTATTATATATACGCATACTACTCAGGATTTGTATAGTGTTACTCTCCGGAGGCCGGTATGACATGCGCAAGGTAAAATCCCGCCAACTCCTCCGCAATTGCTCTGAAGCGGGCCTTTATTGGTATCTCGTTGCGCTTTCTTGCCAACTGTAAAAGAATGATATCAGAATGAATATATGAATTGTATGTATATATATGAAATGAATAAAACTCATCACGATTGATGATATAAAAATAATGTTGTGAATAATGTTTACGTACTTCCTGACTTCTTTTGCTCTTCAAACTCTCATTGACCACAGTGTGCATGTACTCGCAAACGTAGAATCCACATAAATCAGTCGCTGGTGGCTGTGTAAGGCAAGTCTATAGAAGAATAGAATTTAATCAAACAATAATCAAGTATGATAATGGTGCATGGGCCTAGGTACGTATAGTACTACTTACGTTGTTTCTACGCCATAGCAGCTTCTCTGGCCATCCACCGGTCGGATCTTCCGCGATGAACGTTCGCCAAACGCTGCCCAACAAAGAAAATGAACAAATGACTCATAATTTTTTTTATATCAGGAAATGAACGAAAAAGGCGATAAGAAATGAAATTACTTTGTCACCAAATCAAAACATGACTTGTATTGTTTAGGTCATCTCCTTAACGAGTCAAGGACAAGAATTTCTCCTTCCCGCAATTTAATGACAAGAAGAATGAAGTGGTACCTGCGCACATTTATAAATAGTCATGCATAACTCATCAGTTAAACTTAACATCGGGTGAGAAAAATAGAAAGTGTAATAAACAGTAACACTCACTTGAAGTTGTAATGCCATAGCATATATGTTTTGTCAGCTTGTCGCTTGAAAAACATTAGCAAATTCGCCGGTGTATCCTCATTAAGTTTTGGATCTTCTATGTGAAGGGAATATGCCCTAGAGGCACTTAATAAAGATAGTTTATTGGTTATATTCCAATTGTTCATTATATGTTTTATACCATGCTATAACTGTATTAAGCGAAAACATTAATACACGTGTGGTAGATAAACAACCAGGTCCCTAGTTGTCTCTACTAAGACTAGTTTCATTGCGCGATTGATGATCGAGGTTTCCCGATCATGAGACATGGCGTCTGTTGGCAATGGAGTCATATCGTTAGGTGGAACGATGAGATGGACTTACCCATAATTTGTAGGACGTAGTCATTACGCCTTCGACCGTGAGATCAACTCTTATTGTTATTCCTGGAAGATACTTTGATCGCACCAAACGTCATATCTTATATAGTGTGACAATGATAGGTGATACTTTTGGGTATCGGAAGGGAATAGTTGAGACGAGGGGTCAAGAGCGGGATTTGTCAGTCCGTATAGCCGGATAGATACTCTAGGGCCCACTCGGTGAGATTATGTCAAATGAGTTTGCAAACATGTGACTAGGTCACCAGCTGACATAATATCATAGACGAGTAGAAGATAGTGTTGTCGGTAACGAGATCATGCTAGGTATGGAGATATCTATGAACGATGCTCGGACACGCTAAGTATCGCTATGGCAAAAGGTTTAAGACTCGACGTCCAGGTTTGATAGATGAAAGTCATTCGTTATATCACAGGGGTTAATTCATGGGGTCCAGGCCTACGAGTTAATCATTGATCGGAGAGGAGTCTCGATCATGTCTGTTATTATATCGAACCGCTAGGGTAACACACTTAAGGGGTTTCGACAAGACAACCGGAAAGGAAAGAGATCACCGGGAACGTCCCGGGAATGGTCCGATGGAGATCGGGCAGCGACGAAATAGTTTTCGGAGCTAGAATAAATTATATATAATATGTTTGATATTAATTAGTGTAATTAATGTTTAAATATGATTTTATATATTTATTTTCGAATTTATTTAGGCTGATTTTCCTAAATGGGCCTTCTGGTGGAAAGAAGGCCCATGGGGGGGAAAAACCCCAAGGGAATTCGGTGGGGGGAGGCTTGGCCGGCCTAGGTGGGCCAAATGGGGCCCACCTAGGGCCGGCGCACCCTCTTGAGCCGCACCAGGCATGTGGGGATAGTCCCACATTGCCTGGCTGGCAAGGCTGGCTCCCCCTGGGAGCCTATATAAGAAGGGGCACCCCTGACCTTTTAATTCACCAATTAATTCCCCAATTCTCTCTCGATTTCGTGATTCCCTTTGTCGGAGTTGCGCCGAGCTGAGAGGGGGATCTCTCCACCATAAGCCCGCTGCCGCGCTGCTGGTGTTCCGGTCCAAGTCTTCCGCTGCTCGTCCTGGACTGGAGCTTCGGAGGCCGTCGTCTCCACCGTACGTGTGTAACGCCCTGCGAGGTGCTGCGCTAGCGGTGCTGGGAGGTCTTCTTCCTCTTCACGACCTTGAGGTCGGCTTCGTCGGTCTTCATCGTCAACGTTCGTGCGGGAACGTAATCCCGCTTTCGGTCTACAAGGGTATGTATTCTGATCTCCGTTGTACTTCTATATCTGCATATAATAGATCTTGGCATGTTTTAAGGATATCGTTGCTAGGAAATTTTTTGTTTTCTGCATGCGATCCCCTTCAGTGGTATCAGAGCCGATCTATCGTAGATATAGCTGTACGCTGTTAGAACCCGTGTTCTTCACGGGGGCACCGTTCCTGTTATTTGCTACCCTCTAGCGTGCACTTGTGATTCCAGCGGCATCGAGTTGATGAAGCGGCCCGGACCGACTTTACGCGTACGCTTACGCGAGACTGGTTCCACTACTAACATACGGCTTTTACCGTATCTGTGGCTGGCTGGTGTCAGTTTCTCTCTCTTTATTTGGCTTTGCATTTTCAATGGAGGGCCCGAAAGGGATGCTTAAACATGCAATTATTGGATCGTTGTTGTGGTCATAAGTTCGTAGGTAAGAAGCGGTTCTTTTTACGACAGCCCCAAGCCACGTAAAATATGCAAAAGATAAAGTAGAACGCGTCTAACTTTATTTTGCAGGGGCAATGTGATATGGTCAAGGTAGGTTTATTAAATTGTTTATGAACTGTGGGCGCCAAGAAGACCATGGCGCATGGACCATATCACGTCGCATTACATTTGATGTTATTGTGTGCATCTTATATTGTGTGATTATATATTAGAATATATTAGTTACACGGCGGTAGAAATATAAGATGATCCCTTCAAAATACCACTAGTGTTCTTCCTTCGACGTGCACCACCAAGAAAGTTCTACGTTATGAGGCAGGCCGTGACGATCGGGTGTCAGACATATCGTCGTTCGCATGCAGTGGGTGTAAGCCATGTTGCACGCGCGTTCGTTGAAGGTTATTCTGGCGAGCCTAGCATATGCAGATATGGCCTCGGAACATGGAGGCCGAAAGGTCGAGCATGAGTCACAGAGTTGTTGTGATCGACAATTCGTTGTCCACCCTTGAAGTTGTGTTGCCGGCTCTGACGATGAGGGGTTGCGCAATGGGTGGGGGTCGTGTAATCGCTGAAACGACCAGGAGGGATGTTCGTTTGAGTGGGAGTTCTGATAGTTATTTTCTAAAATACTAGAACTCAAAATATAATGAACAAAGTCTGTTTTGCAAACCTTTGTAGATATTAACCTATGTAATAGCCTTCTTTAAAATTAGGCGCATTCCTGCGATTGAGAAACTTAAAAAGTTGGGTCCAAACTTCATAGTTTTACACTTTAGCTTGAGGATACTCCTTGTTTAAACCGTTAGCTCTTGGTGTTACAATACCCGCTAGGAGATAAACCCGAAGATTCCGCTAACAAAAGGATAATTTGGATTATCAAGTTTTTGTGCGGATGATATCATCATAGTCCAGTGTATGTTATGATCTCTACCATAGAGAACTAAAGTTGGGAACGAGTTGTTAGATCGCGAACATATGAGATGATCGCTAAACTCGGGATACACCTGAAGTTGGGTTGATGAAGTTTGGGTTGATGAAGTTTATCAGTATGTTGACTGTTCTTCTTCTCAACCAATATGGAAGAGAATACACACATTGAATGAGCACGTGGCAGTCATACTTGATGACACTAGTCGTACTTGATGACATATCGTCATACTTGATGACATTGAGACGCCTCGCTCCGCTCGATCACTGGATGACAGACGACGTTGCCAGGTGCAAATGCTTTGTCATAGACTATGTCATGCAAGGGGAATCGTTCACCTTCATGGTTCTTGATTACGTTGGAAGTATCAAGAAGATGAAACAGATCGCCGGAAGTCATCAATGATGATGGTGTATATATGATATACACGTTATGAATGTTTTACCTAAGCAAGTACTCGTAGTGGTGACTAAGTTTTTGATACTAGTCATGTTTTATGAAAACCAGATTTACTACTTGAGTAGCTTGGAAGGATGAGGCGACATTGCGTGTTGATAATGGCAGACAAAATTGTTGTGATGACCATAGACACTCTCCCTCTAGATCTACCATTTGAATAAATTCTTTTATGATCGCCTGTTAGTATGATCGTTATAAGTGTGTCTCCTCTTGCGAGACAATTGTTCATATATGTTAGTGACAAATTCGTTGTCCTATATTTATGAAGTAATGATCATATGCCGATTTGAATTTAGATTGTAGAAGCTCCCACATTCATAATATCAATGCCAAAGGATACAAACTTAATAAAGACACCACATATGTGTGGCACTGCCGTTTAATTCATGTCAATGTTATAGTCAATGAATTAGCTCCATATCGGATGGATCTACAAGTCCTTAGATTTGATCTTTTGACACTTGCAAGATAACTAAGACACCGTTTTCGGAAAACGGGCATATAACTTATTGATAGTCATGCATATAGATGTATGTGGATCAATGAAGTAATTGACGGGTAGTGAAGACCTTTATTTCGTGAACTTCGCTGAACGTTTTGAGTATAACTTGTTGAGAATCGTGCATATGGGTGTATGTGAATCAATGAAGTACTTTAAACGTGTAGTGGAAGTCTTTATTTCATAGACTTCATGAATATTCCGAGTAGATATATGGATATCCACTCAGGGAATGTTAGTCTGGAAATTTTGATTCGATCAAACAAGTTCAGAATGAAGTAGGAAATAAATTTAACAAGAAAATCAAATTTCTGCGATACAGATCGAGGAAATAAAGATTTGAGTTATAATGTTGTCATATCATGGGAAGACTTGTGAGAAGAGTTCCACAAATTACGTCGCATGAAATACCATAGTGTTATGGTATGTTAGGACGTCGTAATCGCACCCTATCGGATAGTGTGTGCTAAATAAATCTCTTATCGAATTATTGTGATCGTTAGAGTCATATGGTAGAAACGTAGCATTCACGTTAGATAATAGGGAAACCATTTAAATCCATGGAGACAATACCATATGAGTGATGGCATGGCTTTTAGCCTAGATTGTCGTTTCAGCAATTTAGTATTTCGATGTGATCAAACCTAAAATGGATTAATCTTTGTAGTGTACCGTACCTAAAGAGTTAATTGGGTACATGTCTCACGACATAGGCAAAGTCGTTGCCGGAATATACCTTGCGAAAGAAATAGTTTCTTGTCCAAGGGTATAAGTGGGAAAGAAGGTAGAGCAAAGAAAAGTTGATGAACTTTCTCTCCAGACATCAGAGTACCGCAACCGAAAGTGTTTTCGTTGTCATGCTCCACAACTTGAAAGAAGTTGATGATAAAAGATCATGATGCTCTGAGCTCATACTAAGAACGTAGGCATACGAGGTTGTGTTCCACACTGTGTGTTACGACAATCTTGTTATGAAGGTCATATTAATGGAATATAACAGACCTACGAACTACGAAGAAGAAATGGTAGACCTAAGTCCGAGAAATGGCTATGAGTCATATATGATCCGAAATAAAATCCATGTACGATTACCAGGTAATGACTTGGGAGATCTTGTTGATGGCATCTAGGATGATAATAGAATATGGAATTTTATGAGAGAATAGACACTGATAAGGATCGATTTGTCGTAAAGCAGTTCCGACAGATTCAAAAGTTGACCACAACGAGATTTTGTCTCAAGTGGCGAAACCTAAATCTATTCTGGGTCGTTTAGCAATTACTATAATTTCGAGTGAGAAATTGATAGATGGATAAGGAAACCATGTTTCTTAATAGTGTCATTAAGAAAGAGTTGTAATCAGTACAATAATGGTTTGATGATCCTAAGGATGCTAAACATGTATGCAAACTTCAGTTGTCCATTCATGGGCTGAAGCAAGCATATCGGAGCTGGAATCTTCACTTTGATGATGTGATCAAAGGATTTTGGAGTTGTCCAAAATAGTTGAAGAGACTTGCATTTGCATAGAAGTGAGTGGGAGCAAAGTAGCTTTTCGTGATCTTATATGCGGAAGGCATATTTGAGTGGGAGCTAAGTAGCTTACCTTGATCTTATATGCGGAAGGCATATTTGAGTGGGAGCTAGGTGTCATTCGTGATTTTGTATGTAACGACATATTGAATGACACAGATCCTCTAGTAGAGTGCAAAGGATTATTTAAGTGATTAAATTTTCTATGAAAGAAGTTAGGAGTATTAGGCATCCAATCTATAATTGTATAGATCGTAAGGGGCTTAATAACATTAGGTCGGAATATTTCCTAAGTTAAGATTCTGAAGTGTTTCAGAATAGAACAAGCGAAGAAGATTGTTCTTGCTTGTATGATTAGGTAAAATATTAAGTTTATCTTGGCATTTTCAGTGATAGCAAATGATGTTCGACATTCTCTATGTATCAGACATAGATTCTATCAGACTGAAAGCTCGACTTAGTGTGACCAAAGTTCTTGGATGAAGAACAGGTTCCAGAGTGATCCTTGTGTGGATCAATGAACAAACGTTAAGTGTATCCTTCAGTGTCTGTGAGAACTGGAGATATGTTTTCTAGTAAAGGGTAAGAGTGGAAAGACAACTTGCCGTAAAACGGTTACGATGATGCAAGTTATTACACTGGCCCATACAACTAGAAATCTCATATAGGAGATGTCCTTTATTTTGAAGAAATACATGGTTAGCTTGCGAAGTCGCATATGAATGCGCTGTCGCATAATCTACATAGGTATAGAAATATATGGAAAATTCAGAAGTAGCAAGTGTGATTGGACTGAGCAGTTTTCCGAGCGTATGTGGTCCCCTTAATAAATCTCTTAGACTTTTAAGGCCCATGCTACGCGAATGTTCGAGTCTCACTCCATCCACTAGGATATATTTCACAGTCATCGTAAGATACGAGATGATGTCAAATTAGGTGACACAGAATTGTTGCAAAGCACATATAGGTCTCAATGTGTGAGATCTGTTGACTGTATTTCTCTTCCACGAGACAAGCATGCACCAAGATGCTATGAGTGTTGAGCTTTTACCAAGTTGTAAACTAGATTAAGTGTTAAATTGTGTCACTTGAATCATTGATGTTGTTTTGCGATATTAATATGCTTAATGGTAAAACATGATGGTTTAGTAAAGTAGAATGATTAATAGTTGGTATAGAAAACTTGAAGCTGTGCCACACTTAAATATCCGGTTGATAGCATAATGGTATATGACTTCTAATGTTAAAAACAACCGTAATGACTTTGTGTTATGCGCTACGGTCGGGGTCCCAACAGTGACTTGTTCATTTGCCACAGTCCCTCATGGAGTGATTTTCATTATGCCTTGTAAGATCATATTTCTAGTTGGAATCTTTTTGCTTGTGAGTTCTAAAGCTGCGGTTTTCATGGCACTTCCACCTCCATATTTGCTAGCCTCTTCGGTACTTTGCATTGCCCTTTCTCACATTGAGAGTTGGTGCATACTTCGCGGGTACATCCAAAACTCGTGGGAGATCTTCATCATGTTCTCCTACACATAAGCCAAATATCTTCCTCAAAACATCCACCATACCTACCTACTACAGCATTTCCATAGCTGTTCCGAGATATATTGCCATGCAACTTTCATCTTACATTACATGACTTGTTGTCATTTATCATTTATATATTGCTTTGCATGATTCTATATAGCTGATGTGTGGTTTTACCCATGTTACGCTAGATCATTGCATATCCTGCTACACTGGCAGAGGCACCGTTTCATACACCATGTTTTATCCATTATGAGATCCTTGTATCAAAAGTGTGTTGTCATATTAGAATGTTTGCCCCTAAAAGTGAAAAGAGCCATGGAGGCTATCGAAAAGAGAAACAGAAAAATACAAAAAAAATAGAAAAATTAAAAAAAGAAAAAAAGAAGAAAGAATAAAAAGGGGGCAACATTACTACTCTTTATCCACACTTGTGCTCATGTTATAGCACCTGTAATATTCATAGTCATCATTTGTGCTCATGTTTAGCACCTTTACTCCATATGTGAGAGTTTTCATGTTCTACTTATATAACTATGTGGGGAACTTTACACTATAGAACTTGGCTTGTATATTCCAATGATGAGCCTCCTCAAAAGTGCTCTAGGTCTTCATGAGCAAGCAAGTTAGATGCACCCCCACTAGTTCCATTGGAGAGCTTTCATACACTTATAGCTCTATGTGCATCCGTTGTGTGGCAATCACTACTCCTTGCATAGCTTCGATTATAAGACTTTCTCTTGTCTAATGATCACTTTCAGCTGTGTGAGACTTTCTTCCGTTGGCCTTCCAAACCCCCATTATTATTCTTTTAGCCACAACATCCTGGTGCCGGGAACCAACGCTGAACACTTGCTTGTCTTTGAGTGAACAAATAGAGAGATGATTTTCTACGTGCATATTGTTATTGCTTGACTTGATCCTTTCACAAAGTTGTCATGAGTGTTTGATTCATTAGATGATTATATTGTTGTTCTTGAACCTTAAATCATCTTTAATATCTACTATGCACGGTTGATTGTTCTCTAGTACTAATTCATTGAAAGTTTTACTTTGTTCTTCCTACTTGTTTATTCATTACTCATTTGATATCAATATAAACTACAGCTTTTATTTCTTTGATCTCAGTTTACATACGTTACATTATTATATGATCAAGGTTGTGTGAAAGCATGTCACTTCAGAAATTATTCTTGTTATTGTTTTACCTACTCGAGGACGAGTAGAACTAAGCTTGGGGATGCTTGATACGTCTCAAACGTATCTATAATTTCTTATGTTCCATGCTTATATTATACCAATTGCCTACATGTTTTATATACATTTTATATAGTTTTATGCATTTTCTGGGACTAACCTATTAACAAGATGCCACAGTGCCAGTTCCCTGTTTTCTGCTGTTTTTGGTTTCAGAAATCCACTTAAGAAAATATTCTCGGAATTGGACAATTTTTATACCGAAGACCTTATTTTTTCCGACACGTTCCAAAAGTCCGAAGGAGAAACAAATACGGGCACCGAGGCACCGCCATCAGGTGGTGGCGCGGCTCCCTTCCTGGCCGCGCCAGCACCTGAGGGTGGGCTCTCGTGGCTCCACCGCCTTCGCCCTTTCGCCTACTTATACCCCCCGAAAACCCAAGACATACAACCCGAACACTTTTCCCAAAAACCTTACCGAGCCGCCGCCGTCGTCAACCCTAGTTCGGGAGGGTTCAGAAGCTCTTCCCGACACCCTACCGGAGAGGGGAATCATCACCGGAGGGCTCTACATCACCATGCCCGCCTCCGGACTGATGCGTGAGTAGTTCATCCTTGGACTACGGGTCCATAGCAGTAGCTAGATGGTTGTCTTCTCCTATTGTGCCATCATGTTTAGTTCTTGTGAGCTGTCTATCATGATCAAGATCATCTTTATGTAATGCTACATGTTGTGTTTGCTGGGATCCGATGGATATTGAATACTATGTCATTTGCTTCATAATATATCATGTTGTGTGTTGTTTATGATCTTGCATGCTCTCCGTTGCTAGTAGATGCTCTGGCCAAGTAGATGCTTGTGACTCCAAGAGGGGGTATTTATGCTCGATAGTGGGTTCATTTCTCTATTTAATCTGGGGTAGTGACAGCAAGCTCTAAGATTGTAGATGTACTGTTGCTACTAGGGATAAAACAGTAGTACTTTGTCTAAGGATAATGTTATTACTTACATTACATACTTTGCCTAATGCAATGATCTGTTGCTTGCAACTTAATACTTAAAGGGGTGCGGACGCTAACCGGAAGGTGGATTATTAGTCATAGATGCGGTTGGAACGGTCTATGTATATTGTTGTAATGCCCAAATGAATCTCACACTAGACATCATGTCATTAGTATATGCATTATTATGCAGCTCTTTATTCTGTCAATTGCCCAGCTGTAATTTGTTTACCCGCATGTATGCTATTATTATTATTTATGGAGAGACACCACTAGTGAACTGTGGACCCCGGTCCTTTTCTTCAAACTGATAATACAACCAACTGCAAACTGTTACTTTCATTCTCTGCAAACATCATCCTCCACACATACGTTTAATCCTTTATTACAACAAGCCAGTGAGATTGACAACCTCACTGTTTCGTTGGGGCAAAGTAGTTTGATTGTGTTGTGCAGGTTCCACCTCCCCTTCGACGCCTGTTTTCTGGTGCCTTTGTCAAGGAGACCTTCAGACGTGTTCTTCATCTCCTACTGGTTCGATAACCTTGGTTTCATAACTGAGGGAAGACTTGCTGCTGCACTCATCATACCTTCCTCTTGGGGTTTCCCAACAACACCACCTTGTGCATCAGTGCACTAGTTCGGCAAAGAGATAGTGAAATACAAGTAATATGGATGATTATATGTAGTAATTGCAATCTGAAATAAAAATGGCAGCAAGCAAACATGTAGCAGAACTTGTTGGAAACGGTGTTTCAATGCTTAGAAACAAGGCCTAGGGATCATACTTTCACTAGTGGACATTCTCAACAATGTCATCAAAGCTGAATAATAAATACTACTCTCAAACACTCTCATGTTGGATGATAAACACCATTCACTGTGTAGTGCTACAAGAGCACCCCCAAAGTCAGAGTAAACTAACACCACAACGCCATAAAGGAATCACACACGGTGCACATACTGTCACCTTTACAACCATGAATAACCCCGGAGTTCATATTAAAGTAACCTCTAGAGTGCATAAAAGATAAAGAGTAGCATCACATATTCAACTAGATTACAAAGCTCATGATCACATAAAGATCACACCATGGGAGAGAGATAAACCACATAGCTACCGGTAGAGCCCGCAGCCCCGGGGGAGAACTACTCACTCCTGATCGTAGGAGTCAGCAACGGCGATGGAGATGGAAGTGGAGTTGATGGAGATGACTCTGGGGGCAATTCCCCGTCCCGACAGGGTGCCAGAACAGAGACTTCTGTCCCCCGAATCTAGTCTTCGATGGCGACGGCGCAGCGGAACTCTTCTCGGGAAAAGGCTTATTGTTTTAGGGTTTTCGCGTCGGGGGCATTATATGGGCGAAAGGACGAAGGCGGTGGAGGCCCGAGGCGCCCTCATGAGGGGCCCGCGCGGTAGAGGGGGGAGCCGCGCCGGGACCTCATCTGGGGGCCTCGTGGCCCCTCTTTGTCAGGTCTTCGGTGTTCTGGAACCTCTCGTGAAAAATAGGGACTTCGGTATTAAATTCGTCCAATTCCGAGAATATTTCCTTAAGGGGTTTTCAGAAACCAAAAACAGCAGAAAACAGGGAACTGGCACTGTGGCATCTTGTTAATAGGTTAGTCCCAGAAAATGCATAAAACTATATAAAATGTATATAAAACATGTAGGCAATTGGTATAATATAAGCATGGAACATAAGAAATTATAGATACGTTTGAGACGTATCAAGCATCCCCAAGCTTAGTTCTACTCGTCCTCGGGTAGGTAAAACGATAACAAGAATAATTTCTGAAGTGACATGCTTTCACACAATCTTGATCATATAATAATGTAATGCATGTAAATTGAGATCAGATGAATAAAAGCTGTAGTTTATATTGATATCAAATGAGTAATGAGTAAACAAGTAGGAAGAACAAAGCAAAACTTTCAATGAATCAATACTAGAGAACAATCAACCGTGCAAAGTAGATATTAAAGATGCTTTAAGCTTCAAGAATAACAATATAATCATCTAATGCATCCAACACTCATGACAACTTTGTGAAAGGGTCAATTCAAGCAATAACAATATGCACGTAGAAAATCATCTCTCTATTTGTTAAATTAAAAACAATCAAGCGTTCAGCGTTGGTTCCTGACACCAGGATGTTGTGGCTAAAAGAATAATAAGGGGGGTTTGGAAGGCCAACGGAAGAAGGACTCACACAGCTGAAAGTGATCATTAGACAAGAGGAAGTCTTATAATCGAAGCTATGCAGGGAGTAGTGATTAGCACACAACGGATGCACATAGAGCTATAAGTGTATGAAAACTCTCGAATGGAACTAGTGGGGGTGCATCCAACTTGCTTGCTCATGAAGACCTAGAGCACTTTTGAGTAGGCTCGTCATTAGAATATACAAGCCAAGTTCTATTATGTAAAGTTCCCCACATAGTTATGCAAGTAAAACATGAAAACTCTCTCATATGGAGTAAAGGTGCTAAACATGAGCACAAATGATGACTATGAATACTACAGGTGCTATAACATGAGCACAAGTGTGGATAAAGAATAGTAATGTTGCCCCCCTTTTTTTTTTTACTTTTTCTGTTTCTCTTTTCGATGGCCTCCATGGCTCTATTCACTTTTAGGGGCAAACATTCTAATATGACAACACACTTTTGATACAAGTAACTCATAAGGAATAAAACATAGTGTATGAAACGGTGCCTCTGCCAGTGTAGCAGGATATGCAATGATCTAGCGTAACATGGGTAAAACCACACATTAGCTGTAAAGAATCATGCAAGGCAATATATAAATGATAAATGACAACAAGTCATGTAATGTAAGATGGAAGTTGCATGGCAATATATCTCGGAACAGCTATGAAAATGCTGTAGTAGGTAGGCATGGTGGGTGTTTCGAGGAAGATATTTGACTTATGTGTAGGAGAACATGATGAAGATCTCCCACGAGTTTTGGATGTACCCGCGAAGTATGCACCAACTCTCAATGTGAGAAAGGGCAATGCAAAGTACCGAAGAGGCTAGCAAATATGGTGGTGGAAGTGCCATGAAAACCGCAGCTTAGAACTCACAAGCAAAAAGATTCCAACTAGAAATAGGATCTTACAAGGCATAATGAAAATCACTCCATGAGGGACTGTGGCAAATGAACAAGTCACTGTTGGGACCCCGACCGTAGCGCATAACACAAAGTCATTACGGTTGTTTTTAACATTAGAAGTCATATATCATCATGCTATCAACTGGATATTTAAGTGTGGCACTGCTTCAAGTTTTCTAGACCAACCATTAATCATTCTACTTTACTAAGCCATCATGTTTTACCATTAAGCATATTAATATCTCAAAACAACATTAATGATTCAAGTGACACAATTTAATGATCTACAAGATTATGTATCATTTCATCATACCATCTACCACATCAAACATTTTCTGTTCTTAACCAAACACCAATCAACTTATCTAAAAATAAACTCTCCAAGTATTTAACAATGAGATATGAGAGTATAACATAAGAAAACTAACAGCTCTAACAAGAGATGCATGAAAAACAAGAGCTAATAGTATTGAAGTAACATAGAAGAATACTCAACAAATATAAATGAAGAATACGAGTATTCCTAAGAAAAAGCGGAGCGTGTCTCTCTTACACAAAGGAATGCTAGGATCCATTTTATTTAGAGAATGAAAATAACAAAAACAAAAACAAAAACAAATAGACGCTTCAAGTAAAGCACATAAGATGTGTCGGAATTAAAATATAGTTTCACTAGAGAGGACCTGATAGTTTGTTGATGAAGAAGAGGATGCCTTGGGCATCCCCAAGCTTATACGCTTGAGTCTTCTTGAAATATGCTTGGATGACCCACAGGGGCATCCCCAAGCTTATGCTCTTTCATCTTCTTGATCGCATCACATCATCCTTCTCTCTTGATCCTTGAAAACTTCCTCCACACCAAACTCAAAGTAGACTTCATTAGAGGGTTAGTGCATAATCAAAAATTCTTATATTCTGCATGGACACAATTGCTACCAATGCTACTGGATATTAGCTACAGCCACTGATACTTTATGGAACAAAAAGGTCCATTCAAAAACAGTAAAAGAGGCATAGCAAAATAAATGGTAGAATCTGTCAAAAACAGAACAGTCCGTAAAGACAAAAAAAATCGAGGCACTTAACTTGCTCAAATCAGAAAACTCAAGCTAATGAAAGTTGCATACATATCTGAGGATCACGCACAAAAAATCCCAGGTCATTTTGATTTTTCTGTGAATTCTTACGAATTAAACGGTGGACAGCAGAAAAACTGTTCCTGCGCAGGAATCCAAATCTAGCATCAACTTTCTACTAGAGGCTTAACTTGACACAACAATGCAATAAAATAAAGATACAAAGGAATTGCTACAGAGGTAGACATGTTCCTTGACTAAAGCTGAAAATAAAAGATAATGGGTTGCCTCCCAAAAGCGCTTTCTTTAATGCCTTTTAGCTAGGCTTGATAGTTCTAATGATGCTCTCATGAAGATAGAAAATGAAGCAAAAGGAGCATCAAGAAGCATATTCAAAACACATTTAAGTCTAACCCACTTCCTATGCATAGGGATATTGCATACGAATAAATTCACAAAGAACAAAGTGACAAGCATAGGAAGATAAAACAAGAGTAACTTCAAAACTTTTAACATATAGAGAAGTGTTTTAGTACCATGAAAACTTCTACAACCATATTCTCCTCTCTCATAATAGTTGCAAGTAGTAGAAATAAATTCAACCATATAACCACAAGAATCATTCAACTTAGATAATATAGGTACATAAAGAGGATCATTAAATTTATTTTGGAATTCATTAGCATGTTTCCCTCTTTCAAAATAGTTATTAAGATCAATATCAAGTTTAAGATCATGGTTGCAACAAAGATTTGGAACTAGAGACAATTGCAAACCACATAAGTATTTCTCAACATAATCAAATTTCTCCTCCATGGTGTAATTAGGAGAATTCAAAAACAAAGTAGGACTCTCATGAGTTAGAGTACCCTCACAAGCAGCAGTTATATCATTTTTATCCTCACATAAATAAGTAATAACTTCTAAACATAGAGAATTATTGATAAGCATAGGACCATCATCTAAAGCATTATCATATATAACATTAGGGAGCACATTTTTACTTTTTGTTATTTCCCTTTTATTTGAGTCAAGGAACATGCTTTTTTCAAATTTATCAAAAGTAGATATTTCAATAGATCCATGACATTCAACAATATAGCACACTTCCTCCTTAGGCACGCATGGAGGGCAATCAAATAATGTAAGAGTTAAAGAGTTACTATCTTTAGGAGGTAGATCCTCCTTTTGTTCTTCACTCTCCTCCTCTTTTTCATCTAATGAGCTTTCAGGTTCAGCAATTTCTTCTTCTACAGGTTCCTGCAAGGCATTAGTCTCTTCTTTATGAGGAAAAATCCTCTTGACATGTTCAGTAATGTAAGATTTTTCATCCTTATAGTTATCGAAACAATATTTAAGTATAGCAAGACTTTCAGATTTATAAGGGGCATCAATTTTATGCTCAAGATAAGAACTAATTTCAAGTGCACCCTTAAAGACAATAAATTCTTCCATCCTTTCTACCTCATAAGCATTATAGTAACCTTTAACATAAGAATCTAAGGTTTCATTTTCATTACAAGCACATTGGAAAGGAAAGTGTTTAGACTTCCTATAACAATCAGATTCATTAAAGCAAAAAGATTCGCCAAATATATAGCATAAATTTCTAGCATATTCCTCTAGTTGATTTAACAATTTCCATAAGTACATCCCTTTTTGTGACAAACGGTAGTTCCTACAATATCTTCGTTCATCTTCCGTGGAGCAGCCTTGCCAGCAAGATCTAGTTTCATAGAGATAAGCCATTGATAGCAAATAAACAACTAGACATAATAACAAGCCGAAAGAAACTAGATGCAAGTAACTATTTTTTTTTGTATTTTTGATAATAAGCAAACAAGACAGTAATAAAAATAAACTAAACAAGACAAAAAAAAAAGATTGGATGTGAGAGACTCCCCTCGCAGAAGAGCTTGATCTCCCCGGCAACGGCGCCAGAAAAATGCTTGATGCACCAGTGTGGTGTTGTTGGGAAACCCCAAGAGGAAGGTATGAAGTAGTGCAGCAGCAAGTTTCCCTCAGTTGTGAAACCAAGGTTATCGAACCAGTAGGAGATGAAGATTCTTCTGAAGGTGTCAACGCCGCCAGAAAAATGCTTGTGCTTAGTTGACGTGGAACCTGCACACAACACAATCAAGGTACTTTGCCCCAACTTAACAGTGAGGTTGTCAATCTCACTGGCTTGCTGTAATCACTAGTAGAGAAAGGGGCATTGTCACCGGTTTTAAAGGGCTTTTAGCACCGGTTGTGCAACCGGTGCTAAAAGGTCGGGACTAAAGGGGTACCCCCTTTAGCACCGGAACCCTATGAAACCGGTGCTAAAGGCCTCCACGTGGGCACGGCTGAGCACGCGCAGGCGAAGGACCTTTTGTACCGGTTGGTAATACCAACCGGTGCTAAAGGCCTCCACGTGGGCACGGCTGAGCACGCGCAGGGAAGGACCTTTTGTACCGGTTGGTAATACCAACCGGTATTAATAGTTACTGCCTTTTTTCTTCCGCTTATTTTTCAGGGTTTCTGTTTTTTCTTTTGCGCTTATTTTTAGGGGTTTAGGGTTTCTGTTTTTTTCCTTTTCGCTTATTTTTCAGGGTTTCGGAGGAGATCACGTATGAAGTACCCATTACACATATAAATTGTACTCACTACGTACACATATAATTGTACTCACTACACATATAAATGAAGTACCCATAATTACATATAATTAAAGTACTTTTTTCACGGAGATATCACTGCTATTACATGGAGGGAGTCTATTTTTCCACATAGTGAAATTCACCGGATGGATTTATGACATGCGTAAGGAAAAATCCCGCCAATTCCTCCGCAATTGCTTTAACGCGGTTCGTTGGTAGGAGTTGGTTCCGCTTCCTTGCGATCTTTAAAAGGAGGAGATCAAATTAGTTATGATTGAAACTAAACACAAGTGATAGTAGAAAAATAAAGTTGTGAATGATTTTTGCGTACCTCTATGTTTCTTTGACTATTGACTCTCTGATTGACTTTCATGTGAATGAACTCACAAACGTAGTATCCACATAAATCTGTCCCATCTGGTTGTTGCAGACACCACTATACAACAATATGATTTAATCAAATAATAATAAAGAGAATTAGAACGATACACGGACCTAGTTAAGTAGTATTACTTACTTTGTTAGCTTTGAACTCCAGCTTATCTTTCCATTCACCGGGTTCTTGCTCGGTGAACTTTTTCCAAACCCTGCCCAAAAAGAATATGAATTGAGGAGTTATTACTTACTTTTGATATCAAGTAAATGAACGAAATAGAGGCGTAGTGCGATTGAAATTACCTCTTGAGCATTATACGCACGCTTTTGTATGCATCTGGATTTGTTTTTTTTTGAGTCCCAGATTTCAACTTCTCCATCGTCGAGTTTAATGATCAGGAGAATGAAGTGGTAACTGCGCACGTAATTCAGAACTCATCAATTGCACTTAATATCGGGAAAGGAAAAAATAATGTGTACAAGACATTAACACTCACTTGAAGTTGTAGGGAAAAAGTATTTCTTTCTTGGTACTTTGTCGCTTAAAGAAATTCAGTAGAACGTCCTCTATGGCGTCGGGTTGATTTTCTAAAGTCTGGACATGAACTTTATCCGGGTCAATGAACCCAATGTCCCAGATTTTGAGCTGTCTGCATTCACGAATCTTCATTCTGCATATATAATAGCGTACAAAAGAATGATGTGAGGATAATTACTGGCAATGAACGAGCTTAACTAAATAACGAAAATACACAAATAAATTACTTACAGACAATAGCAGCTGATGATAGATTTGTCGAGAGCACGTTGATTGTACATCTGAAAAAGTTCAGAGAACTCAACCTGTACAGCATATTCTTGAAAGTAGTGCTCATCCTTAACTCCCGCCATGAAATAGAAAGTCCCATCTTTTGAGATGTCCATGTACCAGTTATGCAATCTCCATAACTGTGTTGTTAGAGCACTGGGGTTTGTCACCAGAGGCAGCCCGAGAGTATATTGATATGCTATCTCAAGAGTCTCGTACTCTCTGTCTGCACGGTATACAACTTCTCCAGGCTCGATTTCCTGAGGAGCCCGAGACGACACAATGAGCGGGGCCATCGATTGTACTTCTTGTTCCCCGAGCTGGGCAACTTGTTTCCCGCATTTCTTTTGTTTCCGTCGCTCCTCCTCTTCCTCCATCTGCGAGCTATGTACCTTGTTAATACCTCGCTCATAGTCTGTAAACGGCGCCGGTGGAGGGTTATATAAGTTGTCAATGGTGCGATCTTTTACCTCAATTGGTATAGTCTTCAGAAGTTCCTTTAAGGGATCCTGTGATGCGGCATGTTTTTCCTCCACTATTTCCTCCATAGTCATCTCGCCGTTCAAAAAAGGTTGCCGCATCGGCATTTAAGCTCACCGTTATTTCCTCCATAGTCATCTCGCAAGCCGGTTTCTCAGGAGCTAACTTCTCAGGAGACTTCAATTTTTGCGTTTTCTTTGCACGTTTAATGACAGGGGACCTGTCTTTCCTGAACAAACTCCGCTTTGTCACATGACTAGTGGGCGCATCAGTCGGCTGACGGGACGGCGCGGGCGATGGACTTGCGGTGGGCACCCAATCATCGCGGAAGGCGGGTGGACTTTTAGGTGATAAATTTCTACCCGGAGGAGTCGGTGGCCTTGGCGTAGAGTCTGTAAAGATGATGTATTTCTTCTTCCATAGGACGATACCATGCTCGACTTCTCCCAAAGTCTTCTCGTCATCATTTCCCGGAATGTCAAGTTCCATTGAGTGGAATCCCGGCATAACTTTTGTGACCCCGACACGAGCATATCCAGCTGGAATCTGACCAAAATGGAAGGTTGCTCCAGGTTGATGCTGTAAAGCATATCCTTTCGCCACCGGATAACTGATGTTCTTCATTGGCACATGTAACTCACAGTTTGTCTTCTCCGTGATATCATCCACGGGGTAGTGAGCCGCCGGTTCATCAACTGCAGGATTTTCCAGCTGCGTGGAACCCACGCTGCTTTTCCGCTGAGATAGGGTGACATCGATTGGAGGATCTTGTAGCACCATCCGAGATTCCCTTTGCTGGGTAATTGAGTCCAGTTGCTCCTGCTGCCGCTTCACCTGGGCCTCCCATGTGTGGACCTGGCGTTCTAATTGTGATAACCGGTCCGCCTCCTTCTTCTTACTTCTGGAACGGCTTTTATAAGTTGCAACGTCCGCGGGAAACCCGTGAAGGAAACCAACGTCGCCTCCTCTACCTCGACATCGTCCCCAGTGTTCAGGATTCCCGAGGGCGAGTGTCAGCTCGTCGTCCTCTCTATTGGGAACAAATGTTCCCTCTCGGACGGCCGCTATTGCCTTCTCTAGCTTTTTTACAACTCGTGTAATTCTTTTCTTCCATTTTCCTTTTGCAACAATTCGCCCTGTCTCTGGGTCCAACACTGCTCCATGCGCGAACAACCAGTACTTGGACCTCTCGGGCCAGTCATCTGTCTGTGGAGTGATCCCTTTTAGACGCAGTTCGTTTTCAAAGGATTCCCACTTAGGCAAGGCAGTCTTGTAGCCACCTGACCCCAAAGTATGGTGGTATTTCTTCTTCCTAGCATTCTCCTTATTTCTCTCGGATCGGGCCAGAGCGACGGCTGATTTCTTATAAGCTACAAATGCAGGCCAATCATCTTTTATCTTCTCTAGAGGGCCCTTGAATTCTGGAGCCTTTTTCTCATATTTTTTCCACAATTTTTTCTTCCAGCTGTTGAATTGTGTGGCCATCTTCTTAAGAGTCCACTCCCTGACTTTCTGCAGCTTCTTCTCTGGGAGACCTTCCGGTAGGCTGAAATCACTCAAGATTGAGTCCCAAAGTGTTTCCTTAAGTCTGTCGTCGACATAACTTGCACCAACGTTCGCTTTCTTTGGCTCATTCCATTCTGCAAGGGTGATCGGGATAATGTCCCTAACAATCGCTCCGCATTGAGCTACATATTTGCGGCAGGTGTTTTCTGGTTTCAGCGGTTTGCCATCATCGCCTACTTCAACGATCGACAGCTTTGCACCATCTTCTAGCTTCAACCTTTTGGCCGGGCCTCGTGTAGGGTTTGTCGGCTTCTTTTTAGTTCCGGAGGCCTAAAAGAAAAATGTTTTGTTAGTAGGTGCAATATAAATCAATTTATGCATCAACAAGACTTAATATATATATATACCTGGCCGGAGTTTTCCGCGGGCACTTGATCGTCGTCTATTATTTCTAGCTCAAGTCCCTCACCGGAGTCGTTCAGACATCTTGAGCTGAAATCATCCTCTTGTTCATCATCAGAATCTTCTCCATCGGAATTTACTCCAAGACTCTTCTCATATATTATTGCTGCCATTTGCTCTTCAATGTCCTCGTTCCGGATGAAGGGGTTGTTGTCCATAGCTCAATGTCACTTCAAATTTAAATTTGAATCAAGGTTACAATTAAAGTTGATACAAATATTTCTTATACACATAAGTTGGAACAAATATTTCTTGTACACATAAATTGGAACAAATATTTCTTATATACATAAATTGGAACAAAAATTTGCTAAATTTCCAACTTTGCTAAATTTCTAATAGTTGTTTTACAAAATTTGCTAACTTTGCAAAAATTGATACAATAGTTGTTTTACTAACACAAAAATCTTCAGTGATCTAATAGTGAAGGACTTAGCCGATTTGGGGCGTTACAAGTCATAACAATATATATTGCATCAATAATACATCACGCTAATCAAAATGGACGTCGAACTGCCGGAAACATGCCGCGGGCGGTGAAAACCCAAAGTGAAGGAACCCAAACAGGATCATAACTAATGTGAGATCCCTGAAGATGCTGCCAAGTGTTGGACGGACAGACGTCCAACGCGACCATGTACCGACGGACGTGCTCGTCCTCCGCCCTGACACGACGACGTACCAACTCCTCGGGGGCCGGCACCCTCTGTACCCGTCGTGGCCCACGTGACCGCCACCAAAGAAGCTCCGGGTCGACGATGGTTCCCTCATTCCTCACCAATCTGCGCACACCGGAAGGTGGCACCTCCCAGTGCCAACCCGGCGGAGCCCAGTCCCGGACATCCATAGTCCCGTCCATCTCGAAACTATGAATCTTTACATTAACTCTTAAAATTCCAAGACATTGTATAAAACATTGTAAAATTCGAAGACATTGTATAAAATTCCAACATAGTGCTAAATTCTAACATTGCAACTAAATTTAACAAAAATTTGCTTACTTTGCAAAAATATTAACGAAATATGAAGTATTAACTAACATTGTTTTCCTAACACAAATTTTTACATTGTTTGCTAACTTTGCAAAAATTGATACACAAATTTGATACAAAATATGATACAAAATTTGCTAACATTCCAAAAATTGATACAAAATATGAAGTATTAACAATATTGCAAAAAAATAATCCAACTTTTCTAAATTTCTAAATTTGCTACACTAATTATAACCTAAACAGTAATAACCTAAACACTAATAACCTAAACATTAATTACTAATAATGAAAATTTTTGCTAGCTATATATAATGAAAATTTTTGCTAGCTATAATGAAAAAAATTGCTAGCTATAATAACCTAAACACTAATCTAATAAACAGTACTAATAACCTATAATGAAAAAACCTATAATTAATTTGCTAATAACCTATAACTAATAACCTATAATTAATTTGCTAACAATAAAAATAGCACTAAATTTTTTGCTAACTTTGCTAACACAATAAATTTGCTAACTTTGCTAACACTAAAAATAGAACTAACACAATCAGTATACCTAAACACTAAAAATACCTAAACACTAACTTAAAGTATTGCTAAAAGTATTGGAATTACTCAAATGAAAAGAAAAAAAACCTTGGTGATCGGCGGTGGTGGAGGGCGGAGCAGGAGGCGACGGAGGCCAAGGCGGCAGAGGGAGGGACCGGGCGCGGCGGCGGCCGGAGCAGGTCCACGAGCACCAGTGGCCGGAGCAGGGGCGTCGGCGGCGGAGCAGAAGTGGCCGAGGAGCAGCGTGGCGTCGTCGGCGGCGGCGCGCGGAGGAACGGGTGCGATGGAGGCCGGCGGAGCAGTAGTGGCGTCGTCGGCGGCGGCGCGCGGCCGGAGCAAGGCTTCGCCGGAGCAGGGCGACGTCGGCGTCGTGGAGCTCGAGTGCGGGAGAGAGGCGTTGTGGAGGCGAATAGGCGATCTGGCGGCGGTTCCCTAGTATTAACTGTCCGAAACCAACCTTTAGCACCGGTTGTTGTTACCAACCGGTGCTAAAGACCCTTTAGCACCGGTTGGTAACAACAACCGGTGCTAAAGGTTGGTTTTCGGACGCACCGAACGGTTGCGCGCCAAGCCAACCCCTTTAGCACCGGTTGCAGTTACAAACCGGTACTAAAGGGTTTTGAATTGAATTTTGTTTGTTTTTTGTTCTGTTTTCTTATATTTTCTTATGTTTTCTGTTTTCCTTTATATCTATTTGTTTTCAATTTTGTTTTTTCTCTAGTTTCTGTTTCTTTTTCTAGAAAATTCTAGAAAATATTACCTCTTTCGACGAATAGTCATCGCGACCGTTTTGATCGCTTTTAAGGAAAAAATGAAATAAATTGATAAACATCTCAAAAAATGAAATCCTTTGGAATGGGCTCCTTATATGTGTACTAGTTGCTATGAAAAATGATAAACTTGATTTTTTACAAAATGTGCACAAAAAGTCTTCACAAAAAGGTCTATCATGTATGAACATCTAGAAGTTTCAAGACAAATGACCAAGTTATGGTCATTTCCAAGGCATAGTTTGTGATAAATATCTCATATCCCACAAATAGATGTATCTTGGTATAAGAAACAACCTTGCCAAAGGAAATCTTAAAATTAATTCCATAAGTATTATTTTCCATTTTTTAAGTGCAAAAAATGACTTTTTTTGTGAACAAAGTACCAAAAATATGATGCAAAATGGGACCCATTTAATTTTCATGGAAACTAGTACACATATGATGGATAATTCCCAAGTATTAGGTTTTTCCTTCATTTCTAACTAATTTCCCATAGTTTAATGAGTTTATGTTGATTTATAGAAAGTAATTCAAATTTGAACTACATCTGTTTGATAGTTTGTTCTGAAATTTTTGGAAAAATCATTTTGAGGTACACAACTAGTGGTTATACCACAGAAACACTGATAATTCTAGAAAATATTACCTCTTTCGACGAATAGTCATCGCGACCGTTTTGATCGCTTTTAAGGAAAAAATGAAATAAATTGATAAACATCTCAAAAAATGAAATACTTTGGAATGGGCTCCTTATATGTGTACTAGTTGCTATGAAAAATGATAAACTTGATTTTTTACAAAATGTGCACAAAAAGTCTTCACAAAAAGGTCTATCATGTATGAACATCTAGAAGTTTCAAGACAAATGACCAAGTTATGGTCATTTCCAAGGCATAGTTTGTGATAAATATCTCATATCCCACAAATAGATGTATCTTGGTATAAGAAACAACCTTGCCAAAGGAAATCTTAAAATTAATTCCATAAGTATTATTTTCCATTTTTTAAGTGCAAAAAATGACTTTTTTTGTGAACAAAGTACCAAAAATATGATGCAAAATGGGACCCATTTAATTTTCATGGAAACTAGTACACATATGATGGATAATTCCCAAGTATTAGGTTTTTCCTTGATTTCTAACTAATTTCCCATAGTTTAATGAGTTTATGTTGATTTATCGAAAGTAATTCAAATTTGAACTACAGCTGTTTGATAGTTTGTTCTGAAATTTTTGGAAAAATCATTTTGAGGTACACAACTAGTGGTTATATCACAGAAACACTGATAATTCTAGAAAATATTACCTCTTTCGACGAATAGTCATCGCGACCGTTTTGATCGCTTTTAAGGAAAAAATGAAATAAATTGATAAACATCTCAAAAAATGAAATCCTTTGGAATGGGCTCCTTATATGTGTACTAGTTGCTATGAAAAATGATAAACTTGATTTTTTACAAAATGTGCACACGGATCGTGTGTTTCTTTCAAGCACTTGTGAGCCGTTAGATCAGGAGTGTGTTTCTTTCAAGCACTTGTGAGCCGTTAGATCCCGGTTGTTGTTACCAACCGGGACTAAACAAGCACATGGATCGTGTGTTTCTTTCAAGCACTTGTGAGCCGTTAGATCAGGAGTGTGTTTCTTTCAAGCACTTGTGAGCCGTTAGATCCCGGTTGTTGTTACCAACCGGGACTAAAGAAGCACACGTACCCTATATATAGCCCCCCTCCCGGACATGTTCAGCACTCAGTGTCTACTCATTGTAGTTCATTTTGGCAGCACACGGGTAGCAGAGAGCACTCAGTGAAGGCTGAAGGTGAACCCTCCCCTCGGCGGAGGCATCTTTGGACAACCAGCGGCAAGACGTCTCTGATGATCTGCGACCGTTCCAAACGATTGCAGATCATCAGAGATGTCTTGCCGGACGGTTGTAGATCATCAGAGATGTCTTGCCACCGGACGGTTTTATCTACATAATACTTCAGTTCATCGACCGAATACAAAGCATTCGGATTCCCTGCATACGCCCAACGGTGCATTTGATATGCAGGCACTCAGGAGCCACCGTTGGGCTGTATGCAGGTGAAATCGTGTGTTTTGTTCCATGCATCTACAAAATACTTCAGTTCACTTGTTCTTCTGATACAAAGCATTCGGATATTACACATCAACAAAATACTTCAGTTCACTTGGGCTGTATGCAGGTGAAATCACATCGACCGAATACAAAGCATTCGGACCCAACATTGCATTTGATATGCAGGTTTAATACATTGTTACACATCACGAACAACCACCCTATCTAGTGTTCATTTTTTCTTCGTGTGTGTCCCTTTCTTCTCACTGCGCCGTAGCCATGGACAATCTTCATCATTTAAAGCGATGGTTGGGTCAGTTCTCACTTTGAAGGGCGGAATTTTATCAAACTTATTGTAATCTTCTGACATGTCTGTCTTGTCCTCCACTCCCACGATGTTTCTTTTCCCTGAAAGAACTATGTGGCGCCTTGGCTCATCGTATGATGTATCAGCTTGCTTACCTTTTCTTTTTTTCGGTCTGGAAGACATGTCCTTGACATAGAAAACCTGAGCCACATCATTGGCTAGGACGAATGGCTCGGTGTAGTACCCAAGATTGTTGAGATCCACGGTAGTCATTCCGTACCGTCGGTCTATCTCTACCCCGCCTGACAGGTTGACCCATTTGCAATTAAACAAAGGGATCTTAAAAGAAGGTCCATAGTCAAGTTCCCATATCTGCTGTATGCAACCATAATATGTGTCCTTTGTCCCATTGTCGTTTGTTGCATCAAAGCGGACACCACTGTTTTGGTTAGTGCTCTTTTTGTCTTGGGTTTCCGTGTAAAATGTATTTCCATTTATCTCGTACCCTTCGAAAGTCAATATAGTCGAAGATGGTGAATTGGCCAACAAGTATAGCTCTACTCCAACATCTTTGTTATTAATGAGATGTGTACGCAACCAACTGCCAAAAGTATCCACGTGTTTTCCTTTAATCCAGTAGTCAGTCTGCTCCGGATATTCGGAGCGCAAAATATCCATGTGTTCCACGATATACGGAGCCACCAATCTGGAATTTGCTAAAACTGTGTAGTGTGCTTGGGTGAAAGAATGTCCATCCATACTTGTTGTTGCTTTCTTTCCTAGCGTTCCTTTTCCACGCAGTCTCCCCTCATGGCGCGATTGAGGAACACCAATCGGCATAAGATCAGGAATAAAGTCCACACAAAACTCAATGACCTCCTCTGTTCCATAGCCCTTGGACATGCTTCCTTCTGGCCTAGCACGATTATGAACGTATTTCTTTAAGACTCCCATGAACCTCTCAAAGGGGAACATGTTGTGTAGAAATACAGGACCGAGAATGGAAATCTCTTCGACTAGGTGAACTATGAGGTGCGTCATAATGTTGAAGAAGGATGGTGGAAACACTAACTCGAAGCTGACAAGACATTGCACCACATCCTTCTGTAAACTTGGTAGAGTTGCTGGATCGATTACCTTCTGAGATATTGCATTGAGAAATGCACATAGCTTCACAATGGGTTCTCGAACGTTTTCCGGTAATAGCCCCCTCAATGCAACCGGAAGTCATTGTGTCATAATCACGTGACAGTCATGAGACTTCAGATTTTGAAACTTTAGCTCTGTCATGTTTATTATTCCCTTTATATTCGACGAGAAGCCAGATGGAACCTTCATACTGTGAAGACATTCAAAAAATATTTTCTTCTCTTCTTTCGTAAGAGCGTAGCTGGCAGGAGCTGGTTCATTCTATGTCCCATTGTCGTCTCGATGCATCTCTTCGCTCATACGTTGATGGGCCTGCCTTACTTTCGGTGTATCTTTTGACTTCCCTTTTTTTGACATCCCCTTTTTGGACTTCCCTTTTTTTGACTTCCCTTCTTTCGACTTCCCATACACGCCCAAGAAGTTAAGCAGGTTGCAGCAAATATTCTTTGTCACGTGCATCACGTCGATTGCAGATTGAACTTCTAGCAGTATCCAATAGGGCAGCTCCCAAAATATAGATGTCTTTTTCCACATGGGTACGTGGTTGTTTGCGTCATTCAGAACTTGTAATCCCCCAGGACCCTTTCCAAAGATTACTTTTAAATCCTTAACCATATCATATATAACAGAACTACAAGGGCGGGTAGGCCTCAGCCGATGATCTGCCTCACCTTTGTAATGTTTGCCTTTCTTCCTTAAGGGATGCTTGGGTCCAAGAAATCGACGATGCCCCATGTACACAATCTTGTTACACAAATATATACTGTCAGTCTTATCTAAACAATGCGTGCATGCATTGTATCCCTTGTTTGATTGTCCAGAAATGTTACTAAGAGCAGGCCAATCATTGATGGTTACAAACAGCAACGCTCGTAGGTTAAATTCCCCTTGTTTATACTCATCCCACGCACGCACACCTTCGTCAGACCACAACTGTAAAAGTTCGTCAACTAATGGCCTCAGATACACATCAATGTCGTTGCCGGGTTGCTTCGGACCTTGGATAAGCACTGGCATCATGATATACTTTTTCTTCATGCACAACCAAGGAGGAAGATTATAGATACATAGAGTCACAGGCCAGGTGCTATGACTGCTGCTCTGCTCCCCAAATGGATTCAAGCCATCTGTACTTAGACCAAACCTTAAGTTCCTTGCGTCAGCTGCAAAATCTCGAAACTCACTGTCAATCTTTCTCCACTGCGACCCATCAGCCGGGTGTCTCAGCATCTCGTCTTCCTTACGGTCTTCTTTGTGCCATCGCAACAACTTGGCATTCTCTTTGTTTCGGAACAAACGTTTCAACCGTGGTATTATAGGAGCATACCACATCACCTTTGCAGGAACCCTCTTCCTGGGGCTGGCCTCGCACTCAACATCACCTGGGTCTTCTCGCCTGATCTTATACCGCAATGCACCGCATATCGGGCATGCATTCAAATTCTCGTACTTCTCACCGCGGTAGAGGATGCAGTCGTTGATGCATGCATGTATCTTCTGCACCTCTAATCCTAGTGGGCAGACAATCTTCTTTGCTTCGTACGTACTGGAGGGCAATTCATTTTTCCTTGGAAGCATCTTTTTAAATATTTGTAGCAACTGTTCAAATCCCTTGTCAGATACTCCATTCCTTGCCTTCCATTGAAGCAATTCCAGGGTGCTACCCAGCTTTTTCTGGCCATCTTCACAAGTTGGATACAATAATTTTTTGTGGTCCTCCAACATGCGCTCTAACTTCAACCACTCGTTTTCAGTTCCGCAGATTATCTGTTCATCAAGAATAACCTGACGAAGATCATCATCAGACTGATCATCAACAATGACCTCATGCTCAGCTTCGTCTTCCCCCATTTTAGTATCACCGTGTTCAGAGAACAGAGGATAGTTGTCATCATCATCTTCTTCATTGTCCTCCATTATAACCCCTGTTTCTCCGTGCTTGGTCCAACAAAAATAATTGGGCATGAAGCCTTTCCGGAACAGGTGGAAGTTTAGGGTTCTTGCGCTAGGGTAATTCGTGTTATTCCGACACTCATCGCATGGACAAAACATAAAACCATTCTTCTTGTTTAACTCAGCCGCACGGAGAAATTCCTGTAGGCCACTAATGAACTCCGGAGACCGTCGGTCAACGTACATCCATTGTCGATTCATCTGCATTATATAAATATATCTAAAACCATTACACTATATATATAACAAACAATTATCAAGTAAGAAAAATATACAAGTAATAACTATGCATCTAAACCATACAACTAATATTTTTTAAAAATATAAGAAAAAAAAAGTGGCTCACCGAGGTGGTGTCGGTCACGGGGCGCCGCGGGCGATCGGCGGCGGTGAGGAAGTGGGGACGACACTATAAAAAGGCACAAATCTTATTTTAAATTGAGCTCAAAATGCATATAAAACAAATAAAATCCCTAACTTAGGCATTTCATCAAACACCTTGCTTGCACTAGAAAAAACAAATGAGTTAAACTAGCAAAATGAGCTAAAGTTGAAATGCCGGAAGAGAAGATGAAGTTGCTAACCCTTATATAAGTAAGTGCTACCAATCTTAACAAATGTTGTAGAGATCAAAGAGTGCTAGATCTTGGGATAGCAAAGAGAGAAGAAAATGGAGCTTGAATGAGAGCAATGGAGCTGTCCCTCGGGTGGAAGAAGGCAATACAGGCCGAACCTTTAGTACCGGTTTGTATTACAAACCGGTACTAAAGGGTTTGGCCGTGTCTGCCGGCCGAACCTTTAGTACCGGTTGGTAATACAAACCGGTACTAAAGGGTCTGACCCGACTGAGGCAACCCTTTAGTACCGGTTGGTATTACCAACCGGTACTAAAGGGTCCAACGCAACCGGTGCAAATAACTGCCGGGCTGTCTCGCCTCTGGAACCGGTACTAATACCCCTTTAGTACCGGTTCCAGTCAATCCGGTGCCAAATGTGGCCTCACCAAAGGCTTGTTTTCTACTAGTGAATAAAGGATTAAACGTATGTGTGGAAAATGATGTTTGTTTGCAGAGAATGAAAGTACCAGGATTGCAGTAGGTTGTTTTATCAGTTTAAGGAAAAAGGACCGGGGTCCACAGTTCACTAGTGGTGTCTCTCCATAAATAATAATAGCATACATGCGGGTAAACAAATTACAGCTGGGCAATTGACAGAATAAAGAACTGCATAACAATGCATATACAAGTCATGATGTCTAGTGTGAGATTCATTTGGGCATTACAACATGATACATAGACCGTCATCCAACTGCATCTATGACTAATAATCCACCTTCAGGATAGCATCCGCAACACCATTCAGTATTAAGTTGCAAGCAACAGATTATTGCATTAAGTAAAGTGTCTAATGTAAGTAGCACAAATATCCTTAGATAAAGAACTATTGTTTTATCCCTAGTAGCAACAGTACATCTACAATCTTAGAGTTTGCTGTCACTCCCCCAGATTAAATAGAGACATGAACCCACTATCGAGCATAAATACCCCCTCTTGGAGTCACAAGCATCTACTTGGCCAGAGCATCTACTAGCAACGGAGAGCATGCAAGATCATAAACAACACACAACATGATATGTTATGAAGCAAATGACATAGTATTCAATATCCATCGGATCCCAGCAAACACAACATGTAGCATCACATAAAGATGATCTTGATCATGATAGGCAGCTCACAAGATCTAAACATGATGGCACAATAGGAGAAGACAACCATCTAGCTACTGCTATGGACCCATAGTCCAAGGATGAACTACTCACGCATCAGTCCGGAGGCGGGCATGGTGATGTAGAGCCCTCCGGTGATGATTCTCCTCTCCAGCAGGGTGCCGGGAAGAGCTTCTGAACCCCCCCCCCCCTCCTGAACTAGGGTTGACGGCGGCGGCGGCTCTGGAACGTATCGTGGAAAAGTGTTCGGGTGTTAGGTCTTGATCTGTCGGGGGGTATAAGTAGGCGAAAGGGCGAAGGCGGTGGAGGCCCGAGAGCCCCACACCACGTGGCCGCGCGGCAGGAGGTGGGGCCGCGCCACCAACAGGTGTGGGCGCCTCGGTGCCCTCCCCCGTCTCGTCTTCTGTGTTCTGGAAGCTCCCCAGAAAAATAGGGACTTTGGTATTTGATTCGTTCAATTCCGAGAATATTTCCTTAACAGCTTTTCTGAAACCAAAAACAGCAGAAAATAGGGAACTGGCACTGTGGCATCTTGTTAATAGGTTAGTGATGCTCACGGGTGTGAGGAGTTGGAAAACCCCGAGAGGAGGTGTAACGAGCGTAGTAGCAAGTTTCCCTAAGTTATGAAACCAAGGTTATCGAACCAGTAGGAGATGAAGAACACAACGAAGGTCTCCCCGGCGCCAGAAAAGTGCTGTTGCAGGGAGGTGGAATCTACACAACACAATCAAGAAACTTTGCTCCAACTCAACAGTGAGGTTGTCAATCTCACCGGCTTGCTGTAACAAGGATTAAACGTATGGTGTGGAAGATGATGTTTGCAGAGAATGAAAGAAAGCAGTTTGCAGTTGGTTGTATTATCAGTTTAAAGAAAAGGACCGGGGTCCACAGTTCACTAGTGGTGTCTCTCCATAAATAAAGATAATAGCATACATGTGGGTAAACAAATTACAGCTGGGCAATTGACAGAATAAAGAGCTGCATAATGATGCATATACTAATGTCATGATGTCTAGTATGAGATTCATTTGGGCATTACAACAATATACATAGACCGTTCCAACCGCATCTATAACTAATAATCCACCTTCCGGTTAGCGTACGCACCCCTTTCAGTATTAAGTTGCAAGCGACAGATTATTGCATTAGGCAAAGTGTGTAATGTAAGCAATACAATTATCCTTAGACAAAGTACTACTGTTTTATCCCTAGTAGCAACAGTACATCTACAATCTTAGAGCTTGCTGTCACTACCCCAGATTAAATAGAGACATGAACCCACTATCAAGCATAAATACCCACTCTTGGAGTCACAAGCATCTACTTGGCCAGAGCATCTACTAGCAACGGAGAGCATGCAAGATCATAAACAACACACAACATGATATACTCCCTCCATTTCAATTTAGTTCGCGTTCTAGCTTCAATCAAAGTCAAACTTTATTGAGTTTGATAAAAACAATAGGAAAAAATATCAACATTCATGAAATCAAATGCATACAATATAAAAATATACGTTATAATGATTTTAACACTATGATTTTTTATTGTAAATGTTAATTATTTTTTTCACAATATTTGATCAAACTTTACAAAGTTTGACTTTGACTGAACCCAGAACGCAAACTAAATTGAAACCGAGGGAGTATTATGATGCAAATGACATAGTATTCAATATCCATCGGATCCCAGCAAACACAACATGTAGCATTACATAAAGATGATCTTGATCATGATAGACAGCTCACAAGATCTAAACATGATGGCACAATAGGAGAAGACAACCATCTAGCTACTGCTATGGACCCGTAGTCCAAGGATGAACTACTCACGCATCAGTCCGGAGGCGGGCATGGTGATGTAGAGCCCTCCGGTGATGATTCCCCTCTCCGGCAGGGTGCCGGGAAGAGCTTCTGAACCCTCCCGAACTAGGGTTAACGACGGCGGCGGCTCCATAATGTTTCGTGGAAAAGTGTTCGGGTCCTAGGTCTTGTATTGTCGGGGGCTTTAAATAGGCGAAAGGGCGAAGGCGGTGGAGGGCCGAGGCCCCGTCATCAGGTGCTGGCGCGGCCAGAAGTGGGGCCGCGCCAGCACCTCATCTGGGGGCCTCATGGCCCCTCTCCGTCAGGTCTTCGGTGTTCTGGAACCTCCCGTGAAAAATAGGGACTTTGGTATTAAATTCGTCCAATTCCGAGAACATTTCCTTAAGTGGTTTTCTGAAACCAAAAACAGCAGAAAATAGGGAACTGACACTGTGGCCTCTTGTTAATAGGTTAGTCCCAGAAAATGCATAAAACAATGCAAAGTTTATATAAAACATCTAGCAATTGGTATAATATAAGCATGGAACATAAGAATTTATAGATACGTTTGAGACGTATCAGTTAGTACCAGAAAATGCATAAAAACCATATAAAGTGTATATAAAACATGTAGCAATTGGTATAATATAAGCATGGAACATAAGAAACTATAGATACGTTGGAGACGTATCAGCCTACAACGCGGAATTACTCACACATGGATGGGGGAAACGATGATGGTTGATGGAGAGGCGTTGGTGATGACGATGGCGATGATCCCCTTCGATTCCCCGTCCCGGCGGAGTGCCGGAACAGAAACTTCTGGTCCCCGGATTGAGTTTCGAGGTGGCGGCGGCGTTCGGATGTGTTTCTGGAAAAAGTGCTCGGGGTGTCTCTGTTTTTAGGTCAGAGGGACCTTATATCCGAGAGGGGGACGCGAGGGGGACGCGAGGGGGTGGCCGAGTCGGTCACACCACATGGTGGCGCGGCCAGGGGCCTGCCGCGCCACCACATGGTATGGTTGGCTCGCAGCCCCCCTCCGTCTCATCATCTGGCTCGTGGGGTCTTCGGGGAAAATAGGGACTTTGGCCATTTTTCTGGTATTTTTCCTAAAAGTTGAATTTCTGCACAAAAACAAGACACCAGGGCAATTCTGCTGAAAACAGCATTAATCCGTGTTAGTTGCATTCAAAACACACAAATTAGAGGTGAAACAATAGCAAAAGTGTTCGGGAAAGTAAATACGTTTTGGACGTATCAACGCCCCCCAAGCTTAGCTTATTGCTTGTACTCAAGCAATTCAGTTAACAACTGAGTGCGATAAAAGAACTTTCACGAACACATTTGCTTCATATGATGTAAATATTCTCACTATGAGGACAAATGCTTAGGCTATTCATGATAAGATATATGCAAACGGTGTCACCTAATAGTTATGTAAACTATAAAGAGATGCCAATCATACCAATAATAAATAACATGAAACATATCAATTCACAGGATTGCAAAGCTCATAATAAAATATGATAAGGTGGTATCTCGCTTGCCCGAATGTGTACAGCAAAACATAAATGCCCAGGCACCTCTGAGTTTCAAGAGAGGACTAGAAACAAAGATATCAAAGATAAAAGCATCAAAGTTATACCGCAGTTAACAGTATTCTGGGACAAGCACATTACAGTAAGAATGACAACTATGCTCTCAAGAAGCTGCTCAAAGAAGGATGGTGACTCAACAATAAAGTAAAAGATAAGCCCTTCATGGAGGGAAGCAGGGATTTAACATGTGCTAGAGCTTTTCATTATTTTGAAAACAGAGGCAAAATTGTTTTTGAGTGGTGATTGATTTGTCAACGAATGGCAATAGAGTTCCTGTTATCTTCCATACTAAGCAAGTTTAGAGAGGTTCTGATTTATTTAAAAACAAGCATTTATAATATGTACCTTATTTATATAATTTGACACTCCTCCCAACCTTTGCTTTTCTCAAAACATGGCTAACCGAATCCTCGGGTGCCCACCAACATTCACATACCATGGAGGAGTGTCTATTTTTTCTTTCTTAAATCTTTTTGGGATATTATAGTGGTCTAACCAGCTCTTTTACAAAATTAATGACAAGCAGATGAAGCATGCAAGTCGATTACTTAATTAGCATGGAAGATAACAAGCCCAACTACTACTTCCTCATGAGCTAAAAAAGTGTTACAAATTGAGAAGTTGTTTGAAGGTTTTAAAGATAGCACATGCAAATTTACTTGAATGGGTTGAAATGCCATACATAGGTATTTATGGTGGACTCTTTGGGATAACTTGGTTTTTAGGGATTTGGAAGCACAAGCATTTGCAGCTTAGTACAAGTGGAGGCTAGCAATACACGGGGAAGCAACAATTCAAGAGAGAAATAACCGTCATAATCATGCTTGCGACAAAATAAAATTAACGGAGGCATAAAAATGATACTAGAACTCTGAGACAAAATAAATCGTCAAGGCTTAATTGACTTTTTGTTTTCAGTCATAACATCTGTGAGCATGTGCCAAGTCGATTCAAATGAATTATTCAGAGGAGGATACCACAATGTCATACTCTACTATGAACAGAACAATGCAAGCAAACATCCATAGAACATGTCATCTACCATTAATAAATTGGGATTGATCATAAGAGAACATGAACTACTAAGCATCCACCAATCGACATATACCTGATGCGAATCATCTAAGCATGCTTACATGAATGAGTATATGTACAAAAATGAAAAACAAATAGAATTCATTACCAGCCTCTTACCCAACTCGAATTGTCATAGATCATCATTATTGCCTTTTCACTTGTGTGCTTGAAAGATATGAAATAATAACCAAGCTCCATGGAGTAACTGAAGGTGATGAACTCTGAAACAAGCTATACAAAACCAAAGAGAAACAAGAAATATTTTTGGGTTTTCGGGTTTAGAAACTAAAACGGAACAGCCAGCAAAGACGAATTTTTTCGAGCCTCTAACATGCTCAGATCAGAAAAATCAAAACTAATGAAAGTTGCATACATATCTGAGGATTGTGCTCACGAAATATTAGGTAATTTGGATTTTTCTGTGAAAAGTTATGAATTAAATGGTGGACAGCAGAAATCTGTCCCTGCGGAAAACAGCAAACAACAAAGCAAAATATTTTTGTGTTTTTGCATATTGAACCGAATTAAATACTAAGCATACTAATACTAGAGACTAAAGTAAACAAGCAAGAGAAATAATAGAAATATTTTTGGTCTTTTTGAGTTTTAGAAAGTAAAGTGAAACATGAAAGAAAGAAAAAAAAACGAAAGCGAAACATGGATATACAAAGTACCGAATGATAATGATATATAGATTAGTGAGCTATCGGTATACCTCCCCCCAAGCTTAGGCTTTTGGCCTAAGTGGAGATCAATCCCATGGTGCCCATGATGAGGTGTCTCCATAGTATGACGAAGAACCTTCGCCCTGGTACGAACTCGAAGACGCTCCGGCGTAGTGCATGGTGTAGTCCTCCTCAGGTGCCTCCTCAACGCCGTGCTGCCCATAGAAACCCTGCACGCTCAGCTTCTCGTCCAACTCCACCTTCGTGAGCGACCACGACCTCCTGTCAAGACTGAACAAAACGGGCTGCGGCAAAGGGACTTCCCTCTCGTCCCCGTCAGCAAATAACATTCTATAGACAAGATGGCCAGCAGTAGAGCTAGTAGTAACAAACTGGTGATCTTTCATTGCAGCAAGGTCAAGTCTACAAGGATCAAGTAATTCATCATTTGGATCAATACGAAGCCCCATATGTGCAACAATACGAGAGGCAATAATCCCTCCATAAATAGGTCCCTTAGTGGATAAGCGACGAGCAATGAGAGCCTCAAGATTATATGTAGTGTTTTTATTCAGTGCAGCATCAAGAAAAGCAAGATGATGATATGAGATGTTACTAGTGTTCTCGCTACCAAGCACGCTAGTACAAATGTAGTAAGTGAAATATTTAATAGCTGGGAATTGAATGTTCCTTATCTTGCCGCGTTGCGCTCGGCGGGTATCATCATTTGTCACCTCGCGGTAGAGCTGCGTCAACTCTCTCGGGTCCCCTTGAATCTTCTTGGTTGTCCCCGAATGTGCAGTACCTATCACATCACAAAATTCACGCAAAGGCATAGTGATAGGCATATCATAGATCTTAAATGAAATAGTTGGCTTGAACATTTAATTGTTCAAAGAAAAGCTCTCAACAAAAATCTTGGTAAGCCTGACATATTGTGGACTCTCGTCCATCATATATGCAGTCAAGCCTACCCTCTGCACAAGAAGCAAAAAATCATCAAGAATCCCCGCATCACGCATAAAGTCAGTGCATGGGAAAGAAGATGAGTTTGGAAACCCATCATCCCTCTCATATCCAATGCTTGGTGCCAAGATATTCTCATTGTAAGATTGCCTAATGCGAGTGGTTGATCTTGAGGGCCTTGATACCCTTGGTGCATCACTCTCAAAGATTTCTCCAAAGGTGTGGTTATGCATCTTCCTTTTCTGAAATTTTTAACAGATGTCATAAAAATTGATTTTGAGCCAACTAAATGAAGGGAAACTACTATAGTGACTTGCTAGAGGCCTAACCATGCATCAAAACTAGTTATTCCAACTTAGAACAAGCATTTAAACTCACTAAACATGACATCTACAGCAGCAAAATACTCAAGATATCATCCACTAAACAAAATTCTATTTGGATGAACGGAGGAGTGACATACCGGAGAGCAAATGCCCCAAATCTCAACAGCAAAGATGGGCTGAGCAAGGAGATAAAAAATCCGAGGGAAAGAGCAGCAAGAACACGAAATTTTTCAATGGCTGGGTGTTTGGTCGGGAGAGAGAAAGGTTGGGGAGGAAGGAGAATAAGTGGAGAGCCCTGTGGGTCCCACACCATGTGGAGGCGCGGCCCAAGGCCTGCCGCGCCACCATGTGGTGTGGTGTCCCTGTGGGCCCCCCTGGTCACTCTCTGGTACTCCCAGGACCCTCCTCGAAAAATAGGATTTTTCACATAATTTTTTTAAAAATTCTGTGAATTTTTATTTCTGGGCATTTTCTGGATTTTGAGATATTAAATTCAATGCATGAAAAATATTTTTCAAATCATATTCAACTAAAACTATGCAAACCAAATAGTATTACAGTATGTAAGATTAATATGAGAAGAAAAATATTGTTTATTACTTCCATGCATTTAAAACATATTTGTTAGCAAGGTTGATCAAGTCTTGCCACCAAATAAATTTTAGGTGACATAAAGAGGATTCAAACATTGTGAGACACTCATGTTACCTTATATGGTATTGATATGGATCCAATAATAAGACTTTTGTACTATTCTTTATAAGGGCAATCAATACTTCCCACTTTGATGGACCTCACATTAGTAATTGTACTAACTCCATATACTTTATCCATTCTCTTGGGAAAATAAACAGTATTGTTGAGGGGATAGATCAACAATATCATCCGAAGACGATTTATATGGGGATATGCAATGAAAAATTGAAGACTGAAGAGTTTCCACTGATCTTGAAATTAGTGAATAAAAGTAGAGCTCTTTTCATAATACCCAACGTCATTCCAAGCCAGAGAAAAATGCACATCCAAGTGAATAAAAGTAGAGCTCTTTTTCTAATGTACTGACATAGTTTGAAACTCATGCACATCCAAGAGAAAGATTATTTCGTAACCTTATCGACTGGTATCACCCTATAATAGAACTTTGCCAGCATGAAGATAAATGTAGGCATAATAAAAAAACAGAGGGGCACTTGCATGCAAAGTACATAGGTGAGCAATTAGGCCTGCTTCAGGACGATGCTCTTGTGATAAAAAGAAAACGCCAATAGAAAAACAGTTTTCAAGCTATAAACACTATTTAAAAACAAATAGCAAATGAGTCAATTTTATTCTGAAGTAGGATTCATTGTTTACAAAACTGAACTAAAATGGATGTGAAAAAAGAAACTGAGATCACGTTAGGATCAATACCAACCCTTTGTTACCCAGTAGTCTAGCATCTTCAGACCTATTTGCAGTGTAAATTTAAATGTAAATTTTCTCATATTTACCGACTACTTAAGTTTGGCTAGAACATAAATAAGAAACTCACGACACGGAAAAAAACACCGTAGCAAAGAAGGAAAATAGCAACAAAATGGATGGTGGAATCACTCCCTAGCAGAAAGATGTTCGATTGGAACACATATACATAGCCAATACGCCGGGAGTGAAATGGAAATAAGACCAAAATGACATGGGAAATAAATAAATGCTTACAAAGTTGCTATAGTATCACCAAGAATATGATAACCTTTAAAGGAACATCAGGCTAAACATATGCATACGACTATATCCTAAAGGAATATGACGCATTCCAAATATGCTGATAAAAATATATATGCCGACAATATCAAGCCAACAAAGGTTAGTCATTTCACATCAAATAAGGAGGAGGGGGAGATAATATATAGGCGTGCTAATTAGTAAGGACTAATGAGAATCATCACATGGTGCTATGTTTGGCTGAACAGACAACTTTTTTAGGACAAAAAACAGAGAATCGACTATAACTAAGAAATAAACCATGAATGTTCCCATTGTTCTAAGTAAAAATGAGTACATTGATATATGGAAGAGAGAACTGTTTCTAAACAACAATGCCATCATTGTAGAAGGCTCAAGGAAGTAAAGTTAGAGAGCATCTCAGCAAATTAATACCTTGTTGTTCTGCCTTTTTATTTTCTTTAATCCTAGGCATCTTATTCTTCAAATACTGTTGTGAAAATAACCTGTGCTGCATGATAAGAAAACATATGCTTGTATTAACCTTCGATATTATATATGAAGGGTAAATACTGAAATGTTACAGTATGCATTGGCCTTAACTGTAACTATGAAAAAATGAGCTTTATCTCCCACTTAAGACTATTTGAGATGATAACAATAAAAGTAGATTAATAGCTACAAAGCATGTTTTCAACACAACTAACAAAGCGAAGCGTTACGCTACAACTCAGTTGGCAATATAAATAGCTACTAAAATAATGCTTTGCAAATGAGACCTCAAGAGTCTGAACTATACAGACTGGAAAAAGGAAATTAAAACAGCAGTGCTTAACCTATGTATCATGTAAGACTACCATGCAGGATTGCTGATGCCTTCAACACGGCCTTCAGTTCCCGCTAAACCGCATGCTGCAAGAGCCGCCAAGATCTGGATGTGTTGAGCTTAGTTGACCTGACGATGGCTGAGACGATGCCAGGGAATACTGTGGTGCCCAATTCGTGCTGGCTTGACGATGCATAAATCTGTCAAAAGAGAAAATCATAGCTATCGATGTCATGCGACAAACAAACAGTGTATAATGTAAAAATCCCTGAAGTAGCAAAAGGTAGTAATGGCTTCAATTTAATCATATAGGAATATCCCTAATGTATAAAGCTCACATCACAATGAATGCTCCATATATAATCTATTAAGAACAAACAAACTGTAAATTGGCTTACATCGGATGTGTGTATTGAATAAATACAGAGTTGATTATTATGGCAGCCTATCCTTGGCTCGGCACTGTAAATTGTAGACCAAAAAGAAACTAATCAGATAATTTCATGTGAGCAAAACCAGAAGAAACAATTACATGTGGATGTAAGCACTACTCAGCAGTAATCTCCACCATGAGCCACTAAATAAAGCTGCAACAAAGAGAAACTATCTGAACAGATAGACCAGGTGCCCACTAAACCCATAAAAAGGATACCATGTTAACACAATATAGAAGCCAATTTAGCTATGTAACCAAAGCATATATGTCATGATTATTGTGTTAAGTAACTCTATCGGTTGACTAAGAAATAGAGACAAATAGTATAAATAAATACAATTCGACACGTCGATGTAGGCAACTACAGCCACCATAAACCAGTCTAGGCATACATCAAAAACGAATATCATCTGAATCAGGACCAACCTAATTTCTGTAATATAAACAACGTGCAGTTCACACTCCAAGCCACCTAAATTATATTAATAAAGACAATCGAATTTCTGTAATATAAACACACTCTAGGCATACACCAAAAAACAATATCATATGAATCATGTAGCTCACACTCCTTCAAGGCAGCTAAATTATATTTAGTAAAGAACATAGCTCACACCTACACCTGCCCGTAAGATTTACACACAAAACTCATCTAGCACACGGAATCGCAGATCAAACTATATCAATGGATTATTCTTTTAAATTCTGGACCTTACCAGCAAGGATACAAATTCCCAAATCCAACAACGGCATAAATCTTCAGGCAGCAATCTCCAGTGCTGCGACGACCTGAAAAAAAAGGCAAAAACATCACAACCGGGTAAGGTCAAAAAAGACAATGAAACCGGAACACCACAAGCTGCAAGATCATATAGTTCAAAAGAAAAAGCTGGAAAAACAAAGCAACGATTAGAACCAAACCCTAAGAGCAAATAAAAAATAAGAAGTAGAGATGAAAATGGAAGTAAAGACGAAACAATTGTAGGAACCAAAAGAAAAAAAAAGGAGGCAACACCGACCCAAAGGAAAATAAAAGGCAAGCAAATGGGGAGAAGGGCGTGCGTGCAGCAGCTCACCTCACCTCGAATTCGTCATCCCCATATACAGTAATGGCCTCTCGCGCTCCTCCTGTTCAGCACGAATGAGCCTACTGCTTTGGGTCTTCCTGCTGCTTTGGGTCTTCCATGAAAGAAAACTGCCTACTGCTTTAGAATCAAAAAAGTAGCGGAAGACAAAACAGGATAAAAAGAAGTCCTCGTTCTTCCCTCCGGCCACATGGAACAGCGGCACGAGCTCATATCCATTGAAGAGAAGAGGAGGGTGGGGCTTGAACTCACCAGCAAGAGCTATCCCCACGCTGCAACCGCCAACCGCTCAGGAACCTGGAAAGAACAAAGAACACCCAAACGTGTGAGTGAAAAATGAAGAACAGAACAGAACATCAACCGAAACCGGATCTGAAGGTCTGCATAAAAAGGAGAAGAGAAAGAAATGGAGCCCCACAAACTACTGCTGAAGAACTGCATCGCATCAGATCTGGCGGCAAGAACAAAAAGAGAAACTAAATCGCAAGAACGCAGGAAGGATAAGAGATAGAGCTAGGAAGACAAAAGGAAACCTCGGAAAGAATAGGGAAAGAACAAAAAGAGAAGCTAAATCACAAGGGAAAGAACAAAAAGAGGAACTAAATCTCAGGAACGCAGGAAAAAAGAGGTGGAGCTCTGCTGGGGCAGCGACGGCCTGGCCTCAACGAAAGCCGCCACCTAGGGCCTGCATAGCGTCGCATCGGATCCAATCGGAGACTGGCGAGGCGGCGGATCCAATCGGAGATTGGCGAGGCGGCGGCGCGACCGGAGGTGGATCTGGAGGCCGAGCGGAAAACCAGCAGCTGGGAAAGACTGAGCGGAGGGGGCGAGACGGAGGAGGTGAGAGACGGGAGGCAGAAAAGTGAGACGCACGCCCTCCTCTCCTCAATCGGCCTGAAGAGTAGGGCGCCCGCCATGCCTGCCGCCATGCCTCTTTCCTGTAGAGGTGTACCCGCCGGCCAGGAAGGAGTCGACAGCGAGCAAGCCGCAGCGTCCCCCGGTCCACTTGGACGCGAAAAACCCGTTTTGCCCTTCGAACCGTGTGTCGAACGACGCGGACCAGAACACACCCAAAGACGTGCGCCTCTGTCGGGCGGGACCAGGCATTTGGTGGGTCCAGCCAATTGGTGGGCAGGATACGTCTCGGTACCAGAGACGGACAGGAAAGGTTCGGCTGGCAGGTGGACCAGCCCAAAAAGGAGGCCCACAGAACAGCGACTGATGAGGTAGCAATCTGTGTCTGTCCGAGCAGCCCATGGACCCGCAACACACCCCAGGACGGCGGACGAAAAAAGTAGACATAAGAGGTCGGCAGGAGCAGAAAAACCGCACCAAATAACAGACCCAGTGTATCGCTGCAAAGCGGGTCCGCTCACGGCTGGGCCCAATGGCAGCGACTACGCGGGGAGGAAACAAAGTAAGCCAAAAAGCGGACGGTCCGGATCGCGCCACGAGGCCACGATCGGACGGTCACAAATCCAAACGCGGGAGAGGGTCTCCCCATTAACCTCTTTAGATGGGACGACTGATGAAGCTAGCATCGGTTTGGTCGATGAGTACTAGTGTACTACGAGGGCGAGAGGAGAGTCACTCTCTTGATCGACACGTTCGCCGTTTCTAGAGCCTTTGCTTTCGGGCGCTGCACTGTTGCTGTTGTTGTTGAGGTCGCAATAAAAGGCCTCACGCACCATACAATCCCATGAAGAGAACCTGTCATCTACAGGCCTTTCTTTAATCAAGCACAGCATTCTTCCATCAATTTGTTTTTAATCACCGGCTTTCACTAAACCGGCCATCAATTAAAACATTAGTTTGTCCTATGCAGAACTTTAATCCGCGTACAGACAATGCGTGTGTGCATGCATGACCTGCGGCACAATCTCACCACCACAATCAAATGATGCATGGCACGGAGGATTGACAGGAGTGGAGGGGTTGTAAGGTGGATCTAGCAAATGGAGCAATAGGATAACCTTGTTAGGAAAGTGCTTGACCAAGCTCTTTATCTTAGTACTTAACTAATGGTGCTCAAACGTTGCCCAAAATCCCTCCAACAAAGCCGCCGCCACTCAATAGACGACGGTGAGGCAACTCTTTTTTCCCAGATCATCACCGGTGAGGGTGTTGGTTCCCTCTCCCTCCATTTATCGCTCCGACGGTAGGAGGGAGGGAGACCCTGTTTCTCCGTCCAGTAGGTACGGTCAGGGTTTGTCTGCCTAGTCCGTTGTTGGGGTTGTGGAGCAGCGTTCGAATAAATAAACCTGTCAACTCTACTCCCACACAGACGGCAACCTTCACGGCGACGTACCAGAGTTGATATAGTAAAGTTTGCTTGTCGGTCATTCAAAGTGGGAGTAACATAATTAGTATCATGCGTGCCTCGTTAGTAAAAGAATGATGTAGCACTACAATTAACGATGAAATAGATGATAGTGATATTATAGGTGGATACCGTAATGTAACACATTTCAAGACATGATGAGTCTACAATCTAATTAATATAATACTACTCCCTCCATCACGGTTTATAGGGCACACACGTAGTTTAACAAAAAGTTTGACCTTTAGATTTAGTCAACAAATTATGGGTTATATGTTACAAAAAATATACCATTTTATTTATATTGAAAATATGTTTTCAATAACATAATTTTGTAATATAAAATTATAATTTTGTTGCTTAAATTGGTGGTCAAAGTTTATTCTTGAACTACGTGCGTGCTCTATAAACTGTGACAAAGGGAGTATATGGTACCATAAATCATAGTGAAAATAGTACTACCTCCGATCCATAAAAAGTGTCGGAGGAAACAACTAGCTCCTGTACAATCTAAACCTATACTCCCGACACTTTTTGTGGGTAAGAGGGAGTAATATATACGATACTCCCACTATAACTAGCCTAATTCTAAAAAAACACTACTAGTATCAAATAAGGCCTAGCCAGCGTTCTAAAATGTGCATGCATGGTTACAGTGCAAGTACAGTGGTGCACAGATCTGCCCTACCGCTCCACATTGCATTACTCCCTCCGTTCCATTAAGTAAGGCGTAGATTTTTTTTCAATTTATTCCACAAAGGAAGGCGCGGAAGCGAACCCATCGCTATCTTTCCCCTTATGCCCCTCCTTCTCGTTTCCCTGCCTGAGTAAAAAATATGACGATGGCAGTAAACCTAGCGGCGGCGCCTTGCTTCGTCTTCTGCGCCCGAGGAGTATTAGTCCCTGGTTTTAGTTAGACACGTTAAAGGTCGTTGAATCTTTCACCATTTGGATCGTGCTCGCCGGGTCCCACACTCTCACGACACAAGTGTCAAATGGAGCCACTAGCTAGCCGTTTACGTATCCAGCATCCTCGATCAGTAAGTGCGGAAAAGGATTACACGAAAAGTGGCCGGGAAGTCTTGGACAGAAGCGGCAGTCGCGGAGCATAAAACATAGAGTTAATCATACTAAATCAGTGAATAATAAGTAAATACGTAACGGAGTAAATACCGTAGAAGCATGGCACAAGCATCGCCAGAGCAAGTTGGTGCATGTTATGGCAATTGGCAAACTAGCTTCTGACTGAAATTTTATCTTTTTTGCGATTATCTTTTGACTGAAGTCTACTTCTCAATTCATCCTGAGAAACATTTCCCAGTCTAGACGGACAAGGCTAAATAGCTAAAAGAGAGCTCATCGAGTGCACGTATTTCCATCAATCGTGGGCCCCTTTCGTATCTCTCTATGTTTTCCTCCTCCCGCCCTATTTGATAGTCGTTTCTCCCCCTGCATGCCCCTCTCTCTCTCTCTGGCAGCTCTGCCGGCCGGAGTAGAGGGAGAAGAGGGTGCCCATCCTTTCAGTTTATAATAGTTTTAGCTTTGGTTTGGTCCTACGTGGCGTTATGCCATTCGGAGTTGCTCTTTCTCCGGTGCGTCGCGACAGCCTGCAACTGGGGGTTACCTACAACCCCCCCCCCCCCCCCCCCCCCCCCCGCCCCCCGGGAAGGGGTTCGGTGTTGGGAAGGTGCCCGGCGAAGCTCCTCTAAATATGCACATCAGAGCTCAGATCTGGAGGTTCCCTGCTCGTTCTGACTGCCTTGGTGGTGGACGGGTGTATGGCACATGCAGATATGTTGTTTTGGGGGATTACTCTGCTAGCTGCATAGCGCCGTGGTGAGAAGGTTCTGATGAGACCTCTTGTTGAGTCTCTGAGCAGATGGTTCAACGTCAGTGGCGGGTGTAGGCCGCCCCTCTTCAATAAGCGTGTCGGCATGGTGGAATTGGCCCTCATGGTTCGCGTTCCTTCCTCTTTCCGGCATGAAGGTGATATCGAGGATGAAGGGGCCGCTTCCATGTGGTTCATTGTTCAGATGTGCCTAGATCCCAGAGGTCCTGCTTCTAGGGCGTGCCGGTTTGCGGCATCTTCTGGAGTTCATCAACAGTGATCGGAGTCACTCATGCTGGGGCAGAGGTGTTGCTCCTGGTTCTTTCTCCTTCAGTGAAGGATCTTCGGGAGCTCAGCTGCGGCGCTCTTCGTCACGTCTTCGTCAAGTGGTGTTCTTCGGACCGTTCTAGGTTTCGTTATGTAAAAGTGTTGACCTTATTTGTAATCTTGTTGTGAGCCTCCATGTAAGTTTGACCACTGATTAATGCAGCAGCAGATCCTTCTATGCCCTTATTTTGTTAAAAAGTACTTGCAGCGATTGATCTACCCCACTCCAAGCAACACCGATCATACTATTAGGAGGAGGTTGTTGATATTCTCGAGTACGGAGTATACCCTATATATACAGGAGTAGTTAGCGCCTATATATTCTCGATCCTACGACATGTGAAGCTACTGCTAGCATCGGTTGCTGCGATGTTGCGGTCGTAATTGAAGGACTCGCGCATCCTACAATCTCATGAAGAGAACCTGTCATCTATAGGCCTTTCTTTAATAAAACAATTAATTATTTCGTAGTACTAGTACAGTACCACGCGACATTCTTCTTGGAGTATAAATATGTTTTTATTAATTCGTACCGTATTAGTTTCACCCCCAAAGAAGAAGTTTACTCTGCGCATAGACAATGCGTGTGTGCATGCATGACCTGCGGCACAATTGCGCGCCACCGCAGTCCAATGATGGCACGGAGGATTGGACGCTACTAGTGGAGAGGTTGTAAGGTGGATCCAGCAATAAGATAACCTTGTCACGGAGTGTTTGTTCGGATCAAAATCAAGCTCTTTATCTAGTACTCCATGCATGATACAGCACCTAGCAAGCTCGTCACGTTCGTGAGTGTTTGACTCGAGCGTGGTTGTCTTGCAGAATGAGGTGGAGCTACTATTATTGCACTTGCACATGTGCGTACGCATCGGTAAGAAAGGAAACAGGTGGTGGATAAAATTCAGTGTCACCATCCGGCAGTCCTGGTGCCATAACTTCGGTGTTTAAGGGTATGAGCAACGGAAATCACCATTTCATGACGCCCCATGTCTAAGGGGGTCGACGGCGTGAATGTGACGCGTGCGGCAGATGTATCGTTGTCCCGTCCTTTTGGGGTATGCGGAAACACATCGCCATTACACGGACGGAGCGGTCTTCTTACTACCTCTTCTCGCTATCTATGACAAGCGGGTTCCGCCTGTCCAAGGACATGTCTGGGTATGGGTAGTATTCGGCACCCCCCGAAGAGACCCTCAAGTTTGGCGGCCCTCTCGGGAATGTCGTTGTACCCGTTTTTTACATATAGAAGACCGTGTGTGTGGGTGTGAGGGGGTGTCAATTGGGGGTGCAGGTGAATATGCTCTTACGTTTTAGTTTGCTTCCTTGCATCTGCATTACATTGAAGAGGGTGGTGTCGGTGTGGGGTGCTCGAATCAAATTTAGTAAATAGGCTGGACTGCAGCTTTTGGTGGCTAGATCAATGGGTTATTAGAGCAAAAGGGTCGCGCCCTAATTCCATTTAAGAAACCTCAGCTACACACTTGGTTTACAACCATCAGCTTAGAGACATAGCTCACATAATCCTCGATCTCGGCACAAGCGCCAGAGAGGGGAAAATAAGTTTTTTCATCACCTAGCATTAAGGGGAATAGCTACAAGCTAGATGGGACATTAGCAAGGTTTCATCAAAGAGAAGAGAAACCTGACCACCAGAATTACGTGTCCAGCACCTTGAACATCCCATTTGGTCAACTAGCTTGAGGGATTACTCCTCTAGACGATTCGCTAGCTTCAGCAGTGACAACTTGAAATTTCATAGGCACTAGCACCAATGAAAATTTTGATATAGTAGAATCCCACCCGAGTGAGGCACCAGAAATTCGCTCCCGACGGGATTTAAACTCTGGGCGCAGGGTGTGCCATTGCAACCCTTGTCACTAGGCCACCGCCTAGTTCTCACCATGCAACAACTTCATTTTGCTCGTTTACATGAACCTTGCACTAAGATATGTCTATATGTGGACATAGATATTTTATACTATTTATTACGGAGCCGAATACAAGAGAAGGAATAGTATGATAAGTACCTGAGATTATTAATCAAGAAGAGAGCCAGTCTACCAAATCATTACATTACATCGTTCGTGGTCATGTGGACGCTGTCCGTAACTCCGCATAAATCATCCATCCCACCTTTTCTTTAGACGATCTATCCCACCGTTGATTTTGGACCACCTCAGGTTCCACCCGACTAGAATGGCATCGCACGGTGGGACTTTTTTTTTCAGAGGAAGAAAACACGAGGAGACTTTAGGAATGGACCAACAAGAGAAGCCCAAAAACCATTTCCAGGTTACAAATGGGCCCAACCAACAGCAGATTTACCGAGAGCGACGGGCTGCTCTCTGCGGGGTCCACGTCGCCGCTCGCCTCGCCAGTCGTTTTTTATTGTGGCCCCTGGATTTTCCCTTCCCTTCTCTGTTCTCTCCACCGCTATTTCTTTTTAACCACTAAACCCCTCCACGGTGTTCGTATTTTCACCTCTCGACCACACATCATCCCCTTCCCCTTCTCCGCCCTCCTCCGATTCTGTTTGACAGCTTCCGGCCGCTCGTCCTCTCCTCCAGTGGTAATGGTTGCTGGCATCCCCGCTTCATTTCTTCGTATTTGAGTTAGTCCGTGTTATCATCTATCCGATCTGGTATTTGGCTGTTTGGGTTGGGGGTTTCTGGCCTGGAGATATCTTCAGCTCGGTGTGAAGTTTCACTTTTCCCAGATTTTCCACTAGGCTGGGTACTTGGAGGTCGAGAAATGGCCGAATTCGTGCAAGAGCCATGAACTACTGATTTATGCAACCTTCATGTAAACTGTCATTTCTGGTTATGCATATGCTAAGTAATCACGTATTGAAATAATTCTTTTTTCTTAAAAAAATGCAATAAGCATCCGGGCTAGCAGCAGATCAACATGAAAAATCCAAAAACACAACCGAGATTATGATGTCGTGTGTACTGTCGCAGTAGCTTGTAAAATCTCTGCTTTAAATTCAGAATGTGTTAGGGGGAGAGAATATAAAGATTTCTGTGAGTTGGTAGCAGTTCTTCGTTGCAATTTCCTACGAATATAGATATATATCTGGTATTCTGGTTAGCCCTTAGTCCTTAGTTGTGTTGTCGCTGATCAAAGCATTCTCTATTGTAGATTGGGTTACCCGCGGCTTCTGAAATCCTCTCTGGCTGCTGGAGAAATGCGTGAACAGCTTGCGGTAGCTTGATGAGCATCCAACATGCCGACGCTACATGGACCCATTCTGTTCGCAAGGCCTGGGTCTAGCCAAGAACCGAAATCATTCCCAAAAAACACCGCTGGTTCCTTTAACAACTTGTTATGTTGCAGTGTGGTTTGTAGCTCCGTGGAAGGCTGTCATGTACAGAGGCCACACATTGTCCCTAGCTTCAGAGTTAACTTTACGAGAGCCAGCCGATATCTGCACAGAAGTTTAAATGAGAGAACTACAAGGCATTGGCTGGTATGGGATGCTTTGTGACAAAGACCATCAGTTTGATGGATTCTTGATCACCATTTTTTTGGTTGCTTGTTTATGTTGCTTTATTTATAAATCAGGGCGAAAGCCTGTTTTGAGGAGGTTGCTTGTTTCTATATCAATCATTATGTTTTGTGCAGCACCGATTTCATGTTAATGCTTCATCAGACGAGGAGTTCCGCTCATCACGTAATATAGCAACAAGCCTATTCAAGCAGTATAAGAATGTCATTGATCGAGGAGGTGGAGATAACATAAAAGTATTGGCTCTTGTTGAGATTCTTGGCTGGTCTTCTGGACATAACTTCTGTCTATAACCACCATGCCGACTTTAATTGTTACCAGGGGTTTGTTAATGCTGGAGTGCAAGCATATGCCCTAGGCTGTACAGAAGAGGGGGTTAGAATGGAACTTATGGATATCAAAGCTTCTGGTGGCAAGATTGAAGGCCTGCGGTCCTATGGTGGAGGAACAAGCTTGACATTCAAAGTCCGTTCTTCTGAGGTTAGCGCACTCAAATATGAGTCTATCACTCTATCTTCAAATGTCTTGCGTTGAAACTCTGCTCTGCTCTGTAAATTTGCACTCAAGCCGACAAGTTTTGTTAGGTCTATTCCATCCCGCCAGGTACTGAATTTTTTATTAGTTTGCTAATGACTGTCGACAGATTAAGTCCACTATATCATATTTGCACTCAAGCCAACGAGTTCTGCTTAGGTCTATTCCATCTCACATGTCTTTATTATCAGTTTGTTGATATATGGAGTCCACTAAATCATTATTGGCAAGATATAGAACTTCATATAATGTCGTTAGACCTTAGCCCAGTAAAAAAAACGTGGTCAACGGGGGAATGATCCCTCCCTTGACTTTACGTTGTTAGGTAGGTGAGATGCCCATTTTACTGAGTGTGCCTCAGCGCAGCCATTTTAGGCGCTGCTGGGACTCGTACCCGGGCCGGCTAGGCGCACACTCGCTGCCTTTGCCACTGAGCTAGCACTCAGTTCTCACCTTAGCCAAACACCTTGTCCCTTGATTAGATTTTAGCGCCTAAATGATAATTTCATGTGCTGTAGGTGAAGGAATGCATTCTGTGGCTCAGTATAGTGTTCATCACAATCCTGTGCACACCACAGCCAACAATCATCAGGTGGTCTACTTCCCCACCAGTGTCAGACGATGTCTTGCATCAGTGGAAAGGGTTTTGTGCCCTGATAGCAAACGCTTACTATACCAAAGGCATGGCATGGTAAGATCTTTTCTTCTATCAGCATTTTTCTTCCTTTTTTTATTCTTCATTTTTATCCTATGAGCCTGATCACATCCAATACTGACGAAACTTCTTGCAGGCTGCCAGTGAAAACATTGCAGCTGGAACAAATGGCTGTCATGGGTAGTTCGGAGGAGCCCTCGGTGGTAGCGAGCCGGATGCAGTTAGTCTTCAGTACATTAGAGGTTCGTAGCGAGGTCCTCAAACATGTGCAACTTAATATAGAAGTAATTAAATCCTCATTGTTTTGACTTGTTATTTCACTGTGCAGGTAGTTAGCCCACAATGGCCAAGAGTGTGATGAAGTGAAAGCAACATGATCATACACAGCTTTCAGATTCACAGAGCTCATCTGTGACCCAGTGCCTGGGATGAATCTTCTTTGATGTGAATGTACATCAGAAACAAATGTCTTAGGGTACTGAGAGTGTGAAGTATTTGTCAATACATGTATATATAAACTTACAGCGGCTGTAAATGTCTCTCTTAAGCTACAATATAATGGAAATGAACATCGATACTTCATCACAAAACCCTGTAAATGGTTATGTCCATTTTTGGCCATTGTTTTTGGTGCTCGAAATGAATTTTCACGAGACATTTTTTTGTCTTATTTACACCACAAAAAATGTCTTTTTTGGCAAAATTTGTGTGCATAGAATGTCTGGATAATTCATACAGAGGTGGTGTTGGCTGATACTGTTTCTCGGGAGGCAAGTAAGGGTCTCAGTTGCAAGATAGATATTCTGTACTTGTCTGTTTTTATACCCATCACCCATGTTGTGGAACTGCGTCTATCTTTTTGGCTGCCTCTACTTTGAACTTCAACTCTCTAAAAAAAAAAAACGTCAGCTGACCTTTTTGGCATTGTCTTGGCAACTCTAACTCTCCTCTTGGTCCTGGTCACTAGGCACACTATGCCTTTCGAAAATCAATGATGCGAAACCATGCAAAGATTCCCAGAGTATCTCATACTCTGTTACCTCGGGTCGACTGATGAAAAAATCAGTCGCCTTTGTTCGTGTCTTCTCCCGGTGTAGGCTATAACACGTACCCTCCTCCTGTCCTCCAACCGTCCTGAGCACATAGCTGCCTCCCACGTTATCTTCCTGGAAGCAATGCGGCGTGAAGAAAACCGTCAGCTGCAGAGGTGGCCAATCTGTCACAACACTACTTGTATCTGTTGAGCTTCCCAGGTCGTACTGATCGGACGCTGATGCTGGAACGTAGCAGTCGAAAGACATCAAGATGACCTGTTCTAGAAATCTGTGTGACAGTTCCGATGCGCCATGAGGCGCGTGCCTCTTTCCTCGGCAGCATAATGGATCTGGGCGATAAAGTCCAGCGGAGATGCTCAAATTCATTGGAACCCCTGCAGCAACGATTGGTGATGAGCGGTGATGGAAGACGGCCCGCGCAGGCATCTGGGCGAGTTCTCCGGTGACGAACTGAGCCGACGACTGGAACTTAGGGCCAAGCGAGTTCAGACATCTAATGGCGATCCCAACTATATCTGTGCTTTCTGACAGTCGCAGCATCAGAACCAGGCTAAACCCTCTAGTTGGTATCTCGCTGTCTTTGCTATGAAACCATAGCGATGCCACCACACCGTGCTCTTCCGACTGCACGGGCTCTATGAAGATCTGACATCTTCGGCTACCTTGCACCGTTTCATGCTTGAGGATCTTCCCTTGGAGGAGCTGCGTGATGAGAGGGTCGAAGAACCTGTTGTGCGCGAGCGAACAGCCGGACTCCACGTCTCTGACAAACTTGGCAGCCTTTTCGGCGAACCATTCAAATCTTCCAACAGTAGTACTAGGGCAGCTCAATTCATCCATGGCCGGTCTTAAGATATACGATTTCACGGTATGAATGATCTTTCTGGTGAAAGAGGAGGAGGAGGGTGGCATCTCTTTCTTGGCCTCTTCGTCTTCGAGTATGCTGACCTTGTGTTTGTACAGCACATGCCCACACTCCTCGTGGGCGCGCTTGAACATCCTCCGTTGACGGTGACTTTTACTACTTAAGTGAAAGGAACAGTATGATTTCAATCGACGGCTCAGATGGAACAGCCGAAATTCAGCCCAGCAGGCCCATGAATAAATATCATTGACAGGCAAGAGCAAATCCCCAAATCGACTTCACACGTGACACGCCGCCGCCTGCAGATGACGACGCCAACGCTGCCGCCTGCCGCCTCCACCTGACCTGCGGGCATCGCCTCCACCTCGCGCACGGCTTAGCACGCCGCCGCCGTCTCGGCCTGCACCTCGCACACGCCCAAGCACGCCGCCGCCAAGTCCGCATCCAGTCAAATTAACACACCACATTCCTCTCAAAACGAAACAATAGCACTATACTTGCTGCATTCAAAGTATAACTCTTTATTGACAATAGTACATGTGCGCTCTACTAATGTTTCTTCTCAACTCTACTTCTCGATCAGAAGCATTTAGAACATAACAGAAAATATAAGCTATGCGAAGTGGATGCTATCAACTCTCTGTTCATGGTAAAAGTCCAAACTTCCGGCAGAAAGTGTGCTTAAAACTCAAGTTGAGAAGCTCTCGGCTGAGTGTAGCTGACGCCTGACGGTACCAGAAGAATACGGCCGGCATTGTTGACGTCTCCTCTGATAGTGCAACAAGCAAGCTCAAATCCGGCGATGACCGACGACATCTGCTTCTTCGTGGATTTGGCGACCAGCCCTCAACTCGGGGGAAGAAAGCCGTGGGCGATCTGCGACTTGCGTTGCGCCTGTGCCTGTGTGACATGCTCCTACTGCGCCGCCGCAATGCTCCTAGCGGGGCCGGCGACCTCGAATCCCCCTCTGGCTCTGCCCGCGCGAGGCCGCGAACGCCTTGCAACCTCCCATTCGCTATCACCCGGAGAATGTTCGGCGGGGTTGGGGCGCAGCGGGCGCCTTTGCTTCTCCGGCGGGAGACGGAGAAGGGGAGTGGGAGTTCAGTCTGCGTTGCGGTTTTGCGTACTTGCATCTTGGTTTGCTCTTTTGTTTTTGATTTTTATCTAGGTTTGCTCTTGGGCCGCAGCCATATATGATCTTGGGCCGGGCCTGTCTGCGGCGCGGTGCCAATTTTGACAGCGGTATGATTTGTACTGCTCAAAATTTTGACAGCAGTATGAAATCTTTTAGACCTTGCCTAAAATGGAGGGCTGTTATTCATTTGAGGGTACCCTAAAACCCGGAGTGTGCCATCTCCAGTCTCTCCATAGTGTGCGCTATGGACGCCTTGTCCTCAAGCTTGCTGACCATGTGAGAGATGGCTCTGCTCACCATCTCCTGGACAACAGACGAACCAACCATTTCCGCCATAAGGATCTGATCTGATCTGATGAACGAGACCGAAAACAAGATCGATTCAACTTCTTCTTTGTTCAACGCGGCATAGACAAAATAATCAGAGAGGGATTGTGTTATACTCCTACTCGACAAAAGAAAAGGAGCTGTATCTCACCTATTCGGAGGAAGAAGCAATCTGCAGCCGTGAAAAGGAGGGGACATATATCATCGAAAGAAGGTAGTAATGATCACCTAAAGTTCTTCAGTTCGCTCATGGGTTCATTGGGATACGCCCATCAGCATGAAGAAAGAAGGACGGAAAGTTTCCTGTATGTTTAGTACCGTCCGGAACTCCGGATGAACGGGAAGGTTATATATTGGGATAACAGAAAAGAATACTACGGCCGGCCGGCCGGCTGCTGTAAATAGCTCACAAACCAACAAGGACGAGGACGGCGCCCTTAAGGCCAGCCAGCGATGTCGTCTTTGATGAGGACACATAGATGCTCTTGGCTTCATTGCGGGAGATGTGGCTATTTCTCTTGTTCCAAACGGTCCATAGTGCACACTATGGAGAGACTGGAGATGGCACACTCCGGGTTGGACCATATTAGGATGGTGGTGGCATTCCATCAATTCGGACTTTTAGGATAATTGGCCGGTGCAGTAAATTTATATCTCTATGATGATTCCTTGTGCTGTAGGTGAAGGAATGCATTCTGTGGCTCAGTATAGTGGTTGTCACAATTCTGTGCACACCACAGCCAACAATCATCAGGTGGTCTACTTCCCCACCAGTGTCAGACGACATCTTGCATCAGTGGAAAGGGTTTTGTGCCCTGATAGCAAACGCTTACTATACCAAAGGCATGGCATGGTTGTTAGAACTTAATAACCATCTAGTACCAACTAGATGAACGATGACAGCGAACTAGAACACCAAAACAAATAAATCAGAGAGGGTTTGGAGATGATTACAGGCTCCAGCCATAGAAGACATCGTCGATTGAGTGTCGACGTAGAGGAAGTAGTTGTAGCAGAGGTCGACGAGGGTTGCGGGAAGGTGCGGACCCCTTCCGGTCTCCAGCGGCACTGTCCGGGGACGGCACGCCGGGGTTCCAGCTCTTCCCGTTGCTATGCGCAGGCCACGATCGGGGTGGGTTGAGATTTAGGGGAGTTGCGGGCTGGAAACTAACGAGGGTAGAATAACCAGCCGCCGTACTCCCCCCTTATATTGTGCGCATGCAAGCGGGGGGCCAGAACCATCAGTCGGTTAGGGTGCCCCCGATCAGGGCGTTTCAGTTAGATACGTGAGAGAGAAACTTTGTTTCGGTGGCCCTCCCCCTTATCTATTCGTTTTCTGTTATTGACTTGGTTTAAGCCGTAACAGATCAACCAACATTCTCCCCCTTGATCATTCGATTTAAACTTCTTACACCCATTCTCCATAGGAATAATGTACCAAAGTGAGGCAGTACAACAACCAATGAAATGTCGTTGAACCCCAACACTTATAGTACACAGCCTATTTGGAAATGGAAAACATTCTTCTTAATGGGAGTGGTTCTTTATTGTGGTCCTCTTATTCCAGAATCATAAGGCTCCCAGTAAACCCATGCCGGCAACATGCTTTTGGAAAATACTGGGTGGTAAGCCTTTCGTTAGCGGATCCGCAAGCATACGTGTCGTACTTATATGCTTTACCTCAATTGTTTGATCCTGGATTCTATCTTTCACAACACTGAACTTAATGTCAATGTGCTTGGCAGCAGCACTTGACTTGCTGTTACTCGTATAGAAAACTGCGGGTTCATTATCGCAGTATAGCAAAAGTGGTTTTGAAATGCTGTCAACCACTTTTAGCCCGGGAATGAAATTCTTTAGCCATACAGCCTGCCCAGTGGCCTCAAAACATGCTATAAATTCTGCCTGCATCGTAGACGAAGCAGTTATCGTTTGTTTGGAGCTTTTCCACGATATAGCTCCTCCGGCCAGCGTGAATATATAACCTGATGTGGATTTCCTACTATCCACACAGCCAGCATAATCAGCATCTGAATAACCTACAACTTCGAGGTTATCAGACCTTCTATACGTAAGCATTTAATCTTTCGTACCTTGCATATAACGCAAGACTTTCTTTGCGGCATTCCAGTGGTCTTTTCCTGGATTTGATTGGAATCTGCCAAGCATTCCTGTTACAAAAGCTAAGTCAGGGCGTGTACACACTTGTGCATACATGATGCTTCCGACAGCTGAAGCATAAGGAACCGACTTCATCTGATCAGTTTCTATTTGGTTCCTCGGACATTGAAATGTCCCAAACTTATCGCCCTTAACTATAGGAGCAGGTGTGGGAGAGCACTTATGCAAATTGTATTTCTTCAGTACTCTCTCACAGTATGACTTTTGGGATAGTCCTAACACCCCCTTAGACCTATCTCGATGAATCTCAATGCCAAGAACATACGAGGCTTCACCGAGATCCTTCATATCAAAATTGGAAGACAGAAAGTTCTTGGTCTCATGCAGCATATCCTTATCGCTGCTGGCCAACAATATGTCATCCACATATAGGACTAAAATTGTGAACCTACTGCCTTTAAATTTAACATAAATGCAGTTGTCCTTCACATTCTCTTCAAAACCAAAAGTTCGAATAATTTTATCGAACTTGAGGTACCACTGTCTTGAAGCTTGCTTCAAGCCATAGATGGATTTGTTCAACCGACACGCTAAATGTTCCTTTCCGTCCACGACAAAACCTTCCGGCTGAGTCATGTAAACATTTTCATTAAGTTCACCATTTAGAAATGTCGTTTTAACGTCCATTTGGTGTAACTCTAGGTCGAAATGAGCCACTAGAGCCATGACGATCCTAAAAGAATCTTTACTTGACACAGGAGAAAAGGTCTCATTATAATCGATTCCTTCTCTCTGCGTGAACCCTTTCGCCACAAGTATCGCTTTGAACCTTTCGATATTCCCTTTGGAATCGAACTTGGTTTTGTAGACCCATTTGCAGCCTACTCTTTTAGCACCTTTGGGAATTTCTACTAAGTCCCAAACATTATTTGAGCCCATAGATTTTAACTCGTCTTCCATGGCAACTTGCCACTTGGACGAATTCTCACTTTTAATGGCTTCTTTATATGAGGTTGGATCCTCCACCTTTCCTACGTCATTTATATCCTCACTCATGTAAGTGACATAGTCGTCTGAAATGGCTTTCTTTTTGTCTCGTTGTGATCTCCTCACAGGAAGCGGAGGAACATCATTATTTTGATGATCTACTTCATTCTCTGTATGGTGATCCTCTTCACTTTCTGGATTTTCATCATTATTTTCAGGATCAACATTGGGCTGAGGATCTGAACCAAAAGATTCAGAACCGAAACTACGAGTCACCTTTCTTCGTGTTGGCAGAACGAGCTCAATCGGAGTTGGGAATGAAACACACACCCGTTTTTCCTCAAGGTCGATCTTTCTTAATTCGGTGACTTCATTATCCTAAAAAAATATCGCTTGTCTAGTCTCCACAAACTTGGTGGTATGATTCGGACAATAAAAGCGATATCCCTTTCCCCTATGAGGGTATCCAATAAAGAAACAGCTTACTGTTTTTTGATCTAATTTTTTAAGTTGTGGATTGAATATTCTATCTTCAGCACGACAACCCCATACACGCAAATAATTCAAGCTCGGTTTTCTTCCCGTCCACATCTCGTAAGGTGTGCTCGGTGCTGACTTAGTTGGAGCAAGATTTATAATATGTGCGGCTGTCTTTAATGCCTCCATCCATAGGCTTACTGGCAAACTTGCATGACTAAGCATACTTCGCACCATGTCCATAAGTGTGCGATTTCGACGCTCAGCCACGCCATTTTGCTGAGGTTCGCCAGGCATTGAATATTGGGCAACAATTCCATTCTCAGTTAGGAACTTGGCAAAAGGTCCTGGAATTTGCCCATAAGGAGCATGTCTACCATAATACTCTCCCCCGCGATCAGATCGTACAACTTTTATTTTAACATTCAGTTGGTTCTCAACTTCGGCTTTGAATATTTTGAATTTTTCCAAAGCTTCCGAACGATCACGTATCGGGTAAATATACCCGTATCGGGAAAAGTCGTCTGTAAAGGTGATGAATGAATCAAAACCATCTATAGACTTAACGTTAAGGGGTCCACATATGTCAGTATGAATAAGTTCTAGGACACCCGTAGATCTTACTGCTCCTTTCTTAATCGTTTTTGCGTATTTTACTTTAATGCAGTCAATACATTTGTCTGCATCAGAGAAGTCTAATGGAAGAAGTACGTCATTTTTAATGAGTCTTTCTATTCTCCCCCTCGAAATGTGGCCCAAACGACGGTGCCACAATTTCGAAGAAGTACTAGCACCCTTCCATTTCTTCTCATCTTTAGAAATATCACTCACATGCAGAATTGAATCATTCATTGATAACATATATAACTTGCCTCGTCTGACACCGAGGCCAACATTCTTATTACAAAAATTTAACTCAAATTGTTTGTTGCCAAACTTGCACGCAAACATGTTATCATCTAGGCAAGAAACTGAAATCAAATTCCTACTTAAAGTAGGTACATAAAGAACATTATTCAAATGAAGTCGGAAGCCGGTGTGGAGCTCCAAGATGAGTGACCCTACAGCTTCAACATCGACTTCAACTCCATTCGCGACTTTAAGTCTTCTTGCCCCCTCTCTTATAGTTTGGATCATACTTAATCCCTGCATGGAATTAGCAACATGAGCAGTTGCACCTGAATCAATCCACCATTCGGTACTAGAGAAATTAACATAAAAACTTTCATCAACAAATGTTATTTCATCTGTACCTCTCTTATTAAGCCATCTCAGAAAATCTGGGCAGTCCTTCTTAAAATGCCCTTCTTTTGAACAGAAGAGACACTTGTTGTCGAAAGACTGATCAGGAACTTTCTCCTTTCCTTTAACAGGCTTTGGCGCGTTGTTCTTAAAAGGCTTCTTTGCAGGCTTGGAGGAACTTGGTGAAGGGGATCGCATGCAGAAAACAAAAAATTTCCTAACAGCGATAACCTTAAACTAGCCAGAATCTATACTATGCAGATATAGTAGTACGAAGGAGATCGGTATACACACCTCTTGTAGACCGAAAAGCGGGGATTACGCTCCCGCACAAGCGTTGCTGACGTAGACGCCGTAGCCGACCTCAAGGTCGCGGAGAACTTGGCGCGACGCAGAAGACGATGACGCGGCGATGTCGATGAAACCGACGACGACCTCGAGGCCGTGTAGAGGAAGCAGACCTCCAGCACCACTAGCGTGTCACCTCGCAGGGCGTTACACACATACGGTGAAGCCGACGAACTCCGGGCCCGATCCAGGGACGAGCAGCGGAAGACTGGGACCGGAAGACCAGCAGCGCGGCGGCGTGCGTATGGTGGAGAAAACTTATCCTCGGCGCAACTCCAAACAAGGGAGTCACGGGATCCAAGGAGAGAGAGAGAGATAATTGGTTGTGTCTCCAAAGGACAGGGGTACCCATCTATATATAGGAGGCCAGGGGGCTGCCCAACCTGCCAGGCTGGCGGTGTGGGACTAATCCTACACCCCAATTCGGCCAAGGCTGGTGCGCCGGCCCTAATGGGCCCCATGTGGCCCACTAGGGCTGGCCGAACCAGGCCCCCTCCTCCTGGGGGGACTCTTCCCCCCTTCATGGGCCTCTTTGTCCAAAGAGGCCCATTTAGGGATTTTTGCCTTTAAAAATTCAGGAAAAATTAAAATAAAATATATTTAACTATTAATTACACTAATTAATATTAAATACATATTACATAATTTATTCCGGCTCCGAAAACTATTTCGTCGCTGCCCGATCTCCATCGGAACTTTCCCGGGACGTTCCCGGTCTCTCTTTTCCTATTTTTCTCTTCCGGTAAAATGTCGACTCCCCTTAAGTGTGTTACCCTAGCGGTTCGATTATCTCACCAGACATGATCGAGACTCCTCTCCGATCAATGACTAATTCGTGGACCGAGGATACCCAGAATTAATCCCTGCGAGATAACGAATACTTTACCTTTCGAACCTAGACGTCTGAGTCTTAAACCTTTTGCCATGCGATACTTAGCGTGTCCGAGACTCGTTCATAGATATCTCCATACCTAGCTTGATCTCGTTACCGACACTGCTAACTTCTACTCGTCCATGATCTTATGTCCTGGTGACCTAGTCACACGCTTGCAAGCTCTTTTGACATAATCTCACCGAGTGGGTCCTAGAGTATCTATCCTGCTATGCGGACTGGCAAATTCCGCTCTTGATCCCCCGTCTCAACATACTCCTTTCCGACACCCGAAAGGGACACCTTTATTGTCACACTATGTAAGATATGACGTTTGATGCAATCAAAGTGTCTTCCAGGAATAGCAATAAGAGTAGATCTTACGGTCAAAGGCGTAATGACTACGTCCTACAAATATTGGGTATATCCATCACGTCATTCTCCCAATGACATGACTCCATTGTCAACTGACATAAATGTCACATGACCGGGAAATCTCGATCATCAATTGCCCAATGAACTAGTTAGATAGAGGCTACTAGGGACCTGGTTGTTTATCTACCACACGTGTATTAATGTTTCCGCTTAATACAGTTATAGCATGGTATAAAACATATAATGAACAATTGAGATATGACGAATAAACTATATTTATTAAGTGCCTCTAGGGCATATCTCCTTCAGTCTCCCACTTGCACTAGAGTAACACTTAATCTAGTTTACAACTTGGTAAAAGCTCAACACCCATAGCAACTTGGTGCATGCTTGCTTCGTGGAAGAGGAATACAGTCAACAGATCTCACACATTGAGATTTGTATGTGCTTTGCAGCACTTCTATGTCAACCAGTTTGACATCATCCCGCATCTTACGATGACGGCGAAATATATCTTAGTCGATGGAGTGAGACTCAGTCCAATCACACTTGCTACTTCTGAAGTTGCCATATATTTCTATACCTATTATGTAGATTATGCGACAGTGCATTCATATGCGACTTCGCAAGCTAACCATGTCTTTCTTCAAAACAAAGGACATCTCCTATATGAGATTTCTAGTCTTATGGGTCAGTGTCATAACTTGCATCATCGTAACCGTTTTACAGCAAGTTGTCTTTCCACTCTTACCCTTTACCAGAAAACATATCTTCAGTTCTCACAGACACTGAAGAATATACTTAACGTTTGTTCATTGATCCACACAAGGATCACTCTAGAACCCGTTCTTCAACCAAGAACGTGGGTCACACCAAGTCGAGCTTTCAGTCTGATAGAATCTATGTCTGAGGCATAGAGGATGTCGAACATCATTTTCCTTTCATCAGCTATCATTGAAAATGCCAAGATAAACTTAATATTTTACCTAGTCATACAAGCAAGAACCTCTTTCTTCGCTTGTTCTATTCTGAAACACTTCAGAATCTTAACCTAGGAAAATATTTCGACCTAATGTTATTAAGCCCCTTTTGATCTATACAATTATAGATCGAATGCCTAATACTCCTAACTTCATTCATAGGAGATTTAATCACTTAAATAATCCTTTATACTTTGCTAGAGGATCTGTATCATTCTCAATATGTCGTTACATAAAATCAGAAATGACACTTAGCTCCCACTTAAATACGCCATTCGTATATAAGACCAAGGAATTTCTTTTAGCTCCCACTCAAATATGCCATTCACATATAAGATCAAGAAAAGCTACTTAGCTCCCACTCACTTATTTGCAAATGCAAGTTTCTTCAACTATTTTGGACAACTCCAAAATCCTTTGATCACATCATCAAAGTGAAGATTCCAGCTCCGATATGCTTGCTTCAGCCCATGAATGGACAGCTGAAGTTTGCATACATGTTTAGCATCCTCAGGATCACCAAACCATTTCATTGTACTAATTACAACTCTTTCTTAATGATACCATTAAGAAACATGGTTTCCTTATCCATCTATCAATTTCTCAATTTGAAATTGTAGTAATTGCTAAACGACCCCGAATAGATTTAGGCTTCGCCACTTGAGACAAAATCTCGTTGTGGTCAACTTTTGAATTTGTCGGAACTGTTTCACGACAAATCGATCCTTATCAGCGTCTATTCTTTCATAAAATTCCATATTCCATTAACAGCCTAGATGCCATCAAGAAGATCTCCCAAGTCATTACCTGGTAATCGTATATGGATTTTATCTCGGATCATATATGACTCATAGCCATTTCTCGGACTTAGGTCTACCATCTCTTCTTCGTAGTTCGTAGGTCTGTCATATTCCATTAACATGACCTTCATAACAAGATTGTGGTACCACACAATGTGAAACACAACCTCGTACGCCTACATTCTCAGTATGAGCTCAGAGCATCGTGATCTTTATCATCAGCTTCTTTCAAGTTGAGGAGCATGACACCGGAAACACTTTCCGTTGCGCCACTCTGATGTCTGGAGAGGAAGTTCATTAACTTCGTCTTGCTCTACTTTCTTTCCCACTTATACCCTTGGATAAGAAACTATTTCTTTTGCAAGGTATATTCCGGCAACGTTTTTGCCTATGTCGTGAGACATGTACCCAACTAATTCTTTAGGTACGGTACACTACAAAGATTTATCCATTTTAGGTACGATCACATCGAAACACTAAATTGCTGAAACGACAATCTAGGCTAAAAGTCATGCCATCACTCATATGGTATTGTCTCCATGGATTTAAATGGTTTCCCTATTATCTAACGTGAATGTTATGTTTCTACCATACGACTCCAATGATCACAATAATTCGATAAGAGATTTATTTACCACACACTATCCGATAGAGTGCGATTACGACGTCCTACCATAACACTATGGTGTTCCATGCGACGTAATTTGTGGAACTCTTCTCACAAGTCTTCCAATGATATGCCAACATTTTAACTCAAATCTTTATTTCCTCGATCTGTATCGCAGGAATTTGATTTTCTTGTTAAATTTATTTCCTACTTCATTCTGAACTTGTTTGATCGAATCAAAATTTCCAGATTAATATTCCCTAAGTGGATATCCATATATCCACTCGGAATATTCATGAAGTCTATGAAATAAAGACTTCCACTATACGTTAAAGTACTTCATTGATTCACATACACCCATATGCATGATTCTCAACAAGTTATACTCAAAACGCTGAGTGAAGTTTACGAAATAAAGGTCTCCACTACTTGTTAATTACTTCATTGATCCACATATATCTATATGCATGATTATCAATAAGTCATATGACCGCTTTCCGAAAACGGTGTCTTAGTTATCTTGCAAGTGTCAAAAGATCAAATCTAAAGACTTGTAGATCCATCCGTATGGAGCTTCTTCACTGACTATAACATTGACATGACTTAAACGGTAGTGCCACACGAATGTGGTGTCTTTATTAAGTTTGTATCCTTTGGCATTAATATTATGAATGTGGGAGCTTCTACCATCTAAATTCAAATCGGCTTATGATCATTACTTCATAAATATAGGACAACGATTTTGTCACTAACATATATGAACAATTGTCTTGCTAGAGAAGACATACTTATAACGATCATACTAACAGGCGATCATAAAAGAATTTATTCAAATGGTAGATCTAGAGGGAGAGTGTCTATGGCCATCACAACATTTTGTCTGCCATCATCAACACACATTGTCACCTCATCCTTCCAAGCTACTCAAGCAGTAAATCTGATTTTCATAAAACATGACTAGTATCAAAAACTTAGTCACTACTGCGAGTACTTGCTTAGGTAAAACATTCATAACGTGTATATCATATATACACCATCATCATTGATGACTTCCCGGTGATCTGTTTCATCTTCTTGATTCTTCCAACGCAATCAAGAACCATGAAGGTGAACGATTCCCCTCGCATGACATAGTCTATGACAAAACATTTGCATCTGGCAACGTTGTCTGTCATCCAGTGATTGATCTGAGCGAGGCGTCTCAATGTCATCAAGTATGACCAATGTCATCGAGTATGACCAGTGTCATCAATTATGACTGCCACGTGCTCCTTCAATGCGTGTATTCTCTTCCATATTGGTTGAGAAGAAAAACAGTCAACATACTGTTAAACATCATCAACCCAACTTTAGGTGTATCCCGAGTTTAGCGATCATCTCATATGTTCGCGATCTAACAACTCGTACCCACCGTCAATGCTCTATGGTAGAGATCACAGCATACACTGGACTATGATGATATTATCCGCACAAAAACTTGATAATCCAAATTATCCTTTTGTTAGCGGAATCTCCGGGCTTATCTCCTAGCAGGTATTGTATCATAAAGAGTTAATGGTTTAAACAAGGAGTATACTCAAGCTAAAGTATAAAAGTATGAAGTTTGGACCCAACCTTTTAAGTTTCTCAATCGCAGGATTGCGCCTAATTTTTAAAGAAGGCTATCACATTGGTTAATATCTACAAAGGTTTTGCAAAACATAAAGACTTTGTTCATTATAAAATAGGGTTCAAGTTTTAATAAAATAAAACTATCAGAACTCCCACTCAAAACGAGTATCCCTCTCATCGTTTTAGTGATTACACGATCCTTATCCATTATGCAACCCCTCATCGTCAGAGCCGGCAACATAACTTCAAAGGTAGACATCGACATGTCAATCACAACAACTTTGTGACTCATGCTTAATCTTTCGGTCACCTTGTTCCGAGGCCATGTCTGTACATGCTAGGCTCGCCATAATAACCTTCAACGTAAATGCGCGTGCAACATGGCTTACACCCACTGTATGCGAACGACGATATGTCTGACACCCGATCATCACGGCCTGCCTCATAACGTAGAACTTTCTTGGTGGTGCACGTCGAAGGGAGAACACAAATGGTATTTTGGAGGGATCATCTTATATTACTACCGCCGTGTAACTAATATATACTATATATATTCACACAATATAAGATGCATACAAAACATCAAAATGTAATGCGACGTGATATGACCCTTGCGCCGATGGTCTCCTTCGCGCCAGCAGTTCATAAACAATTTAATAAACCTACCTTGACCATATCACATAGCCCCTGCAAAATAAAGTTAGACGCCTCTACTTTATCTTTTGCATATTTTACGTGGCTTGGGGCTGTCGTAAATAGAACCGCTTCATACCTACGAACCTATGACCACAACAACGATCAAATAATTGCATATTTATTCATACCTTTCGGGCCCTCCATTGAAAATGCAAAGCCAACTAAAGAGAGAGAGACAGATACCCGCCAGCCACATATACGGAACCAGCCGTATGTCAGTTGTGGAACCAGTCTCGCGTAAGCGTACGCGTAAGGTCGGTCCGGGCCGCTTCATCAACTCGATGCTGCCGGCAGTGCAAGTGCACGCGAGAGGGTAGCAAATAATAAGAACGTTGTCCCCGTGATAAACACGGGTGCAGCTAGCGCACAGCTATATCTACGCATAGATCGGCTCTGATACCACTGAAGGGGATCGCATGCAGAAAACAAAAAATTTCCTAACAGCGATAACCTTAAACTAGCCAGAATCTATACTATGCAGATATAGTAGTACGAAGGAGATCGGTATACACACCTCTTGTAGACCGAAAAGCGGGGATTACGCTCCCGCACAAGCGTTGCTGACGTAGACGCCGTAGCCGACCTCAAGGTCGCGGAGAACTTGGCGCGACGAAGAAGACGATGACGCGGCGATGTCGATGAAACCGACGACGACCTCGAGGCCGTGTAGAGGAAGCAGACCTCCAGCACCACTAGCGTGGCACCTCGCAGGGCGTTACACACATACGGTGAAGCCGACGAACTCCGGGCCCGATCCAGGGACGAGCAGCGGAAGACTGGGATCGGAAGACCAGCAGCGCGGCGGCGTGCGTATGGTGGAGAAAACTTATCCTCGGCGCAACTCCAAACAAGGGAGTCACGGGATCCAAGGAGAGAGAGAGAGAGAGAGAATTGGTTGTGTCTCCAAAGGCCAGGGGTACCCATCTATATATAGGAGGCCAGGGGGCTGCCCAACCTGCCAGGCTAATTCGGCCAAGGCTGGTGCGCCGGCCCTAGTGGGCCCCATGTGGCCCACTAGGGCTGGCCGAACCAGGCCCCCTCCTCCTGGGGGGACTCTTCCCCCCTTCATGGGCCTCTTTGTCCAAAGAGGCCCATTTAGGGATTTTTGCCTTTAAAAATTCAGGAAAAATTAAAATAAATATATTTAACTATTAATTACACTAATTAATATTAAATACATATTACATAATTTATTCCGGCTCCGAAAACTATTTCGTCGCTGCCCGATCTCCATCGGAACTTTCCCGGGACGTTCCCGGTCTCTCTTTTCCTATTTTTCTCTTCCGGTAAAATGTCGACTCCCCTTAAGTGTGTTACCCTAGCGGTTCGATTATCTCACCAGACATGATCGAGACTCCTCTCCGATCAATGACTAATTCGTGGACCGAGGATACCCAGAATTAATCCCTGCGAGATAACGAATACTTTACCTTTCGAACCTAGACGTCTGAGTCTTAAACCTTTTGCCATGCGATACTTAGCGTGTCCGAGACTCGTTCATAGATATCTCCATACCTAGCTTGATCTCGTTACCGACACTGCTAACTTCTACTCGTCCATGATCTTATGTCCTGGTGACCTAGTCACACGCTTGCAAGCTCTTTTGACATAATCTCACCGAGTGGGCCCTAGAGTATCTATCCTGCTATGCGGACTGGCAAATCCCGCTCTTGATCCCCCGTCTCAACATACTCCTTTCCGACACCCGAAAGGGACACCTTTATTGTCACACTATGTAAGATATGACGTTTGATGCAATCAAAGTGTCTTCCAGGAATAGCAATAAGAGTAGATCTCATGGTCAAAGGCGTAATGACTACGTCCTACAAATATTGGGTATGTCCATCACGTCATTCTCCCAATGACATGACTCCATTGTCAACTGACATAAATGTCACATGACCGGGAAACCTCGATCATCAATTGCCCAATGAACTAGTTAGATAGAGGCTACTAGGGACCTGGTTGTTTATCTACCACACGTGTATTAATGTTTCCGCTTAATACAGTTATAGCATGGTATAAAACATATAATGAACAATTGAGATATGACGAATAAACTATATTTATTAAGTGCCTCTAGGGCATATCTCCTTCACTTGGTTCATCATGTTTTCTCTTGTAGGATCCAACATGAAAAACTTGATCCTTATTTTGCCTCTTAATCCTCTCTTCTTCCTCAACGAGTCGTGGGGATAACTCAGTGAGTGACCATTTTTCTTTGAGAGAGTTGTAGTTTATCTTAAACTGCTCAAACTCTGAAGGGATGGACTCTAGTATCATAATCAGAAGGAGGTTATCACTAAGCTCACACTGTAAAGCTTTCAGTTTGTTGGAAGCATTCACCATCCTCAGAATATGAGACCTAACATCTCCATCATTATTATATTTTACAAGGAGCTTATGAAACAGCTCTTGAGCATAAACTTTTTCGGAGCCCTTGAACTGCTCCTCCAAAGCTGCCATGAACTCCTTGGCATTGTCTTTCTTGTGGAGAGCCCCAATGATATCTGGAGATATCGACGACTTCATCACGAGCATTGCAACGTGATTTGTCTTTTCCCATTTTTCCAGTTTGGAATCATAGGCTTTCTTTAATTCATCATACCCCGTGGCACCGACAGGTGGTGCCACAGGTTTGTCCTCCCGCAAGGCGTAATCAAATTCATTGAAAGCCAGGCAGAGTTCCATAGCATTCTTCCAACGAGGGAAGTTACTTCCTGTCAAATGTTCGACAGTATCTGGTCTAAACGGAGCGGAAGCTGAAATTTAAATGGACGCTCATAAGTATGGCATGAATATAAAATTTACGTTGGTAAAAGAAATAAACATGCCATGATTTTTAAAATTCCAATTCTATGTCAAAACATCGTTGGGCAGTAATGACATAAAATTAGAAAACACTTTAGGGAAATGACTTGTAATATTAAAACAACGTTGGTCAGATTTAATTTTACTGTCATAAATCTTCTCAAATTAAACATCAAATTTAAATTTAACGGAAAAAACTTCATATGATGTCTAATTTGATAATTCAACATTTAAACATGCTAAATATTCTAAATAAAAATTCTCGTTGGTTCATTTTCATTCAGAATAATAGCATATTTCGATTCATATTTTAGGCAATATTTTTCTGTATATAAAACAGTGCACTAAACTGAATTAAGGAAACTTAAAAGTGCACTGAAATATAAAAAACAGAAACAAAACAGGGACTAAAATCTGCAGCCCGTAAAAAAAAAACTGGACTGCAGCCCATCTTAGAAGCCCAAAGAACTGACCTAGGCCCAAAACTACCCGGAGCTGTCTGCACCGTCCGATCGGAACGGACGGCTGAGATGATCCCCAGTCGGTCTAAAGCGAACCCAGGTCAAAAATCCCTAACCCTAATCCCCATTTCCTCCTCTCTCCCCCGATGCTCTCCCCTCCCCGATTCCTGCGTGCGAGAAAAACGGCGCCTGCGAACGGCCGCGTCTCACGGCGTTTTGTGGCGGTCCGAAGACCCGCCCTAGCCACGGCGGCGCTGTGGCTCCGCTCGGCCGAGCAGCGTGCAAAGGATTGATGTCCGCGCGCTGCTCGGTCGAGCGTGGCCGGTGCGTCGCGTAGGTGGTGGTTAGGGGAAGGTTGTGCGCGCCGGCGAAGCGGCGGCCATTCCGGGGTGACGACGAGAAGGCGTCCGGCGTGGAGGCCGGGGTCGCGTGCGTCCGTTCCGCACCTTGCGGTGCGTCCATCCGCGCGCTCCTCCGACGGGAGAGAACGGCGGCGCGGCATCCTCGTCCTCGCACAGCAGTGTGTGATGTGCGGGCCCCGAAGGGAAAGACGACGACGCGGCGGCGTACTGGTGAGTCCCCGACCGTGCAATTTTAAAAGTTAGGGTTCTTCGATTTTGGGGATTTTTCTTAGGGTTTGGGTGTTCGGGCAGAGGGGAATTCGTCTTTTAATTGCCACAATTTGCATTAATCCCCTCCTTCTAATTGCTTCATGACTAACAGGAGATTAATTTTAATTAACCGAAACTAAAATTGCCAAATCAACAGATAGTGTTAATTAAATTGACCATTAGCAATTGTTTTCAAAGCAATTAGATTAACCGAACCTTAATCAACAACTTAATTGCCTAAAAAAGAACACAATTAACTCAAATTTGATCACAGATCATGTTTAGGGTTCTAGTGCTATCAAATTTTGCGTCTGATACCAATGTTAGAACTTAATAACCATCTAGTACCAACTAGATGAACGATGACAGCGAACTAGAACACCAAAACAAATAAATCAGAGAGGGTTTGGAGATGATTACAGGCTCCAGCCATAGAAGACATCGTCGCCTGCTCGGTGCAGGCGAGGTTGAGTGTCGACGTAGAGGAAGTAGTTGTAGCAAAGGTCGACGAGGGTTGCGGGAAGGTGCGGATCCCTTCCGGTCTCCAGCGGCACTGTCCGGGGACGGCACGCCGGGGTTCCAGCTCTTCCCGTTGCTATGCGCAGGCCACGATCGGGGTGGGTTGAGATTTAGGGGAGTTGCGGGCTGGAAACTAACGAGGGTAGAATAACCAGCCGCCGGACTCCCACCTTATATTGTGCGCATGCAAGCGGTGGGCCAGAACCATCAGTCGGTTAGGGTGCCCCCGATCAGGGCGTTTCAGTTAGATACGTGAGAGAGAAACTTTGTTTCGGTGGCCCTCCCCCTTATCTATTCGTTTTCTGTTATTGACTTGGTTTAAGCCGTAACAGATCAACCAACAATGGTAAGAAAGGTTCTTTCTATCAGCCTTTTTCTTCCTTTTTTATCTTATTATGAACCCGATCACATCCAGTGCTGACGAAATTACTTGCAGGCTGCCAGTGAAAACATTGCAGCTGGAACAAATGGCTGTCATGGGCAGTTCGGAAGAGACCTCGGTGGTAGTGAGTCGGATGCAGTTAGTCTTCAGTACATTAGAGGTTTGTAGCGAGGTCCTCAAATATGTGCAAAATAGTAATAATCATCGAGTCCTTGATGCTTTGACTAGATTTTTTAAGACTTCTGCAGGTAGTTAGCCCACAATGGCCAAGAGTGTGATGAAGTGATAGCAATATGATCATGCAAAACTTTCGGGTTCATAGAACTCATCTGTGACCCAACCAGGGACGACTCTTCTTTGATGTACATCAGAAACAAATCTCTTAACATACTGAGACTGAAGTAGTATTTGTCAATACATGTATGTATATACAAACTCACATCGGCTGTAAATGTCCCTTTTCAGCTACAATATATTGGAAGTTAAACATCGACACTGCTGAGGGATCTTTGTGGTTTGCACACTTTGTTTGCCATTAACTTGGCAAGACTTGCGTGAAACTCTTCAAGAATTATAGCCTGCTTCGCTATGTGATTAAGTTATAGCAATTTTCTTACACAATTTCCAGAGCTTTGGTTAGATGTTCACCTATCCCTTAATTTCATTGCCATGTCAGTGCAACCCATTAGGCCATTCCAACTGCTGGATGTAGCTGTGCTGGACTGAGAATGAAAACTTGTATCACGATTACCAACCTCATAACAACATATCATCAGTACACTTAGACAACCATTTTCCTTTTTGACATCAACACTCTGAAGATTAATTATATATCTATGTTTCCACACCAAGTGCGCTTCACATTTCATAGTTGTTAAAGGTACAAGGTGATCAATTAAAAGAGTATCTTTAGACTAACACCAAAAGAGGGGTGAAAAGCTACAATATGATGACAGAAAACATTCCATGTTGCAGCCATCTGCTGCTGCCTCGAAGTAGAGGGTGTCCTAGACCCTGTTGTACGCCACATTTTTACTGAACAAGCGGCGAATGTAGACAACTTGCAACGCGCTAGCCGCCATGAAAGCTAGGTACTCCGCCATCGTGTAGAACATGACACGTCTTCTGGTGCTCTCGTTTGCTGGATTCAGTATAAATCACAATATTATAAGATAAAAGAAAACATGAAAATAGAAAAACAATAATAAATATGTTAATGGGGACAATACGATCCTTTGCCGCTTGGGTGATTCATTACCCAGATATTCTCACGATCTCATTTGCCACTTGGGCGCTTTTTCAAAATAAAGAACTGATATGGGCAGGTTAAACAAATTATGCAAGCTCATGTGGTCACCTGTCCCAATTGAACAACACACTTCTATGAAGCAGGTAAAAGACAAGATACTAACTATACAAGGGAGTGAAACTGGATAAAATGAAGCTTAAACTCCAAACGAAATTAGTCACTGCTACCCAATTAAGAAATTGCGCGCGGCTGTTCCAACTGTTCTAGTTCATTTCTTTCATTAGTTGTGGTGTTTTTCTTTTCATTTTCATGGAGGACTGGAGTTCCAGATATTAGAAGTCCATTTCTTGTCATAAGCACTATAATGGATGGCTATTGACTAGACAACACACTGCTATAAAGCAGGTAAAAGATAAGATACTAACTCTACAAGGGAGCGAAACTGGATAAAATGAAGCTTAAACTCCAAACGAAATTAGTCACTGCTATCCAATTAAGAAATTGCACGCAGCTGTTCCAACTGTTCTAGTTCATTTCTTTCATTAGTTGTGGTGTTTTTCTTTTCATTTTCATGGAGGACTGGAGTTCCAGATATTAGAAGTCCATTTCTTGTCGTAAGCACTATAATGGATTGGGTGGATTGGAATAAACTCAAAGAAATGTACGTACTCTATTCGCCGTTGAAATGGCCATACGAGAAGGCAAAAATTAGAAGAGATCATTTACATAAGAAAGTTTATGGAGCTTACTATGCCGATGACGAGCCTCACGTGCTTTTAGGTATTTCTGCTCAGCAGTGACAGATTCTAATGCTTCCTTAAGCTCTGCAATTTTCACATTGATAGGGTCCATGTGCTCTGGAACAGAAACAAAAAGGTGTTAAAACTGAAGGAATGGGAATTTGGGAAGATATATCTTGATATATCATTAAATTGATAAGCCTAAGATCACATAAACTAACTGAATTGATACTTAGCCAATAGGCGCAAACAAAACAATTTATAGAATAGGCAGGTGCTGAAAAGCTTAAGGGAGACAATCACTACACTGACCATCTTTCGCCAGATTGTGCTCATTGGGTATGTGCCCAACATGAATGTAGAAAGAAACGGTTTCAGGTGCCCCGTATGGATTATGGAAGCAAAACTTGTACATTCCACCCCTTGGAGCTTTAAACTCAAATTTGTCACCAGACTTTCCCTTCAATGTATATACAGTGTTACCACCTGGTGAAGTTACCTGCATTGATGAAAAGGACATTTACTGTTTTAGTGAACATGACAACATGCTTAAGTACTACCATAAAATACAAACTTACAGTGCAATTTTATACTAGTGGACATAAAAGGTGCAACTATTGACAAATTAGCTTTGCTAGTATGGATATTAACAAACTAGATGACGAAAAGACGACTAGATAAATCTTCAAACTAGATCATCTTCATTAAGAACTAAATAATTTTTCACATGGGAAAACCAAGATGACGTATCCCTCCTTAGAAAATCACAGTTGTAATACACAAGGTAGGATGGACCCAAATATTTCCCAGCAGCCAACAGTCATTGTTGGGCATAGGAAAATAATGTACACTTGCCTAAAACAAAATAGTGTTTAAGGAAGCATTAGAATCTGTCACTGCTGAGCAGAAATTGGTGGGAACTCAATTGTTTCCACATACTGATGCTAGTATTCAAGTCAACCCAAAACAACTAGGTGTTTCATTTGCCTAAATCATCTAAAAGAATGGCTACTCCAACTAGCAATAGCACAAGACCAACTCATTTAGAACTACCCTCAAGAACAGCATGATGACTGCGTCTTTGACGGCGCACAGCCCTCAGTCTACATGCTGGTTTCAAGAATCAGAAAAGAAACAGCACTCTGGGCTAGAGCAGCCCCCCTAGCCTAAGGGCAGTGCTGCCGACGAAGTGGTACGTCCATTAATCGCATTTCTTGTACCTTGACTGCCCCCCTCCATGGAGGTGCTAATTGCTTTGCAATGACATGAAATGCAAATCTTTTTGCGCTTTTCTTGAAAAAAAAAGAACTACCCTCAATCAAGTAGGATGGAAAACATATTAGGTTAAGCTCAAAACTAGAAATTTACCTGTTTTTCTTACACTAACAATTCTTAGAAATCTCTCACTTCTAATAGCACTGCACAATCAGGCATCTAATTTGCAGGGTTTTAACCTCACAAGGAAAAAAGATGGAAAAGAAGTCCAGTTAACCCCTCTACTAGAAAACTGGTTTTTTTACCGTTTAATCTTTGGAACAGGTTTTACCACATTGGCGGCTTACATATTTCTTCCAAGTTTGATTGTTTTGTTCTTTTTGGTAAATAAAACCACCTTAGCAAAATATTTCAGTGTTCTATTGACCAGTTGTGACCGGTTACTCTACTTACTTTGGTTGGCATTTGCTGAAGTGGAGTACAAAATAAACAGGTTAACTCAACCAAATTGTCAATTACATCTCAGTGTCCAGCCTTATCGCCCCTTACATACCAGATAAACAAAGCATCCCAGTGCAGAGGAGAAAGGAAAGAGAATCGAAGATAGGTTAGGTTCACAACTGGTCAAGAAATTTTAGTCGAACAAACAGCGAAAAATACAACTTCTAACAGAATATAGGTTGAGAACTGGTCCTCTAAACAGTGAAAGCTACTAGAACAAGAAATGTTCACACTCTACTTCTAAATTAAGATAGGTTGAGAATTGGTCCTTTAAATGTGAGTCGAGTAAAGAAAATATTGGGACGGTACATCATATTCAATGACATGTTTACCTCAAGGAATTACGAAATACCAAATCATAAAATAATACAACCACACTTAGATTAAAATTAGCATATGTGAGTCAATTGTTTTCACAAGTAAACTATCCAACCTGAATGATCTGTAGCTTGCGCTGGTAAATGTTGTACATACGCACATACGAAGAAACAGATAAAAAGGGCACGGAACTCCGCCAAATTTCCTCCAAGGAACCGGACTTTGCGCCAGAGCGCAACAGGATCAATTCAGAGAATTATCAACAGTACGTCAGTACGAACTAATTAAAGCTAGTCGCTACTATAGTAGTCTAAATCGTGAACGTTACCGATCGGGATCACCCGATCGCCGCAGGTCTCTCCCATCGAAGCATCACGAGCTGCAGATCAGGGAGGCCCCCAATCCACTTGGATCCCCAACTCGACTCCCCAGATCCCAACTAAAGCAGCCCATAAACCCCGCTAAATCCAGACCCCCCGTACCCAGATCAGGCGTGCCGGAAGAAGGGGTGACCGAGAGGAGGCGGGCGGGGGATCGGCCGGGCTACCGTACCGTCAGGTCGATGCCGGGGTGGTCGGAGCTCCAGAAGATGTCGTGGTCGACGACGACGAAGTTCCCCGTGACGGAGTCGCCCTCGTAGGGCACGAACTCGTGGATGCACTCGGTGTCCGTGACCGTCACCGACAGCGCCTCCGCGCGCCACCCCGCGGCCGCCGCCAGCGCCAGCGCCGCTACCAGCAGCATCGCCGGCCGCCACCTCGCCATGGCCCGCCGGTCGGTAGGTCAGCTGAATCGCGAGTAGGATGCAGCAGGAACCTGGTCTAGGGCTGCGATTCCGGTGGACGGCGAGGGCGAGGGGAGGTGAGCTCCGGCGTCACGGAAGGCGAGAGGAAGTCACGAGGGCGAGATTGGACACGGAGAAGGGAGAGAGATGTCGCGTGTTTTTTGCAGTAAAGGACCTGGCAGTTTGCGTAATAGTGCAACATGCCAACATGGAGTCTGGGCGACGTGGCCGTTTGAGTGCTAGTGGCTGGCTGCCGGGCCCCTGTCTCCTACGTGGCCTGGTTGATCTGGAGTCAAAGACGCCTCACCCGGGTTACGTAAAAGCAAACAAAAGACGTACTGCACTACCTCTGATCAAAATAAACTGTTAGACGGTATACATATGCGATGTACGGTTTTTTTTTTTTTGCGGGGATACGGTTTTACATTTCATGAGTCACGACAATCGTGACAATTTTAATGGATCGGAAGGAGTATAAATTTTCTTATGTCAATGCTTGGCATGAATATTTGACAGATTGGACCGGCCCGAATGAGAGGGACAACGTGACTCTAAAATACAGACTATCCATATCATTTTTCATCATTTGTAACTATTTATCACAAGTGTTGAAACTTATGTTATCTCTACAAAAGGTCCCACTCGAAAAGCTAACAATGATGTAATCATTTCGTGCCAGTTATTTGAAAATAACTATTGTACTTGAGTTTGAGTCAAAGCTAAGAATCAAACGATTATGGATTGTATGCACATACAAATAGGTGCATTTTTTTGGGGACGACTATGAACATGGAACGTGAACTAATTCTACTGAAATATAGTCACCCTATCTTAAACTAACAAAAAAGATTTCTCTTTTAATCTGTAAAAAATGTGGTGCACAATTAATTAGTAGAAAATTGGGTGAAAATTATATATCCGGGACCAAAACCCACTCGAAAACAAACTTAACAGGGACACGCTTGTTTGTGACAAAAAGCCAAGCACGCCAAGAAACAACCTATTGATACGTTTCAAACGTATTTATAATTTCTTATGTTCCATGCTTATATTATGCCACTTGCTACATGTTTTATACACACATTTATATCATTTTATGCATTTTCTGTGACTAACCTATTAACAAGATACCATAGTGCCAGTTGCCTGTTTTCTGCTGTTTTTGGTTTCAGAAAAGTTGTTAAGAAAATATTCTCGGAATTGGACAAACTTAACGTCGAAGTTCTTATTTTTCCCGGGAGGTTCCAGAACATCGAAGAACTCACGGAGGGGAACCCCGAGGGGCCCACACCCCCTCCCGGCGCGGCTCCCCCCTCTGCCGCGCGAGCAAGGGGTGTGGGGCCCTCGTGGCTCCACCGCCTTCGCCCCTTCGCCTACTTATACCCCTCGGATATCTAACACCTAGAGCGCTCATCTTTTTCCTCCACGAAGTCCAGAGCCGCCGCCGTCGTCAACACTAGATTGAGAGGGTTCAGAACCTCTTCCCAGTGATACGTCCAAAACATATCTACTTTGCCGAGCACTTTTGCTATTGTTTTACCTCTAATTTGTGTGTTTTGAATGCAACTACCACGGACTAATGCTGTTTTCAGCAGAATTACCCTGGTGTCTCGTTTTTGTGCAGAAATGTCAACTTTATGGAAAAACCCCGAAAAACACCTGGGAGTCGTTTTCTCACCCGAAGAGTCCAGGAACCACGAAGATCAAACGGAGGGGAGCGACGAGGCCGCGTCACCCCCTGCCCGCGCGGCAAGGACCTGGCCGCGCGAGGACCAGGTGGGACCGCCTCGGTCGCCTCCTCGCGACCCCCTCTCGGCTATAAGACCCTCCTGACCTAAAAACGCACGAGGGGTATCCACTTTCGCCACCGCGAACCCTAGTTCGGGGACCAGAAGTCTCTGTTCCGGCACCCTGCCGGGACGGGGAATCGAAGGGGAACATCGCCATCGTCATCGGCAACGCCTCTCCATCAACCATCCATGTTTCCCCCATCCATGTGTGAGTAATCCACCGCTGTAGGCTTGAGGGGATGGTAGGGATTGGATGAGATCATTCATGTAATAGCTGTAATATCGTTAGGGCATGGTGCCTAGTATCCGTTATCGGTGTTTTACGTCATTGTTGCAACTTGTTATGCTTAATGCTTGACACTAGGGCCCGAGTGCCATGATTTCAGATCTGAACATGTTATTGTATCATGAGGATAATTATTGTTTTAGATCATATCTATGAGTTGTATACACATATTATTGTCCGGAACCGATGGCCCCAAAGTGACAGCAATTGGGATAACCGGAGGGAATGGCTGTGATGTGAGGATTACATGTGTTCACGGAATGTTAATGCTTTGCTCCGGTACTTTATTAAAAGGAGTACCTTAATTGCCAGTAGTTTCCCTAGAGGCCCCGCTGCAAACGGGCTGGCAGGACAAAAGATGATGTGCAAGTTTCTCATTGCGAGCACGCACAACTAAATTGGAACACATGCCTATGGTTAATAAATACTTGGATGCTTTATCTTATTTATCTGCAAATGTCTATGCTATGATATTACATGAATTATCTTATCCATGCAACGCCCGTACATCCGTCCCTATGCCTACAGTATTTTAATCCTGTTGTCTACCGTAATCACAATCGCTGTCTTAATTCTGCTGCTGCTATTATTTCACTACTGTCTCTGCTATAAAACTGTTGCTACTGATAATCTGTCCCGAGCAAGTCTATTCACAGGTGCAGCTGATCTGACAAATCATCTGTTAAAGCTTATAAATATTCTTTGGCTCCCCTTGTGTCGAATCAATAAATTTGGGTTTTACTTCCCTCGAAGACTGTTGCGATCCCCTATACTTGTGGGTCATCAAGACTATTTTCTGGCGCCGTTGCCGGGGAGCATAGCTTTATTTATAAGCCCACCTGAGTGTGATATTGTTCGCTGGAATTTATTCATCATGGAAAAACCTGCTGATAAGAAGTTTCCCATACTGCCATCCACTACAAGAAAAGGTACGACTCTGAGTACCGCTGCTGCTCTTGACTCTCCAACTGTGATGAGTAAGTTTGTTACACCACCACAACCTGCACGTTCTGTTACTACTGCTGAATCTGAAATTACTTATGATGATGCTTCTACTGCTATTGATGAAACTGGTTCATTAGGTCCCTTTTTAGATGCTACTATTGCTAAATCTAAACAAATTGAAAATGCTGAAATTCCTGATGAAAATGCTGAAACACCTGTTAATTCACCTGAATTTACACGTGATACTTATGATGAGCGTGATGATATGTATGTGGATCTTGATGATGCTCTTGTTGAATAAATTAATGCTATTAAAGATGCTAGTGCTATTAAAAATCTTGTTGAAAAACGTGCTGTTAGATATAAATTATCTCCTGATGCTAAGTTTGCTACATCTCCTATAAACATTAAAGATAAAGCTTATGATTTCTCTCTTGATTTGGCTCATATAGCTATTGTTGAAAGAGAACCTTTTTGTGGAACTGAAAATGAAAGTGTTGTAGAACACATGAATGTATTGTCTGATCTAAGTGGAATATTTGCTGAGGACATTAAAAGACGCACTTACTTTGTTGCTAAAATATTTCCTTTTTCATTAAAAGGAGAAGCTAAAACCTGGTATAATAATTTGTCTCCTGGTTCCATCACTAGTCCTAAGGGTTTGCTTGATGCTTTCTTTCAAAAATATTTTCCTGCTAGTGCTCAACATGATGCTTTGTTAAGAATCTATAATTTTAATCAAGATGAAGATGAGAAATTGCCTAAAGCTTGGACACGCTTTTGTTCCATTTTAAGAGGCCAGCCGAACCATGATTTGGAGAAAAATGATCTACTTGATATATTTTATAGTGGACTAACTGCTGAATCTAGGACATACCTGGATAGTTTTGCTAGTTGTGTTTTCAGGAAAAGGACTCCCAAAGAGGCTGAGGAATTATTAGCCATGATATGCAAGAATAATGATGATTGGGATATTCCTGAACCTACTCTAACACCACCACCAACACCGAAGAAGGGAGGTATGATTGAATTAAATGAAGAAACGATGAAGGAAGCTAAAAGATCTCTTAAGGAGATTGGTATTAAATCTGAAGATGTGAAGTATTTACCTCCTATTGAAGAATTATGTAAGTCAATTCCTCCTTCAACCGTAATTGAGGTACACTCTCTCCAAAGGTTTGATGATGGGGATATCCCTTACTCTAAACCTCCTGCTCAATGCTTAGATGAATTTGATACTTTTATTACTAAGCAATGCAATTTTAATATGAGAATAGAGAATCATTTAATGGAAAATTCTCGTGCTATTAGTGATTTGCATGATATTGTTGATAGAACTTCTAATGATGTCAAAGTGCTCATTAAACACTTTCATATGGTTCAAACTCAAATAGATCAACTCACTAAAGTGCAAAAAGAATTGCTAGCGAATGCCTCTATAGCTAAAGAAAAACTTGTTTGTGAAGTAACAACTAGAGGTGGTAAATCTACTCAAGACCCTTTGTATCCTGAAGGACGTTATAAAAGAATTGAACAAGATTCTCAACGAGTTAATGAACCTAGTACTCCTTCTAGGAAAAAGAAAAAGAAACATAAAACTGTTGTAGAATCCTCTGAACCTGTTAATGATCCTAATAGTATATCTGTTTCTGATGCTGAAACTGAAAGTGGTAACGAACACAACAATGACGATGCTAATAACAATGATAATGATAAAAATGCTAATTCGGATAGAGAAGAATTAGAGGAGGAACCTGAAAAGCATGTTAAAAATAAAAAGTACACTAAAGAAGATTTTATTGCTAAGAAACATGGTAATGAAAGAGAACCTTGGGTCCAAAAACCAATGCCTTTTCCTGCTAAGAAACTTAAAACAAAAGAGGAAGAACATTATAATAAATTTTGTGATTGGATGAAACCATTGTTCTTGCAAATTCCTTTGACTGATGCTATTAAGTTGCCTCCTTATTCTAAATATATGAAAGATATTGTGACTAACAAAAGGAAAATTCCTAATGAGGAAATATCTACTATGCTCGCTAATTACTCTTTTAATGGCAAAGTTCCAAAGAAGCTGGGTGATCCAGGTATTCCAACTATTCCTTGCTCTATCAAAAATAATTATGTTAAAACTGCTCTATGTGACTTGGGAGCTGGAGTAAGTGTTATGCCTTTCTCTCTTTACAAGAGACTTTACCTTGATAAATTGATACCTACCGATATATCTTTGCAAATGGCTGATAAATCTACTGCTGTTCCTGTTGGAATTTGTGAGGATGTTCCTGTTCAAATAACTACCAATTGTTTAATTATGACTGACTTTGTTGTTCTTGAAATGCCTGAAGATGATAATATGTCTATTATTCTTGGAAGACCTTTTCTAAATACTGCAGGGGCTGTTATTGATTGCAATAAAGGAAAAGTTACTTTTAATGTTCATGACAAGGAGCATACTGTTTATTTTCCCAAGAAAGTTGATAAAATGCCTGGAGTTAATACAATTACCAATTTGAGATCTATTAGAGTGGGAAGTATTGATTGCCCATATAAAGAAGAATACAAAACTCTCATGATTGGATCCATACCAATTCAATATAAGGTAACATGAGTGTCTCATATAGTTTAAAATCTTTTATGTCATATAAAATTCATTTGGTGGCAAGACTTGATCAACCTTGTTAACAAGTGCATTTTAAATGCATAAAGAAGCTAAACAATTTTCTTTCTCTCATTCTTGTTTTACCTACTGTAATGTTATTTAGTTTGCAATGTTTAGTTGAATTTGTTGTTAGAAAGTAATTTTTCAATATTGAATTTAATAATGCAAAATACCAGAAAATGAAAAAAATAAAGTTTCTCAGAAAATTAAAATTTTTATATCAAAAATCATATTTTTCGAGGAAGGACCTAGAAGTGCCAGAGAGCAACCAGGGAGGCCCACAGGGCCACCTCACCACATGGTGGCGCGGCAGCCTCCAGGCCGCGCCAGCACATGGTGTGGGGCCCACAGGCCCCCCACTTGCTCTCTCTCCTTCCCCTGCCTTCCTCTTGCCCGAAAAATCACTTTTGGATAGCTCAAACTCGTGTTCTTGCTGCTCATTTCCTGTGATTTCGATCTCCACATTCAGCCAATTTCTGTTGCTGAAATTTGGTGCATCTACTCTGCGGTATGTGACTCCTCCGAATATCCAAGTAGAATTTTGTTTAGTGGTGTATATATGAAGTATTTTGCTGCTGTAGATATCTTGTTTAGTGAGTTTGAATGCTTGTTCTAAGTTGAAATAACTAGTTTTGATGCATGCTTAAGCCTCTAGCAAGTCACTATAGTAGTTTCCCTTCATTTAGTTGACTAAAAATCGATTTTTATGATGTTTGTAAAAAATTTCAGAACATGGAGTGGAATTCATATGCACTAGATCCAAGTGAGATAGTGGTGCAAGGGAAGATGAAAGTTCATAGGGAAGAAGGAGTATTCCCTGCTATCTACCCATGCTCACAGTTCATGGAGGTTGCAGGGATTGCACATGATTTCCATACTCTCTTGTCCAATGCAGGATTGGAACGTTTTGTTGAGGACCAACCTTTTCAATATGCTATGTTGTCTATGTCGGTGGTGCAGGATTTCCGCTGCAATTTGAACTCATCTAACCCCACTGTGCATTATAAGATTTTCAACAAATCTGTGGATTTGCCTTTTGGTGTTTTCTGTTCAGCGATGAGAGTTCCACATGGAGTATCCTTAGAGAAGCTGAAAGGGAACCCAAGGCCATTGATGGATTTGTATGAGGAGATTTGCTATGGGAGGAGTTTCTCTAAGGAGGACGGTAAAATCAGGAGTATTCATCTTCCTTCCATTCGCTATTTTGCATACTTCATTGCTAAATGTGTTCTAGCTAGAAGGACGGCCAGTAAATTAGGCTTGTCTGATTTAGCCTTTCTAGCTGCTACTTTGCGTCGTGAGAGAACTTATAACTTGGGTGCTCTGATTGCTCACCGCCTTGCTACTAACCGCGAGAGGGGAGAAATTTGTGGAGGACTAGTCGCTTCACGATTACTAGCTTTGCATTGTTTGGAACCCCATCCTTTTGATTTTCAGCTACCTATGGAAAAATTAGATATTGATTCAATGAAGAAACATGAATTTATTGCTGAGGATGGTAATTTGTATTTTCTCCCTTACATTATAACTTTTCCAAGGAGGAAACATTTTACAGTATCTACCATTGATAGGATTGTTATCTTGCCTGCACCTCTGCTTAACCTTGTTGGCAGGGGGAACTTGTCAGTCTCAGAGGCTGAACTTGACACACTTGAGGAGCAGCCCGGCCCGGATAGTAGGGGCAATGATGAGGAGTATGGGGGTGGTTTCATTCAGCCCCCGGAGACAGCTAGTTTCGTGTACCCGGATCCGGGGTATGCGGGACCTTCGGGATCTTCCTCCACCGCAGGCCGCAGCCGATGCGGAGTATGACTACACGGGGCCTAACCCACCGAGTTGGGGCCATTATTCACATTGGGGCTGATCTCCACTAAGGCCAAAAGCCTAAGCTTGGGGGGAGGTATACCGATAGCACACTCATCTACGTATCATTACCATTCGGTACTTTGTATATCCATATTTCGTTGTAGTTTTCTTTCTTTCTCTCATTTGTTCATGCTTTGTTTGCTTTCCATAAACCTAAAAACACCAAAAAGATTTTGTTATCTCTCTTGTTGGTTTGTTTTAGTATCTAGTATTAATATGCCTAGTATTTATTTCAGTTCAATATGCAAAAACACAAAAATATTTTGCTTTGTTGTGTGCTGTTTCGCGCAGGGACAGATTTCTGCTGTCCACCGTTTAAATCATAACTCTTCACAGAAATATCGGAATGACCTGAAATTTCGTGTGCATGTTCCTCAGATGTGTACGCAACTTTCATTAGTTTTGAGTTTTCTGATCTGGGCATGTTAAGGCCCTCGAAAAAATTCGTCTTTGCTGGCTGTTCTGTTTTTAGTTCCTAAATCCGAAAACCCAAAAATATTTGCTGTTTCTCTTTGGTTTTGTGTAGTTTGTTTCAGAGGTCATTACCTTCGGTTACCCATGGAGCTTGGTTATTATTTCATATCTTTCAAGCACACAAGTGATAAGGCAATTATGATGATCTATGACAATTCGAGTTGGGTAAGAGGCTGGTACTGAACTCTATTTGTTTCTCATTTTTGTACATATACTCATTCATGTGAGCATGCTTAGATGGTTCGCATAAGGTATATATGTCGATTGGTGGATGCTTAGTAGTTCGTGTTCTCTTATGATCGTTTCCAATTTATTTATGAAGGATGTCATGTTTCTATGGATATTTGCTTGCATTGTTTTGCTCATAATAGAATATGACATTGTGGTATCCTCCTCTGAATATTTCATTTGAATTGACTTGGCACATGTTTACACATGTTATGACTGAAAACAAAAAGTCAATTAAGCCTTGATGACATATTTTGCCTCAGAGTTCTAGTATCATTTTTATGCCTCTGTTAATTTTATTTCGTCGCAAGCATGATTATGACGGTTATTGCTCTCTTGAATTGTCGCTTTCCCATCTTTTGCTAGCCTCCACTTGTACTAAGCTGAAAATGCTTGTGTTTCCAAACCCCTGAAAACCAAGTTATTCCAAAGAGTCCACCATAAACACCTATGCATGGCAATTTCGAACCATTCAAGTAAATTTGCATGTGCTATCTTTAAAACCTTCAAACACTTCTCAATTTGTGCCACTGTTTTGAGCTCATGAGGAAGTAGTAGTTGGGCTTGTTATCTTCCATACTAATTAAGTAATTGACTTGCATGCTACATCTGCTCGTCACTAATTTTGCAAAGGGCTGGTTAGACCATTGTAATATCAAAAAGGATTTGAGAAAATAAAAAAATAGGCACTCCTCCATGGTTTGAGATTGTTTGGTGGGCACCCGAGAATTCGGTTAGCCATGGTTATGTTAGCAAGGTTGGGAGGAGTGTCAAGCTATCATAATGAATGAATATAAAGATGCATATTACAAGTGCCTTGTTTTAAAAATAATTCGGAACCGCTCTCAACTTGCTTAGTATGGAAGATAACAAGAACTCTATTGCCATTCGTTGACCAAACAACCACCACTCAAAAATAATTTTACCTCTGTTTTCAAAATGATAAGAAGCTCTAGCACATGTTAAACCCCTGCTTCCCTCAATGAAGGGCATATCTTTTACTTTATTGTTGAGTCACCATCCTTTTTTTTAGCACCTTCTTGAGAGCATAATTGTCATTCTTAGTGTAATGTGCTTGTCCCTTAATATGTTAACTGCGGTGTAATCTTGATGCTTTTATCTTTGATATCTTTATCTCTAGTCTTCCCTTGAAACTCAGAGGTGCCTGGGCATTTATGTTTTGCTGTTCCATTCGGGCAAGCGAGATACCACTTTATCATACTTTCTTATGAGCCTTGCAATCCTGTGAATTGATATGTTTCATGTTATTTATCATCGGTATAATTGGCATCTTTTCATGGTTTACATAACTATTGGGTGACACCGTTTATATATGTCTTGTTATGAATAGTCTAAGCATGTGTCCTCATAATGAGAATATTTACATCACATGAGCAAATGAGTTCGTGAAAGTTCTTTTATCGCACTCAGTTGTTAACTGAATTGCTTGAGGACAAGCAATAAGCTAAGCTTGGGGGGAGTTGATATGTCCAAAACGTATCTACTTTCCCGAACACTTTTGCTATTGTTTTACCTCTAATTTGTGTGTTTTGAATGCAACTAACACGGACTAACGCTGTTTTCAGCAGAATTACCCTGGTGTCTCGTTTTTGTGCAGAAATATCAACTTTATGGAAAAACCCCGAAAAACATCTGGGAGTCGTTTTCTCACCCGAAGAGTCCAGGAACCACGAAGATCAAACGGAGGGGAGCGACGAGGCCGCGTCAACCCCTGGCCGCGCGGCAAGGACCTGGCCGCGCGGCAAGGACCTGGCCGCGCGAGGACCAGGTGGGACCGCCTCGGTCGCCTCCTCGCGACCCCCTCTCGGCTATAAGACCCTCCTGACCTAAAAACGCACGAGGGGTATCCACTTTCGCCAGAAACATCTCCGTACGCCGCCGCCACCGCGAACCCTAGTTCGGGGACCAGAAGTCTCTGTTCCGGCACCCTGCCGAGACGGGGAATCGAAGGGGATCATCGCCATCGTCATCGCCAACGCCTCTCCATCAACCATCCATGTTTCCCCCATCCATGTGTGAGTAATCCACCGCTGTAGGCTTGAGGGGATGGTAGGGATTGGATGAGATCATTCGTGTAATAGCTGTAATATCGTTAGGGCATGGTGCCTAGTATCCGTTATCAGTGTTTTACGTCATTGTTGCAACTTGTTATGCTTAATGCTTGACACTAGGGCCCGAGTGCCATGATTTCAGATCTGAACATGTTATTGTATCATGAGGATAATTATTGTTTTAGATCATATCTATGAGTTGTATACACATATTATTGTTCGGAACCGATGGCCCCAAAGTGACAGCAATTGGGATAACCGGAGGGAATGGCTGTGATGTGAGGATTACATGTGTTCACGGAATGTTAATGCTTTGCTCCGGTACTTTATTAAAAGGAGTACCTTAATTGCCAGTAGTTTCCCTAGAGGCCCCGCTGCAAACGGGCTGGCAGGACAAAAGATGATGTGCAAGTTTCTCATTGCGAGCACGCACAACTAAATTGGAACACATGCCTATGGTTAATAAATACTTGGATGCTTTATCTTATTTATCTGCAAATGTCTATGCTATGATATTACATGAATTATCTTATCCATGCAACGCCCGTACATCCGTCCCTATGCCTACAGTATTTTAATCCTACTGTCTACCGTAATCACAATCGCTGTCTTAATTCTGCTGCTGCTATTATTTCACTACTGTCTCTGCTATAAAACTGTTGTTACTGATAATCTGTCCCGAGCAAGTCTATTCACAGGTGCAGCTGATCTGACAAATCATCTGTTAAAGCTTATAAATATTCTTTGGCTCCCCTTGTGTCGAATCAATAAATTTGGGTTTTACTTCCCTCGAAGACTGTTGCGATCCCCTATACTTGTGGGTCATCACCCAGCACCCTGCCGGAGAGGGGAATCATCACCGAAGGGCTCTACATCACCATGCCCGCCTCCGGACTGATGCGTGAGTAGTTCATCCTTGGACTACGGGTCCATAGCAGTAGCTAGATGGTTGTCTTCTCCTCTTGTGCTACCATATTGTTTAGATCTTGTGAGCTGCCTATCATGATCAAGATCATCTTTATGTAATGCTACATGTTGTGTTTGTTGGGAACCGATGAATATTGAGTACTATGTTATTGCTTCATAATATATCTTGTGAGTGCATTATTTATGATCTTGCATGCTCTCCGTTGCTAGTAGATGCTCTGGCCAAGTAGATGCTTGTGACTCCAAGAGGGGGTATTTATGCTCGATAGTAGGTTCATGTCTCTATTTAATCTGGGGTGGTGACAGCTAGCTCTAAGATTGTAGATGTACTGTTGCTACTAGGGATAAAACAGTAGTACTTTATCTAAGGGTATTTGTATTACTTACATTACACACATTGTCTAATGCAATAATTTATTGCTTAAAACTTAATACTGAAAGGGGTGCGGACGCTAACCGGAAGGTGGATTATTAGTCATAGATACGGTTGGAACGGTCTATGTATATTGTTGTAATGCCCAAATGAATCTCACACTAGACATCATAACTATAGTATATGTATCATTATGCACTTCTTTATTCTGTCAATTGCCCAGCTGTAATTTGTTTACCCGCATGTATGTTATTATTATTTATGCAGAGACACCACTAGTGAACTGTGGACCCCGGTCCTTTTCTTTAAACTGATAAACAATCTACTACAAACCTGTTACTTTCATTCTCTGCAAACAAACATCATCATCCACACATACGTTTAATCCTTTTGTTACAGCAAGCCAGTGAGATTGACAACCTCACTGTCAAGTTGGGGCAAAATACTTTGATTGTGTTGTGTGCAGGCTCCACGTTGGTTATCGTAAACGGCGCCACCAACAACCTCCGGGAGATCTCTAGTTTCCTACTGGATCGATAAACCTTGGTTTCACAACTGAGGGAAACTTGCTTCTGCACTGTTTCATACCTTCCTCTTGGGGTTTCCCAACAACACCTCACCGGTGCCACCAAGCATTTTGCTGGTGCCGCTGCCGGGGAAGCTAGATTCTTCTGCGAGGGGAGTCTCTCACTTCCAATATCTTTATTTTGTTATTGTCTTGCTTAGTTTATTTTTATTACTGTCTTGTTTGCTTAAATATCAAAAATACAAAAAAATTAATTACTTGCATTACTATTTTTATTTCGGTTTGTTATTTATTATTTCGGTTTTTATAATTGTTATTTCGGTTTGACTTTTAATTTGCTAAAATGAGTACTGCTGAGAATACTAAGTTGTGTGATTTCACTAGCACCAATAATAATGATTTTATATGCACTCCTATTGCTACACCTGCTTCTAAAGCAGAGTTCTTTAAAATAAAACCTGCTTTGTTAAACCTTGTTATGAGAGAGCAATTTTCTGGTGTTAGTTCTGATGATGCTGCTGCCCATCTAAATAATTTTGTTGAACTTTGTGAAATGCAAAAGCATAAAGATGTAGATGGTAATATTATAAAACTGAAATTATTTCCTTTCTCTTTGAGAGGAAGAGCTAAAAAATGGTTGCTTTCATTGCCTAGGAATAGTATTGATTCATGGACTAAATGCAAAGATGATTTTATTGGAAAATACTATCCTCCTGCTAAGATTATTTCTCTAAGAAGTAGCATTATGAATTTTAAACAACTTGATAATGAACATGTTGCTCAAACTTGGGAAAGAATGAAATCTTTGGTTAAAAATTGTCCTACCCATGAACTGACTACTTGGATGATCATCCAAACCTTTTATGCAGGACTGAATTTCTTTTCAAGAAACTTGCTTGATTCGGCTGCGGGAGGTACCTTTATGTCCATCACTTTGGGGGCTGCAACAAAACTCTTGGATGATATGATGGTGAATTATTCTGAGTGGCATACTGAAAGGACAACTCAAGGTAAGAAGGTAAATTCTGTTGAAGAAACCTCCTCTTTGAATGAAAAGATTGATATTATTATGTCTATGCTTGTGAATGGTAAATCTCATGTTGATCCAAATAATGTTCCCTTAGCTTCTTTAGTTGCACAAGAAGAGCATGTTGATGTGAACTTCATTAAAAATAACAATTTCAACAACAATGCCTATAGGAACAATTACGGTAATAATAACTATAAGCCCTATCCTTCTAATAATAGTGGTGGTTATGTTAATTCTTATGGTAATTCTTATATCAATAATAGGAATACCTCCTCTGAACTTGAAACCATGCTAAAAGATTTTATCACTACACAAACTGCTTTTAATAAAACTGTTGAGGAAAAGCTTGGTAAAATTGATATTCTTGCCTCTAAAGTTGATAGTCTTGCCCTTGATGTTGATCTTTTAAAATCTAAAATCACGCCTAATGATACTAAAGAGAGTAAGACCTTTGCTAAAATTAATGCCATCCAAGTTAGAATTGATGAAAATGTTAGGATGATGGCCCAATTGCGTGCTAGATGGGAAAGAGAGAAAGAACTAGCTAAGGAAGATAATATTGTTAAAGTTTTTACAATTACCACTACTGAAAATAATGTTATTTCACATGCTAGTAAGCCTCCTACTATTAATGGTAACATAGTTGGTGTTGGAAATATTTCTTCTACTTCTTCCAAAAAGTTAAAATTGCCTAAAACTGCTGAAACTGTTCTTGATAAAAGTGCTAAAATTTTTAAGAACATAGGAGAGTGTGGTTCGGTTTGCTTTGATGATAATAATTTTGATTTTGATAATTGTAATATCACTGAAGTTATTAAGTTCTTGCAAAAGTTAGCCACAAGTCCTAATGCTAGTACCATGAACATGGCATTTACAACTCATATTACAAATGCTCTCATTAAGGATAGGGAAGAGAAATTAAAACTTGAAGCTTCTATCCCTAAGAAGTTAGAAAATGGTTGGGAGCCCATCATTTAAAGAAAAGTGTATAAAATTTGATTGCAATGCTTTATGTGACCTTGGTGCAAGTATCTCTGTTATGCCTAAAAAGCTCTATGATATGTTTGACTTGCCACCTTTGTAACATTGCTATTTGGATGTTTTTCTTGTTGATAATGCTATGAAGAAACCTGTGGGGAGAGTTAATGATGTTATTATTATGGCTAACAATAACCTTGTCCCCGTTGATTTTATTGTCTTGGATATTGAATGCAACCCATCTTGTCCAATTGTGTTGGGAAGACATTTTCTTAAAACTGTGGGTGCTATTATTGATATGGAAGAAGGAAATATTAAATACCAATTCCCACTCAAGAAAGGTATGGAACACTTCCCTAGAAAAATAATGAAGCTACCTTTTGATTCTATCATTCGTACAAATTATGATGTTGATGCTTCATCTATTGGAAATACTTGAATATCACTTTCTATGCCTAGCTGAAAGGCGTTAAAGAAAAGCGCTTATGGGAGACAATCCACTTTTTATTTCTGTTATTTTATTTTATTGAGTCAAGGAACTGTCTAACTCTGTAGCAATTCCTTTGTATCTTTACTTTATTGCATTGTTGTGTCAAGATAAGCCTCTAGTAGAAAGTTGATGTTAGATTTGGATTGCTGTGCTGAAACAGTTTTCTGCTGTCCACCGTTAAATTCATAACTATTCACAGAAAAATCAAAATGACCTGTCATTTTTTGTGCGTGATCCTCAGATATTTATGCAACTTTCATTAGGTTTGAGTTTTCTGATTTGAGCAAGTTAAGTGCCTCGAAAAAATTCGTCTTTACGGACTGTTCTGTTTTTGAAAGATTCTGCCATTTATTTTGCAATGCCTCTTTTACTATTTTGAATGGATCTTTTTGTTCCATAAAGTATAAGTGGCTGTAGCTAATATCCAGTAGCATTGGTAGCAATTGTGTTCATGCGGAATATAAGAATTTTTGAATATGCACTAACCCTGTAATGAAGTTTACTTTGAGTTTGGTGTGGAGGAAATTTTCAAGGATCAAGAGAGAAGGATGATGTTATGTGATCAAGAAGATGAAATAGCCAAACCTTGGGGATGCCCCCGTGGGTCACCCAAGCATATTTCAGGAAGACTCAAGCGTCAAAGCTTGGGGATGCCCAAGGCATCCCCTTCTTCATCAACAAACTATCAGGTCATCTCTAGTGAAACTATATTTTAATTCCGACACATCTTATGTGCTTTACTTGAAGCGTCTGTTTGTTTTTGTTTTTGTTTTTGTTATTTTCATTCTCTGAATAAAATGAATCCTAGCATTCCTTTGTGGGAGAGAGACACGCTCCGCTTTTTCTTATGAATACTCGTATTCTTCACTTATATTTGTTAAGTATTTTTCTATGTTATTTCAATACTATTAGCTCTTGTTTTTCATGCATCTCTTATTAGAGCTGTTAGTTTTCTTATGTTACACTCTCATATTTCATTGTTAAATACTTGGAGAGTTTATATTTAAATAAGTTGATTGATGTTTGGTTGGAAACAGAAAATGCTAAATGTGGTAGATGATATAATGAAAAAGATATACATGCTCTTATGGATTGTTATCTTGTATGTTGTGGTGCTTGGCAATTGTTTTGAGCTCTCAAGTAGATCATGTTTAAGCTTTTACATCATGTAGTTAAAACCTATTAGCGAAGAACTACCGTAAAGCTTGTTAAAATTTGGTTTGCATGTTTGGTATCTCTAAGGTCTAGATATTTTCTGGTAAAGATGTTTGAACAACAAGGAAGACAATATAAAGTTCTATAATGTTTGCAATATGTTTTTATATACTTCTTGTTTTCATAGTTTATACTTGTGTTTTCTTCAAATAACCTTGCTAGCCAAAGCCTTGTACTGACAGGGAATGCTTCTCGTGCATCCAAAACCTTGAGCCAAAACCCATGCCATTTGTGTCCACCATACCTACCTACTACATGGTATTTCCTGCCATTCCAAGCAAATACTTCGTGTGCTATCTTTTATTCAAAATTTATTATCTCTTATTTGTGTCAATGTTTATTAGCTCATGAGGAAGTATGTGGTGTTACGGATATTAACCTTGTCATTTGCTTTTAGACAGACTTTCACAACCGGACTAGTGGCATATACATCCGCTTATCCATTAACTTTCCAAAAAGAGCTGGCAAATGGGGTGCACAGTCCCAATTAATTACAACTTTAACCGCTGCAATCTCTTCACATTTTTGCCCTGATCTAATCAATCAAGCAATGACAACAGTTTTTAACTATATGTGTAAACAAAAGAGATAAGAGGGATGATCTACCTTGCTGGTAGAAATAACGTCCTTCATGGGAGCCGCTCTTGAAAGTCTGGTTGACAAGGGGGTAGAGTGTCCATTACCATTCGTTGACAACGACAAACACCTCTCAAAAGTTACTTTTATGCTCTCTATATGATTTCAAAAACCTATAAAAACTAAAAAGCTCTAGCACATGTTTGTATCCCTGCTTCCCTCTACGAAGGGCCTTTTTTTTACTTTATGTTGAGTCAGTTTACCTACCTCTTTCTGTCTTAGAAGCAAACACTTGTGTCAACTGTGTGCAACAACTCTTATATGCTTACTTATTGCACTTGTTATATTTCTTTGTGTTGACAACTATCTATATGATATACATGTTACAAGTTGAAAGCCAATGCTTAAACTTATATCTTCCTTTGTGTTGCTTCAATGCTATTTTACTTAGAGACTATTGCTTTATGAGTTAACTTTCATGTGAATCATTTTGATGCTTGTTTGAAAGTACTATCATGAAAAGTTTTTGCTTATATGATGTAGTTGTTTACTCCTTGTCTATTTGTTAGCAAACTATAGACCATTGCTTTGAATCACTTCATTCATAACATGAGCATTACATTATTATATGATCAAGATTGTGAGAAAGCATGTCACTTCAGAAATTATTCTTGTTATCGTTTTACCTACTCGGGACGAGTATAACTAAGCTTGGAGATGCTTGATACGTCTCAAACGTATCTATAATTTCATATGTTCCATGCTTATATTATGCCACTTGCTACATGTTTTATACACACTTTTATATCATTTTATGCATTTTCTGGGACTAACCTATTAACAAGATGCCATAGTGCCAGTTGCCTGTTTTCTGCTGTTTTTGGTTTCAGAAAAGTTGTTAAGGAAATATTCTCGGAATTGGACAAACTTAACGTCGAAATTCTTATTTTTTCCGGGAGGTTCCAGAACACCGAAGAAGTCACGGAGGGGAACCCCGAGGGGCCCACACCCCCTCCCGGCGCGGCTCCCCCCTCTGCCGCGCGAGCAAGGGGTGTGGGGCCCTCGTGGCTCCACCGCCTTCGCCCCTTCGCCACTTATACCCCTCGGATATCTAAGACCTAGAGCGCGCACCTTTTTCCTCCACGAAGTCCAGAGGCGCCGCCGTCATCAACCCTAGATCGGGAGGGTTCAGAACCTCTTCCCAGCACCCTGCCGGTGAGGGGAATCATCACCGGAGGGCTCTACATCACCATGCCCGCCTCCGGACTGATGTGTGAGTAGTTCATCCTTGGACTACGGGTACATAGCAGTAGCTAGATGGTTGTCTTCTCCTTTTGTGCTACCATGTTTAGATCTTGTGAGCTGCCTATCATGATCAAGATTATCTTTATGTAATGCTACATGTTGTGTTTGCTAAGATCCGATGAATATTGAGCACTATGTTATTGCTTCATAATATATCTTGTGAGTGCGTTATTTATGATCTTGCATGCTCTTCGTTGCTAGTTGTCGGCCCAGTGGAATCTAGGGTGTGCATGGCCCACTCTCCACGGGCCGTGCACGCGACAGCGTCTACAAAACGACTAAGGACCAAGCCAACCGCTTGGAGTGTGCCCCCCAAGGGAGAAACCCCTGCGGGGGACCTGCGGCGCTGGAGAGGCCTGAAGGGGGCTCCCCCCGAGGGCGTCCCGCCTGAGGGCTCCCTCCCCCAGCGGGGAGCCGGTTTGGCCTTATCCCCTTGAGAGCCTCAGGCCCCTGAGGGAATACTTCGCGACGAAGGTAGCGCTGTAAAGCGCACATGGGCGCTGCAGCGCGCACATGGGCTCCGCTGCGGCCGCAGAGTGACGCGCGCGACCAGCGCGCACGACAGCAGCAGCGTCACCATTGCCGTTCCCGTGATAAAAGGGGCCAACAAAGCCGCGCCGCCAGCGCCAGGACCGCCAGGACTTTCCTCTTTGGTGATAAAGCTGATGGACGGCGCAACGCTCCAAGACGATCGTCATCGTGGGCTCCACCACGATCTCTGCTGCTCCTGCAAGCCGCTCTGCACCGCCTGCAACCTGTCGGCCACGGCGCGCTACTTTAGCACGGATGGACCGCGTCCATGGACGGACGAGGTGCGGTGGACTCCCGCTCCTCCATGCGACTGACGTGCGGGAGCCCACCAGCCCGAGGGCGGAGCCCGGGGCGCCTATAAAAGGAGCAGGAGCTCCACCATAGAAGAGGGGGGCCCAATCGCGCAATCGCACCCTAAGCGCGTAGGATAGCCAACTGCTGGGGGAGGAAGACGACCGTTGTGTCCCTCTCCAAGCACTAAACTGCCTCAAGAGAGCCTTCGGCAGGCTCATTGTCCTGTAACCTTCACAGTGCAATACAGACAAGCAGGAGTAGCGGTTTTACCTCCTCTCGAGGGCCGTGAACCTGGGTACGGGCCGGTGTCTCTCTCTGTCGTGCCGCTCCACCCCAAGCACCGCGAGCAACGTCGCGGCGTGCATCGAGGGTTGTTTGACCTCCGTGTTCAGTCCCCCTTCGAACCTCTCTTCGGGGCCGAGACTACCCCTGTTACGTGGGAGTCATTCTCCGACATTTGGCGCGCCAGGTAGGGGACTGAGGCGCGTCTTCAACCTCCGAACTCCGCGCCATGATGGATACCCGCGCGACGCGCGCCAACAGGCGCACCTCCGAGAGGGCTCACACCGAGCCTGGCACTGCCCCCACCCGCGGCCGCCGTGGTCGCCCCCGCACGACCGAGCGCGCTGGCACCGGCCCGCGCGTGGAGGAGCCAGAGAGCGAGGGGCACCGCGGCGGAGACCAGCGCGACGACGAGGACCACTCTGGGCGCCGTGAGGACGCCGAGTCCTCGCACCCGTCCCGGCGCCAGAGCGTGTCCACGCGGGAACACCAAGAGCCCGCCCCGCACACCGCGCTACTCATGGCCCAGGAGCTCCTCCGCTACCGGCCCAGTGCCGAGGCGCACGACCAGTGGCTGGACCGCCTCCACCACCTCGTCGACATCGCAACCGCGCGCCCCGCTCCGTCGCGCTCCATCGTGCCTTCCGGCCCGGCAGGGACGGCCGCGCCCTGAAGAAGATGCTGACGCGGAGCGAGTCGCTCGACAAGCAAAATCATACTGCATCCTCGAGAAGAACCTCTACCGCAAGCGCCCAAATGGTGTCGCCCTCAAATGCGTCCCTCCTGAGGAAGGCCGAGAGCTGATTAAGGACATCCACAGTGGGGAATGCGGCCACCACTCATGTGCGCGTACCCTCACAGGCAAGGTCTTCAGGAGCGGCTTCTACTGGCCTCAGGTGCTTCAAGATGCGATCGCCATTGTGCAAACCTGTGACGCCTGCCAGTTCCACGCCAAGCAAATTCATCAGCCGGCGCTGGAGCTTCAGACCATCCCGCTCTCCTGGCCGTTCGCGGTCTGGGGGCTGGACATCCTGGGTCCCTTCCCGAGGTCGCAGGGGGGCTACCGCTTCCTCTTCGTGGCCATTGACAAGTTCACCAAGTGGACCGAGGTCGAGCCGGTGCGCACCATACCAACTGGGGCTGCGGTGAAGTTCATCCGGAGTTTGGTCTGCCGCTTCGGCGTGCCCAACCGCATCATCACTGACAACGGCTCGCAATTCACCAGCGGCATCTTCCGAGCCTACTGCGACAAGCTTGGTATCAAGATCTGCTTCGCCTCGGTAGCTCACCCACGCAGCAACGGTCAAGCCGAGCGAGCAAACGCAGAAGTCCTCAAGGGCCTCAAGACCAGAAGCTTCAACATCCTTAAGGGTCACGGCAAGGGCTGGATCGACGAGCTCCCCTCGGTGCTCTGGTCCATACGCACGACCCCCTCGAGGCCTACAGGCGAGACGCCGTTCGCCCTGGTCTACGGAGCTGAGGCGGTCCTCCCCGCGGAAATCAAGCATGGATCGCCACGGGTCCTTGCCTTCAATGAGGACACCCAAGAGGGACTCCACAACGACGACCTGCTGCTTCTCGAGGGACTGCGCCGCCAGGCCGCCCTCAGGGCGGCAGGGTACCAGCAAGACCTGCGACGCTACCATAGCCGCCAAGTGCGCTCACGCACCCTTGAGGCGGGCGACCTCGTCCTCAGGCGAATCCTCTCCAGGGAAGGTCTCCACAAGCTCTCCCCGATGTGGGAAGGCCCATACAGGGTCTCCCACGTCGCCAGGCCCGGCGCAGTACGCCTCGAGACCGAGGACGGCATCCCCGTCAAGAACCCGTGGAACATCGCGCACCTGCGCAAGTTCTACCCGTGATCGCCGTCACGCCAGGCATTTTTTGTCTCTAGAGGGAAGCTCACGGCTTCACCTCCAAGCTTCTCAAAGCTTCCCCCGAGGCCCAGTCCTCCGAGCTCTCCTGCAAATGAGCCCTCGTAGGCCGCAGCGAACCTCTGCCACTAATGGGTGGTCCCCATGCCGCGACATGGAAGGAACGTTCGCTTGGCAAACCCAAGTGTAATGAACCGATTTTCGTTCCAAGTGAACGTTGCGCTCTGGCGCCATTTTCGTTCCTAAGTGAACTATGCGCTACGGCGCCGCTATGTAATATTTTGATGGTGAGTTTTATTCCAGCTTTATTTCCTTTGTTGAAAATGGGCACTTATATCTCACCACATGCGTACCTCGCGAGCGGGGGCTGAGTACGGTGCCAGTGCCTCAAATGACACACCAGCAGCACTGCAAAACCCAAGGATCCGAGCTCTGGCTAGAGGGCAGGCCCTCCCAAGCACGCCATCTCTTCAAAGGACCTTGGTACTCTCTCTCCTCGCAAGAAACGCCTGAGGGGACCTATAAGCGCGCATTAGTCCCTGATGCTATGATCTAGCGTTTCGGCTTGCCCCTCTAACATCCACAGAGAGCGAAAATCCCCACCAGGCCTGCGGAGGAGAACCCTCGGCCCCTGAAGGGGAGAATTCCGCCAGAGAAGGCCCACATCGGGCGAACGCCTCGCGAAGCTAAGTTTCTCGCCCACCTCAAGGGGATCCTCGCACTTCTCTCATAGGCACTCTGCGCCCCTCAAGTGGTTCTTCCCTTACTCTCCGTGGACTGCTTGCGCGCCAAAGGGGGGCCCTCAGCATCGCGACTTGAGGGCTCTTACCTACCCAAGCCTTAAACTCCCCCCGGCCTTGCCGAGTCATTGCTCGCGCATACCGCAGCGGCAGGAGTCATAGCGCGAGGGGTAGGGTCCAACGACGCAGAGCGAAAAAGACACGGAGATGAAGCAAAGACCCCGCGAAGGAGGCACACTTAATTGATAGCAAAATGTTTACAAAGCGAAGAAGTAAATTACGAGGAAGAAAATGAAATTCCCTAACAGGCAAACGCCCCTAAAGCGCTACAAGCGCGACGCGTTGCAGGAGGAGATTAGCTGGAGGCCTCAGCATCGTCCTGGTCGCTCTCTTCTTCCTCCTCGGGCTCGCTCCCCTCGCCACCTTCCTCCGCAGCGGCCCGCTTGAAGCGGCTGCAGAAGTCGTCCACCTGGTCGCGGACGGAGCTAGAGGCTTTCCACGCAGCCTCCCCCTCCAGCGGCTCGGTCACCGTGGCGAAGTCGAACCCGGGCTGGAGGTGGACAAGGTTGGAGAAGATGCGGTCCACCGCCACCGCCAGAAGCTGGCGGCACTCCTCCTCAACCACGTCGCGGATCTCCGCCGTGGGGCCTTCGAGCGCTGTGAAGAGCTGCTCGAAGTACAGGAGGTATGTGGCGGCGTCAGCGTGGCCCTGAGCCGGAACGCTTGGCGCCTCCGCCCCCAGCTTCGCGGCAAGCTCACGGCCCCGTCCCGTCAAGGACAGGAACATGCGCTCCCGCTGCTGCGACAGCACCTGCGCCGCCTGGATGCTCTCCGCCGCCTCCACCGCTTTCTCCACGGCAGGCCCCACCTGCCGGTTCATCTCCTCCATATCCCCCATGAGGGCAGCGAGGTCCTTGGAGATGTCCTCTCGGGCCTTCTCGGCGGCGAGGCGGCGATCGGTCTCGCGCTTCGCCTTGGCGGCGAGTTTCGCGTTCTCCTTCTCGAGCCGCTGGATCAGGGCGCCGCTCTCCCCCAGCCTCGCCTTGAAGCGATCCTCCTGCTTGGAGAATTTCTCCTTGTAGTCCTGGGAGACGGCGGCGCGGATCTTGTTCTCCTTCTCCCGGAGCTCCTTGTTGAGCTCGTCCTTCCGCTCGGCAAGCCGCACGTTGGCTCGCTCCACATTCCCCTTGTGGGCGGCGGTATCACGCTCGAGCTTGCTGAGCGCCGCGGCGACGCTGTCCTCGCGGGCTTCGAGGGCCGTGCGCTGTCCGGACAGCTCCTGCTCTCGCAGCACCAGCTGCTCGTCGCGCCGGCGAGCATCCTCCTCGCGCTCGCTCAAGGCGCGTCCGCGGGCCTCCAGGCCCGTGCGGAGCTCTTCGAGAGCGGTCCGCACAACCCCGGCATCCGCCAGGATTTTCTTCTCGAGCTCGATGAGCTCGGTGTGCTTCGCCGCCAGCGAGCGCTCCGCGGCCTCACGCTCCGCCTTGGCAGCGGCGAGGTCCTCGGCGGCAGCTCGGCGCTCAGCCCTCAGGGGCCGGAGGAGCTCTTCGGCTTCACGCAAGGCCCCCTCGCGGATCTCCTCAGCAAAGCGCGCCGCCTCCTCGCGCTCCGCCTGCAGCGCCTGATCGCTCTTGCGCCGGGCCTCTACCGCCGCGTGGAAGGCGACCCATGCGTCGGCAAGCTCGTCCCTCTGGCGGGCGAGCGCCCGGTCCTCGGTGGCCAGGTAGGCCTCGAGCCCCTCCAGGGACTCCCGCACGAAGCGGAAGGCGACGTCGCGGCGCCCTCTACCCCAGTCGAACCGGCCCAGAGCAAGGCCCTGGGGCGGACCGCGCGGCCCAGAAGGGCCCGCACCCGCGTCAGGCTCCGCGGCAGACGCCCTCGCGTGGGCCTGGGGGCTCGGAGGCAGGACCTCCTCCGTGCTCGGTCCCCGGCCCCCAGTACTTCCCCCCTCGGGCGGCACCTCCCGGTCCGCCTCCGAGTCAGGGGCGTGAGGCCCGGCCCTCGCGGTTTCCTCCTCCCCCGCGGTGCCCGGTGGCGGCAGTGGAGTGCCCTCCCGGCGAGATTTGGGGGGACACGGCGCCGACTCGGCACCCGCAGGAGCCTCTGGCTGCGCCGGCGGGGTAGCTGCGCGGGGAGGAGTGGGCGCCCTCTCCACCTGCTCCTCCACCCGCTCTGCCTCGGGTGGCGGCGCCGATGCGTCCTCCTGAGGAACCTCCCCCCGAGGGCCTGTAGGCCTCGAGGCCTCCGACACTGCGGCCTCGCCGGCCTCGGTCCCCGGTGCGGTGTCAGGGGCGGCCCTCTTCACGTCTGCGGCCTTCCGAAGCCTGCGGCGCTTCGCAGGAGCGGGGCTGGTGGAGTAAAGGGGAGATTGGTCAAGAAACAAAAGCAAGCATGCCGGGCCAGGAAAGGAAAGGGCAAAAGAACCTTACCTCGTCTTCTTGGCGCGGGTGTCCACCCACGTCATGCCTGGCGAGCGCCACGAGGGCACAGCCCGCGTCCCCGCCTCGAGGGCCTCCTCGGCTTTCCTCTTGTGGGGAGCGCCCGGGGGCTCTCCGGCGGGCCTGTCGTGGGCCGCCTTAGTCCTCGGCTCATAGCGCCCCGCCGCGGCCTCCTCGCTGTCGCCGGAGGAATGCTCGTCAGCCTCCTCCGCCGGGGGCGCAACGCCGGAAGAACTCGCCGCGCCCGCCGAGCTCCCGACGCCTGCAGAGGGCCCCGTCCTCGTCTCCGCATCGCCCTGCTCCGAGTCGGACGCGCTTGGCGACTCGGTGGTGCCCGCTGGCATGGGCTCCTCCTCCTCTTCATCCCCCGCCAGGCCTAGCGGGGTGAACGCGGGCGCCTGCGCCAGGGTGGCCCGGCGCCTGTCGGGGACCTCGAACAGAGGCCGTATCGCCACGTGGACTCTCTCGGGCACCTCCGGGTTGACGAAGAGGCCCCCCAGGATGGTCTCGACGACTGCGGGGCGATGGTCGCTCAGGTGCAGCCGCAGCGGATCCGTAGGCCCTGAGTACGCCCACATCGGCTTCTTGTGCGCCTGCAGGGGGGCGATGCGGCGCCTCACAAACTCCGCCGCCACCAGCTGGCCGGTCAGGCCGTGCTCGCGAAGCGCCTTCAAGTGGCCCACGAGGTCGGCTATTGCGTGCCCCTCCAGGGAGCGCATGCTCCAGTGAGTGTTCTTAACCGGCGCCGCCTCGGGGACCTCAAGGAGGGAGCTCTCCGAGGGAACGCGGATGAGGAACCACTTCTGCCTGAAGTCCTCCACCTTCTTCGACACCGCCGTCATGGGCTTGTCGCCGTTCCAGGCCATGGGGATATAGACATCTCCCATGCCGTCTGCGATGCGGAAGGATACGCAGCCCGTCCGCTCCTTCCTCGCAGTATTCCGCAGGGCGTAGAAGCTTCGGAAGAGAGCGATGGAGGGCTTCACCCCCAAGTACGCCTCACACAAGAAGGCGAAGATGGAGAGGATGAGGATGGCCTTGGGGTGGAGGTGCAGAAGGTAGATCTGGTAGAACTCAAGAACGGCTTCGAAGAAGGGAGAGTAGGGCGGCACCAGCCCAGCGAAGAGAGTGTGGAGGAAGATGGGATAGTAGCCGGCGGGAAAGCGTCCGGTCCGCGCAGGCAGAATGGCGCTGGCGCCATGCTCGTTGTGCTTCCCGGCAACCAGGTGCTGGATCTTATCCAGCGCCGTCGCGTCAATGCGCGCCCCGACCAGAGCGGGGCCGAACTCCGCCTCTCCGTGCGCGCCATGGCGGACCGAGGCCGCCGTCTTCTTGCCCTTGGATCCTCCCATTGTCGGAGAGGGACGGGGGCTCGGAGGGCGGAAGGAGTTGGCCGGAAAGAGAAAGTTTCGCCGGAGGTGGGAGACTAAGAGGCGGAGTGCCGATGGACTAGATGGACAAGACGGGACGGGGTAATGACTGCGCCGCGGACCAGCGCGCGACTTTTAACCCCGCCCGAGCAGTTACCGAGACACGATGATGATGAGCGTGGCGGGCGTGGTGGGCCCCCCCCCCACTACGCACGTTTCCGCCGGAGTAACCGAGACGCCGCGAGTCGACCTCTAGGTGACGCGTGTCCCACGACGCTTCGCCTGCTGTTTTGGGCCCACGACGCTTCGCCTAGTCCCGATGGGCCTCGGCGCGCCCATCATGGGCCCGGGGGCTACTGTCGGCCCAGTGGAATCTAGGGTGTGCATGGCCCACTCTCCACGGGCCGTGCACGCGACAGCGTCTACAAAACGACTAAGGACCAAGCCAACCGCTTGGAGTGTGCCCCCCAAGGGAGAAACCCCTGCGGGGGACCTGCGGCGCTGGAGAGGCCTGAAGGGGGCTCCCCCCGAGGGCGTCCCGCCTGAGGGCTCCCTCCCCCAGCGGGGAGCCGGTTTGGCCTTATCCCCTTGAGAGCCTCAGGCCCCTGAGGGAATACTTCGCGACGAAGGTAGCGCTGTAAAGCGCACATGGGCGCTGCAGCGCGCACATGGGCTCCGCTGCGGCCGCAGAGTGACGCGCGCGACCAGCGCGCACGACAGCAGCAGCGTCACCATTGCCGTTCCCGTGATAAAAGGGGCCAACAAAGCCGCGCCGCCAGCGCCAGGACCGCCAGGACTTTCCTCTTTGGTGATAAAGCTGATGGACGGCGCAACGCTCCAAGACGATCGTCATCGTGGGCTCCACCACGATCTCTGCTGCTCCTGCAAGCCGCTCTGCACCGCCTGCAACCTGTCGGCCACGGCGCGCTACTTTAGCACGGATGGACCGCGTCCATGGACGGACGAGGTGCGGTGGACTCCCGCTCCTCCATGCGACTGACGTGCGGGAGCCCACCAGCCCGAGGGCGGAGCCCGGGGCGCCTATAAAAGGAGCAGGAGCTCCACCATAGAAGAGGGGGGCCCAATCGCGCAATCGCACCCTAAGCGCGTAGGATAGCCAACTGCTGGGGGAGGAAGACGACCGTTGTGTCCCTCTCCAAGCACTAAACTGCCTCAAGAGAGCCTTCGGCAGGCTCATTGTCCTGTAACCTTCACAGTGCAATACAGACAAGCAGGAGTAGCGGTTTTACCTCCTCTCGAGGGCCGTGAACCTGGGTACGGGCCGGTGTCTCTCTCTGTCGTGCCGCTCCACCCCAAGCACCGCGAGCAACGTCGCGGCGTGCATCGAGGGTTGTTTGACCTCCGTGTTCAGTCCCCCTTCGAACCTCTCTTCGGGGCCGAGACTACCCCTGTTACGTGGGAGTCATTCTCCGACACTAGTAGATGCTTTGGCCAAGTAGATGCTTGTGACTCCAAGAGGGGGTATTTATGCTCGATAGTAGGTTCATGTCTCTATTTAATCTGTGGTGGTGACAGCTAGCTCTAAGATTGTAGATGTACTGTTGCTAATAGGGATAAAACAGTAGTACTTTATCTAATGGTATTTGTATTACTTACATTACACACATTGTCTAATGCAATAATCTGTTGCTTGCAACTTAATACTGAAAGGGGTGCGGACGCTAACCGGAAGGTGGATTATTAGTCATAGATGCGGTTGGAACGGTCTATGTATATTGTTGTAATGCCCAAATGAATCTCACACTAGACATCATAACTATAGTATATGCATCATTATGCACTTCTTTATTCTGTCAATTGCCCAGCTGTAATTTGTTTACCCGCATGTATGTTATTATTATTTATGGAGAGACACCACTAGTGAACTGTGGACCCCGGTCCTTTTCTTTAAACTGATAAACAACCTATTACAAACCTGTTACTTTCATTCTCTGCAAACAAACATCATCATCCACGCATACGTTTATTCCTTTTGTTACAGCAAGCCAGTGAGATTGACAACCTCACTGTCAAGTTGGGGCAAAATACTTTGATTGTGTTGTGTGCAAGCTCCACGTTGGTTATCGTAAACGGCGCCACCAACAACTTCCGGGAGGTCTCTAGTTTCCTACTGGATCGATAAACCTTGGTTTCACAACTGAGGGAAACTTGCTTCTGTACTGCTTCATACCTTCCTCTTGGGGTTTCCCAACAACACTGAAAGTGCATGGTTGCCCCCATGCGTGGTTTTGGTAATTAATGACAATCCTTATGGACTAATGTTTACATTGAGATATTGTTATAGATCTTGTCTATGGGAAAATATAGGAGTTCATGTGTTGGACTCTTCAAGATGACATAATGACCAATGCTCTATTCAAGGGTTAATATGAAGAATGGTCATGTATAGAGTTGAGCTCATCGCAAGTATGGCTTGGAATAGAAGATTGAGTGAACAATCATGTTTACCCCCAAGCCATCATACATATCAAGAGAAGAAGATGAAGTGCAAGTTCAATATGATGCATCTCGGAAGATATCTTTTGATTGAAGCTTGCAAAGGAGACATGAAGACGAAGCTTAGCGAGGCCCTCCCATAATGGAGTATGGGGGAGCATTTGGAGAAGTCCTCATCAAGCATGTGCTAGCAAGCACAATCAAGAAAGGTGTTTCAACTTGAGAGAGTCAAGATCGTCATCATCGAGCTCAAGTGGAATGCGCAAGGCAAAGGTATGATCTTGATAGGTTTTCTATTTTACCGGTCTCATGGTGTTAGTGGGAGACCGGGTTTTAGGATAGATGGCGTACTATCAAGAGGGGCTCTCGAGTGAGTAACTTGATCGCATATTTGTGGAGAGCTCAAACCTTTGCATGCTTGGCATATCATTTTTCTTGGTTCTTATTTGGTTTTTCTCCGTGTTGGGTTTCGGTCCTTGTCGTGATCTTCATGACAAGACCAAGTCCTTCGAAAATGGTTTACTTTGGAAAACTTGTTGCCTTTTATCCATGTGAGGATTTAGAGCTTGGTTTATCTCCATACTAAGCTCTAGTTCATCAAAAACAGATTTCGTGAATATCTTGTTGCGTTTTTGATGAATGAGGTTTTACCGGTTTGCATTGTTTAGGAAAGTTCAACCTTTCCCCATTTGGTTTTATCCTCACATGATGGACTGTGATGTTTCTATGCACATTCAAGTAGAGCTCGTTGTAACGTTTCCAACGAGCCAAAAATCATCGAAAACGGAGTCCGGATGGAAAAGATATTGATGTTTTCGTGTTCGGTTTTGCTGCAGTTTTTGCTAGGCCGGAGTCTCCGGTCCTAGACCGGAGTCTCCGGTCCTCGCGAATCGATTTTTGTTCCAGCGGACGGCGCTTACGGTTTAGGGGTCCGGAGTAGGTCCGGAGTGACCCCGGAGTCTCTGGGGGGGCCGGAGTCTCCGGCCTATGCGGTCCGGAGTCTCCGGTGTTATTTTCCTGCGTCGACTTTTTCCCTGCTCTTTCGAGGCCGGAGTCTCCGGTCTCAGGGACCAGAGTCTCCGGCCAGGCCGGAGTCTCCGGCCTTCCAGACCGGAGTCTCCGGTCTAAGTGGACTGCAACGGCTCTTTTTCTGGGAGGGGTATAAATACCCCTCCACCTACCTCCAGCCACTCAGTTCTTCCAAGCACGAAATTTCCCCCTCTCTCACCTCCATTGTTGACCTTGGAAAGCTTGCCCCTCTCCCATTTCCTCCCATGATTCTTGCATATCTTTGAGGGATTTGAGAGAGGAGATCTAGATCTACATTTCCACCAATCCATCTCTCCTCTAAGTGAGGGGAACCTAGTAGATCTTGATCTTGGAGTTCTTGGTGCTTCTCCTCTTTGTTCTTCCTCTCTTCTCCCCCCATAAGCATTAGTTGCTTTTGGTGGGATTTGAGAGTGAAGGATTTTGAGCACTTGTGCTCTTGCCTTTTGCATTTGGTGCATCGGTGTGCTCTCCACGAGGATTCGTGGAAGTTGAAAGCTTGTGAACTTGTTACTCTTGGGTTCTCGGACCCTAGACGCCTTTGTGGTGGTTGGACCCTTGTGTGGTCACTTGAAGCCGTTCGGGAGCCCCCAATCCCATTGTGGGTTGTGCCCCGGATTGTTGTTGAAAGCCGTTCGGGAGCCCCCAATCCCATTGTGGGTTGTGCCCCGGATTGTTGTTGAAAGGCTCCGGATTCCGCCTCGAAGGAATTCCGATAGTGGAAGGTGAACCAAGCCTTTGTGGTGCGGTTCATCGGAGAAGAAGGTGAAACCTTTGTGGTTGTTGAACCGTTGTGTCGGTTCACACCTCTCCAACGAGACGTACTCCCTTAACAAGGAGGAACTCGGGAATACATCCTCGTCTCCGCGTGCCTCGGTTATTTCTATACCCGAGCTTTTACTTATGCACTTTACATTGTGATAGCCTTCGTGCTTGAAGTATTCTATATTGCTATCACCTTGTTGTTTGTCTTGCTTAGCATAAGTTGTTGGTGCACATAGGTGAGCCTAGTTTATTTAGGTTGTCGGCTTGTTAATTTAAACATCTAGTTTTATTCCGCAATTATCAAGCCTAAACCGGAAAAGTTTTAAACCGCCTATTCACCCCCCCCCCTCTAGGCGACATCATTGTCCTTTCAATTGGTATCAGAGCCAGGGCTCTCTTTTCGGGCTTAACCGCCTAGAGAGTAAAAGATGTCGTTTAGGGAATTAGTGCACGATCCCACTTTTATATTCGATGGCACAAATTATGATGTTTGGAAAATTCGCATGCTTAATCTTTTTAGGGCCATGGGTCCAAATTATATTAAGAGGATTGTAGATGTGAGTTTATCTCCTCCAAAGGATTCCCAAGAATTATCTTTAGAGGATGAGATAAACTCTCATCTCGAGACTCAAGTTACTAATGGTCTTATATGTGCTTTGACCGATGTAGTTCTTGCTTCAATCATGCCTTTTCGAAATGCACATGAGCTTTGGACCAAGCTTCAAGATATATATGAAGTGTCCAAATTTATTAAGGATGATTGGTCTCCCTCCACCACCGGCCGTGATGAGTTCACAACTTCTTCCACTTCACCAACATGTGATTTGTCAAAAGGTAATGACATGGTGAGTGGTGATAGAAATTGCATTAGTGATGGTGAACTTACTATTGATTATTCTTCTTCTCTATCACATTGCAATGTTCTATCTTTGGACCTAAACTCTTCTAGCACTCCAAATGTCATACATGCTAGAGTTGATGGTCCTTGCATATCAAGTAATAGTTGCTTAACTAAATATAATGATGATATGCTCTCTATGTCTTGTGGTCATGAAAATAATGCTTCCATATCCTCTAGTATTTGCATGACTAACAATGTAGAAGAATCCCAACATTTGTTGGAACAAGACATGGACCTCAATGGTGCTTCAAGTAATTCTTCATCCCCCTCACCCATTAATCATGTTTGCCTCATGGCTAAGGATTCTACCTCGAATCCCGAGATATGTGATGATGTGGTTGAGGATCCTCATGAAGAAGATTTTGACATTAAAACCTTAACCAAGAAGGGTGAGATTGTTCTTGGTGCTCTTCCCAAAGGTAGTGAAGCTATCTCTTCTCTATGTGAAATTGTTGCTCATGGTATTAAATGTATAGAAATCATTGAGGATTTGGATACTCAATTTGAGCAAAAATGTCAAATTGAGAGAGATGACTCTATCACCATAGCTTCTTTGAACGCTTCTCTTGAAGAAGAAGAAGAGCTTAGGTCTTCTCTTGAAGAGAAACTTGAATCCCTTGATGAGTCTAATGATCTTATTATTGCTAAAATCATTAAGGAAAGAGATCATGCCCTTGCTAAGTATAAAGTGCTTAAAATGGAAAAAGTTGAATTTGGTGTTGGCAATGCTAGACTAAATGAGGACATAGAGAGACTTGACAAAGCTCACAAGGCTTTAGAAAGTGAACACTCTCTCCTTATCAAGTCTCATGATCAACTCCAAACTCAACTATCTAAGAATGACAAGCTTGTCAAATTGTCTTCTTCCATCTCTAATATTAATGATGCTTGTGCTACTAACTCCACTTCTTGTGAAGCATCTATTTTGAAGGAGAATGTTGAGCTAAGGGCTCAACTTGAGTTGCTATCTAGTAAGTATGGGAAATTGGAAGAAAGTCATGAAAAGCTTTCTAGCTCTAATGATGATCTTCTAGCATCCCATGCTAGGCTAAAGTTAGCTCATGAGGCTATTATGTCAAAGGTAACATCTTGTGAGCCTCATGTGGACAATGGCACAATTTCTACTCTTAATGCTATATTGCCATGTGCTAGTCCTAGTGATTCATCCACTCATAATGTTGCTACATCCTGTGATGAATTACTTTCCATGCCTTGTTGCTCTAACAATGAAGCCTCTACTTCCTCTAGTTTTTGTGTTGATACTAACCATGTAGAGGAATTAAATGAGCTCAAGGCCCAAGTCACTTCTTTGAAGAAAGACTTGGAAAAGCGTCATGTTGGGGATTCTACACTTGACAATATGTTGAGTGTTCAAAGACGCCCCAATGACAAGAGTGGACTTGGATTCAACTCCAATATCAAGAACAAGTCCAAGCTTAACAAGAAGAACAAGGGCCAAGAACAAGTCAAGGATTCGGCCAAGATTGTTTGCTTCAAGTGCAAAGTTGAAGGGCACCATGTTAGATCTTGCCCTTTGAAGAAGAAGGCTCTTAGTGAGAAGCAACAAGGGAAGAAGACTCAAGTTCAAACTCAAGCTCCTCAAGTTGAAGAACGGTCTCTTCCCAAGAAGAATCAAGCTACCCCTCCTCAAGTCAAGACTCCAACTAAGAAGAGAGGAGGAAGTAGATGTTGCTACCTATGCCGTGAGAAGGGTCACCTTGCTTCTTCATGCACAAATGGTACCTTATCCAACCCCATTATAGTTGATGATGTTTATTCTCTTCGGAAGGATAAGGTTGGCAATGTGTTTGCCAAATTTTTTGGTACTCAAAGTGGTGTCAAGAAAAGAACCATTTGGGTTGCCAAACCTATTGTGACTAACCTCTTAGGACCCAACTTGGTTGGGGACCAACAAGCTAAAACTTGATCAATAGGTGTTGTTGGAGAACATTGGAGACTTGGCTACACTATGAAGAATTAAGGGATCTTCATCAATTATATTCTCTCAAGTCAATTCATATGGATTATATTGTTCTATCTCATATCCAATGTTCCTCCTTGCGGTAACTTTTATTTAAATCATATATACATTGAAAGTTGCTTGCACCCTTGCATGTGTTAGGTTTTGTACCTTGCTAGTGTTTGTATGTGTTGTGCTCTCTACTTACTTATCTTGAGAAATCAAGTATGTGTATTTTGGTTTGCACACCATCTACTTGTTTTGAGCCCTATTGCTTTTATTTGCTATCTTATCTTGTTGACTCTCTCTTTGAGAGATTAATGGACTATTCCATTTTGGGAGAGTGATATGCTTCGTGCATTTCACAATTCTAAAAATGTGTGTACATGGGAAATACCACTTAGTGTCGATATATCAATATTATCTATTCTCTTTGTGGTATGTCATGCTCATGAGAAATTCAAATTATATAATGTCCATTAATTTCCCGAGTTGGTTTTGTTTGCCTCTTGTTTTAAATAAATAGATTATCACATTATGGGGGAGTAATAAGCTATGTGCATATTACAAACCTAGAAAATGTGAACATATGAGGTATTGCCACCTAGAATTGATAGTCTTCATTATCTTATACATTTGTGGCATGATTCTCAAACAAGTTCCTTTTTGCTTAAATGCGTTTTGCCTCTCACCGTTAGATCTTGTTTGTGATGGAATTTCTTGATATGGCTTTCCCTAAATATGTTCTCATATATCTTTTTGGGAAGCCAATTGCTTCAATCTACTCCTTGGAGTTGCTTTGCATGATCACGTGAATATTTGAAGCTATCAAGAATAACTATCTATCTAAGCATGGCTTTTAATTCCTATCCTTTGCCACATGCTTATGTTTTGTGAATATGGTCTTGAATATATCTTTGCACTCCACCCCCGAGAAATATCTCCATACATTACTTGTCGTGACAAGTGATAATCATATTTTGTGGTATATATATTGATCATATTCACTTTGACTCTTGCTTTGAATTGCCTTATTTGATTGCCAAGAATTTAGTTTGATCTAACTTTCTTTTGTCTTCCTTGTATCTTTTGGATCCTTTATTGCTCTACATGAAATTTGTTTTGTGCTTTCTTGAGTTGGGACTAGCAATGAACCAATTCTTGTGCATTGACCTTAAAAAGTCATACTTCTTAATAATGCACTATTCTTTGGGAAGCTATCATACTTTGTGTAAAACACCGTTCTTTAAATTGGTATTGCAATTTCTTGCCTTTCTTGAACATGACTAGTGTTTGAATATATATATGAAGAGTGATGATCTCAGTTGTGTGCATTTTGTATTCAAATGCAAAATCATAAATAATGCACACATCTTGGGGGAGCAATCCTATATGCTTTAGAACATTAGTTGTCTTCATTTGATATTTGATCCCGATGACATGTCTCCTTGGAAGACAAACATTTTTCGTCTTGGTACTTTGTGCCATCATGAAAAGTGTAGAGGTTTTGGTTTATTCCTTGATGATATGTTCATCAATCGGTTTCTTGTTTTCATTAGCATCTTTTCAAAGTGGTATCTTCACTCATGTGCTGATTTGGGTATTTGATATAATTTGGACAATTTGTTTTATTGTCACACTTGTGTGTGCCTTGTTGGTTTACTTGGTGTTTTGTCTAAATTATATCTCGTTTGGTTCTTGAAAGTCATGTGCATGCATTTTTATTATATGTATATCTTATGGCATGCTTACTTTCGTTGATCCAATATATAGGATAAACTCCATCAAATCCTATATGGCTAAGATGTGCATGAAATTCAATTTCACATTAATATGCACATATTTATGTGGAGTTTGTCCTATGTATTGTAGTTGCTCTAACTACTTTGGACCCAATGAGTTTGGGTACCTTTTTGTACTTGAATTTGTTTTAGGTATATTGGAGATGCATTGGAAGCTTGTCTCATCTAAAAGGAATGTGTTGTCACCATGTGCTTATTGGAGCCAAGCTTGGATGATCATGAGCTCTTATCTTCTACATCACCAATGCTATCTCGGTAACAAGTATCTACCTCATGCATACTTTTCTAGCTTTCAACCTTGTGTAGGTTGATTTCATGGCATGAATCTCTTTGGTTGCAATTCTTTTGATTCTTGCAAAACGTCTTTATTGCAAATGTGAGTAAGCCGGGATGATTACATATCAAGGGAGGAATATATATAATCATTTTCATGATTCACCAATCCCAAATATGTTAATCTAGCACTTTCTACTCTATGTCTCGCATATGTAATATTGATGTGTTTCAAAATCATTTGCCTTTTGTGAGACTTGTTATCTTACTCGGAGCATCCCGTTTATCACCTTATCCCTTGTGGATACGTTTGATGCTATGATGAGTGTGTGTTTGAAGTTCATCTATATCCCTTTAAGATAAAATTGAGCTTTGTGCTATGCTTTTAAGCAAAGATCTTATTGGTGTATTTATGACTTCCTCTTGGATATCATGACCTCTACCTTTGTATCTATCTTGTGTGTACATGTTTATTTGTAGACCCATATCTTAGTGATTCGTGTCTACTTAGAAACTTATACACATGAAAATAGTACATCTTTATTTGGTATTCCAATTCCTTAGTGACCACCTCTTATTGCTTTTGTTTCTTTGGTGGTTTCTAATTAAAGGCACAAGCTTTATTTTCATGTGTTATGCTTTTTGAGTTTTAATAAGCTTGTGGAGCTACTTGCTATATCTCCTTTGGTGTGTGAGTATGGGGAAGACATGATATGCACCATGTGCAACTCTTTTTGAAAGACTATGTTGATGTGTTTGCTCATCCTTGTATTAGTCTCCTAAAATGTCTTTATATCTCACACACATCCGTTTATTTGCCGCTCCTTGCTCATGTTGCAAAACATTTTATTTGTTGCAAATTGTTTTGCTTCTTTTCTCATTTATATTCTCTTGCATGTGCTCGTGTTCGATTTTATCTAGGAGGGAGTGAGGATTCCATGTTGTGCACACTATATTGAAATACAAATCCTATTTGTGCACGTACCTTGGGGAGTTCCCTCATGATATTTAGAACACTTTTCGGATCCTTTTGATTGATTGCTTCTTTCGTTGAAGTATCTTTCTATTTGATATTCTCTTGCAATCTTTGGATTCTCAATATAGTTTGATCTCCCTCCATCTATTCTTCATTGGATATGTGCATTTGATTTCACTCACATTATGAGAAATGCACACTTTATGGGGGAGCTCTTATTATATTAGCCTTCTTACTTTTCACCCATTTCGGCAATCAATGCCAATGGGGGAGAAATTTAGAGGGTTTAAGGGAATATGGGTTTGTTCTCTTGCGGTTATCTTGCATCCTTACTCTTTGTGTTGCATGGCTGCTTAAATTCATTATATAAACCCACGTAAAAGGGATTGTCATCAATTACCAAAATGGGGGAGATTGAAAGTGCATGGTTGCCCCCATGCGTGGTTTTGGTAATTAATGACAATCCTTATGGACTAATGTTTACATTGAGATATTGTTATAGATCTTGTCCATGGGAAAATATAGGAGTTCATGTGTTGGACTCTTCAAGATGACATAATGACCAATGCTCTATTCAAGGGTTAATATGAAGCATGGTCATGTATAGAGTTGAGCTCATCGCAAGTATGGCTTGGAATAGAAGATTGAGTGAACAATCATGTTTACCCCCAAGCCATCATGCATATCAAGAGAAGAAGATGAAGTGCAAGTTCAATATGATGCATCTCGGAAGATATCTTTTGATTGAAGCTTGCAAAGGAGACATGAAGACGAAGCTTAGCGAGGCCCTCCCATAATGGAGTATGGGGGAGCATTTGGAGAAGTCCTCATCAAGCATGTGCTAGCAAGCACAATCAAGAAAGGTGTTTCAACTTGAGAGAGTCAAGATCGTCATCATCGAGCTCAAGTGGAATGCGCAAGGCAAATGTATGATCTTGATAGGTTTTCTATTTTACCGGTCTCATGGTGTTAGTGGGAGACCGGGTTTTAGGATAGATGGCGTACTATCAAGAGGGGCTCTCGAGTGAGTAACTTGATCGCATCTTTGTGGAGAGCTCAAACCTTTGCATGCTTGGCATATCATTTTTCTTGGTTCTTATTTGGTTTTTCTCCGTGTTGGGTTTCGGTCCTTGTCGTGATCTTCATGACAAGACCAAGTCCTTCGAAAATGGTTTACTTTGGAAAACTTGTTGCCTTTTATCCATGTGAGGATTTAGAGCTTGGTTTATCTCCATACTAAGCTCTAGTTCATCAAAAACAGATTTCGTGAATATCTTGTTGCGTTTTTGATGACGGAGGTTTTACCGGTTTGCATTGTTTAGGAAAGTTCAACCTTTCCCCATTTGGTTTTATCCTCACATGATGGACTGTGATGTTTCTATGCACATTCAAGTAGAGCTCGTTGTAACGTTTCCAACGAGCCAAAAATCATCGAAAACGGAGTCCGGATGGAAAAGATATTGACGTTTTCGTGTTCGGTTTTGCTGCAGTTTTTGCTAGGCCGGAGTCTCCGGTCCTAGACCGGAGTCTCCGGTCCTCGCGAATCGATTTTTGTTCCAGCGGACGGCGCTTACGGTTTAGGGGTCCGGAGTAGGTCCGGAGTGACACCGGAGTCTCTGGGGGGGCCGGAGTCTCCGGTGTTATTTTCCTGCGTCGACTTTTTCCCTGCTCTTTCGAGGCCGGAGTCTCCGGTCTCAGGGACCAGAGTCTCCGGCCAGGCCGGAGTCTCCGGCCTTCCAGACCGGAGTCTCCGGTCTAAGTGGACTGCAACGGCTCTTTTTCTGGGAGGGGTATAAATACCCCTCCACCTACCTCCAGCCACTCAGTTCTTCCAAGCACGAAATTTCCCCCTCTCTCACCTCCATTGTTGACCTTGGAAAGCTTGCCCCTCTCCCATTTCCTCCCATGATTCTTGCATATCTTTGAGGGATTTGAGAGAGGAGATCTAGATCTACATTTCCACCAATCCATCTCTCCTCTAAGTGAGGGGAACCTAGTAGATCTTGATCTTGGAGTTCTTGGTGCTTCTCCTCTTTGTTCTTCCTCTCTTCTCCCCCCATAAGCATTAGTTGCTTTTGGTGGGATTTGAGAGTGAAGGATTTTGAGCACTTGTGCTCTTGCCTTTTGCATTTGGTGCATCGGTGTGCTCTCCACGAGGATTCGTGGAAGTTGAAAGCTTGTGAACTTGTTACTCTTGGGTTCTCGGACCCTAGACGCCTTTGTGGTGGTTGGACCCTTGTGTGGTCACTTGAAGCCGTTCGGGAGCCCCCAATCCCATTGTGGGTTGTGCCCCGGATTGTTGTTGAAAGCCGTTCGGGAGCCCCCAATCCCATTGTGGGTTGTGCCCCGGATTGTTGTTGAAAGGCTCCGGATTCCGCCTCGAAGGAATTCCGATAGTGGAAGGTGAACCAAGCCTTTGTGGTGCGGTTCATCGGAGAAGAAGGTGAAACCTTTGTGGTTGTTGAACCGTTGTGTCGGTTCACACCTCTCCAACGAGACGTACTCCCTTAACAAGGAGGAACTCGGGAATACATCCTCGTCTCCGCGTGCCTCGGTTATTTCTATACCCGAGCTTTTACTTATGCACTTTACATTGTGATAGCCTTCGTGCTTGAAGTATTCTATATTGCTATCACCTTGTTGTTTGTCTTGCTTAGCATAAGTTGTTGGTGCACATAGGTGAGCCTAGTTTATTTAGGTTGTCGGCTTGTTAATTTAAACATCTAGTTTTATTCCGCAATTATCAAGCCTAAACCGGAAAAGTTTTAAACCGCCTATTCACCCCCCCCCCCTCTAGGCGACATCATTGTCCTTTCGAACACCTCACCGGTGCCATCACCTATCCACACTCAATCTCCCCAACACCATAATGAAAGACCAACACACACCAACTACAGAGATAAACCAATGATCCATTTCACGAACTATTTGGCTTCCTAACATTGCTAGAGAGAAGAATTCGTGAATGCTATAGGAGGAGCATAACCGGGAAGCTCTCACGATGGTGAAAAATCCATGACACCAACCGACCCCACGTGAAACGACAAGAAGACCTATTCTGACGGCCACCTTCTCACATTCAAGACCGAGAAAAACACCCACGATGCTGAATACTCTCGGAGCCACCGGCTCGACTTCTACTGAGTTGCAATCCCGCACGCCCATGTCACACATAGTTCGTAGACCGTGGTTGCCACTCAATCGAAGCCACTAGCCGTCTACCCATGCATACTGCAAGGTTGTCCCGTTTCATACACGTCGGCTGAGTCAACAACCCCTTCTACACACATCTCAAGATTGCTACACATTTCATGTATAGACATTTGCCTAACCCTGTAGAGCCGACCCCGCATCCCTTTTCAAGCTTCCTCCACGACACCAAGCAACTAGGGTCACCACCGCCACGACATCACTGGACCCCATGATAGGAGAAGCAAGTGCAATAGAAAAAAAGACCTACAGGACGAGACCCTACGTACCAGTTGATCGTGTATGACGCGTGATCCAATATCTCGTAGCTAGGCTTTACTCGGAGAGTCAAAATCCTTCGAGGGAGAGGTGACTGTGTTCCATGGTGGTGCCTCCAAGGAGGATAATTATGCTCTTCACTGAAAGATTTCTTCCTAGTATAACATATTTGATATGTAATTACCATGGTATATACTAGATGATACCCCGCGCGTTGTTGCGGGATCAAATGCAGATGATATAAATTGCTCTAAACCTCTTTGGTTCAACAATATAAACATTGGCAAAAGTCCAGTGGACAATCTGTCAAAAACAGTTATACTTTTCAATAGACTGTTGTGCGAATTATAAAGTGTGTTTGATGAACTTTGGAACAATATAAATAAGTTATGAGATTCTTTTTGCATTGCATAGATGATTTAGAAAATGAGAACTATTTGTATCATCACTACAAAAAAAAGTACATACAAACTGTAGTACTATTTTTTCTGATACAATTCCTGTCACCATGCGTTTGGTCATATATTCAGCAACCCATTCTGTAAAGGCAAGCACGTCATCCTAATGTAGTTTACCAAACAACATATACATAAGGCAGTAGACGGATTAAATGAAGCCAAATCATGCACATAATAAAATTTTCTTCCTGGAAGCTAGCGGAAGCACACATGTAGATTACTAAGCGGCATTTTTTCTAATAGCTGCAGAGCAGAAGGAGAATCAGTAATAATCAAATTGCCGACCATGAAGCTGAATGGATATGCATTGGGCATGAATGAGTCACAAAATAGAGAAAGTAAAAGGTAAATTATCACACAACGCACAGAAGAAAGAAAAAAAGGAAACACGCATCTAAAGGCAGTTGCTCAACTCTGGCATTTGGAGCTGCACCATGGACCACGTTGGGGAAGTTGGAAGCGAATACATTTGGAGACTTGCAGAGCCTCCGCTGATACTCAAGACACAGCTGGGAGGAATGTCGTTGGTGACCACAAGATTCAGAGCGGGAACACCGGTGTGAACCAAACCAGAGCGGGTAAACCATGAAAGAATATGAGGAGGAGACGATGATGTTTATTTTCGTTTGCTCGGGTCAGCGCCTCAGCGGAGCAGACGCCTGCCCTGTAGAGAGTGGCGGAATGGAGTTGCTTTCCACTGCTTTAAGAAGAGATGAGATGCTATGATGCAGGTCACCGTCGGTTGCACTTCCTTGGAGAAAATGAATAGGCACAATAAAAATCAATCAATGCCTCGATCTGCTGCTTTATTGGTGCGTAGTATGTGGTACCCGAAGAGACAAAATAACTGAGGAGATGAAGGGCACCGTGAAGACCATGAACCATGACTGTAGAGCTGCTCTTGGGAGAAAATATTGAGGAGATTAGTGGATGACGTGGCTTCACCACAGCTCAGGAAAATGATGTAGTGGGCTATCCCTATTTAGATATAGAAGATTTCCTCTATTCACTTTTATAAGATATCTTAGATATTTCAATGTGGATCATATACAAATTAAAATGAGTGAACCTACCGACTAAACTAAATACCTCTAGATACATCTATTTTGAAGAAAGGTACATGTCTTAGAGACGTGAACGAATGTAGTATAATTGAAAGCAATATATGAAGTCCTAACTTATTGTATAATAATATCATACAATATAACCGGCTATTTCCTCTAGGGTCGCAAGACCGATGTAGACGGATTGCAAACATTAGAACAATTACAGTCCTCTAAGATGACAAAGGCGCAACGGTAACACACTGCCGTGTGTACTCCCTTTTATCGACGTCTGTTGCTCTACTTTTTAGTGGAATGGAAAATATCACTCGACACCACGTCAAAAAAAAACCCTCGACAACAACCATACGTACAATGTAGCCGCTGACTAAGATTAAGAGGAGATAGGTGGACGAGTGAGAGGAATGGAACTTTGGAAGGGAGTAATGGTAACTCGGTATTGGTCTAACCGCCTCTTTGATTGGAAGAATTTTCATAGGGAATTCTACGAGGGTTGAGTTCATTGGTTTTTTTTCTTATGTTGGACAAATCACATCGGTTTTTTTTCCTTAGCATTCCTTGTATGTATAGCATTCCTTGTACTACATACGAATTTAACACCCACTCAAATCTCTTCGTAGTAAGTCTTTGCTTCTTATGTGATGGAACTAAGAAAACTTGGCTACATTAGAAACCTGTGATGTTGGAATGTATACCATGACAGAACAATCATGCGTTTTCGAGTTCCTACGTTGTTCTCTTATCATACAAATCAAAGAGACTCTCGACGAACGCGATCTCCGGTGATGTGGTCCACGCGAGGAAAAACCACCGACAATGACAATCTGGCCTTTCCACTCAGACTTTGCCTGAAGCACACACACGGCCAGCGAGATATTCAAGTGCACAGAAGATACCTCTTTGCAGGAGGATGCTGCCCGTGCAAACAGCAACATTTTTACATCGAATTTATCTATGCCGAGCTTCAAGCCCCCTCTGAGCATGTCGACCATGGAGTTCTGCCAGCCAGGTAGCAGAGGGTTGTGCGGGCACGAAGACGATCGCCAAAATTTGCAGGAGCGAAGCACCTTTGCTTCTCCCCCATTCCACGGCTTCATCATTGCATCGTCAGGAATCTCTCCAGGAATCAGGATCTACTACGTCCACTGGGAGTACTAAAACCGGTAAGCATCTCGAAGCATTAAGGGCATGACCAACGGTGGCAGTAGCAAGCTGTGGTCTCAGCTTCCACCTAAGATCAGACTACCGCAGTGAATATTTTCATCCAGTGGAAGCATCGTGTCATGCAGTCTTTATCTTTTCACTACAACCAATCACATGCTCTCGTCCTGCTTCTTTCCCTCCTTTCCTCTGGCTTTTCTGTTCCTTTCCTCTGGCTTTTCTGTTCCTTTTCAACGAAGAGGCGGAATCTTCTGCAGGAGTTAGTTTTGCTCTGCAAGCCACTACTTTTTACCTCTCTCCTCCACGCTATGTGCTCATCCGACGTGGATATGCTGGGGCAGTTGTCCACGCTGGAGCGCTGGCCATGCCCTAATTCCGCCACGCTTGCCCAGAGCAGCAAGCCCCTTTCTGTTTTCGGCAACTTGCGCCTGCAGGCAGCCAGGTCCCGACAAGATGTCAGGTAGGAGTACTACAACTACTCTACTTGGAGAAAGAACACATCAAACATGGAGCATGGAGCTCTTCTGCTCTACCACTAACGCCTACCTTAACGATCTCCGGGTGGAAACTTCCAGAACCTTCTCCTTTCACTCACTCGGGGTTATGGGGCCGGTTCGGGTTGAGCTGGTACAGGCTCTGCACCAGCACGTCCACCTCATCGTCCACGTCGTCGTCCTCCTCCTCGGCGCCCCCCCCGCCCCCCGCCTCCCTCTGCTTCTCCTCCAGCCCCAGGCTCAGCAGCTCCATCCAGAAGCTCTCCGTGTCCTCGCCGCCCCTGCTCCCGCCACCGCCCGCCCTCGCCGCGCCATCGGCAAGCCCAGGACTGTATCCGTTGTAGTTACCGCTGCTGGTCTCCCCGTCTCTGTTGGGAATGAGGTACTCGATCGGGGGCCGGCGGCGCTTCTTGGAGAGCGCGTCCTGGAGCTCCCTCCGCCGCGCCTGCTGGTCCTGACGGTCCACGAGCAGCTGCAGGAAGCTGGGGCTCTTCATGGCCCGCGCCAGGAACACCGTCATCTGCTGCTGCTTCTGCTCCGTGGCCGCGATGCGCTCCTCCATGGCCTGCATCACCGCGCGCGTCGCCTGCTGCTCCTGCCGCAGCTTCACCACCTCCGCGATCAGGACGCCCTTGTCGCGCTGCAGCCGGTGCACCTCGCCCTCGGGCCCGAACTGCCCCACCTCCAGGCACGCCCCCGCCGCGTCCTGCTGCTGCTGCTGCTGCTGCGCGGCGCCGGGCGGGCTCGGCTGGGGTCGACGCCGCCTGATCGTCTTCAGGAGCTCCTTCCGGCCACGCAGGAACCCCTCCGCCGCGAACTCCCACCTGTCCGGATCAACCTTCCTGAAACCCTGCAATGCAAGAATTCGATTCGCCTCTGTTACCCATCAATCAAACAGACAAACGGCATGAACCGATAAGAAGAAGAAGAATGCGCGCATCCTCAGACGAAATGGCAGCAGGGACTTGCATAGGTGTTGAGCTGGCGGACGAAGCTGGAGAAGTTGCTGTGCTTGAAGTAGCGGGGAAGCAGCACCATGGAGAAGGCCTGCGCGTCCCACACCACGAAGCTGTTCCCGGCGACGCCCCACGACACCACAGTGTCCGTGCTGTGGTCGTCCACCACCTCGTACGTCTTGTTCAGGAACGGCGTCGGACCGGCCTCCCCGAGGCCGTCCATCGGCCGAGGCAGCTCCACCCCTAACTGCGAGGGGCCGCCGCCGCCGCCGGCCCACGACCATGAGGACGGCGGCGAAGACCCATTCGCTGCGGCTCCGGCCCACGAGGACGGCGGCGAAGAGCCGTCCGCTGCGGCGCCGGCGAAGTACTCGAACTCCTCCTCTTTCACAATGCCGTTGAACGGATCCATGATGAGACAAAAACAAAGACAAAGACAAAGACAAAGACAAAGACAATGGAGGTAGAGGGGGGATTACGAACTGCAGATCACCGCTAATCGGACCAGCACAAAAACAGTAGGTCCAGAAAGAATCAAGAACCGGGCCAAATTGATCTTCGCTAAAACAGAATTCGCTCTCCAAAGAATCGAACCCGTAGATGATCTTTTCTGAATCAAATACAGATGAGAGTTTTCTGAAGCAAAAATCGAAGATGGTCGCAAAATGAAGGGGAAATTGACTGTTTTCTGAAGAAATCTAGCAGTGGTAAAAAAGAAAGCTTCTCCAAATTGCCGAATTGACAATGCTGCTGGACCAATTCAGGAAATACCAGACATGAGATTGATCGAAGAGGAAAGCAGAGTGGGGGGTAGATGATCACCGTCACCAGACCATGGATGAAGGCGGAAGAGAGGAAAGCACAGAGCCGTATGTATCCCTTTCACTGGTGCTTCTTCTTCGTGGTTGAGGCGCGTAAAGCTCCGAAGTCGGCAGGGCGAGCACGCGCTTCACCGCCCTTTTATACAGCTCGCCCCCCACGTACCCACCCACCCCCAAGCTTCCGGCTCCGAAGTTTCTAGACGGTTCCGCAATGGAAGCATCGGAACCATCTTCCACTCCACGGCTTATCTTATTTCCGGTGACGTGGCGGGGGGCGTGTTCTGGAAGGCCCGGCGGGGAGGGATGGTTCTGGAAGCGTCGCGCAAGTAGCCGCTTATCTTATTGCTGCTTGCTTCGTCGCTTTCCGCCGAACCCCGTGGGCGGGGTGGTCCCCGCCGACGTCGCGCGGAAAGCGCGCCAACTTGGCTGGCCGCGTGGCAAGCTGCCGGGCGTCGCGCGACGCGACGCGATGCCGCTGCCGGCGCGTGTGCCGTGGTGTGACGTGATGCGATGCCGCTTGCGGCGTGCGCGCACTGTGGCCGTGCTCCCCGTCCCGTGGGATGGTAGATATTTTCGGGGAGGTCGGCGGCCTCGCTGTCGGCCGCTCGCCGTCGACGTGTGGCGCTGCCTGAGACGAGGAGGGCGACGCTGCAATTGTTTATGCGGCGTGGGAGCGCTTTTGCTACAGAGCAAAGGTCTGCAGTGAGGTGCGCTTTGTCTCTTTGTTTATTGCAGCACCGGAGCGCGTGGAGGCGCCGGGATGTCGCTGGGCCAGCTCCGAGCCGTCGGCCCAAAATTTGGGAGAAACGTCGGCCCGTACGGCCACACGGCCTTACCCGCGGATGCCACGAGCATGGGCGGGCTCGGCTTCCTCGCGCGCACCGGGCAACCGCTAGCGGCCGCAAGCGATCGTCCGCAATCTCGCCGTGATCACGCAGCGTTCGCGGTGGCTCTCGACTCCTCCCTGGCCTTGCCGGTTGCCGGCCGGCACCCCCGCGAGCCGAGGCCATCCCATCGATAGGGTGGCGCGCTTGTACGTGCAGGCAGCGGCGCCGTGTTGGCTGGCCGGCCGCTCGCTGCCCAGCGGGTGCGCCCGGTGTGCAATGCTCAGATGTGGCATCCCGTCTCCTCCCTGGCCTTGCCGGCCAGCCGGCACCCGCGCTCGCCGAGGCCACCCCACCTGTACGCGCGGCCGCTGCCCAGCGTGCAATGCTCGGATGGCAACCGGAAAACGGATCGATCTGCGCCACTCGCCGGAATATCTCCACTCTCCGCTTGCTCTTGCTTCTTTCGATCGTGGACGGTGGGCGGAAAGGCCCTGGGGAAGAAACACAGGACTAGCTAAGCCGAAGCGCTCAGCATTGTTCGGCGCTCTGTTTCTCGTCGCCGTCATATATAGAGAGACGCTTTAAACGGCGGGTGCCGACGTGCCGCGGCCATGGGACACCTGTGTGGTGCATATGGCCTGAACCCGAGATATTTTCGCCGGAGCGGCGCGAAAATGGACACCAGCCACATCCTTGGACTGTGCTGGCGGTATCGGATTTAATTGAGAGGGCCCAAACGAAGGGGCCATATGAGCCCATGAGAGATGAGAAACTGGAGAATTTGACATCTTGCAACGTTTCTGTCGCATTCCCTTTTGATTTCTGGAACCAAATGGTCGGTGCCATATCATGCTGATCTTCCACTTCACTTTCTACTTTCAAATTACTCTCAACAGTTACGTGCGGCAAAAGAAAATTCCAACACATGTTCGAATTCATCGCAACGGTGTTTGTCCCATTGAAGAGAGGTCCGTCGAATCTCTCACTTTGTCTCCAACACTTGTATTCCGGGTTAGAGCCCACACGATTCTTAAACTTTCTGATCGATGATGCAGCAAATATAGTCCGTGTATTAGACTTTAAAAACCTCTCCGCTCTAATACTAAATTGAATTACGCACAAACCAACTCACTTGAAAGGCTCTACACCAAGAGATCACCGAGACATTGTCGTACGACACTCGCATTTTGCTAGCTGACGGTTTTATCACCTCCGCCAACTTGGTTGCCTGCTTGCCGCGCCTCAACATGGCCGACCCAATTAATCATTCAAATTTTAGACATGCACTCTAGTTGTCTAAGAAAGATATCTCTAAACACAAAGCTCATCTACAATTTTTTCAAAGAGTCCTATGACTTCCGAATCCACTTTGCGTGGACTATTCTTACACAAATTAAATTGAAAATTGCATTTCTTAAGTTTAAAACCTACTTTATTTTTTTGCGTAGTATTCCCTTCATTCCGAAATAAGTGTCGTCAACTTGAACTAAAAACATGACACTTAATTCAAAACGGAGGGAGTATGAGCAAACTTAGTTACATGAGGAGAAAACCCACACTCTAAATCGGAAAACAAGGAGTGACAGCTGGGTGAAAATGATAATTTCATTCCGACGCTAACCTTGCACGTGCCACTTGCTTACGGCAAGTACATGTTCCAATCTTCTCCTCCAACGCCCATCAAAAGGCTCATCACTGACTTTGTGTTCACCAAGGCAAACAACTTAACTTGTATCTCTATTCAATAAATAACTCTCTTAAATCCAGCTAGTTACTACAACAATTTGCTAGATACTTGCCTCGCTAACCATCACGTCAATGAACATAGAGCAAGTCAGATGCAAACCCGCATATACATGATGGTTGCGTGCCTGCGTGTGCGCTAGATGTGCCACAACATAACTTGGATGAGTGACTTTGATTCTCTTCGTCTTATTCCCAACTGTCAACAAGCAATAAATTACGAATAACAATACATTTTGGAGCGGTGTTTACACACATCAACTTTCAGGGGAATGAATTAAAAAAAATCTAAATTGATGACTATGTTCAAACGCCGTACCCAAGAATTTTGTTTTCTATAGTCTACTCTTTCTCAGCCGCCATGCCCGGATATGAACCTTTATCGAAAAAACTCAAGCCATGAACATATATCGTTGCTGACTACAGTGTGAGTTTAATTTAGAGGATTTGTTTTTTAGAAGAACTGCCGGTGTGAGCATGTATTATGATTTGTCAAGCCAGTCAAAGGGGTAGCGTGGGGTGCACGACCGCAAGGAGCCCCAACATTTTGGGCTTCCCAGCAAACAGCCCAGTCCTGCCCGACCCTTTCCTACGATTTTCAATTGGGCCCAAAGAGTCGAAGACCCCTATCTCTCATAGTTCAGGATGTGCACGCAGCAGTCCGCAGATCCCTTTCCACATGGCCCAGCACTAGAAGGGAAATACGCGCGTTGTCGCGTCTGTCCTGATACGAATAACAATAGATCAATAAATAATTTTTAACGAAACACATACTCCTATATAAAATAGTACTACCTCTGATCCGATAAACTGTCGGGAGGTTTGTACCACCGTAATACAAACTCACTATACAACTCCCGACGATTATTTTGGTTCGGAGGGAGTACTAATGATGAAAAACATAATACCATTGGATCACTACATATAGAAGTAGAGAAAAAAAAAACAACTATTTAGTTGTAGCAAAGTTAGAAATACACCACTTAACAGAAAGAGCATGACCCCACTTAAAAAAGTTTACACTCAATTAGAGAATCAGGATACAACGATAATTATAAAATGTCATGAAAGTAAAACTGTGTACATGGTTGATACGTATCAAATCGTATCTGTAATTTCTTATGTTCCATGATTATATTATGCCACTTGCTACATGTTTTATATACACTTTTATATCATTTTATGCATTTTCTGGGACTAACCTATTAACAAGATGCCACAGTGCCAGTTGCCTGTTTTCTGCTGTTTTTGATTTCAGAAAAGTTGTTAAAAAAATATTCTCGGAATTGGACAAACTTAACGTCGAAGTTCCTATTTTTCCCGGGAGGTTCCAGAACACCGAAGATGACACGGAGGGGAACCCCGAGGGGCCCACACCCCCTCCCGGCGCGGGTCCACCCCCTGACGCGCGAGCATAGGGTGTGGGGCCCTCGTGGCTCCACCGCCTTCGCCCCTTCGCCTACTTATACCCCTCGGATATCTAAGCCCTTGGACGCGACCCTTTTTCCTCCACGAAGTCCAGAGCCGCCGCCGTCGTGAACCCTAGATCGGGAGGGTTCAGAAGCTCTTCCCGGCACCCTGCCGGAGAGGGGAATCATCACCGGAGGGCTCTACATCATCATGCCCGCCTCCGGACTGTTGCGTTAGTAGTTCATCCTTGGACTGCGGGTCCATAGCAGTAGCTAGATGGTTGTCTTCTCCTCTTGTGCTACCATGTTTAGATCTTGTGAGCTGCCTATCATGATCAAGATCATCTTTATGTAATGCTACATGTTGTGTTTGCTGGGATCCGATGAATATTGAGTACTATGTTATTGCTTCATAATATATCTCTTGAGTGCGTTATTTATGATCTTGCATGCTCTCCGTTGCTAGTAGATGCTCTGGCCAAGTAGATGCTTGTGACTCAAAGAGGGGGTATTTATGCTCGATATTAGGTTCATGTCTCTATTTAATCTGGGGTAGTGACATCAAGCTCTAAGATTGTAGATGTACTGTTGCTACTAGGGATAAAACAATAGTACTTTATCTAAGGGTATTTGTATTACTTACATTACACACATTGCCTAATGCAATAATCTGTTGCTTGCAACTTAATACTGAAAGGGGTGCGGACGCTAACCGAAAGGTGGATTATTAGTCATAGATGCGGTTGGAACGGTCTATGTATATTGTTGTAATGCCCAAATGAATCAAACACTAGACATCATAACTATAGTATATGCATCATTATGCACTTCTTTATTCTGTCAATTGCCCAGCTGTAATTTGTTTACCCGCATATATGTTATTATTATTTATGGAGAGACACCACTAGTGAACTGTGGACCCCGGTCCTTTTCTTTAAACTGATAAACAATCCTACTGCAATCCTGTTACTTTCATTCTCTGCAAACAATCATCATCCACACATACGTTTAATCCTTTTGTTACAGCAAGACAGTTAGATTGACAACCTCACTGTCAAGTTGGGGTAAAATACTTTGATTGTGTCGTGTGCAGGTTCCACGTCAACTTCACCAGCATCTTTTCTGACGCAGTTGTCACCTTGAGGAGATTCCTAGTTTCCTACTGGTTCGATAACCTTGGTTTCACAACTGAGGAAAACTTGCTGCTGCACTGCTTCATACCTTCCTCTTGGGGTTTCCCAACAACACCTCACCGGTGCATCAATGGTCTATAATGATTTGATAGCAAAATTGATCAAAATTCTGACAACTCATATTACAAATGCTCTCATTAATGCTAGGGAAGAGAAATTAAAACTTGAAGCTTCTATCCCTAAGAAGTTAGAGGATGGTTGGGAGCCCATCGTTAAAATAAAAGTGGATATATTTGATTGCAATGCTTTATGTGATCTTGGTGCAAGTATCTCTGTTATGCCTAAAAAGCTCTATGATATGTTTGATTTGCCACCTTTGGAACATTGTTATTTGGATGTTTTTCTTGTTGATAATGCTATGAAGAAACCTGTGGGGAGAGTCAATGATGTTCTTATTATGGTTAACAATAACCTTGTCCCCTTTGATTTTATTATCTTGGATATTGAATGCAACCCATCTTGTCCAATTGTGTTGGGAAGACCTTTTTTTAGAACTGTGGGTGCTATTATTTATATGAAAGAAGGAAATATTAGATACCAATTCCCACTCAAGAAAGGTATGGAACACTTCCCTAGGAAAAGTATGAAGCTACCTTTTGATTATATCATTCGTACAAATTATGATGTTGATGCTTCATCTCTTGGAAATACTTGAATATCACTTTCTGTGCCTAGCTGAAAGGCGTTAAAGAAAAGCGCTTATGTGAGACAACCCACTTTTTATTTCTGTTATTTTATTTTGTTGACTCAAGAAAGATGTCTACCTCTGTAGCAATTCCTTTGTATCTTTACTTTATTGCATTGTTGTGTCAAGTTAAGCCTCTAGTAGAAAGTTGATGCTAGATTTGGATTGCTATGCTGAAACAGTTTTCTGCTGTCCACCGTTAAATTCATAACTCTTTACAGAAAAATCAAAAGGACCTGGGATTTTTTGTGCGTGATACTAAGATATTTATGCAACTTTCATTAGTTTTGAGTTTTCTGATTTGAGCAATTTAAGTGCCTCGAAAAAAATAGTCTTTACGGACTGTTCTGTTTTTGACAGATTCTGCCATTTATTTTGCAATGCCTCTTTTACTATTTTGAATGGATCCTTTTGTTCCATAAAGTATCAGTGGATGTAGCTAATATCCAGTAGCATTGGTAGCAATTGTGTTCATGCAGAATATAAGAATTTTTGATTATTCACTAACCCTTTAATGAAGTCTACTTTGAGTTTGGTGTGGAGGAAGGTTTCAAGGATCAAGAGAGAAGGATGATGTTATGTGATCAACAAGATGAAAGAGCCAAAGCTTGGGATGCCCCCGTGGGTCACCCAAGCATATTTCAAGAAGACTCAAGCGTCAAAGCTTGGAGATGCCCAAGGCATCCCCTTCTTCATCAACAAACTATTAGGTCATCTGTAGTGAAACTATATTTTAATTCCAACACATCTTATGTGCTTTGCTTGAAGCGTCTGTTTGTTTTTGTTATTTTCATCCTCTGAATAAAAATGGATCCTAGTATTCCTTTGTGGGAGAGAGACACGCTCCGCTTTTTCTTATAAATACTCGTATTCTTAACTTATATTTGTTGAGTATTTTTTTATGTTAATTCAATACTTTCAGCTCTTGTTTTTCATGCATCTCTTGTTGGAGTTGTTAAGTTTTCTTATGTTACACTCTCATATCTCATTGTTATATACTTGGAGAGTTTATCTTTAAATAAGTTGATTGGTGTTTGGTTGGAAACAGAAAATGCTAAATGTGATAGATGGTATAATGAAAAAGATATACATGCTCTTATGGATTGTTATCTTGTATTTTGTGGTGCTTGGCAATTGTTTTGAGCTCTCAAGTAGATCATGTTTAAGCTTTTACATCATGTAGTTAAAACCTATTAGTGAAGAACTACCGTAAAGCTTGTTGAAATTTGGTTTGCATGTTTTGTATCTCTAAGGTCTAAATATTTTCTAGTAAAGGTGTTTGAACAACAAGGAAGACAATGTAGAGTTCTATAATGCTTGCAATATGTTTTTATATACGTCTTGTTGTCATAGTTTATACTTGTGTTTGCTTCAAATAACCTTGCTAGCCAAAACCTTGTACTGAGAGGGAATGCTTCTCGTGCATCCAAAACCTTGAGCCAAAACCCATGCCATTTGTGTCCACCATAACTACCTACTACATGGTATTTCCTGCCATTCCAAGCAAATACTTCGTGTGCTACCTTTTATTAAAAAATTATTATCTCTTATTTGTGTCAATGTTTATTAGCTCATGAGGAAGTATGTGGTGTTACGGATATCAACCTTGTCATTTGCTTTTAGACAGACTTTCACAACCGGACTAGTGGCATATACATCCGCTTATCCATTAACTTTGCAAAAAGAGCTGGCGAATGGGGTGCCCAGTCCCAATTAATAACAAATTTAACCACTTCAATCTCTTCACATTTTTGCCCTGATCTAATCAGTCAAGCAATGACAACAGTTTTTAACTATATGTGTAAACAAAAGAGATAAGAGGGATGATCTACCTTGCTGGTACAAATAACGTCCTTCATGGGAGCTGCTCTTGAAAGTCTGGTTGACAAGGGGGCTAGAGTGCCCATTACCATTCGTTGACAACAACAAACACCTCTCAAAACTTACTTTTATGCTCTCTATATGATTTCAAAAACTTATAAAAATTAAAAAGCTCTAGCACATGTTTGTATCCCTGCTTCCCTCTGCGAAGGGCCTTTCTTTTACTTTATGTTGAGTCAGTTTACCTACTTCGTTCTGTCTTAGAAACAAACACTTGTGTCAACAGTGTGCAACAATTCTTATATGCTTACTTATTGCACTTGCTATATTTCTTTGTGTTGACAACTATCTATATGATATACATGTTCAAGTTGAAAGCCAATGCTTAAACTTATATCTTCCTTTGTGTTGCTTCAATGCTATTTTACTTAGAGACTATTGCTTTAAGAGTTAACTTTCATGTGAATCATTTTGATGCTTGTTTGAAAGTACTATCCATGAAAAGTTTTTGCTTATATGATATAGTTGTTTACTCATTGTCTATTTGTTAGCAAACTATAGACCATTGCTTTGAATCACCTCATTCATAACATGAGCCTTACATTATTATATTATCAAGATTGTGAGAAAGCATGTCACTTCCGAAATTATTCTTGTTATCGTTTTACCTACTCGGGACGAGTAGAACTAAGCTTGGGGATGCTTGATACGTCTCAAACGTATCTATAATTTCATATGTTCCATGCTTATATTATACCAATTGCTACATGTTTTATATACACTTTTATATCATTTTATGCATTTTCTGGGACTAACCTATTAACAAGATGCCACAGTGCCAGTTGCCCGTTTTCTGCTGTTTTTGGTTTCAGAAAAGTTGTTAAGAAAATATTCTCGGAATTGGACAAACTTAACGTCAAAGTTCCTATTTTTCCCGGGAGGTTTCAGAACACCGAAGATGACACGGAGGGGAACCTCGAGGGGCCCACATCCCCTCCCGGCGCGGGTCCACCCCCTGCCGCGCGAGCATAGGGTGTGGGGCCCTCGTGGCTCCACCGCCTTCGCCCCTTCGCCTACTTATACCCCTCGGATATCTAAGCCCTTGGACGCGACCCTTTTTCCTCCACGAAGTCCAGAGCCGCCGCCGTCGTCAACCCTAGATCGGGAGGGTTCAGAAGCTCTTCCCGGCACCCTGCCGGAGAGGGGAATCATCACCGGCGGCTCTACATCACCATGCCCGCCTCCGGACTGATGCGTGAGTAGTTCATCCTTGGACTACGGGTCCATAGCAGTAGCTAGATGGTTGTCTTCTCCTCTTGTGCTACCATGTTTAGATCTTGTGAGCTGCATATCATGATCAAGATCATCTTTATGTAATGCTACATGTTGTGTTTGCTGGGATCCGATGAATATTGAGTACTATGTTATTGCTTCATAATATATCTTGTGAGTGCGTTATTTATGATCTTGCATGCTCTCCGTTGCTAGTAGATGCTCTGGCCAAGTAGATGCTTGTGACTCCAAGAGGGGATATTTATGCTCGATAGTAGGTTCATGTCTCTATTTAATCTGGGGAAGTGACAGCAAGATCTAATATTGTAGATGTACTGTTGCTACTAGGGATAAAACAGTAGTACTTTATCTAAGGGTATTTGTATTACTTACATTACACACATTGCCTAATGCAATAATCTGTTGCTTGCAACTTAATACTGAAAGGGGTGCGGACGCTAACCGGAAGGTGGATTATTAGTCATAGATGCGGTTGGAACGGTCTATGTATATTGTTGTAATGCCCAAATGAATCTCACACTACACATCATAACTATATGCATCATTATGCATTTCTTTATTCCGTCAATTGCCCAGCTGTAATTTGTTTGCCCGCATGTATGTTATTATTATTTATGGAGAGACACCACTAGTGACCTGTGGACCCCGGTCCTTTTCTTTATACTGATAAACAATCCTACTGCAATACTGTTACTTTCATTCTCTGCAAACAATCATCATCCACACATACGTTTAATCCTTTTGTTACAGCAAGACAGTGAGATTGACAACCTCACTGTCAAGTTGGGGCAAAATACTTTGATTGTGTTGTGTGCAAGTTCCACGTCAACTTCACCAGCATCTTTTCTGGCGCAGTTGTCACCTTGAGGAGATTCCTAGTTTCCTGCTGGTTCGATAACCTTGGTTTCACAACTGAGGGAAACTTGGTGCTGCACTGCTTCATACCTTCCTCTTGGGGTTTCCCAACAACACCTCACCGGTGCATCAAGCTCTTTTCCGGCGCCGTTGCCGGGGAAGCTAGACTCTTCTGCGAGGGGAGTCTCTCTCTTCCAGTCTTTTTATTTTGTTATTGTCTTGCTTAGTTTATTTTTATTATTGTCTTGTTTGCTTAGTATCAAAAATACAAAAAAATTAGTTACTTGCATTGTTATTTTTATTTCGGTTTACTATTTACTATTTCGGTTTAGTTATTGTTATTTCGGTTTGAACTTTGTTTTGCTAAAATGAGTACTGCTGAGAATACTAAGTTGTGTGATTTCACTAGCACCAATAATAATGATTTTATATGCACTCCTATTGCTCCACCTGCTTCTAAAGCAGAGTTCTTTGAAATAAAACCTGCTTTGCTAAACCTTGTTATGAGAGAGCAATTTTTTGGTGTTAGTACTGATGATGCTGCTGCCCATCTAAATAATTTTGTTGAACTTTGTGAAATGCAAAAGCATAAAGATGTAGATGGTGATATTATAAAACTGAAATTATTTCCTTTTTCATTGAGAGGAAGAGCTAAAGAATGGTTGCTTTCATTGCCTAGGAATAGTATTGATTCATGGACTAAATGCAAAGATGCTTTTATTGGAAAATACTATCCTCCTGCTAAGATTATTTCTCTCAGAAGTAGCATTATGAATTTTAAACAACTTGATAATGAACATGTTGCTCAAGCTTAGGAAAGAATGAAATCTTTGGTTAAAAATTGCCCTACCCATGGACTGACTACTTGGATGATCATCCAAACCTTTTATGGAGGACTGAATTTTTCTTCGAGAAACCTTCTTGATTCAGCTGCGGGAAGTACCTTTATGTCCATCACTTTGGGGGCTGCATCAAAACTCTTGGATGATATGATGGTGAATTATTCTGAGTGGCATACTGAAAGGACACCTCAAGGTAAGAAGGTAAATTTTGTTGAAGAAACCTACTCTTTGAGTGAAAAGATTGATATTATTATGTCGATGCTTGTGAATGATAAATCTCATGTTGATCCAAATAATGTTCCCTTAGCTTCTTTAGTTGCATAAGAAGAGCATGTTGATGTGAACTTCATTAAAAACAACAATTTCAACAACAATGCCTATAGGAACAATTATGGTAATAATAACTATAAGCCCTATCCTTCTAATAATAGTGGTGGTTATGTTAATTCTTATGATAATTCTTATAGCAATAATAGGAATACCTGCACTGAACTTGAAACCATGCTAAAAGATTTTATCACTACACAAACTGCTTTTAATAAAACTGTTGAGGAAAAGTTTGGTAAAATTGATAATCTTGCCTCTAAAGTTGATAGTCTTGCCCTTGATGTTGATCTTTTAAAATCTAAAGTCATGCCTAATGATACTAAAGAGAGTAAGGCCTTTGCTAAAATTAATGTCATCCAAGTTAGAATTGATGAAAATGTTAGGATGATGGCCCAATTGCATGCTAGATGGGAAAGAGAGAAAGAACTAGCTAAGGAAGATAATATTGTTAAAGTTTTTACTATTACCACTACTGAAAATAATGTTACTTCACATGCTAGTAATCCTCCTACTATTAATGGTAACATAGTTGGTGTTGGAAATATTTCTTCTACTTCTTCCAAAAAGTTAAAATTGCCTAAACCTGCTGAAACTGTTCTTGATAAAAGTGCTGAAATTTTTAAGAACATGGGAGAGTGTGGTTCGGTTTGCTTTGATGATAATAATTTTGATTTTGATAATTGTAATATCACTGAAGTTATTAAGTTCTTGCAAAAGTTAGCCACAAGTCCTAATTCTAGTACCATGAACATGGCATTTACAACTCATATTACAAATGCTCTCATTAAGGATAGGGAAGAGAAATTAAAACTTGAAGCTTCTATCCCTAAGAAGTTAGAGGATGGTTGGGAGCCCATCATGAAAATAAAAGTGGATAAATTTTATTGCAATGCTTTATGTGATCTTGGTGCAAGTATCTCTGTTATGCCTAAAAAGCTCTATGATATGTTTGATTTGCCACCTTTGGAACATTGTTATTTGGATGTTTTTCTTGTTGATAATGCTATGAAGAAACCTGTGGGGAGAGTCAATGATGTTCTTATTATGGTTAACAATAACCTTGTCCCCTTTGATTTTATTGTCTTGGATATTGAATGCAACCCATCTTATCCAATTGTGTTGGGAAGACCTTTTTTTAGAACTGTGGGTGCTATTATTTATAGGAAAGAAGGAAATATTAGATACCAATTCCCACTCAAGAAAGGTATGGAACACTTCCCTAGGAAAATAATGAAGCTACCTTTTGATTCTATCATTCGTACAAATTATGATGTTGATGCTTCATCTTTTGGAAATACTTGAATATCACTTTCTGTGCCTAACTGAAAGGCGTTAAAGAAAAGTGCTTATGGAAGACAACCCACTTTTTATTTCTGTCATTTTATTTTGTTGAGTCAAGGAAGATGTCTACCTCTGTAGCAATTCCTTTGTATCTTTACTTTATTGCATTGTTGTGTCAAGTTAAGCCTCTAGTAGAAAGTTGATGCTAGATTTGGATTGCTGTGCTGAAACAGTTTTCTGCTGTCCACCGTTAAATTCATAACTCTTTACAGAAAAATCAAAAGGACCTGGGATTTTTTGTGCGTGATACTCAGATATGTATGCAACTTTCATTAGTTTTGAGTTTTCTGATTTAAGCAAGTTAAGTGCCTCTAAAAAAATTGTCTTTACGGACTGTTCTTTTTTTAACAGATTCTGCCATTTATTTTGCAATGCCTCTTTTACTATTTTGAATGGATCCTTTTGTTCCATAAAGTATCAGTGGCTGTAGCTAATATCCAGTAGCATTGGTAGCAATTGTGTTCATGCAGAATATAAGAATTTTTTATTATGCACTAACCCTCTAATGAAGTCTACTTTGAGTTTGGTATGGAGTAAGTTTTCAAGGATCAAGAGAGAAGGATGATGTTATGTGATCAAGAAGATGAAAGAGCCAAAGCTTGGGGATGCCCCCGTGGGTCACCTAAGCATATTTCAAGAAGACTCAAGCGTCAAAGCTTGGAGATGCCCAAGGCATCCCCTTCTTCATCAACAAACTATCAGGTCATCTGTAGTGAAACTATATTTTAATTCCAACACATCTTATGTGCTTTGCTTGAAGTGTCTGTTTGTTTTTGTTTTTGTTTTTGTTATTTTCATCCTCTGAATAAAAATGGATCCTAGCATTCCTTTGTGGGAGAGAGACACGCTCCGCTTTTTCTTATGAATACTCGTATTCTTCACTTATATTTGTTGAGTATTCTGTTATGTTACTTCAATACTTTCAGCTCTTGTTTTTCATGCATCTCTTGTTGGAGCTGTTAAGTTTTCTTATGTTACACTCTCATATTTCATTGTTATATACTTGGAGAGTTTATCTTTAAATAAGTTGATTGGTGTTTGGTTGGAAACAGAAAATGCTAAATGTGGTAGATGGTATAATGAAAAAGATATGCATGCTCTTATGGATTGTTATCTTGTATGTTGTGGTGCTTGGCAATTGTTTTGAGCTCTCAAGTATATCATGTTTAAGCTTTTACATCATGTAGTTAAAACCTATTAGTGAAGAACTAACGTAAAGTTTGTTAAAATTTGGTTTGCATGTTTGGTATCTCTAAGGTCTAGATATTTTCTGGTAAAGATGTTTGAACAACAAGGAAGACAATATAAAGTTCTATAATGTTTGCAATATGTTTTTATATACTTCTTGTTGTCATAGTTTATACTTGTGTTTGCTTCAAATAACCTTGCTAGCCAAAGCCTTGTACTGAGAGGGAATGCTTCTCGTGCATCCAAAACCTTGAGCCAAAACCCATGCCATTTGTGTCCACCATACCTACCTACTACATGGTATTTCCTGCCATTCCAAGCAAATAATTCGTGTGCTACCTTTTATTAAAATTTTATTATCTCTTATTTGTGTCAATGTTTATTAGCTCATGAGGAAGTATGTGGTGTTACGGATATCAACCTTGTCATTTGCTTTTAGACAGACTTTCACAACCGGACTAGTGGCATATACATCCGCTTATCCATTAACTTTGCAAAAAGAGCTGGCAAATGGGGTGCCCAATCCCAATTAATAACAACTTTAACCGCTTCAATCTATTCACATTTTTGCCCTGATCTAATCAGTCAACCAATGACAACAGTTTTTAACTATATGTGTAAACAAAAGAGATAAGAGGGATGATCTACCTTGCTGGTAGAAATAACGTCCTTCATGGGAGCCGCTCTTGAAAGTCTGGTTGACAAGGGGGTAGAGTGCCCATTACCATTCGTTGACAACAACAAACACCTCTCAAAACTTACTTTTATGCTCTCTATATGATTTCAAAAACTTATAAAAATTAAAAAGCTCTAGCACATGTTTGTATCCCTGCTTCCCTCTGCGAAGGGCCTTTCTTTTACTTTATGTTGAGTCAGTTTACCTACTTTTTTCTGTATTAGAAACAAACACTTGTGTCAACGGTGTGCAACAATTCTTATATGCTTACTTATTGCACTTGTTATATTCTTTTGTGTTGACAACTATCTATATGATATACATGTTCAAGTTGAAAGCCAATGCTTAAACTTATATCTTCCTTTGTGTTGCTTCAAGGCTCTTTTACTTAGAGACTATTTCTTTATGAGTTAACTTTCATGTGAATCATTTTGATGCTTGTTTGAAAGTACTATCCATGAAAAGTTTTTGCTTATATGATGTAGTTGTTTACTTCTTGTCTATTTGTTAGCAAACTATAGACCATTGTTTTGAATCACTTCATTCATAACATGAGCCTTACATTATTATATGATCAAGATTGTGAAAAAGCATGTCACTTCAGAAATTATTCTTGTTATCGTTTTACCTACTCTGGACGAGTAGAACTAAGCTTGGGGATGCTTCATACGTCTCAAACGTATCTATAATTTCTTATGTTCCATGCTTATATTATGCCACTTGCTACATGTTTTATATACACTTTTATATCATTTTATGCATTTTCTGGGACTAACCTATTAACAAGATGCCACAGTGCCAGTTGCCTGTTTTCTGCTGTTTTTGGTTTCAGAAAAGTTGTTAAGGAAATATTCTCGGAATTGGACAAACTTAACGTCGAAGTTCCTATTTTTCCCGGGAGGTTCCAGAACACCGAAGATGACACGGAGGGGAACCCTGAGGGGCCCACACCCCCTCCCGGCACGGGTCCACCCCCTGCCGCGCGAGCATAGGGTGTGGGGCCCTCGTGGCTCCACCGCCTTCGCCTACTTATACCCCTCGGATATCTATGCCCTTGGACGCGACCCTTTTTCCTCCACGAAGTCCAGAGCCGCCGCCGTCATCAACCCTAGATCGGGAGGGTTCAGAAGCTCTTCCCGGCACCCTGCCGGAGAGGGGAACCATCACCGGAGGGCTCTACATCACCATGCCCGCCTCCGGACTGATGCGTGAGTAGTTCATCTTTGGACTACGGGTTCATAGCAGTAGCTAGATGGTTGTCTTCTCCTCTTGTGCTACCATGTTTAGATCTTGTGAGCTGCCTATCATGATCAAGATCATCTTTATGTAATGCTACATGTTGTGTTTGCTGGGATCCGATGAATATTGAGTACTATGTTATTGCTTCATAATATATCTTGTGAGTGCGTTATTTATGATCTTGCATGCTCTCCGTTGCTAGTAGATGCTCTGGCCAAGTAGATGCTTGTGACTCCAAAAGGGGGTATTTATGCTCGATAGTAGGTTCACGTCTCTATTTAATCTGGGGTAGTGACAGCAAGATCTAAGATTGTAGATTTACTGTTGCTAATAGGGATAAAACAATAGTACTTTATCTAAGGGTATTTGTATTACTTACATTACACACATTACCTAATGCAATAATTTGTTGCTTGCAACATAATACTGAAAGGGGTGCGGACGCTAACCGGAAGGTGGATTATTAGTCATAGATGCGGTTGGAACAGTCTATGTATATTGTTGTAATGCCCAAATGAATCTCACACTAGACATCATAACTATAGTATATGCATCATTATGCACTTCTTTATTCTGTCAATTGCCCAGCTGTAATTTGTTTATCCGCATGTATGTTATTATTATTTATGGAGAAACACCACTAGTGAACTGTGGACCCCGGTCCTTTTTTTAAAACTGATAAACAATCCTACTGCAATCCTGTTACTTTCATTCTCTGCAAACAATCATCATCCACACATACGTTTAATCCTTTTGTTACAGCAAGCCAGTGAGATTGACAACCTCACTGTCAAGTTGGGGCAAAATACTTTGATTGTGTTGTGTGAAGGTTCCACGTCAACTTCACCAACATCTTTTCTGGCGCAGTTGTCATCTTGAGGAGATTCCTAGTGTCGTACTGGTCCGATAACCTTGTTTTCACAACTGAGAGAAACTTGCTGCTGCACTGCTTCATACCTTCCTCTTGTGGTTTCCCAACAACACATCACCGGTGCATCAATGGTCTATAATGATTTGATAGAAAAATTGATCAAAATTCTGACAATCTGCAGACATTGTACAATATGATGAAAATTGTAAACTTGAAGAGATAGAGTAGTCAAGTTTTCATTAGCCATCGAGGTCCTACAACGAAGGTCGTTGATTTTAATATAATGAAATCAGGTAGAATTTCTGACATAAATTATCCCAAAATAATAATAGTTGGCATAATTATGTCTTGGCATATTTTAATAAATTGCATCGAATGCGGTCGATGCTACATATAAACAGTAGAACATTGCACAAATAAATATTAAATAATTCGCCAAAATATAGAGCAAAACTGACATCTTATAATGTTTACATGCAATATCAATATGTGCATTCGATCCAGATTGTGTAAAAAAAATAACAGGCATGAATACCACCAACAATTATTTATGTAATTGCAAGAATGTCCTTTTTTAACATATAATTTACATGTTCGCCACATGACTTCAACACCACATGCTATTTTTGTACCCTCGGGGTCATGACTTTTCTACGCTCTGATGATTGCAACAGAGTCTAGTCAAACATAGGTCTTTTTTAGTGTATGCATTCAACTATCTACACAATACACACATGCATTTTCTTACATGATATGGCTTGTTCTCTACATACAAGTGAGATATAAGCAAATATATAAAGTTCACGAATAAATACCCACGTCATCTTTCATCAGTAATAGGTGGCATCTAGCAACGATGCGGATAACTTATCTTTCCACCCCCATTCAACATCGATTTGTCATTCACAGTTTCAACCGTTGTTGCCACCACCATCGAGTCGACCACTACTAACAGCAATGGTGACAACGTCGGTCGATGCGGGAGGCAACATGGGTGTTCACGTGCAACTATTGCGAGGGTTGTAGGAAATCAAGTCAATGTCGTTGGCTGGTTACCAGAGGGGAGCGCACGAGGCGTACAAGTTAACAATGGACTTGAGGCGCGACATTAGGGATGGACAGTCGACCACTACTAACAACAACGGTGACAACGGCCGATGCAGGAGGCGGGAAGGGTGTTCACGTGCAGCTACTATGAGGGTTTTAGGAAGTCAGCTCAATGGCGTTGGGTGGCCACCAGAGGGGAGCGAATGTGGCGTGCAAGTTAACAATGGACTTGGCGTTGGGTGGCCACCAGAGGGGAGCACACATGGTGTGCAAGTTAACAGTGGACTTGAGGCTGGACATCAGGGATGGAGGTGCATGTAGTCTCAGGTACTTGACAGAGCCAGAGGTGTGTGTGGAGAGAGAGGAAAACTTTGCGCATGGAAAGTTGCTTTCAATAGAATATAGCTCGACGGAGGCGGAGGGAGAGATTTGGTTTCACGTGGCACAGGCTACGCGACGCTATGGTGGAAGCTAGGCAAAGATAAGAGAGATTTAACTGTGTCGCCGATAGTTCCGAAGTCACGGCATGTTCTTTAAAAAAATCGTAACGACATGTTTAGGTTTCATTTTTTTGAAATAAAACATATAACTATGTATTGTACACACTCTAGAAGTTTTTTTTTTGTATTTTGGTCTACACAAAAAGAGTAATTTTGAGGAGAATTGAGCTAATTTTTCTTTCTTACAACCACAATTTTCTTTTTATATAGATGGGAATCCCTTTTTATTTCACCAAAAATTTAGTAGATGATTACAAACATATGTGTATATCCAATAAATGGTTCTTAAACTGTAAATATGAACTATAAATAAATATAAAGTGAAAGGTGAGTGGGGTCCATCATGATATGGACATGTGGGAGAAGGAGAAGGCACCAATTCTAGCTCGCTTAGTATTCTTATTCTTAGGGGATGTGCATCAGCACATCCAACAACACTGACAAACTGCTTTCATTCTTGGAACCCCTCGACCCTCGAGATCCTGTACATGGTACGCACTTTCCCCCGGCACTTTAATATGCTCAAGACCCTGGAGCCCCTGGATATACGCAATATAATAAAACATAATATATTGAAAATATCTGAATTTCTTCGAAACGAATTGACATATTTATTGCGAGGGGCTTTGAAAAGCGAAAGGATGAAGACTGATTTAGATCCTCTGAAAGCGCAGGAAGTATGCCTTTTGAGCTTTTTCTCCACCCACCTCCGAGCATCCTAATTTATAAACAAGAGTTTTATGGTGTTACTTTCTTCTTTTTCGCATCTTGACCTATGTGGAGTGAAGGAAAGGAAGCTGTATCTCCAGACAGATAAGCTTAATCCAATATGAGAAAAGTAGACAATAAAAGCCAAAATAGACTAAATATAGCATGAACGATCCTAAAAATCCCTCGAAGGAGATAATAAAGAACCCAAAGCAGATGGTATCCTACTGCAAGGGTCCAATAACTTATTGGGTACCGTACGGAGTATTTGAAACACGGGAAAGAAGTAACACTCGGGTAATATTTCCAAAGGAGTTGCAAACGGATCCGCCGGTTCACCAATCATTGATGGCTCGAGAACCGCTAAACCTACATTACATGCAATAGTACCGTCCAAAGGAGGTGGCTGAGCTGACTTTACTGACTTTTAAACCGACCTCTTCTTTCCTTGACTTCTCAGATGAAGAATGAAGAATGACTACTTTCATGGCTATGAGAGATATCCCTCCGCTTTCATCAAAACAAGGGGTACTAAGTTTAATAATGATACTACTCATACGAGAAAGCCTTTGCTTCCGGTTGATAAGACGGATCGGTAGGCCCCCCTTTGCTTCATCCAACTCAAATCCGGAACTGCGAGCGACATGGGACCTTGGCATCTATCGACCGAAATCAAAAAGGTATGATGTGTTTAAAAAACTGGTAACAATTGTATGGCTTAAATCAATTGATGATGTGGATATGTTGCATGAATATATACTCATTAATAAATTTTAGTGGAATGAAATGGACAATTGATTAGATAAAATAGTAAATGATGTGGTTGCATGTTAAGATAGACAAATTGAATGACCACTTAGCGAGGTTTTCTTTATAAGAAGTATAGATGAGAAGATTGCGTCTTACGAATGGTTGTTTGCGCCCTTCTTAAAAGCTACGGGAGGGAAAGCGCCAAGGCTTATGATAACATATGGGGATGCTAGTATGAGGTAGACTATGAAATTTATTCTTGCAACCACTATACACAGATTGTGAATGTGGCATATTATAAGAAACTTCCAGAAAAAAAGTAGTCCTCACTTAAGAGAAGACCCTGTATTTTTTCTGAAGTGTATAGGGTTTAGAAACAAAATTTGTGTTAAATTGGTACTCTTTCATTTCTGAGTTTTAGTTGGAGGACAACGAGTGGTTGGCTACTAGGTTCAAGATTCGTTAGTCGTAAATCCCATCCTATTTTCAGGGACATATGCCTAGCAGGGAGGCGGGCCTAGCTTAAGTCAAGGGTATCCAGTTGAATACCCATTAATTTCTCAAAACTATTATGTATATATAGCATATATTATGTACTAGTATGAAAAAAACGTGAAGGCAACTCGGTACCCACCTCATGATTCATCTCTCTTTCTCCAATTCCATTAGACAAAATTAGAAATCCCAACCAAAATAAGATTTTAGTCTATCAAAAAACTTTAGCTTTTAATTTTTTTAATACCCACTCTTCAAATCCTAGGCCCGCCACCTAGCAGGAATTCTTAGAACCACAACAAGGTCAGAGAGTGCAAATTCATTTTTAACCGTTTTATTGGCCGCAAGCTCGCATTTGTCAAGTTTTGGCTTAGATTTGACACAGCTTTACAATGTCAACGGCAAGAAGAAGTGATAGCAGACAACACAAGCAACCATACAATGCCTAAGATTATGGCGTCATGGGAAATAGAGAAGCAATGTAGTAAGGTATTCACACATGAGGTGTTTGATAGTTTTCAAAAGGACGTACTTGCGGCCAGAGAGTATTGTGACGTGCAGGGCACTGACGTAGTAGATGGGGTGAAGGTTGTGAGGATTAGTGATGAGTGATGACTCTAGTAAGGTTAGAGAAGTAGAAAATGTGATACATCAACCTTGGTAGCTAAATGTTCTTGCATGTTATTTGAGTCCAAAGGAATCCCATGCCTCCATATGATACGATTTTTGCAAAAGTTGAAAATACTAGGGAGCAACTGAGATCTTATGTCCTAAGAAGATGGGAGAAAAATTGCAAAAGGTAAAAATCAGTAGAGTAAATGAGCAACTGAGTGTTAGATTGATCTCTAAACGTAGAGCCCAACGGCTCCACGATTCCCCTAATCGCGCCCTGATCGGGGGCGCCCGTTTCTCGTAATAAACGGTGGGCCCCTGTGGCCAGCGCTATATAGAAAGGGTGGGGGCTGGGGCACACGGTACGAGGTTGACCGTGCCGCCAGTCACCCCACCGACACACCCATCCGATTAGGGTTAGCGCTAGGCTCACGGGAAGCACCACCGCGCCGCCACCGCTCTGCCACTGACGCCGTCGACCACCATGGCCGACTCCTCGAGCTCCTCTGGACAGAGCCAAGGTATCCCTCCGTTTCCCCTCTCTCTCTCTCTGTTTCTCACTGCAATCTATATGAACTCGATGCATATGCTAATCTACCGAAACAGCTAGTATAACAATGGTATCAGAGCGCGATTAGATCCTAGATCTTTTTCGGTAGAAATTGAAAAAGCAAAGAAAAGGACACCGGAAGCCCTCGGGCTCACCGGCAAAGTGCGCCGCCGATCTCGGCCGCGCCCGTTCCTCTCGATCCGATGCGCACCGCAAGGGGCATCAGATGAAGAACACACCCCCTCGGGGCAAAGAAAAGAAACCCTAACCCTAAAAGAGGATGAAAGAAAAAGAACTCACCGGCCGGTCGCCGGCAAAGGGCGCCGCCTCTGAGCCGCTTGACGGCGGTGCGCTCACCCATGGGTGCACGCACGGCCGGCAAGAGGGCCAGGGAGGCGCCATCTTCTCCGTCTCGAGTTTGCCTTCGGGCTCTCTCTCTTCGGCGGAGGGAAAGAAAAGAGGAAAGAAAGGTAGAGAGGAGAACGAGCTCGTCGTGGAGATCATGCGGCGCGGGGTGCTCCTCGCCGTCGCCGGCGGGCCGCCGGCCACGGACAGCAGCCGCCGTTTTCTTTGCTCGGGAGAGAAAGGCACGGGAGAGGAAAGAGCGAATGCGGCTAGGGTTAGGTTTCGACCGCTCGGGTCATTCTTGACCGAGCGAGATCCGCGCGCGACCGTCCGATCCATCGGACGGCCACGAAGAGCTGCGCGCTGGCTAAGCGGGCCGTGGGCCGTTTTGCGCGCTGCGTGCGCGAGTGAGAAGCGGGCCGTGGGCCGTTTTGCGCGCTGCGTGCGCGAGTGAGCCGCGGGCCGAGGGCGACGGAATTTTTTTTTTTTTTCATTCGCCGCACGCGCGCGACAGATAGCGAGCCGTGGGCTGGGCCGTAGGCCGTGGGCCAGATGGCTGTCTCGGCCATTTTGTGATGATTTTTGCACAAATAGTTTTGGCACTGTCTTGGCATTTTTTGTTCAAATTTAGTGCTGACTTTTGCATAGTTTTTCCTATTCAAGTTATTCCAACGAAAATTTGTCTAGGAAATACAAAAGTATACAGAATGCTTCTGAAAAGTAAAATGTTTATGATTTTTATTCATAATTTTCCGCTGCAAATAGTTAAAAGTATTGATTAAAAGCATGATTAAAATGATATTAAAGATGATTATGATTTTGTTATTAAATGACCAACGTTGTTAATAGCATTATCATGATTTGTTTATTATGTGTTAAAAGGTGCATTTATTTCTTTTATTGCCCAACGGTGATATAGTTTTAATTGCACAACAGTTGTATGCTTTAATTTATACCAACGTTGGATTAAACGTATGCAATTGTTTTTGTTATCTCACATCCTTGTGGTTTCAGGAAGTTTTCACCTGATGAGTTGCCTCAAGGACATTCCTACGCTCAGGGGTGATAACTACGCTGAGTGGTGGAAGAAAGTTGAACCGGCCTTTGTCTGTGCTGAGGTTGACTGGGTTCTGACTGCTCCACAGCCAGTCAGGCCAGCAGAGCCAGTAAAAGAGACAACTGATGATGAATCTGCTTGGCAGAAAAAGTTGCTGGACCATGGTCCAGTAGAGATGGCATACACCCTACAGAACCAAAAGTGGGTGAATACCAATAAAAAGTGCATGGCTTTTATAAAGAACACAGTTGAGAACGCTATTGTGGGCTCAATTGAAGAGTGTGCCTCTGTGGGAGAGTATCTCCAAAAGATAAAGAGCCAGTTTACTGGTTCTTCAAAGACATATGCTACCCAGCTGCTAAAACAGTTGGTGACAGAAAAGTATCATGGAGGCACACATGGCATAAGGGAGCACATTCTCAGAATGAGCAACATGGCTGCTAAGCTTAAGTCCATGGAGGCTGATCTGGAGCTCAAGCCTGCACTTGGTGATGGCTTCACTGCCACAACAGTTTGACAACTTTGTTGTCAATTACAATGTGTCACCTGAAAAATGGGACATTGAAAAGACCATCGCCATGTTGTCTCAAGAGGAGGAAAGGCTCAAGTCTCAGAATGGGGGCTCCTTGAACTATGTGAAGGACAACAAGAACAGGAACTACAATGGTTCCCCTTCAAAGCCATATGGCAAAGGTCCCCACCAGTACAAGCCACATGGCAAAGGTCCCCAACAGTATGAGCAACAGTTTCCAGTGGACAAAGACACATGTCTCTACTGCAAGAAGAAAGGGCATTTCAAGCATGATTGCCCAAATTGGCTCAAGAGCATAATGGCAAAGAATGGTAAAGACTCAGTTTCTTTTGTAAATGAATCCCTGTATACACAGTTTTCAAAGTCTACTTGGTGGATTGACTCAGGTGCAACTGTTCATGTTGCAAATTCTTTACAGGGATTCCATTCGACAAGGACTTTGCAAAGAAGCGAAAGAAGTATTGAAGTCGCAAATGGAGTTCAAGCAGAACTTGAGGCTGTTGGCAACGTCTCCTTGGAGCTAGCTGATGGTTTCAATATTATGCTTAGAGATGTTTTATTTGTTCCTTCCATTCACAGAAATTTAATAAGTGTATCGTGTTTGGATAAAAACAGTTATGAATGTTATTTCGGTCATGGCAAGTGTGCCATATGGTTTAAAGATGCTTGTGTGGGTATTGCTTTACTCCATGATAAGCTTTATTTGTTATCCTTGCGTGAAAAAGTGCATTCTGTGAGCAATGTGAATGAACAAATTCCCTTGTCGAACAAAGAACAAAAGAAAAGAAAGCGAACTCATGACTCGTCAAAGTTATGGCACTGTCGATTAGGCCATATTTCGAGGGGAAGAATAGAAAGCCTCGTTAAGAATGATATACTTCCTCCGTTAGAGTTCTCAGATATCGAACAATGCATAGACTGCATAAAAGGAAAGTACGTAAAGCAAATTAAAAAGGGTGCAAACCGTAGCACAGCAACACTAGAAATTATTCACACTGATATTTGTGGACCATTTCCGGTGAAAAGTGTGGATGGCTATGACTCGTTCATAACATTCACAGATGATTACTCCCGATATGGTTATATTTATCCAATTAAAGAAAGATCTGAGGCATTGGATAAATTTAAGATATTTAAAGCTGAAGTTGAAAATCAACATGATAAAAGAATTAAAATAGTCAGGTCCGACCGTGGGGGGGAGTACTACGGTCGGCACACTCCATATGGTCAAGTACCTGGACCTTTTGCAAAGTTTTTACAGGAAAATGGAATAGTTGCCCAGTATTCTATGCCGGGTGAACCGCAGCAAAATGGAGTAGCTGAAAGGCGTAACCGTACTCTCATGGATATGGTGCGCAGTATGATGAGTTATTCCACACTGCCATTGGGATTATGGATGGAGGCGTTAAAAACCGCCATTCATATTCTCAACAGAGTACCAAGTAAGTCGGTGCCCAAAACACCGTACGAGTTGTGGACAGGGAGAGTTCCTTCTCTAAGCCACTTGAAAGTCTGGGGGAGCCCAGCTGAGGCAAAAGTTTTTAATCCACATATTGCAAAGTTAGACCCCAAAACAGTAACTTGCCACTTCATTGGCTATCCTGATAGATCAAAAGGTTATCGTTTCTACTGTCCAGACAGACATACAAAGTTTGTAGAAACGAGACACGCGGTCTTCTTGGAGGACGAAATGATGAGGGGGAGCATGGTAGCTCGGAAAATTGATCTTGAAGAGAAGAGGGTGTGTGCACCTTTTCCGATGATTCAAGAGCCATTTTTCGCACTACCTGTTGTAGCTGCACCGACAATCCCCGAGGTTGTGGTGCAAGCACCTGTTGTAACTCCACCCGTGACCACAACGAGGCCAGATTCGGAGCCTGTCCGTCAGGAGCCGACTCAACCCGTTGTTGAGCATGAAAGGGAGCAACGACAGCCACATTTAGAAGAAGAGTCACACGTTGAAACACATGATGTGCCAGAGAATGAGACTCTTAGAAGGTCTACAAGAGCTAGGAAATCAGCTATTTCTAGTGATTATAAAGTTTATAACACAGAAACAGTTCATATGGAAGGAGATCCCACTTCATATGAAGAAGCCATGAGTAGCGTTCACTATTCGAAATGGCTAGAGGCCATGGAAGACGAGATGAAATCGATGAGTTCTAACAATGTTTGGGACTTAGAGGAAATTCCTAAAGGAGCCAAAACAGTAGGCTGTAAATGGGTCTACAAAATAAAGTATGACTCCAATGGGAAAGTAGAAAAGTATAAAGCAAGACTTGTGGCAAAAGGCTTTACGCAAAGAGAAGGGGTAGACTACAATGAGACATTTTCTCCGGTCTCATGTAAGGATTCTTTCAGAATCATCATGGCACTAGTTGCACATTTTGATTTAGAGCTGCATCAAATGGATGTAAAGACGGCATTTCTAAATGGAGATTTAGAAGAGAATGTTTACATGAAACAACCCAAGGGTTTTTTCATGGAGGGGAAGGAACATATGGGATGCCGCCTAAAGAAATCCATTTATGGGTTAAAGCAATCCTCTAGACAGTGGTATTTAAAGTTCAACGATACAGTTAAAAGTTTTGGATTCAAAGAAAATGTTGAGGACAACTGCATTTATGCAAAGTTTAAAAGTGGGAAATATATTTTCCTAATTCTGTATGTGGATGATATCCTGCTTGCTAGCAGTGATATTAGTCTACTACTAGAAACAAAGAAGTTTTTATCCTCAAATTTTGATATGAAAGATCTTGGTGAAGCTTCATATGTTTTGGGCATAGAAATTCACCGAGATAGAAAGAATGGAGTGTTAGGACTATCACAAAAGGCATATTTAGAAAAGGTTCTAAAGAAGTATAATATGCATAAAAGTAGTACTTCACCTGCTCCTATAGTCAAGGGCGACAGTTTTGGGAAATTTCAATGTCCCAAGAACCAATATGAGATCGATCGAATGAAAGCAGTACCATATGCTTCGGCTGTTGGAAGCTTACAGTATGCACAAGTGTGCACTCGCCCTGACTTAGCTTTTATCACCGGGGTACTCGGTAGATATCAAGAGAATCCAGGTCAAGAGCACTGGAATATGGTAAAGAAAGCTTTGCGTTATGTGCAAGGCGCAAAAGACCTCATGCTAACATATAGAAGATCTGAATCCCTAGAGATAAGAGGGTATTCAGACGCAGATTTTGCGGGAGACAAAGATGATAGAAAGTCCACATCAGGGTACGTGTTCACTCTCGCAGGAGGGGCTATTTCGTGGAAAAGCTCCAAACAGTCATTAGTTGCATCTTCCACGATGTATGCAGAGTTCATAGCATGTTATGAGGCCACGGGGCAGGCGGTATGGTTAAAGAAATTTATACCCGACTTGAAAGTGGTAGATTGCATTGACAAACCACTAAAGATGTACTGTGACAACCAGCCCGCAGTATTCTATGCTCACAACAACAAGTCGAGTAATGCTACAAAGGCAATAGATATAAAGTATTATGTTGTGAAAGATAAAATCCAGGATCAAACTATAAGTCTCGAGCATATAAAGACAAAAGATATGCTTGCGGATCCGCTAACGAAAGGCTTACCACCCAGTGTGTTCAAGGAACACACAGCCGGCATGGGTTTAATGGAAAGCCTATGATTCTTGGATTACAGAGGCCCAAAAGTAAAAGGATTTGTTTCAAAACAGAAAAGTATATAGTGGCTGTCTGATTCTATCGGCAATTAAGCTGTGACGATGAAACATGCTCTATGTACTAATCGGTGATGAAACGATTAAAGTAAAAAGGTAAAAGTTGAGATCAAGGGGGAGAATGTTAGATTGATCTCTAAACGTAGAGCCCAACGGCTCCACGATTCCCCTAATCGCGCCCTGATCGGGGGCGCCCGTTTCTCGTAATAAACGGTGGGCCCCTGTGGCCAGCGCTATATAGAAAGGGTGGGGGCTGGGGCACACGGTACGAGGTTGACCGTGCCGCCAGTCACCCCACCGACACACCCATCCGATTAGGGTTAGCGCTAGGCTCACGGGAAGCACCACCGCGCCGCCACCGCTCTGCCACTGACGCCGTCGACCACCATGGCCGACTCCTCGAGCTCCTCTGGACAGAGCCAAGGTATCCCTCCGTTTCCCCTCTCTCTCTCTCTGTTTCTCACTGCAATCTATATGAACTCGATGCATATGCTAATCTACCGAAACAGCTAGTATAACACTGAGCTCTTTTCTTTGAGTTCTTGGCTGACATGATCAATTTTCGTGCAGTGATAGTGTATATGACATCAAAGGTAACTTGCTTACAGAGAAGCCCACTGACCCGGTTGAGACAGCTAAGAGGAAAAAAAAATCGGGTGCACATAACAAGTTCGGAGCATTGGTTCAAATGGATAACAACTCTGCGGAAGGCATTGACTTCCTCGCAACTAGTTTGCTCAACGTGGAGATACATCTATCTAAGTTGGTTCCTGTTGTCTCGGTTACAAGGCAAGAAGAACATGAGGCTTTTCTTGGCTGTAGCATTCCATCGGAAGTTGGCGTCCTACCACCGACTGACGTTCGTACTAAGATTTACACACCATTTTAGTTTGTGATAAAAATGCACTATTGGCATTATGTTCTTCAAAAAGGAATCAATTAGAGTATTTTGCTTGCTCATGTTACATGAAGTGATTTAGTCTTAGTACATAGTGTTTCGTTGTTTTGCTTGTCTCTGTATGTTTTAGTCCCTTATTATAATTTTTGGAGCTACTAGGTCATATCATTTTGCTTCATTGTTTAGACTGTTTAGACAGTAATTGTGCTCAGCATTTTTATTCTTTTGGTTCAGATTACTAGAACATTCAGACTGATCATTCATCACATTGAAGCATTCACTTGGAGCAATTCTGATCTCCTAATTAAATTGTCACACGTAGGATCCTCCAACCTCAGATCGATGTACTAGGCTTCTTAATGTTTCCTTGGTCAACATATCATTCGACAGAGGATTCCATCTTCCGTTTTGAGAAAGTCAGATAACTGTATTCCTTCATGAACAACTTTGATACACACAAGCTGGACCTCCCAGGACGATGTCAAATCCAAGTGTGATCCCTGCGTTCCCCGTGGCATGGCAACCTCGCCGCGAGCTTCTCAGGTCCGGTGCCGGATACTCACTTGTAGGCTCTAGGTCGTTGGGCACTTCAACTACTTCTGGTAGAGACCTGAAGACCTAAATGACGATCTGTTTGGGGGGGAAGAACGGTATGTTGGAGAGAAAGACTCAGGTTGGAATAGCTGAGAGGTTTAAGAGGGCCCTCGAAAAAGATAAACTAAAGTGGAGGTGGAGACGGGGAAATTGGGATCTAACCGCAGCTTGAGGATCGGACATCACGAGTTGATCTGATTACACCAAACGGGTGATTGCATAATAAATGCTCCCTTTTGTTTTTAGACGAAGCAACATAAAACTGGGACTCTGGGAGCGTGCAATTGGCCTTTTTCTGTAATGGGCCTCCTAGCCGAACTGATTCGGATGGTTTGACTCGCTGAAAGCCATACATACAGGACCCTAGGAGAGGCGCCGTCCCCCTAAAAAAAGAGAGGCGCCGTAGATTTATTTTTTCACGTGTGGGGAAAGAAATTATAGAATTTAAGTTATGACAAAAATACTCGATGTATTCAATTTGAATATTACATAACTGTCAAAACTTGAAAACTAATGATTCCATTGGATTCTATATTTCCTATGGATTACAGGGAAACCAAAATTTCAATATTTGGATGAACCGAACCAGATTTTTGGAAGCTTTCGGTCTAAATTAAATTGAAAAACGAAAATTAGAAAATAGCCGGACACACGACACAATTTATTGGCTGGTACCCTTGTAAGTGACTTAATTCCAGCCGTATAATCAATATCATGTGCACGAGGAAAAATTCAGCAGCCTAGCTCAGGTCAATATCGTGTGAGACGCACGTGCGCACCGGCACTGCGGACGAGCCTAGCGCTCAGTCAGAAAAAGGAAGGAATGGTGAGCCGACACAATTAAAGTACAATCATTTGTATCAACGTAGAAAAAGAGTGGGTGTGCCGTTTTATGACCAAACAAATTAATTTTGGAGCGCACCTACGTAGTACTAATCCAATTTTTTCGTAAATTTCGTACAATCATGAAATCAGACAAGATAAATCATGAAACGAAAATACTCTGAGCTTGAAATGATAGTTGAGCACAGGGGTTAATAAAAACGCGACGCTATGGGTCCTCATTGCAGCAAACCCTCAAGGCCTTAGCCTCCGTCAGATCATCCATCAGGCGGCCTAAATCGTGCCACGACGACCCGTTCTCGCTGACCGCGGCACGCGCGCTCTCAGCAAGCTCCCTGCCCTGGCCCTCATCTTCTCCCGCCGCTCTCTGTCCGCTGCCCACGAACTCGGTCCCCGCCTGAGCGATCGCCTTTGCCGGAACGATGTCCACGTCCCCCGCCCTCACGCTGCGCTTGCGGCCTTCCCGCACGAGCATGCCGAACTCTGCCAGCTCGGTGACCACTGTCCGAACTCCGTGAGCACCGGCCGGCACGCCGGCCGACGAAGCATCCAGCACCGACTTCCACCCGCAGTGGGTCACGAACGCGCCCACCGACGGGTGCGCCGGCACCGCCAGCTGCGGCGCCCACCTGCGGACCACCATGCTGCGACGGGAGACGCACGGACACCGCCGGAGTCCGGACCCGCTGCGCCGCCGGCCTGGACAATGTCGGGGCGGAGGGTAGCGAGGTTGTTCATGGCGAGCTGCGGGAAGACGCCGACTGGGTTGAACGTGAGGCGTGGCACGCCGATCTCGGCAGCGATGACCGTGGTCCGCCAGGAAGGCGCATCGGAGACGATTGCTCTCGGAAGAGCTCCTCGTGGATCGGCTGCGACAGGTCTACGGCGCCGTGCACCCGCCAGGCGTCGTGCGCGGGTGCGGCGCCGAGGCACTCCACGCTGGTCACAAGGCCGACATCCGGGTAGCGGAGCAGGCGCCGCGCACCGCGTGCCCCGCGGCCGTGGTGGCGATCAGTGCGGCGTGCCGGCGTCAGCACCGTCGTGGCCTCGACGTCCGCCGGGCACACAGCCGCCATGCGGCAAGCCAGGTCAGTCATCGGGATGTGCTTATGTGTGTATCTGCGTGCTCTGCTCCTCGCGTTTGTCCTTTGAACGCACTTAAAAGGGTGTTTGGTTAGACTTTTTTTTACTTAAGCCATAAAAGCACCTAAATAGGTGCTTTTGGCTTTTGGTTTTTGACTTCAAATCCAAAAGCCAACTAAAAAGTCTAACCAAACACCCTCTTTGTCCACTCTTTTTGTTCATTTTTCATTTTTGCGAATTTTTATTTTCCATTTTTCAGGGTTGGGTTTGTACCGATACCAACAACATGGTTATGTCCTCCTTGTATCAAAATGTCTCGAGTCTTTTATATTTTGAATTAATCACCATATTCCCGTTGTATCAAAATGTCTCGAGTCTTTTATATTTTGAATGAGATGATCAATGCTAAAATAGTATCGAATGAAATGTAATCAAATAGTAGACATAATGAGATGATCAATTGCTCCCATGATCAAGAATTGACAAGTTCATCATTGCTGGGGTTGCGGCTTTACACTGACAAATTGATCCATGCATATGTATTTCAAAGAGATTGTTTTGTTTGTGGTTGCATGACACACGGCTGAATGGTTTCGGACTTCACTCAATTAGAAAATCTTGCATGGGTGCGTGGGATATATCTTTATATATAGAGCAACATATATGAAGTCTGACATTTCATTAAAATAAGTGAATTGACTAGTTAATAAGTGAGAACTGGCTGAAAACTGATAAAACTGAGACAAACACACAGATTCTAGGGTAGTGCAACAACGAGCAAAACCTGTACCACCCAAGCGACCAGAGTAGACACAGTATAACACGACAAAGTTTTTGAGATCAAATGCTCTGACTTCCGAACCTCTGCAACGTACACTCACTGCCCCGAGGCAACCACGAGTCCACGAGACAGGGTTACGCTTATGCCAACCAAGCGAGTGTAAACGTGTTGGAAATATGGACTAGTGGTAATAATACAATTATTATTATTCTACTTCAACGTTCACGATTAGGTTTATATTCTGTTCAAGAATTCCATCGGTTACTACTCTATGGGAGCTTTGGAGGACAACCATATTGCATGTGTGGGACAATAAACGCCAAATATATTTGTAGTCAGGCCTCAGGACTAGCGATGTGTTATTGATGGTCTTGATTTTTGAACACGAACGTTGTTAATAACAAGGATGTCCACAATAATAGGAGCATATTGTTAGGGTAACAATGGTATTGAATAGACCCCACTTATGAGATCATGATATCAATCATCAATATATATGTTGTGGTTATATCATAATGTGCTAACGATTACTTGCATCCCTATGACACGGAGAGTACACTACTGGAAAGTATGTCGTGGTGCTAGATATGTGAAGACTATATTGGGCATAAAATGCCGACGTCCTATGTGTTGTTTTTTTGGAAAGGAAAGCGGCGCCCCCACACCGAGTTTTCTTTTAAATAATAAGAACCCAAATTCATGCTCATGAGGATTTGAATCTGGGTGGCTGGGGTTGTACATCCACTCCACTAGCCAAGTGAATTAAGCTCACTTCTTCGTTCTATGTGTTGTTACCTTGATGAAGGCATCACTTGGAGTTTACTCGGATTTCGAAACTGCTTTGCGTACGACGTTTTACGTACGATTCATGTCTGACATTGTAATCCGTCGGTTGGCTTTGATTTATGTAATCAATCGTACGAACGGTGGACTATGTCGTACAAGCATCGGGCGTTTTAACATCGTACGCATAGCAGTGTTGCTCGGATTTTATGTTCACGGCGGAAACTATCGATCTCACCTTTGGTGGCCGGATCCAGTGAAGGTGACGTTTGTGTGTCGTTCCCTTTCTGGAGGTGTCGCTTTATAAGAACATTTCTTATAGTTTTTATGATGTCCATAATGGTTGGTGCAGATGGTCACCATTCTATATCATCAAACACTTTCGTTTTTTTTTTATTTTCTGTTTTACTAACGTGGGCATAATATATGTCTTTTATTATTTTTGTTCTTTGTCTTCGTGATCTTGTGTGCGTTAGTATACTTCTCTCTCCGTTTCATATTAGATGACTTTCATTTGTCCAAAAGTAGCTGTATTTAAACTTCTAACATGTCTAGATATATCCACTTTTGTATAAATGGAATTCATCTAGTTTGGAATGGAGGGCGTACTTGATGTCGGATGTACTCATTATGATCGTATCCCTCGTTGCCACATTATTATGAGTCAATAAAGAACTACGTGGGGTTAGCACCCTCAATCCCCATCCTAATCACAACCATCGAGTTGCTTTAAAATCCATGCAAAATATTTTTCTGAAAAGCACCTGAGCATTTCTCATCAATAAAACATATTGCTTATTGAAAAAAATGGGTGCGTTGTCTTCGATCACTGACTAATCAATATGCGTACGTATGTCAATTTAACTGAGATCTGTCGGGAACAAGCATTGGAACTTGAGACCAAATGCGTCTCCAACGTGGCATGCCACGTAGTATGCCGGATGTCTGGTTTTCCACTTGAGTGAACGCCTTCAACTAAAATCTAACAAGGGTACGCTTTCAGGATATGGCTTGACCGACGTACACGTTCTAAGAATGAATATAAGGCATATGCATCATATCTGCAGGTAGTTGCACGTCAAGCATTATCTAGGAGAAAGAAGAGTTAAGTACGGGCGTATTGCAATATTATGGGACGAATGTATACAATCTTTGTACCTAGTTTCTTAGTTGCTGCATGGCAAACTGATCGCAATCCCATTATAAGTACAGTAAGAAAAATTAAGCTCCTGATCTGAACAAAAAAGAAGGGTATATATGCAAAGCATGCACCATTATCGCATCATCCATGATCCATATGATCTGTAGTTGCACGAACGTAATGATTTCTGGCGTATATACGTTCGCCAAAACAATACTACAGCAGATTGTATTTTGCAGAGACGGCGCTAATAATGCAGCAGCTAGTTCGTCGATCTTTCTGCACACAGAGCAAGCTAGTGAAACAAGAACGTAGCAGTTACGGTCTTACGGACACACCACGCGTATCGCAGTGCACGTATCTATCTGACAGTCTGACTATCTCCTGAAGACGGTTCGTAGGGATGTATGCTGTTTACACCTCCAACTCCTGAGCACGGACACGTCTTGAACTCTTGATCACATCATGCGGGGCGGAAGCAGGGGAGGGGCGCAGATACACTCGAGATCCCCTGTCAATTGAACTCGATCAATTCACAAAGCTAATTACAACAAACATGACATGAACAACAGAAATCACTGTACTGTGCCATGCTAGTGTATGGGATTTCATCAAAATACTAGGCAAGAAAATAAACTAATCATGAACGTTCAGACGCAGTGCCAAGGTCGAGCCATTCCGCTGGCCGTCGGCGTAAAGCCACCATCTCAGGCGGTGCTGCACCTGGGTGCGACCGTGGGTGTTCTTGAGCGTCAGCGGGCCAATGGCCGGGCGGCGGATGCCGAAGGTGGCTAGGTTGCCGAGGATGAGTGAGGACAAGAATAGCACGATCTTGTCCACAAACCAGAAAGGGAACCACGCCATGAGGATGGTGGCGAGCTCCAAGATGGACCTGCCTCTGACCTAGCTAACTACGGAAGTGTGGATCAAGAAGCGGCCGGCCCCGTCGACAATGGCGGGTCGCCGCCTGGTCCTGCTGCTTCTGCCAGTCTGTGAACCCAACACAGGAACTTGAAACTCCATCCCATTGGTGCGCGTTTGTGACCGGAAGCGATCGAGTTTCTTACCTGGAATGGAGTCCAGGTCCGCTCTGGTGAGCAGTACTCGGCGCCGTCCTAGCAGATCCCCCGTGCCCTCCTCCTCGGCGCGCCTGCCGAAGATGTAGATGACGAGCGCAGCGATGGCGACTCCGAAGCCGATGGCGACTCCGAAGCCGACGACGTAGCGGTTGCAACCCCTCAGCACGTGCGCCGCTCCGCCGCCGGCTGTGAAGTCCGAGATGCCGGCGAGCATCCCGTCCCCGAACCTGAGCGCCAGCGCCCTGAGCAGGTCTCGGACGTGGCGCAGGTGCACCGCTCCGCCGCCGGGTGCGAAGTCCGGGACGAGAGACACCATCCCGTCCCCAAACCTGAGCGCCAGCCCCTTGAGCAGGTCTACGACGTGGCACACGTCCACCACCGCTCCGCCGCCGGATGTGCTGTCCCAGACCAGACCGAGCAGCTTGTCCCCGAACCTCAGAAGAACCTCCCTGATAAGATCTCGAATCTTCCGCCTCTCTCTGACCGGGAGCAGGCGGAGATGGCGTAGACACGGCGATCCGCGTCGAGCCCTCCGTCGCGGCCAGGCCCCGCAAGCAAGGATTTGGATTTCGGTTTTGCAAATTTTCCGGTCCTGACCGGAATGGCCGGATTTCGGAAATTTCGGTGAAATTCCGGACGAAAAGAAAGAACCAAAATTTGAAACTTAGAACCAAAAATAACTTGAATTTGATTTTTTAAGCAAATTTCATTTAAACTTATATTTTATGAATATATATTACCAAAATTGTCCAAATTTCGAAAGATTTCGTCCGGTAAATACTTTTACCGGTCCTGACCGGAATTACCGGAATTCGGTGGAATTTCGTTTCTCTCGGCCGAAATCCAAAACCCTGCCCGCAAGTCGTATGAGGTACTCTATCGCCTCCTTCGCGTCTTCCCCTTGATGAAGTTTTTGTAGAAGAAAGAGCCGGCCCGCCTCGCGCCGTAGGACGTCAACTGGAGCACGAGGTGCTCGGACGCCGCCGTCGCCATGGCAGCGGAAGAGGTCGGGAGCGGCGTGGAGACGGGGGGAGGGAGGCCGGAGCGGATCGAGGTGGTGTAGCGGGTGGGAGGCGGGAGGAGAGGTAGAGGTACTGCGGGCTGCGGCGGAGAGAGAGAGGAGGTGAGAGAGAGGAGGCTGGCCGCGGCGTGGCTTGTGGCGGTGGGAAGAGAAGCGAGCCGGCCGTCGCGAAGCGAGCGGCATTTATACATGCTGTGGTTTCCTTGCCGTCGAATCGGGGAGGGAGAATCCCAGTGGGGGCCACCCTGACACATTCGGTTAGCCTAGTGGGAAAGTTTGTTACCGAGCGAGCATGCCTCCTGTTTTATCAAGACCAGTTACTAATTTCAACCGGGTTAAATGAAAGGCTCTGATGTAAATATTGAAAAGCATCTCTTTCTACAACAACTTACTGCTATAGTACATTGCTTCATTAACACTAGTAGAAATAAGGCCTTTGGTTCGACCTTTTTGGGACCGGTTATAATGGAACCGGTACTAAAGAGGCATTAGCACCGGTTTCAGAGGCGATTCGGCCGGCCGGAAACAGCACCGGTTGGTGCGGACCTTTTAGTACCGGTTGTTAACAACAACCGGTACTAAAGGGTTGGGGCATGCGGCTGTAGTGGGGGGCCCCACGGCTAGACCCTTTAATACCGGTTTGTAATAACAACCGGTACTAAAGGTCCACCTCTAGTACCGGTTGTTATTACAAACCGGTACTAAATCTTTGCCCTATATTAACTTCTTCCACGCGAGCACAACTCCATTTTTCATTTAATATGAAATAATTCATATCTTTAAATTCATAAATTGAAATTTAACAAATAAAATGTCTAAATCGATTAGAAAAATGAGAGGAATCCAAATATGACAACTATATCATCTTTTGCATGATATTTTTTATACTTGGTTCAGAAAAAAAAATTGCTATTAAAAGATGGAAAATGATATTTATGAAAATAATTTGAAAAATTCCTTCGGCATTGTTGTTTCCTATACCAAGATGCACCTATATGTGGAATATGATATCTTTATCACAAACTATGCCGTGGGAATGGCTATAACTTAATCATTTGGCTTGAAACTTGTATATGTTTATAGATGATATACCTTTTTGTGAAGATTTTTTTTACAAAAAAATTCAAAAATCAAGTTTATGATTTTTCATAGAATCTAGTACACATATAAGGACTCCATGCCAAAGGATATCCTTTTTTGAGGTGTTTACCATTTTATTTCATTTTTTCGTAAAAACGGTCAAAATGTTCACCATGACTATTCATCGAAAGGGTTAATATTTTCTAAAATTATCGATGTTTATGTGACTTAACCACTAGTTGTCTACCTTAAAATGATTTTTACAAAAAATTCAGACCAAACTATCAAACAGTTTTAGTTCAAATTTGAATTACTTTCGGAAAATCGGCATAAACTCATTTAGCTAGACGAAATTAGGTATAAATCAAGAAAATTACTAACATTCAGGGATTATCCATAAAATGTGGACCACTCTTTGTGAAAATTATATGGGGCCATTTTGCACCATATTTTTTGTACTTGGTTCACAAAAAAGTCATTTTTTGTATTAAAAAATGGAAAATGATATTTATGAAAATAATTTGAACAATTCCTTCAGTATTGTTGTTTCCTATACCAAGATGCACCTATATGTGGAATATGAGATCTTTATCGCAAACTATGCCGTGGAAATGGCCATAACTTGATCATTTGGCTTAAAACTTCTATATGTTTATAGATGATATACTTTTTTGTGAAGTCTTATTTTGATACTTTTGTAAAAAATCAAGTTTATCATTTTTCATAGCAACTAGTACACATATAAGGAGCCCATGCCAAAAGATTTCATTTTTTGAGATGTTTATCAATTTATTTCATTTTTTCTTAAAAGCGATCAAAACGGTCGCGATGACTATTCGTCGAAAGAGGTAATATTTTCTAGAATTATCAGTATTTCTGTGATATAACCACTAGTTGTGTACCTCAAAATGATTTTTCCAAAAATTTCAGAACAAACTATCAAACAGTTGTAGTTCAAATTTGAATTACTTTCGATAAATCAACATAAACTCATTAAACTATGGGAAATTAGTTAGAAATCAAGGAAAAACCTAATACTTAGGGATTATCCATCATATGTGTACTAGTTTCCATGAAAATTAAATGGGTCCCATTTTGCATCATATTTTTGGTACTTTGTTCACAAAAAAAGTCATTTTTTTCACTTCAAAAATGGAAAATAATACTTATGGAATTAATTTTAAGATTTCCTTTGGCAAGGTTGTTTCTTATACCAAGATAGATCTATTTGTGGGATATGAGATATTTATCACAAACTATGCCGTGGAAATGACCATAACTTGGTCATTTGTATTGAAACTGCTAGATGTTCATACCTGATAGATCTTTTTGTGAAGACTTTTTTTGCACATTTTGTCAAAAATCAAGTTTATCATTTTTCATATCAACTAGTACACATATAAGGAGCCCATGCCAAAGGATTTCATTTTTTGAGATGTTTATCAATTTATTTCATTTTTTCTTAAAAGCGATCAAAACGGTCGCGATGACTATTCGTCGAAAGAGGTAATATTTTCTAGAATTATCAGTGTTTCTGTGATATAACCGCTAGTTGTGTACCTCAAAATGATTTTTCCAAAAATTTCAGAACAAACTATCAAACAGTTGTAGTTCAAATTTGAATTACTTTCGATAAATCAACATAAACTCATTAAACTATGGGAAATTAGTTAGAAATCAAGGAAAAACCTAATACTTAGGGATTATCCATCATATGTGTACTAGTTTCCATGAAAATTAAATGGGTCCCATTTTGCATCATATTTTTGGTACTTTGTTCACAAAAAAAGTCATTTTTTTCACTTCAAAAATGGAAAATAATACTTATGGAATTAATTTTAAGATTTCCTTTGGCAAGGTTGTTTCTTATACCAAGATACATCTATTTGTGGGATATGAGATATTTATCACAAACTATGCCGTGGAAATGACCATAACTTGATCATCTGTCTTGAAACTTCTAGATGTTCATACATGATAGATCTTTTTGTGAAGACTTTTTTTGCACATTTTGTCAAAAATCAAGTTTATCATTTTTCATAGCAACTAGTACACATATAAGGAGCCCATGCCAAAGGATTTCATTTTTTGAGATGTTTATCAATTTATTTTATTTTTTCTTAAAAGCGATCAAAACGGTCGCGATGACTATTCGTCGAAAGAGGTAATATTTTCTAGAATTATCAGTGTTTCTGTGATATAACCACTAGTTGTGTATCTCAAAATGATTTTTCCGAAAATTTCAGAACAAACTATCAAACTAGTACACATATAAGGACCCCATGCCAAAGGATATCCTTTTTTGAGGTGTTTATCCTTTTATTTTATTTTAAAAAAAATCTGTCAAAATGGCCACCACGACTATTCATCGAAAGAGGTCGATTTTCTTAAAACTATCGATATTTGTATGATGCAATAGATGATATGGGTGTCATATTTGGATTCCTCTATTTTTTCTATTTGATTTAGAAATTTTATTTGTTAAATTCTGATTTCTAGATTTAAAGATATGGATTATTTCATACTAAATGGAAAAAGAAAAAAAATTATTTTATCATTATTTATTTCAATATTATTATTATACAATCTTTGTTGTTTATTCAAATAATTTTTTTTAATTCAAACAATGAAGAAGTGTAACATCATGACCGAGTGGTTAATATGATTGATAGGATATTAATATCAGTAAGTTCCCTGTTCTCACTTGGTATTTAATTTGAAAGGAACTCAATAGTTAAGCGTGCTTGGGTTGTAGCAATTTGAGGATGGGTGACCGAATGGGAAGTTTGACTAGATTGAGTACTTTGACTTGAAATTAAGTGTGTAGTTAGTGTATAAGTGTGTGGGTTAGTGGGTAATTAAGAGTGTGGCTAAGTGTGAGAAATTTCGAAATTCAAAAAAAAAAGTTTCAATTTTTTTCAAAAAATACAAAAACTATTAGTACCGGTTGGTAATACCAACCGGTACAAAAGGTCCTTCGCCTGCGCGCGCTCAGCCGTGCCCACGTGGAGGCCTTTAGCACCGGTTTCATAGGGTTCCGGTGCTAAAGGGGTACCCCTTTAGTCCCGACCTTTTAGCACCGGTTGCACAACCGGTGCTAAAAGCCCTTTAAAACCGGTGCTATTGCCCCTTTCTCTACTAGTGTAACCTCTACATAAATCAAACGAAAATACTATATGCTCCCGATCCACGATCAGCTCACGTATTTCATGCAAGATCAGCTAGGGATCGAGTGCCCTCGTTTTTCTTTGTCATCTGCTTCAGCTCAGGTAAATGGGCGCTTCCCATGGCCGAGCTCCGCCACGGAATTTTCGCCGTGCTGGATACTCACGGTCTTGAGGTCCGTGCTCGAGAAAAAGGGTGGGACTAGAAGGAAATGGGTTTGGACTCCACGGATTACTGCATCAGTGTTTCAAAATGCGGTGGGCGGTGTGGGAGGAGACGGTGCACCCACACATTTGCTTGGGCGATATTGGATTTCTAGGATGTGATAGATAAGAAATAGTGACCATGTTATCTGTGTGTTTATATAGTTTTTTTTTGAGAAACACAGTACAAATGTAGACGCACACTCATCACTATGAATGCACACACGCACACCCTACCCCTATGAACACCTCCGAAATGCTGAGCCGGCGGATCGAGACTTGAGATTGACGAAGTCACACCATGGGCGCCTCGCTATCGACGGGAACGTCGCCTCACACTGAAAGAATATTCCACCTAAATGCAACACACAGACGTCAAATCTGGGGTTTGAATTCTGATGGGCTGAGGGTACAACCACCCTGCTAGCCATCCAACCACAGGTTGGTTTGCTGTGTGTTTATATAGTTTATACAAGTCGGGGCGGATGGAATATACTTTTCATCTCGTCCATTCAAAATTTCAATCCAACTCATCCTGTCGAAAATCCCGTACAAAAATATTCATTCCACATGTATTGATTACTCGCGCAACAAATATTTTCATATCATCACCACGAAACAGGCTTTCGTCCCGCTTTATAAATTGGATATAAATGTTTCACATGAAATGAACTCACATAGCACAACTGTATGATATGATGGACTATGCGAGTCGACTTCATGATTCTTGTGACCTGTATTTTGAATTGCACATAGCCTTTTTAATTGCACGAATGTCGGAAAGAAAAAAGAATAAAAAAACTATGATCACGAGTGTATCTATCGACTACACTCGACATGCTTGACACGTGGCACCATTTGGTGTCTCCTAACGAGCTTTTCAGTGTGGCTCAGTCCCTTTTCAGAAAAGTGCAATCGCAGTTCAAAAATGAAACGTGTAATTGCATGCAAACCGTCGAGGTCTTAGCCTCCGTCGGATCTCTCGATAATGGGGTGCCCGGACGACCCATTATCGCTCAGCCAGCTCCTCTAGACCTGGCATTCGCCTTCTCCCGCTGCTCCCCCTCTCTTCATGAACTCGGCCACCGCCCGAGCGATCGCCTGTGTCGGCATGATGTCCGCCGCTGCTCCCCACCCTCCTCGCGCTGAGCTTGCCGCCGACCGACGCGCGCGCCGAACTCCGCCACCTCGGTGACCAGACGCTCGCTGATGAACTGCTCTGCTCGAACACCAACGGCCCCGTCAGCACCGGCACGCCGGACGACGCAGCCTCCATCACGAGTTCCGCTTCCGGCGACGCGCTGCACTTCGGAGTCGTCGGAGCGAACCACCGCAGGAACGTGTGGTTCGATGCCTCCACCTGGCGCGCGAGAAGTGGTCCCAGCTTTCGAGGCGCACGTACACCACCGACCGGCTCGGGCGCTCGGCTTCGTCGATAGCCACCTCACGCAGTCTACGTCGCCGTCAACGCCCCGGTGCACGGCGCGGCGGAGTGCGTCGGATGGAGACGGAGCCAGGATTGGCAAATAGAGGGGGCCAAATGAAGACTAAACTAGTTGGAGGGGGCCATATTGCTAATTTCTCATAAATTTAGGGGTCAAAATATAGATTATATAGGGGTGTTTTCCTAAAAATTTCCAGCACAGGGGGGCCATGGCCCCAGCTCGCACCCCCCTGGCTCCGTCCCTGATGGGGCCGGCAAAGTTAGCGCGGCGCGCGTCGACGCGGCTGAACTGGTGGCAGTACGGCTTCTCCAGGCCCAGGGCCATGAAGGTGTCGAGTTGACGATCCCGGCGAATCGAAGCCGGCGAGCTGGCCCGCCTTGATCCGGTTCCATTAGATGCCGAGCTGGTACTACTGGACAACAGTGGCGGAGCCAGGAATTGAGACGAGGGGGGGCGAACAGTAAAAGGTGTGCCACCGGCGATTTTTTTTTTTAACAACACATGTATTCCCCAATTGTATGGAATGAACAATGTAAATAAGTCGAAGCCTCACAATACTAAAGCTCACAAAATTTAGGCAAAAGCAAGTGTATTCAACACAAAAAAGGTTCAAATATATTTAATTTCATAACTCATCAAGTACAACTAACAATGACATAAAAGTAACCTAAAAACAACTTAAAAACTAGTAACATACTAACATGGACTCATATCACTTGAGTTGAACAATTGGCAGCCACCATATGATATCCCAATATGTAAGAGACACCTACAACATATGAAAAATTGTGTGTGGCATGAAATTGTTATGTCAACATTATAGGAATACAATACAAGTGCTACCAACTATTTACACATGGGCTTTATAAGGGTATGACACTGCTAACTGATAAACTAATTACTAGCTAGTGTGCACAAACAGCCAACGCCTCAAAGAAAAAAATACTGAATCCTATCAACAACTACCAGCGTAAGAATCGGCATTGAATCATCCAGTACCGATAGGAGGGCAGGGTGTTCAGCGGGAACTCTGCTAGTTCTTTTGCATTGGCTCTTACGGCTGCTCGTCGCCAGTGGCCCTGAATTTCCTGCTGGGCCGGCCTCTCACATAAACTAGGTGTGGCCGGACATCGCGTCATTTGGGCTTGGGTTAGCCACATGAGGCACGATTCACTTACCCCTTCGCTACTTGCCCCACGTAAAGGTCCGTCTTCTTCCTCCTAACTTTTCTCGTTTCCAGTACGCATGAACATAGAAACAGTTCCCACTGAATACGTATAGTCAAAAAATTAGTAAAAGTTGAGGGGGGGCGGCCGCCCCACCTCGCCCCCCTGGTGGCGCCGCCCCTGCTGGACAAGTAAATCCGGGAGCTCTGACGCCGGGATGACGATCTCGCCGACGGACCCACCGCGCCGCCGGTCCGAACGATGTCGGGGCGGTGGGTGGCGAGCTTCCGAAAGACGCCAGCAAGGCGCGTGGAAGACGATGGCGTCCTGGCGGTGCTCCCACCAGGCGTCGCGCGCGGGTGCGGCGCCGAGGCACTCCACTCAGGTCGCTAGGCCAACATCCGGAAACGGGTAGCGGAGCAGGCGCACGGCGTGCCCCGCGGCCGGGCGCGCGTGACCGGGTTTGCGATCAGCGCGGCGTTGTCCGGCGTCACCACCAGTGTGTGGCCTCGACGTCTGCCGGGCGCACCTCCAGTCCTGCACCATGCGGCAAGCTAGGTCGGTCATTGGGGTGCCCCTGCGCGAAGAATGGAAGGAAACACCCTCAGGCCGCCTCCAGCCGTCGCCAGAGCCCAGAGTCCACACCCGCGGCGGCCGCGGGCCACCATGGAGGTTAGAGAAGACCAGACATGCAACCGCGTTGTGCGCACGAGATTTCGCGAGTTCATCACAGAGACTGGCGCTGCGCGCGGATTGTTATCTTCGCGGCGGCCGCATGCCGGCATGGACGCATAGTTGCATGGTTGTGGATTTGCCGAATTAAAATGTGCTGCATACATTCCTTGGCGAAAAACAAGTAGTGTGCATGCATGCACGTGTGACCAGGGCACATAGTTTGACCGCACAAATAGTTCATTCTCCATTCTTTTAGGAGTATTATATTTTGTTTCTCAAAAAAAAAGGAGTGTTATATTTTGGATTCTCCATTCTCCTTTTTTGGGGTCTTGGGCTTCTTTGGCCAACGGTTTTGCGAATGTTCAGCTAGCTGAGATTTAAGTTATTTCCCACTCATGTACGGCCATCTGAGCAAGAGATTTTTTTCTTAAATAATACGATTTTAAAACAGAAATTCCAAACATAGTACGTGAGATGAGATAATTTGACAAATAGCGCGGCCTCCGCATCTCGTGCCGTGAGATGAGATAATTTGACAAATAGGTCGAAAGCCGCCTGTTGGCTGGCTCCGTGCGGACAGCTGCATGCAGCAAACGCCTTAGAGCCGGCCAGCCACTTTAGTCACACGGCAGGGTGAAAGCCTAGTTTCGGCAATGATGAGGCCGAAAGTCACGTGTTGACGGGCTCCATGCTGAGAGCTGCATGCGGCAGACGCGTATAGAGCCGGGCCCGCCGCTTTCGTCACGGGACAGGGCGTAAGCCAGATTTTGGCACACTCTACGTCGAAATTGGCTAGATAGGTTGCAGCGCCGCGACCGCTCCCCCGACGTTGTTGCCTCCTTCTTTCTCGTCCTCCTCGTGTTGCTCTTTGTTCTTCCGCTGTCTTCATCTCTCACAGCAAAACAAAACCAATCTTGTTCAAAAAAAATGTTACAAGTGCTTAGATTGCTAAAAAAAGAAGAGAGGAGGGCCGAGGCATCCAGGATCTATTGATGGGATAGGTTTTTATGGAGGCGTTTTGAGGTGTGGAGGTGGAGAATTAGAAGCAATGGTGGGCAACAATGGTGGATAGTGGTGGTGTGGTGCTGGCGGCAGATTGTAGATGGGTAGTGAGAGCGACGGATCGCACGCGTCAAGAGTAAATCTTAATTAATCCCTAGATAATTTTTGTTTAGTGTAGATATACATTAGTATATTTTGTCGATGTATGCATCAGTCTTAGTGTAGATATATTTTGTCGGTGGTTGCCTTAGTCGTAGTTTAGATATATTTTGTCGGTGGATACGTTAGTTGTAAAAATATTTAATCGGTGGATGCATCAGTCTTAGTATTATTAATCGTTATTAGAGAATATAATCGTCCTTGCTGTCCAAGGAGCAATCCAAAAAAAGATGGAATGCCAATTAGACTTCACATAATTCTGTGTTGAATTTGAGGGGCTTAAGATGTTATATTGGAGAATTGTTGTGAAATTAAGCCATACTTAGAAAGGATCTAGAATAAACATGTGGTTGGATGGTTGTCGGGGGGCTACCCCCGGGTAGGGTAAAGGCGAGGGTAAAATATTCGTGTTTACAGTGGTAACTATCCCTTGCTTGGCGCCAAAGGTCATATGACTCTTCGAGAAGTAAAGGGACGCCCTTTGGAGGGAGCAGGGGCCAGGCTGTCTCCCCTGGTGGTACTATAAATAGACCCCCAGCCCCTCACTCTCATTCAGGCAAAGGCAGAGATTTCTCCTAGGAACCAGCTTCTCGAAGATGTCTTTGGGAGCAAGCCTAAGACATCTTCGTGTAGCTGGGCCTAGGGGCATTCTCTTGTGCGACGCCCGAAATTCGGTGCTGGTGTGCAGGGTCCCGGCTAGACCAAGTTGTATGCTTGGCCGACTTAAACTTATGTCGGAGGTAGCCGACATGTTCTAACCGACATAACCATGTCCGAGATCTCTATCTATATGTGTGGTGCAGGAAGGAGGATCCGACATACAGAATGCGGACCAGGTGAGGTATGTCGGAGGTCCAGGCCCGGCATGGCCGTGCCGGCATGCGGAGACAAGCCCGGTATACTTATGCCGGGATAGGAGGATGTGTCCGACATACCGCATGTCGGGCAACAAGTCAAGGGCAAGTACAAGTGCAGGGCAAGTGCAGGCAGGAACACTGTCCCGTCTGACACGGAGGTAAGGTCACCTCCCGTCTGACACGGGCGACGTGACCATACCACTGTACTGGCAACTGACTGACAGGAGACAAGGCATGGAGAAGGCACGTCCTGTCTCTGGTAGGGGAAGCATCATCACCTAGGCCGGCGGCGGCTACGGCAAGAGGCATCATGGCCTACCTCGACCTATGTCGGATAGCCCGGCGGCTAGGTCGTGGTAGAGGTGTCGACATTACCGTTGGACGGAGGCTGTTGTCCGGGGGGCCCGGAGGAATTAGGGTTCCCGGACAACCCGGCAGGAACTCTATATATAGCGCCATAACTCCTCCTGTGAGGGAGAGAGGAAGAGAGAGAAAAGAAAAAGAGACACGAACGAGAGAGCCAGAACTATAGTCTCATTCACTACTAGGGCATTTACTCCTTCCTCATTTTGTAGTTCTTCCTAGTTCTTACCAAAACAGCTCAAGGAGCGCCTTGTAGATCTTGTGAGACACATATAGAGAGAAGCAAGGCAGGAGTAGGGGTGTTACCTCCTCACGAGGGCCCCGAACCTGGGTACATCGTGCGTGTTTGTGGTACCGAGTGGGTTCGTTCATGTTCTTGCGTTTTCCTGGTTGGTCTTGCTTGTTCTTGACCCGGGTTGAGTCGGCACGTGTCCGTTTCTTCTTTCCTCTTGCGTGAGCTTCTTAGCTCGCTAGCCCTCCCCGGATCCACCAGCGTCCATCGGCCCCACACTTTTAGCCATCCTATGGCATCTGTCTGTTTACCACGACGACAGTTGGCGCCCACCGTGGGGCGGCGAGAGGCGCTGGCTGGTGTACTCATCCGGACGGGCCCCGTGCGAGTCCTCTCCGGACTCGTCGTCAAGTTCGGCGACATGGAGTTCGTCAGCGACAACGCCGGTTGCTTTCGCGGCAGGCCATTTCCGACCAACGGCTGCGTCATCGAGTTCGGCAACTTCGCCACCTATGTCGCCACCGAGCTCATCTGCGAGTACCCGGTGCAGGTGCTCGTGGCCGAGGATCCCCCAGCTGTCTGTGCGGCTCGCGGCCGGCGTACCACTCGCCCCGAGAGCTGCGCGGTTATGATGGCCGGGGTGACGGCTCCTCCGACAGAAGACCCTGTCTTGGAGCCCGAGGCAAGGTCGACCCGGAGGGCCAAGCAGGCACTGGAGAGGCAGGGCCATGGCGGCGCCGAGACATCTCGTGTCCCGGTAAGGACTGAACCTCTTAGAGAGACAGTAGAGAGGTTGACTGTGCCGGGGGCAGCTGAGTTAGAGGCAGAGCGGCTGAGCTTGCTGGAGGAGGCAGAGAAGTTAGCAGAAGTCCGAAGGGACTTCGACCGAGTTCAGCGTGAGTATGACGCGGCTCATGGTTTCTCGCCGGTAGGAGGTCGGCCGAACCGTGAGGCCGAGGTGCGCAGAAGAGGCAAGGGCCTCAATGCCGAGATAGATAGGGATGGCAGAGCTGCATCCAGTGTGACTCCGAGCGTAATTTCGGCGGCTAGGCCAAATTACAGCTCTCCGGCCAAGACCCTCAGGGCTGCCGAGGCAGCAAGGGCCGAGTTATCCGGTCTAACCGGAGAGGCTCGCCGTAAGCAACAGGACCGAGTCAATGAGCTGGTAGAAGTGGCAACCCGGCAGAATGAGGCTATCAAGAAGGCCGGGGGTGGATCTCAGGTTGTCCACTCAACCCGGGCTCCCAGTGGCATGTCCAGAGGACAGGCTTCTTCCCCGCATGTCGGTGGAAACCAGAGTCGGAGTAGGAATCCCGGAGGAGATCAGCAGCTCCAGATGCTGACATATGACCCGGCATATGCCGGGAAGCAGATCGCAGGCCAGGGCAACGCTGGGCAAGCCCAGAGCAGAAGCCGACAAGCTCCGAGTAATCGGCACGCCAAAAATGCCAACTCGGTCGGTCGGGGATACCCACCCCGATACCCGGCGCCTAATCAGGCCCCGAGGCAGCAAGTTGTTGGAGCACTGCAGACCCGGCAAGTGGGCGGGCAAGACCTGAACTGGTACGATGACGGCAACTCGGCATTGGCCAAGGCCGGGTATCATGTGTATGAGAGTGCTCTGGGGTCTCGACTGGGGACTCGCCAGTTGGATCCAAATGATGCTCGGTATAAGCTGGATCGGTTGTACAGATCCGAGCAAATGGAAGAGCAAGGTCCACCCGGTCCTGCTTGCTTCGGGCCCCGAATCATGTCGGAGCAGCCTGTCCCCCACTTTCAGTTGAACAGGGGAGCCAAGACCTATGACGGCAGCTCCAAGCCGGAGGACTGGCTGACCGACTATGTGACAGCAGTGCACATTGCCGGAGGAAATCGCCGATGGGCGGTACGGTATATCCCGCAGATGCTTGAGGGACCGGCCAGAATCTGGCTGAACAATTTGAGGGAGGGAAGTGTTAACAGCTGGCTGGACTTCGAGGAAGCCTTTGTCAGCAACTTCTCCAGTACCTACAAGAGACCAAACCGACCTCAGCAGCTTGCAATGTGCAGGCAGAGGGACAATGAGACTGACCGAGAGTACTTGACTCGGTGGAGCACCATTCGCAATTCCTGCGAAGGAGTTGTGGAGGCCCAAGCCATCTCATGGTTTGCGCAGGGATGCCGACATGGATCCATGCTTTGGCAGAAGCTTCAGAGGGAAATGCCGGCCACCTTGGCCGAGACAATGAGAATTGCCGACAGCTATGCCCTCGGCGATCCAATGCAACCACAGATGGACTCGGGAGAACCGAGTAGGAGGAACTCGGGAAACCACAGGTCCGGGCAGGGCAGAAACAGTGACCGGCATGATTTTGGACAAAAAAGGAGGGAGCCCGACTTTCGCTATGCCTCGCAGCAGGTAGCGGCGGTAGCCGGGGAAAGAGGCAATACCGGTACCAACCAGCGGCAGAAGACTGATGGTCAGGGTTGGGCAGAGGTCAAGAAAACTTGGGCCGAGCAGAGGAAGCCCTTGACGTATGAGGACATGCTGGACAAGCCCTGCTGCTATCACACGTTCGAGCCCAACAAACCAGCCAACCACACGACTCGGCAGTGCAGCTGGTACCAGCGCATGCGGCAGGAAGGAGCTCCAGGGGGATCTCTGGTGACTGCCCCCGAAAAACCCGCAGCGCCCAGACCGCCGGCACCTGTGAGCGGGGCCAATGCTGTCCGGGTTAACCCGCCAGTCCAGAGGAGACCACCGGCAAGGCCGGTAAACATGGTGAACGTCCGGGGTAACAACCGTGCCGGTCCTAGAAACCAGGGCGGGTACCCCCAGGGTGACTACCAGGAAGCCCATCAGAGCTATATGATCTTTGTGACCGAGCCCACTGACAAGAAAAGTCAGCGCCAACGCACTATGGAGGTGAACGCCGTCATGCCGGCGGTACCCAAGTTCATGCACTGGTCCGAGATAGAGATCAGCTGGAGTCGGAAGGATCACCCCCGGGTTATGCCTAAGCCGGGAGGCTACGCCTTGGTGGTGGACCCGACATTCATCGGGCCGAGTATCAACGTCCGGTTCAGCAGAGTCCTGGTTGACAACGGCAGTGCTATTAACATCATGTATAAGGACACAATGCTTAAGTTGGGAGTGTCCCTGAACACACTGCTGCCGACCAACACAACCTTCCATGGCATTGTGCCGGGGGTTTCTTGCTCGCCTATGGGCAAAGTCTGGATAGATGTGTTGTTCGGGACCCGGGAGAACTGCCGGACCGAGAGTCTTGAGTTCGAGGTGGTGGACTTGGAGAGTCCATATCACGCCCTGATTGGCCGACCTACTCTGGCCAAGTTCATGATCTCCACTCACATGGGCTATTTGAAAATGAAAATGCCAGGTCCGAATGGCATAATCACCATCGCGGGGGATTACAAGCGCTCGATCGAGTGTGCTACTGCCGGCTCGTGCTTGGCTGAGTCATTGGTCATAGCAGAAGAGAAAAAGAGAATCCAGCAAGTAGTGACGCTGGCCCAAGCCTCCCAACTCGGTGTGCCCGGGATGACAAACCCGGAGCAGCATGCTTCTTTCCAGCCGCCAAAAGAGACCAAGAAGGTCGTAGTGGACCCGGCTAACTCAGAACACCGGGTGATCATAGGTACCAGTCTGGACAATAAATAGGAAGGCGAGCTCACCGACTTCCTCCGTGAGAATCGGGATGTCTTTGCTTGGTCAAATGACGACCTTCAAGGAGTTCCGAGGGAGTTGGCTGAGCACTCATTATTCGTGAGACCGGAGGCAAAGCCGGTGAAGCAACCGACTAGACGTCTCTCGGACGAGAGAAGAGCCGCGATCATGGAGCATCTAGCCGTATTGCTAGCGGCTGGATTCGTGATGGAAGTACTACACCCGGACTGGTTGTCTAACCCGGTCCTGGTAGAGAAGAAAAAGGATGACCCTCTCCTGGCCAAGGTGTGGCGCATGTGCATAGACTTCACAAACCTCAACAAGGCATGCCCGAAAGATCCTTTCCCGCTCCCCCGGATAGATCAAGTAATCGACTCCACTGCCGGGTGTGAGCTTTTGTCTTTTGTAGATGCGTATTCTGGTTTTCACCAGATACCGTTGAACCCGGCTGATCAATTAAAAACTGCTTTTATTACCCCGTACGGGGCTTATTGCTATCGTGTTATGACCTTCGGGTTGAGAAATGCCGGGGCCACTTATCAAAGGTGCATGCAGAAGTGCTTGCATGACCAAATAGGTCGGAATGCGGAGGTGTATGTCGACGATATAGTCATAAAGACAAAAGAGAAATCTACTCTGATCGAGGATCTGAGAGAAACATTCGCTAACTTGAGGAAATTCCGGATGAAACTTAACCCGGATAAGTGCACCTTCGGTGTGCCGGCCGGAAAATTACTCGGTTTCTTGGTATCTAGCCGGGGTATAGAGGTTAACCCGGGCAAGATCCGAGCTATTGAAAGCATGAAATTACCAACTCGCCTTAAGGATGTACAAAAATTCACCGGATGTCTGGCATCCCTGAGTAGGTTCGTAAGTCGGTTAGGAGAGAAAGCCTTGCCTTTATATCAACTCATGAAAAAGAGTAAAACCTTTATATGGACGCCGCAGGCAGATGCAGCTTTTAATGACTTAAAAAAGACACTCTCAAGTACACCAGTGTTGGCATCCCCGTTACCCAAGGAGCCGATGTTGCTCTATATCGCGGCTACCAACCGGGTTGTAAGTGTGGTAATGGTGGTGGAAAGAGAAGAAGGTGAAAAGGTGGTACAGAGGCCCGTGTATTACCTGAGTGAGGTACTCTCCCTCTCCAAGCAGAATTACCCGCACTACCAGAAGATGGCCTATGGTGTATACCTGGCGGTCACCAAGTTGAAGCACTACTTTCAAGAGCATCCGGTTACAGTGGTGAGCGAGGCTCCCTTGTCCGAGATTATAGGGTGCAAAGATGCCAGCGGCCGAGTTGCCAAGTGGGCCATCCAGCTGTCCCCCTACGCCCCGACTTACGAAAGAAGGGACGCCATTAAGTCGCAGGCGCTGCCGGACTTCTTGGTGGATTGGGCCGAGATGCAATATGAGCCTCCCCCGCCCGACTTCAATTTCTGGAAGATGCATTTTGACGGGTCCAAGACAAAGATCGGGTTGGGTGCCGGAGTGGTCCTCACCTCCCCGAAGCAGGATGTACTGAAATACGTACTCCAAATTCATTTCTCGGCATCCAACAATGTGGCCGAGTATGAGGCACTCGTGCATGGCCTAAATGTTGCTAAGGAAATCGGCATCCGGCGGGTAGAATGTTATGGTGACTCGGACTTGGTGGTGCAGCAGGTGTCGGGAAATTGGGATGCGCTGGATGCCAACATGGCGTCATACCGATTCCATGTACAGAAAATTTCCGGATTCTTTGAAGGATGCGAGTTCAAGCACATACCCCGGGGAGAGAATGAGGCTGCGGATGTATTGTCCAAGCTGGGGTCATCACAGGCCGCGATCCCACCCGGCATAGCATTGGAACACTTGAAGAAACCGTCTATCAAGCCATCACCCGAGTCGGAGTCCATATTTATCCCGAAGAGCTCGGAGACAGAAGCCGTGCCCATGGAGATGGATGTCGGGAGCATTTGGATAAACTCGGGGACTGTACCAGGTATGACGGCAGAGGTGATGTCGGCCGATCCTATGGAAATAGATGCCCCAGTCTTCCCGGTGAGGCAGGTACCGGAATGGGCGCAGCCCATCATGGCATATATGGTGTATGGAACCCTGCCGGAGAATGAAGTGGAAGCTCGGCAGGTGATAAGGAGGGCCAAGGCTTACGCGGTAATCAATCAAGAGCTGTATAAGAGAAGTGTCACTGAAGTGCTGCAGCGCTGCGTTGACCCGGAGGAGGGGCAAGAAATGCTGCTCGAGATACATCAAGGTGAATGCGGTCACCATGCTTCCTCAAGGGCACTGGTGGCAAAGGTCTTCCGACATGGGTTCTATTGGCCTTCGGCTCTGCAACAGGCGGAAGATATTGTCCGAAAATGTGGAGGTTGCCAGAGATTTGCTCACAGAATACATATGCCGGCGGCAGCACTGAAAACTATCCCCATCACATGGCCGTTTGCGGTATGGTGCTTGGATATGGTGGGTCCATTCAAGCCGGCGCGGGGCAACATGACTCATATACTAGTCATGGTGGACAAGTTCACCAAATGGATCGAGGTGAAGCCGATTCGGAAGTGTGATGGGGCTACAGCCGTCTCATTTTTGAAGGATATCATACTGAGATACGGTTACCCGCACAGCATTATCACGGACAATGGCACCAATTTTGCAGTAGGGGAGTTTGCTCGGTTCTGTGCGGAGAAGAGAATCCGGCTTGATGTGGCCTCGGTGGCACACCCGGAGGCAAATGGGCAGGTTGAGAGGGCCAACGCATTGGTGTTGGCCGGCATAAAGGCCCGGTTGATAGAACCTCTTCTGCGGACTCCGGGGTGTTGGATAGAGGAAATACCGGCGGTGCTGTGGGGTCTCCGGACCACGCCCAACAGATCCACCGGATACACCCCATTCTTCATGGTGTATGGTGCTGAGGCAGTGTTGCCAACCGACATACAGTATGACTCGCCCAGGGTGGCGATGTTTACAGAGACCGAGGCGAGAGAAGCTCGAGAGAATGATGTCGACTTGCTTGAGGAAGCAAGAGAGTTGGCCCTATCTCGGTCAGCGATATACCAGCAGAGCCTCCGACGCTATCATAGCCGGAAGGTGCACCCCCGGGTGTTTAGAGAAGGAGAGTTGGTACTGAGACTGATACAGCGAACGGCCGGCATGCACAAGTTATCCCCTCCGTGGGAAGGACCTTTTGTGGTGAGCAAAGCCCTGCACAATGACTCATATTATCTTGTAGATGCGCAGGAAGCTAGGAAAGGTGTGATGGATAGAGCCGGCGAGGAAACCAAACGACCATGGAATGTAGCCTTACTTCGTCCCTTTTTTGCATAAAAGGCACAGTGTAGGTATCTCCGTTCCTTATGAATGAAATGCCGGCACCCCAGAATGAATCTCGGGGACTGCCTTATCTGTATGATGGTTCTTTTCTTATGTTTTTTGCATGTCGGGCACTCCGGGGTAAACTCGGGGACTGCCAGACCTTTTATCTATGTTTGTGTCTCGGTTAGTCCCTCATTACCTGCATGCCGGCGACTCGAGGTGAAACTCGGGGACTGCCGTGCTTATTTCGTACCTGTTGTCCACGTGCCGAATGAACTTTCAACCTCGTTTCAAAGTTAAGTAATGTATGCTATGTGAAATGATCTTGTGACTCGACTGACGAATGCCCAAAGTGGTAGTCAAGAGCAAAGATAGTGGAAGGTGGTAAACACGAAAACGAACTCGGGGACTCGGTGTAAAAGCAATTCGGCACGTGTTGTGTGTTAACCCCGTCTTTCAATTATTCTTCCGTTATGTCGAATACTTTTGAACCTTAACTCGGGTATTCTCTAGTACCGTATGCTATAGTCGTGATTTTGTGACTCGACTGTCGAACGCCTGTATGGTAGACAAGAGCAAAAATCACTAAGTATAGTGAACGAGAAAGTAAACTCGGGGACTCGGTATAAAATGATCCGACATAACTTTGTACATGCTCGATTCAATAAGGCAAATAGCAAAGTATTATACTTAAAATTGTATATGTTACATATGAACCCGGCATTCCGGGGATTTGATAGATTTGTTTTCTAGAGTTTTACACAGGAGAACGGGCAGCAGGAATATCGGTAGCCGCGGTGGTGTCGGCAGCTCCCCGCTCGACGGTGGCCTCAACGGCGATTCTCGGCTGGTCAGTCGAGGCCGACTTGGTGATGTCGGCGGCGGCGTCCTGGCTGGCTACATCGGCGGTCCCCGAAGTGGAAGCCTTCCCGGATGACTGAGCTTTGCCGGAGGTTTTGGAGGTGTCGGGGCGGTTGCCTTGGGCTTCTTCTTCATCGTCCTCCTCCTCGTCCTCAACGTCTTCGGCGTAATCTTCGTCATCCGAGTAGACTTCGCCCTCGATGTATTGATGGGGCTGTGAGTAGCCGGCGAAGTAGTGCGCCGCGTCTCGCCGAAGCTGGATCTTGGCCGAATCGGTTGTCCACGCCGAGTTCTCGCGCTGCACCCGCACCCTCTGAAGGTCGATCCCCTCATACCAGGATAGTATGAAGGAAAGGGTTTGGTCCGCACCGGCACGGGCGGCGGAAGACCGCCATTCTCGGAGGCGCCTTTCCGTCTTCATCAGCTCCTGGGCCAGGTCGGACACATTGTCCGGAGGCGTGGCGCCAGGCCAGAGCTTCCGGTAGACGTGAATGCCGGCGTCGAGAAGCTCTGTCCCGATACTCTTAAGCGGCGCGAGGCGCGCATTAAGTGCTACGAGATGGTCCTCTACGTCCCACTCTCCAGAGATGGGGCCGGCTTCAGCCCTCTTCGCACGCGCCCGGTTGATGGCCTTCACAGCGACGGCGTGCGTGTGGGAGAAGTGCTCTGCGGAGAAGAAAGCTGTTGATGAGTTAGAAGGCGGGCCAGTATAATGTGAATGTCGGCAAGAGAGTAAGGCAAGAAGAAGTAAGAGTTTGGAGGAACTCACTGTCCATCTGGGCATTAATCTTCTTAAGTTCGGCCAGCCAGAGGTCACACTGGGATTTGAGGGCGTTGAGCTTTTTCTCGGCCAAGGTGGCGCGAGACTCAGTTTGCTCGAGCACTTCACCCTGAGTTCGTACGGCGTCCGCCAGGGTCTTCTCCAACTCGGCCTTCTCAATCTTGGCCTGCTCCAGTTCTTGTTGAAGCCGAGTTGAATTGGCCCGCTCCTTCTCCAACTCGAGCTGGTGCTCGGCGGCAACTCGGGCGGCGGTGTCGGCTGAAAAAGGCGACAAGTCGGTGATAAATGTAAAGGCAAACTAGAGAAAGGAAAGATGTTTCAGAAACAAGGAAGTGTACCATGGCCCTGGTGCGCAGCCTGGAGCTCTTTGAACCGCCTCCGGAGGGACCCATGCTCGACCAACAGTCTCTGGAACACCCGGGTGCGTTCCTTGCTGCATGACTGCAATAGAAAGCGGAGTATTAGAGCAAGTTGTTGAAGTTTCTCGCCGGATGGTCTTAACTCGGTCGAGTCTTAACCATTCGACCAGAACCTCGGGGACTGGGAATAGTGGATGTGGAAGATATTACCTCTGCGGCTGTTGTCAGTTGAAGGACCGCAGACTGAAGTGCATGCAGAGATTGAGCGACTTTCCCGGGCCCAGCCGGGTGGTCGATACTCGGGTCGGAAGAGGTAGCCTCGCTGATGTCGGCGGCATTCCAATCCATATTATACTGCTCCATCGAACCTGAAGAGTCAGCACTAGGTGTGAGGAACCCTGAGCTCTCCAAGTCGGCAGCACTAGCAACCCGATCGACAGTGGCCTCCAGCATGCGCAGGGCCGCCGTCTTAACGGCGATGCGGGGAGGATGCACCACTTTGAGTTTACCCGGAGGAGGCTGACCTTTCTTGGCCGCCAACTGATCCGGGGTCGGAGCAGTTTTCTTCTTGCCGGCCTTGGGTGGTGCCCGGCATTGTGGTGGTGCAGAGGGCTGCTTGCTTGCAGCAGAGGGTTGTGACTCCGGCGGCGTTGGATGCTGAGGGGGTGCGTCCGGCATCGCCGTGGTCTTGGCGGATGCGGCAGCGGGACGCGGTTGGTTACCGCCAGCTCCGACATCTCGGTCCGGGCTGGCTCGGCTCGCTCCCGCTGCCGTCTTAAGTATCGACGGGGAGGCGTCGGACCCAACTAAGTCGGCAGCCGCAGGTGTCGCCCGGGAGGGGCTGCCAACTCCGACGTTTGTCGGGGCCGCCGGCTCGTTCTGGTCGAGCTCAAGCGGGGCTCTGAACGTGGAGTAAAAGGTTAGAAGGAGTAAAGCAAAGAGGTCGGAAGGGGAAAGAAAGGAGGCTTACCCGGCAGCGGTCGGGATCTTCTTCCGGGAAGGATTCTTGGTAATTTTGGCCTTCTTGGCCCCCGGGTTGTCCGCGGCAGAGGTGCCGGCTCCCGCGCGCTTGCGCGTAGCTGCTTGGGTGCTCGGCGCGGCTGGTGGTGAAGGCAGAGGGTCAGCACAGGCCAAGGGAGTGGCGTGCGTGATCTCTAACATCACACAGTCGTCGTCGTCAGAATCGTCTTGGGGGCGAGACCGGTTTCGAGGCTTACCCGGGCCGGAAGTGCGGGATACTGGGATCGACAAGTGGTCCTCGTCGTCCGGGTCTTCAGTGAGCGGAGTTGCCGGCACGGCAGTGTCCGCGCGCCAACTTCCATTCGCCCACCTTTGGTCCTCCCGGGCTTGACGGTCAAACCGCTGCAAAAGAAGAATAGCAAGAAATGTCTAAGGAAGCAAGAAAGGCAAGAGTATAATATAGCTTCTATGTCGGTTGCTAGGTTGTGTCGGAGAGGGGTAACTAGAGGTTACCTTGGGCGGAGGATTAGCGCGGCTGTGTGGTTCAAGTCCCCATTCCCAGTCATCCCCCATGGAGGTTTGGGCGATGGCTCGGACACGCCTGCGCACTGCCGGCTTGTCCAACTCGAACGGGCTGATCCGAGTTGGGTCTCGGGGCCCACTCATGTGGCAGATCTTGTGCACCCGGTTCTGCAGGGGGCTTATCCGGCGGGCGACAAACGTCCTCAGGAGGTCATCCGCCGTCAGCTCGTCCTTGATGGAGAGCAGGTGGTTGTGAATGGCCTGGATCTCTGCGTCGCTGCCCGATGGATCCCAGCCCCAGTTCGCCTGGGAGTGAGGTGGATCAATGCTGAACTCGGGGAGGTTGATGAAGTCGTACCCCTTGGCATTGTCGGCGGAGTCCGGGTTCTTCACGTAGAAGAAGCTACGCTGCCATTTACGGCAGGACTCCAACCCGCAGACCTTGGGGAAGTCGGAGAGCTTCCGGGCGGTAATGGTGGCGGCCCCGCACGCCGTCATCTCCTTGTCCTTCACGCCCTTGTTGGGAATACTTTGCTTCCGGAGCACGAAGTACCTCGCCCAGAGGCTGACCAGGGGCCACAGGCCGAGGTACCCCTCGGAGAAGGCAACGAAGGCCGAGAGGACCGTGATGGAATTTGCCGGCAAATGATGCGGCTGCAGCTCGAACTTGTCGAGGAAGGCCCGAAAGAACCTGCTTGTCGGAAGGGCGAAGCCGCGCTCGAAGTGCGCGACAAACACCACCCGTTCTCCTTCCTGGGGCACGGGCTCGACTTCGTCACCAGGAAGCCGGCATATGATTGGTGCCGGGACACGGCGCGTGCGACGTAGCCAGTCGATATCATCCTGGCACGCGTCGGAGCCTTCCCATCCTCCCCGGACTCCCTCGGTACCCATGTCGGTGTTCTCAGAAGACATGTCGGAACTGGCCTGCAGCATAAGAAGTGTGATAAGTCGGGGGCACAAAGAGGAGAGATGCAATAAGTCGGGGCATCCCGGCAATAAACACAATCTACGTCCGAGGTGCCAGAAAGAAGATCTACCAAGGCCGTGTAAAAGGAAGTTAATTGGTTCCAGGTGGGAAGAACCGCTAGCAGTACAATGGTGAATCGCTATTGGCGAGGCATGGCAAGATCTAATGAAGAGAACCCGCTAGCGGTGTGGTGGTGACGAAAACAACGATCTACGAGGAAGTTAACCCTAGTTCTAGCCTGTTCTAGCAAAGAACGGGGATGAACTACCTCGGCCGAACAATGGATCGATCCAATCGAGCATCGGGGAGGGCCTTACCGTGGAGATTGATGTCGCGGAGCGAGGGGTTCTTGTCCCAATGGCAGCGCTGTGAACTTCGGTCGCCGGCGTCGAGCTCCCCGGCGTGCGGTGCGTAGGCGGCGTGCGTCGCGGCGGCGATTCGCTTGGGAGCAGAAGGGGAGCAAAGAAGAAGATGATGCGGAGGAAGAAGGGAATATAACCCCGCCGCCGTATTTAAGAGGGAAGGAGAAGAAGCAGTTGCTAATTTTTCCCGCCCGTTGGTTTCGAGCCGATCGTGGGATCGTGTGTGCGGCGGTTCGCGCGAGTGGAGCGGTTATGGCCGCACGATCGGCCGCACCGTGGGTTACAGAATAGGAACCGTCGGCTGCGGATCGGATGCGGTCGCCAGCCCAGGAATCGAGGAGGCGCCTCGGGTACTCAAACTACTCGAGTGCCTGCTAGATATGACGGCTGGTGGGGCCGGCACGGTGTTTTCGGGACAGCATGTCAGACTGCGTGGCGCGTTTCTCGGAATGGGGCAGCGTAAGTATGACACGTCTCGGCGAGGATCTGGGACGAAGATTCAGTGATATCAAGGGCACCGGAACAATAACCCGGATGGCTAAGAACTCGGTGACAAACCAAGATGGTCATGTCGGATGATTCTACAGTAAGTCGGACAGGCGTGCCAGAATTTTCTTATCAGGCCGACATCGTGATGTCGCAGGGCCTTAAGTGATCAACTTGGGCAAGTCGGAGCAAAGGAGTTACCCGACCTGCTTATGTCTGCTGTTGGTTCAAGGCAATTATTGGGTTAAATCTGATGCAGCCCTTCATCCGAGGCTGCAGGACTACACCAGCTTCGGGGACTAGTGTCGGGGGGCTACCCCCGGGTAGGGTAAAGGCGAGGGTAAAATATTCGTGTTTACAGTGGTAACTATCCCTTGCTTGGCGCCAAAGGTCATATGACTCTTCGAGAAGTAAAGGGACGCCCTTTGGAGGGAGCAGGGGCCAGGCTGTCTCCCCTGGTGGTACTATAAATAGACCCCCAGCCCCTCACTCTCATTCAGGCAAAGGCAGAGATTTCTCCTAGGAACCAGCTTCTCGAAGATGTCTTTGGGAGCAAGCCTAAGACATCTTCGTGTAGCTGGGCCTAGGGGCATTCTCTTGTGCGACGCCCGAAATTCGGTGCTGGTGTGCAGGGTCCCGGCTAGACCAAGTTGTATGCTTGGCCGACTTAAACTTATGTCGGAGGTAGCCGACATGTTCTAACCGACATAACCATGTCCGAGATCTCTATCTATATGTGTGGTGCAGGAAGGAGGATCCGACATACAGAATGCGGACCAGGTGAGGTATGTCGGAGGTCCAGGCCCGGCATGGCCGTGCCGGTATGCGGAGACAAGCCCGGTATACTTATGCCGGGATAGGAGGATGTGTCCGACATACCGCATGTCGGGCAACAAGTCAAGGGCAAGTACAAGTGCAGGGCAAGTGCAGGCAGGAACACTGTCCCGTCTGACACGGAGGTAAGGTCACCTCCCGTCTGACACGGGCGACGTGACCATACCACTGTACTGGCAACTGACTGACAGGAGACAAGGCATGGAGAAGGCACGTCCTGTCTCTGGTAGGGGAAGCATCATCACCTAGGCCGGCGGCGGCTACGGCAAGAGGCATCATGGCCTACCTCGACCTATGTCGGATAGCCCGGCGGCTAGGTCGTGGTAGAGGTGTCGACATTACCGTTGGACGGAGGCTGTTGTCCGGGGGGCCCGGAGGAATTAGGGTTCCCGGACAACCCGGCAGGAACTCTATATATAGCGCCATAACTCCTCCTGTGAGGGAGAGAGGAAGAGAGAGAAAAGAAAAAGAGACACGAACGAGAGAGCCAGAACTATAGTCTCATTCACTACTAGGGCATTTACTCCTTCCTCATTTTGTAGTTCTTCCTAGTTCTTACCAAAACAGCTCAAGGAGCGCCTTGTAGATCTTGTGAGACACATATAGAGAGAAGCAAGGCAGGAGTAGGGGTGTTACCTCCTCACGAGGGCCCCGAACCTGGGTACATCGTGCGTGTTTGTGGTACCGAGTGGGTTCGTTCATGTTCTTGCGTTTTCCTGGTTGGTCTTGCTTGTTCTTGACCCGGGTTGAGTCGGCACGTGTCCGTTTCTTCTTTCCTCTTGCGTGAGCTTCTTAGCTCGCTAGCCCTCCCCGGATCCACCAGCGTCCATCGGCCCCACACTTTTAGCCATCCTATGGCATCTGTCTGTTTACCACGACGACAATGGTAATTAAGGAATGTGCTTGTTTTCAAACCCCGGGTTCGATGCCATGTATAGTACACCTGTCTAGATTGTTCTCGGTGTTAATTTCTAACTTCAAAGATCAAGGGCCAAAGTAAATTCATGATGGTTGAACTACAATTATGTAGCATTTTAGTGGTCTGGAGAATCGAGTTTGCTCTTTTCATATTGGTATATTTGCACGTGTAGAGAAGATAATAAAGCTATGTTGGATCGATTAAGGTGAAAACTAAAGAGCTAGAATTGTTCATGCCTTTTTTAAAATTTCGATTTGCCTATAGGTTCGCCAAGCCTTACAATTCCCGCTTTTGCAGGTGTTCTTGTACTTTAGGAGGTTAGGATGCCTCCTATTGGAGAGCCAGGTGCACATTCACTTGTAAGAGTATGTTCTGAGCTAGGATTGCTCGGTGCCAGCATCGTGTTGCGATAAATCGAGAGAGAGTACGTCTGGCCTGTAGCACGACCAAACTTCCTTCCCGTGCTCCTGTAATTTGGAGCTAAATTAGTTGGGGATGGTTGCTTCTTTTCTGCATCCATGTTTTTGGTCCTTGACGCAATCGACTCCCCATATGCAAGTGGCTTGCCATGAGCGACAAATATTGTTTCAGTAGCTAGGCTAGTCATGTCTCATGTCGATAGATTTTTGAGAGTGTTAAACCGCTTGTATGGTTCCAGTCTTAACAATGGTTCATTTTTAAAATATGAACAAATTTAAAAATGGTTCCTATATTAAAATGGTTCAATTTAAAATCATTCCAAATTTTACACTTCTCAAATCTGATCTAATTTGAAAATCTGAATAATTTTTAAAATTTGAAAAATCTGAAACTATTTTCGAAAAAGAAACGGAAAAGTGAAATGAAAACAACAGAGAAACGAAAAACAATGAAATAACAGAAAAAAGAAAAATTCCACGTAATGGGCTGGCCCACTAGCGGAATCCCTTCAGGCTCATGAAGCATGGCCACGGGGCGATGTATAGGATTTGCCCGCGCTGCCTGCAGCTGCTATTTTGCCACGTTTATCAGCACGACCTAAAGCGGACAACATTCGGCCGCATTTTTTGCGGGCCCACTAAAAGGTTCAGGTTTTTTCTTTTCTTTGTTGTTTTCTGTTTTTGTTTTCTGTGAGCGTTTTTAAAATCTAAGCCTTTAATCATTTTCAAATCGGAATACTTTTAAAGATTAAAGTTTTTTAATTTTGAATAATTTCTAAGCAAAATCACGAACTTTTGAAATTAGTGAACACATGTTTGAATTATAAAATCTTTGAATATGTCTTTGAATTATGAATGGTTTCTTGAACCTAGGAACAATTTTCAAAAGTATAGTGAAAAGTTTTTAATGAACATCAATATTTTTAGATTGTCTACTAAAAAAAAATCTCACCCCATGAACATATTTAAACTATGATTTTTTTTGAATTTGAACATTGTTCAAACAATTATTTAGAAAAAATGAAATATTAAAGTCAAATCAAACAAAGATATAAAATTAGAAAATTAAAATGCAAGAAGAAGATTTTTTTTAAAAAGGATATAAAAGGAAAAGGATTAAATGGCCCGACCAACTCGTAGCACGACAGTGTGCAGTGCTGGATGGGGCAAATATGATTTGCCAGCAGGCGCAAAGTGGGTCTAGGTTCTACGAGATGTGTGGCTTGCTGCAACTCCGTTAAGTAACGTCAATTTTGGGCTTTGCAGGACACAGAGAGAAACGACATAACACTATTGGGCGGGGACAACGACACTTGTCTAGCTTGTGTACGAAAAAGAAGGGAGAGAGAACAAGATGAGCGGACTGGGAGTTCGAGGTTACCATCTAAACTCTAGGACACATTTGAGAGAGGCTTCTTGTTTCATATTCCTTCATTTTAGGGTAAAATAGTATAGTTGGATATTCAGAGCACCTACGTCACCTCCTTCTCGCCCTAGCTCATTAGGGGTCTCCATATTAGCTCTTCACCGGATCGTGGCCACCTCCTCTCCTATGAGGGCCTTGTCTATGCCCCTGACTTTGAGGTGCACGTATGTATGTGATATGTGCAAGGCACACGTTCGTTGGGAGACCCCAAGAGGAAGGTATGATGAACGTAGCAGTAAGTTTTCCCTCAGTATGAAACCAAGGTTATCGAACCAGTAGGAGATGAAGGCACTTCTGAAGGTTGTTGGTGGCGCCGTTTCTCGATCACCAACGTGGAACCTGCACACAACACAACCAAGATTTGCCCCAACAAAACAGTGAGGTTATCAATCTCACCGGCTTGCTGAAAACAAAGGATTAGACGTATAGTGTGAAAAATGATGTTTGTTTGCAGTGAATGAAAGGAAGCAGTGTTTGCAGTAGGTTGTATTATCGATGTAAAAGAATGGACCGGGGTCCACAGTTCACTAGTGGTGTCTCTACATAATAAATGACTAGCATGTGGGTAAACAAATTACAGGTGGGCAATCAACAAAATAAAGAAGTGCATAACAATTCATATACTAGTCATCGTGTCTACTATGAGGTTTACTTGGGCATTACAACATCATTCATAGACCGTTCCAACCGCATCTATGACTAATAATCCACCTTCAGGTTAGCGTCCGCACCCCGTTCAGTATTAAGTTACAAGCAACAAATTATTGCATTAAGTAAAGTGTGTAATGTAAGCAATACAATTATCCTTAGACAAAGCATCGTTGTTTTACCCTAGTGGCAACAGCACATCCACAACCTTAGTGGTTGCTGTCACTCCCCCAGATTAAATGGAGGCTGAACCCCACTGTGTAGCATAAATACTCCCTCTTGGAGTTACAGGTATCAACTTGGTCAGAGCATCTACTAGTAACGGAGATCATGCAAGATCATAAATAACATACTCATGATATTAAATAAGCAACTTGACATAGTATTCAATATTCATCGGATCCCAGCCAACACAACATGTAGCATTACAATAATATGATCTTGATCATGTTAAGCAGCTCACAAGATCTAAAAATGATGGCACAAGAGGAGAAGACAACCATCTAGCTACTGCTATGGACTCATAGTCCAAGGATGAACTACTCACTCATCATTCCGGTGGCGGGCATGGTGATGTAGAGCCCTCCGGTGATGATTCCCCTCTCCGGCAGGGTGCCGGGAAGAGCTTCTGAACCCTCCCGAACTAGGGTTGACGACGGCGGCGGCTCTGGAACTTTTCGTGGATTTTTTGATCGGGTAACTAGGGTTTTCCCGTGAAGAGGTATAAATAGGTTAAAGGGCAACGTCGGTGGGCGCCCGAGGGCCCCACACCACGTGGCGGCGCGACCAAAGGGGGGGGGGGGGGGCGCCACCACCAGGTGTGGGCGCCTCGTGACTCTTCTTCGTCTCCCCTTTGGACTCCGTGAACGTGTCAGGAAAATAGGGACTTTGCAATTTGTTTCGTCCAATTCCGAGAATTTTCCAGAACAACTTTTCTAAAACCAAAAACAACAGAAAACAGGATCTGGCACTGTGGCATCTTGTTAATAGGTTAGTCCCAGAAAATGCATAAAATGATATAAAGTGTGTATAAAACATGTAGCAATTGGTATAATATAAGCATGGAACACATAAATTATGGATACATTGGAGACGTATCAGTATGTCATCCACCAACATCGGGTGAAGGATGTTGCATATGCGACATTGCAACTCCTCCACATCATCCACTCCGTCGGCTCATTCTCTAGCCTACCCTGCTAGTTGTTGCTAATCGGTCGCCGACGCGTGTTAATGGTGCTTGAGCACCACCACCCCATATGTCAGAGGGAGCTTCAAATCCGAGTCTTCCGCTGGATCTCAAGGAAGATGGCTTGGATGGGGAGGGATGACTTCAGAGTCGCTAGGTCCTAGCTCGGTGAATCCATTTCATCAACGACGACCTTACAGACAACCATCTTAGTGATGGTGGAGGTCATTTTTTGGGGGTATTTGTCGATCTTGAGTGTAATGTGCAATTTGGCACATGTGTATAGTTTTTGTTGTGTAAGCACGAGCAAAATGCTACAATGATTTCTCGTCTTATGGTACATAGAGAATGCTCCAATGTTACATATGTGTTTCTATATTGTTGGATGAGTTGGACACAAATGTTGGATGCTCAATTTTTTTGGTTTCAAAAGTGACTTGCTATACTGACGTTTTGATATAAACAAATTGAGATTTATTGTATATGTTGTTGGTTTTGCTACATGACTACGTTTTAAGTGCTATAACATGTTCTCTCTACATGTCGCAAGTTTTTATAAATTCGCGAAAAAAATAGTTGCAAAACGATGTTTGCATTTCTTAAAATGTTAAGAACACAAAAGCATAATTTACATCGGAATTGTTTGCTACATGTAATGTTAATCGGACTGCTATAGACGTACATGGAACAGTATAGGGAATATCTGACGACAGCGAAACCTGAACAATACAATAGCTTCAGTTAACAGGGAACACAGCCAAGACAGGTTCCGTAGATTTAGCTAATATAGGTTCAGTACTTCAGCCAATAGAGGGAATAACACGGTAGCCTCAGCCAAAAGGGAACAATACAATCAATACATGTTCACTAGATTCAGCAAATACATGGAACAAATATGGGATCAGTAGCTTCAGTAACTATGCTGAAACTGAACAACTACAAGTGGATCACCGGCAGCGGCCGGGCACTCAGTTGTACTCACTCTTGTTGCTCCATCCAGCTCATGTTGTTGGCCGGGCGGCGACCACCCAGGCTGCATCCGGTCACGAGCTGGGCGCTGGGCGGCGACAACCGCGGCGGCGTGGAGCTTGGCAGTTGGCAGCGATGAGTTGTTTCTTCTGGAGCGAGACGAAGTTTTGCCCTAACGGACAGCCGGATGGGCCTGGCCGGCTGAGCGGCCAGTATCCGCTAGTCCGTCTCAGTTATACCGGCTATCCCGCTCAAAACAAAACAAAAAGTTATACAGGCTATCCGCCAAGCCGTTTGGTCTCTCGGGGCGGCGCGGACAGAACGGGGCCGGCGGCGCGGACAGAAGGTGGCTTTCCCTGTAAACAGAACCGACACCCTTCGATCTATCTTCCGCAGTTGGCAGTTGCTCCCTGTCGCTCTCGCCTCTCTCGATCGCGATCGGTATGTACAATCTCCTCTTTCGATCTGCCAAGCGCTTTCGACACCGTGCCTCGCTTTAGGTTTTCGGGAGTACATAGAGGCCGACTTCGATGCTAGGTTCGCAGAAATTAAGTATAGCGCGGAAGTGGATAAGTTCTCCAAGTACTTGGATTCGAGTTCACTTTGTAGTTTTATAACCGACTTCGACTCCGGCCGATCGAGTCTGAGCCCGAGTAGAGTCGGGGGAAACTCTCAAGGGTTTCGTTTCAGGCTATATAAGAAAGAGCCACCACAAGCTTTTTACGTACGTGCTTGCTGGCTTCGATCTACGGTCTTTTCATCTCAGGAATTTCGATCTATTGTCTAACCTCGGGATCATATAAGTAAGTTTATTGCTTTAGTGATCGAGACTCAGGATCATCTAAGTTCGTTGCTATTTGCAGTTCTACAAATATTTGTATTATGTTTCTTTATCTGACAATCTTGTAGAGACTTGTAGTCGCTATATTTTTAGGGTCGCACCTACCAGGCCAGAAGGCCATACTCGTAGAATGCACGCTTTCGGTTTTACATCACATGTCCATCTAGCTAATCATTGGCCCTTCTCCAAGCAAAACATCTGAGTTTATTGAGTACATCTTTTTTCTAGCGAATCATGGAATCACAAACCATATGCTATAGTGATAATATTTATTAGAGAATATAATTGTCGTTGTATTTGAAGGGTTCACACAATTGTCGTTATATTTTTCTAGCGAATCTTGGAATCACAAACCATGGAGCAATTAATTCAACAAAAGATGGAATGTAAATTAGGCTTGTCGTTATATTTTTCTAGCGAATCTTGGAATCACAAACCATGGAGCAATTAATTCAACAATAGATGGAATGTCAATTAGGCTTCACACAATTTTGTGTTGTATTTGAAGGGTTCAAGATGTTATATTGCGAGAATTATTGCGAAATTAAGCCACGCAAAGAAAGGATCTAGAAGAAACATGTTGTACGGTAATTAAGGAATGTGCTTCTATTCCAAACTCGTCAGGATTCAACTCCGGGTTCTGTACCATGTATACATGTGTCTACATTGTACTCAGTATTTCTAACTTAAAATATCGAGGGCCAAACTTAATTTGTGACGGTTGGATAACAGTTACGTACTTCCTCTCTTTATCAATACTAGTTTAATGCCCGTGCGTTGCCACGGCCCCTCAATTTTATTTCGTCAGCATAACTTAACAAATCCACGTGTATAAACTTTAGTCACATAGTATTCCAGAAATATTAAATTCCATTTTCCTTCAAGTGTAATTGGATAAAATCTGTTATTCAACATCATATATAATTCAATCATCATATGCATAGTTGAATACAAAGCAAAAGCTAACTATGTGCTCTTCTCTTTACCCGTGACAATGTGGATTTTAAGATGTCAAAGTATAGGTAACCATGCAGCACTCCACACTTTTTTCAAAGCATGCATCTAATTGGCATTGCATTATGAAACTGGAAAGTCTATGCCAAAACCTGATGTCCCATATACTTGTTGCACATGACGAAACACATTTGTGCCTTGACGAGAAATATGTCTTAACTCATATATCTACCAATGTACACGATCAGAAAATAGCACACTGAGCTTTCATATATGCTCGAAGCAACAGTTGGGACACTGAGTTGCACACGATAACAGGTAAACAAACTAAAACAATCGTAGTATAATGTGATAAAAACCTTGAGAAAATATCACTGGCGTGGGCATACAAAGATGATCACCAAAGCAATTGTCGTGTGCACGCAGTTACCACAAGGCGAGTAGTTGGCATCTACCGTCGCTGCCAAATTTCCATACCACACTGAGGAAATACCATCTGGATGCATGTATCTACAAGTCTGTAGTGCCATCTTCCCCTACTCATGCAAAGGAGCGAAACAAAGCATGAACCAAAGTACGTATATTGCAGTATATATTGCAGAAACATAGTTAGTCAGTTGTACTTTCAACAGTGATAGCATTGCAGCTACGATCAAAGTCTACATGAATAGGAAAAGAGAAGAACACCAAAACCTAACATGTATTTGATGACAAAATTTAAGCGATATAAATGGTGGTGGTTTGTTGCCACGGAATAATAAAAAAATACACTGATCAAACAATTGTTTTGATAAAAAATATTTTGTAGCAGTCAACTCTTCTACTGAAAGATTCTTAGCTATGACCTGTAGTAAAAAAATATGCAAAGAAGCAGACTGATACATACCTTAAGTGCATTATTCTTGAACTTATTTGCCATAAAGATATTCTGCAACCAAGGATAATCTGAAGGTAAATACAAATTATGGAGATGATGCAGAAGCAATACAATTAAATATTTGAGCGCTAAATCTTCAGAAAATCTATAAACTCTCTGCTCTGGTATCTTACAAAAATCAGTGAACACAAGAGTGTAACTGGAGTCTACAGACTAAATAATATGTTTAGTTCCATATAGTTATACATACTGATAAATCACAGAAAAGTTTGTACTGCAGAGTACAAAACGAACTAAAACCCCTTGCAAAAATATATGTGAGGAAATTGATTAGGTAGAGAGTACATAAATTTTTAGGCGAACGAGTAGAGGTGTCTGTTTCATTCGTTCCGTCGACAGATTCAAGAACAAGCCAGCAACTTGTCCTACGTTTCTACTTCCTCTTAGTTCTTATAGACTTCTTTCTCACATCAAAGGTGGACTTAATGCCAATGAACCATGAAACCATGCACAATAACTAAAACCAGCTAGCTAGTCAAAGAAGAACAGTGTCATCCTGTCGCTACTAATGATTAAAACGACATATATTTTTCACATGGAAGTATGGAACACCAGAACATATAACATACAGTGACATAATCAAGAGACATGGCAGCAGCGATCGACCGAACTCACCTTTCATAGGATGGAGCATTCCTGGTTGGTGCCCTTCTCGCCGCGATGGGTGCACACGGCAGCCAACGTCTCGGAGCCCTCGCCTCCACAGAATCCTGGACGTCCACAACAACGTCCCCTGTTCCTCCTTATCCTATTCCATTTTGAGAAACAAGGATTCAGTTGAAACAACATCCTGAATACTGTAAATAAACCGCTTGGATAAAGACTTAAAATCTGCTACAAGTGCGCCCACCACCCTGTACCTGTGTTGTTCCTTTGAGTTGAGTTTCAGAAGAAGTGCCAAGCAATATGTAGTACAACTTTGTGGCACCCATCCTTAAGAGTAAAAGCAACACCGGTGTACTACAAATCCTTCAGCAATCCTGGCAAGGTAACTCCCTTGGACTAATATCAAAGCAATCAGTTCTCACTTCATTTTATTTAGTACGAGATACTTCTGGCTCATGACCATTTCATCGACCAATCATTCTTATTTAGTTTTTGCCAACTGGCATGACGAGCTGTGAGGGGACTCAATGGATGTTCATTGCTTTGGTTGGCTGGCGAGCTTGGTGCTTGCCTACCCTGAGAATGTAGTTGAATTATGGAAAGTCATGGCCCTTGAGCAAAGTATATGTTGTGCAGCTACAACACCGTTCCGCATGTAGCCAGTGGCGGAGCCACGATCTAAATTCCGTGATATCAAGCTTTACTAATGTGACAACAATTTCTTTTGAGAACGCACCTATGCAAACAAGAATTTGCAGCATTTGAATAAACTTTGTGATGTCAAGCTCTGACAGCCAGTTGACAAATTTGTTCATTTACAGAATTTAAGACCTGACAATAGAAAGCTAGTATAGGAAAGAACGAACTATTGATGCTTCCTATAGAGTACATCATCATATAGAACAATAATTCTGGGCTAAATTAAACTAATATTCTGAAATTAGAAGCGATTCAAAGCAGAACTTATACAAAATTAAAAATTAAAGGGGGCAAGGGGCGGCTTACAAATACAAGGGGAGAGGGCCTCATCCTGGACTCCCGGTGTTGAACTCCAGACTGCAGTGTATGTACAGCTGAACTTCCATGGTGTCCGTGCGCCTGATCGCCAGAGGTGGCCGTGCCTGAGCAGCTAATAAGTCAATTCCGGGCGGCCGGGCGGCCTCAACCCTTTCAGTGTCTAGTGGGCATCGCATTCATAGAATCAGAGATTTACGGATTTACAAGGGAATGAATTGGGGATAGCGCGTGGTGCAGTGTTGGGGCGGTTGCCATTGGAGGTGTTGACTCACGACACAAACGGGGAAGACAATGGAGGCGTTGCCGCGCGCGTCGGCCTCCGTATCCGACGCCGCCGACCTGCCCCGCCGCCTCGCGCTGGCCCCATCACGGCCATGCGCCTCCTGGTGGATGGCGACGTCGGATGTGCATGGAGGGATTCCGGTCGTGGATCCTCCACGGCAGCCGTCAAGCACAGGGGAGCTGAGCGCCATCTGACCCGCAGTGGGGTGGTTACCTGAGGAAAGGGGGTGGCGATGTGGGGGAGGGCGACGGCCATCGCAGCCCTGGGGGCCTCCTCTGCCCCGATGCGGTGAGGAATTTTTTGGTCGAGTGAGAGTCGTGGGGAGCCGAGGGAGGTGGTCGTGGGTCTGGGGAGTTGGGGACGAAGGGTTACGGGACATTTTTTTTTTCTAGCGATAGTCGGGCGGGACTCGGGAGGCGATGGACGACTCACCACCTCTTTCCCTTTAATATAGTAGAGATAAGACAGTTTACATAGTTTAAAGTGGGCTAGATACAAACCAAAAATGAATGAACCTGTATACTAAAAATAGACTACGTACAAACAAAAGTGAGTGGACCTAAAAAAAGAGCTTGAACGTGTTATAAAAGAGAACTAAGGGAGTAACATTTTAATTGTCTGTACTATCGAGTTTGCTCTTTTCATATTTGTATATTTGCACGTGTAGAGAAGATAATAAAGCTGCGATTGAATCGATTAGGGTGAAAACCACAGAGCTAGAATTGTTCATGGCTAGTTAGTTTTTTTAATTCGAGTTGTCAATATATAGGTTCGCCAAGCCTTACAATTGCCGCTTTTGCAGGTGTTCTTGTACTTTAGGAGGACAGGATGCCTCGTATTGGAGAACCAGGAGCGCTTTCACTTGTAAGAGTCTGTTCTGAGCTAGGATTGCTCGGTGCCAGCATCGTGGTGCGATACATCGAGCGAGAGTACGTCCGGCCTGTAGCACGGCCAAACTTCCTTCCCGTGCTCCTGCAATTTGGAGCTAAAGTAGTTGGGGATGGTTGCTTCTTTTATGCATCCATGTTTTTGGTCCTTGACGCAATTGACTCCCCATATGCAAGGGGCTTGCCATGAGCTTGAAAGATTTTTTCAGTAGCTATGCCAATTATTCTTTTTGAGAGTGTTAAACTGCTTGTAATACATGCGGTTTCATCTAAAGAAGCCATGTGGCAATTCCTCAAAAAGTACTTAGTTTGTGCCTACAACTTCATTGTGCTGAAAGTAACGGACCAATATGTGGAACTTGTAACCAGTAGTATGAAAAATCATGTAGTCATGTGTAACAGGTGAATGGAATTGACAAATATATATGCATTTCAGAATGAAAATACTTCAATGTCAATTGAGATGGAAAACTAAAGAGAATATTACACCAAGGTCTTCTAACTTGGCACGTGGGTACAACTTAATTCGTTCACCTTTTATATAATACTTTCGTGCAATAGGAGCTCAGGTAGAAGATGACGAGTCGACGACCAATCGGATAAACTTTTGTGCAGAAGAGCGAACACGAATACAGTGACGAACCAGTGGCCGTCTAGTCGCAGGAGCAGCGCTCCGTCGACGGTGTATCCGGTCTCACCATGCTTTCCCCCCTCTATCTCTCATTAGAAACAATTATTACTAGTGCCCCTAATTGATGTAACAACTTTTAGTAAAGGTCTAATATTTTAATTATTCCCACATAATATGCGCAACGACCTATATTACCGTGGGGTTGACGAAGAAGCTCACGAGAGGTAAACCTTCGGTCATTCGGGGGGGGGTGGGCTCTAACTTTCCCCTTTCTCTTCTCTCTCTTAGTCCCATTCCTTGAGAGGCCTCCGATCGCCCCGTCTCCACCCTCCTTCCCTCCCCAGCGGCTCAATCGCCAAACATCGTTGTGAGGAGGGAGGCCACCTCCTATGCATATTAGTAGTATAAATTATAGGGGGCTTATTTCCTGGATGGAGTTTGGCCTGGTGCCGAGGGGATTTGGAAGGTACGTGCAACAGACCTGCAGTTGCCATATGCCAGAAGCCGTGCTCTCTCAGTTCTGCCCCGGTGGTCGGAGCCGCTGGCGGAAGTGGAGGGATATACGGAGGGAGAGTAGTACCAATGTAGTCCATGTATTGAATTTGACACATTTCCGTTCTAATACCAAATTGAATTAGGCACAAGCCAACTCTTTTGAAAGGCTAAACTGAGAGAGATCAGCGAGATATTGTCGTACAACACCCATATTTTGCTGACTGGCAATTCATCACCTCCGCTGCCTTGGTTACCTTCTCACCTCACCTCGACATGGCCGACCCGATTAATCATTCAAATTTCATGCAAGCATTTTAGTTGTTTAGGAAAGGTATATCTAAAATCAAAGCTCATCTACAATTATTTCAAACTTCCGTAAAATTTCCGGATCCACTTCATAGACTTTGCTCTCACAATTTAAATTGAAAATTGCATTTGTTAAGTTCAAACCCTACTTTATTTTTGCGTAGCATTCCCTTTATTCCCAAATAAGTGTCGTGAACTTGAACTAAACCATGACATTTAATTCAAAATGGAGGGAGTATGAGCAAGCCTAGTTACATGTGGAGAAAACCCACACTCTAGATCAGAAAACAAGGAGCGACACCTAGGTGAAAATGGTAATTTCATTCCGACGATAACCGTGCGTGCCACGTGCTTACGTGTCAACAAGTACATGTTCTGATCTTCTCCTCCAACGCCCATCAAAAGGCTTATTATCACTGAATTTGTGTTAAGAAGGATGCACCAAGGCAAACAACTTAACTTGCATTGAATAATTTTATATTAATAATTTTTTTCGACCGTCTAGTGAACATTTTGTTAATCAGTATCAAGATTTTTAGAACTCCTACGAAACATTATGAACAACATGCACATTTTTTGAACGACTAGTAAACATTTTTTGCACCCATGAACATTTTCAAAATTTAAACATTTTTAGATGCGCTTTGACGGGTTACCAGGCTGGCCCGACCTCTAGGCCTGTCAACACCCGTCCATTGGCAACGAGCAAGGTCTAGTCCATTCGCTCAAACAAAGAAAAACAAACGCTTGGTGGCTTTCCCTGTAAACAGAGCCGACACCCTCTGTACGCCGCCTCTCCGCGGCGTCCATCTATCTTCCGCAGTCGCTACCTCGCTCCCGCCTCTCGATCGCGATCGGTATGTACAAACAGCTCTTTCGATCTGCGCGCCCCCCTCGATCAAGCGCTGTTGACACCCGGCCTCATGTTCGTTTTATGTTTTCGGGAGTAATAGTATATGTTTAGTTTCCAAGTAATCCTGGACGAGTAAGTAATAGAGATTCGCAGAAATTATAGTGGATAAATTCTCCAAGTACTTGGATTCGAATTCACTTTGCATCGACTCCACCCGATCGAGTCTGAGCCCGAGTAGAGTCGGGGGAAACTGAAGGGTTTCGTTTCAGGCCTATAAGAAAGACCCACCACAAGCTTTACGTATGTGCTTGATCTACGGTCTTTTCATCTGAGGAATTTCGATCTATTGTCTACATCGGGATCATATAAGTAAGTACATTGCTAAATTAGTGGTCGAGCCTCAGGATCATATCTAAGTTCGTTGCTATTTACGGTTCTACAAATATTTGTATTATGCTTCTTTATTTGACAATCTTGTAGACTTGTAGTCGCTATATTTTTAGGGTCGCACCTACCAGGCCAGAAGGCCATATATACTCGTATAATGCACGCTTCGGTTTTACATCACAAGTCCATCTAGCTAATCGTTGGCCCTTCTCCAAGAGAAATATCTAAGTTTATTGAGTACATCTTTTTTCTAGCGAATCTTGGAATCACAAATCATATGATATAGTAATGATATTTATTAGACAATATAATTGTCGTTGCTGTCCGATCCATTGAGCAATTAATTCAACAAAAGATGGAATTCACCCTGTAGGTGGGAATGGTCGGCCCACGACGCCGTGGGCCGAACCCAGTTATTTTGGGTTATTGGACACCCATGGGCAGGCGAAAAAACGAGTCGGGCAGAATCGGGTCATCCGCTACCGCCGCCACGCCGCCGCGGGGCTCCATGACGATGTCGTCGCCACGCCCTGCACCCACGGCGCCAACGAGCTTCAGGAGCACCCGGGCCCGTCGATGCTGCAGCTCATCGCGCAGCAGTTCGAGGACACGCTGGTCCGCATCGTGCTGGCCGCCGCCGCCGTCTCCTTCGCGCTCGCAGCGCTCTCCTCCTCCGCGGGCGCCCTCACGCCCTCCGCCTTCGTCGAGCCGCTCGTCATCTTCCTCATCTTCGTCGTCAACGCCGCCGTCGGCGTCTGGTAGGAGACCAACGCCGAGAGGGCGCTCGAGGCGCTGCGCCAGATCCAGTCCGACCACGCCGCCGTGCTCCGGGACGGGGAGTGGCTCCCCGCCCTGCCCGCGCGGGACCTCGTCCTGGGCGACGTCGTGCAGCTGCGCGTGGGCGATAAGGTGCCCGTGGACATGCGCGTGCTCCGCTCGTCTCGTCCACGCTTCGCGTCGAGCAGGGGTCGCTCATGGGGGAGACCAACTCCGTCAACAAGACCGCGCACAGGGTGCCGGTCCTGGACGCCGACATCCAAGCCAAGGAGTGCATGGTCTTCGCGGGGGACCACCGTCGTCAACGGCAGCGCCGTATGCCTCGTCGTGCACACCGGGATGGCCAAAGAGATCGGCAACATCCACTCGCAGATCCACCAGGCCTCGTAGGAGGACGACGACACGCCGCTCAAGGAGTTCGGAGAGGCGCTCACCAAGATCATCGGACTCATATGCATCCTCGTCTGGCTCATCAACGTCAAGTACTTCCTGACCTTCGACCTTGACGATGGATGGGTGCCGAGGAACATACGATTCTCCTTCGAGAAGTGCACCTACTACTCTGAGATCGCTCTGGCGCTCGCCGTCGCAGCCATACCTGAAGGATTGCCTGCCGTCATCACCACGTGCCTCGCCCTTGGAACCAGGAAGATGGCCGCCAAAAAAATGCTTGTCACGAAGCTGCCCAGTGTCGAGACTCTCGGCTACACCTCCTCTCTGCCTAAGGAAACCAGGTGGGTTTATTTGGGCCTCACGGCAGCCCGAGTAGCATGGTGGGTACAATTGGAAACGAAGCCAAATCCCCATTACACTAAATGGGCTCAGGTGGGTACTTGGTGGGCCGCCGTGAGCGTGCCCACTTACAGGGTGAGATGGAATGCCAATTAGGCTTCAGACAATTTTATGTTGTATTTGAAGGGTTCAAGATGTTATATTGCGAGAATTATTGTGAAATTAAGGCACACTAAGAAAGGATCTAGAAGAAACATGTTGTTAGAAGAAACATGTGGTTGTATGGTAATTAAGGAATGTGCTTCTATTCCAAACTCGTCAGGATCAAACTTCGGGTTCTATATACCATGTATAGTACATGTGTCTGCATTGTACTCAGTGTTTCTAACTTAAAAAGATCAAGGGCCAAACTTAATTCGTGATGGTTGGATAACAGTTATGTACTTCCCCTGTTTATCAATATAAGACGTTTTACATTGTTTAAATTGGGTTAGATACAAACCAAAATAAATGAACCTATATACTAAAAATAGACTAGGTACAAACTAGTGAATCTAGACAAGAGCTAGAACGTCTCATAAAAGAGAACGGAGGGAGTAGCATTTTAATTGTCTGTACTATCGAGTTTGCGCTTTTCATATTTGTATATTTGCACGTGTAGAGAAGATAATAAAGATACGTTGAATTGATTAAGGTGAAAACCACAGAACTAGAATTGTTCATGGCTAGTTTTTTATTTATTTCGAGTTATCTATAGGTTTGCCAAGTCTTACAATTGCCGCTTTTGCAGGTGTTCACGCACTTTAGGAGGTTAGGATGCCTCGTATTGGAGAACCAGGGGCACATTCACTTGTAAGAGTATGTTCTGAGCTAGGATTGCTCGGTGCCAGCATCGTGGTGCGATACATCGGGCGAGAGTACGTCTGGCCTGTAGCAAGGCCAAACCACCTTCCCCTGCTCGTTCTAAGAAAAGGCCTTCCCAACACAATTGGACAAGATGGATTGCATTCAATATCCAAGACAATGAAATCAACGGGGACTAGGTTATTATTAACCATAATGGGAACATCATTAACTCTCTCCAAAGGTTTCTTCAAAGCATTATCAGCAAGAAAAACATCCAAATAGCAATGTTCCAATGGTGGCAAATCAAACATATCATAAAGCTTTTTAGGCATAACAGAAATACTTGCACCAAGGTCACACAAAGCATTGCAATCAAATTTATCTACTTTCATTTTAATGATGGGCTCCCAACCATCTTCTAACTTCTTAGGGATAGAATCTTCAAGTCTTAATTTATCTTCCCTAGCTTTAATGAGAGCATTTGTAATATGAGTAGTAAAAGCCAAATTAAGAGAGCTAGCATTAGGACTTGTGGGCAACTTTTGCAAGAACTTAATAACTTCAGAGATATTACAATTATCAAAATCAAAATTATTATCATCAAAGCAAACCGAACCACATTCTCCCATGTTCTTAAAAATTTCAGCACTTTTATCAACACTAGTTTCAGCAGTTTTTATTTATTTTGAGTTATCTATAGGTTTGCCAAGTCTTACAATTGCCGCTTTTGCAGGTGTTCACGCACTTTAGGAGGTTAGGATGCCTCGTATTGGAGAACCAGGGGCACATTCACTTGTAAGAGTATGTTCTGAGCTAGGATTGCTCGGTGCCAGCATCGTGGTGCGATACATCGGGCGAGAGTACGTCTGGCCTGTAGCAAGGCCAAACCACCTTCCCCTGCTCGTGCAATTTGGAGCTAGATTAGTTGGGGATGCTTGTTTAGGTCATGCCTTTATGTTTTTGTTCCTTGACGCAATCGACTCCCCGTATGCAAGGGGCTTGCATTGAGCTACAAAGATTGTTTCAGTAGCTAGGCCAGTTATGGCGGTAGCTTTTTGAGAGTGTTAAACCGCTTGTAATACCTACGGTTTCATCTAAATAAGCCGTGTGACAATTCCTCAAAAAGTACTTAGATTGTGCCTGGAACTTCATTGTGTTGAAACTAACGCACCAATATGTGGAACTTGTAATCAGCAATATGAAAAATCCTACACCCATGTGTAACAGGTGGTTGGAATTGACAATATATGTGCATTTCAAAATGAAAATACTTCAATGTCAATTGAGATGGAAAACTAAAGAGAATAGTACACCAAGGTCTTCTAACTTAGCACGTGGGTACAACTTAATCGTTCACCTTTTATATGACTTCCGTGCAATAGGTCTGAGGTAGAATATGACGAGTCCACGACCAATTTGATAAACTTTTGTAAAGATGGGCGAACACGAAGACCGAGACGAGCTAATGGCCATGTAGTCGAAGGAGCGGGGCTCCTTCGACGGTGTAGCCGGTCTCACCGTGCTTATTCCCCCCTCTAGCTCACATTAGAAACGATTATTATTAGTGTCCCTAACTGATGTAACAACTTTTAGTAAATGTCTAATATTTTAATTATTCCCATATAATATGCACAACGACCTATATTACCATGAGGTTGACGAAGACGCTCACGAGGTAACCCCCCGGTCATTGGGGGGCTCTAAGTTTCCCCTTTCTCTTCGCTCTCTTAGTCCCATTCCTTGAGAGGCCTCCGGTCGCCCTGTCTCCTCCCTCCCTAGCGGCTCAACCGCCTGAAACTGCTGTGAGGAGGGAGGCCACCCCCTATGCATATTAGTAGTATAAAATCTAGGTGGCTTATTTCCTGGACGGAGTTTGGCCTGGTGCCGAAGCGATTTGGAAGGTACGTGCAACCGAGTTACCCTTGCCATATGATGGAGGTCATGCTCTCTCGGTTCTGCCCTGGTGGTCGGAGCCGCTGACAGAGGTGGAAGGACATGTGGCATCCCCCGCTAATAAGCTCAACTTGATCCCATTAGATTTGAGGGGATCAACCAGTGAGGTTGGACTAGCTGCTGCCCTTCTCTGTTTCATCATGGTCGAAGAAGAGGACGACAAGATAGCAACTTTTCCTCAACTTTGCTAGCATGCTACTCAAATCCTCTAAAGTAATCAGCTACGAACCTCACTACGACGTGGCCATCTTGCCATTGCTCAAGATGGTCGAAGGATCGGCCCTCCTCAGCCACGTTTTGGGGATGTTCTTCTTCTTGATGGGAGGATCTTCGACTATGAAGGGAGAGTTTCCAAAGATGCAGGCCCAAGAGATTTGTCCCTGGTGCCAGTATCACTGCTCAGGCCATGGAGTTTGTTGGCGTACTGTGGTGGAGAAGAACCTGGAGGACCTCGCTTTTTCCCTATTCGTCTGAGGGCCATTTGTTGTAAAAGTAGAGGTCTTTATTGTAATTTTCTTTTCTATATGGACCTCGATGTAAGAAATATACCGACAGTTGATATTGAGTACCTTTTGGGTCCTTTGGGTCTATTTTTTTTTAAGAGATAACTTTGGTTTGAAAGAAATAAAATAGTAAAAAAACTCATGGGGCTTTTCGAAAACCGCATTACTGCAACGCCAAGTCCTTTTCGAACCGAGCTTCCAACCCCTTTCCATTAATCAAAACGGAAAGAACATGTTCATTACATTGAAGTAAAGAAAGGTGAAGGAAATAAGAAGCGAGCTGGGGTAGCTCCAGGAAACCCATTGTCCGACATTTCTACTCGAAATGCCAACCACTGGACGAAAACCTAGAGCCACCAATATCCCAAAATTTCAGGACCAACATCAAAGAAAACCCTAGGACAACTACAGAGTTTATACACCAAAACATCTAGAGATCAGTAACAATGATCGAACATCATCCTCGCAGAATTGAATCAAGTCTTAGTGATCAACATCGTAGCTCTCGCGCTGCCATCAGGTCCAACCTCAGCACTTGCATAGATAGTTGTTGTCTTCTGCATCAAGATCGCCACCTTTCCCTTCAGCATTTCCTTCTCTGGTTCCTTCGGAAGCCCTGCTAAGTACGGTAATAGAGAAGTGACAAAGGATAATGACTTCAAATGGTGAACACATAATATGTTCTTCAAAGGTTACTTGATTGCGAGTCTTCCAAATCCCCTAACACACTTTAGCAATACCCACCATATATAGCTTCTCACATCCAGGCAAGAACTTATAAAACCAAAGATAAGCCTGCTAGAGAGGATTGGGAACTAAATTCGTACCAAGCCTCGATCACACAATACCCCAGGAGCATCTAGCAACCGTACATTGGAAGAAAAGGTGCTCAGCTGTTTCATTTCGCTTACAGAATGAACACACATGGGATCCAGGCCATTTACGAGCTGTCATATTGTCACAAGTCAATACTGCATTTCTAAGCAATTGCAACATGAAGATTTTAATCTTTAAAGGGAGTTTAGCATCCCAAATCAACTTGTTATCGGCCCCAGCAAGATGCTTTTCCAGCCAGCAGTAAACATATTTGCTGGAGAATTTTCCATTTTTACATAATGACCATGATATTATATCATCCATTTATGTCAATAAGATGCCCCTGATCCTTGCCAGGATATCGTTCCATTGATCAAGAAGGAAACCCTCGGAGAACTCTTATGACAAGAAGCTCAAATTTACAGGTAGCTGCCTTTTCAACAGTATACTCCTGTTTCTGGCAGATAGAGAAGAGAATAGGATATTGTTCACACATGGGAGTTTCATTTTCAAACCCATCCATCCAGAACTGGACTATGTTACCCCTCCGCAGCAAAAAAAATCTACCCTCTAAATAGACATCTCTAACTTCCATAAGATCTTTCCATATAAAAGAATCATGAACTTTTACCTTCACATTAGCAATAGATTTGTTTTGCAAATATCTTCCTCGAACGATTTTCTGCCAAATGCCATCCCCTTTCTCAGTTTTCCACAACCATTTAGTCATCAGACTAATATTTTGCTTTGTATGGTCTTTCACACTCAGACCTACTTTCCTTTTTGATCTACACATTTTACACTATTTCACCATATACAAGACGTTTTTCTTTTTCTTGACATGCCAGAAAAATCTTCTTCTATGTTTATCAAGTTTGTCAATGAAAGATTTGTTAAACAAGAACATGGACATCGCATAAGAAGGCATGTTAGATAAACAAGCATCAACCATGCTAGCCTGCCACCAGAAGATGCAACATCCCCAACCCAGGCGTCCAATTTTTCCACAAACTTAGAATCGACGCAAGCAAGACTGACATTCTTTAATCTCTTAAAACTCACAGGAACGCCCATATATTTCATTGCAATAAACAAATACTACACCCTAACATCCCGAAATATAGTTCAACGTCTATGTTATCACAACCCACCAAGAACAAGTCACTCTTTTGATAATAATTTTGAATCTAGACATGAGCTCAAACATACAAAGCAACAATTTCAAGTTCAAAGCTTTCTAAGGGTTATGAGACATGCACACAATCATGTCGTCAGCATAGTATAAGATAGAGATTTCATTTTCGACAAACTATGGAACTAAACCATCAATCAAGCCGGCCTTTTGAGCTCTGGGAACCATTTTGGCTAGGCATTCTGGCAACATTGTTAAATAGAAAAGGAGAAAGTGGGTCGCCTTGGCGAACACCTTTTGTACTCTGAAAATAGGGCCCCATTTTTATTATTAATCTTCACTGAGATTGTACCACTATGAAGGAATTGTTGTGTCCATTTGCACCACATTTCAAAATATCCCTTGGCTTTATGACATGCAAGAAAAAAGTCCCTGTTTACCTTATGGTAGGCTTTCTCAAAATCCAATTTCAAAAAGACAGTAGCATGCTTTTTCACATGGTAATAATGCATGATTTCATGAAGTATTTTATGAAGGCATTTTGATGCACACTAATGAGATTACCCATAAAAGGCTCCAATCTTATTGTTAGGACTTCAATAATCCTCTTATAAATACATCTCATTAAATAGATATGACGGTATTGACTAATCTTATCCCCATCAGAGACCTTAGGTAACAAGGTTATGATTGTAATTGAGCCTTTGTACATCCAAAGTACCAACATGAAAAGAATAAAAAAGCCTCATGGTATCAATTTTAACGATGTTCCAACAATGTTGGTAAAACTTATTTGGTATATTATTGGGTCCATGTGCTTTCTTAGGTTTCATAGAAAAGAGGGCAAGCTTAACCTCCTCCATTGCAAAAGGCTTGCATAATATCACATTATCCTCATCTGATAACGTTTCATGAGGTTCCCACATGTTTTGCTAGATTGCAATAAGGTTTCCAGGGGCAGGCCCAAAAAGGCTTTTATAATACCCCGTGACATGAATAATAATATTATCTGTCCCTTCGATGTTAATCTCATTGTTTTTTAAACTGACACATGGTATTTTTCTTTTCTTTTTCTACCGTTAGCCACCCTAGGAAAATAGCTAGTAGTATTCTGGTCCGCTTCCAAAAGCCATTTTCATGAGATCTTTGGAAACACATCAACTCCTCATCAACAAACAAATTCCATAAGGCAAAACGAAGATCAGACTTTCTTTTCAATAAGTATGGAGGTAAACCACCCTCTTCTTCCATGCTTTCAAGTAGTGCTAATCCTTCTTTTATTTCCACTTTGACTTTTTTTTATTGTGTCGATATAAATTTGCATCCCATCCTTTAAAATACCTTTTGAATCTTTTCAACTTGATATTAATAATATCGATAGGGTCGTTGCTATATATTTTATTCCAAAAACTTTCAACAAAGGGAAGGAACTCCTCATTCTTGAACCAGGAAACATCAAAACGAAGTTCCGTTGACTTATTATTAACAGGAAAATCACCTCCCGTCTCCAGGAGAAGTGCATTATGATTTCTCTAACTAATTTCCTCAGAAAAACAATAAGGAACAAATCCTCCCCAGTCAGGAGTCATCAAAATCCTGTCAAGTTTTTGCAAAGTACGTTGGGCATGTTTATTAGACCAAGTATATTTTCCTCCATGCATGAAAATTTCTCTCAGCCCAAGAGAATGAATAATGGTGTTAAACAGGTCGGTGGACTGATATCCCGCAAAAGCTGTATATTTTTGCTCCGCCTTCGACGTGAAATGTTGAAGTCACCACCCACAGTATAAGGGCATCTACAACAGGCCGACGCAAACGGACCGCAGACCTCCGTTTCTGTCCGGAATTGTCCGCGGCTGGGAAAAACCCAGCCAACGGCACGACGTAAAATTTCCGGGCCGTCCGCGCCGACGCAAACCGCGCCCAAATTGGAGCTCGGTTTACGTCGGAGCGGACGGTCCGTGCTGTCCGCGCGCTGTCCGCCCCCATATATGACTGGCCCGCCTGGCAGTGGCTCGAACACCACTCCCTACTCCCGCCATTTTTTCAAATTTCCCGCGCCCAAACCCAAAACCCTCCGCCGGCGCCGATGGAGAACGCCGACGCCGTCACCGACGACGACGTGGTTGTGACCGGCGCTGTGATGCACACGGTGGGTGTGTTGTTGGGAGACCCCAAGAGGAAGGTATGAAGTAGTGCAGCAGCAAGTTTCACTCAGTTGTGAAACCAAGGTTATCGAACCAGTAGGAAATAATGAATTCCCCCGAGGTGTCAACGGCGCCAGGAAAATCTGCGACGTAAGGGCGCCAGAAAATGCTTCCTGGGACGTAGGTGACGTGGAACCTGCACACAACACAATCAAGATACTTTGCCCCAACTTAACGGTGAGGTTGTCAATCTCACCGGCTTGCTGTAACAAAGGATTAAACGTATGTGTGGAAGAAAGATGTTTGTTTGCAGAAAGTAACAGGTTTGCAGTTTGTGGTTTATCAGATTAAAGAGAAGGACCGGGGTCCACAGTTCACTAGTGGTGTCTCTCCATAAATAATAATAACATTCATGCGGGTAAACAAATTACAGCTGGGCAATTGATAGAATAATGATGAGCAAACCAATGCATATACCAACGTTATGATGTCTAGTGTGAGATTCATTCGGGCATTACAACAATATACATAGACCGTTCCAACCGCATCTATGACTAATAATCCACCTTCCGGTTAGCGTCCGCACCCCTTTCAGTATTAAGTTGCATGCAACAGATTATCGCCTTAAGCACTGTGTGTAAAGTAAGTAAGTAACATCATCCTTAGACAAAGTACTACTGTTTTATCCCTAGTAGCAACAGTACATCTACAAACTTAGAGCTAGCTGTCACCACCCCAGATTTAATAGAGACATGAACCTACTATCGAGCATAAATACCCCCTCTTGGAGTCACAAGCATCTACTTGGCCAGAGCATACACAACTAACGGAGAGCATGCAAGATCATTAAATAGCACACACATGATATATTATGAAGCAATAACTTTAGTACTCAATATTCATCGGATCCCAGCAAACACAACATGAAGTATTACATAACGGTGATCTTGATCATGATAGGCAGCTCACAAGATCTAAACATGATAGCACAAGAGGAGAAGACAACCATCTAGCTACTGCTATGGACCCGTAGTCCAAGGGTAGACTACTCACGCATCAGTCCGGAGGCGGTCATGGCGACGTAGAGGCCTCCGGTGACGATTCCCCCTCCCGGCAGGGTGCCGGGGAGGAGTTCTGATCTCTCCCGAATTGGTGTTGACGACGGCGGCGGCTCGGGACCCGTGGAGGAAAATATGAACACCGTCCTAGGGTTTTTGGTCTTGGGGGTATATGTAGGCGAAAGGGCGAAGTCGGTGGCGCCCCGAGGGGCCCACACCACGTGCTCGCGCGGCCAGGGGGCCTGCCGCGCGAGGACCAGGTGACGGCGCCTCGGTCGCCCACTTCGTCTCGTCTTCGGTTTTCTGGAACGTTCCCAAATAAAAACTGACTTCTGAAAAGAAATCGTCCAATTCCGAGAATATTTCCTTAAGTACTTTTCTGAAACCAAAAACAGCAGAAAACAGGGAACTGGCACCGTGGCATCTTGTTAATAGGTTAGTCCCAGAAAATGCATAAAACTATATAAAATGCATATAAAACATGTAATAACTTGGTATAATATAGCATGGAACATAAGAAATTATAGATACGTTGGAGACGTATCACGCTGTCGCGGCCTCCGCGCCATCCGGCAGCACGACAACCGCCGCCACCGGGAAGAACAAGGCCAGGGTGAAGAAGGAGCCGCTGTCCGCGGAGAAGGGGAAGGCCGAGAACGAGAAGCGGCAGACGCGGCGGCTGGCCGAGAAGGCAAGGAACGACGAGAAGTTGAACGCGTCCATGGAGGAAGAAAGGCGACTCCGGCTGGCCATCGTGACGGCCCGGGTCCAAGAGCTTGTCGGCGAGGACAAGGAAGACGCCGTAGCCGGCGCGGCCTCGTGCAGTTCCGTGACGTCGCGCGCTCTCCTTCCTCCCGTGGCGCCCCCCTCCCCCGCGACCCCGACGGCCATAGCGCCATTTCATCAGGCCCACGCGCTGGCGATGTCCTGATTCGGAGGCGCGCCATCGACGTCGCCGGAGTTGCCGCTATCCATGATGGGTGGGGCATCGCCGTCGCAAATCGATCTCAACCACACGCTTGTGCCCGTGGACTCTGCCCCGTCGGCGTGCAAACGAAGTCGGAATGGTCCGCCGGCGAGCTCCATGAACGCCCGCGCCCTTTTCGGCGAAAAGGCCGCCCTGACCCCGGACGATCCGGTACAAACCTTCTCGATTTGCCATACGTTCGTTAATTATGCATGTGGTCGGCATAACACCGAATTGGTCGCAGGCGTTTTTCGCCGAGCATGGCGAAGACATCATGCTCGGCTTCATCAACGACGGCGGCCATGGAGCCTTTGGGACGGAAGGCACCCAGGCCGAGGCAGTCGACATCGACGAGCACCCCCTTTTTGAACAGGGAACGGGCGCAGCCGTTGATACGTGCAAAACGTATCTACTTTCCCGAACACTTTTGCTATTGTTTTACCTCTAATTTGTGTGTTTTGAATGCAACTAATACGGACTAACGCTGTTTTCAGCAGAATTGCCCTGGTGTCTCGTTTTTGTGCAGAAATTCAACTCTGGGGAAAAATACGAGAAAATATGCAAAAGTCACTATTTTGCCCGGAGACTCCTGGAGCCAGAAGACGAGAAGGAGACGGGCTGCGAGGCGCCCACACCACGTCCCCACGCGGGTGGGCCCCTGCCGCGCCGGGAGGGGGTGTGGCCGACTCGGCCACCCCCTCGAGCCCCCTTCTCGGCTACTTAGTCCCCCCTGACCTAAAAACAACTACTACGGAGAGACTTTTCCAGAAAACCCACCAGAGCGCCGCTGCCTCCTCGAAACTCAATTCGGGGACCAGAAGTTCCTGTTCCGGCACTACACCGGGACGGGGAATCGAAGGAGATCATCGCCATCGTCATCGCCACCACTTCTCCATCAACCATCCATGTTTCCCCCATCCATGTGTGAGTAATCCACCGCTGTAGGCTTGAGGGGATGGTAGGGATTGGATGAGATCGTTCATGTAATAGCTGTAATATCATTAGGGCATGGTGCCTAGTATCCGTTATCGGTGTTTTACGTCATTGTTGCACCTTGTTATGCTTAATGCTTGATACTAGGGCCCGAGTGCCATGATTTCAGATCTGAACATGTTATTGCATCATGAATATAATCATTGTTTTAGGTCATATCTATGAGTTGTATACACATATTATTGTTCGGAACCCGAGGCCCCAAACCGACAGCAATTGGGACAACCGGAGGGGATGGCTATGATGTGAGGATCACATGTGTTCACGGAATGTTAATACTTTGCTCCGGTACTTTATTAAAAGGAGTATCTTAATTACCAGTAGTTTTCCTTGAGGCCCCGCTGCAAACGGGCTGGTAGGACAAAAGATGATGTGCAAGTTTCTCATTGCGAGCACAGACAATTAAATTGGAACACATGCCTATGGTTAATAAATACTTGGATGCTTTATCTTATTTATCTGCAAATGCCCATGACTTGGTTATTATATGAAATATCTCATCCATGCAACGCCCGTTCATCCGTCCCTATGCCTACAGTATTTTAATCCTGTTGTCTACTATCATCACTGCTGTTTTTATTCTACTGCTGCTGTTATATCACTACTGCCACTGCTATAAAACTGTTGCTACTGATAATCTGTCTCGAGTAAGTCTGAATTGACAACTCCGCTGTTAAGGCTTATAAATATTCTTTGGCTCCACTTGTGTCGAATCAATAAATTTGGCTTTTACTTCCCTCAAAGACTGTTGCGATCCCCTATACTTGTGGGTCATCAAGACTATTTTCTGGCGCCGTTGCCGGGGAGCATAGATTTATCTATAAGTTCACCTGAGTGTGATATTGCTCTCTGGAATTCATTCATCATGGGAAGACCTGGTGATAAGAAATTTCCCATCATACCATCCACTACGAGAAAAGGTACAACTCTGAGTTCCGCTGCTGCTATTGATTCACCGTCTATCTTAAGTAAGCTTGTTACACCGCCTCAAGCTTCTTGCACTGTTACTCCTACTGAATCTGAAATTACTTATGATGATGCTTCTACTGTTCTTGATGATACTGGTTCATTAGGTCCTTTTTAGATGCTACACTTGCTAGATCTAAACAATTTGAAAATGCTGAAATTCCTAATGAAGATGCTGAAACACCTATTAATTCACCTGAGTTTACAAATAATATTGATGATCCTGATGAAATGTATGTGGAGCTTGATGATGATTTTGTTGATGAAATTAATGCTACTAAAGATGCTAGTGCTAGGAGAAGCCCAAGCCATGGATCTATACAAAGACATCTGCAATGGGAAAAGCTTCTCTCAAGAGAATGGTAAAATACGAAGTATTCATCTCCCATCTATTCGATACTTTGCTTATTTCATCACCAAATGTGTTCTTGCTAGGAAAGTGGCAAGTAAATTAGCTGCACCTGATTTGGCTTTTCTATCTGCTGCTTTGCGTGGTGATAGAACTTATAACTTAGGTGCACTGATTGCTTATCGTCTTGCTACTAACCGTGAGAAGGGTGGAATTTGTGGAGGTCTCATTGCATCTCGTTTATTAGCTATGCATGGTTTAGTACCTCATCCTCTTGATTTCCAGCTTACCACAGAGAGGCTGGATTTTCTTTCCATGAAAAAGCATAACTTCATTGCTGCAAGGAGTAACATGAGTAACCTACTTTATGAGATAACTTCCTCTAAGAAAATAGTATGGAGGACATCTATATCTGTTAGAACTATTAGGTTGCTTGTGCTTTCGTTTGATCTTGATGCAAGGGATAGTTGGTCACTCTCAGAGGCTGAGATTGATGCACTTATTGGGCAACAAGCCCCGGACGAGGAGGACGATATGGAGGAGCCCGAGGAAGATGTTGAGCAGCCCCCAGAGACAGCGGGTTTAACATACCCGTACCCTGGGTACGCTGGACCTTCCGGTTCTTCCTCCACCACAGCTGAGCCGGGATACGATCACACCATGTAGTGACCCATCGGGCTGGAGTTCATACTCGCCATGGGGCTGATCTCCACTTAGGCCAAAAGCCTAACCTTGGGGGGAGGTATACCGATAGCACACTCATCTACATATCATTATCATTCGGTACTTTGTATATCCATGTTTCGTTTTCGTTTTCGTTCTTTCTTTTATTTGTTCATGCTTTGCATTACTTTCTTAAAACTCAAAAAGATCAAAAATATTTCTGTTATTTCTCTTGCTAGTTTGCTTTAGTATCTAGTATTAGTATGCTTAGTATTTAATTCGGTTCAATATGCAAAAACGCAAAAATATTTTACTTTATTGTTGTTGTTTCGCGCAGGGACATATTTCTGTTGTCCACCGTTAAATTCCTAACTTTTCACAGAAAAATCATAATGTTCTGAAATTTCGCGTGCATGTTCCTCAGATATGTACGCAACTTTCATTAGTTTTGAGTTTTCTGATCTGGGCATTTTAAGGTCCTCGAAAAAATTCATCTTCACAGGCTGTTCTGTTTTCAGTTTCTAAATTCGAAAACCCAAAAATATTTGTTGTTTCTTTTTGGTTTTGTATAGTTTATTTCAGGGATTATTACCATCCATTACTCCGTGGAGCTTGGTTATTATTTCATATCTTTCAAGCACACAAGTGAAAAGGCAATAATGATGATTTATGACAATTCGAGTTGGGTAAAAGGCTGCTAATGAACTCTATTTGTTTTCATTTTTGTACATATACTCATTCATGTGATCATGCTTAGGTTCGCATAAGGTATATGTCTATTGGTGGATGCTCAGTAGTTCATGTTCTCTTATGATCAGTCCCAATTTATTAATGGTAGATAACATGCCTCGTGGATATTTGCTTGCATTGTTCTGTTCATAGTAGAATATGACATTGTGGTATCCTCCTCTGAATAATTCATTTGAATTGACTTGGCACATGCTTACACATGTTATGGCTGAAAACAAAAAGTCAATTAAGCCTCGATGATCTATTTTGCCTCAGAGTTATAGTATCATTTTTATGTCTCCGTTAATTTTATTTTGTCGCAAGCATGATTATGACAGTTATTGCTCTCCTTAATTGTCGCTTCCCTGTCTATTGCTAGCCTCCACTTGTACTAAGCTGCAAATGCTTGTGCTTCCCAATCCCTGAAAACCAAGTTATCCCAAAAGAGTCCACCATAAACACCTATGTATGGCATTTCAAACCATTCAAGTAAATTTGCATGTGCTACATTTAAAACCTTCAAAACACTTCTCAATTTGTGCCACTGTTTCGAGCTCATGAGGAAGTAGTAGTTGGACTTGTTATCTTCCATACTAATTAAGTAACCGACTTGCATGCTCCATCTGCTTGTCATTAATTTTGCAAAGGGCTGGTTATACCACTATAATATCAAAAAGATTTGAGAAAATAAAATAGACACTCCTCCATGGTTTGAGATTGATTGGTGGGCACCCGAGGATTTGGTTAGCCATGGTTTGTGAAAGCAAAGGTTGGGAGGATGTCAAGTTATCAAAATAAATGAATATAAGGATGCATATTATAAATGCTTGTTTTAAATAATTCGAAACCGCTCTCAACTTGCTTAGTATGGAAGATAACAAGAACTCTATTGCCATTCGTTGACGGAACAACCACCACTCAAAAACAAATTTTACCTCTATTTTCAAAATAATGAAAAGCTCTAGCACATGTTAAATCCCTGCTTTCCTCAATGAAGGGCATATCTTTTACTTTATTGTTGATTCATCATCCTTCTTTGAGCACCTTCTTAAGAGCATAGTTATCATTATTTGTGTAATGTGCTTGTCCCAGAATACTGTTAACTGCGGTATAATTTTGATGCTCTTATATTTGATATCTTTATTTCTAGTTTTCTCTTGAAACTCAGAGGTGCCTGCGTATTTATGTCTTGTTGTACACATTCGGGCAAGCGAGATACCACTTTATCATACTTTATTATGAGCTTTGCAATCCCGTGAATTGATATGTTTCATGTTATTCATTATTAGTATGATTGTCATCTCTTCATAGTTTACATGATTATTAGGTGACACCGTTTGCATATATCTTATTATGAATAGTCTAAGCATTTGTCCTCACAATGAGAATATTTACATCATATGAGCAAATGTGTTCGTGAAAGTTCTTTTATCGCACTCAGTTGTTAACTGAATTGCTTGAGGACAAGCAATAAGCTAAGCTTGGGGGGAGTTGATACGTCCAAAACGTATCTACTTTCCCGAACACTTTTGCTATTGTTTTACCTCTAATTTGTGTGTTTTGAATGCAACTAACACGGACTAACGCTGTTTTCATCAGAATTGCCCTGGTGTCTCGTTTTTGTGCAGAAATTCAACTCTGGGAAAAAATACCAGAAAATATGCAAAAGTCACTATTTTGCCCGGAGACTCCTGGAGCCAGAAGACGGGAAGGAGACGGGCTGCGAGGCGCCCACACCACGTCCCCGCGCGGGTGGGCCTCTGCCGCGCCGGGAGGGGGTGTGGCCGACTCGGCCACCCCCTCGAGCCCCCTTCTCGGCTACTTAGTCCCTCATTACCTAAAAAGGACTACTACGGAGAGACTTTTCCAGAAAACCCACCAGAGCGCCGCCGCCTCCTCGAAACTCAATTCGGGGACCAGAAGTTCCTGTTCCGGCACTCCGTCAGGACGGGGAATCGAAGGAGATCATCGCCATCGTCATCGCCACCACTTCTCCATCAACCATCCATGTTTCCCCCATCCATGTGTGAGTAATCCACCGCTGTAGGCTTGAGGGGATGGTAGGGATTGGATGAGATCGTTCATGTAATAGCTGTAATATCATTAGGGCGTGGTGCCTAGTATCCGTTATCGGTGTTTTACATCATTGTTGCAACTTGTTATGCTTAATGCTTGACACTAGGGCCTGAGTGCCATGATTTCAGATCTGAACATGTTATTGTATCATGAAGATAATCATTGTTTTAGGTCATATCTATGAGTTGTATACACATATTATTGTCCGGAACCCGAGGCCCCAAAGTGACAGCAATTGGGACAACCGGAGGGGATGGCTGTGATGTGAGGATCACATGTGTTCACGGAATGTTAATGCTTTGCTCCGGTACTTTATTAAAAGGAGTACCTTAATTATCAGTAGTTTCCCTTGAGGCCCCGCTGCAAACGGGCTGGTAGGACAAAATATGATGTGCAAGTTTCTCATTGCGAGCACGCACAACTAAATCGGAACACATGCATATGGTTAATAAATACTTGGATGATTTATCTTATTTATCTGCAAATGCCCATGACTTGGTTATTATATGAAATATCTCATCCATGCAACGCTCGTTCATCCGTCCTTATGCCTACAGTATTTTAATCCTGTCGTCTACTATCATCACTATTGTTTTTATTCTACTGCTGCTGTTATATCACTACTGTCACTGCTATAAAACTGTTGCTACTGATAATCTGTCTCGAGCAAGTCTATTCACGGGTGCAGCTGAATTGACAACTCCGCTGTTAAGGCTTATAAATATTCTTTGGCTCCCCTTGTGTCGAATCAATAAATTTGGGTTTTACTTCCCTCGGAGACTGTTGCGATCGCCTATACTTGTGGGTCATCAGCCGTCCCCACGGCCATGTTCAACGATGGACAAGGAGAGGAGGAGGAGGTTGACGATCCGGACGCCGAGATTCCTTCTTCCGGCACAGCCGCGGCCAAGAAGATATCGAAGAGGACCGCGGGCTACACGAACGCCGAGGACAAGTGCCTTTGTCGGTCTTGGCTCGCATCGAGCGTGAACGCCATTGTCGGCACCGAGCAAAAGGGCAATGCCTATTGGAAGAGGGTGACCGCGGACTTTCATGAACGTCGGCACCTCAAGCCCTTCGTCATCCACAGCGACCGCGGCCAAGTGTCCATCCAAAAATGATGGTCCAACATCCAGGCCGAGACCAACAAGTTTTGCGGCGCCCATGAGCACGTCGTGAACTGCCCTATATCAGGCGTCGGCGTCGCAGACACGGTATGTCCTTCATCCTCGTCGTTTTGAGGTGTCCTCCTCCATTGTTTGTTGTCGTGAGTGGCCACGGTTCCATGGCCTATGTAGATTGTGCAGATCTTGGAGTTCTTCAAGACCGCCCATGAGGGCAAGTCCTACTACTTGATTCATTGTTAGCGGGAGCTTAAGGACCACGAGAAATGGAAGCAAACATATCAAAGCCACAAGAACGGCTTGAATAATGGCCGAGAACCGGCCACCGTGGGGCCGGAAGATGATGGTGGCGACAAGGCCGCTGTTTCCAAAGGAAGGCCGAGGGGACACAAAGCCTCGGCAATGGACATGAAAAGGGATGCCAATGTGCAATCACTGACCGAGACCTTGAAGGGCTACATGGCCAACAAGGAGGAGGCCATTGCCGCGAGAGAGGAGAAGAAGCGCCGCGAGAGGGAGGAGATGACCGCTCAATTCTATGACCTCACAAAGAAGGCTGTAGAAATTGAAGCGAGCCACGCCAAGGCGAAGATCATGGCCGAGTAGAGGGCGATCATGCTCGTGGACACCACCGACATGGCCGAGAACCAACAGGCTTGGGTGATGAAGCAGCGTGCCATCATTTTAGCTCATGCCGAGTGATCGATTTGGCGCCAATTTGTTTGTAATGGCCGAGACATTTTGCTAGTGGAGACAATGCAACCAATTCCATAGAATTCGTAATGAAAAAAAAGGGCGCGTCCAAAATGCGCGTCGGGCCCGCTGGGCTGGGGCGCGACCCAAACGGACAAGGTGGCCGGACATCACCCATTTCCTGTCCGCGGGCCGACGCAAACGGACCAAATCGGACACGATTTAATCCTAAAATGCGTCGGGTCGTTGGAGATGCCCTAAGGCATATGAATATTCCGACAAAAGGAGGCTAGTTCAGTTAGGAATTCAGTTTTAAACTCTTCATGTGCAGCCCCATATACCACATAAGGACCAAGTACAATTTTAAAACTTGTCCCATAGGACGAATTTCAACATATATTTGCCAACCTTAAAGGCATTCACCTCCAAAGTGTCATTTTTATCACCACGTAAAATCCATCCCGATTAACCGACAGAAGGAACCCAGTTCCAAAAATAACTGTTTCCAGGGTCTAGTCTCCGAAAAAAACTTTGTTTATATTCTCTCCTCATAGTGCAACGCCAAGTCCTATCTCGCATTTACCAGAAACCACGGCGTTCAGTACTTATCAACCCACTAGTCCAGTACACTACTCGGCAAGGAAGTTTTGTGTCAGCTAGCTTGCGATGTCGGATAAGCGACTCAGTGACAGAACAAGAGTTGCTTAACAGTCCATCGGATTTCAGAGATGATCACAAATGAGATCTGTTTCATACTTCATTGGATAGTTTTGCTGGGGCCTGGACACTATGCCTCGTCTGGGTAAATAGAAGATCTGCTTGGTTCGTATCTTGCCTGGACTGTGCTCGCTATTTTGGGTGCAGATCGCTGCAGATCATGATCGTCGGAGATCTGAAGCAAAATCCACCAGAGGCGCCATGAGGTGAGCCCATGACGCCACACCTCCATCCTTCGCGCACCCACCAACCAACTAACCGGACACTCCACGAGCGCCGGTGCGTCCAATGACGCCGTGCCACGTCCGCCGCGATTTAAAAGCCAGTAAAGTGCGCTCAGCTACCAACAGCTAAACCCTGCCAACCCTTCCCGCCATATTAATTTCCCCGATCTACATATCCCCTCCCCAGATCGAACGAGCAAATCTCACTCGTCACTCGCCCTGACCCCTTCCTCTAATTTCCACTTGTGTTTGCGCACGGTGACCGACAATGCCGACGGCGATGGCGACGGCGGCGGGCATGGCGACGGGGCCCGGCAGCCGCGTGACGCGGTACGCCAAGTCGACGGCGGCGTCCGTCACGCCGGTGCGCCCCGGCAAGACGCACACGCTCTCGGCGCTGGACAACGCCATGGAGCGCCACGCCGTGCACCTGGTGCTCTACTGCCGCGCCGCGCCGGGCGTCGCCCGGGACCCGCTCAAGGAGTCGCTCTCCGAGGTGCTCTCGCTCTACCCGGCCATGGTCGGCCGGCTCACCCGCGCCGAGGGGGAGGCGCCCGGGTCCGGGTGGATCGTCAAGTGCAACGACGCCGGCGTGCGCATGGTGGACGCCAGGGCCGCGGCCACGCTCGACGAGTGGCTCGCCACGGCCTCCGCCGACGAGGAGATGGATCTCGCCTACTTCGAGGACATGGGGTCCGAGACTTACATCTGGTCCCCCTTCTACGTCCAGGTGCGTCGTAGTGCATTTGGTTCAGTACTTCATTACTGCTGGAGTGGCCGAGTGGTTGTCCTGTTCTTCAGGCAGGCTTGCAGAAGTGTAGCTAGCTGTAGGAGGACAGCTCGGAGAATTTATTTGTTCGTCAATTTTCTTAGTATCTCAATTCAATGTGTCACATGCCTGCAACCCGTGCACTGTAATGCAGCTGACGGAGTTCACCGACAAGTCGTACGCGCTGGGCCTGAGCTGCGCGCACCTCCACAACGACCCCACGGCGGCCGCGCTCTTCTTCCACGGCTGGGCCGCCGCCCACCGCAGGACCACAAGCCCCTACTCGCCCTTCCTCCACTCGCCGTCCTTCGCCGTGTCACCGGCCGCCTCGCCGCCACCGGCACCTCCTATGCTCGCCGCCAAGTCTGCCGCCGCAAAGCCTAGCGCCGACCCCGACGCCGCCGATGCCATGTCCTCCGCCACCTTCCACTTCCCGGCCGCCGCGATGAGCGCGCTGCTGTCCTGCCTGGAGCCCGAGACAACCCCCTTCGCGGCGCTCGCCGCGCTCTTCTGGCTCCGCGTCGCTGGCGCCGGCGCCACTGAGGAGAGCGAGAAGGATCTCACCCTCGCGCTCGACTTCCGCAAGAAGATGCACGCGCCGCTCCCGTCGGGGTACTACGGCAGCGTCGTCCACTTCACACACGCGCGCGCCGACCTGGCGTCGGGGCTGTCGGCCGTGGCGGCGGCGCTGGACCGGCGCGTGGCCGGCGTACCGGAGGAGGAGGTGTGGGCCACCGTGGAGTGGCTGCACGCGCGGCAGGCCGACGGCAGCGAGCCCTTCCAGATGTACGGGCCGGAGCTCACCTGCATGGCGCTGGACCATCTGCCACTGTACGGCGCCGAGTTCGTCGCCGGGGAGAGGCCGGCGCGCGTGGCGTGCCGCATCGGCGGTGCGCTCGGCGAGGGGCTTATAATAGTCGTGCCAGCAGCCGAGGGTGACGCGGCGAGGGACGTGGTGGTGACGCTACCGGCGGAGACGACGGCCAGGATCTGCCGCGACGACGAGGTGCTCTGGCACGGCGCCGAGGTGGTGGCTGGGCCCAAGGTGGAAACGGGGGCCAAAGCTGCCAAGTAGGATTCAGGGAAATAGTTCAATTATATTTTCGCTTGAATTTGATGGTGACACCTTCGTAGTTCGTATGATTTTGATGGCCCTGTTGTGATGCGTCGGTGAATGCCACTGTTGTTTTTCCCTATTTTTAAAATGATTGCGTGAATGCTAGTGTTTGTTGCTATTGTTGGAGTTCAGAGCCAGATGATGTAAACAGATTATAAAGTTTAAATATCATTTTTTTTTTCTAAATTAGAGGATGACTAAAGAGGATGGAAGTGAGTTGTAAATCAAAAGTCAGCTACACCTCCAAATAACTTTATGCTGTGAGGTAGGCAAGATATTAATAGAACATATTGTATAGTCCACTAATATATATGCTGGCTATTGGACGGGTTGTGACATGACACTACGCTATAAGCATCAGTTGACTTTACTATTATGTAAAAAAGCTTTTATATTTTTGCATAGAAAAAACTTTTCATGAGGGTTCCACGTGTCGCTCGTCCGAAGTTAGCTCTATTTTTATATGAATTTGGATCATCACAAAACAACAAGTATGTGCTTGGCATGCCTATCGATGTATTTTCTCCTTGCAAAATAGTTCTAGCATTTGTTTGTTCAATAATTTATATATTGTGGTATCAGCGTGTATGTCTTAGGGTGGCATACACAGCGATGACCACTATGGAAATTTTGCCTGGAAGAGTCACCACAACACCCGTACACATTTTTAAACTTTCAATTTAATTCATATTCCCATTACATCCAAATTCTACCGGAACATTGGTGCCAATTAATCAACATCCTCCTTCTACACGTAGCTGAGTTAAACCACTTTCTATATCCAACTCAACCATTAGCAGTGGATTTAGATGTGCAAGCTCGACATATGCAGGTACAAACATTGATTCAGGCTTCATGGGGTGACATTATCTAGTACATAGCTAGCTCTGTTTAGTATTTATGGTTCAGCTATTCTATTGTAGAAAGATGATATGCAATGAATGTTGAGTGATTTCATTAAGCCTTTACTCTATAAAAAACATGAGAAAAGAAATTGAACTCATTTTATATATACCTGATCTTTAACTATAGAACCACATGATATTTGCTATGCTTATTTTATATGAAATCCAAAGTGCAATGTTATTGTGTCGTAGCTGGTTCAGTGCGAGAATACTTGCAAAACAAGGTGTAAAGTATTCTAATTAGGCAGAGTGTGATTCGAATATTATTTAAGTGGCCTAGATAATTTTTTATAGCTTGGGCAGTTGATTAATCAAATACGATGTGCAAATTAATCAGAGGCAATATACGCATGAAGCCTATTTTTCAGCGAACAAAGAACACATATCATCGCAGAAGTCCACTCGAATTCGTTGATTGCTCCCGTACACCAACGCTATCAATGTTGGAATTTTGGTGGTAAACTAGTGGACAGCGCTTGCGGCCTAGCAGGTTTAATTCCAGACTACAAAGAGATTGCGCACTCTAGCAGTGTGAATGTGCACTAAGTACTAAGGCTTTGTTTGAATGTCCATATTAGAACACATAACTGGAATTGAAATTGAGTTTCTCAAATTCTGCTGTTTGGTTGTGTTTAGAATTGAAAACTAGATTTGGTAGCCGAATTTCATGAGTTGAACTAAAACTAAAATATGCCTTCTCCAATTCAGAGTCTCACCCCCTCTGAATTGGGTGGAATTTCTCATGTTGATGCTCAATTCAACAGCTAAACTTCCAAACAGAGAATTGAAATTGAGCGCTCTTATTTATTCCAACTACCAATATCTTGCACAACCAAATATAAACTTGGAATTTATAGGTCATTTCAATACACCCACTGATTTAGAATTGACCTTAGTTCAATTCCAAGCACCCCAATAGAAACATCCAAATGGGGAATAAAAAAAATATTGCGCAAGGATTTCCAAGATAGCTTGATACACTTGTGTCAGATGGACGCCAAGTGATTGATACTATACCTCCTCGGCCAGAACTTCCTGTCTAGACTGCCAGAAAGTGTTCAAGCCCCCCAAGTTAAATTCATCAAGGAGGAAAACTACTTTAACTCATGTTTCCAATGCATCCCATTTCTACTATGGTATTGGTGACACTTGGCCAACATCATCCTCTTACACCTACCTAACTTAACCAGGCTGCATCAAACCCGAGAGATCACAGAAGGGTGCTTGATTTTAGTTGTAGAGACATTTTCACTTGTCGATATGCTAAGAAGGTATAGGGATATATGTAGGTGCAAAGAATGATATCCACGCAAGACTTTGGTTGTTTGGCATCACCCACCTAGCCATTGTCATGGTATTTATAGGGCAGCTAGATATTGTATACTCCCACCGTACCAAAATAATTGTCTTATGTTTGCTAAAAAATAAATATATCTAGACATGAAACATGTCAAGATGGCGTCTTATCCTGTGAATCCGCACCTTTCCTGTATCCTGCATCCGAGTCGTACCAATCGTTCGATCTGAATCCTGCGTTTCTGCTCACATGTAAGCATTTATGCAATGAAGCGCCCGCGTTAACACTCTTTACTTTGCAAATAGCCCCTGAACATATTATGTTCAGAACATCACAACCTGAATAACATCTGAAACCCTCGTCTTCCCCAAAGGCGACTAGCTCCGCACCAAGTCTTCCGGGCGCGTCCTCAAGAAATCCATTCGCGCTCGCTGTCGCCCGGAACTAAGATACCATTCAATGGCCCAGGCGTTTGCTGTCCTTCTTCTCGACGGCTCCCCATGTCAAGCCCGCCGGCGTCCGCAACCTCCGGCCGGTCGGCTCGTGGCCGCCTCAGCACAGGGATTCCTTCTCGTTGGTCCATCATGCGAAGCCGGTCGGCGTCCGTAACCTACGGTCATTAGGCTTGCGCTGCGCCCTCGCCGGGCCGGCCGGCTACAGAGACTGGGCTACAGACTCGCGTTCAGAAACAGGGGCCATCTCTGATTTTTTTTGTTTGTGTCTGAAGTATCTAGTATTTCCTCAGATGCAGCTTATCAATTGGTCTGTCTATAGCTAGAGGGTGTATAATATGAGTGCAAATCGTCAGTCAGTATTGTTTCTCTAGAGAGAGTTGTGTACATTGTTGTGAATGAAAGTCAGGAAGAATCAATTTCTTGTTGCCATGTTCTGATGCTCATACTTGCAATTTGAGGTGTTCTTCTCTGAATTATCATTACTGAATCTAGCCAAAGATACATTCTGTTATGTTCACAGAAAAATGATTGCTACAAGGTAAACATCGACAATTAAGATTGATACATGTTGCAGCGTCTGCACTCAAGCAATAACTCAAAAATAAGCTACAGCCAAAGACTGAATTTGATTCTGGAGCATGTATCAATCTGGCTGTAGCAACTCGTGCCTGAACCTTTTATTTTAGATATTTTCCTCTCAACTTTGGTGAACAAAAGGTCAGGAACTAATGTAACATGCACCATTTGTTTCCACACAAATTAAATACAGTGGCGATCTAGCCAGGATAGTCTCAGCCCTTGGGTCTAGACAATGACTGAAATATGTGCCTTGAGTCTCATATACACTCAAGGCAGCAGTACACTACAGATTCTAGCAATGGTTGTTGGCACAAAATCTTGCAGAGTTCCCAGTGAAAGCTTAAAAAGGATATGAGGCGGTATAATTGAATCATTGTCCTCTCACATATCACCTCATGTTCAAAAAAGCATGATATATTCATTTGCAAATAGAATAACAAAAGGCAAGCTCTAGTCTGCTCACAACTAAGAAAACAATTGGACAAAATAAAAATTATGATCCGTTACAAAAAAAGACATTTTAAACACTGAATAAAATAAGCAATAGCTGATGCCATTCATCATGCACCATCTGTATGTATCTTGCATATCAGTGGCTTCTTTTCCTTGACCTTTTTTGTTTGGGCAATTACGACCATCATGAAACCCTACTTGGTTGCACGTCTTGCACAAGCGTGCGACCTTGGCCTTGGCTTCTTTGCTCTTCTTTTTCTGATCTTCCCCAGCTCCTTTCCTCTTTTTATTCTTTTACTTCTCCCTACCGAACGGCACCGGCGGATCTACTACATGCTAGCCGGGTGCACAGGACCCCGGGTAGCAACAATTTTCTTTGTTAAATAGCATTTTTTCACCATGTATGCACCCCCTAAAAATGAGTTTTATGTGTTGTGAAATCCTCTGTGCACCCCAGATGTTGTAGCTCCGCCACTACCGAACGGACATCATTTGGTGGGTGTATGTTAACTTGAGTAGGAATGTTACAACCATTAAATGCTTCATATTCTTCTTGCCTAGTATGCTTGACTGATGCAGGAACCTTTCGGTTCAGAGGCTCCTTAACGCTCAACACACTTGATAGTAAAGAGTCAATGCCGTCATCTGATTGTTTGGTTGTTTGAATAAGATCTTCCAACTTGTTGCGTATGGTTGAAATCTTCTTCCTTGCAGCTACATCCAAGGAGTCAGTGTGGTTCTCTTCTAGAAGATTCCCTTGTACATCGTAAACTCTTTCTCTAAAGGAAAAAAGGTAAATGTCAGTCACACGATTTGCGAGAAAGTAAGAGCAACTAAAGTTATGACTATTCCTTTGTAACTTTTACACCTTTTCTGTCATCTTTCCATAATATAGAAGGATGGAAGCTGTTGTTGATTTTCTATCCTCATTACTTGGATGATATGCCGGCATGGAATTCCATAGTACTCAAATGACTTGCACAAACAATTAGTCGCACACACACAATATGCATAAAGACAAACCTTTTCCATTGGAACACGAGATCATGCAGGGGAAGACTTAGATGGATTTTGTGATGTTTGTACGAGACCTCTCACCATCTTTGTCTGGCTGCCGGGATCCCGTCTCCATTGAAGTGTATGGCGCAGGGGAAGACTTAGATGTATTTTGTCAGCTCTTCATCTCCGGCCGGCCGGTCGCCACCATGGCAATCGGGAACCTATAGCAACAACATTTCACGGGGATGATCGCGGGGTTCGGCCGTCTCGTATCTACAACCAATCTGGCGGGGGTGGCAGTGCAAATTTGCAGAGTTAACTTGCGGGGACAACGGGCATGTTTTTGTAAAATTACCACGGAAGTATCTCTCGTCGCACGATTTGATCGATCGGTCAAAAATACAGCAGATGCACTTTTAACCAAACTAGAGACACTTATTTTGAGACGGAGATAATAGTAAATATCAGCACCTATCTGAGACCGTTGGGAAACAAGCTTTGGACTGCTTCGACCCCGTGAAGATCATTTCCATCAAACGGCCACTATTTACTCCTTTCCCCCCTCATTAACCATGGCACAAATCCTATCGAATCTTGCAAGAGACGCTAAACTCCTAACCACCACGAAATCACAATTGACGACCGTTGCGGGGGAGGTGGTCGCCACTGCTCTGATCTTTTTCACGTCTCCACAACCGCCATCACTTGCTTCAACGAGATTCACCAACAGGCGCAAATGAAGCTCCGCCGAGCGGAGGGGTCTCCGTGGCTCTTCGTGCAGAGGCTACAAACGGGGTCGGGCCGACAACAATCCACTCCGGCCTAGGAATCCTGAAGTTACCACCGAAATATAATTACAGACTCTTTCCTCTAATCAAAAGAATGCAGCGCTGCTGCTTTCGTCAAAAAAAAAAGTAGCGGTTACCACCACTCATGGTCACCGTACCAAATGATGGGATTAGCAATGTCTGGCTATTTTTTTTAATTTTTGAACATTCAATCTGATGTAGTTCTCTGTTGCTTGGATTTCTGATATCAAATTTTACAGTCGATTCATACATAGGGCACTTGCTTTCTCCGCGTCGTTGGGGATTTTGGAGGAGCCGATCTCGAATTTGTTTTTGCACATAATCTTTGGTTCAGCTTGCGCATCGTTCCACCCAATTCAATTACCCAATCGAGTTGTAACCCGGCAGCTTGGAGTTATGCAAGTGCAGCTGCTCTAATCTGGGAGCTAGCGGATGCTTCTCTCGGTAGGAAGTGGTCCACGGCCAGGAGCCCACAGTTACAGAGAGGATGCCAGAAGTAGGATTACCCCCTATTTTATAATGTCGAACGTTTACACTGATTTTCTGATCTGGTATGTTTGCATCTCCAGCATACCTCGTCAGCTTCTTTATCTGTAGATATATAAGACATGTCTATAAGCTAATTTTACTGATGGTAATGAAATCAAAATCTGGATCATCTTAAGCAGTTGTAATGGTACTTTTAGATACATCTCCAGGGTACGTCACATGCCTGGTAACTTGTTTTTAACTTGGAGAATCTCGTAATCTACTTCCAACCGTATGAAAGCAAACTCTGGATGAACTTAAGCTGTTGGTAAGTTTTGTTTCTCAAGATTTACAAGTTGTTTCATGCTTCTCGAGTTTTACTCTGCCTCCATAAACTGTATTGTTATGATAGGTGAGAACGATGTTCATGCTTTGCCTCTTGGATGTTTCCAAAGTTTTATATTGGTGATGATAGAGTTGTGTACATTTACAGATAAATTTGATGGCCACAAATGATATATTCTACATTTCAAATTTCTATTCTACTTTGCTAGGTTGCAAAGTGAACAGATTATGCACACCTCTCACATGCAGGCTTGCAAAGTGAAAAGATTATGTCGTTGCGCTTGGTTGGTACTTGTCGAAAGTGTGCTGCACCTTCAACACAATTTGGTACTTGTCGAAAGTGTGCTGCACCTTCAACACAATTCCTTCAATACAACCTGCATATATAGTCAAAAATCAGCTCAACTGAAAAGTAACTATCTTTAAAGTCCGTCAACTTGTACAAATACCTCATGACGACTTGTGGAAAAGTGATTGCAGCGTGGAAAATAAAAACTAAATCGAGAATATTTAGGTCAAGAGAGTTTGAAGGTTCGCATCTGAGACGGATGTCCCACCCTTCAGCTTGAGCTGCATAAAAAAAATGTTTGGTCATCCAAACGGATATGTGTCTATGCAGTATCATGTTGGATAAATATTGGGGTGCCATGGTTGGCCGCAGGTCATCTTGCCCTTATGGCAAGAAGCATTAAATTTATCATGTACTCTTGGCTATATTCTTATTTTCAGCTCACAACAGCACGTACACTAGTGTTATAATTGTCTCTTGACTTGTCTTTAATTCTAGCTAATCCCACGGCACAGAGAGTAGGAAACTTTCAATCTAATAGGAGACCCTGAAGAAGAGATAAATGAAAAATATCTCAAGATAAACTAGATAATTTTCCACGAGTTGCGGCTCCAATACTTAGGACATATAGCCAGTAATATTAGCAACTTTATTGTTTCAGGTAATTTACCGATAATTTAAATGTTATAAGTAGTTTTTTGAAAGGTTACAAGAAGTGAGATTAGAATATGTATCAGTACGATGACAACCCGGCCATATTATACGACAAAGACTTGTAATGTGAAGAATCAAAAATATTCTGCCGTACCAATATATTAGTATCATATTGATCAAATCAGCTTCAGTAACTAACTATCGAGAGTACTTCGGTGACCTACATAAGGAAAGTCATCACTGACTACATAAAAACCAATTAATTATCATGCAAATATTAGAAATAACAATAAATTAAACTAATTAGCATGGTTTGAGCATCTAAGTTTTTTCTCTTTCTGTTTCTCGTATGTAAACATCCAAATTTCGAGCTTTCCATCAAAACCCTTGTCGTCGAACGAATAGAGTGGCCGAGTGACTGCGGACAAGAACATAACCCACATAAGACCATCATCATGCTATTAGTAACAATATGTTTATTATCATGCAAACACTGAAAATAATAATTTCTCGCATTCTCAATATTTATTTGCTCTGTGGGGTTTGTTACATTACTCATCTTCAGGCGCCAAAAGTAATATTGGATACTAAGAGAGCGGTAGAACTATTTCTCGTTAATGTGTATGAAATTGTACATTTATGTAAGAACTTGGATCCTCAGGGATAGTAAGCTAATCACGCATTGACAAACCAAACCTTACTCGAGCTATCTGGTTATCAGCGGTCAATGTGGACTTGATGGTGTTTGTGTGACGCCTTAATAATAATCCCTCCTTCAAACGTAGCCATAGCATAATTTTCGCCGTGTGCAACTTGTTTGCTAAATATTTGAGAGTTGTCGTTTTTATCAAATCCACTTGTTTGATAGCTGCAAAAAATTGTGGACGTGAAAGGATAGCCTTCGATCCGGAGGCTATCAAACAAGTGGATCTAAAGAAAGAACAACTCTCAATATTAACCGAGCTGCACAAGGCGAAAACTATGTTATGGCAACGTTTAAAAGAGGGCTTATTAAAGCGTCACAAAAATGTCACCAAGTCCACGATCAATGACCTCGTAAGATTTTCTGTCAATTCTTGATCACCTTACAATCCCGGAGGATCCCAATCTTAAAGAAACATACAGACATATTGGCGATAAATGGTTCTACCACTCTTGCGGTAGCTAGAAATGCTATTTGGCACCTAGCGTACAGAAACTGTACTGGAACAGAGAGCAAAAACATCATTGAGAAGGCGAGCAATTTTTTTCAATGTTTGCAAGATTATAAACATATTCACAATAATACCATGATGATTTTCTGGGCCCTGGTCGCTCAGCCATGCTCGATACTGCCGATACTTTGATTTTTTATAGAAAAATTGGAATTTGGCCACTTACATATGAGGGAGCGGCAAAAAGAAAGAGCAATAACAGAGATATTCAAACCATGGTAATGAGTTTAATTTATTGATATTTATAATATTTACATGATGATTAATTGGTTTATTTAGACGGTGATGACTTTCATCGCGAGATCGCTAAAGTACTCCAGACAGTTACAAAATGTTTAAGCAGATAGTTCATGATAAACTGTGTACTTTCTGCTATATAAAGGCGGATGGCTTGCGACCGAGCATGGCACACCAATATTTATCTAAAAGGATAATGCGAGGATGCATATCCGTCCGGATGAGCCGGAATTTGTCGATGCGGCACAAGCTGAAGGGTGGGACATCCGTCTCAGATGCCGGCCTTCGAACTCCCCGGACGTAAATATTCTCGATATAGGTTTTTTGCCATTGCAATCACTTTTCCACATGTTATCTCCAAATATTTGTGCAAGTTGGCGTACATTAAGGACAAGTACTTTTAAGTTGAGCTGATTTTTAATTATTTGTGCAGATTGTATTGAACTCATTGTGTCTACATGCTCATGTAACATTTTCTACCACTAGTAATACTTCTACATGCTCATGTATAAACTAATCGAAAAGACTACGCGAGCGATGAGTAAATAAATTTAGTCATGCTCATGGATAAGCTGATCGAAAGGTGTACACAACAAGGGTAACAAATCTATTCAAGCTAATGTATGAACTGAATCAACTCCTACATGTTTATCTTCATTCTCTTCGCGAACTCTTCCATCTTCAGAAAAGTTACTCCCATGATCTTCTTAAAGTCGGGTTTTCTATAAAGTCTAGGATCGGCGTCCGATGCCTACCAGCGGCATGAATGTCTATCTAATTTCCTGAAACTTTCAGTTTTTAAAAAGCATATTACTATGTAGAGTGTGATTTACGTAGTACTACATCTTATATTGTCATCACAAATTAGAACGCTAGTGGACTAAACAAGGTACCTAATCTGCCCGTACATGCGCGAATGCGCCTACGCTCGAGGCCCTGCACATCCGGTGGCGCCGCTCACCTCCGCGTTCTTCTTCTCCCACGTGTTCCACTCGGCAAGCTTCCCAGACCGGTTGTCCAGCGGGAAAGTGTAGAGATCGTCGCCCTCCTCCTCGGCCTCCGGTCCTCTCTTTCTCCTGATCTCGATCTCGCGGCGTGCCTCCTCCGTCGCGAGGCCGGCGCCGGCATCGTCCACGTCCATCTCCTCCTCCGTTCGCTTCCGCAGCGTCCCCATCCCCCCGTCCCCTGAAGATGGTGTGATGATTCGCTGGACTCGATCTGCAGGACGGTGGAGCGCGGCTGCTGCGGGGATAGAGCAGCATGCAAACCCTGGTACGTACGTGCGATTTGTCATTACTCCGGAGTATTTTCTTAGGCGTTTATAGGAATCCGAGCCCAAGCCCGAGTAAGGCCCATGATGGGTGGACGGGTTCATTCCTTGCTCGTTCCACTTATCGGCCCATACTGTTTTCTAGGTCTATATCAAAGGAAGTGGGCCAGCTAGGTTTTTATTGGAAAACTTAGGGCGACCTAACGCGCTGAAGTAGGTCGCCCCGCTCCGCGCGCGCTGCTAGGTAGGTGGGCTGTTCGTGGGCCGCGCGTAGGTAGGTGGGCTGTTCATGGGCAGCGCGCGTAGGCATGTCTCGCGTAGTATAGCTGGGCTTTTTGGTCCTAATAACGTGTTTGATTTTATTATTACCTTCAAATAATTGTTTTGCTAAGTTTTTTGTTGGATACTTTTTCAGTACTTGTCAACATTTTTTATTGTCATCGTTTGTTTTTATCGAAATAAGTATATTTTTGTTGCAAATAAATCCGGAACAACTTTTTGGTTGCTAAGTCATTTTTTGAGAGTGGATTTTGTACATGCACGCATGGGTATGAGTGCTATCTTGTCCCTTGATTGTTTCATCGTGATCTGTGCCAAGCAACATTTTGGTCTCCCTATATGAAGGGTTGCGAATTAATCTGTCACTTCGATTTGTACTTATCTCCAATTTCTTTGCCAGATTTTCCGGGAAATCTGCTGTGCATATACACTAAGTCAAATGTACAGTACTATTTTATTCCTTTCTCTCTTCGTTATGTCCTGTTGGTACATAGTAAAAAAGTCTAATCAGACTGTTCATGTACGGTACCAATCCACCCGTGAATTCCCCCATGCCGAGCACCAGAAAGGAAACCAGCGGCATCCACTCGCGTTGGCGGTGGCACGCGGGATGAAAAATGGAGGAGAAGCCGGTGGCCGGCCGGCGGCCGGCCGTGCCACACGTGAGTCGTGGACGTGGCGGTTCTACTGCTGGACGGACGTCGTGTACTTCTTCGCCGGTTGCGACGCCCGCGTGCACGGGGCCCTGGCCAGGTCACGCCACGCGCGGGGCTGGCTCTGCGAGACCTGCGAGCACGCGCCCGCCACGGTCACCGGCCGCGCCGACGCCGCCTGTGACGCCGCCTGCGAGAGTGCACTCCGCCAACCCGCTCGCCAGCCGCCCACGAGCGGATCCCCATCGCGGCCTTCTTCGGCGCCGCGCACTCCGACGCGCCCCGGCAGCACCTCCTCGTCGCCTACGAGGAGTAGGAGGAGGGCGCGGAGGACGATGATGACGGCAGCAACGAGGCCGAGGCGACCTCCTGGCTTCTCCCCGAGCCCGACGATAGCGCCGAGGCGGCGTTCTTCACCGACTCCGACGCGTACCTCGGCCTCGATCTGGACTTCGTCCGGTCACGAGGTCAAGACCAGTACTGGCTCACGCTGGACGAACGCGTCGTTGACCACGGCCACGCCGCCGGCCACGACCGCGGAGCTCTCCTTCGTCGTTGACCATGGCCACGACAGTGGAGCTCTCCTTCGTCGTTGACCACGGCCACGCCGACCACGACTGCAGAGCTCTCCTTCCATGCGCATGACGAACGCGTCGTTGACCACGGCCACGCCGGCCACGACAGTGGAGCTCTCCTTGCAGCCGGGGACGCGGACGCCGAGATGACCCGCATCGGTGCGCGGAGGAGACCGGCGTGGAGGGGCCCTGTGGACGCCCATATCGCGTCCGTCTTCTCAGCGTCCTCGGCGCACTCTCCGCTGCGCTGCGCTGCGTGCTCGTCACCGAGCCGCCGCCGCGGCCTCCCATGGCAGTCGCGGCCTCCCATGGCAGCCGTCCCCGCAGGCCCTCTGCATGCGCCTCTCGCACCTTGGCCTCCACGCGCATGAAGCTAACAACGACGTCATCGGCTCTGACTACCACCGCGCGCGTGACATGGCCGGCAACAGTCCGTCGCGCGTGAATCCTGGCCCGCGTACAGTCTATCTCCGCGAATCCTGGGCTTGCGAGGGTGTGGTTGCCGGGCCATGACAACCTTTATGTCAAATCTAGCACAGTATCCAGCTATTGATAAAAGGAACGAAAAAACTGAAAAACATTTCTCTCCCCACACTCTTATGCGGATCTCAAAGCACAGAATATCATGTGGAAGGACAGGATAGCTCTCACACCCGTGCATGTGTGTACATTATCATTTCCGGCTTTAAAATAAGTGATTTTTTTTGTTGTAATAGATTTTCTTTTTTGTTGAAATAGGCGGTGATTTTTGTTACAAACAAAGTTGTGCCAAAACATTTGTTTTGTTTACCTACTTTTGGATTTCTACAAATACACGGTTTTGTTGTAATAGTCTATAATTTTTGTTAAAATGGTTGGTGGTTTTTTTTTGTAAATGGATCTTCAACAACAGTTGCCCACTTTTTTTAATTGCTACGAACAAATGAGTTTTTGTTGTAATATGTTGTGATTGTTGTTGAATTTGTTGATAATTTTTGTTGTAATTATAGGTGACTTTTGTTGTGAAACAATCTGCACTAAAAATGTTATTATTTACCATTTTTACGTAACATTATTTTTCTTTGAAAAGTTGCGTTGATTTGTTGCAACAATATTTTTTTTGTACATGAAGTGAGTCATTTTGTTGTAACACGCGTGATTTTTGTTGCGGCGCTGGGGTAAATCACCAGGATGGCATTTTATGTGTAAATACTAGGAAGATGAGGGGCAACGAAATATACCGCTTCGGTTTAAGTGGAGCCTGGGTGGAGTGCGGGTTGATGTTTCAATTTATCAGGGGCTAAAACGCAAAAAATGGTCCAACTAATCCTGATCGCAGGATGGCGATCGGACGGTGCGGGAGGGGACCTAAAAAAGGGCACGGTAGGGCGACCTACGCCTAGTGTGCGCCTTTTTTATTTTGCATGGGGCAGGCAGCCAGCTAGGTTGCTCCCTCCTATTTCCAACCGCTTTGTCTAGTTACCCGTTTTTTCTGTTCGTTTTGTATATTCATTTATGTTTCTTTTTCTCTTCTATTTTGTCTATTTTTTCTGTTCTTTGGTTTTTTTATCATGGTAAAAAAATGTAAGAACTTGTTGTTTATAACTATCGATATTAAAAAATCATTCGAGCCATATAAATAGCCAGCATGACAGCAAGCACAGATCGACATCAAGCAGTTCGAATGATCTCTCATCAAGAGTGGTATTTACTGCAGATTTTACGATACCATCCACTACTTCCACGATATGTTTGGCTAACTCTATAGCAATGCCAATGTCCAAAAATCGTCTAAATAAAGTAATATTTTTCTTTTCAAAAATTTCTTCAAGTAATGTATATGTTCTTTTTTAAAATCGTCGAAATAATATAAAATTTCATATTTCAAAAATTGCTTCACATCAATATTCGTATTTTAAAATTGTTCGAATAAGATAATTTTTTATTAGTTTTCTATACTTGAATTTTTTTCACAACGAATGTGTTATTTATTTATTCTATTGTTATAAAATAGGAAAAGTAGAATAAAAAATAGTGTTATTAGGCAGCAGCGGCGGAGCTTAGTTGAGGTCAGGGGGGCCACGCCCCACCCCCCACCCCCCCCCCCCCCCCCAAGATTGACACATGTATGCAGATTTTTTTTTGAGTGAGAGCTTAAAATATGACGTTTTGTGTGTTTTGCCCCCCCCCCCCCCCCCCCCAACTCTCATATATTGTGTTTTGCCCCCAGCAAGCTTTTGGCAAGCTCCGCCACTGTTAGGCAGCATTCATAGTTTTCCATGGGGGAACAAATCGCTCCCACTGGGATCGACAAATAGGAGCTCCAAAATCAAGGCATGAAGTTTGGGCCGAGATAACCTTTCAAGGCAGTGCCAAATGTTTAGCTCTTCATTTCTTTTTCTACAAAAGTTGTATCCTCTTTTTCAGTGATGATAAAGATGTTGTTCTTGTAACTCTATGATCTTTGCCTCAAATAAACTTGAAATAGTTACATCATTTATAGAAGATATTTTGATACTACTGTTCATCAAAAAAAAAAATCCTACTGAGTCTGCCGCCGGAGGGCCCGCTCCCTCCTCGACAGGGTGGATCTGGTGGAGGGCGGATTCTGGAGGTAGGGTCACTAACTGTTGTTACTTGGACCAGGGTATGTGAGTACTGAGATGGAGGGAGGGAAGAGGATGGGACTGTATACAGTCTGGAAAAATTCTTGTAAGAGATGGAGGGAGAAATCTCAGTCCGGAGGGAGCATTCATAGTTTTCCATGGGGGAGCAAATCTCTCCCACTCGGATCGACAAATAGGATATATATTTTTTATTAGTTTTCTACACTTGAATATTTTTACACAACGAATGTGTTATTTATTTATTGTATCGTTATAAAATAGGAAAAGTAGAATAAAAAGTAGTGTTATTAAGCAGCAGTGGCGGATCTTAGTTTGTTTTGCCCCCCCCCCCCCCCCCCAAACTCTCATATATTGTGTTTTGCCCCCCAGCAAGCTTTGGCAAGCTCCCACTCGGATCGACAAATAGGAGCTCCAAAATCAAGGCATGAAGTTTGGGCCGAGATAACCTTTCAAGGCAGTGCCAAATGTTTAGCTCTTCATTTCTTTTTCTACAAAAGTTGTATCCTCTTTTTCGGTGATGATAAAGATGTTGTTCTTGTAACTCTAAGATCTTTGCCTCAAATAAACTGGAAATAGTTACATCATTTATAGGAGAGATTTTGATACTACTTTTCATCAAAAAAAAAAATCCCTCGTAACAGATTAAGATACCGATTTCGATCCATAAGTGTCGTAGTTTTGAAATAAGCTTAACTGAAAACCACAACACTTATTTTAGATATGAGTATCTAGAAAATTGTATAGCTGAAAGACAGCACCTGAGAACCGTTTCAATCTCCAAAGTTTGATTTTCCGAAATAGACGGCTCTAGCAGGCTATATAATAGCACGCGCGATACTTCTAAGACAAAAGACAGTTTAGCACATGAACAAGGCAAACAATTTACGGATAACCCTCTTCACTAGGTAAAAGCAACGCATCTTCCGGTTATAAAAAGTAAAGAAACGGACGTAATATACGGCACAAATTTTGTCCTCCCTCCAGACGCCACCGGAGGGTGAGACTGAGACCGTTAGACGGCACTGGACGAGTCACCCCATCCCGGCCCCACGTGTCAGCCTCCAGGAACCGCCCCCGCGACTCCCAAACCGCCGAGAAGCCTCCTGAACCTTCACTTCCTCTCTCGCGCCATCTTCTTCTTCCTCCTCTCGTCTTGTCCCCTCTCCTTAAAACTCTCCGCTCACGCCGCTCTCTCACCTGACAGCCGCACCGAGAAACCGAAGACGATTCGATCGCCGATCCGCCAAAGCCAGCCCCATTCCGCGTGCACCGTCTTCTAGATCAGAGTAGAGAGATCAGGGGAGTATCGTTATCGATCGAGAGGAGGAGATGTATCTTCGGCCGCCGCCCAAGGGCCCCGAGTGGGGAGGCCGGGGCGACCCGGAGGCGGGGCTGGAGGCCCGGCCGCTGTACCCGATGATGCTGGAGAGCCCGCAGCTGCGGTGGGCGTTCGTCCGCAAGGTCTACACCATCCTCTCCATCCAGATGCTGCTCACCATCGCCGTCGCCTCCGTCGTCGTCTTCGTGCGCCCCGTCGCGCTCTTCTTCGTCTCCTCCCCCGGCGGCTTCGCGCTCTACATCTTCCTCATCATCCTCCCATTCATCGGTACGTACGTACCTTAATTGCTGGGTTTTCCTGCTCTGTTTTCCTGGACGCGCGCGTCAGTTAACGAACGTTTTCGCCGTGTCTGCTGCGTGTTTCGAACTGCTGCAGTGCTGTGTCCGCTGTACTACTACTACCAGCGCCACCCGGTGAACCTGCTGCTGCTCGGCCTCTTCACGGTGGCCATCAGCTTCGCCGTGGGGCTCAGCTGCGCCTTCACCAAGGGGGAGGTGATCCTGGAGTCGGCCATCCTGACGGCGGTGGTGGTGGTGAGCCTGACGGCGTACACGTTCTGGGCGGCCAGGCGCGGGCACGACTTCAACTTCCTCGGCCCGTTCCTCTTCGCCGCCGTCATGATCCTCATGGTCTTCGCGCTCATCCAGCTCTTCTTCCCGCTCGGCCGCATCTCCCTCATGGTCTATGGCGGCCTCGCCGCGCTCGTCTTCTGCGGCTACATCATCTACGACACCGACAACCTCATCAAGCGATACTCCTACGACGAGTACGTCTGGGCCGCCGTCGCGCTCTACCTCGACGTCATCAACCTCTTCCTCTCCCTCCTCACGCTATTCAGGGCAGCAGATTCCTGAAGTGGCGTAGGCATCGGTGTTCCCCTGCCGTGGTCTACGAATGTGCTTGGCTTGTGTAATGGTGCCGCTGCTGCACTGCCAGCCATCTGTAAACTACTAGTAATTCTAATTAATTTTTGACTTGCTTTAAAACCTAGGTTTCTATGTGTTGTAAGTTTGTACCTTGCCTAGATTGTTGGATGAATCGAAGAATCGAAATCGAGCTGGCTCTGTTCCAGCTCTTGCCTCTGCCTCTGTTCTGCTCACATGTTCTCCATTTTCTTGGAATGCATCTTATCATCGGGCTTCGGCTTGATGTCGTCCCGGCGATTAACCCAGGGAACAGGATGATTGTTTCCTCTACATTGATTGCTGTATGGATCTTGTACTTCGCCAAGATCTTCGCTGGATCAAATGAAACTGAGGAGCTGCGTGGTAGCTAGCTGCTCTGGTCTACTCTTTCTCGTGCCATCCATCTTAGGTCTACTCTTTCTCGTGCCATCCATCTTAGCTTGGGGCTTGGGCGTGTTGTCGAGTAGCCCAGCAAGCAGGAACAGCATCGCGTGCTACTGCCTCGTCCACGTTGTGCGCTTGGTTGAACATGGACCGTGTAATGCAGGCTAATGAGGCTGATTGGATGGGAGTGTAAATGTGTATGGGTGAGATGGGAGTGTCACCGTTAAACCGCATTTCCCTTCATTTACTAGTGTTAATACTCAGTGCGGTGATCAAATTGTAGCTTACGGAGATATTTGTATGGACCTCCTTTTTTCTTTCGAGCAGACATGTACTCCCTCGAGTCAGAATTGTCGAAGACAGCTACGAAGTTGTTGACTACAAAGGTGACTGTGTTTTGGATCGTCTGTTAATTGCAACAACAGCTCAAGCTAGTGCACTTTTTGGAGTCTGTATTCTTGTTTTCTGCTATACCTGTTGAGTGCTTCATGATGATACATACTTTGGACTCAGTTACTTTTGTTCATTGTCCAAGAGAAGTAAATCGAGTGGCGCGAACTGATCAAGTTCTCTTATAGTCCACAATCTGTAGTAAGCTGGAATGAAGATTCTCCTCGTTTTATTATTTCTTTTATAATCAATGATGTAATTGTGCTGGGTGTAATTGTGCTGAATGGTTAAACTAGCAAGTATCTGACGCCTTCTTTTCCTTACCATGGTATTTAAAGGGATTGGAAGGTTACGGCTTCCTTGCTTAATATATTAGTAAAAATTACAAAAAAAATGCGTCGAATTGTTTATTTCCTCTGAAGGTATAATCGGATTGGAGGATGTAGTAGATTCTGACAGGTCACACAAAAGTGACATGGTTCATCCATTTTGTCCTAGTATCCACTTGGTTGTTCTTCCTCCACACCTGCCTTTTTTACTTGTCTTTTATTTGTTCCTTAAAATATTTTTCTCGTCCTAGGGAGAATTGTGTGATTTCGCTGCATTTTGTGCACTTGTATTATTTATCCTCATTGCTTCTTTTTAACTACTCCCTCCGACCCATTAAAACGGTCGTGGGAAATGAGCTCGTGTAGTACAATTTCATAGCTGCACTTGCAACAGTTTTTCTGGTATGGAGGGAGGACATAGTAATAAATATTATTCCGGTTTCTCACAAGAAGAAACTATTGTTGTCAAACGATGAGTAATTCTCAACCTGATGAAGGTAACTATATCCTACTTGAAATCCATATGTGTGATTATTTTGCAAATAATATTTTGGATTATTTGGGTACTCATTATCCTCTCTGCACTGGCTTCCCTGCATTACCACTTAAGAGTAACATATGGCGATGGCAGCATAAGCTTTATAAGGGTGTATTGCCTTGCATTTAAGCTTTATAAAGAGGAGCACCAAAACTTCACAAGAAAAATAAAAAATGGTCCTCACATGCTCCATGCCCATGGCCATCATTAATACTTAACATTAGGTGAAGTAGTTTACAACAAAAAAAAAAGAAACTGTGCAAATACTCGCGCCCCATGGGCGAGCCAGACTTGAGACCTCCCTTATAGTTCTTGCAAATTGAAAGAGGGGGAGGGAGAGAGACAAAATAAGTAGGCCGCCATAGCCCATAGTTACGTTAATCGATATTTTCATGGGCCTTTGGGTAGGAGCCGAATTGTAACCGGTGGGACTGAGAGATGTAGGGAGGGAACCGATGTTGCGCTTTTCTGAACAAGTAGACGGAGACAGGAGTTAGACGACCATTACTATACCCTGGCCTAACTAAGGTGACAATGGGGATTAGTCACGGTGCATTACCATTTTTGGGTGCTGGAGGAGTAAACCCACGTTTCTTTCGAATAAAACTATACCATATTCTGACGGGTCCCAAAATAGGACCTGGTTCATTGGATTTGTCCTAATTGTTAGGCGCCATACCGGCTTGTTTTGGTTGCTCACCATCTGCGCATGAACGTCAAGTGCTCTCTCTTTTTCTCCTGTTTCGCTGGTACTCCCTCTGTATTAAAATATAAAATGTTTTTGCACAACATATTTTCATATGTATGTAGACATGTCTTAGTGTAAGATTCATTTGCATGTGGATAAACATCTTATATTCTAATACGGAGGGAGTATTTTTTTCCTTCGAGTATTTTTCCCATCGTGGAAATAACTAATCGAATTTAGTGTTGTTTATATACGTAATCTAAAACATTGTTTATCCTCTACGAGCATGCCTCATAGTATTATGGTTGTTAAGCGGCAAACATTGTTCAGTTTGATGAAAGTCCCACCCTCAAACAACCGTATCTAGGTGTAGAAGATAGGTCTAGGTCTAGGTTTCTATCCCCACGGCAGCGTTTGGCTCTATGCCGATTAGAAGCTCTCCGCTGGCACTAGCGAGCGGTGCTGGCAGGCGGTGGCGTCCTTGCTTGGTCTAACGTTCATGGTGGACGGCGGTGAACTGGGTATTATGTAGAAGCTTCCTAAATAAGTTCAATTTTTTGGGTAGTGTAGGATCGGTCGATGTGGTTCCTCTTCCTCTCTTTTCTTGCCATCAAAGTGATGGTCGAAAGGCGGGTGGAGATAAAGTTTGGCGTCGATCTACATGGTGGGGATGCATAGTTGCAAGTTCTCGGTGGCTCTTTCGCGGCCTGGTTTCGTCACGCCGTCGACTTCAGTAGCTGAATGGGAGTTGCTCCAGGCGTTCTCGGGACGCAAATTCAACCTCTAGACCGATGTGCCCTTGCGGAGGCCATTCTGCTCCATCATGGTGGCGTTCATCTGCTGCTACCCAAGTGGTGTCTTCCTCGGTGTTGTAGGAGATCACCATGATTCAGAGCTTATCTCCATCGATTGTGGTGAAGGACTGGACTATAATTGTGATCTATAGGGTAATGCGTGCTAATTTTGAGGATTGTGATGTAATTTTCTTATTACATCGGTGTTGTAGGAGGATTGCGATTTCTATTTACGATATGTCTGTCTTGTTAACACCGACCACTTGGAGCTGGAACTTTAGGCGGCACCGTTTGCAATTAATTTGTGGGCGAAGGACACAGTTGATGTAGTTGCTGCCTTGGATGTGCAGGAGTATGATGCAACAAATTTCGGAGCTATGGAAGTTTGTTTTTTGTAACACGAGCCGATGATATATATGGGTTTGTTGATTTTGGTGGAAGAGTTCAAAGATGACTTAACTCGCGACATGGGTCTTTTTGGCGGGGCAAATGATTTCGAGACTTGGATGAAGCTGGACATTCACCCCACAAGCATAGTTGAGGTGACATATTTTATTTGAAAGTAGGAATATCTCTTGATTCACTTTTGCTTTATTTCCTATGGAAACTGAATAACTGATAGCTATCATAGAAGACCATGGTAGCTAGCATGCATGTACCTGATAACTATCATGTTTATAATCTGATAACTTGTTCCATAAATCTAACTATTGTTATTAACCATGGTTTTAACCAGCATGAAGTAGCCGATATTTTAGCTAGCACAATATACATGGTAGGTAGCATGCATATAATTGATGGCTATCTCGTATTAACCTAATAGCTTTCATTGATGAAACTACTATCATAGATGAATTGTTCAGTAGCTTGAATTATCATTAAAAAAATAGCTAGAATGATCTCGACATGTCATTAATTAACTTGGTAACAACAAATATATCGTGTATTTATGTGGCAGGGGTTGAGGTGTGGACATAGCCTCAGTTGTGACATAATTCATTGTCCCTTTCAGCTCTAGGTGTTTGAACACTTAATTCGCCTGGTGTTATTTCCATGCCCACGGTAGGTTTTGTCTCCACCACAAAACCTTGTCTGTTACGCTCCGCATACGCATTCCCTGCAGTTTATTTCATGGAGAAAGAGTTTTGAGTAACCGTTCAATTAATATATGGCAATGGTCAGTAAAGTACTTGGTACGTACTGTCATATATCCTCATAACTAGAATGAGTTTAACCTGTTAGTTGGACTGACTTTGATCTTATAGCTAGCATGAATCAAAATGGCATATGTATCCATTTAAGGTGATAGCTGGTATGATTAACCTGGTAGCTGGCGTTTTCTTTAATCAAATAGCAATAATTTAACATGATACTTACGCTTGAATGAAACTGACAGTTGGATTGAGTTTGCCATGTTAGCTAGCATGACTCAACAAGTCAGCTACCTGATATCTAGCATGTTTTAACCTGGCAGTTGTTTTGAATTAATATGATAGCTAACATGTTTTTAGTTGGGCAGTATTTTGGATTAATCTGTTAGCTAGCATGTTTTTACCTCATACCTAGGTTTTTAAAATTAACTAGTAAAGATTTAACCTAATAGCTAGCACCAATGAACTTTTCAGGCCCCTTAAAATAACATGGTAGCTACCATGAGCATCTTGCAACAATTTAAAACAGCTATGTAACACGAACTAAACTTGAATCAAACAGCCACCATGAACTAATCTGATAACTAGCACAAAAACAACATGGTAATCAGAGGGGAATCTGATACCTTGGTTGTTTGAGATCACATTGTCTGAAACGACAAGGTTAGATCCATCGATTTCCATCTTTGTTTCCGTAAATTAAAATTCAAATCCGTTTTTACAGTTGGCTTTGTCGCGATGATACCTCCAAAACTAAATCTCATCTTGATATGTTTCGATGACTTTTTTTCTGACCCAAGTTATCAGATTGTAGTCACTTAGTCACCAGGTATTGTCATGTTGATTACCAGGTTAAAATCAAATGGTTGCCTGTTTATTTGAACTTCTCTACTCTTGTCTACTCACCAACGTAATCGTTTCATGACGATATTTCATATTCTTAAGTGTTTAGAACGGATCAAATACGGAGTATTTGAACATGTAGATTATGGATATGATAATAAAACATGTAAAAATTACCTGGTAACGAGGCATTATTTAAATGGTAACTATTAGATAGTAATATGGTAACTACAATATTATAACCTGGTAACTGACGATGGAAAAAAAGTTTGTCAAAACATATTAAGATGGGATCTTGTTTTGAAGTTCTCGTCGATGCGAACCCATCGGTGCAAACGGATCGTCAATTGAATTAACGGTTTAAGCGATAATTTATTTTGAATTTTCAATTATGAAAAAGATTCCTTACATGCATGTACGACGATGGGTTCCGTTGTCTTATAGGGGAGATTCTTAAAATCCACCCGTCGAACATAGAAGTTTCATAGGGCACGCATGTTAGATAGAATAATCGTTTTATCTTTTGACCCTAGGTCCTTTTTGTTTTTTGTGAACCCTTATCTGTAATCTTTAGAAAGAGATGTGCAGTAGATGACTATGAGGACCTCGTCGTAATTGTTCACTTCCCAGTGTTATAAGGCCATGTACAATGCAAGGTGCTTACAAAAATAAATCAAGTGTTTTCATAAGCACCGGTGTATATTTCTATAGAAGGGGTGCCTAGCTAAGCATTTGTCTAGTACAAATAATCACCGATGGTTAGTTAAAAATCGGTTTATTTTCTAAGCACCTCCCATAAACACTTTGCATTTTTGCATTGTACATACCCTAATGCAGCTTCATTGCCCTTGGGCATTTCTTGTTAGAAAAAAAACCACTAACCCACCGTCCGCCACCCGTCAGCGCCAACGGAGGACAGAGCAGCAGAAGCAAAGCATAGAGAATCTGGAGAAAGCAGGCCGCGCACCTTGGCGCACAGCAGCGTATCCCAAAATTAAGCAAAGAGTCAACGGCCAGGGACGATCCCTGCTCCTGAAATTGTTGCCAACAGCTTAATAACAGACTTCTCCTGTTCCGCCTCGCCGTCGCCGGCCCCTTCCTCCCTCCCCGCTCTGACTCTGTCTCCATCTCTCCGTTCGTCATCCACCCGTTGCGCAATTCTAATTCTCCACCTCACGGACGCATTCCCGAACGAGTATTCGCCTCCAATCAAAAAAGAAACATTCCCGAATTAACTACGCCCTCTACGCGCTTTCCATCCTCCTAAAAATAGACAGATCTCATAGGGGGCCGGTTCTGTTTAGCGTAGGGTCGTTTTTCCGTCGTCTAATCTTTTCCTCCTCTGATCTAAGAAGGGGGATTAGCCTTCTTCTTCTTCTTCTTGGTCATCGATCCGATTTTTGCAGAGTGCTATCCTTCGTTTTCCTCTTTTGATTTTGATCTCTTCCGCTTACGTCGTTTTCTTGCCCCCACTCGCGTGTTTGATTCCTTTGTTGCTTGCGTTCTTTCTTTTGGTTCCATCTGGATTTTTTCTTGGTGATAGATAGATAGATAGATAGCCGAGCGTCGTATTGCATCACCATTCCAAGGACATCGGGCGTCATGCGGGCTTGAATTCCTCTCGTGTGTCCCATCCCATGGGTGGATACAGGCATATCTTCTCTCGAGATTTCGGCTGTTGATGCATTGCTTCCGCGCGTTTCTGCTCCAAGATTTGGTTTTTAATTAGCCTGAAGACCAGAGGCCTCGTCGCCAGAAAGTGGGGAAATTGAGGAGATCGGGGAAGAGTAGTCCACACACAAGATCGATCGGTCGATCGATCGAGCGGATGAACTCCCAGACGACCACCGGCAGCAGCGGCGGCGCCGCCGCGACCTGCGGGAGCAGCGGCGCCGGCAGCAGCGACATGCGGGCGGCCGACGGCGACGGGTACGTCCGGGCGGACCAGATCGACCTCACCAAGCTGGACGTGACGCTGGAGAAGACGCGCTCCAGGGTGTGGCTGGATCAGCAGCGCTGCGCCGAGCCCAGGGAGCTCCTCGAGTGGGAGATCGACCTCGGCAAGCTCGACATCGACACGCAGGTCGCCACCGGCACATTCGGCGTCGTCTACCGCGGCACCTACGACGGCGACGACGTCGCAGGTCAGTAAAATCAATCAACCACGGCACCTTGCCTCTCTCTGTATGCTACACTCCGTAGCAATTTCGTATCTGTCTGAGATAGATTATGTTTGCAATCCGCGCCATGAGATTTCTTTTTAGCTATCGAAGCCTTTTCTTTTTGGTTCTCACAAAGGAAAGGATGTGCTTATTTTGGGAGCCAGCTCTTTGGCTAATGCACTGGAGGAATCAATTCTTTTGGCTAATGATTTGATTGGGCTCAAATCATTGCCGCGTCCATTTCGCTTTGCCTACTCTTGCCAACCAATTGAGATGACTAGGGCACGGCAACTGTCACCAATTATCCATTACTCTAATAGACAAGGTTATCAAATGTTGACGAGGTTGATATTGCAAGATATTGGCTTGCAAAAACATTGGTATTGGCAATTGGGGTTGCAAGTCAAGTATGCTCATAATGCTTCACGTGTTCAACATATATGGGATTTTAGGTTTTGACACATTTCAAGCGACATTGACCAGTATCAAATTTATAGGTAGAAAATTATGAAACTATACAAATTCTCATGAAAAACTAATTAATTATACACTTGAGTGATCAAAATCAGTTTTTATTGATCAATATTCAAAACTAAATAATGTTTGACTGCACAATTCTATGCCATCATCTAATTTGGTTGGTTAAAAGGGCCGTAGTTTATGCTTGTGGTCGGACCACCATCTTCGAGAGGCTATGCGAGAGGCCGAATGTATGAGGCTTAGAAGGGGATATTAAGGAGATCTCGATGGCGCTAATGAGGCGGTGGCACATGGGCTGCTAATATGGCGGTGGTTGATAGTGATGGAGGCCGAGGCGGAGATGTAGTTTGGTGCGGCCACAATTGGTGGAACAGATAGATTGATAGCTTGACACGGTAATTACATGCGGTACTTCTTTGTGCTATGAAGGGAGTGTAGACATGAGTCCACATGTGAGTGAGTTTTTGTTCACCGGCCAATATACTTCCAATCAGAAGGCGATAGGGGGAGTATATACATCGGTACACCAGCAACATGGTTGGATGTCATTTTGGTCATTGTGGGGTTATCGACCGTTGTGACTGATGATAATGTCAAAATACTATTGTGAGGACATTTTTGTTTCTATGATTTGGCCTGTTATGTGGGTCTCTTCTCTGTGGTGGCAATAGATTTACACTCTGTCAACTGTTGTTGAAATCAAGTTCAATAATGTTACTTCATTTCACCATACAGTTAAATATCTTGATTCCTTTCTTGTATTTGTTACATTGTATATGCTTGTAGGAAGCATGACTGTTTATAGCTCCTTGTTGGCTCGCATGATTCCGATGGAATCGCGACATCATGTCCTTTTTTTCTAGAATTACAAAATCATGTCTTACATTATAATGATTGAATATGATGTTTGATTACACCATAGTAAAGCTTTCTCAAAAAGGTTTTTTCTATAAAATGTTAACAGAACACAAATCGAACAGTCTACGTTGCGCAGAAAACATATAAACATAATGCTACTCCTAATTCCCACAAAATGTTGAATCAAAGCATCCTCGGGGTGATAAAATATATGAATAGACGAATTTTGTTTCAAAACTTCTATGCTACGACTAGCCAGGGTTAAATTTCAGTAGTGATTTGATCCTTGGCTTGAGGCATTAATTTGTTTCTATGTTTACTAACTTGACTATAATTCCTCATCGGTATGATGCAGTGAAGGTGTTGGACTGGGGGCAAGAAGGTCAGGAGACAAAGCATCGGGAAGCCTTCGAGAAGGAGGTGGCAGTATGGCAGAAGCTTGATCACCCCAATGTCACGAAGGTACTGTACATGATTAAACATTACTACATGACTGGTAGCTCGTTAATTTGAAGCGCTCGGTAAAAAACAATTCAAAATGAACCACGTTGATTAAACGGGTGCGTGTTCGTGTTTTTAGTTCGTGGGCGCGTCAATGGGGACTTCGCAGCTGAAGGTCCCAGCAACGAAGAGCGGCAGCACGCCGGGTCAGAGGTGTTGCGTGGTGGTGGTGGAGTACCAGCACGGCGGCACCCTAAAGACGCTCCTCTTCAAGCACCGCGACAAGAAGCTGCCCTACAAGAAGGTGATCCAGCTGGCCCTCGACATGGCCAGGGGGCTGAGCTACCTGCACTCGAAGAAGATTGTGCACCGCGACGTGAAGGCGGAGAACATGCTGCTGGACAAGAAGAAGACGGTGAAGATCGCTGACTTTGGCGTGGCCCGCGTGGAGGCGCAGGACGAGTGCAACATGACGGGGCAGACGGGCACGCTGGGATACATGGCCCCCGAGGTGCTGGAGGGTCGACCTTATGACCACAAGTGCGATGTGTACAGCTTCGGGGTGGTGCTGTGGGAGCTCTACTGCTGTGCCCTGGCATACGCCAACTACAGCATCGCCGACATCTCGTACCATGTGGTGAAACTCGGGATCAGGCCGGACATCCCGAGGTGCTGCCCCAAAGAGTTATCCGATATCATGGAGCGGTGCTGGCACGTCGACCCAGACCGTAGGCCGGAGATGAGGGAGGTGGTGACGCTGCTGGAGAAGATCGACACTGCGAGGGGGAAGGGCATGACGCCCGCCGTCCCCGACCACGTCGGGCACGGATGCTCCTGCTTCGGCTTCAAGTAGTGGCTCTGTCTCTCTGTGCGGCCGCGTGCGTGTGCCGATCTGGTCGATGCTTTTTTTGTTTCTCTTTTGCTTCGGCTTCGCTTGTGGGTGAGGTGAGATTGTAATTTGCTTGCTTGAGAACTCCGGTTATCTGCACCAGTCTAGATGATTTTTTGGGTCACAATCTTGTCCTTCCTATCAACGTACGAAATCTTTGTGCGCGCATGGCACCAGGTGCTGAACACCTTTGCGTCCTCTGAACTTTTGGTCATTCTTCAGTCGGCAGCAAAACCTTGGACGGCATGGGCTCTGCTACTGCTAGTCGAACTTTCCTTCCACACGAGAAATTTTGGGTTGTCGCTGTGTTTTTTCATGCAAGAATTGTGGTTGCCAGGCTAGACTGAAACTATGCAATGTCCCAGGCAAAGAGCCATGTCCCAGACTAACCTCTGCTTATAGTCTCAACACTTTTGCTTGAGCCTTCTGCTGTCCCGAGTACCTCAGTGAGCTGAAAATAGAATGTATTCGTTCAATCTGGTCTATTTCCTACGATGGTTAAAAAATCAAGATATTATGTGAGGTAGGTTTTTAGGTCCTTTGATGATTGCAACAGGCGTTTACGAGTAACTGCAACTACATAGGACAACATCTGCGCATTCTTATTCCAAATGTGCATATAATATTTTTCCACTATCTTATGGATGATATAGTAAATCGCGAAAACTATAAGTTAGTACTACTACATACAACACTAGCCTCCGAAACGTGGGGGAGACCGCATTGTGCTACAACTCAATATGTGGTACAAGCATAGTTGAAGTACTGAGTAATGCTACTACCCACAGTTCAATATGTGGTGCTAGCAAAGTAAGAATACAAACTGAGTAATGTTATAACTGATCAAGTACAGAAAACTTATATGGTGGCTCGTCGACCCAATTTTGTCCACATAGCGAAAAATAATTCAAATCATGAAATCGAACATAGCTTCGTCAAAATTCAAAAAAAACATAGCTTCGTCAACGATAAGTGCATTTTTTGTGCGAACAATCCTCACACGAAAATAAGTTTGTCACATAGTGCTAGGAATTTCTGCCTTAGAACGAACTTGGACATCTTGAAATGTTACTTATCAAATTGTTCCGGTACGTTTTCAGTACTTGCTTACATATAAGTATGCCGCATAATACAGTGAAACCGTACATACTAAAGCTTTTGGATATTGATCTTCGCAAGAGATATGCTGCAGGAACTCAAGACCTTCGTCATATCATGAACCCGCTTATGAATGATATGACATTTAACTTCGACTATCTTAAGTTGACTCAGTGTAAGTGATTGCTCCAAATACCTGTTGCGTTGCATTTTCATGCCGGATTCAGGTTCCTGTGCCGAATAAATTACTTTACAAGGTTGATCATTCATCATATGATTTATAAAGGAAATACACACAATAATTACTAGTAGAACATATATATACCTTACGAAGCTGAAGAGTGAGTTTCTCTAGAACTGGTGTGTGACGGAGAAAGTACGGTAGTATTTGGAAGTCAGCAACCAAACACCAGTCACTGAGTGACAAAGATCTTAGCTTACTGAATATAGGGCAGCATCGCAGATCCCTTTTGAATGTAATCTGTGCAAAGTGCAAATAAGTAAGAATAACTTAAGTTTAATTCATTGCACAAGATGAAATGAGAATGGAATGAGTATGAAATTTGATCATGCAAATATGAAAGGAACTACAAACATACCATTTCAGGGGAAGCAATCAATTCCAGACATGTAGAGTTGGACAGACCTCCAAGAAACACAGTGAAATCTCGTTTACGATCATTAGCATTATCCCAGTACAACTCAGCCATGCTACAAACACACTCTTGGTCTCCATGGCCACTGTTGTCACAGAAAGCACAGTGTTCCTCATATGTGTGGCCAAGATCAACGGATGCAGTTTCTAGTAATGGCATGCTTCCGAGAACTGGAACCATGTTACAACCATGAAGTTTCAGTGAAACAAGACTTGGAGCAGAAATATGAGTAGGGCACATATCCCAGAGAAACTGGCAATCAATGATGCTGATATGTTTCGAGGACTGGGACAAGATCTTATCAGTATGGAGGACACAATCGGCGATCTTCAGATCCTGCAACACCGGGCAGCTCGAGAAATCAAGCAATCTTTCTTCCAGATAGACGCCACTGAGTTGTAATCGCACCAGGTGCTGGGAGAGGAGAGGCTGGTCGACCAGTTTGACGAGCGGCTCTTCCTCAGAGGTGGGCAGATTAGTGTAGAGATGGACTCGCAGCACCCGGGCATGGCATGCCAAGACACGCCGAATCCAGAGGTCCGTGAGCACGTCGTCCAGCCGCAAGAAGCCACGGAGATCAAGCTCGCCTCGCACTCGTCAAGGACGGAGCCAGCATCACGGAGCAGGAGCAGCTGGTCCAGGAATCCGTTCAGCTTCTCGACACTCCGGAATGCCTCGCTGTCGGTGACGCGGAGGCGAGGGACGGGCGTCCAGAGGTGGCGCCACCGTCGGGCGAGCACGCACGTCCGCACGGCCTCCCCCGCCTCGAGGAATCCGAGGACGTGATGTAGTACGGAATCCGGGAGGGGGCTGAGATAGTCACCGACTCACCGCAGCCCGGCGTCGACGTTTTCGCCGCCTTGCCCCGGCGAGACATGCCGTCGAACAGGCGCCGGGCGTCGGTACCTTACAAAAAATAACGGAAAGAGAAATGGGTTCACTGCATCACCACTTCACCTTTTCTCTCCGTGCAATGCAACTTCCCCGCACGCTGGCGGCGACGAGAGAATGAGAGATCGTAGGAAGGAAGACGACTACCTCTTGTCGTCAGTGGCAAAACCACCGTTGCGTCGCCGTCACTCGCTCTTTGCCTTCTTTGGGTTCCACTGGATAAGGGGATCCGAAAATTCAAAATTAAAGCCTGACAGCCAAGATAAATAGGCCTCCGAGATAAACGCCGTCGACGTAGTTTTCCCCCGGGAGCGGGAGGTCTCCCTTCAATCAATGGCAAGAATAAACTTGCCCAGGTTGCTGATCCTCAGGGGTCGCAGGCAAGGAAGTTCGACAATCGCTCCCATCAAAACAAAAAGTTCGACACTAGTTAAAAGGCCAACTCCAACGCGGATACGGAAAAGGGACATGAAATTTGTCTGTTTTGATCTGTTTGGGTGGCGCCCCGGAAATAAATCGGCTGTCCCTCATTCGTCGGTCTACCGGTGCATAATGTGCATTCAACATGACGACCCATTTCATTTTTCCTCTTAATTTTCGATTTAAAATAATTAAACATAGGCCGCGAAATACATTAAAACGAATATAGTAATATAAAGCCCAGTAAATCAAGGGTTTGTGACGCCGGTATATTTGAGATAACAAAACAGATGGCCAAGGTACATTGGATACAGAGGCTACTGCTTACTTCTAGTCCAAAACAATCAATTTCTAGCTAGCAGTACGTATTAATTGTGTATATGAAATGCTACTAGAATAGTACTAGCTAGTAAGTAATGCTATAACTCGAGTACAGAAAACACATGATGTGACTCATCTATTATATTTTCAAACTGGACATAGTTTTATCAATCAAATTTGTGTTTCATGCAAACAATCATCACAGAGTCACAGGCAACTAAGTTTATCACAATGTGGCTGGGAACTACCTTGGAACGAACTTGGGCATCACTAACAATTACTCCCTCCGTATCAAAATGTAAGATGTTGTGGCCACTTTTGATCCTTATGTGGTCACTTCCATATAAGTACTCAGTAGAATAAAGTGACATCGTGCTTTCACATAAGTACATAGAAGAATACAGTGAAACACTGCATACTAAAGCTTTTGGATATTAATTTTTGCAAGGGATGTGCTACAGGAACTCAAGATCTTCGTAATATTATGAACCTGCTCATCAATCATTCGACATTTAACTTCAACTATCTTTAGTTGCCTCAGAGTAAGTGATTGTTCCATTGAACTGCTGCCTTCCATTTTCATACCGGATTTGGGTTCCTGTGCCAAATAAAATGCTTTAGAAGATTGATCATGCATCATTTAGTTTATAAAGATGATACACACCATAATTACTAGTAGGACATATACATACCTTACAAAGTTGAATACTGAGTTCCTCTAGAACTGGTGTGTGATGGAGAAAGTACAGTAATATTTCGAGGTCGAAAACCAAACACCAATCATCGAGAAACAAAGATCTTAGCTTACGAAATATAGGGCAGCATCACAGGTCCCTTTCGAATATAGTCTGTGCAAAGTGCAAATGAGTAACATCAGCTTAAGATTAATTTGTCGGACCAGATGAAATGATAATGGGAATGGTCATGAAATCTGGGCATGCAAACTGAAAGGAACTAGTAAGAACATACCATTTCAGGGGAAGCTGTCAGTTGCAGACAGGTAGCTTTGGATAAACCTTCAAGAAACACAGAGAACTCACGTTTACGACCATTATCCCAGTAAATCTCAGACATGCAACAGGTACAGTCATCAACTTCAAGGCCGCCGTTATCACAGAATTGACAGTATTTCTCGTATGTGTGGCCGAGATTGAGGGATGCAGTTTCTAGTAGTGGCATGCTTTCCAGAACTGGAATGACGTAACAATCATGTAGTTGCAGTGAAACGAGCAGAAATACGAGTTCGGTGAATCTCCCAGAAGAACTGACAGCCCATGATGCTAAGACGTTTCAAGGATTGGGATAGGATCTTATCAGTATCGAGAACACAATCGGCGATCCTAAGATCCTCCAACACCGGGCAGCTCGAGAAATCAAGAAACCTTCCTCTCAGATGGATGCCACTGAGCTCTAATCGCACTAGGTGCTGGGAGAAGAGAGGTTGGTCGGCCAGTTCGACGAGCTTTCCCTCTTCAAAAGAGACGGGCATATTAGTGTACAGGCGGACTCGCAACAGCCGGACATGGCATGTCAAAACGCGCCGGATCCAGAAGTCGACGAGCGCGTCGTCCAGCCGCAAGAGCCCACGGAGATCGAGCTCGCACTCGTCGAGGACGCAGCCGGCGTCGCGGAGCAGGAGCAGCTGGTCCACGAACCCGTTCAGCTTCTCGACGCTCCGGAACGCCTCGACGTCGGTGACGCTGAGGCGGGGGATGAGCCTCCAGAGGTGGCGCCAGCGCCGGGCGAGCACGCACGTCCGCACGGCCTCCCCTGCCTCGAGGAAACCGAGCGCGTAATGCAGCACGGCGTCCGGGAGGTCGCTGAGGCGGTCCCCGCAGCCCTCCGTCGCCGCTTTCGCGGCCTTGCCCCGGCGAGACATTCCGTCGAACAGGTAACGGGCGTCGGTTCTGCGGGAGAAGAGAAAAGACAGGTGCAGGGACGAGGGAACTAGGGAAGTGTCGAATGGCTGGGAAGTTTGCGCAGAGGGGTTCTGACTTCTGCGACCAACGACCAAAATGAGACGGTGCCCTTATAAAAATCAGACGCGTCCTTTATTTTTATCGGAGTGCACGCACTACAAATACTGAAATACATGAAAAGTAGCATAGAAAATATTGTTCCTGGTGGGAAATTTACTTTGACACACTCTTGCCACCAGATATGTCTATCTCTACTACTCCCTCCGTCCCAAAATAAGTGTCACAATTTTAATAAAAAGTGGATATATGTAGATATAAACATGCATGTCTACATACATACATTTTATATCAAAGTTGAGACACTTAGTTTGGGACGGAGAGAGTACTATATAATTGTGCCTAACGACCGTGTGTACGTCGTCACCGTCCATTGTTTTGCGTTTTAACCCTTAATCTTTTTGACAACTAACCAGAGGGGCACGGGTGTTGCGCACGGGTCGTACGCAGAGGACGGCCGGAGGGGTGCGCGAGGAGGGTGGAGCAGCAGGTCGGGGCCGGGCTGAGGAGGAGAAGGCGAGCACAAGGGAAAATGGAGGGGCGGTCCGCGATCGGAGCGAAAAGGGATGACCGGGGCGACGCCATAGGCGGAGCGACGAGGTGCGAGGTGGCTTGGGGGCGCCAGTGCAAGGCCGGAGGCGGTGCAGGTGGAGGAGTGGCGCGAGCGTCCGGAGTGAAGGTGGTCGACGACCGGAGGCGGGTCGGCGCTGGGTGCTGCGGTCGGGCCTCCTGTCAATGGAGGAGGTCGAGCGGGTGGGGAGTTGGTGCGGTTTGTGTTGGGCAGGGAGAAGAAGGGAGAGAGAGGAGGTTGGAGGACCTAAACGGAAAAACGAGAAAAGGAGGGGGCGACTGGAAGAGGGCAGGGGGTAGGAAGTAAAATAACCAGGGGAAACCCTAATTCGGCTAGGACTGGGCCGGAAATGGTCTGGTTCTGGCCTTTTTAAGAATTTACAGTTTTTCTCAATTTTCAGGAAATAAAAAAAGAGGGAAAAAAGAGAGAGAAGATAAAAAAAGGAAAAGAAAGAAAAGAAAAGAGGGAGGTAGAAATTATTAGATTATAAACATTTAAAAAGGTTAAAGACAGACTCTAAATAGCAAATTAAATAAAAAAATATTAGGTATAAAACTAGATCACATAATCATACTACAGCTTTGGAGATTGGTTTAAGTGGAGCACAGCAACAAGATACGACATCGGCACAATACCACTTAATCGTTCAATTTCCTCTGAATCCCTGCGAAATTAATCTTACCACATGGGTTAACAGCTGAGTGAAGGCGACGGAGCTCCTGGACATCCATAGCTCCAGCCCAACCTCTGCTACTGTTCTCCACCGCATTTGTTCAGGTCTTCTGCTCTCAACTTGGGCATCCCCCAAGTAGTTTGGTTGTTGCCCTGGCAAGATCGTACCTGAAAGTTCCTTAACACCACAACTGAATTTGGCAAGATCGTACCTGGAAGTTCCATGAACACTACAACTGAATTTTATCCGTCCAGTGTGCTCTTAACTTATCCAAGGTCCAAACAATCAAGACACTCCTGCTGCATGCCCGACATGTAAACAACTAACAACCACATCACAATTTTGAATGGATAATAGACTGGAAAAAAAAGAAACATCAGGCTGATCAAATTTCCAGGTCTACGAGAAGATCAGGTCAGCATTATCCAGATTACGAAGGCACTGTTAGGAAAAAGTTGCTGTCAGCATGCTTTAAGTAGGCATATCATCCTGCAAGTCTGCAACTGCAAACACAATCCACGCTTGACGCGGACTAGAAGCTCTATATCAATGAAAACCAACAGAAAACACACACATGTTGAACAGGTTTAGCTCTGCTGAAAGAAAGACTTGGCTCTTCAGCGCTGAAAAAACAGTAATAACACAAAATCGTGGAGGCTCATCTACGCAGTTTTTTTCCACACGGAAGGGGTAAAATTCAAATCAAACAAATTGGACATACTTCTATCAATCATATTTGTGTTTCATGCAAACAATCCTCACGCAAATAACTCTATCACAGAGTGGGAATTTCTACCTTGGATCGAACTTGGACGTCTCTAACTGTTATCATTTTTTTATGACGGGTTTTCATCACTTGCTTTCACATAAGTACATAGCAAAATACACTGAAACCGACAGTACTAAAGCTTTTGGATAATAATCTTTGCAAGGGATGTGCTGCAGGAACTCAAGATTTTCGTAATATTATGAACCTTCTCATCAATGATATGACATTTAACTTCCACTATCTTAAGTTGCGTCAGTGTAAGTGATCGCTCCATTGAACTGTTTCCTTTCAATCTCATGCCAGATTTGGGCTCCTGTGCCGAATAAAATACTTCATAAGATTTAGCATGCATCATATAGTTTATAAAGGAGTACACATCATCATTACTAGTAGAACATATATATATAGCTATAGATATATATATACCTTACAAAGTTGAAGGGTGAGTTTCTCTAGAACTGGTGTGTGATGGAGAAAGTACAATAGTATTTTGTAGTCAGCAACCAAACACCAGTCACTGAGTGACAAAGATCTTAGCTTACTGAATGTAGGGCAGCATCGCAGATCCCTTTTGAATGTAACCTGTGCAACATGCAAATAATTAAGAACAACACTTCAGATTATTTTGTAGAACGAGATGAAATCATGATGAAATGGGTATGAAATTTGATCATGCAAATCTGAAAGGAACTACAAACATACCATTTCAGGGGAAGCAATCAATTCCAGACATGTAGCGTTGGACAGACCTCCAAGAAACACAGAGAAATCATGTTTACGATGATTATCACCATCCCAATAAAGACCACTCTTGCCACATTCACATTCCCAGGCTTCAAGGACATTGTCATCACAGAAACCACAGTATTCCTCGTATGTGCGACCAAGATTGAGGGATGCAGTTTCTAGTAGTGGCATGCTTTCGAGAACTGGAATGATGTTACAATGATGTACTTGTATTTGTAGTGAAACAAGACTTGGAGCAGAAATATGTGTTGGGTCCAGAGCCCAAAGAAACTGACAGCGCATGATGCTGATATGTTTTGAGGACTGGGATAAGATCTTATCAGTATTGAGGACACAATCAGCGAACTTTAGATCCTCCAACACTGGGCAGCTCGAGAAATCAAACGATTTTTCTTCTAGAAAGATGCCACTGATCTCTAGTCGCACAAGGTGCTGGGAGATGAGAGGCTGGTCGACCAGTTTGACGAGCGGCTCGCCCTGATTTGTGGGCACATTAGTGTAGATCTGGAGACGCAGCACCCGGACATGGCATGCCAAAACGCGCCGGATCCAGAGGTCGACGAGTGCGTCGTCCAGCCGCAAGAGCCCACGGAGATCGAGCTCGCACTCGTCGAGGACGGAGCCGGTGTCGCGGAGCAGGAGCACCTCGTCCACGAACCTGTTCAGCTTCTCGACGCTCCGGAACGCCTCGACGTCGGTGACGCTGAGGCGGGGGATGAGCCTCCAGAGGTGGCGCCAGCGCCGGGCGAGCACGCACGTCCGCACGGCCTCCCCTGCCTCGAGGAAACCGAGCGCGTGATGCAGCACGGCGTCCGGGAGGTCGCTGAGGCGGTCCCCGCAGCCCTCCGTCGACGCTTTCGCGGATTTGGCCCGGCGAGACATTCCGTCGAACAGATATCGGTCGTCGGAGCTGCGGAGCAGCAAAACGAGATTGGGGGCGAGGGAAATGTCAGATGGTAGGAGAAAGGGGTTCACTGCAGCGCCACTTCATCTTACTCTCTGCGCGCCACTTGCCCACTTCCCTGCACGCCGGCGGCAAGGAGAGATGGTAGGAAGATGACTACCCTCTTCTCGTCAGTGCTAACCGTGCTGCGGCCACTCGACAAGGGGGTCAAAACAAGTTCCCGGGCTCCGGGTGCTCGCTTTGGGTATAAATAAAAATTATATTCATAAGTTTCAAAAAAAAAATCCTACGTGTCGTCAATGAAATATCCCACGGACGTGTAAAATCTAGATATAAAATACTTTCTATTCTGATCTATATAAAAATGACAAATGTGTGGATCTAAATATACACACTTTCAAATCTCCAAAATATACAACATTTGTCTTTTTTATGTAGCTCAAAATATAAAGTATTTAAAGTTTTTTACACGAATTTTAAAACGAACTGACAGCTCTGATTAGGTTCACATGTGATTTAGAAAGAAGTGACGTAAGAGAAGTATTAATCAGGTGGGACTAGCCCCTCCAATCCCCGCCCTTAATTACAGTCGTCGGTGCGGTTTAACATTCGTGGAGCACTTCTTAAGATAAAGAGGCCTTCGAGATGAATGCAGACAATGTAGTTTTCCCCGGCAATCAAATCGAGGCAGCAATGAGAACAGGGCAGTGGCCCGGTGGTTGGAGAGTGGTTGAGCACTCTTGACATCCTGAGTTCGATTCCAATCGGGGACGAATTATCCTGGATTTTCTCACAAAGGAGGTTTCTGCTATAAAAGAAAGCCCTGGGTGCTAGTGCCCATGATATCAGCGGAGTGTCGGATGCATGCGAGCATTCCATCAACAGCATGCACCCTAGCCGCCTATCTACAAGCCCATCATACGAGATTTGCACTTTATTGCCTTCTGTCTGATTGTTTGCGAGTTCCACGGGACCTCCTAAGGGAGCTAATTGCCTGTCTAGGGTCTCGTTTTTTTTTTAAGTCGAGGCAGCAATCGAAGGTCTCCCTTCAATCGATGGCAAAGAGTCAACTTGCCCAGATTGATGTTCCTCGAACTGGCAAGAATCGACCTCTGTAATGACATTATGCTTCGGTGCTCAATAAAGCTCATGTTTCTCTCAAACTTTACATTGGTCGACACTCAGACAGTAGTTCAGGCCTATGTGGACTGGTTGGAAAACAAGCAAGCATTAACCATCGCACAATCGTCAAGCACAACCAGAGAATTACACCGGAAGTAACATATAATAACAGAAACACATCAAGATCCATCATGTTGTGTGAAGAAGCAACAAGAAGTCTGCGCTACGTCTAGGGTTAGGGCTCTGGCGACTCCGAGGCGATCGGGCGCCGCCACCCCTACCATGGACGGGAGCGATATCCGTCTACGAGTATCTGAAGTCTACGAGTCCGGGAAGGAGTCCTACTCGCATACGCTGGCTCCGCGAGGAGTTGGAGTGCATCACGATGGGAGTCCGGAGATAGATCGCATCGGGAAGGAGTGCCATAAAACCCCGCGTAGGGGCGGCGTGGTTAAACATCTGATCAAAGCCTTCGATAAGCAAACGACGACGTACGATCCCGGCGAGTTCTTCGTTCTCAAGCAGCCACAAGCGATGTCTGGTACCGGTGGTGGGGGCGAAAAAGGGGACGCCGGTGAGGCATCTACCCGCCCGAAGCCACCTGGTGCTGGCGCGATTGTGCCTGCGGACAAGAACTACCAGATCGCGATCACGGATGTCACAGAGAGCTACGATGGGAATTGGCATGGAGCTGAGGAGGAAGGCACCAACGTTGGACCTGAAGAGAGGATTTCGGGGGAGGTGGATCTGGAAGATGATATATGCGTTGAGGAGCCGGAGGATGTGGTGCCAGAACCTGCAATAAAGGTGTGGCGTCTCTTTGCTAGGTACTACTCGCTGAAGGCAGCGAACTACAACAATCTGCACAAGCACTTCATGGACGTTTGGAGGATCAGAGTTACCATGACTTTTGCGCCTCTGAAGGACAATTTTTTCATCATCTCTTTCAAGTCTGAAGGGGACTACAAGTTTGTTGCCCGTGGAGGACCATGGATCCAGGATGGAGTTGCTTGTTTGATTGCACCGTTTGTGGGGAACGCGAGACCATCTGAAACAGTGCTTAATTCAATCCATATTTGGGTTCGTTTTTATGATGTGCCCTGGAATAAACAAACGGTGGCATATGGCAAATATGTTGGCTCGTTCTTGGGTAAAGCTTGGGAGGTTGATGTTGATCCGGCAGGGATGGAATTTAGTGACTACCTTCGTGTTCGGATTGAGCTACCCCTAAACAAGAGACTGCAGACTAGGTTTATGACAAAGCTGAAAGGGCAAGCTGAGCCGATGGTGTACCCGCTGCGGTATGAGCGTGTGCCACACTTCTGCTTTCACTGTGGTTTCATTGGACACCGAAAGGAGGAGTGCGAGAAGATGTTGAAAGGGATCCCGTCACTCATGTATGATGCCTCGCTGAGATGCTCTCCTAAGCGGAAGTATGATCGCCGGATTGTGTCTGCAACAGCTAGCCCGGCGATGAAAAAGACCCTGGACTTCAACTCCCCAACTGGAAGTGTTAATTCATCCCCACTCGGGAAACCAAATCAGACACACGATAAAGCAGTACCGAAGCAGCCAGGGTATACTGTGGAGATTCCGGACACAGTTGATGCTAGGGATGGTTTTGAAGGGCACGAACTTCGGACTACTGAGGAAGCTGAGCATGATCTGGTGAGTAATGTGGGGAGTCTGAACTTGCAACGCAACACCAATAGGCAGGAAACAGGGGATGGATCTGCATCTCATGTGCAAGCAATGGACATGGAAGGTTATGGGGCTACGATGGAGGCTAACCTCCATGGGATGGATCGGATGATGCCAACGCTGGAGAATATTCTCAAACGGCAGCCAACCTTCAGCGACATGATTCCTCCGCTGCAAAATTTATCACAGCTGACAATGTCGCTTAGTAGTTCCACTGATGTGAATATGGTGGCGGCTGATTCTTTGTTGGGCCGAAAGCGTGGGGCGGATGAAGAGGTTCAGGGGAATCGACTGGAGCTCTCGTTATCACTGCATGGTAATGGTGAGGAAGGAGGTGCGGCAACTACGCGGACGGTGGACGGCTCCGGAAGCAACAGACAAGCTTGTGAGGATGTGGAGCATGGAGGAAGGAGGAAGGCTTTGAAGATGGCAGCAACCGGTCCTGGGGCTTCCGGTCAACTGACGAGACCTAATGTTTGGTCTCGTCAGGAGCAATGAATTGCTTGTCGCTCAACTGTCGAGGTGCCGGGAACGCCTTGACAGTCCGTGAGCTTGCTACCCTGTCCCAGATTTGGAGTCCTCATTTATTTTTTCTTTGTGAGACTAGGCAACATATTAAGAGAATGCGTCGTTTGCGTAATAGGTTAGGTCTTAAGGGTTTTGCTGGTTTTAGTAGTGATGGGTTGAGTGGTGGTTTGGCCTTATTTTGGCATGAGAGTCTATCTGTAGAAGTCAAGTGTGTTAATGAAAGATTGATTGATGCCTATATTCGTGTTTCACCAACGGCCCCTCAATGGCGTCTAACCTGTGTGTATGGTGAACCGAGAGTGGAGAATCGCTATCGCATGTGGGATACCTTGCGTGATATGCGTGGACAATCCGAACTCCCATGGCTGGTTATTGGTGATTTTAATGAAGCTTTGTGGCAAGAGGAACATCTCTCTAAAACCCCTAGATCAGTGCAACAAATGGATGCTTTTCGGGCTGCTTTGGCTGACTGTAATCTCATTGATCTTGGCTTTTCAGGTGTTCCATATACGTATGATAACAGGAGACGTGGAGAGGCCAATGTGCGAGTTAGGTTGGACCGGGCGGTGGCATGCCCTGAATGGAGGGAGCTCTTTGCTGATTCACATGTTAAGCACCTTGTCACTTCGGTTTCTGACCACTGTCCGATTTTGCTGGAAATTACCCAGGAGGAACGACTGCGTAGCAGCCAGCCGAAAAGGCAGTATGAGATTCTATGGGAACGAGATGCTGAATTACCAGAACGTGTGGCAAGGGCTTGGGAGAGCGTGGGGCAGAAATCAAACCTTACTGATATTATGTCTGCTCTTAACCAGGTAATGGACACTTTGCAAGCTTGGAGCAAGAAGAAATTTGGAAATATCTTACGTGAGCTTGGCAAGGCAAGGAAGTCGCTGGAAAATCTTATGCTGAATAATGCTGATCAACGTGGAATTAGGAGAGCACAGGATCATCTGAATGAACTGCTCTTCCGAGAGGAGATGTTATGGCTCCAACGATCTCGCGTGACATGGTTAAAAGAAGGTGACCGGAATACTAAGTTCTTTCACCAGACTGCTAAATGGCGTGCAAGGAGGAATAAAATAAAGAAGCTTAAAGATGATCAAGGAGTGTGGAAAGATGTACCAACTGATATGGAGCGCATGGCAACTTCTTATTTTCAGGAGTTGTTTACAAAAGATCCATCGTTGAATTCTGACAGTCTCCTCTCTCTTATCCAGGCGAAAGTGACTCCAGAAATGAATGAGCTGCTATCTAAGGAATTCACTGATGATGAAATTGGGGACGCTTTATTTCAGATTGGGCCCCTCAAAGCTCCTGGAGTTGACGGTTTTCCGGCTAGGTTTTACCAGCGGAATTGGGGGACGCTTAAGGTTGAGGTAATTAATGCTGTTAAGCTGTTCTTTGTTACCGGATCAATGCCTGATGGTGTAAATGATACAGCCATTGTACTCATTCCAAAATGTGATCAACCGGAGACCCTCAAAGATTTTCGGCCCATTAGCTTGTGCACTGTCATCTACAAGGTTATTTCTAAATGTATGGTGAATCGGATGAGGCCCATGCTTGATGAGGTGGTATCCATCAACCAGAGCGCGTTTGTTCCGGGGAGACTCATCACGGATAATGCACTTGTGGCCTTCGAGTGCTTACATTTTATTGAACACAACACTAGGCAAGACAGGAATTTCTGTGCGTACAAGTTGGATTTATCAAAGGCTTATGATAGGGTGGACTGGGATTTTCTTAGGAAAGTGATGCAAAGGTTAGGTTTCTCGTACCGTTGGGTGGACTTGATAATGTCGTGCGTCACCTCGGTACAATACAAGGTCAAATTTAATGGGAACCTCCTGGATTCATTTTCGCCTTCTCGGGGCCTCCGACAAGGTGATCCTTTGTCCCCCTTTCTTTTTCTTCTCGTTGCTGATGGTTTATCTACCCTATTGCACCATGAGGTGGCTAACCAGCACATTGAGGAGGTCAAGATTTGTCGTCAAGCCCCTGGTATATCACATCTTCTTTTTGCCGATGACAGTCTCTTATTTTTTAAAGCCCAAGCGGATCAGGCAACTAGAATTAAGGAGATTCTTGACCTGTATGCATCCAATACTGGACAGCTAATTAACCCACAGAAATGCTCCATCATGTTCGGCAATTCTTGCCCGCTGCCGATAAGGACAGAGGTAACACAAGTACTTGGTGTGGTCCAGGATTCTTTTGAATCAAAATATCTTGGTCTTCCAACTCCGGATGGTCGTATGTCTAAAGGAAAGTTTGAAAGTCTTCAAGCCAAACTAGCTAAATGTCTGGTTGAGTGGGATGATAACCACAAATCACAAGCGGCAAAGGAGGCTCTCATCAAAGCCATTGCCCAGGCCATCCCTGTTTATGTTATGAGTGTTTTCAAGCTGCCTTTTGGACTGTGTGATGAGCTCACTAAATTAATTAGAAGGTACTGGTGGGGTGCTGAAAAGGGTAAGAGGAAAACATGCTGGATAGCGTGGGATATTATGCTTAGACCGCGAAGTCATGGAGGTGTCGGCTTTAGAGATATGCGGCTTTTTAACCAAGCTTTGCTTGCTAGACAAGCCTGGCGTCTCATTCAGTTTCCTAATACTCTGTGTGCAAGGTTGCTTAAAGCAAAATATTATCCTAATGGTTCATTGGTTGATACTGTGTTCACAGGAAACGGATCCACTACATGGCACGCGATTGAATATGGTCTTGAACTTTTGAAGCAGGGTATCATCTGGAGGGTAGGCAATGGCAGCCAAATTAGAGTTTGGAGAGATCCATGGATACCTAGAGACCCTAACCTTCGGCCCACATCTGTCCAAGGACGCTGCCGATACCGATGGGTAGCTGATTTCCTGCAAGCAAATGGTGAGTGGGATCTCCAAAAGTTGCAGCTCTATTTCAATGAAGCTGATATTGCGGAGATCATGAAAATCAAAACTTCAAGGCGGAATGAGCAAGATTTTATTGCGTGGCACCCTGATAAGCGTGGGGCGTTCTCAGTTAAGAGCGCGTACCGTCTAGCTTTAGACCGTAGCATGATGGAGCAAGATCGAGGGGCCACAAGTTCACAGCCGGATGGGGAGAGACCTTTCTGGAAATTTATTTGGAAATGCCCGGTACCCCCAAAAGTTCGACTGCTTGCATGGAAAATATGCCGCAATGCCTTGGCCACCAAAGATAATTTGAGGAAACGTGGAATTGTGACAAATGCTACATGTGATATCTGTGGGAGTGACGAGGAAGACACTTTTCATGTGTTCGTCCGATGCCCACACGCGAGAGCCCTCTGGCAAGCTATGCGAGAGGTCTGGGAGCTTCCGCCTGACAACTTGTTGGTGTCTTCGGGCCAGGAGTGGTTGCCGCTGCTCCTGCCAAACCTTTCGGAAGACCAAAGAGCCATGCTGCTCATGACCCTGTGGCGCATTTGGCATGCTCACAATGAGATGACACACGATAAACCATGCCCCTCCGTTGAAGGATCGCGTCGATTTCTGGTAAGCTATTTAGATTCTTTGCTAATGATTAAACAGTTTCCCAACGCAGATGTTGTGAAGGGGAAGATGGTGATCAACCATGAATGTGGCTTCAAGAAATCTCCGGCCAGAACTGATGGTCGTCAGAAGGAACGGAAGAGATGGTTGCCGCCTGATCAAGGTACTGCCAAGCTAAATGTTGATGGAGCATATACGATGGACGGGAAAGCAGGAGCCGGGATCATCCTTCGTGATCACATGGGCGAAGTTATCTTCTCCGCTTGCCGCAAGCTGGAACATTGTGCTGACGCTACAGAGGCTGAACTTTGCGCTTTGGAAGAGGGTCTGCAGCTATCTCTGTTGTGGACCGAGTTGCCATTCAAGGTGGAGACGGATTGTGCTGATGCTGTAGGCATGATCTGCGGAGCTACCCCCAACTTTTCCATATATGCGTTCAGGATAAGCTCCATCAGAGAACTTCTTCGGGAAAGAGACACCATAGTTGCTAGCATCAGTCGTGACATCAATGTGGCAAGTCATGAGCTAGCTAGACTTGGTAGGGTTCATGGTAGAACAGGCTTCTGGCTTAGGAATTTCCCCCCGGAAATTGCCAGCTTTGTTGCCGATGATTGTAACCCCATCCGAGCTTAATTCTAAGCTCTTCCCCACCCGCAAAACAAAAAAAACAGAAACACATCAATATTAAGATCCGCGAGGCAAAAGAAGCACCACAAAAGTTTCTTCATGGCTGCGATCCCTGGCTCCGTCACTCAGCATGATGAACTCGGTGCTCCTCTTCCTTCAGATGAAATATAGCCATCAGTATTTAGCTAAAATCTTGTGATTGTGTATCAAGAATAACTGAAAAATAGAGATGGAAGAGGGACAGTAGAATGCAGTATGACTGTATGAGATTAGGTTTTGTGTGGTGATCAAAAGGACACAAGCATACAATGCCTGCTATTTTATATCTTTACTATTAAACGGGAGTTTAACGTACGTACGTCAAACTCTTTCGTCTGCCTTCGTCTGCCGATGGTCTGCCTCGCCTGCTCGATCGTCGGCACGCGCATGGGCCAAGCCCAACTAAACCCAACAAAAAGTTTCCTGGCTTTCGATCTCCTTACCCGGAAGAAAAGGCTTGTCCGGGTATCACTACGGGAAGGGAAGCCTTCGCGAAGGTCAGTTTTGGGCCGCGCGCGCACTCCCTCATGCCGCCACGTGGCGGCCGTACGAAACGCGGGTCCGTTCCAGATCCAGATCTAGTTTTAAATAAGATGTACAAACCCACACAACACCATGTACAAAAAAAAACTTAACTAGTACAACTACACAGTTATGGTTGTACGTACAACTACACAGACCACGTTATACAGATCACGTTGTACAAATAAACAGCAGGTTGTACAGATCAGGTCGTACAACTATACAGATCAGGTTGTACAAAACAGGACTGAACGTACAACTACACAGATCAGCTTGTACAGATCAGGTTATACGTACAACTACAATCAGGTTCAGTTCTATGTACAACTACGCATAACAGGTTGTACGAACTATATACAATCCGAAGTACAAAAAAAAAGTTCGTCGAAACCTGTCAACAATGGATCTAGTTTTGAAGATCTCGACGCGAGAAGTTCAAAAATGAAAACGGTTTGTAATTCGGATAAACGGTTCTCAAGATATTTCATTTTGAAAAAACGAATCTCAAAATAAATGCACGTACAACCCACTGTCCACCACCAGGAAGCTGCCACTTATAACGCGTGGAGGAAAAGTGGGGATTGAAGGCGAACGAAATTGCGACACGTGTCGGACTTAGAGCGGACGAAAATAGCCCTTGAAGGAAGCCTTTTTCTGAGGATTTCCAGCTTGTCCGCGTACAAAGCCTAGGCGGCGGCGGCCGACGAGCCTCGACGCAGCGACTCGAGGAAGGCAGACCTCCCGTCCTCGATAGTACCCCCATCCCTACCACCGACCCGCCGCCATTGCGTTGATCCGCTATGGAGACATCTCCCTCCTCTGGTTGGAGGAATGGAACCCCCGGCCGATGTGTCCCCACCTCCAATTGACGCCCCTGTCTTTCGTCGCCTCCTGGTGAAACTGGTGGATAGGTTCAGCGTGAGAATCCGCGGTTGAGGCAGGCCATGATGATTCACTTGAAGATCGAGAAGGCCGAGTTCCAGATGGGGCTCCCCTGGTTCTGCCTCCTCACCGATGAGAAGATGGCCTTCGACGCCGCTGAGATCGACCACGCCCTAATCACCCGCTATGGCGCGACACCTCGAACGTATCTTCTCCACCTGAATGAAGTTTATATTTCCTCACCATGTACGATACACCATCTCTGTTCCTATGCAGCTTACTCACCTCCACTGACATGCCTTCACCGACGGCAAGTTTTGCCTGAAGTGTTGGAGAGGAAAATAGCCGCCAGATTGTCTTCATCCTCGTCAAGGTCGCAGTCCCATGTTCATCATTGTTGGTATCAGTCCATGGTGCCAAGGTCACACTCCCATGTTCATCAGTGTTAGTATCAATCCATGGCAATGTCCTCGCACTCGGTATGGACTCCTGGCCTGTCTGCTCCACGTCCGAGCTCTCTCGCCTCATCTCTCCCTCTTTCTTACAGGCAGCACACAGGAGCGGAACGGCCTCGTGGCGGAGGGAATCGACAGTGGAGGCTGATGCGGTGACATCCCGGTGAGCAGCATGGGAGGAGGTTGGAGGTGAGCGGCAGCATCCCACTGGCCTGAATTCCTCCCTTTCAAATCCCCTTCCGTCAGCGCATGGCATGCTCATCGCCTTCCTGTTTCACAGTTCTGCATCTGCAGGCAACGTGTTTGACGTTTGATCCTCCCAAAGCGCCTTGCGCGATCCTCCTCATTTGTCATTAAAACATATATATGGTAACTGAACGTGGTTTCTTTGTTTTCTTAAGCAATAAGAAGAGAGCTTGGCTCTGACGACTTGCCGTGGACGTCCTTCCCGTGTTTCATTTGTTATGTGTGGAGACTAAGCGTTGAATATTCTGAATTGAAGGTCCTGCAAAAATTTCAGGAATTGTTTGCGCAAACAAAATACAATGAAGCAGCAGAGCTGGCTGCACAATCTCCTTAGGGTCTTCTGAGAACTCCCGGGACTCCCAGGTGCTTTTCTTTTCATGTTGCCTATGAAGCTCTTAATGCTTATATACTCGGTATTTCTTTCAGATTTGCATTACAATGTTCGATAAACTCCGGGTAGTTATCATTTCTTAAAGTATTATTGGATAAGAAATGTTCAATTACCAAAAAAATCATCTTCTTTGCACTTGTTAATCTGCTTAAAGTGTTTACCTACTTATTTTGTATTGGAATTATTACTGGTTCAGAGAAATCTGCACCAATCCTGCGTTGACTGAGTTTTGGTTCGCGTAGAGCCTTGTTGCGGTAGAGATGAGGACCATGGTGTGATGCGGCAGAGATGAGGACCATGGTGTGATGCAACAGGCGTGGGCACGGCGATGAAGAACACAGGCCTACGCGAGGAGCAACACATACATTGAGTGACTGCAGATGTCGAGACACCATGGCGACATTCTCCCACTCCCTATCTGATTATGAAAGGGCACGGTGATGAAGAACATGGGCCTGGCTTGAGGAGCAACACACACATTGTGTGACTGCAGATGTCGAGACACCATGGTGACATTCTCCCACTCCCTATATGATTATGAACTATGCCTACACCTGAATTGGGCATCAGAGTTTCTCGCTATCTTAGCATTTTTTTCTTTGTATCGGCAGCTTGCAGTATATTTTACTATTGGGACATGTTGGCCGAAGCTAGACCCTACACCTTAGATTGCCTTTCAACAATGGTATGTCTCTCTTGATGGTTTGATATGTTGAGTTGCAGAATGGAATTACCCCTCTATTATCTGACACGGAGGAACTCAAGTTCTCGTTTAATGAGTACTAAACGGTAGATCGAGTTACTCACTTGCTCATCTGGTGTGTTAGCTTGTTTTTTTGTCACTTCAAGTGTACTGTGGCATGTACTGATCCATCGTGGGAAATGCAGCAGAAAAAAATGCAGAGAGCTGATCCATCTTGAAAGAGTTGTTTGTCTGCAAGGAGCTGTTAATTCTTGGGGCTAAGTGATTGCAGAGTTACAAAAAATCTTCGACTCAATTTTTTCTTGACACGTTTTATTTTAGCTGACTGACTATGTTTTTTTTTGTAAGGACAAGGCCGTACAAATTTCAGCATTACCTGTTTTTGCACCTAATCCTGGCGACGCATTTCTGCGTTTTTCATCTCACCATACACCGGGAACAGGTGCGTCATCACTCATCAGATCATTTCAATCTCATCTTCTAATTTTTGAACACTACTTCTTCTAAGAAGAGTAGGATTAATCATGCGTGCTTCTTGATTCTTTATTTTTTCCAACTTCTATAGGATAACATTGAGATGTAATTGGCGTTCTATGATGAATTCGAAGAGAGAACGAAAAGCCGGAATGACGATGTGGTTCTTGATTTCCTTTAGCTGGACTGCAAAAGAGACCGGACGGCTGTTCTGTCTCTACGCCTGATTTGACTTTTTTTTCTATCATCTAGCTGTAGCATGAGGTGTACATACTACATACTCAGAGGAAATAGGAAATTGTCATCTTTTTTTAGATAAAACAGTGGTCATCCTTCCTATACAAAATCTCCGTCATTATGATTATTGTTGAGGGGTGAACCCTGCTTATTCTTTGCAGAATAATTCCGGTTAAATGTGAGAGCACCCAAGAGGGAATATATGCATCCTTAAAACGGTTCATCTCTCTTTACTTCATCCTAATATTTGTAATTATTAGAGTACAATATTAAAAGTCTATTGTGTGTACTGTGTACTGAAAGCAGGAAAATCATTTGGCGTGACGTGGTTGTGCGCTTGGTTTATGCGATTTTTATTCAAATACAATCCTTTTTCATCCATATTTACACATTTTCTTATTGTAATATTGCGTCAAGGTGGAAGTGAACAAACTCCCAAGTATCAAAGAATACTTAATTACTAAATTATAACAAATTACCTTCAGCAACAGCCATCATACTATAGTGAACATAATGAGCAGTGCATGCACTTCTTCTCATCCGAATAATTTGACACAATATATTTTCGTACTGCATATGAGAGCATAACTAAATTGATATTTTTGCATGTCTCCCTAGCCATCTATATTGGGTGATGCACTAATGCACCGCTGGAATATGATATTGCAGAAGATAAGAGTGAGAAACACATTGTATTCTTGTGAGGAAGGGCCGAAAAGACACAATACTTAAGAGAGACAATATTAGACCGTCACTGGTGTGATTTGAACTTGCATGGACATGTGAAATAGCCCAAAATCATTTATTATCTACAAATTTATTTAAACTTGCATGGACATGTGAAATAGTTCGAAATTATTTATTATATATAAATTATTTGATAACCCATAGCAACGCACGGGCATTCAACTAGTTACACGTAATATATGGATTTCCACCAGAATGCAATAATGTTTCTTCGAGATCTGTATCTTGACTACAATATTTCTATGTTTCGAAAGGTAAACTGAATTCTAATCCAGCACTGAATACCATCATTGCAAAACAACTGGCTGAGAAACGATGCAAAAGGTTGGTTTGCAGTTTTGGCTTCTAAAAGTGCATGTAATATTCTGCCAACATCTTATGGCTAATATAAAAATGGGCCCATCACCATTGCGTTGTATTACAACTCCATATTTGGTACTAGCATAGTACCTATGATACGACTCACAACTCAATATGTGGTGATATCATAGTAGTTTTAAGAGTACAGACTAAGTAATGCTATAACTCGAGCACGCCAAACATATAAGGTGGCTCATCTGCCCACATTTATCCACACAAGGGGGGAATATTTAATCAAATAACTGGATATAGTTATGTTGACCATAATTGTGCTCCATACAACGATCCTCAAGCACAAATAAGTTTATCACAAAGTGCTGGGAATTCTACCTTGGAACGAATTTATGAAATGGTTTCCGCTGCTTGCTTTCATATAAGTACAAGCAGAATACAGTGAAACTGTACATACTAAACCTTTTTTATATTAATTTCAGCAAGGGATATGCTGCAGGAACTCAATATTTTCGTAATATTATGAACCCGCTCATCAATGATATGACATTTAACTTCCACTATCTTAAGTTGCCTCAGTGTAAGTGATCGCTCCATTGAACTGTTTCCTTTCAATTTCATGCCAGATTTGGGTTCCTGCGCCAAATAAAATACTTTATAAGATTTAGCATGCATCAAATAGTTTATAAAGGAGTACACATCATCATTACTAGTAGAACATATATATACCTTACAAAGTTGAAGGGTGAGTTTCTCCAGAACTGGTGTGTGATGGAGAAAGGACAATAGTATTTTGTAGTCAGCAACCAAACACCAGTCATTGAGTGACAAAGATCTTAGCTTACTGAATGTAGGGCAGCATTGCAGATCCCTTTTGAATGTAACCTGTGCAACGTGTAAATAAAGAACAACTTCAGTTTAATTCGTCGTACGAGATGAAATGATAATGGAATGGGTATGAAATTTGATCATGCAAATCTGAAACGAACTACAAACGTACCATTTCGGGGGAAGCTATCAACTCCAGACATGTAGCGCTGGACAGACCTCCAAGAAACACAGAGAAATCATGTTTACGATGTTTATCATTATCCCAGTAAAGACTACAATAGCCACATTCACATTCCCAATATTCAAGGACATTGTCGTCACAGAAACCACAGTATTCCTCGTATGTGCGGCCAAGATTGAGGGATGCAGTTTCTAGTAGTGGCATGCTTTCGAGAACCGGAATGATGTTACAATCATGTAGTTGAAGTGAAACAATGCTTGGAGCAGAAATATGAGTTGGGTCCAGAGCCCAGAGAAACTGACAGCGCATGATGCTGATATGTTTTGAGGACGGGGATAAGATCTTGTCAGTATTGAGGACACAATCAGCGATCTTCAGATCCTCCAACACCGGGCAGCTCGAGAAATCAAACGATTTTTCTTCTAGGTAGATGCCACTGATCTCTAGTCGTACCAGGTGCTGGGAGATGAGAGGCTGGTCGACCAGTTTGACGAGCGGCTCGCCCTGATCTGTGGGCAGATTAGTGTAGAGCTGGAGACGCAGCACCCGGACATGGCATGCCAAAACGTGTCGGATCCAGAGGTCGACGCGCGCGTCGTCCAGCCACAAGAGCCCACGGAGATCGAGCTCGCACTCGTCGAGGACGGAGCCGGTGTCGCGGAGCAGGAGCACCTCGTCCAAGAACCAGTTCAGCTTCTGGACGCTCCGGAACGCCTCGGCGTCGGTGACGCGGAGGCGCGGGATGAGCCTCCAGAGGTGGCGCCAGTGCCGGGAGAGCAGGCACGTCCGCACGGCCTCCCCTGCCTCGAGGAACCCGAGCGCGTGATGCAGCACGGCGTCTGGAAGGTCGCTGAGACGGTCCCCGCAGCCCTCCGTCGACGCTTTCGCGGTCTTGCTCCGGCGAGACATTCCGTCGAACAGCTATCTTTTTTTAGGTACAAGGTGGTCGTATCCACCGCCCGAATAGATAGAAAGAGTTGACCCAGTTTATAAGGAAAACCGGGTCCAAAAACCATACAATCTGTACAAAAGAATGACACAAACGAAGCGACCCGCCGCCCACACGACCCAAGTCGACAAACGCCACAACACACACCACCCGCTCCGGGACCGCCGCCCTGGCGTAACAACCAGATCAGCCTTCGCATAGTCCGAAAGTGATCCAGTCATGGTCGACGAACCCTCTGCCCACGCAGTCTTCATCCAGGTTGCCACCAAAACCACCATGTTCCGGGGCCGCCGCCCCGACGTAACAACCAGATCAACCTTCGCATAGCCCGAAGACGATCCAGTCGGGTCGACGAACCCTCTGCCCGAGCAGTCTACGTCCAGGTCGCCACCCAAACCCACGCTGAACAACGGCTCTACCTCCTAGAACCGTCAGAACGTGGGAGACCGAGGCCGCCGCCTCGACATACCTCCACCGTCCGGGGCCGCCACCCCGGCATCCACCTCCCGAACCACATCGCCAGCCTACCCATCCATCACAGTCCCGCCGCACCGAGAGAGCCGCTGACTCCAAGACGACGCCTCCAACAAGGTAGTGACGCGTCCGTCACCGTCGCCCGCCCCCGACAGAGCTAGGCTTTCACCCAGAGACCATCGGACCACTCCCGTCGGGCCGGTTGTCGGAACTCCACGACGATGCCAACAAGAAGGGGAACGGCGCCCAAGGGCGCCGCCATCGTCGGCACCAACCGAAGTCGGTGCAAGACCTTCGCCCGGAGTTCGATCCGCCCGCAAAGCATAGGAAGCTGCTAAGAAGGGGAGGCCGCATCCGTGGCCTCACCGAGCTCCACCGCAGTAGCACCTTCCTTTCCGCTCACGAAGCCACATCGCACCACAAGCCGTGATGGTTGAGGCCGGCCTCCTTGCCGCGCCGGAACCCTGCCGCCTCACCACTGCAGCCCCGCAGATCTTCAACGCCACCGGCAGCCCCGGCCTCCAGGATGCAGGGCCCGCAAGACCGCGGCCGCAGGGCCCGCCCTGGCCCAGATCGGGCCCGGCCGAGCCAGCCGCAGCCACGCCCCGCACCTTGCGCCCGCAACCACGCCTCCGCGCCTTGTGCCCGCGTCGCCGCCTGCACCTTGCGCCGCGCTGGCGCCTTGCGCCAGCCCACCGCGCCCCCAGCTCGCCGCGCCGCCAGCTCCAGCCCACGGCGCGCCTCCGTGCCTGGAGCCCTAGAGGAAACAGAGAAAAGACGCCCCACCGCCACCTTCCCTGGACGCGCGCGGCTTTGCCGTCGCTCCCTCCGGCGGCGGCGGCGCAGTGGGTGGAGGAGGGTGGTCCTAAGGCGGCCGGCGGCTAGGGTTCCCCCGTGTCGCCAGGCGCGGGCGACGCGGGGTTTTCGGGCATCGGTGCTGCGGAGCAGCAAAAGGAGACGAGGTTCACGCGAGGGGAAGGTTTCGTTAGGAAAATGAACTAAGAGAGAAGAAATAGCAGAGCTTCACGGTGCATCACCAGTTGAACTTTCTCTCATGCACTGGCACTGCGCGCCGGCGGCGAAGAGAGATCGGCGGGAGGTCTACCAAACGACTCGCGGCAGGGGGAAAAAGGAGAGACAAAAAATGGTGCGAACTCTTTTACTCCGTACAAAAAAAAGCCAACGCATTTGCATCAGGAAGAAAAAATAGTAGTGGTTCGCTGGTGTGGGCTGTGAGGCCCAAATGGTCCAGGAGTGCAGCGGCCAGTTATCCTTCCGCCGTTGGAAGTGGGCCGCACGCTGTGCCTGCCTCATCATAGACCGTGAAGCCCAGCTTTCGCAAAGGCTCCAGCGGTCCAGTACGCAACTAGGGTCTAGAAACAAAAAAACCTAATTCCCCGCTGAGTTCCCTCAAAACAAAAACTATTGCCGCTGACGCTGCTGAACACAGAAAATGGTTTTATCATGTAGGATGGTTTATCTTACTGAATCCGAATCCTTATGTATTATTGCTTCCAGCAAGATCGTCTCCATGCCATGCATCTGCACCAGCTAGTCAATTGTGTATAAGAAATCGGAAATTTCTGCTCCCCCAAACAAAATACAGCAAGATCTACAATACACAAGCTGGTCAGGACCTATGCATGCAGAACAGGGCATTAAAAATCAAGACATACTCACTCCGTCCTTGAAAGAGTGTACATCTTACTTTTCTACTAACTCAATATTTTTAAACTTTGACCAAATTTATATAGAAATATAATAGGAAATACAGTCCTAGGCTCCTAGCAATAGACTAAGCAAGATTGATACTGCTCAACAGCCATTTGCATTTCTTGCAGAGTGCTATAGAATTTTGAGAAGCTGCAGAACAGTAGAGGTCCACAATATGATCCACCCATCCCAGATACAGAACACACGACCAGATATAATGGCAGAAATGCAATACTAACACACCACCAGATATAATCGCAGGCGGAAGCAGAAGGAAAACATCTTAACAGGAAATGTAAGCTTAACAACAGCCTAAGCTATTAGTACCAACCTTGCAGACTACCTCTACAAAATTAAGAACATGTTCAGAACTGCTAAAGCATCATACTAATGAGATCCGCAGGCATACAACAACAACTACACACTAACCAGCATCCATCTATTGATAACCAAACACTAAATGATACCAGTTTGATCAAACAAGACCTATATTGTATTGTGATCAAAATGGTCAGAACAAAATTTCTTAAACAAGACCTATATTGCAGTTTTAGCAAAATGAACATGCACGACTTGGTTTTACCCAAGCAAAATGCTTGTTCTTTAAACTGGAAATGCAATACTATGTCGAATGTTAACAAAACACTAGTTTCTTAAACATGAAAAATATCTCAACAGGAAATGCAACGTTAACAATAGCCCAAGTAAGACTGATACTACCCAACAGACGATCGCACTCCGGCTAAGACCGGACATGGCAGAACGAAATAGAAGAATGGGTCCCCAATGATCCAAATCATGGCAGATACATACCACGACACATAAAGTATGCAGAAGTCGCAAATAACAACATAAACAAAACATGAACGATTCAGGTCCGGGCAAAAGCAGCAGAACAGAAACATCAACTGACTACCACGACTAAACACTAACCAGCAATTCATCCATCGATACCCAAACACCAAATACTGCAGTGCCCTGTTCGATTCAGATAAAATTTATTATTTCAGATGCATACTAATTGTACATGGAGCAACCAAGAACGAGAAAAACTCGCAAGCACAGGCGCACCGCCGTATGGATCCATACAATCATATAAGCATCAGACATGCATTAAGCATAACCAGAGCATTACATGTGTGTCTTAGTAGTAATGCACCACCAGATCTGATACAACACATCCCACATGCAACCAATTTCTAGGAAGAGGTAAGCATTAGTAGTTGCATAAGAAAATGGAAATTTCTAGACATTGCACCTTGTCCAGTAATATTTTCAGTGAGTCGCTGCCAATGGAAAGAATTAACATGAGCATGTAAACTAATCCCCTCCACCCCCACCCCAGCCAAAACAACATAGGTATTTATACTATCTTCTGAGCAAAACGTTTGTTCCTTAAGTCAGATATACAATAAAAACTGTATTCTGAGCAAAACACTTATTCCTTGAACATGAAAAAGGTCTGAGCAAGGAATGCAATCTTAGAAATGGCTTAATCAACAATGATACTAAACAGCCGTTTGCATCAGGTTGCATACTTCAGCAAAGGCCCTTATGTTCCTTGCAGACTACCAATACAAGAAAATAAAGAACAGGTGCAGAACTGTAGAGGTCCACAAAATGATCCAACCCATCACAGATACAGACCCCCAACCAAAACATTACACAAAAGTCACATCTAATAGCGGAAATGGTTTATTTCAGATTCAGATCAAGAGGCCAAAGCACTACTGCACACTAACCATAATGGATATATCATTACCCAAACACAAAATAATGTGTCAACTTTGATTCAAATAAGACTTGTAGATTCAGATGCGTTGTTCTAGATAAATCAAACGAGCAACCAAGATCAGACCACGGAAGGCTCAGGTCTGGTGCCCAGCCAAAATTATCATAAGTAGCAGACACTAACGAAGGATAACCAGAGAATTATGCACGTTTCATAGCAGTAACAGTGCATCAATAACATTCAGATCCGACAGCAAAATCAGCACCGTAGATTCATTCTTACAAGCCATTATGCATAGATTGCTACAACTAATAATACTACTAGTGGTTCTAGATAACCGAACAGACTCTCACAAGCGATTATCCAGCAGGCATCTACCAGACTACCATGAGGAGCGGCGATTAACCTAAGAGGAGGTGAACTTGGTGACGGCCTTGGTGCCCTCGGATACGGCGTGCTTGGCGAGCTCCCCAGGGAGGACGAGGCGGACGGAGGTCTGGATCTCCCTGGAGGTGATGGTGGGCTTCTTGTTGTAGCGGGCGAGCTTGGCGGACTCCCCGGCCAACTTCTCGAATATGTCGTTGATGAAGGAGTTCATGATGGACATGGCCTTGGAGGAGATGCCGATGTCGGGGTGCACCTGCTTGAGCACCTTGAAGATGTAGATCTTGTAGGTTTCAACACTCTTCTTGTTCTTCTTCTTGGACTTCTTGTCCACGCCGCCCTCCTTGGCGGCGGTCTTGCCGGCTGGGAGGCTCTTCCCGGCCTTGGGCTTCTTCACGGCGGGGGACTTCTCGGCCTTCTCCACCGAGGGCTCCTCCTCGACGGGCTTCTTCGCTGCCGGCTTCTTCTCGGCCTTGGGCGCCATCGGATCTGAGGAGGTGGTGGTGGTGGGGAACTGGGGATTGGATTTGCCTTTGCGCTTGCGTGCGGGAGCAGATTGGGGATTGGGGAATCTGTGCTGCGGTGGGGAAAAGAGGGAGACGGGGGCGACGAATTTATAGCGGTGAGGCGGTTGGCGCTGATTGCTCGAAGGGTTGGTGCCACGGATCGGTGACGTGGAGCGGTGCGAGGCGGTTGGCGCCGCTTTCGCTGGACGGGTGGGATGCGTTTATCGGCGGGATCGGTGACCTGGCAAATTATGGGCGGGAATGCGGGATCGTCTCCAACTGAACTCTCTGCGGGCGCGGGATCGGGAGAGAAGAGGAAATTTGACAGAGCGACCCCGTCCGAAAAATCAAACCAACTGTTGACATGCGCTTGGCTACCACGGTGCACGTTACCGACTAGATATTTTGGGGCAAATAAAACTTTTTTGGCATTTTAGACAAGTTAAAATGTAAAGACAAATGACATTTTAGAGAAGGGTGGTACAGCTCGCTTGAAATTCATAAAGCCCCATACAGCGGAAACATACAAGATGGTAAAGGGCAACTTACATGTATCAAAAGACAACAAGCGCATGACAAAGAAAGCACGACTTGAAAATGTTGAAGTCGTTCTCGCACGAATATCAAAGCGGTTGTAAATGCAGAACCAAAAGATTTTTGAGTTGAATTAATGGAAAACCTACACATATCAGCTCCATGAAGTCGGAAGTAGTCCAGTGGGCGGATAACAATGAGCCAGTGTCGCGCCTTGGTTGACTAGAGTGTGATTATCGTCGTCCGTCGAACAGATTCATGGTATCACACCAAGGAGAGCTTCTACTTTAATGAAACTTCAGCGGAGCTTCTGCCCGTGAACTTGTTTCTCTTATTGCAAAAGACGGTCTACCCTCTTGTGCTGGTACGAAGGTCGTCGCACTATCACACGAAAAAGACACTCCCCTTGGTGAGGTTGCACCTACGTGAGCATCATCTTATCCATCTTTTACCTTCAAAACATTTTATTTTATTTTGTCTTGTTATTATCTTTTATATTTCGGTTTTCATATTTTATTTTCAGTTTTGCATTTTGTGTTGCATTTGTTATTTCGGTTTGCATTGTTTAGTGTCATTTTATTTTCAGTTTTGCATTAAAAATTTGAAAATACATAAAAACTTGCTAAAATGGAGAAAATAACTTTTTGGCCATTTAGTGTTAAGAACTTTCCTCGAGATATGAATATCCCTGTTGAAAAATTTGAAGTAGATCATAATATCACTAAAATGATTTATGAACACCGTTTTTATGGGAAACCAAAAGAAGATCCTATACATCATCTTAAGAAGTTTAATGAAAGATGCAAAGTGTTAAATTTGAACCATGCTAATGTTAATATGATTAAAGTTAATCTTTTTCCCTACTCACTTGCTGGAAAAAGCCTTAGATTGGATATTAAGATGGCCTCCTGGGAATTTTAGCACCTGGTTTAATTTAAAAGCTTCATTATTGAGAGATTTTGTTCCACTGAAACCGTATGTAATCTTAGACAAATAGTTATCACCTTTAAACAAGAGTAAGAAGAACCTTTGGTAAAAACTTAGGAAAGGTTTAGAGGTATAGCTTTTGGAATGGAACATGGTCTTACAGTTTGAATGCTCATGCATGTATTTTATAGAGGACTGTTTGAAACCTCTAGAGTCTTTTTGGATAATGAATGTGAGGGTTCTTTTATGAATACTACTGCTGCTAACACTCATATCTTGATGGCTTACTTTTAGAAGTGAAAATTAAAGAAAGTTTAGAAAAAGCCCAAGTACCTGAAGATGTTTTTTATGACCGTCATGAAATATCTAATCTATATAATAGGGAAAGAAAAGTTGAGGAAGTTAAAATGCTTAGTGAAGTCAAGGAACCACTGCATGACTTAGAGAATTGTAGCTTACATGAATTAATATCTATCTTACAAAAGTTTGCAAGTGATCCTTCCATCAACACTTACCAAGCAGGTTTTGGTTCTTATATTGCTAATCATGTTCTAAAAGAAAAGATTGCTAGGTACAACAAAGAAGCTATGATACCACCTAAGTTTGGGGATATATGGATTCCCAAAGTACTAGTAACCATTGGAAAATAGACACACCATGCTATATTAGATCTAGGATCTGTTGGGGTTTTGCAGCAGATAACAAAAATTTATGCAGCTAGCGCTTCCATTTTGCCCAGATCTATCTAAGGAGTAATGCGGTAACGGAAAGCAATACGGAACATACCCTCGTAAACCGGACGCGGGATAACGTTCCCGCACAAACGTGGACGATGTAGACACACGTAGCCGACCTCAAGGTCGCGGCGATCTTGACGTAGCGCCAAGGGACTCCTCCCTTCGACGCAACGCGTAGCCGACCCGAGGGTCTTGATAAGCCACGCATGAATCCGGACGTGAGTCCGAGGGCCGTAAGTACAACCCCTCCGAGGGAATCGCACACATACGGTGTACAACGACAACTCCCGTTTCCTCCGATCCAGCAGAGTTGCGGAAGTAGATGTTCTGCCGAATCCAGAAGCGCAACGGCGTGCGTATGGTGGAGAACTCCCCAAACCAATCTCTTAGGTTAAGTCCCATTTGCGGAACACCATGGGAGAGAGGAGAGGAGAGAAAAGAGAGAGGAGCTCCCTCCAAACTTTTGGGAGAGAACTCTCAAGGGAATTGTGTGATAGAAGGGGTGGAGGGGGTACTCTATTTATAGGAGGGAGGGGGTTGCGGCTAGGGTTGCGCACCCCAAAACCCTAGGCCAATTCAGCCAAACCAAGGTCCATCCTTGGGGGGCAAGTTCCCCCCCCCCCTCCCTCCCCCCCATATGGGCCTTCTCCCTTAGCAGAAAGCCCATTTAATGGGCTCCATTGTTATATACAAATTTAATCATTATAAATTCATTAAAATAATATTAATTCATCAATTAACATTAATTTAACATATTTAACATGTTTACATCATATATAAAATATTTTCTCTCTTCCGGAACCTTTCTGAAACCCTCCGAACCACCTTCGGTTCTCCGATACGACTTCGGATTATCTCCCAGAACTTTTCCGGTGCTTTCTCTTTTCTACTCCGATGATCCCGATGATTCCAAAACATCTCCAAGTGTCATTGCACCCTTAAGTGTGTTACCCACGGGTCGGGGAATACTCCAGACATGATCGAGAAACGCTTCTACGACCAATGATCACCAGGGGACTCTAGATAGCTATAATGATCCATGTGCATTCCACGAATATCTTTTCTCCAAAAGAACTCGTTGATCCGTAAACAGTAAGACATATTCCTTTGTTCTATGATACCTATAATATCCGAGATCTGACCGTCGGTATCTCTATACCTAGTTCCATCTCATTACCGATATTGCTCTATACTCGTTCCCGTGATATTCCATCCATTTGTGATCTAGTCACAGGCTAGCATGGATGTAACATCACCGAGTGGCGCCAGAAGTATCTACCCCGTCACACGGGTGAACAAATCCCGGTCTTCATGCGTACGCCTCAACCTACCCCTTTCGAATGCCCAACAGTAACCGTTCTCAAAGCTCCATGACCAAGCAACTTCTGGTGCCATCAAAGCATTCTCGGGTAGTAGTGATTAAATACCATCTCACGGTCTAAGGAATAAGTCACTACGTTTACCTAAGCTATTGCAACAGTGAACAACGTGACTCGATCGTGTTGCAATACTCGCTTTGGGTAATGTCCATCACATCATTCTCCAATGATATGACTCCATTGTCGACTGTCATTCAATGACACTTGATCGGAAACCTCGATCAACAACCGACACCTGGACTAGTATATATAGAGGCTACTAGGGACTCTGTTTGTTAATATATCACACGTGAATTAACGTTCCTATTAATACAATTATAGCATGATATAAAACTAATTATGAACTTTAGGGAATATGCGAATAATACTACTTATTATTTGCCTCTAGGGCACATTTCCAACAGGATCTAGTGTCTCTGTTTTGTCTAAAGAATTATATGAAGTTCTTGATTAAAAAAGAATCTTGAAAAATGCTCTGTTGAACTTGCACTTGCTGATGATTCTATTAAACATGCTTCAGGAAAAGTAAGTGATGTTATGATAGAATTGCATATGACATTTGTGCATGTTGATTTTCTAATTATGGATATGGGGAATAAAACATGTAGTCGTATTATTCTTGGAAGACCTTTTCTTCGTACCGCAGGTGCTATCATTGATTCAAAAGAAGGTAATGTGAAATTTCAGTTTCCACACAAGAAAATGCATGGAACACTTCCCAAGGAAGAGGGACACACCAAAGTTCAAGCTCCCTCATAAGCTTCGTCCACAATAAATATCAAGTAAGAAGCCTAGCTATATGGCTATAAAGAAATCGCTTTACGGGAGGTGTTGTTTTTTATTTGTGATTTTCTTTGTGTCCTCTTGTTGTAACAAGAGACTTAGTTTTTAGTTTTGTTTCTGTTTTTTTTAATAAAGTGCCAAGTTTTACCCATTTTTTCTTGAAAAAGTTGTTTTGTATTCGGAGATTTTATTCCAGCACGAATCTGTGCACGATATGATTTTTCATTTCTATTCTGTAACTCCGAATGAGCTGAAATTTGAACTGTAGTTGCAACTTTTCATCCTCTGTAAGCGTGATTTTTCCAGATTTTTTGACATGTTTAAGTGGGCTAAAAAATGCGTTTTGCTGCTGCTGTTTTTCTGGACAGATTCTGTCCCATTTTTTTATGCATTGTTTGAACTTTAAGTTAAATATTTTTGATCCAATTGAGTTTATGAGAAGGAATACAACACTATACACTTTCTGGACATGTCTCATACTTTTGTTTAAGGATTTCATGCAACAAGCAATTTAATTGTTTTGTGCCTACTAATGTCACCCCACAGGAAAGAAATGGGAGAAACGGTGTTTTGAATTTTTTTCACATGGATTAGAAGAGATGCACCAAGAGCTATCCAAGGATGGTGAAGACCATAAGCTTGGGGATGTGAAGACAACCCCACTGGACCAACATACTCTCGGTTTGCACACGTCTAACTTCTGTTTTTCGATCATTGCACTTTATCGCGTAAACTTGGAGCGTCTTTTACTTTTGTTATTTCGGTTTGGGATTTTTATTTCGAGACCTTGATACGTCCAAAACGTATTCAATTTCCCGAACACTTTTGCTATTGTTTTACCTCTAGTTTGTGTGTTTTGAATGCAACTAACACGAACTAACGCTGTTTTCAGCAGAATTGCCCTGGTGTCTTATTTTTGTGCAGAAATTCAACTTTATGAAAAAATCCCCGAAATTCTGCGAAAGTCCCTATTTTGCCCGAAGACCCACGGAGCCAGAAGACCAGACGGAGGGGGGCAACGAGCCCACCTCACAGGGTGCTGGCGCGGCAGGCCCCTGGCCGCGCCAGCACCTCATGAGGTCGACTCGACCACCTCCTCGTGCCCCCCTCTCGGATATAAACTCCCTCGGACCTAAAAACGAGGGGACGTTCATCACTTTTCCCAGAAACACCTCCGTGCGCCGCCGCCACCTCGAAACTCAATTCGGGGACCAGAAGTCTCTGTTCCGGCACTCTGTCGGGACGGGGAATCGAAGGGGATCATCGCCATCGTCATCACCAACGCCTCTCCATCAACCATCATCGTTTCCCCCATCCATGTGTGAGTAATTCCCCGCTGTAGGCTTGAGGGGATGGTAGGGATTGGATGAGATCGTTCATGTAATAGCTGTAATATCATTAGGGCATGGTGCCTAGTATCCGTTATCGGTGTTTTACGTCATTGTTGCAACTTGTTATGCTTAATGCTTGACACTAGGGCCCGAGTGCCATGATTTCAGATCTGAACATGTTATTGTATCATGAGGATAATCAATGTTTTAGATCATATCTATGAGTTGTATGCACATATTATTGTCCGAAACCGAAGGCCCCAAAGTGACAATAATTGGGACAGCCGGAGGGGATGGCTGTGATGTGAGGATCACGTGTGTTCACGGAGTGTTAATGCTTTGCTCCGGTACTTTATTAAAAGGAGTACCTTAGTTACCAATAGATTCCCTTGAGGCCCCGCTGCAAACGGGCTGGTAGGACAAAAGATGATGTGCAAGTTTCTCATTGCGAGCACGCACGACTAAATTGGAACACATGCCTATGGTTAATAAATACTTGGATGCTTTATCTTATTAATCTGCAAATGCCTATGTCTTGATATTACATGAATTATCTTATCCATGCAACACCCGTTCATCCGTCCCTGTGCCTACAGTATTTTAATCCTGCTGTCTACTATAATCACTACTACTGTCTTATTTCTACTGCTGCTGTTATTTCACTACTGTCACTACTATAAAACTGTCGCTACTGATAATCTGTCTCGAGCAAGTCTATTCACAGGTGCATCTGAACTGACAATTCATCTGTTAAGCCTTATAAATATTCTTTGCCTTCCCTTGTGTCGAATCAATAAATTTGGGTTTTACTTCCCTCGAAGACTGTTGCGATCCTCTATACTTGTGGGTCATCAGACCTCCACTTTTCATTTATGATACGAGAGAGCTACTGAAATTTTGGGTTGAATTAAGTTGGATGCTATTAAAAATATGGGAAAATGGATGTTTGAGTTGATTTAAAAAGATACATATAGTTGCATATTTCTCATGCTTTCTAATGAGTATTAATTTGCAAGTGTTTTATCAAGAGCTATCTTTTATTCATGTTTTGATGCTGAATGTTACTTTACCACTTTGACTTTTGTCCTCTGGCAAGGTTATAGCAGCCTAGTAGATTGCTGCTCCTCTCAGAGCTAGTTCTAGCTCGTATAATATGTTAGCCAGTTCCAGCTCGTATGAGATGTTAGACTGTTATGTGTAGGCTATCATTTTGGTTCTTCTACAACTCTGAAAAGGTCATGTAGTCCTAGTTACCCTTTTAGATTTTGTACAACCGTAGCTAGATAGACTGATTCCGACAGGCAGTTAGTCGGTGTTATACTTTTGTCTAAGGTACACGTGTAGATAGTCGTGATACCTGATGATCCTCGATGCGATGTGCGGTGATGTTTACGGTGCTTCTATCCATATATTGGACTTATGGACTTGGACTTGTAATGTAATGCAAATATACTATGAGATGAGTGTGACACATGCAAGAGGGTTAAGGCTGAACACCAGCGACCATCTGGATTATTGCAGCCTCTCCCTATTGTCGAATGGAAATGTGTCGATCCATATGGACTTTATCACCGGTCTGCCCAAAAAAAAAGAGAGAAGATATTATATGGGTTATAATTAACCGTCTCACGAAGTCTGCACACTTTATCCCTTTAGCCCCGAGGTGTTCCAGAGATAAACTGGTTGAGCTATATATTCAGAGGATTGTAGCTCTACATGGAACACCCTCCAAAATAGTGTCAGATCGTGGATCAATGTTTACGTCCAAGTTCTGGGAAAAATTGCAAGCAGCATTGGGCACAAAATTGGAATTTACTAGTGGTCATGTTGAGAGGGTAAACCAAATAATAGAAGCCATGTTAAGGGCATGCGTACTTGATTTTGGCGACTTGTGGTGCACTCATCTACCCTTGGCAGAGTTTGCGATCAACAATAGTTACCAAGCTAGCATTGGTATGTCCCCATTTGAGGCTTTATACGGTCGAAGGTGTCGAACCCCAATATGTTGGGTGTAAACCGGAGAGAAGAAGCTCCTACCACCTGACTTGGTGAAGGAGACCGAAGAAAAAGTTCGCATAATTGGAGAACGACTAAAGTAGGCAAAAGAGTTATGCCCGTCACGTTGGAAGAACCCAACTCACAAACAAGTATTGATAAGAAAACAAGCAGGAATACCAGGAATAGCAAAATGCCCGTGCGTTGCTACGGGATAAAATACAAGAAATGCCTCCAAGTGGTTGCGGCGAGAAGAAGCTCTAGTTTCATGATCAGACGGAAAAGTCTGCCAAAAAGAAGTGAATATTGAAGGTTTGAACAAAGTAATCAAGAAGGGGATCAGGTTCATATTAGGTATGACTAACCATTTATATGTTATCGCCCTTGTAAGCGGGAAATTTTAAATGTGTTAAACATTGAAAATCATAGCAGTCTTGCAACTCATACATAGGTATCGCTTGCAAGTTTTCTTGAGCTTTACACATATCTTGAAAATCATCTGCACTAAATACAACCCTAAATGTATAATTTTTTAAATTATATGTACTATAGATAGTAGATAGTGGAGTTGTAAAAAACTTCTAATGTAAAATGTCAGCAAAGGTTCCTGAAAATTAATAGCAACATTGAGAATGCACTTTTCAACAAGAAAAACAAATAAACAAATTTAACCTCTTGAATCTTTAATCTGATTAAAAACATGGGTACTTAATTCATACTGTACAGATTTACCAACCCTATATGTCATCCTTAACAGAGTCCCGGTTCTTACCTACCATATCTCATAATTAGCAAGGGTATCTGCATCCAAATCCTTAGGATTTAGGTCCAATAATTATTGGGACTTGTTCCAGGGGATGCATCATGAGAAGTCATCTTCAAATAGGACTACATGAACTATGACGCAATTCTCTCAATTCAAAGTATCTCATAATATCTAAAAGTGTCCGTGCGTTGTCACATGCTGATTTTAATTTTTTATTAATATTTCTGTTCAGTATAATTTTATTTTGGACTGCTACGGATTTGCCGTAATGCTGGAACTATTTTATACATAGGGCGCAACACGCCCTGCTTTAACTTAATAAAGCCCTACGACGAACTGTTCAACATATACAGGAGGAAACCAGTTTAGCGGTTACAAGCCTAAGGCAAAATATCTAACAGAGTTCATACAAGCCCCAAGGGGAAATGTCGAGAATAGGCTTCCACCAAGCAGGCTACCATGGTAATCACATTAATCAAGTTACACGTGGTAAGGATGGTAATAAAGATTAACATTCAAAGGATCAGTGTGCTTGATGTCGACTTAAATTGCAAGTATTTTTTTATTTTATCTACCCATGTAACCACAAATATAAATTATTTTGAAATCATCCCTTTAATGTAAAATGCAATTGTACTGCACATAGCTAAATGATTTGGACAGAATTTACCTCTTGTGAATGAATGAAGGCCACGCTGTCTTGTTGACTATATCATAGAATAGGTTTAAATTTGACTTTGACAATGTTGTTGGATTTCATCAAACACCTGAAAGGTATAGTTAGCATCGGTATGTAATGATCGTGCTACCAACGGATTTGGAGATAGAGAGGAGAAGAGGAGCACAGAATGCATTGTCCTTTACTTAAGTAGTATTCTTCCTTGCAGTTTACATCAGCTGCACACGCATACAACGACATCAGGAGCAGCAAAAACACAGCAGCAGCAATATTTCTTCCCCATCGCAGCACAGTTCTCGCCAGTTTCGATCCCAGTCACAGCCCCAGTCCAGCAAGCGGAATGCCCTCGTCGGTTCTCAGGCCGGCCGGAGCTCTGGGTTCTGGGTCGCAGCGGACAGCTCCAAGGCATATCAGGTCCGTGGGGCGACACCGAATCAGCAGGTATCGGAGACGGGGATCTTTCGTGGGGGCCCAGCGGTCAGCTTCGGCGATCACTGAGACCACGACTCCATGAGCAAGGCAACGCGGCCTGTTTGGACGGATCGGGGCGGAGCTCGCCGACGAGAAACGGATTTTTGACGAAACGCGCCGAGCAAGGATGGCCGGATGGAGCGCCCCGGTGAGCGTAGCCGTGGAGGCCGGCTGGCAAGGGACCCTTCAGTTGATTTCCCCGTAGTCCGTCGCCTCGTCGACCTTCGATCCGGCCGCCGCATCGCCGCTGGGTCAGGCAGCTCGAGAGCGGGGCAGACTTCCGCCGATTTCCCCGTACTCTGTCGCTGCTGGGGCCGGACTGCGGGTTCAGTTCTAGATTGTTCATGGGGTTACATGTAAAATAGTCATGACGCAGTGGCTCCTCTCCAACTGCAACCTTCGGCGAAGTCCGGCGGGATGAGGGTCCCAGGCTGGAGGACGGCGGCGAGGTCTCCCTTCCCCAAGGTCGCCAGCCCGCAGGTGGCGGCGCGTTGGGTGAGCTCCCGTGCGGCCATCTTAGGGCGGAAGGAAGGGTGGTTTTGCAGAACGCAATGGCAAACAGTATTAGACTAAAAGACGGACTGCGGATTGATTACCTGATTCATCAGGGGCTAGAGTGCAAAATGACCACAACGTACGACGCACCGACGAACGATGGAAGAAACACTACTCGTGTTATATAGTAGAGATAGAGATAGAGATTAAAAAGAGTACATGTTTTTTTTGAAATCGAGAGTACATGGTTCGAAAATAAGAATTTTGAAGGGCAGGGTTTGGTTTAGACTCTTGCCCTCAAAAAATCCGAACGGCAATGTGCATCACTGCATGATGACAAGTCACATGCGGCACGTTTCATATTTTACTGGGCCCGGACGGTTTCGCGTTTTTTTTTTGAATTTTAAACCACATATATTAGGTCAGCAGGCCGCCTCATTAAAAACCTTGCTAGTCCCTTTCGGTACCCTAACAAGGAAAATAGTGCGTCAGGAACCTGCCGCCTTTCTCATCAAATAGTTACATCGTTTATCAAAGAGCTAAGCAGAAAGCTAGGGGGATCATCGTCCCAATTACAATTGGATTTATCATTAAAAGAGGACCTAGCTATCTCATGAGCCACTTGGTTTGCTTCCCTCGAACAAAACTTAAACTGAACGCAGCCAATCATCGTAGATGCATCAACACAGTCGGCCATGATAGCCGCTGAAGCTGTCCACCACGAGTCTTGACCATTACACGCATCAATCACCTCCTTAGCATCTCCTTCGGCCACAATATTGTTGCATCCCAGTCTAACAGCTAGTGTGAGGCCTTCTTTCATCGCCAAAGCTTCAGCCATATTCGCCGAGGCCACATGTGGTAAGAATTTACAAGTAGCAGCAACAAAATTTCCTTGATAGTCTCTTATAACCGCTCCAATGGATCCTGAATAAGTATCAATATGAAAGGACGCATCAACATTTACCTTTAATTGTCGTGCTTCTGGACGTTTCCACATCTTCTCATCCTCGGAAGCAATTTGTTTAGATGCTTTGTAGTTATTAGCTACCATAGCCAATATAGACATTTTGCATTTGGAGATGGGAGGTACGGATTCATTGTGTGTGCGTCTTCTTCTAATCCACCAGAGGTACCAAGAAGCCACCAGGATGAGTTCTTTTTGATTAACATTTTCCATTATCAAGCTATTTACCTCCTTACGCAGCAAAACCTCCAAGATGGTCGAACCAGATCGGTCAACACGAGTTGCTTCATCAATGATTGTCGACAGTCCCAGCGATCTCCAAAGTTCAGAGGCTGTTTCACACTGAAATAGCAAGTGTTTAACATCTTCTGGCCCTTGTTGACAGATTGGGCAACCCCCAGATGTACCAACATGACGATTGGCAAGAATACCTTTTAATGGGAGGATGCCATGTAGCGCACGCCAGGAGAAAATTTTAATTTTGCTTGGAATCTTCAGTTTCCATAATATTTTCCAAACCGGGTTAGGAGCTGATGTACTGGACATCGCCATGTGCCCAGAGGCGTGGCCAAATTGGTGACGCCACTGTAGATGGTAGCCTGATCTTACAGTATATCTCCCATGCGATGAGTAAGCCCATGCAATAAAATCATCGAAGCCTTGGTTATGTAGGGGGATCTGCAGAATCCGGTTTGCATCAACCGGAAGAAAAAGAGCATTAAGAAGCTCATTGTCCCACAGTCCTGTATGCGGATCAATTAGCTCGCACACTTTCGTATAAACGGAGTTGCCCCGCGGTGATATAATCATACGATTAGGGCTACTCGGAATCCAAGGATGTCTCCAGATATCAATATCATGCCCATTACCTACTCTCCAAATAAATCCTCTCTTAAAAGTAGCTAGGACTGCACAGATACTTTGCCATGTAAATGAAGAACCAGATTTTGGTCCCGCCGCTAAAATATCGCTATTGGGGTAGTATTTAACCTTTAGAACCCGTGCACAAAGAGAGTCAGGGGCATTTACAAGTCTCCAAACTTGCTTGGCCAGCATTGCCAAGTTAAAGGAGTGAAAATCTCGAAACCCCATACCACCTTCATCTTTTGGGAAGCAGAGTTTCCACCAAGAATACCAATGCATTTTGTTACTGTTGTCATCATCTCCCCACCAAAATTTTGCAATAGCATCCATCATCCTTTTACAAACACCTTTAGGGATCTGGAACACCGACATAGCATAAACTGGTATAGCTTGAGCCACCGCTTTTAGAAGAATTTCTTTACCTCCAATGGATAGATTTTTCTCTTTCCAACCATTGATCCGCTGGATAATTCTCTCAATAAAATGTTCAAAAGAGTCACTCCTATCCGCACCCACCAAAGCTGGGAGCCCAAGATATTTGTCCGATAATGCTTCAGTATTGACATTAAGAGTTTCACAAATTTCAGCCTTCACAAGGACATGAATATTAGGGGAGAAAAAGATACTTGATTTTGCCGCACTCACCAATTGTCCCGAGTTAGTACAGTAGGTCTCCAGTACACGTTGCAAGGAAGTTGCATTGTTCATATCCGCTCTCATGAGAATAAGGGAATCATCAGCAAATAAAAGGTGTGAAACTGACGGTGCATTTCTGCACACCCGTACCCCATCAATGCCACCAACTTCTTCTTCGTACAACAATAAACTCGAGAAACCTTCAGCACATAAAAGGAACAAGTAAGGGGAAAGAGGATCCCCTTGACGAAGCCCCCTAGTAGGAGTAAACATCTCTGTCTCATCAGAATTAAATCTCACTTGGTATCGAACAGATGTAACACAAGCCATAATTAGAGAAATCCAACGCTCAGCAAATCCCAATTTTCTCATCATATTCTCGAGAAAAATCCATTCAACACGGTCATATGCTTTGTGCATGCCCAATTTTACCGCACAATATCCGGCGGCCCCAGCTCTTTTATTTTTAATAGCATGCACACTTTCATATGCCACTAGAACATTATCAGTAATAAGACGCCCAGGCACAAAGGCGCTTTGCATTGGTGAAATCACATCTGGCAAGATTGTTTTCAGCCGCAGAGCAAGAATCTTTGAAATCAGCGCGCACCGCCTCATTTTTCGCGTTTCGTTTCGGCGTGAGAATCAGGTCCGTGGGGCGACACCGAATCAGCAGGTATCGGAGACGGGGATCTTTCGTGGGGGCTTGGAGGTCGAAGACGGGGGAATCAGCGGCAGGGGCTTCCGTTCCTACGGTCGGAGGAGGAAGGGGCCGCGCCGGCGCACGGCGCGGTGGGAGCTCCCGCTCCGGCTCCTCGCGCAAGCGCATACAGCCCAGCCGCCGCGCCGGCTTCGCCTCCCCTGTCTGCGGTCCGCCGCCGCCGCCGTCCTGTCCATGCCTTCGCCCGGCTTCCCAATGCGCCCAACGGTCAGCTTCGGCGATCACCGAGACCACGACTCCATGAGCAAGGCAAGGCGGCCTGTTTGGACGGATCGGGGCGGAGCTCGCCGACGAGAAACGGATTTTTGACGAAACGCGCCGAGCAAGGATGGCCGGATGGAGCGCCCCGGTGAGCGTAGCCGTGGAGGCCGGCTGGCAAGGGACCCTTCTGTTGATTTCCCCGTAGTCCGTCGCCTCGTCGACCTTCGATCCGGCCGCCGCATCGCCGCTGGGTCAGGCAGCTCGAGAGCGGGGCAGACTTCCGCCGATTTCCCCGTAGTCTGTCGCTGCTGGGGCCGGACTGCGGGTTCAGTTCTAGATTGTTCATGGGGTTACATGTAAAATAGTCATGACGCAGTGGCTCCTCTCCAACTGCAGTCCGGCGGGATGAGGGTCCCAGGCTGGAGGACGGCGGCGAGGTCTCCCTTCCCCAAGGTCGCCAGCCCGCAGGTGGCGGCGCGTTGGGTGAGCTCCCGTGCGGCCATCTTAGGGCGGAAGGAAGGGTGGTTTTGCAGAACGCAATGGCAAACAGTATTAGACTAAAAGACGGACAGCGGGTTGATTACCTGATTCATCAGGGGCTAGAGTGCAAAATGACCACAACGTACGACGCACCGACGGACGATGGAAGAAACACTACTCGTGTTATACAGTAGAGATAGAGATTAAAGAGAGTACATGTTTTTTTTTTTAAACCGAGAGTACATGGTTCGAAAATAAGAATTTTGAAGGGCAGGGTTTGGTTTAGACTCTTGCCCTCAAAAAATCCGAACGGCAATGTGCATCACTGCATGATGACAAGTCACATGCGGCACACGGCCATGGGGAACAGTCCGTTTCATATTTTACTGGGCGCGGACGGTTTCGCGTTTCGTTTCGGCGTGAGCGTTCGTTTTTCTTTTCTGATCCCGCCCACATTTCTTTTCCTCGAGACGATCCCGCCCATAATTTCACCAGGCCACCGATCCCACCCGTCCAGCGAAAGCAGCGCCAACCGCCTCGCACCGCTCCACGTCACCGATCCGCGGCACCAACCCTCAACCAATCAGCGCGCACCGCCTCACCGCTATAAAAGTCGTCGCCCCCGCTCCTCCCCACCGCAGCACAAATTCCCCAATCTGCTCCCGCACGCAAGCGCAAATCCAATCCCCAGCTTCCCACCACCACCACCTCAGATCCGATGGCGCCCAAGGCCGAGAAAAAGCCGGCGGCGAAGAAGCCCGTCGAGGAGGAGCCCTCGGTGGAGAAGGCCGAGAAGGCGCCCGCCGTGAAGAAGCCCAAGGCTGGGAAGAGCCTCCCCGCCGGCAAGACCGCCGCCAAGGAGGGCGGCGTGGACAAGAAGTCCAAGAAGAAGAACAAGAAGAGTGTTGAAACCTACAAGATCTACATCTTCAAGGTGCTCAAGCAGGTGCACCCCGACATCGGCATCTCCTCCAAGGCCATGTCCATCATGAACTCCTTCATCAACGACATCTTCGAGAAGTTGGCCGGGGAGTCGGCCAAGCTCGCCCGCTACAACAAGAAGCCCACCATCACCTCCAGGGAGATCCAGACCTCCGTCCGCCTCGTCCTCCCCGGGGAGCTCGCCAAGCACGCCGTCTCCGAGGGCACCAAGGCCGTCACCAAGTTCACCTCCTCTTAGGTCAATCGCTGCTGCTTCTCATGGTTGTGGTAGATGGCTTCTGATGGCAATCGCTTGTTAGAGTCTGCTTGTGGTAGCTGTATTAGGTAGTTAAATGGATCTATGGATTATGTTATGTACTAAGAAGGAATTCGTGGTGATGCTTTGCCTGACGGATCTCAATCGTAATGATGCAGTATTTCTGCCATGGTAGACGCGTAATGCTCTGGTTGTGTTTGATGAAAGTTCGATGCTTGTATGAATTTGTAGATCCATGAGGTGGTGTACTTGAGCTTGCTAGAATCGATTATTTCCCTTTTATGGTTGCCCAGTCTGAATTATATATACGTAGCATGCAACTGAATCAAAATATTCTTATGTCAGTCAAACTGCAACTTGATCGATGGATACAAGCCTGTGCACTAGGCTTGTTGTTTCGTTTTTTCTTTTACTTGTGAGCCAATTGCTCTGATTGTCTGTTATGTATCTGACTATCTGTGAGAGATGGATCAATTTGTTGATCCCTACTGCACCTGTTTTTGAATTATTTAGAGGCTTTGACTGAAGTTTCTAACCTAATGCAAACGGCTGCTGATTACTAGTACTAATCTTGCTTTGACCATTGCTAAGATTGTATTTGCTGTTCAGCTGTTTCATGTTCAAGGAGTATTGTGTTTCCAGTTTTCAGGAACTTACATTTCTTTAACTAGACTGCAGTTTTCTTGCCTTGCAATTGGCAGTACTGATGGGAATATATTAGTGGACTAGTTTTTTAGCATGCATAGGAACAAAACCACCTGCGTATTGTAGGTCCTGTTGGATGTTTGGGAGCAGAAGTTTTTTTGTTTCTTATACCTACTGCTTTCTAGAAATTGGTCCGAATCAATCAGGACAGTATATAGTGTTTGATGGGTAGTGATAGAGTGCGTGCAAGATGGTATTTCTATGCTTTTTTCCCCGTTGATCTGAACTTGTAAGAGTTGGATTTCTTGCTTTTATATGTGTCTTCTGGGTAATGCTCCCGTCGTGCATTGTGTATCTGCGTTGGTTTTGGATAATTTTGTGGACCTCTACTGTTCTGCACCTGTTCTTGAACTTTTGTACGAGTATTCTGGAAGAACCATATCGACCTTAGATGAACCTGATGTAAATGGCTGTTGAGTAGTATCAATATTGCTTAGGCTCTTGCTAAGATTGTAGTATCTCCTATCAACATCACATTTCTGATTTTCTTAGAATGATGGCAATATAATTGGTTTGGTGAATCAGAATTTTTTTTATTAGCTCATCCAAGATTCTAGTTGGGTCATCTGTTCAAATCGGATAGTTGCTGTTTTTATCTTTATTGAGATTCTGTGAACATAAATCTCTTTTTTCCAGGGATTCTTATTGTTGAGGTCAGTTTCCTTTTTAAGGAACAGGTGTTTTGCTAAGTGCAATATATTGTATATAGTGTTTCCAGCTTATGGAGCATGCATTTTGCTCCGACAGCAGTATAGTTGAGCGTATTATTTCTTATAATTCCAGTATAGGTTTGCTGCTCCTCGTGGCAGTGGTAGATGGCTGCTGATAGTCGCTTGTGAAATTCTGCTTGGTTATCTTGAACGGCTGGTAGTGTTAGTAGTTGTAGCGATGGATATATGATGATTGTAAGAAGAAATCTGTGATGCTGCTTTTGCCTGACCGATTCTGAACAGTAAAGGTGCATTACAGCTACAATACTCGTGTAATGCAACGGTTATGCTTAATGAATGTCAGATGCTTATGTGATTTTGTGTATTCATGTGGTGTTGCACCCGGGCTTGCTAACTTTGTCCTCCTATATTTCTTGGCTGCTTGATTGCATGTACTGATGTGAGTAGTATACATCTGAGTCAAATTGTTCTTATCAGAATCAAACTGAATAGTGACATGTGATTTGGTATCGAATGATGGATGCTGGTCAGTGCATAGTTGTTGTAGTGTCTTTGTGGACCTGTACTGTAGTCTGCAAGAACCATGTAGGCCTCACCTGAAAGTGTCTAATCTGATGCAAACGGCTGCTCAGTAGTATCAATCTTGCTTAATGCTTAGGATGTTGTTATCATTGTATTTCCTTTTGAGATTTGTTTCATGTTCAAGGAACAAGTGTTCTGCTCACAATACAATATATTGTAGTATTTCCAGTTTAAGGAACAAGCATTCTGCTCAGTAGTGTTTTACTCACAATAGCTGCCATATAGCCAACTGTATGGCTTACTGTTAGTTGTCTGCACTGCAGTAATGCACCTGTCCATGTCAGCTTGATGTTCAGCTCTTGCTTTTGAATGCAACTGTTTTTATTGCGTAGGAACAGAAACAGCCTGTGTATTGTTGGTCTTGGTGTAATATGTCTGGGAGCAGAAATTTCCAGTTTCCTATGCCTATTAATTTGCTAGAAATTGTTAGCATGTGAGATCCGTGTCGCATCGGACTAGAAGTATGCAGTAGCATCTGTATCCAATGTAACTCGGCTATCAGCTCTTATCCGAATCAATCAGGACATTATGTATTAGTAGATGTGTATTGATGGTTAGTATGTAGTGGTGGTTGTGAGAAGATTTTTCTGTATTGCTGCTTTTGACTGTTGATCTGAAGTTTTAATAATACATTTCTGCTAATATATGTGACTGCCGAGTTAAGGTGTCAAGTGGGATCTCAACAATGTCCCACTTCTAGTTCATTGGTGAATTTCTAGTACAAATTTTGGTCCGAATTTTTGAACTAAAAATCCCCAAATGAACTAGAAGTGGGATATTGGTGGGATCCCACTTGACACCTTATGCCGAGTATATTATCGTGTGTCGTGTATATGCTGTGGTTGGATCATTTTGTGGATCTTAACTTCTACGCACCTATTGAATTTTGTAGCAGTAGTCTGCAAGAATCATACACGTAGGCATCAGCTGAATTTTCTTGCTTAGGCTATTGCCAGGATTGTAGTTCCTGTTGAGATCTCTTTCATGTGTAAGGAACAAGCGTTTTGCTCACAGTACAGTTATGCTGTATTTCAAATTTAAGGTACAGTCATTTTGGTCAGACAACATAATAGTTGCGCATGTTCTTTCTTACCATTGGCAACACTGAGTAATTAGTGGGCTAGTCTTGGTGGACTTGGCTAGAACTCCCTTTTCTTGGGTTCTGGAGGATGGCCCTTTCGGTTGGTTCCCAATTTCCTCCTCTTCCTTCTTCCACACCTGGGTTTAAATTTATCTCATTTCATTAATTAATTAAGTAGAAAATAATTATCCAGTTAATTAGCGGAAACCAAGCAAAGCCGTCACAAACAATCGTTGACTGTCGTGGAACATGTCAGTCTCGTGGACACACACAACTAACCTGCCTAATCTGCACGCACTAATCGCCGTCGAGGTTGTCCGTCGGTGTCATCATCATCACTCCTCCTCGAGCTAGCTCTGTCATCCGTCATCACCAAAGACCGACCACCAAAGAAAGCTGCAGCGGTCTAATGAAGTTCATGCCGGCTCATGCCAAACAGTCTGACTCAAGAGACGTGCATGACCCGTGCTAATAAAAGACACATTTATTCGTACCCGTATGAACATATATTTTTCAACATGTGAACATTTGTTTTTCACAATGCACATTTTCCGTATGAACTTACTTTACAAATTGTAAATATTGTATAGTATTTTTTTTTGCAAATCAAGTAAAAAATAAGATAAAAGACTTGCCCTTAAAATGGGGGAGCCGGGCGGTAGCGTCGCTTCAAGCGACAAATAGGAGCTCCCTCCCACGCCAGTCAGAGGAGCCGGTTCCTCGCCGCCGACATCGACAGCGGCGAGACTAGACCACGGCGCACCTGCTGCGTAGTCGACCTCTCGCTGCCCGCCGCGTCGCCTCGCGTCTAGCTACCAGCCCACTACAGACCATTGGCGACTCCTTCCCCCGCTCAAGCTCTTCCTTACCAGCCGCAGCCGCCTCTACGGCCGCATCGCCGCCAAGCTCTCCCAAACTCCAGGGCGGTGACTGGGGTCCCATATGTCTAGCGGCCGGAGCCCGTGACCGAGACACGATTAGCACCGACGGCCGGCCCTTCACTGCTCGGTATTGCGTGGCCGCGCGGACAAGGTGCTCGACGATTTGCCTCTTCTGTCTTCCAAGCTGAAGAATGCGCCGGTGCTGCCAGGCTACGGTGTTTCCGTCGCATAAGCTCCGGCCGCATAAAGGGAACCACATCGCTTCCCGCTTCTGTACCGTTGGCTTCGGACTGCCCGACTGGTTCAGGAACCCAAAGAAGGACGGCGGCTCTCTTGATGACGATGACAACGACGACTTTGTGCTCCCGGTCAGGTACGATTCCGTGGAGGAACGGAGCCATGGAGGAAGCTCCAGACCGCTGTCGATCCACCCGGGATGTTCCGCGCCTGCCTCCCACGAGGATGCCGAGTTCGAGGCTGATGTCGACGAGGTCAGCAGGATCCTGAGCTCTCGCTTTGCGTCTCCGGAGGCCATTGTGATAGCCATGGACTGCTGCCCTGTCAGGGTATCAGCCCGCATGGTCGACAAGATTCTGGGGAGGTTCGGCAGCGATTGGGTGGCGGCCTTCGGGTTCTTTATGTGGGCAGGCGCTCAGGAGGGGTACTGCCACACCGCTGGTTCGTACGACTTGATGGTTGACATACTGGGAAAGTTTAAACAGTTTGATTTGATGTGGGGCTTGATCAGTCAGATGGGCGAGACAGGGGGTTTGGTGTCGTTGTCAACGATGACAAAGGTGATGAGGAGGCTTGCTGGCGCCAGCCGGTGGACCGATGCCATAGAAGCTTTCAATAAAATGGACCGGTTTGGTGTTGTGAAAGACACCAAAGCCATGAATGTGCTCCTAGACACGTTGTGCAAGGAGAGGAGCGTGAAGCGCGCAAGAGGTGCGTTCCAAGAGTTGAGGGGGACAATACCTCCCGACGAGAGTAGCTTCAACACATTGGTCCATGGGTGGTGCAAGGCACGTATGCTGAACGAAGCTCGTGATACGATGAAGGAGATGGAGGAACATGGCTTTAGTCCTTCAGTCATAACTTACACCAGCCTAATAGAAGCATACTGCATGGAGAAAGATTTTCAGACGGTTTACGCCATCTTAAACACGATGCACTCCAAGGGATGCCATCCAAATATTATCACATACACGATTGTGATGCACGCATTAGGGAAGGCCAGTAGAACCCAAGAAGCTTTGTATGTATTTGATAAGGTAAAGAGGGATGGCTGTGCCCCAGATACTTCCTTCTACAATTCTCTCATTTATATACTCGGCAGAGCAGGGAGGCTGGAGGATGCAAACTCTATGGTTGATGAGATGTGCAGAACTGGAATTCCCCCTAATGTTGCAACCTTCAACACCTTGATTTCTGCCGCCTGTGACCACTCTCAGGCAGAGAATGCCCTGAAGCTGCTGGTTAAGATGGAGGTTCATTCATGCAAGCCTGACATAAAGACATACACCCCATTGCTGAAGCTGTGCTGTAAAAGACAATGGATGAAGATACTTCTGTTCCTAATATGCCACATGTTTAAAAAGGACATCACCCCTGATTTCAGCACTTATACCTTGCTAGTAAGTTGGCTATGCCGAAACGGTAAGCCTGCTCAATCTTGCCTGTTTTTGGAGGAGATGGTGCTGAAGGGCTTTACACCAAAGCAAGAAACATTTGATCTTGTGATGGAGAAGCTTGATAAGGGGAATTTGCATTCAGCAAAGAAAAAGGTTCAGCTTCTCATGCAGGCAGCTGCTGTGAAGCACACTGGCTCCTCGTATTTTAGAAAGGATGGTGCTGCTGGACCTGGACAACATTGTGCTGTACTGACAAACACTTCTAGTCATGAATCTTAGATCAAATTGGAATGAACTGTTCATTGAAGTGCAATAGTAGTTATCCTGATTTTGAGCGGCCCTGGTGGCAGTTGGCACGCGCACGGGAAACAACCTCTCTGTTTCCGCAGTGCTGGAGCAGGGCAGCTGGATACGCGGCCTCTCCGCTGCCCTTAATGTGCAGGGAATCATGGAACTTCTCAGCCAGACTGCCTCTGGGCAGTAAATGGCAAACTCTGCATATGAGACGTTCTTCTTGGGAACAGTCTTGAGTTTCCACCCTGGAGGCAGAGCTGTGATTGCTGGGCGCTATTGAAGTGCAAAATCTTCTCTTGGCTGGCCGTGGCAGGTTGATCTTGGACGGCGGAGCGGTTGGCACGTCGCGGGCTGCAGCACCCAACGTCATGCCTCTTCTGTGATCAGGCCATGGAATCAATCTCTCACCTGTTAACTGAACGTGTCTTCGCCCGTTAGGCTTGGTTCTGGCCGAACATGGGGTTCAGGTGATCGTTCCCGAGGCGTGATGACTTCCTCATGTGTCTGGAGACAGCGGCAGAGTGTATATGCAGCCTCACCAGCTGGCGTGGCACTCCAGATTGCCAGGGTCTCACTGATGACATTCTGCTGGAGGCAGTGCAATGGCAATTGACAGGCGCCAATGCCCAAAGGAGACTGCCTCAACATGCAATACTCCCTGTTGACCTGCTTGCCTCTTAGGCTAGCCTAGCCTAGGTTCTTTTGCTTCTTTTGTTTGCCTTTGTTTTGCAGATTAGCTCAGGTTTCGGTTCATTTTTGTTAGGCTAGTTTTGCAGCTAGTTTGGCTTTGCCTTTGTAAGTTTTGGCGCATTTTCAGCATTTATCTTCCAATACAAAATACACAGCATACATGCCAGATTAAAAAAAAAAGAGCACGTACGTTTATCAAGTTCTCTATCAAACAGCCAGCCTTTTTCCTTAGCTACATTTTCATCAACATCGGCACTGTAAATATACTGTGAAAACTTTACTGTAAAGAAGACACAATGTGTTTCTGCAAGCCCTATAGAGGCTGTTCACGGAGAAGCATCTGGACAAGTACAAAGGATAGCATGTGTAGCTGCAAATAGGACAACATTCAGACTTGGCATTAACAAAATCAGCAGCTTTCATCAACTGTTCTGCCAGCATATTTATGCCTTACCTGCTGTCAAAACATTCATGTTTTCTGATAGCACATCAGGTTACAGCCATCTTTAGATACCTATGCAAGTTATCTCATTGCATATATCAGTTCGGGCAGTGCAACAAGACAAATGGTTCTTCACGCCTTACATATCATGCTTTATTTGTAATGTACAGTTCCATTAGTATTAGGTACATGATGAAGTGCTCCTGAAAGAACAAATAAAAAATCTGATGGATGGAGGATGCACGTTATGTGCTGCCACACTGAGTACTTCAGGTCAACTTCAACGACCCTGGTGAAAGGCGAGCCCAAATAGATCTTCTGCCATCCCAGAGGTGTTATTATCACCGCTTGTCAGTTATCATGTTGGTTGTTTAGTGTATAACGACCGGGGACACCTGGCACTGACTCATTGCATCGGTAGGGGAGCGTTCCGCCTTAGAGGGAAGCCAGATGCAGAGTGAATGTGGTGACACACCTTTTGTTTTACCGGCCTCTATTTTGATCTTGCATCAATTTCTGGAAAATACTTGCGCCTGTTCATTAACCACAAAATGGTTACTCCAAAGATTTTTGGAAAATACATTGAGAAACAACTGTTATAATAAAAGGGAAAGCAACGATATTATATTGCGAATCTATGTAACAACATTAGCTTGTTGTGGATGTAAAAAGAAAGGGAAGTTTAGCAATTGTGGCAAGTTTAAGCAAACAATATTATGGGGTCAAGGTGCACTAGAGGAAGACATCAAGAGAAGGGCATGCAAATATGTTGTAAAGCCAGCACAATAGAATGGTAATACATACACATGATGCAATATTTCACCGCCCCTAAATATTTTTAAGGCCTCCAGAAATTTAGCACAGTGCTGTGTATGTCAAATCAGTGAATACATCCTCCCACCAAACAAAAAGAAGAAAAGAGAAAAAACATGAGCCTGCTAGCAAGCACACATACCGGAATTCGTAGCCACTTCACAGAAAAAATCAACTACATAGCGATTTTTTTTTCTAATGTAAAATGCGGAAAATGTCTTATGTTGGTAATAGATGCATGACAAATTCTGTTTTTAAGTGTATATTTGTGAAAACAGCAGTAAGTTGAGAAACCTGGCTTTTAGCGAAAAAATAATTCTGGCAGAGTAAATTAGTAATTCCCCTCTTAGAATGCAAATAGTATCTAAAGTTATGGAAGAGATATATCATACAATCGTGGTGCATCATATTCTTGGTTTAATTTCTGTAAACTCGGCAAAACCCTTCTTTGTCCTGGTTGCTGCCATCCTGACCTCTCAAGATATTCTTCAATCAACCTGACATTACCAATCAGACCTCCAGATTATTTGTAAACAAATGCTGAAAAAATAAATTCTATATGGAGCTCACATGCTGCAGATTGACTTCTGGGAATCCGCCAATTCACGGTCTGGGAAAGAATCCTCAAATCTGTAGCTTAACCACACATACAACTCTAGGACCTGAAGCAATCACAAATGTGTTAGCCACATTTAAGAAATACATACCGAGATGGAAGCTACTCCCTCCGTTCCTAAATATAAGGTGTTTTAGCTTTTCAGTTTTCTCAGATTCATGTGCATCTAAACACATTTTAGTGTGTATATTCACTCATTTTAATGCATATGTAGTCCACACTGCGATACATAAAACATCTTACAATTAGGAACGGAGGGAGCACATAATTAATCTTGCTGCAAACTCTTCAGAAGTAACGGTTGGCTGAGATCAAAGTGTCTTAACCCAATCTTTCTCCCAAAAAGCTTATCTTATGCTCACGGAGACCCAATGTACAGAATAAACGATAAACCCCCACTGAATTATGTAATGGCATATTAGGTCCTGCAAGTACAGAATTATGGATCGACGAGAACTGAGTACTAGCTCAGTGGTGAGAGCGTTGTCCTATGCTCTAGAGCTGTGGGGTTTCATCCCCACAGGGGACGCTTATAGAATGACTCAACTTTTATTTTTTATACAAAAAAGAGGGCTTCCTCCCCTCATCTCACTAATAAAATTATGGATCCACCCACCACTGTTTTGAGGAGTTCTAGGGTCAGCACTCCAATCAACTATTAAGTGGTTGTCTCTATAAGATAGTGTCTCTTTCATAGGACCATATGGGATAATCCACTTCATTAAGATTAGTACGAAAAGGTTTATATGGATGCAGAATAGAAGGCAACTGCATTCACAACGGAATAGGCAATGCGCATGCACATGTTTACTGCCTTTGTATAATATGAACTTTAAGAACAAACTAATTTGTGTTCGCAAAAATCCAGACAAGACATATAGTAGTATTGTTATTGACTGGCAAGTTAAATGTATTCACTTTTGACACAATTTGTACTTAGAAACAAAAGATAGAATAACCTTGTGAACTGATTCAAGCTCCTTGAGTTGATTATGTGTTGTAGGCACTCGCAGTGTTCCAGGTGTAAATATTTCTTTAAGCCGAACAATGCCTTTCTTTGCATAATTTTCTGCAAACTGCATCTCGAAAAAACCCAGTGCAACTGTTTCATAATTCCACAGAAAACATAGAAATGAACAGTATTAGGTTAGAAATATTTACCTGAATTAATCCTTGAGTAGATATATCATCATTCACATCTACCGGACTGCAGAAAGTGGTAGGATGTCAGAAAACTGAAAACAAATATAGAGCAAAGAGAATGTACTAAATATATTATGATAGAACAGTGATAGATTGGCCTATATCATAGTAAATCACCTGAGACAAAATTGGTACTTATCGTACAACCCAAGAGGTAACTCGTCAACAATAGCAGCAACTTTCTGTTAACAGTGGGAGGAAGAGATGTAACTAAATAAAATATTGAACCAGATAATCTGTTGTTGCCTTTTTTAAAGAAGGCAGTTGCACAGTCGGATCTTATATTTTTTTTCTACACGTTTGTAGATAATTTGACCAAACAGACAAAAATGTGTTAATCAATAATATAAATTACCAACATATCTTCACAATCAGCAATAAAATAGTCTGGAGACAGTTTAGCCTTCTGCAAGAAACGTTCCTGCAGCAAAACAAAAAAATGTTGACACATTCCTAAGTCCTGTCCAGGAGAAATGGCTGTAAATAACTAAATATGCATAAAGCATTGAGAGACATTTAATGGGAAAGCATGCATTTTGAACAAGAGGTAAATAGAGAACAAGTAAACTCTACTTTACAATGGTTGTGACTTGTAAACAAGCAATGTCAAGATGAAGTCCAAACAAATACAACAACATACCCAAAATAAAGCTAAATTACTCTATGTGACTGACATAACTAATTTCACCAACCACAACAACCAAAACTTGAAGCTAAGTGCTAAAATATTCTGACAGACATATAATATCATATTAGCTCACTGTGCATCCAAACTAGCACAACAAAATGCTATCATTATCAAATAATTTTTTTACTAAGATATTTAGCTTTGACATTGACCCTTAACATGTTATAAAAGTATGAAGCTGCTCTTTGCCTGCATCAAAGCATTTAAATACCAAGAAATATGGTATGTTTAGCTTACCAATATAGGGTGAAAAAAGTCGGTTCCTTGCAATCGTGAATACACAGACAATAAATCAAATGTGGGGAAAAGTCCAGCACGCTGCAGATAAAGCAATGCAGCATCTGTGGTTAGCTTCACTAAATAGAGACCTTCCGAGGGTTTCATCAGGTAGGTAATGGGTGGACACCTTTATAATGGGGGAAGGTGACTTCAGAGATGAGTGTAGTAATGGGAGATCTTCAGCATGTAGACAGGTCACTTCGCCAACTGGGAATTTAGACCCATATCTCCCGGCTCTGCCTAAAAAAGAATGAGACATGCAGAGAAGAGAGAATTGCCAGGGATAAAACAATTAAGAGCAAATATCATACCAGCAATCTGTTTGATCTCAGGCACAGTCAGTTCCCTGGTGCAGACACCATCATACTTCTTCAGTGTAGAGAAAATAATTCTAGAAATGTTCAGATTAAGACCCATTCCAATAGCATCGCTAGCCACTAGCACATTAAGGTGACTGGCTTCATCATTGAACATTGTCGCCTACAAGCTTAGGGAACAGATTAACAAATTTATCCAAATAATCATGCCATTGCCAAGAATAAAGTATGACAAGCAAACAAATGAATTTAGTGCGTACAACCATAACTTCTAATCTCTTAGTTCTGGCTAATAATTGTGGGTATGTTGCATCAACAAGTTATATAAACAGAAAAAGTGGCGCCTATTTAAATCTTTGTAAATACGAGGTAAAAAGAAACGATATAGTAACTGAAAGTCCATCCTCCTAACATTGGACAGTACGCTCAATTCAAAAGCATCTAAATCAGCATTTATAATACAGGTATCAACCATCGCGTAACATATTTATTTGCCAATCAATATTCAGCTAGATGTGCTGCTATGCATATCAACATGTTCAACTGGAAAGTGCAATATTTCACCTTACTTCTAATTATATGAGGACCTACCGATACAAGATTGACAATGAGGTATATGTTAATACTAGGAAATACCCAAATGCAAGTAAATTACCTGTTTCGTTCGAGTTTCTGGCGGCAAAGAGCCATAGACTACAGAGCAAAGATGCTTTCCCGCCATTTCAATTTTCTTCTGTATGTAACAAAATTCACAGTGTAAGAAAGGTAGCTGAAACTTTGGATTTCGCTTTATCTTGTCCGTAAAACAACATAATGATGCATAGATGTCGTGTATTTTTTATTCAAAAGACAAATACCGGACCAAAGTTTTCTCGTAAGAATACCAGACCAAATACCATTGGTATAACTAATAGTGGGTTTCATGTCTACGTACATCCACTTTTGATCAAACTTGAGACAGTTATTTTGGGACGGAGGGAGTAGTGATGTTACTGTGATCATCATGTTCTCCCCGGGTTAGGTTGGGAAGCACAGGATCACCGGACCAAATATTATTTTGAAAGTAGCAGTGATTCTATCACTGGAGTACTGGAGCCCCTTATTTGGTTCCTCTTTTGAGTAGGCCATGGGTTTGCGTTTTATTTTCACCGCTTAAATTTCTTTGGAATATTCAACCGTCATGTATATGGAAAGGTAAAAGGAGAAAAAAATGTTTGGATTATTAAGTAGAAAAACAGGTTTCAGCAAATTAAGTTTGTGAAAAACAGCTGGGCTGGTAATCCGCGATCACCGGGACTATCTATCGTGTCACATAGCATCATCGCGATTTTTTTTGACCTGTCACCGTGGGCAACAGCCCCACAGGGTTCATTTATTATAAAAATCCATTGCTATCGGATTGTCTTTTCCTTCTTTCTGGAGAGATAAAAAGTGCAGTGTTAAAAACTGAAAATTGGGTAGAGGGATAAACATCACAGGGGTCTGAACATTTCCAAATTTACATGCTGGTATCCAGTTGGGCTGATAAGTGCATAAAGTTGACATTCAGTATCTGATCTTTTTCCCCAAACTAGTGCGACTTTCTAAGTATTTTTTGTGTGAGCCTTTAATTTTACTCTTTTGGAAATGTCAAACAAATCCGATAAATAGTATTTATCATATGTTCCCGAATAACTAAGCATGGCTACAGTAATACCTTGAAGAATACCAACCTTAAGCTTATATATCTGAAGCCGTGAGAACGTTACAATGCAATCCCCTTCCTTGATGTTAGAGAAAGAGCCAAGTGTAGTCTTCAGAGGAACCAAAGGAGATAGTCTCTCATAATATTGAACCTGGTCAGCAACATAGACCCAACATATTAGGATATTTGCTATGTGAAATATTGTTCTCAAGATGTTTGCATCAGGACGTCAGGAGAATTAGTCTGAACACAAGTACTGCCCAGATCCTCATTTAGAGGTCCTAAATTAGTGTTACTACTTACTACATATAACAGGATTGCAAATTATATTTGGGCAAAGGCGTAAACTGGTACATGCCAAAGCGTAACTTATGGTACACAAGGAATAAGTTCAGAAAATATCCTTGATACAAGATAGACTGGTGTTGTTATCCATGATTTACAAGACTTCATCACATGAAATCATGTATGAAAGTACTATATGACACGTTCAGAAAATCACCGTCTGAACTGGGGACAACGTGATACTTACTGTTTCATCCTACGACATTGAGTGCCACATTGTCTATACTCCTCTTGTACAAAGGACTACGTCCTCTGTCCATGAGAACAAATCCAGTTTCATATAACTAGTGTTTTCCCGGCAGAGGAACATAACTGGCAACCTTAATACAATTCGATTTGACAACTATCAAGTGTGTAGCAGAAAGTACATAATATATCTATAAACATCAGAAACCAGGTGAGTTTTGGTTAAATTACCGTAACCACATCACCAGTAGGTTCAAGCAATCGCTGAATAATAGGAACAGCAGCTGGGTCACCACAAACATGAAGCTCATCTGAACAAAGGCCTAGAAGTGCACGTGTGAATGAAAAACCCCTTGTTCTACAGCCAACCATCTACCACGTCAAAGCAAATGAAATGAGAATTATGAGGATCATTCCAAACAATACTTCATATACAGTTAAAATATGGTTAGCCGGATGGTTTAGTAAATAAATAGCTTAAAGTCTTTACATTCTTATCTGTAATACGAATTAACATTTCTGTAACAAAATTATAATATGAATATCCATCTTGCTAGCAAGTCTGCAAAATGTGGGTCACTTCACATACCTGAATTTCATCAATAACAGCGCACTGATACTCAGTTGTCACATCAGCCATCTCAACCGTCACTGAGTTATGCTTTGCACCAGCAATTTCTTCCCTTTCTTGTCCAGTGGTCAAGTTACAAGGGACATTAGCTTCGTTTAATCTTTTTGCTACCTCCCGTGCTAACAACCTTAGAGGTCCACAGTACACGCCTACAACATTTGGTCAGGATTCAGAGCAGTCATTTCAACATTATATGCTCTTTCACTTTACTGGGTAGAGCAAAGTAATACCTGAAGAGCTCGCTTCTAATCGCTTGAGAGCATTATATGTTTTCCCACTGTTAGTAGGACCAACATGTAAAAATACCTTACGCTTTTTTTCTCGGGCATTAGGGTACCACAAATGAGGATCGCTGTTATTCAAGATAGGATAGAACTTAATCAAGTCTTTGTACTATGGAAAACGAGGAAAAAAAACACTGTTTTACAGCATATCTTGGCACTTAACTAATCTCAAAGCCTTACATTGCACTTCGGTATAACAATTGCATAAGAAAATTAGTTGAAACTAAAATAACAGGTGCACCACTGTTGTGTCACGAGTTGTCACATTTAAGCTAGAATAAGAATAATGTGGGATAGCAGCATCCCGCAGGGGACAACTGTTTGAAATGGAATCCCTCAAGACATGGTACATAATGCACAAATTTATACACTGCCAAGAATATGTAGAGGAAACTTGGAAATTAGGTTATCATAAAGAACATAATGTATTCTTACGTCATATCAGTAAAATCAAATTTTCCAGAGTTGTGGTTGCCCCTTGAAAATCTCAAATTGGCAGAGTTGACCAAGGAACGTCGATCAGTATAGGAGAGAAGGCAGCGAATATAAACATCTGTACACAAAAAGTGTTACACAAAATTCTTAGAAAACGATAAAATTTTACAACAGACCAACCTACCAAAGTTCTCGACACCTTAAATAAAGCACATTGCAGAGATGAAAAAAATAACAGTCCACGTCGGTATGTAATCGCAATGCAGTGACTAACACACAGCCATAAACGCCACCTCCCTGACTCTGTGTTTTCCACCTAGCACGGTGGGGAGAAACAAGCAGAGAAGCTGCACCTGCGACTCATAGCTCTTGGAGTTGAATGTGCTTACAGAAGTGAGTAGGATTGTTCAAATCACAATAAATTAGGCTTCCTTATGTAGATAACATGTTCACCCCAGATAGAATTATTTGTATTCTATCAGACAGTAATATCATTTATCATAAGAACTCAAGTTTATACTCCCTCCTTCCAAGATAAATGGTCTTTTACTCCAAGATGCAACTACAACCGTTATTTTCGATATGTAGTCATAAAATGTCTTCCCATTACAAATATAATGAAGCAACAGTATTATAAAAATTTAAATCCATTGATAGCTATATAATCTATTCATCAGAACAACAGCCAGGCACAGCCAACAGGAGAAAGTATCTCCAATTCTCCCATTTTCCCAGATAATTGCAGCACATTCCCCGACTCTGACTGCCCCTTCTCCGATCAAACATGCAGCATGAAGCTGACCTTCAAATGGATACTGATCGCTGACACCAATAATGCCGCATACTGTTGGCATTCCGCCGAACACACACCGTGCAGACAGCAGGTGCGCCGATGAAACACCACGGACCACGCACCGACGCAACGCAAGCACATGGTACAGGACGCTCAGGAAGGGACTAACGGGGCATAAGTGAAAGCGGGCACTGACCATGGAGGCACGACGAAGAGAGCACCCTCCGGCGCAGGAGCGCGGCGACCGCCATTGCGCGCCGTACACTCCCGTCCGTCCCCTCGATGTCAGATGGCGAGGAATCGGCACCAGACCGGCCGGCGGCGCACGGGGGAGCAGGAAGGCGCTAATGCGCTTACGTGCGGAGCACGCGACGTGTGGAGTGGAGGAAAGGAAAGGCGGAAGCGGCGGCCGTGGCTTTCGCCGGGAAGCCAGGCGGCGTGGGAGGCGGAGACGCTCTTTCTGGTCGCGTGGTCGCCACGGCCGGAATATTCCGTTCCATTGATCCATTCGCACCTCGGCCCAAATTGCTCTCAGAATGGGCTGCACAAAAGTCCCAGTCAGGCCCACTTTACGAGTGTCCAACTCCAACCCATATCCAATCGGGCCCTCTTCGCGGCCCGGACGCCAAACAATCTCGGGGGTTTCGTTCCTCTCCTCCTGCTTCCTCTCCGCCCAAGTCGCCGTACCCTCGCCGCGAAGCCACGCCGCCGGCACACGCGACCTCCTCCTCCTCCGCCGCCACCCAACCCCCACACGTAATCCACGCGAGGGTAGGAGGTTTCTTCTTCGAGCAAATTAGGGAGCTAACCCGTGCTTCCTTCCTTCTTTCGCTTGAGGGTTAATGATTTAGTCGTTGTTGTTGTTGTTGGCGCAGGACGATGGCGGATGCCGAGGCCGGCAGGGCGGCGATCCGGCGCGTCGTGCGGTCGCTGCGGCAGCGGGATCGCGTCGAGGTGGAGGCCCACCGCCCCGCCGTCGAGGCGCTCAAACGCCCCTCCGCCGCACATGTAAATAAAATACCAATCTCTCTAGCCTCTCCTTATTGATCTCGGGAGCTTAGATTGGATCGGGACAATTTGACATCACTACTGAACACGCATTCGAGCCATATAAAGTCCATATAGAGTGTGCGAAAGAATGTGCTTGATTGAGTTGGCTGTGTGGAGCTTATTATTATTCTCTCCGACTGTTGCTTATATAAAATTAAATAGTAATACAACAATGTCGAATAAATTTAGCTTAGCAATCCACCAAATAGTTGTACTGGTTCATGTATGTGCAACCTCTGTGGTGTCTTCTGTGTGTAGTGATTGGTTTTCTGGCCCCCTTCTGTAGGATTCGGAGTGGAAAGAAAAGGCTGAGAAGAGCGAGCTGGAGCTGCAGCAGTGCTACAAGGCTCAATCCCGTCTGTCCGAGCAGCTCGTTGCCGAGATAGAAGAGGGGAAAGCATCAAAATCACTGCTCAAAGAGAAGGAGGCACTGAGTGCAACCTTGCAGAGTGAACTTGGGCAGACTAGGTATCGAATGTGATGGGTAGTTTTGCTACTGTTTAATTGAGTATGGCCGTGGAGAACATCACCATTGATGTTTGTATGAAACCTTTGCAGCGAAGAAAACGTGCAGCTAAAGCAGTCACTTGAGGAAAAAACAAATGCTTTAAGTCTTCTTATTCAGGAGCACCAGGCGGCTAAAGCTGAACTTGAACAGGCGCTAACGAAGCTTAAAGGTGTGGAGAATGAGAACACGCAGTTGGTCGAGCGGTTGATGCAAGCGAAGATGGTGGAGGCAGAGAAGCTTAATGAGGTACCCTGTCGTCTCTTCTTATTGCTAAGGCTTCACTTCTCCAGTAGTCCAGTATAAGGTAATACAAACCAAAAAATTGTTCAAGCATTACACTTGCCTTTTAGCACCTGGTAGGCTCGATACATAAAAATGTTCTCACCTATTAGCTATGCATATTTCCTTTACCATATTCTCAGTGGATCTGCAATGATAAACTTCAAATAATAGCATGCTTACCATGACACGGACACAAGAGACTTGGTGTACTATGCTTGTTGAACTTCCGCTTCCACTTAAAAAATGCCAATTCTTATAATGTTTAAACACTCCAGATCTTTAAGTTTACACCATAACTTTAGTTATTCTTGTAAATTACTGTTTTATTGTAGCAGTCCTCAAATATTTGTCCCTCGATCATTTCAAACAGGAGTGGTCGGGAAAGTCGATCCTCTTCTGAATTGTATGTAACAATGTTCAAACTCTTTTACTTCTATAACAATAGTGGAAATAGAGGAACTAAGTTTCTTATGGAGTTATGGCTGTTTAAGCTGTCAGAGATATATTTTACTTATTTAGTATGATTTGAATCGATAATTGTACCTGTAGTGTTAGTATGTACCAATAAACTGCTACTTCATACGGCGTGGATAAAATTGTTCAGGCCAATGCAATGTATGAGGAGATGGTCTTAAAGCTAAAGGCAGCTGGGCTTGGCGCTGGCGGAATACAACACAATGCTGAACAAGAAGCTGATGGCATAATTCGTCGATCCGAAGCTGGGTACATTGACATCATGGAAACAGCAATCCCATCTACATGCAGAATCAGCATCCGTGCCCATGATGGTGGGTGTGGAGCTATAGTATTCCAGAATAACACAGACAAGCTAATCAGTGGTGGCCAGGATCAAACTGTCAAGATATGGTCTGCACATACTGGTGCTTTAACCTCCACTCTACAGGGTTGCTTGGGGTCTGTCAATGATCTTGCTGTGACCAATGATAACAAGTTTGTGATTGCAGCATGCAGTTCTAACAAGTTGTTTGTATGGGAGATTAATGGGGGGCGTCCTCGTCACACCCTGACTGGTCACACAAAAAGTGTTTCTACTGTAGATGCAAGCTGGGTGAAAAGCTTGGTTATTGCTAGTGCATCCAGTGACCGTACTATCAAGATTTGGGATCTCCAGACTGGCTTCTGTAAAAGCACCATAATGTCAGGAACCACCCCCAACTCGCTAGTTTTCATCCATGGCGATACCATTTGCTCAGGTCATAGAAATGGAACTCTTCAGTTTCACGATATCCGCAGTGGAAAATGCTCAGCCACGGTAGAAGCTCATACTGATGTCACCTCGGTCTGTGTATCTCGGAGCAAAAATTATGTTCTTTCAAGTGGAAGAGAGAATCTGCACATGCTCTTTGATGTTAGAATGCCAACGGTGACGGTGGAATTTTGTGGAACACTCGGGGCCCCGAGTAACAAAATGGTTGGCGGCTGGGGCAGACCTTGTATAAGCCCAGATGAAAACTGCATTGCGGCTGGCTCTTCCGATGGGTCTGTGTACATATGGCCGAAACCGAAGGATGACAAGGATGTGCCGCAGCCGCTGGCCATCCTAGAGGGACATTCATTACCGGTTCTATCAAGTGCATGGTCCGGGTTTGGACATCTTGCCACAGCTGACAAGAATCATATTCATATCTGGGCTTGAGATCTGGGTTTCCTTTGGCCATCTAGTCTAGGATGTGGAGAGTTTAATTTCTGTATGTCAATGCTTATTCTTGAGAACACTAGTTTGCATGTAAATGACTTAGGTAGTGTCTAATCAATTGTCAATATCAGTACTGACATCACCCACTTCCCTCTGTCATATGTTGCTGGTAAAACTGAATGGATTGCAAGTCTTTTGACACAGCAATATTCAAGTTTCTGAAGGTATTATCACGTGCACTTGCTGATTCATCTACTGGTTATTTCTTATGACAAATTAGTGGCTGTAACCCATTCACTACAGCAAAGCTTGGTCACCATCGAGGAAAACAGCATTGGATTTATTTGGTTTGATGCTTTCTCCAACCTAAGTAAGCAAATTGCGTATGAATATGCTGAATTTTATTCTCAGCTGTTGTCCTTGGATGGGGCGTCATCTTATTTCGCCGGGTTCAGCTGAGGCTTGGCAGACTAATATGGGGTGGTTTTAGGTGAGATGTTTTGTTGGGCCAGATGCATGACGATGAACACCCTGGTCAAAATCCTTCTTGCAGCTCTGTACATCAACTGGAACTAGAGCAAGCATTTGGACTCAAGATGTGTACTTAAACATTACAGCAAGTAAAAAAATGTTTCCGATGAACACCAGCACAACTTGATTTCCCTGATACATCACCATCCAAACCACAGACATATAAAGTAATCAACCATCCTACAAGAATCTTCCAGCACAAGCTGGACCTAAAAAAATCCTCTAGAATCCCTGTCCAGTTGCTCCACCCTTCCCTACCACCGATCACCACACATAGTACAGTAGTAGATTTTGATCTGCCCTGCTAGAAAGTGGATTGAAAAAAACCCTCTGATACCCACCACATTTCACATCAGCTGATAGCATGCTGCATTGATCACCAGAAAGAAAGAGAAGAAAGTAAAAGATGGAGAGAGCTAGAGGAGTGGGCATCAACGCCATCGTGGTCACGAAAAAGAAGCTGAAGCACAAGTCCTTCCCGGAGAATGGAGAATTGGAGATGGATCGGATGAGACGGGGGGTGGGTCGCTGCAACCGTTTGCCAAATCCGGGCCCCTGACTAGGACAAGGCACCCTTCAAGTGGCCTGCCCAGGGGACATCAATCATTTGGGCTCTCTCTTTCCTGTGACACTGCTCCTGCTGCTGCAAGAAAATTATTGGAGATGCAGCAGCAGCATCTTGTAGAGTATGGGAGTAGCTAGCCTAGCTATAGCTTGATTGCTGCAACTAGCTTCATGGGAAATTGTTCTCAAGATTCCTGATCAGGTGTTCTTGATCAGCTAGCCTAGCAGAGTAGCTTGATTGCAGCAACTAGCTTCATGGGAAATTGTTCTCAAGATTCCTGATCAGGTGTTCTTGATCAGCTAGCCTAGCAGAGCAGCTTGATTGCAGCAACTAGCTTCATGGGAAATTGTTCTCAGATTCCTGATCGGGTGTTCTTGTCAGGACGCAAGAAATTCAGTGCATGTGTTTGATACTAGTGGTAGGAGTTCATTTCATTTCAGCAGCTAATTTACAGGTTCGGATCATCATACTCTGGTAGTAGTACAAACGTGTTCCTCTGGACTTGGAGCAAAGAATTTCTATTACAGACAAAACCCATCTCTGTTTGATCATCTAATCAAGGAAGAGCCCATGTGATCGATGATCATCGTCTGATCGTAGAGGCGTCTACTTCCTTGATCATCTCATCAAGATTGAACTAGTAGTAATAATAATAAAGAAGAAATACCGCAGGACTGTGACAGCATCGCCGAGACTTGGTACACTACTTTACCGACGGAAGCATGCATGGATCGGATCATCCAGGTGCTATGGAAGTCGTAGTGTGGATGGCATCATAGGCTCAAGAAGCCTCTGTCTCCAGGAGGACGCGCCGGGCTGATCTGCCGCGGCGAGGTCTCGCCGACGCGGTCGCCCTCCACGACGCGGTCGCCGAAGATGTGCACCGTCCTCGGGTTGGGCCCGCGGGAGATGACGCAGGTGTAGTCCTCCGACGACGGCTCCATCTCCACCTCGTCCGGCGCCGGCGCAGAGGCCTCCTCCTGCGCCCTGCGGGCGGCACGCAGCGGCAGCCACGAGCTCTTGTTCTTGACCCCGAACTCCACGCGGCGGTCGAGGGAGCAGGACCGGACCAGGGCCGGCGCCGGCGCCTTCACTTTGCCCGCCAGGATGCTCCGCCTCCGCAGCTGCCCGTCGTGGGCGCACTCGAGCGCGTCGGCGAGCCCGTGCGGGCCCGCGCAGCCGTCGCACCACGGCCGGCGCTTGCTGTTGCCTGTGCCGCCGCCGTCGGGGGCCGAGCCGAAGGCCGCCGACGCGTCGAGCACGGAGGTCGGGCTCATGGAGTAGGCCATCGTGTCGGAGTCCCGCAGCGGGCTCCCGTCGCCGCCGGCCGTGGCGCAGCCGACGGCCGGGAGCGAGGAGCAGTGCAGCAGCCTCGGCGACGCGAACGACGGCGCGCGCGCACCCCCGTCGACGCACGCGGCCGTCGACGACGGGTTGCCGCCGGCGTGCTGCGCGCCGTTCATCGATCTGGACCGCCTCCTCAGGATCATCTCCTGGACCTTGGACCTCAGAAACATCTCAAAGATCCAACCTTTGCACCGCTCCTGAGCAAGCAAGCGAGGATCGCCGTCCAATTATTGGTACCTACGCTACGCTAGGCTACGATCGATCTTGAGTGGAGTGTCACGGCACAGCACTAGGCAGAAGCCGCCGGGCGAGAAGAAGACGATGGAGGAGGAGGAGGAGGAGGGGTGTGGGAGATGGCAATGGGGGGAGGGTGGTGATCTTAGGGTGTGTTCAGTTCTGGGATGAAGTGGAATGGAACGGAACCATTCCATTTCAATAAACTGGAATGTCACGGTTCTATTCCGTTCTTGCGTTCGGTTGGACAAAACGAGATGGAATGGAATGGTTCACATAATTTTGGATTAGCAATTCAATTTCATCTAATTAGAATTAGCAATTCAATTAGCACTAACTAATTGGGAATTAGCAATTCAATTAGCTGGCCATGTTGCGCCTGACCCGGCCGTGGCCGTCGCCGCTGCTGGCCGTGCTGCGCCTGGAGACCTCCGACCTCTCGCGCCCCCGCGCCCCCAGCCAGCCGCGCACTCTCCGGCGACCTCCCGCCCTCGCGCCTCCCTCGCTCGGCTCCTGGCGACCTCCGCGTCCGCGGCCGGCGACCTCCCGCGGCCGCGCTCGCCCGGCTCCTGACGAGCTCTGCGTCCTGCCTGCGCCGACGACCTCCCGCCCTCGCGCCTCCCTCGCCCGGCTCCTGGCGAGCTCCGTGTCCGCGGCCGGCGAGCTCCCGCGGCCACGCTCGCCCGCGCTCACTCAGCCGCTAGCTCGCCGTGCTCGCGTGCAGCCGCCGCCGCTGACTGCTGCTTGCGTCCGGCCACCGGTTCTTGCGTCCGGCCACCGGCTCGTTGCATGCCTGCTGCTTGCGTCTGCCGGCGTCGTTGCGTGCCTGCTGCTTGCCACCCGCACCTGCTCTGTGCTATCTTGTGAGATGGAGGTCAATGAGGTTAGCGAACACGATTAGCAAGAGGCCCCACCCATTCCACCCCATTCCACCGATTTGGCCGGACCACTCCATTCCGCATAATTGAGGAATATTCCCTTCCAAGGAACCACTTGGTTCCATGCCACTTTCCAACTAAACACCAGAACGGTCTCCAGGTGCGGAACGGTTCCGTTCCATTCCACTTCATCCCAGAACTGAACACACCCTTAAAGAAGGGCTCTCAGCTCTCAGCTCTCAGCTGCTCCGGTGATGTCATTGTTGGTTTGTGTGTGCTCGCTTCCAAAACCACCGGTCCTTATCTTCAGTTTTACACTTCTCTTAGTCTATTTTTTTTGAGATTTTTCTTTTCATATTTTCCTAGTCGTTTTCGGTTTTCATTGCCCACGGTGTCTGGTTCTGTAATTTGTGCGTGACGACGAACCGTACCCAATTAGCGCTATGCACACGGCGGCAGATTCCAGCGCTACGCTGCTGAACGGCAGGTGGATTTGCTGTCGACCTATGGGAGGTGCAGCGGAGTCACAGAGATTCAATGATTGATCCGTTCTGTACTATACAAAAGATTCAACATTTATGTTCTCTGAAAATAAAAGATTCACAATTTGATGATACAAAAATCCAATGGCAGGTCTCTTTCTTCGTCTCAGCATGTCCCCTCTCCTCCCCTTACAATTCCTGCGATGATCGCCTAGTTTATAGGATTCTATCCTATAGAAATTTTTACTACTTCCTCTGTAACTAAATATAAGATGTTTTGGTAGTTCAATTTGAACTACCAAAACGTCTTATATTAAGATACGGATGGAGTAAGTAGTAAGTATGTGCAATAGAAATTCTAGCATCCACTCCAATCTTGTTTTTCCCATAGAATCAAACACTCTAATTCAAATTCTACGGTATACTAAATCCTACAGGATTCAAGTGGGAATGCCACTCTAATGTTGTATTTATCATATTTTTGCATCTTGAAATTCATGCTAAGGGTCTCTTTGATTTGAATGATTTTCATAGAAATTTTAGAAAATTTTAAATCCTTCAGATTTTTCCCATGGTGGTTATTTGATCCGTAGGATTGAATCTCATAGGATTTTTTCCAAGAAATTCTTTGCACTACATTTTGATAGCAAATCTAGCATACAATCAAATGTCCTTTTCAAAATCCTTTATTTTTATATGATGAAATCGAACAAACTTTGGTGGGTACAATATTTGTAGAATTGGAGTGGGTATGACATTGCAATCCAGTGTTTTTATTCTTGTGCATTTTTATTATCATACAAATCAAAGGCCTAAATGATTTATGAGCTCGTGTTAAGATTCATATGAACCCGTTGACATAGAAATTTGATAACCACAACCCTATTCTCGAAATGACACTTGGGGGCTCTTTGGATCGGATGATTATCAAGACACAAGAGTAGAAAAATCACAAGACAAATGTCAGGTATTGAAAATTGCTACATATTTTAAAATACGAGAATTTTGTAAGAGGTGAATTTGCATGGTGCACGAAAAAACACATCAATTTTGCAGGAATGAGGAGAGATGGTAGCGATAGAGAGAGAAGGAGTGAAAGTGTACTGGAATTTTCAAAATAAAATAAAATATGGTTTGAGCTCATGTTGAAATTTTGTGATGTAGGGCATATGAATATATTGCTGGATTTTGTTGGGCTTGCCTCCAACAAATTCTGAAATTTCAAAGGCCCGTTTTAGTCGCTAGTTGAGAGAGAGTGGACGTGCGACTAATGTTTAGTCCCATGCTGCTAGTTGAGAGAAAGCCGGAACAGAGCTCTTCTAGTCTCACTAAGTGAGTCGGCATAGAAGGAGTTCACGTGCGCTCCTCCTCCGGTGCCCACCTCGTACGCGCGTCGCGTTTTATGAATCGAGTTCGAGTTAGAACTCGTTTTTTGTAAAATGTTATTTTTGTTGCGCACTATATGTATGGTGTACGCGTCAACATGCATGTGCTTGCTTGGCACGTTCGTTGTGTTTCCATTGCGTGGCGCTTGCGTTCTTGTTTGCCTATGGAAGAGACGTGTGGATCCAGAACTCTCGCTCAAGCTCGACAATTTTCTTCCCCGACTCCACCGCGTAGTTCCTTTTGATATGCTACTTACAGGGTTCTTCATCCCGACAATCACATGCGAGGCCACCAGGGAGAACGGGCCTTCGAAACACCGCCCGTTGAGATCCTGCACCGAGAGACATGCTATAAAGAATTTGGGGGGAGAGTTTTGGCGCGACTGCTCAGTTATGCCGACTCCGGCTGCGACTCCAACGTCGAAGTCGGCTGCTCGTCTGATTCATCATCACCGCCATGGCTGACGGCGACAATGATGTTGTGGTGGGGCTTTTCCCGGTCAACATGTATGTGCTACTTCTCTCCGTTTGTACTAGTATTTAGTCCGTATACAGATCTGCTAGATTATATCCAGTTTGTCGTATGTGGTTAGATCCGCTAGTGCATTTGTGATATGTTTTTTAATAATTAATCTCAAATGGAAATTGCGTAATATTCCAACATGTATTTCATAGAAATTCAAAGACTTAATGCTGAAGAAAAACAGCAAAAACCTTAACGCAAACATATGTCAAGAGAAAACAAACAAAATCCAGACAACGACGAGCGAGCGAGCGAGCCGAGCGTTGTCCTGCCCGGCCCCTGACAGTTTGCTTTCACTGGCTCGTTCGTTCGTCTGAGATTTGTTCGCGTCTTCCGTCCTTCCCCGGACACCATGCGTGCCGCAGCAGTCTTCCCCGAGACGACGCCACGCCAGAAGACGACGGAAATCACCATCTCGCCAATAATAATGCGGCGTCTGACTCTGTCCCACCTGAATTTGGGGGCTAATGAAAACCCCACAGAGCCTGTGCGCGTGGGTCACCGTGTTTTTATTCCTTTGTTTCTTGTTTTATCATCATCTTCAATCATCAAGCGTGTGGCGTGGGTCAGATTAATTTACTACAGTGGTGTGGAGAGAGAGATGAGACAGTAACTGGGCGTTGGGCTTACCTAATAATCAATCAGTCGATCGAGCCAATCTTGGCAGAGTCAAAATTATGATTAAGAAAACAGGGCCGTCCCTGTCCCCGTCTGGATAAACTCTCCTTCTGCATCTGGAGGTAGAAGAAGAAGAAGCAGAGTGAGAACTCTCCTCGGTGAAAACGGGCGGCACGACCTCGAGCTGCACTGCTCTTCGTTGGTTCATTCTCGGCCGGACTGCACGCCGGCGGTAGGCGCTCACGCCCATGCCGCGGCCGCCGCGCCTTGCCGGAAACGGCAGCCGTGTCTGCCGCCGGCACGGCAGAGCCGGTCCAATCATTGGAGCTCGCACTTGAGTATAGCACCGGAGTAGTATTTTCATTTCTTTCTGGTTCTGGGGTAGTGGTATAAGTTTTGGGGCGTACGGTGTGACAGGCTGACGGGGCGAAAGGGATCGGAGTACGCCGTTCTCTCTAGTGTCGGGTCACCAACTGCCGTTGCTGCGCTGCTATCTGTCTACACATGCCGCCGGTTTTATGACGTCTTTTCGAGTGACCTCGACGGGCCATGTCCGGTTGTAGAAAATATGCGTGCGTACGAACCGCCCGGCCTCGCGTACAAGATTGATTGAAGGGGCTAGGGACTGAGGGTACCTAAACCTACCGCGTCCTGTCCTCTAGAGGTCTAAGTCTGTAGCAGACACCGCATTTCGCCAGCCTGTAAAATCAAAATGTAGGTCGCAAAAAACACGTTTGCGGGTACGTTTTTGTCTGCGGTAGAACAGACACCTTAAACAAAACTGTAAAAAATAATATTCCTAGTAGTGTTCTTCTTCCTCCTTACATCACCGTATATTTTCAATCCCCTTCGTAAAATTGTATGTCTCCGTTGTTACATCTTTCTCTTTCCTCATTTCATCTCATTGCATCTTTCAGCTAGCTAGCTAGCTAGCAAAACTGAACCAACCAATTGATCGATTGTACAAGGGAGTAGCTAGCTAGGCAGGAGATTCGGCAGGAGAATCGCGGCTGTGCGCGGGAGACGGCGCCGGGCCTGGCCGGGACGACGCGTCCGCCAGCGCGGCCCCGCCGGGCCTGGCCGGGACGACGCGTCCGCCGGCGCGGCCGGCGAGAAGGCGTGTGGGCAGCGTCGCTAGGCTCCGGCCGCAAACGCAGCGCAGCTTCTCTTCAACACTCCCGAGGGTGACAAGCTGGGCCACCACAGCGACAAGATTCATGGCGCCGCCGGATTTGCTCCGTTTGTTCGTCCCGGCCTCGCTTGTACGGTCACGCCTTGAGTGTGGCGAGTCCGAATCTCTGAACAACAGTCTAAAATTTTGGCTGAGTCACGAGAAATTTACGGCTGGAGTCTCTGTTATGTACAGCGGCGCCGGCTAGAAATCAACGTATTCCGGCCAGTTTGTGACCTGCATAGTGCGCTCCAAACGGTAGAAATAGAGTTTGGACGCTTGTGTTTTCGAGGGCCTGCAAAACGTTTACAGTTCCGCGAAATTTTACAGTATCTGTTCTGAACACGGAACTGGGCCCGGCCCGCAAACTCGCCGAAATTTTGCAGTTTCGGACGATTTGCAGTGTGTGCTGGAGACCAAAACGCGAGCAAAATCGTCGCACATGCACCAACAGTGCAGTGACAGGATGACATGTCTTTTTTTTTTGTCACCATGGACTTGATCAGCCGTTGTATTTTGATTATTACATGTGCCAGGTAGGAAAAAAATTCGTGAGTTCATATAAACAAATTAAGCTATGGAAACCACGTACTTAGAGAAAAGGCAGTGGAGTGAAGAAGACAGCTGATGGAGCGAATGATTAAACTACCTCTGTGCGTGATCTAAAAAGACGAACCAATAAGACTTTCGTGGTGAGGCTCGGTTGCAAGTCATCGCTGCAACGACGGCGTTTAGTTGATTAGAGTAATTACGAATTAGCTGGATTGTCAAGACACAATTCCTGAGAGTAGCAGTTAATCAGTTCTAACTGGCATATTAATTCTGCTTCGTGTTGACACCTTCAGTCGATAGATAAAACAACCACATTTGTGTTTTTCTCAAATATATAAAACATATAAATGTCTACTTTGTATTTGTCACAATGCATACTATTTGCTCAAAACTCTTTTTTCAATATAATTTTGATTAGCGAGCAAATGCTCTGATCGGAACGGCCATTCGCAACAGAAGCTGCACGATATAACTTGCACAAGACCCTCACGTTTCTGGTCACGTCTACAATGTAAGAGCCAAGACGGACATGCAGACATGGTTTGCTTTCTGGGTCAAACTATCCACGCCGAGAATCTAAGAAGTTGGAACCAGGTCTATTAACGTTCTTGTCCATTTATATTGATTTTTTTTACCTAGTCATCATCCAACTAGTTGTTCAATGAACATTTTTCTTTTGATTTATCATTTGTTACTATGATTGTATGTAAATCCACCTATGTATACGTAAAATTGTATAAAATAATTATATTTATATCATTACACATATATTTCAACTGCTGTAAAATAGAATTATGTTGTAAAATTTTCAAATCTGACATTTGATGTTCAAGAACTTTTTTTATAGTGCATTTTCCTATAAATCTGTGCAAAATCTGATCCGTGATTTTTGAGAGGATTTCCTTATGATTTTGTAGTGGATTCACATTTCTCCCTAAATTAAGTAATGTCCTTAGTGTATTATAGTGTGTTTTATTTGCCTTTCTCTAGGCTGAAATATCTATCAAACAAGGTAGAATATTCTAGAATGTATGAGTCAGATATCTATAATGCTAAAAAACTAACGTAACATGCAAAAACTGTATGCGCATTTCTACTGTTTTTGGTCAAAATATATGCAAACCAGTGTGCGCATTTCTAATTTCTATAGTTGCTCGAAACCAACGCAGTTAGATAAAATCATTAATTATCTCTTAACCTTATGTATGTAGCACTACAAGATATGTTCAATTCAGTGCCAATTAATATGATCGGAGTGCGTATAGTCAATGCAAATTTGGAAATCATAAAAATATTTCTCTTGTATAGCATACTACAGAAGGGAAATTTGTTTCGCCTCGTAGGTGTAGATGCACCCACTATTTAAAACATCATATTACAAAATGTCAAAAATCAAATACTCCCTCCGGTCGGAATTAATTGTCGCGGACTATTCGTACGGGAATTTTACAAAATGACCCTCTGGATTCTAATTCTTCTCTGTCCTAGCCCTCAATAACTAAATCGCAAGCTTCCGTCGCGCGAACGCGTGCTGCTCTGTCCTCCGTCCTCCCCTACCATCTGCAGCTCCCCACCGTATGCAGCCTCTCCGCCGTCGGTTCCATTCCAGGGAGGAGGCGTAGCCCGTGGTCAACCCCTAGGTCGCCGCCCGGATCGAGCCGACCTCGAGCTCACCGGACGGGGCTTGATCTGCTTTGGCCGTCCATCGGCGCTCCCAGCTCCGGCCAACTGCTGTGGGGCCTTCTGCCACCTGTTGCGACCCCTCTAGCCCGCCGCCGGTCAGCTGCTCTCGACCACATGCTGCCCGTGTCCACCTGCTTGAATACTGCTGCTCTCGACCACCTGCGCCGCCGCCGTGCAGACACGAGGGCTCCGAGCACGGTGTTCTCGCCCTCTGCGCGACGCGCCCAGAGCCATTCCACACCACTGCATGGAATCCCTAGGACGTTGTTAGATTAATGAAAGGATAGGCGATGTGCTTGGGAGAAGTGCCGTATCTGAGCCATGGGCGGAGGGGGTCGGAGCCGGAGTAGCAGCGGCCAGCGGATGTCGGCCACCACCGACGGGAGGAGCGCCCTCTCCTTCTCCTTGTCGACGCGCCGATGCGGCCGTGCTTCTGGTCGGTGGTGGCGTCCAGCGGTGCGTTCTGGTGGGTTGGTGGCCTGCCATGGACGACAAAGCTGGAATTTTTCTCATGCTGCTCCTCTTTACAGATGGGAACACCGGATTCGGCGCGGATCCAGCGCGGTGATGACCCACAATTATAGGGGGTGTATCGTAGTACTTTCGATAAATAAGAGTGTCGAACCCAACGAGTAGCAGAAGGTGCTGACAAGCAGTTTTGATAAGGATTTCACTGTAAACACTAGCAGACAAGTTTTTAGGAGTTTTTGATAATGTAGATAAATAAAGTGCGAGTAAATAGAGCGCGGCAATAATAATTGCAGCGAGTGGCCCAATCCTTTTTAGAGCAAAGGACAAGCCGGTTTGTTTACTTATGATGACCAAACGTTACTGAGGACACACGGGAATTCTGTCTAGTACTTTCGCTTCATATAGATGATTAATCTTTAGTGTTTCGATAAGTGTTGTGTGGGTGAACCTATGCTAATGCACCGCCCTTTCTAGGACTAATACATACTTGTGATTATACCCCTTGCAAGCATCCACAAATACAAGAAAGTAATTAAGATAAATCTAACCACAGCCTTAAACTCTGAGATCCTATCATCCCTCATGCATCGAGATACCAACGGGGGTTTAGGTTTCTGTCACTCCGGCAACCCCACAATTAATATTCGAATACACAATGCAGTCCCCTAGGCCCATAAAGGTGAAGTGTCATGTAGTCGACGTTCACATGACACCACTAGAAGAATAGCACCACAACTTAAATATCAAACCATTAAATATTACTCAGCATAGTTCACTACTAACATCTAGACTTCTCCCATGTCCTAAAGAACTAAACGAACTACTCACAACACATCATTTGGAACATGATCAGAGGTGATATAATGATGGATAACAATCTGAACATAAACCTTAATTCAACGGTTCCACCCAATAGCATCGATAACAATAGTAATCAACACCGGGAGAGTTTTCCCTATCAAATGCACAAGGTTCAGCCCTAGATGTTACAACGGGAACGGAGTGGAGCGGTGGAGATAACGGTGTCAGCGGTGGAGATGATGGTGATGATGATCCTGATGAAGTGCAGCTCGATGACGGTGACGATGGCGACGATTTCCCCCCTCCGGGAAGGGATTTCCCCGGCAGATTTTCAGCCTGCCGGAGAGCTTTTCTCTCTCGGTGGTTTCCGCCTCGTGGAGGCGGCGGCTCTCTTTCTGGTCGATCCCCCGAGTCTTAAGTTTTCGGGGGGATGAATTACGCGAAAGGGCGCTGCCAGAGGTGGGCCAGGGCGGCCTCACAGGGTGCTGGCGCGGCAGCAAGGGGAGCCGCGCCGGGACCTCATGTGGGCCCCCTGGGGCCCACCTGGTTCTCCCCTTTTAGCTCCCTTCGTCATCTGGAAAAATAGGAACTTATGTATTCTTGGTTTTGTTTTCCGAGCTTCGCAAATATTGTATCTTGTCGGTGCTTTTTCCAGCAGAATTCAGACTCCGGTGATTCATCCTCCAATAATCATCAAATATGCAAAATAGATGAAATAACATAAGTATCATCTCCAAATATGAAATATATCAATGAGTAACAGTAAATTATGATATAAAATAGTGATGCAAAATGGACGTATCATGCGGCAGCCCCCAAATCCGGCGATTCCTCGCTGCTTCGGAGGACAACGGAGGCAAGGGACGATGGGGTCTACGGAGAAGCGCTCGAGACGGAGGCGGGGATCGGTGGCGACGCGGAGGAAAGAAGCGCTGGGGAACAGAGGAAGACGACGAGTACGATGAGGACTGCGGGTTGATGGAGAAAGACATTCGAGTTTTTTTTTGCAAAATGACGGCTGCGACAATGTTTTCCGATCGGAGGGAGTAGAAATTTCGGATATACATACATATAATACTAAAAAACTGACGTAACATGCAAAAACTGTATGCACATTTCTACTGTTTTTGGTCAAAATATATGCAAAACAGTGTGCGCATTTCTAATTTCTATAGTCGCTTGAAACCAACGCAGTTAGATAAAATCATTAATTATCTCTTAAACTTATGTATGTAGCACTACAAGATATGTTCAATTCAGTGACAATTAATATGAATAGGAGTGCGTATAGTCAATGCAAATTTGGAAATCATAAAAATATTTCTCTTGTATAGCATACTACAGAAGGGAAATTTGTTTCAACTCATAGGTGTAGATGCACCCACTATTTAAAACATCATATTACAAAATGTCAAAAATCAAATAGAAATTTCGGATATACATACATACTCTCTCTGTTCCACAATATAAGATGTTATAGGTATTGTCTAGATTCACACTAAAAGAAGTGTACACGTACACTAAAATGTATCTAGAATCTAGATACATGTGTACATGAAGGGGCGGACCCAGAATATTGAGAGTGGATATTTAAAATTATATAAATAATTTTATATAAAAAAAGACGATATAAAAGGAAAATATGGACTACTAGTCGTATATATGCAAAAAAAAGTTTTTGAATAATAGTGCAAGAACGGAAGTGGAACAACGGGATAATGACTTGGCAATTTGTACAAAACAAGTGAGCTATCCCGACATATCTATCATTCCAAGGTACTACACGTTTCTTAATTATAACACAAAAATTCACATATCAACATTTTACAAAAAACATTTGGGTATTGAATACCCTTGGACTTGAGGTGAGCCCGCCCCTGTGTAGATGTGAATGCGGAAAAGACTAAAACATTTTATATTGTGAAACAGAGAGAGTAAATTTTATGTACAAAAAGTTTCGTTAAAACAACATTTTACGTGGCCTATATAAATAAAACAAAATGACGTGTTTCAAAATAATTTGTCACAAGGCATCTTTTTATCTTGCACAACTTCTTGTATGGAGATAAATGTACGATATACATCTAGAAAAGTATTTTTAAAAACATATTATGATGTTTTAAAAATATTTTTATATGGATATGATGCATCTAGACTTGTGAGTTCAAACACCGTGTCCGCTAGAGAACTTTTTCTAAACAGGCCTACTAGACGGCTTATGGCATGTACAACGGTGCTGCGTCAGCCGTCCGTAGAAGAACCCACCTAGGCTTTTTTTGTCTGAGAAGAGAGAGGGTGGAGAGAGAAAGAGTCCGTCCGCAATTCTGCAGACGGTGTAGTTCCGCTAATTTTGCTCCCTAGAGTCACCTCTTCTTCCGTTGTATGGCTAGCGACACCTCTCCACCAGACTTAATTTGCTTTAATAAATAATTTTTAACTACGTTCGGTTATGAGTTACAAGACAGATAAAAAGACAATCTGCTGTACAGGCCGTCTGCCGTGCTGTCTACAGCTAACATGTACCGATGTATTAGGGTTGTCTAAACTACTGTACATACCCTTATGCTAGAACTAGTTGAGCTCAACAATGGTTCTTTGGCCAGCTGTTACAATATCCGATTCGATGACAAATGAGTCAAGACGGCCTACAAGATGTAATTCGAACGCATTGCTCCCACCACTATCAACAAATCGGGTTGGAAGGTTTGGGCTCCCCCAAATGCAAGTTTTTCGCATGGTTGGTGCTACAAAATAGAATTTGGACGGCCGATCGCCTTCAATTAAGGGGATGGGATAATTGTGGAAATTGCCCCCTTTGCAATCAAGTGCAAGAATCTTCGATCCACCTCCTCTACAAATGCCGCTTCACAATTAGGATTTGGAAGGAGATCCTAGCTTGGTGTGGATACCATGATATAGATCCGGTGCTATGGGCCAACGATGGGTCCGTTCATGAGTGGTGAACTAGGCTTGCCTTTGATAATGACATTGCCAGGAAAGCCATGTCTTCCATGTTAATGCTAGTCTCATGGGAGGTGTGGAAGGAGCGTAATGCTAGGGTGTTTCGCCATATCGCGTCTCCGATCGCTATCGTGGTCGCTAGAATTAAGTTTGAGGCGAGAGCTTGGTGTTTAGCCGGTGCCACTCGGTTAGGGAATGTAATCAGCTTCCTTGTGTGTTTTTGTTTTGTTAATCACTAGGCAGGTCTACATAATCCTACAGATCAGATGGATCTGCGTGCTGGAGCTGACGTGCTGATGTCGATGGCGACGGCGGGTGCTCGGAGCGCTACGACCTCCAGTTCGAGTGTTGGACCCGATGCCCCTCTGCTGCTCCAAGGTTCTGATGCTGGTGGTGCCTGATTCACCTGGTGGTCGCTGCTATGACTGTTTTTTTGGCCTGCTTTCTCTCGCAGTGGTAGAATCTTGTCTTTAAAACCTTGCGCTCCCGTGGCGTGGCGTGGCTTTAGAATCCTGACCAACAGGGACGGCTAGTGGCGTGGCTTTCGTCCAAAGAAGCTAGAGGGAAGGAGGCAAAGGACCTGTGGACAGCTATAACCTTGATATGCTGGAGTCTGTGGAGACACAGGAACAATGTGGTCTTTCAAGGACACGCGCCTTCGGTGGACGCCGCGATCGTGATGGTGGAAGCAGAAGCGGACCTTTGGAGGGCGGCAGGGTTGTTTAGGGATAGATTAGGTCCCGTAGAAAGGTGGAGGGTTGGCGAGTGATCCCTTCTTTTCTTTTTGATGGGTGGCGTTGATGGCGCATGTGCCAAAACACGTTGTCTGCGGCCGCTTGGCCTTTCTTCTTGAAACCGATACGTCTGCTGGGACGTATCCTTAAAAAAAACCTTGCGCTGTGTTGCGCGTGCATTCGGTGCTCTCACTGCTGAGATGCATCTGTAAATCGGCTTACTGAAGTTTGTTCTCACCTGTTTGTTTAGGAGTAGGCTTGGTCCTCTCAACTCTGCCCTGATCTGATTTCTCGTCCCTTTTGTTGGGTGACAAATGGAGATCGTTCTGGTTTGTAGGGATGTCCGCTTTTTCTTTCTGTTCTGGTGGTATGGGCGTTCAAACTCTTGTATTTTCGTTACCTTGATAATGAAAATCAGCCTGTGGGGGTTGCGTGTAAAAAATCCCGGGAGAGTGAGACTTTTTTTATGAGTCCTAGGTCTTGTCCTAGGCGATCATAAACTTCTTCTTATTTAATGAAATGACAAATCTTTTACTTTTGTTTTCTTTATGAGCCAATGTCGCGCTTGCCAGGTATAGAAGCCATCGGCTCATTCACGTACTGTTTCGTATGTAGGAGCCGTTCAGCCGTAGATAAGGGTACATGGACGGAGCACATAGGACCGACTTGAGCAAACGCGAGCAAAATTACACATGCACGAACAGTGCAGTGACAGGATGAGAGGTCTTTGTATTCTTTTTTGTCACCGAGGAATTGATCAGCCGTGCCGTTGTACTGCATTGGTATTTTCGAGTGACCTCGACGGGCCATGTCCGCTAGCGGCAAATACGAACCGCCCGACCTCGCGTACACGGAATCTCGCCTGACATCTTGAGCGTATCTGGTGTGTTGCTACGGCTTCTTTCTTTCCTCCGAATGGCCTACATTGCCAGATTGATTGGAGGGGTGAAAGATGTACCGAAACCTAGCAGTCACTGTCGAAAACGCAAGCAAAATCGGCGCACATGCACCAACAGTGCAGTGACAGGATGACAGGTCTTTCTATTTTTTTTTTGTCACCATGGACCTGATCAGCCGTTGTATTTGATTAACATATACGCGATGTATGGATTTTTCTCTCCAGTTGATGTAAACAAGTAGGGAGCAGGGTATTGGAGTGGAGAAGACGGCTGATGGAGGGATTAAACTAACTCCGTGCGTGATCCATGCAGAGGAACACCATTACGACCTTCGTGAGCTTGATTGCTCGAGTTGCGTAGGCCATCGTCGCAGCGGCTGCGGTTAGTTGATTATCAGTAATTACGAATTAGCTGGATTGTGAACACTAAAGACCTGAGAATTTTTTAAGATACGTATCATCTCTAATCGAGATGCCCTGTCTTATATAACTTAATAAAGCAACAAGGTTCAGTAAAGACTTGAGAGTAGTTGATCAGTTCTAATTGGCCTCTTATTGATCCCTGATCCGTACGTGTTGCCACCTCAATCTCACTTCCATAGATATAACAGATAAGTCATTTTTTTCAGATAATATAACAAATATGTCTATTTCGGTCTTCTTCCGTTGCGCCTATGACCTATCTGATCAAAACTCCTGGCTCACAACCTTTTTTTTCTTGTATATTTTCAATCACCGAGAATCAGTACGCGACAAAAATCGTCCAAGATGGCAAGATGTACACGTACATATGTCCAAGTTCACGTCCGCAATGGAAGAACCAAAAGACGGATATGCGTCCAGGGTTCATAAAATCATGATTAACCGGAGAAGGAAGAACCGTCACTCACAAGACATGCGACGGCAGGGCGCCACGAGGACGGACCGGCCGGATTAAAGACGATCGATAACATTGTTTATTACTGTAGGTACAAGACGTCTCTAAATTAAGCGGAGGGTTTGCTCGGGGTTGCGACGGATGAAGGCAGCAAAGCAAATCAAAATAGCCATCATCATGATGACGGTTTGACCGTGGGGGATTCTTAAGCTTTCTTTCTTGTGGGGAACTCTTATCCGTCTCATCGGCCGTGTTTTGTCCTCGCATCTCTTAATCGCCACCACCGGATAGGGTTTTTATTAGGTAGTAGGAATAAGTTCCCTTGATTGATTGCCACCCCTCGGTCCCATTGGCCCAGGACGATAAGCACATTCTAAGTAGTACCAACTCCCTAATAATTTATACTGAATTGATGAAAAAAAATCAATCATTTCGTTCACGCACAGTGTTCGCAGGCCGATCGAGTCCAGTTTGGAAATCTGGAATTTCACTGCAACTATACTACGGAGTATACTATACAAAACCGCGTGGGTTGTACTGTATATAATGTCAAGTGGATGCTGGCGGAGGAGGCGTCGGCGACAAACCGGCGATCGGGCCGGCGCGGTGGCCGGGAAATATTCTCGCGTCGAGCGCAAGACACGACATGTGCGGCAGAGAGAGAGACGACACAAGGCGTCACGCTGAGATGAAATGCGATGATTGCACGGAAGCATTTTGTTCTCTGCGTCGCCCGGCAAAGGAACAGAAACACGCCTTGTCCTCGCCGCCGTCAAATCGTAGGTCTCGTCACGGCAAAGACAGAAACGGCGGAGCCCTCCCACTCCCAGCCATCCATCCGGTTGAGAGCTCAGCGACAACGACGGCGAAGCAATCAGGGAGGACGCAGTTATGCAATTCGATGCGTTCCGAGAACGAACTCGTCTGATTAATTAGTAGTTTAGTATTGTTCCGAGGACGCAGTTATGCAATTCGATGCGTTCTCAACCTCTCATGGTACAACACAGCAACGAGGACCTGTAATCTACAGTAGTTCTTGATCTTCTTATCGTTGCTGCCCCTCCTCCTCTGCTCCCTGCGCTCCTCCGAGCAGTTCTTCTTCACCAGCATCTTGCGCATCGAGACCTTCACACGGCAGCCAAGAGTCGAGGTTTCCTTGCAGGGCCAACAGGAGTTTCTCGCCATGCGGTACTTCACTTCACTGTCCGCAAAGACCACTGCAGAGTCCTCATCAGCCGAGGCTTGTAGATCCTTCTGGAAGCGGGGCATGATTCTGTTACGCTCCCATCTCACTCGAATTCCAGATACAAGTTAGTTCGGATACAAGAATTCTCAGGGGATTGAGAGAGAGAGACAAGGGGATTGAGAAGAGAGCCGCCGCCGCCCCGTCAGGGTTCTGGTTCATCCACACCTTCGTCAGTCTTCGTTTCCGCTACAAGTAACGCACCGGGCTGGCCTCAAGCGTAGCGTGGGTTGGGCCTCCGGGTCCTCTTCTGCTTGGGTGATGTTGGCCCATCTCCTGGAGTAGGTGACGCAGTTGCCGAAGACGTAGTCGAGGCAGTCCCAGGTGTCGTATCCCGGTCACGCAGGTCACGGTGCGTGACATTCCCCCCTGGTTGAGAATCAGCTTGTCCCCAAGCTGGCACATGGGGAAAACGGTGTAGCAGCACGCCTTGGTCTTCCCACGTTGCCAGCGAGTTGGGTTGGTCGCGCCATTGTACCAGTACTTGAGTTCTTGTGTCGCCGCCCTTTTGATAGAGCCTGGTCGCCAGCACTTGCACTGGTTCCGGGAGAGACGCCGGTGGTGTTGGAAGGTCAGGTAGCACTTCCGCCGTAGGTGGAATAGCCTTCCGCAGCTGCGACACATGTATCACCGGATGGAGGCGACATGATTCAGGGAGTTGCAGCTTGTACGACGTCCCTCCGACGCGTTGGAGTACCTGAAAGGGACCAAAGTAACGCCTATTTTTTTTAAATATTATTTTTTTTAACAGAAATTCGGAGAATATTGTGCGATTGTAGGAATTTTCGAAAATAATACACCCTCGGCTTCGGCGTGGCCGACAAGAACTCGTCGGCCACGTCCGGTCCGACCAGGACTCGTCGTCCACGGCGTGGCCGATAGGCCGGTCGGCTGACGGCAGCTCCACCGTTGGGACCTGCTTGGCCATGGCCCATGGCCGATTAGCCTGCTCGGTCACGGCATAGCCGACCAGCACCGATCGGCCACGGTGCGACCGACGGTGCGCGTGCTGTGCGAGGCTAGTGCTGCAAGCGCGTACTGCGCGCGGAGGCTGGTGCTGCGGTGCGCGAGGCTGGTGCTGCAAGCGCGTGCTGCGCGCGATGCGCGGGCGTGCTGCGCGGCGGCCGAGGCTGGGCATCGCGAGCGGCGCGACTGGACGCGGCCGGTGGCACGCGGAGCGGCCGTGGCTTCCCTTGCGCGTGCTGTGTGCGTGCGCGACTGTGCTGGATGCACCGTGGCCGACCAGCTCCTCGCCTTGCTCTACCCAGCACGCCGTGGCCGACCAGCTCCTCGCCTTGCTCTGCCCAGCACGCCGCAGTCGCCTTGCTCGGCAGCGTCGCCGGCTATTGGCAGCAGCAGCTCACCGGCCCCGTGTCGCGTCTCGGCGCTCTCCGGCCACGGCCGCGCGTGAACGTCGGCAGCGCCGTGTCGCGTGCCCTCCTGCCCGCCATTGGCAGCAGTAGCTCGCCGCGCCCCGTGTAGCGTGCTGGAACATATCGTCCATGTCGTGGCCGACTAGTACGTCGGCCAGGCCTGCAGTTTGGCCCACAGGCTGGTCGGCCTTGTCATGGCTGACAAGTGCTGGTCGGCCACGCCGTGGCCGACGAGTCCTGGTCGGCCACGTCGAAACCGAGGGTGTATTATTTCTGAAAATTTCTCCAATCACGCAATATTTTCTGAATTTCTGTTAAAAAGAATAATATTTAAAAAAAATATGCCAAAGTAACGAAATGCTAGCTTGGGGTTAGAGCGGGTAGCCAGCGAGGTCTGGACATAAGGTTGTAGCTTGAGGTACACCCAATCCCCAATGGCAAACTCCCGATCGGTGCGCTTGCGATCAGCTACCAATTTCATGTGTTGCTGAGCTCGCATGAGGTGCTGCTTGAGAAGGGCCATGGTCTCCTCCCTGTCCTGAAGCCACTCAGAGAGCTCAGGCACTGAACAAGCCGCTGGATCAGTTACTCCAAAGTGGCGCGGGCTGTGTCCATAAAGAACCTCAAAGGGAGTCTTGCCCAGTGTGGCATGTGGCGATGTATTATACCAAAACTCTGCCAAATGAAGCCAAGCATTCCACTTGGTTGGACAGGCATGAGCAAAACAACGAAGGTAAGTCTCTAGACATTGGTTGACTCGCTACGTTTGGCCGTCCGTTTGCGGGTGGTAAGCGGAGCTCATACGTAGCTCAGTTTGCGAGAGGCGGAACAACTCGTTCCAAAGCTTACTTGTAAAGACTTTGTCTCGATCCGAGACAATAGCAGCTGGTAAACCATGCAACTTGTAGACATTGAACATATACGCCTGAGCCACTTGGAATGCGGTGAAGGGATGATTGAGAGGCACGAAGTGCGCGTACCTCGACAGTTTGTCCACGATTACCAGGATGCAATTGTAGCATGACGAGCGCGGCAGCCCTTCCACAAAGTCCATGGTCACCGTGTGCCACAGGTGCGGGGGTACCGGCAGTGGTTCCAGTAGCCCCGAGTAACGCACGCGCTCCGGCTTGGCCTGCTTGCAGATTGCACATGAGTCCACGAACTTCCGGACGTATTCTTTCATTCCAGGCCAAGCAAAGAGAGTCCGGACTCGACGATACGTAACGTTGAACCCCGAGTGGCCTCTGATAGCACTGATATGTAGGGCTGTCAAGATCTTCTGGTGTAAACTCTCATTGCGACCCACCCATACCCGACCTTGCACCCTGATGATACCCTCGTCCAGGGTGAATTCCGCTGGAGCAGTGCTAGGTTGCTCCGTCAGCTTGCTCATGAGCTTTTGTGCCTGGTCATCACCTCTGTACCCTTGCTGTACCTCGTCCAGCCAGGTTGGCAAGCAAATGGACACCGCTGCTAGTTCCCCCATAGCAGGCTGAGGACAACGGGCGCATCCGCGGCTCGATTGTCCTCCCCCCGCTTGTACACGATTCGGTAGCGAAGCCCCAAGAGTTTAACCATCATTTTTTGCTGCCAAGGAGTGGACAGTCGCTGATCTTCAAGGTGGATGAGACTCTTCTGGTCCGTATGAACAACGAACTCTGCTGGCTGTAAGTAAGCACGCCAATGTTCGACTGCCATCATGATTGCTAGGGCTTCTTTTTCATAGGTAGACAAAGCACTGGTGCGAGGGCCGAGCGCCTTGCTCAGGAACCCCAATGGATGTTTGTTTTGGAGCAGAACAGCTCCAATTCCTCGATCGGAAGCATCCGTCTCGATCTCAAAGGTCTGAGAAAAATCAGGCAGGGCTAGGACTGGTGCCGAGATCAAGGCTGCCTTCAAAGCATTAAACGCCTCCTCTTCTAGCTTTGTCCAACGAAAAGTGGTGTGCTTCTTCAACAGGTCTGTGAGAGGACGACTTATGATGCCAAAATTTTCCACGAATTTGCGATAATAACCCGCTAGCCCCAATATGCCTTTGACTTCTTTCACATTCATCGGCCGCGGCCATTTTTTGATTGCCTCGATGTTCTTATTGTCCGTGCGTACACCCTCTGCGCTGATCTCATGCCCCAGGTACACCAGCTTAGATTGAAAGAACTTGCACTTGCTTCGCTTGATCTTGAGTTGATGGTCGGCGAGAATGGTAAACACTTTCTTCAGCGTATCCCGGTGATTTTCCAAGTCCTTGCTGTACACCAAGATATCGTCAATAAACACCAGCACCCCTTTACGGAGCAACGGCCGCAAGATGGTGTTCATCAGCCCCTGGAAGGTTGCGGGTGCTCCCGTCAGTCCATATGCCATAACTCTGAACTCATAGTGCCCACTGTGCGTCTTGAAAGCAGTTTGGTGTTCATCTTCTGGTCGCATCCGAATTTGGTGGTAACCTGCCCGCAGGTCCAGACTCGTGAAGAGTTGCGCCCCTGCCAACTCGTCTAGTAGCTCGTCAATCACAGGAAGTGGATAACGGTTCTTGATTGTGATGGCATTCAGCTGACGAAAATCCACACAGAACCTCCATGTAAGATCCTTTTTTAGCACCAAGATCACCGGAGAAGAGTAGGGACTAGTGCTGAAACGGATGATGCCTTGGCGAAGCATTTCTGCTATCTGCCTCTCAATCTCGTCTTTTTGCGCTGGATTGTATCTGTAGGGTCTCAGATTTACTGGTTTTGCTCCCGGCAACAAGGGAATGGCATGATCAAATTGACGCGCCGGAGGCAACTCGGTTGGTTCCTCGAAAAGCTCCTCATAAGCTTCCAACAACTCTACTGCGACTGCAAGCAGCTCAGGGTTGTCGCCTTTAGCCTCAGGTTTCAGTACACAAAGTTGAACTAGTCGTGCCACCCGCTTCTTTTGTATAAGAGACTGAAGTTGCTCGGTGGAAACAGAAGAACACTGGGAAGTATCTGGCTGTATACCGCGTAACTGAACCGCAGTGTCGGCTCCAGCGAAACTCATGGTTTGCTTGGTCCAATCCACTGTCATCGGACTATGTTCCCGCAGCCAATCGTACCCCAAAATAACATCATACGAGCCCAGGGGTAAAATCTTGAAGTTGGAGACAAACTTGTGCCCTTGAGTCCACCATTCACACTCATACAGTTCAGACACACATAGCATCTTGCCTCCATTGGCTACCTTCACTCGAATGGGCCGAATCTGTCGCCTTGGCCCTTGGATCCTCTCGGCAAGCTCAGCACTGATGAATGTGTGCGAACTGCCCGAGTCCACTAGTATGAGCATTTCCTGCTTGCACATCCATCCTTGCAACCGCATTGTCGCTGCGCCTTGCCCGCCTTCAACAGCTTCTTTGGATATACTGTATGCATGAGCTTCACTGGGATCATCAGCCTTGGGTTGATCAGAGTTTGTGCTGACTGTATCATCCGGCTGCACCATTGCCAAGAGTTCCTCCACCACGTGAAGGGGCACGGTCGGACCACACTGATGCTCTCTGTTCCAGCGATCGCCGCAAGTGAAACAAAGGCCGCGCGCCCGGCGGTAAGCTCGGAGGGTTTCGAGCTTGTCCGTGGCGCTTTGCTGGCGTTGCCCGTCCGTGTTCCGACGCTCCTCATTTCTGGGCGGCGGCGAAGGAGGATGTGCCCGAGCCTGAGGAGGCGGCAGAAGCGGCATCGCCGTGCGCGGAATTGCCCGCGGCATCGACGAGAAATCCTTCCGACGCAGCTCGGAGCGGTACGAGTCCAGTACACCTTCCTGCAACAAAGCCAAGTCCACGGCAGTATCGAGAGAAGTAGGTTGATGTAGCACAACAGCGGCTCGAATATCCCTTTGTAAACCATCAATGAAATGGGTGATAAAATACGAAGGTTCCCAAGAAGCATGATGCACGGTCAAATTATGCATAAGCTCGTTGAACTTGCTAACATAATCGGCCACCGTTCCCTCCTGTTTCAACTGGTTGAACAGGCGCAAATGCTGCTGGAAATCGGTTCGACCAAATTGTGCACAAATAACAGAAGCAAATTCCTTCCAAACTGGGTGATGCAAATGTGCTTGCGAAGCCTGCAGCCATGAAAGAGCCCCCCCCCCCCCCCCCCCCCCCCCCCCGATAAAATACATCGCTGCACAATTCACCCAGGTGTCTGGATGCATGGTACACACGTTGAAGTACGCCTCACACTTGAGACGCCATGCTCGCGGATTGTCGCCATCAAATAGCGGAAAATCAACCCGAGGAGGCGGTGGAAAACGATGCGAAACCCCTCCCCTAGAAAAATCAGACGAATCGTAACCGGGGCCGAGGTTTGGATACGTACCCTTGGCCGGGGTTCCGCCCGGGATCGTGAGATCCACGGCACGGTCGCCCCGTCGGTTCGATGCGTCGCCGTGGCCTTGCCCATGGTCGTCGCCACCCGAATTCTCCGCGATGACTCCAGGTGTTGGAGCAGCGAAATTCGGAGCCTTGGGATTTGGTGGTGGCGCGTCCGCCAAGAGAGGAAGACGGGAGAGCAACTCTCCCCGTGGCGAGGTCGAGGCAGAACTCGGTTTGGCGAGGTCGATGATACGAGTCCGGAGATCCCCCATCTCCGCTCACAGGGCTTCCACAGAGCCCTCCATCGCCGGCTTCCAGGTGTGTAGCTCCAACACCGCGGGGTGCATCTCGTCGAGCTTGGAATTCATCGCCGACAGCGACGCCGTCAGATCCGTGAGCAGCTTGGTCTGCTCCTCCATCGCTCTCTCCTTGCCGTGGCGAGTGAGGATAATCGATGGAAAACGCCCGGCCAGATTTAGTGGTGGGTTGAAAGGTGGATCGGTTGGCTCTGATACCAGTTTGTTACGCTCCCAGTATAGTCTCACTCGAATTCCAGATACAAGTTAGTTCGGATACAAGAATTCTCAGGGGATTGAGAGAGAGAGACAAGGGGATTGAGAAGAGAGCCGCCGCCGCCCCGTCAGGGTTCTGGTTCATCCACACCTTCGTCAGTCTTCGTCTCCGCTACAAGTAACGCACCGGGCTGGCCTCAAGCGTAGCGTGGGTTGGGCCTCCGGGTCCTCTTCTGCTTGGGTGATGTTGGCCCATCTCCTGGAGTAGGTGACGCAGTTGCCGAAGACGTAGTCGAGGCAGTCCCAGGTGTCGTATCCCGGTCACGCAGGTCACGGTGCGTGACAGATTCTTACACGGGTTAAGCTGGGATGCAGACTGGTTTGGGCATATTTGATGCGCCCATGACAGTACTGTCATCGGGTGAATAACTAGTAGATAAGCTAGTTGGAATGTAGATTTTCTCCGTTCTTATCACCTGAAAGCAAACAAGAGATTTAAGCTTAACAAACAAATTTCTGAACAATTCTGTTTACAAGAGATCATTAGGCTGCAAGTCAATAGGACATTTTATTTCATTTTTCCAACAATGTGCATGAGCTCGGGTGGGCTATCCGTCAGGTCTACGAGAATGAGGAACTCGACTTCTAGATGTCGGCGAAGAAGAAGAACCTAGTTTAATACTTCCCGGAGTAGCTTCCTTGCTACGAGATCACATGCTAACTGCTAAGAGCATCATGCCATTCAAACTGCACAGTTTAAGAACAATCCCGTTTTTTTTTGAGAAAATAAACTGCATCAGTTTTTTAGGGAAAAATAAACTTCATTAGTTGTTGACAAATGCCATCACTCAAGATGAAATGTTGATCATTGCACGGAAGCATTTTGTCTTCGCGCAAAGGAACAGACGAGCTTTGTCCTCGCCGCCGTCATATCGGAGGTCTTGTCACGGCAAAGACAGAATCCTCTCACGCCCTCCCAGCCATCCATCGGCCGAGAGCTCAGGCCTCACAGATAACGACGGCGAAGCAATCAGGGACGGATGTACTGTAATTACAGAACCGCAGCAATTCGATGCGTTCCGAGAACGAATTCGTCTGATTAGTTAGTAATTATTACGCGATTGCGATACCTGTAGTTAATTATCTTGGAGACCTGCGACTTTGGTGTAGATTGGATCCGATATGCTGTATATAGTATGATAAGCTTGAATTATATATATATATATATTTAAGTCGTTTTCCTACACACCACCCGATTAATATATTACGATAAGCATTTCATTATTATTCTTTGGTCAAGAACATTTAAGTTTGCAGCGCACAGAAGTCATGGCCTCATGGGCTACAGATTAACAAAGCATCGCGGCATTTCGACTGAAGCAGCCCCCATGGCACAACTTGTCGCAAGAAAATGGTTGCTGAACCTACTGTTACGATTTGTCGATAAACGTCTTTCTTGCGCTCTCTCATCATGATGGTACAACACAGCAACATGAACTCTAAAATTTGGAATTGTTTCAGCCCCAACAAAAGCTACGTCCTATTTTTCCTCCACGTCCATAAAGAGCTAAAATGATCTGCTTATCGTTTCTGCCCCTCTTCCTCTGCTCCCTGCGCTCCTCCGACTAGTTCTTCTTCACCAGCATCTTGTGCATCGAGACCTTCAGGGCGGTGAGCACACGTCCAGCACCTCCTCCTGCTTGGAAGCGTCCAGGCTTCCTTGCAGTGCCAAGAGGAGCTTCTCGCCGTTCGGTACTTCGATGACTGCAGAGTCCTGATCAGCCGAGGATTGTAATTCCTTCTGGAAGCCGGGCTTGATTCTTACACGGGTTAATAGCTGGGATGCAGACTGGTTGGGCATATTTGATGCGCCATGACAGTCCACAGATAAGCAAACAAGAGATTTAAGTTTGCTAATAACATTGTAACGAACAAATTTCTGAACAATTCTGTTACCAAGAGATCACTAAGGATGCAAGTCGATAGGACATTTTATTTCATTTTCCAACAATGTGCACTTTATTAATGAATCAACATGCTACAAAATACAACCCAGTCTACCCAGCAATACTTATTAGAGATCACATCGAACATTAAGGATGCTCACAACCTAATTACAGATTAGCAGATCGAGTATGCATCAAGATGGCATAGATCATTATATTCAACTAACAAATCTTTCGATCTCTCTGACTACTTACCAAAATTACATCCCTATTTGTGTATCTCGTGCTCCTAAGGTTTACACATATTAGACAAAGCAGATACATATTTGTACCAGTTATTTTGACTGCAAAGGTATGCACTAGGTTTCGTAGCTAGTACAATAAGTATGATATAACTAGCTAGAGACTACTACGACTATTGCTACCAGCCGCCTAGAATTAGTATGAAATACCATTCTGGAACCAAGGCTTAGCAAGTGAACAGTGTATGCACCAAGCCTTCTAGAAATCAGCACGGAGACATTGATCAGCATCAGACTATCAGCAGTAGTAATTGTACGAGAAATCTAATTTTAAAACAAGATATGTTAATGCTCTTGTATCCAAATCAGTTGCTCTGAAGAACATGAAAAATGCCTGACAAACAGATGTACCTTTAGAAAAGATACTCCCTCCAATCCTATTTAACTGTCACATAAAATGAACTTAGCAGGTACAAATCCATAGTTGCGCTGGGGACAATTATTTAGGATCATGGGAGTAGCTTCCTTACTACGAGATCACATGCTAAAAGCATCATGCCATTCAAACTGCACAGTTTAAGAACAATCCCGTGTTACTGAGAAAATAAACTGCATGAGTTTTTTTAGGGGAAAATATGCTTCATTAGTTGTTGACAAATGCCATCACTCAAGATGAAAGGTTCATGCGACAGTACATAATTTTTTTTTACAGAAGTATGACCATTTGGGCATCTCACAAAATAATTGTTATACTAAGATTTTGTCTCAAATTTTCTTGTAGAACATAAACAAGCATTTTGTGCAAAATTAAGAAAATATTCATGGTATGATATGTAACGCTCAGTTTTTCCAAATTTAAATCTTAAATGTGCATATTCGTAATATGAATAAGTTTTATTACTTGCATATTACTTATTGGATAAGTGATGGTAATAGCTCTTGCTGCTACAATACCATGAGCGAATAAACAAAACTACAAGGTACTCAAAAAAATAAACAAAGGACACCAATAAAGTTCAGATAAAACAACATTCAAAACTGATGGGGTTCAAACCAAACATAACAAAAAAATGGAGCAAAACCCTTCCATGTACTCTACACAACACCAGATTCAAAGGTTGAGCTTGGACATGTCCTTCTATATATGTTTCTAAGTGAGCCATAAGACCTTCCATCTGGTTGCTGCATGAAGTAGATCACTTCGTAGAGATAGAGCATCAAATAGGTCCGAGAAAACTTCATGTTACAAGGTATTGTACCAAAATTGTTGTTTCAAGATATGATACGAGGATACTTCTCAAATGCTAACATATCCTTCCAAGAAGGAGGCATCAAACGGATCAGGCATTGACAGATCATGTGTATGCTTCTTGAAGTCTCTGAAAATAGTCCAAGAAAACCTTTTGAACTCAAACCGAGCACTGTGAGAAGCTCTGTCATCCAATTGTAGCTGCATGTTTTGATTAGCCCTCCACTTGTCGCCACAGTCGTCAACGACTCCAAATTCCATTATCTCTAGCACCTTTGCATTCAAAACAAAGAACCTAGCAAAGTCGACTTCTAGACCCCTCCCATAGTAGACCTTCAACACCACCTTTTTTAGATGGAGCTCAAGGCATTCAGTTGGATCATCCAGTGAGGCATACTTCCGCAGATTTTTCGTTTTATTCAGTGGGGATAACTTGTTTCCAGAAAGAGGATCTTGAAACCTCCGTGGGTCTAGCTGGAAAATTGAAGAAGAAATGGTATAAATACAATAGCAAACAAGTTGGTAACATGTCATAGTTGACTAGGGCAAATCAAATGCTCATTTCACATTCTAAGCATGCTAGCTTTAGCAAATGTGAATACTCACAATGATATACAGAGTCTCCAAGCGGGGGAAGCACTGCAGGAAGTCGAGAACGGCATCTAAATCAGGAGCAACATAATCAAGAGCCAAAACCTTCACCGTGGGTATTGTGGTTGTTAAGCTGGCAGCAATCATGTTCTACAACAACAAAAGAAATTATGCATATCAAGAACTATAGCCTCAAATATAGATGATAGTAATGCACCTAAAACTCGGAACTAATAAGACACAGCCGAAATTAATATATTACCTGAAAAACTGTTGTTCCAAGGTGAAGTTGTACAATCCCGTGACTCAACGAACCCACTATCTCTAGCTTTGGAGCGGAGATAACCCGGATGATGGCGGAACCGTGCTTCGGACTCAGGGGCAGCAATCTGTCAAGGCAAGGGGCGTCCTCGACAACCAGCTCATTGACATCCTCAATGTCATCGCCGCCGAAGTGTTTCTCTTTCTCCCAAGGAGCAAGGAAGCCGATGCTCCTGAGTGTCGGGGAGGTGACGCGGAGGCGGCCAACACCCACATTCATCTCCAGCAGAAGGCTCTCCAACGCGGGGCAGCCGGAGAGCAGGGCGTGGAAAGTCTCCTCCGTCAAGGTTACCCTGTGTAGGGTGAGTTGCTGGAGGCACGGAAAATCCGCAGCCAGGTTGGGCGGCAGGCGGCAGCAGCCGAACCTGGCGACGCGGAGCGCGGGCGCGAGGCGGAACACGGACGGCGGCAGCGTGGTGCGGCAGTGGTCGTAGCTGTAGGCGAGCTCCAGCTCACGGAGGCGCGAGAGGTCCCGGCAGCGGAGCCAGCCGTCGATCCTGCCGTCGCCGGCGTCGTCGTAGATCTGGCGGCGCAGGGTGTGGTCGTAGGGGGCGGGGAGGGGGCAGATGGTGGTGAGCGAGATGCGGCGGGCGGGGCCGAGGTGGTCGGAGAGGATCTTGGAGACATCGTCCTTGGAGAGGCTGCGGCCGTCCCGGTCCTGGAGGTTGAGCGGCGCGGCGCGCCAGACGGGGCGCCATCGGCGGGAGAGCGCCTGCGTGCGGCCGCCTTCCCTTGTGGAGAGGAGGGAGACTATGGTGCCTAGCACGTCGTCCGGGAGGTTGCTGATTAGATCGCCGCTCCCCGACCGCGATGGTTCGTCGCCGTCGCCGTCGATTCGCCTCTCGGAAGCCGCCGCCGTCGTCGCCATAGGAGGCCTCCTGCTTGTACACGTCCGAGTTGCTTTGGAACAAAAGCGAAAGGGCTTCCTTCAGCCCGAGTTTACTGGGCCGGGCTTAAATCTACGCGACAGGGACACTGGTGGGTGGGTCCGTCCCACGGGAGAGTCAGCGATAAACCCTAGTAATCCCCACTCGGAATCTCCCTCCCCGCCTCCCTCCCTCGTCTCGCGCTCGATTCGAACCCGACCGCAAATCCACGCTCGCTTCGCAGCGCTTGGGCCCCTGCTGCTTGCCGCCATGGAGGACGCCGCGGTCGAGGAGCCGGAGGTGAGCAGTGCGGCCGAGTTCGCGCCGGCGCTCGTCGCCTCCCACCCGTTCGGCCACTCCGTCGCAGTCGCCGTCGGGCCCGAACTCCGCGCGTTCGATCTCCGGTAAGGAATGCTCTCTTTGCCTCTGTAGAAGAACTATGGTATTCTTAGATTTTGGTGGAAGCTGGGTAGTAGTCTGAGAAGAGCCTAGCCGCTGCCTGTATGTTATATTTGTGATAGAATTGGTGGCTACTGATTTTTTTAGATGTGTAAAACTTTGGTGCTTAGCTTTGTACTCTATAAGCATATACTATTTCTCAGTCTCAAGTTTTGGTTTAGTGCATTTTGCTTGGTGAGGGCTGCAAATGATGATTTGTTCGGTCCATCCAGCGAAGGATGTGCAGTCTCACTGTCAGATGATTCTGGCGGCTGTGCTCATTCTGATGCCATCAGAGCTATTTCGTTTGGTGCTGGTGGTAAATTGTTTGCATCTGCGGGCGATGACAAGCTTGTGAAGGTTTGGAAGACCGGTTCGTGGCGCTGCATCCGCACTATGTAAGTGCTGCTTTTATGCCCTCAATGTAGCTAACACGACGCAGCAACTAAACATTGCAACCTTTATTTGGCAGTATTTAATCTCTAAGTCCTGATCTGTCATATGGTGTATGTTTGTATGAGAACCTACTCCTTATCATTGATAGGCAGACTTTAAGTAAGCAATGAGCATTGTATTATAAACAGTGTGAGTGTATATTCTTGTGTTGTTGTTAATACTGTAAATTTGTCGTGCACGGATATGATTTCTTTTGCAATATTTTTACATCTGCAGAACTTCTGAAAAGAGGGTTAGCGCAGTTGCTTTTAGCTCAGATGGCCTCTATGTCGCATTTGCGGATAAATTTGGTGTAGTTTGGTTAGTTACTGTGGGGGAAGATGGTGAAGGGCAGGTGTCAGCTGATAAACCTGTGTCAATTTTTGGTCACTACTGCAGTATTATTACTAGCATGGTATGGACAAACTTTTACCTTGTATCAGCATGATCTATTTGTGCCTCCTATATTTTATTTTCTTCTGCTAATTAGTAAACTATTGACGTATCAACTGCCAAAAAAGAAAAGGTGCAATCTTTCACCGTGTCACACTCTCTGTTTTTGAGTCGATCGACTAGTCGACTAGTCGATGAGTGGCAAAAATAATGTCGACTCAACATCTCGACTCGACTAATTGGTTGAGTCGAACGACTCAATCGACTAGTTTTGACTAGTCCTGGTTTTTGAGTCGAATGACATAAAGTTGCCCCCGCTTGTAATATTTTTTCCATATTGCTTGCCAAACTATTATACATATAATATGATAATTTTATACAATTATACATATAATATGATAAGTGCTTGCCAAACAATTTTTCCATACATTTATACATATAATATGATAATTTTATAGTACATATGATATTGCTTGCCAAACTATTTTTTCCATACAATTATACATATGATATGTTAATTTTATAGTACCTATTGCCAAACTACTCATGTCGACTAGTCGACCATGAGTCTTGACTAGTCACGACTAGTCAATACTCGCTACCCCTGAACGGCTCGTCGACTCGAAAACCTTGGTCACACTTAAAAATTGTTTTTCAGTTCCATGTTCTGCTTACTTATATCATTTATTTGGGAATGTAGAAATTCTCACCAGATGGGCGGTTCATTGCCACTGCTGACCGGGACTTCAAAATCCGAGTATGGAAAACTTTTGTATTTTGCAGTAATTGTCTTGGTAGAGTTAGCTCCGAATTTTCCGTCTTAACTCATGTAATTATTTTTTTAGGTTACGTCATGCCCAAAGAACCCCATGAAAGGTGCTACTGAAATACAGAGCTTTTGCCTTGGGCATACAGAGTATGTTCATTTCACGGTGTCATCTATTCCTTTTTTTACAGTAATTCTTGCAATATCCGCACGAATTTGAATTTTGTTGATCATGATCCCAGTCATATTAGCTTCACAGTTAAAAGTCGCAACATAGTGGTTAATGTATTTGATAATTGAGGTGACTACTTGTGCAGGTTCGTTTCTTGCATTGCCTTCACACGCATTTCAGATGGATCGAGCTTTCTATTGTCTGGAGGCGGTGATTCAACAGTGTGTACATATTTATTTGGGTTCTGACATGTTTCCGTAAGCTTACTCAGAGCCTCTTATGATGTTGTATTCTTTGTCTATTAAAGGTTCGGTTATGGGATCACATAAATGGCTGCCTCCTCGATACATATGAAGTCAAAGACAGGGTAACAGCTGAAAGATTTTGTCTCAAGCTTTATCCCAGTTCACAAATTTTCAGTTTATTTTTTAGTTAATTAGTTCTTAAAACTACTTACAGGTGGGAGAACTCTACGAACCGAATGAAACTGAAGACAGCAATCTAGCCATTGCGGACATATGTCTCGCGTATGATGACTCCCTGGTTGCTGTAGCTATTCAAAGGTAAGCTTGAGTGATAGCATTTGTTCGACAACTAATGAAGTTTATTTTCTCAGTAACATGCGGTTCTTCTTAAACTCTGCAGTTTGAATGGCGTGATGCTCTTAGCAGTTGATCGTGTTGCAAAGAAGTTATCTTTTCTAAAGGTACATCTCTTTGTTGGGCATTTTTCATGTTGTTCAGAGCAACTGATTTGGACACAAGAGCATTGACAATATCTTATTTAAAAATGAAATTTCTCGTGACATTATTACTGCTGATAGTTTGATGCTGATCAATGTCTCCTTGGTTCCTGAATATTTTTTCATACTAGTTCTTCGCGGCTAGCAGCAGTAGTCGTTATAGTCTTCTGCTAGTTATATCATACTTATTTTACTACGAAACCTAGTGCATACCTATGCAGTCAAAATAACTGGTACAAATATTTGTTTGCTTTATCTAATACTATATAATAAACCTTAGGAGCACGAGATACACAAATAGGGGTGTATTTTTGTCTTTGTGTTGCTTGCCATTGAATATTAAGGCGAATCGCTTAAATAGGCCATCTCCTAATAATCTTGTGTAAGAGTTTTAAACTAACAAGAGGCAGATGATAGGGCTAACAGAAGAAAGCAAGCAAATTTAAAGATAACCACGCATGGGCTGGTGGTTGTGCATGACTATTGGCTAATTCCTTTGCCAATCCTGACCATGAGACTGTATGTTGCAGTCCTTACATAACAAATATTTGGAGCACTTCTTCTAGACCTGCTAATTGGTAACTAGTCAGAGAAATCGAAAGATTTGATGCTTCATAAAATGCCCTATGTCATCTTGATGCATCCTCGATCTGCTACTTCTTAATTTGGATGTGTGCATCCTTGATGTTCGACATGATCTTGACAAAGTATTGCTGGGTAGACTGGGTTGTATTTTGTAGCATGTTGATTCATTTATAAAATGCGAATTGTTGGAAAAACGAAATAAAATGTCCTGTTGACTTGCGGCCTGATAATCTCTTGTTAACAGAATTGTTCAGAAATTTATTTCTTACAATGTTAGCAAACTTAAATCTCTTGTTTTGCATGCAGGTGATTAGAACGGAGAAGAGCTACATTCCAACTAGCATATCTACGAGCTGTGCTCCAGATGATCATCTGTGGACTGTCATGGGCGCATCAAATATGCCCAACCAGTCTACATCCCAGCTATTAACCCGTGTAAGAATCATGCCGGGCTTCCAGAAGGAATTACAAGCCTCGGCTTATCAGGACTCTGCAGTCATCTTTGATGACAGCGAAGTACCACACGGCGAGAAGCTCCTCTTGGCGCTGCAAGGAAGCCTGGACGCTTCCAAGCAGGAAGAGGTGCTGGCCGCAGTGCTCGCCGCCCTGAAGGTCTCGATGCACAAGATGCTGGTGAAGAAGAACTACTCGGAAGAGCGCAGGGAGCAGAGGAAGAGGGGCAGAAACGATAAGAAGATCAAGGAGTAGCTTTTGTTGGGGCTGAAACAATTCCAAAATTTAGAGGTCATGTTGCTGTGTTGTACCATCATGATGAGAGAGCGCAAGAAAGACGTTTACTGACAAATTGTAAGTGTAGGTTCAGCAACCATTTTCTTGTGACAAGTTGTGCCGTGGCGGCTGGTTCAGTCGAAATGCCGCGATGCTTTGTCAATCTGTAGCCCATGAGGCCATGACTTGTGTGTGCTGCAAACATAAATGTTCTTGACTGAAGAATGATAATGAAATGCTTCTCGTCATATATGAATCGGTCGTGTGTCAGAAAATGACTATTAATATATCAAAATGCAAACGTACCATATGAATCAGATTCAATCTACACCAATGTTGCCGGTCCAAGATAATCATCTAAACACGTATCACAATAGCGTAATAATTAGCTACTACTGTACTAATGAGATAAGTTCGTTCTTGGAGCACATCGAATTGCTGCGGCTGCGGCCCTGTTATTAACTGCGTCGTTCCCTGATTGCTCTGCCGTCGTTATCTCTGAGGTACGAGCTCTAGACGGATGGATGGATGGGGAGGGAGTGCGAGGATTCTGTCTTTTGCCGTGAGGAGACCTCCGATACGACGGTGGCGAGGACAATACTCGTCTGTTCCTTTGCTCGGCGACGCAAAGACAAAATGCTTCCGTAATGTACATATTCCATTTTATTTTCTTTGAATTCACGAATATGCTACTACCTCTGAACCGGAAAAAATGTCGCCAGCTATACTACCTGGTTGTACTAGGTCAGCTCTTTTTCAGCGACAAATAAAACGGATCGGAGGGAGTAAAGTTTACTCGGACTAGTGCGTATAAATTAAGGGCACGCCTAGAGCTCAGTCGACTGAGTTCTCAGTCGGCTGACGTAAGCATGAGTTCTGGCCCAAAATGTTCAAATTTGAAAATTGTCCTGAAAAAATTCAGTTGCAACCCACTTTCAACCGAAAAATCCAGTTACAAACCACTTGTAACTAAAAAAAAATCAGTTTTGACCAACTTGCAACTGGAAAAAATTCAGTTGCAAACCGCTTGTAATCAGAAAATCTCAGTTACAGGTTGCATGCAACTGGGAAAAACGTGAAAAAAAGGAAAAACACACGCATCTTGGCGCATGATCGAACGGTGGTGGACGCGACTAAGAACTCGTGAGTTCTCATGCGACTTAGAACTAGCAAAACCGATAAATTAATTCATCATCATGCGTTCTTCTTGCCGTATGATTTGGAGCCACGGCTACATATATGAATTAATTCGTCATCAGGCTTGGGTGTGATTCTGTTAGTTCTCACGGTTGGTTGTGACAGCGGGATTACTACTACTCCCTCTAATGTCAAATAATTATCATAACTAATACTTTATACGTGACACGTTGTTCTCCTCCAACTTGTGGTTGAATGGCTAGCATGGTGGTTGTACTCTCAGCTCATCAGAGTTCAAACCACAGATTTGACGTCGTATGTTGCATTTATGTGAAACATTCTTTCAGTGGGAGACGATGTTCCCGTCGACAGCGAGTAGCCCGTGTGACTTCGTCAATTTCAAGACTCAATCCGCCGGCTCAGTATTTCGAAGGTGCTCATAGGGGTAGGGTATGCGCGTGTGCGTTCTTAAAGGTGAGTGTGCGCGCGTGTTATGAGCATTTGCTGTCGTACTGTGTTTTTTTTTTTTAAATACTTTATACGTGACACGTTGTTCTCCTCCAACACTTTTATGATAGGAGGGAGTACTCTACTGGATAGGTCCAACAAAATCCAGCAAGGACCAAGTCAATGGTGAAGCCCAATAAGTTTAAGAAAGGCCCATTAGTTAGATTAGGAAAGACTCCTTCGGCCACACGAGGATATCGGGGTAAGTAGGTCAGCCCAAGTACATGGTTTTCCTGATTTATTCTGGTTTTGGGAAGCTTATAATAGCTTCTAGTGTTGCTTATAATAGCTTCTAGTTGCCGACATGCATGCGGACGATGTTGCGACCATGTTGAGCCGGTGGTGTGCGGAATGGAGATTTCTTACTCTGAAAGCTCCAGTGATCCTGCTATTTGAAAACAATAATCAAAAATCATATTTGCTACTTCGTATTTTTAAGAAAAATCTGGGTGTAACCAATGGTGTATCCCACACATGTGCAATATATTAACACCAAATACTTTACATGCTAGGCTATGAAATATGTATTTGAGTATGCATATTTTCAGCTCTCTAAATCTTGTCATTTTTCCGTAACTTAAAATAAAAATAATTTTCTTGCAATTTTCCATATTTGTTGGGCATATCATATGGCTATGTGTAGATTTTTTTTCAGTTTTTTGAAACATTTAAATATATTTTTCTAATATTTAATATGGAGGGAGCACCGGATCTCGAGACACTTTCGGGTGGTGTGAGGGTGCTTTGCTATTATGAGAGCTGTAGTTCTACCCCGGTGAGTACTTGAATGCCTACATATGTTTGTATACTTGTATGTCGTATTCTTGAGGAAAACCGAACGGCAACAGACGACTTATGCACTCGGTGCATGTTGGTTTGAGCGACACCGACCACTATATGTCGGCACCATCGTCTTTGGCTTACCTTTCCCACTTCTCTTTTTCGTCTAAGCGCGACTAACTCTCAATCTGTTTCCATGTGTCCGGAAGAATATATCTTCTCGGCCGGATCTGTTTTATCTTTAAGGAACTTGATCCGTTGATCATCTTGGAACGCTTCTGCAATTTTATAATTGTAGTGTAGCTGTATGAGACTCTGAAGTGTCGTTGTCTCCGAAGCAATGAGCTTAGCTGAGCTCCTCCTTTTGACTGAAGTGGTTGAACATGCATGATTCGATGGAGTAGAGATCCATATGTAGATATGCTAGTTACTTTGCTATGCTCCTCCTTTTGACTTGATTTTATTATATCGCAAGAAAGGGCAGAGTCTATGATTTTTTTGCTATGTGCATAACGTGTTGTGCTAATTAATTTGGCATAGCCAACTGATAGCTAGCGCGTGTGCACTTTCTCCAGGAGGGTAAATGGTAGTACTTAACTAACAAAGTGTCAAGCTAAGATGCATTTGTCTTCTTGCTGAGGCCGAAAGCAAGAGTGAAACAGCAAAGGTCAATAGCTGCACAATCCGATGACCAAGAGGATCGATCGAGGCCAAGAACAGCACATGGATACGTAAAGTTTAACGCCATAGCCCATATGTATATAGAAATCTCACCGTGATTCGTTAAGTCCCACTGAGAATGATCAAAACTTACATACTCATTGTGTGCGTTGTTTCAGTCTGAAGAATATAGTACTCGTACTAGTAAAATGCCCGTGCGTTGCAACGGGCTATCATTTGTAAATTTAAGACCATGGGGCTCGACAAAATACATGAACTAGCACATTGTAATAAATGTTTATATACACTATTTGTTGTTTTGAACAATTCCTTTCCCAAATTGTAGGCAACTATTAGAGATTCTAATGAACTACGTAAAAAAATATATAGCTCCACAAAATATAGCACATAGAGAAATCATGCAAAAGTATGACGATTTGAAAACTGTACAAAATAAGATAAAACTATGTAGATGTTGTTTCTTGAACTGATATACATGTAGCTGTTATATAGTCCTACCTCTCTTTAATTTTGTGCATGAAATTACGTGGTGCCTGGATCGAGACTGAATAACCAGTGCTTTCTTTTGTCAGTCGGGTTTCTTTTCGATTTCAATCTCGAAGCAAACTGTCAATCCTGAGACTTACCGCTTCCCGCCAAAATTACAACTTCCAGCTGACGTTTTATCTTCGGTAGACGGCTTTTCTTCCATAATTTAACTACTCTGTGATGGTTAAAGAGCATGATTCAGTGAATGGTGTAGGAATTCTGGTTGTAGCCGTGTTAAACCCTAGCTGTCATTGTCCGTGGCATCGCATGGCCTAAGGCATTTGTTTCTAATCGCCGAAACCCAGCTAATCTTTATCCAAAGTCGCTGCTACTTTCTGTCTCGTTGTCCTCTGAGTTCACCGGCAGATCTCGGAAATCATAATTCTGGGCATGTCGACTTATCAAAGCCATCATCTTGTGGGTTGGGGTCGGTGTTCCCGATCATCAACTTAAAAGTATAGAATTTTTTGTCGAGCACGGATCAGAAACGGACACATACAATTTTTTTGACAAAGAGAATATATTTATATCATATAAAAAAGATATTAATTAAACTCAGCTTGTAGAAAAACATAAAGTATATTTTCCTGTGTAGCTAGAGGCAACTGTATTACTACTCAAGAGCACAAGTTAAAATACAGTGGTAGATACATATATATCAATGAGACGTTTGTACTACACAAAACTGAAAAGCAAAGCCAGAAAACTAATATATCAGCTGGATGGATCATGACAAATGCAAGCATCTATATATCTGGAACGGAGCCGGATCCTCTGACCTTGTGTCCTGACTTTTCCTGACTTTGAGTCATTGGCAGGTCCCATGTGTGGTGGGTCTCACATGTAAATGACACAAAGTTAGGATTGGAAAGTTAGTGGAGCCCGTCCTGGGCATGGTGTGTGTATGTGTGGATCTAGCACAAGAAAGAAGGATGAATATGGGGAGAGATGGTGAGAGATGGAGGGAGAGGGAGGGAAAATACGCCGGTGCACCCGGGTGCATGTGCACCCGGGTGGAAAAACATTTTTCCCAATGTAAAAAATGGATGTAAAAAATATACCCACGTAGATCTCGCACGTACCAGGCATGTCTCGCAAGTTTTGTGGAAAAATGATTTTTCGCTTGGCCGGTGCAAAAAAGACAAAAATACGTCACATATAGACTGCTATATGGCACATAAATTTTCTCTTTTTTACAGAGACGAAATAAATAAGATTTTCGGCACGAAATTCATGCACGGGGTACATGTTTTGTAAGTCTTGTACATGAAATTTTTGTTTCACATTTTTGAACTTGCATTTGGATTATTTTTTGAATTTCCCAAAAACGGGAGCACCTGCCGCCGGGTTCTATTTATCCACTCTCGGAGAGGGAGGTGGTATCTGACGTTACATCTCGACGAGCTTGTCACGCACGATCGAGACCTGGGCCTGCTGCTCGTCGACCTCCACGCGCGCTACGGCCCCGTCATCTCCATCCTACGCCGGGAGCAAGAGCGGCAGGGGTAGGCGTGCGACGCCCTCGTCTCCAGCCTACACCGGGAGCAAGAGCGGCAGGGGCAGGGAAGATGCGGCCGCCGCCTTGTGTCGCCGAGCTTGCGGCTTCCTGCACTTGCACGCCGGCCAGACGCGGCCGCCGCCGACGAGCCCAAGGAACATGTGGCCATGGACATGGAGCAGGGGAGCGGCCATGGGCGTAGACGCGTGACGGCGCGTGGCACGAGGACGGGCGGAGCCCATGGGTGCGGGCGCGAAGAGGTCGGGCGGAGGCTGCCGGCTGCCGCGATGGCTGGGCGGCGAGGTCGTTCGCGCCTCACGGGTCACCGCCGCCGCACATCCCGGCCACTTGCACACGGTGGGAGCGGCGCATCGCAGCGATGGGTTCCAGCCTTCCAGGAAAAAGAACGGTTGAGGATAAGATATGGATTGCGGGTTGATTTTCCGATTCTCAGGGGGTAAATTGCAAAACTACCGCGACGTACCATGGACACAGTAGGCCGTATTATATAGTAAACTAGTAAAATGCCCGTGCGTTGCAACGGGCAGCGACTTTGTTCGCAATATAACTCGTCCTATAAGAATTGCAAAATGCCCGCGCGTTGCTACGGGTTGCTTATGAAACAATTTAATGAATAATTTTTTGAAACCAAATAACTGTTTAGGTTTATCCAAATGTGGTAAGAGTAAGGTCACTATACTGCCAATTGGTGCATCTACAAATACATAATCAATTTCAGAAATTAACAGAAAATTACATATTTATCTGGTTATCTTGTCAATAATAACAGATCACATGTTCTTATCAAATTTGAGACCCAAGCTCAAAGTTCAAGTACAAAATCAGCATTACCTTCCCTGCCATCTTGAAGAATGACGTTATCAGTTAAATAATTCTAATGCATATGAGCAACTTGGTAAATAATGTACCTAATTGCAGCAAAGACGCTATCAGTATAGAAGCAAACTTGCACAAATAGAGAATTAATTTTCATTTTACATAAATAATGCCATTTAACACAACATATGTTCCACTAATCAATCATGATAAATAAACTCACATGAATCATCTTATGAATTTAATGGCCTTGCTCCTTTCACAGCATGCATCTATGTCCTTCACTTTATATCTCTATATCACCAAATTATTCCGACTGCTACTCTGTATATATAAAGATAGTCTGTGTAGTAGAATAATGTCACATGAGATTTGAGGTACTGAAATTAGGAACGGTTTTCATGTCATTTCCTTCTGCCCTTAATTTGACTCGTCTTGGAATCAAAGCACACACTCGACCATGCTGTCAACTTGGAGTATTTTAGCCTGAACGTGTGCGGCGATGGGTGCTCGGCGACGAGACGCTCGTGGAGGGCCCTGGTGCGCTCGGCCTCGCCGTACCGTGTAATTTGGTTGTTAAAAATGCATCATGAGAGTCAATTTCTCCAGGAGGGGTTAGAGCAGAGCTTGAAACGAACAACTGTAGAATCCTACAGATCTAACTGGACAGTAGTTTAGTGATGCAACATAACATCAGTAAGTAATTTGTGGGGCTAATGTTGAACGAATGAGACTAACAACTCTATATAGGAATTTTTGTACGAAGGTCAAGCACTTCATGTACCAACGTACTCTACCAGCCACATTATAACAAGTAACAAGGTAAGGTTAGTAGTAGTTGCATAGCAAGTCCATGATCTGTACTCAGTCGTCAGCTATACAACGACATATGCAGGGTCTCTGTTCTTCATATAGCTTGTTTAGCCACCCAATTTAATAATCCATAGATAGCTTAACGCTAGTAAGCAACACGACATCAGTCGACACCGTAATTCATCAAGCGCTTGCTGGGCGAGCAACAAATCTATAATCCGAACTGATCACGAGACCTCTGCCTCCAGCCTCCTCCTCTGTATCATCTCATCACTAACGAGTTCCCCAAGGACGAGCCATCACAGAACTAACTACCAAACACGAGGCGCAGCAATCAGATCGGGTGAATTGAAGAGGGTCCTTGTCCCGGCTACTGGCTTGGAGCTTGAGAGGCAGAGGATCTTCTTCCGTGGGAGAGAGAAGCGTGACGATGAGCTCCTGCACACGTTTTGGGGCTAAGGATGGAGCCAAAGTGCTTCTGCTTGAGAAACTTGTCCCAGCCAATGTGGAACAGAAAGCTGAGCCAATAATGATGGATGAGAGCATGATGAGGGCTTGTGAGGCTGTTGTGCGTGTCAGATCTGAAGTTGACAATATTTTTGCTAAGGTGAAGGGACAATACTTGTGACACCTGGTTTGTCGTCAAGCTCACCGTCATCCCATCCGAGGTCGCCGTCTACCTGTCCGGCGGTGCAGCGCAGGGACGGCCAGGAGGAGGGCCCACCGTCAGGCTCCGAGTGTCCCACGGCAGCGCGCTGCGCGAGGTCATCGTGCCGGCGCAGGCCACCTTCGCTTAATGATGTATTAAGCGCTATGACTTTTAAGAAAAATGTAAAGACTAATGAGCAATCTACTAAAGCTTATAAAAACCTGGAGTATGAATCCACTAAAGCTTATTCAGAGATAAGCAATTCACCATTGTCATATTTTCAGGAAAATCAAGATCCAACTGACCACCATGATTGTACTGGATCGTAGAAAAAAGACAGAAAATCCATCTCAACTGTCAATATACTTCCCCGCCAGTCACCGCCTCTCGCCGCCGCCGCCCATGGTCGCCGTCGCGCTCCTCTCCGTCGGGGCCCCGCCGCTCCCGCCCACGACCGCCTGCCATGGCGTCGGTGAAGGCCAGCAGCCCGGCCGCCTCGGCCCCATCTGTTGGCGACGTTGCCTCGCGCTCCTCTCCGTCGTCGGCTGACGGGCGGATACGGGAAGGCGACACCGACGCCCGCGAGCGCTCAGCGGAGGGCCAGGTCGGCGACGACGTCCTCCTGGGAGTTCTTGCCGCGGATGCCGCTGCGGGGGCGGGCGACGGCGGCCACCGCGGGGACGGGCGACGGCGAGCACGCGGTCCGCCGCGGCCGTGGATATGAGCGGCCCCGCCATGGATGGATTCGTCCACCTCCCAATGTAGCTGCGCCGGATGGGGAAAAGCCATGGAGTTATTTCTTTCGTTGTAGACGAACAAGCGAACCGGTATACATAGGGACCGCGGGTTAATTTCCTACTCTCTGAGGGACTAAAACGAAAAAACGCCACGACGTACCATGGACACGGTAAGGCATATTATATAGTAGAGATAATATAAGAGACTAGTCTAGTACGCTCCAGCGGACCAGCTTAGGGTGTGTTTGGTTGAGTGACTATCCAGTGGTTGGGAAGGGATAGCCAATTTTTTAGTAGCCGCCACTTGTTTGGTTTAGATGAAGTGGTGGATAGGGATAACCAGATTTAGGGAATATTCCACCAAAAAATTGGTTGAGCCCATCCGGCAAAATGTGGCGGACGACGCCAACCACTTTTCTTCTCTCGCGCTAGCCTCACCGAAGCGTTTTTCTCCTCGTTACATCCCCGAAACAAAATCACATAAGCTAGAATCTCATCCTCTTATGGCGTGGTTGCAGCGGTAGATCGGAGGTCAACGGCGGCCGGACAAAGGGCAAAGGAGCCTGCAAATTGCAGGTCGTCGGCTGCCGGATCAAGGGCGGCGGAGTCCGCAAATCGCAGGTCGGCGGCGGCCAGATCGAGGGCGGCGGAGCCGACGTCGGCGGCGGCGGAGCATGGGCGGAGCCGGCAACGGCAGATTGCAGGCCGGTAGCTGCCGGAGCAAGGGGCAGCAGGGCCGGCGATTGTACATCGGCGACTGGCGGTGACGATTGGGCAGGAGTGAAATCGCTTCCGGTGGCATCAACTCAGAGCAGGAGGTGGCCGGATGTTGGACGGTCCTGTCTTCTCCCGTGCACTGCACATCTCTCCTTTGCAAGAGAATCTCTTCCTCCTCTAGAACACGACTAGGCGCAGACAATAATTAGCTTTTTGATACGAGAGGAGCGCCCAGGAGCTAGTACTCCATAATACTCCATCCACTCTTCATCTTTTGAACCAAACAAAACAATGGCTACCTCTATCCATATCTCACCCAACCAACCAAACAGAAAAACTGGCTATCCCCAACCAGGTGGTTGAGGACACCCTCATCCCCCTAAATCTTATCCCATGAACCAAACACAACCTTAGTGCGTGTGCCGACGCGGGCACCTCATCACAAGAACCAAGCATCACGCGTGCCGGTCGCCGCCGGTCCGCACGTCCTCTTGGACAAAGGATCGATCAGGTGCCCCGCCACGGGTGCCTCAGCCGGCACCGTCCGCCGCGACGACGACGAGACCAAGGACGCGGCCCGGGGCTTCCCGGACGCGCTGCGCCTGAGCATCTGGCACATGCCCTCGGCGACGCGCTCCGCTGGGCCACCGCGCCTGAGCATGCGGCAGAAGGCCATGTGCGCGCGCACGGCCTCCTCCACGCCGACCGGCGCCGGCGTTCGCTTGCTGCGGCCGGCCTCGTACTTGACGGACTCGGAGCACAGCCCGCACAGCCACCGCCCGCCGAAGTAGTCCCTCACGCCGCCGATGTACTCGCCGGTGCACTCCTCCTCCAGCCCGCAGCACTCGCAGCTCACCACCGCCAGCTCCACCGCCTCCATGTCTTGGCAGAGTCAAACCACGGCGAGTTCTTGGGAAGATCGATCTTTCCTATGAAGAATCGGACGAGTTCTTGTGTTGTGCTTTGTATGTGCATCGGTAGGTTCCTTTATATATCGCTCTGGAGGACCGGAGAACCTTAGCCCTCGCTGTCATGGCGACCGGGACACCTGAGGCCTGAGCGTAATGTTTCCACGACGAAATTTGTTTTGTCACATGGAGGCACCTACGTCCAGCTACCTGAGATCGAGAGTGCAAAGCTTGTTCCTCGCCTAATTCAGTTTGCCCTGACGGGAAGGGAACAGAAGAACAATTCGTACGTCCAGCCAGCTGCGTGTTTCATTTCATCTAGTTTTCCCTGACGGGGATAGAGAAATTGGCGGCTGCTGTATCAATCAATCTAGGAATACTAGATCAATGTGAGAAGTTTTAATGATCAAATTCACGCGCGCTTTAGTCTTTGAATTGGCCATCTCTCATTGCTATTTCGTGACTTTGTTGTACTCTTCCAAGACAGAGCTGCGGGGGAGAATTCATCTCTGCCCTAGAGCACAGGATAAATCGGCACCAGCTGCTTCCTTGTACCCTTGCTTGCTTTTGCCAATTCGCAAGTGGAACCTAGTTAGCGATCCGTACATACGTATAAACACGTTTTGGTATTACCCAGTCAACTGAACTTCTTTCCGGGTTTCCTCGATTGAATTTTTATCACCACCTCCATCATGTTTTAATGATCCGGCGTTGGGAGTCTGGGAGAGGCGACGCAGACAGGCCAAGACAACTGATATACTATGGAAAGTTTTTGTCTGTTTTGGAGGAAACTCAGAAATTGTCGACTAACAAATACTCCCTTCGTTTTTATTTTTTTAATATAAGATATTTTAACTATTGCACATGTTGTTTAGATACATTAAAAAATGAGTGAATATGGACACTAAAACATGTCTAGATACAAGTTTGAAATAATGAATGTGGAAAAAGACTAAAACGTTTTATATTAAAAAAACAGAGGTAGTAATATATAAACGGACACTTCTCACTTCTATGCTAAAATGGGAAAATAAGGCATCAGCATGCGAAAACCGGATCTTTGTATTTAACACTTGCCAAAACATGACATCAGTTTCTTGGTGTATCGCTGGTGTTCATGGTTATCCGCGATGGCGCTGGCGGCCGGGGCGAGGTGGTTATTCTAGAGCGAGGATATTGGTCCGGAGGTGGTGGATTTGTCGTTCTTCTCCGACTTCGTCGATGGGAGGCGACAAATCTTAGTCCAAGACAACACGGGGACGTCCCCCGGTCGACGTGCCACAACGACATGTGCCTCGTTGCGTGCAATGTGTCTGTTCGTTGACTCACAAAGCCTCGTTGATGATGGTGCTTTCTCGGATCTTGCAATGATGGAGGCTTGACTTCTCTTCCGATGTTCGGCTCAACGGTGCTAGAGTTGTGCGGCGGCCGCTCGTTACGGTGGTTGCAGGAAACCCTAAGTATCATTTTGTATTTCTCGATCTCTTATGCTTTTATCTGCAATTTCAGGACAATCATTTTATCCCGGTCTGACTTTTAGTTTTCACATGTGTTGCTCATTATAACTTGATTTTCGATTAACGAAATATGTGGTAGCTCTAAAAAAACACATGACATGTTCCATACATGTCCACGCTGCAGCATCATATGAAACCTTACTTGTCAAACTTACAGGTATCGATGTTTGTATGGTATAAAAGTTGCGGCGTAGTAGCAACCGACAAAATGCAAACAAAGAGGATGTTGTCCCGACGAAGTGTCATGGAGTAAATAAGATAAAATCGAGGCACAAAAAAAAAAGCCCAGATATGAGCTGAATATCTATATATGTCAATACATTGTCCTTGGTATTTTACATGTATTTTGGATATTATTTCATAACCCTCTTCTAAATATAGCAGGTCATTCTGGTCACGATTCTTAGCTGTTGTACTCCTCCATGACGACATGGTATGGTCGACAGGCTCACCACGTAACACTGTAGAGTAGCCAGGTTCGTGCAACCACCAGACAAGCTGCACTATCGATATGTCTAAGCACATACCCAGCATTGCAGATATGTAGGATAATAACAGTATAATACATATCTTCACTGCTAATAGTCGTGCGATCGATTGCTACCAGATGCAAGACGCGCATGGCGGAGCGACGGTCGGCGGTGTCGATGAGCAGTTCCTCGATTGGTTGGTCGATCTCTACAGTTGAACGATCTTTCATTTCATCAGATATTTGTTCTACTGATATGAAGGGAAGGATTGAGCGATCGGCAGGTGCTGCCAGAGGTGATCTGAAAACTGTCTCGAGTGCATGCACTACGGAACTAACAGCCTAGACCGACGGTATTTGCCGTCGGGCTCACGCTGGAAACCGTCGGCGTACACGTAGCCCGACGGTGGCCGTCGGGCTAAGGCCGTCGGCGTGTAATCCATCGGGCTCACGCCGTTGCCGTCGGCGTCGCAAATGCCGTCGGGCTCATAGATCTACCAAATATTTTTGAAAACCAATTTTTCAAAGAAAATATTTTTTTCGAATTTTTTTTCAACTTTTATTATTATTATTTCAACTCCAATTTAGTCATATATTTAATCTCATATCACACACTTAATCATAATCTTAACTCAAACTATCCACCATTAGTCAAACTTCCCAGACGGTCACCCATCCTCAGATTGCTCCAGGCCAAGCACGCTTAACTATTGAGTTCTATTCAAATTAGATTCCAGTTGAGATGTCATACCTTGCTGCTATTAGTATGATAGCAATCATATTAACCCCCATTTGAGATATTATACTTTTTAATCTTTAAAATTTCAAAAATAAGATTTGAATGAACAAAATAACTATGTTTAATAATACTTGAATAATAATAATAATAATCAATTATTTTATTTTAGTTTTGTCTTTTCCATTTAATAAGAAATAATTCATGTCTTCATATTTGTATATCAGAATTTACTAAATAAAATGTCTATGTCGATCATAAAAATGAGAGGAATCCAAATATGACATCCATGTCATCATTTTAATAATGAATGATGTCTTTTGAAACAAACAAGAACCAACATAAATCAGCATAAAGTCAATTAAAGAGGCGAATTAAGATAGAAAGCAAGGAAAATCCCCATATTCAGGTATTATCCATCAAATATGTACTACTCTTTGCGAAAATTAAATTGGTGTCATTTTGGACCATATTTCATGTACTTGATTCACAAAAAAAGTCATTTTTGGCACTTAAAAAATGGAAAATGATATTTCCAAAAAGAATTTTGAAAATCGCTTCGGCGACGTTGTTTCCCATACCATGACACACATATGTGCTGAATATGAGCACTGTATCACAAACTATGACATGATGATGGTCATACATTGGTCATTTGTCTTGAAACTTATGCATGTTTATAGATGATTCACATTTTTGTGAAGTTTTATTTTGAAAAGTTTGCCCAAAATCAAGTTTATCATTTTTCCTATAAACTAGTACACGTAAAAAGACTCCATGCCAAAGGGTTTCTTTTTTTGAGTATTGTTTCATATTTTTTCATTTCTTTCAAAAAACGGTCAAAATGGAGAGCATGTCTATTCATCAAAAGTGGTCGAATTTTTCAAAACTATTGACGGTTCTATGTTGTAACCACTACTTGTGTACCTTAAAATTATTTTTGTAAGCATTTTAGAGCAAACTATCACACAGTTGTAGTTCAAATTTGAATTACTTCCGGAAAATTGACATAAAGTCAATTAAAGAGGCGAATTTAGATAGAAATCAAGGAAAATTCTCATATTCAGGTATTATCCATCAAATATGTACTACTCTTTTTAAAAAGTAAATGGGTGTCATTTTGGACCATATTTCATGTACTTGCTTCACAAAAAAAGTCATTTTTTGCACTTAAAAAATGGAAAATGATATTTCCAAAAAGAATTTTGAAAATCGCTTCGGCGACGTTGTTTCCCATACCATGACACACATATGTGCTGAATATGAGCACTTTATCACAAACTATGACATGATGATGGTCATACATTGGTCATTTGTCTTGAAACTTATGCATGTTTATAGATGATTCACATTTTTGTGAAGTTTTATTTTGAAAAGTTTGCCCAAAATCAAGTTTATCATTTTTCCTATAAACTAGTACACGTAAAAGGACTCCATGCCAAAGGGTTTCTTTTTTTGAGTATTGTTTCATATTTTTTCATTTCTTTCAAAAAACGTTCAAAATGGAGAGTATGTCTATTCATCAAAAGTGGTCGAATTTTTCAAAACTATTGACGGTTCTATGTTGTAACCACTACTTGTGTACCTTAAAATTATTTTTGTAAGCATTTCAGAGCAAACTATCCCACAGTTGTAGTTCAAATTTGAATTACTTCCGGAAAATTGACATAAAGTCAATTAAAGAGGCGAATTTAGATAGAAATCAAGGAAAATTCTCATATTCAGGTATTATCCATCAAATATGTACTACTCTTTTTGAAAAGTAAATGGGCGTCATTTTGGACCATATTTCATGCACTTGCTTCACAAAAAAAGTCATTTTTTGCACTTAAAAAATGGAAAATGGTATTTCCAAAAAGAATTTTGAAAATCGCTTCGGTGACGTTGTTTCCCATACCATGACACACACATGTGCTGAATATGAGCACTTTATCACAAACTATGACATGATGATGGTCATACATTGGTCATTTGTCTTGAAACTTATGCATGTTTATAGATGATTCACATTTTTGTGAAGTTTTATTTTGAAAAGTTTGCCCAAAATCAAGTTTATCATTTTTCCTATAAACTAGTACACGTAAAAGGACTCAATGCCAAATGGTTTCTTTTTTTGAGTATTGTTTCATATTTTTTCATTTCTTTCAAAAAACGGTCAAAATGGAGAGCATGTCTATTCATCAAAAGTGGTCGAATTTTTCAAAACTATTGACGGTTCTATGTTGTAACCACTACTTGTGTACCTTAAAATTATTTTTGTAAGCATTTCAGAGCAAACTATCCCACAGTTGTAGTTCAAATTTGAATTACTTCCGGAAAATTGACATAAAGTCAATTAAAAAGGCGAATTTAGATAGAAAGCAAAACTCAAGTTTATCATTTTTCTAAAAACTAGTACACGTCAAAAGACTGCATGTCAAAGGGTTTCTTTTTTTTAGTACTTTTTCATATTTTTTTTTGAATGTAATCTAATTTTTTAAGAAAAACTGAAAAACTGTATAGTGAGCCCGACGGTAATGCCGTCGGGCTCACAATGGGATTAAATGGACACTGGCACTGTGAGCCCGACGGTGGCCGTCGGGCTCATTGAAGGTACGCTGACGGCACTATGAGCCCGACGGTGGCCGTCGGGCTCACAACTAGGACGCCGACGGCAAAACGACGCCGACGGTTTTTTCGTTTCGTCGGTTTCACGTTGTGACGCCGACAGCCCCGACATATTGCCGTCGGCGTTGAAATTGCCGTCGGGCTGGGCTGTGTTTCCCGTAGTGATGTCTGGGATTCTCTTGGATACGTCTAATAACATGCGTGTCGTGTCGTGTCCATTTTTCCGGCCGTGATCGATCGACATGCGCGAGACATACTGGGAGCAGCGTTGAACGAGATGTTTTCTCTCCTCGGTAGGCACCTGACGAGATGGTTTCCATGTCCCATGCCATGTCAACTCTTATCGTCTCTCACAGTTTGTATGGTCGAGCTGCTTCTACGTACCTCCACTCAGGAACCCTCGCACAGGTCTCCTACCGAGTGAATATATCTTCTTCACGCCGAAAGTAAAGGCTAAGAACTTGGAAAAGATAGATGATATATTTATTTTTCATGCCGGAGTAATTAACAAGCTTAAAAGTATCATTGAGGTTGCGGATTTTCAAATCGGCTTCCATGAGTATATATATATGCTTCTGGGGAGCAAATGCTTTTCCATACTGCTATTTTTTCATTAGTGTTTTGAGAAAAACACGTGTGCATGTCCATGTTCTGAATGTATGTAGTAAAAAATTGTCTCAACTGTACATGCAAATCTTCCCGGAGAATATATAAGTTTTCATGACATCTACAAACAAAATAAATTTATGCCCCGAATTGCTTTTTAAACACTAATTTTTGTTTTTCTTAATCGGACATAAGAAATATTGGTTTTTTGAATTATTTAAACATTTTAATATGCTCCTAGAAGTCAACGTCCACCCTAAGAGCTTGCCTTTTACTTTACACTAAATATGTGAATATATGGCTAGTTATGGCCTGTGGGCACACTCTATTGTAAGAATGTACTTTGCAGTTTAATAAATTTGAAAAGATATGCACAATATGAAATAGCATCTTCACTTTCGAAATGCTATATGGACAATATTCGAGGTAAAAAAAGTACATGTGCATGCTTGATCATTAGTATATTTAAAAAGGCAAGACTTCATAATTCATGTTGATGTTACAATATCAATGAACATATAAACAATCAAAGCAAGTAAAGTTTTTTTTAAATTAAACATAGTAGTTTTTTAGATCGATCGACACGTTATCCCCGATTAAGGATGGCAAAATTTTAACCATGTCTACGGGTATGGGCACAAGTTTTTACCCATGGGTAGTACCCATACTCTACACGTTAAGTCATGAGTAGAGCACGGGTATAACCTCGTACCCGTGTGTATACCCATACCCTGCCCGTTTACATACCTTAGTTGTGGAGGTCCAGTATTTATTCTTGTGAGTTTGTGAACATATGTTAAAGTTGTCAATTTGAGTTGAGATTACTCAACATATGTTCTTTGAGTTGAGATAAATGTTTTTTCTTTAATCAATTTGTTATCGATGAATGTAAAATTATGTATAGCATGTGTAATATTTGATTTACCCGTTGGCTACCCAACGAGTATGGGTACGGGTAAAGTTTCATACCCATAGGTACTAGTATGGGCAGAGTTTTGTACCCATTGACTACACGAATCTGGATATGGTATTGCTTTACCAGCCCCATACGCTACCCATTGCCATCCTTATCTCCGGTTCCATTCGAAGAAATGAAACCATCTGATAAATGCCCGAAGGTACCAAGTTCCGTTCGAACCTCAGAAGTAATTCTAGATACTCTAGAGGGTCTCCTTAATAGTGTTTAACTTTAGTACATAAACCTCTCATAGAGAGGCTAATAGGGACAACTATAAGAACATATAGATTAAAGCGTCAGAGTGGGCCACATCAACCGCTGATTGGCAATGTCACCTAGGATAGGGGACCAACATTCCAGGTAAAGAGGAGACGTCAGGCTCCAAGAGCATAGTCATCTTCTTCCCCATGTGTTTTAGTCTCTGCCAAGAGAACCCAAGAGCTACAGGTGGGGACCAAAGATCTTTGGGTTGCCTCAAAGCTACATGTGCCATTTAGGCCGGCATGAGAGCTCTTTGGCCAGAGAGCAGAAGAGAAGCCGATAGTATCTAGGACAAGAATTTGGATAATAGTAGCATAGTTTCCATAGTTGATACCTGACTCAATGAGCTCGAGTTTTTCGCCATGTGTTGCATAAAAATCAGACCTACTTCATGTTCAACCAAGGAGCATCGTAAAACAACATATTATTGCTAATTTTCCATAAGCACCATAGCACAACTGGAGTAACATAATTTAAAGTGGAATTGTTTTTATTAGATGCTACTAGCAATATGCTCTAGCTCATATATCACTTTTCCAGCATACATGGCGTGGAAATCCTTCTATAGGAAAGTTTCTACTCTAGTCCATCCCACACTTCTGAAATCGTGGTAGTTTTTTCATTCGAAATAACATAGATATCCCAATATTAGACTGCTAGTGGGAGGTACTAGCCTTTTCAACTTTCATAACTCGTTTCCATAATGTAGAGCAATTTACAATCTTGCTAGCAATAATATTACTCCATTCGCATTTCCTCTAAGGTCATTCAAGTGCAAAAGTATTGAACAAGAATAAGGTACCCGGCCCCATTCGCATTTCTTCTAAACAACACCGTAATGTACACTTCACAAGTTCTGTATTCCTAGCTTGAGCTTGGACACGTCTAGAGTGGGCCAAAAGACATTCCATTATCTTGCTGCACCAGTAGATCACACTCTATCTAGAGATAAAGCTCATAAAAAAGGGGCAGGACGAGTATTTTTTTGCCAAATCTAGCCCTTTTGACGAACTAAACATATGTGTGGCCCTTTCTTTAAACTATTTTCAAATCTGGCCCCTTTAGGTCGGCGCCAATAAGGTTGGAGCCGAACTTATGTAGTTCGGCGCCACCCGTTTCAGTCCCGTAATTTTTCTAAGGATTAAAATAAAATAAAACAGAGGTTGGCTCCAGAGAGGATGGAGCAAGGTCGGCTCCATGCTCATTGGCGCCGACCTCAGAGGCCAGATTTGCAATTAGTTTCGCCGGACGGCCAGATACGCGATTAGTTCCCGAAAACGGCCATATTTGGTTAAAAATACGCAGGACGACTTCGGACGACAAATATATTAGATAATGCTTCCAAATGTGTGGTTTGAACATAATGATGATATCTTTTCCGATCGAGAAGGAGACACCAAATGCATCAGTCATTCCAAGATCGTGTCTATTTATAAGACAACTAGTCCAAAATTCATTTCTCTAGCACTTAAGCAGTAAACAAAAAACTCAGGCAAGGAAGACGTAATTAAGCATGCATGCACGCACTCCATCACAAGAGCCAAACATCAACTCAGGCCGGTCGCCGCCGCTGACAAAGGATCGATCAGAGGCCGGCTGACAGCATGGGCGACGCGCAAATCACTGGCAGCGACGGCGAGGAGAGGCGAGATGATTCCCCGAGCGACGGCCGCGACGAGGAAGAAGACGAGGAGGCCCGGGGCTTCCCTGACGCGGTGCGCCTAAGCATCTGGCACATGCCCTGGGCGACGCGCTCGGCGGGGCCGCCGCGCCTGAGCATGCGGCAGAAGGCCATGTGCGCGCGCACGGCCTCCTCCACGCTGACCGGCTCCGCCGCCGGCGTTCGCCTGCTGCGGCCGGCCTCGTACTTGACGGACTCGGAGCACAGTCCGCAGAGCCACCACCCGCCGAAGTTTGCCCTCACCCCGCCGACGTACTCGCCGGTGCACTCCTCTTCGAGCCCGCAGCACTCGCAGCTCACCACCGCTGCCGCCGACTCCACCGCCTCCATGTTTCCAAGGACCACGTGTGATCGATCTCGCATATGAAGAAATGAAGAATGGAGTAGCGATAGTCTAGTTAGTTTGTGCCTAGCTTGTGTGTTGTGGTGTGTGTTTTGGCAATGGGTAGGTTCGTTTATATACTGTTTCGAGGAACACCGGCCACCTGGCTGTCGCCGTCATGTTTCCTCGAAGAAAATATCGTTTGTCCCGTACATACGTTGTCAATTGTAACCGGCCGTTCAGGTCTTGCTATCAGTATCAGGTTCATTTGCTGCCTCCTGTGATCCTTTTCTTATCTCAGGTTTTACTTACTAATTTTGCCCTGCCGAGAAAGGAACATAAGAACATATCGTACTTCCAGCTCCATCTAGTCTAGCTTAACAGTGTCAGAATTAATGATCAGACTGAGTTCCGCGCGGTCTAATCTTCTAAATCGAAAGGACACCATGATCAAGTTAAGTGCAGAGAAAAGGGAGTATTTTGTGACTTTGTATACTATCTATCACGTTGGGATTGACCTTGGTTACTTCGTAAGTCAGAGGCTGCGCGTTAGAAATAATCTCTGCCCTATATCACAGGGAGTTCGGCACAGCTGGTTCAGTGTACCTAGTTTTATTTCCATTATGCCCGTCCTTGCTTATGTCAATATGCAAGTGGTCCATCTCGATACAACGATCCTTGCTTCGAATCAGTCCCGTCCATTTCGATCAGTAGATTGCTCGTGATCGAGTATTGTACATGGAGGACAACATCTTCAGGCCAGTTTTTATGGGATGGGATGACCGGCGATTTTTCGATAAATGGAGCTTTATTACTTAAAGAAGTTTTAAGCATTACATCCGGCTTCTGTATAACGAAGATGCACACAGCCGAAAGGTTCGAAATTCAAAAACTAAACATAGTAGATGTATTACATATCATGATGAGAAAGTGTAATAGACGCCTATAATGGTGGAGGGCTGATCCGCAAATTATGCTGCCATCCGACTCTCGACGTATCCTCTAGTCTTCTACAGACCTCCATAAATAGGCCTCGATACTCCACACATTGCAACGGAGACCACGAACGGAGTGTAGCAGTAGTCCGGTAGATAACCTGCATAAGAGAGGAACTTTTATCATAAAAAACCTTGGCACCCTAACAAGTTTTTTAAACATAGCATCCACACCATATTAGCAACGCTCGTTGGAGGGTATAAGGTAGAACCTATCTATCTAGATGATTGACCATACAGAACAAGCAAATTTGCTTGGAATAATAAATGCGTAATTGTCTCGTCCTTGTGACAGTGGACACATTTTTTACTTCCATGCCAATTGACTGGGGATGGGAGGGTATTTGGTGAACACCTAATCCACATAACTATTCTTCCCCCACAATATATACTAGCATAGGATAAAGTTTTTGTTCTAGACAAAAATAAAGTAGTTGGTGGGGATACTTGGTAATCCTTTAAAATATCAAGAAAATAACAAATTACTCGGTATTTTTCAAGGTTGAGATAGTTCACTTCAATCTTCTAAAATCAATACATTAGAAGTAAACAAGGTCTCAGTGATGGAGATTGACAAGACATAGATCGAGAAGAACTGGCTCATGTGCATGCATGTCAGGGGGCTACCCCGGGTAGGGTCAAGATGTGGTAAAAGATGCGTCCAAGCTGGACCGAGATACGTCCTGACCGACATATGCCCGGGCCGGGATGGCCGGGATATGATATTGATGCAGCTCGACATATTCCAACCGACATACTCTAACCGACTTACGACTGACCGGCATATTTTACCCGACATGTCTATGTCGGTATCTTCTCGTTTTCTCTTATGTGCAGGAAGAACGGTTAAGGAAGAGTAATCCGGCGTAACCATATCGGATCTCGGGAGAGGAAGACTATCCGGCATATCCATGCCGGGTTTACCAGGAGAGGAGTCGTAGAAGAGGAGTCGCAGAGATACCCGGCATATCCATGCCGGGTTAAGCAGAGAAGATGCCAAGCCAATCACTACAGGACAAGACCAGGGACAAACAAGACATGTCATGCCCATCCCCGGATGTGACTAGAGTACACTGTGATGCAGCGAATAGTGTTGATTAGACCCCAGTAGTCACATCATGAATAGTGTAAGTGGTGTGTCATGTGGGCCACCCCTTGTCCCCTGGGCTCTCTCTATATAAGGAGCACCAGGGGGAGAGAACGAGAGAGAGGCCACGGGCGTGCTCATTGGCCCCTTGCTCCCATTTCTCCCCTAAGTCCTCTTAGAGGACTCATGTATACCGCAAATACCAAATAGTGAAATATATCAAATAGACTAGATGTTACAGTAGGGGTTTTATCTCCTCACGAGAGCCCCGAAGCAGGGTAAATCCTTGTGTCCGTGTGTTCATCTGTGCGTGCTTCTCAGTGCGCTATCCCTCCCCGGATCCTCTAGCGTCCATCCGACCCCACAAATTAGCCTACCCGTAGGCATCTGTCTGTTCACCACGACGACAGTTGGCGCCCACCGTGGGGCAAGAGTGACGCTTGCTGGATAAATTCGGACGGGACCCTCTTCTTCAACGCGGGGACTCGACATCGCCATTACCCCGCGGCTCGTCGCCGTCGGAAGCAACATCTTCGTCGCCGCGTGCCCGGCTGCTGGCCGCCAGCGCGTCGCCGCCGCGTCGGGCTTGCCGTGGCCGAACCTCTGCTTCGACCTGCGGCAGCCTCTCCGCGCCGGGCCGTGGGCAAGCCTCCCCAGCAAACTCCGTCTCCACCGCGCTAAAGCCCCTACGAGCATCCGTGCCCGCGTCCTCAAGCACGCGCGCGGAGGCGGCCGGCTCCTCCATCCGCACCCCCTCGCCGTCACCCCACTCCAAATCGCAGCCGCCCGAGCATGCGACGAGCGCCACCACCAACCTCCGCTTCCGCCTTCGACTTCGTCCACAGCCACGCCCGGCTGCGCACGGAGCTCTGCTCGTCGTCCGCTGGCCGCGGACCGCGCTGTGCCTCGTCACGCCGGGCTGCGCCTCTTCACGCCCTGCTCCGGCCGCGTCGCGCTGCGCCTGTGCCCTGCTCCAACTCACCGCGCCGCCTGCGCCCTCGACTGGCCGCCCCCGGCCGCGCCCGGCCCTCCACACGTCCGGCTGCGCCCCCGCCCGGGTCGCAGGCTGCCGAGTCGCCGGATGCGCCGCCCAGGTCGCCGGATTGGCTCCTCGCTCGGTCGCTGTGGTAAGAAGGAGAGAATCGAGTAGTCGAATAGAAAGAAAAAAGAAAAAGAAGAAAAGAAAAATGGTAGAGATTAGATCCGATCGGGCGGCCGGGTAAGGAAAAAGAGAAAATAAAAGGAAGTGGAGCCGGACGGATCGGTCGGGAAGGAAGAGAAAAAAGGAAAAAGAAAAGAAAGGAAAGGTCGTGCGGATGAGTAAAGGAAAGAAGAGAGAAAAGGAAAAAGAGAAAAGAAAAAAGAAAGCAGCTTGCCCGAATGGTTGGCTAGTCAGCTGGAGACACTCCCACTCCATGCATACCCGGATGGTTGGCTGACCATCCGCCCGGGCAGGAGATTTTCCGACTACTGACTGGCCGACATCCGAGTGCTCTCCGAGGTGGTTGTGTTGGCTGACCGACATTCCAGGCAGGTCGACATCCCCGTATCGGCAGCTACGCCGACATCCGAGCACTTCAACGACATAAACGGTAACATCTATCCGGCATCAAAATAATTGTATGAATATTTACAATGTATAGGGATTGCACGCTTTATAAACCGTCTTAAAACGTCTTAAAGGTCGCTCGGGGACTACCCGCGCTTAATTTATTTTCCCCCGGATCAAGCATTTCGACCCGGGGACTGTCCATTTATTCGGAAGCTCGTGCTCTCCTAGTTAAGCAAAATGACTCGGGGACTCGGTTGAGACCGACTCTGTCCTTATATGCATAGTTTGGCTGCTTAGAGTATTATCTGTCACGTGCTTTATTTAATTCCGCATGTTAGTAGATTCATTATTTAAATTATATATTCATGATATATATGTGTGCCCGAGTTAACGTGGAAAGGTGGTACTGGTTTTACCGAGACAATATTCATCACCGATATTAGGTGTATGTCGGTTATTTCGGATTCATCTGGTATTTGTTATGATATAAACGTGTATTGCCGAGTTATTCTTCGCATCGTGCAAATATCCAAAGCATCATGGTATCATTCAATATCCCGGACATCTCCTCGCCAAAACTACAATGTGAGTACTTACCGTATATTTGAAGGGAATATGCCCTATAGGCACTTAATAAAGATAGTTTATTAGTCATATTCCAATTGTTCATTATATGTTTTATACCATGCTATAACTGTATTAAGCGGAAACATTAATACACGTGTGGTAGATAAACAACCAGGTCCCTAGTTGCCTCTGCTGAGACTAGTTTCATTGCGCGATTGATGATCGAGGTTTCCCGATCATGAGACATGGCGTCTGTCGGCAATGGAGTCATATCGTTAGGTGGAACGATGTGATGGACTTACCCATAATTTGTAGGACGTAGTCATTACGCCTTTGACCGTGAGACCAACTCTTATTGTTATTCCTGGAAGATACTTTGATTGCACCAAACGTCATATCTTGTATAGTGTGACAATGATAGGTGATACTTTTGGGTATCGGAAGGGAATAGTTGAGACGAGGGGTCAAGAGCGGGATTTGTCAGTCCGTATAGCCGGACAGATACTCTAGGGCCCACTCGGTGAGATTATGTCAAATGAGTTTGCAAACATGTGACTAGGTCACCAGCTGACATAATATCATAGACGAGTAGAAGATAGTGTTGTCGGTAACGAGATCATGCTAGGTATGGAGATATCTATGAACGATGCTCGGACACACTAAGTATCGCTATGGCAAAAGGTTTAAGACTCGACGTCCAGGTTTGATAGATGAAAGTCATTCGTTATATCACAGGGGTTAATTCATGGGGTCCAGGCCTACGAGTTAATCATTGATCGGAGAGGAGTCTCGATCATGTCTGTTATTATATCGAACCGCTAGGGTAACACACTTAAGGGGTTTCGACAAGACAACCGGAAAGGAAAGAGATCACCGGGAACGTCCCGGGAATGGTCCGATGGAGATCGGGCAGCGACGAAATAGTTTTCGGAGCTAGAATAAATTATATATAATATGTTTGATATTAATTAGTGTAATTAATATTTAAATATGATTTTATATATTTATTTTCGAATTTTTAAAGGCTGATTTCCCTAAATGGGCCTTCTGGTGGAAAGAAGGCCCATGAGGGGGGGAAAGTCCTCCCAGGGCTTCGGATTGGATGGGGGCCGGCCTAGGTGGGCCAAATGGGGCCCACCTAGGGCCGGCGCACCAGCCTTGGCCGAACCAGGCATGTGGGATAGTCCCACATTGCCTGGCTGGCAAGGTTGGCTCCCCCCGGGAGCCTTTATATAGAGGGGCACCCCTGGCCTTTTAATTCAACCAATTAATTCTCGATTTCTCCTCGATCTCGTGATTCCCTTTGTCGGAGTTGCGCCGAGGAGGATGAGGGGATCTCTCCACCATAGCCCGCTGCTGGTGTTCCGGTCCAAGTCTTCCGCTGCTCGTCCTGGACTGGAGCTTCGGAGGCCGTCGTCTCCACCGTATGTGTGTAACACCCTGCGAAGTGCTGCGCTAGCGGTACTCGGAGGCCTACTTCCTCCACCCGACCTCGAGGTCATCTTCATCGTCTTCGTCGCGCCAAGTTCTTCGCGACCTAGAGGTCTGCTACGTCGTCTTCGTCGTCAACGCTTGTGCGGGAGCGTAATCCCCGCTTTTCGGTCTACAAGGGTATGTATTCCGATATCCGCCGTACTTCTATATCTGCATAGTATAGATCCTGGCTAGTTTAAGGATATCGTTCGTAGGAATTTTTTTGTTTTCTGCTTGCGATCCCCTTCAGTGGTATCAGAACCGATCTATCGTAGATATAGCTGTACGCTGTTAGAACCCGTGTTCGGCACGGGGGCACCGTTCCTGTTATTTGCTACCCTCTAGCGTGCACTTGTGATTCCAGCGGCATCGAGTTGATGAATCGGCCCGGACCGACTTTACGCGTACGCTTACGCGAGACTGGTTCCACTACTGACATACGGCTTGTACCGTATCTGTGGCTGGCGGGTGTCTGTCTCTCTCTCTTTAGTTGGTCTTACATTTTCAATGGAGGGCCCGAAAGGGATGCTTAAACATGCAATTATTGGATCGTTGTTGTGGTCATAAGTTCGTAGGTATGAAGCGGTTCTATTTACGACAGCCCCAAGCCACGTAAAATATGCAAAAGATAAAGTAGAAGCGTCTAACTTTATTTTGCAAGGGCAATGTGATATGGTCAAGGTAGGTTTATTAAATTGTTTATGAACTGCGGGTGCCAAGAAGACCATGGCGCAATGGACTATATCACATCGCATTACATTTGATGTTTTGTGTGCATCTTATATTGTGTGATTATATATATTAGAATATATTAGTTACACGGCGGTAGAAATATAAGATGATCCCTTCAAAATACCACTAGTGTTCTTCCTCCAACGAGCACCACCAATAAAGTTCTACGTTATGAGGCAGGCCGTGACGATCGGGTGTCAGACATATCGTCGTTCGCATACAGTGGGTGTAAGCCATGTTGCACAAGCGTTACGTGGAGGTTATTGTGGCGAGCCTAGCATATGCAGATATGGCCTCGGAACACGGAGGCCGAAAGGTCGAGCATGAGTCACAGAGTTGTTGTGATTGACAATTGTCTACCATTGAAGTTGTGTTGCCGGCTCTGACGATGAGGGGTTGTGCAATGGATGGGGGTCGTGTAATCGCTTAAACGACCAGGAGGGATGTTCGTTTGAGTGGAAGTTCGGATAGTTATTTTCTAAAATACTAGAACTCAAAATATAATGAACAAAGTCTGTTTTGCAAACCTTTGTAGATATTAACCATTGTAATAGCATCTTTTAAAATTAGGCGCATTCCTGCGATTGAGAAACTTAAAAGGTTGGGTCCAAACTTCATAGTTTTATACTTTAGCCTGAGGATACTCCTTGTTTAAACCGTTAGCTCTTTGTGATACAATACCCGTTAGGAGATAAGCCCGGAGATTCCGTTTACAAAAGATAATATGGATTATCAGGTTTTGTGCGGATGATATCATCATAGTCCAGTGTATGCTATGATCTCTGCCATAGAGAACTAACGGTGGGTACGAGTTATTAGATCGCGAACATATGAGATGGTCGCTAAACTCGGGGTACCCCTAAAGTTGGGTTGATGAAGTTTATCAGTACGTTGACTGATTGTCTTCTCAACCAAGATGGAAGAGAATACACACATTGAAGGAGCACGTGGCAGTCATACTTGATAACATTGGTTATACTTGATGACATATGGTCATACTTGATGAACATTGAGACGCCTCGCTCAGCTCGATCACTGGATGACAGACGTCGTTGCCAAGTGCAAATGCTATGTCATAGACTATGTCATGCAAGGGGAATCGTTCACCTTCATGGTTCTTGATTACGTTGGAAGTATCAAGAAGATGAAACAGATCGCCGGAAGTCATCAATGATGATAGTGTATATATGATATACATGTTATGAATGTTTTAGCTAAGCAAGTACTCGCAGTAGTGACTAAGTTTTGATACTAGTCATGTTTCATGAAAACCAGGTTTACTGCTTGAGTGGCTTGAAAGGATGAGGCGACATTGCGTGTTGATAATGGCAGACAAATTGTTGTGATGGCCATAGACACTCTCCCTCTAGATCTACCATTTGAATAAATTCTTTATGATCGCCTGTTAGTATGATCATTATAAGTGTGTCTCCTCTAGCGAGACAATTGTTCATTTATATTAGTGACAAATTCGTTGTCCTATATTTTTGAAGTAATGATCATATGCCGATTTGAATTTAGATGGTAGAAGCTCCCACATTCACAATATTAATGCCAAAGGATACAAACTTAATAAAGACACCACATATGTGTGGCACTCCCGTTTAATTCATGTCAATGTTATAGTCAATGAATTAGCTCCATATCGGATGGATCTACAAGTCCTTAGATTTGATCTTTTGACACTTGCAAGATAACTAAGACACCGTTTTCGGAAAACGGGCATATAACTTATTGATAGTCATGCATATAGATGTATGTGGATCAATGAAGTAATTGACGGGTAGTGGAGACCTTTATTTCGTGAACTTCGCTGAACGTTTTGAGTATGACTTGTTGAGAATCATGCATATGGGTGTATGTGAATCAATGAAGTACTTTAACGTAAAGTGGAAGTGTTTATTTCATAGACTTCATGAATATTCCGAGTAGATATATGGATATCCACTCAGGGAATGTTAGTCTGGAAATTTTGATTCGATCAAACAAGTTCAGAATGAAGTAGGAAATAAATTTAACAAGAAAATCTAATTCCTGCGATACAGATCAAGGAAATAAAGATTTGAGTTATAATGTTGGCACGTCATTAGAAGACTTGTGAGAAGAGTTCCACAAATTACGTCGCATGGAACACCATAGTGTTATGGTATGTTAGGACGTCGTAATCGCACCCTATCGGATAGTGTGTGGTAAATAAATCTCTTACCGAATTATTGTGATCATTAGAGTCGTATGGTAGAAACGTAACACTCACGTTAGATAATAGGGAAACCATTTAAATCCATGGAGACAATACCATATGAGTGATGGCATGGCTTTTAGCCTAGATTGTCGTTTCAGCAATTTAGTGTTTTGATGTGATCAAACCTAAAATGGATTAATCTTTGTAGTGTACCGTACCTAAAGAGTTAGTTGGGTACATGTCTCACGACATAGGCAAAATCGTTGCCGGGATATACCTTGTGAAAGAAATAGTTTCTTGTCCAAGGGTATAAGTGAGAAAGAAAGTAGAGCAAGACGAAGTTGATGAACTTTCTCTCCAGACATCAGAGTGGCGCAACCGAAAGTGTTTTCGGTGTCATGCTCCATAGCTTGAAAGAAGCTGATGATACAAGATCATGATGTTCTGAGCTCATACTAAGAACGTAGGCGTACGAGGTTGTGTTCCACACTGTGTGTTACGACAATCTTGTTATGAAGGTCATGTTAATGGAATATGACAGACCTACGGACTACGAAGAAGAGATGGTAGACCTAAGTCCGAGAAATGGCTATGAGTCATATATGATCCGAAATAAAATCCATGTACGATTACCAGGTATTGACTTGGGAGATCTTCTTGATGGCATCTAGGATGTTAATAGAATATGGAATTTTATGAGAGAGTAGACACTGATAAGGATCGATTTGTCGTGAAACAGTTCCGACAGATTCAAAAGTTGACCACAATGAGATTTTGTCTCAGGTGGCGAAGTCTAAATCTATTCTGGGTCGTTTAGCAATTACTATAATTTCGAATGAGAAATTGATAGAAGGATAAGGAAACCATGTTTCTTAATAATGTCATTAAGAAAGAGTTGTAATCAGTACAATAATGGTTTGATGATCCTAAGGATGCTAAACATGTATGCAAACTTTAGTTGTCCATCCATGGGCTGAAGCAAGCATATCGGAGCTGGAATCTTCACTTTGATAATGTGATCAAATGATTTTGGAGTTGTCCAAAATAGTTGAAGAGACTTGCATTTGCAAAGAAGTGAGTGGGAGCAAAGTAGCTTTTCTTGATCTTATATGCGGAAGGCATATTTGAGTGGGAGCTAAGTAGCTTTCCTTGATCTTATATGCGGAAGGCATATTTGAGTGGGAGCTAGGTGTCATTCATGATTTTGTATGTGACGACATATTGAATGACACAGATCCTCTAGTAGAGTGTAAAGGATTATTTAAGTGATTAAATTTTCTATGAAAAGAAGTTAGGAGTATTAGGCATCCAATCTATAATTGTATAGATCGTAAGGGGCTTAATAACATTAGGTCGGAATATTTCCTAAGTTAAGATTCTGAAGTGTTTCAGAATAGAACAAGCGAAGAAAATGGTTCTTACTTGTATGACTAGGTGAAATATTAAGTTTATCTTGGCATTTTCAGTGATAGCAAATGATGTTCGACATTCTCTATGTATCAGACATAGATGCTATCAGATTGAAAGCTCGACTTAGTGTGACCCAAGTTCTTGGTTGAAGAACGGGTTCTAGAGTGATCCTTGTGTGGATCAATGAACAAACGTTAAGTATATTTTTCAGTGTCTGTGAGAACTGAAGATATGTTTTCTGGTAAAGGGAAAGAGTGAAAGACAACTTGCCGTAAAGAGGTTACGATGATGCAAGTTATTACACTGGCCCATACAACTAGAAATCTCATATAGGAGATGTCCTTTATTTTGAAGAAAGACATAGTTAGTTTGCGAAGTCGCATATGAATGCACTGTTACATAATCTACATAGGTATAGAAATATATGGCAACTTCAGAAGTTGCAAGTGTGATTGGACTGAGCAGTTTTCCGAGCGTATGTGGTCCCCTTAATAGATCTCTTAGACTTTTAAGGCCCATGCTACGCGAATGTTCGAGTCTCACTCCATCCACTAGGATATATTTCACCGTCATCGTAAGATACGGGATGATGTCAAACTAGGTGACATAGAAGTGTTGCAAAGCACATATAGGTCTCAATGTGTGAGATCTGTTGACTGTATTCCTCTTCCACGAGACAAGCATGCACCAAGATGCTATGGGTGTTGAGCTTTTACCAAGTTGTAAACTAGATTAAGTGTTACTCTAGTGCAAGTGGGAGACTGAAGGGAATATGCCCTAGAGGCACTTAATAAAGATAGTTTATTAGTCATATTCCAATTGTTCATTATATGTTTTATACCATGCTATAACTGTATTAAGCGGAAACATTAATACACGTGTGGTAGATAAACAACCAGGTCCCTAGTTGCCTCTGCTGAGACTAGTTTCATTGCGCGATTGATGATCGAGGTTTCCCGATCATGAGACATGGCGTCTGTCGGCAATGGAGTCATATCGTTAGGTGGAACGATGTGATGGACTTACCCATAATTTGTAGGACGTAGTCATTACGCCTTTGACCGTGAGACCAACTCTTATTGTTATTCCTGGAAGATACTTTGATCGCACCAAACGTCATATCTTGTATAGTGTGACAATGATAGGTGATACTTTTGGGTATCGGAAGGGAATAGTTGAGACGAGGGGTCAAGAGCGGGATCTGTCAGTCCGTATAGCCGGACAGATACTCTAGGGCCCACTCGGTGAGATTATGTCAAATGAGTTTGCAAACATGTGACTAGGTCACCAGCTGACATAATATCATAGACGAGTAGAAGATAGTGTTGTCGGTAACGAGATCATGCTAGGTATGGAGATATCTATGAACGATGCTCGGACACACTAAGTATCGCTATGGCAAAAGGTTTAAGACTCGACGTCCAGGTTTGATAGATGAAAGTCATTCGTTATATCACAGGTGTTAATTCATGGGGTCCAGGCCTACGAGTTAATCATTGATCGGAGAGGAGTCTCGATCATGTCTGTTATTATATCGAACCGCTAGGGTAACACACTTAAGGGGTTTCGACAAGACAACCGGAAAGGAAAGAGATCACCGGGAACGTCCCGGGAATGGTCCGATGGAGATCGGGCAGCGACGAAATAGTTTTCGGAGCTAGAATAAATTATATATAATATGTTTGATATTAATTAGTGTAATTAATATTTAAATATGATTTTATATATTTATTTTCGAATTTTTAAAGGCTGATTTCCCTAAATGGGCCTTCTGGTGGAAAGAAGGCCCATGAGGGGGGGAAAGTCCCCCCAGGGCTTCGGATTGGATGGGGGCCGGCCTAGGTGGGCCAAATGGGGCCCACCTAGGGCCGGCGCACCAGCCTTGGCCGAACCAGGCATGTGGGATAGTCCCACATTGCCTGGCTGGCAAGGTTGGCTCCCCCCGGGAGCCTTTATATAGAGGGGCACCCCTGGCCTTTTAATTCAACCAATTAATTCTCGATTTCTCCTCGATCTCGTGATTCCCTTTGTCGGAGTTGCGCCGAGGAGGATGAGGGGATCTCTCCACCATAGCCCGCTGCCGCGCTGCTGGTGTTCCGGTCCAAGTCTTCCGCTGCTCTGTAATGCCCCAATCCATAAATTATACAGTGATGCTAGGTGTCGGTGGTCATGCTACATAATCGAAGGTTACTGGGGTTACCACTCCCAGGCCGAGTAAACATCGGCAGGCGGGCTCGGCATGGATCATCGGCCACACAACCCTTCGGTCATGCCATATCCAAAGCATAGCCCTCAAAGTATAATAAAGAGACTAAGACACCGGAACACCTGGCACAATAACAGACCCTACGACTCAAGATAATATATGGTTCAACTCTTAGTAGAGGAAGATAGCAAATATTACACGCAGAGGTCACAGACCCAACATTACAATCAAGCGGAAGCAAATTAAGTTGTTCTAAACAACAAGATCCAAATATGGCCTAAGAGGCCTACAGATAAACAGTTCCGTGCCAGCTGGTTCCGAGTTGCCCCAGGCTGCCACCCGGGAACCCCAGACTACTCGTCGATGTCAATAAAGAACCCACCGTCGAGATCGGTGAAGTCCTCCTCTGAAACAAAAATAAACAAGGGTGAGTTCGACGAACTCAGCAAGAATTTGAGCTATATATGCTCCATGACTGGCTTTAAAGGCTTCATGGCTGTTTTGCGTAAAGCTGATTTTATTCATAAAATGACTCCAAGGCATCGACTATCAGAATATTTTAAAAGAGGGGTAAGAAGTAACTCTTTTCTTTTGATTCACTTCCTTATCACATCCACTGTACCTGTTCCACCAAGGCACCTCCCCGAATCACCCTCGAGGAAGTCAACCTTACAATCGTGAGTGGTACCTGTAGTACCCAGTTTTTAATCATTCCGTTAAAGTTATTCTATGATCACTGAATTCGTCACCAAGTCGTCCTTAACCGTGGACACGGCTTTTCGAAAAGATTTATCCCTGCAGGGGGTGTACAATGTGAAAGTCGCCAGGTTCCCGAGGGATCTCCCAGCTCCTTATCCATGCGTACCGTCCGGCCCATTACCTGTACAACTAGCTCTCTTCCGGGGAAAGCCGGCTGGGCGGGAGCGGCTACGACCTTTACCTCGCCTTGGACTAACCATGGATCATCAGTGACCGTAGGACAAGTTCAGTGCCTCCAACACCCTGCCCCGCGGCCACTCATTTTCCTACCACCATCATCCTCATCTCAGTCTTGGCCACCATCTCGACACACGCGCAAATGGAAAACCAAACTAGAGGACCCTCGGCTAGTCCGCCACAAGTTAGTCGGTCGACGAGGTTCCATATGCCCACGCATGGTAGCACGCTCAACTTGGCTCGAAGGCGAGAACGCGCACTTAGGCGGCGAGAACGAGACAACCCACCACATCCATGTGGCCTCTCATCCCCACCTTTTAGCATTATTATTAATTATTACCACCATTTCTCCACCATCATCCGCGGAATTTCCACATCTGATCCCAACATGAATATCCATCGGACCACTAAGCAGTTAACTAAGCCTGGCTAAGCAACAACCTAGCAAAGTAATTAATTCAGGCCATCAACACCATCCTAAGGATAATAGGAGGGGAAACAGGTAATGGCTTCGGTCACTGAATGCAACGATAGGATACTATAATCCAATCAAATTGACATTTGGAACCGCATGCAATATTATAGTGGAGAAAATAATTTGCATAAAATAGGATAAGATATGCAAGAGGGTGGGGATCACGCTTGCCTTGCTCAGCAGGCGGGTAATACTGATCGTCGGGGTAATGTGGCGAAACCCCGTCTCCGTGATCTATCGATGCATAAAAACACCGGAGAGCACACCATCAATATAAGCAATTCATATGCAATGCGCAAGCACATGATGGTATGACATTTTAATGCAATGAATTACTACAATAATTATATGACATTTTGATGGGATGCTAGGAATCATTATTCAACGAGATAGGAATTATATTTTTCCTATTTGTTTTTATTTGCACCTACCATTTTAATCTAGGTAACATGCTCGAATGATTTTTAATATTTAGCACTGGTGCTTATGAGCATTTTTTAATTACAGGGGCACCATTTTAGCAATTGGAGGAATTTATTTTGGATTTAAACCATACATTTTTATTTCTACCCCTTCTTTAATTTAACAAAACAGAAAATTACAGTAGCAGTAATGGAAGTGTGAATCAGTCCATTTGATAGCATTTATTTTCCTGAGCATTTTGGTATATTATTTGCTAAATTTGGATAAATATTCTGAAAGTTATGAATTTTTGAAGTTTTAAGCATTTTCTGGCTTTTTATTAATTCGCAGGAGAAATGGGCCGGGCTTTTCTCACCGAGCGCGCAGCTAGCTCGTGCCACTGACGTGCGGGGCCAGGGGCCAGGTGGCGCTGACGCGGCGCTGACGCGGCGCGGGCAGGATCTGTGTCGCTGGCGCGTGGGACCGGGCGGTCAGCGTGGCCGGAGCGCACGGCCGTGGTGGTCGCCGGCGGCGAGGCGCACGGCTACGGCGATCTACGGCGCTAGGGCTCTCGCGGACGGGCGCGTTCGACGGGTACGGGTACGAGGAGCAGAAAGCTGGCGTCGCCACTACGTAAATGTCGCCGGAGCGCAGCGAGCAGCGACGGCGAGCGGCGGCCGGCGGCGAGCTACAACGACCGGGCGTTCTAGGGGGAGAGGGGACGAGCGGGAGGGTCCATGAGGACCGCGAGCTCACCCTCGAAGCGTGCGGTTGCTCGGAGAAGAAGGAGGAGGTCGAGAACGGCGGCGAGCTTGCCCGAGGCGCGGCGGCCGGAGAGGAGGAAGACGAGGACGGGGCGGTCGATCCCGAGCTCCCCGGCACGACTCTTTCGGCGGAGAGGGAGCAGGCGTTGCGGCGGTCCTCGCGGGTGTCCTAGCTGGGCTCGGGGCGCACTCAATCGCCGGCGGCGAGCTCGGCATCCATGGCTAGGGTTCGGGCTCGTGAGGGAACAGAGGGAAAATATCGGGGGAGAGAGAGAGAGCAGCGCGGGTGGCCTCCTTATCCATGCGCGGGCAGCAGAGGAGGAGAGGGGGTCCGGGCGCGGCGCACGGGTGCCCGCCACGGCGACAGGGTGCGGCAGCGACGGGGAGGCTCGGTCGCTACAGAGGTAGGCGATGACACTTTTGCAGAAACCCCCCTGGCGCAATTTCTCTTTTCCTCACAGACAAGTCCTCCCCCCTTACAGAGAGGTCCTTTTCTATTTCTTTTTAAAATCCAGTGCAGAGTTTGATTTAATTGAGGCATTTAAACCTTTTTGAAAAATCTGGGAAAATTCAGGGAGCTTCCCCATATCATGTAGAGGCACCACAAAAATTGGCTCCTCAAAATAAAATGGTTTGGTGCACTTTTATTCATAGGTGTTAAAAAGGGCATTTTGTTGATATTTCCATAAGTTGTCACTTTAATGATTTGGAGACCAAGCAAATATAATATTTGGAACTCTTGGAACTTCCTTGACAAATATGCCCAATTCACAGTGTTTGGATGCAATTGTCATAATAGTAGCAATTTGAGATGTATGCCATGATGCAATTACACAAAAGTGGAAAAATTACAGTGGTTTGCAGGTTTTAAACCTTGGGCTGTTACATGCTCGTCCTGGACTGGAGCTTCGGAGGCCGTCGTCTCCACCGTATGTGTGTAACACCCTGCGAGGTGCTGCGCTAGCGGTACTCGGAGGCCTACTTCCTCCACCCGACCTCGAGGTCATCTTCATCGTCTTCGTCGCGCCAAGTTCTTCGCGACCTAGAGGTCGGCTACGTCGTCTTCGTCGTCAACGCTTGTGCGGGAGCGTAATCCCCGCTTTTCGGTCTACAAGGGTATGTATTCCGATATCCGCCGTACTTCTATATCTGCATAGTATAGATCCTGGCTAGTTTAAGGATATCGTTCGTAGGAATTTTTTTGTTTTCTGCTTGCGATCCCCTTCAATATTTATGTTGCATGATAAGTAATAATCTCGACGTGCACTCGGGGACTGCCCCTTCGTACCTAGCTTAATTGTCTACCCCGGGAGCGAAATGTCGTCACCCGGGGACTGCCGTGTCTGTGTGTTCCCCCGGGAGTAAGATGTCTTGACCCGGGGACTGGCCGGCTAGTCGGTCCTGTTTTTCACCTCTAGATCTGAAGAGCAACTCGGGGACTCGGTGAAAACCGAGTCGGCACCCTAGTGCATAATTTTGCGTCTTATCGTAATTTCCGTTTTGTGCTAGACTTAGTTTTATCTGCTGGGTAGAGTTGTCATTCCTGTTGAATAGTTATTATACATACATGCCTGGACTAACGTTGAAAGGGAATGACGGTTTTACCGAGAGAATACTCATGTCGGAAGTCTTGGTTATATTGGTTATCTCGGATCCATCTTATATTTATTATTGCCTCAAGATATATTGCATATGGTCTTTGGTATCGGCTTGCCGAGTTATAATGGCATATCATACCGAATTGTTACTCACGTCGGATAATCGTTGGTGTCGGCTTGCCGAGTTCTGAATGTCATGTGATACCCCGGTTATTACTTATTTCGGTTCGGCACAGTATCACGGCATCATTCCATATCTCCAGATCGCCGTTTATTTCGGTTCGCCACAGTATCGTGGCATCATCCTGTATCCCCGGTCATCGTTCATGTTGGTTTGTGAAATGAGATGTGTGATATGCCCAGAGTGGCCGAGATACCGAGACACCCGAGATACACTTATGTCAAATCAACAGAGGTTGGAGGCGTCTGTGTCGGTATACGCCCAGAGTGGCTAAAAGCCGGCACATGAGACTCTGTGTCGGTATACGCCCAGAGTGGCTAAAGGCCGGCACATGAGACGTCCGTGTCGGTATACGCCCAGAGTGGCTAAAAGCCGGCATGTGAGGTATGTTTATGTCAAGCCGGCAGTGGCCGAAGACATCTATGTCGGTAAAACGCCCAGAGCGGCTAAGGCACCGGCATATGATTGTATTTTTGCAGGTACACGGTGGAGTAGGTAAAGGTGGTGGTGTTGTTATTTCTTCTAAGTCTGCGCGCGACTCTGCGAGTCCCCCGCAGCCTCGGGGACTAGTGTCGGGGGGCTACCCCGGGTAGGGTCAAGATGTGGTAAAAGATGCGTCCAAGCTGGACCGAGATACGTGCTGACCGACATATGCCCGGGCCGGGATGGCCGGGATATGATATTGATGTAGCTCGACATATTCCAACCGACTTACGACTGACCGGCATATTTTACCCGACATGTCTATGTCGGTATCTTCTCGTTTTCTGTTATGTGCAGGAAGAACGGTTAAGGAAGAGTAATCCGGCGTAACCATATCGGATCTCGGGAGAGGAAGACTATCCGGCATATCCATGCCGAGTTTACCAGGAGAGGAGTCGTAGAAGAGGAGTCGCAGAGATACCCGGCATATCCATGCCGGGTTAAGCAGAGAAGATGCCAAGCCAATCACTACAGGACAAGACCAAGGACAAACAAGACATGTCATGCCCATCCCCGGATGTGACTAGAGTACACTGTGATGCAGCGAATAGTGTTGATTAGACCCCAGTGGTCACATCATGAATAGTGTAAGTGGTGTGTCATGTGGGCCACCCCTTGTCCCCTGGGCTCCCTCTATATAAGGAGCACCAGGGGGAGAGACCGAGAGAGAGGCCACGGGCGTGTTCATTGGCCCCTTGCTCCCATTTCTCCCCTAAGTCCTCTTAGAGGCCTCATGTATACCGCAAATACCAAATAGTGAAATATACCAAATAGGTTAGATGCTGCAGTAGAGGTTTTATCTCCTCACGAGAGTCCCGAATCAGGGTAAATCCTTGTGTCCGTGTGTTCATCTGTGTGTGCTTCTCAGTGCGCTATCTCTCCCCGGATCCTCTAGCGTCCATCCGGCTCCACAAATTAGCCTACCCGTAGGCATCTGTCTGTTCGCCGCGACGACAATGCATGCTCATATGATGTGTATGGGTTTCTTATGGACAGGTTACCGTATGTGTCGTGTCTTCAAGGTTCTGATCGACATGCATGCTCGGGAGCAGCAGATATTATTCTGCCCAGTAGGCGTCTGATCGGCGGCATGGCCGTGGACGCCGTTCCGATGCATGCATATGTCTACGGCCAGCCGCGCCCCGTCATCTCTTATCATGTCGAACCGTTGTACAGTCGAGATTCTAGAGCCATTTACGTACGTATTCTCACGTCTTCTCCTTAGAATATCTAGGAGTACAAATAAAGCCAAACCGAGCGCGTAGATTAGATAGATGATTATATGGTGTCAAGCGTGCCCACCAATGCCTCCTCATATGAAAGTTCCTAATGTGCCGGTTGAGCAATGGGGCGCGGCCGGCCGGAGACATGCATGCACCGGAACGGCGAGTGTCCACGGCAATGCCGACTCTCTCATCAGACGCCTACTGGGCAGGGTACGTAACATCTCCTTCCCTGCTGCTGCTGCTCCCGATCATGTCTCGTGCATGTCGATGGACCCCGTGCAGGGAAGGAGTTGACACCACACGTACGCACGTGACGTGTCCAAAAGAAACCCATGCGTAGCAATATTTGCTTGCGTGCATGCACTTGAGCCACGAACGATCCATGTCTCCTCTGCTAGGCATAACTGCCAAATGTAAAATATCATCAGCAGTGAAGAAGTAGTCGTCCTCCATATGTACGTCCAACGAGCAACCGATAGTGTATACCGTATGAGATGATTGATCGACATGGACGGGACTAGCCATCATCGACCGATTTGCCATGCGCCTCTTACATCTGCATCTGGTTACATACTGTCGTGGTGGTATCACGGCAGATGCCATAGGATGGTTAAAAGTGTGGGCCCGATGGACGCTGGTGGATCCGGGGAGGGCTAGCGAGCTAAGGAGCTCACACGAAGGACGACACGGAAACACCCAAACCGACTAGAGTGAGAATGAAACCGTAGGAACACACGAAGAACACACTCTAAACCACAAGCAACCACAAACACACACGATGTACCCAGGTTCGGGGCCCTCGTGAGGAGGTAACACCCCTACTCCTGCCTTGCTTCTCTCTATATCTGTCACACAAGATCTACAAAGATGCTCCTTGAGCTGTTTTGCCTCTCTCCCTAGGATGAGCTCAAGAACCAGGGTGAACTACTAAGGAAGGAGGAGTAAATGCTCTTGCAGTGAATGAGACTATAGTTCTGGCCCTTTCTTGCGTCCTCCTCCTACAGGGGGAGTTATGGCGCTATATATAGAGTTCCTGCCGGGTTGTCCGGGAACCCTAATTCCTCCGGGCCCCCCAGACAACAGCACCCGTCCAACGGTGATGTCGACACCTCTACCACGACCTAGCCGCCGGGCTATCCGACATAGGCCGGGGTAGGCCATGATGCCTCTTGCTGCAGCCGCCGCCGTCCTAGATGATGACGCTTCCCTTGCCAGAGACAGGACGTGCCTTCTCCATGCCTTGTCTCCTGTCAGTCCGTTGCCAGTACAGAGGTATAGTCACGTCGCCCTTGTCTTGTGCCCTTTGTCCCGCGCCCGTGTCAGACGGGAGGTGACCTTTCCTCCGTGTCAGACAGGTCAGTGTCCTGCTCCTGTACTTGCCCTGCACTTGTTGCCCGACATGCGATATGTCGGACACATCCTCCTAACCCGGCATAAGTATATCGGGCTTCTCTCCGTGCGCCGGCCTGGTTATGCCGGGCCCGGACCTCCGACATACCTCACCCGGCCCGAACATGTATGTCGGATCCTCCTTCCTGTACAACACATATAGATAGAGATCTCGGACATGGTTATGTCGGTTAGAACATGTCGGCTACCTCCGACATAAGACTAAGTCGGCCAAACATACAACTTGGTCTGGCTGGGACCCCTTGCCTTAACCCTACCCGGGGGTAGCCCCCCGACACTAGTCCCCGAAGCGGGTGTAGTCCTACAGCCTTGGATGAAGGGCTGCATCAGCTTTAACCTGACAACTGCCTTGAACCAAAAGCCGGCATAACTATGCCTAGCAACTTGATTGCTCCGACTTGCCCAAGTCAGTCAGTCAAGGCCCTGCGACACCACGATGTCGGCCTGATGAGAAAACTCCGGCATGCCTGTCCCGACTTACTGTAAAAAATCATCTGACATGGCCATCTCGGTTTGTCACCGAGTTCTTAGCCATCCCGGGTTATTGTTCCGGTACCCTCGATATCACTGAATCTTTGTCTCAGATCTTCGCCGAGACGTGCCACACATACGCTGCCCTATTCCGAGAAACGCGCCACGCGGTCTGACACGCTGTCCCGAAAACACCGTGCTGGTCCCACCAGCCGTCATATCTAACAGGCACTCGAGTAGTTTGAGCACCCGAGGCGCCTCCTTGATTCCTGGGCTGGCGACCACACCCGATCCGCAGTGGACGGTTGCCATTCTGTAACCCACGGTGCGGCCGATCGTGTGGCCACAACCGCTCCACTCGCGCCAACCGCCGTACGCACGATCCCACGATCGGCTCGAAACCAACGGGCGAGAAAAACTAGCAACTGCCTCTTCTCCTTCCCTCTTAAATACGGCGGCGGGGTTCCTCTCCTTCTTCTTCCGCATTCTCTTCTCCTTTGCTCCCCTTCTGCTCCCGAGCGAATCGCCGCCGCGACGCACGCCGCCTACGCACCGCACGCCGGGGAGCTCGACGCCGGCGACCGAAGTTCGCCTCGCTGCCGTCGGGACGAGATCCTCTCGCTCTACGGCACCAATCTCCACGGTAAGGTTCCTCCCGAGATTTGAACAGATTGAACCGCGGCTCGGCCGAACCTAGTTCATCCCCCTTCTTCGGTAGAACAGGTTAGAACCAGTGTCAATCTCTCCGCAAATCATTGTTTCCGTCATCACAACACCGCTCTAGGTTTCTCTTCACCAGATCTCGCCATACCTCTTCAATAGCGATTCACCATTGTACCGCTAGCGGTTCTTCCTTGCTAGAACCATTTAACTTCCTTTTAAATGGTCTCGGTAGATCTTCTTCCATGCTACTCGGGCGTGGATTTCAGTTTATTGCCGGGATTCGCCGACTGTTATCCGACTTACCCCCTACCTCGGGCTATTGCCCGGTATCTGTTTTGCAGATCCGCCGACATGTCTTCAAGCCATACCTCCGAGCAATCCGACATATCCGCCGAAGGAATCCGTGGGGGATGGGAAGGCTCGGACGTCGTGCAAGACGACCTTGACTGGCTACGTCGCACGCGTCGCGTCCCGGCGCCCATCATATGCCGGATTCCTGGCGAGGAAGTGGAACCCGCGCCCCAGGAAGGAGAGCGCGTGGTGTTTGTCGCGCACTTCGAGCGCGGCTTCGCCCTTCCGACAAGCAGGTTCTTTCGAGCCTTCCTTGACAAGTTCGAGCTACAGCCGCACCACTTGCCGGCAAACTCCATTACCTCCCTCTCGGCCTTCGTCGCCTTCTCCGAGGGATACCTCGGCCTGTGGCCTCTGGTCGGCCTCTGGGCGAGGTACTTCGTGCTCCGGAAGCAGAGCATCCCGAACAAGGGTGTGAAGACCAAGGAGATGACGGCGTGCGGGGCCGCCACTATCACCGCCCGCAAGCTTTCCGACTTCCCCAAGGTCTCCGGGTTGGAGTCCTGCCGTAAATGGCAGCGTAGCTTCTTCTACGTGAAGAATCCGGACCCCTCCGACAACGCCAAGGGGTACGACTTCCTCAACCTCCCGGAGTTCCGACTTGACCCGCCTAACTCTCAGGCGAATTGGGGCTGGGATCCGTCGGGCTGCGACGCAGAGTCCCAGGCCATCCATGAACACCTGCTCTCCAACAAGGACGAGCTGACGGCGGACGACCTCCTGAGGACCTTCGTCGCCCGCCGGATAAGCCCCCTGCAGAACCGGGTGCACAAGATCTGCCACATGAGCGGGCCCCGAGACCCAACTCGGATCAGCCCGTTCGAGTTGGACAAGCCGGCAGTCCGCCGACGTGTCCGAGCCATCGCCCAAACCTCCATGGGAGATGACTGGGAATGGGGGCTTGAACCGTACAGCCGCGCCAATCCTCCGCCCCAGGTAAGCTCTAGCCACTCATCTCCGACATATCTTCGAGCACCCGACATAGCGGTTAAACTACATTCTTGCCTTTCTTGTTTCCTTAGACATTTCTTGCTATTCTTCTTTTGCAGCGGTTTGACCGTCAAGCCCGGGAGGACCAAAGGTGGGCGAATGGAAGTTGGCGCGCGGACACTGCCGTGCCGGCAACTCCGCTCACTGAAGACCCGGACGACGAGGACCACTTGTCGATCCCGGTACCCCGCACTTCCGGCCCGGGTAAGCCTCGAACTCGGTCCCGTCCCCAAGACGATTCTGACGACGACGACTGTGTGATGCTAGAGATCACACACGCCACTCCCTTGGCCTGTGCTGACCCTCTGCCTTCACCATCAGCCGGGCCGAGCACCCAAGCAGCCACGCGTAAGCGCGCGGGAGCCGGCACCTCTGCCGCGGATCCCCCGGGGGCCAAGAAGGCCAAAACCACCAAGAAATTCTCCCGCAAGAAGATTCCGACCGCTGCCGGGTAAGCCTCCTTTCTTTCGCCTTCCGACCTCTTTGCTTTATTCCTTCTAACCTTTTACTTCATGTTCAGAGCCCCGCTTGAGCTCGACCAGAACGAGCCGGCGGCCCCGACAAACGTCGGAGTTGGCAGCCCCTCCCGGGCGACACCTGCGGCTGCCGACTTAGCTGGGTCCGACACCTCCCCGTCGACACTTAAGACGGCAGCGGAAGCGAGCCGAGCCAGCCCGGACCGAGATGTCGGGGCTGGCGGTAACCAATCGCGCTCTGCCGCTGCACAAACCGAGACCACGGCGGTGCCGGACGCACCCCCGCAGCAACCAACGCCGCCGGAGCCACAATCCTTCGCTGCAAGTAAGCAGCCATCTGCACAACAACAGTGCCGGGCACCAACTAAGGCCGCCAAGAAGAAAACTGCCCCGACCCCAGATCAGTTGGCGGCCAAGAAAGGTCAGCTTCCTCCGGGTAAACTCAAAGTGGTGCATCCTCCCCGCATTGCCGTTAAGACGGCGGCCCTGCGCATGCTGGAGGCCACTGTCGACCGGGTTGCTAGCGCTGCCGACTTGGAGAGCTCAGGGTTCCTCACACCTAGTGCTGACTCTTCAGGTTCGATGGAGCAGTATAATATGGATTGGAATGCCGCCGACATCAGCGAGGCTACCTCTTCCGACCCGAGTATCGACCACCCGGCTGGGCCCGGGAAAGTCGCTCAGTCTCTGCATGCACTTCAGTCTGCAGTCCTTCACCTGACAACAGCCGCAGAGGTAAGCTCTTCCACATCCACTATCTCCAGTCCCCGAGGTTTTGGTCGAATGGTTAAGACTCGACCGAGTTAAGACCATTCGGCGAAAAACTTCAACAACCAACTTGCTCTAACATCTCGCTTTTTATTGCAGTCATGCAGCAAAGAACGCACCCGGGTGTTCCAAAGGCTGTTGGTCGAGCATGGGTCCCTCCGGAGGCGGTTCAAAGAGCTCCAGGCTGCGCACCAGGACCATGGTACACTTCCTTGTTTCTGAAACATCTTTCCTTTCTCTAGTTTGCCTTTACATTTACCACCGACTTGTCGCCTTTTTCAGCCGACACCGCCGCCCGAGTTGCCGCCGAGCACCAGCTCGAGTTGGAGAAGGAGCGGGCCAATTCAACTCGGCTTCAACAAGAACTGGAGCAGGCCAAGATTGAGAAGGCCGAGTTGGAGAAGACCCTGGCGGACGCCGTACGGACTCAGGGTGAAGTGCTCGAGCAAACTGAGTCTCGCGCCACCTTGGCCGAGAAAAAGCTCAACGCCCTCAAATCCCAGTGTGACCTCTGGCTGGCCGAACTCAAGAAGATTAATGCCCAGATGGACAGTGAGTTCCTCCAAACTCTTACTTCTTCTTGCCTGACTCTCTTGCCGACATTCACATTATACTGGCCCGCCTTCTAACTCATCAACAGCTTTCTTCTCCGCAGAGCACTTCTCCCACACGCACGCCGTCGCTGTGAAGGCCATCAACCGGGCGCGTGCGAAGAGGGCTGAAGCCGGCCCCATCTCTGGAGAGTGGGACGTAGAAGACCATCTCGTAGCACTTAATGCGCGCCTCGCGCCGCTTAAAAGTATCGGGACGGAGCTTCTCGACGCCGGCATTCACGTCTACCGGAAACTCTGGCCTGGCGCCACGCCTCCGGACAATGTGTCCGACCTGGCCCAGGAGCTGATGAAGACGGAAAGGCGCCTCCGAGAATGGCGGTCTTCCGCCGCCCGTGCCGGTGCGGACCAAACCCTCTCCTTCATACTATCCTGGTATGAGGGGATCGACCTTCAGAGGGTGCGGGCGCAGCGCGAGAACTCGGCGTGGACAACCGATTCGGCCAAGATCCAGCTTCGGCGAGACGCGGCGCACTACTTCGCCGGCTACTCACAGCCCCATCTATACATCGAGGGCGAAGTCTACTCGGATGACGAAGATTACGCCGACGACGTTGAGGACGAGGAGAAGGACGATGAAGAAGAAGCCCAAGGCAACCTCCCCGACACCTCCAAAACCTCCGGCAAAGCCCAGTCATCCGGGAAGGCTTCCACTTCGGGGACCGCCGATGTAGCCAGTCAGGACGCCGCCGCCGACATCACCAAGTCGGCCTCGACTGACCAGCCGAGAATCGCCGTTGAGGCCACCGTCGAGCTGGGAGCTGCCGACACCACCGCGACTAACGATATTCCTGCTGCCCAGTCTCCTGTGTAAAACTCTAGAGAACAAATCTATCAAATCCCCGGAATGCCGGGTTCATATGTAACATATACAATTTTAAGTAGAATACTTTGCTGTTTGCCTTATTGAATCGAGCATGTACATAGTTATGTCGGATCATTTTACACCGAGTCCCCGAGTTTACTTTCTCGTTTACTATACTTAGTGATTTTTGCTCTTGTCTACCATACAGGCGTTCGACAGTCGAGTCACAAAATCACGACTATAGCATACGGTACTAGAGAATACCCGAGTTAAGGTTCAAAAGTATTCGACATAACGGAAGACTAATTGAAAGACGGGGTTAACACACAACACGTGCCGAATTGCTTTTACACCGAGTCCCCGAGTTCATTTTCGTGTTTACCACCTTCCACTATCTTTGCTCTTGACTACCACTTTGGGCATTCGTCAGTCGAGTCACAAGATCATTTCACATAGCATACATTACTTAACTTTGAAACAAGGTTGAAAATTCATTCGGCACGTGGGCAACAGGTACGAAAAAAACAAGGCAGTCCCCGAGTTTCACCTCGAGATGCCGGCATGCAGGTAACGAGGGACTAACCGAGATACAAACATAGATAAAAGGTCTGGCAGTCCCCGAGTTTACCCCGGAGTGCCGACATGCAAAAAACATAAGAAAAGAACCATCATACGGATAAGGCAGTCCCCGAGATTCATTCTGGGGTGCCGGCATTTCATTCATAAGGAACGGAGATACATACACTGTGCCTTTTATGCAAAAAAGGGACGAAGTAAGACTACATTCCATGGTCGTTTGGTTTCCTCGCCGGCTCTATCCATCACACCTTTCCTAGCTTCCTGCGCATCTACAAGATAATATGAGTCATTGTGCAGGGCTTTACTCACCACAAAAGGTCCTTCCCACGGAGGGGATAACTTGTGCATGCCGGCCGTTCGCTGTATCAGTCTCAGTACCAACTCTCCTTCTCTAAACACCCGGGGGTGCACCTTCCGGCTATGATAGCGTCGGAGGCTCTGCTGGTATATCGCTGACCGAGATAGGGCCAACTCTCTTGCTTCCTCAAGCAAGTCGACATCATTCTCTCGAGCTTCTCTTGCCTCGGTCTCTGTAAACATCGCCACCCTGGGCGAGTCATACTGTATGTCGGTTGGCAACACTGCCTCAGCACCATACACCATAAAGAATGGGGTGTACCCGGTGGATCTGTTGGGCGTGGTCCGGAGACCCCACAGCACCGCCGGTATTTCCTCTATCCAACACCCCGGAGTCCGCAGAAGAGGTTCTATCAACCGGGCCTTTATGCCGGCCAGCACCAACGCGTTGGCCCTCTCAACCTGTCCATTTGCCTCCGGGTGCGCCACCGAGGCTACATCAAGTCGGATTCTCTTATCTGCACAGAACCGAGCAAACTCCCCTACTGCAAAATTGGTGCCATTGTCCGTGATAATGCTGTGCGGGTAACCGTATCTCAGTATGATATCCTTCAAAAATGAGACGGCTGTAGCTCCATCACATTTCCGAATTGGCTTCACCTCGATCCACTTGGTGAACTTGTCCACCATGACTAGTATATGAGTCATGTTGCCCCGCGCCGGCTTGAATGGACCCACCATATCCAAGCACCATACCGCAAACGGCCATGTGATGGGGATAGTTTTCAGTGCTGCCGCCGGCATATGTATTCTGTGTGCAAATCTCTGGCAACCTCCACATTTTCGGACAATATCTTCTGCCTGTTGCAGAGCCGAAGGCCAATAGAACCCATGTCGGAAGACCTTTGCCACCAGTGCCCTTGAGGAAGCATGGTGACCGCATTCACCTTGATGTATCTCGAGCAGCATTTCTTGCCCCTCCTCCGGGTCAACGCAACGCTGCAGCACTTCAGTGACACTTCTCTTATACAGCTCTTGATTGATTACCGTGTAAGCCTTGGCCCTCCTTATTACCTGCCGAGCTTCCACTTCATTCTCCGGCAGGGTTCCATACACCATATATGCCATGATGGGCTGCGCCCATTCCGGTACCTGCCTCACCGGGAAGACTGGGGCATCTATTTCCATAGGATCGGCCGACATCACCTCTGCCGACATACCTGGTACAGTCCCCGAGTTTATCCAAATGCTCCCGACATCAATCTCCATGGGCACGGCTTCTGTCTCCGAGCTCTTCGGGATAAATATGGACTCCGACTCGGGTGATGGCTTGATAGACGGTTTCTTCAAGTGTTCCAATGCTATGCCGGGTGGGATCACGTCCCGCGAAGACCCCAGCTTGGACAATACATCCGCAGCCTCATTCTCTCCCCGGGGTATATGCTTGAACTCGCACCCTTCAAAAAACCCGGAGATTTTCTGCACATGGAACCGGTATGACGCCATGTTGGCATCCAAGGCGTCCCAATTTCCCGACACCTGCTGGACCACCAAATCCGAGTCACCATAACATTCTACCCGCCGTATGCCAATTTCCCTAGCAACATTGAGGCCGTGCACGAGTGCTTCATACTCGGCCACATTGTTGGATGCCGAGAAATGAATTTGGAGTACGTATTTCAGTACATCCTGCTTCGGGGAGGTGAGTACCACTCCGGCACCCAACCCGATCTTTGCCTTGGACCCGTCAAAATGCATCTTCCAGAAATTGAAGTCGGGCGGGGGAGGCTCATATTGCATCTCGGCCCAATCCACCAAGAAGTCCGGCAGCGCCTGCGACTTAATGGCGTCCCTTCTTTCGTAAGTCGGGGCGTAGGGGGACAGCTGGATGGCCCACTTGGCAACTCGGCCGCTGGCATCTTTGCACCCTATAATCTCGGACAAGGGAGCCTCGCTCACCACTGTAACCGGATGCTCTTGAAAGTAGTGCTTCAACTTGGTGACCGCCAAGTATACACCATAGGCCATCTTCTGGTAGTGCGGGTAATTCTGCTTGGAGAGGGAGAGTACCTCACTCAGGTAATACACGGGCCTCTGTACCACCTTTTCACCTTCTTCTCTTTCCACCACCATTACCACACTCACAACCCGGTTGGTAGCCGCGATATAGAGCAACATCGGCTCCTTGGGTAACGGGGATGCCAACACTGGTGTACTTGAGAGTGTCTTTTTTAAGTCATTAAAAGCTGCATCTGCCTGCGGCGTCCAAATAAAGGTTTTACTCTTTTTCATGAGTTGATATAAAGGCAAGGCTTTCTCTCCTAACCGACTTACGAACCTACTCAGGGATGCCAGACATCCGGTGAATTTTTGTACATCCTTAAGGCGAGTTGGTAATTTCATGCTTTCAATAGCTCGGATCTTGCCCGGGTTAACCTCTATACCCCGGCTAGATACCAAGAAACCGAGTAATTTTCCGGCCGGCACACCGAAGGTGCACTTATCCGGGTTAAGTTTCATCCGGAATTTCCTCAAGTTAGCGAATGTTTCTCTCAGATCCTCGATCAGAGTGGATTTCTCTTTTGTTTTTATGACTATGTCGTCGACATACACCTCTGCATTCCGACCTATTTGGTCATGCAAGCACTTCTGCATGCACCTTTGATAGGTGGCCCCGGCATTTCTCAACCCGAAGGTCATAACACGATAGCAATAAGCCCCGTACGGGGTAATAAAAGCAGTTTTTAATTGATCAACCGGGTTCAAAGGTATCTGGTGAAAACCAGAATACGCATCTACAAAAGACAAAAGCTCACACCCGGCAGTGGAATCGATCACTTGATCTATCCGGGGGAGCGGGAAAGGATCTTTCGGGCATGCTCTGTTGAGGTTGGTGAAGTCGATGCACATGCGCCACACCTTGACCAGGAGAGGGTCATCCTTCTTCTTCTCTACCAGGACCGGGTTAGATAACCAGTCCGGGTGCAGTACTTCCATCACAAATCCAGCCGCAAGTAGTACGGCTAGATGTTCCATGATTGCAGCTCTTCTCTCGTCCGAGAGACGTCTTGTTGGTTGCTTCACCGGCTTTGCATCCGGCCTCACAAATAATGAGTGCTCAGCCAACTCCCTCGGAACTCCTTGAAGGTCGTCATTTGACCAAGCAAAGACATCCCGATTCTCACGGAGGAAGTCGGTGAGCTCGCCTTCCTATTTGCTGTCCAGGCTGGTGCCGATGATCACCCGGTGCTCTGAGTTAGCCGGGTCCACTACGACCTTCTTGGTCTCTTTTGGTGGCTGGAAGGAAGCATGCTGCTCCGGGTTTGTTATCCCGGGCACACCGAGTTGTGAGGCTTGGGCCAGCGTTACCACTTGCTGGATTCTCTTCTTCTCCTCGGCTATGACCAACGACTCGGCCAAGCACGAGCCGGCAGTAGCACACTCGATTGAGCGCTTGTAGTCCCCCGCGATGGTGATTATGCCATTCGGACCTGGCATTTTCATTTTCAGATAGCCCATGTGAGTGGAGATCATGAACTTGGCCAGAGCAGGTCGGCCAATCAGGGCGTGATATGGACTCTCCAAGTCCACCACCTCGAACTCAAGACTCTCGGTCCGGCAGTTCTCCCGGGTCCCGAACAACACATCTATCCAGATCTTGCCCATAGGCGAACAAGAAACCCCTGGCACAATGCCATGGAAAGTCGTGTGGGTCGGCAATAGCGTGTTCAGGGACACTCCCAACTTCAGCATCGTGTCCTTATACATGATGTTAATGGCACTGCCATTGTCAACCAGAACTCTGCTGAACCGGACGTTGATACTCGGCCCGATGAATGTCGGGTCCACCACCAAGGCGTAGCCACCCGGCTTAGGCATAACCCGGGGGTGATCCTTCCGACCCCAGGTGATTTCCATCTCGGACCAGTGCATGAACTTGGTTACCGCTGGCATGACGGCATTCACCTCCAGAGCGCGTTGGCGCTGGCTTTTCTTGTCAGTGGGCTCGGTTACAAAGACCACGTAACTCTGATGAGCCTCCTGATAGTCACCCTGGGGGTACCTGCCCTGGTTGCTGGGATCGACACGGTTGTTACCCCGGACGTTCACCACGTTTACTGGCCTTGCCGGCGGTCTCCTCTGGACTGGCGGGTTAACCCGGACAGCATTGGCCCCACTCACAGGTGCCGGCGGTCTTGGCGCTGCGGGTTTTTCGGGGGCAGTTACCAGAGATCCCCCCGGAGCACCTTCTTGCCGCATGCGCTGATACCAGCTGCATTGCCGAGTTGTGTGGTTGGCCGGTCGGTTGGGCTCGAAAGTGTGATAGCAGCAGGGCTTGTCCAGCATGTCCTCATACGTCAAGGGCTTCCTCTGCTCGGCCCAAGTTTTCTTGACCTCTGCCCAACCCTGACCATCAGTCTTCTGCCGCTGGTTGGTACCGGTATTGCCTCGTTCACCGGTTACCGCCGCTACCTGCTGCGAGGCATAACGAAAGTCGGGCTCCCTTCTTTTTTGGCCAAAATCATGCCTGTCACTATTTCTGCCCTGCCCGGATCTATTGTTCCCCGAGTTCCTCCTACTCGGTTCGCCCGAGTCCAGCTGAGGTTGCATTGGATCACCGAGAGCATAGCTGTCAGCAATTCTCATTGTCTCGGCCAAGGTAGCCGGCATTTCCCTCTGCAGCTTCTGCCATAGCATGGATCCATGTCGGCATCCCTGCGCAAACCACGAAATGGCTTGGGCCTCCACAACTCCTTCGCAAGAATTGCGAATTGTGCTCCACCGAGTCAAGTACTCCCGGTCAGTCTCATTGTCCCTCTGCCTGCACATCGCAAGCTGCTGAGGTCGGTTTGGTCTCTTGTAGGTACTGGAGAAGTTGCTGACAAAGGCTTCCTCGAAGTCCAGCCAGCTGTTGACACTCCCCTCCCTCAAATTGTTCAGCCAGATTCGGGCCGGTCCCTCGAGCATCTGCGGGATATACCGTACCGCCCATCGGCGATTTACTCCGGCAATGTGCACTGCTGTCACATAGTCAGTCAGCCAGTCCTCTGGCTTGGAGCTGCCGTCATAGGTCTTGGCTCCCCTATTCAACTGAAAGTGGGGGACAGGCTGCTCCGACATGATTCGGGGTCCGAAGCAAGCAGGACCGGGTGGACCTTGCTCTTCCATTTGCTCGGATCTGTACAACCGATCCAGCTTGTACCGAGCATCATTTGGATCCAACTGGCGAGTCCCCAGTCGAGACCCCAGAGCACTCTCATACACATGATATCCGGCCTTGGCCAATGCCGAGTTGCCGTCATCGTACCAGTTCAGGTCTTGCCCGCCCACTTGCCGGGTCTGCAGTGCTCCAACAACTTGCTGCCTCGGGGCCTGGTTAGGCGCCGGATATCGGGGTGGGTACCCCCGACCGACCGAGTTGGCATTTTTGGCGTGCCGATTACTCGGAGCTTGTCGGCTTCTGCTCTGGGCTTGCCCAACGTTGCCCTGGCCTGCGATCTGCTTCCCGGCATATGCCGGGTCATATGTCAGCATCTGGAGCTGCTGACCTCCTCTGGGATTCCTACTCCGACTCTGGTTTCCACCGACATGCGGGGAAGAAGCCTGTCCTCTGGACATGCCACTGGGAGCCCGGGTTGAGTGGACAACCTGAGATCCACCCCCGGCCTTCTTGACAGCCTCATTCTGCCGGGTTGCCACTTCTACCAGCTCATTGACTCGGTCTTGTTGCTTACGGCGAGCCTCTCCGGTTAGACCGGATAACTCGGCCCTTGCTGCCTCGGCAGCCCTGAGGGTCTTGGCCGGAGAGCTGTAATTCGGCCTAGCCGCCGACATTACGCTAGGAGTCACATTGGATGTAGCTCTGCCATCCCTATCTATCTCGGCATTGAGGCCCTTGCCTCTTCTGCGCACCTCGGCCTCACGGTTCGGCCGACCTCCTACCGGCGAGAAACCATGAGCCGCGTCATACTCACGCTGAACTCGGTCGAAGTCCCTTCGGACTTCTGCTAACTTCTCTGCCTCCTCCAGCAAGCTCAGCCGTTCTGCCTCTAACTCTACTGCCCCCGGCATAGTCAACCTCTCTACTGTCTCTCTAAGAGGTTCAGTTCTTACCGGGACACGAGATGTCTCGGCGCCACCATGGCCCTGCCTCTCCAGTGCCTGCTTGGCCCTCCGGGTCGACCTTGCCTCGGGCTCCAAGACAGGGTCCTCTGTCGGCGGAGCCGTCACCCCGGCCATCATGACCGCGCAGCTCTCGGGGCGAGTGGTACGCCGGCCGCGAGCCGCACAGACAGCTGGGGGATCCTCGGCCACGAGCACCTGCGCCGGGTACTCGCAGACGAGCTCGGTGGCGACATAGGTGGCGAAGTTGCCGAACTCGATGACGCAGCCGTTGGCCGGAAATGGCCTGCCGCGAAAGCAGCCGGCGTTGTCGCTGACGAACTCCATGTCGCCGAACTTGACGACGAGTCCGGAGAGGACTCGCACGGGGCCCGTCCGGATGAGTACACCAGCCAGCGCCTCTACCTGCCCCACGGTGGGCGCCAACTGTCGTGGTGGTATCACGGCAGATGCCATAGGATGGCTAAAAGTGTGGGGCCGAAGGACGCTGGTGGATCCGGGGAGGGCTAGCGAGCTAAGGAGCTCACACGAAGGACGACACGGAAACACCCAAACCGACTAGAGGGAGAATGAAACCGTAGGAACACACGAAGAACACACTCTAAACCACAAGCAACCACAAACACACACGATGTACCCAGGTTCGGGGCCCTCGTGAGGAGGTAACACCCCTACTCCTGCCTTGCTTCTCTCTATATCTGTCACACAAGATCTACAAAGATGCTCCTTGAGCTGTTTTGCCTCTCTCCCTAGGATGAGCTCAAGAACCAGGGTGAACTACTAAGGAAGGAGGAGTAAATGCTCTTGCAGTGAATGAGACTATAGTTCTGGCCCTTTCTTGCGTCCTCCTCCTACAGGGGGAGTTATGGCGCTATATATAGAGTTCCTGCCGGGTTGTCCGGGAACCCTAATTCCTCCGGGCCCCCCAGACAACAGCACCCGTCCAACGGTCATGTCGACACCTCTACCACGACCTAGCCGCCGGGCTATCCGACATAGGCCGGGGTAGGCCATGATGCCTCTTGCTGCAGCCGCCGCCGTCCTAGATGATGACGCTTCCCTTGCCAGAGACAGGACGTGCCTTCTCCATGCCTTGTCTCCTGTCAGTCCGTTGCCAGTACAGAGGTATAGTCACGTCGCCCTTGTCTTGTGCCCTTTGTCCCGCGCCCGTGTCAGACGGGAGGTGACCTTTCCTCCGTGTCAGACAGGTCAGTGTCCTGCTCCTGTACTTGCCCTGCACTTGTTGCCCGACATGCGATATGTCGGACACATCCTCCTAACCCGGCATAAGTATATCGGGCTTCTCTCCGTGCGCCGGCCTGGTTATGCCGGGCCCGGACCTCCGACATACCTCACCCGGCCCGAACATGTATGTCGGATCCTCCTTCCTGCACAACACATATAGATAGAGATCTCGGACATGGTTATGTCGGTTAGAACATGTCGGCTACCTCCGACATAAGACTAAGTCGGCCAAACATACAACTTGGTCTGGCTGGGACCCCTTGCCTTAACCCTACCCGGGGGTAGCCCCCCGACACATACTGACGTAGCACCCGTCCTGGACAATCCCACATCTTGTCGTCTACGTATTATCCGGTGAAGATGTGAGTTAGCTAGTGTGTTACACTACAAATCTGCAATGCTCTGTACGTACTCCTTCGTTCTAAATTAATTGACTTCGATTACTATAAATATAGATGTATCGTCTATACTTGTTTAGTATCTAATGTATCTGTTTATATACATATGTGTGTCAAGTAATTTGAAACGGAAGGAGTACGTGCCTACACATACGGATAACTCGGCTTGTTTGATGTTAGCATATTTTGAAGGCACATGCCCACTCTAGTGGGGCCTATCGACCATACAATGTCGTCTACAACTCTAACATCAACCGAGCATTACCGATCGTTAGAACTAAGGAGATTCCTACGCAATGCAGCCGTAATCTCATTTAAAAGTATATTTTATAAATAAAGGATCTAAAACACATGAAACAGTAAGTTGTATAAAAGAAATACGCACGCTAAATTTAATTGTTGTAAAATGCATGGTTGTGTACATTGATGTTGCATGCAAATCAATCAAAGTCATAAGCAAAATGAAATCAACAACATTGAAAAAAATAACAAAGTGGATAGGTTGCATGAATAGATAGATCATCATAGTTCAGATGCTCAGGTTTTTCTTTACTATAGATTACCCGATAAAGTATTTTGGAGAGGATTACAAAAATATGATCCATGCATACTACATATGGAAGATAGTGGAAAAATTCAAAATATATCGGCATGTTGAGCTAATGTCATGGCTATCAATTTTCCACGCATGCCCGAAATTCATTTATTCAACGTCTCTTTTTTCTCTTCATCTCCTCTTCACTAGTCACTGTAACTAATGCTGCCGGTCTCTTTGTGATGGAGACCCCATCATGCATGGACATACCCCTAACTCTGAGGAGTGATGAATTTTCAGCACATTTTTGCTATTTCTAGTGACACTACGAAACAATAGTTTTAATCATGTCAACACAATACAGGTGCGCTATAAAAATTATAAAAAATAAATAAAGCTCTTCGCAACCTCAAACCGGGATTGTTGGGAAACAAATGGGCAGAAAACTTGCCAAAGTTACGGGTGGAGAAAAACATAAAAGTGACATAGTGAAAACAATAAAAATCATAAAAAATCGTTTTCTACTTCATGTTTCTAAGAATCAAAACTCAGTTAGATCACTAATTTTGACACTAGTATTAAGCTAGAAGGAGAAGCTAGCTGGAAGTACGAAATGTTCTTCTGTTCCCTTCTCGGCAGGGCAAAATTAATATTGCATAAAACCTGATGAAAAGAAAAAGGTACTAGCAGCAGGCATCAGATGCACGTCATACTGATACCTAGATAGATCCACCTTGACAAACAATATTTTTCCAAGAAAACATTACGCTCAAGTCCCACTCGCCGTGACGGCGACAGCCAGGTGGCCGGTGTTCCTCCGAAACAGTATATAAACGAACCTACCCAGTGCAAAAACGCAGCACAAACACAAAACGCACAAACGATTCTTCATACGCGACATCGATCACACGTGGTTCTTGGAGACATGGAGGCACTGGAGTCGGCAGCAGTGGTGAGTTGCGAGTGCTGCGGGCTGGAGGAGGAGTGCACCGGCGAGTACGTCGACGGGGTGAGGGCATACTTCGGCGGGCGGTGGCTCTGCGGGCTGTGCTCCGAGTCCGTCAAGTACGAGGCCGGCCGCAGCAGGCGAACGCCGGCGGCGGAGCCGGTCAGCGTGGAGGAGGCCGTGCGCGCGCACATGGCCTTCTGCCGCATGCTCAAGCGCGGTGGACCGGCCGAGCGCGTCGCCGAGGGCATGTGCCAAATGCTTAGGCGCGCCACGTCAGGGAAGACCCGGGCCTCCTCGTCTTCTTCCTCGTTGCGGCCATCGTTCGGGGTCGGGGCACCATCGCGCCTCTCCTCGGCGTCGCTGCCAGCGATTCGCGCGTCGCGGTCGCTGTCGGCCGGCCTCTGATCGATCCTTTGTCAGCGGCGGCGACCGGACTGAGTTGATGTTTGGTTCTTCTTGTGATGAAGGGCCTGCGTACATGCATGCTTAATTACGTCTTCCTCGCCTAAGTTTTTTTAATGCTTATTAAGTGCTAGAGAAATGAATTTTGGGCTGGCTTATCAATTTTGTCGTCTCCTTCTCGGAAAAGATATATGCTTCTATCATTATGTTCAAACCACAGATTTGAAAGGATATCTTATTCGTCGTCCGAAGAAGTTATCTCCACCCTTTTTTTATGAGCTTTATCTCTAGAGTGTGATCTGTCCAAGCTGATGGTCGGAATGTAGAACTTGTGAAGTGTACTGTGTACATTAAGGTTCCCCAAAAAATTCACATTTTTCTTTGGAATGTGTTAATTACTAAAATTATGACACGACACAATCTGAAGAAATGAAAATGAACAAACCAGAGGATTAAGTGTTTTGTGCTGAGCATGAATCAACTCACCACCTGATATTTTGATTGTGTTGTTGCATCTGTCACTTCATGTTTATTAGCTGAATTCCTTGGTATTTATACGTGTCACAGTTTTAAGTCAGTAGCTAGTCTTTGGGTCTCAAATAAAAAGAATTATGCTTTAAATTCTAGTATTTCTCCATTTAGAATTTGTTTCTCTTATTGAGAAGTGTTTTCCGGAAAGTTTTTCTGCCCAAATTTTAAAGCGCACCGACGGTTGTGATTAGGGGGCGGGGATTGGGGGTGCTAATCCCACATGGTTAGTACTCCTCTGACGTCACTTTTAGATCACATGTGAACCTAATCTCAAACATCGCGTGCAAAATGAAGATCTCTGATGCACATTGGTAAGAAGACGACAATGTTGAGCCAGACGTCTCCTCTTAACTTGAAATGCTGGTACCGTAATCTGGGTGACACTCCCCTTAAGAAGATTAAGCAATCGGCGGTGGATGTGGGTCGCTCTGTCGCCTCAATCTATGTCGCCAAGTTCGGATGGTTGTTGCATGTTAGCCTCTTTTGAGAGCTTTCTATTGTAAGCTTAAAGACAATTTAAGGAGAGTGGAGACCACTTAGAATAGCTATAACTACTTTTGAGCTTCGGACTGAACCTGCAAAACCTTAAGGCATTTATGTGAGAGCCAATAACACCAGGCATACACCAAGTTGGCCCGGATGTGCAAACACACCCAACTACTTCTAAATTGTGGTCCACTAGCCCACGAAGTTGGCAGCCGGGTGCAGTTTAGGCCAAACCAGCCCGAACTGGTAAAGCTGGACGCCACGCTGGCCATGTACTTTGCAATTAGACCCCCGGGAAGATTATGGAGTATTTTTCTAGTCCTCCGACTCGCAGCGACGGGTTATTAGCAGCGAAACCCAATCGTCCACCCCGAGCAGTTCGATAGACCTCTGCCTCGCCTCCCGCCTCCGATCATATCACGCCGCACCTCGACCAGTCCGGCGGCCACGGAGGCGATTGGGCGAGGTCGACATGCCGCCGGACCCGCACATCCGACCGTTTGTGGAGGACGCCCCGGAGTATGGTATGTCCTCGATTTTCGCTGCTGCCTCTCAATTCCCGTACGATTTGGATAGGTTTCAGGGAGGGTTCGCGTTTTCGCCACGAAATCGATGGATAACACTGTTAAAATTGCGTGGATATGCCGTCGCAAACATGGAAAACTGAGTAGGTGTTGTATTTCCATCGATTTGGTTTGGCTCATATGCCCTGTTTCAGTGTTTGGTTCGTATAGCTTCGGCCATTGACAGTGCACATTTTTTATGTTTTGTTTTGAACTAGTTGCGGGCTTTTGTAACGTACTCTGTAATCCTGAGACAGTTTTCAGGTTGCACATGAATTTAGTTAAGTACATTGTCATTTGCAATTAATTTGGGCTGTTTGAATGGTGCAAATGCAGTATGTACACATATATCATGTCAAATTTTCTAGAACTTCGATAAAAACTTGCATTACAATTGCCCAAATGTACCGATACATGTTCCTCATCCGTCCCCAGCTTCCAATGGACGACGGTCGTCTCCTTCGCCCATGCCTCACCGTCGCCGCTGCTCCGGCCACCCGCTCGAATCCGGCCACCCGCTCGAATCCGGCCACCAACTCCCTTGCACGAATCCGGCCCCACGCTTGAATCCATGGGGAAGACGCTCCCTCGCTACTGGCCACTGCCACCGTCGCGCGCCGATTTTAACGCCGTACCGGAACCGCCGCCACAGAGGAGGAACCTCGCCGTCGCCGTGCGAGTCGCCACAGTCGGGTCAAAATCGATTTGAGTCGAATAGGAGGAGGACGGGATTAAACTGCATAATAAAACACAGGTGGGTTTCCAGAAAACTTACGTCAGCCTCGTGTGTGTCCTGCCAGCGTGTCAATCTACGCGTCGCCACCTGATTGGGTTTGGGGTAAAATGCACCTAATTGCCAAGTTTATGGGCTAGTGGAACACGGTCAAGCCAACTTCATGTATGCGTGGTGTTATTAGCTCTTTATGTGATTGTTTCATTTCGATGAATGGACCTGGGATGACCTCTCGATAGATCTAAAAAAACTGCTATGTTTTTTTTTTTCAAACTAGTGTTGGTTGTTTATTTGTTCATTGGTATTGTAACATCAGCATGTATGGACACTCGCTTTATAAAAAATATGCTAGTGAAAAAGCACGCACATGGGAATTGTTGAGGTGTAAGAAGACCGTGACAATCATATGTTGATACTAAAAACAAAAAAATGGGGAGTTCAATGTGAAAACAAAAGACTTTGTTTCACATTCAAAACAACGTACATAACTCGAGAATAAGCATGATAATATATAGTTTATTTTTATTTAAACTTCAGAAGTATATTAATTCCAAAGTGAAGATACTATATCATATTTTGCATATATTTTAATTTTACTAAACCCACAATACATTCTGACAATATAGTGTGCCCCATATACTCTCTCTTTTTGTGAGAAAGAAAAGGCAACTTCTTCAGGTGGGTGTTTGGTCTACCGAGAGCATTAAATAGTAAATGTTTAAATAATTCAAACAACCAGGTTTTTATATATGTGCCTGCGAGTAGTTTCACGAAGGAAAGACATTTCCTATGCCCCGAGAAGAAAAACAAAAATTAGTGTTCTAAAAGGCAACTTGGCAGATAAATTGGTTTGCTCGCACGTGTCATAAAACTCGAATATTTCCGGGTAGATTTGCGTGTATACTGAAGACTGTTTTTTAACTATACATTTAGATCATGTATATGTGTCATTTTCAACAACAACAAAAATGGCGGCCGTAGGGAACATCATTTGTTCCCCAAAGCATACCCACTCTTGTGAGCCGATTTGAATATCTGCAACCTCTATGATATCTTAAAGCTTGTCAATTGCCCCGTCATCAAAACTAAATATACCATGTATCTTGTCCACGTTGTTAGCCTTTACTTTCGGCATGAAGAAGATATTCACTCGGTAGGACACCTATGAGAGAGTTCCTGAACGGAGGTACGTAGAAGAGCCTCGACCATACAAACTGACGATAAGAGATTCCATGGCATGGGACATTTTGTCAGGTGCCTACCGAGGAGAGAATCAGAAAACATCTCGTTCAACGCTGCTCCCAGTATGTCGATCACGGCCGGCCGGAAGACTGGACACGACACGACGCGCATGCTAGACGTATCCAAGAGAATCCCAGACATGATACATACATGATATATGCATATGCACTCGAGACAACATTCAGATCACCTCTGACAGCACCTGCCGACGACGTTCGCTCGATCCTTCCCTTCATATCAGTACTAGAACAAATATCTGATGCATGAAAAGAAAGATCGTTTAGCTGTAGAGATCGACCAACCAATCGAGGAACTGATCATCGACACCGTCGACCGTCGCTCTGCCATGCTTGCCTTGCATCTGGTCGCAATCGATCGCACGTCGGCGAAGATATGTGTTATACTGTTATCCTACCTATCTGCAATGCTGGGTATGTGCTTAGATATACCGATAGTTCACCTTGTCTGGTGGTTGCAGGAACCTGGATACTCTACAGTACTATTGCGTGGTGGGCGTGTCGACCATATATACCTCGTCATGGAGGTGTACAGCAGCTGAGAATCGTAATCAGAATGACCTCCCTGATAATTAGTTCGAAGAGGATTTATATGAAATAATATAATATCCAAAATACATGTAAAAGACCAAGGACAATGTATTGACATATATAGATATTGAGCTCATATCTTATTTACTCCATGGCACTTCGTCGGGACAACATCCTCTTCGTTTGCTTTTCACCGGTTGCTACTACGCACCACTTTATACCATACAAAAACGGAAAAACCAATCCCTCTAAGTTTGAAAAGTAAAGTTTCCTATGATATTTTAGCATGGAAAACGTATGAAACATGTCATGCGTTTTTTTACAGCAACCACATATTTCATTAATCGTAAAATCAAGCTACAATGAGCAACACAGTGGAAACTAGAAGACATACCGGAAAAAATGATTATCCTGAAATTGCAGATAAAATCCTAAGAGATCGAGAAATACAAAATGATCCTTAGGGTTTCCTGCTACCACCATAGCGAGCGGCCGCCGCCCAACTCGAACGCCACCGAGGCGAACGCCGGAAGAGACGCCGAGCCTCCACCATAGCAAGATCCGTGAAAACACCATTTTCAATGAGGCTTTGTGAGTCGATGAACATGCTTGTTGCATATAGCAAGGCACGTGTCGTTGTGCCATGTCGACCGGGGACGTCCCCGTGCTGTCTTGGACCAAGATCTGCCGCCTCCCATCAATGAAGTCGGAGAAGAACAACAGATCCACCACCTCCAGGCCAACATCCTCGCTATAGAAGAACAACCTCATCCCGGCCGCCAGCGACACACCGAAAAACTGATCGCATGTATTGGCATGTATTAAATAGTAAATACAAAGATCCGGGTTTCCCATGTTGCTGCGTTGTTTTCCCATTTTCGCATAAAAGCGTGAAGTGTCCGTTTATATATTTGTCTGTCGACCATTTCTATGTTAACTCCAAAATAGACGAAAACCTTCCACAGTACTGTATAATTTTTCTTGGTATGTCTTCGTCGCCTTTCCCAACGCTAGATCATTAAAACATGATGGAGGTGGTGGTGATAAAAATTCAATCAAGGAAAGCCGGAAAGAAGTTCAGTTGACTGGGTAATACCGAAACGTGTTTATATGTATGTACGTTTCGCTAACTAGGTTCCAATTGCGAATTGGCAGAAGCAAGCAAGGGTACAAGGAACCAGCTGGTGCCGATTTATCCTGTGCTCTAGGGCAGAGATGAATTCTCCCGCGCAGCTCTGTCTTGGAAGTACCAACAAAGTCCCGAAATAGCAATGAAAGATGGTGGGCAATGCGAAGACTAAAGTGGGCGTGAATTTGATCATTAATTCTTCTCACGTTGATCTAGTTTTCCGAGATTGATTGATACAGCAACCGCCAATTTCTCTATCCCCGGTAGGGCAAACTAGACGAAACACGCAGATGGCTGGACCTGGACGTACGAAATGTTCTTCTGTTCCCTTCGCGTCAGGGCAAACTGAATTAAGCGAGGAACAAGCTTTGCACTCTCAGGTAGTAGTAGCTAGCTGGACATACGTGCCTCCATGTGACAAAACAAATTGGACTTCGTCGTGGAAACATTTTTTTTTTTTTTTTTTTTGAAACCAAGGCAAAAGCTTTGCCTTTTATATTGATATAGGAGAAGCAAACATAGAACGGTCGAGACTAAAAAGAAAAAAGTCGTACATGGCAGGGCCTACTTAAAGAAAAGTAACCCAGCGAGTATCCAAATCAACCTACTCCATCTATTCTCTCAGAAAGGTATATCGTGGAAACATTACGCTCAGGTGTCCCGGTCGCCGTGAAAGCGAGAGCTATATGGTGCCCCGACCTTTCAGAGCGATATATAAATGAACCTGCTGATGCACTCACAAAGCACAACGCAAAAGATCGAGCATACTACTCGTCAAGTTCTTCCCAGACAAGATCCATCTTCCCAACAACTCGCCGTCGTCTAGCCCTGCCAAGACCCAAGACATGGAGATGGAGGCGGTGGAGCTGGCGGTGGTGAGCTGCGAGTGCTGCGGGCTGAAGGAGGAGTGCACCGGCGAGTACATCGGCGGCGTGAGGGCCTACTTCGGCGGGCGGTGGCTGTGCGGGCTGTGCTCCGAGTCCGTCAAGTACGAAGCCGGCCGCAGCAAGCGAACGCCGTCGCCGGTCGGCGTGGAGGATGCGGTGCGCGCGCACATGGCCTTCTGCCGCATGCTCAGGCGCGGCGGCCCCGCGGAGCGTGTCGCCGAGGGCATGTGCCAGATGCTTAGGCGCAGCGCGTCCGGGAAGCCCCGGGCCGCATCCTTGGCCTCGTCGTCGTCGCGGCGGACGGTGGCGGCTGCGGCACCCGTGGCGAGGCAGCAACGGGCGTCGGCGCCGCTGTCGGATCCTTTGTACAAGAGGACGTGCGGACCGGCGGCGACCCGCATGTGTGTTGCTTGATTCTTGTGATGAGGTGCCCGGCTGCCCGCGTCGGCTTACGTCCTCGTCCAGAATGACTGTCCACCTCGTCGACGCTCACACTTAGGCCTGGGCGTTCGGTTATTTTCTTAAATTCGGTTCGGTTATTTCGGTTTTTCCATAAATCGGTTTCTTAGAAATATGCACCGAAATTATATCGGTTTTCTAATTAGTTCGGAAGTTCGGTTAATTGATAATTCGGTTAGTTGTTCGGTTCTTAACCGACATGTCCAAACAATGGGAAACAAAAGAACTGGGTACATCAGAGAGATGTTCCTGGAATACGTTTGCATGACTGCATGCCAGCATGTGCGTGCAAGAATGTAAAAGAATATAAAATGCTTGATGTATCCTCCACGCATACACTGATACACATAGTGACACGGAGAATTCAACCAGTAACATAGAGATGGGATTAGTAATAGAGATTAGGGTAGGACTTGGAATATATATGATGTTGGGCTGAGAACTCAGCGACATTGGCATGTCCACTTGTGCATGGCCGTAAGAGAATTGGGCTTTATTCTGTTGGGCTGAGAAGTTCGTATCGATGGGGGACATAAGTGTTTTACGTCAATGTCGCTAATATCTCGGTTATTACTGTTATTTCGGGTAATCAATGATCAAAACCGAATCCATAAATTAAAATTCGGTTTATTACAAATACGCACCGAAAATTGTGTCGGTTAATTCGGTTTCGGTGAATTCAGTTTCGGTTCCGATTATTTCGGTTCGGTGTTCGGTTTTTTATGCCCACCCCTACTCACACTATGCATGCATGCTAGAGAGTACTAGACTAGTACGAGTAGTATTTTGTTCAGACGGAAGCAGCGCCCACAATGAGTGTCCACCTCTGCTTTAGGGTACGAGCGTTTGTTGTAGTATGATTAATTCTACCTTCAGTGTGTAATTTTGATTATTCTCGGTGGGACTTAACTAATTACGGTGAGAGTTCTACTCCGTATATACATATATGGCGTTAAAAAATTTAGAACTTGACTCCCACATGCGGATTTTGATCGTGGAGGCGTGTATCCATGCTCTGGCCTCGATCTATCCTCTTGGTCATCGAATTGTTCAGCGACTAACCTTTGCTGTTTCTCACTATTGCTTTCCGCCTCAGCAAGAAGACAAAAGGCCTTGCATGCATCTTAGTTTGACACTTGTTAGTTAAGTACCACTTACATCCTGGAGGAAGTGCACACGCGCTGGCTATCACTTGGCTATGCCAAATTAACTAGCACAACACGTATGCATCTGCGCATAGCACAGAGCAAAATTTAAGATATAATAAAATCAAGTCGAGACCATTGTTTCCTTCGTAGCAAAGTAACTAAAGTAGTACAAGTATGAATCTCTACTCCATCTCGAATCATGCATGCTCAACCACTTCAGTCAAAAGGTAGGAACTCAGCTTAGCTCATCTTCTATATCTAAATAGGAACAACCCACTACAAGTATTTCTCTCAACATGCAAGGTGTCCACCTTATCATGTCTTCATGAGCAATCCGAGATTGACACGTGTCATCAAATCTGCCACCTAATTAAGCAAATCTTCCACTTAATCACATAAGAAAAAGGTTGCACATTCCGCACGCTTCAGTTTCGTGGTGTTTTCTATCTTCTCTGGAAGTCATGCAACCATGCATTAATTGCATTTATTTTTCGTAGTGTGTAACTGCAGCCCACTATAAATCATTAAGCCAGATATGGTTAGTCTTCTCAAAGTACCATTTATTCACCACTTTTACACACAACGTGTTCATGCGTTGGACAGCTTTTCAGCTTCTCTGCGTTACTATCAGTTTCACCTCTTGCTCTATATAAGGATGTCAGGCAGGCAGCTCAAATCCATCTCCCATCTGCCCCTGTTACACTTATCGCTGATTATCTTCACCGCAAGGCCACTGTGGTTTGCTCAATCTCGCCTGGCCATGCACGGCGACGCGACCAAGAGTTGTGCGGGAGAGGGTATAGCTCCTCTGCAGCACTACCATCCTTCCGCGAATTAGGTCCTCGGTGGAGTGAGCGTGAGTTGGATTTGAGCATATGTTAGCCTGCCTTCAGTTCTAACCGAATCTATTGATGTAATAGCAGCTAACGATGGATGGCATTGCCTTTTGATTGTTAGTTTTGGTTGGATTGCAGGGAGTAGTTACGGCTATTTGCCAGCCAACATATCAGCTTGGTGTTTGTGTTCTCAAACTAAATTTTTGTCGCTGCTGATTATGGTTAGCACTATATGTCAGTTATTTGGTGTTCAGGTGCTCAGCCCAATCATAATTTTTTGCTTTGTTAAGCTCAACGTAGCCATCTTACTTGAAGTTCACTTTTTGTGTGTAATCCGACCTCTTTTCATATCTAACGTACTGCGGCAGCTCCAACTACAGTTATAATTACATTTCATTGATGAAATTTATACATAGTATCACTCAATGACATATTAGAAAAAAGATGAAATCACTCCATCAAAAAACACCCAACTTTCTTGCCTCAAGTTTGGCTCCATGTTGTTAAATAGCATGCCAAAGATTATAAAGAAATTATAGGACACAACTTACAATATATGTAAAACTGAGGAGTTATAGAACGTTTAATATGTGTAAAACAGATTTTTCATGTGGCAGTTACACTGCGCATAGTTTTTCTCTTCTAAAAGTCCCCGCCGCAACGCGCGGGGTTTCCTTCTAGTTGCCTCGGAGACAACGACACTTCAGAGTCTCATACAGCTACACACTGCTACTATCAAATTGCAGAAGCGTTTCAAGATAATCAACGGATCCAGTTTCTTAAAGAGAAAACAGATCCAGTCGAGAAGATATATTCTTCCATGGACACTTGGAAACAGGCTGAGAGTTGGTCGCGCTTAGACGAAAAAAAGAAATGGGAAAAGGTAAGCCAAGAAAGACGATGGTGCCGGTGTCGCTCACAGCAACCCACGGTGAGCAGAGGGCTGAGACAGGGGGTACTCATGGTCGTACAAGCCGTTCCTTGTCGCTAGGTTTTTCTCAAGAATAGGTCATACAAGTATACAACGCCCGTAGGCATACAAACACTCACCGGTTATCCTCGAAAAAAAAACACTCACCGGGGTAGAACTACAGCTCTCATAATAGGAAAGCACCCCGCACCACTCGAAAGGGTCTCGAGATCAAGTGCTCCCTTCATTTTAAAATATTTTAAAAAATCTAAGTTTTAAAAAATCTGAAAATAATTATGCGCATAGCCAAATGATATACCCTACAAATATGGAAAATTGCAAAGAAAAATATTTTTATTTTAGGCTACGGACAAATAACGAGATCTGTTAAAATTTGGAGAGTTGTAAATATGCATACTCAAATACACATTTTTGGGAGTTAATATTTTGCATGTTTGTGGGATACACCATTGGCTATACCCGGATTTTGTTTTTACAAACCAAACTCGTCAATATGATTTTTGATTTTTTTTAAAATTGCAGGATCACTCAAGCTCTAGGGAGTAAAAAATCTCCATTTCACATACCACCAGCTCAACATGACTACTTGCCCGACACGGTCCCAACGTCGTCGGCATGCATGTCGGCCCTGTGGCAGAAGCACTGACCTCAAAGGAGTCTTGTCTTCCACCATAAGTTCACCTCGCTTCCCAACTTACATACTCCATTGTCATGGGAGCTCCTATTTGCCGGTTTTATTGGGCAAACTAATACGGCCCAATAATGGAAAACTAGGTTAGGGTTGAATAAATAATTATGTACAAATGCCGAAATTGTAAACCTTTTCAAATCCGGTTATCATTATCTGAATCCATGAAACTACTTTTTTACCGTCTTGTGAGTATTTTTTAAAATTCGTGATTTTCTTCACACGTGAACATTGTTTTGGACTCATGAGAACCTAGGTACTTTTTGTGAATATGTTTGAACTTCTCATGAATATTTTTTTGATTTAGTGAACATCTTTGTACGTACTTTTAACCTATGAACATCTTTTATTTCCCGAAAATTCACTTTGCCTTCTGAACTCATATGCTCATGTCCAAATAAAAAATCGAAAAGTAGTAAAACATTACATACAAAATTGGTAACGAACAAATGCAATCGTTTTATCAACTTGCTAAGTTTCAGGATGAAATAACATTTGTGGTTTTAATTAGAACGATCACTACTAGGTTTTTGAGATATAAGACCATTTACCTCATTTGAATGGTTTTAATTAGAACATTTACTTCATTTAAACGGTTAGAACGAGTATGAACATTTATGTTACTTGAATTATTTTAATATGATCATATATGTTATTTGTACAATTTTAAATAAGAATTAATGTTAACTAAATAAGAATAGTACTCCAAAACCACATTTTCTCAACAATAGGGCGTAATTTGCAATTAATACACGGTTTTAATAGTGACTCTAACCTTTTTCTCCTGGATATCCGTGTGTGTGAAAATGTTTCAGCATGCAAACCGGTTTGCATGTGGATGCATGCAAATAGAATCGGACGCTTCAAAGTGGGCCTAAACTTGGTTGTTATCCTCTCATAATAAAGCATCACAGTAAACGAGATAATTAATGAGCCTTTTCTCCACCTTTCTCTCCCAATCAGCTATTACCTTGGTTGTAGAGAATTTGGAAATGTGACTTATAAACCTAGATGGAGGGAGTAATATTTTTCACAACTTATGTACTTCCACACAGTACGAAAAAGACGATCAAATTGATGTCCCAACACTAATTTTCGTGTCTAAATCTTAGAGATTTCCTTTGAATCTTTACAGAATGACCCCTCAGCCCATCACATTTTTAGGTCCATCGATCCCATTATGTACAATGCCATCACATCATAGATCAGATTTGGGACGAACAGCCTACTAGTTTCAACACCTCCATCTGTTTTGTAGACACAGTCCAACACGGAGCAAAATGAGTGAACTAGGTACGAATCAGGAAGCTAAAAAGCTAAAAGAATGTCTTATATTTAGGAACGGGTGACTAGTATTTTAAGAGTCAAGCAAGTTTTGTCTGATCTTTCACTCATAGGTTCATGCACGTTTCAACTTTTAGCATTTGCGTTGGATCTTAAGTTCGACGTATCAAGATTCATACTACAAGAAATTGATTTTTGTATTGCGTTTTTAGGAACTGCATTGAATCAAGATTCAAACAGGCCGGACAATGCTTATGACAGAAACATGAACTCAAAAGTTGCATTGAAGATGCGTATGTAGTGATCAGTTTACAGAAACTGCAAAGCAATACACTGAAAATTCATACTCCCTCCGTACAAAAATAAGTGTTTCAATTTTAATAGAAAGTGGATGTATGTAGACATGTTTATGTCTACATACATCCATTTTTCATAGTACTAGTCTCTTATATATGCCTGTCACATGAGTTTCATCGATTGTTTCCTATATAGTAGCAGGCCAGGGACACGATCAAAGGGATTTATACACTGGAAATCGAGATTCAAATGGAATAGATCATAGAAAGACTAGTGTTTGAAACATGCACCTACATATATAGAACTAGGAGTAGATCCAAACAAAATAATGCCCAGATCCATACAATTACTCGAGAAAAACTACGTTAAAACTTGAGATAAATAAATTACGATAAACCAACGCAAGGCCACGGCCAGCAGCAACGGTAGCTAGGCCACGGCCACCAGCAACGCAGCTAAGCCGTGGTAGAACGATATGATCACCATCGCTACCACGAGCACCGGATGGCGGAAGTTGACGACGCACCCGTTGCGGTAGCCATAGCCGCTCTGGAAGGTGGGGACGATGAGGAAGGTGTTCGCGGCGGAGAGGCCGATGGCGACGAGGAGCGGCGCGCGCAGTTTCCACCCGACGGAGGCGACACCCTGCCTGTAGGCGGCGGCCGCAGGCTTCACCTTGGTCTTGGTGGCCTGCGCGGAGGTGAGGGCCATGAGCACCCAGAGGAGGATGGTGGCGGCGGCGACGGTGTTGAGCAGGAGGAGGCCACTGAGGAGGGCAACGCGCGGGTAGAGGAGGTCGCTGCAGCAGGCGGGGCTCGCGGGGAACAGGAGGTTCCCGAGGAGGAAGAGGAAGTGGACCAGCACCATGAGCAGCTCGGTCCTCACAATGCCCTTGAAGACGGCCATGGCTCGCTCAACTCTAGATCTCGATGGCTGCTACCTAGCTGCAACAATGGAGAGGGAGGCTTGGATAGAGGTTGCCTAGCTACTTGCCTTGTTATATACACGCCTCTCATGTGTATGCCTTGCCGTGCGCACACGCGCGCGCACACACACGCACCCAGGCACGCACACACGCACACGCACGCACAGCTCCTTTTGCCATGCATCGCATGAGATGCAGAGATCGGATGAGCTCCCTTGCTTCTTTCCTTGCAGCTGCATGCATATGCAATTATGCATGCAATTTTGGCCAAGCAGAAACGCGCGGAGGTAGCTGGTGATATGACGATAACGGCAAACCCGCACGTCAATGTGGTGCAAGTGTGCAACTGAAGCACACATGCATGAGCAGCAGATATTTTTTTTGTATGCACTGATGCGTGCATGTGCTGTTGCCGTCTCCGTCTATCGCTTACAACTTCAGCCAGTGTAGTACTAGTGCACTGCTGCAGCAAAAATGCAATCCCGCCTGGGCGTACGCACGCAGCCCGCTAGCTGGCGTACTTGTTGCCTAAGATATGCATATGCATTATGTCCGAGTGTACTTGCCTAAAAGTCTTCTCTGTAGCAATTAAGCGGTTGCGCTTACCATGAGACGCTTGCAAGCTCCACAAGGACGGGGCAATGGCCCAATGGTGGTGTTGGGGCGCAGTGGCAATCCCAAAGACCTGAGTTCGATTCCCATTGGGGGCAGTTTTTGAGAATTATCACACCGGTGGGGTTTCTATTACATCAAAATTCTGGGTGCTAGTGTCTAGTGATTTCATTTTTTTTATTTTGCAAAAGTGCTTATGTACGTGCGTGCGCTGGTTGGTGGGTCCCACCCACCTTCTCCCTCCCCAATGGCGATGGTGGCCAGCCAAGCCGGAGCTGCGGCTGACCGCGGCAGAGGCAGCGACGACGAGGAGAAACTTAACTTGGTGGGGTTAGAGGATGTCTAGGGTAGAGGCAGTACGGGGTGAGGAGGAGATCGGGACAGTGTGGGGGCGGCTAGGCCTCGCGACAGCGCGTCAGCCGCATGCGGGGCATACGGCGGTTCGACGGGCTGCAGGGATGCTACGGCGGCGGAATCTAGGGAAGATCCGTACGAGCGCTCGTACGTGCGAAGACTAGCATTCCCCCTAATTTTAGGGTTTACGAATGAACAAGCTACCTGGCAGCTAGTACCAACACCGGTGGGTTGTTTCTTCTATCGGTGCGCTTCCGTGGTTTTGAAAGAAGAAGAATGACTTAGCCACTTCGACAGCGAGTGCATGCGCATTCCATGTCGGGACCGATTGCAACTTACAGCTGATCGTCATTTCATTTATGTTGAGACCAGGTCAAGCCGGCCTGTTAATTGTTTTTTAATTGCTGAGAGTTTGTGTTGCCACGATTTAATTTTACTTACTTAGCCGATTTTGGATACCTATTTTTTTGCACGACACGTTTCTAGCAACAGTTTCAACTGATTTCTTCTTTTTCTTTTCGTACCGATAGAACTTCAAACGAATTCAGCAAACATTCACCGCACAACACAAGTTTAAAGTACCGACTAAATATGTACTGTGTCCGCACCGAAAGTACCGCGGCCGGGGTAAAAGTAAACACACTGCAAGCAAAAAGAGGTGTGTGGGGGGGGGGGGGGGCTTGTGAAAGAACGCTGAACTCTGCGTGGCTCCATTGCCAATTTTGGTCCGCGAGAGACTGAGAGAGAGAGGTGCATCGATCGGGCATGCTTTGGTCTTTTTCTTTTTCCGTGCTACAGATTGAAGTAATACAACCGACCACCTTCAACACGCAACAGGGCATGAATGCACCCATGAATTCGTCACTCTCTTTACTGGGCATCCAACTTACCTTACCTACCTAACGTGACATGGCTCTTAACTCCCTACCCAGGTTCTGCAAGCACCACATATTGTGTCTCGTGGAGGAAAGTTGGGAATAGAGAAGAACTCATTCAAGAATTTTATTCCATGCATGCTAAAAATATATATTATATAATATAAGAAGATTGCAAAATAAGACAAATATGAAAATAAAATAAATCGATAAAGGAAACAAAAATTCTGCAAAGAAAAACATAAAAAGAGAACATATATTAAAAATAAAACGGCAAACGGACATAATAATAATAAAGTACAAGAAAGCAAGGAGGAACAAGAAATGTCGGAAAGAGCTCTCCCTCTCTCATGAAGAGGATAACATGTCCCACATGTTGGTGGAAGTTGGCAGATTTAACTCCCTACCCAGGTTCTGCAAAGAAAAACATAAAAAGAGAACATATGTTAAAAATAAAACGGCAAACGGACATAATAATAATAATAAAGTACAAGAAAGCAAGGAGGAACAAGAAATGTCGGAAAGGGCTCTCCCTCTCTCATGAAGAGGATAACATGTCCCACATGTTGGTGGAAGTTGGCAGATTTAAAGATTACAGAGAACAAAATTACCATGTAGCACAAAACTACAACGAAATATTGCACTGAGATTTAGCACGATGGTAACATTATCTGCATCTGTGATTTTTTTCCTGGTATTTTTTTAACCTACAAATATTATTCTTATTTTTTCAAAATAAAGGCCCCCCTCAAGCTCGGGCTCCATTAGCGGTTTTCGAAGAACGACGGCGTAATTATAGTTCCATCCAATATACAACTATATCCGTAGAGTTTACACTTGACAGACTAAACCACAAAACTAAACTAAATAAATGAATGAATTTCCTACAAACGATAGATAGATTAGATGCATGTCCAACAGGGTAACTTCAAAACTCTTCGCTAATAGGTGATGTTTTGCACCGTAAAATTAACCGGTGCCACCAGAAGACATATTCTTCCAGCCCTGCACCTAATCAGAATATCCATAGCGGTAACGTCCAAGAATTTAATGATAAATTAAACTAACTAAGAAAGTTGTTTTGCTTGACTTGTTTGAATTTCTGAAGAAGAAAAAAAAAGCTTTTGACGATTATTTAAAAGTATTTTTTCCAAAAGAAAAACCTAATATATATATAAGACAATAGGACAACTTCTTGCCTTTTTGATTTGGAAATGTGTCTATAATATTCATTTAAAATTTTGGACTTTTACAAGTTCATAACAGTTAGTTTGCGTGTGAAAATATAACCTGAATCTTTTTGGAATTATTAAATGTCATATCAAGCTACATTGCCTAAAATGAATTTTGAAATTTTATTTCAAGTTAAAATGGGGTTTCTATGTTCTATGTTGAAAATGTTACTTCTTTATTTACATAATTTATTTGAATTAATTTGTAATCCGTTTGGTAAACAGAGTATTATATAAAATTCTTAACCCTCTTTGAAAATTTCGTAAATAGGATAACGTGTAAAATTATTTATAAAAATTTACTTTTGGACTGGAAGTGGGTTTCCTAAGTCCAAAATACCTATTTTGATGTTTACAATTGTCTCTCAATTTCCTACAAATTGATTTTGATTCTATTTGAAAACATAAGTTTTAAATAATAGAAAAATTAAAAATAGATAAAATAAAAGTCTAACCAGCCATTTCTACAAGGGTGGCCCAGCCACTCCAAGACATAAAACGGCCATAGCCACAACCACTTAGCAGAAACGGTATAGAGTAATCCCAGCCATCCCACTTAAATTCCAACATATAGGTGTCACGCTGCCATCTCTATCATTGATGGTGGACAATCGTCTATGTTAGGGCTGGTCCAACAGAATTTGGGGCAGGGAGAATAAAAATGAATATAGATTTTTACTAAACACTTATACCTTTTGAGATATTATTTTAAGAATTTTACGTTGTTACAATGATAATTTCTATTTGTTGACGCAATACAACCACATAATTTGCAATTTTACTAAATATTAGTTGGTATATTTTTGTGTCTACCAAATATCAGTGAGAGGTGGTACATTGTAACTTATAAATAAAGTCTGTTAGAGAACTATTTTTTTCTTCAATTCATAATCTACATAATTTATACTTATTTATGGTAAAGGTCTGCAAAGAATATGATCTGACAAATATCTCGGTAACGGTTTCTAGTGCATAAATCAATAACATTATTCTTTACTTCTTTTTTCATGGTTAAAATTTAACAAATTGCGCATTTTCGATACTTGATATGTGTCACCGGTTATCGTGTTCACACCTATTCTCAATTATTGGGTTGTGTAGCCAGTGTGACTCTTCAAACCTTTGAGCTTAGTCCTATTTGTGTGGGATTGGTCTTCTACAATTTCTTCATCGTGGTTTTCTAGAATACTGAGAAGTAAAGTGAAGCTTGAGACGCCGATATAACCTTTGTTTTGTGAAGAAACTTTGTTGTTTGTATTTTTTTCAGTTTCCATGTTTCAGTTTAAATCGATAATGTCATATCTTCGGCTAAAACAAAATACATGGGTGTTAAGGTGTTAACCTCTTGGTGTTAAGAAGATTTACATTGAAATTTTAAAATATCTCAAACATTATGGTTTTGTATTAGTATAATAACATACACAAATACTTTTTTTAAGTACAGAAATTGCTATATTTTTCCAAAGTAAATATATTATTTAATAATCTACATATATTTAAAATTTATTAAACCCATAGCTAGCCTTACATTCTTTTTTTGCTGAAAGAAAATGCAAGCTCTACGAGTGGGTGTTTTGACTCCCATGAGCATATGTTGCCAAGTAAATGTAAAATTGTTTAAAAAACAGTTTTTTGCATAGAGTACACGTTAGTGTATTTTATGTGCGTGCAAAATTCCATGACAAGAAAACCATTTGTTATGTCCTGACAAGAAAAAAAGAAAAAAATTGTGTTCTAAAATCAACTTGACATATAAATTCGTTTTTTTTTCACATGCCAGAAAACTCATGTTCTCTTTCCCGGGAAGATTTACTCGCGTACAATCATGATAAATGTACATTTAGACATGCACATGTACATATTTTATCGTAAAAATTTGTAGCGTAGGAACATCATTTATTCCCCTAGAACATATACTCTGGGGAGCCGATTTGAATATCCGCAGTGGATCTTATGATATTTAAGCTTGTTATAATTACTCCGTCATAAAAAAATAAATATAAGTATCATCTATCTTTTCAACGTTGCTAGCCTTTAATTTGTACGTGAAGAAGATATTCACTAGCGAGGACATGTGAGAGAGTTCCTGAATGGCGGTACGTAGAAGCAGCTAGACCATACAATTCTGTGCGAGAAGATAAGTGCAGATGGCATGTCATGAAGAAGATAAGACATGGCATACCAATGGCGGCCGCCGGCCGGAGTCCGGAGACACTGAAAAACTGGACACTACACGAGACAGCATGCATGTTCACGTATCCAAAAGAATCCCAGACATGATGCATACATATATGCAATGCACCCGAGACAGTTTTCAGGTCACCTCTGACAGCACCTGCCGACGTTCGATCGATTCTTCCCTTCATCGTCTCTTGCATCTGTCGCGATCAAACGTGTATTATATCGGTGAAGATATGCGTTATTCAAAAGATGCTGGGTACGTGCCTAGACATACCAATAGTTCAGCTTGTCGCGGTAGAAGACTCTGTGACATGACACGAGTGAACATGCTAACATTTGCTGGAACCTCGATACTCCTGTATTACGTGGTGGGGCTGTCGAGTGTGGAGGGTTACAGCAGCTCAGAATCGTAATCAGAACACCCGCAAAGAAAAACAAGAGAGAATCGTAAACAGAATGACCTGATAATTCACATAAAAAATAAAGAATGACCTGATAATTAGTCTAAAGAAGATTACGAAATATTATCGAAAATACATGTTGAAGATAAAGAAAAAGACATTGACATATAAAGATATTGACCTTGTATAAAGGCTATTTTTTTGGTTGTGCGCTCGATTTTATTTTATTTACTCTATGGCACTTCGTCGGGACGATATCCTCTTAGTTTGCTCTTCGTTGGTTGCTACTACACCGCATACCATACAAATATTGATACGTCTAAGTTCGAGAAGCAAGGTTTCGTATGATGCTGCGGCCAGTGGCGGAGCTAGAGCAAACTCAATCCAGGTGCACAAACATGTATTCCCTCCGTTCTGAATTAATTGACTCAGATTTAGTACAACTTACACTAAATCTGAGTCAATTAATTCAGAACGGAGGGAGTAATATGTACTGATTTAGCTCACCAGGGTGCACTAATCCTGGATTACAGGGGTGCACAGAGTGATTTTTGGCTAATTTCAAGGTTAAAAAAAAAGCTACCCGGGTGCCTGTGCACCCGGCTGGTTGCATGTGGCTCCGCCAGTGGCTGCGGCGCGGAAACGTATGAAAATAGTAGGAGTTGCGCACTGCCACATTTCTTTCTTTCGGTATTGTGTGGCGGAAGTGCAAATGAGTAACAAATATCCTATAAAATATATATGAATGTAAAGAAAATGTTTTGTCATAAACAAATATAGAAGTTATGAATATACACAAGTGAATGCTTGTCGAGGCAGAAAATCCCATGAGGACTTGCCCTTTCAACGGTGTAGTATAAGTTGTGTGTGGTTGCGGAAATAAGGGGCTTGATAGAGGAACATGACCATCCATCATATACATCCTTGAATGGGACATTGGTCATCAAATAAGCTTCTAGAGTCCAACCCATGAACTCCACCATTCCCATGGACACGATCTATAAAGATATCTCAATGCAAACATTAGTCCATAGAGGTTGTCATCAATTACCAAAACCACACATGAGGGAAAATGCTCTTTCACAATCCTACGTGGCAGAACTGTGACCAAATTAAAAGGTCATACCAAGAAACAGCCCAATCCATACTTCTCCTTACATGGGCTAGTATTGTTCTAGCTTGACTGATTTAGGGTCCATTTAAACTCTGGGCCTTGGCCTTTTAATGGTCCAATTATTTTTCTTGGTTCTGGCCATTTTAGACCAATAATGTCAAAATTGTATTTATTTTATTAAGGAATATTACAGCCCAAATTTTGAATGATTTTTATGGGGCTAGCCCAGTTACAACCTAGCCCAAATTTCGAATCTCAGCACTGTGCAAATATATGCCAGGCCCAATTCCACTGATTTTAATTCCAGAAATTACTTATATTCAAAATTCAGTTAAATTCCAGCAAATTTCACTAAATCACATGTTCTAGGATTTCCAATCAATACAGAACACAACATCACAGAACGCATCACATATCTGGGTGCCTGAACCAGTTAAATTACAACTAAATATACACAACTAGTGCAAGTGAAGCTAAAACACATTTCTGGGTGAGGATTTTCCTCATGATTATTCTTCCTGGAGCTCTTGTACACCCAGCTTTTGAAGAATAAAGGCCAGAACTGCAAATAATAAAGAAAAGTTAGGAACATATATAATGAATTTGTGCGTATAACATCTCGGACCAATGAAAAAATTGTGCAGAATCTTATATCTAACAAGAAACCATGCATATAAAATCCCCATAACAGCAAAAACTGAGATAGAACATGCAAATGATTAGTACCAGGCCAATGCAAGATAACAGAGCAACTATGTCAAAGTCAATCAGATTTACACACGAAAACTCGCTATCTAGTTAAGGTGCTAAACTGGCAGAAACTAAAGGTTTGTATCATACGCGTTAAGGACCCAATCAGCTCAAACATACAAGCACACACTATAACCTATACAAGATCACTATCTTGAATGTGTGAGCGACATGATAAATGGATCAAGCATTAGGCCATAAGCATCAGGACCATACCTGTTAAAGAAGGCAAGTACCCGACTTAGGGTCGAAGTGATGGATGGGGCAGCATCTGAACATCTCGTCCGCACCGCCATTGACGCGCTCCTGCCAGCACCGGTGAGGAAGACCTAAACAGAGAAAATCTATAATACTATTAGTAGCAAACAAAATGCTAAATAAGGAGCTCAAAACAAGCAAAATCAGGCATAGCTGCATGGAACCAGGTGGTGCCGACTTATCCTATGATCTAGGGCAGAGACGAATTCTTCCGGCAGCATTTATTTGTCTTGGAAGTACCTAATCAAGTCACGAAATAGCAATGAAAGACGGCCGGTTCGAACACTAAAGTGCGCGTGAATTTCATCATTAATTCTCACATTGATCTAGTATTCCTGATTGATTGATAAAGCAACCGCCAACTTCTCTATGGATTATTCGCTTTACAGGACGTTATGGCGCCCGCACCTTATCTGCCCCGTCCCAGCTGCTGTAAGATTCGCGCGCGACACTTTTGCAGAAACAACCCCGTGATTTTCAGAATTACAACTAAGTCCTCCCGCCCGTGAGCTGTGTATATAACCCCCAAATCGGACTGGAAACCCTAACCACAGACCTAACCCTATCCAACCGGACAAATCGGCAGCGGCACCCGCACCCTCGCCCCGCGCACGCGCCCGCTCCCTCAGACGCCGGCGGCGTCCTCCCTCCCGCGCCCGCGGCGGCGGCGCTTCCCTCCCGCGCCTGCGCCGGCAGCGCCCTACCTCCGCGGCTCCCTCCCGCGACCGCGCTTTCGTCTCCCCGACGGACGGTGAGGCGGCGCCCGACCTCCGCGCGCCCTCCCGGCGGAGTCGCCCTCCGGCGACCGCGCCCCGGCGGACGGTGAGGCGGCGCCCTCCCCGTCGGACTTTTTTCTTCTTTTTTCATGTTTCTTTGGATACGGATTTCTTTGCTAGCAAAAAGGATCCACACTGTAATTTACATCTACACCGACTTGTCTTTTGAAACGATCCACAGATCCACACCTGTTTTCCTTTGGATACGAATTTCTTTTGAGGAGGATTTGGAACGATCCACAGATCCACACCTGTTTTTCCTTGGATACGAATTTCTTTTGAGATGGATTTGAAACGGATTTGAAAAGATCCACAGATCTTCTGAAAAGATCTACAAAGATACGAATTGGAGATCCACAGATACGAATAGTAGATATACAGATACGAATTGGAAATGAAAATAACTAAACCGGATACATCTATGCGAATTTAGGTTATCTTTACAAATTTGGGGATTAGGTCAGAAGCTGGGCAATAAACCAGGGACCTCGTAATACAAATTTGTAAAAAGCAAGGTACTTTTTTGCAAAACCTTTGCACGAATCTTGATGCACTTTTGCAGAGGCGAACGGTCTGTGATAAGGTCTGGGCGCCGTAACGTCCTGTAAAAATCCGCGTCCCTTCTCTATCCCCGTCAGGCCAAACTAGACGAAACATGCAGGTAGGTTAGGTGGACGTACGACATGTTCATGATCTGTTCCCTTCCCATTAGGGCAAATTGAATTAAGCATGGAACAAGTTTGCTAGAGTGTAAACGGTGTACCTGGACATACATATGCTACTCTTGACAAAACAAAACAAAACAAAATTCGTGGATTATGCAGGAGACCAGGAGCACTATACATACGCTGGTGTCCCGGTCACCTTGACAGCGAGGGTTAATGGACGTGCCCCGGCCTCGAGAGCGATATATAAATGAACCTGCCGATGCAGATACAAAGCACAACGTACGCAAAAACACATACTAGGTGTCTAGGTGAAATTCTTCATAGACAAGCGATCGATCTTCCCAAACAAGTGTCTGTGGTACGTTGATATCCAAGGCATGGAGACGGTGGAGTCGGCGGTGGTGAGCTGCGAGTGCTGCGGGCTGGAGGAGGAGTGCACCGGCGAGTACGTCGGCGGCGTGAGGGCCTACTTCGGCGGGCGGTGGCTGTGCGGGCTGTGCTCCGAGTCCGTCAAGTACGACGCCGGCCGCAAACGAGCGGACGTGGAGGAGGCCCTGCGCGCGCACATGGCCTTCTGCCGGATGCTCAGGCGCGGCGGCCCCGCGGAGCGCGTCGCCGAGGGCATGTGCCAGATGCTCAGGCGCACAGCGTCCGGGAAGCCCCGGGCCGCCTTGACCTCCTTGTCGTCGTCGTCGCGCCGGACGGCGGCAGCTGCGGCGCCCGTGGCGGGGCGGCACCGCGCATCGGCGCCGCTGTCGGCCGGTCTCTGATCGATACATCCTTTGTCCAAGAGGATGCTTCGTTCTTGTGAGTTGCGATGAGGTGCATGCTTCGGCTTCGTCTTCGTCGCCTCGACACACGCACTACGCTAGCTAGCTAGTACACCATACGAGTAGTAGTTTGTTCAGGTTGAAACTACGCACACAATGAGTATATCTACACCTCTGCTTTTGGGTATGAGCGTCTGATTAATCTACCTTCAGTATGTATGGTTAGAGGTGAATACTTATGGTGTTAAAATTTATAATTTAATTTCCACATGCAGTGTTTGATCAAGGAAGGTATGTGTGTATCCATGTTGTTGTTCTTGGCCTCGCTGGATCCTCTTGATCATCGAATTCTGCTGCTATTAATCTTTTTTGTTGCGCGCTCTTGCTTGTTCTTCAGAATAATTTGGCTAGTTGTGGACGGATTTTGATGAGCAGACATATGCAGTCATCTTAGCTTGACACTTGTTAGTTAAGTACCACTTAACTCCTGGAGAAAGTGCACACACGCTAGCTATCCGTTGGCTATACCAAATTGATTAGCACAACACGTTATGCATACGCACATCGCGGATCAACAACAAAAATCATGCCCCTGACCCTTGCTTTTTCACGATATAATAAAACCAAGTCGAGACCATTGTTTTCCTTCAGAGCAAAGTAAATACTACCCTAGTAAGTAGTAAGCATCGATCTCCACTCCACTCCATTGAATCATGCATGCTCAACCACTTCAGTCAAAAGAAGGAGCTGCCACAGGGACGGCGACAGATCAAAGTATCATACAACAACAGTGCAATTATAAAACTGCAGAAGCGCTCCAAGATGATCAATAGATCCAATTTCTTAACAAGAAAACAGATCGAGAGAAGACCATGGACACTTGGAAACAGAATGAGAGTTGGTCGCTTAGAAAAAGAGTAAGGCAAGAAAGATGATGGTGCCGACATATTGGCCGGTGTCGCTCACACCAACCGACGGTGAGCAGAGCGCCGAGACATGGGGTACTCGTCATATGGGCAAAACCCTTGCTCAAAGCCACGAGACAGCGAACACTGTTCACGTCCTTTCTTTTAAGTTTTCACCCAAGGAAACCCATGGTAAACCTTATTCATCCCGACGAACTTCTTGGCTAGGAGATCTAAAGACATCATTGTGAAGACCGTGATCGCCGCTATTCTTGTCTTGACAAGACTCGACGCTCCCCCACGTCTCAAGAGTGAGGCTCCCCATGTTGCATAGCTTGTTTCCTATTATTTTTATTTATTTATGATATGGCCATCATCGGCCGACGTCGAGCTGGTGTGATGAATAGGAGGCATAGGTAGGTTCATGGGAAAGGTGTGGCCTTGTAATAGAGCTCCCGATGTACCATCACCTCCTGCTCCGGTGAGCATGTAATCAGATGGGCAGAGCTCTTCGTGAAGTTGATCCGAAAACCCAAGGGGTGTCGTCGAAGTCATGGGATTTTTCATGAAAGCACACAGCTTGCCACATTGATCAATCCAAAGCATTCTACGTGACAAGTCTCTCGCTACACCTAATACCTTGATGATGGGGATGGCCATGACCCGGGTCATCACCCTGACCTCACACTGATGCCCATTGCCCCACCATCTAAAATCGAAGGCTCACCAAGCTGCTCAATGTCGAACCTGGAGCACAATGCACACCACATGCACACGCTTGAGAAGTCGTCGTCATCTTCCACTTACCCATCTACATGACATTCATCGACACATTGATCCCGCGAGGGTTGCCGTTAATCTGGAGCACAAACCAGTGTAGGACTCTCTGCTCACTCATGCATGCATCCATCATCACGTGTTCACCGTCGGGGACCCTGATAAGCCACGCCGTTGTGACTCGCTTCAGTAGATGCCAAATTGTACCTCCTCTTGATTCCTTTAGCTAGTGTTTGCTCCAAAAAAACGATCCTTTGGGAGGGAGACAACGTGAGACGTAGTCATTGTCCGGTCCGGTAGACCCATATCTTGAGCTTTGCTCGAGAGCATCCCGAGCAAGGAGACGAGAAGTGTGTACATGAATGTTAATATGAGTAAGTAAAACATCGTAGGTCGGTAATGGCCTTCGATGTGAGACTGCAACTCCGGCTCGAGATCGTCAAAATGGTGCAGCTCCGACACCTCCACCTTGGCGAGAACTTATTCTCCGGGAATATTCCAATAGAGTATGGCCACCGGGGGAGTCTGGAGTATCTCGCCGTCTTCGGCAAGGAGCTGTCCAAGAAGATGCCTCCCCAACTAAGAAGCGGCCATTTTTTGCAATATAACCCTCTGATGTTACACTAGGGGGTTTCTGAAAAGTTTTAATCTAGAACGAGATGATGTGTCATGTTTGTGACTAAACTGCACCCGTCTGATCAGTTGTACAAGTTTTTACGTTCTTTGTGTGACGTAAGTGCGCATGAGTTGTGTTGCGGTACCACCCGTGCCAATTACTCTTTCATCAATTTAACCATGAATTATGAAATTTGTCCATCATACTCATATACTCTGTCTTTTTACGAGATCATATACTATGTTATTGAACTACAGCAAACTGAGAGATCAATAAAAAAACCATAACTGTTACAGTAATAAACTGAACTGGTACCAACATAATTGTCCTCTTTTTTTTTTGAAAATAACATAATTGTCCTCTTGATGCCAATCAACGCCTGCATAATTGTCCTCTACCTCTTTGCCTCTTTGGTGTGTTCGTAACTCAGAAGCCATAAACAGAGCCCCACATGTCAGTACCACAAAACAGAAGGAAACTCGGTTCGACGACGACCGTTACTCGCGGATGCCGTTGGGTTCTCTCCTCTCCTCTCCTCTCCAGCCGCTTCAAATTTCGAAACCCCTCTTCCCCTTCCCCTTCCCCATCCAGATCGGCCCAACCCATCCATGGACGAGACCGAGAAGGCGATGCCGATGGCCAGGCGAGCGGACACCGCCTCGACCACCCCCACCACCGTCACGCCCTGCTCCACCGCCTCCTCCTGCTCCTCCAACTCCGACCCCGCCGCGGGAGCGCGCACGCCGCCGCCCACCTTCGTCGTGCCCTGGGCCCGCGCAGGCGACGGCGGGTGCTACTACCCGGGCTGCCGCAAGGACGCCAACTGCGCCTGCGAGATCTGCCTCGCCAGCATCAACGCCACGCGCGACCTCCTCCCGCCCGAGGCCGCCTCCGCGCGCCGCTGCTTCGCCGCCGCCGCCAGGGACAGGCGGCCCGGCTCGCGCCCGCTCTTCCTCGGCCGCGGCGGCACGCCTCCGCCGCCTCGGTCGGCGGAGGGCAACGAGCCGTGGTCGCCGACGCCGCCGCAGATGCGGTCCACCGCCAAGTCGAGGAGGCCCTGGCAGGCGGCGCACGAGCCTGCTGGGGCCATGGCCGGAACCATGAAGAGCGTGGGGTCCTCGTCAGCGCCCGACTGGGCGATCTACGCGCTGACGGTTCTCGGGTTCCTGCTCCTGCTGTGGGTGGACACGGGGCTCGTCCCGGAGGCCGCCGCGAGAGGGTACGGCCCCAAGCTGTCCCCGGAGGCCGTGGCGCGGGTGGGCCAAGAGGCGCGCCTCGCGCCTGCCGGTCTGGGCCACAAGCTGCGGTTCTTGGAGCGAGGCGTCGGGCAGCTCGTCGGCGCCGAGAGGATCCACAACTGCAGCTCCAAGGATTCCGTCTGGCGACTCGAGCAGGTTCGCCCTTCTTGCTGTTCTTGCCCGTCAGGTTCATTGCCAAGGATTTCGTTGTTGCAGAGGCAATTATTCATTGCCAAGGATTTTGCTCTTCTTGCAGAATGACCAGCATGTGTTCTACTGGCGCTGCGCCGTGTACAAGTCGGCGGCAGAGGAGGTCACCGTCTGGGGCAGCCCGCTCCGCACCTCCGGCCTCCTCCCGTCCACGCTCTCGTCACGGCACATCACCCTCCTCTCCGGCAAGATCACCGAGGTAATCGACAGAAACACTGCCAATGCCAAGATCACTCCAATGCCCAAATTACTGCTGGCAGCTAACTGAATCCCTCCGTGGTTTGGTTGACAGTGGTCCGACGGGAAGGTGTGGCCGACCGTGAGGGCGAGCAACGGCAGCTCCTGGAGCTACCGGCGCCGGAGCGCGGGGGCGGTGCAGCTGGAACCAGAGACGTGGGTACTGGAGTACCAGAGGAGCGTGCTGTTCGAGGGGACACGGCTGTTACCGGCCACGGTGGAGCTGCTGGCGTCCAGGTGCTCGACAGTGGCTAAACGTGTGCGACGCAAGTTGGCCAAGAAACGGTTCTACGGCGGCGCTGGCGGGATCCAGGCGAACCCAACTTGACCTGACCTGTGAACAGGGTATTCTAGATTTAGGTTCATCTCATTTCCTGTGAGATTGATCTGGATATTCAATGTGCTCTTTCAGATGTAATGATGTGTACTATCTGCTTCTTGATCGGATTGCTCCCTGATCCAGCCGATCATAGTACCTCTATTAGGACTGCAGTTCGTTGTCATATGTTCTTAACATAAAATGCAGAACCATCTCATTGCCATGTTTGGAAAGTAACTAGAAGAAACTGCAGAATCATCTCATTCCTACAGGAACCACTAGCACAAGGGTTTCCTCCAAAATCCCTAGATATTAGCCTGTTATATCGGAATTTCGAAGGAATCCCCTTGAGCTATATTTCATTCCAAACATCTTGAGGCCAATTGAGATGAAGGGCAAAACAGAGGATTGTGAAACAAAGCAAACATTACAAAAAAAAAGTAGTCATTTGCATAGAGCACAAGAAAAAATATATCTACTCCTACATGAATGTTAACATTTCTATAGAGTAGTTATTAATATGAACATCGTGCCTGTGATCCAAATGCCTCTATAGAAAAAGCTCCTACTAAGATTTGGGGACCCCATGGTTCTACAAAAAAATCTTACGCTTTTCCTTTGTTCTTAATGGGGCCTAAGCTTCTGTCAAATTTGCTAGCAACTTTTGAGAGTTGGGATAAATGTGTGGTTTGTTTGAGCAAATGCACATTCCTACAGCCAGTTTTGCCAATTCCAAGTACAGGCAAGGCGACATGGATTCTAAATGTTACTATATATCTATGCTTCCAAGATAAATATCACAGAAACTGAAATAACCAATGCAGGAGCAGAAATTGCCTCCATGCATCTCCCTTTTGTCATGTTCCCAAAATTGACCACATCATGCGGTCATGACAACAGCAAGCAACCTGTAACATGGTATTATCTACTCGACAAACCACAGAACAAACAAAAAAAATAGCAGCAAAATGATAGCTGAATGTACGCTAACAGTCTGAGACTGATAATTAGATGTCTGAGCAACTGCTCCCATATATGGAGCCACTGTTCCTAAATTACTGGAGCGACTGTTTCCTAGACTGATGGTGTGCCCTCAAGAGTACAACACCTTACCAGGAGATATAATTGATACAACAGTACAACAACATAGCTAGGTATGGTTACGGTAAACTATGGTATCTAAGTTCATGACTAGTCCAACTCCGAACTATTCGCAGATAACCCAAAATGACCCTTGATGTCTGCCCGTGTTTTCCCGAATCCCTTGGAAACCTTCAGCATGGCCTTGAGCTTTTCCTCCTCGCGCTTCACTTGTTCCAGCCGGTTCATTATATTGGAGAGAAGCACGCTGTATCTCGAAGTATCGGTCAAGGGCACAGGATCTGCAAGCTCGGATCTCTCTGAGTCAAGCTGCCGATACAGACTGAGGACGTAATCTTTCTGGGAATAAAGCTTCTGCTCTGCCAGCCTGAATTCTGCTTCCTGAGATTTCTTCAGTTCTTTAAGGGAATGGTCTATCTCATCCTCAAATTGGACAGACATAGAGCTGTGATCACCAGTAATGAAAACTGGAACATTTTCTGCAGCCCTCTGCAACTCGTTATCAACCTGTGGATCAATAAGATATGGATACTGCTCAACCCCTAGCACTCTGACATCGGCAGTAGGTGGGAAACTTTCTTCTGCAATAGCCATATAAAGAAAAGAACCCAGTTATGGACAAGCAATGTGTGAAGCAAAAAGTAGCAGACAACCAGTGATCCAGTTATTTCAGTTCTAAAACGTTCAGTCACAAGTCATTATTGAAGCTGTTATAGAGTACAAGAGGATTAATCATTCCTACAGCACACAAGAACATGTACCACAGGAAGGGCTAAACTCTGCAAATTACACCTTACAGAAGCTACAAAAGCATTACTTGTCGATCCTACTTAAGATAGGTTTTGAATACTATGATCCTAGATTTCTGAATAAACTACAGAGCTGCGGTTTAAGTGGAATTACATTGAACCTCCAATGCCCAGACCTCACAACTAGTTTGGGACATTTTAGGTTGACATTTAAAGTCCCAGAAAAACATTTTGCCCTGATATGGTTCTCTCCTACTATTAGTTGTACTTAACAATAAGTTTACCTATAGTCAGCAGTGGCATCGCATCATCTTCCATTTTCCAAACTTCAGCAAGATCAACCCCACTATTCATCTGCATTCAACAATAGACTGTCAACTCATAGTCTCAAAACTACTGAAAACAAGGTTGAACACCATGTGCAGTATCAGCACCAATCAGAGGAGTACTAGTACTACCCAAACAATGAGAACTACCCTACCGAGCAAATAAAGTACATCACATCACCTTTGTCATCGCTGATGCCATATAGTCCTCCAAGCTTTTCGCTCGTTCTTGCCTTGCACCACGCAAGATGCATAAGCCCATATTCAGGATAGGCTGAATTTCATCCCTTGATTTAAGAGATTGACATGTCTCCAAGAGTTTCTCCGTGTGCATCATCAGGTCGGTTTTGTTATCACACCGCCTGCAGTAATATTGCACATCCAATCCAATCTCTCCTCCAATAGTACCAGCCATGAAAATTCGAAGAGCACACTCAAGATGTCCAACATGTCCACAGATGTAGTTCTCGACCACTACTGCCTCACACTTTATGTAGCTATAACCTCCAAAGGAATAGTCAACAACCTTGCCGCAGAGAATGCAACAGCATTCCCGACAGAAGTCGGGCACTGTGCAACAGATGTCGCAATCCTTTGTTGGTGATGATTCAATAAATCCGTCTCTCTCAAGTTTGCAGGACTTATTCCGAACCTTGCATGGTCCAGCTGGATCCGTCAAGAGATTTTCAGGTTCAAGGCCCCTCACTTGCTGAGTTCCTGGAGATATTAATGTTTTAGAGAACAGCACAAGATGGACAATCTAGAAAGAAATAGCAACAGATATGCAAAGCCAGTACGTATGATACTTATGAAATCTACAAATGTACAAAAGACAGAAAACCACCATGTAAAATGAAGAAACTATTTGTTTCCTTGTGTGATAATGTTGTGACAAGTGTTCGAACAAGTGATGGCGACACCGATGACTTTCAATTAAAATAGGACTACACCAGGGGTCAGCTATGAGCTCTTATCTTTTTTACTTTGGTGATGGATGAGGTCACAAGGGATATACAAGGAGATATCCCATGGTGTATGCTCTTTGCGGATGATGTGGTGCTAGTCGACAATATCCGGGAAGGGGTTAATAGAAAGTTAGAGTTGTGGAGGTGAACTCTAGAATCGAAAGGTTTTAGGCTTAGTAGAATTAAAACTGAGTACATGACGTGCAGTTTCAGTACTATAGGTGAGGAAGAGGTTAGCCTTGATGGGCAGGTGGTACCTGAGAAAGACACCTTCCAATATTTGGGGTCTATGCCCCAGAAGGATGGTGATATCGATGAAGATGTGTGTCATCGAATCAAAGCTGGTTGGATGAAGTGGCACCAAGCTTCTGGCATCCTTTGTGACAGGAGAGTGCCACAAAAGTTAAAAGGCAGGTTCTATAGGACAGCGATTCGAGATGCAATGTTGCATGGCGTAGATTGTTGGTCAACCAAGAGGCGACATATCCGACAGTTAGGTGAAGCAGAGATGCGCATGTTGAGATGGATATGTGGCCACACAAGAAAGGACATGGTTCAGAATGATGATATACGTGAGAGACCTGGGTAGCACTGACTGAAGAGAAACTTGACCAACATCGTCTTAGATGGTTTGGGCATATACAACGCAGGCCTCTGGAAGCGCCAGTGCATAGTGGACAGATAAAGCGTGACGAGAATGTTAAGAGGGGTCGTGGTAGACCAAACTTGACATGGGAGGAGTCTGTTAAAAGAGATATCAAGGATTGGAATATCACCAAAGAACTAGCCATGGACAGGGGTGTGTGGAAGCTAGCTATCCATGTGACCGAACCATGACTTAGTTTCGAGATCTTATGGGTTTCAACTCTAGCCTACCCCAACTTGCTTGGGAATGAAACACTTTGTTGTTGTTGTATTTGTTTCCTTGTGTGATGTCTGATGTTACTACAGTACTAGATAAATCCTGAGCAGTCTCAGGACAGACATGAAGAAAAGTATGGCAGAAGATTAATGTAGATGCTTCATTTCAATGCAAGTCTTGGAAGAGAAAAATGATTTGATTTCCACTACATGAGCCGGGATTAGGGGAAACACCGGTTGAATGAGGCGGATGAAGCTCACCTTCGCTTAGGTTGGGAGCGACAGGTAAGGCGAAGGCATGAGTTGCGCTCTGCGCATGGCAGATAAGGGACTGGGAGCGCGTGTTACTATTCCATTCTCTGGAGCACAATCCAACGGTGAGAGAGCCCGGCGGCTCAACTGGTTGGGCCGCACAAAGGAAAAGGGGGCCATCGGCAGAAGGAGTAGGATGGAAGCTGAGGTAAGGAGTGGAATGGCAGCTAGGGTTCAGGATTTTGTAAAGAGATGGGCTATATAAACAGGGGGCTAGCTAGCAACAGGTTGGATGTCATTGGATGGTGTACGTACCGATTCCTGTTGGTAAAACAGACAGAACTTAAAAAGACAGTTGCCAAATTTATAAGTGGACAGCTAATTGGCTTCGTAATAGAGGTAATTGTAAAAGGAGATTCAATGCATAATAACAACTGCAGATGTGCAATGAGTGACAGCATGCCAGCGAGACCCTGTTACTCATTATCTTTATTATTTCACATGTAATTGCCTAGACAATGTAGCAGACTCATGCTGTTTTTATTTACAGTCAAATGTCCACTCTCATCAAAAGTTCATCCTATTACTTAGGAGGACTACTAACTGGTACAGATGAACAAAGTCAATAATGAAGATACAACAAAGCATAGAAGTACGGAATGGACATGCACAGGGTGAAGCTGCTGCAATATAGTAGATGCAATAGAGTTGTATACATGTGTAGCTTCACTTATGAAATAAACCACTGCAAACATAATATATATTATATAGAAGCTAACTGAAAACAGTAAGCGAATATGTGAAACCTAGATGAATACTGAACAGATAATAAGGAAGTTACTAGTAAATTTGCCGTGCGTTGCAACGGGAGAAACAATATATCACACCCCTTTTTTTTCAACTTTAACACGACGTCCCACCAGTATCATTTCGCTTTATCCTCCATCCCGCACTCCTTTGTTTAGAATCTCCTTCTTAATATTCATTGGGTTTTTTATCTTGTACCAAATTTGTCGTTTGCTATAAGTTAATTTTTATTAACATGTTTTTCATTGTGAAATTTATTATTTGAGATTAGTTTTGCCTTCACAGGACACTCAGCTATTGTCTGTGGGTCACGCTACCGTGAAAGATGAGTCTTTCTTCCGGTTGTGATATCATTGTTGAAAAATGTGATCTTTCTTGACGATGCCGTGCATATCACCAACAATAAACCGGCTCGGACATCTGATAGGGTGGCACACGTAGTAGAAATTCTTATACATTTTCTAATATTTAGTGTGACATTTGTTGTGTAGAATACTCATTGGCGCGTGGAGGTGAAACTACTTTACCCACCAATTGTCCGGCCCTATATATCCACAATGTGAACAATCATCTTGGACATGGGGATTAAATTTTATGGATTTATAAATTACACGATAAATAGAGTGGAACACTGATTTTGCAATACACAACATTGTAACGAAGCATAATGTTGTGGAAGTATGAGATAGCGTCAGGTAACTGCTGATAGCTGTAGGAAAATGTTGCTTTCATGTGGGTAGCTGAATTTTCTTATTTTAGCACTCGGATGAATATTTGCGACAAAGCCGTGACTCTAGCAAATGGATATGTGCACTGTGCATCATTGCATCGGTGTGCACGGAGTAAACGCAATGACCCAACAGGCCGTGAAGGAGAAGCAGCTTCAGGGAGTACTCAGTTCGAGAATGGCGACACCACCAGCTTCCCAAAGATCGAGCCGATGTACTACAGATCCAGCGACTCCGTACTGTCCACCATCCGGTCGATGTTGTTTCTCCGGTGGCAAGGAGAGTGGTGGCTTACGCCATGCACACGCAGCCTGCTCAGGTCAACATGCGCCTCCCCGTCGACGCCTCGTCGCGGCGCGGTCGGTCCGGCAACCCCTGTGCCTAGATGGCCGGTCGAGGATGCCGAAAAGTGCAGGTTGAGAGGGATCTGAATCCAGAATGCGGGTTGATTTGACAAGCTAGGTTAGATGGGTGCGGGCACAGCTTCTCCATTGGCCCGTGGCCTCCCGTCGCTGCTGTCCGTTGTCATGCTCGGCGACGGCTGGTGAAGCACTCGCGTCGTACTACCCTGGTGGTGGACACGGCGGGATGAGCCGCGCCGCGTTTCCCAAGTGGTTCGTGTTCGCGAAAGCGATGGCAACGTTCCACATCGTGGGGCTTTTCCAGCAAGAAATTAGAAGACATAGCCAAACCGTTTTTTCTGACTTATGGGTGGCATAGGTGGGTAATTATTGACAACTTCAAGGGTAATGTAATTGTTTCACCAAACCAAACCTGCGGAAGCCTTAGCGGTTTTATTATTAGGTATAGATTTCATAGATAGAGGAAAGGAGGATGGAAGATCCTCACACCGCAGGTATGTTTGTGCTACCGTGTTAATCTCTTAAAAAAGTCAAACAGGTAGTTGAACAAGCAAAAACTAAAGCCCCACATATGAAATAAATGGCTCCGGGAGAAAGTTGAAAATATGTACAGATTTACAGAATCACCGATTATTAGATGCTACATGCTATAGTACTTGCAAGCCATTGCATTCTATAAGCCTATAATGAAATGTCTGCACATAAGCATTGGCTACTCATTTAACATTATAGCAGCTGTTATGGTTGGCTGCCGCCCCCAAACTGTACATATATTTCAATACTCACCACAGCAGCAACTTAACGGACGTCACAGCCCACTTTGTCCAGTAGACACATTTTCACATTAAATGACAAATAGACATCATAAAAGTGCAACAGAGGGGTCTAACCTCTTTGAATCTTGCTTTCTCCAGAAGGGATTCTCCATATAAACATAGAAAAGAATGTGCTAGGGTCAACATCTGGAAATTCTCTCTTAATAAACTCTTCAACTTTTAATTTACTTGTGAATGTTGTCTTTTTACCAGTAGAATCACGAAAACGCGGGGGTGGTGTAAGATACCTGCAACAAATATAAATCCATACCATAAGTCTTACTGATAAACTTTATTATTTTTTAGAACAACGATATAAAACATGAATAATTTAACAGCTAAAACAATGGTAAATTGAGAAACAAATACCCTCTACTAATTTCTGTACTTTTTGCACGGGCAAATCTATTAGACTCAAGATCTAACCTACTGGGGCCTTGAAAAAGGCATTTACCTGTCCACCCAATGCCCACCTGGAGCTAATCTGTTTCCCACTTTCCAATACCATGCATCTCCAGGGCGTGGCCAATTTTCAGGAGCATAAGGCAAACCCATACCATATGCATTACCAGGAACAGGCATTGCAATAAGGCCATTCTCACTTCTGCACAATTCTGATAAATGAAGCTCCTCAGGTATGTTCTTTTCTGTTACATCAGGGACCTGAAAGAAACAAGAATGTCATCAATGCATAGCTCAAACTCTTCTATTGTCAGCAGAAACTGAGATGTACTGTTCCACCATTACATTTTTCCAAGAAATCCCGTGAAGAAATTTGCTTGAAATTCATGCATTGCTATGGAGAAAAGGATTTGTTTTCATTTACCAATAGGACCCTAGTTACTATGATTCAGATTTCTTAGTACAAAATAGTCTTTTCCCCATAGACAGTTGAGAAATATTATAACACTCCATGGGTATAAGTAAATTTGAAGCAAGTAAGCTGTTATTCAAGGCCTCAAAGTTATGTAAGCATATAGTCCAGCAAAACAATACTGCCATCGAATAGGTACCGAACAAGGTGAAGTTTTATTTTGTAGGAGCAAAGGGAGAATTACAGAAGTTATACTAATTCACACGTAGAGATATTCAAATAACCAGGTATATTCAAAATATTTAGAAATAATACAAACAAGCTGTTAAAAATAGCTACCTTCCACGAGTGAATTAGTTGAAAATGAACAACGAGTGAATCAGTTGAAAAATATTCAGATTTCATAGTCCAAGCGGAAGTCACACCATAAATCTAAAAGACAAAATTCAATGTGTTCCTAATTTATCATGTTTTGATATTTGCATAAGCATCTAGCAAGCAAAAGGCCCAGGTTCAAGTCCTGATGAGCTTGTAGCCAACTTTGACACCATTATTGTTTGGCTTTTCATATTAGCTACGGCGAACCAATAACGCAGCAGTAGCTACTGAATTTAAGACATGCAGGTCATGGCCCTAAGAAATCATGGTAGACCACAAATCTTGTGAGGAAACAAACATTAGTGGTTTGCCTAAGAAAGTGAGAACCTGAAGGAGGTGAAGAAAGTAGGCATTGCAACCAGCACCATGTTAAGCTTGATTTGATCAGAAATTACAAGAAAATAATGTATTATTTGGTTGATAGTTATTCAACTCCAAGGATCGATACCTCGCTTTCATTCGTTACTTGGTTTGAACTTTGGACGGTTGATAACTCCACGCCATTTGATGTCTGATGTTGAGGTATCTCCTTTTTTGGTGGTTCTACTCGCGCCTTTTTTTTGGCGGAAGCTTTCGGACTCTCAACGTTCAGGGGTCTCTCCCTATCCTTACCATATAACTCTAATAGCCTATCGTAGTGGTCAATCGTCTTGGTCATCCATTTCTTGGCTTCTGGTTTTCTCTACAAGATCAAAGCAAATATTATACATTGGCACCGCAAAAGGCAACACATATATGCTTGATCAGTGACACATACCTCAATGAATGCCCTCCAAACTTGTGGGTCGGCGTGGAACCTCCGGGTCCTCGGGTTCCAACTGAACCCGCTCTCCTTATCGAAAAGGTTCTCACATTCATGGAACATGTCCTTGACATGCTTGAGACGGTTCTTGATGTTGGACCGGTCGATGCCCACACCGAATCTCTCGCCGACCCCGGTGATGACGTTCTCAAAGGCGGTGGTCAGGAACCTGCCCTCGGCGCTCCGGTTCCCGATTTCCTGCTGGTGCAGCAGCGAGTCTATGAGGTACTCGTGCATCTCCTCGGTCCAGATCACGCAGTCCCTGCCGGGGGGCCTGGAGGCACTTCCTCCGTTGCTGCCGCCGGAGCTCAACCGGTTCTTGGAAACGCCGATCATCTCCCAAACTCCGCCCCCCCCCCCCCCCCCTCAGGAAAAAACCCTCACCTACCGGCGACGCAAGACTCCTCCTACTCCAATCTTTCTATGTACGGACAGCATACACGCCGGAGCCAAGAATAGGATACAAAAAAAAACACCAAACCGCTCCTCTTCCGTCGCCCGGGGCGATGGATGTACTTCACAAGGAGGTAGAGAAATGTCAAATTCTAGATCTGAGATTGGGGAATCCGACGAGGAGGAGGAAGAGGAAGAAGGACGGGGCTCGGGTGATCTTACCTTACCGGCGAGGAGGAGCGGGGAGCTCGAGGCTTGAGGGAGGAGGGGAACGAAACGCCTAGGGGCCAGTACGAACTGACCCAACCAAATCGCTCTACATCCACGCCGTCATGTCGTATTGGCTTTATGTAAAAATACAGCGCGTGCGTATACGGCTAAAAATGGAAACGAGTAAATGCTGACCTGCTGGCATGAGCTATGGGTGGAGCTGGTCTGCCGGCTCACCCTCCTCGTGTGTCGAAAGACCAGCTCGCCCTCCCCCATGTGTCGAAAGAGACGAGACGAGGCGAGGTGAGTGACGAATTAGAGTGCGACACTTAGGACACACGACATAGTCGATGTGGGCGTGTGTCATTTTAACGGTAAAAGTAGATGGCGTCCTCCCGTCTAAAAAGATCGTGCCACCTATTTCGGTTGTTGAAATCATATTCTCATTACATTTGCTTGGAGTTTGAATGCATCTCCTACTTAAGTACGCCCATCTTCGATAGACTGATCCGTACGATATGTGATATGTGTATGTTGTTCTGTATAGATGTGTAATTTAATAAACCTTTCCACTATATGAATTTCAATGTTATATATTTTACCTAGTTTATTGTTAGTTATGTATGGTCTGAATCACATTTCTTCGCTAATTGACATGTCGTTTTTATTGACCAAGTTATTTTTCTCCCGTCCCGACTTTGAGCTGACACACTCTTATAGCAATTCAGGATTTAACCCTAGGTCTAGGTAATGCCCTATAAACTTGGGGCACCTGAATTAAGAAATAGTTAGAAAATTTAAGTTTCGAGAAGATTGTCATTGGAAATCCCAAACACATGCCAGATGTGGGATGTCTGCTTGTGCCACAAGGGAAATTGAGTATTGTGAGGGGATGTTTGGACCAAAAAAATATGGCTTATGCGAAAAATTGGTTTTTCCTAGTAGATCAGTTATTCTTGTTTTATAAAATGAAAATCTCAGTGTAATAAAATTTTGAGCAATACGTCGGATTACGAGCAATTCTTGTTGTTGCATTCCTCATATCGGTATATTCAAATCTGAGTCCAAGTTGATAAGTGTGTGTATTACTCGTGTTTGTTTACCGCAATTGTTCCTCCTCTATCACTTGGGACATTGCTTAAGGCGATGCACAAACATCCCAACTAATTAGAGAAAGGTCAATTCCAGATCCGGGATAGGGAATCCTGACAAGGAGGAGGGAGGGAGAAGGGGGTTGGGGTAGTCTTACCCACTGATGGAACAAGGAGCTCGAGGAAGAAGGAGAACGGACGAGACGTCGATTGAAAATTACACATAATCAAAACAATTATGTTTGGTCTTATTTTCTACATCTACACCCTCACACAATATGTTTCCTATATATGTAGGATCGGTATGATCAATTAGAGGGGGTGAATATGCAACCCATATTTTTTACCTTTCTTTGCAACTTTAGGATACAAGTAAACAATAGGTTGTGTAGGTATGCAGTTAGGTGGACAACCTATAAGTCAAGCTCGCAAGTTACAACAACGAAGACAACAAATAAGTAAAGGTAAGAGATGACCGCAAGGTGAAGATGATGATGTTTTCTCGTAGTTCTTTCCTTTGAGGGGAATTAGGTCTCACCTTATTCTCCTAGTGTCCTTACACAAAGTAAGGTGCAACGATTCCACTAAGCTTGCATTTAAAGGTGATGCATTATTGAACCTCTAGACATAAGGTTGGGGCCATATCAACAACTCAATTAGAGACTCCCACCGCAATCACATAAGCTTCACGCACCTAGATTCAGCTTTGAGTAATCTTCTTACATCTAGGGTTTCAAAAATCCAAAGAGTAACAAATTCCACAATGAAATGCAAAGAGGATCAAATTTTCTTTGATCAAGTGGCTGATCTGGTCATCTCACCCAATTTCTAAAAGGGGCATCAAGCTTGGTGGGACGAGGAGAGAGAGGTATAGGGAAATAAAGGCCGGAAGTAATGGGGAGACGAGAAACAAACTCTTGGTGAAGAAGGGAGATTTTTGTAGGTCCCCTCGATTTCTAACCGTTGGTGTTGTCCGGGACACAGAATGTTCCAAACATAACTCTGAAAGTTCTAGCCCAACATCTAGTCCAATCTCATACCATCTCTTACGAGTGGAAACCGAAGTGTAGTCCAGGTTTCGGCCTGCGGGAGTTCCAGTATTTACACATAGGAAGTTCCTCCCTAAAACACACTTGAAGTTCCAGCCTGGAACCAAATAGCACAAACAATAGGAAATCGAAGGTTTCCCCTCACAAAAATAGGAAGGAAAATTGGGTGCATATACCTTCCACTATGCAACCACCTCGTTAGTATGGATTTTCTACGGCTCGGATAAATGAAAAACACGGGGAATTTGTCTTATCTCTTTCCACTTTTGAGAGGTCGACAACAATCTTATGTCGTTCATCAAATAAGGCTAATAAAATATTTTAGCATACATTTATATTAGAAATTATATTGTCATCCACACCAAAACCACTCAGGGTGAGAAATGTCCTTTTAATCTACCTGGTTTGTTGTTTGATGACAACACGACAATTTGCATCAAAATATCATTAGAATTAAGACAAAGTATCTATAAAACATAGATGACTCCCCCTATATGTGTGCACTATTTAGATTTTGTATTTAAATTAAAATGCACACAACCTTGAATCAATAATCCCCTTGGATTTTATAAGTTGTGCAAGATAACATACTTACATAAGTAAAGCCTAACTTGCAATGGTAAGAATGGATAATAGAAGTTAAGGACTATCAGAAGATAAATTATAAGAACACGTACATTGTCTTCAATATCGGGTATGCATGTATTGCCATCACACAAACATAGTTGAGGTCAATAGAAACCAAATAGCCGAGCAACGATAATTAGACACATGTTATGAGATGAAGAGAGAAAATTTTGTGCCCAACTCAAAATGACACAAATGTCACCTGGGGGGGGGGGGGGGGGGGGGGTGAATAGTTGAGTTAAAACAATTACAATTTTGGTTTAAATAAATGTGAAATAAAAATAACATTGAATTTATCAACCATAAAACCTAAATGTGTAAGGCTCAACTATGTGCGTCAACTACTTATTCTAAATAAGATAAACAACTACATACTCCATTGGTTCCTAATAAGATGCTCTAGACATTTCGATGTGGACAACATACCAACTCAAATGAGTGAATCTACACATTGAAACACATCTAGATACATATGAATCATAATAAAGCTAAAACATCTTATAATTCGAAGCAAATAGAGCATGAGATAACAAAATATATAACTTAAAGCACAAAAGTTACCACAGTAAATGCATAGCTAGTGGAGCACGAATACGCGATATCTGAGTCACATGCAGTCGAAGATGTATCTCAAAGTTCACTTCAAAATGATGCTTGTCTTTGTTGGTGTGCGAACCCCAAAAAGGTCTCATCCTTGAGGCGTGGTTGCACAATGCACACCTGTCGTTATAGAGGTCGACTTCATCCCAATATATGGAGACATACTAGCCAACGCCACAAAGTCTCACCTTATTCTCGTGCTCTCACACAATGCAATGGCAAGACGATCTACCAAGTTACAATCTGAAAGAGAGTGACTAAACCCTTCCAAAATGTCCGGGACAATCTTGCAACTTAATTGTAGTTCTACCTTTTTTTTCTAAATCCAAAGAGACTCGATTTTGGATGACCAAAGGTTGCCTGAATCTTTATATTACCATGACTAAGCTTTGCGGCAACAACGACTATCTGGGCACAAAGCATCCAAGAGTAACAAACACACTATTTTTCATTTGCACGAATCACCGTGGATAACTCAATGCAACTAATGTAATTACAAGAATATAAGACATGCTCAAATAATTCTATGAAAACTCAGGAGAGAAGTACAAAGGAGGAGAACACCTACTGTCATATTTGTTTTAAAAATATATATGAAAACATGAGTGGGCAAGGCACTTGGCACTACCCAATCCGTTTCTATCCAAATAATCACATAAGTAAAACCAACTTTACTTGACGTTCGTTGGGGAAGCCGTTGTTAATTAAGACAAATGTTGGTAAATATATAATCCATTTTATATTATCCTAAAGTTTTAGAACAAATTATAAACCCACAAAAAACAACATTTCGAAGTAGGAGTAGAATTTTTTGGCACTTCCAAATATGTCAACTATGTCGGCATGTCTAGTTACGCCTTTGGTAAACTAGCATGTCTTTTTTTACATGGTAATACGGTTTTCATTTATATAAAACTATCAAGTTACAATACATGTACACGCTGAACTTACATATACGAAAAAATAGGATAAATCTATGAAAAAACCAGCGTCTACCCCCTCTTTTGACAACACCGAAGTGACCACCAAAGGGACGGAAAACGGGTCACCTCTTTACCTGAGCTTGACGCGGTTCCATTGTTGATCAACAACTTTATGAACCTCGAAAGTAGTTTGCAAGAAGCAAAACCATTGCCGTTGAAAGAATCAGACCGGAGCAACATGTCCCCGGACACGCCATCGAATTCTAGAACTGACACCCCCGCTCGACTACGACGTCGAACGAGAAAGCCAAAACTGTCAATCTCCAACCACAAACCCAGAACATGATACACCATCTTTCAGCTGTTAGCTGTGCCTGTGCAGATAACAGTATGCGCGTACTCCTAGACTACACATCCTCATGCTTCACCATGACGCTTGGGACAACGCCACATCAATGGGGACAAAGCAGAAAGAGATACACATGTGATGGGGTCGCCGCCACCGCCTCACTGACACCATCCATGAAAGATCGAGAAGCACTCGATGCCACCAACTTCGAGACGTCGTCATGAAGGAAAAGGTCGGTGTGAGAGTAGAGTGGAGGCAGATTTATTTGCCCGAACGTCGCTCACACCACTCCAACGACGCACTATGTCAGAACTATTTAAACCCTAACTATCATGCAAAAACGGAGAAGACGGAGTCCCCTCCCTCCTGCCGCCGAAGCAGTAAACGAAGGGAGAGGGTCTAGCTCATCCGTCAGCTGGAGATTGGTGAAAAATAGGCTGCTTATCCTGGCGGCTAGTTTAGGAGAAAGACGAAGACGACATGTCTTCCTAGTTCCTACACACGTATTTGATTCCATGCTGTCATCGTATATACTCCCTCCGTACACAAAATAAGTGTCTCAAGTTTGTCAAAAAGAATATGTATCTAGACTACAAGGGACACGTCATCCCAAGGCGCGAGAGCCAACAGGACACGGCCACGAGCGCATGAAGACTACGTGGACCTGCCACGCAAGCAACCCCTTCGCGCATCAAGCCACCGTTCAAAGCCCAACCGACGGCCAGATAAAGCCACGTCAGAAAAAAAGGAAAAAAAACAGAATCTCTCGGAATTAAGCTCAGCACGAAGGAGCGAGACTCCCCCGATCCCGAAGACGACGCTCCCAGTCGGCTCCCACTGATCGCTTCTAGAAGCTTCCAGAAGGCTCCGGCCTGCGCCTGCCGCCATGGCCGCGCCCTTCTTCTCAACGCCCTTCCAGCCGTACGTCTACCAGGTCGGTGCCCCTCCCCCCGTGCGATCTGAACGTCTCCCGCGTGGTTATGTAGATGCTAGGTCTAGATTCGAGGTCCTGGGGTTGGATCCACACGATCCGTCGCACTTTATCTCCCCTGACTGGAGCTCTCGTGTCTGATTCGGTTTGAACTCCGCGGGTTCTCCTTTTCAGAGCCAACAGGGATCTGTGACGGCGTTTCAGATATCCGGCGGAGATGTGCAGGTCCTGCAGGTAGTTTCCGGTGCCCAATTTCTCGCTCTCCTGTTTTACCTTCCGACGAATTGAGTCTTGATCGTTTGTGACTGTTTGTGGGAAATTGCTTTCTAGGTGATGGTGAAGTCACAGGAGAAGTTGACTGCGAAACCAGGTAACTTAATCTACTCGTTTATGTACTGCCAGTTGAAATATTTGCAGCTTGCATGCTTAACCAGTAAAATTTGCATGGCATGCTGAATAACCTTCTATTAGCTTGCAGGGTGTGATTGCATTGTATTTATTAGACGTTGTCGGAAATTATAATTTACCGCCATACTGTCAATTGTACTATGCTATGAGTTATGATTAAATTTTCTTAATCTTATGTGTCTACCTGTAGCGCCATACGTTGACATTTCGATTACGGTTTTGTTCCGTACTGTAAACCTATCTTAGAAAATCACCGTGCATCAGCCATGTTTTATTTGTTGCGTCACTTATTTGCTTTCTGTGAATCATGTGATGCTTATGGAGCTTGTTAGCATGCACTTTTATTTTAATTGTTGTACTTTTCAGGTACTATGAATTACATGTCTGGGAACATTCAGATGGACAATAATTACTTGCCTGAAAACGATGGAGGAGTGTGGCAGTGGATATTTGGAAAGAGCATAACCAGCACTGTTTTCTTCAATCCTGGGCCTGATGATGGATATGTTGGAATTTCTGCGCCATTTCCTGGGAGGATACTGCCTGTTAGTATCTCTTCTCTGCGAAGTCATTACATATTTAAGTTTTAGCGTCACCATTATGTTTGCAGCTTAGCTCTGAGTCATTCCTCCACTTTCCGTGTAAAGCCATAGGTTACTCATGGAACTACATCACTATTTCTGCTCATTATCCGGCACTTGCTTGTTGCCCATATTTAACTCTGGAGCTATATGATTTATAATTAATAAAAGTTAACAGGTGCATTGTGCTGCTTGCTGTTTACTTACCATTTAACCTCACATGCAGACATTGAATTTTAGTCTTAAGCAGAAATGGCAAGATATTCCCTGGTAGTAGTAATTAGTGTTGACATCAAAGTTACACATAGATATGAGTTTGTTTAATCTTTATGTCTATGCTGCCTTTAAGAATGCATCTTCTAAGATTCACAAGAGGTAGATGCAATATTATCTTGTTAAACTAATAAAAGAAGACACTCATTGCGAAGATGTATACCTCATTTTAGTAGTCCTGTTATCTCAAAGGACATACTAATTGTATTATCAACCAAAGCTTTGATTGCAGTCTCACTATAATTGCTTGCTTTTGTACAGATAGATCTGGCGAACTTTGGTGGAGAGCTTCTTAGCCAGGTATGCTGTCTTCAAGTCTGTCATTTGCTTGAAGAACAGTCGCATGAATCTCATAATGTACCAAATTGCAGGCAGATGCTTTTCTCTGCTCGGTTAATGATGTGTCAGTAACAAGTACACTTGATCAGAGGCCACGCAACATTGAAATTGGCGCAGAGGTAGGGCAAACTATTGAGGTACCTTATTGATTACAATATCATGGGGGTCCGTCAAGTTGGTTCACTTCGTTTGCCATTCTACCAGGCAACTTGTTTGCTAGCAAATGAAAGATGCACGTTTTTTCTGCAGATGATCCTCAAACATAAACTTCGGGGTCAAGGCATGGTCTTCCTTGTTGGGGGTGGAACAGGTACACTTTATTTCACCCTTACCATTACAGTGCTGATTGATGACATAGATGTTACTCTCTCTGATCGGAAATGTTTGACACAGATTTGTCAAAATACGGACAAATCTGTGTCAAACATTTCCCATCGGAGGGAGTAGTATTTAAAACTGCAATGCATGTTGGTGAAAATTTGACCTGAATATTTTAGGTTTAATATTTTTTTGGCTGCTCACCACCTATACCATGTGGTTTAGGTTTAATATTAGAAGCTGTGATTCTATAAAGCTCTAGGACATTTTGATGTGATATATTGCTGAAACCTGAAAGATGCCATAGTAAACTTTACCTTTTACCAAAATATAGATGTTCTTGTCATAGGGGTATTCAGCACAAAATCTGATATGATGTACATATACATCATTTTGGTGATTTATTGCCAGCTATATTTTCTGTAAGCACCAAATCTTGATTTTATTTCACTCAAGCATGGAACCTGTTGTCTGATGCCAATTCTGTTTTGAAACATGAAATCTGTTGAGACTTTGGTGAATTCGACATGCTCCTCTAACCTTGGAGGTTTTCTCTCTGCCTTTGCTAGTAATGCAGAAAATTCTTGCTCCACGGGAGGTAATTACTGTTGATGCTGCTTGTATTGTGGCTATGACAACTACCATAAACTTTCAGTTGAAGAACCCTACCCAACTGAGAAGAGCAGTCTTCGGGGTGAGTATATCCTTCTTCTTCTTTGCCTACTAGTTTCACTATGTTCTTTGTGTTGAGAATTCCTTTGTTTCCTTGCACTGAGAAGCATCATCTTATGTAGGGCGACAACCAGCTGAGAGCATCTCTCACAGGACCCGGTGTCGTTTTCATTCAGAGCCTACCTTTCAATCGGCTCGCACAGCGCATCGCGAGGTAAGAATGATGCTTAAACACATACTTCCCACAGTCCTTGCTTGTCGCTGACCATAAGTGCATCCATGTATCCTCAAGCAGTAGATCGGTGGCGGCCCCAAGCTTGAGAGACAACCCCAAGTTCTTCATCCAGATCGTCATGTTCTTCTTCCTCGCATACGTCATGATTGTATCATCAATAATTCTGACGGATGTTTAGATGCTGCTGCTACGACAAACGTTTTGTGTAATCCCGTTAGACATGTTCATTGAAATTTGGGAGAGTAAAAGTTGTTACAGCTTACAGAAGCATCAGCATTCCCCCTACCCCCTTGTAGATGTTCTGGGTCTGAGTAAAAGCTTGAGAAGGAATTGCGCAGCTGTTGTTAGATGAACATAGTTGGGAGCTCGTCAGTTTTTTTTTTTGTAATATGGTTCGCACATTGCTGCCCGTAGTCGGTGTTCGTGTGTAGAGACAAGCAAGCTCAAGTTGTTTACATCATATGGTGAATATACATAGACATTTGACTTAAATCCTGTCGAGTAGTTTTCTGTACTGCATATCTTATCAACCTGAGAGCTCTTATTTCTGCATCCCCTGGAGAGAGCAATCAGTAATTTTTCAGTTGCATATCTCGACTTTGTTGTTAGATGCATTTACTTTTGGATACATATAAGTTATTTAATATGGAACGGAGGGAGTAGTAGAGAGCACTCGTCGATCCGTATACTATCCTGGCACGTCCTATTTTTCTTGGAGGAGAGGATGTAGGAATCTCATGAAACTAGTACTTGTCCATCTTGATTACTCCCCAAGTTCAACAGCAGACGTCGCCGAACTCGACCACGCCGCCCGAACATGATGCGCTCCGTCGTCTCCCGTCTGCTCCGCTGCAAGCCTGCATCCTTCATCCAGCCCCTGACGATGTCGTGGCGACAGGAGGTGCTGGGCTCTATCCGACAAGTCTTGTCCAATCAGTCTTCGCCGGCACTCCACCGGCACAACCACAGCTCCTCGCATACACCGGCGACCCACATCGCCCGGTGGTGGAAGGTCACAGCGGCTGCTGCGTCTCTCGTCGCTGGCGGCGCGGCGGTCGCAGCCTGCAGCAGATACGTCGAGACCGTACCCTACACCGGCCGCCTCCACCTCATCGACCGCTCCACCGAGTTCGAGCGCTGGATAGGCGACCTCGCGTTCCGCCATGTCACGAAGATGTATGGCGCCTCCAAAATCGTGGACCCGCTCAGCCCCGAGAGCGTCCGGGTCTACGGCATCACCTGCCAGCTCGTCCGCGCCATCCGCCGGGGCCTCGTCGTCAGGAGCCTCAAGCAGGGGAAGAAGAACCCGGTGGAAGCGGCACGCCGGCAGACGGCGCATCTCGACGGCCTCGGCTGGGACCCGGTTATCGTCCGAGACAAGAAATTCGGGGCTATGGCCGTGCCTGGCGGCAAGATTATTCTGCTTACTGGGTGCTTCCACCATGTCAGGACCGACGCCGAGATAGCCTGTACCATTGCACACGAGGTATGCTATACATATTTCAACATTACTACTATTCAAGTGTTCCGCAATAATTTACATCCTACAAATTTAATATTTTCTTATATCCGCATAGTATATTTTAAAATTTCTAGTGCTAGCTACTCAAGTATTCCACAATACATGTGTGCAAATTTACAATACTTAACATCGGCATAGTATAGTACTACCTGTCATTGCTCACGAGGTACATCATCTGTGCTTTTGGGTTTAGGGTTTATCCAAGCTAAAAGTGTTGGTGACCTTTTCTTTCGATAGATCGCGCACGTTGTTGCAAGGCATGGACTTGAGCATAACCTCTACATGAGGAAGAGGTGGATCCCGTCCCGACTTAGACAGTACTTGCGACAAAGGTATATTTATTCACTTGCATACCTCGCATTTCATGCATGGTAATTGCACATTATGTGACAGATTCAGAGATTCGCCATCTATTGCTCGCTTTAGCCTCTCTAATATCTACTACTCCTACTGTATACTGCAGGCACGAGCTAGAGGCAGATCACATTGGAATGCTACTGGTCGGCGCTGCTGGTTATGATCCACGGGTGTTCCCTAAAACCATGGAAAAAATCCTGAAGCTGCAGGCACCAAGGACGAAAGCTAACACCACTCATCCTTCTGCTGAGGAAAGAATGCAGAATTTGTCGCAGGACAAGATTATGGAGGAGTCGCTCAAACTATATAGGGAGGTTAAAGCCATCGCCTCGTTTTGCTTGACGCTCAAATGCCTGGTGACCAATCCACAGTTGTCTACATTCCCGTTTGGATAGAGACTTCGGGGGAGGAAAGGAGAAGAGACGACGGCGACGCGGGTGGGGAGAAGCAGAGCCATGGAAGAGGCGGCGGAGGCAGCCTGAGCACTGTCACTTCCGTTATCAGCATTCAACACCTGTGCGTCATCGTATTAATAGTGGAAAGGTGTTGTTGTTTTTCAGATTTTTCTGACACTTCTAAATTTATTTTTATTCTTATTTTAAACGGAGGGAGCACTGGAGTTCGGGAGCACAAAGCACTTTCCGATAGAGATATACCAATACAGAGAAATGGATAGGTGGACGAAACGATTCAAGATTTTTAAGATTTATTATGATGGCATTGAGCACATTTCTTTTTTTAAAGCATCATGCGAACTCTAGTTAAAATAGAATATAACCAATTGGACGGGGACTAACACATCATTTTAAGCAGCTAATTCTAAGATTTGTTACAAATTAATGATAATTGATAAGTCTATCTACGTTAAAATTAACTTCTACCTGGCACGACACAGTCGAAAAAATTCGACCCAAGTTGGCGATCATGCACATCAAGTCCCCACACAACAAGCTTGAGAAATGTCACAAGAAAAAGGAAGGTGACAATTAATCTAGCGTTTGACGATCAATTAGATTTTGACCTATTTTTAGTAACTTTGATGGATTGGATGTTTTAATAAGCAGTACAACTTAGTCTGCATATGGATGATACGGTTATTAATTTTTTTCCTATGAAGAACTACTTTTCCTTATAGCCAGTCAGAAGATTTGATGAATATGTTCCATCCATTTTACTCTGTAGTTGTAGTTCTCGGTTAATGCACATGCTGAAGCATGTTTACACATATTTTCTGTGCGGCTAACTTCACTTTCGGTTTTGCTAGGTGTGCTAGGCATTCTTCGGACAACCATATTGTTTTTTCTCAAGACCAAACCTCATTCAGCGGTCTCGTCCTTGGATTCATACTACCATTTGTATTTTACTTACCCTACTACTGAGTGGTATAAGACAAATTACACCATAACTATACTCCCTCCATATCAAAATATGAGATGTTGTAGTGTTACATATAGTGTAAGCCAGATGCAACATTGTTACATTTCCGGTTTAATTTCTTATCATCCTCTGCACGCACATTCAATGCAATATGATCTTAGTTCTTATAAGTCTAGACCGACCAGGAAAAGATAGCGATGATTTAGAGATATTCCTTGTATAGGAGATGCATTGCAGTTGGGGTAGTTGTCTTCCAAGTTCCAATCATCAGACTCTGTCCAAATTCCATACATTTTTAGTTTTGTTGTTAAACTAAGAACTAAGAAGGCAATGGTTACTACTATAAATTTGGTTGTGCGAATTCCATAACATTTTAGCTTCAGAGATCCTACCAATCTCTGAAAGACAAACCATCGTGTTCATAGAATTTGTTTAACAGTTTAAAACACTCGTGCCACACTCACTACTGATTCCTTTCGCGTATTCTACAAGAGACAGACTAGACCAAAGTACACTGTGACTGTACAGTACACACCATTTTTATTCGCACAGACCCAGAGCACTGCAGCGTGCTCCCCTCGGACTTGCTACTCTACTCGCCTTACGCCCTACGGACGCTCCTGGTTGAGCCTCGCCGCCGTGGTCACGGCGTCGGCCACGCCGCCCGGCGTGGTCGCCATGTCCAGCTTGTTCCTTATCTCCGCCGACACGACCCTCTCGGCGTCCTCCCTCGTCGCCCCCTTGTCCGCCGGCAGCTTGCTCCTCGCGTCCTGCGGTGCTCCAAGTTAGTCGCCGTGCATGGAAGAGCAAATGAATGAATCGTTGAGAACACAAGTACAGTAAGAGTTAGCGGAGCGCACCGAGAGGACGTCCCGGAGCTTGACCTTGTCCTCCTCGCTCATGATACGCGCGTTCTTGTCCGCGGCCGCCTGGGCCGCCGCGGCGACGCCGCCCGGGACGGTCAGGTTCTTCCCCGTGGCGCGCATCTCGGCGGCCTGGACGGCAGCCGCGTCGCTTTGGTCCACCGCCTTGCCCCCCGCGTCGGCCGCCGCCGCGGCCTCCAGCGCGCGGCCGATCGTCACGGCGTCCTGCTCCAGCGCGCCCGACGGCTCCTTGGCCGCCACGGGCGGAGGCGCGACGAACCGGCGGACGACCTGCCCGGCGACGGACTCGGTGACGACGACGCGGCGGCCCGGGAACTCGGTCTCAGTGACGGCGACGCCCGCGTCGGCGACGGGGCCGGAGAGCTGGCCGCGGCCCACGTGGCCGGCGCGCGCGTTGAGGGTGGCGGCGGACTGCATGACGGCCGCGGGACCGCCCTTCTGGGTCTGGCCCAGGCCCTGCACGGTGTCCTCGGCGGACTGCAGCAGCGCGGCGTCCCTGGGGGCCACCGGCTGCGCCGCCAGGTCGCCGGAGACGTCGAACACGTCGCCGTACTTGATTGGCCGGTCCTGCTGCTGCAGGGCCGCCTCGGCCTCGGGCCTCCGCGGTTGCCCCTGGCTCATGGCGGATCAATTCCTCGGTTGTTCGCGCACAGAACACACTTGTTGCTGTTTCTTTCGGGCTGGTTGTGTCGTGTGAGCGGGGTGGCGGCGCCCTGTGGCCTGTGCTGAGCTTTTATTCCGGCTTCGTGGGGGCGGTGCGGCGGAGGAGGAAGGGGCACGTACGTGAGGACGAGAGGTGTACGTGGAGCCGTGGTCGAGTTACACCTGAGCGAGCTCGACCATGGTTTCGATCGCCGCGCGTCAGCAGATGCTTATCAGGTTACTGGGCGCGCAGCCGAACATGCGCGCTTCAAACAAGAGAGTTCAGTGGTGAGGTTGGCTCACTAAACTTTTGAGAAAATTGACAGCATATATCAGTTTCGGAAAGTTTTAAATTCCTGTATCAGACTTAAAATTGAAGGTTGCTCCACAAAGCTAGTGATTTTCGCTGCCAGGTCTCATATTACATACTTTCTCTGTCTTAAAATAAATATCTTTGATTTATATAAATATGGATATATCTAAAAATTGTTTTATTATGAGTACATTCATATTTAAATAAATTTAATATACTTATTTTGGGACATATAGTATATAATTGTTTCATAATATTTCCGTGGTGCCTTATCTGAATTCTTAACATGCATGCAAGAAATGTAATAAAAAAGCTCTAGAAATTTGATGGAACAGTAGCATGCGTAAAACTTGTTGTTAAGAGAACTTATTGCTAATTTAAATCCAAAATCAGAAATACACAATTGCTCAGTTCACAGCTGAGGTAACATCAAATTCTCCAGAAACATGTATTCACTTGTAGCATTAAACATGCTAATTTCGCAATTCTAATTGTCGTATCCATTATATTCTCATGTTTGATCGACTATGATTAGGTGTCCCTAATTCTTACAAGTTTATAAACATATTTATTTTGACTTTGGATCATTCATATTCTCCCCAGCGGACGAGGAGGACGGGGTGTTGTGCGATTGAGGAAACCGCCTGACCACGGCATCGCCCGACCCCTAGCGCTCACATCCCAACCCGCATCGCTTATACTTCAGTTCGTGAAGGTTTTGTTCCGGAGTGAACTAGGCAGCCAACGATCGCTGCCTCTCCGTGTAACTAACCATCACATAAAAGAAGTGGAAAGCTTCATTGTCACAACCGAGTCTCAGCTTCACCTTCCTCCTCTCATTCTGACCTTCCTTCTTTCCCATGGCAGTGGGCCGTCTCTCGCTGTTTCTTGCTAGGCACAAGATTTGACCACCAATGTTTGGGAGAATGCAAAGGGGTTGTGGAAGAAGGTCACGTGCTCGGAGAAGGACGAACCGCGGCTGACCCCCAAGCTCAGCAAACAACCCTCATTGTCGCTGGCGCTGGTCGAGACGCCTCAGATGCCAATTGTTGGGGTGCGTGTCGCGATAGTCTTCGTAGCCTTCATCGCACCGCCGCCGACAACTCAACCCCTCATAAGGGATGGTCGTTCAATTTAATTTTTGGACCCGGGTGAGATAAATAAATATAATTACATTGATAGTTTCTAATTTTTAAAATTTTCAGCATATTAAGGTTTAAAAGTATGTATGGTATATACATAGTTAGCATTGTTAACTATACAATATACTTTTAGTTGTTTTCCAATATATTGTTGTCATGTATGTCATTAAAAATATATTTGAGTTCTGCAAAAAAAAAACTTTTTGAGATGTTATTCTTAACACGATACAAAAATCATCTTAAATGTCAACACAAACGAAAAGGAAAACACACGGCTCCTTGACGTTTTTACAATGACAAATTATATAGCATATATATACATTATTGTGTGGATGTTAATATCTTAAAACAAAGATGAAAGATGTAGTGTATGGTTATGTAAGAAAACATATAGATACTTCTGAAATATTAATTGAACATTTGACATGATCATTTTCAAATTGGTCAAATCAGTCCTATAAGTTATTCTGGATTTAGTAGTAAGTTGATAATATGTTGATGATTTATACTTGTTATTAGGATAATATTGCTTATAGTAATCGCAGACGAACATTAAACATTATGAGTTCTACTATTGCACATACAAATTACATTAATTATTTATCTGTTCACTCCAACGCGTGTTTCTTTGTATACAATTGGTTCTCTTAGTTTTTCAAAGAGTCAATAACACCGTTGGTACACAAACTTTACCTACATGTGCACATTCATACAACATCTTTTAAATTGAGCTAAACCGGTACAACAACTTTGTTGCGGATGCAGACGGGTCCAGACGAATAAGAAGGCGACACGTGGAACTGACAGGTCGGATGGGGCACACGCCTGAGCATCACACATTTGCAGAACCCCCCCCATAATCTTTAGAAAACGCGGATTAGCATGGTCCACGAATTAGGACAGAAATCCCCACCGGATAAGGTCGCGTCACTCGTCAGTTCTTCACTGATTCGCGGGCACGGGGAGCAGGTCGCCGCCGAGTGGCTCGCGTCGCTCTCCGCCGTCGCCGCCGAGTGACCCGTCGCGTCACTCGTCAGTTCTTCACAAATCACTGAAGCAACGCATCAAAGGAAAACTTGGTACTGATTTCATTCTTAACTAGCATCTAGCTACGATATGCAAAGCCAATTCCTCCATACAACAATCAAAATTCGGCTCAAGTTTGATTATGCCTGACACATACTGTGCGCTGAAACAGGGCCAAATTAATTTATGTCTAATCTTGATTTCGTCCTACCAACTGTTGCTACACCGTTCTAATGTATAGATGAATCTATTTCAGCAAGAATTTGGAACTAAAATCGGTCCTATCAACCTAGCCGCTGTAGCCACGCCCGCCAAGAGAAAACGGAGGAGGGAGAAGAAGAACGAAGGCACAGGATCGCGTACCGTAATCGGGATCATCATCAAACCATGGCCGGAGGTGAGGTTCAGGCGCCATTGAGACGAACCCAGCGGCGGCGCGGCGGGCGGCGGCGGCGCAGCCCTTGGCGTCGCGAGGAACTGGAAACAAATGATGCAGGTACGATGCAGCATGATTTCTGGAGATGATGATGGACATAGTAGGCCTATTTGTCAAATAGAATTGTATCGGGATCGTTTTGGAAACATGTAGTTTCCACCGTGGCATACCAACTAGACAGATCAGACTCGTCTGGACTAGTCTCGCATCCGCAACAGAGTCGTCTGGACTAGTCTCGCATCCGCAACAGAGTTGTTGTACCAGTTTAGCTCAATTTAAAAGATGTTGTATGAATATGCACATGTAGGTAAAGTTTGTGTACCAACGGTGTTATTGACTCTTTTTCAAATAAGAAGTAAATATTTGTGAATTCCAACCTTTACTACTTGTGAAGTTCGCGGATTGTTGCTTCCAATGGCTTGGAGAATTCAATCTGTGAATTCATTCAATTGGAGCATACAACCACCAGAATTGAGCTTGGAAAGATGACCTTGGATACATCTTTTGGGAACATTCAGACGTTTAATCTAAAGATTGTGGTACGACATTATGTTTGCATGTTTGCTTATCTCCTTTCTATATAACGATAATTCTTTTATAGAACAATGCTTTACAAGTTGGTGGTTAAATGTGCATTGTGTTGTTTTCATATATTAACTGACTAGAAATCAATTTGTCTCGGTTGTTATGAATTGGAATTTATGCTTGGCGGATTTGAATAGCGTGTGATGGAGAGGTTCGAGAAGGAAACCGCTGAGATGACCAAGAGGTCATTCAAGTACACGCAGGTGTTTGACAAGTTCAAGACTGAGCGTGAAGGGTATCACCATCGATATGGCCATGTGGAAGTTCGAGATCACCGAGTACTACTGCACGGTCATTGATGCCCCTAGTCACGGGCGCTTTCACCAAGAATATGATTACTGGTACCTTCCAGGCTGATTGTGTTGGGCTCGTGATTGATTGTATTTTTCATCAAAAATGGTCTCTCAGCCAAACTAATGATGTGTATGGCTTTTCTGTAAAACTATTTTCAAATCTGGCCTCTCAAAATCGGCGTCAAAGAGGTTGGCGCCGAACACTAGTAGAGAACAGGCAATAGGACCAAAGAGATATGCCCCATTTGTCCCGGTTGCATTACAAACCGGGACAGATGGGTGCCTGCAGCCTCCACGCGCGTCAGAAGGCCACCTTTTGTCCCGGTTCCAGCCACGAACCGGGACAAAAGGTGCGTGCCTCAGCGCACCAGCCTTTTTGTCCCGGTTCGTGACTGGAACCGGGACAAAAAGGTGGAGGCCTATATATACTCAGCACCCTCCCCTCTCCCAAGACCATTGGAGGCATTTTCTTTTTACTATGCTAGGAGGGTGTGTGCTAGTTTATTTTTTTTAAGTATGCATACAAGGTGTTCGACGAAATGCCCGAGAGAGTTCACAAAATGATTTGATGCACACTTAAGTTTTATCCTTTTGTCGATCGAGGTTTTTTTTTTTTCTCATTTCATTTGTCATTGATACAGTGCATGTTCAGTGGTTATTTCTCGATGTTCTTTAATGGTTCTTGATATAGTTAATTATATAATGTAGATGGACCGGCAATGGATGTACGGTGACCGACGCACTGCCGAGTACATGAAGGGCTTGAAGAAATTTCTCGAGATAGCCAAGGCCCACAGTACCAATGGTTTCATGTGTTGTCCATGTGTGGACTGTCAGAATAACACTGATTACCCAGAGACGAGAACCATTCAATGCCACCTTATTCGGCACGGTTTCATGCCCAGCTATAATTGTTGGACCAAGCACGGAGAAGAAGGGGTTATGATGGAAGATAATGAAGAAGATGATGATGACAACTATCCTATGTTCCCGGATTACGGTGATACTGCAACGGGGGAAGCTGAAAATGAAGAGGCACCATATGAGCCCGCAGACGATCTTGGTCGGGCCATTGCTGATGCAAAGAGAGAGTGCGGAACTGAAAAGGAGAGGTTGAAGTTCGAGCAGATGTTAGAGGATCACAAGAAATTGTTGTATCCAAGTTGCGAAGATGGTCAGAAAAAGTTGGGTACCACACTGGAATTGCTGCAGTGGAAGGCAGAGTGTGGTGTGACTGACAAGGGATTTGGAAAGTTGCTGCAGATAATTAGGAAGATGCTTCCAAAGGTTAACGAGTTGCCCGAGAGTACGTACGAAGCAAAGAAGGTTCTGTGCCCTCTAGGATTAGAAGTGCAGAAGATACATGCCTGCCCTAATGACTGCATCCTCTATCGCGGTGAGTACGAGAATTTGGATGCATGCCCGGTATGCACTGCATTGCGGTATAAGATCAGACGAGATGACCCTGGTGAAGTTGAGAGCGAGCGTCCCCGGAAGAGGGTTCCTGCCAAGGTGATGTGGTATGCTCCTCTAATACCACGGTTGAAACGTCTGTTCACAAACAGAGAGCATGCCAAGTTGTTGCGATGGCACAAAGAGGACCGTAAGAAAGACGCGATGTGCAGACACCCCGCTGATGGGTCGCAGTGGAGAAAAATTGAGAGAGAGTTTCCGGACTTTGCAAATGACGCAAGGAACTTAAGGTTTGGTCTAAGTACAGACGGATTCAATCCTTTTGGGGAGCAGAGCAGCAGTCATAGCACCTGGCCTGTGACTATGTGTATTTATAACCTTCCTCCTTGGTTGTGCATGAAGCGAAAGTTTATTATGATGCCAGTGCTCATCCAAGGCCCGAAGCAACCTGGTAACGAGCTTGATGTGTACCTCAGGCACTTAGTTGAAGAACTTTTACAGTTGTGGCGGGAAGAAGGTGTACGTGTGTGGGATGAGCACAAACAGGAGGAATTTGACCTACGAGCTTTGCTGTTTGTAACGATCAACGATTGGCCGGCTCTTGCGAACCTCTCAGGACAGACAACCAAGGGGTACAATGCATGCACACACTGTTTAGGTGAGACTGAATGTATATATTTGGATAAATGTAAGAAGTGTGTTTATCTGGGGCATCGTCGATTTCTTCCGATCAAGCATCCCGCAAGGAAGAAAGGCAAGCATTTTAAAGGTGAGGCTGATCACAGCAGGAGGCCTGTCGACCGTACTGGTGAAGAAATATTTGATATGGTCAAGGATTTAAAAGTAATCTTTGGAAAGGGTCCTGGAGGACTAGAGGTTCCGAAAGACGCTAACGGGCACGCACCCATGTGGAAGAAAAAATCTATATTTTGGGAGCTACCATATTGGAAGGTACTAGAGGTCCGATCTGCAATCGACGTGATGCACGTGACAAAGAATATTTGCGTGAACCTGCTAGGCCACTTGGGCGTGTACGGGAAGAAAAAAGACACAGAGGAAGCACGGGAGGACCAGAAACGTATGAAAGAACGAGACGGTCTAAATCCCGAACACTATGAAGGCCCCGCCAGCTACGCTCTTACCAAACAAGAGAAAATAATATTCTTTGAATGCCTGAGCAGTATCAAGGTCACGGCTGGCTTCTCGTCGAATATAAAGAGGATAGTAAATGTGAGACTCCAAAAATTTCAAAACCTAAAGTCTCATGACTGCCACGTGATTATGACACAATTGCTTCCGATTGCACTGAGGGGGCTTCTACCGGAAAATGTTCGAGTACCCATTGTGAAGCTTTGTGCATTCCTCAATGCAATATCTCAGAAGGTAATCGATCCGGCGATTCTACCTAGGTTACAGAGTGATGTGGTCCAGTGTCTTGTAAGTTTTGAGTTGGTGTTCCCCCCATCCTTTTTCGATGTTATGACGCATCTCCTGGTTCACCTAGTCGAAGAGATTCGAGTTCTCGGTCCTGTATTTCTACACAATATGTTCCCTTTTGAGAGGTTCATGGCTGTCTTAAAGAAATATGTTCATAACCGTGCTAGGCCAGAAGGAAGCATCTCCAACGGCTATGGTACGGAGGAGATCATTGAGTTCTGTGTTGACTTTATTGCTGATCTTAAGCCGATTGGTGTTCCACAATCACGGCATGAGGGGAGACTGAGTGGAAAAGGCACACTAGGAAAGAAATCAATAATTTGTATGGATGGGCATTCTTTCACTGAAGCACACTACACAGTCCTACAAAGTTCTACCTTGGTGGCACCGTATATCAATGAACACAAAAATATTGTACGCTCCCTACACGTGGGGCAGTCTGAGAACTGGATTATACGTAAACACATGGCGACTTTCGGCGGTTGGTTGCGAACACATATCCGGAATAAAGTAGATGTTGAAGAACAGTTATGCTTGTTGGCCAGGGCACCATCTACGACTGTATCTACTTTCCAAGGGTACGAGATAAATGAGAATACATTTTACACGACATTCCAAGATAAAAAGAGCACCAACCAAAACAGTGGTGTTCGCGTTGATGCAACAAACAACAATGGGCAGAAGAACACATATTATGGGTGCATAGAAGAGATATGGGAACTTGACTATGGACCTTATTTTAAGGTCCCTCTGTTTCGGTGCAAATGGGTCAATCTGAAAGGCGGGGTTCATGTAGACAAGTTGTACGGAATGACAACAGTGGATCTAAACAATCTTGGTTACAGAGACGAACCATTCGTCCTAGCCAATGATGTTGCTCAGGTTTTCTATGTGAAGGACATGTCTAGCAGACCGAAAAAAAGAAAAAATATGGAAACGAATACATCATACGATGAGCCGAAGCGTCACATAGTTCTTTCAGGAAAAAGAAACATCGTGGGAGTGGAGGACAAGACAGACATGTCAAATGATTATAACAACTTTGATGAAATCCCGCCCTTCGTAGTGACCATTGACCCAATCATCAAGTTGAATGAAGAAGATGCTCCATGGTTCCGACCCTGAAGAAGATGCTCCATGGTTCCGACCCTGTAATAATGTATTAAACATTTTATGTGAAGAAGTGTTTTTGTTACCTGCATATCAAATGGATCCGCCGACGGTGGTTCATGAGTGCCAGACGGTGGCTTTGTATATCAAATGAACTACACTAAGTGTTGACATGGCTTAAAAATGAACTACACACCCCCGATCTAACGGCTCACGAGTGCTTGAAAGAAACACACCATCCGTATTCAAACTAGTGTTGTCTTAGTTAGTCAAATTCAAACACTTTTCATATTGAAAGTTTTGCCAAATTCAAAAATATACAAAATTTCTTCAAATTCATATTCAAACTATTTTTAAAGTACTTAAAATAATTATAATAGAAAACAGAAAATAGTGTTGTCTTAGTTAGTCAAATTCAAACACTTTTCATATTTAAAGTTTTGCCAAATTCAAAAATATACAAAATTTCTACAAATTCATATTCAAACTATTTTTAAAGTACTTAAAATAATTATAATAGAAAACAGAAAATAGTGTTGTCTTAGTTAGTCAAATTCAAACACTTTTCATATTGAAAGTTTTGCCAAATTACATAATATGCAAAAGCTACTCAAAATCAGATTCAAATTATTTGGAAAATGAAAATGGAAAAGAAAAACTGAAAATTATTCCCGCCTTTACACCCCCTTTTGTCCCGGGTCCAGCCACCAACCGGGACAAAAGGGGGTGTAAAGGCGGGAAGCCGAGGCGGCCGAAAATTGGCTATTTGTCCCGGTTGGTGGCTCAACCCGGGACAAAAGACCCCCCTTTTGTCCCGGTTCCAGCCACCAACCGGGACAAAAGGGGGGGTGCCTATATAACCAACACTTAGCGCTCCGGGTCGAGCCACAACCCGGAGCCAAATCACTTCTACGCCGTTAGGCTGCCCGATTTTCCCGTCGCCGCCGCCACCATCCTCGACTCCGGCCACACCTCGACGCCGCCGCTGCCCGCGCAACCTTGGTCGGCGCTGTGCGAGGTAAGGCCCCTCCTCTTCCTCCCCCACGCTCATCCCCTCCATCGCTCACCTCTTCCATGCGAGCAACCGCCGTCGGAATCGCGCTCCGCCGTCGCCGAAATTGCGCGCCGCCGCCGAGGGAGAGCCATCCCTGACCATGCGAGCAACCGAACCGCTCGTCCCCGACCATCGCTCATCTCCGGCGCCGAACCGCTCCTCCCCGACCATGCGAGCAACCGAACCGCTGCCGCGCTCGGGGAGAGCCATCTCCGGCGAGAAAAATGAGGCGGCGCGGCCACCATCTTGTAGGGCGTCACCTCGCGCGGGAGCGTGCTCGACGAATTCAGGCGGCGCGGCCACCATCGACGGGAGCGTGCTCGACGGAGGCACTGCCTCCATTGCTGACGTCAGCGTGACGTCAGCCCTTGTTTTTATTATTTACCAAAAATGAAAATTTATTTGTAGTTTGAACATTAGTTGTAGTTCATGTTGATTTGTAGTTGATGTAGTTGATGAAAATTTATTTGTAGTTTGAAAATGATTTACCGAAAATGAAAAATTAGTTGTGGGTCAAATTATTCTAACCCTAGGTTTCTGGCCACCGCGCGAACTCTGGTCAAATGTGTTAGAATTATAATTGTTAGAATTGCATAATTATTAAGTTTGTTGATGTTTAGTTGTAGTCTAGGTAAACTTATTGTAATGTGTTGTAATAGTTGTAGTCTAGGCAAACTTATTGTAATGTGTTGAAATAATTGTTAAGTTTGTATTTAGTTGTGAAATAATTTGTGTTTGTATTTTTTTTTTGAATTTGTGGTAGTTCAATCTTCAATGTAGTAATGTGTTGGAATATTATTGCAATTATTCTGAGTGACATATTTTTTTTGCGTGCAGGTATTCGAATTGGTCACCGCGTCGTAGCCGCCGCCCTCTCGAAGCCGCCACTCTCTCGGAACCCCGACATTGTTCGACTAGTGCGCCACTGTCAAAGACGAGCAAGAAAATGTAAATGAATTGTTCGAGATGTAATATTGTTGCTTTAAATGGATTATTCGACTATATTAGTGATATTTAATCGATATTTAACTATGGAAATAACATTGTTCGACTTCTCCACCACCTTCATGGTTAATAATATATATGATACTTTAATCGATATGCAAATAGAAATGAAGATGTGAATTTGTCTTAATAAATTGCAGAAACTATGGAGCCCGGTAGAGACCATGAACTAGAAGAGGACATGTTCGACATCATCCGCGAAGGTCCATTAGAAGGACATGAGAACAACTCGGATGATTTCACGTCACAGTTTCTGAACGAGTCCGGTGATGGATTGGAGGGGCCTTCCGACGAAATAGACGTCCCCGACTCTGCTGTTGGAAAGTCGTCCGGCGAGGTATATATTAGCCCTCCGGTGTTCGTCTATGTTGAATAGATGCGTTAATTGATTTGTGTATATACATATATTAACTACCGATTCTTTCTTGTTTTAGCCCTCCGGATCGAGCAAAAAAACATCCGCCAAGTCAGATGTAACGAAACGAGGCGGGCCACGAAGCGGCACAAAAAAGCTGACCGGGACTCAAAAGTACCACATTGAAGTAATCGATGCAAAAGGCAAACCGATTGCTCCCGTCAAGCACGCCAAAAAATTTGTAAGTCAGTGCGGAGTCATTGTAAGGGACCAGATCCCCATCACGACTCATGAATGGAATCAGCCAAAAGTGCCAAGAGAGGGGGTTACTTATGTCCCCAATGCAGACAAAGAACGCCTTTGGGCCGAGCTCATGAAGAATTTCACTTTACCAGCAGAGGAGGATGAAGATCACCCTGTTATAGAGAAGCGATGCAAGGCCTGGGCTTTGATGGAGATGGGAGAACTGTTCCGCAGCTGGAAGAAAAGGCTAAACAAGTTGGTAACTGAAGGTACGACTCCAGAATTCGTCGGGATCTATGAAAACATAAAACATGAGTGGGACGATTTTAAGGCGTACAAGCTATCGACTGAAGCTAAGAAAAGGTCAGAGATAAATAAGAAAAATGCAGCAAAGAAGAAATATCACCATGTTATGGGGTCAGGTGGCTATCGGACGGCCAAGGCTAAGTGGGAGAAAATGGAAGATGACCTAGCGGCTAAAAATATAGACTTCGAGACATTGTATTGGCCCGAACGGCTTAGAGACTGGTTCTATGGCATTGGTGGAAAGTTGGACACAGAAACAGGGGAATGTATTTTTAACGAGGATCACGGAGTAGACCCTGTCAAAAAAATCAGAGACGTACCGAAGGAGGTGGAGGAAGGCAAGTTCCAGCCAAACAGAGAGAATGACGAGCTATCGCGCGCCCTTGGGAACGCTGAACACAGTGGACGAACACGAGGAACCGCCGGCTCCGTTCCGTGGAAGATTGGGTTTCCCTTAGATGTCGGGACTTACAGAAGCCGAGCGAGAAAGAAGAACATTGCGAATGACCGGATGCAGAAGCTAGAAGATAAATTGGCAGAGCACGAGAAGGAGATAGCTGAGCTCAGGGCTGAGAGGCGGCGTCCACGGAATTCCTGCGAATCTGAGACGCACGCAGATCCTTCTCCTGGTCCAAAATCTATGCAGAGAAGCAGTGTGGCTTCCACGGAGCTCGTTCGCCCAGGTTCCCCCTCGGGTACTTGTCACCCCGTGGATTGTATCAGTCAGCAGGAACTGTGCGAGCTACATGTGCCATGCTTGAATATAACTGTGAAGGTGGCGGACGGTTTTGCCGTACCGCACAAACCAGATGGAACGTATCATTGTCGCCCGATTCCAGATGGCTATGCTGTTGTCGCGGTTGATGAGGTAATGAAGGGATATGAGGGAATAAAACTGGACTACCCTACGGGAGAAGACGAGATTGAATTGAGATATGCCTGCAAGACTACCTGCTTATGGAAGAAGGAATACATCGTGTTCCCACACTTGTTGCAAAAGCAAACTTGCACTAGAAGCAAGCCCCCTCCCAGTCCACATGCCAGTCCGGACCTCCCCGACAACGACAACAACGACCAAGGCGCCAGTCCATCTCCATCTCCATCTCCGCGGCCGCGTCAGCCAACTCCGCCGCCGCGTAAGCCAACTCCGCCACCGCGTCAGCCAACTCCGCGGCCGCGTCAGCCAACTCCGCCGCCGCGTCAGCCAACTCCGCCACCGCAAAATAAGCGAAAGTCCACCGCAGCGTCGACTAGTACTCTGCAGAGCGGTTCGGGTAAGAAAGCGAGGAAGATGACACCGCCGCCTCCTCCGCCGCCTCCTACTACCAAGTTATCCTTGAAACGGAAGAAGTCTCCGCCGAAGCCGGTATATTCTCCGGAAGCGATACAGTGGGCCTATGAATTTCTTACGCAGCCATCGCAGTATCAGATGAACATGAACGATGACTATGTACGCGTTCTGGTGCGTAACGCTAGAAGAGTGCGGGAGGAACGAAGACGGGCTGCGGGTGCAACACAGAAGCGAGACGTTTCCCAGCTCGGAATGCAGGCGGGACAATCGGTCGCCCCGCTCAGAGTGTACGCCAGTGGTGCACAGACAGAAATTGAGAAGCAAGCTCAAGAAATAGGTATCTCTGTTTCAGCCCTTCGCACCTTACAATCGGGCGGCACTATCGGGTTTGGTGAATTGGCGCGGCAATATGTTAGAGGGCAACCTCTGATCGACTCTTCTCACCTGCGCCTCCTACCAGCAAGAATGCACCAGTTACATGATTGGTACATGTCTTACACGGCCAATAATGATGGAGACTATATCTATGTAAAAATTCAAAAGTCTCATTATGGCCCAGGTGATGATGAGCTTCATATTGAGCTCCCAGAATTATTCCAGTTATTCAATTTTGACGCCCTCGACAAATCTATCGTCAGTGCCTATTGTCTGTAAGTGATTAATTTATGCATGTCATTAATTCTCTAGCTTAGCTTGTTTTTCATTGCCTGTAATTATCCTTATCACTATATTCTTTTCTAATATATTATTATGCAGACTGAAGGTTATACAAGCTCGGAAGCTTGGAGTTGATAATAACATTGGGTTCATTGACCCAAATCGAGTTCATCATCATGGTATATTAAATTACCTAGAGAATACGGAGGAGCTTTTGCTCTCATACTTAATGCCGCAATATTACAAAACCTACATACTATTTCCTTACAACTTCGAGTGAGTTTTTTAATTACTGCCTTGTCGATATTCAATAATTTGCTTACTCCATGTTAAGTGTAATTGATGAGTTATTGACGTATATAAACATGCGCAGATATCATTGGATACTTCTTGAGATTGAGGTTGAACGGGCAAAAGTATGCACATACGATCCATTAGGCAAACCGATTGAGAAGTTAATTGACTTGCAACTAATGCTGCAGAGGTAATTTCAATCATTATTGTGGCCTGTTCCGTTCTAATATAGGAAATTAATAACTTATTTAATCATTTTCTATACCGTACAGGGTTTGGGACAAGTTCACCGGATTCCACAAGGGTGTACGTAAGGATCTAACTTTTAAACAAGAAGAGAGGTAAGTAGTCATAGCTAGGTCCGCGCATCTCTTTAAATATTCTAGTTCCTAATACCATTTTTATTATCTTCTATTATTATTTAATTGAATCCTATCATATTCTCTCTTAAAGTGTGCGACGCAGCAACAAGGCACTAATTTATGTGGATTCTATGTCTGCGAGTTCATGCGTTCACACATCAATGAGCGGCGAAATGAATGGCAATCTGTACGTAAAGAATATATTCAAACTTTTTTATTCAATTTTGTTCACTTTTCTGATGATTAATATAATAATGTTGTTGATATCTCCTTTACAGTTTGAAAACATCCGGAACCGCCTAGATGCAAAAGACCGTCTACTCCCAATTGCGGAGGAGCTGTCAGGCTTTCTGATGGACTATGTGCTTCAGAGGGGGGCGGAATGCAGTACTCAAGCAGCTCTGAAGAGCAAGGGCGAATGCAGTACTAAAACAGCTCGAAAGTAGTGCCTCCCCGATTGTAAATATTAGTTTCGGAGTACTATTTGTTTGAAACTTGTTTGAAATGAAATAGTAATATCCTCTATACTTTTTAGTAGCGTGTAATATGTTAACGCAACTTGTTTGAAATGAAATACTAATATCGACATCAAAATACAAAAGAAAAAGTACAACAGAAAACACAAAAGAAAAAGAAAAACAGAACAGGAAATGAAACAGAAAAGAGAGGAAAGAAAAAATAAAACATTGTCCCGGTTCGTATTACGAACCGGGACAAAAGGTAGGCCTGCGGACGCTCGCTCCGCGGCCCACGTGGTTGGGCATTTGGCCCCGGGTCGTGGCGTGCCCGGGACAAAAGGCCACCCCCTTTTGTCCCGAACACGTTGTCCCGGGTGCAAGACCGGGACAACGAGCCCTTACGGCTCGGGACCAATTGCCTGTTCTCTACTAGTGGAACTTGTACATGTCGGCGCCGATCTTTCAAATCTGGCCTCTCGAGATTGGCATCAAAGAGGTTGGTACCGATACAATACAATGTCGGCGCCAACTTCTTTGGCGCCGACCTCAGAAGGCCAGATTTAAAATTAGTTTTACAGAACGGTCATATGCACCATTAGATTCGCTAAAAGGCCATTTCTAGCAAAAAAAATACTGATTGACTCGACCACTGGTGGTTTTGAGGTTGTCATTTCTAAAGGCTGGCAAGACTTGTGAGAAACGCATTCCCTCTTTGAGTGAAACAGATGATAGTTCTTGCAACGAGTTATTTTTTTTATCAAATGAGCTTCCCTTGTTGATTTCATAAAAAACCCGCCGCAAGTCTTACTGAACAGAAGCAAGAACAGAAAAAAAAAATTGCCACACGGGAGAAACAACAACACTGAACATGTGTGTTGCTGGCTCCACCACCACCCCAACAAGTCTCTAATTATTACCGTCACTCAGCATCACAAAGAGTGACAGAAAAATACATGAAGGAAAGCTAGCGAAAAAGAGACAACAAAGCGAGTTCAATTCATCAGCCTCGCCAAAAACCATACAATCGCGAGAAAGCTTCTATCAGCACCAATTGGGTTATTTTCACTCCCTCTTTGATATTTCTTTGTCCATGTCGAATTTTCAAGACAGTCCAGCCATTAAGCAAATCACAAAGCCTATAAACTGTGATTACATGATCATTAGAGAACATGAGGTGAAAGCAAGCATATTTCGAGTCTTCCAGATTGCCAGCAAACAACCGAGCCTCCACTGAGCATTAGCCTGCTCTGAGACACTGGAACCATGTTAATCCACCCATTAACAAGCTCACGAGCCCCATCAGGAGGCCTAACCAAGCCTAAATACACACCACAATTTGGCAAATCAATTTTGCTAATGAGAACTGAATGAGCAAGTGGTCAACAGTCTAATCATGCCCACATAAGTGGCATTACTTGTTGCCAAGTTTGCTTGGTCAGAATCTTATTCTTCAGAACCAACCGGACAAAAACTATGACTTTCAATGGAATATTTATTTTCCATTTGAATTTATATGGAAAGACTCCATTAGATATCTCAAATGTAGATAGAGATCCTTCACGTGAATCTGCCAGTGTTCCCAATAGTCCATCTAATTTTGTCAGGTTTATCCAACAGTTGAACATCATCCACCAAAATTTTCAAATCCTAAAACTGCACAAGCAACCCATCCCACAAGGTCGGGGCTCCTTTACGTCGGAAGACTGCACCACTCACACCGTTAACGTAACGTGAGGCTATGTACGGTGGAGCGCTCACGGATTGAAGAACCGTGCGCGTGGATACTGGGGGAAGAATTATACAGTACCATTGATCGATTGGAGCGAGGGGGGAAATCTAATCCTCATGGCTGGGAGGGTACACCTAGCTGTGGGGATGTGCAACAGACTTCACCTATAATTTACTTCCCCTACCGGTTGTGAAGGGGATCGCAGGCAGAAAACAAAAAATTTCCTATGAACGATATCCTTAAACTAGCCAAGATCTACACTATGCAGATATAGAAGTACGGCGGATATCGGAATACATACCCTTGTAGACCGAAAAGCGGGGATTACGCTCCCGCACAAGCGTTGACGACGAAGCCGACCTCTAGGTCGCGAAGAACTCGGCGCGACGAAGACGATGAAGATGACCTCGAGGTCGGGTGGAGGAAGTAGGCCTCCGAGTACCGCTAGCGCAGCACCTCGCAGGGTGTTACACACATACGGTGGAGACGACGGCCTCCGAAGCTCCAGTCCAGGACGAGCAGCGGAAGACTTGGACCAGAACACCAGCAGCGCGGCAGCGGGCTATGGTGGAGAGATCCCCTCTCAACTCGGCGCAACTCCGACAAAGGGAATCACGTTATCGAGGAGAGAAAGAGAATTAATTGGGTGAATTAAAAGGCCAGGGGTGCCCCTCTATATAAAGGCTCCCGGGGGGAGCCAACCTTGCCAGCCAGGCAATGTGGGACTATCCCACATGCCTGGTTCGGCCAAGGACAGCCACCGGCCCTAGGTGGGCCCCATTTGGCCCACCTAGGCCGGCCCTCCCCCAATCCGAAGCCCTGGGGGGACTTTCCCCCCCTCATGGGCCTTCTTTCCACCAGAAGGCCCATTTAGGGAAATCGGCCTTTAAAAATTCGAAAATAAATATATAAAATCATATTTAAATATTAATTACACTAATTAATATCAAACATATTATATATAATTTATTCTAGCTCCGAAAACTATTTCGTCGCTGCCCGATCTCCATCGGACCATTCCCGGGACGTTCCCGGTGATCTCTTTCCTTTCCGGTTGTCTTGTTGAAACCCCTTAAGTGTGTTACCCTAGCGGTTCGATATAATAACAGACATGATCGAGACTCCTCTCCGATCAATGATTAACTCGTAGGCCTGGACCCCATGAATTAACCCCTGTGATATAACGAATGACTTTCATCTATCAAACCTGGACGTCCAGTCTTAAACCTTTTGTCATATCGATACTTAGCGTGTCCGAGCATCGTTCATAGATATCTCCATACCTAGCATGATCTCGTTACCGACAACACTATCTTCTACTCGTCTATGATATTATGTCAGCTGGTGACCTAGTCACATGTTTGCAAACTCATTTGACATAATCTCACCGAGTGGGCCCTAGAGTCTCTATCCGGCTATACGGACTGACAAATCCCGCTCTTGACCCCTCGTCTCAACTACCCATTTCCGATACCCAAAAGTATCACCGTTATTGTCACACTTTATAAGACATGACGTTTGGTGCGAACAAAGTATCTTCCAGGAATAACAATAAGAGTTGGTCTCACGGTCAAAGGCGTAATGACTACGTCCTACAAATTGTGGGTAAGTCCATCACATCGTTCCACCTAACGATATGACTCCATTGCCGACAGACGCCATGTCTCATGATCGGGAAACCTCGATCATCAATCGCGCAATGAAACTAGTCTCAGAAGAGGCAACTAGGGACCTGGTTGTTTATCTACCACACGTGTATTAATGTTTCCGCTTAATATAGTTATAGCATGGTATAAAACATATAATGAACAATTGGAATATAACCAATAAACCATCTTTATTAAGTGCCTCTAGGACATATTCCCTTCAGTCTCCCACTTGCACTAGAGTAACACTTAATCTAGTTTACAACTTGGTAAAAGCTCAACACCCATAGCATCTTGGTGCATGCTTGTCTCGTGGAAGAGGAATACAGTCAACAGATCTCACACATTGAGACCTATATGTGCTTTGCAACAATTCTATGTCACCTAGTTTGACATCATCCCGTATCTTTCGATGACGGTGAAATATATCCTAGTGGATGGAGTGAGACTCGAACATTCGCGTAGCATGGGCCTTAAAAGTCTAAGAGATCTATTAAGGAGACCACATACGCTCGGAAAACTGCTCAGTCCAATCACACTTGCAACTTCTGAAGTTGGCATATATTTCTATACCTATGTAGATTATGCAACAGTGCATTCATATGCGACTTCGCAAACTAACCATGTCTTTCTTCAAAATAAAGGACATCTCCTATATGAGATTTCTAGTTGTATGGGCCAGTGTAATAACTTGCATCATCGTAACCTCTTTACGGCAAGTTGTCTTTCACTTTTTCCCTTTACCAGAAAACATATCTTCAGTTCTCACAGACACTGAAAAATATACTTAACGTTTGTTCATTGATCCACACAAGGATCACTCTAGAACCCGTTCTTCAACCAAGAACTTGGGTCACACTAAGTCGAGCTTTCAATCTGATAGCATCTATGTCTGATACATAGAGAATGTCGAACATCATTTGCTATCACTGAAAATGTCAAGATAAACTTAATATTTTACCTAGTCATACAAGCAAGAACAATCTTCTTCGCTTGTTCTATTCTGAAACACTTCAGAATCTTAACTTAGGAAATATTCCGACCTAATATTATTAAGCCCCTTACGATCTATACAATTATAAATCGGATGCCTAATACTCCTAACTTCATTTCATAGAAAATTTAATCACTTAAATAATCCTTTACACTCTACTAGAGGATCTGTAATATTCAATATGTCGTTACATACAAAATCACAAATGATATCTAGCTCCCACTCAAATATGCCTTCCGCATATAAGATCAAGGAAAGCTACTTAGCTCCCACTCAAATATGCCTTCCGCATATAAGATCAAGAAAAGCTACTTTGCTCCCACTCACTTCTTTGCAAATGCAAGTCTCTTCAACTATTTTGGACAACTCCAAAATCCTTTGATCACATTATCAAAGTGAAGATTCCAGCTCCGATATGCTTGCTTCAGCCCATGGATGGACAACTGAAGTTTGCATACATGTTTAGCATCCTCAGGATCACCAAACCATTATTGTACTGATTACAACTCTTTCTTAATGACACTATTAAGAAACATGGTTTCCTTATCCTTCTATCAATTTCTCATTCGAAATTATAGTAATTGCTAAACGACCCAGAATAGATTTAGGCTTCGCCACCTGAGACAAAATCTCATTGTGGTCAACTTTTGAATCTGTCGGAACTGTTTCACGACAAATCGATCCTTATCAGTGTCTACTCTCTCATAAAATTCCATATTCTGTTAACATCCTAGATGCCATCAAGAAGATCTCCCAAGTGAATACCTGGTAATCGTACATAGGTTTTATTTCGGATCATATATGACTCATAGCCATTTCTCGGACTTAGGTCTACCATCTCTTCTTCGTAGTTCGTAGGTCTGTCATATTCCATTAATATGACCTTCATAACAAGATTGTCGTAACACACAGTGTGGAACACAACCTCGTATGCCTACGTTCTTAGTATGAGCTCAGAGCATCATCATCTTGTATCATCAGCTTCTTTCAAGCTATGGAGCATGACACCGAAAACACTTTCGGTTGCGCCACTCTGATGTCTGGAGAGAAAGTTTCATCAACTTCGTCTTGCTCTACTTTCTTTCTCACTTATACCCTTGGACAAGAAACTATTTCTTTCACAAGGTATATCCCGGCAACGATTTTGCCTATGTCGTGAGACATGTACCCAACTAACTCTTTAGGTACGGTACACTACAAAGATTAATCCATTTTAGGTTTGATCACATCAAAACACTAAATTGCTGAAACGACAATCTAGGCTAAAAGCCATGCCATCACTAATATGGTATTGTCTCCATGGATTTAATTGGTTTCCCTATTATCTAACGTGAGTGTTACGTTTCTACCATATGACTCTAATGATCACAATAATTCGATAAGAGATTTATTTAGCACACACTATCCCATAGGGTGCGATTACGACGTCCTAACATACCATAACACTATGGTATTCCATGCGACGTAATTTGTGGAACTCTTCTCACAAGTCTTCCAATGATATGCCAACATTATAACTCAAATCTTCATTTCCTCGATCTGTATCGCGGGAATTTGATTTTCTTGTTAAATTTATTTCCTACTCCATTCTGAACTTGTTTGATCGAATCAAAATTTCCAGACCAACATTCCCTGAGTGGATATTCATATATCTACTTGGAATATTCATTAAGTCTATGAAATAAACACTTCCACTTTACGTTAAAGTACTTCATTGATTCACATACACCCATATGCATGATTCTCAACAAGTTATACTCAAAACGTTCAGTGAAGTTTACGAAATAAAGATCTCCACTACCCGTCAATTACTTCATTGAACCACATACATCTATATGCATGACTATCAATGAGTTATATGCCCGTTTTCCGAAAACGGTGTCTTAGTTATTTTGCAAGTGTCAAAAGATCAAATCTAAGGACTTGTAGATCCATCCGGTATGGAGCTAATTCATTGACTATAACATTGACATGAATTAAACGGTAGTGCCACACATATGTGGTGTCTTTATTAAGTTTGTATCCTTTGGCATTAATATTATGAATGTGGGAGCTTCTACCATATAAATTCAAATCGGCATATGATCATTACTTCATAAATATAGGACAACGAATTTGTCACTAATATATATGAACATTTGTCTCGCTAGAGGAGACACACTTATAACGATCATACTAACAGGCGATCATAAAGAATTTATTCAAATGGTAGATCTAGAGGGAGAGTGTCTATGGCCATCACAACAATTTGTCTGCCATTATCAATACGCAATGTCGCCTCATCCTTTCAAGCCACTCAAGCAGTAAACCTGGTTTTCATAAAACATGACTAGTATCAAAACTCAGTCACTACTGCGAGTACTTGCTTAGCTAAAACATTCATAACATGTATATCATATATACACCATCATCATTGATGACTTCCGGCGATCTGTTTCATCTTCTTGATACTTCCAACGTAATCAAGAACCATGAAGGTGAACGATTCCCCTTGCATGACATAGTCTATGACATAGCATTTGCACTTGGCAACGACGTCTGTCATCCAGTGATCGAGCTGAGCGAGGCGTCTCAATGTTCATCAAGTATGACCATATGTCATCAAGTATAACCAATGTTATCAAGTATGACTGCCACGTGCTCCTTCAATGTGTGTATTCTCTTCCATCTTGGTTGAGAAGACAATCAGTCAACGTACTGATAAACTTCATCAACCCAATTTTAGGGGTACCCCGAGTTTAGCGACCATCTCATATGTTCGCGATCTAATAACTCGTACCCACCGTTGGTTCTCTATGGCAGAGATCATAGCATACACTGGACTATGATGATATCATCCGCACAAAACCTGATAATCCAAATTATCTTTTGTTAGCGGAATCTCCGGGTTTATCTCCTAGCGGGTATTGTATCACAAAGAGCTAACGGTTTAAACAAGGAGTATTTTAAGTTTCTCAATTGCAGGAATGCGCCTAATTTTAAAAGATGCTATTACAATGGTTAATATCTACAAAGGTTTGCAAAACAGACTTTGTTCATTATATTTTGAGTTCTAGTATTTTAGAAAATAACTATCCGAACTCCCACTCAAACGAACATCCCTCCTGGTCGTTTAAGCGATTACACGACCCCCATCCATTGCACAACCCCTCATCGTCAGAGCCGGCAATACAACTTCAAGGGTAGACAATTGTCAATCACAACAACTCTGTGACTCATGCTCGACCTTTCGGCCTCCGTGTTCCGAGGCCATATCTGCATATGCTAGGCTCGCCACAATAACCTCCACGTAACGCTTGTGCAACATGGCTTACACCCACTGTATGTGAACGACGATATGTCTAACACCCGATCGTCACGGCCTGCCTCATAACGTAGAACTTTCTTGGTGGTGCTCGTTGGAGGAAGAACACTAGTGGTATTTTGAAGGGATCATCTTATATATAACTACCGCCGTGTAACTAATATATACTAATATATAATCACACAATATAAGATGCACACAAAACATCAAATGTAATGCGATGTGATATAGTCCATTGCGCCATGGTCTTCTTGGCGCCCGCAGTTCATAAACAATTTAATAAACCTACCTTGACCATATCACATTGCCCCTGCAAAATAAAGTTAGACGCTTCTACTTTATCTTTTGCATATTTTACGTGGCTTGGGGCTGTCGTAAAAAGAACCGCTTCTTACCTACGAACTTATGACCACAACAACGATCCAATAATTGCATGTTTAAGCATCCCTTTCGGGTCCTCCATTGAAAATGCAAAGCCAACTAAAGAGAGAGAAACTGACACCCGCCAGCCACAGATACGGTACAAGCCGTATGTCAGTAGTGGAACCAGTCTCGCGTAAGCGTACGCGTAAAGTCGGTCCGGGCCGCTTCATCAACTCGATGCCGCTGGAATCACAAGTGCACGCTAGAGGGTAGCAAATAACAGGAACGGTGCCCCCGTGCAGAACACGGGTTCTAACAGCGTACAGCTATATCTACGATAGATCGGCTCTGATACCACTGAAGGGGATCGCAGGCAGAAAACAAAAAATTTCCTACGAACGATATCCTTAAACTAGCCAAGATCTACACTATGCAGATATAGAAGTACGGCGGATATCGGAATACATACCCTTGTAGACCGAAAAGCGGGGATTACGCTCCCGCACAAGCGTTGACGACGAAGACGACCTCTAGGTCGCGAAGAACTCGGCGCGACGAAGACGATGAAGATGACCTCGAGGTCGGGTGGAGGAAGTAGGCCTCCGAGTACCGCTAGCGCAGCACCTCGCAGGGTGTTACACACATACGGTGGAGACGACGGCCTCCGAAGCTCCAGTCCAGGACGAGCAGCGGAAGACTTGGACCGGAACACCAGCAGCGCGGCAGCGGGCTATGGTGGAGAGATCCCCTCTCAACTCGGCGCAACTCCGACAAAGGGAATCACGTTATCGAGGAGAGAAAGAGAATTAATTGGGTGAATTAAAAGGCCAGGGGTGCCCCTCTATATAAAGGCTCCCGGGGGGAGCCAACCTTGCCAGCCAGGCAATGTGGGACTATCCCACATGCCTGGTTCGGCCAAGGACAGCCGCCGGCCCTAGGTGGGCCCCATTTGGCCCACCTAGGCCGGCCCTCCCCCAATCCGAAGCCCTGGGGGGACTTTCCCCCCCTCATGGGCCTTCTTTCCACCAGAAGGCCCATTTAGGGAAATCAGCCTTTAAAAATTCGAAAATAAATATATAAAATCATATTTAAATATTAATTACACTAATTAATATCAAACATATTATATATAATTTATTCTAGCTCCGAAAACTATTTCGTCGCTGCCCGATCTCCATCGGACCATTCCCGGGACGTTCCCGGTGATCTCTTTCCTTTCCGGTTGTCTTGTCGAAACCCCTTAAGTGTGTTACCCTAGCGGTTCGATATAATAACAGACATGATCGAGACTCCTCTCCGATCAATGATTAACTCGTAGGCCTGGACCCCATGAATTAACCCCTGTGATATAACGAATGACTTTCATCTATCAAACCTGGACGTCCAGTCTTAAACCTTTTGTCATATCGATACTTAGCGTGTCCGAGCATCGTTCATAGATATCTCCATACCTAGCATGATCTCGTTACCGACAACACTATCTTCTACTCGTCTATGATATTATGTCAGCTGGTGACCTAGTCACATGTTTGCAAACTCATTTGACATAATCTCACCGAGTGGGCCCTAGAGTATCTATCCGGCTATACGGACTGACAAATCCCGCTCTTGACCCCTCGTCTCAACTACCCCTTTCCGATACCCAAAAGTATCACCGTTATTGTCACACTTTATAAGACATGACGTTTGGTGCGATCAAAGTATCTTCCAGGAATAACAATAAGAGTTGGTCTCACGGTCAAAGGCGTAATGACTACGTCCTACAAATTGTGGGTAAGTCCATCACATCGTTCCACCTAACGATATGACTCCATTGCCGACAGACGCCATGTCTCATGATCGGGAAACCTCGATCATCAATCGCGCAATGAAACTAGTCTCAGCAGAGGCAACTAGGGACCTGGTTGTTTATCTACCACACGTGTATTAATGTTTCCGCTTAATACAGTTATAGCATGGTATAAAACATATAATGAACAATTGGAATATAACCAATAAACCATCTTTATTAAGTGCCTCTAGGGCATATTCCCTTCAGGTTGTTGGAATGAACCTGATCTAATCCTTTTATTGAATCTTTATAGGTTGATTCCAAGTAGTTTGTGTAGGTCAAAAAATAATTCATTGCCATATACAAAATTCATCTCGTTTGAGAAGAATAATAATCAAGATTAGATTAGACCATAGGATCACTAACTTACATATGAAATCGGCTGAGTTCACGAACATCCGTAAAGTCCTTTTAACACACGATCACTAGTGATCCATTTTAAAAAAATAAAAATATTTATAAGATTCTTCAAATTCTAGATAAATACATATAAGTATATATACTTGTCTAGTATCTTTGATCAAATTTGCATCGAAATATATGTTCATATTTTTAATTGCAAATTTTGAATATTTTCAATTTCATAAATATCGAGATCATCGGTTTTCGGGAGACAAAACTCATCACTCATGGGTTCTGCTTAAATAGACGAGTCGTAACGAGATTGATATTTTGATCCTGGGCTCATATGCTCCGATCAAAATTAAAAATATCTTCAAACATTTCAAGAAATGAAAAAAAAATGTTGACAAACATATACAAGTGTTTCACATACATGCAAAGTTTCACGATGGAATGGTACATGTGATGTGCTCTACGAAAAAATAAAAAATAAATCAGTGCTCCAAAAGGATATCTTTTAATCTCATTTTAACCACTGGTTATTCTTTTTTGTTATTTTCATACTCAAACTTGGCAATACATACAACATTTGTATATGTTTGCCACCAAATTATTTCAGAATTTTTTGAAATACTTTACTGTCTTTTCGACTTTTTATCACAACATAAGCAAATGAGCTCGGAGGCAACTTGAATTTCCGGTATACTTTTCTTTTTAACTAGTACGTTCTCTACATAAGATGGTTTAGTTTTTTTCCGTATTCACACACACACACACACACACACACACATATATATATATATATATATATATATATATATATAGGTTAAATGCTTTCTACTCCCGGGTGTAACTACACCCACGTCTCATATACCATCATACGGAAGTATTTGTCGTACTTTATCGATTTGAGTATGTTCACATACTATATCTAAGATACCCCAAAACAAGTTTCATGAAAATGTTGCAACTGTCCTAATATTTTAAACTATATACTCGAAATATCGATATATGTGCATATAAAAGAGAAGTATGTAGAAATTTTTTACATACTACCAAAAAAGAAGTATTTATATTACTAAAATAGCATTATATACTCCATACTACATGTTACATACCTCCCGGTATGATAGATACTCCATACATGTGTGAAACACACATGGGTGTAGTTACACCCGGGAGTAGTATGAATATGTTCTATATATATATATATATATATATATATATATATATATATATATATATATATATATATATATATATATATATATATCCCTAACGAAGGTACTAGTAGCCGTGCACGTGCAATGCACGTAAGATGAAAGAAAATCAAATGCGAAAACTTTAAAAGAAACAACAGACATGTTCCTATCCCTAACGAAGGTACTAATAATGTGCAACATATACATGATTTTGCAATTAGCACTTTCTTTATCCTTGCATAACATCAATAGCTAAACTTATACAAACAAACTGTTTGTTACAATGATAACTTTAGAATATGTTTTTGCATGCACGATTCATACGGGACTGGCCTCTCTGAACTCTACCCCTATTCTCAAGTAGTTTTTAGCATGCGAATTTTAGCCATGTTCTTGCGGCATTTGCTCGGTAGGAAAATTGATTCAGTGTGGGTAGATTATCCTCATAACATAACTTGAGTGTGCACCATATATTTGACAACACAGTTATATTGGTGTTTCCCATGGTCTGTTACCAGGAACATGAATTGCTTACACTGAGCGAAAATGCTTTTGGAAATCAAAACCACGCACATCTGCATCTTTTTATAAGAAAATACTGAAATATATGTCCAGACACATTTTAATTTATATGTATACTTATTTTTAATGTGAATATAAACAACATGCACAACATCTATAACACGAGGGGAGTAGTTAGTGACTTGGTTCTTCTCCCCGAGCACTCGTCCTTGTCCGTATCACGATGTCTATTTTGAACCCTGAACTGGTAGGGCTTCGCCGATTTGAACCCCGAACTCCAAATCCCTGTCGTTTCAACCCTGAACTATCCAATCCCGGTCTAAATTAAACCCTGGACCTGTTTGGCACACCGGGAAACAGAAAACCCTGACCGGGAATATCCACTGTCTCACTGACAAGAGGGTCCACATGTCATATTCACCCTCATCCTCAATCCATCTCTTTCCCCTTTTTGAACAAAATGAGAACGGAGCTCGGTGGCGAGGGGCGGTGGTCGGGCCGGGGAGAGCGTTGAGCGCCGAGGCACAGAGAGCACGTCGCGGCTCCTCCGCGACCTACTTGCGTGCACCTCCAGCGACTCCTGGCTGGCCGCCGCCGTCTAGTCTTCCCCAACCACGGCCATCCTCGATTCCCCGCCCTAGGGGGCTAGGGGCAGCTCCGTCTGCGCATGCGCGCATACGGCCGACAAGCAAGGGCGAAAAGCAAGCAAACGCGACCAGCAAGCATGGGCCGGTGAGCACGCGAGCGCCGCGAGCGAGCACGTACGGCGCACGAGCACACCGCGGCCAGCAGGCACACGCGCCCGCGTCGACCGACGAGCACACGCACGGCCGGCGAACACGCGCCCATACGGCCCCCTCTCTCCTCCGACGACTTCGTGGACGCCGCGCCGCCAACGGCCACGACGCCCCAGATTTTCCCACCTCTGCAGCTTGTCGTTCATCAAACCGAAGACGGCACACGCGTGGTCGCCTGCCTGCTCCGGCGACGGCATGGTGCTCTGCGTGGTCTACGTGGCCGCCTGCTTGTCTCCCTGTACTCTGTGAGATGTACGTGGTCGGCGACGAGGGTTCTGGCGTGCGCCGGCGGCGCGCAGCAGGAGGGGTGAGCGCGCGACGGTGCGCACCACCAGCAGCGCAAGCCAGCAGCAGCCAGCCGGTGCGCTCGTGCGGCAGCAGCGCAAGTGCAGCAGCATGAGCGCCGGTGCGCGAGTGCAGGCCGCACGCACTGGAAATCCATGCCCATCGCCATTAACTTGCGCGTCCAAAGCAAAAAAAAAAGAACACCAGATTGGAGAAAGAAGGTTGATGACATGTCGGTCCAGCCCAGTCAAACGACTCAATCCCCGCCACCCACTGCCACGTCAGCAATCCCGGTTTGGATAGCACACCAGGGTCCGATTTAGACCGGGATTGGATAGTTCAGGGTTGAAACGAGAGGGATTTGGAGTTCGGGGTTCAAATCGGCGAAGCCCTACCAGTTCAGGGTTCAAAATAGACTTTTTCCTATCACGATCGAACTCTATCGCATACCGTATTGTATTCGTATCACGATACCAAAGCTATATTGTCGTGCCGAACTGCCCATACGGCAGCTCTCGTGCCATCAAAACCGCCTGGGTAGGGGTAGCAACATATCGATGGAGGCGCACGCGCGGAGGCGGAGGCCGGTGGCGCCGGCGCGGATACCGTTCCCGGACTGCGTCCCCATCGACGCGGGCCTCGGCTTCATCCTCGGTGGCGCGGGCGGCTCCGCGTTCCACTTCCTCAAGGCCCTCCGCAGCTCGCCCAGCGGCCGCTGCCTCGCCGGCGGCGCGAACGCGCCGCGCCTCGCCGGGACCTGGACTGGCCTGTTCGTCGCCTTCTCGGCCGTCGACTCCGCCATGTGCGCCGCGCGCGGGAAGGATGACCCGTGGAACGGCATCGTCGCGTTCGCCTGCGCCACGGGCCTCCACCATAGGCGCAGGGGGCTCGGAGCCGCCCTCGGATCCGCGCTCGTCGGCGCCGTCTTCTGCGGCCTCGCCGAGGTCTGGCAGCTGGGCGTCGAGAACTCCTTGGCCGATCCGCGCCACCGGAATAATCGCTTACCCGTTGCTTGCTCGCCGCCAGATGAGGTTGAGTAGGTCTCGGTCTTGTCGACTGCAAGAATTCTTGCAATTCTTCCTTTCCGATGTATATGTATGGTTTTGCTTTTAACTAGGTGCGGTTGAAACTAATAATCAATATGATTCCGTAGTGCTAATGATGTGTGTGCAAATGTGTGTTTGAATGTGTTACGACTTCCACAAAAGGTGGTAAGATCACGGTATTCAAATGTGGTGAGGACAAGGCAAATGCAGCACAAAGCAAAACACCCATCTCTATTGCATCCAATATACAAGTCAGCGCACCAAATATGAAAATACTCAGAAAATTGAATTCAGGCAACCAAACGGGTTGTCAAACTTAGACCCTGTTTGATTGAGCTGTAAATCACAAAGTAGTTTTGAGCTGTGTGCTGTGACAAAGTAGTTGTGGGTCGTAAGAAAACTGTAAAGCCATTTGGCAAATAGCTGTTTTAAATGTGGCTGTGAGCATAAATGTCTGATATACCCTCAACATCTAGATATTGTTTATTTATTATTTAAAAATAATAATCTATTAGAGTTTGATTTATGTATATATAATCATGTCATAATTAATTAATACATGATCTAGTTTATTTATTTATTTATTTATTTGAATGACTATACATTATTTGGTCAGAGACATTATCTAGTTAATTAACATCAACACTGATTTCGTTGGATAATTAACATCCAGAGTAGTTCTCTCTCTTTTGAATGCTTGCTAGTTTTGACAAGAAAACATCCCAGCAACTAGCCGGAAAGCTGATGCAGCCACGTTGGGGAGGAGGGTACTCTTTTCTCCAGAGCCGGGTCTGCCTTGGCCATGGATGCAAATGGCCTAAAATCCATGCGATCAACCAAACACGTCCCTATTTATCTCACAATTTTCAAAATTTAAAATATATTAAAAGATTTAAAAAATTATATATTCTCAATGATATATCCTATAAGCGATCAAAATATCAATATATTTTTTATGTTTGAGTTGCACAAAAAATGACAAATGTACAAATCTGAGTAGTGAATAATGTATAATTTCAAATTTCCAACTTCTGTCATTTTGTTGTAGATCAAGCCGTAAAGTATTTGGCATTTACATTTTGCATGATTGTACTCCCGTCTTTGCTAGGTACAAAATATTTTAACTTACATGTATATGTATCTAGACCTATTAAATACATGTTCACTCGTTTTAAAATCGGAATTGCTCGGATGTTTGTACGATACTTCTCACCTTAGCTAGATACGGCTGCGCGCTAATTAATCCTCCCGCCCATGCGTCCAGTCCAAATCCAACCTCTCAACACTCTTGAACCTTGTCAAATCCATATACCTTAGTGAAATCCCTTTGTACTCCCTCAGTTTCGCAATATAAAATGTTTTAGGTGTATCATATATTGTCTAGATTTACACTAAAACGAGTGTATATATACAGTGTTGAGAGGTCGACGGCGACAACGACTTAGGAACGCCGGTGAGGGGCAGCGCAGGGTGCAACAGTGTGGCGGGAGCGTGTGCGAGGTGAGGGGTGACACGAGCAGGAGGTACGGTAGGGTAGTCACTCCGGCCATCGCCGCACAATTTCTGCGCCGCAACACGCCGACGAGCCTCTGGCTCGGCCTCTTCCATCCCTCTCCGTCCCAACTTGATCTGGGCCTCGAGCTGCTCCGGACGTCAGCGCCTCCATGGCCGCCTCCCTACGCGGGATCCCCTCTGTCCCTTACTCCCTCTCATCTCTCCTGGTCCAGAACTCGACCCTGAGCCTGCTCGCTCGTTCGGGTGAAGATAAGAGAAGACAATAATTAAAAAGCGGTTCGGTGGCACGGGTGCGATTTAATGGGAGGGTAAAACCATCCAAGTCCGATGAAAATTTTAACAGAAGCACTGGTGCCTTTATTATTAGATGGTAGTATAAAATAGGGTCAGTCTAGGTAGCGCCTGGGCGCTAGTTGGCTGCCTGGAGCGCTCACATTTATGTAAAGTTGACCGGCCAGTTAATGTTTTAATTAGAAAAGAAAACCTCCGACCCGCGTAATAGCAAGTGTGGAAAAAGACCCGCACGAGCTGCATGTAAACGAATCAGCCACGTGCATGAATGGCACCTTTTTTTTTCAAGAAGTTGCAATTTTTTACTCGAATGTCCTAACTAAAATCCGATTTTACAATTAGATTTCTCATGGTAAATTCTGTATTTAGGACATGTCTAGCATCGTCCGTTTGGTGTTTCCATCGCCCAACTAAAATAACACCATTCCGACTCGTTCGTCATACTTTTTAGATCGTGTTGCCCCGCGACACCGTACGTCGCTCACCCACTGTGCTGACCGCTCGTTTCCTTCCGTGTCGCCGCGGATCCCCACGCCCCCCCGTTCCGATTTCCCGTGCTCCACGTCACCGGGAAGGCTCCGTGTGCTGCCCCCGGCCCATCATTAAATTTTGATTTTGTGTGCTTTAATACAACTTCACCACATCATTAAGCAATTTGATGTGCTCACAATGTGGAAAGCAACTCAACAACAACTAAAGCAACTTTGATACAAGGAAAAACAATTGTGTTGTGTGACGAGACAATTTTACAACAACTGTAAATGAGTTCAGTGCGTTGAGAAAACCTCACAACAATGGTAAACAACCTATGATGTGCGATAAGCCAACTCCAAAAGAATTAAAACAACTTTAGTACGAGAAGAAACAACTTGAATATGCGATGAGACAACTTCACAAAAACCATAAGCAACTCCACAAATAACAAAAATAAAATATGGTATGAGGCGAAACAACTTTCGCATGCGTTGAGACAATTTCACAATAATGGTAAGCAATTTTGGTATGCGAGCAATTTTTTATGTTCGATTAGGCAAATCCATGCCGACAATAGAAGACGAGATTTGAAGCAAGTTTTGTGGGTGCCGACGCAAATTTTGTGGGCGACGTAGCCAGTGTTGTGTGCCCGACGTAACTTTTATGGACGAAGAAACAACTATGGTGTGCTATGAAACAAGTTTGTGAGCCCGACACAACTTTTGTGAGTGCCGGCACAACTTTTATGGGCGACAAGTAAGTTTTGTGGACCCCAACGCAACTTTAGTGGATGCTAAGGTGTGCTACGAAGCAACTTTTGGGGGCCTGACGCAGCTTTTGTGGGCGTCGAAACAAGGTGCGTCGGGCCCGCAACTCTTGTGGGTGCCGACGCAACTTTTATGGGCGATGAAGCAAGTTTTGTGGGCCCGACGCAACTTTAGTGGATGACGAAGAAGCTAATGTGTACTACGAAGAACTTTTGTGGGCCGCCGTAATTTTAATGGACGACGAAGCAACTATTGTGTGCTAAGGAAGCAACTTTTATGGGCTGATGCAATTTTTGTGGGTGCCGACGCAATTTTTATAGGCGGCGAAGCAAGTTCTGTTGGCCCAGCGCAACTTTTATGGGTGAAGAAGCAAATTTGTAGGCGACTCAAGAAGGGGTAAGCAACTCCACAACAATTATAAGCAATTTAGACATGAGACGAATCATTTTTAGTGCAACTTGGTAACACATGCACACAACTCAATAGTGTTAGGCAACTTCAATATAGAGCACCAAATTTAGGGTCATAACAGGTGAAAAACTCGCAAAATCCCAAATGTTTAGGTTGAATATGCAAATTTAACTAAGAAAATTCTGTAGCTGTTTTGCAATTTATGCAATTGCAGGTACCTTGATGCAAAACGGCGAAGAGATAAGAGTGGGCTTTGTTTATCTCTCGCCCGAGCAGTTTTTAGGATTTCCCAAACGTTGCTGGAAGAGAGTGCTCTAATCACCGGCGTCGTCGCGTTGCAAGGACGCGGGTCTGGACGGAGGTTTCTCCAAGAGATGGATGCGTCGACCGCTGCGCAGCGCCATGCATTCCTTCCCCGCGTATCTTGCCGCCCACTTTCACCGGGCCGAGATCTGGCACCGCTGCGGCCGGCGCCGCGTGGGGTAACCGCTCCTTGGTGTACAACCCTGTACTCCCGGCACTCCGGTGCCGCGCTTCCCGGCGCCGATGACGAGGAAGTCCCGGTCGGCGCTGAATAGCAGCTTCAAGCTCTTCTGCGTATGGCGCCGGGTCCTGGCTCCGCCTGCTGCTGGATATAGCATCTCTGACTTCGTTACCGTGTCCCGGTTGTGTAGTTTGGTGGATGACCGGCGCGGCACTGTGGGTGCCTGGGTAGGCACCGTGATTTGGGGAGGATTCGTTGGGACGACCAGTGCATAGATGTGCTTGTCGCGAAGCGTGATCGCTCAATCCCTCTAAATAGCGCAGCTGCGCTAGGAGGTAATTACCTAAAAATATTGTATACGATTTCTACCTAGGAGAATATGAACACTTGTCCATGTCCGTGTCGCGTTCAACAGAGATATTCGTGCCGATACGGCAGACGGGATCAAACGGTGCACCTCTCCCATACCATCGAAGATCGAACCAGCTGAGGAGCAACGGATCGATGGCCCACACAGATCAGAAGTTGCTCATCACGGACACGGACACGTGGGTAATGGCGCCGGGGCGGATACCGTTCCCGGACTGCATCCCCATCGACGCCGGCGCCGGCTTCATCGCCGGCGGCACGGGCGGGTCCGTGTTCCACTTCCTCAAGGCCCTCCGCAGCTCGCCCAGCGGCCGCCGCCTCACCGGCCTTCGCCGCCGCTTCCAGCGCCTCGCCGATCTTGACCTTGGTGTCGTACTCTTCCTCAACGACGTCGCCGCAGCTCACATGCGCGAGCCGCTCGACGTTGAGCTCGTCGACGTCCCTTAGCTGCCTTAGGGGAACGCGCTCGGCGCCGTCGAACACCCGGTCGGCATGGTTGCCGGTGTTCGTCTCGGCGTAGGCTTCGCACTCTGTTCTCAGGCGGTCTTGCGCCATGGCTGGCGCTTATCAGAATCCTTCAGGATGATGTGACGTGTGCCCGCGGCGGAGCTTATAGGGCGTGTGCCCGCGGCGGATCAGCTGGGGATGATGTGACGTGGCCGGGAATGACACGTGGGGATACGTGTCAGCAGGGCGTCTTATGACAAAGCATGCACGAGGACACGTGGTCACCTGGATCGAAGCACAAAGTCTTCCCTGTCCAGATAATTGATCAGAGCGAAGGAACGTCGCATGAAGTTTGAGGGTTTAAAGGCTTTTGGATTTGAAATAATTTCATAAGAATTTAGAGGATTCCAATCTGGAATGTTTTTTAAGAAATGTCTTTGGATCATACGATTGGAATTTCAACATTAGCTCAAACCTCATAGTCCAATACACTCACACTCTACCCTACTCTCTCTCCTCATTCCTATAAATTTCTCGTGTTTGTTTCCTGTGCACCATACAAAGACATCGTTTACAAATTTCCTGTGTTTTGGAATCCTATAGGAATTAAACTGTATGAATTAAAGTGCATGACATCTCAATCCTATATTTTTCTTGTTCCTACGTTTTAAAAACCCTGCAATCCAAAGAGTCCCTAAATACTGAGTTTCGGCCCCCTGTCAGGCTATAGGTTCTATATTTGGTTGGAAACCCATTTTGACTTGTAGAGCATTTGATACATCTATTTAAAATCATTTATCAAAAATGTCAAAAACATTCGAAAAAATTCGGAAGAGCATCCTAACATTTTATGCTCGCGCAATTTGTCTTTTTAAGCCACAAAAAATATCTTTTTTTCATGATACTTTGTGCGTGAGCATCAAATGTATGCTCACTTTTTTTTTCCATTTTTTAACATTTCAATTTTTTTTCGTAATTAGAGTATCTAGTCCTAGGATTTAAAACAAGGCCTCCTATATTTAGTCTACTTTTATTAAACTGGTTGAGATTTTGTAAGTGTTAGATTCTAAAACTTCATTGTTTAAAGGAACACAACCTCACTTTTCAATAAAGTGAATTACGTTTTTCTTTAATTTATTGAGACATAAAAACTGAATCAATCAAGACTCAACAATTTTTTCAGCTTCAATTTTCTTTGTCTTCTTCGTTATTATCCGTTAATTGTTGTACAACCTCCTGTTTGTAACTACTTCGAGGTTGTACTAACCTCCTGTTTGTAGCTACTTCGAGGTTGTACTAGTAGGTGAAGTAAAAAAAATTAGACGCCCGAGAGGACCCTGCCTCTCATGCAGCCGTCGTCCCTCCCACGCCTTTGCCATACCTTCATGCCGCCACCCTACCCCCCCCCCCCCCCACCCCCCACCCCGACCCCACACCACACACACACACACACAACTGGAGGACCCTGTAGACGAAGAACTCCACGACACCGTGCATCCACGCCACACCCTGTATCATAACAACAAAGAACATATCAATTGGATTTGAGGATCTGTTGGATATGAAGCTATTTAATTGTCTAGTCGATTTCTTCTAATTTTACCAGAACATTAGCATTCAGGTACATTTCCTACTCCATGTTCCAAATTTTATTTCTGTTGGAAAAATAATATAGTATTCCACATGTAATATAACTTGCCCTACAAAAACATGTAGAGAAAGTTTTTTTTTCAAAACTCAAAGGTCTTGCTTTGTTGTGGGGGGCTTGAAAACAAGAACTTCAACTTGTATAGTGAGCAAGCTATTCTTATGTAATTTACATAACTGCACGATGGTCGTCGAGTGATTAGGTCCGATAAAATTTATCTAATTTTATGTTTTGCACATATGCTATTACGTGCATATGCACTTGCTCGATTACTAGTTTACACAAGGTGTAAGAGGTGTTTTCTCTTTATTAAATTTTCTCAATAGTACATAGAAAATTTGCATGTCAACAGGTAAGATTCTCTCATATTTTTTCACTACAAATTTGGTAGCCAAATGGTAGGCCATACGATGACTGGGGGTGGCGTTTTGATATTTTTATATGCCTTATAAACGCATTTTAAAATGTCAGAAAATTTAGACAAGGAAATTGCATACATGTCAGTATATATATGCTCACAAAATCGTCTCGCGGAAAACCGACATTTTTGTGTCGTATGTAAAAAAGAAATATACATAGAATTCCAAAGGGTATGCCCCAAAATTTTGACATTTCGTGATTGAGGAAAATTAACTGATGTAGTTAGAAAACCATTGCAGACTGCTTTTGGTTAACAGAATTTTCAGACCAAATGCTTAGTTTTTACATTTGGTTTTGCTAATTTTCAGGCGACTGAGAATTTCTTAAGTCTCAGTCACCCACAAAAATATGCATGAGTTGCACTTTTCTGATAAAAAAGTGCAATTGCAGTTGCACTTTTTTTTAAACTGCGGTTGCACTTTTCTGAGTTGACTGAGACTTACGAAAAAATCAGACGCCTGAGACATAAGCACTCCCTTTTACATTCGCTAGCTAGATGTTTACATATTGACGAGATCTCAGTATCCCGTTAAAAAAAGGAATGAAACTGTGCTAAGTAGAATGCAGCAATCAACACATGACCGTGGAGATCCCCCATCTCCTCATCTGGATCCAAAAATAGCCAGCTGAACGTTGTGTAGCGTTTAAAAATTATGGAAACCGATCGGCGAAGAAACATATCGCAGGTTGCAACGTATCTCTCCTTAACTGTGGCAATAAATTAGGCACAATCAACGCATGAACCTTGGAGAATTCGAGATCTCCCATCAATTACCCGTCCGGCCGGTCTACAAATAGCCGGATGAATGTTGCAGCTTTTGTATCACAAGCCCGACACAAGAATTGCAAACAAGACCGGAGAAAATACACAAGCTGCAGGAGGAGAAAATGGACGCGAAGCTGAAGATCTTTGCAGTGCTGATGTTCTTCTGCCTATGCAATAGAGGTATATATACAACCCCTTGATTAAGTGTCCGACTTCAATTTGGATAAACTAATAATTCTATCAAAAAACCTTATATTGTACACATAGGTCTATCAATCAATATTATCTGCTCCGTTCTTATTTGTTGTTAATTGGCAGGTGAATCAGAGTGCAGCTTGTCCGATCTCCACGTGAGGCAGACCACGCTGCAGAGACAGGTTCAAGGCCGGTACCAGGAGTACCGCGTGCAAGTGAACAACACCTGCATCTGCTCGCAGACCGACGTGAAGCTGCTGTGCCCCGGGTTCAACTCCTCCATCCGCGTCCACCCGGCCGGCGTCATCAGCCCGGACGCCGACGGCAAGCTCTGCACCCTCGTCAATGGCGACCCGGTGTGGAGCACCGACGTGATCGAGTTCCACTACGCGTGGAGCACCAAGTTCAGCTTCGCTCCCGTCTCCTCCGGCATTGCCTGCTCGTGAGTAACAGGCGTCCTCTTGGATCGGGATGGTTCTCTGCATGCGGTGGTGAATAAGTTTTTGTCAGTTCAATAATAATTGATAAAAATTATATGATTAGATTACCTTTGTTGACACTTACATGTGACACCGTTGTTTCCTGAAAGTACGATTATGTGCGTTGAAGAACCGATGGCGTATGGGGAACCCTAGCCGCCGCCTCCCACCCCTCCCCACCTCTTTCCCCCCCTCGCCGTACCTCTTCCCCCCCCCCCCCCCCCCCCCTCGCCGTCGTCGGAGAGCGCAGCCAGGCGTCTAATATAGAATCTTTTGTCATAAATGCACCGCCACGTGAGCCCACGGTTTGAGAATCAACAAAAAAATTTGACTGTAACCATGGTGGGTGTTAACCAGTCTGAACTTTTTTTTTATTTCCTCTGGGGATCACATATCAAAAAAAAAAAAAACGCCACCAAGCTCTAAGAAAATTAGTTACATGTGGGGAGTGACACTGATACGCCCATAGGTGCACATCCTCTATACATCTTGCTCGGGCTGGTTCGTCTAGCATTGATTTTTTTTGCATTGCGTCTCTTAGATATGCTCCATGCTGTGACAGTACAAATAGTAGAGTCTGCAATGCTGTCGCACTGGGCACTCCAAAGATCTTGAATCGTGGATATAGGTTGCGAGCTGTGTGGGTAGAAGTGGTCCCACAGTTACCGAGCTTTCTAGTATCCCGTTAAGAGACGATTAACATCTTCGACTTGGGAACAAAAGGGGCAGCTTGACGTTGCACTGAGTTGATGTCGAAAGCGTCTGTCATTTGTGGGGAGGCGTCGACGGCGGACTAGCCAATGAAGATCTTGTATTTAAGAGGTGCTACATTTTTTTCAAACTTGCACAACCAGATCATCAGTTGGAACATGCCTAAAAAAATTAGCGTAGAAATCTTTGTCCGTAAAGGGTTTTTTGCGTGTAGCGGCAGACACGGTTGTCAGATCTTTGAAGGGTGAGGTTGACGTTTTGAATGTCCACCATTAGAGAGGCAAGCTTAGAGGTGGCACACGAAGAGAGGCAAGGTGTAAGGCTGGGAGAGATGTTAGGCCCAAGTACAGCGGCAACCTAGGCATGGGGTCTTGTGGTATGGGAGAACAGAGCTAGGTACCAGGTCCGAGTGCTAAGGGGGGAGGCACCAATCCAGCAGTCCAGCCAGAATGCAATGTGGGTGCCATGGGCAATAGTGACGGAGGAGTGTAATCGGAAGGAGGCGAGGCCATTAACAATACAATTCCACATAGTAGTGTCTAGGTAATGGTATTGGCCAATGTCTCTGTTGCCTGACAAGCCATACTGGCGATGGAACCAGAGGTTTTAGGGGCGTCCGGAGGGGAGTGGAGTTTCGAGAGGAATTTAGAGAGGAGCGCGGAGTTTTGAAATGAGATGGAAAATGACACCAAGGCCACCGAGCTTTTTAGGTCAACAGATATCTTCCCAAGCCACCTTCAAGTGGCTGCCGGTGCATGTTTCCTCCCTTTCCAGAGGAAAGCCCACCGGCGTTTATCAATGGCCTCAATGGCTCCGGCAGGAAGAAGGCCCGCGCTCATGGCATGGGCAAATTTTGCGGTGATGACAGAGTTAATGAGTAAGAGACGACCTCCAATGGGGAGGGAGGGCCCTCGCCATCTCGAGAGGTGAAGGTCACATTTAGATATGATGGGGGAGAGGTCGGACATACGAAGTTTGTGTAGGAAGAGAGGGAGATCGAGATAGGTTTGGGGGAAGGAACAGACATCACAACCAAAGACGGCAAGCAACCATGGCGGCAACAACTGCAGTGTCTGTCTTAATAGGAATGAAGGTGCCCTTGTGGTAATTGATGACAAGGCCAGTGGCATCTGAAAAAGAGTCGAGGAATTCTTTTAGGTGTACGACGTGCTAAGGGGCGACGCGGATGATGATAAGGGTGTCATCGGCATATTGCAGAACGGGGCATGGCAGATCGTCCACTAGAGGGTGGAGAAGTAGCCCATTGCGAGAAGCTTGGAGGAGGAGTTCTTGAAGAATGTCTACCACTAAATCAAAGAGGAACGGGGAGAGAGTTGTTTAAGAATCAACATAACTGGATAAGGTAATACGTTTACTTATTTTTTTTGATGATTGGTTTGAGGTTGCTTATCAAATACGTTTACTTATTTGATATGTATTGGTTTGGTAGTTCTCTAAACTTTCGTGCATCAATCCTCCTTAAATGTCTTAAATTCTCTATGGTAATAAACTCAGGGCCTCATGATTGTCTCACACCTGGAACACGGTGTAATTAAGTTCATGTGTAATCGTGCACGTGTAATACACGTATTGATTGGTGAACCAAATTTTAAGTATAAATAACATACATTTCTTATTAAATTCTTCTTATTATTAGAGAGTGAGAATTTGTATGGATTGTTCAATGTTCCCTCGTGAATTGTTTGCTTGAATATAACGGTATGACCTAGCAAGTAAATCATGAACAAGCAGAAAGATAAGCTGATAGACCATTCATGCATTGTAAATTTGGTCAAAACCTGACAAAAAAGGCTGGATTGACAAAGCTCTTATATTTTTGGATACACGAACTTCAGCTCCAGGAGGTAAGTATTTTTATGCATATTGAGGACAACGGCATCCCCTCCCACTTGAGTGGTAAAACATGTTATGTGGTTTCCTGAAAAATCATAAAACTAACAAGATCTCGACAAAATATGCCTAAAACAGAATAGAGTAAATATATTTTAAATGTAATCAGAATACGCTACACTAAATTTAAATCTAGTAGAATCTGGCCTTGAAGAATCAGATGAGCTAATTCAGTTACATATCTCAAAATCTTTACCAAGGAAACCAGTGCACACTTCTAATAAGTAAAAATAACCAAAGGTATTTGCAAAAAAATAGGCCTAAGAAGTTGGCTTCCTACAGCATAGACCATCATCCTAAAAAACAAGAAACAAAACTCTTAGTACGTACTACAAAGTTAAGAAATACATACACTTCCGGAATTTATGAACCATTTAGGTGGTATACCAAGTTCAGTCAGGGAGATGTGAGTTCTACTTTTGTCTTAAGTAAAGGTTCATATAATCACAAGGAAAACTTTTGCATATTCTATTCATAAAGCTATTCCATCTCGGCGGAATCTTTAACATGGTTTCATTTTCGTTAATTATGCACTTGCTCGATATAAATGATTGTTTTTTCTAAAGTTCCCATAGTAACAAACGCAATCACCTTTGCACATTCTTTGTTGGAAGTAAATCCCAGTCTGATCAGCGGCAAGTGGATAAAACAGAGAAATCATGCAAGTGCATAACTAATCAAGCATGAACCTGCAAGGCTCCTGCAAGTGCCATAATATATGTATCTTCAAGATGATTAAAACAACTTGGCTGTCAATACATGCAGTCCTTAAAGAAATAATTGCTAATGTGTTATGCTCTAGTCCGATAGTGAAGGTACTGTAAAGTCAGGGTTTCACGAAAGATTATAGCCATTCATTAATATAAACCATACACATCATTTCTTTTTGCTCTATAAACAATCTGTACATGAGGTAAACGATACAATCAAAATCGATTTTGCACAACACCAATTAGAACTCATTCTTTACCGACACTTCCATTACGCAAGATCACTTCATGTAGAATAACAAGGTTTATCAAGAGAAACCATTTTTTTATGAGCTCTTTTACGGTGCTTGTGAAAACTACCTAGGTAGTTTTGGGTAGTTTCCATCCTAAATTATTTCAGCCCTTTGATTTCACTCCATCCCTCCTAAATTATACCAGCCGTCCAATCATCAAATTAGATGGTCATTTATCCGAAAAAAAAAACTATTCGTGTCCAACCACACCGGCGACGGTCTCTTCGGTGCCATCAGCCGCCTCAGGAGGCTCCAGCGCAAGCTCGCTCGCTGTGCCGCTTCACCGACGATGTCCTCGCCGTCCTTCTCAGCCACCATCTCCTACCGTTCCTTGACGCCGTCGCGACCGCCGGCGAGGCCGTCGACCTGCAGGAGGCACTGCGCCGGTGCGGAGACTCACGAAGCTCCTCAACATAGTCAAGTCCTGCCGGCTCCGAGAAGCCAGGCGACCACGCCATGTCCGTTATCGAAGCCAAGGAAGCAAGCCTAAGAAAGAACGGAGGCAAGGGCGACCCGGACTTGTTTGCGCGGTTCATGGCGGCCATGGACGAGGAGGACGGGGTGGTGAGCTAGCCGCCATGTTCCCCACACCGGAGGCCAAGCGCCGGTTCCTGCGTGACGTGGTCGTCAGCTTTGTTCTCGCCGGGAAGGACATGACTGTTGTTGGCAAGGGCTGGCGGGCTCTCTCTCACTCACGGACAGAGGAAGAAGAAAGGGAGACAACACAAAGTTTCAGCGCGTTCAAACGCTTAGGCGCACGAACGCCCTTTTTTTCTTATCAACTGGCTGATACCTGATACTTTGCATCAACGATCAGTACAGTACGGGGTTTTATACCAGGGCAAAGCACATGTGCACGCACACGCGTTGTCGACCTTGCTCGAGCACGAACGCATGCTTCCCAACTCGCTCGCGATCCGCTCGCTCTGCCGCGCGCATGACATGCTCTACGCGCACGACGCGGCCGGCGTCCAACGGCCACGACCTCGATCACTCCCGTTATTCTCGCTAACTGTCACACACACATACGCACGCGTCAGACGCGGTTTATTTGCTAACAACGACGACCTCGGGCCTCAGCCTTGGCGTGGTTCTTCTGGCTCCTTGCCGCGAACCCGCGGTACGAGCGTCGTGCATACGACGAGGTGTCCCGGTCGGCGGACGGCAACGTGAAGGGCATGCGCTACCTCCACGCCGTAGTCACCAAGGCGATGCGCCTGTACCTGCCGGTGCCATTCAATGGGCGGGTGGCCGTCGCCGACGACTTCTTACTGGACGGCATTGCGGTGTGCGCCGGCTGGTTCGCCAACTACTCGGCGTACGCGGTGGGCCGGATGGAGAAGCGGTGGGGCAAGAACTTCGTTCGTGCCTGAGCGCTGGCTCGGCGATGCCGGCGAGTTCGTGCCGGTGCGTGCCTCGGGAAGGACATGACCTACGTGCAGGAGCAGGCGGTGGCGAATGTGGGGTGGCGGACGTGGAGGTGGTGGAGGAGGAGCCGGCGGTTGGGAGGATGTGGTGGCGGAGGTGAAATACAAGGAATAGTAGGCGTTACCAAAATGCCCTTTTATTTTAGATTAAAAATAATTCCTTTTTGGTAGTTTCAAGTAGTTTCGGGTAGTTTTAATCTTGTGGTTTCAGGTAGCTCTTATTTATTCACCGTTTGATTAGAGTGGATGAACGGTTGGTAAAATTACCAAGTATGGTAAAACTTGTATTTTTTTATTCCTAACCACTGACATCACAAACCAGTGAATACAGCAGAAACAACAAAACATGAAAATTCTACCAGATGTGGCAAAAGAAAGGCACCAAAGATGTGAACTACCCCCAAAGGCGTTGAAAAATATGAAAATGAATCTTTCGTAGCTGAGGCTTATGGCATTTTTTACCCTAAAGAGCAGTGTTACAATTCATATATATGCTTCCTGAATTCTAAAAACTGTACCTTAATCACAATACGTTTATCTCGGGACCGGTTTTCGTGGTTTTCACCCTGATTCTGAACGTGTAGTTCTACATGTACTACACGAAATTGACAAGCCAAGCTGCCAAAAAGACCAACAAAGCTACTGCGGACGTTGGTATGGCTGGCTATTCATAAGGGAATACTCTGGCTAGTTTGGTGGAACTTATTTGTGGTACTGCCTACATTTTTTGCAATGCTGGATTTAGATAGATTCTGGAAAAGAACATAGTTTCTGGAAAATGTAGCGTACAATATATAAGCTGGTTATCTGCTATGTCTCCATGAGCAGATTTTTTCTTGACTGAAATTGTTGTCTGTCATGTGTGTCTGGTTGTGGCTCGATTCAGTTCTTTAGCCTGGCAATTCCAAATTCCAGACCAGATGTACTTATCGATCCATACTATTTCAGCGATGTCCTTCGGGCTAATTGAATTACTGTACTTATTAGCATGCAAAATATGGCTATTAATATGTGTATCTGTACTATTAAAGCCCGTGTTGCCTTCCTTAGTTAACTATCTCTCTGGCCAAAACAACAAGCAATCAAAGCGGTACCTAAATTTTAGTTCAGAAAATAGATCTATTGCCCTTCTTGTCAGTTAAGTACATCAGATAGCAGGTATTTTCTAAACATCTTAAGCACATGACGTAAGTATACTTTGATATGTTTATAGGTATGACCGAAACACTATAGTGATATTAAAGATCTAAAGCAAACAAATCAATTTCAGGAACACCATCTTTCGTCAAGTGTATGGGTATACCTCAATTACTTGAAGATGCCTGAATCTCATTCAAGAGATTGCTTTTCCAGTTGCTTCCTCTATATTGTGCCCATCTTGCTCTACTCCTCTTTCTACTTGTTGTTCAATTGCTGATTTTGGCCTCCTCCTTCCTGGCTCCTCCCTCTACCAAACTCGTTATGCTCCCCAGTGTTTGGCAATCTCCTACACGGCTCAGCTAGCTACCTGTAAAAACATTGCGTTGAACAAGCAATGAACAAAATTATCATTTGTATCTTCTTTTCACGTATTGATATAAGAACATACAAATGCGTGGATGGATTTCCATGGGAATTTTTCACTTCGTAAAAAATACGGGATTCGTTGGAGCATTACCCTGTACAAAGACCTAAATGGAAGATTCACTCAGTGAAGAAGCTATCGAGCAAACTGAATAATATTTTCGTTTCAAATCATAGTTATGCAGGTATAAGAAAAGTAGAAAACCCATACCAAACATACATCTGCAAAATAAACACGGACTGCATAGTTGGGCAGTGGATTACCGGGAGCAGCGTCGCAGTCTTCACGGCACCGGTGGGGAGGCTTCTGGCGGTGGGGCTGAGCGGGGAAGCGACAGCGAGGCCAGGAGGCGGTGGAGTCTGCAGGCGGGGGCGGGGGCGGTGTAGACTGCGGGCGCGGCGGCGGCAACGATGCCAGGAGGCAGCCTGGAGGCGCAGAGGCGCGAGGCGCGGTGGGAGGGGCGGCGGCGAGGCTGAGGTTGTCGGCGCGGTGAACCGGTCCCCGCTGTGAGCAGAGTGGGTCGTGGGCGGGGGCGGTGGAGAACGTGGTCGTCGGGCGGTTTGAGGAAAGTTTTTTTCTTGCCTGGAGGGACGGGTTAAGGTCCGTCGTGGTCCGTCGTTGTGTGTTTTAGTTAGCCTACAGCCATTAGATTTTTTTATCTGACGGTGAGAATTGTTTGGATCACACGCTCTGGGTTGTTTTATATTAGTGGAGATGTAGTAAACGGGAATCCAGCAGCCACAACTCTTGCATTGGAGTCCTACGTGGTCGTGTGAAGCTGAGATTTGAGTTTATTGTACATATGGTGAGATATCGAGAAAACTAAATAAAGTTAGTACTATCTATGTAAATTGCACACTTGACTCAACCAACCATGTACATCAGCGCAAGAAGAACATAAGGCAATGCTTATCATTCCCATAATCATCCTTCTGACCACACTCAAATATAATGTGACAAAGAGTATATATTGCAATAATTATGGATATGGTTTCCCGCGTTCTAGCCGCCCAGTTTCATAACTTAGAATCTAGGGTTTGAACTTAGTATATCATGAAAAAAATCCAACATAATTAAACGAGGATCCTATGAACCGGCATATAACAAACATATAACGGCGCGCTACTCACGTCACGACAAAAAGGTTAAGACATCACTTCCACTTTTCATCTTTAAAACCTAATAACCGCTCCCTCTTGTGAAAATGTAATTGGCAAAATGATCGGTAGCACTTGGATTATCTCATGATTAGCAATTAGTGATAAAGTTTGGTGCATTACAAGCGTCTAGCAAAAGAAATCCATAAATTCAGCGCGACATTAAACTAGGGTTTAAGGTTGATGCAAACAAGATATCAACGTAACTCAACAAGGTTTTTATTATCAAATACTCGGTGGCAGACTTTAATCAACTATACAGCTCAACGACAGAAAATAATAAGACGATGCCTACTCTTTCCACCTTATAAAACCTTTAACCTTATATTTATACATCAGCAAATGCAACCGTAACATCAGAAGTTAACTATCGTATACCTCCTACATTGTTGGGGTTTCTTGTGTTCTAGCCGTTGAACTAATCATATTTGAAAAATAAACGCAAACCAATCACTATGAACCGTTGAAAATCCTATATACTGTGTCTACATGAGTGTCGCGGTCTACTCCTTAAGAGAATACACCATTCGTAAAAAAAAAATCTCAATAAACACCCTCCTAAATCACAATGATTTTTTCACTCGTGTCTGCTCACATGTCGCGGCCCTCCCCCCGCCATTGGCCTCACAACGAATACGGGAGCCACCCACTACAGGTCCCCAGCCGCAGCGAGCGCCGTTGCCAGCTGAGCACCTTTGCTGACATAAAACATAAGATAATGACTACATCTTCCATCTTTGTTGACATCAATGCCAAACACAAAAGACATAAGACAATCCTTCCGCTTTTCATCTTTATAAAACCTAATCACCGTTTGCGAGCTTACGAAAATGTAATAGGCAAAAGATCGGGGAGCGCACTTGTGTTTGTCTCATGATTAGCAATTGTTGATAAAGTTTCATGCATTACAAGCGTCTATCATAGAATATTTGTCATAAATCCACCGCCATGTGAGCCTATAGTTTAAGGTTCGACATAATTGGACAATTTGGACAAGGTAATACGTGTTACTTATTTTGATGTGTATGGTTTGGTAGTTCTCTAAACTTTTGTGCATCAATCCTTCTTATATAATACCTTAAATTCTCTATGGTATCATGCATAAACCCATGGCTTCTCATGATAATCTCACACTTCGAACACGGTGCAATCTGGGATTCAAGTTTATTGTACATATGATGAGATTAAAAAACTAAATAAAATTATTACTATCTAACTTATAATTACACACTTGACTCAACCATGTACATCATCATTCCCATAATCACCCTTCTGACCATCCTCAAAATATAATGCGACAAAGAGTAGATATTGCAATAATTATGGATAAGGTTTCCCGCGTTATATAGCCGCCCAGTTTCATAATTCTGAATCTAGGGTTTGAACTTAGTATATCGCGAAAAGATCCAACATAATTAAATGAGGCTCTTATTAACCGACATATAACGACATGCTATTCACACCACGACAAAAAGCATAAGACAACACTTCCACTTTCCATCTTTAAAACCTAATAACCGTTCCGAGCTTCCGAAAATGTAACTGGCAGAAGATCGGTAACACTTGGATTATTTCATGATTGACAATTGCTGATAAAGTTTCGTGCGTTGCAAGCGTCTAGCATAGAATTGTTTCCATAAATCCAACCGCGGCGTGGGCCTAGGGTTTAAGGTTGTTACAAACAAGACGTAAACGTAACGGAACGAGATTTTTATGATCTAACACTCGGTGGCAGAATTTACTCAACTATGCAGTTCGACGACATAAAAGAATAAGATGGTGCCTACACTTTGCATCGTAAAACCTCTAACCCTACTAACCCTATGTTTAGACATGAGCAAATGCAACAGACCCCTACCATTGTTAGGGCTTCTTGTGTTGTTCTAGCCGTTGAACTAACCATATTTGAAAGAGAAAAAACGCAAACCAAGCACTCTGAACCGTTGGAAACCCCGGTGGAGACTGTTTCTACATGAGCGCCGCGGTCTACTCTACCAGAGAATACACCTTTCATCACTTCCAAATTCCAATAACCCAAAAAAATCTCCAAGAAATCAAACAAAAGAAGAAACAACTCCTAAATCACAGCGATTGATCTCCTTCCCCGCGTCGTCCTCCTCTGGGCGGCTCGGGGGAAAACCCTAGCCGCCGCCGGAGGGGCACCCTCTACCCCAGCTCCGCCTCGCCCCCGCCGGAGGGGCCGCCGGCAAAGCCGCGCGCGCCCCTGGGATGGTGGCGGCGGGGCTTTTTCTTCTCTCCCGAGCGAGCAGCGGCGAGGCAGTGCGCGCGCGCGTGGGGCGGCGGCGGCGAGGCAGTGCGCGCGCGGGGGGCGGCGGCAGCGAGGCTGCGCGGGTGGGCTGCGGGGGCAGCGGGCGTGCGGCGGCGCGGTGCGGCTGCAGCGGGCGGTCGGCGGCGCGGGCCCGATCTGGGCCGGACGGGCCTCGGCGTTTTCTTGCGCTCTGCCCTTGTCCCGGAGGCGCTGGAGGTCGCTGGGCACGGTGGCGGAACATGGCGAGCTGCTGCCCGTGGAGGTGCTGCCGTGCTGGGCAGGCGGGCTCTGTTGAGCATGGTGGCCAGTTGCGGATGGCCGGGAGCTGCAGGGCGGAGGCACCGGCGCAGTGGCAGGGGGTGGCCTCTCCTGCCCGTGCTCCGGTGTCGGGGGAGCGTGGAAGCCGGGGCGGCGGCCCCGGACCGGAGTTGCTGCGGAGGTGCGAGATGGATGCGGAGATGGCCTCCGTGGCAGGAGGCGCCACGGAGGGGTTCCGGCCGGTGGTCGAGCTCGGTGGACGACGGTTGGGCGGCACTACTCGTGGCGTCGCTCCCTTGCTTTGCGGTGGGGACGGCCTCCGGGCGAAAGCCTTGTTCCGACTTGGTCGGAGCCGGCGACGGCGGCGCTTTTGGGCGTCGTTTTCCCTCTTGGGGGCGTCGCTGTGGAGTGCTCGTTCCCAACCGACGTGGGTGGTGCTAAGATTTCCGGGTGAAAGCCTAGGCTCCATCGGGAGAGGGCGGCGGCGACGGACGCGTCGTTTCCTTGTTGAAGGTGCCGCCTTGGATTTTCTTAGCCTCCCACGGTGTGATGGACTCGATGTGCCCGAGGAGGGCGGTTCGGTTGTCAGGGGAGCGGATGACCGGGGTGGCGGCCCCGGACGGTGGCGGTGCGTCGAGACGGCGGTCTCGGTATCCCACGCTACGATGGTTCCATGAGGCGGAGCCGTTGTCTAGCGGGGGTCTAGGTGGCGACCTGGATGAAGACTGCATGGGCAGAGGGTTCGTCGATCTGACTGGATCACCTTCGGGCAATGCGAAGGCTGATCTGGTTGCTACGCCGGGGCGGCGGCTCCGGAAAATGGTGGTTTTGGTGGCAACCTTGATGAAGACTGCGGGGGCAGAGGGTTCGTCGACCATGACTGGATCGCTTTCGGGCAATGCGAAGGTTGATCTGGTTGCTTCGCCGGGGCGGCGGCTCCGGAGCGGGTGGTGTGTGTTGTGACGTTTGTTCGACTTGTGCCGTGGGGGCGGCGGGTCGCTTCGTCCGTGTGATTCTTTTGTACAGTTTGTATGGTTTTTGGACCCGGTTTTCCTTATAAACTGGGTCATTTCCCTTTTATCTATTCGAAAAAAAAAAAATCACAGCGATTTCTCTCCTCGTGACTCCTCACATGGCGCAGCGCAGCGCAGCCCTTCCTGCCGTTGGCCTCCGCCGCAGCGCCACCCACCGCAGGTCCCCACCCCCAGCCCTAGTGCCGCCGCCAGGTGGGCCCTACACGCCGGTTACTCCTCCTCCTCCTCCCCCTCCCCGTTCTCGGACTCTCCGCACATCCAAGGCAAAACCGCAAACCCCGATTTAAAACAAGTCAAAACGAAAACAAAGCGAGGAAACAGGATTAAAACCCAACCAAAAGCCTCCTCCTCCGGTCCTTCCTTCCTTCCCCGCTCCCTCCCTACCCCGGAGTCCGGACTACGGCCTCCTAGGATCCCAATTCCGCCGCCCGAATCCCTCCGCCGCCTCCAGATTCGCCGCCCCCCGCCGCGGATTCGCGCCGCGCCCGAACGCTCCGCCGCCGGATCGGGGCCCGGGGCAGCTGGGGTTGCTGTCTGGGGGGTGGGGCGTGGCTGCAACCGCTCCTGCTCCTGCTCCTTCCGGGGTGGGCAGCCGCGGTGGCGATCTCGGCCTGCCGTGGTGACTTCTCGCAGCACGACTTCGCTTGATCCGGGCAGGGCATGCCCTCCGCCTCCTCGCTGGGTTCTGGTGAGTCAGTTAAGCTCCGCCCTCCGGAATTCTAGGGGTTATGCTCCTTTTGCGCCGTAGCGGTTTAATACTTTCCTTGCTTGCTTCCTAGAACTGCCGGAGAGTAGGTTTTGCGATTTCATGTGTTCGTTCCGTACCGCATTGCTCCGAATTTCCAAATTATGTATGTGGTGTCCAGTCCAGCTAGGTCTACGCTAACTGGGATTTAGAGTAGGCTGTGGTGCTTAGCTGACTAGCGCAACGATTTTCTGGGGAACGATAAGTGTGATTTTATTTTGATGGATTTTCTGGTTCTGGCCGCAGGACACTGGAACAGGCGATAACGGTTTGAAGAAGCGGAACCCGATGCCAGGGATGGAGGACGGCTTGATGAAGGATTCCGAAAAGGCCTCCTCCTTGGAGGTGGCAAAACCTTCCGTTGGCGACGGTGAGGATCTCGGCGCAGCGCCCGCTCTCACGGGGAAGAAAAGGAAGGACGAGAGGGCTCCTGAGAATGAGGGTGTGGCGAAGAGGGTGTTGCGGTCTGATTCAGCGCGGCGGCACGTGGATGCTGTGCCGGAGGGTGAACCCGCAGCGGATGCCAGCGAAGGTGAGAGTTTGGAGAAGAAGGCTGACTGTGAGGCTGTTGCGGATGGGGTGCTCACAGCTGATGCTTGTAACGGTGATGAGCACATGGATGAGGTTCAAGTGAAAGTGGATGAAGTGCCAGCCAAGTGTTCTGAGAATAGTGTGGAAAGTTCCGGCGTTGCTGCGATGGAAGTTGCGGAAGCGAATGGCTTAGACAACCAAACAAGCAATTTGGTGTCTGATGATGATAGAGAGAAGGCAGATGAGAAAATTGACACAGCAAGTCGGGAGGTGGAGAATGTGTCTCGAGCTGGAACGAGTGGGGGGTGCACTGATGACACCCAGGAAAACAAGGGTCCCAGCCAGGGGGAGGTCATAGACCCATCAGCTACAGCAAATGACAATGAACTGGGCATTAGTTCAAGAAGAAGCAACCCCAGCAGCGGACGAGAATCTGCTCAGCAGGATGATGCTGTTGTATGTACTGAGGGAGTGGTACTCCACAGTGGTGATCAGGGGGGTGAGAAGTATTGCCACAATGATCATGTACACAAAGACACAGAGGCTTCTCTAAATGAGAATGGAAGATGCGTGGCAAATAACGACATCACATTAACTCATTGCACTAACCAGGAAGAGGGCTTAGCTGGCCCTGTAGATGAAACCAAGGCGGTTTCGACTCCCGACATTGTATTTATAAGGAGAAAGTCATTACCTAGGAACGCAGGCGAAACAAAGCAGGCGAAATGCGAAGAGGAGGCTCAGTCTGAGAGGAGAGTTACAAGATCATCTACAGTTGGAAAAAGAGAGGTTGCTGGAAGCTCAGGCAAAAGTAGTGCAAACAGCGCGAGCATGGAATCCAAGGGGAGAAAGGAAGATGTTCTTCATCATTATACAAGGAAAGTGAGCAATACTGTCTCCTTGAAAGCTGATCACACTGACCTTGCTAAACATGGCACCAGCACAAAGAAGAACACACCGAATGGAAAGGTTACTGCTCGAAGAAACTCAGGTGTCACTCGCAATGATGATCGTGCAAATATCACCGAAGACAAGGCATCAGCAACAGAGGTAAAGATCAATTTGAAGCCACAGTTGCCCAAGGGAAGTGGCTGCATTGCCAAGACAAAAAGAAAAGATGCAGTTTCTCTGGCTGATCAGAACATCTATAGTTCAGCTATCACTGAAAAGAATGATACAGAGCTTACAGATTCTGAAGGAATTAGATCTGAAAACAAAACTGCTGTGCGGAAATCAGTATTATCAGTTGGTGCTAAGATTGTTGCCAGTAAGAAGAGGATACTGGAATCAGGTCTTGATAAAATTGGTGGAGAGTCACCAGTTGAGACACCATCCATGAAAAAAACACGAGATATGTCTCCTCACACTGAGCTAGATCAGTCAAAGAAGTCCTCTGAGGAAATGCTTACAGGGAAGAACTGTGGTTCAGACAAGAAAGGTATATTGGCAAAACGACAGCATCACAGTCGAGCAGCTGAGTTGAGAAGATCTGTTAGCCCCTCTATTAAAAAGGAATCTGGAGATGATGGAACTGACATCAATATTCCGCACAAGAGAAACTGTAGAGGGCGCAGAGAACTTGGAGTTCATGTTGTCAAAGACTATTCCAGTGAATCTGAGGAACTCGTTGCCACAAGAAAAAAACGCAAAATAAGGAAAAATTCTGTTCAGAAACAAATGTCTGGATCTAGATCAAACCATTCTTCTGGTTCTCCTAAAGCAAGTTATTCAAAAGGCAACAAAAAGGAAGGAAATGATTCAAGTGCAAAATCTGGAAACCCAGGTGAGCAGGTTACATCAAGTCTTGCGGAGGAAAAGCGTAAAATAAGTGAACAGATAAAGGCCATACTTTTAGATGCTGGTTGGACAATTGACCTGAGACCCAGGAATGGCAGAAATTATCTGGACTCCGTGTATATACCTCCTACTGGTACAGGATCATACTGGTCAGTCACAAAAGCATATGCAATATATCAAAGTATGCAACCTGAGCAAAAGGACGGAGATACAAGCCAGAGTTTATCAACACAATCTCCAGGCAGCCCTGGCAAAACGCAGTCATTAACAGAGGATATCCTTGGGAAATTAAAAAGAGTGGTTGTTAACAAGCGAAGGACCAATTTTGAGATTCAGAAGTTAAGAAAGAAGAAACATGGTTTGCTAAAGAAGTTTAAAAATTCTAAGGGCAAGCCAAAGGAAAGGAAGAAGATTTCGAAGGAAAGAAAAAAGCGAGGTGGCTGTGCTCTACTCGCTCGTGGATCAAAGGGTGGAAGCAGCACCGATGGTTTTGCTCCATATGAATGGAAACGCTCAGTTTTCTCCTGGTTGATTGATCTGGATATTCTATCTGTCAACACTAGACTGAAATGTATGGATGAAAGCCGCTCAAAAGTTTTGCTAGAGGGTTTAATCACCAGGGATGGAATTAACTGTAACTGCTGTAGCATGGTCTTCGCGGTACTCGAATTTGTGGCTCATGCTGGTGGCCAAGTGAGCAAACCATACCGGAATATACTTGTCGATGGATTGGACAGTGACCTTTTGCATTGTCTCATTAGTGCGTGGGACAAGCAGTCCGATTCTGAAAGACAGGCTTTCTTTCCTGTTAGCACTGAGGGTGATGATCCCAATGATGACACATGTGGTATTTGTGGTGATGGAGGCAATTTGATCTGCTGTGACGGATGCCCCTCAACATTCCACATGAGTTGCCTAGAACTCGAGGTATGTGTTTATATACAGAGAGTAAATTATTTTCAAACGCTTTGCAACAAAAAAGTTCTTTCCATGCAGTCATTGTGTCAGGCTGTTGGCTTCATGCAATTTTTACTCTGATCAATAACTGTAACACTTCTTTCAATACAGCAGATTTGTCAACATTTTTGTGTATGTGCTTGATTGATTTCGCTAGTCCTGGATTAGTAGATACTAAAATGACTAGAATACAACCTCGATTTTTTTTATCATGGTCTACAGCTTGATGTATGTATCCGTGCAGTATTTTCTGATGAGCATGAATGTCCAATTGACAGGAACTTCCCTCTGATGATTGGCGTTGTGCAAACTGTTCCTGTAAATTTTGTGAGGAACATTTGAATCATGATGCTCCAGACAATGCTGAAGTTGATTTATTACACTCTTGTTCCCAATGCGAGGAGAAATGTATGTGACCTCTGTATATCCTTTTGCAGTTCTTTGGTACTTCGAAGTGTTTGATAACTTATTTTGTCAGATTTGTTGCTGTTACTATAATATTGTCATAGAGTATCATGTATTGAGTATTCCACGACGATAATGCTTGCAGATCACCCAGCTTGCTCTCCGGAGACTGAGAACCTATCTGGTGTCTCCTGTCAGGCAGGAAATCATTTTTGCCAGCAAAGTTGCAGGCTGGTAATATACTTGTCGACTTCTGTTTTCTCTTTTCATGACTTTTTTTGTGGACGTATTACAATGTAGTTTTCCCTGAGCACGATTCTAGCATTGGCATTTTTTTATTTTTAGCTAAGTTATATCACTACCTTGTAACAACTTGTTGTTTGAAAATCTCACTCGTTAAAGATCTGCGCTGAGCCCCACTCATCAGAGTTTGTTCTGTTGCTAATATATTTTTAAATTGTGGTATTTCGTCCCAACTAGCTGTACTTGATAGTCAACAAACATTCTCTAAAGGTATAGAAATTCACCTAAATTGTTTACTTCAATTTTTTCCATATGGTGGCAATTTACCATCTGAAAAGCTTGTAGAACTTTGAATGCCAGAATCCTTGAAACAGCTATTACATTATACTCCATTCTATCACACGTGATGTTTAAGGATGTGTGCAATTCTGTAGTCAAACTTTAAAATTTCTATAGAGATAAATGTTGAAGTATTTGGAAGTGCTGCATAGAATTGGTGTTATAGGTCTTTGTGTCAAGAGGTACTTTTATGTAGTATTGCATTTCTATAAATTTTACTGTGTTGTGCTATAGAAATTAATGCACCTTGGATACTGGGAAAAACAAACAAAAAACTATTCCTATTACATTGTATAGTCGAGGAGTATGTGATCAGCTCAATGCTTACTATATATGTTTCACTTTGACCCGAAAACAGCAGGAAAGTTTTCTATGTTAATATGGTATTTGAACTCTTCTTTAGCGATTTGAGAATTATCTGTTTTTATCCAGCTAGTAAAAGTTGTCTCAACATCTGTTTTCATCAAATTTTAAACTTTCTGATGATGAGAAAACTGAACTAGGTTAATGTCCTTTGGTATCTAAATAAATAAACAAATAATTTCAGTGCAACATTTGGGAAATTAGATGCTTCTTCATTTTTTTAATTGTTCTAACACTTGAATCTAAGATGGCGAACTAAAACCTTGCTGCTCACATGTTAATCCTGTGTTCTCATTTTATGTTCTATCCATATGTGTTTACCCTCCCCATTCCTCCTCATCACACCCCTGGGTTTCTTACTATTGATTTATGGATTCTAAAATGATTTTTTATGTGATGCAGCTATTTGAAGAACTGCAGAATCTTCTTGCGGTCAAGAAGGATCTCGAACCAGAATTTGCATGCAGGATTATTCGGTGCATCCATGAAGATGTGCCAGATTCAGTTCTTGATTTGGATGAAAGGGTTGAGTGTAACTCCAAGATTGCAGTTGCTCTTTCACTGATGGATGAGTGTTTTCTTCCTATTGTTGACCAAAGAACTGGGATCAACTTGATACGTAATGCTGTGTACAACTGCGGGTAGGCATCTCTCTTTCCACAATCTCATGGTACTCTAACAAAGCTCACAGATACTTTGTAGACCTCCCCTGTTGTTGATATGCTTTCAGTTTGTAACTCTATGCACACACTTTATCTCCTTCCTCTGCACGTGTGTTTTGGTGGGTGTAATTGAGTTTACCTTCCAATATTGCTGTAGTTATCTCTTGCTAACCTGTTTAAACTGGGTCACTTTTTTTTTATCTCTGTATACCTCTTGATATATGCATGCTAGGACGCAGGTCTGTTGGGATGATGTCACCACCCAATATTTCTGTTTCCTAACATGAATTTAGTCGTGGAGATATTGCTGCTTGTCGGTTTTGTCTTGTGATGTTTTTTAGCTTACATTATGTGTTCCTTTTTGTGCCTCTCAAACAACATGCAATATGGAATTGATGTTTGGAAAAGCGCCGACTTATGATTGCCTATTTGTTTGTAGGGGACTAATTAAGCTAATATGTACATGTCAATTCATTCAGAACTTAAGAGCACATGGAAGTAGCCTGTACTGACAATGTGTTTTATTACTAACTAGAGCTTAGATATATACCACCATAAGTGCTTGGCTATCGAGTCTTTTGGCAATCTATTTAGGTTTGAACCTGAGGTAGGCGGGCTAGCTCTATTTTTATCTGTCTTTGGGTCAACCTTGTATTATATATTGCTGTAATAGAACCGAAGTTAATGTAGCCCAGTAACCCTTAACTATTTCGCCAGCTTTGATTGTATGATTTGGTGCAATCATATATTTTAACTAGCGACAATTGATAAGTGGTAAACAATGATCACCCACTACTCGTCACTTATGAGGCATGTGGTCTTCTGTTTGGTAGCCAATTGGAAATATAAATCAATGCATATAGAGGTACTGGAATAATGCCAAATATGCGCAATATGTGTTAAAACAGCAAAAATGGTCCAAGTATTATAAGCACACCTGTGCATGCACCAAATAACAAACTAACAAAAGTGACCAACGTACGATGTGATTACTGCCATTCATGACACAATAGCTTATTTCTAGTTTTATAGTGACTGACCGGTGGACCTATTCCTAGTGCTTACGTGGGTGTATAGATCACTTGGGTACTTTGAATCTCATACGCTTGTATGATCACTCTGGCTTACTTTGTGTTGAGTTACTGGGATGAGTAATTTGTTTGTGTATTCTTTTATTTGCTCCTCAGCACATTGATCAAGTTTCTATCTAAAAGTTGCATCATGGCAACAAATTGAATTGGTAACCTTTCTCAGTGAGTGATGTTTGATTGCTCTCTCGTTTCTTGACCGTGTGCAGGTCAAATTTTCTCCGGCTTGATTTCCGTGGATTCTATATCTTTGTTCTGGAGCGTGGAGATGAAATAGTATCTGCAGCATCAGTCAGGTGGGTTACTTATTCGTCTTTTGTGTGTGTGCATGTTCTGTGAATGTTTCTGTGTGAACTGAATACACTATCCAATATTCATCGACATCAGAGATACACGTCTATATGCTGTATTGTTTCTTCTTTCAGTCGCAAGTTTGCTGACCTGTATGGCAAACAGTCATGTATGCTCCAACTATGGAGGGGAAGCTACATTCCCCCTCTATTTTTTCCAACGTAGGATGTCAGACGATTATTCAAGTTACTCGCATATAGGCTACTGATAATTGAATTCGAACTTGGAAAAAGCAAGTTTTGTTCAATCATCTAGTACTACCGCTAAGTGACACTTTACTAGATCATTACTGTGAGCACTTTTCATACACAAATACTCATTTGTCCTGATGGCCTTAGCACTTTTGTGTTAAAGAAACTAGCTTCATGGGACTGGAAAGTCAGATTGTAGGAGATACAGTTAGTTATAATTGGCTTGGCATGCTTCATAAAGTCCTTCGATGCAGTTATGTAGCTTTTGCTTGTCTAGTTATTTCATATACTATATATATACCTTTCGTACATACCTCTTGGTCTATCGTTACCTGAACTCTAGCATGAAATAGTCTCTGGTTGCTTTTGAAAAAAATTCTTCGGCTGAATTACCGGATTCTAATATAAGTTTATTGTGTTATTATGGCTTATGCTGAAACAGGATACATGGAACCAAGCTAGCAGAGATGCCATTCATTGGTACACGACATATGTACCGGCGCCAAGGGATGTGCCGTCGGCTTTTAGATGGAATTGAAATGGTATCTTTACAAACCCCGCTCCTTCTAAAGCCCCAGCTTTATGATCTTATGTAAGATTTTGGTTTCAACCTGAAATCCGTTCAAACGCATTGAGAGATTACAAGGTGGCAAACGAATACTTTTCTATCAATGAATGGAAACGCAAAGCTTTTGCGTTTTCGTTAAAAAAAGGTGGCAAACGAATATGTCTTCTTGTAATATAAATTGAGTGCCAATAGGCATGCTACAACTGTTCTTTACAAAGTACTATGTTTGACATTTTTTTCTTAACTTGGAACATAAAAATGAATATAGTGTGTAAGCATATAAAATTATCATGGTAGGGTAATTCCATCTAGTACATCTATATTAGTGTATAATTGGCGTACTTTGCACCTTCTCTATAATAGGTTATAGATGAATTGACTTGATTTTTTTCCTTGATTAGTAAGGTAATTCCATCGTAGTCATGTATGTGCTTAATGCCTTTTCTTATTTACTTTTCAGATCCTCAGTTCTCTCAAAGTTGAGATGTTGATCATTCCTGCTATTAACGAACTTGTGGACACCTGGACGTCCAAATTTGGATTTAGCCCACTTGAAGATTCTCAGAAGCAAGAAGTCAAGTCTATCAACATGTTAGTTTTTCCTGGTACAGGTCTTCTTCAAAAGCCAATGCTGAATAACTCTTCATCTCAGGAACACCCAGGTTCTGAAGGAGGTTAGCACAGATAACATGTCTCTTATGTGTTTCCCTAAAAAACATGTCTCTTATGTATATTTCAAATTGTCTCCTCCAACGGTGACTGGCCATTTATACAGTTGATACTGGTTTCTCTGGAGATAAGTCCAGAAAAGCTTCTCGTGTGGCTAATGAGGATTCTGTTTGCTTTGTTGCAGATGCGGAGACCCAAGCTTCAGAAGTCATGGATTGCGTGAACAGCAACAAAGATGCCGACACTTGCGAAGGTAATGTTTAACATCAGTTATTTCGTTATTATTTTTTGTGAGATTCGAAATTCTTCTATTGAGGGACAAACTGGGATCTAAAAACAGCTTGAACTGTAAAGGTTAATTTACTTAGTAAGGATGGAATTGCAGGAAATCCCTCAATTTATTGTAACATATTAATATTGTTGACAAAGATAACATACTTGGGTAAGCGTAACTGTGTTTAAGTCAGCCAGGAAGCCTAAATACTAGGGGTTTTCCTTGTAACCCCAGTTTAGACTGTTACCATTTTTCAAGGATGAGGACATATATTGTTACTAAAACAATTAATACAGCCACATTAGTTGCATGAAAAGCCTTAATGTTCTGACCATGATTAGATCTTCTGACCATGTATCTACTTCTGGCGTTCAAAGATAGACGTATGCATGAGTACATGATCTCTATCTTTATGTGTGTCTCAATATTTTTAAATCTTAATTGTAGATTGACGACCCTTGTCTACATATCCGTCAAGAGACGTCAGCCTTCTTCCTCTGGCATTACATGGATGAAACTATTCAAGTTATTTTGTTTTAACTCAGCCTGCCCTGCATCTGCTTCCAGAAAGTAAACCTGAAGGATGTGTTTTTTGAAGATCAGTGCTACACCCTGGTTGTTTTGGCCAGAATTTGGCTCAGATTCGGACATGACTTGTTGACCAGCCTGTGCAGTGTGCAGAATTAGAAATTGTGACTCCGACCATCTAATTTTATGTGGTATTCTGAGAAGTCAGCATGTAGAGCGGGGATGATAGTTTCCTTATGTTTTTTTAACTTCTAGTGTCGCCGCAAAAATCTTAGTGGATGTTAGTTGTTATTTTGTTAATAGCTTTGCAGTTGCCAGTCCAAATATCAACCAAAATCTCATGTGTAAGATGCTAAGAACAGCTGTCATGCTGGTACAAATACATCAAATGCTTCCAGTCTTCATATTTTGGGTGAGTGTTTCTGTTCATGTGAGAATAGGGGCTTGATGACAAGCATCAGGTCCTATTCAACTGATGACTGGTAGGAATTTTTGCATTATGATAGAGACCCCCTTTTGGACGCGAAGCCCCTCATTTTGGTCTCGTGAGAAATTTTGAATGAACGCACGAGTCTTCTGGGATGTCTCTTCAAGAGACTAAAGAGGCCAAATATTTTACTTGTAGTGATAGATTCCATTGTGATAAATTTTGAATGAACGCACGAGTCTTCTGGGATGTCTCTTCAAGAGACTAAAGAAGAGGCCAAATATTTTACTTGTAGTGACAGATTCCATTTTTAGAGAAAGAGGCCAAATATTTTGTAGTGACAGATGCCATTTTTAGGGTTTGTTTCATTCAAAGGAACTTCATAGGATTCTTGTAGGATTTTATCCCATATAAATTTTTCTTTTGTTCGTTTGATTCATAGGATTAGTTCCTATAGCAATATTTGTACTACTTCCTATAGAAATTCTAACATCCACTCCAAACTCTTTTTAAAATTCCTTTGGTGGAATCAAATAAACTTTGGTAACCAAATCCTATAGTATTGGAGTGGACATGACAAAGCAATCATATACTTTTCTTTTTCCTATACATTTCCTGTCCTACAAATCAAACAAGCCCTCGGTGTGTTAGAGGCAGCTAAACATCTTGAGACCTTATTGATGCGAGAGTAGTTGTTTTTGTACTTGCATATGGCCGCGGTTGTCGCCTTACAATTTAGTGTGTGAAAACTCTCTTTTGTGAATGAGGCAAAACCTTTTGTGACTTGTCACCATGAAAAAAAAAATAGAAAGTCATTACTCTTTATCTCTGCTTCAATTTTGAAAACAAATATCTCCATGGAGAGGTGTAACCTGGAAAATCCCAACTAAAGATTTAGGGCCTTTTGGTTCACGGGAATTGAAAACCCCAGAAGTAGGAAAAACATAGAAATAAAATATCATGACATGTGAAATCCTACATGAAGTGAAAACGCAGAAACTGGTCACACTAGTTGTTTGGTTGTAGTACAGGAAAAACACAAAAAAAAATGTATGGAGTTGAGTACAAGTCATAGTTGTCCTATACTCATAGGAATTTTTCCATGAGGTCCAACCTTTGCTAGAATTCCTATGAAATTGTAGTGTAGGAAAGCATTCCACATGAATTTTAAAGGATTCATTCCTTTAACCCAAATGGACTCCATAGGAAAAATTTCTATGGATTGAAATACTACGAAATTCCTTTGAAAATCCTTTGAACCAAAGAGTCCCTCATCCATATGTCAATGACACTTGGATGATAAAGGGACTTGGCAGGGATACAATCTTTGTTCATGTGGCCGGCCGTTCAGATGTGCAAACACATTGCAGCTAAACTAGGCAAGAAGATCTAGAGGTAGGCCTCGGCGGCGTTGAGGTCGTCGAGGATCTTGCTTTTGACATCTCCTGGCATGGAGGCGAAGGGTCCCGCCTTGGAGTAGAACTCCGCCAATGATCTGATGGCCTTCTCCAGCGCAACATACGACTCCTGCAATCAAAATCAATCGCCCATTCAGAGTTAATCAAGGTTTTGTTCTAGCGTGCAGTGCATGTAAATGTTGCGGTAGTTCTAATCAACAGAGAGACGAACGAACTTGCATTTTCTGACAAACTTGTGGTCGAGCGAGCTACTACAAGATACAAGATTCCAGCTATTCGTGTACCTCTTTGGCGACGGACGGCTGGCCTCTCCAGCCGCCGAGGAACTCCCGGATGGAGACCTTGGCGGAGTCGGCGCCCCGCCGGAAGTTGGCCGAGTCGCCGGCGCCGACCTCGTCCAGCGACTCCCGGAGCGTCCGCACCACCTCCCTTGCAGCCTTCAGGTACGCCTTGGGGAGCACCTTCCCGGCCTTGGTCTCCTCGTTCGGGTCGAACAGCGACTTGATGGCGCCGACCACGCCGGCCTCCTCCGCCCTGGCGCGACCCGACGCCGCCGCCACCGTCGCCGCCGCGGCGCCCGCGAGGAGGGACGTCCTCCTGGTCAGCTGCAGCCGCGCTCCGCCTGCACTGTTGCGCGCGGCACGCGAGGAGTTAGCTAGGCAAGAATGGCATGCAGCGGCGAGGAGAGTCGAACTAGTGACGACGCTGAGTTACGGATATGCTGCCGCTTGCTGGCCGCGGGTTGCTGCTTCGGCGTCGGCGTCGGCGTCGGCGACGGCGAGGACGAGCGACGAGCAGCAGCGGTAGCACCTGCTCAGCAGGGACATGGAGGAAGGAGGCGCGGGCATTGCTCTGCTCGAGGCTCTTCTCTTGGGTTGGAGCTGTACGCAGAACCAAAGCTTCCTTATCTGCTACACTGCCGCTCCAAGTTCCTGACGTGTTCGACGACGAGCGACAACGACCGAAAGAGAGAGGAGAATATGGGCTGGCGCCAGAAGTTGGGATGGGCCCCAGCCCAATAACAGTGACGAGGCTTTCTCAAAGTCTATCTGAACCTTTCTGTTCCCCTAAAAAAAGAACCTTTCTCTCTCTTGCTTAAGAAAAATAAAATGTACCTTAATTAAAAAAAGGTGAACCTCCCTCTATTTTTATGACAACTATCTAAACCTTCTACCTGACTCTCTTCTTCTGTGCGACGACATCCATACTCACAAAACTAGTGTTCGGAGCTCTCGATCTGGAGAGTCATTGCCTAGCTCCTTTTCATCTTAGCCACGGCGGTAAAATTGAAAATATGTTGAATGTTGCACATGGGGCTTTTCAATTCTTCGATTCCTCTCGTTTTGTCTTCGATCTCAGTTGTTCAACACGTCGATGTCATTTCTCATGTTTTTTTTTGTTAATAGCCTAGCTATGGGAGTATTATGGTATTGTTGTCCCGTCTCTGGAGGCATGCCCTTAGTGAGATCATTGAAATATCAAAGACTTGGTCGATGGCTGCGAGAGCCAGACTGGTGGAGTGTGATGAATTTGTTCCTCTTTGTGTGAAATTGTGAAAGATTAACCACAATTACATTCCTTCAGGTTTTTTTTACAAAAAGGGTGTTGAATTTGTCCTTTTGTTTTATGTCACTCTTTTGCAGTGCTTATTATTCCATGATCGGATTTTCCAAAGAAAGACACTCAGGAAAAAAAGGCCGGAAAATTATTACTTCCAAATAACATATACTCTTATTCACTACTCACACTTTGTGTTTGGCAAGCGCATATGCGTATTTTGCACTAAAATTTGCAGGTATGTGCATATGCCATATTTGAGTAACGAAACATGAAATTGCCAACAAGTATGTTGACGAGCAAAATAAATCGAATAGAATAATTCGAGGGAAAATAGAATAATTTGAGGGAAAATAAAATATCGTGTGCACAATAATTACCAAAAAAACTACTAGCTAAGTAATCCTTTTTTCTTTAAGAAACTTTGTTACGTGTTGACAGTTGTCAAATGTGGATCATCATCATGTCATAGGGCAGGGAGCAAATCTATTACATGTTGAAGTTAAGGCCAAACTTATCCGACTTTCGGTATTTATTAGGATCCAGGACTATACTCTATCACACTTATCTGATTTTTGTTAGGGCATATACAATGGTTATATCTTAGCGTTGACACGTAGGATGTTTGCTGGTGTGGAGGAGAGAGAACTAAAAAAAGATTATTGTCTTATCTTAGATAAGAGATGATAATATGTCTCACCATAATTTTAGGAGATTTGATGATTAAAGATAAGACAAAAAAACCCATTGTATAACATATTTTATTGTCATATCTAAGTTACGTGATAAGACTAAGATAAGACTAGCCACAGTAGGGGTATCATAGGTGGTTACATGGTAAAAAGCTGTCATTGCAATTAATGAAGAGAGATGTGATAGTGTTATCATAGGTAGATATCACAAATATGTTATTATGCATTGTGAAAGTAGTAACATAAACTAGTATCATATGTATGATACTACTACTCCCTCCGTCCAATAAAGTATGTCTGAACTTTATCCAAATTTGGATGTATCTATATACTAAGTCATGCCTAGATGCATTCAAATTTTGACAAAGTTCAGACATCTTTTGTTGGACGGAGGGAGTATATGATACTCTTCATTATAACCGTCTACTACTATATATACTCTCAATTATAACTAGTCTTATCAATTATTGTACATTTCCTTACACTGCTAAACACTGTTCCACTGTTCTTACTTTTTTTGAACTATGACAAACAACCCATCGGCCAAAAGTGTCACCTTTATGATCAGCAAACAATGCATTGTGTCGCTCCAAGTAATTTCAGCTCGGGCTCGTGTACTTGGTGCCGAACGAAGGTGAAAACGTGCTGGCGACGGCCACCAACGATGCAACGGCCGAAAGGCTAGGCCATCTTCTTCCATCTTTCATGAGACGTCCCTTTTCTTTGCACCGTCCAAGACCGGAAAATAATGATTTCTGACGTGCCTCTGGGCCACTGCCGTCGTTGGGACAAGACGTCGAGTTCACGCCTGGGGCCACGCGATAGTTCTATGCTCTGACTTCCGATCTGGACATTAATCCAGAAATTATGCTTAATTATATATTTAGTGCACCTACGACCGATTATGCGTACTCCTAATTACATAGAAGTATTTTGTGACAGATTTACTGCACGTTAGCCCGTTTTTTTTTAAAACAGAGACAAAAGTTTTGTCTCAATCTATTAATTCTTTAAATCGTAACACAACAATTCGAGTTATCGTAATCTCCAACGTGCAATCTTCAAGGGCGTCATCTCCACATTCTTTGAATGCATCAACCAAATCGTTGACGCCGCTGACTCATGTCATCGCTTCCTCGACTCAAGGACAATGTCGCAACCTCTAACTCTGGCCCAAGCATGCTAAGAGGAGTAAGGTTGGACCTTGAAATGGTTGCGCTTGTGTCAAAACTGAAGGGGATCGCAGGCAGAAAACAAAAAAATTCCTAACAGCGATAAGCTTAAACTAGCCAGGATCTATACTATGCAGATATAGTAATACGGAGGAGGTCGGTATACATACCCTTATAGACCGAAAAGCGGGGATTACGCTCCCGCACAAGCGTTGCTGACGTAGACGCCGTAGCCGACCTCAAGGTCGCGGAGAACTTGGCGCGACGAAGAAGACGATGATGCGGCGATGTCGATGAAACCGACGACGACCTCGAGGCCGTGTAGAGGAAGCAGACCTCCAGCACCACTAGCGTGGCACCTCGCAGGGCGTTACACACGTACGGTGAAGCCGACTTCCTCCGGGCTCCGATCCAGGGACGAAGCAGCGGAAGACTGGGACCGGAAGACCAGCAGCACGGCGGCGTGCGTATGGTGGAGAAAACTTATCCTCGGCGCAACTCCAAACAAGGGAGTCACGGGATCCAAGGAGGGAGAGAGAGAATTAGGTGTGTAGAGAGGGGCTCTCTCCCCCTCTATATATAGGAGAAAAGGGGGCACCCCACCTTGCTAACCAGGCAAGGTGGGACTAAACCCCAGCCGCCGGCCCCCACATGGGCCCCTAGGGCCCAATTCGGCCCCCCTTGGTGGGTATGGCCCTTGGGGGGAAATTCGGCCCCTATATGGGCCTTCTCCCCTCCAGGGAAGGCCCATTTAGTGGGCTGCATGTTTAAATACGAATTTAATCATTATAAATTCATTAAATAATATTAATTCACTAATTAATATTAATTTAACATATATAAACAATTTCCTCTCTTCCGGAACTTTTCCGAAACTCTCCGAACTACCTTCGGTACTCCGATACGACTTCGGATTCTCTCCCGGAACTTTTCCGGTGCTTTCTCTTTTCTCTTTCTCTTCCGGTAAAATGTCGACTCCCCTTAAGTGTGATACCCTAGCGGTTCGATTATCTCACCAGACATGATCGAGACTCCTCTCCGATCAATGACTAATTCGTGGACCTTGGATACCCAGAATTAATCCCTGCGAGATAACGAATACTTTACCGTTCGAACCTAGACGTCTGAGTCTTAAACCTTTTGCCATGCGATACTTAGCGTGCCCGAGACTCGTTCATGGATATCTCCATACCCAGCTTGATCTCGTTACCGACACTGCTAACTTCTACTCGTCCATGATATTATGTCCTGGTGACCTAGTCACACACTTGCAAGCTCGTTTGACATAATCTCACCGAGTGGGCCCTAGAGTATCTATCCTGCTATGCGTACTGGCAAATCCCGCTCTTGATCCCCCGTCTAAACATACTCCTTTCCGACACCCGAGAGGGACACCTTTATTGTCACACTTTGTAAGATATGACGTTTGATGCAATCAAAGTGTCTTCCAGGAATAGCAATAAGAGTAGATCTCACGGTCAAAAGCGTAATGACTACGTCCTACAAATATTGGGTATGTCCATCACGTCATTCTCCCAATGACATGACTCCATTGTCAACTGACATAAATGTCACATGATCGGGAAACCTCGATCATCAATTGCCCAATGAACTAGTTAGATAGAGGCTACTAGGGACCTGGTTGTTTATCTACCACACGTGTATTAATGTTTCCGCTTCATACAGTTATAGCATGGTATAAAACATATAATGAACAATTGAGATATGACGAATAAACTATCTTTATTAAGTGCCTCTAGGGCATATCTCCTTCAGTCTCCCACTTGCACTAGAGTAACACTTAATCTAGTTTACAACTTGGTGAAAGCTCAACACCCATAGCAACTTGGTGCATGCTTGTCTCGTGGAAGAGGAATACAGTCAACAGATCTCACACATTGAGACCTATATGTGCTTTGCAACACTTCTATGTCACCTAGTTTGACATCATCCCGCATCTTACGATGACGACGAAATATATCTTAGTCGATGGAGTGAGACTCGAACCTTCGCATAGCATGGGCCTTAAAAGTCTAAGAGATCTATTAAGGGGAACCACATATGCTCGGAAAACCGCTCAGTCCAATCACACTTGCTACTTCTGAAGTTGCCATATATTTCTATACCTATTATGTAGATTATGCGACAGTGCATCCATATGCGACTTCGCAAGCTAACCATGTCTTTATTCAAAACAAAGGACATCTCCTATATGAGATTTCTAGTCGTATGGGTCAGTGTCATAACTTGCATCATCGTAACCGTTTTACGGCAAGTTGTCTTTCCACTCTTACCCTTTACCAGAAAACATATCTTTAGTTCTCACAGACACTAAAGAATATACTTAACGTTTGTTCATTGATCCACAAAAGGATCACTCTAGAACCCGTTCTTCAACCAAGAACTTGGGTCACACCAAGTCGAGCTTTCAGTCTGATAGAATCTATGTCTGAGGCATAGAGAATGTCGAACATCCTTTTCTTTCATCAGCTATCATTGAAAATGCCAAGATAAATCTAATATTTTACCTAGTCATACAAGTAAGAACCTTTTTCTTCGCTTGTTCTATTCTGAAACACTTCAGAATCTTAACCTAGGAAAATATTCCGACCTAATGTTATTAAGCCCCTTTTGATCTATACAATTATAGATCGGATGCCTAATACTCCTAACTTCATTCATAGAAAATTTAATCACTTAAATAATCCTTTATACTTTGCTAGAGGATCTGTATCATTCTCAATATGTCGTTACATAAAATCAGGAATGACACTTAGCTCCCACTTAAATACGCCATCCGTATATAAGACCAAGGAATTTGTTTTAGCTCCCACTCAAATATGCCATTCACATATAAGATCAAGAAAAGCTACTTAGCTCCCACTCACTTCTTTGCAAATGCAAGTTTCTTCAACTATTTTGGACAACTCCAAAATCATTTGATCACATCATCAAAGTGAAGATTCCAGCTCCGATATGCTTGCTTCAGCCCATGAATGGACAGCTGAAGTTTGCATACATGTTTAGCATCCTCAGGATCACCAAACCATTTCATTGTACTAATTACAACTCTTTCTTAATGATACCATTAAGAAACATGGTTTCCTTATCCATGTATCAATTTCTCAATTTGAGATTATAGTAATTGCTAAACGACCCCGAATAGATTTAGGCTTCGCCACTTGAGACAAAATCTCGTTGTGGTCAACTTTTGAATCTATCAGAACTGTTTCACGACAAATCGATCCTTATCGGCGTCTATTCTCTCATAAAATTCCATATTCTATTAACAGCCTAGATGCCATCAAGAAGATCTCCCAAGTCATTACCTGGTAATCGTACATGGATTTTATCTCGGATCATATATGACTCATAACCATTTCTCGGACTTAGGTCTACCATCTCTTCTTCGTAGTTCGTAGGTATGTCATATTCCATTAACATGACCTTCATAACAAGATTGTCGTACCACACAGTGCGGAACACAACCTCGTACGCCTACGTTCTTAGTATGAGCTCAGAGCATCATGATCTTTATCATCAGCTTCTTTCAAGTTGAGGAGCATAACACCGGAAACACTTTCCGTTGCGCCACTCTGATGGTTCATTAACTTCGTCTTACTCTACTTTCCTTCCCAGTTATACCCTTGGACAAGAAACTATTTCTTTTACAAGGTATATTCCGGCAACGTTTTTGCCTATGTCGTGAGACATGTACCCAACTCATTATTTAGGTACGGTACACTACAAAGATTTATCCATTTTAGGTACGATCACATCGAAACACTAAATTGCTGAAACGACAATCTAGGCTAAAAGCCATGCCATCACTCATATGGTATTGTCTCCATGGATTTAAATGGTTTCCCTATTATCTAACGTGAATGTTATGTTTCTACCATACGACTCCAATGATCACAATAATTCGATAAGAGATTTATTTACCACACACTATCCGATAGAGTGCGATTACGACGTCCTACCATAACACTATGGTGTTCCATGCGACGTAATTTGTGGAACTCTTCTCACAATTCTTCCAATGATATGCCAACATTATAACTCAAATCTTTATTCCTCGATCTGTATCGTAGAAATTTGATTTTCTTGTTAAATTTATTTCCTACTTCATTCTGAACTTGTTTGATCGAATCAAAATTTCCAGATTAACATTCCCTAAGTGGATATCCATATATCTACTCGGAATATTCATGAAGTCTATGAAATAAAGACTTCCACTATACGTTAAAGTACTTCATTGATTCACATACACCCATATGCATGATTCTCAACAAGTTATACTCAAAACGTTCAGTGAAGTTTACGAAATAAAGGTCTCCACTACACGTTAATTACTTCATTGATCCACATACATCTATATGCATGATTATCAATAAGTCATATGACCGTTTTCCGAAAACGGTGTCTTTGTTATCTTGCAAGTGTCAAAAGATCAAATCTAAGAACTTGTAGATCCATCAAATCTAAGGACTTGTAGATCCATCCGTATGGAGCTTGTTCATTGACTATAACATTGACATGACTTAAACGGTAGTGCAACACGAATGTGGTGTCTTTATTAAGTTTGTATCATTTGGCATTAATATTATGAATGTGGGAGCTTCTACCATCTAAATTCAAATCGGCTTATGATCATTACTTCATAAATATAGTACAACGATTTTGTCACTAACATATATGAATAATCGTCTCGCTAGAGGAGACACATTTATAACGATCATACTAACAGGCGATCAAAGAATTTATTCAAATGGTAGATCTAGAGGGAGAGTGTCTATGGCCATCACAATATTTTGTCTGACATCATCAACACACATTGTCGCCTCATTCTTCCAAGCTACTCAAGCAGTAAATCTGTTTTTCATAAAACATGACTAGTATCAAAAACTTAGTCACTACTGCGAGTACTTGCTTAGGTAAAACATTCATAACGTGTATATCATATATACACCATCATCATTGATGGCTTCCCGGTGATCTGTTTCATCTCCTTGATTCTTTCAACGCAATCAAGAACCATGAAGGTGAACGATTCCCCTTGCATGACATAGTCTATGACAAAACATTTGCATCTGTCAACGTTGTCTGTCATCCAGTGATCGAGCTGAGCGAGGCGTCTCAATGTCATCATGTATGACCAATGTCATCGAGTATGACCAGTGTCATCAAGTATGACTGCCACGTGCTTCTTCAATGTGTGTATTCTCTTCCATCTTGGTTGAGAAGAAAAACAGTCAACATACTGTTAAACTTCATCAACCCAACTTTAGGTGTATCCCGAGTTTAGCGATCATCTCATATGTTCGCGATCTAACGACTCGTAGCCACCGTCAATGCTCTATGGCAGAGATCACAGCATACACTGGACTATGATGATATTATCCGCACAAAAACTTGATAATCCAAATTATCCTTTTGTTAGCGGAATCTCCGGGTTTATCTCCTAGCGGGTATTGTATCACAAAAAGCTAATGGTTTAAACAAAGAGTATCCTCAAGCTAAAGTATAAAACTATGAAGTTTGGACCCAACCTTTTAAGTTTCTCAATCGCAGGATTGCGTCAAATTTTTAAAGAAGGCTATTACATTGGTTAATATATACAAAGGTTTTGCAAAGCATAAAGACTTTGTTCATTATAAAATAGGGTTCAAGTTTTAATAAAATAAAACTACCAGAACTCCCACTCAAAACGAGTATCCCTCTAATCGTTTTAGTGATTACACGATCCTCATCCATTATGCAACCCCTCATCGTCAAAGCCGGCAACATAACTTCAAATGTAGACATCGACATGTAAATCACAACAACTTTGTGACTCATGTTTAACCTTTCGGTCACCTTGTTCCGAGGCCATGTCTGAACATGCTAGGCTCGCCATAATAACCTTCAACGTAAACGCGCGTGCAACATGACTTACACCCACTGTATGCGAACGACGATATGTCTGACACCCGATCGTCACGGCCTGGCTCATAACGTAGAACTTTCTTGGTGGTGCACGTCGAAGGGAGAACATAAATGGTATTTTGGAGGGATCATCTTATATAACTACCGCCGTGTAACTAATATATATACTATATATATATACACACAATATAAGATGCACTTAAACCATCAATATATAATGCGACGTGATATGGCCCTTGCGCCGATGGTCTCATTCGCGCCAACAGTTCATAAACAATTTAATAAACCTATCTTGACCATATCACATTGCCCCTGCAAAATAAAGTTAGACGCTTCTACTTTATCTTTTGCATATTTTACGTGGCTTGGGGCTGTCGTAAATAGAACCGCTTCATACCTACGAATCTATGACCACAACAGCGATCAAATAATTGCATATTTATTCATCCCTTTCGGGCCCTCCATTGAAAATGCAAAGCCAACTAAAGAGAGAGAGACAGACACCCGCCAGCCACATATACGGAACCAGCCGTATGTCAGTTGTGGAACCAGTCTCGCGTAAGCGTACGCGTAAGGTCGGTCCGGGTTGCTTCATCAACTCAATGCTGCCGGCAGTGCAAGTGCACGCGAGAGGGTAGCAAATAATAAGAACGATGTCCCCGTGATAAACACGGGTGCAACTAGCGTACAGCTATATCTACGCATAGATCGGCTCTGATACCACTGAAGGGGATCGCAGGAAGAAAACAAAAAATTTCCTAACAGCGATAACCTTAAACTAGCCAGGATCTATACTATGCAGATATAGTAATACGGAGGAGATCGGTATACATACCCTTGTAGACCGAAAAGCGGGGATTACGCTCCCGCACAAGCGTTGCTGACGTAGACGCCGTAGCCGACCTCAAGGTCGCGGAGAACTTGGCGTGACGAAGAAGACGATGACGCGATGATGTCAATGAAACCGACGACAACCTCGAGGCCGTGTAGAGGAAGCAGACCTCCAGCACCACTAGCGTGGCACCTCGCAGGGCGTTACACACGTACGGTGAAGCCGACTTCCTCCGGGCTCCGATCCAGGGACGAAGCAGCGGAAGACGGGGACCGGAAGACCAGCAGCACGGCGGCGTGCGTATGGTGGAGAAAACTTATCCTCGGCGCAACTCCAAACAAGGGAGTCACGGGATCCAAAGAGAGAGAGAGAGAGTTAGGTGTGTAGAGAGGGGCTCTCTCCCCCTCTATATATAGGAGAAAAGGGGGCACCCCGCCTTGCTAACCAGGCAAGGTGGGACTAAACCCCAGCCGCCGGCCCCCACATGGGCCCCTAGGGCCCAATTCGGCCCCCCTTGGTGGGTATGGCCCTTGGGGGGAAATTCGGCCCCTATATGGGCCTTCTCCCCTCCGGGGAAGGCCCATTTAGTGGGCTGCATGTTTAAATACGAATTTAATCATTATAAATTCATTAAAATAATATTAATTCACTAATTAATATTAATTTAACATATATAAACAATTTCCTCTCTTCCGGAACTTTTCCGAAACTCTCCGAACTACCTTCGGTACTCCGATACGACTTCGGATTCTCTCCCGGAACTTTTCTGGTGCTTTCTCTTTTCTCTTTCTCTTCCGGTAAAATGTCGACTCCCCTTAAGTGTGATACCCTAGCGGTTCGATTATCTCACCAGACATGATCGAGACTCCTCTCCGATCAATGACTAATTCGTGGACCTTGGATACCCAGAATTAATCCCTGCGAGATAACGAATACTTTACCGTTCGAACCTAGACGTCTGAGTCTTAAACCTTTTGCCATGCGATACTTAGCGTGCCCGAGACTCGTTCATGGATATCTCCATACCCAGCTTGATCTCGTTACCGACACTGCTAACTTCTACTCGTCCATGATATTATGTCCTGGTGACCTAGTCACACACTTGCAAGCTCGTTTGACATAATCTCACCGAGTGGGTCCTAGAGTATCTATCCTGCTATGCGGACTGGCAAATCCCGCTCTTGATCCCCCGTCTAAACATACTCCTTTCCGACACCCGAGAGGGACACCTTTATTGTCACACTTTGTAAGATATGACGTTTGATGCAATCAAAGTGTCTTCCAGGAATAGCAATAAGAGTAGATCTCACGGTCAAAGGCGTAATGACTACGTCCTACAAATATTGGGTATGTCCAACACGTCATTCTCCCAATGACATGACTCCATTGTCAACTGACATAAATGTCACATGATCGGGAAACATCGATCATCAATTGCCCAATGAACTAGTTAGATAGAGGCTACTAGGGACCTGATTGTTTATCTACCACACGTGTATTAATGTTTCCGCTTAATACAGTTATAGCATGGTATAAAACATATAATGAACAATTGAGATATGGCAAATAAAATATCTTTATTAAGTGCCTCTAGGGCATATCTCCTTCAAAAACCGGGTGTATGTACCACGGCTTTGTTTTGGAGAAAATAATTTCACCAAAATGAAGATAGTTTATAAACACTTTTAGTGTAACAATACACAACGAAAAAACATAGATTGAGCATGAGAATGTGAAATTTACACAAGCATTCACTACTTTCCAAATAAGTGTAAAATCTGCATCAGATTAACCAAATGGCACACTTCTTTGTTTTGAAATAAATAGCCACAACATTAATATTAATACGGCCTTTTAAAGTTGCTCTAATATCTGTTTAGGGGGAAACCACTTTGGATTGCAGGTCATATGCGCCCTCAGCCCAAAAACGCATTTCAAAATTTAAAAGAAAAATAAAATTTTGGTTGTACATACGGGCATTATATATTTGCACACAAATTTTCACCGTAAAGAAGACATTTTCTTGACATGTGTGAAAAACAAAAAACAAAAACTTGTGAAAGGTCATTTTGTAGCACAAAAAATTATCTTTTTTACAAAAGCCATAAAATGTTTTTTTTTTGCTTGAAACTTTGTCTGCAACATGAAACATCTACATGCACACTCCAATTTTATTGTTAGATTTTTTATGTTTTGAAATGTATTTAAAATGTTTTTTCTTATAATAGGAGTACCTACTCCTATGAGCCAAAACAACGTCTCCCTTTTTTAGTTGCTATAATATCGATGAAGCTGTTTTTATTGCAGTTTCAAACACACGTGCCAGTACATGAGAGTCCATCCAACAGCCACAAAATACTCACAAGCATAACGAAAAAAATATTATAACGGCTTTTCGCACTTTCGGTGGCGCTCCGGGAGCAGAGCAGATCACCAATGGGGAAACAGAGGAACCACCGGCCGCAGCAGCCGAGCCGTCGCGGGGTGGCCGTAGCTATTTCCAACCTTTCCCACCCAAAAGGAGACTCAAACCAGCTCACATCCGGCGACCGCCACCCCACTCCGCTCCCACCACCTTGTATATTCCTTTTCCCTCCCTCCGGCCGCCTGCCATCGCATCGCATCGCTAGCCTGCCCTCCCTTTCCAGTTGTTCTCGCGTGCGCATTTGTAAATCTTCCTCTAGAATTATTTAGTTCGATTGATCCTGTGCTCGCATGAGCAGGAATCCGCCCGCGTCCCGCGATCCACCTGAGTTCATCATCCGTGGACTGAGTTGGTTAAGATGGTCAGCTTGCTTTATCCATTCTATTTCTTCTAGCCTGCCGCGCTGCGACTGCGATCACGCCGGTGGTCGATGGCTAGTTGGCTTCCGGTCGGCTTCTTGGTGGAGCTGACTGACATGGTTCTTGTTTCTAATTGGGTCGGCAGGGGAGTCCGGTCAACATCATCGTCGGGTCGCAGGTGTGGCTGGAGGACCCCGACGAGGCCTGGGTCGACGGCGAGGTCACCGGGATCAGGGGCGGAGACGCCACCGTCGCCACCACCAATGGCAAAACGGTGAGTGACCCTGCCCGGCGCCCGCACACGGCACAACCGAGCACACCAGAGCTCTCTACTCTACCTGTTTGCCTCCTTTACCACCGGTGGTGCTCTGCGCTGCCGACGCAAATTTCACAGCAAGCTCTATTTGGTCGATCAGTGCCGCCTACCAGCTGTTCGTCCGATTGCTTTAGCGGAACTGCCACCGCGAGATGGTTGTTGCTTTCAGTTTCCGATTGATGTATGTTGCTTAGGAGTTAGGACATGAGTTGTTTCATCATTTGGGCGCAGGTTGTGGCAAGCCTCGCGAGCATATACCCCAAGGACACGGAGGCGCCCCCCGCAGGAGTGGACGACATGACCAAGCTCGCGTACCTCCATGAACCGGGAGTCTTGCATAATCTTGCTTGCCGGTACGGCCTTAACGAGATATACGTGAGTCTCTCCAGGATTTGTCCATCTGGATGTTCTTCCCTGTCAACAAAAAGATGTATTTTTTCAGTTAACTGTCTGACACTGGTAAATGATCCGACAGACGTACACCGGGAACATCTTGATTGCTGTCAACCCTTTCCAGAGGCTGCCGCATCTCTACGACGTGCACATGATGGAGCAGTACAAAGGCGCCACCTTCGGGGAGCTCAGCCCCCATCTATTCGCGATTGCAGATTCTTGTTACAGGTGCGTGCGTGTCATCTTCTTTGTGCGGTTGCGGTCTGTATGCACAGTCAGACAGTTGAGTGTACTGTGCCTGCTGACCGTCATGGTTTTGTTGCTGGAAATAATTTTCAGGGCAATGATCAATGAACATGGAAGCCAGTCAATATTGGTGAGTGGTGAAAGTGGTGCTGGTAAGACGGAGACGACGAAGATGCTCATGAGGTACCTTGCATTCATGGGAGGAAGGTCTGGTACCGAGGGACGAACTGTTGAACAACAAGTCCTAGAGGTAGGAAAACAAAACATTTATATTCATCTTCTTCCTCACTCTTTCCTTCTAGGATGTCCCACTGACTCTCTCCATTCTTGTACAACACCACTCAGTCTAACCCAGTACTGGAAGCATTTGGTAATGCAAAGACGGTGAAGAACAATAATTCCAGGTGGATTCTTGAATTAACAACTACAACTACGCTGCGGAAGCAGACTTTTTCAAACAATTATACTTAACATGTCCATGTTTTTCAGCCGTTTTGGTAAGTTTGTTGAAATTCAATTCGACAAATACGGAAAGATCTCTGGTGCGGCTGTTCGCACATACCTCCTTGAGCGATCACGAGTATGCCAGGTCTCTGATCCTGAACGGAACTACCATTGCTTTTACATGCTATGTTCTGCACCACCGGAGGTAATTCTAAACAAGCAGCACCTGAATAGTACTTACCATATCTGCATGGTTAATACCTCCAAATTCCAAAGACTAACTTCTTTCTGATGTTTAACTAATTTCAGGACGTAAAAAGGTTTAAGGTGGGAGACCCGCGATCATTTCATTATCTGAACCAAACAAGCTGCTATGAAGTATCTAACGTGGATGATGCAAGAGAATACCTAGAAACGAGAAATGCAATGGATATAGTGGGCATTTCTCAAGACGAACAGGTATTTGAAACTGTTACGAGACGTCCATGAAATAGTTACGTTATCACTGGGGCTAGAACTAATTAATCTCTTTCACTGCTCAAGGATGCAATCTTTAGAGTAGTAGCAGCAATCCTTCATCTAGGTAACATTAATTTCTCCAAAGGGAAAGAGATTGATTCGTCAAGGTTGAGGGATGAGAAATCAATCAATCACCTTAAAACAGTGGCAGAACTGCTAATGTATGTCTAATTTCTTTCGAAGGTTTATATTTGGTGATCTGCATCTTTATGGTATGCTTAATACATATTGTATCTTAGGTGTGATGAGAAGTCCCTTGAAGACTCTCTTTGTCAGCGTGTTATTGTAACACCTGATGGAAATATTACAAAACCTCTCGATCCAGATTCTGCTTTACAGAGTCGTGATGCCTTGGCAAAGACGGTGTATTCGCGACTTTTCGACTGGTAAGAGCGAAGTATTAAATTAATTTATGCATCAAATAAGAAAAAAATCAACTGTTACTTTTTATTTGTATTACTAGATTGTCAGATATGTGATTGTACAAAACACAAATGTAATAATTTGAATTCATAAAATACTAATACATTTAGCACCTCAGACTTCTCTCTTCCATCACTATTGTATGCTATTTAATCAGAAAGGGTTTTTCTTATCTGGGTTTACAGGATTGTGGAAAAGATCAATAACTCGATTGGTCAAGATCCTGATGCAATCAGTATAATAGGAGTGCTGGATATATATGGATTTGAGAGTTTCAAGGTCAACAGGTTTGCCGTTAGTACCTTTTTAACATTACATGAGTGCGAGTATGATATAATTCATTTTCTTAATACCTGGAACATGATCCGCTTTCTGCTCATCTGACAGTTTTGAGCAACTGTGCATCAACATGACAAACGAGAAGTTGCAGCAGCACTTTAATCAGGTTAGCTAAGGCCTATAGGTACTAACATAAAATGATTGTGAAATATATTTAATATCTAGAGAAACATGTGTTTCCATTTGGCAGCACGTATTCAAGATGGAGCAAGAAGAATATACAAGGGATGAAATAGACTGGAGCTATGTGGAATTTGTGGACAATCAGGATGTGCTGGACCTGATTGAGAAGGTAATTTCTCCGAGGATATCAGAAATTGTATACAAACTTGTAACAGGTGAATCAAGTATTTAACTATTTACAAATCAATAACACTTGAATTTCATGCAGAAACCTGGAGGAATAATAGCCCTCCTGGATGAGGCATGGTATGGTCGTGATGTTTTGACCCAAAAATAATATCAATTTGACTTCGGTATTATCCTAGATGTAGTTTTATGTACAAAATGCACTTGCAACCGTGAATTCTTTAGTATTTTCCCTCTAAAAATTAGCATAGTATACTTTTCCTGGCATGCAAAATGAATTAAATGTAAGTATTTGACATATGCTTATCCATGATGCAGCATGTTTCCAAAGTCCACTCATGAGACATTTGCACAAAAGATGTATCAAACATACAAAGCACATAAGCGCTTCAGCAAGCCCAAACTTGCTAGGACAGCCTTCACAATCAACCACTACGCAGGAGACGTAAGTATTAGTTCGTTGATAGTATCATAATTAAATATATAGTTATATACCATCAAGGACTCTCAAGAAACTTTTCTGCTTGACAGGTCACATATCAAGCTGACTATTTTCTTGACAAGAACAAAGACTATGTGGTCGCTGAACATCAGGCTCTACTAAATTCTTCAAGGTGCTCTTTTGTTGCAAATCTATTTCCTCCATTACCCGAGGAAAGTTCTAAACAGTCCAAATTCTCTTCCATCGGTACTCGCTTTAAGGTGTGTTATATTGGAGCTAAATCTCTTTTTTATCCTTGGAATTTTCAGTAACTTCTCTATTCCCTAATATGTGTAGCAACAACTACAAGCCTTGATGGAAACATTGAGTACGACAGAACCACACTACATTAGATGTGTGAAGCCTAATACTGTACTGAAACCTGGCATCTTCGAAAACGACAATGTCTTAAATCAGTTGAGATGTGGGGTATGTATTTTTTTTTCCTCTATTGAGTTCAGTTGCAAATTGCTTCTGCTCATGGCTCATGGTGTAGGGTGTTTTGGAAGCTATCCGGATCAGCTGTGCTGGCTATCCAACCAAGAGAACTTTTGATGAGTTCATTGATCGGTTTGGAGTGCTTGCACCTGAGCTTGTGGACAGGTATGGATGCCACAGTTATGCTAATTGATTCAGAGATGAAACTCAAGTAGAATATATCAGTTATTCTGTAATTATTCTGCAGTTTTGACGAGAAGAAAGCTTGCGCAGCACTATGTGATAAAATGGGATTGAAGGGATATCAGGTAACTTGCAGTGAAAATGGGAAGTGGTGAAATATAACAATTTTATCCACCATATATGTATTTGCAAGTTGGAACTGACTGTCATACCCTTATCTTTATCAGATAGGGAAAACAAAGGTATTCCTGAGAGCTGGTCAGATGGCAGAGCTGGACGCTAGAAGAGCAGAGGTATTGGCCAACGCTGTGCGACTTATCCAGAGGCGTATAAGAACACATCTTTTGCGAAAGGACTTCATCAACTTAAAAAAAGCTACCATTCAAACTCAAAAGTTCTGGAGAGGTATTTCTTCACTCCTTTGCATTCAAGTACTTCATGTCTTTGATATAAGTACTTCTTACTTAGTTCTGACTTGACATTGACATATAATATACTCTAATGGTGCAGCACGACTAGCTAGAAAGCTTTTTGAGCACATGAGAAGAGTCGCAGCTGCAATTACGATACAGAAGCACACACGGACTCGTTCTGCCTGGAAGGCCTATATACTAGTATACAAATCATCAATAACAATACAGACAGGATTACGTGCAATGGCGGCTCGCAAGGAGCACAGATTCAGAAGAGAGACCAAAGCTTCCATAATCATCCAGGTTTGTATTATCATGTGAATCATGACACAGAGATAATTTCATAATCAACCACACTGAACTACTTTGTTGATCTCAGAGCCGATGGCGCCAGCACAAAGCTTATGTTGCTTACAAACATCAAAAAAGAGCTTCTCTGATTCTCCAATGCTCGTGGAGGTGCCGCGTTGCAAGAATGGAACTTCGGAAGCTCAAAATGGTTGGTCTAACTTTACACTGGGAAGGCGTAGAGCATTCATGTATATTTTAATTCACTGTAAACTAAAATATAAGCATGCAAACAGGAAGCGAGAGACAACGGTGCACTAAAAGAAGCAAAAGACAAGCTGGAAAAGAGAGTTGAAGAACTCACATGGAGATTAGATGTTGAGAAGCATTTGAGGGTAACTCACTAAGATCAACATAGTTGCTTCTGTATGTCCTAATATTTTGCTTGGATACGAATAAGTTAGCTAAATTATATCTTGCTGGTAGGTTGACCTTGAGGTAGCCAAGGGTCAAGAAGTTACGAAGTTACAATCTGCTTTGCAAGAAATGCAAGAAAAGCTTGAGGAAGCCCATGCAGCAATAATAAAGGAGAAAGAAGCTGCAAAGTTGGCAATTGAACAGGCACCACCAAAGATAGTAGAGGTGCCAGTGGTGGACAATACAAAAGTTGAGTTGTTGACAAGTCAAAATGAGGAACTTGAGGTATTAATCTCCAGTAGGTTCCACAATTTTTACCCACAATTTTATTCTACAGAACAATTCTCATTATCCATGTTCTGATCCAGGGCGAGCTTGGTACGTTTAGAATGAAGGCTGAAGATCTTGAGAAGAAGCTTTTTGAGATTGAAAAACAGTCTGAAAAATTGTCACAGGAAACACAAGAACGAGACTTGAAAATTAATCAACTTCAAGAGATGCTTGCCAGGTAACTAATGGGTTCGAGCTTTAGAGTTCGGGAAAACTGACTTGTAGAGATTAAATATCATATCCATTCACTGCATTGTGATATATGGTTTAGGCTTGAAACAAATTTATCCAACATGGAATCTGAAAACCATGTTCTACGTCAACAATCGTTGCTTGCATCTGCAGATGACGATAAGACAAAACAAATAGAGAGGTAAACGTGTTACAGTACGGATACCTTTTGTTTTCATTCTTAACCACTTCCCTATGTGAAAGCCTCATGACTTAATACAATGAATGATTTGTCTAGTCTGGAAAGCAAGATTGCCATCTTGGAGTCAGAGAATCAGTTGCTCCGCAGCAATGCACTAGCTGTTCGAGAAGTAATTACTCCTGAGGTGATTCAGCCACCAGTTATGAAGGTAAAGTCCCTCCAGGAAAGGTTTAGTAAGATACTGTTTTGGATTTAACAACTTTATTCAAGGAGTACAACTGTACTAAATTATGTGTTGAAAATCACACCAGGTTCTCGAGAATGGGCAGCAGCTTGGAGAACTTAAAATCATCAACGTATGTATTACAATCCAGTGCTAGCCAACTATCTTTCTAACAGAAAGAAAAATACTCAAGCAGATCCTTTGATTAATATAGACATATATTATGCTTTTCAGGAGCAGTTGGTTGTTCCTCCTATGAAGAATTTAAGTAAACAGACGTCGCTCACGGACCGACAACAAGTAAGTTGGTTCTTTGAACATTCTGATATCATCGTGGGAAACAACTTCCATGTATTTAATTAAGAGATATTGTGCACTCTCAGTAATGTGCTGTTTCAATTGCTGTGCCTTCACTCTTTTACAGGAGAATCATGATGTCCTTATCAAGAGCCTGGCTGAAGACAGGAGATATGACAACAGAAGACCAGCTGCAGCATGTATCGTGTACAAATCACTCCTTCACTGGCGCTCATTTGAAGCAGAAAAGACTAACATATTTGACCGTATCATCCATACAATTAGGTCATCCATCGAGGTTGTTATTCCAATTATTTTATAATTCTTTCTTTGCAGCGGCATAAGAAAGTTCGTAAGTAAGTTGATGAAAAACTCATTAGGTGAATACATGTACAGAATGCTGAAAGTTCTGGAGAGCTAGCTTATTGGTTGTCGACAACGTCAACCCTCCTACATCTTTTACAAAATACCCTTAAAGCTAGCAATTCATCGACAAAAGGATCAAACCGCAGCAGGATTGCGGCAGGCAACCTATTCAATAGAATGGCGCAGGTGAGTTTTCGATCCAGACTTTTGGTCTGCATAGAAATAAGTTCTTGATGGAGATCTCAAATTCATTACCAGCTTTGGTCTGTGACCTCTTTGTAAATCATGAGCTTACGTGTTGAAGTTCTGCTTAAAGTTTAGCATAGGGGTAGTAGTCCAGAAGCTGCTGGGCATCCGGGCTTGGCTCCTCCTGCTCAGTCTTTATTTTCGTTTTGAACTGCTACTGCTATGTATTTTCAGTTTCATTCTATGCAATTAGGAGTGAAATCTCCTACATTCAGGAAAAAATGAGCTTACGTTCCAAAAACTGCACTTTCAGAATCCTCGATCATCATCAGGATTAGGTATTTCAAGCGGATACAGTGGAATGGTAGGAAGGGCAGACACTCAATCAATGATAGAGGCTAAGTATCCAGCCATACGTTTCAAGCAACAGTTAACAGCATATGTCGAGAAGATATATGGCATGATCAGAGATAGCTTGAAGAAGGAAATAAGTGCAATATTGACTATGTGCATACAGGTACCTCAGGCATCTCCATGCCCAATCTGTGTATTAAGCAATATGATCTTTCTAACAGTTGTCAATCTTCATTAGGCTCCAAGAGCTGGTCGTGTGAGACCATCTCGAGGATCATTGAAAAGCATACACTCTAATGCACTATCAAGGCAAGCATCAAGTGTGCATTGGCAAAACATTGTTAAGTGCCTGAACAATACACTGGAAACAATGAACAATAATTATGTGAGTACAGCCTTGCTTGTTTTCAGTTGTCTTCCTGTCAGGAAATACAGAATAATTTATGAATATGCTGAGGATTTGCCTCTTTCAACTTCATTTGTAGGTACCTCCTATGATCATTAGGAAAACATTCGGTCAAGTATTTGCATTTATGAACATTCAACTCTTCAACAGGTGCGGTTAGTGTTATACAGTTATCTCAACTTCTTTTATAAACTCTTGACTGCATACCGACATGTGAGTTATCATTAGTAAATGCATCACCAAATGGTTTGAGTCTGAACTATAGCAAAATCATATTTCTTCATCCAGTTTGCTACTCCGCCGTGAATGCTGCTCCTTTAGCAATGGGGAATTTTTGAAAGCCGGATTACAGGAACTGGAGCAATGGTGCTCTGCAACGACTGAAGAGGTGAAGTAAACAATTGTGTAACTTTAACAAGAGAAATACTAATCAGACTAGAAAATCACCAGACTAAAATGTATTTTTTGTAATCCAGTATGCAGGAACATCTTGGGATGAGCTGCAACACATAAGGCAGGCAGTTGGGTTCCTGGTATGCTAGAAGATACCCGTGGACAATAATAGATGTTCCATATGACTAATTTCTACCTACTAAATGAAATGAAATGAAATTGCAGGTTTTGCATCAGAAGTCACAGAAAACCTTGGATGAAATCACGGATGATCTTTGCCCCGTAAGTCCTGAACAAGACAAGCTTACTGAAAATGGTTGAATTTTTGTAAACCACCAAGTATCAAATATTTCAAAATTTCGCAGGTTCTGAGCATCAGCCAAATATATCGCATTGGAACAATGTTCTGGGACGACAAATATGGTGCACAGGGTTTATCTCAAGAGGTAAATAAATTCTTTCAAGCATTGGCATGCATGGTTCCATCATGCAGAAGTAACAAACTGATCATGTTTTCAGGTAATTGGAAATATGAGAACAATGACGACTGATGACTCGATAACTACTCCAAATAGTTCTTTCTTGCTAGATGACGATTCAAGGTATGTGTACTGCCTGCACAAAGATGTACTCCCTCCGTTCACACTTATAAGACGTTATAGCTCTTTTTTTTAAACACATGTATCTAGATGCGTCTCATTGTGTAGGTTCACTCATTTTGATTTGTATGCAATAGTGGCCATTGATCTAACACCCCGATGAATGAAATTGCAGCATACCAATATCCTTGGATGATATAGCACGACTGATGCTTGACATCAACCCGTCTGACGTGGAGCCGCCACCACTACTGAGGCAGAACTCTCAGTTTCACTTTCTTTTACAACAGCATACAGACTGATTACATAGTGTATACACTATACAGTACAGAGGAAATACCGACAGGTGCAGCTTTTTGTGAAGTTCCTGGGTGCTGAAGTTTTTTAATAGGAGTGTGCATAGTTTTTTTTTTATAGAAAAAGGAGTGTGCATATTTGAGTTGTGAGGTTTGTTTCAATCTCGAGTTTTCGATTTTTAGTGGAAGAAGTTATACGGAAGGGAAATACATAGAAGAAAGTAAGAAAGTTATAGATTTCTTTCATTTGTTTCGATTGTTTATAAGACGAAACATTGTAGTTCGTTTGTAGAAGTGCATGAATGGAAGTACATATGTTGAGTCTCCCAACTGAATTCAATGGCAACATTTTGTGAATGATTTTCTCGTTTTAGCCAACTGCAGTTGTACAGTCTTCATTATCTTGTGATTATAGCTAGGATTGCGTAGCACCAAAGTTTGCAGCCTTGCACGCGCCACCCAAATGCCGCGCCTCGCAGCTGGCCGCCGGTCCGCTCTCGACGCTCCTCTGGCGACCTCCTCCATGAGCAGCGACACCGGCGGCTTCGTCTTGTGACCCGGCTGATGAGAATTCGCCACCACTGTTAGAGGCCGAACTCCCAGTTTCACTGGCTTCGTCTTGTGACCCGGCTGATGTGGATTCGCCACCACTGTTAGAGGCCGAACTCCCAGTTCCACGGGCTTGGTCTTGTGACCCGGCTGATGTGGATTCGCCACCACTGTTAGAGGCCGAACTCCCAGTTCCAATGGCTTCGTCTTGTGACCCGGCTGATGTGGATGTTAGAATTGGAGCCCATTTGTGGGCAGCCCAATTAGCAATTTCTGAAATCTCAAAATTCATGAAAAATGGCAGCTCACATGTAAGTGGTGTGAAAGTTAAAGTTTATTTCCACATTGCTAGTTTGAGAGGAGTGGCACCACCTTATATATTGGAGTGTTGTGCTACCTGGTAAGCTTGTGAGCTCACGCGCTCCTCCGCCGCCGCTCGCTCGCACGCACGCACGCACGCACCGCACCGCACGTCTCGACGCGCCGCGGGTTGCGGGAATCTCGCCGAGCCGAGCTTTATTTTTGCAGTCCGGGAAAAACGGTTTGGACGGACGCGTCACAGTTAGTCGGTTCGGGTTGATCCCGGATCTAGGTTTTGCCAATCTCGTGCCTTGCGCCGCCACCGTAGTCTACTCCATCCCGAGCGCCGGCGTGCACCGGCGAACGGGACAGCAGGTCTCCGGAACCGCTCGCCTTTGTGATCCTGTACGGGAGAGGGCGAATAAGGTTTTTGGGAAGCGCTCCGCGCGACTGCTCTCAAGGTCTTCATCACGGCTCGACTTCCTGTACGATCTCCGGGTCCGCGGACGACTCGTCTCCAACGTCGTCTTCTTCGAGCTGCTACCGTCGCTGCTCAAACTGCTGCTGTCGTTGCTCCAACAACTACTACAACGACAACGAATACAACTACTTCATCTACAATCGTTCGGTACGTTCGCCACGTTCCGATGTGCTGTTTTATTATGGCTGTGTTCGTAGATGTCATGTTATTATTCATGTTAATTAATACGTCTAGTATTTTCGAGGTTAACATGTTAGTAGCGTTTACGATCATGCTTTATATACCGGAATTAATCATGAAAATTGTGCCTAATACTCCAACAATCCAAAAACCTTATTCGTGTTATAGGCAATTTCCTGAGTTAAACATGGGACATCAATCTGATGCGCTGAGGCCGGACAAGTTTACCGGTGCGGATTATAAGAGATGGCAGATCAAGACCACGTTGTGGTTACAATCTCTGAAAGTGTTTGAGTCTAGTGAGGGTTTACTTGAATGAACTATATCTGACGAGGATCAGAACAAGTTCAAGGAAACCAATACTGCCTTTGTGGGACTCATTCTGAGTGCTTTTAGCAATAAGCTGTTTGATTTGTACATGCACATTATAGATGTCAAAGAGCTATGTGATAAATGAGGTCAAATCTTTCCTGTCAAAGAGGTTTGATATGAAAGATCTGGGAGAAGCTGATGTGATTCTGAACATTAAGCTGATTAGGGATGAGAGTGGAATTACGTTAACGCAATCACACTATGTTGAGAAGGTCTTGAGCCGATTCGGCTTTATATACAGCGAGCCTTCTCCAACGCCCTATGATCCCAGTGTGATACTTAGAAAGAACAAGAAAGAGACGAGAGATCAATTAAGATACTCTCAAGTGATCGGTTCACTCATATACCTTGCGAGCGCGACGAGATCTGATATCTCTTTTGATGTGAGCAAATTGAGCAGGTTCATGTCTAACCCGGGTACTGATCATTGCCATGTACTTGAAAGGGTCATGCGCTATCTGAACGATACAATGAGCTATGTGATTCACTATTCAGGCACCCTGCTGTGCTTGAGGGATATTATGATTCGAACTGGATCTCAGATGTTGATGAACTCTACGCCACCAGTGGATATGCGTTTATTCTTGGAGGTGGCGCAGTATCATGTAGGTCTTGCAAACAGACCATATTGACGAGGTCAACCATAAAAGCAGAACTTACTGCTTTAGATACAGCTTCTGTTGAGGCAGAATGGCTGCATGAGCTCTTGATGGACTTGCCGGTGGTTGAGCAACCATTACCGGCCATCCTTATGAACTGTGACAACCAAACGGTTATCGTCAAAGTGAACAGTGCTAAGGATAACGCGAAGTCATCAAGACACGTTAAAAGACGTTTGAAGTCTGTCAGGAAATTGAGAAACTCCGGAGTAATATCTGTTTCGTATATATTCAAACAGATAAAAACCTAGCAGATCCCTTTACGAAGGGACTATCACGTAATGTGATAGAAAGTGCATTGAGCGAGATGGGGTTGAGACCCATAAGCGTTACTCCATAGTGGTAACCCAACCTATGTGATCGGAGATCCCGTGATGTAGGACCTGGGAAGAACAAGCTAGTGGTGTGACAGAGGAGAGTTATTACTTAACCCTCTCTATGATGCAAAACTCTCAAAAATCTGTAAGGCAGGTTGGCAGCATGCCTTAATGTGTTTCTGTTCTCTATTCATAGCAAAGATGATGTTCTATAGAGCATTCTTGAAAGAACACACCTATATGAGTCAGATTGTTAAACGTCACAATATATGAGATTTGGGTGATCTCTAGTAAACTCATGAAGAGAACAGGTAGTATGACGCATATGCTACACCCGCGGGGTAGACTACTGGCAACCAAGTACTAGTTATGATTTTGTGTGAAATCTAGAAGCACCAAACTTGCAATTCAAGGTTCGTCCACTGTTCAAGTTGCCGATAGATGTAGCTCAAGATTCTAGACGGAAGTTCAACTTAACAGTCTCTGCTGAAACACTGCTATATAAACATGACTCGAGGTATGGCAAATATCTCTAAATGGGGATTTGAGATCTGGTGGTGGATTGTTAGAATTGGGGCCCATTTGTGGGCAGCCCAATTAACAATTTCTGAAATCTTAAATCCCATGAAAAATGGCAGCTCACATGTGAGTGGTGTGGGAGCTAAATTTTAGTCCCACATTGCCAGTTTGAGAGGAGTGGCACCACCCTATATAGTGGAGTGTTGTGATACATGGTAAGCTTGTGATAACATGAGACACTCTCTCACGCGCTCCTCCTCCTCCGCCGCCGCTCGCACGCACGCACCGCACGCCCGCCCGCCCGTCTCGTCACGACGCGCGGCGCCGCGCCGCGGGAATCTCGCCGAGCCGAGCTTTATTTTTGCAGTCCGGGAAAAACGATTTGGACGGACGCGTCACGGTTAGTCGGTTCGGGTCGCTCCCGGATCTAGGTTTTGACATTCTCGTGCCTTGCGCCGCCACCGTAGTCTACTCCATCCTGAGCGCCGACGTGCACCGGCGAACGGGACAGCAGGTCTCTGGAACTGCTCGCCTTTGTGATCCTGTACGGGAGAGGGCGAATAAGGTTTTTGGGAAGCGCCCCGCACGACTGCTCTCAAGGTTTTCATCACGGCTCGACTTTCTGGACGATCTCCGGGTCCGTGGGCGACTCCTCTCCAACGTCGTCTTCTTCGAGCTGCTACCGTCGCTGCTCAAGCTGCTGCTGTCGTTGCTCCAAAAACTACTACAACGACAACGACTACAACTACTTCATCTACAATCGTTCGGTACGTTCGCCACGTTCCGATGTGCTGTTTTATTATGGCTGTGTTCGTAGATGTCATGTTGTTGTTCATGTTAATCAATACGTCTAGTATTTTCGATGTTAACATGTTAGTAGCGTTTGCGATCATGTTTTATATACCGGAATTAATCATGGAAATTGTGCCTAATACTCCAACAGTGGATTCGCCACCACTGTTAGAGGTCGAACTCCCAGTTCCACTGGCTTCGTCTTGTGACCCGGCTGATGTGGATTCGCCAGCAATGTTAGAGGACGAACTCCCAGTTCCACTTTCTTGAAAAACACAAATAAATGTTTCGTGAAATTGATTTTGGTGCACACAAATTTGTCTTTTACACATGCCACAAAAATGTTATTTTTTCTCGAAACTTTTTGTGTGAACATAAAATATGCGGTTTTTTAATATTTTGAAATGTCCTTTTTGGATAGCAGTACAACTACACCTATGAGCCGAAGAGGATTTCCCCTTTCCAGGGAGAACTCCTTTTCTTCTGTCAATTGTGTTTTGTACCGTCATTTTCTTCTCTAGTTGAAAACTTGGTTTCTGAGGGTTGGCTGGTACTCGCCTTGTCTATGATCTCAACAAATCAGGTGTGTGGGCAAGATAAGAGCGGCAGATGAGACACACAGACGAGCCTGCCATTGATTTATCAGAGAAATATACGAAGTTGGCTAAGACTAGCGGCTAATGCTAGACGGAGCTATCTAACCCTAACGGCGGAGCAAACTAAATAGCAACTGAGGGAACTAGGAGGGGTAACCAACTAAATAGCAACTGAGGGAACTAGGAGGGGTAACCCTGAATGCCCCGACACCTTTCATGTAGTGCAGGAGGGGATGCTTATTTGGATCCCTAGATAAAAATTCAAGCCAAAACCGATATGAGGTACATATTCTTTTTTTTTTTTTTTTGAAACGAGATATGAGGTACATATTCAGACAATAAAAAAATGGTCCAACCCCCATATCGGCCAGAATTTCCTAGACCAGGGGCTTATTCATGATCTGCAAGAGATGCTCTGAGCACTCAAGTTGAAAAAAAATGGACCTACATTTGAAAATTTTGAGACTAGGAAGTTGATCATATCAATCGAAACAATCGTGCTCGTTTCCATATTGATTGCCTTATTTCTAGGACCAGATCACGTAGGATTTTTTTTCCTAAGGTATCATGTCCAAGCAAATATTTTTTGCACCGAGCTCCAGTGCTCTAGCCAACTTAAAGTATTCAAAAATTATATTTAAAAGTTTCAGAAAATTGTGAAAAAAAAATCATGCATGGTCTCGATGATGCACCTGCAAAATTACAGTGTGAAATATTTTATATTTTGACATACATAAAAAATAAAATTAATTACTGATCTGATTATAGTTAACAATGCATTGTTTCAGATCTACATATTTTGTCATTTTTGTGTGGACTATAATATAAATATTTTTGGATTAAAAATTTACACGCTTCTAATAGTGTTGGGGGAATCATAACCCGGTAGGCCCATGAGCAGGGTTACACTTGGGCCGGAGAGCTCATTTCATAACCCGACCAGAATAATGACACGTCACCAGGGAAGACCCCTCATCAGGCGAGACCCGTCATCAGGGAAGACCCGTCATTGTCATGCGGGCTATCAGGAAGAGTCCGCGGGAAGAACCGTCACCAGGGAAGACCTGTCATTGTCAGGCGGGCTCTCAGGAAGAGTCCGCGCTCGGCGAGGTTTCAGGAAGACCCAGAGAAGGAAGGCTCTAGAAGCCTCGGAGGCAATATTCATCCCGGAGTCCAAGACTTGGAGGATACGAAAGACAAGATGAGTTAGAGTAGAACTCCAAGTAGTCTTACCATGTAAACCAGGAGACCTGGCGCCCATATAAGCCGGCTCCTAGGTCATAGAAAGATAAGTTAGAAGAGGGCCATGAGATATACAAAATAGAGAGAGCTCCCAGAGAGAGAGCTCCCACGCCGGAGTCATCTAAACCCGGCGATCGCCATTGGCGCACCATGTAACATATTATCATATCAGTGATTTATAGCAAGACGTAGGGATCCTCCACCGAGGGGACCCGAACTTGGGTAAAAAACATCTTCTCCCTCGTAGAGCTAGACAATCTCCTGAACACCAGAGCCGCCTTGCCCCTCATCTCAAGTTTCCACCCGGAAACATCTGCCGTGACGATCCCACGACAGTTGGCGCCCACCGTGGGGCATGCGGCCAGATATGTGCTCATCAAAGGAGAAGCGCTGCAGGATGGAGAGAGTCGTCGTCAACAAGATCGCCAGCGTTCGGCAAGATCTCATCGTTCAGATTATGGCTGGGAGCCAGAAGCAAATTCGTTCGAAAAAAGACAAAGCCGACATACAAGAGACGACCATGGAGGGATCAGATCTGGATGATTCATACGAAGCAAATCGGGCAAACAAATTCAGCAGAAAAATTATCACCAAGCGATGTATCAGATCCACCAGGATTCAGAAGTAGCATGGCATAGTTTGCCGTCGTTTCAATCAGAGCGAGAAGTTTGATTATCAGCGATCGAGTTCTTCTAGGCGGGTTTCGTACCGTGCCTGGGCATTGTGCAGTGGAAACAATAAAGAAAAACCGGCATGAAAGCGGTAAAAGCAAGCCAGCATGAGAGCATTGTTCAGAGATAGAAGCCGGACATGAAAAACTGCTGGCCATAGAAGAGCCGGCAAGGGAACGACACGGAGAGAAAGAGGCCGGGGTCGAGCCGGAAAAAGATCAAAAAAGAAGAAAACAAAATCAAGTCAAGGATTGGCCGGACCCGGGATACTAAAATATTACGTGGCCGGAAGGAGCTGATGAGATCGTGCGGAAGGTTACGCCGGAATTGATCAGCGTAATTAAAGATCGTTGGAGCTAATACCAAGGAAGAGTTTTGGAGCAGCTATTTTATTACTCAGTTCCAGTTCCAGGGACATCATGTACGTGAGCAATGAAGAAAAGGTCACGTCAAACAAGAGGAAAGGAAACAACAGCCATAGAGAAAAAAGAAAAGTCGTGTTGATTTGAAAGGATACTATTTTCAGCTGCACGCGAGAAAGTACAAGAAAAGGAAAGAGTGTAAACCGTGTGGCACTAGCTAGCACTCACGTGGATCATCCGATCCGTGAGCTGGCCGGATTCCAAGGCAGACAAGAAAAAAGAGAAGAGAGGAAATAGAAGCCGGATGCTAGTTCGATCGTAACTACAAGCACGACCCGGTCAAACATATTTGACAGCTGATCTACGTAAGGTCGCTGTGGCAATCCGGAGGAAAGCCGGCCATGAAGGGAAGCCGGTCAGAAGAAGAGTCAGCCATGCAAGAACAAGACTCCACGTTGTCCGTACAGCAAGAACAACCGGCAGAAAAATTACCAACTCAGAAGCACATCGATCAAAACGGATCATGGCTACTCACGAGACATGGAGCATTACAAGCTTAATGCTGGCTTCAAGCAGCACCGATCAATGACCCGGCCGCCGGCCGGCTTCGAGCGCGCCTGCCGCCGGGTTTCACCACGTCGCCGACGGCATTCAGTTCAGACAGCTAAGTCATGTTTATGGTTAAAATTTTATCATTCAGTCAGAAGTCAACACATTTTACCGATTGCTGTATTGAAGACATGAATCCTACCGCTTAAAAGACGCGTGTGATGATGTTCGGGTTACAAATACCGAACCCCGCACGTGAAACATATTTGTGGACGATCCGTGAAACATCTCTCAGCCTTTACATTGCTCAACGAGATCTCAGTGGATTTATCAAAGTCGGGCTATAGAATTCCCGCAAACGGATTTTTCAAAGTCGGGCTATCGAATTCCCGCAACTGGATTTTTCAAAGTCGGGCTATAGAATTCCCGCAAATGGATTTTTCAAAAGTCGAGTTATCTTTTGCTCGCAATGGATTTCTTAATAACAAGATCGCTATCAAAGCGCCATCATCGTGCTCCGGCTCTATTGCCGTCGCCAATTGTCGTAATCCGGCTTATGCATCAAGAATAAAAAAGCTTAGCCCAATAGTGCGACGCAACTTCGGTTAGCGATGCCGAGAAGTGCTTTGCAGCCAGATATTAGCTTCGCCCAAGAGCGTGACGCAACTTCGGTTAGTGTCGCCCGAGAGTGCTTCGCAATATGGCAAATAGGAGGTCTTGGGGCTGATCGCTTGAATAGCGCAGTTACAAACTCAAGACCCGGCATAGACGCCACATTGGTCATGGGGGCTGATTACTTAAAAGAAAGGTACAGCTACAATCTCATGGTCCGGCAAGTATCAGAGCCAGTGTATTCTTGGTTTCCTAGCTTAAGCTCGATGTGACTCGCGCTTATATGGCCTGATTGCTCAACTGTAAATTCAATCAGCCTGATGCCCATTGGGATTTGTCTGACCCTGTTTTTATCAGAGAAGAGGCGACAGGAAAAATCCATGCGAAACCCGGCTTATAGTTCAAGGAAACCAAAAGGGTCATCTAAACCAAAGGATTTGCAGAACGACAGATAACGTTCACTAAAAAAGCAAATTCTCAGGGTGTACGTACACCATCAGAGTATGAAACTTAAAGAGCTCCGAGTAGCTGCAGGCAGCAGACCCGGCGCTTGGGGGCTACTCATCAGAAAAATCGGTTATGCTCAAATTGCTATAAGTCCCAAGATGCTGTAGGCTCAAGACCGGCACTTGGGGGCTACCCCGTTTGAAGTTATTAGTTCTCAAGGAAGACCCGGAGCGCAGCAAGCTGCAGATCCGGCTCTTATGGACTACTAAGTTTGAAGCTCAAAAGTTGTTAAAGTAAGAAATTTGAAGTCCCAGGTCGCTGCGAGCAACAACCCGGCACTTGGGGGCTAGAGTCAGGAAGTAATATTCCCCGAGGTGAAGAATCAAAATCAAATTCGGGTCTCAAAAGTAAGCCGGAGTTTTTGCGCGAGGTCTTCCTCTAACCCGGATCATAAATATCTGGAACATCCTTCAGCATAGCCTCCGTATGAGCAGGCTTAATCAGGGTCAGATGAAACCCGGTTGAAAAAAAAACATGGTTATATGAGGCGGAACGCCAAGAAGAGTCGGCCCAATGATTTAATAGTGTAACCCGGATTTTTAGTTCACAAGTATTTATCTTATTTCAGGAGATTAACCCGGATTTGAGCTGGCGGCTTCAATGAAACATCATGATCAAGATCAAGGTCACAAAGAAGAGCAAGCCAAGCTCATATCCAAATTAATCTTGGGGGCTACTGTTGGGGGAATCATAACCCGGTAGGCCCATGAGCAGGGTTACACTTGGGCCGGAGAGCTCATTTCATAACCCGACCAGAATAATGACACGTCACCAGGGAAGACCCCTCATCAGGCGAGACCCGTCATCAGGGAAGACCCGTCATTGTCATGCGGGCTATCAGGAAGAGTCCGCGGGAAGAACCGTCACCAGGGAAGACCTGTCATTGTCAGGCGGGCTCTCAGGAAGAGTCCGCGCTCGGCGAGGTTTCAGGAAGACCCAGAGAAGGAAGGCTCTAGAAGCCTCGGAGGCAATATTCATCCCGGAGTCCAAGACTTGGAGGATACGAAAGACAAGATGAGTTAGAGTAGAACTCCAAGTAGTCTTACCATGTAAACCAGGAGACCTGGCGCCCATATAAGCCGGCTCCTAGGTCATAGAAAGATAAGTTAGAAGAGGGCCATGGGATATACAAAATAGAGAGAGCTCCCACGCCGGAGTCATCTAAACCCGGCGATCGCCATTGGCGCACCATGTAACATATTATCATATCAGTGATTTATAGCAAGACGTAGGGATCCTCCACCGAGGGGACCCGAACTTGGGTAAAAAACATCTTCTCCCTCGTAGAGCTAGACAATCTCCTGAACACCAGAGCCGCCTTGCCCCTCATCTCAAGTTTCCACCCGGAAACATCTGCCGTGACGATCCCACGACAAATAGTATGCATGCTTGAGAACATTCATGGTTGTTTTCAGATTTTTTTAAAACTTTTAAAGCGGCGAGAGCACCCAAGCTCGGGAGCGAAAACACATTCCGATCGTTTGCACCTTATTCTATTGAAATTTTTAAAAATCCACACAAACCTTGTAGAACTTTCTCCCGTACATGATGTGGTCAAGTAATTTGAAATTCTGCAGAACTCAAATGAACACGGTCGACCTACAACCCCGTGATGCGGACGTCACATAATGACACACGCACCTCAGCTAATCCAGATTAGAACCGCACGGCAGAGTGGAGACACCTGACGGACGCGCGTCTCGCCGGGACACCGCTAGCGAGAGCCAGCCAAGGCACCAGGACCAGCAGACCACCACGCCAGCTAGCTCGAGAAATCAATCAATCGAAAGCCGGCGTGTTCTTCTTATCCGGAACCTGCAAAGCGGCCATGCCCATGCCACGCTCTTTTCGTCAAGACCAATGGAGCAAAAAAAGAAACGATAGCTTGATCGTATTGTCAGTCGAGTTCCAAACTGATGACGAACGTACACCGAGTTTTTCACGGAAAGTCATTTTGGATCTCAAGCTTCCCGTATTTTAAAAAATTCAAAAACTACATTTACAAGTTTAGAAAAAACTACTATACAATAAGTATCTTACAAGGATGCAAAATCGCAAATTCCTTATATCATGACCTGCACAAAAATAATAAAATCTTATAGATTTGGAGCTTTGAAAGTGTGTACAGTTAGATCCACGTATAGCGTATTCACCTCTTTTGTGTAGCGCATAATATAAAGTATTTCGAATTGAGATGATGTATGTTTGTTACATACATAAGTGACATCCGGGGATCACTAGCGGGAGTAAGAAATCTCTACTCACATATAACAGTCCCTCCATCCGTATCAAAATGTAAGATATTTTAGCATTTTTTAGTATATATATCTAGACATACGTAAATATAAGATTATTTTGAAATTTACAATGAAACATGTCTACATACATGTGAATCGAAAATGCTAAAACATTTTATTAGATTTTAATACAGAGTGAGTACCAGTTATGGGCCAACAAAAGGTGGGCAATATGCTGCCTAATCTTCTCACTGCCTTTTTTGCCACATTGGTGCAACAACACGATCTCTCATCCTTCCGTAGCATTCAAGTCTCTCGGTTTGCACGAATTTGGAAGGTCGAACTGAAGTTCTTGGCCAGAAATAGGTGGACGTGGATCAGCTCAGCTGGCTGGTGACAGGACAAAAGAGGAGCAGGAGATCTTTCTTTCCTTTCTTCGAGCAACGAACCGCTTCCCAGATATGAACAAAACTGCACCTTTCTTTCTCCGGTAGGACGGCAGGTGTGGGCCTGGCTGGGTCGTGGGCTGGCCCAACGTGGCCTAGGGTTTCTCTTTGCTTCCCGCTGAAGTTATTTAAAGGCGATATCGCTAAGGACACCAACGCTATAGAGACACTGAAGAGCATGGACTTGTGACCAAACACACTAGCTAGCGTAGCGTCGACAGTGTTGACCCAATCGGTTTGGAAATTATCGAGTAGTACATGTAACATGCGACGGGGAAATTTTATACACTTGCATGGTGCATACGTATGAGATTGATTGTTGTCGCATGTGTAGGCTCTCATGCGTTGTAATACTCCCTCTATACTCACTCTGTCCAACAAAAGATGTCACACTTTCTATCAAATTTTGATATATCTATACACTAAGTCATGTCTAGATAATCCAATTTTTGATCAAGTCGAGACATCATTTATTGGACGGAGGGAGTACATAAGATTTTCACACTAAGCTAGATTACTAGGGTTCTGAAATGTGCACTTGTCACAGTTACGTATCTACTTGTGAGAAAGGAATTTAACAATACATTTTCCTTTGAATTAATAACTATTTTAAATAGCTAAAACACATTTAATTCACTCAAATGAAGTCCATCGAGATATATAAATATACTAATTTAGAAATGATATTTCCATGTAATACGTTCACTGATTTAGAATTAGAACTTCAAACCCCCCAACACTGGTTCTACTACAACTAATAATGAACACTGAGAGTATTTTAAAACATCTAAATACTCCCGCGTGACTCTCCTTATCCCCAATTTCTCGCGAAAGTAGAAAATTGTTTGTGTGCAACAGCTTGAAAAGGTTTGCATGCATGCAACATGGGCCTCGCCTAATTAATTGCTGTATAAATAAATGTGAGGTGATTGGAGAAAATACTAGAATATAAGGAGATTTAAGTGTCAATCCACATCCACCTTAATCACAGAGATTTGTCGGTACCAATGCACCGAAATGGAGGTAGTAACCATGGTGTAAAACACAGAATGATTTCATGACGAAGTGTTTTCCATTCCTTAAGCCTTAATGGTAATCAGATTCTTGTATAGAAAATTTTAGGGTACATTATACAAGTTTGTGTCCCCTTAATAAGTATTATATATATATATATATATTCTAGCAATGGGATGACCGCATTCATTAATTAGTATGTACAAAAATGAATAAACTAAAGCACAAGTTACATTTGGTTTTTACGGTGAATTAGGATAATCCAGTTTTCAACCAACTTTTGTCTTATTATATAATGTGTTATAACACTTTTTTGTTTGTTCCCATGGCCTTCTCCAACAGCGAATCATAAAATGATTCAACATATCATAGTCCACGAACGATAATGTAACCTTGATTAAGATTGTTCACGATAATAACCAAAAATACATGAAAAGTTCTTTTTTTGTTGTCACAGAAGGAGACATTTTAGTTTTGGAAAATGCTCTTTATCGACCGACTTACCATCAATTGGTTTGCTCACACGACCCCACTCTCATCTTGTCCTTAATCTCTTGATCGCTTGTCGCAATTCTCCCCCACTGTATACCTCCTCCCTATCCTCGTCGATGCCTTGTTGCTAGCCCTTGCGACTGATGCTCCTCTACCAAAAGTTGCCTCCTCCATCCTCGTCGGATGCTTCTTCACGCACCATTAGGGATCTCGCCACAAACGTCATGGCGGAGCTTATCATGGAGGCCATAAATTAAAACTCCCCACATCAGACTTTGAGAAAAACGGATGTCCCGAAGGTGGATGAGGTGAGGGTTCACCTAATCTAGCTCCGACGGATCTCCAACATGGTGGATTCATGGTTAGAGAGTTTGAATCATCCCAGGCGGTACCTCCATGGTCGATGGTGGAGGTGAGGTGTTGGGGGATTCAGATGTTGCGAAGGGGTGTACAGAAATGTTACCGGTATGAATATTGTCGTTGCAAAATGCTGCAATTGTTTACGGGCACACGTTATAGAGACTTTCACAAATGCCTCAACACGTGTTTCTGAGATGTTGTCTACGTTGATCGAACATGTTGGATGCGTTTCTTTTGCTGCAGACTAGGACACTCCTGAGTCCTGTCCAACATGTGTCTGGACAATTTGGATTTTGTTGCATACACTGAACACTTTGCCCTAACAAAGAATATATTATGAAATTATTTGTTAAGGGCAGGTAGGCGCGTAGGGCAGGAAGGTTGTTGCATCTCACAGTTTCCCTGGGTGGGTGCGCGGAGCAGAAGAATTCGAGAAGATAAACGAGCGGCGGGATGGGCCGGGTTTGCAGGGCCTGCGAACCGTCGAAAACCCCTCCTCTCGACTCTTCCCTTCGCTTCGCCGCCTCGGGTGAGTCTGTGGCGGCTATCTTCGTTTCCCTCTCCTCCTCACCTCCTCACCTCGTCTCCCTCCCCTCCTCTAGGGTTTATCCATCCGCTCCCTGCGCCGTCCGGTGCCCGCTCCCGCCGCGTCGCCGCTCCCGTTCTACCCCGTACCGTGCTGCCTCCACCCCGTCCGCACTCTTCTTGGGCATCGGTTTTCGAGGTACGAACGAGCTTCTGGTCATCCCTCCCAGTGGTTGTGTAAACCCAGGCTAGCTAGTTAAACTTCCACGAATTCTTTGTGTGCCGGCGTCCACCGTCTAGATGTTTTAGGCGGGCGGCGGGCTCTCGACTGCTGCTCTGTTCTGATTTCTGGACCTCCACCTGTACGCTTCTTTCTTGGAGATGAGGTTGCTGAAAAACTGTTGCTTTTTGGTGAATTGTAGCCTTCCGGGATGGTGTACGGATCCGCCAACGCCGGGAATGCGCAGGGCGCGGAGCTCCACGCCGACATGCAGAAGCTGTCCTTGGAGGGGAAGAAGGATGGCGCCGACGCGGCCAAGAAGGTAGCCTTCCTAAGCGGCCGCTTCCTCTCCGTTGCTCTGTTATACTAGCTCTGTTTGTACTTCTTGGAGGAGGAGAGGTTGCTGAAAACCGCTGCTTCTGGCAATTGTAGCCCTCCGGGATGGCGTACGGGGCTGCCAACGTCGGCAATTCGCAGACCGTGGAGCCTCACGTCGACAGGTCCATAACGCCCTTGCTCCAGGAGGCCATGGATCCCAACTTCTTCTACCAGCCCAATGGATATCCCTCACCGGCCTATTACTACCCTAGCGGTACGTAAGTCGTGGCTATTTTTGGATGATGGCTATAGGTTCAATGGTTCATTAATTGTGAATTGGCTATTTTTGGATGTCTTGGGAGTCATTAACTGAGAGGTTCAATTTTCTGTATGCTGCTGATCAGGTTATGATGGCTCAACCAATGAGTGGGACGCCAGGTATGCTGGTCAAGAAGGCATGGAGATGGCGCCGGTGAGTTTACAGCACAACACTTGCTCCATCCGTTCCTAAATGTTAGATGTTTTAGGTGTTACACATGTTGTCTAGATGCATACTAAAATGAGTGAGCATACACACTAAAATATGTGTAGATACATTTGTAAACATGTGAATGTGGATAAAGTCTAAAACATCTTATATTTAGGAACGGAGGGAGTATATTATAGTCAGTGTGCAGTCTGTTGCAATATGTAGTATCAATGAGTATAATGTGTAGTTAGATTATGCGTTTTCACCTGTATTTTGGAGACTGGGACAAAACATTTAGATACCCGCTGTGCTCATGTAGATGGTGAATTTTGAATTTTGGTGAAATGTTTCTCGATTCAGCTATATGTTAGTTATGAATTTGGCTAATTCTGTTGCTGTATCTATGTAGCAGAATGTGTATGGTGACATGTACCATGGATATAGTTATGCTCCCTACGGCCCGTATCCGTCAGGTTCGCCTGTCCCATCGTCTGGGCATGATGGGCAGTCATATGCCACGCAGCATTACCAGTACCCTGGTCAATACTATCAACAGCAGGCTCCGACCAATGCAGTCCAGAGTGTTTATGGTGCCAATTCTCAATCTGAGCTGCCATCTGCTGCCACTCACCAGGCACATGCTACGGTAGCTTCAACAAAAGCAAATACTGGGACTGCTAGCGGGATTGCAAATTCCAACAGTTCAGTACCTCGTAAGCAAACCTACCAGAATGTATCAGTGACCAACAGTGGTTCATACGGAAGAGGGCCTTCACAAGGTGGACCTTCCGCTGGTAATTTTGGTCAAAGTGGACTCCGTTCTCCAGCTCAGTGGTATGATGTGCCAGTCTACTCTAGTGGGCATCAGAGATCAACTGCTAGCTCCACATCTTATGGTTCTAATTCATCTTCAGCGAAAAATCAGAGTCACCGTCCAACAACAAACCTCATGGTGTGTTCTGCAAGCTATTCAATTTCCCTGTTATTTTGTTGCAGGGCTTTCCTTAGTAATTTCTTGTCTTTCGTAATTATTGATCATAACACGCTATGACTAGCTCATAGCATTTCACATAACATTGGTGTACTAGATCACCTTACACTACGACGATGCACATAAGCAGCATGATAAGTTCCATGTGATTTCATGATATTCTGTGGTGTCCTCCCATAAAACTTAGCTGTTAGTTTCTATTTGTTTCCAGGGTATGCATACTCAAGTGCCTTCATCTGGGATGGGCCTGACCTCTCATAGTTATCCTAGTAGGATGTACCCTGATAGCAGATTGTATGGTCAATACGGGAACACACTGAAAGCTGGGCTTGGTTTTGGATCTAATGTGTATAACTCGAGAAATAATGGACAGTGGGGAGTCGTGGATACTGTCAAATACAAGCCTAGGGGTCGGGCACCTTTTGGGTTTGGCAGTGAGAATCAAGATGGCTTCACTGAGCTTAACAGAGGACCAAGATCTGGTGGATTCAGGCACCAAAAACCATTTGGACCTACTGTCACTATTGCTGTGAAGGGTCAGGCCCTCCCTTCAGCCGGGAAACAGGAGAACAGTGTCCTTCCAGATAAGAGCCAATTTAACCAGGAAAGCTTTTCTGCAACATACAAGGATGCAAAGTTCTTTGTTATCAAATCTTACAGTGAGGATGATGTGCACAAGAGTATAAAATATAATGTGTGGGCAAGCACTCCTAATGGAAATAAGAAGCTGGATGCTGGATACCGAGAAGCTCAGGAGAAACCCAGTGAATGCCCTGTGTTCTTATTTTTCTCCGTAAGTATGCTGCTACTATATGTTATATGCATTCTTCATTTAGCATTGCTCTTGACCTTATGTGTGTTCTTTTAGGTAAACACAAGTGGTCAATTTGTTGGTATTGCTGAGATGGTTGGTCCTGTTGACTTTGACAAGACAGTAGATTATTGGCAACAAGACAAGTGGAATGGCTGCTTTTCAATCAAGTGGCACATTGTCAAGGATATCCCAAACAATATTTTAAAGCATATTACTTTGGAAAACAATGACAACAAGCCTGTGACAAACAGCCGTGACACACAAGAGGTATGCTTGCTGAAACTACCGTCAATAACTGCTTACTGGGATATAATTTCATGACGAGGCCATTGCACCGGTGACATACTGTTGATATTTATATATGTTACATGTTATGCAATGGCTTGTTTTCTTTAAGGGCAGTGATATGGTTAGTTGTGCACCTTAGTTAATTAGAAGTTTGAACAGCGCAACTTGAATAACTATTCTCCATATATGGTCATGGGCTTGCTAGGGATGTGATTATGTATGTAATTTTCATTTACAATGCAGTTCGTATTTCTGTGCATCCATGCAATTTTCCGGGTAGTTGGTGCTACCATGGCTGGTTTAGGCAATGTGTTCTATCAATTCATGATCTGGCCAAAGGAACATGTTGTCTCAGTGGTGGTCAATGCATTTATATAACGCTTCCTTGGCAGTATGATTGATGTTTTCAGTAGCGTCTGAACTTACTATTAAATGTATTGCCCGTCATTAATGTTGCAGGTTAAGCTCGAGCAAGGTCTTCAGATGCTCAAGATATTCAAGGAACATGTCAGCAAGACCTCAATTTTGGATGATTTTGTATTTTATGAAAACCGACAGAAGTTGATGCAGGAAAAGAGAGCAAAGCAACAGCTGCTTCAAGGCCAGGCAAGTGTTGTATCGGTAAATTAGATCTCATGATATCATAAGCCAGTCATGGATGGTTGTGTTGATATAGGTCCTGATGCCTGCTTGTTATTCACATTGTTCAGGGAGTTGATGAGAAGGAGAAGAATACAGTCAACGAAAATTCTGCGGCACAAAACCAGACAGTGAGCAAGGACAGTACCGCCCCTGTTGCTGGGGAAGAGCCGAACGCTTCCAAACCCGCAGCTGAAAGTGGTGTTGCGAATGGCAATTAGCGCATTATATTTCTTACGCCTGTTGCTGTAACATGGGACCCAATTTGCGCAAAACTCAGCAGTTCTGCAGCATCTGCAAATCGAGTGCGTGGATCATACCTGGGAAACTAAAATTTAGGTCTGTGTGACTGGTTCTTGGCATCTTGCTGTCAGCGTTAGGGCACTTATATACTTTGCGACATTGGGTTCATTATATAACCCTTTCTATTTTCTCTTTCGGAGTCTTGGTTTGGTGTTTTCAGCTATTTGTTATTGTTAGGTAAGCAGCCAATTTTCGATACATCTGGACAACATTAAGGTAGTAGTTTTTTCCAAGTGTTGTAGTAATGGAGAAAGTAATAAGAACAACGAACTCCTGTTTCCTGGTCCCTTGTTCTCTATGCGGTGTAATTCTTGCATTTTTGTTGCTTGAAAGCTGGTACCTGATCTTATGAGGACCTTGGGTAGAGCATGTTTACTACTCCTGGGCATGTCTGCCGATTTTGCAGAGCGGAATTGTTGCTTGCTTGACCAAATCTGCTGCTCGTAGAGCCGAACTACTGCTTGTTGTAGAACCCTCTTCTCATAGAATATGAACCAGAAATATTTGAGCACATGAGCTAGAATTACGAATTGAAACCTTGGATGGACATACCTCCAAGAGTCAACATACTCCATTCGCAGACGGAAACCCTTCTCAATCTCTGATCCGAGGATCTCAAGTCCGTCATCAAGCAAGAGCTTAGCCCAAGGTGATGAGGAAGCGGAGATGACTAAGAGAGGCAAAGGTTGTAATAGCCTCGGGTTTGGTCATGTACTGTATATACGTAGACCAAGGAAATGTATAGCTGTTTTGGCTTGTGAGTTGTGACATAGTAAATCCCTTCCTATCAAATATCAAGTATCAATGGTCTAAGCGTACGTCCAGCTCGTGTCCTATTTGTGCAACACCAATGGCATTTTCTGAAATGAATATAACAGGGCAGCAAAATGCTAACTTCTACTCCCTCCGTTCTAAATTAGATGACTTCTATTTAGACAAAAGTGGATGCATCTAGATATGTTATAAGTCTAGATACATCGACTTTTTGACAAAAGGAAATCATCTAATATGGAACGGAGCGAGTACTAGGTACTCCCCACGGCCATAATATGGCATGATGAGATGTGGCCTTAAAAAAAAAATGGAGACTCCTTTGCAAAGGAGGAGTGAGATATGAAATGTACTCCCTCCGTTCCACAATATAAGATGTTATAGCAATAACACATTGTCTAGATTCACACTAAGATGAGTGCACATGTATACTAAAACATGTCTAGATACATGTGTGCACATGTAAATGTGGAAAATGGCTTAAACATCTTATATTATGGAACGGAGGGAGTACTACTGTAGAGCATTTCTACTGTATTTACCAACTGTGTGATAACAAAATAAAGTACTCCGCAATTAAACTGAGTGGTGATAGTAAAAATAATTAAGCGGATTGGTATAACGGCGGAGTAAAATAAATATAGTGACCACCGCTTGGTTCCTTTTCTTCCCAAAAGCCAAACTGAGTTCGCTTTATCATATTCAGCTGGCAGCCTTCACGGCGGTAAGCACCCCGCGCTCCCCTCCTCCCTTCCTCCCCCGCCCCGCGCTGGCTCCCCTCCTCCCTTCCTCCCCCGCCCCGCGCTGCCGCCAAGCGGGCTAGGGTTAGGGCTCGGTCGACTCAGCGGCCTCTTCGCCTGCAGGCTGCGACGGGAAGCAGGGATGGATGTTCGGAGCGCCACAGCCGTCGACATTGAGGAAACGCCGACGATTGGCAGGGAAGCAGCACTCGTCAACGAGGTAAACCATTCGAACCCTCGGGAGTTGATTCCGCGTTTCCGCTCGATTTCCACCGGGAATCAGCTGACGGAGACGGATTTTTTTTGATGAGCAGGCGATGTACGTGCCGAGGACGGTAGGCGTCGAGGGAGGTTCAGCGCCGAGCGGCAGGGAGGCCGGCATCAGGAACGAGGTAACTTCAACCCTCGGGTTTAGTTCGAGATTCCGCTCGATTTCTGTGCGGAATCATATCCTAACCCGGTTGACGGAGTGACCGTGAGCAGAGGATGGACAATCCAAGGGCGGTAGCAGTCCAGGGAGGTTCAGCGCCCACGAGCCTCATCATCAACGAGGTTAATCCTTCAACCCTCGGGTTTACTTCGTGATTTCGCTCGATTTCTATGCGGAATCCCATCTCACCCGGTTGACGAGTCGACGGACTGACGGTACTTTGATGAGCAGAAGATCGATGATCCGAGGGCGGTAGCAATCGAGGGTACATCAGCGCCGAAGAGTGAATTCGAGATAACTGCAGAGGTGACCCCACGAGTGCACTTCTGCATACTTCCGACATTTATACCATCTCTCTTGTAATCAATGATGCTCGCCTGCTAGCCGAGCTGTAATCTGATTTCGATTTTGTCTGTATCGCGTCACAGGAGATGGATCAATTGACACTCAGTTTGGGCGCAATTGAGGTTATCACTGTCAATTTGAAATGCTCGTTTATTATTATTACTAGTACTACCTTAGTTCTGTTTGACTTATGTTCGAATTGCAAACGGTGATGCTTTGGGTGCTGCTTAAGATAAGGGAGCCACTACCCAGGTGAGCACTGATAAAATTGGAAATTGCACTGTCCGTATCATATTTCTGCAGATTTAATATGTTCAGTTGGTAATGCAAGCCTTTTTGAAACCAGATTGGAGATAATGAGACTTACACGCAGCATAAGGTTGGACATCAGGTAGATCTCTAGTGATATCACGCAGTCTCAGTTTTTATTTAGTAGGGATGGACCTACTTCCGTTCTCTTGAACCCATTGATTTTGCTTGAGTATGTTCGTTTATCTTCCTCCGGTAACATGCGCAACTTGCTTACAAACATTATATATTATAGCATTTTGTTCACATCCATTTGAAATTTTTACTACAAAATGATCTTTATTTTTAGTATGCGAAATCTGAAACACAAACTATATTTCTCTTGTGCAGAAGATCTTGCCAATTAATTCCCATGGATCTGACAAATAAGTTGTTCACTATGCAATCAGGACAGGGTAAGCTGACAGGGGAAATTTCAATGCCAAACTTTAAGTTCATTATCTATTATGACTTCTGCTTAAGGTAGAGATGTTATGCATTAAGCCTTTTCTTTAATTTGTACATGCAGATGAAATGCAGAAGAACAGAAAGAAAGTCTGTGAGGATGAAGCCTTTTAGCTTGCTCAAGACTTAGTTCACAAAATGAGGAAGATAGAATCATACCTTGAAGGACTAGATCAAGAGTTTATAGAAAGGGCAGTGGGAGATGATGAGGTTTGATACTTCACATAATATCACGCTATGTTTTATTCTTGTTTGTCTATCTACACGTGAAACACTCTCTGATTGATATCATTTTGTGTTTGCATGTCTGAATTGTAGTATAAGGCTCTGCAGAATATGTTTAAAACATAGTAAGCCATATCTGCAGGAATTCTATACTTACAATAGCTTTTTCTGTATCATCAGCTTGATATTCTTGCCAAGTTAAAACTTTACCATGATGAAAATATGAGGATTTCCTTGTTATCTGTTTGTAGATGCTGAGGCATTTACAAGATGTACAGGGTCAGAGGGTAATGATGAACTTCCTTATGGTAAAACTGAAAAAGACTCTACATCTATCATATCCTTTTCCACAAGCTCCTTGAGCAATTTATGAAACTTCAACAAACGTTCTATTTTATTAGCTATTTGTTTCTGCTATTTCCGCATTTTTATGAACGTTCTTTAACTAGAATTAAGCTGAAATATGAAGTTCATCATGAAGAGGCAGTTCTACCGCCTCTTCCCCACTTTGAAGTTACCCATTTTCAAAGGGAGAAGAAAGCTAAGGATAGCAGCAGTAGCAGCAGTGATAGTGACAGTAGTACTGATGATTCGGAGGTGGAGCCAGTGCAGGAAATCTATTCTCTGGATGGTCCCTACTGGGAAGCCCTGAGTGCATCCAATAAAATGCTGGCAACAGATGCTGAAGAAGACGCAATGACCATGCAGGCTGCAGTTTCACTTGGAAGCATCTCAGTGGCAAGAAACATCATCGCTGAAAGTTCTGGAGCTGTTGGAACGTCAAGGGATTTTTTACTCAACCTTCCCCTGGTATTCATGTTCGACAATCGACAATGCTCGATATGCAGGCACAGATTTCCATTGAAGGATCGGTGTGTTCGCCTTCCTTGTCGTCATCATTTTCATATCCACTGCATCTTGGCATGGCTGCTCAAGAAAAGGACATGTCCACTATGTAGGTCTGAATTCCCTAAGAGGTATGATCATCTTTTCTCTACACTATCCCCTCAAATTCATTTCCATGTTAGTTGATGGTTATCACCACATGCGGTATATCAATAAGAAGATAACCAAATTAATTACGGTGGGTTTAGATTCACACGGAAATAACCTCCATGCCAATATATAGAACTACAGAAATTAAATTATTTCCGTGGTTGAATTAGTCATTAGCTAGGCTGTATAGTGGTTGAACTTTTGTTAGTTCGATAAGTTACTCATCATAATTTAATGAAGCTATTTCATAAGTACAAATCATCTACAGGTATTAAATCTTCTTTGAGATCAGTTTGTTATTTAAATTGCAATAAGATGAGGCATGTTCACATGGTGGTTTAACCAAATCGTGTTGGAACCTGCTGGTGCCAGGGGCTTGGGGGTTTGGTTGTGCAGTGCTTCTAAATCCTGATCATCGTAATGTGCATTAGGCCTTCTAGAATTTTTAGATCTTGGTAACTTAAAAGATATCTGACCTCTACTGATATGATGTCTTCACCTTTTTGTCGTGATGAAGGTTGTATAATATACATCATCATTTCTTCATGCTGCTTAGTGTGTATTATTATAGGCTTTGTTACTGGAGAGCTGGGATTGGCTTCAGTATCCGAGATTAACATAAGCGATTTATTTTTTACTGTAATATGTAAACAAATTGCTGATGGAAGTTTAAACGTATACTGTCTAACTTGCTAGAAATGTGTCTCATTTCTATCTGCAGGTGTTAGCTAAACATGAATAGAGAAGCTGATAGAGAAGACTGAGCTCATAGATAAGACAAATCTGCATTCTGCCTGCTGTTCGATAGGCTATTCTCTTTTGTCCAGTCCATGTGCTTGCATTCGGATGCAAAGAGAGGGAGATAGTACGTAGTTTCCAGGGCTTCAAGTTTCTCGATGCAAAGAGAGTGTGCTAGACAGGCTCTTGGTTTAATTACAGTAGCGTTAAACCTTGCTGTAAGTCCTAGTTTTCTGGCTGAGGTTGTTCATTTCACCTGATTAGTAAAGCTTGAATGTGGGCGTAAAAAAAGACTAATTGTAATAGTTGGACACTTCGGGCCTTGACTGATTGTGTCGCAGCACATCAGGCTGAGTGACTTGTGTTAGCTTCAGTTAACCCTATCAACTAGTATTGTGTGTGTGCACACGTCATGCTCGTCAGTAAGTTAGTTAGTTCAGTTTTTTTTTGCGAATTACAACCAAAAGAGACTAGGCTAAGTTACAATCTGCCTGACAACACGTCAGCTCTCGTAAGGTTCTGGGTTGCCCCAAATTTGCCACCACATGGCTAACTGAATTCTACTCACGCCTAATAGTCTCCATCTTCATAGCACCATCTTCTTGAATCATCAGCTTTATATCTTGGACTAAACCGAAATGTTCAGAATGGTCAGTACCTGGCATGTTGATCAATTTAACTGCTTCCGCACAGTCCATCTCGATCAAGCAGGGTAGCTCACACCACTCCCGCACCATGGCAACGCCCTCACGGCAGGCAGCTAATTCAGCAGCGAGAGGAGAGCTGCATGAACTTAAAAACCTGGAAGCGGACATCATAACTGAACCATTGTCGTCATGGAGAACCCATCCCGCGCCACCAGCACCACTTTCAGCATGGACGAACCATCTACATTCAGTATAACACTTCCACCGCTCGGCTTTGTCCATTGGATGGAGCTTGCCGTTTCGGACGACATCTTCCTCTTCCCACGCTTCGTCTTGCTCTCAAAAGAAATCACCGCTTTCCCTTTGATCGGGTCCATATGTGGAGATTGTTTCAGCGACAGTAAAGAGTCCAAATAGCTGCAAAGGAAACGTTTGGAAGCTTCAATAGCAGGCATGGCTTTTTCATGAACCACCTCGTTCCGGGCATGCCAAATGCGCCACATCGTCATGAGGATCATCGTGTTCACCTCCTCCGTCTTGTCCGCCCGCAAGTGTAGCAGCCATTCCTTGCCACAGTTCTTGATCATATGCACATCAGGGATTGGCCATACCTCTCCCATCGCCATCCAGAGAGTTTTGGCGGCAGGGCACCTACACATCGCGTGGAAAGTATCCTCGCATTCCAGACCACAAAGAGGGCAAATATTAGTAAGATCCATATTCCTACGGTGTTTATTTTCCCATGTAGGCAATGAATTTGTCGCAATTCTCCAGGCAAACACGCGTACCTTGTGAGGGGCAGGGCACCCCCAAAGAGACTTCCAAATGGCTCTATGGCCATCCGGTGCTCTGCTAGTGGCGCCATTAGAAGGCCGACTCAGCGTCTCCATGCCGAGCCAATACGCGCTGCGAACCGTGAATACACCATTAGTAGAAGGTGCCCATGCCAGTATATCGCCATCAACACGAGCACATGGCTTAATAGAAAGTATAGCCTCCACATCCACCTGCATAAAATGACGATTCAATTTTGTGATATCCCATTGGCCATCCGCCGTTAGGAGCTGGGAAACGCGTCTCAAGCGGCACTGAGCTTGTCTAGAGACCGGTCTGTAGGAGTGCGGGAGGGGCAGCCACGGATCACGCCATATGCGTGTGTCTGTGCCTGTACCAATTTGCTTGATGAGGCCCAATTTCAGCAACTCAAGACCGTGCTGGATTCCCTGCCATGAAGCGGACGCATTGCTAGAAAAAACCGTGTCTCGCAGCTCGCCATTAGGGTAGTACTTAGCCTTCAGAACTCTGGCACATAAGCTTTGAGGATTAGTGAGAAGACGCCAAGCTTGGCGAGCAAGAAGCGCCTAGTTGAAAACACGGTAATCACGGAAGCCCAGGCCACCCTGTGCTTTTGGCTTCTGAATTTTATCCCAAGCTTTCCAATGAGTTTTCCTCTTCCCTATACTCGATCCCCACCAATAGTTCCTCACCATCCGACTGAGATCATCACAGACCGAAGCTGGCAAACGAAAAATCATCATAATATAGGTAGGGATGGATTGGGCAATGGCTTTGATTAGGATCTCCTTGCCACCTTGTGAAGACATCCCATCACCACTCTCCATAAGTCGCTTCGTTAATCTTTCCTGGAGATTTTGGAATCGTCCTTTATGCATTCTACCATCAGGTGTTGGGAGACCAAGATATTTATCTTCAAACTTGTCTTCCTGAAGGTGTAAAGTATCCATTACATCCTTTTTAAAATCAGCTGGGCAACTATCCCCAAAATACGCAGAACACTTCTCCTTGTTTATCAATTGTCCCGTCGCTCTCCCATACACATCAATGATCTCATTCACCCGCTGTGCTTGCTGCCGATTTGCCTTAAAAAACAGGAGAGTATCATCCGCAAACAACAAGTGTGAGACACCCGGAGCTCTGCGATAGATCTTCACCGGCTAGATAGCTAACGTGTCAACACCCTGTTTCAACAATTTAGATAGCCCATCAGCAATAAACAAAAACAAAAACAGGGAGAGGGGGTCTCCTTGCCGTAGCCCACGCGACGGTGCAAACGATTCCTGCTGGACTCCATTTAGTTTGACAGAATAACGAACCGAGGTAACACATGACATTATCCACTGTACCCAACGGTTCGAGAAACCCAACTTGAGCATCGCCTGCTCCAAGAAGACCCAATCAACCCGATCATATGCCTTTGACAAATCAAGTTTATACGCACAAAAACTTTCCCCCGGATGCTTCTCCTGTTGGATATAATGGATACACTCAAAAGCCAACAAGGCATTGCTAGTAATAAGGCGGCCAGGAACAAAAGCACTTTGAGCCTCCGATATGATATCATCCAATAAAGGCCGAAGACGATTAACAAGGCATTTAGAGAGTACCCTGTATATGACATTACAGAGGCTTATGGGCCGGAACTACGCAACAGTTTCAGGTACCTCCACCTTCGGAATCAAAGCAATAACTGTATCATTGATACAGGGAGCCATCACTCCTGTCCTAAAAAAAATCTCTCACCGCCTTGATCACTTCCTCTTTTATAATTCCCCAACTACGCTGAAAGAAACGCGCGTCAAAACCATCAGGACCAGGTGCCTTTAGGGGACCAATTTGGAAGAGAGCATCCGAAATCTCCTTAATCCGTGAACTCCTCACAAAGTTTTTCGTTCATCTCCGGAGTAACTTTTTCTTCGAGAAGATCCAATACCGGTTGCGGGTCCAAAGCGCTATCGACAGAGAAAATATTCTTGAAATAATCAGTGGCTAAACCCCCCATCTTAGCTGCATTGGAATGGAAAACTCCCTCAGAATCCTTTAATCGCTGAATCTTATTTTTCCGAGCTCTCCACACAGCCTTATTATGAAAAAACTTGGTGTTGCGACTCGAAGCCAGTCAATCCGGGAGCGTTGCATCCACATCATCTCTTCCCTATAAAGAAGCTCATTCATAAAATCAGAAACACGTCTAATTTCCGCCCGATCAGCATTCATCCTCATAAGCTGATCCAATTGGTTTCTAGCTTGCTCCAACTGTCGAGTAACACCACCAAATTTCTGTTTGCTCCAAACCTGCAGCTGCCCCATAACTCAACTGAGGCCCATATGAATATCGCCCAGGGTATCTTTTGGCCCAGCATTAGCCCATGACTCCGCAACACGTTCTTGTAAGCTAGGATCCCTTTCCCACATTACCTCATAGTGTTTCCGAGATGGCCTCGGCCCTTGGACTTCCTCCTTCACGCATTCAAGCACCACCACTAGATGATCAGAGCATGGCGATACCTTATGCACAACCCGGGATTCAGCAAATATATCACGCCACGCATTGTCAGCAACCACCCGATCCAAGCGAACCTGGACATTCACATTACCTCTGCGTTTGTTATCATATGTGTAAGCATGCCCCGTAAACCCCAGATCCACCAGCTCACACACCTCTGGAGTATCCCGAAAAGCAAGCATTTGAGCCTCGGGTCTAGGAGTCGCTGAGAAATGCTCAAAACTCCACATTGCCTCATTAAAATCACCAAACATGCACCACGGGAGGTCGGATTGAGCTTTCAGATCCCATAGTTTAGACCACATAAGATGTCTATTTTCCGTTCTTGGTTCGCCATACACACAGGTGAGTCTCCACTTCGGATCATGAGGAGAAAGGCTAATGTGTAGATCAATATAGCGGTCAGTGACCTCCTTAACATCAACAGTCAAATGTTCAGACCAAAACAGCGCTAGACCTCCACTTCTACCATCACTATCATAACCAGTAAAACCTCTCAACCCCAACCGTGAACGAAGCCGTCGCATCTTATCGGCAGGTTGCCGTGTTTCTGCGAGGAAGACTAGCTTCGCTTTTGTTGACCTAACAAGGTCAACAACCTCGCGAACTGTCGGTTCATTCCCCGCTCCCCGACAGTTCCAACCAACACAATTCATTGCTGCTGACGGGGCGCGTCATGCGACCCTGTCGGTTGACCAGCGGCCCCTGGGCTGGTTGCCTCCGAATCTTCCATCCCCTCCATAGGCTGAAACTCCTCCACCACCACAACCTTCTTTAGTTTCTTACCACTGAACTTCGTTCTTCCCCTCTTCGGTAAGCTATCCAGCGGCGCACCATGGACTACAATCCATCCACCTGGCTAGAATCATATTTGAACCTCTTCCCCAAAACAGAAGATTCCTCATTCATAGCTACATCCAAGCTCTCCTCTGACGGAGCCCAAGAATTGATACCACGCAGCACCGGGATCATATCAAAGCTATGGCCATGGTTCGGACGTGCAAGATCAACACCATGTGCAACAGCAAACTGGGGCTGGTATATATCCTCCAACGGCGGCATATCATCATCAACATGTTCTTGCTGATTATTCTCAGCTAGGATAGCTTTTATCTGTCCAAACGCCTCCCTGTTTTGCTGAACACGCAAAGCTTTAACCCTATCAGAAAGATCACTATCCACCGCACTATCCCCAACTTGTTCATTGAGATCAAAGCCGTCCTTCTCGTCCACATCCCTAGGGGGTTCCCCCGAAAACATAGGTGCTCTCTGTCTCGATTTTCTCATTAATTGGGGCTTTTCCAAGGTTTCCTGAATTTTCATCACAAGCATCGAAATTCAGGCCCTTCTTCACAGGGTTTTGGTAAGCAGGGGGGACATATGCCTGATGATGCTCATATTTCCTCATTGGTGAACATCTCAAACTAGCATCATAGGCAAGAGATGGAGCACCTATTCGCTTCTTTTCACAGGAGGAATCATCATGGCCCATGAAACCACACCAGAAACAGAAGTACGGAACTCTTTCATACCGGAGAACGTATGTGTTAACAATCCTACCTTTTACTCCGCTCGAGATTTTAGTCTGCAGCCTTTTCCCAATGGGGAGCTCAATCCGCACCCTGAGATAATCCTTGTACTTTCAGCGCTCCTTGTCAACATCAACATCCACCTGGAGCACCTTCCCTAGCCTGCTTCCCCACTTCCTACCATTGGCATCAGTTTGTTTATCCCAGGGAACATCATACATCCGCACCCAGATCGGTACGTCATTGATCGTCGTCTGCGACGGCTGTATTTGCCCATCCAGCTTTTTCAGAATCAAGGCGTTTCCCAAATGAATCCACGGACCCCCCCTCCATGACAAAATCGTAATCCCCTGTAGAAAATAGTGTGATCACGTACCACTTTGGCTTAATCTCAGAGAAAGTCACCCCTGTGCGCAGCCTCCACACCGCCGCAAAGTGTATTGACAGATCTTCCGCCGACGGCGATCTCTGTCCCAGATAACGTCCCACCAGTCGCCAAGGGACCGGTGGCTCAGCTGCGACCTCTTCCGGATCCTCCTCCACAAAGATGTCATCTTCCATATCCACTTCGCCTCCGATCAGTGATACGTCTCCAACGTATCTATAATTTCTTATGTTCCATGATTATATTATACCAATTGCTCCATGTTTTATATACACTTTATATGGTTTTTATGCATTTTCTGGGACTAACCTATTAACAAGATGCCATAGTGCCAGTTCCCTGTTTTTGGTTTCAGAAAAACTGTTAAGGAAATATTCTAGGAATTGCACGAAACAAAGACCCAAGTTCCTATTTTTCCCGACACGTTCCAGAAGTCCGAAGAGGAGACGGAGAAGGGGACCGAGGCGGCCACACCACATGGTGGCGCGGCTCCCCCCTCTGCCGCGCCACCACATGGTGTGGGCCCCTCGGGGCTCCACCGCCTTCGCCCTTTAGCCTACAAATACCACCCGACAAAATAACCCTAGTCACCCGAACACTTTTCCACGATACGTTCCAGAGCCGCTGCCGTCGTCAACCCTAGTTCAGGAGGGTTCAGAACCTCTTCCCGGCACCCTGCCGGAGAGGGGAATCATCACCGGAGGGCTCTACATCACCATGCCCGCCTCCGGACTGATGCGTGAGTAGTTCATCCTTGGACTACGGGTCCATAGCAGTAGCTAGATGGTTGTCTTCTCCTATTGTGCCATCATGTTTAGATCTTGTGAGCTGCCTATCATGATCAAGATCATCTTTATGTAATGCTACATGTTGTGTTTGCTGGGATCCGATGAATAATTGAGTACTATGTCATTTGCTTCATAATATATCTTGTGAGTGCGTTATTTATGATCTTACATGCTCTCCGTTACTAGTAGATGCTCTGGCCAAGTAGATGCTGGTGACTCCAAGAGAGGGTATTTATGCTCGATAATGGGTTCATGTCTCTATTTAATCTGGGGGAGTGACAGCAACCTCTAAGATTGTAGATGTACTGTTGCTACTAGGGATAAAACAATAGTTCTTTGTCTAAGAATATTTGTGCTACTTACATTACACACTTTACTTAATGCAATAATCTGTTGCTTGCAACTTAATACTGAATGGTGTTGCGGATGCTATCCTGAAGGTTGATTATTAGTCATAGATGGAGTTGGATGATGGTCTATGTATCATGTTGTAATGCCCAAATGAATCTCACACTAGACATCATGACTTGTATATGCATTGTTATGCAATTCTTTATTCTGTCAATTGCCCAGCTGTAATTTGTTTACCCGCATGTATGCTATTATTATTTATGGAGAGACACCATTAGTGAACTGTGGACCCCGGTCCTTTTCTTTAAACTGATAATACAACCTACTGCAATCCTGTTACTTTCATTCTCTGCAAACAAACATCATTTTCCACACCATACGTTTAATCCTTTGTTACAGCAAGCCGGTGAGATTGACAACCTCACTGTCAAGTTGGGGCAAAATAGTTTGATTGTGTGTGTGCAGGTTCCTTGTCAGTGCCGAAATCCCTGTTGTTGCGCCGTGCCATATTCCGCCACCAACAACCTTCAGAAGAACATTCCACTCCTACTGGATTGATAACCTTGGTTTCACAACTGAGTGAAATTTGCTGCTGCACTACTTCATACCTTCCTCTTGGGGTTTCCCAACAACACCACCCTGTGCATCAGGCTCTTTTCTGGCGCCGTTGCCGGGGAGTTGAAGCTCTTCTGCGAGGGGAGTCTCTCACTCTCAATCTTTTTATTTTGTTATTGTCTTGCTTAGTTTATTTTTATTATTTTCTTGTTTGCTTATTATCAAAAATACAAAAAAAATAGTTACTTGCATTAATATTGTTATTTCGGTTTTTGTTTTATTTATTTCGGTTTTGCTTTTATTTTGCTAAAATGAATACTGCTGGGAATACTAACTTGTGTGATTTCACTAGCACAAATAATAATGATTTCATATGCACTCCTATTGCTCCACCTGCTTCTAAAGCAGAATTCTTTGAAATCAAACCTGCCTTGTTAAACCTTGTTATGAGAGAACAATTTTCTGGTGTTAGTACTGATGATGTTGCTACCCATCTTAATAATTTTGTTGAACTTTGTGAAATGCAAAAGTATAAGGATATAGATGGTGATATTATAAAACTGAAATTATTTCCTTTCTCTTTGAGAGGAAAGGCTAAAGAATGGTTGCTTTCATTGCCTAGGAATAGTATTGATTCATGGATTAAATGCAAAGATGCTTTTATTGGAAAATACTATCCTCCTGCTAAGATCATTTCCTTAAGAAGTAGCATTATGAACTTTAAACAATTTGATAATGAACATGTTGCTCAAGCTTGGGAAAGAATGAAATCTTTGGTTAAAAATTGCCCTACCCATGGACTGGCTTCTTGGATGATCATCCAAACCTTTTATACAGGATTGAACTTTTCTTCAAGAAACCTTCTTGATTCAGCTGCTGGAGGTACATTTATGTCCATCACTTTGGGGGCTGCAACAAAATTTCTAGATGATATGATGGTTAATTATTCTGAGTGGCATACTGAAAGAGCTCCTCAAGGTAAGAAGGTAAATTCTGTTGAAGAAACCTCTTCTTTGAGTGAAAAGATTGATGTTATTATGGCTATGCTTGTGAATGGTAAATCTCATATTGATCCAAATAATGTTCCCTTAGCTTTTTTAGTTGCACAAGAAGAGCATATTGATGTGAACTTCATTAAAAATAATAATTTTAACAACAATGCCCATAGTAACAATTATGGTAACAACAACTACAAGCCCTATCCTCCAAATAATGGTAATAGTTATGGTAATTCTTATTGTAAAATGCCTATTGAGGAAAGGATTTTAGAAATTGAAAGAGCCACTAATTTTTTTATGCAAACCCAATATGAGCAAAATAAAGTACTCACTAATACTATGGAGGAACAATCAGCTATGTTAAAGAACATTAGTTATCAAATAGAAAAATTAAATAGAGAGATTTCGGGACTGCAAGAAAAAATTACTAATGCTGAAACTTGTATTTCCTCTATGTCGTAAGCACAATCCTCTTTGATTAATAAAATTTCTGCTAAACCTTAGAATATTGATGATAATCCCTTTGCCACTGCTAATGCCATCCAAGTAAGAATTGATGATAGTGTTAGGATGATGGCTGAATTACGTGCTAGATGGGAAAGAGAAGAACTAGCTAAAAAGGATAAAATAGCTAGAGTTTATACTAGTACTACTACCGAAAATAAAGCGATCTCACATGCTAGTAAACCTCCTACTATTAATGGTAACATAATTAGTGTTGGCAATGTTTCCTCTACTTCTTCCAAAAAAATAAAATTGCCTAAAACTGCTGAAACTGTTCTTGATAAAAGTGCTGAAATTTTTAAGAACATAGGAGATGATGGTTCGGTTTGCTTTGATGACAATGATTTTGATTTTGATAATTGTAATATCTCTGAAGTTATTAAGTTCTTGCAAAAGTTAGCTACAAGTTCTAATGCTAGTGCCATGAACATGACATTTACAACTCATATTACAAATGCTCTCATTAAGGCTAGGGAAGAGAAATTAAAACTTGAACCTTCTATCCCTAGGAAATTAGAAGATGGTTGGGAGCCCATCATTAAAATAAAAGTGGATGAATTTGATTGCAATGCTTTATGTGACATTGGTGCAAGTATCTCTGTTATGCCTAAAAAGCTCTATGATATGTTTGACTTGCCACCTTTGGAACATTGCTATTTGGATGTTTTTATTGTTGATAATGCTATGAAGAAACCTTTGGGGAGAGTTAATGATGTTCTTATTATGGTTAACAATAACCTTGTCCCTGTTGATTTTATTGTCTTGGATATTGAATGCAACCCATCTTGTCAACTTGTGTTGGGAAGACCTTTTCTTTGAACTGTGGGTGCTATTATTGATATGAAAGAAGTAAATATAAGATACCAATTCTCACTCAAGAAAGGTATGGAACACTTCCCTAGAAAAAAAATGAAGCTACCTTTTGATTCTATCATTCGTACAAACTATGATGTTGATGCTTCATCTCTTGGAAACACTTGAATATCACTTTCTGTGCCAAGCTGAAAGGCGTTAAAGAAAATCGCTTATGGGAGACAACCCACCTTTTATTTCTGTTATTTTATTTTGTTGTGTCAAGGAACATGTCTACCTCTGTAGCAATTCCTTTGTATCTTTATTTTATTGCATTGTTGTGTCAAGTTAAGCATCTAGTAGAAAGTTGATGCTAGATTTGGATTTCTGCGCAGGAACAGTTTTCTGCTGTTCACCGTTTAATTGGTAAGAATTCACATAAAAATCAAAATGACCTGGGATTATTTGTGCGTGATCCTCAGATATGTACGCAACTTTCATTGGTTTTGAGTTTTCTGATTTGAGCAAGTTAAGTGCCTCGAAAAAATTCGTCTTTACGGACTGTTCTGTTTTTTGACAGATTCTGCCATCTATTTTGCAATGCCTCTTTTGCTGTTTTTTAATGGATCTTTTTGTTCCATAAAGTATCAGTGGCTGTAGCTAATATCCAGTAGCATTGGTAGCAATTGTGTCCATACAGAATATAAGAATTTTTGATTATGCACTAACCCTCTAATGAAGTTTACTTTGAGTTTGGTGTGGAGGAAGTTTTCAAGGATTAAGAGAGAAGGATGATGTGATGTGACCAAGAAGATGAAAGAGCCTAAGCTTGGGGATTCCCCTGTGGGTCAACCAAGCATATTTCAGGAAGACACAAGCGTCTAAGCTTGGGAATGCCCAAACATCCCCTTCTTCATCAATAAACTATCAGGTCCTCTCTAGTGAAACTATATTTTAATTCTGACACATCGTATGTGCTTTACTTGAAGCGTCTGTTTGTTTTTGTTTTTGTTATTTTCATTCTCTGAATAAAATGTATCCTAGCATTCCTTTGTGGGAGAGAGACACGCTCCGCTTTTTCTTATGAATACTCGTATTCTTCACTTATATTTGTTGAGTATTCTTCTATGTCACTCCAATACTATTAGCTCTTTTTTTTCATGCATCTCTTATTAGAGATGTTAGTTTTCTTATATTATACTCTCATATCTCATTGTTAAATACCTGGAGAGTTTATTTTTAGATAAGTTGATTGGTGTTTGGTTAAGAACAGAAAATGTTTAATGTGGTAGATGGTATGATGAAATGATACATAATCTTGTAGATCATTAAATTGTGTCACTTTAATCATTGATGTTGTTTTGAGATATTAATACGCTTAATGGTAAACATGATGGTTTAGTAAAGTCGAATGATTAATGGTTAGTCTAGAAAACTTGAAGCTGTGCCACACTTAAATATCCAGTTGATAGCATAATGATATATGACTTCTAATGTAAAAAGCAACAGTAATGACTTTGTGTTATGCGCTACGGTCGGGGTCCCAACAGTGACTTGTTCATTTGCCACAGTCCCTCATGGAGTTATTTTCATTATGCCTTGTAAGATCATATTTCTAGTTGGAATCTTTTTGCTTGTGAGTTTTAAGCTGCGGTTTTCATGGCACTTCCACCACCATATTTGCTAGCCTATTCGGTACTTTGCATTGCCCTTTCTCACATTGAGAGTTGGTGCATACTTCGCGGGTACATCCAAAACTCGTGGGAGATCTTCATCATGTTCTCCTGCACATAAGCCAAATATCTTCCTCAAAACATCCACCATACCTACCTACTACAACATTCACATAGCTGTTCTGAGATATATTGCCATGCGACTTCCATCATACATTACATGACTTGTTGTCATTTATCATTTATATATTGCCTTGCATGATTCTTTACAGCTGATGTGTGGTTTTATCCATGTTATGCTAGATCATTGCATATCCTGCTACACTGGCAGAGACACCGTTTCATACATTATGTTTTATTCATTATGCGTTACTTGTATCAAAAGTGTGTTGTCATATTAGAATGTTTGCCCCTAAAAGTGAAAAGATCCATGGAGGCCATCGAAAAGAGAAACAGAAAAGGTAAAAAAAAATAGAAAAAGAGAAAAAAAAGTGAAAGAAAGAAAAATAAAAAGGAGCCAACATTATTACTCTTTATCCACACTTGTGCTCATGTTATAGCACATGTAGTATTAATAGTCATCATTTGTGCTCATGTTTAGCACCTTTACTCCATATGAGAGAGTTTTCATGTCTTACTTGCATAACTATGTGGGGAACTTTACATTATAGAACTTGGCTTGTATATTCCAATGATAAGCCTACTCAAAATTGATGTAGGTCTTCATGAGCAAGCAAATTAGATGCACCCCCACTAGTTCCATTGGAGAGCTTTCATTCACTTATAGCTCTATGTGCATCCGTTGTGTGGCAATCACTACTCTTTGCATAGTTTCGATTATAAGTCTTCCTCTTGTCTAATGATCACATTCAGCTATGTGAGACTTTTTTCCGTTGGCCTTCCAAACCCCCCTTAACATTCTTTTAGCCACAACATCCTGGTTCCAGGAACCAACGCTGAACGCTTGCTTGTTTTTAAGTGAACAAATAGAGAGATGATTTTCTACGTGCATATTGTTATTGCTTGACTTGATCCTTTCACAAAGTTATCATGTGTGTTGGATACATTAGATGATTATATTGTTGTTCTTGAAGCTTAAATCATCTTTAATATCTACTTTGCACGGTTGATTGCTCTCTAGTACTAATTCATTGAAAGTTTTACTTTGTTCTACCTACTTGTTTATTTATTACTCATTTGATATCAATATAAACTACAGCTCTTATTCATTTGATCTCAGTTTACATGCATTACATTATTATATGATCAAGATTGTGAGAAAGCATATCACTTCAGAAATTATTCTTTTTATCGTTTTGCCTACTCGGGACGAGTAGAACTAAGCTTGGGGATGTTGATACGTCTCCAATATATCTAAAATTTCTTATGTTCCATGCTTATATTATGCCTATTGCTACATGTTTTATATACACTTTTATATCATTTTATGCATTTTCTGGGACTAACCTATTAACAAGATGCCACGGTGCCAGTACCCTGTTTTCTGCTGTTTTTGGTTTCAGAAAAACTGTTAAGGAAATATTCTCGGAATTGGACAAACGAAACGTCAAAATCCCTATTTTTCTCGGCAGCTTCCAGAACACCGAAGACAATACGGAGGAGGGCCACGAGGCGGCCTCACCTGGTGGAGGCGCGGGTCCCCCTGGCCGCGCCACCACGTGGTGAGGGCCCCTCGGGGCCCCACCTCCTTCGCCCTTTCGCCTATAAAGATCCCTCGAAAATACAAGACCTGGGACGCAAACACTTTTCCTCCACGAGTTCCAGAGCCACCACCATCGTCAACCCTAGTTCGGGAGGGTTCAGAACCTCTTCCCGGCACCCTGCCGGAGAGGGGGATCATCACCGGAGGGCTCTACATCACCATGCCCGCCTCCGGACTGATGCGTGAGTAGTTTATCCTTGGACTACGGGTCCATAGCAGTAGCTAGATGGTTGTCTTCTCCTCTTGTGCAACCATGTTTAGATCTTGTGACCTGCCTATCATGATCAAGATCATGTTTATGTAATACTACATGTTGTGTTTGCTGGGATCCGATGAATAGTGAGTACTATGTTATTGCTTCATAATATATCTTGTGAGTGCGTTATTTATGATCTTGCATGCTCTCCGTTACTAGTAGATGCTCTGGCCAAGTAGATGCTTGTGACTCCAAGAGGGGGTATTTATACTCGATAGTGGGTTCATGTCTCTATTTAATCTGGGGGAGTGACAGCAACCTCTAAGATTGTAGATGTACTGTTGCTACTAGGGATAAAACAGTAGTACTTTGTCTAATGATATTTGTATTACTTACATTACACATTTTTCTTAATGCAATAATCTGTTGCTTGCAACTTAATACTGAAAGGGGTGCGGACGCTAACCGGAAGGTGGATTATTAGTCATAGATGCGGTTGGAACGGTCTATGTATATTGTTGTAATGCCCAAATGAATCTCACACTAGACATCATAACTATAGTATGTGCATCATTATGCACTTCTTTATTCTGTCAATTGCCCAGCTTTAATTTGTTTACCGCGCATGTATGCTATTATTATTTATGGAGAGACACCACTAGTGAACTGTGGACCCCGGTCCTTTTCTTTAAACTGATAAAACGACCTACTACAATCATGTTAGTTTTATTCTCTGCAAACAAACACCATTTTCCACACATACGTTTAATCCTTTGTTACAGCAAGCCGGTGAGATTGACAACCTCACTGTTAAGTTGGGCCAAAGTATCTTGATTGTGTTGTGCAGGTTTCAGCCTTCGACGCAAGAACTTTTCTGGCGCCGGTCAACTCAGCACCAGACTTTTTCTGGCGTCGTTGACACCTCCGAAGAATTCTAGTTTCCTACTGGTTCGATAACCTTGGTTTCACAAACTGAGAGAAAACTTCCTGCTGTACTCTCCACTCCTTCCTCTTGGGGTTGCCCAACGCTGCGAGAGCATCAGACATCATGACTTGTATATGCATTGTTATGCACTTCTTTATTCTGTCAATTCCCCAACTGTAATTTGTTTACCTGCATGTATGCTATTATTATTTACGGAGAGACACCACTAGTGAACTGTGGACCCCGGTCCTTTTCTTTAAACTGATAATACAACCTACTGCAATCCTGTTACTTTCATTCTCTGCAAACAAACATCATTTTCCACACCATACGTTTAATCCTTTGTTACAGCAAGTCGGTGAGATTGACAACCTCACTGTCAAGTTGGGGCAAAATAGTTTGATTGTGTGCGTGCAGGTTCCACGTCAGTGCCGGAATCCCTGGTGTTGTGCCGTGCCATATTCCGCCACCAACAATCTTCAGAAGAACATTCAACTCCTACTGGATTGATAACCTTGGTTTCACAACTGAGAGAAATTTCCTGCTGCACTACTTCATACCTTCCTCTTGGGATTTCCCGACAACACCACCCGGTGCATCAATCAGCTCTTCTTTATCTGCGCCCATACCAGCAGCCGGCGGCGCCTGCCAGTTACTAGAGCTGACTTCCTCTACCTCATACTGATCAACGATCGCCGGCCTTCTAACCGCCACAAGTGCATGATCCGTAGAAGGCTTCGGGCGGGTAGGACCTTCAGCAGGTCCCCCATGATCGCCCCCACCAACTACAGACGACATCACTTGCGTTGGGAAGTTGAGATCGGGAACGGGATCAAACAACGGATTAACGAAATCTTTGGATTGGATCGCTCGAAACCCTAGCGGCACCTTTTCCATCAAGATGTCTTTCAGATCGAGAGAACTCTGCTGTTTCACCTCACGAGAGGGGGTTTTATGCCCCAATTGTGTCTTCGTATGCTTCACGGACTCCGAAAACCCCAATTGTGTCTTCGTATGCTTCACGGACTCCGAATCCATTACCAAAACCTCAAAAACACATAGACTAGAGATGCTCTCGGTCTCGGAGAGGGTGGCGGCGCAGTCGCCAAACCTAACCCTAGAAAACCGTAGCTAATGCCGTTTGATTATTGGTACCATCTGCTTATAGAAAGTATGAAAAAAAAATCTCAAAGAACTTACACCTGAATGACTAACCCATACAAAAGAATAAGTTAGTTAGTTCTTTTTTTTAAGATTAAATAGCAATATATTAACGCAAGCAAGCCGCCTCATTAAAACCTTCTCAGTCCCCCTTAGGTACCCTGAGAAGGAAAAGAGTGCGTAAAAAACTTGCCGCTCAACATCAGTGTATCGTTACATCATTATGCAAACATCGGGAAATAAAACTCGGAATATAATTTATCCAAATGCATCTACGCCTATACTCCGACGCTTGCTTTGCACACTTGTGGGATGGCACGAGAGACGAGACGTAGTGACCATGGCGAGAATGTAGGGGTGATGGACACAGAGCGGTAGTGGGATGGCGCTACCAGTAGGCTCGGTCTCTGATCCTGGTTTTCAGTTATTCAGTTGTAATCTTTGAATAAATACAGAAACAGAAAACGCAGTACGCTGCCCAAAGCTCTCTCGTTCGATCCAATCCAATTGTGATTCAGTTTCAGTTTTGGAAACAACACTTGGTATCAGAGCCTCTGATTCAGAGCCATCGCGGGAGAGATGGAGAAGAAGAAGGGAGTGACCGGGGACAAGACGAGTTCCAGTACCTCACGATCGCCGTCCACCACGACACCTCGATCGCGGGAGCATAGCGTCGGCAGGAGCATGGGGGTGCTCCCTTATCGAGCATGCCTGCGCTAGCTGCTCATGGGCCATGGCGACGGTGACGGAGGTGATCGCGGATGATGGCCGTGGCGTCCAGCCAGGTCGCCGAGGAGCGCGTGTTCCTGAATGAGGAACGCTTCGTGTCGGTGCCAACCGTGAACGATCGGTCATCGGTGGTACCTTGACTAGGACGCGCGGCGTGTTCACCTCTCTCGACGAGCGAGTAAATTAAGGTACGATGAAGTTTGGTGATGCATGGCTGTTATGTTGTTGATATCCAGGGACGCAGATCTGTTCTGTTGGTGTGCAAGAACAGCGAGCACAGGTGTACTGGATCCCTCAGCTGCGCACGATCGAACATCATCACTATTGCCATTGGGCAGCTGGACGAGATTTTAATTAGTGAAGACCGTGGTCGAAGACGGGGTCATGAGATGAGCCTACTCTATGATTGGTACAAGACGGTGATCGCGCGTGCGGAAGGAATGCCAAATCGCCTCTACTCGGTGTGCCTGACACTGACGGCAGTCTGTCTGCTAGCGCAAGCAGGAGACGCGGTGTGGCGCCGCCATGCATGCACGATATCGACATCTCCATTTTTGTGGTCTCTACAATCTCACTGCAAACAGAATAATGCGTGGCATCCCGCCGATCAATCGGCACAAGGAGTCCTGCCGTGGCACCAGGGGTGTGCCGTCGGGAAGCAGCACAGAGCGCCGTCCCCGCGCACCACTGAATATCGCGCGGAGGAGCTGCTAGCTGGAGGTCACCCATGGGATCTCTGTGGCACCATCACGCCTGCAACAGCTCTAGGCATTCTCCTTGTCGTGGCCGATGCCAGCCGGTTCGTGTGGGTGGATATGTTGAGAAGCAAGCAAGGATGAAGCTCTCAACTTCTTCAGAAAAATCAAATCGCTTGCGGAAAATGAGGTCAGGCTCGATCGAGATGAAAGAATTCAGAACAGATCTAGGAGGTGAATTCAAGTCCCACTGAATTTGTTCAGTTCAGCGGTGAGCGGCCTACGTCGCCACACCATGTCACCCTACCTACACACCGCAGCAAAATGGTGTGGTAGAGAGAAGAAAACAAACAGTTGTTGAGATGAGATGGCTAGCATAGATGCATGATGAAAAGCATGGCAATGCCGTCAATGTTCTTAGCAGAAGCAGTGAAGCTGGCGGCTGAACATGTCGCCAACGCGTGCTCTGCAGGGCATCACGCCTGGCACAAGAGAAAAAAACCAAATGCGGCCATCTGATGCCCACTTTTGGTTGTGTGGTCCATGTGAAGAACATCAGGCCAGCAGGGGTGAAGAAGCTCGCCGAGAGATCCGCGCCGAAGGCATATAGAGTGTACTGTACAATCCATCCACAAAACGCCTCCACGTCATGAGGGACGTGATCTTCGAGGAAGACCAACAGTAGGACTGGGTGTCGTGCAGCTCTGAGCTGGAGCAGCGTGAAGAGCTCACGGTGGTATACGAAGAAGATGAATAGAGTGAAGCAGTGCAGGCAGCCTCGACAGAGATGGAGGCGAGCGCTGTCGGGCTAGGAAACTCTGCCCGCGAGGCGCCACGGCATGACAGACAGAGACAGGTTCAGTACCTGAATCTCAGATGCAGACCCAAGCTCAGCGGGGCATTTTTCGCCCAAATCCAAAGTACACTAGTGACGATTACGACTTACGAGTATGATTTCACTCGGTTGTGCTTGCTTGCTGCTGAGGAACCTGCTAGCGTGGAAGAGGCGTTGGGGCAGGCACCATGGAAGAAAGCAATGCAGGAGGAGATGGACTCCATCCTCGACAACCACACACGGGTGGGTGTATCGGGCAGGTTCGTCAGAGACGGAGTTGATTGGTTACGGTGATTGTGATCACGTCGGCGACATCGATGAGCCGCAAGAACACAACGGGGACCATGTTCTTCCTCGGTTCAAGCGTCATCACCTGGAGCTCGTAGAATCAGACGATTGTCACAATGTGCGAGGCGGAGTATGTTGCAGCTGCGGCAACTGCGTGTCAAGGTACCTGGCTCAGTAGTTTGCTAGCTGAGATGAGAGGAAGTGTTCCAGCGAAATTCAGAATCCGCGTGGACGACGATTCAGCTAATGCTCTCTGTAAGAACCCTGTGTATCATGAGAGGAGCAAGCACATCGATGTGCGCTATCCGCTTCATCCGAGAGTGCTACGAGTCATGAAAACTTGATGTTGATCATGTTGGCACAGATCTTCAGCTGGCAGTTATCCTCACCAAAGGGCTAGGCAGTGTCAAGTTCGTTGAGATGCGGCAGATGCTTGGAGTGGAGGAAGTGAAGCCGGTGTGAGACAGTGTGTAGCGTTCAGTTGTACGTTTCATGAGAAAAAGTACAACCAGAAACAAATTCCGGCCATTGTTGCATATTTTTGAGGAATTATTAGAGTTACATATTTCTTGAGAAAAGTGCAACTCGTATAAAAAAATCGGCTGAAGATGCACATTTCCTGAGAAAAATGCAACTTGTATCGATAACCTGGTGGAGTTGCATATTTCTTAAGAAAAGTGCAACTCGTATAAGAAAATTCGACTGAAGATGCACATTTCCTGAGACAAAATGCAACTTGTATCGATAACCTGGTGGAGTTGCATATTTCTTAAGAAAAGTGCAACTTGTATAGAAAAATTGATTAAAGTTGCACTTCCTGAGAAAAATGCAACTTGTATCGATAACCGGTTGGAGTTACACATGTTTTGAGAAAAGTGCAAATTATATAAAAAACGGGTTGATTTACACATTTCTACGAAAAAAGTGTAACTCGTATAACAACTAGCCAGGGTTGCAGATTTCTGGATAAAATGTTTAACTAGTATAAAAACGATTGAAATTGCACATTTCTTTAGAAAAGTGCAACTCATTTAAAAACCAACTTGCGAATAGTAAGTTTATTGATAAAGTTGTGTCTCGTCTCTAAAACCGACTGGAGTTGCACATCTTTAGAGAAAAATGCAACTCGTATCAAAAACTCGGTTGGAGTTGCTTATATCTTAAGAAAACGTGCAACTCATATCAACCGTTGGAGCTACACATTCCTGAAAAAAGTGCAACTTGCATTAAGAACGGATGGAGTTGTATATGATTGAGAAAAGCGCGGGTCGTATCAAAACCGGGTGAAGTTGCATATATCTTGAGAAAAGTGCAAGTCTTATTAAAAAACGTTAGAGAAAAACTAGTTCGAGTTTTTCATTTTTTGAGAAAGTGCAACCGTGAATAAATAAACTATAGTAGATACAAATATCACCAATTAAATCATATTTAATAAAAATGTATAGTCATTATGTAAAATTTTGAGAAGACATATTGAAACTCACGGTAGGAATGACAAATAAATGACACTAGATGATAGAAAAATAAAAGAGAAAACAAATAGAAAAAGGAGAAAGCAAAAAAGGCAACGTGCAATAAAAAATAAAGGCGTGTAAAAAGCAAAGTAGTTGCCTGCTTTAGCAAAACAAGTCAGTTGTCTCGACACCGGATGGACATTCCCCTCTTAATAGGAGCGCAACACGACTCTCCAGCACCATCTAACGGCTCACAAGATCGACCGAGACATAAGAAAAAGTCAGACGTATGATGACTAGCAAAACTGGGGATAATTTACTATTTGTCACACTTTACTGAAATCCTTTATTATTTACTGCATTGACCACCATTTGGCAGTGACAAATAATAAAAGTGAAAAGTAAAGTGTGGTTGTAAAATTCCCCAGCAAAACCGTAAGAATATAGGGGTGATGGACCCGAGCGGTAGTGGGATGGCGCTGCCGATAGGCTTGCATTGGTCTCTGATCCTGGTTTTCAGCGATTCAGTTGTAATAATCTTTGAATATACAGTAACAGACGATGCACAAATCCAACTGTGATTCAGTTCCAGTTTCGGAAACAACGGCATCTTTTTTTTTGGATTTTGCTTTTTGGTTGTTGACTGTTTTCATTTTTGCCGTCAGTCTCATTTTCGTCCGTCCATTCTTCTCCAAGATTGGTGCTGTTTTTGTCCAGCCCGGCGTGGTGTTTGGTTCGATGCTTTGCGCTAGCGGGTTTTGGATTCAGGGCGGGCTGGTGGGTTTCGGCCCGTTTCGTGTCTGTCTGGATTTTTTGGCTTGTGGACGGGAGAGGAGGTGCTTTTTCTGAATTTTCTACTCGTTCTCGCCGCGTGTCTGGTCTCGAAGCTGGAGAGTGGAGAGAGAAGGGGGCGGAACAGAGTAGCTCAGGCGTCGCCGGAGGCGGTTCAGGCGGAGATTCGCGACGGAGAATAAGCGCTCAGGCGTCGCCGGAGGCGGTTCAGGTGCTTCCTCTTCTCGTCTCAGCTCCTCTCGTCAGTTTCGGGCTGTCAGGGTCTCCGGCGTTCGTTGTATTTTTGTCGACGGAATTGTTCCATTCCGCGGCGTGTTCGTGCAGAGGTCGTCGGTGGTTAGGGTTAGTTTTCTGCCGGCAGCGGCCGCTTGTTTGTTCTGAACCGCCGTAGCTACCCTGTCGTCGTTACTGGGCCGCGACCCCTTGTTTTTGCAGACGATTTTTCGGATGGAATCTGCGGTGTCTCGATTTGGTGTCAGTTGCTCGGCAGCGTCGTCTTTGTTTGTTATGAATCTCTGCAGCTATCCCGTAGTCGTTACTAGTTGTGTCATCTTTGTCCGCAGCGGGGGTGTGGATTTGTGTTGTGGACTTTCTACATAGAGAAGTGATCCGGTGCTTTCCGGAAAAACATGTTGCACGAATTCTAAAGCACATCGACGGCTATGATTAGGTTCACAAAGTGATCTAAGAGGAGTACTAACCATGTGGGATTAGCACCCTTAGTCCCCACCCCTAATCACAGCCATCGATTTGCTTTAAAATTCGTGCAATATGTTTTCCCAGAAAGCACCGGAGCATCTCTCTTCTACATAACTGGTGCCTGAATCGGCTGGTTTCTGCCGTGTCTCGTCTAGGTGTTTTGTTTGACGTGTGTATTGATATGTTGTCGGGTGTGTATTGAATGGCAGTGTCATACGAATCATCATGATCCTATGCATTAGCTGAGCACCAATACTTAATTCTTCTATGTGCTTTATGTCAATTGCTTTTGGTGGGTGGGATGTATGTTATGATGTGTTGGAGAGGCTAAAACGTATGCAAGGGGATTTTATGCTTCATAGATTACATTATCTGAGCATCAATCATCATAGGTTGTTTTAGTAGTTTCTGTTAGTGGTAATTCAGTATGTGTCTTGTTTATGTTCCATTTTTTTCTATGGGCGAGGTGCATAGCAGTCTTTTTTAGTCGGCAGCAGTGAAGCGTTTTTGCATTTGTTATATATATGTGTGTTCTAATCATCTGCAATTTTTGTGCTATGTAGGCCACACCCTAAATCCAGTGACCTTGAGTGCGACAATTTTAATGTGGCGCATAGTGGATGGTATAGCATCGCCAACGATGTTGAAGTGAGTTGTTAGTTGTTCCATTTCTTTTGAATATATACTTTGTTGTTTTTATGTTTTCTAATTTGTGTTATTCTACCTTCTGTTCCTAGGCAATACATAATGGAAGAAGAAATAATGATTTAGACGATGCTCTCTTTGGTTTATTCAGAAATGAGGTTTGTTTTTGTTTTGTCGATGCAGTCTTACTGCCTATATTATTTTCTGTCTAACACATTAGTATTTTTCTGAAGTGATGTGTTCTTTATAAATGTTAGTTTTAACAGTATCATTTGTTAGTTCAATATTTGCTGCGTTAAAAGTTTAATAATTCACCTTGAAAAACATGTCATTGCATCTGAATGTGTCAAAGTTTAATATTTCTCTCTCTCTTTATCTATCTCTCTCCTTCTCTCTCTCCTCTCTCTTAATCTCTCTCTTTAACTAATGGTCTCAGTGTTTAATTTTTTTAATTGTCTCAGTCCTTCAGTGTCTCTCTCACTTCTTTATCTCAGTCTCTCAGTCTCTTTTTCCCTCATTGTGTCAGTGTTTCATTATCTCTTTCTCTCAGTGGCTGAGGTGATTCAGTGTCTCATTTTTCAGTGTTTCAGTGTATCGGTCTTGATTAATTATTTGCTCAATCTTGTTTCAATGTCTCAATATTGATTTAGTATTTGCTCAGTCATGTTTCATTGTCTCAGTGTGTAGTTTATGTAATTATCCCCGACTCTCTCTCTCTCTCAGCGTCTCTCATTCTCTTTCTTTCTTTCTTTCTTTTTTTCCTCTCTGTCTCTCTCTTAATTTCTGAATCTTGTGTGTGTCTCTCTCATTCTGAATCTAGTCTCTCTCTCTGTCTCTCTCAGTCTTAATCTACTGCCTGTCTTGTTCTCTCTTTCTCTCTTTCCTTATATCTTTCTCTCTATCTCTATCTATATCTCTATCTCTATCTATATCTCTATATGTCTTCTATTCAGTCTATATTATCTATATATTCAAGAGCTCTATCTCTCTCTGTTATTTGAGATCTCTCTCTATCTCTCTCTCTTTCTTAGATGCATGATTAGATGCTTGATGATATATCAGTAGTTGTTTCTTAGATGCTAGATGAACAACTGCAGAGATACAAACTTCTGTAGATTGAGTTAGATTCTTTGGATAGTTATTTTATTTCAGAGTTGTTTATCTTATTTTCTTAGACGCATGATTAGATGCTTGATGATATATGAGTAGTTGATTTTTTTCTTAGATGCTAGATGAACAGTCACTATTTGGATAGATACTATATGTTGTATACTGTCAGTATACTATGCTATATAATTATTTTTCGTCTGCATCTTGTATATCTGCTATAAGTATTGAGGATCATCAGGGACAGTAGCTTGAATCAGTATCTATAATTAATGGCTCTATTTTTTATGTTTTGATGCATGATTATCTTTATATAGTTGCCACTTATTCTCTGTGCATGAATGTTGTTTCTGGTAGTAAGAGCATTGCTTGCATCACTAGCACTAGCATGATTTTTTCCGGCTTGCAATGATTTGAATTTTTATATCGCGTGTCCGCTGTTAAGTTTCAGGTTTTGGGAAGGAGCAGCTACAGGATGGAGAATAATCAGAGGAGAGAGTAGGCTAGTGCATGAGTGGGAGTTAAAAGCCGTTCTGATTGTCTGCAGTCGGAACTGGCTCTTGTAATTTGATTCTATCTTCTATATAAAAAAGGTATAACAGTCACAGATGTTGCACACAATGGAACGGTAATTTTGATAGCAATTTTTGGTTTGTCTATTGGTTATCAATATTTGTCACATGGTTCTTTTTCCTGAAGCTTTAGTACATGTTGTTTTTATTGGCTTACAGCGGATCCCAAAGGAGTTTGCCTCTGTTCTGAATATTTCTATGGCGGGGAATGCGTTTCATATGGACATGCTTGGATCAACCATGAAGTCAAATACTACACCTACAAAGATCAAAAGATTTGCTTCAGGGCTGGATGGCCGTAATTTGCCACTTAGCACAACATAGGCGATAAGTCTGTTGTGCTGGTCCTCTTCCACAAAGACAATGGCGGTTGCCTGGTTGTCTAATTCGATGCTCTGTAGACCTCAACATGGGAGTTATTCTAGTTTGGTTCAATGCCAGAAACCATCTATATTTTAGTTCGGTACCACTTCCTAGTCGGTTGGCTGCTAATTCCGTTTTATCTATCGCTATTGCCTGAACCTTTTTACATGTTTTCAGTCTGTGTTGAAACCAAGTCTGTTTGTTTGGGCTGATACGTCAGTTCATCCTAATGCCTGAACCATATATATGTTTGTCACTCTTTGTTGCATTTTGCAAAGAACCTACTATATGTGTGATGTGTCTTTCTTGTTCCTATTAATGTTTCCTTTTTTGTCCCTTCATTTTTATTGTCGTCTCTATGCGAACTCGGAATATGTTCGAGGTTTCCTACATTTTACAAGAATGGGATTTTCAGTCCTATATTGTTTTTCATGTGTTCATCTCAGAATTTTTTTGCGGTACGATTTTCCCATGAAATAGATGTTTAAGGTGTAATGTCAGTTCTTCTTCTGAATGAGATGATATCTTATCAATGTGGTATGAATTTGTACTCCCTCCGTTCCACAATATAAGATGTTATAGGTGTTGTACATGTTGTCTATATTCATACCAAAATAAGTGTACACATACACTAAAATGTGTCTAGATACAAGTTTAGACATGTGCATGTGGAAAAAGGCTAAAACATCTTATATTATGGAACGGAGGGAGTTGTATGAACACAATTTGCAGTAATAATTCCACTACTTTTTTCCCATAAGAAGATGATTACCTTCAGCTTGTACGACTAGTGTGTGCTTGTTTTGCTCCTATACCCAGGCTGATCCATATGTAGCACGTGTTTTAGTGTTTTATCAGTGAACTTTTTAGGAAAGGAAGTTGCAGAAATTTCAGAGATAGAACAGTTTCCATTTCTGAATTTTTAAGTTGCCTGGGATCTTGCACTGCGCCGAGGTAATCTTCTCTTATGTCGGGAGGCTGAGTATTTCTTCTATCTGGATCTTCCATCTAGACTCCATCTCTTTTTGGGCCTCCCCTGTCTGTTGTATATAGTTTTGGGCTATGTCGGGTTGGGCTGGACAAATTCGACCCGTTTAGACGTGCAGATCATGCGGAGAGGGGGACGGGGCGATTGATTTTTAGTTTCATGCTGCGTGGCTGACGCTGGTACGTGTCAACATATGACTGGCCAAAAAAATTGACTGAGACCGAAATCAAAATCAGTCGACTGACAAATAGACACTCCCTTTTTTTTTAAAGTAAGTCCGAGTGTCCCACGAAGTACCGGTCGGGATCGGACTCATGAAAGGAAAGTCAATGTCGGTCGGTGCGCACAGCACGTCTCGTGGCCGACTCGAACTCTGCTAGGTCAGATTCCTTGTTAAATACGGGAGACTGCAGGGGCTGCCTACCCATCAACTTTTCGATCCAAGTCACATCGTCCGAGAGACAAAGATGACAGCGGCTATGGAGATCGTGATTTCGTCGGAGGACGTTCCATACGAGGAGGACGTCCTGCGGGAGCCGTTCAAGCTTTCTGGCTGGGTGCGGTACCTGTCGGCGCGCCGTGCGGCGCCTCCGGCGAAGCGCGCGGTCATCTACGAGCGGGCGGTGCGGGCCCTCCCGGGCTCGTACAAGCTCTGGCACTCATACCTCACGGAGCTCACCGACGCCGCCGGCACACTGCCCGTCACCGACCGTGCCCACGCCGACCTCAACGCCGCCTTCGAGCGCGCGCTCGCCGCAGGCATGTTTCGGATGCCGCGCATCTGGCACATGTACGCCTCCTCCCTCCTCCACCAGCGTCAGCTCACCCGTGCTCGCCGCGCCCTAGACCGCGCCTTGCGTTCACTGCCGACGACGCAGCACCACCACGTGTGGCCGCTACTCCTCCGCCTCGCCTCCCTCCCCGGCTGCCCCGCTCCGACCGCGCACCGCATCCTTCGCCGCCACCTCCAGTTTGACCCTGACACGGCCGAAGACTTCGTCGCCTTCCTCGTCTCCGCCGGCAGATGGAAGGACGCTGCTGACCAGCTCGTCGCGGCCATCAACGAGGGCGACTCTGTCTCGCTCAAGCGCAGAAACAAGAGCCAGATCCTCCTGGACCTGTGTGACCTGCTCTCCCAGCACCCGGAGGAGGTCGCCGGGATGCCAGTGGACGCCATCCTCGGCGGCAGCATCCGCAGGTTCCCCGAGGAGGCCGGCGTCCTGTGGACAAGTCTGGCCAGTCACTACGCGCGGATGGGCATCCACGACAAGGCGAGGGACGTGTTCGAGGAAGGCATAACCACAGCGACCACTGTCAAGGACTTCCGGATGGTATTTGAGGCCTACGTGCATTTCGAGCACACTATCCTTGCGGCGGAGGTCGACGAACGCGGCCAAGAGGAGAGCGCCGGCCCTGACCTCGTCCAGGACTGCTGGTTGGCTGACCGAGACTGTACAGACATGAACATGGCGAGGCTGGAGCGGCTGCTGGAACGCCGACCAGAGTTGCTCAACAGCGTGCGGCTGAGGCAGAACCCGCACGACGTCCAGGCATGGCACGATAGGGCCAGCATCTTTGTCAAGGATCCTGCCAAGCAAGCCGCCACCTACGTCGAGGCTGTCAATACCGTTGATCCCATGAAGCCGACCGCGGGGAAGCCGCACACACTCTGGCTGGCGTTGGCCAAGATGTACGGCAAGGACGGCCTCGTTGACAGCGCTCGCGCGGTCTTCCAACGGGCCACGAAGGTGAATTTCAAGGCAGTGGACGACCTCGCCACGGTGTACTGCGAATGGGCACACATGGAGGTGATGCACCAGAACTCCGAGCGGGCCGTTGACCTCATCCGGCAAGCGACGTCGGAGCCACCGATGGATGCCAGGAGGAGGCGTGTTGTTGCGGGGCAAGAAGAGTCTGTTGTGATGAATGATCTGCACCGTTCTCTGAAGCTTTGGTGTCTGTACTTGGACCTGATGAAAACGCAGGGATCACTCGACTCCATCTGCAACGCCTACGAGAGGATGCATGATCTAGGCATCATCACGCCTCTGCTGGTGCTGAACCACGCATCCACTCTCGAGGAGCACAAGCGATTCGAGGACGCGTTCCGGGTTTACGAGAGGGGCGTCAACTCTTTCAAGCACCCACACAGCGACGCCATATGGGAAGCCTATCTCACCAAGTTTGTTCAGAGGCATGGGAGCAGCAGGCCGGAGAGGGTGCGGGACATGTTCGAGAGCGCCATTCTGCAGGCTCCGCCACAGAGAAAGAAGGCCTTGTGCCTTGAGTACGCAAAGTATGAGGAGAATTTTGGACTTACAACTCGTGCCATGAAGATCTACGAGGATGCCGCCAGGGTTGTCCCTGCCTGCGACAAGCTTGGAGTCTACGAGCTATACATCAAACGGGCTACGCAACTCTGCGGTCTTGTGAAGGCTAGGGATATCTACAGTCGGGCAATCCATGCCGGCGGCTTACTCGACAAGGACGCTAGAGCAATGTGCGTCAAGTTCGCCGACCTTGAGTTGGGTCTTGGAGAAGTTGCCCGTGCTCGGGCGATCCACCTCACCTCAAGCTTCACCGATCCCAAGGCCCATCCTGACTTTTGGAAACGATGGAACGATTTTGAGGTTCTTCATGGCGACGAGAGTACATTCAGGGAGATGCTCCGTGTGAAGAGAACCATGACCGCGACTGCCAGCGCTACAGCCGTGGTGGAGACCGGACCCAAGAGGCCGCTGTATCGGTGCGCAGACCAACAATTCGACCATGAGGGCATCGGCCAACAATGCAAGAGGACACGTCTAGTGTAGTTTTATCAGGCTTTCTCTTCATTTTTCTTCTAGACCTTTTCTGTTGTACGTGAATATATATGTCTACTTTTACCATCTTGGTTCCCCTTTTGACGGGAATATAGATTAAATCGGTCGTATATTTGTTTGTTAGCTTACTTGTTAGTGTCTCATTTTTCATTTCTTTGCATTGTCACTCGTGATCCCTTCTTGTCTTTGTCTACAGAAAACTAGAGTTCCCTCCGGTCCCAAAAAAAGTGTTAGAAGCACTGCTAGGAATTTGTACTACCCAGCTCATTTTCTCCAATACCGGATCTGAGGGAATACTGCTATCTTTTCCTAGAAAACCTACCAAAACTCATCTCACCAAAGTGTTTTTTTAATTTTCTTTCTTCCATTTTTCTGTCAAATCATCATTGTTGGACTTGAATGTGTGCCGATCCGAAGGAACAACAAAAGGGAAACACGTAAATACACAACAAATAACCTGGCAAAAAAACGACCAGTGAGTGATTCAGCAGAGCTCAGCATCGCAACACTAGTACGTAAATTTGGAAGCCCGTGCGCGATAACACTAGGGCCACCCTTTTTAGGCTTCCGAAACAGCTTCAAGGTTCCTGTTTTCGAAAGTTTCTCCCCTTCATTTTTTTTAGAAAAAGGGGAGTCCCGGCCTCTGCATCGATTGATGCATACGGCCTTTATTAATTTATTTCAAGTCGTTTACAAAGATAGATACATCATGGGTCACTCAGAGTCGATACATGAATCAACCACCTAAAGACCAAAGAAGACATGCAATGATGCTGCATCAACATGTAATTCTTCTATCAGAACGCCAACTGCACTGGTTGTATAAATCCGATGCGACCAACTCCATTTCGTGATTTCTCTCCGCCAAAATTCATAAGCCGGCTTATGCTTATCAAAGGCATTTTTTAAAGTGCCACGAAAATATATACTTCCTCCATTTCGTAATATAAGATGTTTTATACATTTCCACATTCACATGTACATACATGTATTTAGACATTTTTACTGTATATGTCCACTCATTTTAGTTCGAATCTACACAATATGTGCAACACCTAAAAAGTTTTATATTATAAAACAGAGAGAGTACTATTAGAGACACTAAAATTATTTTGATTTTGAGGTGCTTTATACTCCTACGATGCTAGAAAAGATTATTAAGGACAATTCTCTACAAGTGCCTCAAAATGATTACACATTGGGGACCTTTTTAAAATGTCTTCACTAGTTTAACTTTTGAGATGCGATAGGAACACTAATGGCACATGGAGACAAGCGCAACTGATGACGGACTTTTTCATAGAAATTTCAAAATTGGTTAAAAGATTTGAAAAAATTTACTCTCAAAGATTACCAAATATTCTACGTGTAAAACATATGGCTACAAAAAAATGTCATATTGCTTTAGAAAATCTACTATGGAATAGATCTAATCAGAAACATGGGCGTGTTCAGCCTACTACCTAACCAGTAGGTGGGTTACTGGTGGAAGGGAGTCGAGTGTCCAACTTCCTTATGCAGTAGTAACATGAGATTTTGTCTGCGAGGTAATACGTTTCTCATTTGTAAATAAAGAACCAATACAAACCACATACATGCCGATCTTACATATCTGTAAAGATAGGATAAACCTATATGATAAACCAACGTCTATCCCTCTTTTTAGCCCCATCGTAGTAGCCACCAAAGCGAAGCGATTAAAGATCACCTCTTCACCGAGCTCGACGCGGCTCCATCGCTGATCAGCAGCTTTTCGAACCTCCAAAGTAGTTTGCCATAGGACAAACCATTGTAGTTGAAAAAACATACCAGCGTAGCACGACCCCGAACACGCCATCAAGATTCAGAACAGGCACCCCCGCACGACGACGCCGGAGTAGGGAACCAGAACCGTCAACCTCCGACCACGAACCCAGCACAAGGTGCACCATCTTCCATCTATCACCAACACAGACAACCGTCTGCACGTATTCCTGAACAAATCCTCTGTGCTCCACCATGACGTCGGAGAAACGCCGCAACAACGCGGACATAGCAGGAGGAATACTCAACTGATGGAGTCGACACCGGCGCCTCGTAGACACCAAACTAGAACTCTAAAGATACCAACCTGAAATATCGGCAAGCAATTGTTGCTACCAACTCTGAGATGTCGCCGTGAAAAACGATGCCGGTGTGAGTGTAGAGTTGATGCAGATTTATTTGTTCAGACGCCGCTCCCACCACCCAACGACGCACCACAACCTACAAAACCAAACCCTAACTGTAAAGCGGAGGAACCGGATCCCCCTCCCTCCCACTGCCGAAGCAGCAGGCGGAGGGAGAAAGGACCAACAAGTTCACTGATGTAGATAGGGTGGAATATCAGTGGCATGACGGCTAGGTCAGGAGCAAAATGTTTCCTTTCACGGGTTCTCGTAGTAACATGGGATTATATTAGGGTGGGAAAACATCGTCAGAGCGGAGCAGTGTGTCTGTGGAGAAGTGTCAGGCAGGGGCAACACAACAAGTATGAGCCCGCGACAAGCGACATGTGGGCACCGGCGGGAGGGGTGGGCGTTACTATAAGTTGCATTATATTATTTTTACTCTCCTTACACATGAAGTATCACCTAAGAGTATCTCTAGCAGCTCAACTAAATTTGGTCATCTATATCTCCATATAGAAGATCGTCTAAAAATATTCTCTTTTAGATGTTCTCGGTAGAACATCTATATTTAGGACATTTATATTATCTCTCATATATTTTAGTACTATTTTATAATTACCATTCAATAGTTTTATTTTCACCTATTCAAATCCGGTCAGTCTGAGCGAGCAGTTTTGTTTGGATGATCCTCCTAACGTTCTCCACGTGTGGATGATGCGTATAAGAGCTGGGGGGTCATCTATCGATAGATGAACTCCTGAGACGTTTTTTAGCTTGGGTCATCTATATTTGCTTTAGATGTCAGTTTAGATGAGCAGTTGGAGATGTTCTAACCCCTGTATGCGCGCACGCGCACACACACACCGATGGTACTGCACAACTTTGCACGTGAATCTTATTTCTCTCCATATGTTGTTTCGTAGGTTATACGACCTAGTTTATCATAGTTTAACTAATAAGAGCAAAGATTTTGGACTCCCGGGATTCAGTGATCTCGTTATTTAAAATAAATAAATATATCTTCATAATTTTTAAAAAAATCAGAAAAATCATGTATATTCTTAATGATGTATTTCACAAACATGTAAAATGTCTTCGAAATATTTTATATTCTAAACTATATAAAAATGCAAAAGTGTGGGTTTGAGTATACACATTTAAAACTTCAAAATCTACAAGATTATATCATTTTTTGTGTGGCCCATAATATAAAGAATTTTGCATTGTGATTTTACATACTTGTAGGGTACACCATAGTGACTACACCCAGATTTTCGTAAAACTTCTAAGTATATTTTAAACTTGTTAAAAATGAAGGAATCACTGAAACTTAGGGTGTAGAATTACTTTCCGAATTAACATGTGTTATCTCTCTTCCAAATATAAAATGCTTTACTTGACCATTTTAGCCTTCTAAAATGTTTATATTTTGAAATAGAGGTTACAGTTTCCTATCAGAATTGGATTACTTGGCACCTACACCTAGTACATATTACAACTCACCATGTAGTTGCGTATATGAATTGGATGACTTGGACAACTATATCGTTGCTCAACGAGTTGTGCATATGAATCATTACTTCGACGACTCTATTGCTTATTGCAGCTCAACGTGTAGTTGCGTACGTTTGCGTGCATGTAAATATTACGGGTCCACATTTAAACTGTAGTTGAAGAGCCGAGTTCGGCAAACTAGGTCAACATCGCCGATGTTAATTCGTACCTATGCTGTGAACACGGATAGCAAATCAATTTTTTTTTTGCGAGATAGCAAAATCAATCTAAAACTCTTAGATTTGATACACTAGCTAGGAAAATGTTGGGACTTCTACACACCACCTTCACACGAAATTCCTCCCTTTTTCGTCATGGGCGAGCGTTTTGCCAGCTGTCCAATTGCAACTTCTTTGCAAGCATGCATGTTTTGTGTGTGCTTCTTAAATCTTAATGTAATGACGACGATAGATAGATATGCCTCTCCCTGCGTGCTCTATCACGCTCTTTTGCTCATGAAAACACAATAGTGCATGAGAGCGCATGCAGTTTATAGCGTGCATTTTAGCTTTCAATTAGTCTAGTACTCCATCCGTTCTAATTTATAAGATGTTCTAAATATTTCAATATACACTACTGAAATAAGTAATCTACAAACTAAAATGTGTCTAGTTACATTGGAATCAGTAAAGAGCTAAAACATACAGAAATCAATTTTGGATCGTAGCAGCATATGATCCCACTACCTAAAAAAAATATTCTAAAATATCAAAACTTTGGGGTGTATATGTGGACATTTTATGTTTGTACACAATTGTTTGCGAAAAAATGTCATTTCTATGGGCTGTGCAAAAAAGACAAATCATAGTGTATTAAAATGACTGTGTACAAGGCATTTATTTTTGTCCTTTTTCACAGCCCACAAAAAATATATATTTTCGTGATTTTTTGTGCGAATATAGAATGCCTAGATGTACCTCTGGATTTTATTTTTGAATTTTAAACATTTAAAAACATTTCCATAACGGGTGCATCTATACCCACGAGTCAAACAGTGTGTCCTAAAACATACTATATTTCAGTGGAAGTGGTATTTAATAATTTGCCCATTTCCATCACTCTCTTGTTGTTTTTGACAATTTATCGTATCTCCTTCTAGACTCCATAGCGGTAAAGTTGGACGTAGCTTTGACTTCATTCACCTAAATCACCGAGCGACTTAGCCCATACTTGCCCTCCGTTCTAGATCCAATGGTTAAGATCGACTCAAATTTGAAACTCAAAATAGAAGTGTTTGGGGAAAATTGAAAAAACCCAGTAAATCACAAATGCCTTGTATTCCGAGAAAGTTTCATCTCATTTGGACCAATATTGTATGAATATGTAGATTTTGTAGGTTAAAATGATAGAAGTTTATTTATTAACAAAACATTAACCGAAATAGGGTGATACTTTCTCAAAGTACATAACAACACATTTATAATTCACTATATTTTAAAATTACTTCACACTTTATTTTGACTTTCAAATATGAGCCAATCTTATCCATTGGATATAAAATGGTGGGCATATATGGGTCTACGCCGCTCGGTGACTTAGGTTAACAAAGTTAACAAAGCTGTGTCCGGTAAAGTCACGGTGCTCATTCCACGTGGCACATGTCTGGTAAAGGTGTATCTTTTTTACTAAATGGCATTTTTCTAATCTTCAACTAATTGTGACAATTGAAATAACTTTCAGCCATATATGACCCTTCCCTAAACGCCATGAGCTAGGCGTTCTAAAGTTTCAAACGCTCTAACTATTTCAGAAAACACCATGCACTTTTGCATATTCTAATCCGAACAAACACCAAAAATCTAAGTCATTTGGAATAAGCCAAAAAATTCTAAGTCATTTGGATTAAGCCTAGAGGTCTCTGAGAGTGAGAAAAACGTTATATCAAATGGCTTTTTTCAAATAACTTAGAAGCTTACGTTTCTCAGTCTCGAGATAAACTAAGTGTATCACGTTTTGTGACATTTTCAGAGACTCTCTGATTTTCAAGCGCCTAAGCCCATGGCGGTTTTTAAAAAGCCACGTGTGCCTGAAAGTTATTTGAACGATTATAGGGGAAATAAAAGTACGTCAAAGGAAGTTTCTCCCTAAAAAAAACTTACCCCTAGGTCCCGTCCACCACTGTACAGAAAAACAAAAATCACTCCACAACCCCTCGTTAGGCCTGAAATTCACTCACTCAGATTCGTTAAATCTAGGTCAACTCTTGACTCGTTTAATAAACCTGATAGAACTAAAATTCGGCTCGACTCACAAAATCCGTGAATTTACTCGTTTAGCTCGATAAAAATGTTATCATACGATAATAATAGTTTTCTATATAATTGCTTCTAGTTATTTGGGCATATATAATGCAACATCACAATAATTAATCACACGATATGACACTATCAAGTATAACCAAGTCGTTAAACTCTAATAATCAGGAAAAAATGTTGACAAATATAAGAATAAAATAAAAAAATACCGAGTTAAGCAAGCTAATCGAGCAGCTCGAAACTTTGTTCGAACTTGTTTAGCCTCTAAAATAAGAAGTCGTCCCTATTAGCAGCGTGTTCAAGCCAAGCCGAGTCAAGTCAAGCTTCCATGCTCATTTACGTCGTCGCGGGTTTTAAGTTTTCATTCCACCCATACCCCTCATATGCTTCAGCTTCACTGCTGTCTCCTTCTCTCACCCCCTTCACATGCCTCTCGGCGGCTAGCTCAAGTGCTCAACGAGCGGAAACGGAAGCCCATTCGATCCATTTCTTCTTCTCCTCTCTGCCTCCAGCGCCAATAGATTCTATCGGAGAGGAGGTAAGTACATACGTTTCTCTTTCTCTTTTGTTCCGGCGAAACAGCACGTACGAGATCGTGATGGATCAAGACATCAAGTCATCTAGTGCATTAGCAACAAAAACAAATTTCATCAACTAGTAGATCGTGTGCTGATAAATCCTGCTCGTTACTATATTTCTTTTGCTAATAATTTACTGGAGAAGCAATTTATTATCGAGGTAGTCACTAGATTTATTCTGCAGGTTGGTTGTCAAGAGAGCAGACATGGCCGAGACCAACGGTAACAACAACGCCGCCGCTAGCGTGACCGCGTCCCTGATGCTCCACGGGCGTGTGGCGATCGTGACGGGCGGCGCCGGCGGCATCGGCTCCGCGGTGTCCAAGCACCTGGCCTCCCTCGGCGCGCGCGTCGCCGTCGCCTACCTCGGCGACCCGGCGCCCGCGCAGAAGCTCGTGGCGGGCATCAACGCCGCCCACGCCCACGGCCCAGCTCCTCCGCGCGCCATCGCGGTGGAGACCGACGTGTCGGACGCGGCGCAGGTCCGCGCGCTCTTCGACGCGGCGGCGGCGGCGTTCGGCGGGGAGCTCCACATCCTGGTGACGGCGGCCGCCGTGCTGGACACCGCGTACCCGCCGCTGGCGGAGACGAGCGAGGCCTCCTACGACGCCACGTTCGGCGCCAACGCGCGGGGCACCTTCCTGTGCCTCCGCGAGGCGGCCAACCGGCTGGCGCGCGACGGGCGCGGCCGCATCGTCACCTTCTCGTCCTCCGGGGTCGGGTCGCTGCGGCCGGGCTACGCGGCGTACGCGGCGAGCAAGGCGGCCGTGGAGACGATGACGAGGATCCTGGCCAAGGAGCTGCGGGGCACCGGGATCACCGCCAACGCGGTGGCGCCGGGGTCCACGGCCACGCCCATGTTCTACGACGGCAAGACGGAGGAGGAGGCGGAGCGGTACATCGCTGAGGCGCCGCTGGGGCGGCTCGGCATGCCCGAGGACATCGCGCCGCTCGTCGGCTTCCTCGCCAGCGACGCCGGCGGGTGGGTCAACGCGCAGGTCCTGCGCTGCAACGGCGGCACCATCTAACCTTGTGACCGACCAGCCATGCACGCTCCCATTTTTTAGTAATTTTCATGAAGCAACTGCTACTAGTAAATTACTCTAGTTCATTCATCACTGGTGCTTTCTTGGATCTTAGATGTAGTGCAGTACTTGTTTATCTGATCGTTTTTTTTAACTTGTTTATCTGATCGTTGGTTGGATGTAACCAAGGATCCATGTGCTTCTTTCTCCGTCTGAATTTTGTATGTTCAGTACTTGTTCCGTACTTCCGTTATGGTCATGCTAGTACTGCACCCCATGGTTCAGTTTCAAGGCATCAAGTAACCGATCGGAGATTCGGAGTACATGTGGGGACCCCGGACTAGCTGTCCGAAATACCCGATTATGCTTAACACAACGATCCCGTGATCAGTCTGTCGTTGCACATAATCCGAACTGAATACCAAAGTTTACATCCATTACAATACCGGAATAAGTCTTACATAACAGGTCGTATAGACCAAGTTTTACACAGGTGCCTTCTAGGGCCAAATCAACATAAGCAGCGGAACTTAAACGTAGTAGACATCCAAAAGCTAACGATGACCCGACAGGCAGTCGACTTGAGAAGATCCTTAGTTGGCGTAGATGTCGCCATACTCCTCCTGGGCGTAATACTCCTCCAAGTCTGGCTACGACAATGGCCAGAGACAAGCTAGTATGAGTACATTGGAATGTACTCGCAAACTACTCCAACATGAGTGCACTGGTCTCATTTTTAGTTTCACATTTTTATTTATTTAAAACATCTCTGTATCTTTGTTGAAGAAGGTAAGGAGATTATAATTATTCCTAGTATCTCATGAGTATTAGTTTCTTCAAAACTCCTCCTCTTGCTAACCACGGTCCATCATGGTACCAAGTCTCCAACAACCTCATACCAAATCCGTTGGCACAGGTGTATGGATCATTCCACCAACTTCCTTTCTTTTGAAAACACAATTCTTTTCAAAACTTGCACATGGTCAAAGTAGGGTCTTCAACTGTCCATATCCGAGGACTCGGCTATTCGAATAGTTTAATTACCCTCTGCAGAGGTAGCACGCTTTTCCCACACCCATCCGGTAACTCATCGTGTCTGCCACGTCTCGCCATACCAGGGTATGCGAAGTTGAGTCACCAGTCCTAGTCTTTCCTTTGCTCATGCTAGTATAGGATCTTGCCCCTATGAACCATTCCATCCCCACCTAGCCCAGTTTCCCGTCGGAAACCCTAAGTGTGAGGACTCATAGGTTTTATCTGGCGGTGTATACGGACATCCTTCTATCCTCCTCCTTATCTACTCATAGATTTTTGAGTGAGGACCCAGGTCAGGGTTAGGTCACCAAACCACTCCCTCATGCATAACAGAGTCATCTCCATTGATGCAGTGTCCCATACTAATAAGAGCAAACTATATGACTAAGCCCTTTCCCATATGTGGGTAAATGTGGTCGCACAGAGTATCGGTTGCTTGACTGAGTACTAGGACACAATGTGCTTTTCTAAAAACCATCTTTCTCCATTTCCTTATTTCAACACCAACTCTTGATGCTATATATCCACACAAGTTTTCAAAGGAGTTTGAATAAAACAACATTAATTTTCCCATCCTATAATTCTAGCATATATTCTACATAGGGTGGCAAAATAGTCTAGGTATACTTTGAAAAAGGGTTTTCATAAACCTTTGTTTTTGAAAATGATTTGGTAAATCTAGGTGCATAAGTTATTTGCAAGCTCAGAGAGTAGCTTGCCTTGCTCGGCAAAGTGGTCTGGGTCTTGGTCTTCAGGTTCAGCAGTTCCCTCCTCCTCGATATACCCGACAGCGTTCTCGTCTATTACACAATCAATCAAATACAAACAATCACTAGCCTATTCAATCAATCATTATAGCAATACACTCTTAGAGGTCCTAATCAACCATTTCACACATCAAACAACACTATGTGCTTTCAATTTAATTTAATATGTCCTTATTCAAATATATCCTAATTAGGGCAGAAACTTGATGCACATGTTTAATTGCATAGCTTGAGTTCTGTTGATCACAAAAATACAAACTAAAATTCTACAGAAAGCTAATGATGTGTAGAAGATGACACAATTGGATTTGAGTCATTTGGAGTTACCAAACTCCCTACACATTGTTTTGAATTCAGAAGCTAATTAATAAGGTTTTGGCTATTATTTAAATTATATTCATCTAAAAATTAAACCCTTTTGGGATTGACTAACCATGGTTAAATGTGATCTAATAAAATTAGTTTCAACTAATTTGGATTAACAGAGCATCAGAAACAAACAAGTTTAGGATTTAAACATGCTACTGTATTTTGAATATTGTATTTTTATTATATATCCAAATGGAGTGAAACTAGTTTAGTTGGATAGGGAATTTCATAAGCTTTCCAGAACAGTTGGATTTGCTAAATTTGGAGTTGTAAATCTAAAGTTATGGATTTTCTAATTTTGAGTTCAGTACTGATTTTTAAATGAAACTTGAATTCGAATTAATACTCCAGAACGGATAATGTTGAAAAATCTGACAGAGGGGACCCACTGGTCAGCGACCCAGAGAGCGCGCGCGCGGTTCATTTAAACCTGACGCGTGGGACCCGTATGTCAGAGTTTTAATAATTTTTCACGAACCGGTAAGCTAACGTTGGATGGAGATCTAACGGTCTAGAGCGCTCGCGTCGCCGGCGACCAAACCCGAGCGGCGCTGCGACTCCGGCGACGGTGAGGTGGACGGTGCGCTCACCTAGGGGGCTCGGGAGGGCGTGCAGACGGTGCAGAACGACGGCGGCGAGTCGGGGAAGGTCCTGGGGCGAGCGGAGCTTGCTGGCGTGGCTCCGAGCGACGGTGACGAGCAGCTCCTTCTCCGCGGCGGCACTGCAACTCCGGCGAGCGATTGACGACGTTCCTGAGCACGATCCAGAGGGGAAAAAGAGGCGGGTGAGTGCGGGGTGCAAGGGGAAGAGGTTAGGGGCAGAGGGGAGCGACGGGGAGAAACAGCACGGCCTAGCCGTGGTCGTCGCCTACCTCGGGCACGGCGAGCTCGAGGAAGGGCACGGTGGCCTGAGGCCTTGCTGCCTCGGCCTGGGCTGTCAAGCGGCGCACGAGAGAGTGGAGAGGGTGAGAGGAGAGCAGTGGAGTGGTGTGGAGAAATGCCGGACACGGGGGCGGCTTTATAGTGGCCGGGCGGCGCACGGTGGACGCGGTGCAGAGGGCACCCGCGGCCGTGCGTGCTCGCCGTAGGCCGGTGGAGGGGTGCGGCTACGCTGCGGGCTGTCTGGGGAACAAGGTGGGCAAGGAGGGGAGGCGTGGCGCGCTCGGGGGCGTGCGGGCGCTTGGCCCTGCCGTGGACGGGCTTGGGCGGCGCACGGCGTGCGCGGCATGGCGCGGGCGCGGCGTGCTCGGGCTGGTGCTGGGCGTGCTGTGGGTGCGAGAGGGGACCAGGAGGCGAGGGTGAGCGAAGGGGGGGGGCCTGGCACGGGAGAGCACGGTGCTGCCACCTCCGCTGCCGCGCGACATGGCGACGTGCATGCTGCCGTGGCTGTCGCCGGCGCCTCCACGGCGACTCCAGCCACCGTTTGACTCCCTCCGGCGTGCAGCGAGGTCGTGGTGAAGAGGGGAGTGCAGGGCTGGCTCCAATTTGTCCAATGCACAACCCAAAGCTTGGATTGATCCATGAGTTGCTTCGGTTTGGGAAGAACAGGGTGGGTGATCACAAGGTGTTTGTTGAAATGTTTGAACCAAAACAGTATGCAATTTGCTATTTAATTTTTCATATTTCTCTTAATCCTTTTGGGTTCAAACTTAGGGTCTAGGCTAAGTATATTATTGGTGAGTGTTACAAAGTCTTTTTGAAATATTTTGAAATATCTCAATCATGAATTTCTAATTTGAAATTGGGGCTTTTGAATTTAAGTTTTTGAAAGGGAATAGTTTGTGAAAAATTAACTAGGAGTGTTTATAATATTACTCCATTGATTTTGGTGTGAAAATAAATTTATACTTCTTAATTTGGAAAAATAATGTGACATGTGTCACATGGTGTTTTGTTTTTGTGATTTGTTTTATTTGTTTTCTTTTCCTTCTATTTTTCAATTAGAGGTAGAACTCAACAATATTGCAAACAATGCAAACAAACAATTCTCAAGAATTAAACATACACAAATTTTTATGAGAAAAGTTTTTGTTGGCCCACATTTTTGCATTAATAAATATATTAACATTCTGGGATGTTACAGACTTCCCCCCTTAAAATAAATCTCGTCCCGAGATTTGCTAGGCCTGGGTATTAAAGAGGTTTGGGAATTCGCTTCTAAGATAGTCTTCACGTTCCCACGTTGCTTCATCTTCAGAGTGGTTGGTCCACTGGACTTTGTAGAACTTGATTGCTCGCCTGCGGGTGAGACGAACATCTTCTTCGAGAATCTTGAGGGGAGTCTCACGATAAGTCAGATCTTGATTCAGGTCGACGGACTGGTGATCGATGTTTTTGAAAACATCAGGCTGGTCAGGAACTTCAAGACATTTCCGGAGCAAGGAAATGTGGAAAACATCATGATAATCTGCTAATTCTTGAGGCAGCTCCAGTTGATAAGACACCTCTCCTCGACGGGCAAGGATCTTGAAGGGTCCAATATATCTTGGCGCTAGCTTTCCTTTGACATGGAAACGCTGCATTCCTTTAAGGGGTGTTACTCGGAGATAGACATAATCTCCGATATTGAAGGTGACATCACGACGCTTGGGATCAGCGTAACTCCTCTGACGGGATTGGGCGGTCTTGAGTCGTTCACGGATAAGCTGGACTTGCTCTTCAGCCTCGCGGAGGGTATCTGGTCCAAACAGTTTGCCTTCTCCGGTGTCGGACCAATTTAGGGGTGTACGACACTTCTTGCCGTAAAGGGCTTCAAAAGGGGCCATTTGCAGACTAGATTGATAGCTGTTGTTGTAGGAGAACTCTGCAAATGGAAGGCAATCTTCCCATTTGGATCCATAGGCTAGGACACATGCGCGAAGCATGTCTTCTAATATCTGGTTTACTCTCTCAGTTTGGCCATCGGTCTGGGGGTGATAAGCTGTGCTAAACGCCAACTTGGTTCCGAGGGCTTCGTGTAAGGCTTTCCAGAACCTTGAGGTGAATTGGGTGCCTCTATCCGATACAATCCTCTTAGGCACACCATGCAGGCTTACTATTCTGGAGATATACAGGTCTGCTAACTGATTTCCCCGATAGGTGGTATGGACGGGAATGAAATGGGCAACCTTGGTCAGTCTATCAACGATGACCCAAATTGAGTCATGGCCTCTGTTGGATCTTGGAAGTCCAGTGATAAAATCCATTCCAATCTCATCCCACTTCCACTCGGGAATTTTCAAGGGTTGAAGCAATCCAGCGGGTCGCTGATGTTCAGCCTTGACTCGCTGACAGATATCACACTTGGCTACAAAAACACCAATCTCTCGCTTCATTCCGTGCCACCAAAATTTCTCACGAAGGTCTTGGTACATTTTGGTTCCGCCAGGGTGGATCGAATAGGGGGTCTCGTGGGCTTCCTTCAGGATTAACTCTTTAAGCTCCGTGATGCTGGGGACACAGATACGATCCTGGTATCTCAGCACTCCCTCAGCATCTTCGGTAAAACCAGGTGCTTTACCGAGAGAAATCTTCTTCTTGATTCCTTCTATACTCTCATGACCTTTCTGGGCTTCCTTGATTTGGTTCATCAAGGTTGGGGTTAACTCTAAGTTGGCAAGATATCCATGGCTAACAAGCTCTAGTCCAAAATCTTTGAACTCTCTGAACAGGGCTGGTTGTTCTGCTTGGATCAGGGCATTCAGGGTGCAGGGTTTGCGACTAAGGGCATCGGCAACTACATTAGCCTTCCCTGGGTGGTAATGGATACCAATATCATAATCCTTGATTAATTCCATCCACCTTCTCTGTCGCAGGTTTAACTCCTTCTGGGTGAAGATATACTTCAAGCTCTTGTGATCCGTATAGATCTCGCAACGATGTCCCGCAAGATAGGAGCGCCATGTTTTCAGAGCAAGAACAACAGCGGCTAACTCCAGGTCATGGGTTGGGTAATTCTCTTCATGTGGTCGCAACTGCCGAGACAGATACGATACCACCTTGCCTTCTTGCATCAGAACGCAACCAAGTCCGAGGCGTGATGCATCGCAATACACGTCGAAACTCTTGGTGACGTCTGGCATAATTAGGACAGGGGTGGAGGTCAACCTCTTCTTTAATTCCTGGAAACTCTCTTCACACTTCTGAGTCCATTCAAATTTCTTGTCCTTTTTCAGCAGTTGGGTCAGGGGTTTGGCTAAACTGGAGAATCCTTCAACGAACTTGCGGTAGTAACCCGCTAATCCGAGAAAGCTTCGGATTTCAGTCACACTAGTTGGGGCTTCCCAGTTCACAATGGCTTGGATCTTTTCTGGGTCAACAGAAATTCCTCCCGCAGTCACAACATGTCCGAGAAATGCTACTTCACTGAGCCAAAACTCACACTTGCTAAACTTGGCATACAACTGGTGTTCTCGGAGGGTTGCTAAAACTAGACGCAGATGTTCAGCATGCTCTTCTTCGGTTTTGGAGTAAATAAGGATGTCATCGAGGAAAACTACCACGAACTTGTCAAGATATTCCATGAAGATCTTGTTCATGAGATTCATGAAATAGGCTGGGGCGTTGGTCAGACCAAAGGACATTACGGTGTATTCAAATAAACCGTAACGGGTGGTGAAGGCAGTCTTGGGAATGTCTGTCTCTCGGATTTTTAACTGATGATATCCTGACCGAAGATCGATCTTGGAAAAGACTCGGGCTCCGTTCATTTGATCGAATAGATCCTCGATCTTTGGAAGGGGATACTTGTTCTTAATGGTCACATCATTTAACTTGCGATAATCCACACACAGGCGTGTGGTACCGTCCCTCTTATCTACAAAAATAATGGGTGATCCCCAGGGTGAAGCACTTGGGCGAATAAGTCCCTTGCTGAGCATATCTGCTAACTGCTTCTTCAACTCAACCAGTTCTTCCGGATTCATCCGATAAGGCCTCTGGGATATAGGAGCTGTTCCGGGGATAAGTTCAATGATGAACTCAATATCCCGGTCTGGCGGCATACCAGGCAATTCTTCAGGGAAAACATCTCGGAACAGGTGAACAACACGGATCTCATCTAGGGTGGGTCTGGCTATGCTCTCATGGCATCCTGGTCGGGGTCGACTGGTTTCTGACACATACTTCACTTCTACTCCTTTGTCGGTGGTGAGGGTTACAGCTCTTCTGGCGCAGTCAATTTGACCACGGTACTTGGCTAGCCAATTCATACCCAGTATAACATCTATACCTTGGGTTCCTAAAATGATTAAGTCGACTAGGAACTTTTCCCCCTTAATTTCTAGGGAAATGTCCGGGCAATACGACTTGGTATCTATGGTGGATTCTGGGATTTGGATGATCATGGGTTTGGGTAAAAGGTTCCCGACTAAACCTCCCTTAGCAACAAACTCTTGGGTAACAAAGGAATGGGTAGCACCGGAATCAAACAGAACAGTTGCGGGTACTGAGTTGACAAGGAACGTACCCAGCACAACATCCGGCGCTTCCATGGCTTCTTCTGCATTGATGTGGTGCAGACGTCCCTTGGCAACAGCAGTATTCCCGCGAGGTGCGGGGTTCTTGCCGTTCCCATTACGGCCTTGGCCATTGTTCGGTGTTGTTGTATCGGGGCGCGGACCATTCTTCTTGGGATTGGGGCATTCTCTGGAGTAGTGGCCCTTAGTGCCACAGTCAAAGCAGACAACATTGGCGTTGCGGTTGAAGTTGTTGGGGTTTCCTCCGGGGCGAGTAGGGTTGTTGGGGCGGTTGAAGCTGTTTGGGTTGCTGGGGGTGTTTGGGTTTGGGTTGTTGGGACGAGTAGGGAAATTGGGGCGTGTAGGTTGTGGTGATCGATATGCTGGTTTCGGGGTTGGTGGAAAGGTGCGAGGCTTCTGACTGCTCGAACCTTCCTTGGCCATCATCCTTCTCTTGCGACTCTCGAACATAGTTTTACGTTTGGTCTCCAATTGAATAGCCTTGTCCACCAGTGACTCCAGGTCCAGGAAGTCGTGGATCACCAGGGCACACTGCAGTTCATCATGGAGCCCATCCATGAAACGCTCCATCCTTTTCCTCTCGGTGTCAGTATCATCAGGAGCGTACCGGGATAAGTCCGTAAACTCATCCAGGTATCCGACCACATCCTTGCTTCCCTGCCGCAGCCTGCGGAATTCGTCCTTCTTCCTCTCAATAAGTCCGCCGGGTATGTGCTTCTTGCGGAACCTCTCCTGAAACTCTGCCCAGCCGATAGCATGACCGGCTTGCTGGAGAGCCTTGGTAGCTTCCCACCAAGACCGTGCAGGTCCAGCAAGGTAGTGGGTTGCATAAAGCACCTTCTCAGGTTCTCCTACGGCAGCAATTTCTAGGTTGTTGTTGATGGTGCGAAGCCAATCATCGGCCTCTAGTGGGTGAAGTCCCTTGGAATAGGTGGGTGGGTTGGTCTTTTGAAAGTCACTCAAAGTGGATCGCTGATTTCCTTCACCATTGCCATTGCCGTTGTGGTGGTTGTTGTTGTTGTTGTTGTGTGCGGCAGCGATCTGCTGCAGGGCAGTGATATGAGCTTGACGCTCTGCCCGAGCAGCTTGGCGTTCCTCCATGATAAGCGCAAGAAGTTGGGCGGTGGTTGGTTCCGGTGGGGGTGGTGGTCCTCCATCCGGGTTGGAGCGACGAGTGTCCACCATCCTGAAGAACACCGGGTATAAGGGCAAGACAAAAAGTCTGACTAAGGGGAGAAAGGTTGGTTTCGCATAGTGGTGAATTACTTAAGGATTATGTGAAAAATACTTTTCGTAGACTAACAAGACTAGCACACTGTTATAACACAAGCATCACATCAAAGGTTCATCACATCAAGCTTACAACATTATCCCTTAAGCTAATGTACATAGTACAAGTTCCAAAAGAACCACTACTTCTACTCTACTAGCGATAGGGGGTCGACCTAATCCTGCGGTAGTACTCAAGTCACTCGCCTACTGAGGTGGAACCTCATGCTCGGATACGTCAGCGTCGGACTGGTAGGGTGGCTCCTCTGGGTCTTCCTCCTCGTCATCCTCCTGCTCATAGTCCATCTCCTCCAGATAGTCGTCATCGTCACTGAGGAAAGCGTTGTTCTCCTTGCGGAGATCCTCGCCCTCCTCCTCCATCTCGTCAGTACGGAGCTCCAAATCCTCGATCAGCTCGTCCTGCTCTGCCACCTTCTTGCGGAGCTTCGCTATGGTCTTCCTCATCTGGGTCCTCTTTTTGAGAAGAGCGACCTTCTCCTCCTTCAGCTTTGCCTCACTCTCGCGACTCTCCTTGAGCGAGAGGCGCTCAAAGTGAGACCGAAGTCTAGCGCACCTCAAGTCTTCCTGGGTGCGAAAGAGCATAATCTCCATGTCCAAGATATACTCTCCGAACGTCGGGTGTAGAGGGGACTGGATAGGGTGTCCGTCGACAGTGCGTCTCCCGTAGAACTGGAAACGAGAGTTCACCAACTCCGCCTTGTGCTCCTCACAAAGCCGGGATAGCATCCGCTCCATGGAACGACACAGTCCGTCGTCCCAGTGGACGTCCATGGTGGTAAAGATGAGTGTCCTGGATCCGGGGGACTTGATGTTCCCGCGAACAGATGCCTCGACCAACCAAGACAGGTTCCCGTTGCCGGGAGTGTCCACCTGGGCTCCCTTAAACTCAGGAGTGGGACGACCTAACAGCTTGGTCAACTCGAACAGGTCCTTCTCGAACATCAACGTGCCGTCCTTCTCGAGCTGAACAAACTCGGTGAAGTGGAGTGCCATCTACAATTTTAAGTCAAGTTTTTAAGTTAGTGAGATGACAAGTGTATCAAAATTTTAAATGTAGTGAGGCAGCAAGTGAGCAAAATTTTAAGTTTAATCTATAAGGGAAAACTTAATATTTAGTAAGGGTAGAAGTTTGCAGAAGTGAGAGGATGAGAGATAAGCACTTTTCGAAAATACTTCATTCCTTCATCCTTTTAGAATTTAACTTTTGTAATTCCTACCTAGCGACCATGCTAGACTAAGGTTTCTAAAGTCGAGATGGCTCTGATACCAGGTCTGTGGGGACCCCGGACTAGCTGTCCGAAATACCCGATTATGCTTAACACAACGATCCCGTGATCAGTCTGTCGTTGCACATAATCCGAACTGAATACCAAAGTTTACATCCATTACAATACCGGAATAAGTCTTACATAACAGGTCGTATAGACCAAGTTTTACACAGGTGCCTTCTAGGGCCAAATCAACATAAGCAGCGGAACTTAAACGTAGTAGACATCCAAAAGCTAACGATGACCCGACAGGCAGTCGACTTGAGAAGATCCTTAGTTGGCGTAGATGTCGCCATACTCCTCCTGGGCGTAATACTCCTCCAAGTCTGGCTACGACAATGGCCAGAGACAAGCTAGTATGAGTACATTGGAATGTACTCGCAAACTACTCCAACATGAGTGCACTGGTCTCATTTTTAGTTTCACATTTTTATTTATTTAAAACATCTCTGTATCTTTGTTGAAGAAGGTAAGGAGATTATAATTATTCCTAGTATCTCATGAGTATTAGTTTCTTCAAAACTCCTCCTCTTGCTAACCACGGTCCATCATGGTACCAAGTCTCCAACAACCTCATACCAAATCCGTTGGCACAGGTGTATGGATCATTCCACCAACTTCCTTTCTTTTGAAAACACAATTCTTTTCAAAACTTGCACATGGTCAAAGTAGGGTCTTCAACTGTCCATATCCGAGGACTCGGCTATTCGAATAGTTTAATTACCCTCTGCAGAGGTAGCACGCTTTTCCCACACCCATCCGGTAACTCATCGTGTCTGCCACGTCTCGCCATACCAGGGTATGCGAAGTTGAGTCACCAGTCCTAGTCTTTCCTTTGCTCATGCTAGTATAGGATCTTGCCCCTATGAACCATTCCATCCCCACCTAGCCCAGTTTCCCGTCGGAAACCCTAAGTGTGAGGACTCATAGGTTTTATCTGGCGGTGTATACGGACATCCTTCTATCCTCCTCCTTATCTACTCATAGATTTTTGAGTGAGGACCCAGGTCAGGGTTAGGTCACCAAACCACTCCCTCATGCATAACAGAGTCATCTCCGTTGATGCAGTGTCCCATACTAATAAGAGCAAACTATATGACTAAGCCCTTTCCCATATGTGGGTAAATGTGGTCGCACAGAGTATCGGTTGCTTGACTGAGTACTAGGACACAATGTGCTTTTCTAAAAACCATCTTTCTCCATTTCCTTATTTCAACACCAACTCTTGATGCTATATATCCACACAAGTTTTCAAAGGAGTTTGAATAAAACAACATTAATTTTCCCATCCTATAATTCTAGCATATATTCTACATAGGGTGGCAAAATAGTCTAGGTATACTTTGAAAAAGGGTTTTCATAAACCTTTGTTTTTGAAAATGATTTGGTAAATCTAGGTGCATAAGTTATTTGCAAGCTCAGAGAGTAGCTTGCCTTGCTCGGCAAAGTGGTCTGGGTCTTGGTCTTCAGGTTCAGCAGTTCCCTCCTCCTCGATATACCCGACAGCGTTCTCGTCTATTACACAATCAATCAAATACAAACAATCACTAGCCTATTCAATCAATCATTATAGCAATACACTCTTAGAGGTCCTAATCAACCATTTCACACATCAAACAACACTATGTGCTTTCAATTTAATTTAATATGTCCTTATTCAAATATATCCTAATTAGGGCAGAAACTTGATGCACATGTTTAATTGCATAGCTTGAGTTCTGTTGATCACAAAAATACAAACTAAAATTCTACAGAAAGCTAATGATGTGTAGAAGATGACACAATTGGATTTGAGTCATTTGGAGTTACCAAACTCCCTACACATTGTTTTGAATTCAGAAGCTAATTAATAAGGTTTTGGCTATTATTTAAATTATATTCATCTAAAAATTAAACCCTTTTGGGATTGACTAACCATGGTTAAATGTGATCTAATAAAATTAGTTTCAACTAATTTGGATTAACAGAGCATCAGAAACAAACAAGTTTAGGATTTAAACATGCTACTGTATTTTGAATATTGTATTTTTATTATATATCCAAATGGAGTGAAACTAGTTTAGTTGGATAGGGAATTTCATAAGCTTTCCAGAACAGTTGGATTTGCTAAATTTGGAGTTGTAAATCTAAAGTTATGGATTTTCTAATTTTGAGTTCAGTACTGATTTTTAAATGAAACTTGAATTCGAATTAATACTCCAGAACGGATAATGTTGAAAAATCTGACAGAGGGGACCCACTGGTCAGCGACCCAGAGAGCGCGCGCGCGGTTCATTTAAACCTGACGCGTGGGACCCGTATGTCAGAGTTTTAATAATTTTTCACGAACCGGTAAGCTAACGTTGGATGGAGATCTAACGGTCTAGAGCGCTCGCGTCGCCGGCGACCAAACCCGAGCGGCGCTGCGACTCCGGCGACGGTGAGGTGGACTGTGCGCTCACCTAGGGGGCTCGGGAGGGCGTGCAGACGGTGCAGAACGACGGCGGCGAGTCGGGGAAGGTCCTGGGGCGAGCGGAGCTTGCTGGCGTGGCTCCGAGCGACGGTGACGAGCAGCTCCTTCTCCGCGGCGGCACTGCAACTCCGGCGAGCGATTGACGACGTTCCTGAGCACGATCCAGAGGGGAAAAAGAGGCGGGTGAGTGCGGGGTGCAAGGGGAAGAGGTTAGGGGCAGAGGGGAGCGACGGGGAGAAACAGCACGGCCTAGCCGTGGTCGTCGCCTACCTCGGGCACGGCGAGCTCGAGGAAGGGCACGGTGGCCTGAGGCCTTGCTGCCTCGGCCTGGGCTGTCAAGCGGCGCACGAGAGAGTGGAGAGGGTGAGAGGAGAGCAGTGGAGTGGTGTGGAGAAATGCCGGACACGGGGGCGGCTTTATAGTGGCCGGGCGGCGCACGGTGGACGCGGTGCAGAGGGCACCCGCGGCCGTGCGTGCTCGCCGTAGGCCGGTGGAGGGGTGCGGCTACGCTGCGGGCTGTCTGGGGAACAAGGTGGGCAAGGAGGGGAGGCGTGGCGCGCTCGGGGGCGTGCGGGCGCTTGGCCCTGCCGTGGACGGGCTTGGGCGGCGCACGGCGTGCGCGGCATGGCGCGGGCGCGGCGTGCTCGGGCTGGTGCTGGGCGTGCTGTGGGTGCGAGAGGGGACCAGGAGGCGAGGGTGAGCGAAGGGGGGGGGCCTGGCACGGGAGAGCACGGTGCTGCCACCTCCGCTGCCGCGCGACATGGCGACGTGCATGCTGCCGTGGCTGTCGCCGGCGCCTCCACGGCGACTCCAGCCACCGTTTGACTCCCTCCGGCGTGCAGCGAGGTCGTGGTGAAGAGGGGAGTGCAGGGCTGGCTCCAATTTGTCCAATGCACAACCCAAAGCTTGGATTGATCCATGAGTTGTTTCGGTTTGGGAAGAACAGGGTGGGTGATCACAAGGTGTTTGTTGAAATGTTTGAACCAAAACAGTATGCAATTTGCTATTTAATTTTTCATATTTCTCTTAATCCTTTTGGGTTCAAACTTAGGGTCTAGGCTAAGTATATTATTGGTGAGTGTTACAAAGTCTTTTTGAAATATTTTGAAATATCTCAATCATGAATTTCTAATTTGAAATTGGGGCTTTTGAATTTAAGTTTTTGAAAGGGAATAGTTTGTGAAAAATTAACTAGGAGTGTTTATAATATTACTCCATTGATTTTGGTGTGAAAATAAATTTATACTTCTTAATTTGGAAAAATAATGTGACATGTGTCACATGGTGTTTTGTTTTTGTGATTTGTTTTATTTGTTTTCTTTTCCTTCTATTTTTCAATTAGAGGTAGAACTCAACAATATTGCAAACAATGCAAACAAACAATTCTCAAGAATTAAACATACACAAATTTTTATGAGAAAAGTTTTTGTTGGCCCACATTTTTGCATTAATAAATATATTAACATTCTGGGATGTTACAGTACACACGCGGACCATCGTCACCTCTTCGACCACTACTTTGCGTATGGTCCCACCGACCAGCGACCAAGCAACTACATATTCAGAATCGGTGATGACACATGAAGCTGTGGACTGCTTAGTTTTACCAATTTGAAGAAATCGCTATAGATATGATAGCATATATGATGTATCCGGTGGATCCAACAGACGAGTACCTCCTCCGGATTTGTCAGAGAACCGGCATTGATACTTTGAAGAAAACGGTGAATGCGATAATTAGGGTATTTGGACGAAATACTTGAAGGAACCAAGTGCATAGCTAGACCCCCAAATCATCGGAGAGGAATGGGAGTTTCCGAAAAGACTGAGATTACTTAGTTTGCACAAGTGAAATTTTCCCTACGAAATGGAATGAACAAGTTCATTAGACATGTTGACGACCCGACCATCATCCTATAAGCATGACATATGGATTTGACACGTTTTTCTCGACATGTCTAAAGTCTCACAGTGACATTATTGTGCACCAGAGACCCCCACCCTATGCAACAATAGCTGATATACATGATCCACATAAAAATTTCGATGTAAATGGTCACCATTGTATACCATGAGATGCTACCTTGCCATTTTGCCAATCATATGCATCATCAGAGGATGATTTTTTTGAAGATAATCACAAACACACAAACTAGCACAAGATGTCCCTCTGCCACTACACAAGAATATGCGAGGAGGATGTGGAGAGAGCATCTGGGATGCTCCAGGGTGGCTTTGCAATTGTTCATGAGTAAGGATGGCAATGGGGCGGGTTTGGACGGATACACTAAAAACATATCCAAATCCAAATCCACTAGCGTCACTATAGCCTACCCATGAAAGTATCCATGGGCATGGATGTCGCCCCATATCCAAACCCACCGGATATCCGGTATCCATGGATACCACGAGTAATCGAAGTATTAAATCAACAATATTTTAACCACAAATTACTTAAAATATGTAGAATCTCACACAATCACACCACAAAAATACATAATTATCTCATCTCAATCTCACGAAACATAGCCAATAATTCTTATTATAAGTTTTCAACACAACAATTCATAAATTGAAAAAATATATGTCTCGCTCACATGTCAGTCGGGTATCCACTGGATATCCGTGGGGCAAAATCTTTGTTTGTGCCCACCCCATGAGTTAGCGGATATCCAGCCCATGAAATCCATGGCCAGAAAAAGCCCTCCAAACCCTTACCCGCCGGGTCGGATATCCATGGATATCAAGCTCCATGGATAAAATTGCCATCCTTATTCATGAGCCGACGAGATCTCAGAAGCAATACGCCTAAATGGAACATGATGGCTTTTCGTGATCATGCGTAACATGAACATCGAGAATGAGTGCGGTCAATATGATGCTTGGCGCCGATGGTTTTGGTAAGAATGTCATACTAGTGCATTTGCAAATCGACTCGAGGCATTTCTTGAGACGCATCATCGGATTTGTCAACATTGAGACGGTCTAGTGTATTTCTCTTTGATCGTCTTTAATCTATCTTGTCATGCGTAAAATATGTGTTATTGACATGCTTTCCGAAGTTGAATTATAACTTTTGAAAATATTAGATGTTCTGAAATAGATTTTGGTGTAGAACATAGATAGGAAAAAGGAATTAAAAAATCATTATGAGGATTAGGGAGGGAGGGGATATGGTTTGAGCACCAAGCAAAAAAATGAGGGCCCTCATTATAGCAAGTTTCTCTTAGAGAATAAAGGGGATATATAGCTCATCCTTGTCACATTGGTAACGCAAAAGCTGGATAAAGCAATGTCAGAGAATTTTGTAACTGCTCTCTTGATTATTTGGGAGAATCACTAGATTTGTAACAAATTTATCTTCTCTATAAACGAAGTAGAAGTTAACAATATCTTTGAAAGAAAAGGTAAATATATCGTACAAAAAATTTCTCGAGGCACACCAACATGTGTTAGTTAAAGATACAGACGAGAGATAGGACGTTGTTAGAGTCAGAGGAAAAAGGAAAGACTTGTTTTAGTACATAGCAAGCCACTACGCGCTTCATTGCCGCTCCTATGGTTATTCAGGAGAACTGTTCAACTATAGTATTTCCCACCTTTTTAGTACAATTATTTGGTTGTAGTGAACTGATAATTGTTGCGAAAGGGAGTTCACACAGAAATTGTGCTAATAATGGTCTAATGAAAGTGTCAACACCCATAAGTTCATAATAGACATTTTTTGATGAATAAATATAGAATATACCACCTCAATTCCTTTATATAAAACGTTTTGGCAGTTCAAACTGAACTAGCAAAAACGCCTCTGTATATGGAAACCGAAGGGACTACTTTTTTTTTTTTGAGAATACAACCGAAGGGACTACATGTTTTGGAGGGAAATTAGAATAAACTGATTCCATTCGAATAAAAGATATCCTACGGCCCAGGTGACTAGGAAAGCCCAGCGGGCCATCCCGCCTCATTAATGACGTCATAATCACCCATATGAGGAAACGTTTCTAAATCGAATCCCAGATTCCCCACGTCTTGCTCCGAAACCCTAATCCCCAATCGCAGAATCGAATCCTCCCCCGCGCCGTTGAATCCCTCACTTCATCGTTCGGCATGGCGATCGCTCGCACCGGCGTGTACGTGGATGACTACTTGGAGTGTGAGATTGCGGGATTCGATTTTCTTTTCGTTCGAGGGTGCCCGTGGACCTTTTTAAAAAAATCTTACTGGCTTCGTTTCGTTCCGCAGATTCGAGCACCCTAGCCGGCGACCTACAGAGGATTCTCTCCACCATGCACGAGCTCGACGAGAGGGCTGATGGTGATGATTTTTGCTAATCCTTTTACTTTGGAAAATCCATTTTGAGAATCTGCTAAAGTATTCATTGCAAGAATGAATGGATTTCCCATTCCGTTCTGTTTCCCTATCATGTAGTCAATTTTAATCGTCGACACTGATATGTAATGCCATAAAAGTGGTAGGAGACTAGCCCACTGGGAGGATTAGCTGTTCTATTTGTGATAGCAGTTTTATATCATGGTGATTTGTTGAATGTTGTATCTCAGGTTTGTTTTGTAATTCTGGTTGTTATGTTTGTTTGATGCAGGCATTCTGGGTCAGACAAAACGGCAGATTAGGTACGTCCTTGGAGTGTCATCCCATGCGAGCGAGAGGCCGAACATGGCGGATGATGATGACGCTGCCTCGGATAGGATGAAGAAGGATATAGAAAATAGCCAGGACAATGCGCTTAGTCTCTGCACCGAGAAAGTTTTGCTAGCACGGCAAGCTTATGACCTGGTTCTGCTTCCTTACATTTTCCCTTCTAATAGTCTTGTAGCTTGAGGAATTATTGATATGTGCCCTCTTTTTCCCAATATGAAGCGATTGATGTTGTTTAGATGTACGTTGTATTTCATGTTTGATCGCTATATTATTGTACAGATAGAGAGCCATGTCAAGCGGCTGGATGAAGACCTAGGCCAGTTTGCTGAAGATTTAAAGCAAGGTATAAGCATGGCAGATTTTACTTATTATTTAGGAATCCCGTCATCAAAAAATATTGTAAAGCCATCCTCAATCCTTCGTCAAAGAGAATATTGATTTATTGTGTATTTCCTTATTCTCTCTCGCTTGCAGAAGGAAAAATACCTCCAGATGAACCGCATATCCTTCCTCCAATGCCAATGGGTGGCAGAGAAGAAAAAAGGAGGCATGGTTTCAATACTCCCCAAGCATCATCAAAGAAGTTCAGAGAGAGGGAATGGGAGAGGGAAAGGGGTATGGACTTCGACTTAATGCCCCCTCCAGGCAGCACCAAGAAAACAGCTGCATCTATGGATGTGGAGCAAATGATTGATCCAAATGAACCGACATACTGTATATGCCACCAGGTAAGCTGTAAGCTTATATGTGTTAATATTCCTGGAAATTTTATTTTCATTAATCTTTACATTGAACATATCTTCTCAATTTTTTGCTGAAAAGATTTTCTTATTTTCTGTTCGTATTTCAGGTTTCATATGGTGATATGATTGCTTGTGACAACGAGAATGTAAGTATTTATGGTGCTAAGTAATGATATTTATCCTATGAGTTTTGGTGACGAGTTTAGCTTGTGTGTTCTTAATTACTACCTCCGTTCCATTTTAATTGATGCGGTTTGTGCTATTGATTTGTACTTGCTCAGTTAAATCTCCACGTCAACTAAAAAGGAACAGAGGGAGCACTAGTTTTTACCCTTGTCAGGCCTAAGAAAAGCTTTAGAGATTTCCGAACTTTATTATGTTGCTTTTTTGAACATGATGTTGTGACTTTATGTTGAACTTTTTAGAGATTTCCTATGTTTGGTAGTTTCTTCTACCTGTTGTTATCCAGAATGAGGAATATGTACTCACTGCTTTACTATTGTTACTAGGATATAATATAACATCAGGTTATACTATTTATATGCTTGCTTGTGTCCTCTAGCACGGTTTGCAAGTTTCGGATGTTGTATAACATGTCAATTAGAAGTTGGTTTTGTATTTTTTAAAGTATAAACTAACGGTCAAATGGAATTAGTGGTCAATGCGCTATAATTTGTCACTGAATTCCACATGTGCAGTTTGAGGGCAGTCCTTCATAGGATTTACGGTCGTACCATAGCCTTCAAAACAGTCCTTTGGATATTATATATAACCAATTTTCTTAATTTATTAATTAAATATGCATAATGTTATGGTTTCCAAATCTATGATACTTTTTGTGTGCTATTATATTAGTTTTCTTGCTGAAACCTATCTGGTACATCCTCATTAAATTCTATGACTGTTCACATGTTACATTAGTTTGACACTCTTAATGGTAATGATGCAATGGATACTCCCTCACATGGAAAGAAATGGAATACTAAATGATTCTTCGTAAAATAGACAGGGGAACCTACACAGCCATCCAAGATTGAACTTAGAGAAACATTCTTTTAACAATTCATGGTCGTAGATTAGAACTGGTGCATCAGTCCTTGTGATCAGGTGCAATGCTCTGTGCTAGAAACTACAATTACCGAAGAAAAACATTAGATAAAGGGGCATAATTGGAACCTTACGCGGTAGCTTCTCGCACTATCACATCCGAACTATGGTACTGATGCTTTTTTATGTTATGATGGTACATTTTGGACTTTTTATATCAACGTTGTCCATCTCTGCCGAGTGCTAACATTTTATGTTTGCCCACCAGTGTGAAGGAGGCGAATGGTTCCACTACTCGTGTGTTGGTCTGACACCAGAAACAAGATTCAAAGGGAAATGGTTTTGCCCAACTTGCAGGAATCTTCAATGAGGGGCTCTCCTAAATTGGTAAGACTAACCATTTTCGATCTGTAGAATTCTTAGTTTACCTTATAAACAAAATGCTACATTCAGCTCATCTTCATATATAAATGTAATTATGTATAGCCGTGTTCTAAGCAAGTAGTAATTCCACAAATCAATAGATTACTTTCAGTGCAAACTTTCCTCATTAGAAAGCCATAAATCCCTCAAAATAACAATTTTAAATTTCAGACTTTAGACCATACATGTAGCACATGTGCTGGTAGTGTAGGAGCGCCAGAAGGCGATGCTGCCTTCTGCAGCAATAAATAAGCAAAGGAAAAAGGTCGTAGAGCAGACCAAGCCACCCAGTGTAAAACTAGAATTAAACATATGTAGAGACATATCAACTACTCAGGTACATGTTACACTCGCCACAACCCCACATAAAGCCCTACAATTACCGAATGCAAGCTATGGAGAAACACTCGTAAGGCACATGTCATATTTTCACCATGCCTATCAATATAGCAGCTTATAACTGGAATTCAGTATATCAGTATCAATCATCGTATGCTCATGTCTGGATTTCTCTCGTTACGTTGCCATCCTCTCCTAATTGATTAATGCTTGCTCGACAGTTTTGAGGAGGCAAACCGTTCCACCAGTTGGCCTTGACGTTCACAAACATGCAGGAATCTTCAACACGATGTTCTTGGAAGTTTGTAGGGATAGGACACCAAATGGTTTCATTTCCCGATTTGTTAGGAGATGTTACTTTAAGGACGACTTGAGCACACTGGCTCCATCCTTCATCTGAAATTGCTCATCAGGTGTGTGTATGTCTTATTTTGGTAATGTATATGCTGGATATAAGGGAACTGTCCTGGAGAGGATGGAAACTGCATGTAGTTGTGACATTCTGTTGTTGTATCATGTCGCTGCAAATAATCTCGTAGTTTCGGATGTTGGTAACCTGGTATCCATCTACTTTGATCGTGATGGCTATTAAGCGGTGTCGCAATCTTGCTCGTATGATTATTATCTTGAGCACCGTTATCTGCGAATTGCAAAACCTACTTATGTCCCTGTTTCACATGTATTTTCTTGCTCATGGGCAAAATATTTACAGACGTTGTGTGTGACATGTATAGGCAGGGTCGTCATCATCTTCTTGTTCCAGCAGCAGCCTATGTCTACACTCTACAGGTTTGGGTTGCGGATGCACTGAGCCCCTTGCCATGTTGCTCCAGGCGGCAGCAGCAGGGGCTTGAGCATCGCAGGCCCGATGCACACGTACGCGTACTTCCCGTACCACTCGTGCTGTGATCCTGGGCTGAACACGTACAGCTCCTCGAACCCTCTCCTGCTCAAGCACACCGAGTTCCTCCTGCCCTGCATTGCATCAAAATGTTCCAAAAAGAATTCAGTTTAGTTTGAACCCATGGTTTGCTCTTGCCTGCGATGCATCATCTTGATTTGCGTTTCTTGATTACGTACCCTGTCGATGACGGTGAATTCTCTGGGCGCGTGGCTGTAAATCCGGCATAGCTCCGCCGTCAGGTGTTTGTAGTCGTCGTCCTCCTCGCCGTCCGGCTCCTGCGCCACCGCTGCCGACGCGACTCCGCCGGAGAGGAATATGTCGAGCCCTTTGGCCCAGTGCAGCGGCTGGGACGACCGCGCGCTGTCCGGGAGCCGGATGCTGAACTCCGACAGCAGGGGCTCCATGCTGCGGTAGTCCGACCCCTGCAGCCCCACGGCGTAGGTGGCGTCCGGCGTGCTCACGCGGAGGTGGTTCGACACGGCGCCCGACAGCGCCAGCGGCGACGACGAGCCCACGTTCGTCACCGTGATCTCCGATGTCAGAGCCTCCGGGCTCAGCGTCACCACGCACCGCGCCTCCGCCGCTCCGTTCCCTTTCCCCGGCGGCTCGACCGACACGAGCTCCACCTCGATGGACCCCGTGGGGCCTCCCCTCACGTCCCGGAGCGACCACGCCCCGCCGGGCGACCACGACGTCGACGGCGCGTCGCCGGCCACGCCGCCGCGCACGCATCGGAGGTCCACGGAGACGCCGCCGCGGATGACGGGACGCCCGCCGGGGCCCTCGCCGACGGTCGTGTGGAGCACCTCCGTGGAGGCGCCGTGCCACATGGTCGGCTTGTAGGACGTGACCAGCCCGCTCGGCAGCAGCAGGTGCGCCGCGCTGCCGTTGCGCACCGTCATCTTCACGGCGCAGCTGTCGCCCACGGCCTCGAAGGTGACGCCGTGGCCGGAGAACTCGGCGGCCAGGTACTCCGCGTTGGGTGGAGGGAACGGCGCCGGCGCCGCCGTCGCCGGCGCCAGCGCGTGCACTGCGGTCGCGAGCCGTGCCCTCTGGCCGCCGCCGGTTAGCTTAGAGTAGCTGAAGAAGGCGGTCCCGTGCTTCCATGATGTGCTCGTGAGAGGAGCTGGAGTGCCGTGGCCATGGGGGGCGGCGGCGGTTGGAGCTCCGAAAGCCATGGCCGGCTCTGACGAGTGGCACCGCGCGCGGGTGCCTTATCTGAACTTCAAGTTCTCTCTCGTCAGAGAATGGGCTTAGAGATATTTTCCTGGAGCTCTTCAGTTTTAGGGATCATTTTTTTATTTTTGGAAAACAAAATGGCAGGAAATGTCCCTCTGCTGGACTCGTTGCATACTCTTCTGACAATTTCACCTGTTTTTCGAAACCACTGAATTTTAATAGGGAGTTTTCACCGGGTGCATCTGAACCCAAACTTGGGTTAATATAGAATGCAGAAGATCATGTTTCTACTTATCAAGAAATCACAGAAAAAGATCATGTACCTTGAGAATGTATACAGGTATGTGCGTGCAAAATTTAAAATTTTAAAAAATAATTCATCTGTAAAAAAAGGAAAAAAATGATTCGAGTAGTCGAGTTAGATACCGAGTTCCAAATTTTGTAACTTGGGCGTGAAGATTTGCGATCTTGTGACTTTTGCACAGTTCGTAAACTTCCCAAAAATTGCAGGAGTAAGTTTCTATCATACACCTACGTGTGTGATTTATATTTAGTATTCCCTCCGTCCAACAAAGGATGTCTCAACTTGATCAAAAATTGGATGTATCTAGACATGATTTAGTGTATAGATACATCCAAATTTGATAGAAAGTGTGACCTTTTTTGTTGTACAGAGGGAGTAAAAAGATTAAAGTATAAAAGATGCTCGCTCCAAATTTTGGACATTTTTTGCGAATTTTTTGTTGGACATTTTTTGCGAATTTTGGATTTTTTTTTCTCTTCAAATTTGATCTCAGCCGTACCTAGGTTCTATGATTCTCGCTCCAAGTTTAGTCTATGTAATTTTAGCAACTTTGTGTTAGGCTGCATTTTCCCGGTTAGTACAGTCGACGGCTCCTAGACGAGTTAAAGTACTTCATTCGATTCATAATAAATGTCGTATTTCTTAACTAAAGTTTAAAACTGCGATAGTTATTTTAGATCAGAGGGACTGAGGGAGGAGGAGGAGTTAACAACATTTAATAAAAATAAGTTAATGAGCACGTGGAAGCATCCGTATGGCACTGCTGTTCTCGGTGGAATTACATCGCGTGAGCAGTTTTAATTTGTCGCTGACAAGAACAGCGATAGTCCATAAGTGCAGCACACCCCCGTCACCACGACACTACAGTGCCATGGCACACCTGTCACCATGACACAGCGGTTGGTCGGGGGTCGGAAACGGATTAGACAACGACGCTTCTGCTTTCATCTCCATGTTTTTTAACCAAACCTAAATAGGTGCCGGAGTTATTCATGTTGGAAAATATCGAGTACGTGTCTCCTCAATTTCGCCCCATACAAATACAAAATGAACTTCACTAAATGAAAAATAGGAGTAGATGTTAACTTTGGCTGTTTGGCATGCTATGAGCCTATCACCCATGAACTGCCCGGCGTTCAGAATGTAGGGCCTATTTGATTCACGGGAGCAAACAAAAAATAGGATTAAGAAAAATGCAAGACTATCCATATGCGTCAAAGTTTATTTGGATTTACCGAAGAGGAAACAAACAATTCTTACCTAAAGGTTTTGAGTGGATGTTAAGTTTCCTATAACCGTAGTGCAGATGATTACTTGGGAAAACAATACCATGTGATTCAATATTCGTTCATCGTTCAATAGTGTTTGTGGAAATCCTTTGGATCAAAGAAGACCTAAAATGTCTAGAGATAGTTTGGGTCATTTCTGTTCGCATGGACTAGCTAAGTTAGTAAGAATATAATTTATTTCTTTTCTAATGTTTCATAAACTGTTGAGCTTGTTTAATGTAGTTTCATATTTCCTTTTGAATTGTGTCGCCCATGGAAAAAAGTGAAGTGTCAAATTTCGTATTCACAATATGGACTTTATAGTTTTTTATCCATATGTGTACCGCACAATATTACACCAATGTTTAAATCGTGCATGTGTATTGACAGACATATATGAAACTTTGCCTTAGGCATAGAAAAGCCCTCAGGCATCTTATTTCTTGCAATATTTATTGAGACTAAACCATATTTGTTAATGATACCATAAGATAAATGCTGGAGATAAAGCTAAAGCAAGATTGTAGGAGGAATAAAATGACTAGATGGGATCTCCGGTAACACAATTTCACATGTTATACAATATTACCTTTACAAGACAAGTGGTTGTCCAAAAGGTTAAAGAACAAGGTTGGGAATGCATACAATCTAGGAGAACTCTACAAGCGACACAACGGAGCAATGGAGGCGATTGAAACAGAATTTGGATTCAGTAATTCGAAAATTGAAGAAGATGCAGTGAAGTGGTGCATTGGTAAAATAATAGTTTTTTAATATAAAATGCCTCTATCGCTTAGACCAAGTCTACAAATCTAATTGACTACAGATCTATCTGAACATTCAGAATTTCTCGTGATTATTCTGCTCAATATATATATTTGTACATAGCTCAACCATTGAGATATTTTTAGAGATGTTATCAATTATTATAATTTTCTCTGCATCTCGGATTTGAAAAGTAGTCAAAAGACAATGACCTATATAAGAACTAAAATGTTATAGTTATGACTCTCTCCGTTTGTCCATGGAGAAGTACTCCATCTTTTCAACAATATAAAATGTTTTAGCACTTTTCTACATTCACATGTGTACATATGTATCTAGACACATTTTAATGTATAGGTTCATTCATTTTAGTTTGAATCTAGACAACATGTGAAACATCTAAAATATCTTATATTATCAAACGGATGGAGTAATAACTAACCCACTAAGGGTGCAAATCAATGCCATTACAATGTGTAGAAGGAAAATATCAAGCATTTATTTATGTGTACCACGTCATCTATGCCTTAGGTGTAGTTAGACCTCTAGAAAGTTAGAAACTATAGGTGCTGCTATGGTTTTTCCTGGGTTGCAATGTTTCGAGTCAAGCAAAGAGAGAGCTCACATGCTACATATTTGTCGGACTACATGCATGGTTGGTTTCTAGCCTAAGGTTTCCACAGCCATCTTAGTCGTGCCATTATATATTAAGTATGTTTTTGGTTCATTGCCACCGTTGTGGCATGCCACACTTTTTGTACCATATGGTCCACATGTCATATAGGATCAGATTTTTTTTCCCTTCAAAAAAAAAAAATATAGGATCAGATTTTTGCCAAATCTTGCACATTTGTGGTGGACATTTTGTTTGACACACTTTTTATGACTGCCAAAGTTTGTGTAGAATTAGTTGTTTCAAAGGTTGTCATAAACCTAACATGACCTACATACAGAACAAGAAACACAACCTATTTGAGGCAAAAATATCCACATGAACCTAGTGTTGTTATATATAGCCTTGTAACAATGTCATCAGTGGGAAATATTGTAGAAAGAACCATAGCGAAGAAAGCTTAATAATAGTGTAATGAAGATAAAAAACATGCATAAGCCAGAAAAATGAATGGGTGAGCGAGAACAATTTTTTTAAAGGTGATAGGAGCAAACTTGGTTGATGAAAATCTAGTTGAATGCAATAATTAACGTTAAGATTTTGGTGCTTGCTTTGGACACTTTTGTCTTTGGAGAAAAAGACACTTGGATGTATCTTATATCTGATATTTGTCAAAGAAAACATCTGTACAAAAGAGATACAACTTGACGCAACACGACCAATGCAAAATAAATAAAACACTCAAACTCATAATGGTCGCCTCTTCCTCCGAGTGTTCAACGGTTGTTGGAGCTTGACCATGCACTGAACAAGCAGCAAAAGACTAGGTCACCTGGAAGCGCCCTCGCCAACCAAGTCTTTGAAAACTGATATAGCCACTTGTAGCGAACAAAAAGATAGAATAAAAGAATATCAGTTGGGAACACACACCAAGCAGCAGGACATGCTTGCCGTCTTCCACCACCAATTTAGAGGGTTGGAGAAATTAGATCTTACCGTATACCCAAACGAACGAAGACATCGAAGATGTCCCACCACAGACTAGTGAACATGTTCAGTTGAATAACATACCAACCGCCAAGAACCAATGAAGACCAACATATCTGATAACACCTACCATCACTCGCCCTTCGCCAACGCCAGAAACATCGATGAGGTGAGGAGAGGTCGAAGAGACCTTATTCCACTGTGCCATCATCGCCTCCTGCAACAACATCAAGCGCATGTCCGAGTTCACCACCCTCTCAAGGAGAGGAGGCGGGAACCCGTTGATATCCATACAGAGAAGGCAGGCGGCTGCGGCGGCTAGGGATAAACCCTAGAGCGTCGTCCCTTTTCCTCTATATGTCGTGTTGGCTGCATTTTATATTTTTGCTTCAAGCGCTTTGTTTTACCCCATTGCAGTAATTTTTATATATGTGTGTAAGACTGTTCTAATTTAAGATGCATCATTTTAAAGGATTGGGACGGGTCTTTAAATAAAAATTTGATGGATAGTTCTATTTCATAAAACTAATTCGTGTACACTTTTTTATTTGCGTTTGCTAATTATGTAACTTGCATTTTGTAACACGATAATACTCTTTTTTTTAAAACACAGTACAACGCAAGCGTTTATATACACGCGCACCCACTCACCCCTATGAACGCACACACGCACACCCTACCCCTATGAGCACCTCCGAGAGACTGAGCCGGCGAATCAGGTCTTGAGATTGACAAAGTCATCACATGCGTCTCGCTATCGACGGGAACATCGAGAATATTCCACCTAAATAAGAAACACCAGTATCAAATCTGGGATTTGGGACGGGGGTATAACCACCCACCTAACCATCTTGCCGCAAGGATCTTACATTATAATATGTCGGTTCCCTTAGGGTTTCCTCTCTCGCTCCGGCGATCGCGGTGATCCTCTAGGCCTCCGTCCGTCTCTGGTGCCGGCGAACTCCTCGTCGACGCCCCACCTCCGCTCCAGTGCCCTCGCCCTCCATCCTCCTTAGTGCTGCGTCGATCTTCCCTCCGGGGACGTGCAACGCCATGAGTGGGAAGGCGATCGCATCTGCGAACCCTAACCCTAGCCGAGATTCTTCGGCTCGGGCCCTGGCGATCTCTGCAAGGGATCTGCCCACCGGCAAGACGTCCTCTAGTAGACCTGCTGCGGCCGCGACGACCGAGGGCGGCGTGTCGGAGATGCTGGGCAAGCTCCGGCTCACCTCTCAGGAAGCGGATGCGTTTGTTCTCGAGGAGGAAGGTGAGGATGTCTTTGGATGCCCCGAGTGGGCTCTTGCAGGAAGGTACTCTCACCCAATGTTCTGCATATCACGACGATCAAAGCTGCTCTCCGGCCTGCATGGGGAAACCCTAAGGGCCTTGAGATGCATTCGTTGGGACCGAACCTGTTCCTGGTAGAATTTGCTACCGAGGCTGACAAAACTCGGATCACAGACGGCTCTCCGTGGACTGTTGGTACTCATGCTGTTCTTCTAAAAGATTTTGATCCCAGTCTGAAGCCGACGGATATCCGGTTTGATTTGTTAAGTCTGTGGGTTCGCATTCACGATCTTCCTTTTGGCCTCATGAATGATCACAAAGGGAAAGGCCTTGCTAGCCGGATTGGCAAGGTGGGGAGGATGGATGTGGATGATAAAGGTCGTGCATGGGGGGAATATCTGCGCTTTCGGGCAACGATTGATATCTCTAATCCTCTGATGCGTGTGGTGTCTGTGTTTTCTCCGAAGCGACAGGAGACCGATCATTTCAAGATCAAGTATGAGCGGCTGCCAACTTTCTGCTACTCGTGTTGACTGTTGGGACACTCTTCGACCAACTGTCCTTCTCCTGGAGAGCGTGACGCAGATGGTCTCCTACCTTATCATGGGCCACACCTATGTGTTCCGGATGACAGAAAGAAGAAGACATCTGGTACAACCTCTGGCCAGGTGTCCTATCCTAGCGATCAAGGATCTCGGCAAAGTCAGGGGCCGGGAGGCTCCAAGGGGCAGCCCAATGGGGCAGCGCATTCAAAGAAAGACAAAGATCAACCAGGTGAGGTAACGTCACCAGTCAAACCTAACCAGCCCAGGCAGCGTAAACCAAACCAAACAGCAAATAAGAACCAGCCTGTGATGACTGCAAATGTGGTGAAAGGAGATGGTACTCAGATCAGTGGGCAGAAACGCAAGGTATACAGGCCAAAGGGGGCCATCCCAACTGAGAACAAGGTGGTGCCTCCCCCTTCTACCAAGGTGGCTGAGATGGCCATTGTCGAGGTTACTACCACACCATATGTGTTGGAAGATGGTGGTAACGTTTTGGTGACGGAGTCTGATACTTCGTCTAACAAGAAACACAAAGTGGATGTTAGTGAGACTTCATCTCGATCGGCGGATCTGGCGGCGACTGCAGCGCAGTCCCGCCTGACGCAATGAGTCTCTTATGCTGGAATTGCCGAGGGCTTGGGTCGGACTCGGTGGTTAGAGAGCTCCGCTATCTTTTGCGGACACATCGACCTTCCTTCCTCTTTCTCTGCGAAACGAAGATGAAGGATACTAGGGCTCAAAATTTCATGTGGTCTTTGGGCTATGCTGGAAGTTTCGCTGTCAGTAGTGTGGGTTTAAGTGGAGGCCTGGCTTTATTCTGGCTGCCACAATTTGATGTTTCTCTCAAGGGGTTCAACTCGCATTGCATCGATGTGATTGTCAAGTCTAAGAATGAGTCCCCGTGGAGAGCAACCTTTGTGTATGGGGAGCCAAAGAGAGACCAACGACATGTGTTTTCGGACTTGCTGCGCCGGCTGAAAACGGAGTGGGAGGGCCGTTGGATATGTTGTGGAGATTTTAATGAAACTCTTACACAAGATGAGCACGTTGGTGTTCGTGAACGATCTGAATCACAGATGTCGCTTTTCCGAGATTGCCTAGATGATTGCGGACTGATGGACCTTGGTTTCTCAGGGCTGAAATATACTTGGAGCAATCGACAACGTGAGGAAGATCATGTCAAGGTCAGACTGGACCGAGCAGTGGCAAATGGGTTGTTCTTAGCCCGCGTCGATGGTGTTACTGTGGAAAATATCATCACCACCTCCTCGGACCATCTCGCCATCTTCATAAACCCCTCTCCGACATGCCATGATAACCGTGTTGCCCCAGTGCAGCAAGGTTTTTGTTTTGAGGCTGCGTGGTTGCGCGCAGCGGACTACAGAGAGGTTTTGGAGAATTCTTGGACAGTAAATGCGGGGGGCGATACTTCTCTCGCTGCTACCTGGTCCACTTTGCACAGGGTCACTAGCACTCTAAAATCTTGGAGTCGTGAGACCTTTGGTACTGTTCGTAAGAAGATCAAAAAACAAGAGAACAAGCTGAAGGGCCTTCGGATGGCTGCTTCATCTGATCAAGCTGAAATTTTGAAGCTGGAAAAAGATCTTTGCGAACTGTTTGAACGGGAAGAAGTCATGGCACGTCAACGATCTAGAATTGATTGGCTAAAAGAGGGCGATCGCAATACGGCTTTCTTCCACGCTAGAGCATCAGCACGCAAACGGGCAAATAAAATCAATTTCCTGCGTCGAGAGGATGGTTGGCGGTGCGAGGATGTGGCGGAGATAAAGGATATGGCTCAGCAGTTTTATGGTAATCTTTTCTCATCTGAACCAACCTCGTCTATGGATGTTGTTCTTAATGCAATTCCCTGCAAAGTCACTGACGAGATGAATGCATACTTGATAAAAGAATACTCCATTGAGGAGATTAAGTCAGCTTTGTTTCAGATGGGACCCACAAAGGCTCCGGGGCCGGATGGCTTCCCGGCGTTATTTTATCAGACCCATTGGGCTTTATTGCAAGAGGCCATCTGTCAAGCTGTTCGGAGTTTTCTCGCGGGGGGGGGGGGGGGGGGGGGGGTGTCCGATTCCGGATGGCTTTTGCGACTCTGTAATTGTGCTGATTCCGAAAACAACTTCCCCTGAAGATTTGAAGAACTTTCGGCCTATCAGTCTCTGTTTGCTTCCGAGGTGTTGGCAAACCGATTGAAGCAAATATTGCCGGATGTAATCTCTGAAAATCAAAGTGCGTTTGTCCCTGGACGGCTTATTACTGACAACGCTCTGATTGCTTATGAATGTCTACACACTATTCGGCAACAGCATGCAAAACGACCATATTTTGCACTCAAGGTGGACATGATGAAGGCTTATGACCGTGTTGAATGGAACTACTTATATGGTTGCCTTCGGAAGCTGGGTTTTGATCAGACCTGGATCGCCTCCGTCATGCGATGTGTCACCGAAGTGAGATATGTTGTTCGTGTAAATGGTGATTTAACCGATCCAGTTATCCCTACCAGAGGGATCCGACAAGGGGATCCAATCAGCCCCTACCTCTTTCTTCTTTGTACGGAAGGACTGTCTTGTCTTCTGCAGCAAAGGGAGGCCCAAGGTGAACTACAAGGTCTACGTAATGGCAGACTTGGCCCCCCTATTTCCCACTTATTGTTTGCAGATGATAGCATATTCTTTTCCCGCAGTGATGATAAGAGTGTGAAGGCTTTACAGCGAGTTCTTGACCTTTACTGTGAGGGTTCTGGTCAGAAAATAAACCTTGATAAATCAGCAATTTTCTTTGGGTCTCGCTGCCCCAATGCAGTCAAGGATAGAGTTAAACAGATTCTTATGGTTCAGTCGGAGGCACTGCATGATACATACCTGGGTATGCCGACTGAAATTGGACGTTCTGAATGGACAGACGTCGCCTAGAGGGGGGGGGGGTGATACGTCCATTTTGCATCACTATTTTATATCATAATTTACTGTTATTCATTGATATATTTCGTATTTGGAGATGATACTTATGTTATTTCATCTATTTTGCATGTTTGATGATCATTGGAGGATGGAGCTCCGGAGTCTGAATTCTGCTGGAAAAAGCACCATCGAGATACAATATTTGCAAAGCTCAGAAGACCAAACAAAGAATCTGGAAGTTCCTATTTTGCCAGATGCCGGAGGGAGCCAAAAGGGGAGCCTGAGGTGGGGCCCAGGGGGCCCACACCATGCCCAGGCGCGGCAGGAGGGCTGGCCGCGCGAGCACCTGGTGGGGCCGCCCTGGCCCACCTCTGGCCGTGCCCCTTCGCGTACTTCATCCCCCCGAAAACCTAAGACCTGGAGGGTAGACATAAATCCTCTTCGCCGCCACCACGAGGCGGAGAAGGCAGAGAGAGAAAAGCTCTCCGGCAGGCTGCGTAGCCGCCGGGGAAATCCCCTCCCGGAGGGGGGAAATCGTCGCCATCGTCACCGTCATCGAACTGCACTGCATCACCATCATCAACACCACCATCTCCATCGCCAACACCGTCATCTCCATCGGTCCACTCCGTTCCCGCTGTAACATCAAGGGCTGAATCTTGTGTATTTGATAGGGGAAACTCTCCCGGTGTTGATTACTCTTGTTATTGATGCTATTGAGTGAAACCGTTGAATTAAGGTTTATGTTCAGATTGTTATCCATCATCATATCACCTCTGATCATGTTCCAAATGATGTGCTGTGAGTAGTTCGTTAAGTTCTTGAGGACATGGGAGAAGTCTAGATGTTAGTAGTGAACTATGTTGAGTAATATTTAATGTTTTGATATTTAAGTTGTGGTGCCATTCTTCTAGTGGTGTCATGTGAACGTCGACTACATGACACTTCACCTTTATGGGCCTAGGGGAATGCATTGTGTATTCGATTATTAATTGTGGGGTTGCCGGAGTGACAGAAACCTAAACCCCCGTTGATATTTCGATGCATTAGGGATAGCAGGATCTCAGAGTTTAAGGCTTGCAAGGGGTATAATCATAAGTATGTATTAGTCCTAGGAAGGGCGGTGCATTAGCATAGGTTCACCCACACAACACTTATTGAAACACTAAAGATTAATCATCTATATGAAGCGAAAACACTAGACAGAATTCCCGTGTGTCCTCAAGAACGTTTGGTCATCATAAGTAAACAAACCGACTTGTCCTTTGCTCTCAAAAGGATTGGGCCACTCGCAGCAATTATAATTGCTGCGCTCTATTTACTCACACTTTATTTATCTGTCATATAAAAAACTACTAAAAACTTATCTGCTAGTGTTTACAGTGAAATCTTCATCAAAACCGCTCGTCAGTACCTTCTGCTCCTCGTTGGGTTCGACACTCTTATTTATCGAAAGTACTGCGATACACCCCCTATACTTGTGGGTCATCAAGACTATTTTCTGGCGCCGTTGCCGGGGAGCTTAGCGCTATTGGTGAGTGGAATTGGTAAGAAAAACTTTAACTGTAAGTGCTGTTTTTATTTCTGTCTCCTGATTTGCTTAATTATGGAGAGAGGAAATGTTGCTTTCCTGTTTGGGAAGTCTTCTACCGCTGCTGAGGTAGAAAATGAGGCGCCACCTGACGAAATTGTGCCATATAAAATACCTATGAAAATTATTGATCGTGTTATGGATAACCGCTATGAAGGGGATGGAACTGTCCACCCCGGTGATCATTTACTGTTTTTACATGAATTATGCGAGTTGTTCAAGTGTGCAGGTATTACAATGGACGAAGTCATTATTCTCCATATCACTTACTGGGAGAGCTGCGCATTGGTATAAATTGCTGAAGAACAGGAATTCTCTTGGATGGGAGGAAATTGTACCTCTCTTTTATTCTAAATTTTATCCTCCCAGTGAGATTCACCAAGATCGGAATTCTATATATAATTTTTGGCCTCATGATGGAGAAAGTATTGCCCAAGCGTGGGGGCGATTGAAGGCATTAATGCTCAAATGCCCCATTCATGAGCTTCCTGGTAATATTATTGTTGATAACTTCTATGCAAGACTCTCCTTTGAAGATAAAACATTATTGGATACTTCTTGTGCTGTATCATTCACTCGTAATAAGGAGGAGTTTAAATGGGATCTTCTTGATCGTATTGAAGAAAATACTGAAGCATGGGAGAACGACAAAGGTAGGGAGTCAGGTATAAAATATGACTTTGAATGCATTACAACTTTCATGAATACTGATGCATTTCGAAATATTAATAATGCTTATGGTCTTGACTCTCAAGTTGTTGCAAATTATTATAAATCCTTTGCTGCCTATTTCGGTTTGCCCAAGAAGGGGTTTGAAAAATATCATGAACCTTATAAAGATAAATCTATTGCTCCTATAGCTAAAGACATTGAAGTTAATATTGTTGATCATATCATTCCTGAGCCTTATATTGATAAAATTCCTTTTCCTGTTAAAGTGAAAGAACATTCTGTTATGGCTAGTGTGGTTAACAAAAGTGAAAAGAAAGCTAAGGAACCTGATGAACAAATTAAAATTGAACCCTCTGTAGCTATAGTTAAAGAACTTGTTTCTGTAAATGTGGGAGAGGAGTATATTATATTTTGTGAACATGCTTCTAATGTTGTTTCTCATCCTGCAAAGTCAAGGAAAGCTAGTGTTCCTGTGCTGTCTGTTAAAATTGGTGATCATTGCTATTATGGTTTATGTGATATTGGTGCAAGTTCAAGTGCTATTCCTTATGATCTTTATAAAGAAATTATGCATGAGATTGGTCCTAGTGAACTTGAAGAAATTGATGTGGTTATTCAACTTGCTAATAGAGAAACTATCTCTCCAATTGGTATTGTTAGACATGTTGAAGTTTTATGTGGTAAGACTAAATATCCTGCTGATTTTCTCGTACTTGGTTCTGCTGCTAGTAAGACTTGTCCTATCATTTTTGGTAGACCTTTTCTAAACACTTGTGGTGCTGTTATAGATTGTAAGAAAGAGAAAATCCTTACTAAGTTTGCTGGTGATTCGTATGAATTCAATTTTTCGAAATTTGCTAAAACCCCTTATGAAACCGAATTGCCCAATGAGGATTTTAGAGTAGAACAACTTGCCTCTATTGCTCTTGCGCCTGATAATTATATTCAGCAATTTATGGAAGATCATGAAAGTGAAACCTTTATGGAACAAAGGAATGAAATTGAGGACATATTCCTCCGTCAACCTATTCTTAAGCATAATTTAAAAGTAGAAGACTTGGGTAAAACACTTCCACCTAAAGAGGATCATGTCTTTGATTTAAAACCTTTACCTGATAATCTTAAGTATGCTCATCTTGATGATAAGAAAATATATCCTGTTATTATTAGTGCTAACCTTTCAGGTATAGAGGAAGAAAGATTATTGGAAGTATTGAAGAAGCACCGTGGAGCTATGGGTTATACTTTGGACGATTTAAAAGGGATTTCTCCTCTATATGTCAACATTCTATTAATATGGAGCCCGATGCAAAGCCAGTTGTTGAACATCAACGCCGTTTAATACCCAAGATGAAGGAAGTGGTAAGAAATGAGGTATTAAAACTTCTTGATGCTGGTATTATTTATCCTATTGCTGATAGTAGATGGGTTAGTCCTGTGCACTGTGTCCCTAAGAAAGGTGGAATTACTGTTGTACCTAATGATAATGATGAGCTTATTCCTCAAAGAGTAGTTGTTGGTTATAGAATGTGCATTGATTTTAGAAAGGTTAATAAAGTTACTAAGAAAGATCATTATCCATTACCCTTTATTGATCAAATGTTGGAGAGATTAGCCAATAAAACTCATTTTTGCTTTCTTGATGGTTATTCTGGTTTCTCTCAAATTGCTGTTAAAACTCAAGATCAAGAGAAAACCACATTTACTTGTCCTTATGGTACTTATGCTTATAGACGTATGACTTTTGGTTTATGCAATGCTCCTGCTACTTTTCAAAGGTGCATGTCTGCTATCTTTCATGGTTTTTGTGAGGAAATTGTGGAGGTGTTCATGGACGATTTCTCCGTCTATGGTACTTCTTTTGATAATTGCTTGCACAATCTTGATAAAGTTTTGCAGAGATGTGAAGAAACTAATCTTGTTCTTAATTGGGAGAAATGCCACTTTATGGTTAATGAAGGAATTGTTCTTGGACATAAAATTTCTGAAAGAGGTATTGAAGTTGATAGAGCTAAAGTGGAGGCAGTTGAGAAAATGCCTTGCCCCAGAGATGTTAAAGGTATTCGTAGTATTCTTGGTCATGCTGGTTTCTATAGAAGGTTTATTAAAGATTTTGCTAAGGTATCAAAGCCTCTTAGTAATCTCTTGCAAAAAGACGTACCATTTGTTTTTTATAATGATTGTAAGGAAGCTTTTGAGACTCTTAAGAAAGCTTTAATAAGTGCTCCTATTGTTCAACCACCTGATTGGAGTTTACCATTTGAAATTATGTGTGATGCTAGTGATTTTGCTGTTGGTGCTGTTCTTGGACAAAGAATAGATAAGAAGTTAAATGTTATTCATTATGCTAGTAAGACTCTTGATTCTGCTCAAAAGAATTATGCTACAACTGAAAAAGAATTTCTAGCTGTTGTCTTTGCTTGTGATAAATTTAGACAATACATTGTTGATTCTAAAGTTATTATTCATACTGATCATGCTGCAATTAGATACCTCATGGAAAAGAAAGATGCAAAGCCTAGGCTTATTAGATGGGTATTACTTTTGCAAGAATTCGATTTGCATATTGTAGATAGGAAAGGTGCTGAAAATCCTGTTGCTGATAATTTGTCTAGATTGGAAAACATTGCATATGATCCTATACCTGTTAATGATAGTTTTCCAAATGAACAATTGGCTGCAATAAGGGTGAGTTCACGAGATAGTCCTTGGTATGCAGATTATGCTAACTTTATTGTTTCAAAGTATTTGCCTCCAACCTTTTCAGCTCAACAAAGAAGAAAATTCTTTTATGACTTGAGGCATTATTTTTGGGATGACCCACACTTATATAAAGAAGGAGTTGATGGTATTATGCGAAGATGTGTTCCGGAGTATGAACAAAAAGAGATATTGAGGAAGTGCCATATTAGTGCTTATGGAGGACATCACGCTGGAGATAGAACCGCACAAAAGGTTTTACAATCAGGTTTTTATTGGCCTACTCTCTTTAAAGATGCAAGAAAGTTTATTTTATCTTGTGATGAATGTCAAAGAGTTGGTAATATCTCTAGACGTAACGAAATGCCTATGAATTATTCTCTTGTTATTGAACCATTTGATTGTTGGGGATTTGACTTTATGGGTCCTTTCCCTTCTTCAGAAGGTAATACTCATATACTTGTTGCTGTTGATTATGTTACTAAATGGGTAGAAGCTATACCTACTAAAAGTGTTGATGGTGAAACATCATTAAAAATGCTTCAAGATATTATTTTCCCTAGGTTTGGTGTTCCTAGATATCTTATAACTGATGGAGGTTCTCATTTTATTCATTGTGGTTTTAGAAAGGTTCTTGCTAAATATGGTGTTAATCATAGAATTGCTTCAGCTTATCATCCTCAAACTAGTGGGCAAGTAGAACTATCAAATAGAGAAATTAAATCTATCTTGCAAAAGACTGTTAATAGAACGAGGAAGAATTGGGCTAGTAAATTAAATGATGCATTATGGGCTTATAGAACTGCTTATAAAAATCCCATGGGTATGTCTCCTTATAAAATGGTTTATGAAAAAGCTTGTCACTTGCCTTTAGAATTAGAACACAAAGCTTATTGGGCAGTGAGAGAACTAAATAGAGATTTTAAACTTGCTGGTGAGAAGAGATTACTTGATTTGAATTCTTTAGATGAATGGAGAAGTGAAGCTTACGAAAATGCTAAACTCTTTAAAGAAAAAGTTAAGAAATGGCATGATAGGAGGATCCTTAAGAGAGAGTTTCATGTTGGTGAGAAAGTTCTATTGTATAGCTCTCGTCTTAGATTATTTGCAGGAAAATTACTCTCCAAGTGGGAAGGACCATATGTCATTGTGGAGGTGTTTCGTTCGGGTGCGATAAAAATTGCTTCGCTTAAAGATGACTCTACACAAGTGGTAAATGGACAAAGACTCAAGCATTATATTTCTGGAGATTCTTATAATGAAGATGTTGATATTATTCAAGCAATTACTCCGGAAGATTTTATTAAAGAAAATATTTCTGAGTCTGCAGAACCTGAATTCGAAAAGGTACAGTGTCGGTAAGAAAAAGTTCGTGAATTTAATTTTGAGCTATGGAATATTTATTTTTGGAAAATATGGAAAAATACAAGACCAAAACGAGCACGAGACGGTGCCCGAGGCACCGTCACCGGGTGCTCGCGCGGGCCCCTTCCTGGCCGCGCCTGCACGTGGTGAGGGAGCCTCGGAGCTCGTTTCCTTCTCGGTTTCGCCCTGTTGCCTTCCTTTTATTGCATAAATTTTTGCTATATAATCCCCCGGATCCCCCGAGGTCCGTATATCGTGTTTTCGACGTGTTCTTGTTTCGAGCTGTTTCTGTCCAGATGTCGTCCCAGGGTTCTTGTTCCGAAGACTACGCGCTTCGTCGCCAACACGAACTCCTTCAAGATCTTGATCAAGGGTCTTTTGTTGGATGGGCGGACGATGAGAGGGTGAAGGCTAGGCGTAAGGACATGGACGAAAGCGTCATGGAGGAAGTGAAGAAGATGCAGTCGGCCAAAAGAGATCGCGCAAAGACGGGGACTAGCAAGCCCACCTTTGTGGGATCAATTAACGCCCAACGTGCTTTTTCTCATAACATGCAGGGAGCAATACCACCTGTTCCGGATCTTAGCTCTTTTCCAGATGCGGTCGATGCTCTCCGAGTCACGGATCAGTTTTGCGATCAGTACCGCGTCCTGAAGATGGAAGTGGATATACTTCAAGAGGAGAACAACAGGCTTCGCAAGATGTTGGAGCGTTACCTTACTCCACTCCGAGTCGTCCCTCCATTGCCACCGAAGGAGTAATTCATCATCGGTATTGGCATCTCCCTTAGCTTATTCCAAGCTTGGGGGGAGTGCCGCGGTATCACCATTATCTTTTACCTTTTACATTTTAGTAGTGTCATATCATGAGTAGAGAAGTTATCTTATATTATGGTTTGCAATGTGGAAGTATCTCTCTTTTAGTTGGTTATCTATGTATCCCTTGGTGTGAGTTGCCGATATGGAATATTAATGAGAAGTGTTATCATTTACTTTCTGCACACTTTATTTTAGGTTGCAATTTCTACCATATATGATTAACCTTGTCGTTAGTATTGGTATCACTTTTGGAACATATAGTAAATCTTTTGGCTTTGGCAAACTTAGCATTGGTCAGTAGCTACAATACTTTGAGACTTAAGTGGAAAAAGAATTACATGTAGATATAGCATTCATTGATCTTTCTCACTTGTAGACGATGAGTTTAGTATTCACAACTTAAAATCGTTTGTGCCTTCAAATAAGGATGGCATGATTGTCTTTACTACATGTATATTTGTTTGTATCCATCAACTCTTATGCTTGCTAACCAACCTTGCTGGCCAAAGACCTGTATCGAGAGGGAATGCTTCTCATACATCCAAACCTTGAGCCAAAACCCTTGCCATTTGTGTCCACCATATCTACCTACTATGTGGTATTTTGCGCCACTCCAAGCAAATACTTCGTGTGCTACCTTTTATTATTCAAAACCTACTATCTCTTATTTGTGTCAATTTTTATTAGCTCATGAGGAAGTATGTGGTGTTACGGATATCAACCTTGTCATTTGCTTTTAGACAGACTTTCACAACCGGACTAGTGGCATATACATCCGCTTATCCATTAACTTTGCAAAAAGAGCTGGCAAATGGGGTGCCCAGTCCCAATTAATTACAACTTTAACCGCTGCAATCTCTTCACATTTTTGCCCTGATCCAATCAGTCAAGCAATGACAACAGTTGTTAACTATATGTGTAAACAAAAGAGATAAGAGGGATAATCTACCTTGCTGGTAGAAATAACGTCCTTCATGGGAGCCGCTCTTGAAAGTCTGGTTGACAAGGGGGGTAGAGTGCCCATTACCATTCGTTGACAACGACAAACACCGCTCAAAAACTTACTTTTATGCTCTCTATATGATTTCGAAAACCTATAAAATCAAAAGCTCTAGCACATGCTTGTATCTCTGCTTCCCTCTGCGAAGGGCCTATCTTTTACTTTATGTTGAGTCAGTAAACCTATCTCCTTCTGTCTTAAGCAAGCATTTGAATTGATTGTGATTGAACCATTTATACATTGGTATTGTTAATCATGTCTTTTATTCTTTCTTGCTTAGCACATTGTTGGCATCTAATGAATCTGATTTTTGGAGTTATCAACTAATAAAGAGGGCTGTTTTGTAGAGTAAGCTCAATATGTTCATTGTTCTCTGACCAAGGACTAAGTTTGCAAACACCAACTATGATTTTCTCTATGTACCTTATTGTGATTTTCCTCTACTTGTTACAAGTTGATTTATATGAATGGAGTTGATATCTAAGATGACTTGTGCATTTATACATGTGATGCTTCTTGTCCGTATATTTTATATCGACACTTCACTCCATAAACCTGTGGTCATGTTTACTGAGTTCAGCTTTCGCTTGGGGACAAGCGAGGTCTAAGCTTGGGGGGAGTTGAGACGTCCATTTTGCATCACTATTTTATATCATAATTTACTGTTATTCATTGATATATTTCGTATTTGGAGATGATACTTATGTTATTTCATCTATTTTGCATGTTTGATGATCATTGGAGGATGGAGCTCCGGAGTCTGAATTCTGCTGGAAAAAGCACCATCGAGATACAATATTTGCAAAGCTCGGAAGACCAAACGAAGAATCTGGAAGTTCCTATTTTGCCAGATGTCGGAGGGAGCCAAAAGGGGAGCCTGAGGTGGGGCCCAGGGGGCCCACACCATGCCCAGGCGCGGCAGGAGGGCTGGCCGCGCGAGCACCTGGTGGGGCCGCCCTGGCCCACCTCTGGCCGTGCCCCTTCGCGTACTTCATCCCCCCGAAAACCTAAGACCTGGAGGGTAGACAGAAATCCTCTTCGCCGCCACCACGAGGCAGAGAAGACAGAGAGAGAAAAGCTCTCCGGCAGGCTACGTAGCCGCCGAGGAAATCCCCTCCCGGAGGGGGGAAATCGTCGCCATCGTCACCGTCATCGAGCTGCACTCCATCACCATCATCAACACCACCATCTCCATCGCCAACACTGTCATCACCATCGGTCCACTCCGTTCCCGCTGTAACATCAAGGGCTGAATCTTGTGTATTTGATAGGGGAAACTCTATCGGTGTTGATTACTCTTGTTATTGATGCTATTGAGTGAAACCGTTGAATTAAGGTTTATGTTCAGATTGTTATCCATCATCATATCACCTCTGATCATGTTCCAAATGATGTGTTGTGAGTAGTTCGTTAAGTTCTTGAGGACATGGGAGAAGTCTAGATGTTAGTAGTGAACTATGTTGAGTAATATTTAATGTTTTGATATTTAAGTTGTGGTGCCATTCTTCTAGTGGTGTCATGTGAACGTCGACTACATGACACTTCACCTTTATGGGCCTAGGGGAATGCATTGTGTATTCGATTATTAATTGTGGGGTTGCCGGAGTGACAGAAACCTAAACCTCCGTTGATATTTCGATGCATGAGGGATAGCAGGATCTCAGAGTTTAAAGCTATGGTTAGATTCATCTTAATTACTTTCTTGTATTTGCGGATGCTTGCAAGGGGTATAATCATAAGTATGTATTAGTCCTAGGAAGGGCGGTGCATTAGCATAGGTTAACCCACACAACACTTATCGAAACACTAAAGATTAATCATCTATATGAAGCGAAAACACTAGACAGAATTCCCGTGTGTCCTCAAGAACGTTTGGTCATCATAAGTAAACACCGGCTTGTCCTTTGCTCTCAAAAGGATTGGGCCACTCGCTGCAATTATAATTGTCGCGCTCTATTTACTCGCACTTTATTTATCTGTCATATCAAAAACAATTGAAAACTTGTCTGCTAGTGTTTACAGTGAAATCTTCATCAAAACCGCTCGTCGGTACCTTCTGCTCCTCGTTGGGTTTGACACTCTTATTTATCGAAAGTACTGCGATACACCCCCTATACTTGTGGGTCATCAGGGGGGGGGGGGGTGAATAGGCGAATTAAAACTTTTTCCGAGGAGCCGGATTATCCGGTCCGAGAAGGACCCGAATATTCCGGTATGCTTGATAAAGGCGGAATAAAACTAGTGTTTTAGTTTAACAAGCATACAACCTAAATATACTAGGTTCACATATGTGCACCAACAACTTATGCTAAGCAATACAAGTAACAAGGTGATAGCAAGATGAATGACTTCAAGCACGAAGGCTATCACAATGTAAAGTGCATAAGTAAAGAGCTCGGGTATAGAAATAACCGAGGCACGCGGAGACGAAGATGTATTCCCGAGTTCCACCCAAAGGGTGTACGTCTCGTTGGAGAGGTGTGCGCAACCACAACAGGTTAGCCGCAACGCCACAAAGGCTCACCTTCTTCTCCTGATGAACTCAACCACAAAAGGTTGCGAGTTCACCTTCCACTATTGATCCCCTTTGGGGCGGAGATCGAATCCCGTACAACAATCTTGAGGCACACACCCACAACTTAATTGGGGGCTCCCAAGTGACCACAAAAGGTCTTGACCACAAAAGGTCTTGGCCACAAAAGGCCGGCCACAAAAGGCGTTGACCACAAAAGGTCGGCCACAAAAGGCGTCTAGGGTCCAATGACCCAAGAGTAACAAGCTCACGAATTTCACCACCACGAATCCTCGTGGAGGGCTCAAACCGATGCAAATGCAATGGCAAGAGCACACGAAGTGCTCAAGTCCTTCACTCTCAAATTCCAACAAAGCAACAAATGCTTATGGGGGAATAAGAGAGGAAGAACAAAGGAAACCACAAAGGAGTCAAATCCTTCACTCTCAAATCCCACCAAAAGCAACTAATGCTTTTGGGGGGAGAAGAGAGGAAGAACAAAGAGAAGAACCACAAAGGAACTCCAAGATCTAGATCCACTAGGTTCCCCTCACTTAGAGGAGAGATGGATTGGTAGGATTGTAGATCTAGGTCTCCTCTCAACTTTCCCTAAAGAATATGCAAGAATCTATGGAGGGATTGAGAGGGAAGTGAGCTTTCCAAGGTCAACAATGGAGTAGGAGAGAGGGGAAAGTCGTGCTGCCTTGGATGGGCTGAGGAAGAAGAAGGGTAGGGGTATTTATAGCCCTCCGCGAAAAATAGCCGTTGGCTGTTTCGACACTCGGAAATTCCGGTGTAAGTGAGACTCGGAAATTTCGGTCACCCGGAATATCCGGTCAAAGAAAATCTCCGAGTTGAATTTTCGGTTGGAGTCAGTGCCGAAAACAATTCTTTCCTTAACCGTTTTCGCGAGGCTCTTTGAGGGCAACTCGGAAATTCCGGGTCATGAAAATATCCGACCACAATTTCTAGCTGAGTCCAGCACCTCTTTTCCTTCTTTCCTTAGCCGTTTTCTTGGACGAGCTGGGCAACCGGATATTCCGGTAGAGCGAAATATCCGGCCCCAATAATCCGGTTCAGCAGAACACCGAAACGAAAACAGCTATAACTTTTGCAAATGAACTCCGAATGAGGTGAGACCAATTTTGTTGAAAATATTGCATCCCATAAATAGAGTAAAATCACCACACATGGCAAGGTGTGGGACTTTCCTCACGGTTGAACCGGCAATATTTCCGCCACCGAAAACCCAACAAGTTTTCCAAAGTAAAACCGTTTTCGATGAACAAGAGCTTGACATGGAGATGAACCAAGCTCTAGTTCCTCACCACCATAAAAACCAAATAAGAACCAAGAAATATGATATGCCAAGTATGCAAAGGTTTGAGCTCTCCACAACGATGCGATCAAGTTACTCACTTGAGAGCCCCTCTTGATATCCTATAGCCCTATCAAGATCATACCTTTGCCTTGAGCATTCCACTTGAGCTAGATGATGACTATCTTGATCTCTTCAAGTGGATCACCTTTCTTGATTGCGCGAGCACGCACAAGCTTGATGAAGACTTCTTCAAATACTCCCCCATACCCATAATGGGAGAGTCTCGCTAAGCTTCGTCTTCATGTATCCATAACAAGCTCCAAGCATAGGATCTCTTCGAGAAAGCTTCTCTTGGTCTTGCGCATCTCATCTTTTCTTCACTAAGACATGCTTGCAATATGCTCCACTCAAGACATACTTGCAATACTTGCAATATGCTCCACTCAACACATGACCATCCATCATATACACCTTTAGATGGAACCTTGGTCATCAAATAAGCTTCAAGAGTCCAACACATGAACTCCACTATTTGCATGGACAAGATCTATAAAGATATCTCAATGCAAACATTAGTCCATAGAGGTTGTCATCAATTACCAAAACCACACATGAGGAAAAATGCTCTTTCACGTTCCCCTGTCCAGACCTTCAAGTATCTGCTAGCTCGGATATGGCAGCGCATGAATAGCTGGTCCGACCGCCCCCTCTCTAGGGCAGGTACGGAGGCCATGCTTAAAGCGGTGATCCAAGCGATACCGACTTATGTCATGAGCTATTTTCAGTTACCCATTGCCACTTGTGATTCCATGCGACAAGCGATTGCTAATCAGTGGTGGGGGGTTGAGAATGGGAAAAAGAAACTCCATTGGCGGTCATGGAAGTGGTTGTCTACCCCCAAGGGTCTCGGGGGGACGGGATTTCGTGACTTGGGGCTGTTCAACCAGGCGATGCTTGGGCGGCAATGCTGGAGATTGCTGACAGATCCCTCTTCCTTATGTGCTCGGGTGTTGAAGGGCAGGTACTACCCAAACTGTGATTTTTGGAATCCTCCGCAACCTCGTTCATCATCTTATACTTGGAGAAGTATCCAGTTCGGCATGGATCTCGTGCGGAAAGGCATTCGGTGGGGAATTGGCGATGGTGCAACGACAAAGATATTGACAGATAAGTGGATACCTGATGTACCTTCCTTTATGGTGCAACCTCTCGGTCAGATTCAGCCTAATCAGACTGTTAATACACTGATGACGGAGGATGCAACAGCGTGGGATACAGAAAGGGTCCGCGATATCTTCCCTGCTGCAATTGCTGACAAGATCCTCGAGGTGCCGATTAGTCGTCATGGGGGACCTGATTTCCCCTGTTGGCCGATGGCTCGCTTTGGCCAATATACGGTTAAGACTGCCTATCAATTAGCGCGATGCGAGCGGGATGCAGCCGATCGTAGCAAGTCGGGCACCGGGTCATCTTCTCTGACCCAGGACAATTCAGCGCTGTGGAAGAAGCTCTGGGCAAACAAGGCGCCAGGGAAAATGAAGATCACTCTCTGGAGGTTTGCGCATAATTGTTTGCCTAGTGGAGAGCAACTCATCAAGCGACATATCCCAGCGTCGGCTGATTGTGTTTTCTGTAGCAAACGGGAAACACTTGAGCATGGTTTGCTTTTCTGCCCTTACGCTCAGGCAGTTTGGCAAGAGGTCAAGAAGGATTTCCCTCTTCAACTACGTCGTGGCTCCTTTACTTCGCCAAGGGCATGGACGTTGGATTTCCTGGAGCGTGGCTCCGACCTTGATATCACATGTCTCATGGTGTCTTTTTGGCATATTTGGGATGCAAGAAACAAGCTGCGGGAGGAAGAGGGGAAGCTGGCGCCCTTGGTCGCTGCTGCTAAGATCAAAGCCTATGTTGAGATGATCCTGCTACACCTCTACAAACCTGCTACCGTCCACAGGCGTGAACCATCGTCTTCGCCAAAATGGGTTCAGCCGCCGGAAGGTACTCTACTCCTACATGTTGATGCAGCTCTTTCCAACTCCACACGCCAGATGGGCGTGGGAGTTGTCGTTCGAGACCACACTGGACATTTCCTTGCAGCCTGTGGTGAGCGCTACGAGGATGTGGTGCTCCCGGAGATGGCTGAAGCTCTCGCTATACGCCGAGCGGTGGCCTTCGCGAGCGAGGAGGGTTTCTCCCGGATCATCATCGCCTCCGACTGTTTGTCTGTGATACAGCGGATCGAGTCTTCTCAGATGGACCGATCTCTTTGCGGACCGATGATTGAAGACATAAGCTAATGGCCAAGACCTTTAGCTCCTGCGTTTTTCGTCATGTTTATCGTGTTCTTAATGTTCCAGCACATTGTTTAGCTAAAACCTTTCCCTTTCATTCGGTGTGGCGTGGTGTTCCTCCTGGACGTATCCAAGAGGCTATTTGTAATGACATTATGATTATTGATCAATAAAGCTCACGGTTAAAATAAAATAAAAAACCATCTTACCGCATGCAAGTTCTCACCTGATAATACTGTTTTAAAAACTGATTTAGACATAAAAATCCAGTCGAGTTACATTTTTTACACGATTAGCTAGATCTGCCCCCTCAAAATATCAGCAAAAATAAATAAAAGATCGTAGTACGTCAGGGATTAACCAGAGGTTTAATCGAGTCGTCCCGCACCCGCAGATAATAATAAAACGGCGCTCGAGTCGCAGGGGAGGGGGCAGCCAGCAGCGGGAGAGAGACGGACCAGCGCCACCGCCTCCCACCAGAAAAGCGGCGCCAGAGCAAACCCTAGCCCCCGCTCGGCGCGCCCAGATCCGGGCCTTCCACGCGATGGCCGAGGCTCCGGCGGCGAGCCGCAGGGCGGAGGAGGCGGGGAGCCGGCGGCGCGCGGAGGACGAGGCGGAGGCGGAGGCGGCGGCGGAGAGGGACGGGGACAGCGGCAGCGACTACACGTCGGAGGACGAGGGCACGGAGGACTACCGCCGCGGCGGCTACCACGCCGTCCGCCCCGGCGACACGTTCAAGCACGGCGCCTACGTCGTGCAGTCCAAGCTCGGCTGGGGCCACTTCTCCACCGTCTGGCTCGCCTGGGACACCGCCAACTCGGTACGTGCTAGCTAATCCCGTCTGCCTCGAAACCTCCTGTTGAAATCGCTCCGCTGCTGTTGCTAGGATTCGCGATGACATTATGCTCGAAAAACGTCGATCTGGATGGAGCAGGTTCGCCTGCCCACCGACTGTTCGTTCTTTTGCCTTGAAGCATATGCAGAAATGCAAACTTCTTTTCTCATAATTATTACGGTCCTGTCCATCAATCATATCACTTCTAACTAGATATTTTGATATTTTTTCCCTGTTGCCGTGATGTTCAGGCTGCCTCTGTGCAGTTTTTTCTGAATTTTTTGTTGATATGTGCAGAGGTATGTGGCCCTCAAGGTGCAGAAGAGCGCACAGCACTACACAGAGGCTGCCATGGATGAGATCAGGATCTTGAGGCAGATTGCTGATGGTGACCTTGATGACTCCCGGTGTGTTGTTAAGCTTCTTGACCACTTCAAGCACTCAGGCCCTAACGGGAACCATGTGTGCATGGTTTTTGAGTTTCTTGGTGATAACTTGCTCACCCTGATTAAGTACACGGACTATCGTGGCATTCCACTTCCAATGGTTAAGGAGATATGCCGGCATGTGCTCATTGGCCTGGATTACCTCCACCGCGAGCTCTCCATCATCCACACTGACCTTAAGCCTGAGAATATTTTGCTCGTGTCCACTATTGACCCCTCAAAGGATCCCCGAAAGTCAGGTGTACCACTGGTGCTGCCTGCTGCAAGGACCGACGAGCCACCTCCGAGGGCAGCTGCACCATCAGTGAATAGTGGCCTCACCAAGAACCAAAAGAAGAAGAACCGGAAGAAAGCCAAGCGTGCAGCTGCGTCAACTTCAGAAGGCAATGGGACAGTGGTGTCTGCTGACACGGATGAGTCGGATGATAGGGGAGATCTGGGTACAGCAAATGAGGGCAGTCCTAGCCAGGATGGAGACAGAAAGAGAGGAGGAGGACGTAGGCGGGGTAGCAGAGGCACTAGGAAAAGGATGGCGATGCAAGCTGACCTAAGCTGCAAGCTGGTGGACTTTGGAAATGCTTGTTGGACATACAAACAGTTCACAAGTGATATCCAAACAAGGCAGTACAGATGTCCTGAGGTTCTTCTGGGCTCCAAGTATTCTACATCTGCCGACCTGTGGTCTTTTGCATGCATTTGCTTTGAACTTGCCTCAGGGGATGTGCTCTTTGATCCGCATAGTGGAGACAACTTTGACAGGGATGAGGTATATCTATTTGTTTTCTCACTCTTGAGGTTTCAACTAAGTACCTTCAACAATATGTAGTTGTACCCTGTTTATCACCTGGTAAATGCTGTCCCCATTTTAACGCAAGGTAGTTGTTGCAATAAACAACTGACTAAGTGATACCTACTTCTCCAAACTATTCTTGAAAAGAAGTCCCTCAGATAATGTCCTTTTTTGTTGTGAATAATTATAGTTAAAATAAACCCACGTTGCTATTGCTATACTATTTTATATGTCTTCTGGTTTTAGTTGTCATGTTTTAATGAGAGCTAGGCCTCTGCTTGAAAGATGTACATGCAGTTTGGGTGCTACTGTTAGTGCACAAGTCCTGACCCGGTTCTTTACTCAGTGATTTTGGTTCCTTACTTATATCATTTCATAATGTAATAGCCATCTTCTTATGAAGCAATGATTTTAATTATGAAATAGTCACCATTCCCAGGTCAATTCTTTCTTGCAATTTCTGGAAACAATGATTTTGTACAACATAGGCTGAACTTGAATTTTTAATATTTCGCTTAGGTATTCTCAACATGTTGAATGAAGTCAACATGACTTCTTCTGCGTGTTGTGTGATGTATTGTACCATGATATGGAAAATTAGAAGATGAAAACTATAATTGCTTGAGCTGAGCTGAAACCTGTTTGATCTAGTTGATTGACCTCGGCAAATTTATGTGCTCAGCTGCTGAGCTCCAGTGCATATATAATTGGATCTCTTTGGATCTCATGTAGGAAGACTTTTTTGAAAAGTGTTTTGGGTAATATCTATATCATGCCAAATATGTGACTTTCTTTGTAACGTGATAGGAAACATAAGTGGGTAGACTATGACATGTTATTTTAATGAGATGGTCTTGATATACTCTCTATGTGAAGTCAATTCTGACCAATTTCCCTCTTGAAGCAGGATCACCTTGCGCTGATGATGGAGCTACTTGGAATGATGCCTCGAAGGGTAAAGGGTGTTTGTATTTTTAATTTGCAAATGATATAATTGTTCTTAATTCGTGTTATATGACAAGTTGAACTTGTATTTCTTAGATTGCCTTGGGTGGTAAACATTCACGTGACTACTTCAACCGTTATGGGGACTTGAGGCACATCCGACGCTTGCGGTTCTGGCCTCTCAGCAAGGTGCTTGTTGAGAAGTACGAATTCAGCGCCTTAGATGCCACTGCCATGGCGGATTTTCTTGTCCCAATACTTGATTTTGTTCCCGAGAAGCGTCCTACAGCTGCGCAGTTGCTTCAGCATCCATGGTTTGATGCCGGGCCTCTTCGTCGGCAGCCCCTAGTGCTGGTGGAATTGGACGAGAATCTGGTTGAGGGTGCTCCTCCAGAGAACCACAAGAACAAGAATCTGGTTGAGGGTGCTCCTCCTGAGAACCACAAGAATGAGAATGACGATGAAAGAGATGTGATGGCCACGGAGCTGGGGAACATCGCGATAGATGGTGCTTCTTCATCCAAGACAGTGAAGGATCCCCAATCAAGCTCGAAGCAAAGCAGGGCAAATGCTACTCCTTCCAAGAAGTGAGACGCGGTCAATTTACAAGCTGAATTTCAAGACTCAGTTTTTGGTTAAGATTGCTCTATGAGTTGGAAACGAGCGTTTGTTAGGTTTGAGGCGTGTTAGCATAGCTACCAAGCGAAAAGAGTAGGCCAGACATTTGTTGTATGAGGTTGGTCGGACATATTCTTTTGTACAATCAGAATCTCTGAATTTTTGAGTTTTTTTAGAGTGTACCTTGTTATTCTGTCAACCACCTGAAAGTTGCTGCCGGTTGTGAGGCTGTCCGACTTGGGCACGCCTGAGATCTGTTACCCATGAGTTTAGCATAGTTGCAGGGTGCATGTATCCAGCTTGGATGGTTTACTTTCTTTGTCACAGTCCATTTAGTATTTTCTGAACTTTGTTGAGCGGAGAATACAGATAATCGTTTGACAGAACACAGCTGAATTTCTGACCTTGCCGGGACGTGTTGTGTTGGTGGTACTTTGCCCTTTTTTGCGAGCTTTAATTGTACTTTGCCCTGTTTATGTAAATCACCATTCTCTCTCTAATTTGTAACGAACTCTACATATATTCCCACAGTAACCTATGAACTTAATTAAAATGAATTCTGACGATGCTGTTCTGTACCACCACAGAACACAACGCTAGCTACACAGAGCATCAGCTGGCATCGACTCCGTGCACCATTCTCTTGACCAGCGTGGCCATGTACTTGCCTTGGTGCTCGGCGAGGGCCAGCTCGAGCTCGCTGGGCGGCCTGGAGCCGTCTCCGGCGAAGACACCGGCGCCGTACGGCGACCCGCCGCGGAGTTCCTCCATCTCGAACATCCCTTCTCTGAAGGTGTAGCCGATGGGCACGAACAACATGCCGTGGTGCGCCAGCTGCGTGATCGCCGTCCACCTTCAGAGATACGTATTAAACATTGTTGTCTGTTACGGTTGGCAGGGTGGCGAGACACGCGATGTCTCGGCGGCGGCGGCGGCGGCGTAACGGTGGCGAGAAGACTTACGCGGTGGTTTCTTGGCCGCCGCACTGGGTGCCGGTGCTGACGAAGAAGCCGGCGGGCTTGCCGGCGAGGCGCTGGCGGCGGCAGAGCGGTGCGGTGGAGTCGAAGAAGGCCTGCATCTGCGCGGCCATGGCGCCGTACCGCGCGGGGAAGCCGAAGAGGAACCCGTCGGCGTCGGGGAGGCCGTCGGGGTCCGCCACGGGAATCTCCTCCGCCTCCGCGGCGGCCTTCAGCGCGCCCATCCGGGCGAGCACGGCGCGGGGCAGGGTCTCCGGGACGCGGAGCAGGATCGCGAGGGCGCCCGGGACGGATCCCACCCCGCGCTGCACGGCGCGCGCCAGGAGCCGCACGTGGCCGTACATGGAGTAGAAGACGACGTAGATGCGGACCGGGCGCCGCGGAGGCCGGGGCGCGGCGGGGGGCGGGATGTAGGTGCGGTCCCGCCGGTGTGGCGGCTGGGGGATTGCGATGCGTTGGCTCTTGCTGGGAAGGCAGCCGCCGCCCTTGCCCATCGCCGCTCTTCCGGGGAGCGGCGCCGGTCACTCACACACTCACAGGCAGCTCGCGCGATCGGGACGAACGAATCGGCGCGGGTAGTAACGATCGGGAAACACTCGGTATCGCCCGAGCGATCCGTGCACCCGTTTCGCTGAACCATATTCTATCTTGGGCCAAGCCCACGTACGCAGTATATTGTTTTATATTGTTTCCTCTAAAGAGCGATCCATCCATTCGTGTGTTCAGTGTGTACGTCCATGTTTTCCAATGCTGCGGTTGTGTGCGTGTATGTTTCTAGTCAGATTTTTTTCTTTCATATGTTTCTTTCATCTTCTGTTCCTTTTTCCTACTTTCCCATTTTTTTTTCTTTTTAAGTACTTTTTACTTTTTGTTCTTAGGTGTATTTGTTCCATTTTATCGAGAAAATCTGTTCCTCTTCTTTCACAAAATTAATTACACAAAATTTGTTATTAGATGTATCTTTTGTTCCTTGTGGTGTATTTTGTTCCCCTTATTTAGAAAATTTGTTTCTCTTAGTATACAAAATTATTAAATGAAATTTGTTACTAGATGTACTTTTTGTTTCATGTGGTTTACCTTTTTTTTCCCACATGTATGAATATTTGCTCCATTTAAAAGTTTTGTTCCTCCTATTTTATAAATTAGTTCCACCTTTTTTGTATGTATTTTTTCCCATGTGTATAATTATTTACTCCTTCTTTCGGAAACAATTCACCCTACACTTAAAAGTTGCTTTTCGCAATATTTATTTATTTACCTTTTTGTTCAAATGTGCATAATTATTTGTTCCTTCATTTAAGAATTTGTTCCACTTACTCTACAGAATTAGTTTCAATTTTTGTTCCTGTATTTTTTTTGTTTCATGTAATGTTTTATTTTTGTTCCCATGTGTCTAATTATTTGTTCCTTTATTAAGAAAGTTGTGTTCTACCTAATTTATAAAATTAGTTTTCACTTTTGTTCCTGGATTTTTGTTCCCTACGACGTTCCTGTAGAACAAAATGTTTATTTTACACCACAAAATTAGTTTTGAATTTTTGTTCATTGATGTTTTTGTTCCCTACGATTCTTTTTTGTTCTAAGTATGTATAAGTATGTGTTCCTTCATTCAGAAAAAGTTGCTCCTTTTACTCTACAAAATTAGTTTTCAATTTCTGTTCCTCAATTTTTTTGTTCCCTGCGATGTTGTTTCTGTTCCTGTTGTCTATTTATTTGTTCCCCCAAAGTCACATCTACGCCATGCATGCATGGGCCCATCAGAACATAAGCGTGCATGCATTCTGAATTTTTTCATGTGTCTAATTATTTGTTTCTTCATTCTAGAAAAAAATGTTTCAGTTAATTTACAAAATTAGTTTTCAGTTTTTGTTCCTGGATTAGTTTTGTTCCATGCGGCGTTTTTTGTTCCCATGTGTCTAATTAATTATTTCTTCATGTAGAAAAATTTGTTCCTTTTTTCACTACAAAATTAGTTTTCATTTTTATTTCCGTGAATTTTTGTTCCTTGCGATCTTGTTTTCGCTCCCGTGTGTATAAGTGTTTGTTCCTTCATTCAGAAAAAGTTGTTCCTTTTACTTACAAAATTACTTTTGAATTTTTTGTTCATGGATTTTTTTTGGTCCCCCACGATGTTGTTTTTGTTCCCATTTTGTCTAATTACTTGTTCCCCTCAAGTCACATCTTAGTCATGCAGGCATGGGTTCCAGGACATGTGCGTGCATGCATTCTAGATTTTTTTTTCTATGTGTCTAATTATTTGTTCCTTCGTTCAGAAAATTTGTTCCACTTAATTTAGAAACTTTATTTTAAGTTTTTGTTTTTGGATTGTTTTTGTTCCCTGTGACGTTTTTGTTCCCATGTGTCTAATTATTTATTCCTTCATGCAGAAAAGTTGTTCCATTTACGCTACAAATTAGCTCTGAATTTTTTGTTCCTTGATTTTATTTTGGCTCCGCGACCTATTTAATGTCGCCGTGCGTATAAGTGTTTGTTACTTTGCTCCAAAAAAGTTGTTCCTTTTACCCTACAAAATGAGTTTTAATTTTTGTTCCTGGGATTTTTTACTCAACGTTGTTTTGTTCCCATTTATCTAATTACTTGTTCCTCTTAAGTCACATCTAAGTCATGCATGCATGGGGCACATAAGACATGTGCGTGCATACATTCTGCCACTTGAAGAAAATTGACGCAAGTGAAGCGGTGGAAGATCAGGTGCATCCCTCCATGAATGATTAGGACCCAGTACAAACAAAATCTGATTACAGGCAAATGGAGTCAGTTTTGGCCAACAACCGCGTCCCACACGGCACCGAGGGTGATACTCAGCTTTTTAGTCCCACCTCGGTATTAGTAAGAAGACAACCAGCTTAAATAAGAGGTCACGTTGGTAGTTGTCATACAGAGCGACGAAAATCCCATGACGGTTCGTTGTCCAAGTCTACGAAGTCAGCCCACATAAATGGGCCGAATCTTCCAACGATCCACCGAGCGCTCCTTGAGCGAAATGAAAGCCACGGATCGCGCGGGCGCTAGGGAGGAGGACCCGTAACGATCCGGGACGTGGAACCACGCGACCGTAGTTGGGCCCATCTGCTGGCCCAACGGTTAATTTGGTCGCACGCGGTCCAGCCCAAATTGAAGGGAAAGTATGCGTGGACGGGCCTGTGAGATGCACGCACGCAGCGTATGATCCTCCAACATATTTTTTTCCAAGAGTATAAAGTGCACTCAGGGTTTAAAAGTAGTACGTATTCAAATTGCAAATTCCGAACCTAAAAGTATCCCAACTGAAGCAGTGATCGGCGGGCGCCTTCGTAAAAAGAATCCCGAGTGTGTCATGCATCTTTTTAAACTTCCTAGCATAGCGTTGACCAACTTCACGTAATCACGTTAGCAAGAGATTTCCCGTCATATATGAGCTAATTCCACTTGCAATGTGGCCATTTTTATAAACTTAATAAATATGCATCGATGGTATCCTCCGTTAGTTCTCTGTTATCTTCTCCTCCTCACCTCGACACAATTGCCACCACCGACCAGGGGCGGGGCCCACAGCTGGGCCCCGGGCAGCCAGGGCCATGGCCCGGGTCGCAGCAATGTTTCCGGCCACTTAACTATATCGATTTCAGATTTGGCCTGGAGCAAAACCTAGAACTGGCCCATCTTTTGACCGAGCCGGAACTCTCACTCTGTCTGCTCCCTCCCCTCGCTCGCCGCGGCTGGCGCCTGAGTGGACGTGAGCGCCGCCACTCCCTTATGTCCGGCAGGCGACCGTCTTGCCACCCCTGGCTTCTCTGTCGTGTCGTCTCTTCTCTGCTGCCACGGTTCATAGTCCGCCCACCATACCTACACACCTCCGGCCTCTTGCTCTCCTCCCGTCCTCTACAGCCCGCGCGACGGCCAGCCGGTGCCGCTTGAATGCTGGTGTTGATGTGCGGTGCTGCTGCGGCTCTGCCTCTCTCCGTCTGTTAGTCCAGAATTTTAGGACTCAGCTGCCGCGCCCCTCCACGTCACCACATGAGCTAGGAAAATCCATCTTCCTGTTTTTAGTTTTTAATTGGATTGATTTATGTGAATGCCCAGAAGGAAGCTGATTCGTTGATTTAGAAATGGAAGATGTAGAGATTTTAACCACTAATCTCCACGCCAAGCCAAAACCAATTTAAAAAAAATCCTCAAATCAAAGAAGTTTCTCAAACCAAATAAACATTTCAAGCCAAAGCAAGTACCCAAACTGAATCAACTCCCCAACGAGTACCTTCAAGTTTGTACTATCTCTTGTATCCCCATAGTGCTATTTCTAGTTTGGTCATATATTATGTATTTTCTCGAACTGTTACCAATAGAGCGGAAAATCTATGTTTATCTTGGCAATCGTACCATTTTTTCATGCTATTACAAGAGGTTTCTTAGTACTCTCTTTGTTTTTGGCCCGGGTCTTGTTCCAATCCTGACTCCGCCCACTGCCATTGACCATGGTGTCAATGTGGCTGCCGCTCTTCTTGTTATTGGTGTGAGGTGTACCCAAACTACGGTTGGAGGACCACCGTCCACAAGGTGTCGTGCATGAATCCAGACCAAATGTACTACAAGTGCCCCAATCACACGATCCGGTAAGAATTATCAGGTTTGGTAATTTAAGTTGTTGGTTCACCTCACCTAAAAAATTATATGGAGTAATAAGCTTATAAAAGACCCAAAATTCAAACAAAGAATAGCTTATATGACGGGAAATCTCTCGACGACATGGAACGGGTTGTGGGGAGAAGTTTACGGCGATGCATGGCTGATTGTACGAACTTTTAGAACTGAAGTGTGCACATTAAAACTTTGAACACTAAACTTTGAACTTTTAGGCCGGGTTTGGGGTTAGTCGTAACTTGGAAAAAAGTTTAAGGGGGAATATAGACTTATGCCAAGTGTCAGCTATAAACCTACCGGAATAAGAAAGTCAACCAGGAATCTTCTTTTCCTCTGCTCAGCAGCTCCTCCAGACCCCGCGAACATGGCAAATCCGGAGGCGATCAAACCGCCGCGACCGGACGAGGCGGCGCACAAGGACGGCTCCGGCAATGCTCCTCCCCCTCCGGTAAAATCCAATCTTTCTCCGCGCAAGCATCCAGTTCCTATCCCTATTCTCAGATTCTCTCTCTGACCTCTGAACAAGCAATTCTGTTCTGCAGTTCCTGGAGGTGACCTGCAGGAGCTCCGGCGAGGTCCGCCGGTTCGCGGCCGGGACGACCGCCCGGTACGCGCTGCACGCGGTCAACCGCAAGCTCGCCCCGGGCTCCCCGGCGGCGCTGCACGTGGAGGCGGCCAAGGACGGCGAGGAGCCCGTCTGCTTCGGCCCCACCGCGCCCCTCGCCGACTACGGCCGCGGCTGGAGGCTCCAGACTGTCACCGAACAGGACGCGCCGGGGAACCCCGACGCGCCGCCACCCGACCACACGGTATGATACGATTCCCTCTCAGAATTATACTACAAATTAAAGTTCAGATATTCCTCTCTCGAGAGGACCAAGAACAGATGAGCACGAACTGATTCCTCTGTGGATCCGCGGCGGTGTCTTCGCAGATGAAGGGAGGTGACGAGGCGAAGGAGGGTCGCGACAGGGACAGGCAGGCCATGGAGAGGAAGGCCACCTCCGTGTACCTCGCCAAGATCGGCCTCGCGTTCTTGTTCATATTCCTGCTCGGCGGGCTGTTCACCTTCTTGCTCGAGACGATCCCCGACATGATCCAGCAAGCCTCCACTCCAGAATCCCTGTAATAAATAGATTCGCACCAATGCATTTTGTCATTTTGGAAAAAAAGATATTTTTTTCTTGCGAGGTTTGTTTAAGTAACAGCAGCACGATGAGATTTTCGTCTTCTCATTTTTTGTAATTCTTAATCCGCTTTTGCGAAGTTCCGTTTGGTGTCTGACAAACTGTATCCAATTATTGTAAATTGCGAAGCCCAATTTGGTGTCTTCAACATCAAAAAATGTCAACGACAACTGTATCCGAGTATTATATTGAAGAGAAAAATGATTGGTGTTTCAGCTCGCTATTCTTCACAAACCGAATGATGCCGCGACATAGTTGCAAGGCATTGAAAAGTTCAATGATATAAACAGAACAAATAAGGCGTATGATGGGTAGAGTGCACAAAAAACAGTAAGTGTGCCAGACAAGGAAAAAACATCACAAGACTTGCATGCAATTATCAGCTGAGAAGATCAGCAACTATATTGTTCATCTTTACAAGTTACAAAAACCAACTGTCATTTCGTTTTCCCTCGTGTGAGGTAGTATAGTATACAACATCACTAAAAAAGCAGGTGAAAAAACCCTATAAGTCTAACAAAACTCATTTGCCCTCGAGCCAAACACCACTGATCATGCCTGTATCTTCTGTGTTGTGAAGGCTTCGTTCAACGTGGCATGTGTGCCTCTTGGCTTCCTGGAAGACCATATGAATCCTCGATGCAACAACCTGATATCACCAGTTCTGCAACTGCGAGGTGACACTTTTCACCACGGGGTGATACTGCGTGTGCAAATACCTCTTTGCATTCTCTGAACCAGGTTGCACAAGCCAATCGTCATATAATCTCTTTGCTATTGGGTTGTCAAAGGGGCTAGATATTGATACCTGTACATAAGGGTTAAAATTAAGGTTAGCTCAAACTGACATGAAAGTAATAATGTTCTTGCGCAATGGCAGCAAGATTGTAGAAGTATTACAGGCACAGGCAGACAGCTAACTCTGTACGTCCAGATATATTGAGAAGTGACAAATCTAAAGTAGGAACCAATTTGAGTTATGTTTCCCATTTAATTAAGGAGAATATCTTGCCATCAGATTGGAGCAGGATGATAAATCACAATCAATGACCTGCAAGTTCATGAGATGGTGTAATAGGCACCAATAGTTCAATAGAGCTTCTTTTTCCTTTTCCTTTTATTTTGGGCACATTTCTTTCTCTTTTTCCTAATTGGGTAGAAGTATTGTATCTGTAGCATGCTGGGCTTAAATTACACACAGCCTAAGCTGCATAAGTATAGCAGAGAACATAATAGACTATCGTGGCATAACGTAATAATTTGGATATCTACTAAACGATGGGTGTAAATTTTGAATAGGTCATTAGGATATAAAATTGGCCCTTACAAAAAAACATGAAACGTAGTGAGCATGCTAGAACTTACATCTTGCATGTATACACCCTCTAGTTGTTGGATGAGATCCTTGGGAGATTGCCCTTTAACAGGTTTTATTTGACCTCCCCCATTCAGACAACCTGCAGGGCAATAATCAGTGTAAAATAGGGTATCCAGATCCTACAGGCCAGAAACGGGTTATTAAAAGCGACCGTGCAACACAGTGCCATAAATGAAGTACCTGAAGGACAAGCCATGACTTCAATATAGTGGTATTCACATTTTCCCATCTTAATCTTCCTAACAAAGTTCTGTAGGTTTCTGAATCCATAACAAAGGGCAAACTTCAGAACAGGTCTGCCATCCACCTGTTAGCATAACCATAAGTCATACACACAGATCCAAAGGCCACAGCGGTACTGGCTTTCAGCAGGCCAATGTGGGACGAGAAAATAATTACCTCCAGTGTAACTTCACGGAAATCTGAATTTCGCAATATTTTGAAATCAAGTGAACCTTCTATTTCTCTGTTGAAGAGTGTACGCGCTGCATAACGGAAGATGGTTTCTGCGTAACCACCCGAGCTACCCGAAACACCATATAGATGACCATCCTCATCAACATTTGTTAATCTGGTGTTGCAATATAAGTACATGTAAATTCCCAGAACATAAACAATAAATTGTTCCTTGTATGCTTTGATTAACAATTACTCAATTAATACATGATTTCTATGATAAAAACGTAACATCAATTTTATGCCACAGAACCGCAGACTAATACAGTAACTGGTGGTTAAACCCGTGTGTTAACGAAACTAAAATACGTATTATAATTTGAAATGGAGGGAGTACATAACTACATAAAAATATTCTATTCTCAACAAGTAATTGAATTCAAGTTTGCTAAAGCACCAGTGAACATAATATGTTTTCTCTCTCTTCTCTTTTGATTCAAACTTTGAATTTCATCCAGAGGTACAGAACATCAAGCACACAAGAAACTTACAACGTGTCCAAAGGCAACTCCTCCATTGTCTTGAAATCAACAGATTTTGACTGCACAACCATGAAAGTGATATAAGTGTCTCGGAGTTTTTCAAATAGAGGCAACAGCAGGAAATAACTTAGTAACCTGTATCAAGTCTAACACTTCACCGGTTGTCAATACCGAGTCCACCTCTGTAATTTCTTTATCTTCCACTGAGAAAACAAAATCGTCCCGGACAGCTTCAAGTTTTTTGTCATAGCATGGCATCACAGTGACATGATAAACATCAGACGACCTACACAACATGTTGAATTGTAGTTATAAATAAAATTTTACAAAGTGTCAAAGTGTGTTTGAAAATATTACATCCTTGGAAAATAGACCCAACAAATCTAATCTCCCCAATACTTTCTCTGCACTATGGTCAAAATGAAGTGTCAAAGTCGGAAGTGTCTTTTAGATATTTGGATTGGACACCAGAAAAGTCCAGATTTTCGTGAAATATACTTGCAAGATCTTAAATTCTACAGTTTTTGCGAATATGTGGTAGTTTGCATCACAAGAATTTGGGAAGTACACAAGGAGACTAATACAAATTTTTGGGAAGTACACAAGGAGATTAAATTTGGAAAAATGGCAGTGCTACTTCTTTTGGAGTCTGAAAAAAGCAGAAATGACAGCTTTCTACCTAAAATAAGGGCAAATTACTCACTTGAGAGCAAGTTTTTCAACCATATGATGCTTGATAGCTGTACCAATCACTTGTTGGGGACTCTTTACAGATGAAATGTAGGGCAAGATATATGAACCAAGAGTCTTTTCGGCATAACATATCCAACCTGTAAAGATGATATGAGATTAACATATATTTACAGATGCTATGTAATTCACCAAGTAATTATACCATAAATTACATGGTGCCAAAAGTACCACATATTTACCTGGGCATGCAGATGAAAGCACAGGAAGACTGGCTCCAGCTTCTTTGCCACCAGATAATTGATTTAGCTGGTAGCGTGAAACAAATTCATTGCATGCTTCAATTAAGGCCAGATCACGACTGCTACTTGTGTCATACACTGCCTTTACACCCATCGACTTGAACAGAGCAGTTAGTTTTCTGAAAACCTGAAGATAAAAAAATACATTATATTTCCACTGTCAGATTTATATTGCCATTTTCTTCGGCTAGAGCAGTAACATACTGTTACAGAACACCTGATAGGGTGCTACTTTTCACTAGGTAGTGGACAAGTAAAGCACATATTTACCTGTGACTGAGAAAGACCAAAGAATGCAGCTAGTGATGCTCTTGACTGAGGTGACACAGATACAATGACGGCTTTGCCAGAGTTGATGCGAGTAATGAAGTCATCCAAGCTTTGCTTCTCAAGCATAACTGTCTCTGCTGATGTTATGCAACCACTATGAGATCAAATGAAGTTGTCAGCGTTATTTACATTTGAAAGGTTGCTGATTTATAGTTACGGTGGGGATTAAGAGATTAGCAACAACCTACAAGCCAAACAGTCCTTAAGTGAAATCTTCACTGATTCTTCAGGAGGTTTTGTACTCACCACAACTTCCTTTTTTTTAATCTGTAAAACACAAGTGACAGGATCATATGGGGATTGTAAACTGAGAAAATGGGTTGAAAGAGGTGCAAGAAAGATGAATTTATGAAAATCCATTTGTGCTAATGTGAAACAAGTTTATTAGTTCAATCGTGCCGAAATGGAGTTATGGGTTTCAAAGTGGTCTGGTAAAGTATAACATAGAATCCAGATCGTTCTGGTTTGTGATATAAGGAGCAGCCTTTTCTTCAAGGACAATGAAACAGTAAACACAGCGTGGCGCCTATTACTAAGATCAGGGGAAGTTAAAAAAATCTGGGAACCGGTAAGCACCATGGTTCATCAAGTGAATTCCTGTTGGAATGCCCAACATCATAAAGATAGCTCATTCACCTAGCTGTAAATTATGAAGTGGTGCTTTCGGAAATTGTTGTGCCATGCCACTAGTTGGGAGAAACCGGGCTTGCTATGAAGTAAAACAATAAAACACCAATGGCTCTCTGGTGTGAAACTCTAAGACCTAACTATTCCAGTTTCCATGGAAGGATACTCGGATTAGCGTGGCACAAGTATATCTGGGTTTGCGAAGAAATGAAGAACGCAGGCTTGTTTTGGATACCCCCTCCAATCGGACTCCATCCCTTCCGGCTGTAATCCTGGAAGGGATTTTAATTTGGATTCCCATTTTATACAGTTGATTCGGCTCGGAAGATATCCAAACAAGCCCTAAGCTTAAACTACCCCCAATTCCCCTTGGTAGCTTCCCCAGATAACCAAACAGCAGAAGGGAGAACTCAATCCCGCTCACCTCTCCTCATCCTCTCTACTCTTATCATACTGCGAAGATTAATAGCGTACACCACCCAAAAAAGTACTACATAGCGCGCAAACTCCAACCACGCGCTCTGCAGCTGCAGGTGGGCGGCATGGGGCAGCAACGAAGAGGAGGGCAGGCGCCCCAGGGGCCAAAAACTAGGGTAGCAAGAAGGAAAACGATGGAATAATTTGGGGACGGGGGACGGGGCGGTACCGGGAGGCGGCTGGCGGCGGAGTTCTTGTTGAGGGAGATGACGCAGTCCTGCGAGGGGGCGATGAAGTCGTTGAGATCCGAGGCGCTGAGCGCCGGCGAGAACCTGCTGGACGACATCGCCGGCGAACGACCGATCCCGCCGGGCGCTTGTAGGAGGGAGGGAGGGAGGAGGATTTCTCTTCGCCGCCTGCGGAATGAGCAGTCAAATCGTGCTCTGCTTCTCTCCGGCCTCCGCCTCCTGCTTTCATGGAGCGGGTCGCCGCCGACGGCCTGTGGGCCTGGGCTTTTCGTTGATGGGTCCTCGTCGAACTGGGTAGGCCCATGATCAGTGATTTTTTTACACATAATTTATAGTGTATTTTTACACAAAATTTATAGTGACATTTTACAAATTACACTGATAAAATCGCTGATAATTCCAGTAAATATTTAAGAGTTATGAGTACATATATATAATGTAAAATGGTGTAATTAGGACGATGGGAGGGAAAGATGGAATTTGATTCCTCCCTAGCGTAAACAAGTTTTCTTTCTCTAGAAGGAAATTTAAACTACTCTTGGGATGCTTTTGATGTAGCAGTCATACGACGTCGCAGACGAGAGAGAGAGAACACGTCCGCGGCCTAACCGTATTATATTGAGCGCGCCTCCTAGCGACATGGAGAGCTAAACTAAGTGTATAGTGTGGTCGAAAAGTACCACGAAATAAGCAAAAGAAATAGTTTAAGCCAAACAAGAATTACAATAATCCACCGCGATCTTAATAAACAGCCTCAACCTTGATATCTCATGAAGAAAAAGACTCAAACCCAGGTTCCGAACTAGAACACTGAATCCAGGCTTTTCCTGAAGGGAAAAAAAAACACGCAAGCCAGCCATAGCCGCCGTTGAGTGCATCTGCTGACCCGCCAAGATTGGTAGCTGTCTCAAGGACCAACAAGCTAGAACAAAATCCAGAGGTTTTCTTTTTTACCCCCAAACAAATTTTCACTGTGTATCGTGTTGAACAGTTGATATATACACATGACATGATACACTATACAAAATCTTCTTTGAATTTATAACATGGTACAAAGTTTAAATTTGGCCCCCATGATAGTAAATACCACTTATTTTGAGTGTAGCACACATGGAGCCGAACAAAATCCTACCAAAAAGTGGATGCTCATGGAACGATCATCCATCATCCTGTCGTTAGGAAATCACCTAAAATTCAACCCACTTCACTTGCATAAGTTCGGTGGACCTTGGTTGTTCTGGGTGTGGGGTGTGGGTGTCTATGAGCCTAACCTTGCAAAAATCATTTCCTCGAATTATTGTTTCTCGTCCGTTTCCTCGGTTTGCTGAGCAGCTTAAGCATGTTATCGGTCAGGTCAAGCGGGGAGTCGTCACCCTCGTCTTGGAGCTTCGTGCCGGACGTTTGCGTCAGCCATCCCAGCGCTTCGATTGCAGCGTCCCTCTCCGCGACCTGCTTGTTCCTCTTTGGTTTCCCCACGAACTGCATCCCTTTGAACTCCACCATGGCCCTGAACTCGTTGGTCTTGAGGTGCTTTGTCTTGTACTTCGGAGGCGTGTGGCCTGCCCTCATAAGCAACGTCTGTAGCAGGCTCTTTGGGTTCATTCCGTCCTTTATGATGTTGCTTTTGCCGTCTTCGTTGTCCCCGAGCCTCGCTCGCCTCGTTTCTCGGCCAAACACAAACCTACCTTCGCATAGGTCGCCAGCAGCAAGCTCTTGTGCAGCAAACAAGATGTACTTGCCTTCCTTGTGAATGTCGAAGGTTGGGTCTTCAAGCTGAATTTAGAAACATTGCCAAATTACACGCACAATTATATATGTATACTGGAAATGCTTGACAAGTTTGTATTTTATTTCTTATTGTTTGGTACACATATATATTATTAAGTAACACATGCTTTACTTTCAGAGGTCACAGCGTGCTAAACAGCATAATCACTTTCTTTTCTTCCTAGCTACTAGAAAATGGTGGAGGAATGTAATTTTGGTGCCCAAAAGTTCTACCGATGATTATTCATTACTTAAAATTTGTTGACTCGGGTATCTTGTGAAATCAAATTTATAGAGCCCCTTTTAAAATTAATTGGCTGCATAACTAACCTTCTTGCGTACAAGTTTATCAAGTTCTTCTTTCAGTTGCAGGTAGCACTCAGACAGGCTGGGGTCCATAAATAGATCAATGTAACCATCAAGCATCTTCAAGTGCCCAGCCTATAAGACACAAGTTAGAAGGCATAGATCGGTGTACAAAAAAGTGCAAAATATGAAGACAAGGCATTTGGCAGAATTTGCAACATACCACGTTTCCTTTTGTAACAGCACCACCAAATAAGATCAGTATGGAATCTGATACTGCAGTTGAATCACGGATGAAAACAGCATTCACCTTCACCTTCTCACCAAAGACCAGCCATGGATAAGGGATGGTCTGGTACTTAGCGTTCACGGAATTCTGAACAAAACCGTAATGTCAGGGTACTCAGATATCAACAGTTTTTTCGAGAAAATGCAAAGGACGTTGCGTTTCATTTCATTGAAAAGATAGAAGTTTGGTTACACTCCTAGGAGGAAAGCAAAAGAAGCAAATTACAATTAATCAACATGTCTGAAGTATTAAGTATTAAACAGGGTGTTGTAGATGAGCATTTCAGGAAGCTCCTGCGTGCACTTACAGCATAAACAAGAACCTGGCCATCATCCATGGTCTTGAAGGACATGGAGTTTTCTCTATGCTGCAAAGGAATGCAAAAAAATTAATTGAACTGTCTTCTGTTTAATACCAATTGAGATGGAAATTGTTAGCGGCTGTTTACCACAACAGATGATATCCCAGGAAAAAGCCCAGAGCAAATGACACCACGGACTAATGATTGATTATGGCTCAAACTATTATTTGTATTTGCATCAGAGTCTATCAGGCCAGCATCCTTTAAGATATAGCTGAATTGCTTTCGAAGAGAATGAATGGCTTGTAGTGTTTGAGCAGAAAGGAAATTCCTCCAGCAGTACTCATAACCAGATCCTTCCCTCTCAGCATCCTTCCATCCTTCATAAGCTCGGACAAGGGCCATATGATCACTATAATCTTTCGCAGAGAATCTTGATTTTGCAGTTCCTGCCAACTAATAATAACGGACAAAACTTCAAACTAAGCCTTCTAAGTTGAATGAAGACAAAAGGCTTGGGAATGAACGAAACATAGTCAAGGCACAACTAATAGCCACCACGTGCACATCCTGGTGGTATTTAGTCTTCCCAACTTTTTCACAAATTTCTTGCGGAAGAGAATCATTTCACAACTAAAGCTAGTAATTTAGATATAGTCAGAAAGTAGAAGTTGAAGTCATACATCCTTCTTGTCTTGAGGCAATAGGAAAGGATCCCGGGCACTCAATCCAGCAACCACAGTAAGTACAGGGTCAATGCAACGAAAAACTGCACCCATTATGAGCATCTTCCCCAGCTTTGGATCAACTGGAAGCATGGAGAGGAATCTTCCTACAAAGTTGAATATGTTTGAGTGCCGATGTTTCTGTGAATTTACCAAAAGATGTCTTGCCAGAATATAAGACATACCTAGATCAGTAAGATTTTCATTTTCATCTAATGATCCAATCATCTTCAGGAATTCCACAGCATTTTGGACCTGCGTGTAGTCAGAACAGAAAAATGAAAATGATAAAACGGAAGCCTTTACTACCTACTTACAACAATAAACCGTAGAGTTATAAGGTATCTAAGAGGCCAAGAATATCAGAGGTTACAAGATAGAACAAAATCATTTAGACACAAAGGCAAAGAAAGAAAAGGAATATCTGAATGCTGAAGCACATACAGCTCGTGGTTCTGGAGGCTGCAAAGCAGCTGATAGAAACTCCCCAATGCTGCCAACCTGCAAACTTTTTATCTGCAAACATAGCGAATTCAAAGGAGTTCTAAGAAGCTCTGGAAGCTGGTACTCTGCGAATGCATCATACACACATCTAGGGTAGAGATGATAACATTCTCCAGGTTGGACACGACCAGCTCTGCCCCTCCTCTGCATGAAGAAATTGGGGGGAAACATGAGAACTGCAGCAAAGAACGATGCTTTGTAAACAAAAGTATTGAGTGTGATCATATCGCAATTAAGAGGTTATGGTCAAGATACGTTCACTTTTATCCAGAAAAAAATTGTATTCAATGTTAGGAAAAATCTTGCTTGCAACCATTGTATAAGTCGACCACCAAAGCAGAATAAAAAGATGGCTTGACTATAAAACTTCATGAGAGGAACTGGAAAATGAACGTTCTTGTTCAAGAATACCATCAACATTATCAAGTAAGAAAAAGGAAATCATGGAGCTTTGTAAAATAGTCTGCTGGGCTTGATATAAATTATTGGGCTAAATTTCTTCATGATATGATCTCATATGGCCAGAAACCTAATATTAAGGCATGTCTTCATGGCCTCATGCAGACAAGTCATACAGAAAATGGTAAATAGCTGACAAATAGATGAAAAGATTACCACAATGATACATAACTCAGCTAAGACAAGAATTCACTGGTCTATACATAACATACAGAAAGGTAAGCAATGCTTTGGGAAAAGCTTGTGCTCGTTGGTCCAAGTATGTGACATTTACGAAAGAATGAGTTGAAGAGAAGTGCTGCTGACCAAAGAAGAGACCAGAAAGTCCAAGGTTTGCGTACCTGGCGGGCAGAAGCCTTTGAAATCCACGAGGGGAGTAAGCAGGGAGTGTTGTTTAGAGCATCGTATGTTGTTTCCTTTGCTTTTCCACAATCCATGACAAAAACAATGTCATTTATTGTAATACTTGCTTCTGCCATGTTAGTGGCAAGTACTACCTTCCGAACATTAGGAGGTGCCTTATCAAATATCAGCCTCTGCACGAGAAAATAATATTAAATTTAGAGGTGAATGGCAACAGAATATATGGTGCACACAGGATGCTACTGACAGAATTCTATATGCACATAAATGAACTAGTAAGCAAGATGAACCTTTGTATATAAGATGCAATCAGACAATAGAAAGAGGCATCTCAGATCCAATGACACAATTGGCATCACAGAACAATCTCATCTCAATAAAAAATGCAAGAAATAGGACCAATTACCTGCTCAGAGGTAGCCATGGAACCATGGCATGCAAGCAGTAACACTCTATTTGGGTCACCTAGCAATGGATGCGCTTTTAGTTGATCCTTCAGAGAACTAATGTCATCCCATCCGGTCATGAAAACTAAAACTGCACCAGGTCGCTCTTTGCGACATATGTGGCACAGAACAGCCTCTATGAGATTAAACCCAATGCAATCAGGATTCCAGTTTGATAAAGAATCACGCGTCCTTGAGCCATAGGTTTCAAAGTTCGAATTTTGAAGAGCATCCTGCATAGTACAACAACAATATCTGAAGAATGTTGAGAAATAATGCAATCATTAGTCTACATATAGAACAAGTACCTCGACAAGTGTAGTAATTTGATTTTTCCTTTTTCTAGGCAATAGCTGTCTCTGAGTCTTCCAGACTTTATCTTGACCGTAATCGTCAAGTTGATTGCTCGGTGTCATCTTATAGCCTGTCCTCTCTAATATGTCTTCCAGAAAATGCGCCCTCACTGGATGTGTGAATCCCTGAATTACCATTCAAGACAAGAACAGAATGGATGTAAGAACACGTACAATTGTACCAGAGGTACAAAAGCTAGCAGACAAGCATTATGCATATATACTGTGACATAAATTTACATTTGATAAAATGTGAACTCACAGGAATGTGGATAGTTGGCGCTCCTCCGAAATAACTTGAGAACAGTTCCGCATTTAACGTAGCACTCATCAATATCAACCTTAAATCGGGGCGGCGTGACAATAGGTCCTTTAGAACGATCAATAAGAAATCTGACACCCAAAGAGATAATAACTTAACTATTGCAATGAGTTGAAAGGAAATGAAATCTAGTAAGGGCAGAGGATATAATAAAGATCTTGAGACCCAACCTTCGTTCATGCCTCTTTCGTGTATTTCATCAACAAATACATGAGACACTCCATTCAAGTTTCGGTCACTCAGCAATCGTCTCAGTAAAATACCACTGGTGCAGAAAAGCAAATGTGTATCTTTTCCTTTCATTCCCTCCAATCGAACTTTGTAGCCAACCTATTAAAAAAACTAGTGTTGTATGCCAAAAATTACAATGGAGATGGGCTACAATAACAAAAGGTAGCAAATCAAAAGTCCCATCTTACCGATTCACCAAGGTTTTCTCCTCTTTCAGTGGATACTCTTTCTGCAACGGCCATTGCAGATATTCTTCGTGGCTGTGTACAGATTATGTTGCAAAAGGCTCCACGACCAGATTCTATCTCTGATTCCATCACAAATTGAGGCAATTGTGTTGTCTTGCCACACCCTGTCTCTCCAGAAATAACTATCACCTGGCAGCACACGAATATTCAGATAAATAGGACAGATATGAATTGTGACACATGTTGACTGAGTGCACAAATCTCATAAATTCCTCCCAGACAACATGTACCTGATTACGTGCAATGGCTGCCAGAAGCCTTTCCTTTTCCTTGTATGCTGGGAGTGATTTCCGAAATTCTACCATCTTAATACCTTCAGGTGATTCCTGTTATTAAAATCAGATAAAAGTTTCATCCAATATGTCCATGAATCATCAGATAAAATAAGAAATATGAATTAACATATAAGAAATGCTGCAGAAGATTATTTGTATAACATCCTTTATTTCTTTCTTCTAACAAAAATAATGCTATGTGGCATTCAGACACTCTCTAGAGTTTATCATACCTGCCAACTTCTTTGAAAATTGCGCATCCGGATACTCTTCCTCTGAAGAATCTTCTCCACGACCGATCGGTCGAGCAGAGGATCCTGCTTCTCATCAAAGTTCACAGGCTCAGCTTTCTCGGAACCACTTTCTGTCTTGCCACTATCTTTATGAAATGGCAAGAGCGCACGGTCAAGGTGCTCCTGTACAAGCCCTTCAACCCTCCTCTGCAAGCTTAGCGGGATCACCACCTGTTCAAATGACATGCATGATGCATTTGCAATCAGAGAACGATGTATGATCTTGACACTGGATCGCATGGACTAACCTCTCTCTGCGGACGCTTGTCGTCAAGGTCTGGTCTGTAGTTCGGCAGCGGGACCTTGCTCGCAACAATAACCCTCCCATACAGCTCACTGTTATCCCACAGAGGCAACACGGCACCGCAAAGATTCAGTGGTTGCATAGGAAATTAAGAACCGGGAGCAGGTAATTACAGTAAAGAACCTGTAGAGCCCCATCCTCTTGGCGAGGTTGGCGATCTGGTCATAGTCCCTGCGGTCCCTCCGGTCCCTGGAGATGATCTCCTGCTCCTCCGCATTGCGCTGCAGCATGCTCAGCTTCCACCTCCACTCGTCGATGTTGGCCACCGACGACGACGGCTGCGGTTAGCATTTTGTGTGAGGAAGCGGACGAGACGAAGAAAGGGCAGGGAAGAATTTAGCTGCGAGCAACAAATATAGTACAGTAGCTGCGTAGCGCAAGTGGGAGTACCCGGTGGTCCTCGTACTCGTGGTCGTACTCGTCGTCGGAGAACTGCTCGACGGCGCGGCCGCCGCCGAAGCTGCAGAAGGAACGAAGGGAGAAGGCATCGAGGCGGCGCGGGAGGAGGAGGAGAGCCGCGAGAGGAACCGGCGGCGGCGGCGGCCGGCTGAGTGGACTAGGGAGTGGGACGAGGAAGATGCCCAGCCCGCGGCGCAAGCCGCGGCGCATGCTACTTTTGGTTGGGCTCTACTGCTGCTGCGCGGGCATGGCTGGAAGAGGAGTGGGAGTGGGAAGGGAGGCGACGCCGGCGTCGGGGAAGGGGGGAGAGGATGCGGCGGCGCGGCGCTCCCCTGCTTGCGTTAATCTTTGGGCTGAAAGGCCTTCTGGTCCTTTATGATCCACGTGCATACCTTACTGGGCCTTCAGAATGGCGGCCTTCTGTTCTTTACGGCTCGGCTGCGAGATTGTGCAGTCTGGGCCTGACGAATCAACATCTGTATAAACATACAGTATTAATTATTTTTCTTTATCTCGGATTTTTAATTATTTTCTATCTTAACATATAAACTATTCATACCATTGATTTTCTTAGACAAATAATTATCCATATCACCCTTCACTAATATTCATACAACCAATTTATCTACGTTTTCATTTTTTTAGTCATACGATTGTCCACGTCACCAGTTATTTGTCGTCAAATACACAACATTTTTATATTCAAAAAAATACACAACATTTCAAGTCAATCAAATATAAGCTTTCGGCTGCTGTGTGATTTTTACATGTCTTTAAACAACTTCATATTTCATGTGTCTAATATGTTTTCATTTACACAAAGTTCTTAATAAAATTCCCGAAGCAACACACAGGTATTCTTTTAGTTATTCTCCAAAAATACACGTTAAGGACATTAGTAACATTTACCCGCTAAAAAGTAGTAGCACCTACGAAATCGCTATATGGAAATCTTTCGAGATATATTCATACATGAACTCATGAAAAATGTTTAGAGAATTCGAGTTTTCTATTTAATTGATTACAGTTATGTCCAAAATACCATGTATTTAAGAATTGGTCAAATGTCATGGCGGTGACCATGCCCCGACCTCGCCATTTTCTAGAGGATGAGTCACTTCATTAGGCATTGCACTTGCACAACATCGTGCTTTTCCCCTTTATCATTAGATGGATAACGATTGGACAAATGATAGTCGAGGTAGTTGATAAAAAGAATTAAGCCATGTCTATTATCCTACACTTTTCCTGTCACCGTGCACAATGTCATTTTTCCAGATGTGGGCTTTCTAGAGAGTATGGAGGACTAATCGTCCCTTCTGTCATTCGAAGTGTTGTTTCATAACATAAGAAGCCAATTGGCTCATTATAGATGAATTCAAATTGATCGACAAATCCTCTAGATAGCATATGCATGGAGCGCTCGAGCTTTGTTTGGCCACCAAGGGTATGAAGACTATCATATCTCCTGTGTTTGCGTGTTGTCCCACGGGAAGAGTCGAGTTTACTCTCTTTCATCCTCTGTTACTTGTAATGGATTGTCAATGGAGGAGCTGCCATACAACAATTGGGTTCATATGAACCCAATAAAATTTCTAAATCCTTCACTAGTCTAGTATCTACCACTTCTATCAGTGAAATACTACACCATAAACAGGGGAAGTGAAACCCAATGGCCAAATACTCTAGCTTCGCCATTGGGATTGTTATCGTCCCTTTCTTGTATACATACGTTTAAATTGTATTTTCAACAGACACTCTTTAATAACAACTAAAACAACCCATTACAAGTAACAGCGACATGGTCGAGCACACCGATGTCACGTGAGAGCGTAAGAGCATCTCCAGTGGAACGTGTAAATTTGGACGTGTATATCTCCATATACACGTTCATATACACCTTGCTAAATTATACACCTCCCGGTTTTTCAGTGGAACGTGTAAATTAGGACGTGTATATTCCAACGGCTATATTTTCAAACGGCTTGAAAGATTTTTCCATTCCCGCATGTAGCTAAATTAGGAAGTTTGGGGTACATTAAATATTTCCAATAAAATTGAAGAATTTTTTGAACATATCATGGAAAAGTGAGGATGAAATGAGAGAAAAAGACTGTTACCTATCTGCACCTTGGCGATGTATGAGATCTTTTTCCATTCGGAACTGTCTTTTACACTAATCTGCTTCACCAACTCATCTGGACAGCAGCCCATAATATGGAGACATTGCAGGGAGGAGGAAAAACCAGGAAGTGATTCTAGCTTCCCCTTCCCAGCACCAGATAGGAGCAAGTAATTGAGAAAGTCTAATTCTTGCATACGTAATGGCAGAGATTCCAGTGAGCTGGCACCCAATATATATCTTCAGGGACCGGATCTCTTTGCTGTTCTGTAGAAGCCATCGCTCAGGTAAATTCTTCATCTGGCGTCCATCACTAATCACCAATCCTCTGGTGTGGCAAAGATCCTTGAGCGCCTCAAGAAGCAATACGGACGGGAGATCAATTTCAAGATAGCGAATCTTCAAGGAGCCGGTAGGTATCGCCATATGGTCTTCTCCACCATCACCACTACCATTGGATGCATGGAGAGGCAAGGATGAACCAACCTCTGCAAGCTTACTGCAAGTACTGATTTTCATCTCAAAGAGGGACTGAAGGGAACCGAGCCCATCCAAGGATAAGAGGTTCTCACACCCCATTATCTCGGCGCGGCGGCCGCCACCCCCCCCACCCCATCTCCCTCCAGCCCGCCGCCGCCGCACAGGGCCGCGGCCGGAGCTCACCTCACCTCCCCCGCCCATCTCTCCGCTCTCTCCATGGTGCGCGCCGCCGCCGCCGTCGGATCTGGCGAGCTGTGTGGCCGTCGCGCCCCAGCTCCCCCCGCCGCTTTCTACTCTAGCTAGATGCGGGAATGGAAAAATTGCAACGAGAGAGAGCTTACCGGAGGGGAGTGGCCGCCGGCGAGCTTCGATGGGCTCCGGACGGACGCGGGAGAAGAGCACAGACGGACGCGGGAGAAGAGCAGTTGCCTGGCTTCGTCTTTCACGAGCGTGGTCGAGGCGTGTTTATTCCCACGTCCAGTAGCGTCCTGGATGGACGTGGATAGCTCCCACGACAGCCACTGGGAAGCGTTTTTTGGTTTCCATCGTGTATAAGTACCATCCACCTACATATACACGTTTCGCTGGGAAGCGTTTTTTGGTTTCCGCTTTCTACTCTAGCTAGATGCTCTAACCGATAGCGTGTAGATTCACTCGTGACAGTATCTTGCGAAAAAAGGAAAATCACATCACAAGCGCGTCTCACTTTCCTTACGGGTGGGTTGCACAGGTGTACTCACTATACCTGAAAAGGAGAAACACGAAGAAATTTCAGACCACATGGTCGTGTCAACATTCCGTTCAGTGAGATTGACGGACGGATCCGCCACTTGGCCCCGACCGAGCTGTTCGTGGGCCCAGCTACCTAAAGGTAACCGCCACCAGCACGACACTTGACCAAATCAAAACCCGGTGGCCCCCCCCCCGACCCGCGCGCCCCTATCAGACGACTAGACTAGTCCCAGTCCCGGCCCACCGGTCCAGCCGATGCCGCGTCATTAGCGCGGCTCACTAATCACTTTTTCTAGATGATTAGATTAGAAGAAAAAACAAAATTAAACTAAACTGGTGTACGTACTACTAATCTGGCGGGTCAGCAGAGGTGGCGCCGCCGCGAAGCAAGCTCAGCTGCCAGCGTGTCGTCGCCCAAGCAATAAGACCGGCTTTTGACGCTTCTGCCCCTCGCGCCCGCGCGTACGGATGGCAGCGAGCCGTTCCGTGCGAGGGCAGGCAGGGTATCTCGTTGGCTCGGTTCGACCCGTTGAGTAGGAGGCCTTTCTCGGCGACCAACGCACACGCACGCGAACTGCTCGAGGAAAAGTACTACTCCACTCCAGCGGCTGGACTCTGGAGGCGCAACGCCATTACAAATCGCCAGAGCCCAGCGAGCACCGAACCCTACCCAACCACCACCTGCCACCAGCCCGCCCGCTGCTCCTCGCGCCTACCGGACTCGCGGCTCCCCTCGGTCTCGTCGTCGCCTTTTGTTGTTGTTGTTGTTGTTGTTCTTCTCCCCGGGCCGCGCCATGGAGGTGAGTCCATTGCTGCTGTTTCTGTGTGGCGGCGGCGGCGTTTGATTTTTGGAGGGCGTGTGTTCGCTGACGGAGGCCGTTTCCGTGGGTGTTGTGTTGCAGGAGGGGAGGAGGGCGGTGAGGACGGTGCGGGTGCGGAACATCTCAGATCTGGCCGGGGAGCGCGAGGTGCGCGAGTTCTTCTCCTTCTCCGGCGAAATCGACCACGTCGACATCAGGACGTGAGTTCCTCTTCCTCCCGTGGCCGCCGCCGCGCAGTCCATACCTCCTCTTCCTTCTGATTTCTCTCTCCCGCTTTGCCCCGTCTGACCGCATTGCGGGCTCTCGCGTCTGTGCCTGGCTGCAGTGACGGGGCGCCCGCGGGGAGGACGGCCTACGTCACCTTCAAGGACCCCAGGGCCCTCGAGATCGCGCTGCTGCTCTCGGTACGTATGCATGTCTACATGGCCTTCTACGCGTTGATGAATTGTTTCGTTTCACCCCGTGGAGTCAGTGAATTCCCTAGTATTGCAATCTGGTTCTGCTCGGTTCTCAGTTGCTATACAATGAATGGATGGTGTTTGCGTGCCGCCGCTCTGAATAGTATCGTTAGGTGTCTGCTGCTGTCATGGCATGTGCAGGGACTTGAATTGGGGGCCTACTTCTGTGTCGGCTGATATCAATATTGCTGAAGCTTTTTTCTGCTGGAGACGAAATTAGGAAGACTCCTTTACTTGCTGTTATCGTTGTGATACATTGCACTTAGGGACGACTGACGTGTTGAAGGTTTGGATATAGTCGGCTTCTTTTTGTGGATGCATTCTATTTGCAGTGTCAGCATAATAGAATAGACGAAAACATGACATTGCATAGAAAAGGACATGTGTTCATACTGATTTTTTTCAATTGAAAATCACATTTGGATTTGATTGTTTTTAAATTATTTAGTAATACGACGCATTGTCAGATCTTAATTTACTGGCAATATGATGGAAGGAAACTCCACATCATCTCTACTTATTGAAATATGTAAGCAGCCATTGACCATGTTTGAGTAAAGAAAAAGAAAATTAGACATTTGAGTACTTTAATGGTTGCTTTCATCGGCACAGAAGCAAGCTGCATACTATATGTTTTTTTATTGTAATTATTTGACTTTGTCATCCTTTTTGTCCTTTAAGTAACTGGCATGCCAGTCATTTCTTTATGTGCATATGTTCTTGCTCCAATCGAGGGGCCTTCCAGGTTGACAGGGTGACGATCCAGTGAGTTTGTAGTTGTAAATTGGGCCTTCCAGGTTGACAGGGTGCTGGTCCAGTGAATTTGTAGTTGTAAATTGGGCCTTCTAGGTTGACAGGATGAAGGTTCAATGAGTTTGTTGTTGAAATTAGCTCCGAGTTTCACACTCGGTGTATTACACCTCGATACTTTCTCCAGATCTGCATAATTGTAAAACAAATATACGTTGGATAAGCTTCCCCTTGCATGCTAGCATGAAACATTATAACAATAATTTTTATTTTCCTTTTTCAGGGAGCAACAATTGTGGATCGAGTTGTGAACATAACCTCTGCTGACGATTACATCTACATCCCTGTTAATGAACAGGTGCACTATTCAATTGATCTATGCTACATAAATGCCAGTACACTGTTGATCCTTCTTTTCTCATGTACGTATCTATTGTTAAAATCATGCAGCAACTTGTGGTCAATGAGGTGACAAGTACAGCTCCTACTGCAGATTTGGAACAACCTACTGAGGTGCCTTTGAATTTCAGCACATTTGTGTTTCTTTTCTTTCCCCTCTTTGTTACATCACGAACTCCCCATCAATCAGGGGCCAGAGTATGAAAATCTGCTCCAAAGAAACAACCAAAAAATGCGAACCTTGGGCTACCTGCTTATATGTTATTGTAGTGGATCATCCCTGGTACTGATTAAATAGGCATGATCTTGTCATGTAGGCAAATACAAGTCCCACTAATGGCCGAGTTTATGCGAGCAAGGCTCATGATGTCATGACAACTGTGATTGCAAGAGGTTCAGCAATTCGGCAAGATGCTGTGAACAAAGCTAAATCATTCGACGAGAAACATCAGTTAAGGGCTAACGCAACGGCTAAGATCAATTCCTTTGATAGGCGTGTTGGCCTTTCAGAGAAGTTAAACACTGGGATATCAGTCGTAAATGAAAAGGTGAAAACTGTGGACCAAAGGTTGCAAGTTTCTGACAAAACAATGGCTGCTTTGCTGGCTGCAGAGCGCAAGCTAAATGATACAGGCTCTGCTGTCAAAACAAACAGGTCTCTCTTCTTTGCCTTGTTTTTGCTACTGTCAATTCATTTATTTGTATGTGTGTTTTATATAAGCTGGTGAGCAAGTTTTTGCGTGGTCAGACTTCTAATATATCTTGGATGAAATCATGGACCTTGCAACACAAGTACACCTTTGGAGTCACCGACGGTGTCCTTTATGATGTGATTTAATTAAGTCTGTATTGCTGATCCTTAGCTATTATTTCCACTACTTGTAGGTATGTGTCTGCTGGAACAAGCTGGCTGAATGGGGCATTCAGCAAAGTCGCCAAGGCTGGCCATGTAGCTGGCTCAAGAACAAGAGAAAAGTTCCAATTAGCTGTGTCAAATATATCAGCCAAAGTAAGTAAACAGTAGATTTACTGTCCAAATTTATGACTTGAAAGATATGTCAAACATTTGATAGCTGCATTCTGCATATCTTTTTTTTTTCCAAACTGTGATGAAGCAGAACTTCATTTGCATCGTGGTTAACTGGCATGCCAAACATAATCCTGCTGCTGCCAATGCACATAGGATTGGAAGCTAATCGATCATCGTTCTAGACTTAGAGCTTTGTGTGCAATTTGTTTACATTAAGGATAATTCTGTTCTCCTTAACATTACCAAGCAAACATCATTAGATAGACTCAGTCCTGATCCCTGATTTGAAAAGAACAATCACTTAGATAAATTCTCAACCAAGAGAACAAACAAGACACACCAAAGAAGCAAATCAGCATAGTAATGGACGTCTGTGTTATGATATATTTGTGGAATGTGATGCTGCGATAATGGTAATACCTTTATGGTTTTGTTCGCTCTTGGTTAACATAATTGGCCTTGTGAAAGTTTAATCTTGGAAAAAAAATTCCCTCTGGCAAAGACATTTTTAAGCTAATCAGTATGCATCCTTATTTCTGCCAGCTTGCTTACTGTGTCACATCATTGTTCGTTGTTTCTCATGCTCCAATTCCACTTTTCCCCCCTTTTGCTCAACAGGGACCTGCCGTCGTTGCTTAAGCTTGCCGTGTTGGTTCTGGGAGCTCCTTTTCCTGGGAAAAAAATCTGTTGGGAACCTTGAGCAAGCACCTTCCGTTCATTGTGTCGACAAGCTGTGGCTTATAACTGTGCATTTCAATGTTGTCTTTTTTTTTTCCTTTGGGTTTTTTTACCGGAGAGTCTTGTCAGATTTGGTACATAGATGTTCTAAATTTTTAGAATTTTAGAACCACTATTCTTTTTAGGGCCCATGTTCAATTGATTATAGGTCATAGCAAAATTTCGGAACATGATGTTCCTGTCTCGGTGTGGTTTCATGATTGTCATGTCTCTGCAGTGCCTCTGCAGAAATTGTTACTCAAATTGAGTAATTTGGATCATAATATGAAACTGGAATGCACTCCTGTGTCGTTTGAATTTTGAATTTATATGAGAGATTTGTTGGATTCTGGGACGTGAGATTTTTCTCATTCTCTGTAGAACTATTTTGTAGTAGTATCAATCGTGTGCCGACGCGTAGGTCTCCAGCCTTCAGTCAACTGTAATTAGGGAGACTCGAGGCGTGCCCATGCGTTTTTAGTTCGCCTCGCGTTCTACGTGGATCAGTTGTTTTGTGTTTTCTAACTTGCTGGAGGACAAAAATCCATCACTGGCATTCTGACAGTGCTCTGGGGTTGTGTGATGATAGCGTGCTGCTGAATTAACAATGTGTATATTGGATCATCTAAGTATATTTTATTTCACGGTGAGGTAACCAGCTTTCGTTGAAGATTTGAATCCACATCTTCATCTTCACTTACTTAAACGAGTGTCCTCATCGACTGGCTACAACTACAAACCAGCCAGAGCCCAAGCAAATGGCCTCCAGCAGCAAGAAGCTGCGTGTCCTCCTCATTCCCTTCTTCGCGACCAGCCACATCGAGCCATTCACCGACTTTGACGTTCGTCTCGTGGCTGCGGCCAGTCCCAGCGTCGCCGTGGAGGCAACCGTGGCAGTCACGCCGGCTAACGTCGCCATAGTCCGGTCCTTGCTCGAGCGACACTACGGTGCCAGGCACAATGGAGCAGCTGATGGCAACGAGATCATCCCTGTCAAGATCGCGACGTACCCGTTCCCGGCCGTGGAGGGCCTCCCAAGGGGCGTCGAGAACCTGGGCAAGGCCGCGCCGGCCGACTCGTGGCGCATCGACGTCGCCGCGTTCAGCGACGCCCTGATGCGCCCCGTGCAGGAGGCGCTGATCAGGGAGCAGGATCCCGACGCGCTCGTCACCGACGTGCACTTTGTCTGGAACGTCGGCATCGCCGACGAGCTCGGCGTGCCGTGCGTCACGTTCAAGGTCATCGGCGCCTTCTCGTCCATGGCCATGCGCCACCTCGCGCTCGTGGCGGACGTCGCCAGCGCCGACCCCGACGTCGCCGTGGTCCCGCGGTTCCCGGGGCCTCCGATACGGATACCTAGGGCCGAGCTGCCGGAGTTCCTGAGGAAGAAGCAGGAGGTGGACTACTCCAAGACCAACACGTTCTACGCGGCGCAGGCCGCCTGCTTCGGCCTCGCCGTGAACACGCTGTCGGATCTGGAGCAGCGCTACTGCGAGCTGCATATGAGCCAAGGCTACGTGAAGCGCGCCTACTTCGTAGGGCCTGTCTCGCTGCGCCCATCGTCATTACTGGCGGCGACCCCGGATGCCGGCGGCGGCGGCGGCTCGCAGCACTGCATCGATTGGCTTGGCTCGAAGCCAGATCGTTCAGTGGTGTACCTGTGCTTCGGCAGTTTTGCCCCTGTTTCCGACGCTCAGCTGCTCGAGCTCGCTCTCGGGCTGGAGGCGTCGGGTGGTGAGGTCGGAGACGTGGACTCCGCCGGAGGGGTGGGAGGAGCGTGTCAAAGACTGGGCTCCACAGACGGCGATACTGGGCCACCCGGCGGTGGGCGCGTTCGTGACGCACTGCGGGTGGAACTCGGTGCTGGAGACGGTGGCCGCCGGCGTGCCGGTGCTGACGTGGCCGATGGTGTTTGAGCAGTTCATCAACAAGAGGCTGGTCACGGAGGTCCTCGGGATCGGGGCGCGGCTGTGGCCGGATGGCGCGGGACTACGAAGCACGCGGCACAACGAACAGGAGGTTGTCCCCGCCGAAGCTGTCGCACGGGCATTGACGGCGTTCACGCGCCCTGGAGGACCAGGGGAGGCCGCGAGGAACAGGGTGATGGACCTCGCCGCAAAGACTCACGCGGCCATGGTGGAAGGTGGCTCCTCGCACAGTGATCTTCGCCGTCTGGTCGACGATCTTGTGGAAGCGAGAGGAGCTGCTGGTGGAGCCGTGGAGGGACGAAGCCGACAAGTTGAGAGCTAGTAGCTGTTTGCCTTTGCGGCCGTTGAAAGTTCCCGCTGTTGCTTAATTTTAGTGTAGCCTATCTATACTTCTTATTAAATCAAAACCCCACTAACTTACAATAAATGATTCTATCTCAACATGCAAGCCATACATCACTTCTTCTTTTAGCCAACCAATTGTTCACATCATCTCATAAAAAATAATTACTTATTGTCTATCTTTTTATTTTGTGTTTCCAATGATAAGACCACACAATTCCTCAAAATAATTACAAAATTAAATCACATGTTAAGAGAACATAGGAATTAGTTTGCCAACAAGTTAAAGTTCTTGCATGCATATTTCTATAGTTTGTTTCAAAGTTTATATGTTTAATAGTTTCTTAAGAGATGCCCGCTGCAACGCACGGGGTATCCATCTAGTAATGCTTAATGAACCCTTACAGCTCGTTCATGCATTTGACCCTGTTTGATAAGTTCGTAAACTTAAACCCGTTAAAATTTACTCTTGAATTTTGCCTTGCACGGAGAAAACGTAGCGTCCTGAGTCCTGACACAGGTGTAATGTATTTCCACGTTGTAAACATCTTCCATTTCCTGCCCGGATAGAATCAATGAACTGAGACGCAGCATCGGGGAGTCTGACTGTTTTTACTAGTACTACACAAAATAGTTCTTGATTTTATGGAATCAGACCCATTGGGACTTTGATTCAAACACAAATCTAGCTATACTGTGAGCCACTTTATTAGTTTCTCTGGGACAATGTTGGATCTTCAGGCGACCAATCCTTTGTGCAATCTGAAAACAGTCCATCAGGATTGCTGAGTAGGGGCCCCAAAGTTCAGAATTCCCATTCATTGCTTCACCTAGTTCCAAAGAATCAGTTTCCACTATCACCGGGATGCAACCAATGTTTTCAATGAGGGATAAACCCCTAAGCAGGGAAGTTGCCTCTGCCGTTGTAGCATTAAGAAGGTGATCAAGGACATAGCCAGCACCGGCTATTGCATCTCCCCTGTGATTTCGAACCACATCACCCGAACCTCCAGTACCATTCGGGAAAAAGCAAACATCAACATTCAGTTTATAGGACCCATAAGCAGGTTTGGTCCAAGTAACCTCTCTTGCAGCCGCATTGTTCGCTGCTCCCCTATAATTCAGTGCTAGTGCTTGTATTGTTTTTTGGGATGATGATCCCCCTAGCTTTATTGTTCCTGATGTAATGAACGATGTATCTGTGTTTAGTTGAGGCGGCAAGTTTCAGACGCACTCTTTTCCCTGCCAGGGTACCTCCGGGGATTGGTAGGGTTTTTAATGAGGCGGCTTGCTGACCTAATATAGTGGTTTAAAATTTCAAAAAAAAAAAAGACCCATTGGGAGAGTTCTAAAAAAAAAGTGGAAAAATCCAATTTGGCTTGGGCGCCACGGCCTGAATATCCTTTCCTTACCCGAGATGCAGCTGGCCCAACTCCAGAGCATATATAAAGCCCAATCCGACCGACCTTGCCTGTCTGCCTGCCCTGGCTATCTGTACCATCCAACTTTGAACTGCACACGTAAGCCGAGGCGAGGTAGGGTTTCCTCGTGTTAAAAAACAGGGGGCTACGAACGAAAACGGCGGCGAGTGACAAGGAAGGCTACGGCCGGCGGCGGCGGCGATGAAGGGTACGGCGGGGTTGACCCGACAACAGCGCAGGTCCAAGAGTAAGCTGGTAGCCGCGACGAAGGTGGTAACCGCGGAGAGAAAGAAGAAGAAGGAGATGGAGGAGCTGCCGAGCGTGAGGAAGAGGGAGAGCAGCACGGCGGAGGAACCGCGTGGCGGCGGGGCGGCGGAGCCATTCGAGTACACGATGACTGTCGAGGGCTCTCATCAAGGCCGCGACAGGTATATGGAGAACTGGGGTGATCTGATCGGTTCCATGGAGCACAGAAGTAAGCACACCCTAACCCTAGCTACGATCGACAGATAGCTACCAAAATCAGCTGAAATATCTCATACTGGGTGTTGACGCATGCATGTAGCGGCTATCCCCAGCGCGCGCTTCACGGACTGGCAGGTACCCCCCAAAACCCCCGTCAGCTCCCCGGACACTCTGCAGGTCTTCACGGCCAGGATCTCGACCGGAGACACCTCATGCTTGAAATTGCCGGTGGACGTCTACGGCGTCGTCGCGGCTCGCGACCGGGTGGATTACAAGCGCAATATCATCTTCGAGCGTGGGAGGGATGACTGCCAGACCATCACCGAGGAGGTTTGTGTCTGCTGCTTATTTTCTACAGCCCAATTAATATGTTGAGGCACTACTATACCGGTCTGGTCTTTAGCTGAGCCTTACATAATTGACTAGTAGTATAATAGAGAAGATGATATTGCGCTGTAACCACTAGCTCGTAAACTATGAACAACATATATATGAGGTACTCTCGATATTTTATCTAAGCATGAAGAGATAATAGAGAAGAAGCCGCAAACATGAGAATCAGACATCATTTCAGCGAACCTGCATAAATCTTGTCTCAGAGTCCTATCACCGAGTTTTGCTAGACCCTCAACGCCCTCTAAATATTGCCAGTAAATAACACCGACAATTGGCATCCATCGTGAGGCATGTGTGTTTGGATCAACCTCAAAAGGTATCCGATGGCTTACAGCAAGATCAACTTCGGCGACTATAGAGACCACTCTAGGCCAGGTCTTCCACTTCGTATCTCTGGGATTCCTACCGATCACCGTGGTGAGCTCTTCCTTCACTAGCCGACTCGGTTCCATCCGGAGGTGGCTACGCTGACACTCAGTACCCTTGGCCTCTAGTCCGAGGCTGCGTCCTTGAGTAGTGTGGGCCGGTACAGCCACCTATGGACCAGAGCTGCGATGATCAACAATAATTTCCAGGTTTCCGAAGTAAAAAACTCTGGATTGGGCTGGCTCTGAAGACACCAGAGTTGATCTTGACGTAAGCCATCAAAGACTTTTTAGCGAAAACGCAAAGGACCTTTGCGTTTTATTTCATTGGAAAGGTAGAGTTGTTTACAAACCTCCAAAGAGGCGCATTTTCGCTAAAAAAAATTACAATGCTGAGTGCACGTCCCAGGTAGACGGCAAGATAACTCTCAGCCCTAAGGTGCCTGCTTGTGCCCACATCCTGGCTTCCTCCTTGATCTTGACTAGAAGGTCATGTATGAGGGGTTGTGCTCCTTCAAAAACACAGTCATTGCGCATCTTCCAAACCATCCAAGGCGTGAGGAGGGTGATGGAGGCTAACCCCTTGCGCATTGGCTTGGGCGTGTTCGTCTTGGTATTGGTCCACCAGTCATTGAGAGAGCTCTCATGTCGCGGTGCCGCAATTGGAACACGCAACCATGCAAGAACCTCATGCCAGACCTGCCTGGTGAATGGGCACTCCAGGAGGAGCCATCAAAGACTAGGTTGATCTATACTCAACTGCCCCACGGTGGGCGCCAACTGTCGAGGTTATTTCCTGACAATATTTAGAGGGGGTGGAGAGTTTACCAAAACTTGAGGGTAGCACTCGGAGACACGTTTTATATGGGTTCAGTCCTCCAAAAACATTTCTGATAAAAAGTTTAACGCTCTTTGTGACTTCTTATATATTATCTTTGTGCTCAGTTATTGATCTAGAGGGAGTCTTGATCATGCTATGGTTAATGTGTATGGCTCGGTAGGCCTACCCCGTCGTATATACTGGCCAGGTGTAGGGTTAAAAATGGACTAAGTTGCTTTATACGTAGAAATATAAACAGGTAAACCCTAAGACTAATCTAAATTAGAAAAACTCAGTTACAGTCATTCCCAATTTGATCATGTTGACTTGTCTTGTTCTCCTAAATGAGACGGCACCTGGGCTTTAGTTGGACGCCGAGTCATGATCTCGTCGGTGCTAGGAAGTCCTATGCCTAGTGCTGCGGGTGGATTGCTTTTTTCCTCCGTGAGAATACCCGTGAGTCATGATCTCGTCGGTGTCCAACTAAAGTTTCACACTTTTATGGTTAGTACATATACACGTGGAACTAGAAAAAAAATTACTAGACTTTTGTCTAGTTTTCAAGAAAACCAGCCTAGTAACGGATCAAAGCCACATTAACATGGGATTTGAATCTATGAAAACCCCTTAACAATATCCTTATTTTCTGCAACCGTTATATTTTCTCTCGTCATCTGTATCACGCCTCTCACATCATGTATGCTATGCATTACACACACAATACATGGTCATTTTGGTTTCAGTTATAAACGCTCATTATTTACCTCTACTTTTGCTTATGTTTGCATATTTGTTAATTTTATTTCTTGGCGCTGAACCAAAATTCGTCCTTTCCGTTGACAGCTGTGTACTTTGGGTTTGTAACTAAATCCCCCTTGATAAATAGATTGCATATAGATGGACACTCTTTTTTGTATCAGAATATTATAGACCGGCCACATTGAGTGGAGATTCGTTACACCCGGGCTATAGTGCTCCCTTCATTAAAAAAAACAAATCATGCTTACAAGATTTAAAAATCTGAAATAAAATCCTGCATGTTGTTAATGATGTAACTCACAAACGTGTAAAATTTCTGTTTGAAATAATTCATATATTCTGAGGTAGATAAAAATGAAAAATATGTTGATCTGAGAGTACACAATTTCAAATACTATGTAAAAGACACAAGGTTTGTCAATTTTGTGTAGTTGATAATGTAAATATTTTCGCATTGAGATTCTACATGCCAGTAGGGTCTACCGGGAGTTAAGGTGATTTTCTGGGCCAGATTCCACATTAGTCCTGATATAGGTGAAAGAAACACTTGTAATTACTCAATTAATTTTGCATATGCAGGCTCCATACCTAGCGCTGACAGGTCCTACACGTGCTATTGTGCTGAAGGATCCACTGTACATTGAGGCTGACCTGAAAGTGAAGGGTACGGCCGGGCAATCTGAGGATCAAGATCTAATCTTCCTAACGGCCCTGTGGAGGAATCCGCCTCCTCTTCTAAAGTGTGCATACAAAGGCAAGATCAGCACACTGGAGCTGACGTTAGGACACATTTATTGGTCAGTAGAGGCCACGATCAGTATGAAAGTCATCCATGGGTCATGGCCAGAAGGTTTCCGAGGCTCTTTCGCTGCTAAAACTGCCAGCGTAGGCGGCATGGAGTTTGCGTTGCTCCTGACAGGCGATGATGATAAGCTGCCTGTTGCCGACGACGGCACGATCAAGCTTCAACGCCAAGTTGTTTGCGCTAATGCTCGAGAGCCTGATGAAGAGCATTTGGAAGTTTCTGTCGAGGCCAGCAATGGTGTTGCTGGGGAACGGTACGATGATGCTCTGCTTTTTAAACCTCAACGATACGGTAGACTCTCTGGTGTGCTTAATGTCGGTTCCTGTGAGATTGAGGTCACTGTCGCCTGGTCCATTATAGAGTGTTACTAGAAGGTGTTTCTCCATGATGCAAGTGCCGATGAGAGAACCGCCATGGTGGACTGGTGGAGATGAAGCCGAAGGAGGTGGTCGTCGGCAGGGTCATGTTCTGGCTGGCGGGGTGGCTCCGCTGGGGATGGAGGTGACGCTGGTCATGCCAGAGTTTTATTACTTACGGTATTAAGTATTACACTCGACATCTGCATAACCAAGATGCACACAACCGATAGATTCGTTCGAAAAATAAAAAAGAAGACGTATGACATATCATGATGAGAAATTTTAAAACTCCCAAAGGTGGTGGAGGGCCGATCCGCAAATTATGCTGCCATCCATGTTGGGATAAAAGACTCTCGCCGTATCTTCCAGTCTTGTACACACCTCTGTAAATAGGTCGCGATGCTCCACACGTTGCAACGGAGACCACAAACGGAGTGTAGCAGTAGTCATGTAGATAACCTGCATAAGAGAAGAATTTTCTCATCAAAAACCTTATCATACCTATAAACTCAAAGCAACCATATTACGGCAAGTGTTGCCACCCTAATAAGTTGCTTAAACCTAGTATCCACACCATTCAACCACGTGCCAAAAATATTAGCAATGCTCGTTGGTGGGTATAAGGTGGAACCTATGTGAATGATTGACCATATAGAACTAGCAAATTTACACTCGAAAAATAAGTGCGTTATCGTCTCGTCCTTATGACATTAGACATACTTTTTACTCTCATGCCAATTGCGTTTTGCAAGTTTGTCTTTTGTTAGAATTACTTCTCGACGCAGATACCACGCAATATCTTATTTTTAGTGGAATCTTCATCTTCCATAGGTTTATATTATTCTCCACTGGTACATCTGGTTGGATTAAAGCTTTATACAAAGAATTCACCATGAATTTACCGCTTTTGTTTAAATTTCACCGGAACTTATCGGTCCCCTATGTCAGGTTGACCAAGGTCAACCGTTGTAGCAACCCAGTCCAAGATGTTAGACGGGGACCAATAAGATCTCTTCGGAATGTCACATTACTAGGGGAATTCTCCAACACCTTAGCGAGTGTATCGCTTTTGTGGCGTCCAAGGACAATGTTATATAAAGCAGGATATTATTCTCGGATTGCGGTAGGACCAAGCCACCTATCTTCCTATAACCTTATTTCCAAACCATCCTTAATAGAGAAAGTACCATATGGGAAGAAAATTTTCTTTGTTGCCATTAGGCCAGCCTAAAAATGCGAGTCACTTGATTTTCAAGAATTTCGTTGCCATTAGGTCAAACCCGGAATGTTGGCAAAGGCGTGTGTCCTCACAAAGCTGGTCCTCGTAGTGGAGAACCCAACATCTTCTTGCGAGTTGCGGCCCGTCCGATTAACAGACAACATGTCTGCTTGGTTTCACCCTTACGGACGTCTCATAGGCAACAAGTTGTCATTGGTAGAAACTCTAGGGAAGCTATTCTCTTATCGAAGCTTGCGCTCGAAGCGTCGTCAACTTAGGTAATCCTTAGAAGTTCAAGTGTTACTGATAGGCGCGTGCTCAGGTTTCACATGAGGCGCAATGAACTTGTCTACTTCCTTCACATCAAGATATAAGATGTTTTAGCATAAGATATGTCGACATGCATGTAGACATACTCCCTCTGTTCCTATGCACAAGGCGCATATCTTTTTCCAAATTTTTGTCACAATGTAAGGCGCACGGTGTAGCATATCCGGTTTCTTCCGAACCTAACCCTGCCAATCGTGTGGAACTGCTATTGGCCATAGAGAGTGCATGCGGAGAGAGGTGCAGATTATTCAGAAAAAGCAGTTATTGCAAGGCTACTGTCGACGAGAACGTCGCCTCCAACTGAAAAATATTCCGGCTAAATGAGAAACACCGGCGTTAAACATGAAGTTTTAAATCTGCTGAGCTGGGTACAGGCAAGCTCTCAATGTGAGTGCTTTCTTTGCAAGGAAAATTTATTAAACTGGAGCGGCAGTTAGCAAATCCCATTTAGGATAGTAGACGTAGATAAGATTATTATACAAGATTTTTTTTTGAACTATTATATATTATACAAGGTTTCACTTTCATAGTTTATTTTTTTCGGTTGGGAGCCCTTACGTCGTTTCCATATGGCACGTACGCAAATATTGTTGACTCGATCATAGCAATCCCACCAGTGTGTAACTGATTCGCCGGATGCCATGCATGATTCCAAGTACTCAAACAACATACTCTGATGCTCATAAGAAAGTCCGCCGTTTGCAAATATGACGTCCTTTGCGACCGTGTTAGTTGGAGCTAGCTATATTGTACCCTTCAGATTTGTCCTCTCCTACTTTAACAAAGAAGTTTAGGATGCTTCAGTAGATCATTTGCGTCATTCAGTTTACCGTGATAGACAGAAGCTCGATGCAGATTAGAAAAGCAGAAGTCGCCGCTCAGAACACGGCTCGATCGCACATGCGGTAATTATGGTAAACCACGGCCAGCCAGTGTTGAGTACTTGAATGCAAACTGAAGCTTAAAATTCTTGTTTAAAAATACTGAAAATAGAAACTAACGCCGGAAAACAGCACGAGATTCAGCAACAGAAACACTCATGCATGCACAACAGAATCTCGTCTCTCTAAAAATAAATAAATAAATAAACAGAATCTGGTCGTTCAAAAAGTATCCGAAGAATCTGCACGGCTCCCGCTCTCTCGGACCTTTTCCACCCGGCCTGCCCGTCCTATATGGTAGGGTAGCCCTCTCTCTCCATTTGGCAGTTGGCACCACTCCATCTCTCTCGATCGGGAACTCAACGCGGAGGGATCACTTGCATCGTCGTGGACTACTGTTTGTTAGTCATGGCGACGGAGGCGGCGCCGGAGTGGCTGGAGAAGGGCGACAACGCGTGGCAGCTGGCGGCGGCGGCGCTGGTGGGGCTGCAGAGCGTGCCAGGGCTGGTGATCCTGTACGGAGGCATCGTCAAGAAGAAGTGGGCCATCAACTCGGCCTTCATGGCGCTCTACGCCTTCGCCGCCACCATGGTCTGCTGGTGCCTCTGGGGCTTCCGCATGTCCTTCGGCGACCGCCTCCTGCCCTTCGTCGGCAGGCCCGACTTCGCCGGGCTCGATGGCGCCGGCTTCCTCTCCGCCCAGGGCTTCGCCGGCGCGTACCCGGCCGCCACGCTCCTCTTCTTCCAGTTCGTCTTCGCCGCCATCACGCTCATCCTCGTCGCCGGATCGCTCCTCGGCCGCATGAACTTCCGGGCCTGGATGCTCTTCGTGCCCCTCTGGCTCACCTTCTCCTACACCGTCGGCGCCTTCAGCGTCTGGAGCCCCAACGGGTTCCTCTTCAAGGCCGGGGTCATGGACTTCGCCGGCGGATTCGTCATCCACCTCTCCTCCGGCGTCGCAGGCTTCACCGCCGCCTTCTGGGTTGGCCCGAGGACGGCCAAGGACAGGGAGTCCTTCCCGCCCAACAACATCCTCCTAACGCTCGCCGGCGCGGGCCTGCTGTGGATGGGCTGGACCGGGTTCAACGGCGGCGCGCCGTACGCCGCCAACATCGACGCGTCGGTCGCCGTCGTCAACACGCACCTCTGCACGGCCACCAGCCTGCTCGTCTGGCTCATCCTGGACTCGTTCGTCTTTGGCCGCCCGTCCGCCATCGGCGCCGTCAATGGCATGATCACAGGCCTCGTATGCATCACTCCCGCCGCCGGGTTGGTGCAAGGATGGGCGGCGATGCTGATGGGGCTCCTCTCGGGAAGCGTGCCGTGGTTCACCATGATGGTGCTACACAAACGGTGCCGGATCCTGAAGCACGTGGACGACACGCTCGCCGTGCTCCACACGCACGGCGTCGCCGGAAGCCTGGGCGGCATCCTCACGGGGATCCTGGCCGAGCCGCGGCTGTGCCGGCTGTTCTTCGGCGACGACCCCCGGTACGTCGGCCTCGCGTACGCGGTCAGGGGAGGCCGCGCGCATGCAGGGCTCCGGCAGATGGCCGTGCAGCTGGTCGGGATCGCCTTCATCGTGGTGCTCAACGCTGCCGTCACCAGCGTCGTGTGCCTGCTCGTCGGGGTGGTTGTGCCGCTCCGGCTCAGCGAGGAGCAGCTGGCAGCCGGCGACGACGCCATACACGGCGAGGACGCGTACGCGGTGTGGGGCGACGGCGAGACGTACGAGCAGTCCGTGCATGGGAGCCGTCGGTACCAGATGGCGATCAATCCTATGTCGTCCAAGGTCGATGAGATTATTTGAGCAATCCAATCGTGCTGACGCGTATGCATTGTAAGATCGGTACTAGTGCATTGTGTAGTTTACTTGGTCGGATTTGCTATTTAAATCCTACGGAGTACTAGTCTCCAAGGAATGTTGATTGAATTAGGAAAAGCCTCCTCTAGACCTCTACGGTCAAACAACCCACACCGTACCAGTACACTACTACCACAGATCTCGGAAATGCAATACCGATCCTCGCCTAAAGAACTATAAGAAGCGCTTTCAATTTACTCGAACTGAACACACCATCAAAGAGTGCAATCCTTAACTAGGCTTAGTGATATGCAATCTTCGTTGATCTAGAGTTTTCGGACAAGTTGATCCAGAGAATTTTCTAAATGTGTTTCAATATCACTAGAAAGAACATAATGAAAAGTTTGCATGTTAGTCCTCAAACAACTTGATTTTTATAGATCTAGGTTCTTCTCGTAAAGCCATGCGAGCAAAAAATATAGCTTAATCAAATAGAATCTAATTTGTGGACCTAAAGATGAGAGTGGTCTAGGCAACCCTAGATGCTCAAGAGAGATAGCTAGCCCAAATTTGTGGACCTAAAGGCCCCCGTGTCGCATAACCCCTAGGCAGCTCGGGCGTTGGCCTCTACCGGCGGCACCCAGCCTCCTTCTACTTACCCTACTCTCGCCACTGCTAGGGTCACCACCGACAAAACCGAGTGGGGGGAGGGGTCTCTGCATCGAAAGTGTATGTAAACAAAGATTTTTAGTCCTTGTATTTTTTGCTCTTTTTTCTTACATTGTCAAATATACATCTTTCATGCTTATGTGTGTTAACTAATGAACTAGCAATGCATATGTACACGGCGAGGACGCGTACGCGGTGTGGGGCGACGGCGAGACGTACGAGCAGTCCGTGCATGGGAGCCGTCGATACCAGATGGCGGTCAATCCTATGTCATCCAAGGTCGATGAGATTATGTGAGCAATCGAGTCGTGCTGACGTGTATGCATTGTAAGATCGGTACTAGTGCATTGTGTAGTTTTCCTCAAAGCCACACCGTACCCCTACCATAGATTTGGATCATTGATGCATTCCAAACGGGATCTACAAGGTATCATGATAAAACCATAGTCATTTTACCAGAATCAACATATATCGATCCTCGCCTACAGAACTATAAGATATTAAGATGCACTTACATTTTACTTGAACTGAACACCAACAAAGAGTGCACTCCTTAACTAGCCTTACTGATATGCAATCTATGTTGATCTAGAGTTTTCAGACAACTGAGAATTTTCTAAAACTAGTTGACATGTACGTGCAACGCACGCTTTTACAAGACAGTTTATAAGTAGAAAAAAGATCGTACCATAGTGTATTACTTTTTTACACTTCTACAGGGGGGTATCTGATAATTGATATGTCTATTGGGAATGGTCGCATGAGAAAGAAGTAAGTAGGGTGGGTAGGGCCCGCTGGCGAATATTGTCATACAATTTTCTAGAATTTACATGATGATATTTTAAATAGGTTAGTACGCCCCTTGTTCAGAAAATGCCTAGTGGGGTTGGATGTGGAATTAGTACTCACAAGGGATACATGAAGCCTACGTTAGCGTAATTTAAATTTTCTGCAGTGTAAACAAGGAATAGATACAATAATTGATCATGAGATCACCACTAGATGTGCAATGCCACAACAGAAAAAGAGTTAGTCCAGTGTATCAATGCAGCTGTATCATATTGTTATCTCCACCTCAAGTCCCCACAAATGGTTCATTGGCGTCGCTTGTGCAGAACCTTAAGAGTATCCACACGTTCGAGAAGTATCGTCACTCGCATGACTGTTCGAGTAGCTGTTTGCTGTAGAAAACCAAATTAATCAACGCTAAAATGTCCACCCCCATACCCTTACGTAGATGTCCTATAATGAGCTTTACATTAGAGGCCCATCAAGAGTCAAGACTCAATGCTAAGTCTACTAGGAAACAGCCACTTAAGAATGTGATCATATAGGTTCATAAGTGTTGAGACTAACATGGAAGAACATCGCTTTATGTAGATAAGGGCATAGCAGCGTCCGCACGATAATTGAGGATGGATACCGACCTGAGTTTGTGACCTGTGGTGGAATAAATTTTCCCCAAGAGTGTCACTTTTTTCTTAGAACATCCCTCAGTGTATTTACTTTATAGAAACTTTTACAAAACCAAAATTATTAGGCCTAGAGTTCGACCAAGCCACGATTAAATCAAAGTTTATATGCAAATCATATGTTTTGGGTAAGATGTTTCGGAGAACTAGAATCTCATAATTTAGCAAGTTTGACACTGTTTTCGACAATCCAATCACATTAGTCAGATACCATGCATCTACTGAGTGTAGTGGACGATTCTCTCTAATATTTGCAGACTAGATCAGGCCTTGACCAGACTTGAACATAATCCTTTACAAGTTCTTACACTCTTGTATATTCTAGCCAAATATTTCTAAATAAGTCAAACTTATAAAAATATGAAAACATTCTGGTACTTCAAATTACATGTTGTAAGATATTAATCCAATAAACTGGGAAATTTGTTTTTCTTTTACCCGGTCAGTCGGTAGTATCTTTTGTCCAACATTTATTTTAAAATCCAAACTTTGTAAAAAATATGAAAAAATAATAAAGAAATTCGAAATACATATAGTGAGTGTGAACACATTTTACCTCGTTGTTTGGAAACTTTCGTGCCTTTTGTAACTTTGGGGTAAAATGTGTTGAAATATCCAATGAAAATGGAAAAATTGTAGTAGCTATTTTTCTCATCGGTGTACCTGTATTGAGCCGGTGTTTTCTTAGATTTACAAATTGTTTGATCTTTTAAATAACGTTTGGTCTAATTTATAAAGACATTAGGAGACACTTCTGAATAGTTTGATCCAAGTTCTTTCTTTCCAATTCGGTCTGCAAGGATAAAATGAAGAAAGTCGTCTCCTAGGCTACTTGTACTGACTTGTGGTCTCGGATTAATGAAGACGACACCAAATTATTCAAACGTCCGATCTGGATTTTGAGAAACAATTTATCTAATTGTTTTGATTTTGGACACAAATTTCTTATGTTGTGCCCAACAATTGTAGTTTAATGATTTTTTTCCTGAGTAGTAGAAAAGATAGAAGTGCCAGTATGACCAAGCTGCACACAAAGAGACTGTTAGGACTAAAACTGTCACTTAAAGTAGTTCCTTCTAACGGACCATGCAATTCAAAATCACGAGGTCCTGCAAGATCTTACGGTTAAAATTGCTAGATTATAGAAAATGGACAGCTCCAGACGCAAATGGCATGAGGGAGCTTGCTAGATTACATAGAATGGACAACTGTAGACTCAAATGGCGTGAGGGAGCTTCCGCTTGTCCCAATTATAATGTCCATAATAATAGTTTTCTATTACACTTAGAAGTTGACCCACATAATATTGTCGCTGAATATGACCATTCCATCATTTTTATTTCGTAGATACTTCTAGTAATTTTTTATGGTATGTGCACATATAATTTTTTTTGAGGGAGTGCACATATAATTGTGTATGTTATTTCCCTTTTGATACAATTTGCTATGATAGGTCATTTAGTCGAGTAGATTTATATTCGTAAAATATACAACACACTTGACACTTACCTGAAACATAATGTAAATGTGCCTAGTTCACTTATGTATTCTTAAATATTTTGGTAGAGAAGTCTAATACCTACCGTCTAACAAATGTCTCGTTTGAGATTTCTACATTCTATATATGTTGTTTATATTTGGTTGTAGGATAAATATATAACAAATGCTTGTGTATAGTAAGTGCAAGCAAAACATAGATTTTTAGTCCTTGTCTTTTTGCCTCTTTGTTTAATAAAATTGTAAAATATACATGTTTCATGTTTATGTGTTAACCGGTGGACTAGCAATGCATAGGTATTTCTTGCTCAGCCTTTAAATGTCCTTGTCCCTCATAGCTCCTAAAAGAGTATCGTTTCTATTGAAACAACATGAGGGCAGGAGTTATATCTCGAGTAAAATGGTCGAAAATAGTAAGTAGGCAGGGGTAGGGCGGTCTTACGGTGAGTATCGTCATACATATTTCAAATTGACACAATGATGTTTTAACTAGGTTTTTACGCCTACTTGGAACATGCCCTACGACAACACTGAAAAAGTGCCCAAAGGGTTTGACCGTCATTTAGGTCGTACTAAAGGGATACATGAAGCCTTTACTATCGTAAATTATAATTTGTTACCAAGTAAACAAGGAATAACTAAAATAATCTATCATAAAAACTAGCGTTAGATGCTCAGTGCCACAACAGAAGAAGAGTTGTTGCGGTGCATCAAACCGGTTGTATGGTATTGTTATTTCCACATCCATATCCCCTGAACTGAAGGGACATAACTCATACAGTTGACAACTCCGAATAAATGCCTTTAAATGTGGGTAGAGTGGTGACTGGGTTCATGAGAACGGAATTAATCAGTGTTAACATATCCTTTTATACTCCATGTAGTTAGTAAGTAAATTGGGAGAAGTTGATTTTATTTTTCCCAGACGACTTGTAATAACTTTTTGCTAAAGTTTATTTAAAAATTCAAACTTCTAAAAAATATGTAATTTGAAGTACATCCAGTTAGTCTGAACTCATTTGTCCTAGGTGTCTGAAAAGTCAATGCTTTTTGTAACTTTTGGGTGAAATGTACTGAAATTTAAAAGGAAATGAAAAGAACGTCATAGACATCTATTCTCGTGAGTGAACTTGCATTGGACTAGTTTTTTTTCGAGATGTATAAATTGTTTCAATTTTGTAACATTTTTTGGTAATAAATATAAATACCAGGAGAAACTTCTGAATGGTTCGATTCAATTCCGACATCCTTCAGTGGGATAAGAAGCAAGAAAACCGATTACTATGCTAGTTGATACTTACTCGTGGTCTCGGATTACGGGATGGTGCCAAACTAACTAAATCATGAGATCTTTGTTAAACTAACTTACTAAAAAATCCCTTAAAAACAAATTAAAAAACTGTGGTTTTTGCTATGATGTTTTTTTTGGGGTTGTGGAGTGGTATTGTGAAACCCTCTGCCCAATGGCATGAGCACATGTAGATATTGGGCCGAGGGAAAGAGCGACCCTAGCCAGGCGCCCTCGCGGCCTTGCCATTCCCTGGATAAATTTGTTGCAACTGCCGCGAGGAGCACTCCTGGCCGTCGCCGCAAGACCGAGCCGCACGCAATGGTGGAAACGGTCAGTTGACGTAATCCCTTCCACCGCGCCCAGCACTATAAATTCAACAGCTCCTTCCGCCACTCCTCATCACTCACCAGTCCTCATCTCACTCACTTCCCTCGATCGTTAGAGTTTGAAAATGGCGATGCCGGTTTCACGGAAGGGCTTCCTCTTCTTCCTCGTCCTGGTTTCGGCGGCCACGTCGGTGGCCGGTGCGGCGTCGACGTACGTCAAGTACATGGACCCGAAGCAGCCGGTCCAGGAGCGCGTGGAGGATCTCGTCAGCCGCATGACGCTCGAGGAGAAGATCGGCCAGATGACGCAGATCGAGCGCGCCAACGCCTCCTCCAACGTCATCACCAAGTACTTCGTCGGTACGTCCGTTCGTCTATCCGCCCGTCGCCGCTATATATATGATCCATCGTCTTGGCTCTGTTAATTTTCGATTCTTGATGCGTCTGGCTGCCGTGTGTTCATGTTCATGCATATGTTTTTTGTTTGCGTGAAGTCCATGCATATGTATGTAGCGATCTAATCTAACCAATGTGTACGTACGTACGTGTGCGTGACTGCGTGTGTTGCAGGGAGCGTGCTAAGCGGCGGCGGCAGCACGCCGTCGGAGAAGGCGTCGGCGGCGGCGTGGCAGCAGATGATCACCAAGATGCAGAAGGCGGCGCTCAAGACCCGCCTCGGCATCCCCATCATCTACGGCATCGACGCCGTGCACGGCAACAACAACGCCTACAACGCCACCATCTTCCCCCACAACATCGGCCTCGGCGCCACCAGGGACCCAAGCCTCGTCAAGCTCATCGCCCGCGCCACGGCGCTAGAGGCCAGGGCTACCGGCATCCCATACACCTTCGCGCCATGCGTCGCGGTAACTACTGATCCATCCCTCATATTCATCTAGTTCATGGAGGATTTATCAACGTTTTACATATATGTGTTTGCGATGATGCATGCAGGTTTGCCGTGATCCGAGGTGGGGCCGGTGCTACGAGAGCTTCAGCGAGGACACGAAGCTGGTGCAGCTCATGACGGCGTCCATGGTGCCCGGCCTCCAGGGCGACGTCCCCAAGCGGCACCCCAAGGGCACCCCCTTCGTTGCCGGGCCCAAGAACGTGGCCGGGTGCGCCAAGCACTTCGTCGGCGACGGCGGCACGAAGCGCGGAATCAACGAGAACAACACGGTGATGAGCTTCCACGACCTCATGCGCATCCACATGCCGCCCTACGACGACGCCGTCATCAAGGGCATCTCATCCGTCATGATCTCCTACTCCAGCTGGAACGGCGTCAAGATGCACGAGAACAAGTTCCTCATCACCCAGATCCTCAAGGAAAAGATGCACTTCAGGGTTCGTTTTCATTTCAATATGTCGATCACTTCATAGTTTGATTGTACGTAGCTATTAATTCACTCGTCTTCATTTTAATCTGTCGAACACTTCACAGTTTGATTGTACGTAGCTATTTTGCGATCGATCTGAACGAAGCGACTTTGAACATACGTACTTGCAGGGGTTCGTGATCACGGACTGGCAGGCGGTGGACAAGATCACGACGCCGCCGCACCAGCACTACTACCACTCCATCCAGGAGACGCTCCACGCCGGCATCGACATGGTCATGGTCCCCTACGACTACCCGGAGTTCGTCGCCGACGTGACGGCCCAGGCCAAGCGCGGTGCCATCAAGATGGACCGGATCAACGACGCCGTCAGCCGGATCCTCAGGGTCAAGTTCACCATGGGCCTCTTCGAGGACCCCTTGCCCGACCGCCGCCTCACCGAATACCTCGGCAGCAAGGCGCACCGGGAGCTCGCGCGGGACGCCGTCCGCAAGTCGCTGGTGCTGCTCAAGAACGGCAAGAAAAACGGGACGACGGTGCCGGTGCTGCCGCTGTCCAAGAATGCCAAGAAGATCCTCGTCGCCGGCAGCCACGCCCACGACCTCGGCCTCCAGTGCGGCGGCTGGACCCAGTCGTGGCAGGGACAGGCCGGAAACAACATCACCGGCCAGGGTACGCCAATGCCTCTCAAATCTCATGCATGAACCGATTCCTCTGTCTCTCTTCTTCGATACTGAATTGTTGATGCCGACGTGGACATGCATGCAGGCACGACGATCCTGGAGGCGATCAAGTCGGCCGTGAACAACAAGACGGTGATCGACTACTCGGAGCACCCGGACAAGGACTCCATCTCCAAGAGCGAGGACAAGTACGAGTACGCGGTGGTGGTGGTGGGCGAGCCGCCCTACGCCGAGACGTCCGGCGACAACCAGAACCTCACCATCCCGTCCCCGGGGCCGGACGTGATCAGGGACGTCTGCGAGCTCGTCAAGTGCGTGGTGGTCCTCGTCTCGGGCCGGCCGCTCGTCATCGAGCCGTACCTCGACACCATGGACGCCTTCGTCGCCGCGTGGCTGCCGGGCACCGAGGGCCACGGCGTCGCCGACCTGCTCTTCGGGGACTACGGCTTCACGGGGAAGCTGCCGCAGACGTGGTTCAGGTCCGTCGACCAGCTGCCCATGAACTACGGCGACAAGCTCTACGACCCGCTCTTCCCGTTCGGCTACGGCCTCTCCACCAAGCCGGTGTCAAACAGTTAGGATTTCATTTTCCGTTGTGTGCCATTAATGAGTGACTGTGGGAGGGACTTGGCAATAATTAAGGGGGATTTGTAAGTTAGTTACGAATTTTTTATGAGGATTCTGATGAGCTTGAAATCTATAGTGATGTCGAAATTTGGTCCATCTCGAGCTACTTTTTTGATTGCCAGTCAGACGCGGAGCACAGCTATTGCATTGTTTACGCGGACAGATAGCAAAGCTCCAAGCCTACTATGCTTACGAATCACTAATACATATAAGAAGGAATAAGATTACCTCCGTCTCCATAGAGATTCTTAATCTTAGCTCTGTTCATGACCATGTCGTCTACTTAAACCCCTCCAATCTGTAACGTCGTCTCACCAGCAGACCATCTCTGTTTTTTTTGGTCCTTCTCAGTTCTCAACGGCCTTTTTCCTTAGCACCTCCATACTCTGTTTTCCTTGCCACCATTCTTGTTATCAGATAAATCTGAGTTTGGCCCTCACATCAATTTCTTCATCAAATATCTTGCTGCATTCATGTGAATTTGGACTATCCACTTTTTACCGAGAGTCTTGACTATCAGGAACTTCTTCAGTATCCTCATTCTCAGCTAATACTGGCTCATTTCTCATATGCTTGTAGGGTCAGGAAATTGTCTTGTTGTGTTGGATACAACAGATTCTCCACAGGTACATTGTTTCAGAACTTTTGCTCATCCTCTCAGCAACTACTCCATGTCCCTCAGCCATTTATTCCTCACATTTTCCAGTTGCAATCGTTTTGTTCAGGTCAGCAACATTAACAGTACTAGTAGCTACCTGTTTGATCACTTCTTACTCAGTTCTAGTTCTTGCATTTAAATTATCGTCCGTCAATTAATTCAATCCCTGTCTCTGTGTCCATCCGTGTGGAACCGCGGGAAGCCTCTGGTTCCAGCCGTCAATTAATAGCCCATACAGCAAGGCCCATGAGACTAATCGCCATCCCTCCCTCTTTTAATCTCTATAATACCCCTCAATCAAAAAACAAAAAATCTTATCTCCCACGAGGCAACGAACGAAGCAATGACCAAGAACACGGTCGGCGATGCATTAATATACCTCATTGCCACTGCTAGTACAACTTCTTGCAGTTCCTCTTTGTCACTTTAGCACGTTTCTTCTTTTGCAGCAGGAACTTATTGCAGTTCATTTTCTAATTTCCATTCTTCTTGCAAAAGAAGCATTCGGAATCACATGTTCTGAATTCTTAGACTTCTCCAGTGACCTAACACCTTTAGCCTTCTTATTTATCTTCTTCTCGAAGCATGTGGGCTGGGTAACCATCAAGACTTGATTGTTTTCCCTCTTCACACCAGTTTCAGCAGATTTCAGCATAGAGAGTAGCTGATTTGGTGTTTTCTTCATCCCATTCATGTTTTAATTCATGATAAAACCATTGTAAGGCTAGAAAATACTCGAGTGAAACTCTATAAAAACCACAACGGTGCTCACACGATCCACATAAAACCATTATTAGTAACTTGAGTGTAAATACAAGCACTCTCTAACCGTTTTTACCCTTCTTCCTTTAAGTTTCTCTTCCACTTTTGGTTTTTGTTTGTGTCACTTTTGTACCTTTGTGCTTTTATTGGTGGTTCTCCTATGGCAAATGACATGAGTCTGTGCGAGGCTGCAACAAACTCCGTGAGACCATATAAGACTTGTGGTGTTAATAAAATATAGGTTTGGGAAAGTTGCATGAATATTTCAATTGAGTTCTAAAACATGAAAGTGTTAAAATTTGAAAACATATTAAAAATTTATCTTTTAAAAGGAATAGTTAAGATAAAGAAAAATGTAAAGATGGATCTCAAACTAGATATTTCGCTCAAAACATAGACGACATATCAGATTGGAAAAAAAGATACTCCATCTATCAATATATTACATGGCATTCTAATTTTCCGTGATTTGACTTTCGCAGTCATTGTGGCCAATAGTACATGTAAAACATGTTTAAAACTATTTATTAAGAACCTTTTTCGAATACAACTCAATGGTATTTTTTTGGCAAATAATCTACGACTCGTTAGTTAACGTGATGGTCACAGTTGAATTTGGAAGTACGTCTCTGTCATGTAAAAGGGACCAATGGAGTATGCATATATTGAGGATGACATTATGAATCCTTGACATAAAAGGGGTATTTGAAGAATCTTGCTTCTTAGTTTATCTTACCATTGTATTACACAAAACAAATTAGGTTAATAAATAAAATGTAGCCAAGACCACACTTTCACGTCTTTAGGTATTATATCTTAAATACGAACAAGATAACAAAATTGTCAATACATACCAATCTAATGTATGCCTAACAACATCAATACACTACAAACTTAGTTTAGGAAAATGATGCAAGATAGATCAGTCTTTGACATGTAAAGTGAAGAGGATGAGTCATATCAATTATCAAGAGGAGAGTTAGATTATATGTGCACCCGAAAAGCAACTTTGATGATAAATCCAAAAAATAAATTTGGATGTAGTTCCAGCAAACAAAACATACCAAGTATCCAAGCACTTTCAAGGATAAACAAATGTAAGGATGGAGAAATATCATGTTATAGTAGCTATAAATAGGCATGCACCTACTAGATCATCCTCCATCATCCATCCTTCGCATATCTAGAGTACAAACATCAAAACACAGCAAGAAGTAGTAAAAGCAAATCCACTATGAAGACCTTTCTCATCCTTGCCTTGCTTGCCATGATGGTGACCATGTCCACCGCCAGAATGGTGCTATGGCCTAGGCAATCTCAACCGCAACAACCATTTTCAGAGGGAGAACAACAACCAATTGTACAACAACTGTCATTTCTGCAACAACAATTAAACCCATGTCGGCAGTTCCTCGTGCAACAGTGCATCCCAGTGCCGATAGTGCCATTCCTCCAGTCGCAGATCTTGCAACAAAGCAGTTGCCAAGTGGTGCGACAACAGTGCTGCCGACAGCTGGTTCAGATCCCTGAACAACTCCGTTCCCCAGCCATCCATAGCATCGTGCACGCCATCATCTTGCAACAACAACAACAATTCGGACAAGGACAACAGTTCGGACAAGGATATCAACCATTCTTCCAACCACCACAACAACAGGGTTTCTTCCAGCCTGAGGGTTTCTTCCAGCCTCAACCACAACAGGGTATTTTTGAGTCTCAACAGCAACAAGTGGCCCAGGGCTTCATCCAGCCTCAGCAAATTGCTCAATTTGAGGCGATAAGGACGTTGGCACTTCAGACCCTGCCGGCGATGTGCAATGTGCAGGTCCCACCATACTACTTCACCACCACTAATCCGTATGGTGGCTTCTGAGAAAACTACAGGAAACCTAGTACTAGACAAATGGTTATGGACAAATCGAGGTGGTTGTGACAAATAAAGTGTCATGCTCCAACATGTGTAACCCTAGCCAGTACTAGTTCAAACTTGGAATAAAGACAAACTAAGTTTGTGTTTGCATAACATTTATAATCATTGTTGACACATTGTTCACCCGTAACCAAAACCTGATGCGCTAAATGAGTCAAAACATAAGAATAAATGGTTGAGTTGAGGTACCATTAATGTCTTGAGTAAGAACTAACTATAAATTAACACCCTAATAGCTAGTCTTATGAGATACAATAGTATTTATGTATTTCCTTCATGTTCAAATATACTTCATTGATGCAACACTTCATCCAAAATGCTCAAGTTTAAATGGCCAAAAATACATTTTTTGACTAGATCATGGTACTTACGTCACTAGAGTAGATCAAATACAAGTAAATATTTAAGTAGAGAAAACTATAAATTTTCTTCTTGGAATCACAGTGGAGACATGTTTTGGACTTTGATCTCTCATGCTTCTGGATTTTAATAGGTTTTTACGGAAAGTAAATCCAAAAAAATCAAAACTTGTCTATATCGAAGAATAGTTTTCACGATGCCACGACAATCTCACTTCTGAGAATCAGGGAGTTTATATGTTCGATGGGAAAAAATTGGGCGTGGACACATATGTCCGTATGTGTAGTCCGTAGGCTTCAGGTCCGTAGGTTTAGCATTTCCGGGGAGAGGCAAAGCAAGGACAATCCATATTGTATGATGTACCGAGACTAAATTTAAGTCATGGGCACATGGACATAGTGTTGGGAAAAGTTGATACACATTTTAGATGTATCACACTCCCAATCTTAGCTCGTTGTTTATCCTCAAACAACTTAAACTCAGTGCAGAAGCGATAAAGGCTTTAACAAGAACATTGCTCTATTCATGGATGACAGTTTAACCACATCAAGTATTCATAATACGACTGCCTTAATAAGTATCAAAATATTAGCACATGTTCATTTTAACGGTATTCAAATGTTTATACATGCTATAAAAAAGATGGTATGTAGAAATAATATCCAAGTAAGATTAATCCACAGTTGCAATGAATAAAGTTCTCACATCGCTTTGGATTTGGCACACAATTTTCGACATGGCCGATGCTTACAATAACATCAATGTGTTCCAACGCTCTCCGGGGTTTCAAAGACTTTCTCAAGGCAAATCTCCAGAGTGTAAGTATGTGATCAATGGCAATGAGTATGATAAGGGGTACTACCTTGCAGATGACATCTATCCAAAGTGGTCAACATTTGTGAAGACCATATGTAACCCTGTTGGTAAGGGAAATTGCCGTGTTATAAAGAAGCAAGGGTTTGTCCATAAAAATGTGGAGTGGGCATTTGGTGTGCTCCTGGCGATGTTTGCCATTGTCCGGTACCCTTATCTATCTTCGTCGCTTGATCAAATGTGTGAGATCATTAACTCTTATGTTATCATGCAAAACACGATCATCTAGTGAACAAGTATTTGTATTAATTTGCATCTAGTGGACAAGTATTTGTACCACTGGTGTTATTACCTCTTTTCAAAATTTTAAAAAATGTGAGGCTTTGTCATTTTTCTAGTAGCAATCATAACAAAATTTGGACTAGTATTTTACACCTTTTTAGAATATTTGAACTTGTAAATATTTTTCTACATTTTTTTTACGATAACCATGCTTTTTACAATCGGAGAGCCCGTTTGTCCACTCTAAGCCTCTCAGGTAACGTCATAGTAATAGGCTTACATAACCCGAGGCACGCTTTTTATTTCATCTACTTCGGAACGGATATGCCAAATGTGAATCATTTTCTTCCAATCTCTGCCAGTGAGATGACGAGTCCGATACCCCTTACTCTATCGCTCCGACGGCGGGAGGGGGCGGGGGACCCTGCTTCTTCATTCTAATGTTGTAGATCGGGTAAGAAAAGTCTGTCTTGCGGCGATGCTTCGGTGGCCGTGGTGGCGGTACGCAATAATAATACATCTCCAATTCTAACTTTCACCTCGGCGACACCCTCAGCTAAAGTGTTTTGTGCTATAGGCATGTGGTCGATGTAAAGTTTCCAAGGCTTGCTAGTGAGGCGGCCGCGACAGCAACTCTACGGGTGTTTTGTTCTCTGACTTGCTCCGTGCCACCTCGACGCCTCCCTCCAACGCCGGTGAGAAGCTGGGTGATTTGACGGTTCTTGTTGGGTGTTTGGAGATGATGGGTGGAGCGATGTAAGGTTAGTGGATGGAGGAAGGCAGATCCGACTACTCTCCTTGGACGATGTGAGTTGTCCACAGAAGAATACATGCAGTATATACAGTAGGTACAACGGTTTGCCATCTCAAAAGCTCAGGTTCCCGGCGTTCCTTCGTCCGCATGCGTTGCGGGGCGCCACGAGTGGGCCTAAACGGGAACGGCAGTACGCGTGATCTAGCCACGTCCGTTGTACAGAATGTCACGTCAACTCCGCTGCCGCATGCACGCCGGCTCGCCCGGCTTTGGTTGTTTGTTGGGCAGTCCCCACTCCCAATTTCACTCTTGGCCCACTGGCGCTTTAGGCCTTTCGCCTTTGCAGCCTGGAATGTTGGGGCATTTTCGGCCGCCCGGCGCCCGCCCCACACCCACAGCCACAGGTGCAATTTCCAATTTAGATCCCGGGGCCCCGGCCCGGCTGCTAGCTCCCTCAAATGAAATGAGTGTGTTGTGTTGTGTGCGCCAGGACAAAAGCTTTGTTGGTTGTTCCTTTGAATAATCTTCCTCCATCTGTTCTTCACCTCTCATCCAGCGATCTGTCCACCCAGTTGCACACACGTAACAACAAACAAATCAGGTGCAGTGTAGCATCCTTTGTTCATATTGTACTCCAAGCCAGTTTAATTTGTGATGAGTACCAACTGGAATCAGCATCAGCAGCAGCAATGCAGCATCAACTTGCAGCGGCGTACGTTCATCAGTTGTATATACAGCCAAGTGGAACAAAGTAGATGAGCCAGCTAGCTGCCCAGTTCGATTAGCTTAATTAATTAACTAACCTCCCATTTGATTAGCTCCTGATTAACAATGGCCCCGGCATCCATCCACCCCTCGTAACTGGAGTAACAGGGCGCGTTTGTGCGCTTCCAAGGGGAAGCAACAAAATGCTAAACTAATGGTAAGTCTGCGTGCAATGCCGATATTTCTATCATTCTATGTCACCGGCCAGAGCTAGCACATCGAGGTCGCGCTCTCTCGGTCAAAAAAAAAAGAAGAAGAATGCATAGCCCATCCCCTCTCAAGAAACTGGTATCAGTTTCCCAAAACCAATGAGCATCCGACTAGGTAACAAGTTACTATAGGTTTATCTGGACAGATGAAGCCTTCCTGATGTGCGTGTGCGTACAACCGCAAATTCCTTCCCTTGATTAATTATCCGGCGGTCAGTACTGGCCAAGTTGCAGCGGCACCACGGCGCAGAGGCTTCCGTGCTCTCCTGTTGCAGCAGCATTGCTCGGATGCATCCGCCATGGACGGGCCTTCGCTGCATGCGCAGCTGTCTTTATTACTCGCACTGTGGCGCCATGTAATTAACTTGTATCCTGCCGTCTCACTAACCTCACTTGCGGCGGCGTTCATCAGTTGTGCTAGAGGCCAAGTGGAACGAAGTAGACGAGCTGCCCAGTTCGGTTAGCTTAGTAATTAACCCCCCATCCGATCTGCTCCTGCTTACTAATGGCACCGTCAGGGCACGGCATCTAAACAAGTGTGCATCTGCTCTGCGTGCTTCCAAGAGAAAAGAGAATGCTAAACTACTCGTATAAGTCTGCGTGCAATGCGATGTTTGTATATGTCACCGGCCAGAGAACGTCGAGGTCGCGCTCTCTGGGTCAAAAACAAAGAGAGAAAATACATAAGTACCACATCTCAAGAAGAAACTCTCAGTTTCAGAAAACAAAAAAGAATCTTACATACAGTACAGTAGTATTATACTTAAGAAGATAGGTTTATCTATGCAGGCAGATAAAGCCTTCCTGGTATGGGTACAACCGCGCAAATTCCTCTTCCCTTGATTAATACCCGGCGGTCAGTACTGGCCGGCCAAGTTGCAGCGGTACCACGGCGGAGAGGCTTCCGTTCCTTGGCCATTAACTAGTGCTGCTCACCGCCGTGCACCGTGGCGTTTCCTGTAGCTCCGGTGCATGCATCCCGCCATAACCTAGGCAGCTAAGTTGGCCTCGACTGGACGGACGGGCCTTCGCTGCATGTGGCAGCTGTTGCCTAACCTCGCTGTCGCCATGTAAATTAACACTGTCTTTACTCACACAGTAGCCAGTGCAAGCGGTTACTGTTCTTCGTCACCTCGAATCCTCGATCGTCCATATGCTCCGTCAGTAGGAGTACGTTCTTAGCACGTCGTGCAGTTGTGATCAGTTATGAGTCAGTGACTGGGAGAGTACTAGTAATATTGTACTCGATTAGTCAACTAACGCAGCCGATTGCATCTCGTAATGCCTGGGCATCTCTCTCTCATCACGATGCGATTATAATTTGACCAACGGTTTCAACTTATGCTCTATACTACTTAAATTAACTTGTACATGAATGGTCTTCTCACCCTGTCTGAATCGCGATCTGGATCCATCTCGATCCGCTCTTCACGCAGTCCCGCTCCTTTTTCCCAATCTACTTCTCCCTCCAAACCCTGATCCACATCTTCCAATTAAAACTTCTACTGTGCATGAAAATAAAGCTTAGGAGTGCTGACACACGATGACTTTGGATGGCAAACTCCACAATGGTACTTTTCTATATGCTGTCTTCCCCCTCGTATGTGTTACTCCCTCTGATCCGTTTTTTAACCTAAGTTTTTTTTTTGGACATTATACATGTTGACTAGATGCACACTTAAATGAGTGAACATGCACACTAAACTATATCTACATAAATGTGAGACATGAATATTTACGCAAAAGCTAAAACATCTTATATTAAAAACGGAGGGAGTATATATAAGTCAGTCGGTGTTGTCCTACTCAAGCGCAGCCATCTTCCGCGATGACGCTTTGTGACCTTTGTGATGCCTTCTTGTTATCCGCTGATTTAGTACTTCCTCTGTCCCACAATGTAAGCCGTTTTAGCAAGCTAGACTAGCTAGCGAAAAAGGATTACATTATATAATAGAGATAATAATAAGATGAAATATAGCTCTTGTCTTTGTTTTCAAGAAATATTTAAAACATGGGCTATGATCTTATCAATGGGTATTCAAAATAAATAAAAATAACCCAAAACAGTGTTAAACCAATAACCAGCTGGTGTGTATTCACTTACTCTAACTGACTACACCATTACGTGCATGTGTTAACTTCTATAGGAGCATGTCGATTAGTAGCATGTATAACATATGTAGGATATACAATAATTTAGTTAGGATGAGACAAGTCATACATATTTTAATGAAAATAATAATTAGATTCACATAGCTAATTTCGTGCACTGATTTTATTTCAGAAAACTGCAAGGACCATTCATTTACAGCTGATGATGTCGGGTACATTGCATGCGAGCCTTTCAAGTAATTAAAGTGTCAGTATGCGAAAAATAGTATAATTTTTATTTGAAGGTGATTACTATTAGTGGTTCTATTTTAATACCAATAGTGAGTGTACACACCCTTTTAACTTACAATGAATCCATAATAACTTGCAAAACACATTTGGACAGGGAAAAGGCAATAAAGAATCTTACTAACAATTCAAGTTATGCTCCGAAACTTTCTATGTGTATATATGCTTACTTACACATATGTTAAGGTATTTTAAAACCTTATAATTTTGATATCTGCACCATAAATATTTACTAATATATAGTTTGGATAATTGTAAAAGTAAAATGTATGGAGAAAATAATGTTGTCAAATTAATCTTCAAATATAGCGCAATGGAAGGTGAATTTTTCATTGATATACATTATAGTCGTATAATAAATAAACTTAACTAATATTAGAAACTTTATTTTTGTGAAGCATGTAAAATAAGTAATAGAAAATCATACTCAATAAGACCATATCATGCTAAAATGAGTTTGAAGTATAAATACTAGTGTACAATAATATGATTAGTTTAGTTCACCTAGAGTCCTAGTTATGTTTTAACCGACACTGGCAGTGGCATATCCTGGAATACATGTGCACGTACATTGCGTATATAGCGGTGTTCACGGTTGGATGATGCCAAAAACACTGAGTATTCAACTGCATATAATTGAACTTAATATTGAATTCTAGATTGAACAAGGATATAAAGAAAAAGCTTTGCATTGTCTCGACTTCTAAATGATATTAAAGCTTGATCATTAGAATGTTTGTACTTTTCGTTTCAAATAAATATGTTGATATTTCTATTATACTAAGTGATTATACTTACGATTATATAAAGTATTAATCAGTTCAGATTTTTATTTACCACAAATAATCAAGTTATTAATGACCGAATGAAATTAAGAAATAAATTATGTCTAGTTGCTTGCTTTCCGCTTGAGCTACTTTTACTGTCAAGAAGAGGACTTTATCTCTTCACTTACCCAAGGGAACTTTGAAATAACGCGTTCACTAGTGGAAAACGGCTCTTTAGTACCGGTCGGGGAGGAGCATCAGTACCGGTTTCGCAACCGGTACTGCGCAATCGGGACTGATGCCCCCCCAGCATCAGTACCGGTTTCTTATCGTCCGGTACTAAAAGGGCCCCCACGTGGGCGTGGGGCTCGGGCTCGTGCGGAGAACTTTTAGTACCGGTCGGTAACACCGGCCGGTACTAAAGGGTTTAGGTTTTAAGGGTTTTGCAATTTATTTTTCGTTTCCTTTTTTTTCTCTGTTATCTGTTTTCTTTTCTTCACTGCAATTTTATTTTATGTTTTCTTTTTCATCTACTGTTATACATTCATACGGTATTTTATATATACACGATACACGTTGATGCATACGTAATATACTTTCGTATATGTATTCTACGCTACTACATACGGTAAACGTTGATATATAATATAATTTAGATATAGGACATATTCATACTACGTTATTACATACATATATACATATATACAATCCGGTGTATAGAGATCGCAATAATGTCATACATCCTCCTCTTTCATATGGCATAGCTATATTTAGGATTATGGTATTCTCCTTTTGGATTCATGACCTCCTCAAGGATAAATCCCGCTATCTCCTCTTGAATTGCTTCTACGCGCTGATGTGGTAGGATGGCGTTCCGCTTGTCGTTAAGCTTTAAACGAGATCAATATGAATATATTAGTTGTGTGTGTATATATATATATATATCAAATCATAATAAGATTGAAATATAGTACAAGACAGTCACACTCACATCCATTCTTTTTTCACGCGACGCCTGCTCAACGCTCAAGGTCCTCATGAACTCGCAGACGTAGAATCCACATAATTCATTTCCCGGAGGCTGCTTCATGGTCTTTACGAGAATATAACTTAATTAAATAATAATTCAAAATGATGATGAATTAAAGAGACTATGTTTAATAGTAGCACACTTACATCAATATGTTTTATAGTCAGCTCTGGTTTCCATTCACCCCTCTCTCTCTTGATGAATATTTTCCAAACCCTACTCACAAAAGCAAATGAATAAATGTGTTATGATTACTTGATATCATGAAATGGGGTTAATGGTTGAAATTACCTCTGAAGCATGTCAATCAAGTCCTGGTAGTATGATTGTGGTTTGCGTAATGAGTCAAATACTTCAACTAATCCCTTGTCAATGATAATGTCCAGTAGAATCCAATAGAAGCTGCACACGTTTATATAGTGAGGCATGAATATAACTCATCAATTAAACTTAACATCTAGTCATTAGCAATATAGAAATGTGTTGAAGACAGTCACACTCACTTGAAGTTGTAAGGAAGAAATATATATGCCGCATGTGTTTGGCTCAATAGCGACCTCAACAATGCCTCCTCGCAGTCCCCGGGCTTCCGCTCTAAGTTTTTGCAGTTAACGATAGATGGGTCAATGAACCCAACTTCCCAGAGTCTTTTCCTTTTGCACTCGATAAGCATCCACCTGCATATATAATAGCATACGAAAGAATATAGTGCAGATAAGTACAGGCTCAATTAGTGAGGATAATTACATGCTCAGCTAGACATTTAGAAAAAACACTTACAGAACATAGCAACTCATGATAGTTGCGTCGAGAGCACGCCGGTTGTATAACTGCCATAATTCATCAAATTCGATACATATCTCGTGGTTGACGAAGAATTGGTCTTCTCGGTATGTCACGTAAAACACGAGTTGCTTGTCTTTTGCAACCTTCATGTACCAGTCATGCAATCTCCGCATTTGAAAAGCTAGACGCACCATCTCATCACTAGGGAGAAGATCTTTCCCGTAGACAAACGTCCGTGCTATCTCAGTCGACTTGGGGAAAAGTGCGTCAAATGCATCATCGTCCATGTAGTCAGTAACAGGAACATTTGTCCCAACGTTGGGACTCTTGTCTGTCTGAACCTTCAGCGGGGCGACCGACTGTACTTTCTGTTCTCCGAGCTGGGGAACCTTTTTCCCCTTCTTCTTCTTCTGTGCAGCGACCCTTTTCTTTTTATTCTCCTCTTGCGTGTCAAAACTCTTCGAGATAGAGCGTTCATAGTTATCAGGCAAAGTTCTACGGTCAGGATCACAGACGATGTCTAAAAAGTGTTTAACACCCTTAGGGTTTAGTACCTGTTTTGGCTCGGGCACTTTCTTCGCAAAGTGTGCGGCATTGTGAGCTTTGACCAAGGGAGCATTCTCCTCAACGGTCCGGTGGTAAGTTAACACCGGAAGATCCTTCAACGACGGCCCGTACTTGTAGGTGTCCTTTGGAGCACCACTCGACGCACCGGCAAGCATCTTCTGCCTCATTGAGAAGGTCCTATTGCCGGTGGGCGGACTCTTTGCAAGCTCCGGGGTGGACTCCCGCTGGAGTGGACTCTTTGCAAGTTCCGGGGTGGACTCCCGCTGGAGTGGACTCTTTGCACGCTCCGGGGTGGACTCCCGCTGGAGTGGACTCTTTGCACGCTCCGGGGTGGACTCCCGCTGGGTTGGACTCGCGCACCGGGGAGATGGAGTCGCGCTGGGTTCCCTCTCGGTGTCCATATTTTCAATGCGGGGTGGACTTGGAGGTTGATTGCTACTCGGAGGGGTTGGTGGCCTACGCGTCGATTCTCCAGGAAACACGATGTGTTCCTTTCTCCATAGAATGATTCCGCGCAACACTTCTCCCAGTGTCGTCTCCCCTTCAGCTCCAGGAAAGTCAAGCTCTAGGTCCTCGAATCCGTTCATAATTTCGTCCACCCCGACTCGCGCGTAGCCAGCTGGAATCTGACCGCCATGAAGGGTTGCTCCGGGTATATTCTCTAAAGCAAAGCCGACCGCCACCTTTATGGATAGGTTCCTCATCTTGATGTGCAGCTCACAGTTTGTTCGCCCCTGAATCTGATCCACGGGATATGTTGCGTCATCAGGCTGGACATTTTGTGTGGAAGCCACGCTGCTTTTCCGCTGAGATGCCATATCAAGTTGGTCCTCCTGCGGCTCAGATGCCTTTTTCTGCCTCATTTCATGTCGCAGGTCTATTATCATGTCTTCCAACCGCTGATATTTCTCTGCCTCCTGTTTCTTCTTCCTGTCGCGACTCCTGTAGGTGTCCCTATGCTCGGGGAACCCAACCTTCCAAGGGACGACGCCCACGCCTCGTACTCGCCCAGTGTGTTCAGGATTCCCGAGGGCGAGTGACAGCTCGTCCTTCTCTCTATTGGGCGCGAACCTTCCCTCCCGAGCGGCAACTACTGCATCATCAAGTTCTTTGGCTTTATTCCGAATTTTTTCTCTTTCGGGCTCTCCCTCGGGGCCTGGTTTAACATTTTCCTTCAACACAAGATTCCCTGTCTGTGGGTCGGGCTCCAGCCCGACGCTGTACGCCCAATGTCTCGCCCTTGCGGGATAGCTTGATGTACTTGGAGTGACCCCGGCAGCAATTAACTTGGCGTCCCTTTCTTGCCACTTAGGAATGGCGGTCTTATAGCCACCTGGCCCCAAACGTTGGAAATATTGCTTTTTGTCGGCATTCAACTTATTTTTCGCCGACTTTTCCAGAGCTTCTTCTGATTCCTTGTAGTCCTTGAATTCTTGCCACTGATCTCTTATCCTCCTGTACTGTACGTCTTGAAAATTAGGGGTTTTCTTTGTCTTGATGAATTGCTGGTATAACCTTTTCTTGTAGTTCATGAATTGTTCGGCCATTTTCTTTAGAGTCCACTGGAAGACTTTCTTTTTCTCGGCATCTCCGAGGCCTGTCGGTAGGGCGAAATTGTGGAAAACGGACTTCAGAAGTTCCCTCTTGCAAATATCTGACACAAAACTCTCTCCTCCACCCTTCGGCTTGTGCCATTCTCGGATGGTGATCGGAATGTTGTCCTGAACAATAACTCCGCACTGACTCACAAATTTACGTGCGTGCTCTTTCGGAGCAATCGGTTCGCCAATTTCAGAGATTTCTTCGATATCAAATCTTTCTTCTTTTAACTTTTTGGCCGGGCCTCGTTTTCTTTTAACAGACTTGCTCGATCCCGATCCGGAGGGCTAAAAGAAGAAATATTATGTTAAAACATGTATATGTACACATATCAAATCATTAATTTATCACCAGAAGCTATGTATACCTCGTCGGTATTCTGCGCTACATTCTCATCGGCATTATTGTTCGAGGCGGTTGGAGGAGCTTCTAAGTTATAAATCTCCTCGTCCTCCATTTCAGCACCGGACATGTTAAGATATTGCGATCCATCATCTTCACCATCTCTGATGATGTCGAACAATTGATCTTCCCCTGCTCTGCCGTCCATAGCTTAACTAATAAAAAAAAAAAGATAGAACAATTTAGTGCCAAATCGGGCGGCGGCATTATTGTAAAGAAATAACATGTGCGCACGGTAGAGGCTCACCGCGGGGGAGGGAACGAGGGGATGCTCGGGAACGACGGTGAGGCGCGGGATCAACGAGACTCGGGAAGGTCACAGAAAGGACGACGGTGAGGCGAGGGATAGACGGCGAGATTCCTACATGATGTCAAGTTATAACGGTGAGGCGAGGGATCGACGAAATCAAGTACTTTGCATTGGGGAAATTGTGGTTGCATTCCCCGCGCGTTGCCGCGGGAAATTGTGGTTGCATTTTCACAATACTATTTCACAAATTCTAACACTTTCATTCACAAATTTCAACACTTGCATCCACGCTATTTATTACATTGTAGCATTATAATCTTTGCATCAAATAAAATTACATAGTAGCATCCATAAAATTACCCTAAATTACACAAGTACTTTGCACAACTACTTTGCATCCACACTATTAATCCAAATTTACAAACTTCCTAACATTGCAAAACAGACAGCAAGGCCTCATATAGAATTGCTTCAGGGATGGTGTCAACGAACAACGTGGAATGAACATTGCATATATGTTCAGACAACATGGTTCACTCACACCTCCCTGAAGATGCAACGTGCAACGATCTAATCATCGGCCAAAATTTAGAAACTTCCTAAAACAGTAGCAAAAATTGCAAGTACTTTGCATCAAATAAAATTACATAAGTACTTTGCATCAAATAATCTAACACTCTATTTAACAAATAATCTAACACTCTATTTAACAAATAATCTAAAAACAGTAGCATTTGCCCCAAACGTTGGAATCTATTCACTTTGTCACATTGACAAATCAAAAAATTGCACAAATCATACAAACCGTAAAACAATACTAAAAATCCTAAAAATCTAACAATAGCATTCACATAAATATTCTAACACTATTACACTTTAAATTCTAACACTAGCATTCACATAAATATATTATTGCTAACACTAGCATTCACATAAATATATTAGTGCTAACACTATTACACTTTAAATCCTAACAATAGCATTCATATAAATATTTCCTACAAAATCCGAACAATAGCATTCACAAGTTATGAATTTCCTGCAAAATCCTAACAATAGCATAAATATATTGTAAAATCCTAATAGCATAAATATATGATGTCAGCATGATGTCAGCATGACGTCAGCAATGGAGCTCTCGTCCCCTTCTGCTTCTTGCGTCCCTCGATTGCGCGCCAGAGGGAGGAGCCGCACACACGGCGAGTCGCGCACCGGCATGCGCGACCAAATGGTGGCGGCGCTGTCCTAGAATGGTGGCGGCGCTCCGCTGTCGGCGGCGGTTCTCTAAGCCCTAGCACCGGTGGCGAGAAGGAGGGAGGAGCCGCGCACACGGCGAGTCGCGCACCGGCATGCGCGACCAAATGGTGGCGGCGCTGTCCTAGAATGGTGGCGGCGCTCCGCTGTCGGCGGCGATTCTCTAAGCCCTAGCACCGGTGGCGAGAAGGAGGGAGGAGGAGACGGCTCACCTAGCACCGGCGGAGCGACGGCCGGAGTCGGGAGAGACGAGGACAACGTCGGGGGCGGCACGGCTTCTCCGGCGATGGCGTATAGGGCGTCTCCGGTTTTGCTTCAGCAACACGGATAAAATCCAGCACGCCGGTCATGAACTCCGGAGTGTGTCGGTCAACGTACATCCATTGTCGATTCATCTGCATTATGTAAATATATACAAAACCATTACACAATAGTTATATATATATATCTACCATGAATAGATAGATACGTGACCAATTCATTAATACAAGTTCACCATATTTAAACAAATCTAATACATAGTTCTCATAAAACATTCATTAATTGAAACTAACATAGAACTAGCTAAAGAATTTCAATCCAACGACAAATGCGATCAAAATCGCAACTAAGGTAATTATTGAACCAACAGCATAATGATACCAAGCCTCTTGACTAATGACATATTTTCTAAACTTTTTAAGCTTCAAGCGCATTGCATTCATCTTGATCTTGTGATCCAAGCGCATTGCCTCCATCTTGATCTCGTTATCATCGACGACGTCGGCAATCTTCAACTCCCATTTCATCTTCTCTTCGAGACGAAGATCTTCACTTCTTTTCAATTTAGCTTTCAAATCATTGTTTTCTTCTACTAAAAACTCGAAAATAGGGTCGGGCTCATTTTCCGGTTCAACTACCTCCTAGATAAAAATATATCTACGTTAAGTTGGTCGGTATAATTTTTGTAAACACGAAATTAAACAAACATATACTTATAACAAACAATCGTACCACATCCGAATAATAGAGCGGGCGAGAGCCAGTGTGGACAGATGTCAAAACCATGACACTATATATAACAAAAAGTTACACAAATAAGAAAATTATACAAGTAATAATTCTATAAACAATTAATTACGTAATTATAGCATAAAATGAGCTAAACTAGGACTAAATGAGCTAAACTAGGACAAAATTAGCTAAACTAGCACAAAGTAAATGATGAAACTAGCACTAAATAAGCTACATTTGTAGATTTTTCTAAATTTTTCTATCTAGGTCAAACTAACAATACATTTCTAGATTTTCCTACATTTTTCTATCTAGGTCAAACTAACACTAAATGAGCTCAAACTAGCACTAAATGAACTGAAGTTTCCAATTAAATGTAAGAGAAACAAGTTTCTAACCTTTTTGACCAAAAATGGTGCCACCAAATTGGACAAATCGCCGGATCACCACCGAGCTCGAGCAACAACAGAGAGAAATAAATGAGGAGGCAGAGAGTGAAGTGAGCTCGGGCTGGAGGAAGTAGATGGAATTTATAGCGAAATGTTTTAGTACCGGTTTGTACTCGAATGCTAAATGTCAATCTTTAGTACCGGTTTGTAACACAGACCGGTACTAAAGGTTCTCGGCGTGGGACCCGCCGCTGCAGCGCCAGCCCCAAATCCTTTAGTTCCGGTTGGTTACACCAACCGGTACTGAAGATTGCTTACCGACCGGTACTACTGCCGTTCGCCTGTCCGGCCGCTGGGACCGGTACTAATGTTATATTAGTACCGGCCGCAAATTGGTGCGGGACTAAAAGTCTGGACCAAAGGTCCGTTTTCTACCAGTGGTTTGACTTAGAAATCTAGTTAGGGAATTTGATATATGTCTATGCATCTCAACCAATGGACTGACCGTCTACATCGAGCGATTCGCCGGCTATAGGGTCATAGGGCCGTGTCACTAAATCATGGGTGGTAACATCTCCTACCTCGCTAGCGTTGACAAGATTTACCAGTGTAGTGAGGGAAAATATTCTACTTCTTCCGATAAAAAGTAATTAATTGATCGATTTCTGGTACTCCCTCCGTTTAGGTGTATTAGGCCTCTTATGAAAAACTATTTGTTCCGAAACAAACAAGGAATAAGGCCCCAATCAATTAATTAGACAAATAAATTGATGGACCATGACCAATACATGTAGACAATATATAACCGATGCATGCATATAAGATTCCTGTGCCACCAATGCATGTAACAAAATAGAAGATTGATTGCAACCAGTAGAAACCAACCTTGGTCACAGTGCAATTCATTAGGGGACTAATTCACCGAAACAGAGGGAGTATTTAGAAAAGTTAGCGAGTCTTTTGACGTATGGCATCATGGTGCCTTATGGTCTTGACTCGAATGCTTGGATTTCTAACCTCACAGGTCTCAAATAAATAGACTTTCCTATCCTCTTAGACTAGTCACAGTGGGAGTAACTAAGGTAGTAACATAGATGCCATCTAGGCAAAAAAGATGATGTGACATGTAATTAATGATGAGAGAGGCAAATGGAGTAACTTAGCTAGTTACCATCACATCACAGTTTTCAAGACAAAATGTGTGTATAAAGTAATAAATGAGACTCATATGACACTACATCTATGTTATTTTGCATTGTGAGGGTAGTAACGTAGTCTAGTAATAACACGTGTATGTTACTGGTTGAAGTTACTGCCCATTGTGACTAGTCTTAGACTAGTTACCGTGGGAGTAACTAAGGTAGTAACATAGATGGCACCTAGGCAAAAAACATGATGTGGCGTGTAATTAATTAGGAGAGAGGCAATTGGAGTAACTTACCTAATTAGCATCACATCACAGTTTTCAAGATAAAATATATGTATAGAGTAATAAATGAGACTACATATGACAATACCTCTATGTTATTTTGCATTGTGAGGGTAGTAACATAGTCTATTAAAACGTGTATGTTACTAGTTGAAGTTACTCCCCATTGTGACTAGTCTTAATGTTCTCTATGCGCCCAGACACTGATTTCTATACAAAATTTAGCCTATATGTATAGCATAACTTCTTGGACAAGATTTTCTATACTATATGTATTCTAAGTTTCAACAAAGAAGACGTATTTCAATGTGGTGCATCAACATATTTCTATGTAGCCCCGTGCTATGTACTATATGGTTTGGCACTTTAGCGGGTCTATTGATAGAAAATAATATTTATTTTGGGATGCTTTGCACTCTCTTTCTTACAATTGGAATTAAAAAAGGTCTTGTTATTACTGCAAGCATACGACTCATCACCCAATAAAGAAATATGTACACCACATGTTCAACCTTTCAAAATAGAAGAAATAGTAAGAACTCTATATTCATGTCCGTTTGGATGGTGATGTGGATCGATCTTCATGTCTTTTGACGTCTACTTTTCTTCTCCTGAAACTTGATCCGCATCTTGCAGTTCAAACTCTAACATTACATGACGTTGAGCTAATATGCTGGCATTTTCAAGGCAGACGCACATGCTGCCTTAGCTGTGACGCATTTTTTCAAGTTCCAACTTGCGTTCTTCTTCCACAAAACAAGAAATTTCCAACTTGCGTGCATGCCATCGGCTAAGCTTATCCTCAACTCTCTCTTCAGCACGCATGCTCCTTTCGTCGGTCTCAAACCGCGATCGTTTTCTGCTACGATCCGGTTTATCTTTGACATTTTTTTGCCTGATTGGGACTTGTGGCACATTCAACGCAAGCAATCTTGGTGCATGCTTCGCTGGAAATAAGGGGTGGTCGACTGATCGATGGAGTGGATCAGATCAGAGGTGGGATTATTTTCAAGTGGAAAATAAACGTCACATAGATACGTGTTCACACGCATGAGTCATGATGCATGAATGGACGATGGATCTCAGTTTAGTAGGAGCCGTTGCGGTACCAACGTCTCTGTCTTGAAATTCAAAAGGAAAAAGAAAAAACGTCTCTATCTTGGGCCGGGAGTCAGCACACTAGTTAATGTCCACGACTGTACCATGCTGCTCTAATCCGATATGCGATACTCCAGTTTACTCGTGATTGAGGCGTTGCTGGAGAAAAGAAAGACGTGGAGAAAAGTATGAGGGAAAACGCAAAAGGAAAGAATAAATAGTACGTGGCGCCTCCAGAGGCTATATTTATCTCAAGACTACAATGGAAGAGTTAAAGAGAAGTATGCTATGCAAATCACATCCCCACTGCAGACATAAAATTCAATTTGTATACTAGCGACAATGAGGATAACATGGTTAGGTCGGGATCACATCACCCTGTGTTGATGACGTCTCACCAAAATTAGTTAAAAACATAAAAATGAACCTTTGAAGAAAGAAGTTCGACCTATGAACCCATTCGGAAACTAATTTGAGAAAAATAACCCTTTAAGGCAACGAGTTATACCCCATTGACAAGAGAGGGTAGCATTGGCCGTAGCCCTTCGAGGCAACCCGTTGACCGCGTGACCAGTGTTTAATCGTCCAGGAGGAGTCGTGGGTTGCAAGTTGGTGTCTTCTCTCTCTGGCGCTTGAGAGTTGAAATGGACCTACACACCCAATCAAACAAAATACCTTGCCTCAACTATTCATGAAGGTTGTCAAGCTTCCAGTCTTGCTGTAAACGATATAGTGGAAATAATATGATGATTATGAAAAGCGGACATCGAGCAAATGATTATGAAAGCAAGTAATAAATGGTGTAAATAATATAATCAAATATGGACCGGGGGGCATAGTTTCATTAGTGGTGTCCCTCCAATAAAAAGATAAGCAAACATTCGGGTAGACAAATTGTAGCTAGTCAATTGACAAATTATGATATTTATTCACTTGAAATAATCAATATTGGGCATTACATTAAAAAATATAGACAATGATCCAACTGCATCTATGACTAATAATCTACCTTGGGATCGCTATCTAGTATGTCACCCAAAAGTATTAAGTTGCAAGTAACAGAGAATTGCAAAAAATTCATATGTAATGTAAGCAATGCATATAATCATATAGACATAAACACCGATCTTTTATCACTAGTAGCAATCGCACATCCCCGTTCTTAGACGTTTATGTCACTCGTGCGTAGAATCGTGGGAAGCATGAACCTACCCCTGGCGGTAGGCGAAAGGGCGGTGCAAGTGGGGGCCCCACCCCTGGCGGTAGGCCACACGGGCGCTATCCTCCGAGAGGTAACACATAAAGGGTTATTTTTATCGTTTTAACCCAACATTCACCGAGGTTCGGTTTTGTCCTCAAGAAATTTCAAATGAGGCTAGAAAAAACCCGAGTGGAACTCTAGTACGGAACTCACACAATCCACATGAAACTAATATTAGTAACTCGTGTGTAAGTACATACACTATCTAACCGGTTTCCCCTTTCTGCCTTTAAGTTTCTCTTTTGTGTTTCTCATCCATTTTTGGTTTTTGGTTATGTAACCTATGTACCTTTGTGCTTTTGTTGGAGGTTCTCCAATTGCAAATGACATGAGTCCATATGAAGTTATAAGAAACTCAGTGAGACCATATGAGACTTGTGTTAACAAAAGGTAGGTTTGGGAAAGTTCAGTTGAGTTCTAAAACATGAAAGTATTAAAACTAGATAACATATTAAAATATCCTCTTTTAAAAGGAATAGTTAAGGTTAAAAAAGGGAAGATGGATCTCAAAACAGATATTTGGCTGAAAACATATATGACATATTAGATTGGACAAAAGAGATACTCCACCTATCTATATATTACACAACGTTCTATTTTTTATTGATTTCAGTTTCACAGTCAATATGACAAAAATTACATGTTAGAATGCTACTATTTTATTAAGAGTTTTTTACTACAACTTAATGATATAATTTTTGGTACATAATCTATGTTTTCTTAGCTAAAGTGATGGTCAAAGTTGAATTTAGAAGTAAGTTTGTGTCATGTAAAATGGACAAATGGAGTATGCATATATTGTTGACGACATTAAGTTCCTTGACATAAAAGGACTATTTGAAGAATCTTGCATGTTAATTAATCGTACTGTTGTGTTACACAAAAAAGTTAGGTTAAATAATAAAATGTAGCCAAGACTAGTCTTTCACGTATTTATATATTGTATCTTAAGCACCAACAAGATTAACAAACTTATCAATACATACCAATCCAGTGTATGCCCAACAACTTCATAACACTACAAACTTAGTTTTGGAAAATGATGCAAGATAGAATAGTCTTTGACATGTAAAGTGAAGAGGATGAGTCATACCAATTATCAAGCTTTATGCAGAGTTAGATTATATGTGAAGGCGAAAAGCAACTTTGGTGATGAATCCAAAAATTAAATTTGTATTTAGTGCCACCAAACACAACATACCAAGTATCCAAGAACTTTTAAGGAAAAACAAATGTAAGGATGGAGAGACATCATGTCATGGTTGCTATAAATAGGCAGGCACCAGGTAGATCCTCCTCCATCATTCATCCTATGCATATCTAGAGAACAAACATCAAAGCCAAGCAAGCAGTAGTCAACGCAAATCCACTATGAAGACCTTCCTCTTCCTTGCCTTCCTTGCCATGGCGGTGACCATGTCCACCGCCAATGTGCAGTTCGACCCTACCTGGCCATTTCAACCGCAACAACCATTTGCACAGGAGGAACAACAACCAATTGTACAACAACTGTCGTTTCTGCAACAACAATTGAACCCATGTCGGCAGTTCCTTGTGCAACAATGCATCCCAGTGCCGATAGTGCCATTCCTCCAGCCGCGGATCTTGCAACAAACCAGTTGCCAAGTGGTGCGTCAACAATGCTGCCGACAGCTGGCGCAGATCCCCGAACAGCTTCGCTCCCCGGCCATCCATAGCGTCGTTCATGCCATCATCTTGCAACAACAACCACAATTCGGACAAGGACAAAGAATATTCTTCTACGGGCGGCTACAACAAGGTGTTTTCCAGCCTCAGAGTCAACAACAACAACAATTCGGCCAAGGACAACAACCATTCTTCCAACCACAACAGCACCATGGTTTCTTCCAGCCTCAGGGTTTCTTGATACCTCAACAACAGCAACAACAGGGTATTTCTGAGTCTCAACACCAACAAGTGGCCCAAGGCTTCATCCAGCCTCAACAGATTGCTCAGTTCGAGGCGATAAGGACATTTGCACTACAGACCCTTCCGGCGATGTGCAATGTGCAAGTCCCGCCGTACTACTTTACCACCACTATTCCGTCCGGTGGCTTCTGAGAAAACTACATGAAACCTAGTACTAGGAAAATGGATGGTCCTTGTTTGCTCGATGGAAAAGTCAATGTGGCAGTGGCAAATAAAGTGTCATGCACCAACATGTGTAACCCTACCCAGTACTAGTCCAAACTTCGGAATAAAATACAAACAAAGTTCGTGTTTGCGTAAATTTATTCTCATTGTTGGCACATTGTTCACCCGTACCCAAAATCTTACGTGTTAAATTTATCAAAACAAAATAAAATGGGTATGTACAATGAAGGGGATCGAGTGCAGAAAACAAAAAATTTCCTAGCAACGATATCCTTAAAACATGCCAAGATCTATTCTATGCAGATATAGTAGTACGAACGGAGATCGGAATACATACCCTTGTAGACCGAAAACGGGGATTACGTTCCCGCACAAACGTTGTCGATGAAGACCGACGAAACCGACCTCAAGGTCGTGTAGAGGAAGCAGACCTCCCAGCACCGCTAGCGCAGCACCTCGCAGGGCGTTACACACGTACGGTGGAGACGACGGCCTCTGAAGCTCCGGTCCAGGACGAGCAGCGGAAGACTTGGACCGGAACACCAGCAGCGCGGCAGCGGGCTATGGTGGAAGAGATCCCCCTCTCAACTCGGCGCAACTCCGACAAAGGGAATCACGAAATCGAGAGAGAATTGGGGAATTAATTGGTTTATTAAAAGGCCAGGGGTGCCCCTTCTTATATAGGCTCCCAGGGGGGAGCCAACCTGCTCACCAGGCAATGTGGGACTAATCCCACATGCCTGGTGCGGCTATGGCTGGTGCGCCGGCCCCTTGGTGGGCCTCTTGGCCCACCTGGGTCGGCCACCCAAGCCCCCACCGAATTCCCTAGGGAATTTTTCCCCTCTTGGGCCTTCTTTCGACCAGAAGGCCCATTTAGGGAAATCAGCCTAAATAAATTCGAAAATAAATATATAAAATCATATTTAGACATTAATTACACTAATTAATATCAAACATATTATATATAATTTATTCTAGCTCCGAAAACTATTTCGTCGCTGCCCGATCTCCATCGGATCTCTCCCGGGACGTTCCCGGTGATCTCTTTCCTTTCCGGTTGTCTTGTCGAAACCCCTTAAGTGTGTTACCCTAGCGGTTCGATATAATAACAGGTATGATCGAGACTCCTCTCCGATCAACGACTAACTCGTAGGCCTGGACCCCATGAATTAATCCCTGTGATATAACGAATGACTTTCATCTATCAAACCTGAACGTAAAGTCTTAAACCTTTTGCCATAGCGATACTTAGCGTGTCCGAGCGTCGTTCATAGATATCTCCATATCTAGCTTGACCTCGTTACCGACAACACTATCTTCTACTCGTCTATGATTTCATGTCTCCGTGACCTAGTCACATGCTTGCAAGCTCATTAGACATAATCTCACCGAGTGGGCCCTAGAGTATCTATCCTGCTATGCGGACTGGCAAATCCCGCTCTTGACCCCTCGTCTCAACTACTCCTTTCCGATACCCAAAAGTATCACCGTTATTGTCATACTAATTAAGATACGACGTTTGGTGCAATCAAAGTATCTTCCAGGAATAACAATAAGAGTTGGTCTCACGGTAAAAGGCGTAATGACTACGTCCTACAAATATGGGTATGTGCATCACATCGTTCTCCAACGATATGACTTCCATTGCCGACCGGCGCCATGCCCTGTGATCGGGAAACCTCGATCATCGATCGCGCAACGAAACTAGTCTTAGTAGAGGCTACTAGGGACCTGGTTGTTTACGCATCACACCCGTATTAATGTTTCCGCTTAATACGGTTACAGCATGACACAAAAACGTATTATGAACAAACGAGATATGATAAAGAAATACACTTTATTAATTGCCTCTAGGGCATATCTCCTTCAGTCTCCCACTTGCACTAGAGTACAAATTAATCTAGATTACAACTTGGTAAAAGCTTAACACCCATAGCTAACTGGTGTTTTTCATGCTTGTCAAGCGGAAGAGGCTTCGTCAGAGGATCTGCCACATTCAGATCCGTATGCACTTTGCAAATCTTGACATCGCCTCCTTGTACGTACTGTCGTATCACATGGAAGCGTCGGAGAATGTGTTTGGCGGTGGAGTGAGACCTTGGCTCCTTGGCGTTAGCAATGGCACCCGTATTGTCGCAGAAGAGGACCACGGGGTCTTGCACGCTCGGGAACACTCCAAGTTCAATGATGAACTTCCTCAGCCACACAGCTTCATTCGCGGCTTCGCAAGCAGCAATGTACTCCGACTCCATTGTAGATTGCGCGACGATGGGTTGCTTCCCACTTCTCCAGCACACGGCGCCCCCATTCACCTTGAACACATAACCTGTCTGTGACTTAGAGTCATCGGGGTCTGAGCAGAAACTTGCATCCACATAACCTGTTACGCCAAGTTCTTCATCGCAGCCACCATAGACAAGGAACATTTCCTTTGTCTTATTGAGATACTTAAGAATGCTCTTAACAGCAATCCAATGCGCCATTCCAGGATTACTCTGGAAACGGCTTGTCAAACTTAGAGCTAATGCCACATCAGGTCTAGTACTTAACATTGCATACATAATCGATCCTATGGCTGAAGCATAAGGATGTTTAGTCATATCGGCCTTATCCTGTTCCGTTACCGGACACTGTGCCTTTCGCAATGTTTTATTCTTGATAACCGGCAGAGAAACCTTCTTTGCCTTCTCCATACCGAAACGCTTCAGTATTTTATCAAGATAAGTACTCTGACTCAACGCTAATAGACGTCTTGATCTATCACGATAGATTTTAATGCCTAAGACGTATGCAGCTTCTCCTAAGTCCTTTATGGAAAACTTACTATTTAAATAATCCTTCACGCTATTCAGAAGTTCCACATCATTTCCAATGAGCAATATGTCATCTACATATAGTGCTAAGAACACAACCGAACTCCCACTCATTTTCTTGTAAATGCAGGTCTCTTCCAAATTTTGGACAAATCCAAAACCTTTGATTACCTCATCAAATCGAAGATTCCAGCTCCGAGATGCTTGCTTCAATCCATAAATGGAGCGCTGAAGCTTGCATACCTTGCCAGCATTTTCTGGATCGGCAAAACCTTCCGGTTGTACCATGTACAACTCTTCCTCAATGTTTCCATTTAGGAAGGCTGTTTTGACATCCATCTGCCATATTTCATAATCGTAATAGGCAGCAACTGCTAACAAAATCCGAATAGACTTCAGCATCGCTACCGGTGAAAAAGTTTCATCGTAGTCAATCCCATGAACTTGTCGGAAACCTTTTGCGACAAGCCGAGCTTTATAGACGGTCACATTACCATCAACATCAGTCTTCTTCTTAAAAATCCATTTATTCTCGACGGCCTTGCGCCCTTCGGGAATATCCATCAAAGTCCACACTTTGTTATCATACATGGATCCTATTTCGGATTTCATGGCTTCTAGCCATTTCTCGGACTCTAGACTCGCCATTGCCTCCTTGTAGTTCGTAGGTTCGTCTTGTTCAATTAACATGACGGTGCAAACCATGTTGCCATACCATTCTGGTGCGATACGAGATCTACCAGACCTACGAGGTAGAATACTTTCCTCGACAGTTTCTCCCACTCCATCTGTGGAGGACGTTTCCGGAACAGTTTCCGTTGCGCCACTCGGAATCTCGAGTTCAGGATCAACGATCTCATCGAGGTCTACCTTCCTCCCACTTACTCCTTTCGCGAGAAACTCCTTCTCTAGAAAGGTACCGGTCTTCGCGACAAACGTTTTGCCATCAGCTTGGTTGTAGAAGGTGTATCCTACGGTTTCCCGCAGATATCCTACAAAGACGACTTTCTCCGACTTCGGTTCGAGTTTGTCGGGCTGTAGTTTCTTAACATACGCCTCACAACCTCAAACCTTCAGAAACGATAACTTAGGCTTCTTGCCATACCATAATTCATACGGTGTCGTTTCAACGGATTTGGACGGAGCCCTATTTAAAATGAATGCGGCTGTTTCTAACGCATAACCCCAGAAGGATACGGGCAAATCGGTAAGAGACATCATAGACCGGACACTATCCAGTAGAGTACGATTACGTCGCTCGGACACGCCGTTACGTTGCGGTGTTCCAGCAGGCGTAAGTTGGGGTACGATGCCACAACTCTTCAGATGTGTGCCAAACTCAAAACTCAAATACTCGCCACCACGATCGGATCGGAGGTGCTTGATTTTCTTGTTAAGTTGATTTTAAACTTCACTTTGAAATTGTTTGAACTTTTCAAAAGTTTCAGACTTGTGTTTCATCAAATAGATATAACCGTATCTACTCAAGTCATCAGTGAAGGTGACGAAGTAACGATAACCATTGCGTGTCGATACACTCATTGGTCCACACACATCTGTATGTATGATCCCCAATAAATCCGATGCACGTTCAACGAAACCTTTGAACGGTGTCCTGGTCATTTTGCCCATAAGGCATGGTTCGCATGTATCGAGGGATCCAAAATCCAACAAGTCCAAAAGTCCATCGGAGTGGAGTTTCTTCATGCGCTTTATACCAATATGACCAAGACGGCAATGCCACATATACATGGCGGTATCATCACTACACTTAATCCGTTTGGCGTTATGGATGTGAGTACTACGATCGAGATTCAACAAGAATAAACCATTACTCTCGGGAGCATCAACATAAAAGATATCATTCATATAAATAGCACAACTGCTTGATACTGATTTAAATGAATAACCGTCTTGTAACAGGCAAGACCCACTTATAATGTTTACACTCAACGATGGTACAAAATAACACTTATTTAAAACCAAAACTAATCCCGATGGTAGATGTAGAGGGAGCGTGCCGACAGCCACCACGTCGACTCTCGATCTGTTGCCGACGCGCAACGTCACCTCATCCTTAGCCAGCCGCCGTTTATTCCGTAACTCCTCCTGAGAGTTACATATATGAGCAACAAAACCAGTATCAAATACCCAAGTGTTGCTACGGGCGGATGTAAGGTACACATCTATAACATGTATATCAAATATACCTTGCTCTTTGTCGACTATGTTGCCAGCTTTCCTATCCTCCAGGTATTTGGGGCAGTTGCGCTTAGGTGATCCGATGGTCACCACCATCTTCTCCAGCTTGATTTCTAATTCGGCCACTTCGAGCATCTTCAGGATTTCCGACAGGGGTTTTGACGTCCCTTTCATGCCGTAGTCCACGATGGCGTTCTTATAGCTAGGGGGCAGAGAAATCAGCACCCTATCAATAACCAGCTCTTCTGGGATCACACTTCCCAGATCATTCAGGAGCTGAACGCAGTCAAAAAACTTGGCTAAGTGCTCACTTATATTGTCGTGCTCTTCCATCTGGGCTGAGAAGAAAAGCACGGATGCTTTGAACCTCTCAGCCTTGACTTGTCGTGCAAAAACAACCATGAGTTCAGTGATTATCTCATAAGCACCCTTGTTCTCGAAATGGTTTTGCAGGTCAGCCTCCATGGCAAAGAGCATGCCACTCTGGACATAAGAAGAAATCTCCGCCTTAACCTCATGGACATTCCTTTCGATTTCTGAGGCGGTGTTTGGCAGATCACCTAAGGGGGCTTCAAGGATATAGGCCACCTTGTGGGTTTCAAGAATGGACTTCAGGTCGCGGAACCAGGCCATGAAGTTTGACCCATTGGTCTTAAGCTTTTCTTTCTCAAGGAACAGACCTAGGTTAAACGAGGGGCGAGACATCTACAATGGAATTTGCAACAACATAAGACTTTGTTCATAATAATTTTGAGTTATAGTATTTTTAGAAAATAACTAACATAACTCCCACTCAAACGAACATCCCTCCTGGTCGTTTAAGCGATTACACGACCCCCATCCATTGCACCACCCCTCATCGTCAGAGCCGGCAGCACAACTTCAAGGGTAGACAATTGTCCATCACAACAACTCTGTGACTCATGCTCGACCTTTCGGCCTCCGTGTTCCGAGGCCATATCTGCATATGCTAGGCTCGCCACTATAACCTCCACGTAACGCTTGTGCAACATGGCTTACACCCACTGTATACGAACGACGATATGTCTGACACCCGATCGTCACGGCCTGCCTCATAACGTAGAACTTTCTTGGTGGTGCTCGTTGGAGGAAAAACACTACTGGTATTTTTGAAGGGATCATCTTATATATAACTACCGCCGCGTAACTAATATATACTAATATATATAATCACACAATATAAGATGCACACAAAAACATCAAATGTAATGCGATGTGATATAGTCCATTGCGCCATGGTCTTCTTGGCGCCCGCAGTTCATAAACAATTTAATAAACCTACCTTGACCATATCACATAGCCCCTGCAAAATAAAGTTAGACGCTTCTACTTTATCTTTTGCATATTTTACGTGGCTTGGGGCTGTCGTAAATAGAACCGCTTCATACCTACGAACCTTATGACCACAACAACGATCCAATAATTGCATGTTTAAGCATCCCTTTCGGGCCCTCCATTGAAAATGCAAGACCAACTAAAGAGAGAGAGACAGACACCCGCCAGCCACAGATACGGTACAAGCCGTATGTCAGTAGTGGAACCAGTCTCGCGTAAGCGTACGCGTAAAGTCGGTCCGGGCCGCTTCATCAACTCGATGCCGCTGGAATCACAAGTGCACGCTAGAGGGTAGCAAATAACAGGAACGGTGCCCCCGTGCAGAACACGGGTTCTAACAGCGTATAGCTATATCTACGATAGATCGGCTCTGATACCACTGAAGGGGATCGAGTGCAGAAAACAAAAAATTTCCTAGCAACGATATCCTTAAAACATGCCAAGATCTATTCTATGCAGATATAGTAGTACGAACGGAGATCGGAATACATACCCTTGTAGACCGAAAACGGGGATTACGTTCCCGCACAAACGTTGTCGATGAAGACCGACGAAACCGACCTCAAGGTCGTGTAGAGGAAGCAGACCTCCCAGCACCGCTAGCGCAGCACCTCGCAGGGCGTTACACACGTACGGTGGAGACGACGGCCTCCGAAGCTCCAGTCCAGGACGAGCAGCGGAAGACTTGGACCGGAACACCAGCAGTGCGGCAGCGGGCTATGGTGGAAGAGATCCCCCTCTCAACTTGGCGCAACTCCGACAAAGGGAATCACGAAATCAAGAGAGAATTGGGGAATTAATTGGTTTATTAAAAGGCCAGGGGTGCCCCTTCTTATATAGGCTCCCAGGGGGGAGCCAACCTGCTCACCAGGCAATGTGGGACTAATCCCACATGCCTGGTGCGGCTATGGCTGGTGCGCCGGCCCCTTGGTGGGCCTCTTGGCCCACCTGGGTCGGCCACCCAAGCCCCCACCGAATTCCCTAGGGAATTTTTCCCCTTTTGGGCCTTCTTTCGACCAGAAGGCCCATTTAGGGAAATCAACCTAAATAAATTCGAAAATAAATATATAAAATCATATTTAGACATTAATTACACTAATTAATATCAAACATATTATATATAATTTATTCTAGCTCCGAAAACTATTTCGTCGCTGCCCGATCTCCATCGGATCTCTCCCGGGACGTTCCCGGTGATCTCTTTCCTTTCCGGTTGTCTTGTCGAAACCCCTTAAGTGTGTTACCCTAGCGGTTCGATATAATAACAGGTATGATCGAGACTCCTCTCCGATCAACGACTAACTCGTAGGCCTGGACCCCATGAATTAATCCCTGTGATATAACGAATGACTTTCATCTATCAAACCTGAACGTAAAGTCTTAAACCTTTTGCCATAGCGATACTTAGCGTGTCCGAGCGTCGTTCATAGATATCTCCATATCTAGCTTGACCTCGTTACCGACAACACTATCTTCTACTCGTCTATGATTTCATGTCTCCGTGACCTAGTCACATGCTTGCAAGCTCATTAGACATAATCTCACCGAGTGGGCCCTAGAGTATCTATCCTGCTATGCGGACTGGCAAATCCCGCTCTTGACCCCTCGTCTCAACTACTCCTTTCCGATACCCAAAAGTATCACCGTTATTGTCATACTAATTAAGATACGACGTTTGGTGCAATCAAAGTATCTTCCAGGAATAACAATAAGAGTTGGTCTCACGGTCAAAGGCGTAATGACTACGTCCTACAAATATGGGTATGTCCATCACATCGTTCTCCAACGATATGACTTCCATTGCCGACCGACGCCATGCCCTATGATCGGGAAACCTCGATCATCGATCGCGCAACGAAACTAGTCTTAGTAGAGGCTACTAGGGACCTGGTTGTTTACGCATCACACCCGTATTAATGTTTCCGCTTAATACGGTTACAGCATGACACAAAAACGTATTATGAACAAACGAGATATGATAAAGAAATACACTTTATTAATTGCCTCTAGGGAATATCTCCTTCATACAAATGGTTGAGGCTAAGTACCATTAAGCGTATGGAGTAAGAACTAACCACAATTTAACACTTCAATAGCTAGTCTTATATATGAGATGCAATAGTATTGACTGATTTCCTTCATGTTAAAAAATACTTCTCCCAAGCGATACTTCATCAAGAATGATCAACTCTAAATCGCTAGTACATTGTTTGGCTAGATCATGGTACTTTAAGTAAACAAACTATAAACTTGCTTCTTTGAATGATCGGCGGAGACATGTTTTGGACTTTAAGATCTCATGATTCTTTGGATTTTCAATTAGTTTCTCCGAAAAAGCCAGAAAATCAAAACTTAAAGCTCGTTAATTGTTTTGGTGGTTAGATTTTTCAACGTCTCCATCTTGAAAATCAAAAGAAAAATGTCTCGTTCTTGGGCCGAGAGTCATCACGGCAGTTAATGCCCATGACAGTACCATGCTTCTCTAATACGTTATGTGATACTCTAGTATACTCATGATCGAGGCGTTGCGGGGAGAAAAGAAAGACATAAGTATGATGGGAAACGCAAAAGGAAAGAATTATGAGTATCTGACGGCTCCCGAACCTATAGTTATCTCAAGACTATCAGGGAAGAGAATTATCCTATGCAAATCACATTTTACTGCAAACGTAAAAATCGAGTTGTATACTATTGACTAGGAGATAACATGGTTAGCACGGATCACATCACATTGTGTTGTTGAAGTCTCACCAAAGTACGTTAAAAAGATAAAAAAAAATGACCATTCGACGAAAAAAATCCGTCTATGACCCCATTTTGAAACTAATTTGAGGAAAATAACCCATTAGGGCAACACCTGCACGGCCGGTGCTACCGTATGTGGCCATGTGGGGGCGTTACCCTGTTGCCAGCGTGTCAACTGCAGGCCCGTCGCAACCCCATGGATCGGTTAGGTAGCACCGATGCGAGGGAGCCACCCTAGTGGCTTCCCGCGGCCTTTTCTTCGGCGACCAACTCGGCCATGTGAGTGCTATTTATAATCTTGATCCCCTCATTTATTGTTCCCCGGCCGATTGTTTGTTGGGCGCAGTTATTGCGAGCGACCGGATGCAAATTGTTGTATTGTGTATTAATTCCTGACGATGCAAATTGTGGTTTTTGCTGGGTAGGACGCTGGCGCCTCGTTCATGACTTCAATCATCGACGACGGTAGTACCTTAGCCGCCGGTGCCTACGCCGAGACAGAACAGTTCGGCCAGGGTGACGAGGGGGATGCCAGCCAGGGCCAGGAAGGGGAGGTCGATGAAGAAGAGGATGACGATGAAGAGGATGGCGTCCGGAAGGCTGGAAAAAGAGGCAAGACTTGGTGCGTGACTGAGGACATCTTGTTGGCCGAGTCGTGGATGAACGTGAGCATGGACGGCGAGAAGGGCGCCAACCAAAGGAAGAAGGCCTACTGGACACGCATTCAGAAGGACTACACCGAAAGAAGGTCGTATACTCCTAATGAAGATTTGCCTAACCGCAATGCCAAGTCGGTTGAGAGCCGTTGGGGCGTCATCTCGGCTCTCACTACCAAGTTTCACCATTGCAAGGTGTCATGCCGTAAGGTGTTCGGCAGAATGTTGGGCGTGTTTGAGGGTGGGCCTTTGGGGAGTGCCGCTGTGAAGGGGCTCCAAATATTACCCGGACACATGTCTGACACACTAAAAAACCCCAATTGAAGGGTGCCGGACATACATTTAGAGTCCCGGTGAAGATGCCGTCATTGCATGCACTCATTGTATACTTCCCGGGAAAAGAGCAGCTGTGGTCCCCAGAAGTCAGTAAAACACATGTGCAGCCGTGGGGCCCACAAGGTTTTCAATATGTTGTGACGACGTGCGCGCGGGACGTGTGAACGTGGGCACCAGCGCCAGCCGCCCGACATGCGCACGGTCAACATGTGTGTCGTCGTTGGATTCCCGGGCCGAAAATTGGAAAACAAACAGTTACCAGTCAGAAGAAAAAGGCATGCACACAGTAATAAAAACGAAAAAGAAAAATGGCGAGCGAGCGTGATTGATCCAGAGCCAGAGCAGAGAAAGCTTTTGCTGCGCAGCAATAAAAGGCTGTGCTACCCTGTCGTCTGCCAGCGTCCTCTGATCTGTGCTCGGCCCCGCTCGCTGCCTCATCACTCCCCGCAGCAAAGCAGCAGCCGCAGCCACCGCCGCCGCCTCGCCCGGCCGTCACCGTGGTAAGCCGTAAAGCCTCTGCCTCTCCTTTGGTTGGTTGTTTCTTTTGGTTTCTTCTCCGGCGCCGGCGCCGGCGCACGCCACCTGATAAGGCTAGTACGAGTGCACTACTCTGTTCCGCTCTCCAGACCCCAGGGCTGCCGCCACCACCGACCCTTTTTCTCACTCGCTCGAACGGCTCCGGAACGAAAACCTGCATGGGTGGCTGCCGGATGTGGATTTGCGAGCGACCGTCGTCCGCGTCTCGTGGCGCATCTGGTCTCGTCTAGTCCAGTAGGTACGCGGTAGAGCGAGGTGGTGGTTGTTCCCATCCATGGGCATGCTCTATGGCTTGGGTTGGGCACTCATGGAGCAGTGCTGACCGGTGAGAGTGACGAGCTCACCACCACCACCTTCGATTTGACTCCGCCCAGATTACTATTCCTACTAGTAAATCAGCCGACCCGCGTCTCCCGGATCGGAGTCGTCTTGCTCCTGCGTCTGCGTGCACGCCGCCCCTCCCTGATTTGTTTTCCTACTCTACATTTTTCTGGGGGTCAACTGGTCAAGTTTCTTGTGCTCAAGACTGTAGTATGATTTGAGTACTGTTAGGGAGGGGTTACTTAGTAGCAGGTGCCGTTGGTGCATTTTCCCCTAATTTAATCCGGACGCTCCCCTCACAGCCGGTGGTTAAGCCCTCCCATTCTTGAGCTACTGTATGTATGGTTAAGCCCCCCTGCTGATTGCTGAACCCGGCGAAGAAGAGCTTCCGTCTCAGATGCGCTGTGGCCACGAATTTCCTTCTTAGGTGCCGTGTCCTCTTCGGCCGTAGTCCGTAGAGTAGATCGAGCTGGAAAATTCGTCGCCGGCCGGTGAGATGGGCCTCTCGCCCGCCCGCGCCTCGGCAGATTGGCCAAATAATTCAATGCTGCTGCGTCTGCACGCGGAGCATGGACTGCGCTGCGTGAGCTGTATTCGTGTACTAGTCCAGAGTAGTCAGCAGTGTGAGAGCGTCGACGGGGAATGAATTAACAATTTAGTTAGCCAACGACGATCTCGCCCACAGCGACGTCTCAGCCGCTAGATGCCGTGGCGATGCTGCTGCTGCTGCTGCTGCTGCCGTAGTAACGCCTAGAAAATGCGGAGCTGGAGACCGTTTCCGTTTCCCATTTCTTTTACGCTTCGAAATCGAAATAAAAACCGAATCTTGTTTCCATTTGCATGCCGTCGCCGTCGTTCGCCGTGGCAGCTAATTGAGGTCCCGTCCACCCGTGCTAACAGAGCAAATGATTTGCTTTCGCTTTCTGTCCTCTCTATCATTTCTTTTCGTTGGCTTGCGATTCTCGTGTCGGCGCGGCGCCACTTTGTGAGAAGAGTGCTCTCTACGCTAGGCTATAAGAGGAACCGGGGGTCACCTTTCCCCAGAGGACGTGCTCACACTTCTCCTTCTCCCTTAGCACAGCTTAATCCAGTGTTTTCTAGTCTCTGCTGATTTCATCTCGCTAGCTGTTGCGAGAAGAGATCGGTTTCTTCTTGCGCATGCCGGTTGCTTGTTGCTCCTGTTGAGGTATGCATACTTGGCAGTTACCGGCTAGCGTGTGATTTTTAGTTGCTCCACATACGCTCCGTTTTTCTGTTGTATTCACTCGTTTGTTTACGGGTTACCGTGGCTGATTTTGGTTACGTAGCTTGCTGTTTCACCTACAGTCATGCTGGTTTATTACAGCACCTCGATTCGTTCCGTCAGTAAAAGCGAGAGAAAAAAACCACTTGGTTTAAAAAATACATGTTCCTTGTACCTTACTACTTATTTATGAGGTCTATAGTAGCAAACAGAGGAGCCTTTGATTGGCCTAGGCCTAATGTTTGGTCTTCAGATTTTCAAACATGAGTCTTTCTCTACACCAGTCCATTGTATCTTGCTTCTTTATGATGGCTATGTCCACCAAAGGGAGGAGCCTTTGAATGGCCTAGGCCTAGTGTTTGGCCTTTACGTGTGTGCTTTCAAACATGAATCTTTCTCCACAATTGATTTTTCCTTGCTGGGTAAGCTTCATTGAATGTTTATGCACATGATTGGCATCATCCTTTATGCAGGTTTATACATAGTCGACGGTGATCGGTACCACACTGGGTGCCAAGATGGGGAGTTTGCACAAGACCACCTTTGTTCTGCTCGTGTTCTGCTTGGCGGTATTGGCTAGAGCGGATTATAAGTACAAGGATCCAAAGCAGCCTGTCTCTGTTCGCATCAAGGATCTGCTTGGTCGAATGACGCTCGCTGAAAAGATTGGCCAGATGACTCAGATCGAGAGGGAGAACGCCACCACGGGGGTGCTATCCAAATACTTCATCGGTAAGTTGTATATTTCATTCATACTAAATCTGTGCAAATGACGAAGGACTTCAGAGTTTGTGTTTGACATCGGTTTGCTGCGCATGCAGGTAGCGTACTGAGCGGTGGAGGCAGTGTGCCTTCTCCTCAAGCATCTGCCGAGGCTTGGGCCTCGATGGTTAATGGAATGCAAAAAGATGCTCTTTCTTCTCGCCTGGGTATTCCCATCATCTACGGTATTGATGCTGTGCATGGTCACAATAACGTCTACAAAGCTACCATCTTCCCACATAATGTTGGGCTTGGAGCTACTAGGTAGAAACTGTTTTTTACTTTTTATCCACAAAGATACCTATATTATATTTGATCAACAAACTACAAAAATGTTGCAAAGCACACACTGACTGTGATGCATACAGTCATGTGATGCATGCTTTTGTCTAAATTTAATAAGTTGCTGTTTTCTAGGGACCCTGCGCTGGTGAAGAGGATAGGAGAAGCAACTGCTCTTGAAGTTAGAGCTACAGGAATTCCCTACGCCTTCGCTCCGTGCATTGCGGTAATAATAGAGAACACCTGTTGCGTGGTTGATACTTCAGTCTGGATAGCAACTCTGCCTTCTTGCTGTTCTTAGGGACTCATCTGTTGGTATTGATCAGGTTTGTAGAGACCCAAGATGGGGACGGTGCTACGAAAGCTACAGCGAAGACCCAAAGGTTGTCCAGTCAATGACCACACTTATCTCTGGCTTGCAAGGCGATGTTCCATCAGGTGAAGAGGGAAGACCATACGTTGGTGGAAGGTAATACACACCTACCATATATACTCCCTCCGTTTGTAAATATAAGATGCTTTAGCATCTGTCCACATTCGCACTGTACAAATGTATCTAGACACATTTTAGTATGTATGCTCACTCATTTTAGTATGCATGTACACAATATGTGGAACACCTAAAACATGCTATACTTAAAACGGAGGGAGTAGTAGCTAAATTATCTTATTTATGATTAAGTCTGACGAGATGGAACTAACTTTGTTGTCACTCTGATTCCCTACAGTAAGAAAGTTGCGGCTTGCGCAAAGCACTATGTTGGTGATGGTGGTACGTTTATGGGGATCAACGAGAACAACACAGTCATCGACATTCATGGGCTCATGACTATCCATATGCCTGCTTACTACAATTCTATCATCAGAGGTGTATCCACTGTTATGGTTTCTTACTCTAGTTGGAATGGAAAGAAGATGCATGCCAACCATTTCCTAATCACTGATTTTCTCAAGAACAAGCTCAAATTTAGGGTCAGTTGCTCAAATTATATTTTTTTTCATATTTATTTCTTCCGGTAATTAAGGGATACTGATGCCATTAATTTCATGGGATTTTGTGCAAACAGGGCTTTGTGATTTCAGACTGGCAAGGCATTGATAGAATTACTACACCCCCAGGCGTGAACTATTCTTATTCAGTTGAGGCTGGAATTGGTGCCGGTATTGACATGGTAATTTCCTTGACTCATGAAAGTCATGATACATGCTTGAAAATTTCTATCTCTTCTAGAGAAAATACAAATGTTCCATTTTCTTCTTTGAAGGTCATGCTCTGACATGCACTATTTTGCAGATCATGGTTCCTTTTGCCTTCACAGATTACATTGATGATCTGACAGCCCAAGTTAAGAGTGGCATTATCCCCATGAGCAGAATCGACGATGCTGTCTACAGGATTCTTCGGGTCAAGTTCACCATGGGTCTATTTGAGAGCCCTTATGCTGATCCAAGTCTCGCTGGTGAACTCGGAAAGCAAGTTAGTTCTAAGCACCACGTTTTGTGACAACCTTCATTCATTAAGATACCAGAAATTCTCACTGAAAAATTCATTTCTATTGTTAGGAACACCGAGAACTCGCACGGGAAGCCGTCAGGAAATCACTGGTGTTGCTGAAAAATGGAAAATCTGCTAGCACTCCATTGCTGCCTCTCCCCAAGAAGGCCGGTAAGATCCTTGTTGCTGGAAGCCATGCCGACAACTTGGGCAACCAGTGTGGAGGATGGACAATCACATGGCAAGGAGAGACAGGCAACAACAACACTGCTGGTAAATGGCGTCTCTTCTTTCATTGCTTGCACTAATTGGTGCAACATCTCATCCTTGGAACAAAAAAATTCATGGAACCATGTGATGAAACAATGGCAGGGACAACGATCCTTTCGGCGATCAAGTCGACCGTCGACCCCAGCACACAAGTGGTCTTCTCGGAGAACCCTGACAGCACCGCTGTGGACAGCGGCAAGTACGACTACGCGATCGTGGTGGTTGGTGAGCCACCGTACGCCGAGACGTTCGGAGACAACCTGAACCTGACGATCCCCGAACCCGGCCCATCGGTGATCCAGACCGTCTGCAAGAGTGTCAAGTGCGTGGTGGTGCTCATCTCAGGAAGGCCGCTGGTGGTGGAGCCGTACATCGGCGCCATTGACGCGTTTGTGGCCGCGTGGCTCCCCGGCTCGGAAGGCCAGGGCGTGGCTGACGCGCTGTTCGGCGACTATCCGTTCTCCGGGAAGCTGGCGAGGACGTGGTTCAAGTCGGTAGACCAACTGCCGATGAACGTCGGCGACAAGCACTACGACCCGCTGTTCCCCTTTGGATTCGGCCTCACCACGGAGGCGAAGAAGTGAGTTGGGGTGAGATGATTGAGATGTGAGGAATTTTCGGTTGGGATGATGTGAGAGACGAGGGACATATTTATATATGATGAGTTTGTGGTTGATTTATTGGCAATAACAGTGATGCATTCTTGTGCGTGCAATAATATCAATGGAGCGAGTGCATTCTCTTCCACACCATTCATTGTTTTAAGCGTGGACGAACCATGTCGATGCTGCAAAAAGTATCGAAACTGAATACTATGTGATTTCTGCATTGATCGAGTTCAATACTGGAAACAATTAGTAAGACAAGCATATACGCTGATAACAGTTCAATACTGGGTACTGGAAACAATCAGTAAGACAAGCATGCACGAAAGAGGCAACCATTCAGGTTACTAATAATGAACTGAAACTTTTTTTTTTGAAAAAGATGAACTGAAACTTTCTACGCTCCATTTATTCACAGAATGCAATTGGATTGGATCACCATCGGAGCACGAATATATTTGTGTGTTTGTGTACTTAGTCAGAGTGGGAGAGCATCAAGTCCAACGATGCCGCCCACATCGACGTCTCTCTCAGCTGATACTAGATGAGATCTCTCGTAGTGGTGCTGCTGCACGTATTGACGCCAGAGATCTGGAGCCGAGGAGATCGTTTCCATCTACAGCACCATAACTATAAGTATATGAGCACGCTGCTCGCCGTGGTCGTCGGGGGCAGCAAAATAGGGCGTGAGGTCCACTCACGCTAATCAATGCATCTGATTTCTTGCTTTTCTTTTTTGTTGCCTCGCGATTCGCGTGTCTATGCAGAGGAGTGCTCCTGGTTTCCCTGGGCTATATAAGAGGAGCCCTGGTTCTCATTCTCACTTACAAGAGCCTCTGCATGCTTGCAGGTTTGCTTGTTTCACCTTGCGGATTGCTAGTTACATCCTCTTGGGCTCTTCAGGTATGCATACTTGCTGATTTGCTGTGATTATGGTGTTCTGCATACACTGTTCTCGTTTTTATTCGTTTGTGTTTGTTTGGGCGTGGTCGATTTTGCCGAGAACGGGGCTATGTAGCTTGCTGTTTCGCCCATAATCATGCTGGTTTCTAGCACATTGGTTTGTCTGGGCAATAAAAGTGAGGATCCATTGTACAGTATCTTACTTGGTCCATCCCACGTAGTAAGATGTTTTGGCATGCTTTGTTATGTTGTGGGAAAGAGGGAGTACTTCTTTATGACGTCTCTATAGACTATAGCCAAGTACCCAACAGAGGAGACTTTGAATGGCCTAGGCCTAATTTTTGGTCTTTAATTCTGTGTAGCTTCAAGCATAGAAGTCTTACTCTACACTACCACATGATTTGATTTTTCTAAACTTCATTGAATGTTTACTGACTTGATAAGCACCCGATGGCCAGGTTTATACACAGTGCCAACATGGGGACTTTGCACAAGACCACCTTCGTTCTCCTCACGCTCTGCTTGGCGGTGCTGGGAAGAGCGGATGGCTATCTCAAGTACAAGGACCCAAAGCAGCCCATCGGTGCTCGCGTCAAGGATCTGCTTGCTCGCATGACTCTCGCCGAAAAGATAGGCCAGATGACTCAGATCGAGAGGGAGAAGGCCACCCCAGGGGTGCTATCCAAATACTTCATTGGTACGTCGTAGTTCCGCTCGTGCTATATGTAAATCAGTTCAGGCGATGAAGGACCTGCAGAGCCTGTGTTTGACATTGACATTGGTGTACCGTGACGCAGGTAGCGTGCTGAGCGGTGGAGGCAGCGTGCCTTCTTCTAAGGCATCTCCTGAGGCTTGGGTTGCAATGATTAATGGAATGCAAACAGACGCTCTTTCGACCCGTCTAGGTATCCCGATGATCTATGGTATTGATGCTGTGCATGGTCACGGTAACGTCTACAAAGCTACCATCTTCCCACATAATGTTGGGCTTGGAGCTACCAGGTAGAAACTTCTTTATTTTTTAACTTTTGATGCGATAATGAAATGTCATGTATCCTCCAAAAACATGTTAACCCTTAATTCACAGACGAGAGATCGGGGAAGGGGAACAGGAAGATCATCGCGGAATTGCTGCGGTATATTAGTTAGGGTTCGCTTCCGCGTATCATTCACGGCATAAGCCGATCGGTTACAAGCCAGGTTTCACAGGAGGAGGAACACTCCTGTTTATACACGCCTCAATCCTTCAGGCGAGCAGGTAGCTGACGATGCCTGGTACTTCTCCTTGGTGGGCTTGGGTCGTCTCTTGGGCTTGTGCGTGGGCCGTCGTCTTCGTTAGTAGTTGGGTCGCTGACAATCCCCCCTTCCTGAGAAACAGCTTGTCCCCAAGCTGGTGCTGCTGGAAACTGTTGCCGAAGAGCTTCATAATCTTCCCAGGTGGCGAGCTCTACTGGAAGACCCGACCATTTGACTAGCACTTGCGTGACGCTGGATGATCCTTTGCGACGAATGCGACGCTGCAGCACTTGAGTTGGAATCTGTAATAGGGGGTCAGCATCCGGAAGTTCTGAATGTACCTGAGTACCATCGCCAACGACTTTCTTCAGTTGGGACACATGGATAACTGGATGTATACGGCTTGCTGTGGGGAGTTCCAGGCGATAAGCCACACGACCAACACGGGCCAGCACACGATAAGGGCCATAATACTTGAACGCCAACTTCTGATTTGATCGAATCACCACAGAATTCTGAATGTAAGGTTGGAGCTTGAGGAAAACCATATCCCCCACAGCAAATTCCCGAAAAATCCTCTTCTTGTCCGCTGTATCCTTCATCTTCTGTTGCACTCGGAGAAGGTGTTGGCGTAAGAGTGCCAGGATTGTTGTTCGTTCATCCATCCACACCTTCAAGTCAGGTACAACACAAGCATCATTTGATGTGATACCAAAATGCCGCGGTTGATGATTGTACAAGACTTCAAAAGGTGATTTATCCAGCGCTGAATGCCAGTTGGTGTTATACCAATACTCTGCAAATGGGAGCCATTGTGCCCAGCGACGCGGACATGCCTGAGCGAAACACCGCAAGTATGCTTCCAGGGACTGGTTGACACGCTCTGTTTGCCCGTCAGTCTGAGGGTGGTAAGAAGAGCTCATTCTCAGTTGTGTACCAAGCAGACGAAACAACTCCTTCCAGAAGGCACTCGTGAAGATGCGATCACGATCAGAAATGATTGACAATGGCATGCTATGGAGTTTGAAAATGTTGTCGACAAACAGTGTGGCAATCGATGCTGCTGTGTAAGGATGAGATATAGGTATGAAATGAGCATACCTTGAGAACTTATCCACGACCACAAAGACTCCATCGTACCTGCCAGACTTGGGGAAACCTTCCACAAAGTCCATAGATACGATCTCCCAGGCATGATTAGGCACTGGTAATGGTTGAAGAAGGCCGGGGTATCGTACACGCTCTGGTTTAGCACGCTGGCATATGTCACACTCCTGTACCACACGGCGCACGAACTGCTTCATCAACGGCCAAGCAAAGAGGCTTTTGATACGCCTGTAAGTTACAGGAAACCCAGAGTGGCCACTAGTAGCACTCGCATGCAGAGCCGCAGTAACCTTGGCACACAATTGTGGATTAAATCCCAGCCAAATGCGGCCTTTCTTGCGAATCACACCATCACGCAAGGTAAAGCCATTAGCATCAGTATCATTGATAACAAGTTGGGCTAACAATTTCAGTGTTGCTGGGTCTTGTTGGTATCCCGCGACTATGTCATCAATCCAGGCTGGTTTTACTGAAGATATTGCCAGAACTTGTCCAGCAGCAGGTGGGCGACGCGACAGCGCATCGGCTGCTGTATTTTCGACACCCTTGCGGTACACAATAGTGTAGTGCAGACCCAACATCTTAGTCAAAGCCTTGTGCTGCCACGGGGTGTGTAGATGTTGATCATTTAAATGAGCTAAACTGCGCTGATCTGTAACAATGCGAAACTCAGCGTGCTGGAGGTATGAACGCCATTGGTCAATAGCTAAGAGTATAGCTAGGTATTCTTTCTCATAGGTGGACAACCCACGCGTACGTGGGCCCAATGCTTTACTGACAAATGCCAGTGGGTGGCCATCTTGCAGTAACACGGCTCCAATCCCCACATCTGAAGCATCAGTTTCGATGGTGAACAACTTGGTGAAGTCAGGCAATGCTAACACTGGCGCACTGATCAGGGCTTGCTTCAAGGTTTGAAAAGCAAGTTCAGTTTCTGCTGTCCAAACATATGGTACTCCCTTCCGCAGCATATTCGTCAAGGGTTTTGCAATAACTCCATAATGACTGATGAATTTTCGATAGTAACCTGTCATCCCTAGCAGGCTTCTCAATTCCTTAAGATTGCTAGGTGTTGGCCAATCTCGCACAGCAGAGATCTTGGACTGGTCCGTAGCTACACCAGCCGATGAAATCACATGACCGAGGTAGGCAATGCTTTGCTGAGCAAATTCACACTTGGACATCTTGACCTGCCAATGATGCTCTTGCAGTTTCTGTAACACCAAGGTCAAGTGTTGGATATGTTCTTCATAACTGCTGCTGTAAATTAAGATGTCGTCGAAGAAGACCAACACAAATTTGCGCAAGAATTCAGACAAAGTTGCATTCATGGCACTCAAAAAGGTTGCAGGTGCACCTGTGAGTCCAAAGGCCATAACTGTGAACTCAAACTGACCATTGTGTGTCTGAAATGCAGTCTTGAACTCTTCTCCCGGAGCCAGCCTAATCTGATGATACCCAGCTCGTAAATCCAATTTGGAGAACCATTTAGCACCTGCCAACTCATCCAGTAATTCATCAATTATTGGAACTGGATACTTGCTTTTGATGGTAAGTGCATTCAAGTGCCGATAATCAACCACTATGCGCCATGTGTTGTCCTTCTTGCGCACCAATATGATAGGTGATGAGAAGGCACTGTTGCTAAGACGAATTACTCCGCTGGCTAGCATTTCCTTGATCTGTTTTTCTATTTCTGTTTTCATTTGAGGAGTATATCGATATGGTTTCTTGTTGATTGGTTGTGCCCCAGTAATCAAGGGAATGGAATGATCACAGAGTCGACGTGGAGGAAGGCCTACTGGTTCTGAGAAAACTTGACTGTATTGGTCCAACAGTTGCTGCACTGCAGGTGGAGGTGGCACTGTCGGCGTAGCTTCAGATTTGAGTAGGGTTACTTCCACCACTGTACACGAAAAATGTTCAGTTAAATGGCTCTGAAGTGTGATTGTCTGCCCTTTGTGCTGAAATGACATCCACTGCTCTTCCCAATCAACATGCATTGGACTATGAGATGCTAACCAATCCAAACCAAGAATACCATCATAGGTTCCTAATGCCAGGAACTTGAAATTTGTTTGAAATTGGTGTCCTTCACAACTCCAGTCACAATTAGCTAAACCTGTGTCACACTGCAGCATTGCACCATTTGCTATCTTAACCCCCATTTTAGCAGCCAAAGGTACTACATTGCTCATTTGGTCACTGAATTTGCAATTGAGAAATGAATGAGTGCTGCCCGAATCTATAAGGAACTGGACTGTTCGCCCTTGAATAATCCCTGTTAACTGAAATGTAAGAGTACTGGGGTCCTTGATCACTGAATCTAACGCCAATAAGTGTATTTCAGCTTCAGCAACTGGGCTGGCTTGTTCTGAATCACTGCCTTCAGCATTCTGGAACAATTCTAACACTTCCTGCAGCACATGCATCTGTACAGTACCTTTGCACTGATGATCACGCCCCCATCGTTCACCACAAGTGAAACAAAGTCCTCGGGCTTGCCTGTAGGCTCGCAGGGCAGCCCATTTATCATCAGTGGAATGCACGCGATTGTTATCTGCAGCTGGCCTGTTCTCCAGTAACAGAGGCGCTCTTGGTGCAGGCAGGGGAGCTGCTGTAGGTGGTGCTGGAAGTGGCAGAGCTCGACGAGGGAGGGGTGGTAACTGTAGCATGGGTGCCGGCCTCGAATTATATGACACCGGAATCGCCATCACCTCTTCCTGCAACAATGCGAGAGAATACGCAGTATCGAGGTTGTCTGGGCACTGAATAGCAATAACTGAACGAATTGCAGGTTTCAATCCATCTAAGAAACGGGTAGTGTAGTGCATTGGTTCTAGGTTCGGCTCATAAGCAGCGAGGTGATCAATCAACTCCGCAAAACGATCTACATAGTCAACTACCGTAGTAGTTTGGTGTATATGGTAGAGTTGTCGGAGTAAAGCTTGGTGTTGATTTCTACCAAAGCGAACCAGTAGCCAGCCACAAAATTCCTCCCACGTAGCAGTGGTAATTTTGCGCTGAACTGACTGAAGCCAACGCGCTGCAGAGCCTTCGAACTGCATCGTGGCTACCGAAATCCAGACGGATTGGGGTGTACCATAGAGAGTGAAATAATCCTCACAACGTTGCTGCCATAATTTGGGACAAGTGCCATCGAATCGTGGGAAATTGATTTTTGGGAGAGATTTGTGGAATTGGCTAGAATCATCAACAGTACGAGTAGCAGGAGGGGATCGGCCGGGTTGCGCACCTCTTGCCGGAGGAGGCACGTAGAGAGGCGTAGCCTCGTGTGCTTTCCCCCGGCGTGATCGTTCGTCGCCGTGCCCATTTGGGCCGATCTCGCCGTCCTTCGGCGTCGGTGGTGAGGACGCCGCCGTGGGAGACGTGGTGAAGACGCTCCCGTGCGGGACGACGCGATCAAGTCGGAGATGTAGATCGCCCAGATCCGCTCGGATCTCATCGAGCATCTCCATGGTATGGCGCTGATGCGCCGCCATGGCCTCAGAATTCGCGGCCTTCTGGTCATCGACGAGCTTGTTGATGGCGTCGAGTAGCTCCTTGTTGGAGAGTTCTGCCGCCGCCATGGCTAAGCCCGATGTGTACTGGCGGGTTCGGTGGTGGGTGGGTGGGGGAAAAATTCGCTCCAGGTTTGTGGCTCTGATACCAGATTGTTAACCCTTAATTCACAGACGAGAGATCGGGGAAGGGGAACAGGAAGATCATCGCGGAATTGCTGCGGTATATTAGTTAGGGTTCGCTTCCGCGTATCATTCACGGCATAAGCCGATCGGTTACAAGCCAGGTTTCACAGGAGGAGGAACACTCCTGTTTATACACGCCTCAATCCTTCAGGCGAGCAGGTAGCTGACGATGCCTGGTACTTCTCCTTGGTGGGCTTGGGTCGTCTCTTGGGCTTGTGCGTGGGCCGTCGTCTTCGTTAGTAGTTGGGTCGCTGACAAAACACATGGCTATGTTGTATCGCCTTGATGCGAACTTTTGATTTAACAAAAGCTCTCTTTATCAAGAAAATCAAAAAGCCACGACGATATCTAAAACACATGTACACCGACGACTCTGATGCATAGAGTCCTACTCCTATGATGGATGCTTTGGTCTTAATATGTTACTATCATCTAGGGACCCTGAGCTGGTAAAGAGGATAGGAGAAGCAACTGCTCTTGAAGTTAGAGCTACCGGAATCCCTTATGTTTTCGCTCCGTGTATTGCGGTAATAATAGAGAACAGCTCTTGCGTGGCTTATATTAATTCAGTCTGGAGAGCAATTTTTCTTCCTGTTATTCTTAGGAACTCATTGGTTGATATTACTAATCAGGTTTGTAGAGACCCAAGATGGGGACGGTGCTATGAAAGCTACAGTGAGGACCCAAAGGTTGTCCAGTCAATGACCACAATTATCTCCGGCTTGCAAGGCGAGGCTCCATTAGGTTCCGATGGAAAACCAACTGGAAGACCATATGTTGGTGGAAGGTAGTATACATCCAACAGATCTAGTAGCTGAACTGTCTTCTCCGAGTTCAGTCTGATGAGATGGAACTAACTTTGTTGTTACCCTGATGATACCCTGCAGTAAGAAAGTTGCTGCATGCGCAAAGCACTATGTTGGTGATGGTGGTACCTTCATGGGGATCAACGAGAACGACACAAAAATCGACACCCATGGGCTCATGACTATCCACATGCCTGCTTATTATAATTCTATCATCAGAGGTGTATCCACTATTATGGTGTCGTACAATAGTTGGAATGGATTGAAGATGCACGCCAACCATTTCCTAGTCACTGATTTTCTCAAGAACAAGCTCAAATTTAGGGTCAGTTGCTCACTACAAAAGAAAAATACTTTCTTCATAGTTTATTTCTTCTGGTATAATAAGAGATACTGATGCCATACATTTCTTGCCATTTTGTGCAAACAGGGTTTTATAATTTCAGACTGGCAAGGCATTGATAGGATTACTACCCCCGAACACTTGAACTATTCTTATTCCATTGAGGCTGGAATTGGTGCTGGTATTGACATGGTAATTTCCATATGACCTTAACCACTGGACTTACGATATATCCTTGACAATTGTTATCTCTTCTATGACTAATACACACGTGCAATCCGTTATTTTGCAGATCATGGTTCCTTTTAACTACACAGAATTCATTGATGGTCTGACAACCAAAGTTAACAGTGGCATTATCCCCATGAGCAGAATTGACGATGCTGTCTACAGGATTCTTCGGGTCAAGTTCACCATGGGTCTATTTGAGAGCCCTTATCCTGATCCAAGTCTCGCTGGTGAACTCGGAAAGCAAGTTAGTTCTAAGCACCACGTTTGTGATGACCTTCATTCATTAAGATACCAGAAATTCCCACTGAAAAATCATTTCTATTGTTAGGAACACCGAGAAATCGCGCGGGAAGCCGTCAGGAAATCATTGGTTTTGCTGAAAAATGGAAAATCTTCCTACACTCCGTTGTTGCCACTCCCAAAGAAGGCCGGTAAGATCCTTGTCGCTGGAAGCCACGCCGATAACTTGGGCAATCAGTGTGGAGGATGGACCATCACATGGCAGGGATTGACCGGCAACAACAACTCTACTGGTAAATGGCGTCTCTTGTTCCATTGCTTGTACTAATTTATGGCAACGTCTCAATCCTTTGGAACAAAAATTCATGGAAACATGCGATGAAACACAGGTACGACAATCCTCTCGGCGATCAAGTCCACCGTCGACCCCAGCACGCAGGTGGTCTTCTCGGAGAACCCAGACAGCACCACCTTAAGTGACAACTACGACTACGCCATCGTGGTGGTCGGCGAGCAACCCTACGCCGAGACGTTCGGCGACAACCTGAACCTGACCATCCCCGCCCCAGGCCCCTCCGTGATCCAGACCGTCTGCAAGAGCGTCAAGTGTGTGGTGGTACTCATCTCGGGAAGGCCTCTGGTGGTGGAGCCTTACATCGGCGCCATTGATGCGTTTGTGGCTGCATGGCTGCCCGGCACTGAGGGCCAGGGTGTGGCCGATGTGCTGTTCGGTGACTATGGGTTCTCTGGGAAGCTAGCAAGGACCTGGTTCAAGTCTGTGGACCAGCTGCCGATGAACGTCGGGGACATGCACTACGACCCACTGTTCCCATTCGGGTTTGGCCTCACCACAGGGGCGAAGTAGTGAGTGGGGGGAGATGGGAGGACTTTTCTGTTGGGATGTGAGAGATGAGTCACTAAGCATAAGTTTGTTGTTGTTTTCTTAGCAAATAAAAGAGCGATGCATTCTTGCACGTGCTATAATATCGATCGAGCTCTTGCGTTCTCTTTCACATCCTACTTCCCTCGATGCATGCAGGAATCAGTGTGTCTACTACAGAAGTACTGAAACTGAGATGTGATTTCTGCAATTATTGATGGTGACAGTTTAGTACCGGAAACAAGGCATCCTACATAGAAGATAAGCAACCCGAACCACCAGCATATACAAAATGTAAGCTTCAGATTACTAACCGATAAACTAAAACTTTCCACGCTCCACTTATGCGGACATCGCCCCTCCAACAATCTCCATATCTACTTCTTGAGAATGCAACTAGACCATACCACAGTCTATTTGGGTCAGTGCGACGCAGCCACTGGTGGTGGCAAAAAGGTGTTCTTTTGGACAGATCCATGGATCAAAGGACGCATGGCCGAGGCCATTGCACCAATGGTAATCGATGCGGTGAGCAGTAGACGTAAGAATAACCGCCTAGCAGCTGATGCTATCCCCGGGGACAGATGGATTATGGACATAGGGGAGCTCTGGGAGGAAGGCTGCAATCAGCTCGTCAGGCTTTGGATGGCGATGATTAACTAGAGAGCGTAGGAGACGACATATTTGAGTGACGTGGACACATATCACACTCTTTCCAGGAGAGGGTCAGGTCTGCTATTGCACGCCGATTTGGAGATCGTATGCGCCGCTTTCAGCTGGATCGCAACAAGGTACAGACTTTGGACTTCTGACAGAAAGGTGTGACACTGGCTTCAGGAGCAGCGGCAGCATGCTTCACATGCGAGGAAGACACGGTAAATCACGTCATTTCGCAATGTGTTTATGCAACAATAAGTATGGTTTGGGTGCTTGCAAAGTGTAGAGCTGCAGACTGAGGACCACAATCAACGAGCAGCCTCGAGAGCTGGTGGTAACGTGCTAGGATGATCAGGTGCGAACATCTCCATATCTACTACTTGAGAATACAACTAGATCAATGGGCACAGACATTGAAACTCATAAGAAAATATAGACATATCATACATGTGAGATATTACCTTGAACATACGATTGAAGTTCCGTGGCCACCGATGCACGCCACCACAAGTGGAACTCTTGACAAACAAGAGTTTGATGCGTCACCGGTCAAACTAGACGGGAACCTCCTCAATTGTCTCCAGGTCCTAGAATTAAACACTGCAGCAACCTCAGCATGTATTCACTCTTTGAAGTTTCAACCAACCACTTTGCTCCCTGATGTGTTTGCTCCTGCTGAAGGCCTGCCCAATAATCGACAAATGAATCAATATGATTCAAAATAACTTCTTCAGATTTCTAATGATGAAAACAAGCCTTGTTTCTCCTATTTTATGCAGCTAAGCCTACTGTGTAAAAGTATACATCCACGCATGATATTGTCATAGATTTTCCAGGATATAGGTAATACTGGATCGAGCAACAATACAAGTGAAAAAAAAGACAATTTGCAGTTTACTGATTACAAAACTGACATGTAGAATCACTCAACCAATCCTACTTTTTTCATTCTTGTCTCTAGTATGGTGCGCCTATGAATATATTTGCAAGGGAACAATATCATTCCATTGCTAAACTGATGGGCTAAATTAAGTCGTAGAAGGAAAACTACGATGAATTGCAAATAGCAGAACCATTTTTTACCAATGTTTTCTAGGCTCTTGGTAGCCCTTTTAACCAGCTCTCTCTATATATCACCCACCATACAGCAAATTACATCAGCATCATTTCCACAGGACATACTCAGTTCTACCTCCCAAGAACCAGCCTCAAGCAGCTTGCTAGGTTTTTGTCCCTCCCTCTGCATCTTTTTTCTTGTTGTCGTTACTTGGCTTTAAGGAGAGGTAGTTTGCGTTGGTTGTGGCGATAACCAGACTTAGTTCTCAATGCATTTCGTATTCCTGAGTTTGTAGTAAATCAGATCATAGTTTGTCGCACAATATGCAGATTGTTGTTTGTGATAGCCTGATAGGTCAGTAGCTTCCAGGGAGGGATGGCTGGGTACCGTGGGAGTATGTTTGAATTGGATTCATTTTATCACCTTACTACCATGTCCTGTGTGCATGCAGGCGGCGACAATGGAGTGCTTCCTCTTTGTAGTCAGGCCAGTGCTTGTTTGCACCAGCACCATGCATACAGCCAACCTCTGTTGAAACCTGTCAATGTCAACCTCAGTAAACCTTACAATGAATTCTTCCGAAGATCCACACGGAGCTATCAGGAATCATGATCACAACTTGTCAGGAAGTTTACCAACCCAGAGATAACTATCTCTGACATGCAAACCATGTATCCAATGAGTTTTTTTTTTGCAAATACATGTATCAATGAGTTTGGTAAAGGAAAGAAAAAATCAAGCATAAAAGATCTCTAAAGAGAAGAGAAAATGGAATCTGAGATTGGTAATCTTGAATCAACCTGCATTGAATCTGAATAAGAAACCTGTGATGCTTGAACACCATCAACCGAAACCTATATCTGAAGCAACTACTCCCTCCGTTTCTAAATATAAGATATTTTAACCTTTTTCTAGATTCATATGCATATACATGTATCTAGACATGTTTTAGTGTGTATGTTCACTCATTTTAGTCCGCATCTAGTCAACGTGCCAAATAGCTAAAACATCTTATATTTAGAAACGGAGGTAGTATATGATAACAATAAGTCAACCATATATTGTGCCAAGAAAGACTGGTCAATTCCTTATAGCATCCTAACCTTTTCCTCAAAAGTCCATGTGATTTCAACACGGTGCATAAGCAAAACAATATATTTTTAGGATTTGCATATGTGACATAACGGAAACTAACATGCAATTAAATATTATGTTCTGAAATTTGTACATAGATTTTCTCAATAGCAGTTTTACATGCAAAGGAATAGTGTAACTGCCCCAAGAAGTAAATAGCAGTTTTCTGAAAAAGTATTGGCTTTCAGCTTTGTCATATATTCAGTTGCTGGCATTTTATTTGTTTAGTTAAAATGCACAAAGAATGATAATTGTGTGTTCAACAGACATAATGAATAATCACACAAAAGAAGCTGATTGCTATCATAATTGCACTATTTATGAGAAGTTCGCACAAGAAGAGTCCAATCAAGAAATGTCATGACCTACTACTGAACAACTCCACTGCTTCCAGATCGCCTTGCCAAATTTTCATCCTGAAGTTCCTTCCTCACTAATGACACGTTGTTCCAACGACGAGCATCAGCATAGAGATTAGACAAGGACACTTTGGATGCTCCATGGTTTGGATCAAGCCTGGCCAATTCTTCCGCGGCCTTTTCTCCTAAGGCTACATTTCCATGTGTCCTCGCAGATGCAAGGATGCTGCCCCATATCATTACATCTGATTTCATCGGCATCATCTTGATTAGATGCTCTGCCTCTTCCAAGTGTCCAGCTCGACCAAGAAGATCAACCATGCAACCATAGTGTTTAATTGTTGGTTGAATTCCGTATTGTCTCCTCATGGACTCAAAATGGTGCTTCCCTTCGGCTATGAGCCCAGTATGACAGCATGCATTTAAGACACCAATGTATGTGACTGAGTTGGGCTTAATATCGGTGCTTTGTAATTCTGAGAACAGTTCAAGTGACCTGTATGCATGGCCGTGTATGGCTAAACTGCAGATAATAGCATTCCAAGGAGACACAGAAGATGACTTATGCATAACATAACTGAACAATTGAACTGCACCAGCAACACTACCACACTTTGCATACATATCAATCAGTCCCGCACTCAGGTTATCGGTAAGTTGAATTGATCTGCTAATTACATAGTGATGAATACGTCTACCTTGCTCCAATGTGCCAGAATCAGCAACTGCGGATAGCGCACTTGCCAAGGTGACGTCATTTGGTTCAACACCAGCACCCAGCATCAAGAAGAACAGCTGCAAAGCAATGTTTGAATGTCCACTCTGTACATACCCAGATAACAAAGTACTCCACGAAATGGTGTCCCTCTCAGGCATGTCCTCAAACAGTTGCCTTGCTTCAGGTGTTAAGTTCCTCTGGAGCAGACCAGACATGAGAGCATTCCAAGACGCGATGTGTGACTTGTCTGATAATTTGAACTGCATCCGGGCAAGGTCAAGACGATCACAAGAACCATAGAAATGGATAAGGGTCGCCTGTACAAACAGATGTGAATCAAAACCATCCTTCAGAATGACCGTGTGGAGTTGCTGCCCTTCTACAACAGCAGCATGTCGAGCACACACCTTTATCAAATCAACAAGCAGCGCAGCATCGCCTCTCGTACCCACCTCGGCCATCATGCCAGCATATGCCCTGAGGGCTTCCGATGTACAATCTGCACGGATATACCCATATATCATCGTCAACCAAGAGACGACGTCCCTTTCCGGGATCCTCCCGAATACCTCAGCAGCCATCTGAACCATCCCTGCCTTCACATAGCCATTAAGCATGGCATTCCAAGTGACCGTGTTCTTATGCGGCATCCACTCAAAGATCTCACGTGCAGAGCAAACCTGTGATGCCGCCGCATAAGCATGGACCAGGTTGGTGGCTACAATGAGGAACCCGTCAAGCCCACGCCGCACGGTCACTCCGTGCGCCATGCCGACCGGCGCCGGCGCCCTCACATGGGCCAACGCCGTGAGCACGCCGGCGAGTGTCACCTCGTTGGGAGGCACGTCCTGGGCGAGCATGCCGCGGAAGACCGCCAGGGCGTCCTCCGCGCGACCGGCGCGCGCGAGGGCTGTCAAGACGGTGGTGTACGAGACGGTGTCCCTCTGGGGCATCTCCGCGAGCATGCGCTGCGCGAGGTCGAGTCGGCCCGCGCGAGCGAGCGCGGCGAGGAGCGTGTTGTGGGCGGCGGCGTCGCGGAGGGCGATGGGTATTTCGTCGAACAGGTGGTGGGCGAGCGCCGGTGCTTGGGAGGTGGAGGAGGGGAGCCGGGCGTAGAAGGCGAGGAGGGAGTTGCGGACGAAAGGGTTGGAGGCGAGGAGGCCCGACTTGGCGGCGAGCGCGTGGAGCTGCTCCCCGTGGCGGAGGCGCGCGCCGGACTTGAGGGAGGAAACGAGGAAGACGGCGAGAGGGGCGCCGGCGCTGGGCATGTGCATTCCACTCCTTGCGTCCGCCGAGCGCGGTTCTCTCTCTCTCTCTCTGTCGGCGATCCTCCCTCGCCGCCGCCCGCCTCTTCCGATGGCCCGGCGGCTATCTGTTTGTTGTGTGCGTGTATTTTCAGCGCGTGTCCTGTACAGGCGGTGTTGGCTTGTTTTCTTTCTTCTATTTACGCCGGCCTGTCCTTTGTACTCCGGCGCGGCGCACCGCCTGGCGGCGGCTCAGCATCAGAGGGGCCTGCCTTGCGCCGCCGGCGACTTGGTTGCCACCGCAGGGTACTACCTCCTTGCTGCATGTTTCCTGCTTTCGCGGCTAGTGGGTATCCCCTCCCAGGGGCAAGGTCCGACGGTCAGGGCACCGAGAGCGTTCGACAAAATACCCGCAAGGAAAGCTGCTGGTGAGAATTCCAGTTCTGCTTAAGCTGCTCATGTTCCTGGTGCTGGCGAATCCATTGCGAGATAATTTGGAGACGAGATTAATCATTGCCAATGCATTTAGGTTGATGATCAGATGGTAATTTGGAGACGAGATTAACCCAGACTGAAGGCCAGTCCACTATCAAAGGGTAAGATAGATGCTTCCACTCTACTGTCATTATGTGTGCTTTGGATTTGACATGACAAACCAGTAGCATGATAATTGAAAATAGTAACACTAGGTACATTCATAGCCACCTATTTTTACACATCTCTGGTCCAATTCTTTGCTTTACAGAATGATTTTCCTGTCATGTCTGGAAACATAAACAATTAACCTACTGTCTACCGACCCTGTAGAACTGTGAGAGTAAGGCTGTTCTTTGAGTTTTCGGTACTGCCCCTTACAAGTTCTGTGTGGTCATCTGTATGGGAGAAATAGGCAGGTTGGCTTGGGACGGGAATTGCTGCGCCTCCGTTCTCCGAGATAAACACAACAGATGACATGAGCGGCCTATCGTTGGGGTTGTCCTGCACACAGAGAAGCCCTATTTGAACGCAAAGCATAACTTCATCTGGTATGCAGCTCTCGACTATATCAGTATCCACTAAATCCTTCGCCGTCCCTTCCTTCCATAGGTTCCATGCCTGAAAACAAAGAAAAGCAAATAAAAAGTTGAGGTTCTCGAACTAGAGAAATTTATACTGCGTACTCTTTGCAGATCCCGAAACGCTTATACTCACATAGGAAATGAGATTTTCAAACTCCATGATGTGCTGAGTAGAGCTTATCTTCACACCACTTACAACTTCCAAGGTCAACACGCCAAAGCTATACACATCGGACTTGGCAGAAAATGTGCCTCTCATTGCATATTCAGGAGCCATGTAGCCGCTGTTATTTTTACCAGGAAGAGTTATTTTTCATGTGGAGTTAACTAGAATGCTAAATTTTATAAAATTTACCACTCACTATGTTCCGACGACTCGCTTGGTATTTGCCTTCTGCTGGCTGTCACCAAACATCCTTGCCATACCAAAGTCTGCTATCTTGGGTCTCATCTCTTCATCCAACAAAACATTGCCTGCTTTGAGATCTCTATGAATTATCTTCATTCTTGAATCTTGATGGAGATATAGGAGCCCTTTAGCGACACCTTTGATGATATTAAACCGCGTTGGCCAATCTAACATTGTTTTTCTTGCGCTGTCTACAAAGGGCAACGATAGTATGGTTAGTGACATATCTGTTGTGCTGATTCAAGAACTTGAGATGTGGTGTTGGATCATACTGAAAAGTAAAGCATCCAAGCTTTTGTTAGGCATGTACTAAAAAATCAGAAGCTTTTCATCTCCCTCTAAGCAGCAACCAAGAAGTCTAACTAAATTCCGATGTTGCAGCTTGGCAATCAGAACAACTTCGTTTCTGAACTCCGCTATTCCTTGATTAGAATCTTTACTGAGCCTTTTGATAGCAACTTCTCGACCATCCAACATTGCCTTTGTGATCGAGTGGAAAATAAATTCAAGAAATAGTTGAAATGAAAAATGAATGAGATAGGAATGTATGTACACCTTAATCAATAACACAATTTAATACAGATATATGACTAATACCTTATAAACTTTGCCAAAACCACCTTGTCCAATCATATATGACTTTTGGAAGTTGTTTGTCACAGCCACAATTCTCTTGAAGCTTACCATTGGAAATTCAAAATTTTCAGCAGGGCTTCCTGCTCCAAGGCCTTCATGAATGTCCAAGTCTCCTAGCACTAACCTATTTAGATTATCACGTATCCGTCTTTTCCCTGCTTCCAAAATATTACGAATATTTCTGATCTCATGAGGATAATGTTGAAACTGGATGTTACTATGTCACTTTGAGCGAAATTTGTTGTACCTTTGGACTTGCGAATCCATATCGCAAGGGACATCAATATAAGGACCATAACGCTTGCTAAAACCGATAGTACAATCTTCTTTATATTTCTCCCCTGCATTCGACCTTCACTAAAGCAGGTTAAACTTATCAGATATCAGACAGTGTTTTTAGTACTAATAATAATTGTAATCATCTATTGTTTACAACTACCCGTGTTCGAGTGTTTTTGTATGGTTTGAAACTTTCTCATCATACTCTGTTTAAAATTGCCTACACATTGAACACTGAACAAACTTCGGTAAAACATATACCAGGTTGTTGATACCATGTTGGATTTGCAAACCGAAGATGTTAGGATCTGTGCATCAGCTAAGCACTTCAGGTTTTATTTTTCACCATCCATCTCACATCTCTGACAGCTTTGTATGGGACTCTTTGTGGCAGGGAAATGAAATTCATGCAATCCACATCCAATGCACTAGATTTATTCTCCACCTGTTACTACATTTACTGTTCATATTGCTATGCTTATGTGCTGATGGTTAGATCTGCATATAGAGAATCACCGGCGGCTGGTGAAGTAATTCTGTTTCTGAATTCTGATCTGACATAGGACATATTTCTAAAAGTTCAACCACTCATATTTTACTAAATGTGATGCGTGTTTTTTTGCTTCTGCTGTGAATATGAATTTACCATAATTTTCCATTGCCCTAATTTCGTTGTGATTAACTATTGGAATGTGATATAACATTGATGCTACATACCTGAAGCATCCAAACCAGCAACCCGAAGATGCAAAGTCTCGCTACCAGCAATGTTTCCACCGACCTTCTTCTCCGTGTCGATGAGCTCCCCTGCCCACACAAGCATCTGGTAGAATCCCTCGTGGCGCTGCTGCTCAGGTTGACCTGGGCGTACGCGACGCAGGAGCAGTTGCGGGCACACTCGGTGGCGCACTCCTCCATGCTTCTGTTCAGGACATGAATGAACCCGTCTGGCACTTTCATGGCCGGCAACGCCAGGAAGCCATCGCCGCAATGTAAGTCCTTCTTTCGCTGGCACCCCTCAGAGAACCTGCCGCTGCTCCACTCCCCCATGCTCATCGGCTGGAAACCTTCGAGACACTTGCAAGTAGGAACAACCTCCGACTTGTCGCAGTAACCGTTTGGGCCACAATAGCCATATCGGTCGCACTCCCAGTTCGGCCACCCTCCGACGACAGCCCACGCCGACAAGCTGTTGTTCCAGCTTTGGAGTTGGAATTTGCCAGAGTAGGTCAGCACATACCTGGTCTGGGGGGCGCCTTCCGCGAGGCTATAGGTTAAGTAGATCTCCTCATCGCTGTTGATGATGGACTGGTACACAAGGTCGCTGTTGTTCGCCTGGTACTGGCTTACCACCTGGTATCCCGTCCACGGGGCGCTGCGGTACACCGGGCGTGACCCGTTCCACAAGAAGAACTGGAGGAACGAGCGAGGGTCACTGCTGTAGGAGAAGCTCCCTGGAGAGGGATCACTAGGGCCCTTCCAGGATACCAAGATATCCCTGGCGTGCGTCTTGTAGTTGGCCCGGATCTTCATGCCAGGGAGGAACGTGTCGGTCGGGTGCTCGAAGCTCTGCCATAAGGTGGTGCCGTTCAGGGACCGAAGGATGAGGCAGCCGGTGTTCAGAAGCACTGCTGTAGGCAAAGAGGAAGAAGAAGAGTTTGTGGTAGTGGTCAAGTTAGTTGTCCAAATGATGTGCTCTCCATCGCCATCAGCTAAAACAAGATTGGAGGTATAGGTAAGGTAGAGCTTCGGTGGAGATGAAGTATTATTTCTGACTGGGGTTTCTCGGTTGGCAACCCACACCACCGTGAGCTCCGGGATAGCGTTGTACCATATGCCGAGGTACAGGTTGGCGGGAGTGGAGTTTGCAGGGGAGAAGAAGCCCAAGCTAAAGGCGCCACCGTCGGAGACGAGGGTTGTGCCAGGGGAGAGCGGCTTGCCGGGTTCAAGCCGGTCGTCAGGTGCACTCATCGGCAGGAAGAGAAGGATCAGGAGTGTGATATAGGTGAGAGATGACCAATCCATCGATCTGACCAAAGTTTCTCGGTGCTCTGGAGTTGGAATGTACTGATGCAGCGAAGTGAGCCTAGCTCAATTGGTTTGGTTCCTTGTGGTGGAACCAGCCCACCCAGGTTCAAGTCACAGACTTGACATGGGTGCTCGCATTTTCCTGGATTTTCCAGGATTTAATCGGCGCTATGCTTTCAGTGGTAGGTGACGTGCCCGTCAACAGCGAGGCGCCCGTGGTGACTTCGTCAACCTCAAGATTTGCCGGACCAGTCTCTCGGAGGTGCTCATAGGGGTAGGGTTTGCGTGTGTGCGGTCATAGGGGTGTCTGTACGTGCGTGTGTGAGCGTCTGCGTCTGTACTGTGTTTCTCAAAAAAAAAAAAAAAGGAATGTACTGATGCGGTGATGCCGCTTGCCCTGAACTCGCCTCCAGCCTTGGTATACGGTGAATAATGTAATTTCTTAACTATATTGCACACTAGACCTAGTATTTAGACCTCAGTTGCAGCCTGGATCATATATATTTTTTAAGTTGCAGTTTGGGTCAGCCTGGTTCTTATAATGTTGCACGTTGGACCAAGTATTCGTGCTATTATTGACTTGTGTATTCGCGCTATTATTGACTTATTCTTATAATGTTGCACGTTGGACCAAGTATTGTGGATGTGCTGACTTAGAGTATTCGTGCTATTATTTATGTGCTCGATTTGGTACTAAAGTCATGCATGTGACATGTTTAGATGTAGTGTAACTTGTACTTACTGTAATATCTTATTGAACTCATTTGGTTGGACAGATTTAATGTGGGAAATGGTGAACTAGGAAGCCTCGTTTGATTTTACACTCTTTAAGTGAGAAAAAATAAGAGTACATTTCAATCTGAACCATGTATTTGTCAAGGTGATAATCTGAACCACATGTTATAACTTCTTGCTAAAATAGAGTACCATGGAGCACTAGAACATGTTGTGCCAAGCCATTGGAAGTGGGAACTAAAAATATGTAGTCTGCATTTAATTTAGCTGATCTAGAGTATTGGTAGAACATTCAGAACTCGGCAAACATTTCTAAGGTGTGGGAATGGTTAATAACAACGCTAAATATGTTGCAAAATTGTGAATCGGATAGAAGTGCAATGACTCTATAGGACATCAGTCAAGAGAAGACTACAAGAGTGTAGCGCATTTAGAGCGTGTTTGGTAACTTTGGGGAATGGGCATGGGAGTTTAGAGGAGGAAGTTAGGCCCCGTTTGGAACACAGGAAGTAAAAACGTAGGAATAGGAAAAACGCAGGAATTGACGTGTCATGTTTCCTAAATTCCTACAGGAACTAAAGTCACAGGAAATTTTCCCAAGTATCATTTGGTTGTCACGCAGGAAAAGTACAGGAATTATAGACACGGGAAGATGAAGACCTCATGTTTGTTTTCCTCCAAAATTCGTATGAAATAGCCTATGTCATAGGAATTTCAAAAGAATCTGAGATTCCTATTCATTTGTTTCAAACGGTGTCATAGGAAAGTTTCCTGTAGGAATCTTATTCCTATGAATTTCCTTTGTTCCAAACGGTGTCATAGGAAAGTTTCCTGTAGGAAGATCAAACTTGGGAAATTGATTATTAGTCCCAGTCCCCTGTTTGTTATGTGGTGGGAATTAGAAGGGGGAATTCATTGTTCTTTTTTCGCTTCGTCTGCTTTTACACACGCAGTTGACGGAGATTCAACGTTGATTTTTCAAGCACCGGCATCACACGCACACATGTAACAACTCCATCAGCTTCAATCGATTCAGCTTGTTAAAGGCTGGTTACGTGAACTTGATTCAATTAACAAATCGATCTATCAACAAGTGAATAAGAAAAACGAAATTACAAAGTGGAACTCAGGCAATTAACGCTACTGAATTCACAGAAGGAAACGATTGCGCTGCTGGGAGGCTTGCATTGGTAGAGATTCCATAAATTTTCCGTTGATCGCGGAACGGCACGCCTAAGTCTATATTTGTTTTTTTCACCAATTTCCTATCTTGGCTGATTTTTTTTTCCGAGCAACCACACGTTTCATTAATTGAAAAACAAGTTGCAAGAACAAACCGTGGACATAAAAATAAAGACCAGACGAAAACGGTAGGCATGTAACATATTCTACAGATAGACACCTAATCTATTATACATTAAAAATAAAATAAGAATGTTTAATAGAGACAGCACATAAATCCACATCATCTAAATTAATTTTAATAGTTGGATCTAAAATTTGTGGCTGAGATTTTATGAAAAAAGTAGGCACGTAACATATTTGATACGGGACACGTCTCTCGGCTCAACGTGATTGCGTCGGTTTGACGAACCAGCCAATCCAAAAAAAAAAAAATTACGTAGAGACTAGCTTACGCTGGCAGCTTGTTTGCCTATCACTGGGAAGGGGAATGGAAATTCAACACCTCTTCCCCATCCCCTGTTTTAATTACCAGGGTCCTCCATGTAATAGATTCGTGGGACTTTAACACATGAATTCCCTTGCATCTTCCCTCACTAATTCCCATTCCCTCCCACCAATCAAAGGAATAATATTCTTTGTAGCCTAAACTCCCATTCCCTATGTCTATTTCCCATAAACCAAACAGGATGTTTTTAGATAAAGGGAATTTTATTACTTAAGAGTTTGGATGTGGGTGTGTGTATACTGCAAGGGAAAAAAGACAACACGTACTGCCACAAAATAGCTGTGTTTTAAAAACCAGGCGTATACACGACTAGCTCCTTGGCTGGAACGTGAGCTTTAGGCCAATGGTGGGAAAGGCTAAGAGCAGCTAGGATAGAATTTACGCACAGAAAATTAAACTAATAAAATTTGTAAAGTTTGACCAAAGATGTAGCAACAAATATCAATATTCCTAATATCAAATTTCTATTGTAAGAAGATACATTTTATGATGATTCTAATAATAATGATTTCATATTTAGCTGATTTTTTCCTATATATTTTTTCAAAATTTGTATAATTTGATTTTTACTGAATCTAGAATCCAAGTAATTGTGAATGTATGGAGTGAGTGTGTTATTTTAATTGAGTACAAATAATGACACATTTATTCAGTGGCTTACAGACCAACACATTCACAAAACATCTACATAAGTTTGGGTCGTGCAATGAACTCACGATATTAGTTGCACCACGTACATTGTTTCTCTAGAGGAAGGAACTATCATAGGACAAGAAAATCTGAAACTTTATATCACTGAGTATTATAAAAAGCTGTTTGGTGATCCGGATATCCATTATGTTTCTCTAGTTGAGACCATAAATGGAGACATGCCTCAAATTACTGAGGAGGAGAACAAAATACTAATAGCCGACATCACAGATAAGGAGGTTTATGAAGCAATAATGCAGATGGAAAAGAATAAAGCTCCGGGACCAGACGGGTTCCCAGCGGAATTCTACCAAAAAATTTGGGGCATTATCAAGAATGATATAATGGCTCTTTTCAAAGATTTTCAAGTAGGTGATTTACCATTGTTCCAGCTGAACTTTGGTAATATAATACTACTACCGAAAAAGGAAAATGCGGCCCAAATACAACAATATAGACCTATTTGCTTATTAAATGTGAGCTTCAAGATTTTTGCAAAGGTGGGTACTAATCGGATTACGGATGTAGCTACAAAAGTAATTAGACCGACTCAAACAGTGTTTATGCTCGGGAGACATATCTTAGAAGGGGGTTTAATACTTCATGAGACAATCCATGAACTTCATATGAAGAAAATGGATGGGGTTCTCCTCAAAATTGATTTCGAGAAGGCTTACGATAAGGTTCAATGGCCTTTCTTGCAACAAGTGCTACGAATGAAAGGATTTGATCCGAAATGGTGTCAATGGATTAATAACTTTGTTAGTCGGGGTAGTGTGGGGATAAAAGTAAACAACGAGCTTGGTCATTATTTTCAGACACGAAAAAGTCTAAGGCAAGGAGATCCCCTCTCTCCAATTCTGTTTAACATTGTCGCGGATATGTTGGCAGTTATGATCGTAAGAGCAAAGGAAGACGGCCAGGTAGATGGACTTATACCCCATCTAGTGGATGGGGGAGTTTCCATTCTTCAATATGCCGATGACACTATTTTATTCATGAGCCATGATTTAGAAAAAGCTCTAAACATGAAGCTTATTTTATGTATCTTTGAGATGCTCTCAGGTTTAAAAATAAATTTTCACAAGATTGAATTATTTTGTTTTGGGAGAGCAAAGGAGGAGGAGGATCAATATAGATTTATCTTTGGTTGTGAATCTGGCTCCTACCCGTTTAGATATCTGGGTATACCAATTCACTTTCGTAAGCTCAAAAATGGTGAATGGAAACCAATTGAGGACCGATTTGAGAAAAAATTAGCAAGTTGGGTAGGCAAACTTCTTTCTTATGGAGACCGGTTAATCCTTATAAATGCAGTACTCACGAGCATTCCAATGTTTTTGTTATCTTTCTTCGAAATACCTATAGGGGTACGTAAAAGATTGGATTATTATAGATCACGTTTCTTTTGGCAAAGTGATGGTCACAAAAGGAAGTATAGGCTAACTAAGTGGAACATCATATGTCGGCCTAAGGACCAAGGAGGGCCGGGAATTGAGGTGTTGGAGATTAAAAATAAATGTTTACTAAGCAAGTGGCTTTTTAAACTTTTATCAGAGGAGGGTGTTTGGCAGGAAATTATTTCTAATAAATATCTCCATTCTAAATCCTTGTCTCAAGTAAAGGTTAAACCTACTGACTCGCCCTTCTGGAAGGGCCTAATGAAGGTAAAAGATCAGTTCTTTGACCGAGGTTCTTTTGTGGTGGGAAATGGTGAGCAGGTTCGGTTTTGGGAGGATATGTGGTTAGGGAATAAGCCCTTGTGTTTCCAGTATCCCTCTTTGTATAACATAGTACAACAAAAAGAAGTTTCGGTAGCAACAGTGCTAGGGCAAGCACCTCCACTAAACATCGGTTTTAGGAGAAGCTTGACGGGAGACAAATGGATAGCTTGGCTTCAATTAGTCGATCGTTTAATGAATGTCCAACTTTCAAATCAGCAAGACGCTTTTGTTTGGAAGTTGACGAACAATGGGAAATTTACGGTCAAATCCATGTATTTAGATTACATGAGTGGTCATACTACCTTTCATCGCAAATATCTTTGGAAAATGAAGGTTCCACTAAAAATAAGAATTTTTATGTGGTTTCTACACCGTAAAGTTATACTCACTAAAGATAACTTGACAAAACGTAAGTGGGAAGGATGTAAAAAATGCTGCTTTTGTGATCAAGATGAAACCGTTCATCATCTTTTTCTTGCATGTCCCTTTGCTAAAATGGTTCGGCGGATTGTTCATATGTCTTTTAATATTCAACCACCGACTAGTATAGATAACTTGTTTGGTAATTGGTTGAGAGGGGTCCCTAAAGGAGTGAAAGTTCAAATCCGAGTGGGAGTTTGTGCTTTACTTTGGGCAATGTGAAATATACGAAATGGTTATATCTTTAACAGAGCCACAAAAAACTTCTTTCATGCAGGTGATTCCGATGGCAACGCACTGGATCCGTACGTGGTCTTACCTACAGTCGGCTGAGAAGCGCGACGCCATGGTTTTTGGGTGCAACCGCCTGGAATTGGTCGCATCAGATTTATACAACCAGTGCAGCTGACGTTCTGATAGAAGAATAACATGTTGATGCAGCATCATTACATGTCTTCTTTGGTTTTTAGATGGCTGATCCATGTAGCGACTCTGAGTGACCCATGATGTATCTCTCGTTGTAATTGACTTTTAATAAATCAATAAAGGCCGTATGCATCAATCGATGCAGAGGCCGGGACTCCCCTTTTTCAAAAAAACGTACATTGTTTCTATTAATGAATACTCATAATTGAAATTTCACTAGCAGGAAAACTCTTACCAGTGGCGCACCCTTTTAGCTTTCTGTGGCGCACCAATGGGGCATGGTGGGTGCGCCACAGAATCGTCGCCACTAAAATATAATAATGTGGCGCACCCCGCCGGTGCACCACAGAAAAAACCAAGATTCTGTGGCGCACCCATCACCATGCGCCACAGAAATATTTCAGTGGCGCATCCCACCCAGGTGCGCCACAAAATTGTTTTTTTAATTTAAAAAAAGGCGGTCAAATCTAGATCTGGCGCCGCCCGAATTTTGCCGGAGCTCGTCGGAGGCCGTGTTGCCCGTGACCATGGCCGTAGGTGGGTGGGTGGAGGATGGGGGTCGCCGGAGATGGTGGTGGAGTAGGGGGTCGCCATAGATGGTGGAGGAGGAGGAGGTCGCCGGAGGTGGTGGTGGAGGAGGAGGAGGAGGTTGCCGGAGGTGGTGGAGGAGCAGGAGGAGGTCGCCGGAGTTGAGAAGGAGGAGGGAGGAGAAGTAGATGAGAGGAGGAGGAAATGAGAGGAGAAGCGGAGGAAATAATGAGAGGAGAGAAGAGAAGGAGAAAAGAGAGGAGGGATTCAAATTTCGCCTCCTGCCCAATAATTCTATGGCGCACCACCTCCAGGTGTACCAGCAACTCCGTTCGAATACCAGGCGTACCAGCAATTCCGCCGAACACCTTACAGGCAAGGTGGGTCGTGAAAAGTAGCCGAAACGGCTTGTGCCGGAGTCGGAAGCGAGCTGCGAGGGCGGCGTCGGGTGTCCAAACAGTTCGAGTCGGGGGAGGGCGGCGCGGCGGGCGTTTAAATAGTTCGAGGCGGGGGAGGAAGGGAGAAGGCAGCAGCGTTCCAAATCGTGGCGGTGAAGGCGGCCGGAATAAATCAACCCGAGAAACGACGACGTCGTATATATTTCACGCCGTCTCAATGACAGGCATGGTTCTCGCGTCGGAAGCCGACGTGGTGTCGCGCTTCGTTTTGTTCGGCGCAGCCCATCGATATCCGAAGCGGAAGGTGTGGACTGAAAGTGACGGATAAAAAACAATTTTAGACCCCCGAGTAGGAGCGAAAATGTGTCTGGCACGTTCCAAAAGTTTTTGGACGGCTGTTTGGGGGTCGCGAGTGGAGATGCCCCATCGCTGCTCCGACCTCGCATTTCCATGGCGGCGCACGACTTCAACCTCGGCGACTCGGCATATCACAACCGTCAGGCTCGGTGACGCTTGCCCCCCCCCCCCCCCCCCCCCCCCGCATCAACCGTCAGGCTCGGTGTTTGATGAGATGCGATTTTGTTGCTTCTGTGTTTCACGATACCATGTGCATTCAGACTGAATTGTTTCTCTGTGCAAAGAAGTGTTTATATTTGGCCTTTAATGTATCCGTTTGTCTTTAATGTATCCCAGAAATTTATGAGCGGATTCTTTTGTAGGAACCAGTAACAATGGTATAGCACGGTTCATGGTATTGTAGACCAGTACTGAAGTTTAATGCCCAACCAGCAGCAGTGAATGGATCAAGCAAGCAGGTGAAGTTTTTGACTTTTCTGAACGTTGCTCCTTTGAATGAGTTGTGATGCAGGCTGTGTTTGTGACTTTGTGGTGACTTGGTCACATTTTTCTTTGAACTCATGCAAAATACTTTTCTGTATTTCTGAATGGTAATATGTACGTACATCCTGTATCCGAAAGTATACATCAAGAGTCTATATATATATGCTTCACAAGATACCTAAAAAACTACTCTATGTCTACATACATGCATTTTCTATCAAAGTTGAGACACTAATTTTGGGACGGAGGGAGTACTTACGGCGATGATTAGCTCTAATTCTGAATGTTGAACAGTAATCTATCAGGTTCCAGCTCTGAATACTGGACCACCCGAAACTGAATTTCACTTCAGCAGTGGTCAGAAGAAAAGTTTGCGTAGCATGTGCAACACCTGCAAGGACTGAACAAATGTACTGTTTTGTGTAGATTTATTTCTTCAGAGTCCCTATCGTAATAAATATATGCTGTGTTCATCGATTCTCATTAAACACAGCTGATTTATTTCTCCAGCTGCTTCTTCACCATCTCTGCCATGCTCCACACCATGTCCGAGCTCACATGGGAGGGGTGGGGTAGAAGGGGATGTTTCCTGCAGAAAAAACAACCAGCTCGCGCAAACCAAGAGTCCAAGACCCAGTGGAGAGAACTGGACGAGGGACATGAGGATGGCCGATGGGTCCACTAGAGGAGAGAGGAGATGGGGAAGAAGATGCCACGGGTGTGTGTGTGAGTGTGAGAAGAGAAGAGAAGAGATGGGGGAGGGGAGAGAGAAGAGCTGTGGTGGAAGATGAGAAATGGCGGACCAACTTGTTGAAGATGCCCTCACTGGAAAATGCTCTCACATGGCTAGCTTGAGTGGGGGAAGAAGCTCTTTGGCTCCTAGCAGAGCTGTTAGGCTATAAAACCATTAACTTGTCGCGCGAAGCTCTTGCTTTCTCGCACTTCCGTCCGCGGGCACCCGGACTGCTGGCCCTTCTCTCATCTGCAGAGGATTTTATTTTGGAAGGTATGCATATGCAGTACTATCTGAGCTTCCGCTGATGTTGTTTTGTCACATCGTAGAAATCGTGATGCCTGCTGTCTTCTGTTTAAGCTGCATTTTCTGTTCCACCCATTTGTTCTGCAATTCCTGATTTCTGGCTCAAGGTTGCTTGCTGTTTTGCCTATAATCATGCTGGTCTCCAGCAACACTGAAACTGGGGAAGCCCTGCCTGGTTTTAGGGGTGTCTTTGCTCTTAAACCGTGCAAAAGCATCTACTAATATCGTGCACGAGAGAACAATGAACAGAGTGCACATGGCCTGCCTTGCTATTCTTTTTAAACTGCCCGGCTTGCAGGGGTTGTCCTAACTCCCAACCCGTTCTTGAAGAACACTCTACTTGGTTTTAACTAATATATGTACCCTTGTTTGTATCTAGTTTATTATTGTTCCTGTATGAGATGGTGACTCCAGTAGTCTTTGACCGGTCTAATGATTGGTTTCTTCATACAAGATCATCGCATTAGATCAGCACATTATTTATTTCCTACTATTGGTATAAGCGTACTTCAGTGCTGACTCACATGGTTGGCATCCTTTACATAGGTCTATATAGGTTAGCAGGTTGGGGTGATCGATACCACACGCTGATAAGATGGGGAGTTTGCACAAGATCACCTATGTTCTTCTCATGTTATGCCTCTTAGTATTGGGGAGAGCAGAGTATCTCAAGTACAAGGATCCAAAGCAATCTCTCGCTGTTCGCATCAGTGATCTGCTTGGTCGGATGACTCTTGCAGAAAAGATAGGCCAGATGACTCAAATTGAGAGGGAAGTTGCCACGACAGAGGCGACGTCCAAATACTTCATAGGTGCCTCATATTGTACTCATGCTACAAAAACTGCAGATGGCGAGTTTGTGTGTCTAACCAATTGGTATGGATGCAGGTAGCGTACTGAGTGGCGGAGGCAGTGTGCCTGCTCCTCAAGCATCTGCTGAGGCTTGGGTTTCAATGGTGAACGAAATCCAAAAGGGTGCTCTTTCTACTCGCCTAGGTATTCCGATGATCTATGGTATTGATGCTGTACATGGTCACAATAACGTCTACAGAGCTACTATATTTCCCCACAATATTGGGCTGGGAGCTACCAGGTAAAAACTATTTTTACTTGTCATAGATAATCAAATGCCATTTCATCCTAGTATTACATTAGATCGACAAGCTGTGCATTTCTGAGGAAAAGAACACTAACTTTGATGCATATAGTGCCTGCGATGCATATATTGGTATATATATTTATGTGTATTCTTGTCTTCCAGGGATCCTATGCTGGTGAAGCGTATAGGAGAAGCAACTGCTCTTGAAGTTAGAGCAACCGGAATTCCTTATGTTTTTGCTCCATGTATTGCGGTAATAGATAACACCGATTGCTTGTTGGAAGCTTTATAGTCTAGATTTTTTGTTGCAAACTTCTTATTATTTTTATGAACTCATACATATAGTTTTATATGACATTGCTCAGGTTTGTAGAGACCCAAGATGGGGACGCTGCTACGAAAGCTATAGCGAAGACCCAAAAGTTGTCCAGTCAATGACCACAGTTATCTCTGGCTTGCAAGGCGATGCTCCGTCAGATTACTCAGGAAGACCATATGTTGGTGGAAGGTAATACTCCTACCGATTCAAGCAGTTATAGTAACTGAACTTTAGTCGGTGTGCCCTGTACATGTGTAGAAGTGAAAGTGGTTTCAGTACAAGATGAACTAACTTTAATGTAACTCTCATGCCGTGAAGTAAGAAGGTTGCTGCATGCGCAAAGCACTATGTTGGTGATGGTGGGACGTATATGGGAATCAATGGAAACAATACGATCATCAATACCCATGGGCTAATGAGCATCCATATGGCTGCTTATTATAATTCTATCATCAGAGGTGTCTCCACAATTATGGTCTCCTACTCTAGTTGGAACGGAGAGAAAATGCATGCAAACCATTTCCTAATCACTGATTTTCTCAAGAACAAGCTCAAATTTCGGGTCAGTTGCTCATTACATAGACATATGATGATCACTTCTTGATTTGTTTTCTTCATAAATATTAAGAGACACTAATGTCAATCTTGTCTTGGGATTTCGATCATACAGGGTTTTGTGATTACAGACTATCAAGCCATTGATCAGCTCACTTCTCCCAACCACTCTAACTATTCTTATTCAGTTCAGGCCGGAATTGGTGCCGGTATTGACATGGTAAGATCCATGAACTACGTGCTCTGAATTTACATGTTCAAAAAATCTGCAAAGCATAGTCCACTTAGTTTGACTATTGGGGACAATAGTGGAGTTATATCTAGCTCGCTAAACCACGACAAAGGGTGGCCCTTTTTCTATGGTTATGATACATCCTTGACAACTGTTATCTCTGTATACGACTGTATAACTGATGCAAATGCAATATTGCCTTTCCTTTCTGATCATAATCTGGGAACGCACTATATATGCAGGTCATGGTTCCTTTTAACTACACAGAATTCATTGATGAACTGACGTCCCAAGTTAAGAAAAACATTATCCCAATGAGCAGAATCGATGATGCGGTCTACAGGATTTTACGGGTGAAGTTCACTATGGGTCTATTCGAGAATCCTTTCGCCGACCCAAGCCTTGCTAGTGAACTCGGGAAGCAAGTCAGTTTTGAACAACCCAATTCCTTCCTCTCACATTTGATGCATTTTGGTTCTTTTATAATTACATTTGTATTCCCTTCCGCTGGTAGGAACACCGACAACTTGCTCGTGAAGCTGTCAGGAAATCCTTGGTGTTGCTGAAAAATGGAAAATCTTCCTACACTCCATTGCTGCCTCTCCCAAAGAAGGCTGGTAGGATCCTTGTCGCCGGAAGCCACGCAGACAACTTAGGCAACCAATGTGGAGGATGGACGATCACATGGCAAGGAGAGTCTGGAAATAACAACACTGCAGGTAAATGATCTTATGTTGTTTGATGCATCGATTGCTTCTACTGGTTCGCAGCAACGTCATCCATCAATTGTAAGAACAAAATTTCATGGAATGAAATGCTAGGCACAACGATCCTCTCGGCGATCAAGTCCACAGTCGACCCCAACACGCAGGTCGTCTACGCAGAGAACCCGGATAGCAGCTCCGTAGAGGCAGGGAAGTACGACTATGCCATCGTGGTGGTCGGTGAGCCGCCCTATGCTGAATCAGCAGGCGACAACCTGAACCTGACCATCCCTGCCGCGGGCGTCTCCGTGATTCAGACCGTCTGCAAGAGCGTCAAGTGCGTGGTGGTCCTCATCTCGGGCAGGCCTCTGGTGGTGGAGCCGTACATCGGCGACATGGACGCGCTCGTGGCCGCGTGGCTGCCCGGCACTGAGGGCCAGGGCGTTGCTGACACGCTGTTCGGTGACTATGGGTTCACCGGGAAGCTGCCGCGGACGTGGTTCAGGTCGGTGGACCAGCTGCCGATGAACGTCGGCGACGAGCACTATGACCCGCTCTTTCCTTTCGGGTTTGGGCTCACCACGGAGGCGAAGAAATGAGTCATACAGTATTAGATGGGATGAGTATGCTGTAAGAGATGAGATAGTACACATGGCTTTGTGTTTGATTTGTCGGCAATAAAAGGGTGATGCATAATTTGGGTTGTGAAGTAAAAACAGTCTTAAAACTGCATTCTCTTTTACATCCTTTTCTCAACGCCACGGAGATTTTAGCTCTCAATATTATACTTTCACAATAAGAACGTTTGACGGTATCAACACAAAAGAGAGTTTTTTTTGTCTTGTTTGTCAGTAAACATAAACAAAATTCAGACAATCTTACTAATAATTGTCATAAAGTACTCTTTTGGCTCGTCCAGAAAACATCCTGGAATCAAATACCTTACTCCCCCCCCGCCCCCTTTAATCTATCAAAATATTATGCATTGCCCTCACTGTCAGCAGGCTATTTGATGCTATACTTAAAAATAAGAACTTTTTATGGTATCAACACGAAAAAAAGAGTTATTTGTTTTCTCCTGTTCGTTAGAAAACGTAAACAAAAGTCAGGCAACCTTACTAACAAACTTCAAGAGTACTCTCTAGTCTCTCATTTCTCATAAATCATCGTGGAACAGTGAATGAAAACAAATAGTTTACCCTTTTTTCTTGGATAATAACTTTTTAGGAGAACTCTTTTCTTTCTTGAATCCATCAAAAATAGCAGAATTTTTTTGCATCTGAATAAAAAAAAATAGCACGCGTTGCCCTCATTGGTGTCAATGGTCTAACTTGCACTTAGCCGAGCTGCAAACCTATCCAAAAGATGAAAAGATTGAGATGCAGCGGCAATAGCTTGCAAATCTATCCAAGCCCAGCACGTGAATGGCCCAACAAAAGAGCCGTCCTCTTACGGCCTACTATACTCCCGGTCAACCCGTTCCGGATCAGGACCAAGAGAAAAAAAATATATACTACTACTAGTCGATCAAGATGACGTCGTCTGCTACCCAACCCAGCCACGTAGACACGTACGGCGCGCAATCTTTTTTACATCTCGCACTTGGCAGTTGGCAGTACGATAATCTTATCCTCGTCAAGCATCTGCCTTTTACGTGCAAGAAAAGGGCACGACCGTGTGTTGAAAATGCCAAATAAAGTGTCGACGTCTTACCGGAAACGTTGCGTTGTTAGTATTACCGAAACTCTTTCGCCCTGATACAGATGGATGATTGCATGACCATTCCTCCCGTGGACATTGCCAAAAACAAGGATAATTTAAATCCACGCGTAGCCTTCCAAGACATGTCATGGTGCTGATCGTTACGACTCCAAGTTGCACAGATATTGTAACACTGTCAGCTCACATTACGACCTTTTTTTGTCAAAAAACACACATACACCGATCACTATGAAGGCATGCACGCTCATCCTATTTTCGAACGTTTAAGTTCTCGGGTCATATCTTGAGATTGATAAAGTCTTCACAACCTTCTCGCTATCGACGGAATTGTCGTCTCCTACTGCAAAATATTATGTCCTCTAAATAAGAAACAACACAGTCAAGGCTATAATTTGAACTCATTCCATGGTCGATGACATATGTATAATTGAAAATGTTGTCTGTGTTGGTGATAGATAGAAGCTGGTGCATCTTGTGTTGGATTGGTGGTCGGAGAATGATGGTTCTGATTCCCTACTCCAACGTCGTTTTGCGGGTTGTCACTTCTTAAATTCGATCGTGTGTCCGTTGTCGTGCTGCATGATCCGATTCTTTTGATGGTGATGGTCTATCTTATGATAAACTACTTTACAGGTCGGAAAAGCTCTTGATCAACGATGGAGCCGCGTGCGATCTCGGGTAAAGAGGTGATATGTTTCTCTTCTCTGTGATGGTTGCTGCGATGGTGACGAAAGAGAGAGATAGGTGTTGGTTACAATCATGTAAGGTCGAGGGTATTGGAACTTCATCTATATTTCATAAATGACGAGATACCGTATTACCAGAAAAAAAGTATCAAAATGACCACATACATACACAATCCAAATCCAATACTACCTCCGGTCCAATAAAACTGTCGGGGGGAATGTGCTGCCACAGTACAAAAATCGTATACAACTTCCGACACATATTCTAGATCGGAGGGAGTATCAAACTTTAGATTCGAGACCGCGCGGTCGGCAATCCCAATCCAGTAGCCCCGGTCGCTACGTTCACGGTCCTATGTACTCCACCACACGGAACTACTATATGCACTGCACCAGGGGACAGCTAGCGCGCTGTAATTTCCCAGGAAAACGGGCAAATGCCCGACTCTCGCGTCGATGAGATAGAACCAAAAAAACGTCGTACGGTACGGCCCCTCCTTGACAACGGCCTTGTCGCCCTCCGCCGTCCACCGGCCACGTTGAGCTAGACCTGGGGTCACCGGCCGAGACAAAACGCCATACGGTACGCATCACATCCACACGTACGGATGCATGCTTGCAAGCAACCGCAAGCTGATCGACGCCGGGTTGCAAGTTCATATTTGTTCGAGATCTCGATCGTCTCGGGGGACACCCTTCCTATAGATAGTCACGGTCACGTACGTGCCCGTGAGGAAAAAGTGGCGGTGTTTTCACGTGCAGTGACCGCCCCAAATAGGGATATATACCCATCCCGTCATATGTATTCACTTCGACGTGGGTGAACCGGCAAGTTAACACCTCGCATGTTCAAGGTAAAAAACCTTGGTTTTTCACACTATATCTCGTGTACGTTTACAGTTCCATGGGATCAGTTCTAACATATGCTCTCAGAAGTTTCAGCATGAGTCATGGTACGGTTTAGAAGCAGGTACTCTGGTAACACATGTTTTCTTTCCCAGCATTTCAACACATACGTGTCATTTGACATAAATTTATGAAACCAATATGAACTAAATTATAAATATTGTCAATTGTAAAACACAAAATTTATTTAAATTACATTAATGGTTCAAATTATAGCTGAAATGAAAACCAAATGAATTAAACAATAATTCAATGCAGGAATTGTGCCGCATGGAAATAATGGTTTAATACAAGTTTTACGGTGGTTGGCATTTTTAAGAACCATTCATCCATCATGATCTGACGGTGCTAAAATAGACGGTACAACGGGTACCGTTCCAATCACCATAAAAGAGCTCATGGTTTCAATCACACATGAATAAATCAAATGAATAAAAATGATCGATTACTACCCGTGCAACTAGTAGAGGTGCTCAATGAGATCGTGCTAAAGTTATGGTCGAAATCGAGGGCGGCGGGCTGGCAGCGGCGACTCGATGGGGAATGGGACGCGACTCAATGGGGAATGGGACGCGACTCAATGGGGAATGGGAATGAACTCTCGCGGAAGTGAAATGTCCTTCCCGCCAACCGTTTCCTCGCTGTACAGGGCAGAGGGCACCGTCGGTCGGTCGCAGAAACTGCGTATTCTCGGTTTGGAGGGAGAATTTTCGGCAACCCTTAAAAAAATTACAGGTTGGGTGCTTAACGGGTTCTGTTCGAGGCTTTTTTTGGCATAAAAACTGTAAGCGACGTTTATTTTTCAGTTTCGCGTGGAATACCGGTTCTGCTAGAGATGCTCTTGCATACAAACAATGTGCAGGCCTGATGATACATACGATTTTTTTCAGTGAAATGAGGCTATATATATATTGTTTGAAACCAACCCTTAAAAGAACATCCTTAGAAGAAGAAAAAATATCATACAATTCTTTGAAAATTTAGCTCCGTCTTCCTTCTGCATTCTTGGACGGGGCGCCATGAGCAAAGGTCGATGCTGCATTTGTGCCTCTGGCGTACCAAAACTTATGTCGGAATGAGAAAACACAAGCAGGGGCGGATCCAAGTGAGCAAAGGTCGATGCTATATTTTTTTGATTTCTTGTAGTATTTGTTCATATCTTATAGGAGTAGAAATTTCTTCATATTTTGAAATTTTATACAAAGAATGCCCTAGTCACTGGATTTTCCCCCACCCCTAATTTTTCCTGGGTCCGACCCTGAACACAATCGCTAAGCAGCGGCCAGTAAGTCATCAGCGTAAACCCGAAGATGCTAGCGAGCAAGATATCAAGAGGTTGTGTCCCATAGAAGGTAGTATCGACGTTGGTAGGGAGATAATCTGAACTCCGGACAGACATAGCCAATAAATATTACAAGTTCACCCTCGAAGTCGAACCTAACTGTGCTTCATCGGGCAGAGGTGGAACTTGAGTACACCAATAAGTTGCGACATCACCCCACCACAAAACGCCTTTACCTTAGACGTACACTTATGACACCAAACCTAACGCCCTACGATCGACTCCAAACTCCATCTCATGGATGCTCATCTGGCGTAGAACATTGATAAGAGGTGGGCTAAAGGAACTTTATTCTCAACGGCATTGGTGCATCCTCACTCGAGATGAAGATCTCAAATCCCTTGTGGCGACCCCGGAATCCAGAGTTATACATAAGTGTTATGTGCTCTTAGACATGATAGCCGAGAGTTACTGGGGTACCAATCCCAGGCAGCATTGCACTGCAGGCGTGCCGGGAACACCGGTCACACAAACCCCTCGGAAGACTACCACGCTAATCATAACCAAGAATGCATAACTAAGAATCCCAGAATCTTGTTAAGCTGTCGGACTCGGCCTCTGAATTATACAGAAATGCTATATGTCACTGGTCATGCTACATAACCGAGGGTCCCTGGGGTTACCACTCCCAGGCCGATGCTCATCGGCAGGCGTGCTCGGAATGGATCATCGGCACACAACCCCTCGGCTGCGCCATAACACGGGCATAGCCAAAACTGCATAACAAAGAGCCCAAGAACCATAACCCTTCAACCGTGCACTTTATATCCATACACGCGTCATGCACGGGATGGGTAGTGGACAACCGGTATAAAGCAGACTCTACGACATGAAGTAGTGTAAGGTATATATTACAAGAGGTAGCTTTACACGCAGAGGTCTTCCGACCCAACATTGCATCATACAACGGAAAACGAACATGTTGCTAATCAACAAGACTGGCAAAAGGCCTAAGAGGCCGGAAAATAAGCAACGGGGCTACATAACCTACAAGTTCCAGGCTGCCACCTGGGAACCCCAAGCTACTCGTCGATGTCATCGTAGGAACCACCATCGGAGTGCTGAACTTCACCTGAACCAAATATAGCAAGAATGAGTACGGGATGTACTCAACAAGACTTAATTAACCTATTATATATCTGCTTATTCAGAGAGTTTGAATGCAGGTTTCTTTGCATAAAGCCAATTTTGTTTCGAAATCAAGGAAGAGAAGCACGTATAATAGATCTTTTAAAATGAGATAAGAGAGAGACAACTCTAGCTCTAATCACCAAGTACCACCTTCCGGAACATCACCAACATCTCTCCATGTTGGTCTTCCATATTTAGTTCATGTTCTCTATGATCTCGTCCATTAATTCCAAGTCGTCCGTAACCGTGGACACGGCTATTCGAATAGATTTAACCATGCAGGGGTGTACAACTTTACCCACACGTACCGCCCGGCTCCTTGCCATGCAATTTAGCTCTCTTCCTGGGAAAGCCGGCAGAGCAGGAACGGTTACAACCTTTACCTTGCGTAAGCCTATCCATGGGCAATAGGTTGTGTGTGCTGAAGTCAAGGTTCAGGGAATCCACCCCCTCGACCGCGGCCACGATCCTACGAACGCCCGAACTATAGAACCCACGGATAGATTACGCAAGTTAGTCAATCGATGGGCGTCCCATATAGCCACGTATGGAAGTACGCTCAGTCTTGGATCAAGGTACGAAAACTCAAGGTCCTAGGTCGGCGAGAACGAGACAAAACACCACACCATACCACTGTGGCCTCTCATCCACGCCTTTTAGTCATTTTAATCACATAACTCTGATCATTTCACTTCATCCACATACTGGCTTCATTGGCAGCTTCAAACCATCAACCGTATGCGGTAAAGATAACAACTATGCATGGCTAAGCAATATGAGGCTTTGGCGATTCACACAAGCACTAACTAGGTTTGCTAGGAGCAGTGGATCAGGGTATTTAGGCGATGCAAGTATATAGGAAAACTCTATCTATCCACCAGAAATATATATTGGAATCGCATGCATTATACGAGAAACTGAAATTCTTTAAAATCACATATATGAGCAGATAAGAGGTTATGCTTGCCTTAAATGTCGATAACAAGATAAAGAATTTTGGAAAGTCTTCGGCTTGACTTGATCGTTGATTGATCAAGTATTCGTCTCCGATGTCGTCAATCTTGTCTTCGGATTCACGTTCTACCGAGAGAGAATGAAACACCGGAAAAGAAAAGGAAACAACATTCAACATGGCATCGATGCAATGCGCACAATGTATGCATGACGGATTAAGGAATTGAATTTAAGCCCTAGACCTGGATATCAATTTAAATGGGGTGAAGGGAATATGCCCTAGAGGCACTTAATAAAGATAGTTTATTAGTCATATTCCAATTGTTCATTATATGTTTTATACCATGCTATAACTGTATTAAGCGGAAACATTAATACAGGTGTGGTAGATAAACAACCAGGTCCCTAGTTGCCTCTGCTAAGACTTGTTTCATTGCGCGGTTGATGATCGAGGTTTCCCGATCATGAGACATGGCGTCTGTCGGCAATGGAGTCATATCGTTAGGTGGAACGATGTGATGGACTTACCCATAATTTGTAGGACGTAGTCATTACGCCTTTGACCGTGAGACCAACTCTTATTGTTATTCCTGGAAGATACTTTGATCGCACCAAACGTCATGTCTTATAAAGTGTGACAATAACGGTGATACTTTTGGGTATCAGAAAGGAATAGTTGAGACGAGGGGTCAAGAGCGGGATTTGTCAGTCCGCATAGCCGGATAGATACTCTAGGGCCCACTCGGTGAGATTATGTCAAATGAGTTTGCAAACATGTGACTAGGTCACCAGCTGACATAATATCATAGACGAGTAGAAGATAGTGTTGTCGGTAACGAGATCATGCTAGATATGGAGATATCTATGAACGATGCTCGGACACACTAAGTATCGCTATGACAAAAGGTTTAAGACTAGACGTCCAGGTTTGATAGATGAAAGTCATTCGTTATATCACAGGGGTTAATTCATGGGGTCCAGGCCTACGAGTTAATCATTGATCGGAGAGGAGTCTCGATCATGTCTGTTATTATATCGAACCGCTAGGGTAACACACTTAAGGGGTTTCGACAAGACAACCGGAAAGGAAAGAGATCACCGGGAACGTCCCGGGAATGGTCCGATGGAGATCGGGCAGCGACGAAATAGTTTTCGGAGCTAGAATAAATTATATATAATATGTTTGATATTAATTAGTGTAATTAATATTTAAATATGATTTTATATATTTATTTTCGAATTTTTAAAGGCTGATTTCCCTAAATGGGCCTTCTGGTGGAAAGAAGGCCCATGAGGGGGGGAAAGTCCCCCCAGGGCTTCGAATTGGATGGGGGCCGGCCTAGGTGGGCCAAATGGGGGCCACCTAGGGCCGGCGCACCAGCCTTGGCCGAACCAGGCATGTGGGATAGTCCCACATTGCCTGGCTGGCAAGGTTGGCTCCCCCCGGAAGCCTTTATATAGAGGGGCACCCCTGGCCTTTTAATTCAACCAATTAATTCTCGATTTCTCCTCGATCTCGTGATTCCCTTTGTCGGAGTTGCGCCGAGGAGGATGAGAGTTCTCTCTCCACCATAGCCCGCTGCCGCGCTGCTGGTGTTCCGGTCCAAGTCTTCCGCTGCTCGTCCTGGACTGGAGCTTCGGAGGCCGTCGTCTCCACCGTATGTGTGTAACACCCTGCGAGGTGCTGCGCTAGCGGTACTCGGAGGCCTACTTCCTCCACCCGACCTCGAGGTCATCTTCATCGTCTTCGTCGCGCCGAGTTCTTCGCGACCTAGAGGTCGGCTACGTCGTCTTCGTCGTCAACGCTTGTGCGGGAGCGTAATCCCCGCTTTTCGGTCTACAAGGGTATGTATTCCGATCTCCGCCGTACTTCTATATCTGCATAGTATAGATCCTGGCTAGTTTAAGGATATCGTTCGTAGGAAATTTTTTGTTTTCTGCCTGCGATCCCCTTCAATGGTATCAGAGCCGATCTATCGTAGATATAGCTGTACGCTGTTAGAACCCGTGTTCTGCACGGGGGCACCGTTCCTGTTATTTGCTACCCTCTAGCGTGCACTTGTGATTCCAGCGGCATCGAGTTGATGACGCGGCCCGGACCGACTTTACGTGTACGCTTACGCGAGACTGGTTCCACTACTGACATACGGCTTGTACCGTATCTGTGGCTGGCGGGTGTCAGTTTCTCTCTCTTTAGTTGGTCTTGCATTTTCAATGGAGGGCCCGAAAGGGATGCTTAAACATGCAATTATTGGATCGTTGTTGTGGTCATAAGGTTCGTAGGTATGAAGCGGTTCTATTTACGACAGCCCCAAGCCACGTAAAATATGCAAAAGATAAAGTAGAAGCGTCTAACTTTATTTTGCAGGGGCAATGTGATATGGTCAAGGTAGGTTTATTAAATTGTTTATGAACTGCGGGCGCCAAGAAGACCATGGCGCAATGGACTATATCACATCGCATTACATTTGATGTTTTGTGTGCATCTTATATTGTGTGATTATATATTAGAATATATTAGTTACACGGCGGTAGAAATATAAGATGATCCCTTCAAAAATACCACTAGTGTTCTTCCTCCAACGAGCACCACCAAGAAAGTTCTACGTTATGAGGCAGGCCGTGACGATCGGGTGTCAGACATATCGTCGTTCGCATACAGTGGGTGTAAGCCATGTTGCACAAGCGTTACGTGGAGGTTATTGTGGCGAGCCTAGCATATGCAGATATGGCCTCGGAACACGGAGGCCGAAAGGTCGAGCATGAGTCACAGAGTTGTTGTGATTGACAATTGTCTACCCTTGAAGTTGTGCTGCCGGCTCTGACGATGAGGGGTTGCGCAATGGATGGGGGTCGTGTAATCGCTTAAACGATCAGGAGGGATGTTCGTTTGAGTGGGAGTTCGGATAGTTATTTTCAAAATACTAGAACTCAAAATATAATGAACAAAGTCTGTTTTGCAAGCCTTTGTAGATATTAACCATTCTAATAGCATCTTTTAAAATTAGGCGCATTCCTGCGATTGAGAAATTTAAAAGGTTGGGTCCAAACTTCATAGTTTTATACTTTAGCTTGAGGATACTCCTTGTTTAAACCGTTAGCTCTTTGTGATACAATACCCGTTAGGAGATAAGCCCGGAGATTCCGCTTACAAAAGATAATATGGATTATCAGATTTTGTGCGGATGATATCATCATAGTCCAGTGTATGCTATGATCTCTGCCATAGAGAACCAACGGTGGGTACGAGTTATTAGATCGCGAACATATGAGATGGTCGCTAAACTCGGGGTACCCCTAAAGTTGGGTTGATGAAGTTTATCAGTACGTTGACTGATTGTCTTCTCAACCAAGATGGAAGAGAATACACACATTGAAGGAGCACGTGGCAGTCATACTTGATAACATTGGTTATACTTGATGACATATGGTCATACTTGATGAACATTGAGACGCCTCGCTCAGCTCAATCACTGGATGACAGACATCGTTGCCAAGTGCAAATGCTATGTCATAGACTATGTCATGCAAGGGGAATCGTTCACCTTCATGGTTCTTGATTACGTTGGAAGTATCAAGAAGATGAAACAGATCGCCGGAAGTCATCAATGATGATGGTGTATATATGATATACATGTTATGAATGTTTTAGCTAAGCAAGTACTCGCAGTAGTGACTAAGTTTTGATACTAGTCATGTTTTATGAAAACCAGGTTTACTGCTTGAGTGGCTTGAAAGGATGAGGCGACATTGCGTGTTGATAATGGCAGACAAATTGTTGTGATGGCCATAGACACTCTCCCTCTAGATCTACCATTTGAATAAATTCTTTATGATCGCATGTTAGTATGATCATTATAAGTGTGTCTCCTCTAGCGAGACAACTGTTCATATATATTAGTGACAAATTCGTTGTCCTATATTTATGAAGTAATGATCATATGCCGATTTGAATTTAGATGGTAGAAGCTCCTACATTCATAATATTAATGCCAAAGGAAATAAACTTAATAAAGACACCACATATGTGTGGCACTACCGTTTAATTCATGTCAATGTTATAGTCAATGAATTAGCTCCATACCGGATGGATCTACAAGTCTTTAGATTTGATCTTTTGACACTTGCAAAATAACTAAGACACCGTTTTCGGAAAACGGGCATATAACTTATTGATAGTCATGCATATAGATGTATGTGGTTCAATGAAGTAATTGACGGGTAGTGGAGACCTTTATTTCGTGAACTTCGCTGAACGTTTTGAGTATGACTTGTTGAGAATCATGCATATGGGTGTATGTGAATCAATGAAGTACTTTAACGTAAAGTGGAAGTGTTTATTTCATAGACTTCATGAATATTCCGAGTAGATATATGAATATCCACTCAGGGAATGTTGGCCTGAAAATTTTGATTCGATCAAACAAGTTCAGAATGAAGTAGGAAATAAACTTAACAAGAAAATCAAATTCCCGCGATACAGATCGAGGAAATGAAGATTTGAGTTATAATGTTGGCATATCATTGGAAGATTTGTGAGAAGAGTTTCACAAATTACGTCGCATGGAACACCATAGTGTTATGGTATGTTAGGACGTCGTAATCGCACCCTATCGGATAGTGTGTGGTAAATAAATCTCTTACCGAATTATTGTGATCATTAGAGTTGTATGGTAGAAACGTAACACTCACGTTAGATAATAGGGAAACCATTTAAATCCATGGAGACAATACCATATTAGTGATGGCATGGCTTTTAGCCTAGATTGTCGTTTGAGCAATTTAGTGTTTTGATGTGATCAAACCTAAAATGGATTAATCTTTGTAGTGTACCGTACCTAAAGAGTTAGTTGGGTACATGTCTCACGACATAGGCAAAATCGTTGCCGGGATATACCTTGTGAAAGAAATAGTTTCTTGTCCAAGGGTATAAGTGAGAAAGAAAGTAGAGCAAGACGAAGTTGATAAACTTTCTCTCCAGACATCAGAGTGGCGCAACCGAAAGTGTTTTCGGTGTCATGCTCCATAGCTTGAAAGAAGCTGATGATACAAGATCATGATGTTCTGAGCTCATACTAAGAACGTAGGCGTACGAGGTTGTGTTTCACACTGTGTGTTACGACAATCTTGTTATGAAGGTCATGTTAATGGAATATGACAAACCTACGAACTACGAAGAAGAGATGGTAGACCTAAGTCCGAGAAATGGCTATGAGTCATATATGATCCGAAATAAAATCTATGTACGATCACCAGGTATTGACTTGGGAGATCTTCTTGATGGCATCTAGGATGTTAACAGAATATGGAATTTTATGAGAGAGTAGACACTGATAAGGATCGATTTGTCGTGAAACAGTTCCGACAGATTCAAAAGTTGACCACAATGAGATTTTGTCTCAGGTGGCGAAGCCTAAATCTATTCTGGGTCATTTAGCAATTACTATAATTTCGAATGAGAAATTGATAGAAGGATAAGGAAACCATGTTTCTTAATAGTGTCATTAAGAAAGAGTTGTAATCAGTACAATAATGGTTTGATGATCCTAAGGATGCTAAACATGTATGCAAACTTCAGTTGTCCATTCATGGGCTGAAGCAAGCATATCGGAGCTGGAATCTTCACTTTGATAATGTGATCAAAGGATTTTGGAGTTGTCCAAAATAGTTGAAGAGACTTGCATTTGCAAAGAAGTGAGTGGGAGCAAAGTAGCTTTTCTTGATCTTATATGCGGAAGGCATATTTGAGTAGGAGCTAAGTAGCTTTCCTTGATCTTATATGCGGAAGGCATATTTGAGTGGGAGCTAGGTGTCATTCATGATTTTGTATGTGACGACATATTGAATGACACAGATCCTCTAGTAGAGTGTAAAGGATTATTTAAGTGATTAAATTTTCTATGAAATCAAGTTAGGAGTATTAGGCATCCGATTTATAATTGTATAGATCGTAAGGGGCTTAATAACATTAGGTCGGAATATTTCCTAAGTTAAGATTCTGAAGTGTTTCAGAATAGAACAAGCGAACAAAATGGTTCTTGCTTGTATGACTAGGTGAAATATTAAGTTTATCTTGGCATTTTCAGTGATAGCAAATGATGTTCGACATTCTCTATGTATCAGACATAGGTGCTATCAGATTGAAAGCTCGACTTAGTGTGACCCAAGTTCTTGGTTGAAGAACGGGTTCTAGAGTGATCCTTGTGTGGATCAATGAACAAACGTTAAGTATATTTTTCAGTGTCTGTGAGAACTGAAGATATGTTTTCTGGTAAAGGGTAAGAGTGGAAAGACAACTTGCCGTAAAACGGTTACGATGATGCAAGTTGTGACACTGACCCATTCAACTAGAAATCTCATATAGGAGATGTCCTTTATTTTGAAGAAAGACATGGTTAGTTTGCAAAGTCGCATATGAATGCACTGTTGCATAATCTACATAGGTATAGAAATATATGCCAACTTCAGAAGTTGCAAGTGTGATTGGACTGAGCAGTTTTCCGAGCGTATGTGGTCCCTTAATAAATCTCTTAGACTTTTAAGGCCCATGCTACGCGAATGTTCGAGTCTCACTCCATCCACTAGCATATATTTCACCGTCATCGTAAGATACGGGATGATGTCAAACTAGGTGACATAGAAGTGTTGCAAAGCACATATAGGTCTCAATGTGTGAGATCTGTTGACTGTATTCCTCTTCCACGAGACAAGCATACACCAAGATGCTATGGGTGTTGAGCTTTTACCAAGTTGTAAACTAGATTAAGTGTTACTCTAGTGCAAGTGGGAGACTGAAGGGAATATGCCCTAGAGGCACTTAATAAAGATAGTTTATTAGTCATATTCCAATTGTTCATTATATGTTTTATACCATGCTATAACTGTATTAAGCGGAAACATTAATACAGGTGTGGTAGATAAACAACCAGGTCCCTAGTTGCCTCTGCTAAGACTAGTTTCATTGCGCGGTTGATGATCGAGGTTTCCCGATCATGAGACATGGCGTCTGTCGGCAATGGAGTCATATCGTTAGGTGGAACGATGTGATAGACTTACCCATAATTTGTAGGACGTAGTCATTACGCCTTTGACCGTGAGACCAACTCTTATTGTTATTCCTGGAAGATACTTTGATCGCACCAAACGTCATGTCTTATAAAGTGTGACAATAACGGTGATACTTTTGGGTATCGGAAAGGAATAGTTGAGACGAGGGGTCAAGAGCGGGATTTGTCAGTCCGCATAGCCGGATAGATACTCTAGGGCCCACTCGGTGAGATTATGTCAAATGAGTTTGCAAACATGTGACTAGGTCACCAGCTGACATAATATCATAGACGAGTAGAAGATAGTGTTGTCGGTAATGAGATCATGCTAGATATGGAGATATCTATGAACGATGCTACAAAAGGTTTAAGACTAGACGTCCAGGTTTGATAGATGAAAGTCATTCGTTATATCACAGGGGTTAATTCATGGGGTCCAGGCCTACGAGTTAATCATTGATCGGAGAGGAGTCTCGATCATGTCTGTTATTATATCGAACCGCTAGGGTAACACACTTAAGGGGTTTCGACAAGACAACCGGAAAGGAAAGAGATCACCGGGAACGTCCCGGGAATGGTCCGATGGAGATCGGGCAGCGACGAAATAGTTTTCGGAGCTAGAATAAATTATATATAATATGTTTGATATTAATTAGTGTAATTAATATTTAAATATGATTTTATATATTTATTTTCGAATTTTTAAAGGCTGATTTCCCTAAATGGGCCTTCTGGTGGAAAGAAGGCCCATGAGGGGGGGAAAGTCCCCCCAGGGCTTCGGATTGGATGGGGGCCGGCCTAGGTGGGCCAAATGGGGCCCACCTAGGGCCGGCGCACCAGCCTTGGCCGAACCAGGCATGTGGGATAGTCCCACATTGCCTGGCTGGCAAGGTTGGCTCCCCCCGGGAGCCTTTATATAGAGGGGCACCCCTGGCCTTTTAATTCAACCAATTAATTCTCGATTTCTCCTCGATCTCGTGATTCCCTTTGTCGGAGTTGCGCCGAGGAGGATGAGAGTTCTCTCTCCACCATAGCCCGCTGCCGCGCTGCTGGTGTTCCGGTCCAAGTCTTCCGCTGCTCGTCCTGGACTGGAGCTTCGGAGGCCGTCGTCTCCACCGTATGTGTGTAACACCCTGCGAGGTGCTGCGTTAGCGGTACTCGGAGGCCTACTTCCTCCACCCGACCTCGAGGTCATCTTCATCGTCTTTGTCGCGCCGAGTTCTTCGCGACCTAGAGGTCGGCTACGTCGTCTTCGTCGTCAACGCTTGTGCGGGAGCGTAATCCCCGCTTTTCGGTCTACAAGGGTATGTATTCCGATCTCCGCCGTACTTATATATCTGCATAGTATAGATCCTGGCTAATTTAAGGATATCGTTTGTAGGAAATTTTTTGTTTTCTGCCTGCGATCCCCTTCATGGGGTACACACTTAGCTAAGCATAATATCTGAAAGAAACCACTTAATTAAATGAAGTAGCATTTTAGTGATTCTAGACAATTCTTAATTTGAGTTGTTTAAACATGCATCAATTTGATACAGATAAATAGCATTTGTTTTTCTGAACATTTTGATATATTATTCACATTTTTGTGAATTACAGATCAACAGATATGAATTTTACAAATTTGAATTAATTTCTGGAAATTAATAAAAAGGGAGGGCTGACGTCATCAGCAATGGAGGCAATCCTCCTGTCGACCACGAATTGGTCGAACAGAGGGACGAGGAGACGCGCGGTTGGGCGCGTTGCGAGCGCGAGGAGGTGGGCGACCATCTCGTGGCGGCGCCGCTCCTTTTAGGTCGCCGGAGTTGCGCCGGCGACGGCAAACGGCGACGGTCGACGATGACCTACACGGAGAGCTCAAATTAGAGAGGGAGAAGCACAGAGGAGAGGTCCTTGAGGACCAGAAGCTCACCAGGGAGGCTACGGAGTGGTCGGAGAGAGCAGGGGAGGTCGGAGGCGGCCGAATCGGCGGCGGCGGCGCTCTACCGGACGCGGAGAAGAAGACCTCCGGGCGGTCGTTCCCGAGCTTCCCGGGACGGGCTGCTCGGCTGGGAAGGAGAGGAGGCGACGGCAGTCCCGGCGGCGCCCTCCGATTTGTCGGGGAGGAGCCACAACGGCGCGGCGTCGCGTCGGCGGCAGCGACGGCTGCGACCGCGCGTGGTGAGGGAGAGAACAGAGAAGAGGACGAGGGGAGGGGAAAATCTGCGGAGTGAGGAGAAGGAAAAGGAGGTCACGGCTTCTAGCGTCCCCATCCACTCGGGGAAGAGAAGCAGGAGGTGGCGCGGCCGTGGTGAGGTCGTGCTTGCCCTCCATGCAATGGACAAACGAAGAAGAAGGAGATTTTTCGAAAGAGCCATTGGCGTTTGTACATTTACAGAAAGGCCCCTGGCATTTTAAAACAGGAGGTTCTTAAATTTCTCTACGGGTTTCTAAAGAGTCAATAAATCACTCAAAAATTCATGTGGCCTTCTAATATTATAGAGAAGCCCCACATATTTTTATTTTGAAATGTTGAAAGTTTTAAATCACCTTTGAGAATATAACAAAATTTAAGTCACTTTAAAGATTTATTCTTTAATGTAAAATGCAAATTTTTCTTAGTGCAAAAATTAATGCATGACATGACATGATTAACTAATTAACTTAGTATTACAAACTTGGGTTGTTACATCCCTTAGGACGCTAAACCTAATGTCCTATGATTGACTCTAAACTCCATCTCCTGAATGCTCCTCTCGCGCATAACATTGATCAAGGCGGCTAAAGGAACACTATTCTCATCGACATCGGTGCCTCCTCAATGGAGATGAAGATCTCAAAAACCTTATGGACTAGATACACCGATCAGGGGGTTCCCACCCTCCTGCCGCCGTAACGGCCAGCGGAGGGCAGGGGAATGATTTGGGATTGCACTATTTGTGTCTTTCTCGCGTTGCAATGATCTGATCGGCATGGACGAACGATATCTCCACAAGTGGTACTGCTCACCTCCTCTCCCTCCTCTCCCTCGTGCGGCGCCGCCGCGCCGCACCGGGGAGTCCCCACCGGCCGCCTCCCACCCTCCCCCATCTCGTCTCCTCTCCCGCAGCCGCCGCCATAGGCGCCCGTGTGGCGCGGCGGCGGCGGCGGCGGCGTTCCAATCCTTGGCCGGTGGACGGGACGGGGAGGCGGCGGTCCAATCCGGTCGTTCCTCCGACAGTGGCGCGGGCCAACGGCGGCCAGGGAGGACGTGAAGACGGCAGCGCGGCGGGAGGACAGTGATGGCGGCGACGCCCGATCTGAGCCCAGATGGGCTTGGGCGGGCCGAGCCCTCCGACTGCTTCTACACCGGCGCCGGCAACGACTCGTCATCTGGGCTTGGCAAGCAACACGAGGAAGCCGGGGGCTCCTGCCCCGGGCGTGGTGATGGTGGTCTCCTCCTTCGCCGGAGGTGGTCGACCGGCTGGAGGTCGGCGTGGCTGCTCCTTGCGGCGGCGCGATTAGTGGTGTGGTTCTCTACTTCGGGCAGATCGGCGGCGAGGTGCGGTGACTAAATCTCGGCCACCTTCGGTGGTTCACGGATTTTGGACCTCGGCCGGTGCAAGCCGGGTTTCTACCGACGATTTCGGCGCCTTTGGGTGTCGCCGCCTTGATGAAGGGGTCGTCGCCGAGTTTCACCAACCCTCCGCACAAAGTTCCGGGGGAGATCTGGCCACAAGATCGGACGATGGCGTCACCTACGGTGTCGTTCACCCTCTTGAGGGCATCGTTTTGGAACACGAACTACCTGGAGGGGGTCAGCTGGCGGAGCGGTTGTCATCAACCACGTCGATTTCGGTGTGTCTCGGCGGCGTGGCGCTGCGGGGTCTCGATTTCGGGTCGATGGACTCACGCTTGGTGGCGCTGTCTGGCATCGTGGCGACGCCGACGGCAGACCGGATTTGTGAGGTCATGGTGTTGATCCTTTCTGAAGATGGGTTCGTGGAAGACGGCTGCAGCAACTAAAGCGTACATGTTGGTGTGCGTTGAGTGTTTAGCTGAACTGGTGCTCCAGTTTTAGATGATGTGCATTGGTGTTAGTCACCCCCATCATAGTGGTACCGACCCTTGTTGTCGAGAGCTTGACTTCAGTTTGTTTCATCATTGTACTTTGTAAATCTGGTTAGAATTAATAAGTGCGTATGGCTGTGTGCATCTCTCGATGCAGAGGCCGGGGAATCGCACCCTCCTTTTCTAAAAAAAAAAAGTGGTACTGCTCACATGGATCCGATCGATCAGTCTCTGATCTCTCATCAATCATCATGTGTGCCTTTTGTAATTCGCCAATGCCGACATTTGGACGTCGCCATCGTTATCACACTGTTCGTCGATGATGTGGTGACCGGCGAGCGTGCATGGCGTTGCATGATGCTCCGACCTCTAGCGGCAGCTAGCTTGGCTTATATATACTGTAGTAGCTTTATATAGCTTGACTTATTGCAGTAGCACACGGTGGACTGTCCATTAGGTAGATGCAACCAAAGGACGTAGCATGGTGTCGCGTTCATGAAACGAGTGCCTACCTACCCGGGTGATGTGCAAGAATGCCTTCCAGGATAAAAAAGAGTACTCCTATATATGGATTAAAGGTGGAAAGACTCTAAGTAAGGCGTAAATTTTGGCCAAAGTCATACGCCCTCCGTTTCTTAATATAAGGTGCCTAAAGTTTTGGCACGGATAATAAGAAACCAACATTTTACATGGGGTGCACTTATTTTCTTCTGAAAAATATATGAGAGAGGAATCCCTAATAGTCATAAATTAAAAAGAATAGGTCAAATCTCTCTGTTTAGATTTTGATGAGTACAACTATAAATAAATCGCAATACACCTTATATTTTTTGAATTTTTTCTCAAAACATTAGACACATTATATGAAATAACGGGGGGGGGGGGGGGGGGGGGGGGGGGTGCACCGTAAAATTGATCAAGTATAGAAAAAAACTATTAGCATTTATGACATCAAATTTGTATGATTAAATACATAATGAATTGTATTTTCATATTATATCTCCTTAATATTATACTTTTCAGTTACGTGCTACAAGCTTAGTCAAAATTAACATTGTTTTAGATAGGAGATTGCCAAACTTATGTTTGGTCTAGTTTGATTCTCGTGTCACTTGTTCGTAGGGCCGAAAATAAAACTTGAGTCTAGAGAGCTACCTAACACGTTAAGAGCACCACTCCCTTTAGCTCGTACTCTTGAGCTTAACAGATCGAGAGACGCACATTCTCATTGTTAAGTATAGCGAGCCCAACGAACAAGCTAAGGAGATGCTGAGGAGACTCGAAAAAATCCTAAAAACCTCTGCTCTAAGCCAGAATGCCAGATCAAGCCACAACATAACCACATTCAACGAGACTAAGATGGGATGGCCATATTCTAAGAAAAACTTTCTTTATATGTGTGTGTGACACTTGCTACCAGTATTATGATGAAATCTGTTTAATCTTATATATTGACTACATGTCAAGCCTATGCGAATTATATTAGATTTTGGATGTTTGATGTCCGAACTACGAACTTCCATCGGAATGCCGATTTTAGTTGTGAAATGACTAACCTTTTTCAAAAATTGATTTAATATTTCTCGTGAACTTTTTTAATTTCTCACGTCAAATTAAAAGCTCGAATTCGCCATTTTTTGGTCATTTATTCGATTTTGATTGTATTCTTTCGGTTGTGTGCCAATTATTTATCCCGCGGAATGAGTGTTGTATTGGGGCACCCCCTAATCTGAACCGAGGTGTTTGACGGTGGTTCGATGTTTAATAGCTTTTCGCATTGATACCTTGTGCAGCTCAATTTGGTCGAGATTATAACAAAATCATGGGGCGGTTGGTCCCGTTTTGTTTTCTAATTGTTAGGGGCCATGAGGAAATGTTCATTTTTAGCAAGTACATTAGGTGAACTCTTTATTTCTAGCCAAAAACTCTACGTTCTAGAAGCAACTTTCGAGGAAGTGAGAATACAATGTTGACGACAAAGGAAGTATGAAGCATAGTTTCAAAAGATTGTAATTTGACGTGAGCAATTATGTATTCCTCTTAGAGAGCAACATTTTGGTTTCGGATAAACGTGAGGGCACATGCCATGGCTTCACCTGTATAAAGAAACACCTAAAAAGCATTCATCAATGAACACTGTATATACACATCCGTGAAACAATACTTTTTTCAATCAATCGTGCACTACTTAATTTCCGGACCTCCACGAGCGATCCATCCTCCTTCTTTATATGCCTGTTATTACATTGCCGGCCGGTGTGGCGGTGGCCAGCTGCTTTCCTGCACTTATTTCCGGTTGAAATAATGCCCTACACGACTTAAAAAACACATGAACTACACAAAGTTACGCCGAAGGGAACAAGGGTGCGGTAGATGCGATACGTGTCTTGGGCAACCGTGGAGAAAGTGAAATTTGAATACAACATGCATGAACTGATGAGCCGTTGTACATGACTGTTTTGGAGGGCTTTGAAGGACAGAAATATTCATATTCCAGTATTCCAGTCCGTAGTCATAATTATTTTTGGGTTCACTGATCATATATAGCACAAGCACTCCATTAACCACTCTAGGCTCGTTAAATTGTTCTTATTTATTAGCAAGTTTTTCCGACGTTAGGGAAAAAAATTCCCAACGTTCGAAAAACAGGTTGGCATTACAAAAATCACAAACCGACACGCTCGAGGTCATGAAATAAGAGATGCATGCTTGACCGAAATTGGTCAAATAATCGATTATATGTCTTCAGTTACCATAAGATTGATGATACTTAACAGAAGTTCACCACTACAGAAATGCATGCCTCATTTTTTTTTCTTGCCAGAAGAAATGCTTAGTTCGCCCAGATTTGCTTAAAAAAAGACAGATCCGTCTAACACGAGACATAACACACAAGAAACATAATCAAAAGAATGTGATCTCAAATTCACAAGAATGTGGTGTGTGCAGGGGTTTCTCTTTATAAGAGACTAGAAGATACCCGCATGTTGTAGCGGGATCCCTTTTGTAACTATATTATCTAAAAAAAGGTTACAAGAGTGATCACACATTATATTCTCTAGTTGAATATGCAAAATTCAATTTATCGTAGTCGAGACACTAAATTTAATAAGCATCAGATTAGGTATTATAAATTATTAACGTGCACAGTGATGGTTTGAGGAACGATGATGTCTTAGTTTGCATGTACCTAGTAATTAATAAGATTAGTGGAAATAATACGAACAATTAATTGGCTGAGAGAATAAATGATGCAGATAACTTGCATGTTGAGATAGAAAAATCATTAATTCATATTAGTATAGTTTTGCAGTATAAAAGATACTAGAAGTATACCCCGCGCGTTGCAGCGGGCATCTTCTTTAAGAATCTAATAGAACGTTTCAAACTTGAAGTAATCTATAGAAATATGTAAATTTCCGCGCATTGCGGCAAGATTTTTTTCGCATGTATTATAAAAGAAAGGATATTTAAAACATGAAATGGATTTTTTTCAGGAATATGTAGAATTAGATTTGTCTCGATAGTCGAGAATCTAAATTTAATCACCATGAAATATTTGTATATTTAACCACTAAAATTTGATTATGTGGAAATTGTATGGCTAAAAGAATTAATAATGGGCATATGTAGTCTGTATGAATAGATTTTATTAATAAACATGGGATGACATGGATAAATGAATGGCTCAAATAGTGGATGAAGTGGACATAAATGAGTGACATGGATAAATGAGTGGTTCAAATAATAGATGATGTGGACACCTTGCATGTAGAGATAGACTAACTTAATACATGTTAGTGGGGTTTTGTCTTATAAGAAGTATATATATATAGATGGATTTACCCATTTAGAGCACTCCATTAATCAGTCAAGATTTGATAACAATTTCTCAAGATTTGACTCCATTAACCACTCTAGGCTAGCAGAGCACTAAACGTCAAATAGTTCTTAATTCCTCAAGTTTCAAACATTACGCAAAAAAGCTCTCAATGTTGAAAAATCAGCATTGCATTACAAAGGGTGCGAGCTGACACACTCCAGATCATCAAGAATTAAATGAAAGATCGCCAAAAAAATGCCTAGTTCACCCGGATTGGCTTGCCCAAAAATTCATATCCATTCAACATGAGACTAAACACATTGGAAACATAGAGATCTGGAAGGTGTCCAACATAATCACAAGAATGTGATCTCACATTCCAAGAGTGGGGTGTGTGCTTGGATTTTGCTCCATAAGAGAGTAAAAGATACCCGCACGTCGCAGCGGGATGCCTTTAGTAACTATAATATGTGAAAAAAGGTTATAAGAGCGGTGAGACAATATATTTTCTAAAAGAATATGTAAAATTTAATTGATCATAGTCGAGACATAACTCTAATAAATGTGAAATAGGTTAAATTGTTAATGTGAACAATTAAATAGTTTGAGAAATTGAATGACATGAACAATTGATTGGCTAAGATAATGAACTATGTCAATAACTTTTGTTGAGATAGAAAATCATTAATACGTATTAGTATGGTTTTGCTCTGTGACATCACTCTTTGCTTAGAGTTGTGACGTTGGATTTTCGTTTAGTTGAAGTAGAGAGAATGAAGAAATATATAGTAGATTGTCTTCACTTTGCTAAGTGATGATCTGTTAAAAATATTAATAAAGAAGGATATTTCCTCCATCTTTTCTTATAAAGACACATACTTTCTCTAAATACATAATACGGATGATTAAGACAAATCATGTCTTCTCTGTCATTATATAATTTCTAAGGGCATGTACAATGGGTAACGTGAGCTTTCTTCTCTTAACATTAGCTAATTTCACTATTATACTATTTGTTTTCTCTTAAAAATTTAATTTCCTACTAAAATATAAATAATATTCATTAATTGCTAGGGATGGCAATAAGAGATACTACATTGTACAACTTATAATTTTGTCTTCTCTAAATGATGTAGATTGCTAAGTGACGGCGCGTCTTTTCTACCATTGTACATGCCCTAAGAGAGATATAGATAGATATATAGATAGATTGGAGTTATACCTATATTTAGAGCAGTCCATTAACCACTCAAGATTTGATGTTAATTCCTCAAGATTTGAAACTCTAGGTTGGCAGAGCACTAAACGTCAAATAGTTCTCAATAATTCCCAACGTTACGCAGAAAAGCTCCCAACGTTCGAAAAATCAGCATTGCATTACAATGTTCGCAAACCGACACGCTCCAAATCAATTAACAACAGATCTGCATACATAGCTGCCCAACATTGATCCCAAGAACTAGTGCAGTGTATCACCCTCCTCCTCGTTGTCGTGGCCCAAACTATGTTTTGTTTCGCCCGGTAATGGTTACCGTTGGCCTCATCACGTGTCCCCACGCGGGAAAAGGCGTCGTCGGACCGACGGCGAGAAACAGGGAGGAGGGGGGGAGGACCCGACCGGAGCAACATGCCGCTCACGTTCCCTCCGCTCGGTGGTCCCGCGCCGTCCGTCGCCGATCGGGCGGCCGGGATGCGTGCCCGGAGTCGAACGTTGGAGCTTTAACTGCTAATAATCTAATCGGCGACGAGACCCTCCTCGTCCACTGCGTCTTCTCTGTCTCTGTCTCCGCGAGCGTCTTCCATGCTCGATCGATTCCTTATAAAAGCCCTCCGGCGGTGCAGGTTCATCACACAATACAACGCGCACGCCCAGCCCATACCTAGCCGTTGGGCGCTGCACCTTCTTCTTCTTCTACCTCCGGCCATCTGCTTGCTTGCTTGATTGCTTGGGCGAATTGATTTCCGGCAAGTTGCGGTCGTCGTGCGTGCAGGTGGGCGATTCTTGCGGGACTGTGCGGCGGAACAGTGGATAGATAGATAGGTTCGTGCGTCGCTGTCGGGCTCCGATCCACCCTGAGGACGAGTCATCGTCGCCGCCTTCCTCCCCAACCGGTCGCCGTCGCGTAAGAACTCCGGTAAGTAAAGTAACCGCTGCTGCTTTTATTCAGTTATTTATACTCGCGCTCAGTTCCCCTGCAAAGAGCACCAAATCTTTGCTTGCTTTCACCGCGGCCACTTTCATATCAATCATCTTGTCTGCCGTGCGTCTTCCCAAAGGGTCTCGCCTCTTCTTCTTCTTTGCCGGCCGCCGCCGCCGTCCACGTACGGCCGCACATATGCTCGGCGTCATGGGGATCAAGCTGCTGCAGAGAGTGAGTTGCTGAGTCGTCCCTGCCGCTTTGCTTGACCGCCACACGTTTGTTTGTTTTTCTGGTTTTCTGTTTGTCGCCATTCTCGACCGGCGCCGTCGTTGCCGTTTCGCCTTGCGGGCTTTGCCGGAAGGTGGGAACAAATCCGGCCGGTGCGCCGAGCCGCCGAATGAATGCCGAAACCGGCGGTCCGTTGCGAAGGCGGGCAGAACCAGAACCAGAGGAGGATATGTTCGTTCGTTCGTTCGGAAAGGATTGAGTGGCTCGCATTGAGGCCGGCCGTCTTCCATGACCGCAGCAACCCAACGACTCCTCGAACGATGACACCCTCATCGTCGACGCCGGCCCGGGTTATATAAAAGAGCAAGGAGAACTCGAGAATGGCAGGAGGCTCCTTCAGTGCTTCACGCCTCCTCCTTCTTCTTCCCATCCACCCTAGCTACCCTCCCCTGCTCCCCCCATCGTTGCCGCTGGTTCACACCACCACCACCACCCCTTCCCTTTCTTTCTGGTAAGCTATCGGCGCAGGCCAAGGCCAGCCACGGCGGTTTCTTGCCGGTTCAAACACTCTCCTACTAGTACAGTAGTAAACTAGCATTGCCGTGCCTTGTGTCTTACTCTTATATCAAAACCAAAATAAAAATGAAAACTTTTGCTGTGTGTGTGTGTCTGTTGCTCGGAGCATTTACCGTGTGCTTGGCTTGGACCTGAGTCCAACGGCCGGCCATTCACGCGTCTTGGATTTTGCCAGAGATTCCAATTCGGTTGCAACAAACGCATTGAACTTGGGCATTCACCACCTGAGCACTTTACCCCCCCTCGTAGGGTACGAATAGTGATCTCCTCTGCTCTGGTGCTGCACCCGAACTAGGAGGGGTAGCTTCATAACACGCCCTACCCTCTTCTTGCCAGACCTCACACGTTCTGCAGCCTGCAGTAGCCGCTGCCTTCTTCTTCCTCGGGTTCTGGTGATTTTGAACTCCATGCCTAATTATATGTTCATTTGTACTGTTTCCTGCTTTGTGTTCATCTTTTGCTCTTATAGTTTGCCAATGTCTTGGAAGCATCTACCTATATAGTAGGTTGTTGCCATTCTGGAGCCGTTGATTTGATCTTCGGTTTTGTTACTAATCCAGATATGTTCCTTTTTAAGAAAAAAAAAACTATTGCACAGGTGTTGCACGGATGCCTTAACTAAGCAACGGATCACTTTAATTATTGTTAGCATCAGACGACTTGCTTTGCTTTCACAATCCCAACTTGCACTATCAATCATCCGACAACGAAAGTGTTTAATAATCCGTGCACGAAAAGCGCCGCAGATCACAGCTAGGCATCAAACCCATGGCTTCTTGCATCGTTGCGCGTCCTCGGATCCTCTCGCCGTTGACCGCATCGCCCATTGCTCATCCACCACCATGCCCGTCCCCTGCCATCTTTGGACGGGCGCCGTCCTCAAGCCGCTGGACGACGGCCTGACGGCGATACTCACCGCGTCGCTGCAATGTTTCTCGCAGGTCCGGAAGCTCGTGCACCCGCTCCTGCTCCGGCACAGGATGGCGCTGCTCACGGCGCCGGCGGTCTTCGCCGCGCTCCTGCTCTTCTGGGCCGTGCTCGGCGGCACCGACGCCGACTACGTGCTGTACAAGGACGCGGCGCAGCCCGTGGAGGCGCGCGTCACCGACCTCCTGGGCAGGATGACGCTGGCCGAGAAGATCGGGCAGATGACGCAGATCGAGCGGCTCGTGGCCACGCCCGACGTGCTCAGGGACAACTTCATCGGCAGCCTGCTGAGCGGCGGCGGGAGCGTGCCGCACAAGGGAGCCACCGCGCAGGAGTGGATGGCCATGGTGGACGACTTCCAGAAGGCCTGCATGTCGACGCGGCTCGCCATCCCGATGATCTACGGCATCGACGCCGTGCACGGCCACAACAACGTCTACGGCGCCACCATCTTCCCACACAACGTCGGCCTCGGCGCCACCAGGGACCCTTACCTGGTCAGGAGGATCGGCGCCGCCACAGCGCTCGAAGTCAGAGCCACCGGCATCCAGTACGCCTTCGCGCCCTGCATCGCGGTAAGAGATCTTGATTCCTTGAACGAAGAGCAATGTCCATCAACATTTTGAACTTTGTATGATAGCATTGTTTTTTCAATAAAGGGCGCTTTATTACTTAAAAAGTTTAAGCGTTTACACCCCATAACTAAGATGCACACAGCTGTCTCACACAACACAATCCGAATTAATTAATGTGTTTCTCTGTCGATGTTCATGAACAGGTGTGCAGAGACCCGAGGTGGGGCCGGTGCTACGAGAGCTACAGCGAGGATCGCCGGATCGTGCAGTCCATGACGGAACTCATCCCGGGTCTTCAGGGTGAAGTGCCCACGAACTTCACCAGCGGCATGCCCTACGTCGCCGGAAAGTAAGACCCCCGCCTGTCCAAGAACACTACACTGTCACAAACATGAATGGTGCCACTGTTTTCTAGTAGAACTCATCTTACAATTCTTGTTTCTGAATGTAGGAACAAGGTGGCGGCGTGCGCGAAGCACTTTGTCGCCGACGGCGGCACGGTGGACGGCATCAACGAGAACAACACCGTCATCAACCGCGAGGGCCTGATGAACATCCACATGCCGGCCTACCTGAACGCCATGCGGCAGGGTGTCTCCACCGTCATGATCTCCTACTCCAGCTGGAACGGGGTCAAGATGCACGCCAACCAAGACCTCATCACCGGATACCTCAAGGAGACTCTCAAATTCAAGGTAAAACAGAAACATCTTTCATTTCTCTTCAGGTGTTCGACAGTAGTTGGATTCTTATATAGTCTTCAGATGTTCGCTGCCTCTGACGCATCTGTGTATTTGCAGGGCTTCGTGATCTCAGACTGGGAGGGTATCGACAGGATCACCGTCCCTGCAGGGTCGGACTACTCGTACTCTGTCAAGGCTTCTATCCTTGCCGGCCTTGACATGGTAAGACAAAACTTCTACTATGTGAAACTATCCCTTTGAATGCAGATCTGCTTGATGTGTCAAGGCTGAGATCGATGATCCTTGTGAATGTCGCAGATCATGGTGCCTAACAACTACCAGAGCTTCATCAGCATCCTGACAGGCCACGTCAACAGCGGCGTGATCCCCATGAGCAGGATCGACGACGCCGTCACCCGTATCCTGCGCGTCAAGTTCACCATGGGCCTCTTCGAGAACCCTTACTCAGATGCCAGCATGGCTGAACAGCTAGGAAAGCAGGTACTGAAAAATCTCTGATGTAAATTCAGAATGCCGAGTGACAGGCGTCTGATCTGATTCTTACGATGTGTTCTGAATTTGGTATATGTAGGAACACAGGGATTTGGCGAGGGAGGCGGCGAGGAAGTCGCTGGTGCTCCTGAAGAACGGCGGCAAGACGAGCGACAAGCCGCTGCTGCCGCTGCCCAAGAAGGCGACCAAGATCCTCGTCGCCGGTAGCCACGCCGACAACCTGGGCTACCAGTGCGGCGGCTGGACGATCGAGTGGCAGGGCGACACTGGACGCACCACCATTGGCACGACCATCCTCGACGCCGTGAAGGCTGCCGTGGACCCGTCGACGTCCGTGGTGTTCGCCGAGAACCCCGACGCCGACTTCGTCAAGAACGGCGGCTTCTCCTACGCCATCGTGGTGGTGGGCGAGCACCCGTACACGGAGACCAAGGGCGACAACCTGAACCTGACCATCCCGGAGCCCGGGGTGAGCACCGTGCAGGCGGTGTGCAGCGGGGCGCCGTGCGCGACGGTGCTCATCAGCGGCCGGCCCGTGGTGGTGCAGCCGCTCCTGGCCGCCTCGGACGCGCTGGTGGCGGCGTGGCTCCCCGGCTCGGAGGGGCAGGGCGTCACCGACGCGCTGTTCGGCGACTACGGCTTCACCGGGAAGCTGCCGCGGACGTGGTTCAAGTCGGTGGACCAGCTGCCGATGAACGTCGGCGACGCGCACTACGACCCGCTCTTCGCGCTCGGCTACGGCCTCACCACCAACGGGACCAAGTCCTACTAGACAGCAGGGTGGATGGTACACCATACTAGAGAGAGATAGGAAATCGGGACATGAACCATGAGTTCTTGCTTCCCGCCATGGCTACCGATCGATGTGTTTCGACCGGTTTACTATTACTAGTATTATTCTTTTTCTTTCTTATTATTGCTGGTTGATCTGGTTGTATGCTCGGTTCTCATTGCAGAACAGTATATATATCCAAATTGATGAGCGATTTCATTCATTCAGTGAGGTTGGTTTTTTTTTTACTTACTGTTTTGAATGCCCAAATCAAGTGTCGTTTAAGACCAGATATGAATTGCGTCGAAAATGTGAGATTGACAGGATCGGCATGGCAAGGTGTCTAAACTCATTCAAGCTTTTTCATGGTAGTGCTTTTAGAATTGGGAGGTCGCTCTGGTATTCATATCAAAGAATTACTTGGTCAAGTCTGGAAGCAGTACAATAATTTGTGCTACGAGCCAAACATGACCACTACAAACCTCCAGGTCTGCTACGAGCCAGAGAAATCCCATGAAATATGAATTTTAAAGAAGGGCTTCCAAAATAACAAAACCTTTGGCCAAACACTTTATTGGTAATTGTGGACAAATTCACCAAGTACTTATATTCCTCTCAAATATCGTTAATCGCCAAGGTTTCTCAACAATGTTGTGATAGTGTCTTCACAATTTCCATTTCTGAGCATTTTAGCATGTTTGATACTAAATTGAAATGAACAAACTAATGGAAAAACAACAAGTTAATCAGTGTTTGAAGATGTATTTGAGGTGTGCAGCTAATGAGCAACCTAAGGTGTGCAGCTAGCTAATTCAAGCTTAGATCAACGACCATATCTAATCAGGCAAATGCATCATCAGGTTTTTTGTAAAAACAATCAATTGTTCACCAATCTGATGAATGATGGTTTGGCAAGCCTTGCGGGCCATACGAATAAACACAGCCTTTTTGAAGGAACCATCGGCAGTACGCTAGACACCAGCCAGAAACAAACATCACGCATTGATGGGCACATAAGCATTGAGAGATATCAGAGTGCATGCCCCTCAATACCGATGCCCTACCTAACTGAAAAGAGGACCTTTGATACTTCAGGTCAACCGCAGCTACGAGAGTGACTGAAATTTACAATATATACAATTAAACCATCAGGCACATTCTTGAGTTTGTGAGATCTTTAACCTCCCTCCAGAATCTCTTTTGGGAAGTGGCTCCCCAACCTCCAAAAAAATCTTCTGACTTGCAGCCATGTGTAGACGTGTAGTGTCTACCTCTTTGCATAAGAGAGATAAGGATCTTGAGCTATGGATAGAACGTCTGGTCTCTCTGATTGATTGTATGTCAAGCAACGTCGTATTAGTTCCTGCATACATTGGAAGTAAAAAATTAAAGACTGACAAAAATACGAGAATAATGGTTAAGACTTAAAAGTAAAGGGATTTTGATCATCATTTTTAATACTCCCTCCGTCCAATAAAGGATGTCTCAACTTGATCAAAAATTGGATGTATCTAGACATGACTTAGTGTATAGATACATCCAAAAGTGATCAAGAGTGAGACATCTTTTGTTGGACAGAGGGAGTATAAGACGTTTTAGCCTTTTTCCACATTCACATGTCCAAACTTGTATCTAGACATGTTTTAGTGTCCATATTCACTCATTTTTGTGTGTATCTAGACAACATGTGCAATAGCTAAAACATCGTATATTAAAAAACGGAGGGAGTAACTGACAGTCTCCTGTCACAATGTATAGTATGCATAATTTAGCAAGGGAATCACTACAAGTGATGGCTCAGAGGGTATATGTGCCATATGAACAAACAAGAAATATACCTTCGCCTCATTTGATACAGCTGGTTTTGGAGGGAATTCCACCCTCCGTGCATTGATAATTGTATCTTCCCTAAGTATTCGCTCTTGGGTCTGGTCATGGCCAAAAGGACGCTTCCCATAGAGCATCTGATAAAACATTACACCAGCTGACCAAACATCCACCTGCATGAAAGAAACAATAGTTTACTCACCAATCAGAATGAGGCTACAGTTGCCATAACTGGGTTGTTTAGACTGAAAGTTTGGGAAGCTCACAAATGAATCCTAAACTTGAAGAAAGAGGGTTAAACACTAGGGTATGTTTTCAAAAAATGCACATTCGCCCAACCCCCCTCTCTAACTACCACCTTCTGGGGACCTTACTGCAAGCACCACTCATCTCCTCCACCCACAGCCAACACCAACAGCGTCTCAACAGCTCGACCCGTCTAACTGCTTCCCATGGCTTTGCCGACAGATAATTGCGAGTTGTGGTCCACTGAACCCAAGATGTGTGATGGGCCTGGTCATATCTCACGGCTTTTTTTCTCGAACACACCCAAATGCCCATAACTTTGTATTAGAAGAACACACCCAAAGCTAAAAGCAGGTTAACAAAACCAAACGTCAAAAAAAAGAACTATTACTAGTAGAATGTTGAATTTACACAGCAAGCACTTGTATCAGAAAGTACATTGTATGTTTTCATAACATTTGGCAGGTGAACATGCTTCGCCAGCGGTTGAGGACATATTTACAAAAAAAATATAAAACCCGCCAAATTCCGGCAGCAGAGAGTATCATTACAGACTACACCAGACTGAGACCGTAGAATGGACCAACTGTTGTTTACATTAAAAGATAAATATGCTGGCAAATATAAATACCTTTGATGAAATAAATGGTGTTTTGCTGAGATCAAAGCATTCTGGTGGCAGATACCTGGAACAAGAACATAGAATAAAAAACCAAAAAAATTGTCATTGTGAAGGAAATCGATGCAGCAGTCACATAACAGGAACTGAAAACACTCGTTCGAAAAAAATCTGGGCAGTAAAATTTAACTGAAAAAGTGAACGCACTGAGCCACTCACCAATAGGTTCCAGCTCCCTGAGAAGTAAGTTCCATTCCCTGAGACCCAACATCATCCTCCACTATCTTGCTGAGGCCAAAGTCTGTAACTTTTGTAACACCAACTTCATCAAAGAGAACGTTGCCTGGTTTGAGGTCATAGTGGATAATCTTTTGAGCCTTTTTGTTAAGATAAACAAGGCCCTGAAATACTTGAACAATTATGATTCTTGCTTCCTTTTCTGGAAGAATTGGTGTTGCTTTAAGGACTGCATCGAGATCCTTGCCTGGGTCAAACATTAGTAATGGAGATAACATTATTATATGCCACAGCCTCCTGAACTGGGAGTTTCAGATTTCGGTAGTAAAATCATTATCAACAACTACTACTCCCTCTAAAATTCAAAAAAAAAAAAAACTACTACTCCCTCTGACCAGTGACACTTATCATGGATAAAGGGAATCCTATATGTCAACTGGAAACTAGAAAGGACTGTACACCTACTAAGATAACAGCAAAAATGAAGAAACTTCTATCTAGTATATGAGACATGATCTAACATATATTCCCTATCTACAGAGCGGCAAGCTCTGTAAGCACATCCAAAATTGTTATCTCGATATATTCCGTATCTACGCACTGAAGCCAAGCATCAATGCCATGCTCAGCAACTACAAATGATCATGGTTAATAAAAGGCACGTTAGGCGACAGCAAAACGCCAAGCGCTTAATCGTGCTATGTGTGCACTTAGGTAAGATAGGCTCTAGGCAGAGGCAAAACTAGGAATTAATGCATAGAGCTTTTTGAACCATGCAAATGACCACTTCTGCGTCCATTAGATATCATTAAAGTTGCTACTAATCTATCTAAAATATTCATGGCATCAGCATAATTTTATGTATGCGTCCTAGTGGTCAAATATGTCAGTCGTTTCCATATCTCATAAGCTCATAATGTGGTATTAGTGCTCCATAAAAATATCATAAATGGCAAAGTGGAAGTTGTGACTGTAAAAGACCAAGACCAAATATATATGGAAGCATGGTTTAATTATCGCTGTTAGTTCCCGACTTGAAATTTTTTTCGCTACTTATTCTACTATGAACTAAAAACGGGAATAACTTCGTTGGTGTAAGAGTTCGTCACAGAAAAATGTATCTGGGTTACACTATGCATGCCTCGCACAACCCAATATTAAAGGAAACATGAGGATATGGATATCATCAATGACATGAGACTCCACGCAAAAAAATACTGAGAGCACCAAACTGAAGCTGTCAAGATAACTAGAAAATCATCATACCGCTGCAATATTCTAGGACGGTGCAGAATGTGTTGTGATCAATCTCAAATATATCCCATAGCCTGACAATGTTTGTATGAACCAGTGTCTTATGGATATTGTATTCACGAATCGCATGGCGTATGTAGCTTTGCTTTTTCTCCTCACTCCACTGAACATTCAAACCATGAAGCTTACAAGCCACGTATTTGTATTCAACCAAGTCAAAAGCCTGCTCAAAGAAACAGTTTCATGTTAAGTGTTACCATACTCAGATTTCTACACATCAGGTGCGAATACGCGGTGAAATGACTTCACAAAAAGAAAAGTGAAAAAACTAGTCGATGTTCTGATACACAAAATCAATACTCCCTCCGTTCCGTAATGTAAGGCGTATAGTTTTTTGCACGAATATTAATACGGGGCAGTTTTGTATATTGTGGACTCATTTTCCCATGAATGTTTTTGGAATAGAGGAGTGCCTAACAATCATTAATTGAAAACAATCCTTTAAACCTCTCCGTTATAGATTGAAACTTATTTTTAGAGGCATAAAATTGTCCATAGATAGAAATACACCCTATATTTTGGAATTTTTCTCAAAAAACTATACGCCTTACATTACGGAACGGAGGGAGTACAACATCAAAGCTGGTACAAGTCGGTATACCCAGCAGTCCTGCACTATTCTATAACACCTTGTATTTTACAACAGAAAAGGAACGTCACAGACCAGGATCAGAAAAGGAAGGTGATAGTAGTGGCAAGTCCGGTGCGAAGCACCCTTGCGAGGCTTGGATGGCACCGCGGTAGGATTTCAGTAGAGTAAATAGAAGCTCAGTAGGAGGTCAATGGATAGGAAGGAGAGAGAAAATAGTGTAGGGAATATAGAAATGTCTTACTGTTGGCATGCTTTTATAGCACTGCCTAGTACGAGGACCAAGCCAACTAAACTTGAGGCACAAATTTCCTAAACAGAACGGAATTATTCCTTCCTTAACTGACTAGTCTATTAGGAGCAGATAGGCAGCTGGAAACCAAATCCAGTTCTCAGCCACTTGCAATAGCTGCTGCCACATGCCGCATGCCGCATCGAGTACTGATTTTCCTACGTGACACAAACCAACGGACACTAGCGAACCTTAGTACCACGACCAGCACCGCCTGTCCGGGCTCCCTCTGCACTTCTGCGTCCGGCCTGTGCCATGTTGGTGTCGGGCATTATCAAAGGTGGCGGGGAGTCTCTTCACTAGTGGTGGTCACCTAGTGCGGGGCGAGGGTGCCCAGGAGTGCGGAAGCCAGGGCGGTGACCCCCAGCCTTGTCTCACCGGCGTGTCATGGAATAGGTAGATGCAGGTGTGGCATGTGTCGTGTTGCTGGCGGACACTGCATCCAAATCTGGCACGGGCCAGCAACGCTGCAGGAGGCCTGCCGGAGCGGTTGTGGTGGCTGAGTGGTGGTGCTGGTGGATAGGCGATGCTCCAGTAAGTTGGGGGCGCACGGGTACGTACTGGCGGAGTGGGCCAATTTGGGCGGGAGCAAGCTGTAACTGTGTGCAGTGCCAGCATGGCTTTGCGTGCCTCCACCTTTGTGGCGGTGGATGTCCTGCTTCCTTGTTGCAGCAGCGGGAGTGGTGCCAGCCATTGAAAAGGGCAGTCCTCCATGGTGGTGCAGTGGCCGTCCTCAGAACTGGCGGGTACAGTTCGCTATTGCAGGTGCGGACGGAACAGCTCAGTGTCCCAGGTTCCCAGTGGTTCAGATAGGTGGAGAGTCATATAAGACTCTGGACAAAATCTCAGGATTCGACAGGGGTCGATGCAGGCAATTGTGGCTCGTGGGCGAGAGTACTACACTGTCTGTGTCCAATTCTGGGTGACCGTGGAGGCTTGTTGGCGGCCAGACCATTCCTGAGGTTCGGTGGGGTACTCGTGTGCGGTTCTAGGAGAAAGCTTAAGTCGTTGACAGGGATTGATGCCAATGAAGATGGAGCCCATGGACATCGTTTCCCTCCTTGAAGCATTTCCGAGGAACTCGTTCACAATCCCTCTGGGTGGCTGACATGTTTAGCGGCGTTTGGGTCGACAAGGTCGCTATTTTCCTCTTTTTTCCTGTAAATATTCGATATATCTCTTTTCATTTCTCCTATCTTAATGAAATGAGCAAAACACCTGCCTTTTCCATTTTAAAAATCCAACCAACATTTCAATGCCAGAAGTGTTGCAGTGTTGCTCCAATTGTTTCCATACAGATATTTTCACCTCAAATTAAAATACCAGGTTTGGTTCTTTGTATCTAACTTTCTGTCACATTTTGTACCTTTTAAGCTCATTCAGGATAGGCCAGGATCCCAGCCTCCCTGCCCACCCAAAATGAAGCTCTTAAAAAGGGCATGTATAGAAAGATAAATCCAAATTAATATTGGCAAAGTTTTGATTAAGTAACCCGTCCGATTAGGAAATATTGAGCTCTATTCATTCTATTCTTGCGCTGCTGCACACGAACTGGAACCTTATGCGGGACGGGAAAAGTGGTGCTTCTACCTTATTAACACAAAATGTTTTCGTATTTAAAGAAGCATTATTGATACAACGGTTTGGTGCCTCATTTTTTCGTTTAAAGTATTTATAGCTCAAGAAAGAATATACCTTGTACACCTCACTAAACCCCCCCTTTCCAAGAAGATTTAACAGAGCATATCGATGGTGAAGAATTTGGAAGTTATTAAAGCGTGATCCATCTTCATCTCTAAGACGCTTCATTTCACGTATAAGTCTACCCTTTTCCAATTCATACCGATCTCTTTCCCTCAAATACTGTTCTTCCTCCTGGAATTCAATTGTCGAAAGTAGGTTAAGAGGGGGGCGGTGCGTTCAATAATAAGTAATAGATCGCTAACCAGGAAAATAAATTTACCCGTTTGATACTTGTTAACCGAGATTTACATATCTCATCCTGTAAGAGGAAATCTTCCTCAGACATGCTAGCTTCAGCATCACTGCCGTCACCCTTATCTGCAACAACAAACCATCACAAATAAGCAGTGAGCGTGAAGAAAAGTGACAGAAAAATATCACTTTAACAGTCAACTGATATGCATGTCTATCACTTGCTTGTGTAAATGCACAGAGATTTCCCTTGTACAAAATAGTGAAATGAAGTAAGAATATCCAAACGTCTACTTTAAATCTTGTTTGGTGTGCAAGATAGTTTAATCAGTAACTTGTAAAGAATATAAGCCAGCACAAGACAATGATACTTAAAGAGAAAATGTAACTCTTACCGGATTGTCTTTTCTTTAAAGATTTACGATGCCTTTCAACAGCCTCTTTTGTTTCCAGCAATGATTTCTTCAGAAAGGTACGTCATACATGAGCAATTTAACAAAATGATGGTGCGTTATTGTCACTGTCAAGAATTGGAATTATATAGAAGGGAGGCAAATATGTAAAGACAAGAGCTGCAAGCCATACAATGTGTCTCAAAGATAAACACTGTATGGAATATAAACTGCATGGCAAGCCAAGCCACATGCGGCAAAAATGTTTCCCTTGTGAACATGATGCTCAATTAAACAAGGTCAAGATGTCCTATAAGATGCTTGGATGATAATGACTTGAGGCTAGTAATGTGCGGATGTGATCAAAATCGCAAACAGGACGAAAAGGAACAGAAGTGGACTAATAGTATGCCTGATGAAGTAAAAGTGCTACTGGCTGGGTTTCAAAAGCTGGACAGATCACCAAAACTAAAGTTCCACAGTAAATTCTAAACATTATGGTCGGCTTTTACGATGGAATACAATAGCTAATAGTATGTATTGAAATGAAAAGATCTATGGAGCTGCAGAAACTTACAAGATGGATATTAAGGTCCTTTATTGCCTGGCCATCCTCCCATGTTTCAGATATAACAGTTCCAGCTCTGAGTTATGACAGAGAGTAGTCAAAGAAAGTTGCAATACATGGTCCATACCGAAAACAGGAAATAGAAGACATAAAGAAAAATCCACTGTTCCAGAAAAGTTGTCAGTACTAGAGGCATACTGATCTACACAGCAACTGACAGGTTATGCTATCTGGAAGACAATATCACAGCATATATGCTAGTGCAAGCTAGTTAACATCGGCCTATTTACAAAGTATTATTCTTCACACAAAAGGAGATTTAGACATAAACTTCTACTATTCCTCATTAAGTGTTGGAAGCTCGGATCATTGGGACATTACCTCATAACACCAATGTTCCCAAGTCTGAAAGATTCCTGCTTTAACCTCATCCGTGCTTCTTGCCTTTCTGCTTTCGACACTGCTATGAGCAGGTCAGACAGGACCTTCATTTGCTACATAAATGAAAATGGGCATGTAAGCATATATACTACTTAATTATAATAATGGCCATCATTGCATGGATAGAAGTGCATGTGGACAAAGATAATCCCCCCCCAACGTGTAACTATTTACATGACCTTCTTTGATCAGTAATTCAGGACCAAAGGTATCACAATATTCAAGATCTGTGCAAATAGAAGAGGCCTGGTTTAATGTATACTCCTTCCATTTCTAAATATAAGATCTTTTAGTATTTGTTCACATTCACATGTACACAAATGTATCTAGAAACGTTTTAGTGTGTACATTCACTCATTTTAATATGCATCTAGACAAAATATGAAACATCTAGAACATCTTAAATTTAGGAACCGAGGGAGTACATAAGAATGAAGTGCGGTAAACAGAAATGGTTGATTATGAGATAAAATAACAATTTGCCAATATAGCATCAAGGTTTTTAAGTGTGAAACCTTTGATTTCTTTTGTTGATCTTGATCCTTGAACTCCTTCATTTCCTGGTGGAATAATGCAAAGGAAACAAGTCAAGAGACCTAGGGAAGTCAAGAGAAAGAAAGCTTCTAGTTAGTATATCCTTACCATTGATAACCTATCACTAAGTTGACGATAGTCAGTAGCTTCTTGACGCGATTTGTTAAGCTCCTCCTCCAACAATGCAACTTTACCACGCAACAGTGATAGTTCTTCCTATTCAGTTGGAAGTGCTTAAGAATATAAATCTGATCCAAGAACAAGTGGCATAGAGCATGTTTGTATGGAACACTACATTTCACGAGTATCACTGATTCCCAATAAGATATGATATGTCCCATTATAATATTCACCAAAGCTGTTCATGCTTTCAGCACACTATCTTATCCGTAGCAGATTAACTATCTTATCCGTAGCACATTACTTTATGTACTTAAGATGCCTAGATGCTAGACTCAAACAGAAGCACTATACCAAACAGAAACACTTTTTTTTCAAGGGAATGACCTGGATACATATACCAAAGCCATCAGAAAAACTACTTTGCGTAGTTAAGACACCTAGGTGCTATACTCAAATGGAAGTACTGAACAAAACAGACACACTTTTTCTCAAAGGGATGCATATACGAACACTGTCAGAAGTATTTTCACGTATCTGTACAAGCTAAGCACAAAAAAACATTGAGAAGCAGAAGCAAAAGGGTACGCATGAATAGTAAAAGGATCCACATACATAGCAGACCAAGATTGAGTATCTCATAGGAAATGACTCCTCGAAATAAGTCTTACATGTAAAGCAGTCCTGTCATCATTCCCAGGTAGAACACTTGATCGGGAATCCTGTATATGGAGCAAACGGTAGGTAAAGGCATACTTTAGCACATGAGGATGAATCACTGGGCGCTCAAATGTTATTTACAAGTGTTTCTGCTTGTCAGTGATGGGAAAGTGTACGGAGCAAATAAAGGGAAATGACACTGTTACTGTATATGTATAAGATTACAACAAATGAAGCTCTCAAATGCATCGACGAACGACCATATCTTGCATCACTTAAGTCTTGAGCACAGAATGTACAATCCTTTGGTATTATCTTACAGTCAGGTTATTAAAATCCAATTAGCCAAGCTTATCATTGAACAAGGATTTCAGCCTTTTTATTAGTTTCATTCCTGTCTACAAGATTCCAAGAACCCTGATGATGAAATGATACCCTAATGTTTAATTTAAATATGTTATGGAACTTCAACTATATTTATCGACCTAAGTTGTGCCAGTTAGTGAAATCCAAGTCCTCGATGTGCTTACTGTGACGTGTGGCCTATTTCAGCAAATCCACCCTCAAGTGAGCAAAAATCTAATGGCTTTATTTCAGCATTCTCCGCATGATTAGAATTTTTCCATCTCAAAAAAGCTAACCGCTCTGATACATCTAAGAATCTGAGCAACAGAAACTAAGCTAAAGCAATTTCTTCACTATAAAATGTGTCTCTTGCACCAAGCAATGACCTCTACAAAAATCTCCAAGAAGAGCCAGGCAATGATGTGATTAATTCAAGTGCAAGATAGATAGTAGCCCTAACCATGGTGAGTCAAGAACTAGGAAGATAGATCAAGATCATGAGAAGAAAAGTGTGTGGCATACCATGTAGGTTAATTTTTCATGTTGACCATTTGACACAACTACTGAGGAAGTCGAAGTCTGACGTGTTTGATCGGCCGTCTTTGAGCCACGCCCTCGGCCTGTTCCAGCACGTCCCCTTCCACGGCCTTGCTTTTTTCTGTTTGGGTTTTCTGACGGAAGTCGCACATCTGTGACATCTAATATCTTTGCTGCCGCATTAGCTGATCCCTGGCATTCACAATCACAAAAGAATGCACCAGAAATTATATTACTAAAAGAGAATTGTAAACAGGTCCAACGCAGAATAGTCCGTATCTAAGCCAATTCCCATTAGCAAAGCACCTCAAAATTTCCAAGAGCTAGGCCATGGTCGTCATCCGGGGATCTCGGACGCTTCAGTGTGTTCTTCTGTATCAAGAACTCATCGCCATTCTGATCAGAAAATGCATGAAACGTCAGTTACAGGTAAGATGAAATGAAATTAGGAATGGCGATATTGAACTAATACTATGTACAAGTTCACCGAAAGAGACATTACAGATAGTTCCAACCAGCATGATCATAGCAAGATAGGTAATGTGCAGGCAAGGTAATCCAATATGGATAAAACAAGATGTTGTACTTGATCAATAAAAAGGGGGAGAAAGAACAGAACAGAAGGGGTACAAGGTTTAGGGCTGACATCATCATCTGAAGAGGAGGACTCCGGCAGCTCCTCCTGGTCCATGAACGCGGGGGCGGAGGTCGGGGAAACCACCGGATGGTGCGGTGGCGACGGGGGCGGCACCGAGACGGCCTTGCCGGCCATGCGGGCCTCGAGCTTGGCGAGCTTGTCCGATGACGGGTTGGAGTTCGACGAGAGGTGCTGCACTATGTCCTCCCCAGCCGCCGACAACCCCGACATTGCGCCTAAACTGGATCCGGCCGTGCCCCCCGAAGCTTCTTCCAGGAGAAGCAACCGCGACGCACGCACGCGCGCGCCGGACAGCAGCTCCTCGCCGCGACTGGGCGCGCGTGCACGACGCGGTCGCGAGCAACGCGAGCCGGCGAATCGATCTAACGTAGCGCCGCACCCGGGACGGGAAGGCGGCGAGCGGAGGCGGAGGCGGACGCGGGCGCGGGGAACGAATGCGACCGCTGGAGGCGTAGCGGCCGCGGCAGCAACTGCCGCCCTTGTCTCTCGAGCTGGTGGCTCGCTGGTCGCTGGAGGCGCGGCGAAGAGGGCGGGAGGCGATTCGGGTTGCGCAGGCGGCCGGAAACGGAGGCGCAGGCGCAGCACCTCCCTCGCTTTCCCTTCAGTTCCCCTGCGATGATTCCATGGCCACTCTGCTATATTTGCTCTCCTCCCGCTCCTCTGGGCCGGGCCTCGGCCCGTATCTACTCAAGCCCACGAACCGGCCCTTGGGCTCTTCCCGTGGGATTCGTTACCCGCCGCGCCGCCTCCCTTGCTCGGAGAGGAGCGGCAAACAATGGCGAGCGGTCTGGAGGAGGAGAGAGTGAGCCTGTGCGTTGGGGAGGACGACGGCGACGAGAGGCCACAGCTGAGCGCCGCGGCTGCGGAGGCGCTGCGGGAGTTCCTCGAGGAGCAGCAGCGTCACGAGCGGGACGAAGGGGATCAAAAGGGGGACGTGGAGCTGGTCGCGGAGGACTGGCGGCTGAGCCAGTTCTGGTACGACGAGCGCACCGCGCGGGAGCTCGCGGCGGAGGTCGCCCGCCTCGCCTCCGGCCTGGACGGCGCCGCCGCCGCCGCCGTGGCCTGCGTCGCGTGCCCGACGCTCTACGCCTACCTCAAGAAGAGCAGCCCCGACATGCGCGCGCAGCTGCTGGAGTACGACGAGCGGTTCGGGCAGTACGGCGGCGACTTCACCTTCTACGACTACAACCGGCCGGAGGAGCTGCCGCCCGCCATGAAGCACGCCTACCGGATCGTCGTCGCCGATCCTCCTTACCTGGTATCGTTTCCAAATTCACCTATTCCTAGCAGAGGTAGCACCTACGCAGTTTTTGGTTCCCGATTCGATTGAATTGTGGGGAGAGATCGTGATTCGGTCTTGGTGCAGAGTAAGGAGTGCTTGGAGAAGGTTGCCAAGACGGTGTCCTTCCTCGCGCCGCCTGAAGGCTCATTCCTGCTGTTGCTCACAGGTAAATCATGCTTGCGTCGAATGAAACTGAACTCGTGAGTGCTGTTTTGTGTTTGATAGTTGGTTTTTGTTTCACAATCAAAAAAGGTAGTAAAACACTAGAATGACTGGTAGCTGCAGCCTGCAAGTGCCACTGCACATTTGCAGCTTCATTTCATCTTTTGAAACTAAAAAACATCATGTGCCTCAACTTGTATGAAAAGATGACTATGAAAATGTTTAATAATCTTTAAAAAAGAAATACTACTATTCATTTAAGAAGCTTACACGTAATGAACATAGTATGATCTATAGTTCTGCACTTTGTTACTTCGAAAGCATGGGTTTAATTTCTTGAAAAATATCTCTCATGTAATGAACATAGTAGGATCTATAGTTATGGACTTTGTTACTTCGAACCATTTATGTATTCTCTAACGAAATTTCGTGTAATTCACACTTTTTTTTTGCCAGGGGAAGTTCAGAAGGACCGCGCGCTGGAGCTCCTAAATGTGCGCCCCTGCGTTTTCAAACCACAGCACTCGAACAAACTGGGAAACGTGTTTCGGCTTTTCACGAATTACGACCCGGCAGACAGACTCGGTGGCTGGGACAGTAGCAACGGCGCCCCCATTTAGCTCTGCTAATTTGTTCATGGCTCATGTCGTTAAGTACATGCTTGTTTGGGTCTTGTCAATGTTACTGTTCGTTATATCTGTCTGCTGACATGTATTAGGCGAATCGAACTCTTGACAGTGTATTTGTTTTTCCAAGCGATTGTTTTTCCAGGCCTGTGGGAGTGCTGCGTTTATTTCAGTATTTGCGCTGGAACAACTGCATGGTCTACTTCTGAACTGATGCCTATTTATATTATTTAGTCCTGAACATCTGTATGTAGCAGTACAGCGGTTCATTATTCAGTTTCTACTTTTCTACACTGCTAGTCTGCAGATATCCTTCACAGGAGCTTGCACCAAAACTGTTTCTGCTCTACCAGGTGATGTATTTTAGAGCACAGATAGAAAAGCAGCCCCAATAGATGATGTATTGTAGGGGACGAAACTATGAATTCCATCTACACAAATGCATATGTACGTATCAACACACACATATCATCAACAAAAAATTCATCACACACATAACATCAATCATAGTTCATCACAAACATAAATCATGAAACATAGTTCATCACACACACACATCAAATTCATGCGGGCAACATTTGCCAAGAAAGTTGCCCACTTTTGACAACCAGTCGATGTTGTTGACCATCGATGACGAAGATAAGTGGATGTGCGCTCAATTACACTAGTGTTTGTCAACATCAAAGATATCTTTCATCCTTGTTCAATAAGTGTTTTTATTCCCATGCTAAACATAGCACCTGTCTTAATCGACTTGGTAGTTCCCACTTCTTCCAATTGGATTTGTATGAACAAGACCATTCTCATCCAAAAACTCCTTGTCGGCATTTGTTTCATATTTTTTTAGAGGACATTTCTTGACTGAGCAATTCTTGAGATGCAACATTCATAGTATCCAAAAAAATGTTGCATTGATAACCGGAAAAAAATCATCTGAAATGCACATATCAAGTCTCAAATGCACATATTAAGTCCTCAAATTTATCTCAAACGCACATATCAAGTATCGAGTTTATCTCAAATGCATCCAACTAGATTAAACTCATCTCAAAACCATTTCATCGAACACTTTTGGCGTGCTGGTGGCTGTCTGCTCGTTCTCGATCTTCGGCGACGCTACAATTGCAGGAGTGGGGGAGGGTGCTGACATCACATTAAGAGCAGGAGTGGGTGAGGGAGCCCCCCCCCCCCCCCCCCCCCGATTTCGGTCGTCGTCGGATTCTATGGCGGCCTATTCCTGACACCAGCTTGCTCACTGGCTCCGCAACGGCGGTCCTCCTCGGAGGCACAAAAATTAGGGATGCGAATGATGGGCAGCTTCTTCGACTTTGGCGCGACCGCGGCGACGAGAATCGATTGGGGGGGGGGGGGGGGGGGGGGGGCATGAACCGGTAGGGGTTGCCAATTGGAACTTCTATGTAGAATGGTGGAGACGGCGCGCGGTCACGGACATGGTTTTGCGACAGCCGCATCGGTGATATACTTTAGTGATGTCTAAATCAGTTTTTTTGGGCACATGCCCTATTTTATATCATCCACTGGAGATGCTCTTACCACTCTTACCATGACGTATAGTAGATAAATCTTTTGGCGGGTAGTGGCTTTCACTTAAAGCACGTGCTCGCTTGCCCGTCCTCACCTACCATATTTTTGTCAAATCTGGCCTAAAATATATGTATGCGCGTCGTCAAAATTATTTTATTTTTGTCAAATCTGGCCTAAAATATATGTATGCGCGTCGTCAAAATTATTTCGAAATCTAACACATTGGGGTTGGCGCCATACTTATATAGGTCCGCTTCATCCTCTTTTCAAGTCGAACAACTAGAGAGGATAGAGCTGATTTATACAAGTTCAGTTCCATCAACTTTGGCGCCACCCTCACTAGTCAAATAATTTTGAGAAGAGAAATGTTTGACAACAAATACTCAACTACCGCCAACCATGCTCTTTGGCCAGCGCCATTAGCAAGGGGCAACGGTGTTGCCATATATTAAACACCGAACAAACGAACCTCCCAAGTTCCCAGCCAAGTCCGATTGGATGGTGATCAGCTTTACCGATCTGACAACTTCGTTGTACGTGCATACGTACGTGTATTTAGTTTCGTATTCAGACTGGTCAGGTATTGGAGTCGGAATAGAACGGTGATGGGAGATTGGGGTGGATTGGTTTTCTTGTCGGATACGAATTGCAGGGCTCACCGGCGGCGGCGTCTATAAGGTAAGAGGACGCAGAATCGAAGGCACCGGTGGCGCCTACAAGGAGGGACGGCGAAAGAAATCTGATAAGCCGCGGCGGCAGACTGGCAGAGCTTGTGCAAAGGAAGGCGTGCAGAAAAGAATAAGCATGCCAAGGCGGCCAGCGGGTAGCAGCCGCCGTGCAGCAAAGCGTCTTCCTCGTCCGCGGCGGCTCTACGTTGTCACAGAAGATCTGGTTAATGGATACAGCATACACAAGGTAGACTTGGAGGAGGAGCACCATGGCGTTGCCAACCCGGCCGATACTGACGAGAGGCAGGAGGAGGAGGAGGAGCGGCGCCTGCCGCCGGTAATCCTCCGGCTAGAGGCTACGAGGGTTGGACATCGGCACTTCGTGGCGGCCTTTGGCAGCACTAAGATCGCGGCCTTGCACGAGACATCCGGGCGCCACATCCCGGTCTTTGATGTCCGCACACGGTGCATGAGCTTTGGCCCTCGGATGCCGGCGTTCCCCGTTGACCCCATCTACGTCCCCCTCGGGGACAAGCTATTCAGTCTGGACTCCGGTCACTTCCATACGATAACCGCCCCACCTCCACCGCCGACAGACCCTTATGACCCCAACTTCGGCGATGTGGTCCCCAAGCGGTATAAGTGGCGCCTCCTCCCGGCACCACCGTTCAAAAATCACTTCCACACGTCTCACGCCGTGCATCCCGATGGAAGAACCATATTCATCAGCGTAAACGTCGAAGGCCGTGATATCGGCGACACCTTCACCTTCGACACCGGGGCCCAAGTGGAGAGTTCATCACGGCTGGCAGCTGCCATTCAAAGGCAGAGCTTACTATGACCGTGAGCTGGATGCTTGGGTCGGGCTCACCAATGACCCAGCCACCATTGGCCACCTCTGTGCCGGACCGGGATCCTCTGACTTTGTAGGTCCCTGACTTTCCTGACTTTGGGTCGTAGACACACAGAACCCACCACACATGAGACCCACCTGCCATAGACTGAAAGTTAGAAAAGCTAGGATTTGACAAAGTTAGAGGATCCGGTTCCCTCTGCGCCTGCGAAGCTCCGGCCACTGCAGACTTCGGCTCAGGGCAGCCTCCTCCCTCCTGGAAGCTGAGCAAAGAGAAGCTCTTCTGCCGAGACCCAGCCGAAAAACATACCGGCGCCACCCTCGTTCACTTGGGCGTGGGATACAGGAGCAGTTTCTGCCTCGTGCAGTGCCTCTCGCACAAGGAACGACAACGCCGTCTTCTTCGACTCACGACGTTTTCTCTCAAATACAACAAGGATGGAGACCTTAGGACATCCACACAGAGGTCAGGTTCAATCTTTCAGATTACACAAGGCAGTCAGGGAAGACTCCGCATTCTTGACAGATCCGGTGGCGTTCTGGCTGTAATATTTATTAGGTAACTTAGAGCATCTCTAACAGAGCGCTCAAATCACGCGGAACTGTAAAATTGAAAGGGATCGCATGCAGAAAACAAAAATTTTCCTAACAGCGATAACCTAAAACAGCCAGAATCTATACTATGCAGATACAGTAATACGCAGGGGGGTCTTCGCACATACCTCTTGAAGACCGAAAGCGGGGATTACGCTCCCGCACAAGCGTTGTCGATGAAGCCGACGAAGACTGCGATGCCGTGTAGAGGAAGCAGACCTCTAGCACCACAAGTGTGATGCCTCGCAGGGAGTCACACACGTACGGTGAAGCCGACGCACTCCGGGCTCCGATCCAGGGACGAAGCAGCGGAAGACTGGGACCGGGAGACCAGCAGCACGACGGTGTGCGTATGGTGGAGAAACAATTCCGAGGCGCAACTCCAAACTTGGGAATCACGTGATCCTCGGAGAGAGAGAGAGAGAGAAAACTGTGTGTTCCAAAGGCCAGGGGGTGCTCCTATATATATAGGAGAAAAGGGGGTGCCTAACTTGCCAGGCTGGGGGTGTGGGACTAAACCCACAGCCCCAGCCGGCCAGCCCCCATGCGCCGGCCCTAGGTGGGCCACAAGGGGCCCACCTAGGCCGGCCGAACCAGCCCCCTCCAAGAGGGGGACTCCTTCCCCCCCTTCATGGGCCTCTTTGGCACAAGAGGCCCATTTAGGGATTTTTGCCTTTAAAAATTCAGAAAAATTAAAATAAAATATATTTAAGTATTAATTACACTAATTAATATTAAATACATATTACATAATTTGTTCTGACTCCGAAAACTATTTCGTTGCTGCCCGATCTCCATCGGAACTTTCCCGGGACGTTCCCGGTCTCTCTTTTCCTATTTTTCTCTTCCGGTAAAATGTCGACTCCCCTTAAGCGTGCTACCCTAGCGGTTCGATTATCTCTCCAGACATGATCAAGACTCCTCTCCGATCAATGACTAATTCGTGGACCTTGGATACCCAGAATTAATCCCTGCGAGATAACGAATACTTTTCCTTATCGAACCTGGACGTCTAAGTCTTAAACCTTTTGCCATGCGATACTTAGCGTGTCCGAGACTCGTTCATAGATATCTCCATACCTAGCTTGATCTCGTTGTCGACACCGCTAACTTCTACTCGTCCATGATCTTATGTCCTGGTGACCTAGTCACACGCTTGCAAGCTTGTTTGACATAATCTCACCGAGTGGGCCCTAGAGTATCTATCCTGCTATGGGATTGGCAAATCCCGCTCTTGACCCCCCGTCTCAACATACTCCTATCCGACACCCGAGAGGGACATCTTTATTGTCACACTATGTAAGATATGACGTTGGATGCAATCAAAGTGTCTTCCAGGAATAGCAATAAGAGTAGGCCTCACGGTCGAAGGCGTAATGACTACGTCCTACAAATATTGGGTATGTCCATCACATCGTTCTCCCAACGATATGACTTCATTGTCAAATAGACACTATGTCACATGATCGGGAAACCTCGATCATCGATTGCACAATGAACCAGTCAAATAGAGGCTGCTGGGGACCTGGTTGTTTTAGGTATCACACGTGTATTAATGTTTCCGCTTAATACAGTTATAGCATGACACAAAAACGTATTATGAACAAATGAGATATGATAAATAAAACACTTTATTAATTGCCTCTAGGGCATATCTCTTACAGTCTCCCACTTGCACTAGAGTACAATTTAATCTAGTTACAACCTGGTAAAAGCCGGACACCCATAGCAACTTGGTGTTTCACGTGCTTGTCTAGCAGGAGAGGCTTCGTCAACGGGTCTGCCACATTCAGATCCGTATGTATTTTGCAAATCTTCACTTCACCTCCTTGTACGTACTGTCGTATCACATGGAAGCGTCGGAGTATGTGTTTGGCAGTCGAGTGAGACCTCGGTTCCTTCGCGTTAGCAATAGCACCCATGTTGTCGCAGTATAGGGTCACGGGGTCTTGCGCGCTAGGGAACACTCCAAGCTCAATGATGAACTTCCTCAGCCACACAGCTTCATTCGCGGCTTCAGAAGCAGCAATGTACTCCGATTCCATTGGAGATTGGGCCACGATGGGTTGCTTCCCACTCCTCCAGCTCACAGCGCCTCCGTTCACCTTGAAAATATATCCTGTCTGTGACTTAGAGTCATCTGGGTCTGAGCAGAAACTTGCATCAACGTAACCTGTTACGCCAAGTTTTTCCTCACAGTCCCCATACACAAGAAACATTTCCTTTGTATGCTTGAGATTCTTAAGAATACTTTTAACAGCTACCCAATGTTCCTTTCCAGGATTACTTTGGAATCGGCTCGTCAAACTAAGAGCCAATGCTACATCAGGTCGAGTACTTAGCATGGCATACATGATCGATCCTATGGCTGAAGCATAAGGATGTTTAGTCATCGCGACTCTATCATGTTCCGTCACTGGACACTGTGCCTTGCTCAACACTTTATTCTTGACAATAGGCATAGAACCCTTCTTTGCCCCATCCATATTGAACCGTTTCAATATCTTGTCAATATAAGTACTCTGACTTAACGCTAATAGGCGTCTTGATCTATCACGATAGATTTTAATGCCTAAAACGTATGCAGCTTCTCCTAAATCCTTCATTGAAAATTTACTGTTTAAATATTCCTTAACGCTATTTAGTAGTTCCACATTATCTCCTATCAGCAGTATATCATCGACATATAGTGCCAGGAACACAACTGAGCTCCCACTCATTTTCTTGTAAATGCAGGTCTCTTCTCTGTTCTGGACAAATCCAAAACCTTTGATCACCTCATCAAAGCGAAGATTCCAGCTCCGAGATGCCTGCTTCAGTCCATAGATGGAACGCTGAAGCTTGCATACCTTGCCAGCATTTCCTGGATCGACAAAACCTTCAGGTTGTACCATATACAACTCTTCCTCAATGTTGCCATTTAGGAACGCTGTTTTGACATCCATTTGCCATATCTCATAGTCATAATATGCGGCAACTGCTAGCAAAATCCGAATAGACTTTAGCATCGCCACCGGTGAAAAAGTTTCATCGTAGTCAATTCCATGAACTTGTCGGAAACCTTTTGCGACAAGCCGAGCTTTATAGACGGTCACGTTACCATCAGCATCAGTCTTCTTCTTAAAAATCCATTTATTCTCGACAGCCTTGCGCTCTTCGGGAATCTCTACCAAAGTCCATACTTTGTTATCGTACATGGATCCTATTTCGGATTTCATGGCTTCAAGCCATTTCTCGGACTCAGGACTAGCCATAGCCTCTTTGTAGTTCGTAGGTTCGTCTTGTTCAATCAACATGACGGTGCAAACCATGTTGCCATACCATTCAGGGGCGACCCGAGATCTCCCTGACCTACGAGGTAGAATAGCACCCTCGCCATCTTCTCCCACTCCATCTGTGGAGGACGGTTCCGGAACAGCTTCCGTTGCGTCACTCTGTATTTCGAGTTCAGGATCAACGATCTCGTCGAGGTCTATTTTCCTCCCACTTACTCCTTTGGCGAGAAACTCTTTCTCCAGAAAGGTACCGTTCTTTGCGACAAACGTTTTGCCCTCAGCTTGGTTGTAGAAGGTGTATCCTATGGTTTCCCGCGGATACCCTACAAAGATGACTTTCTCCGATTTCGGTTCGAGTTTGTCGGGCTGTAGTTTCTTAACATACGCCTCACAACCCCAAACCTTCAGGAACGACAGCTTAGGCTTCTGGCCATACCAGACCTCATACGGTGTCGTTGCTACGGATATGGACGGAGCCCTATTTAAAATGAATGCGGCTGTTTCTAACGCGTACCCCCAAAAAGACACGGGCAAGTCGGTAAGAGACATCATAGATCGGACGCTATCCAGTAGAGTGCGATTACGCCGCTCAGACACACCGTTGCGTTGCGGTGTTCCAGCTGGCGTAAGCTGCGGCACGATGCCACAGGCCTTCAGATGTGTGCCAAACTCAAAACTCAAATATTCGCCACCACGATCGGATCGAAGGTGCTTGATTTTCTTGTTGAGTTGATTTTCAACTTCACTTTGAAATTCTTTGAACTTTTCAAATGTTTCAGACTTGTGTTTCATCAAATAGATATACCCATATCTACTCAAGTCATCGGTGAAGGTGACAAAATAACGATAACCATTTCGTGTCGACACGCTCATTGGTCCACACACATCTGTATGTATGACTCCCAACAAGTCCGACGCCCGTTCCATGAAACCATTGAACGGTGTCTTGGTCATCTTGCCCAAGAGGCATGGTTCGCATGTGTCGAGGGATCCAAAATCCAACGAGCCTAGAAGTCCATCGGCATGGAGTTTCTTCATGCGCCTTATACCAATATGACCGAGACGGCAATGCCACATATACATGGCGGTATCGCTACTAAGTTTAATTCTCTTGGCATCTATGCTATGAATGTGAGTACTACGATCGAGATTCAACAAGAATAAACCATTACTCTCGGGAGCGTCAACATAAAAGATATCATTCATATAAATAGCACAACCACTTGATACTGATTTGAACGAATATCCGTCTTGCAACAAGCAAGACCCACTGATAATGTTTACACTCAAGGACGGTACAAAATAACATTTATTGAGGACCAAAACTAATCCCGATGGTAGATGTAGAGGGAGTGTGCCGACAGCCACCACGTCAACTCTTGATCCGTTGCCGACGCGCATCGTCACCTCGTCCTTTCCCAGGCGCCTTTTATTCCGTAACCCCTCCTGAGAGTTACATATATGAGCAACAGAACCAGTATCAAATACCCAGGTATTGCTACGGGCGCAGGTTAGGTACACATCAATAACATGTATATCAAATATACCTTTCTCTTTTCCGACAATCTTGCCGGCCTTCTTATCCTCCAGATACTTGGGGCAGTTGCGCTTCCAGTGACCATCCCCCTTGCAGTAGAAGCACTCCACGCCAGGTTTGGGGCCAGGTTTGTTAGCCTTAGGCTTGGCAACATGCTTGCCATCCTTCTTAGACTTCCAGTTCTTCCTGCCCCTGCCGCCAGATTTCTTAAAATCGACGGTCTTGTTGACCATCAACAGCGTGTGCTCCTTCTTGATTTCCACCTCAGCAGTCTTGAGCATCACGAACACCTCACCCAGGGACTTAGCCATGCCCTGCATGTTATAGTTCATGACGAAGCCTTTGTAGCTAGGGGGCAACGATTGCAGCACCCTATCAATCGCCAGCTCATCAGGAATCTTGCATTCCAGAGCGTTCAGGCGTTGAACGTAGCCAGACATTTTGACCACGTGCTCGCTCACACTACTGTGCTCTTCCATCTTGGCTGAGAAAAAGAGCTCAGAAGCTTCATATCTCTCAGCCTTAGCCTGCGGCGCAAAGACAGCCTTGAGATCAGAAATTATCTCGAAGGCACTCATCCTCTCAAAGCGCTTCTGCAGGTCGGCTTCCATGGCATAGAGCATGCCACTCTGGACAAACGAGGAATCATCCGACTTGGTCTGGAAGACTTTCTTCTCATCATCGGAGGCATCATCTGCTGGGGGGTCACCCAGGGGGCCTTCAAGGACATAGGCCACCCTGTGGGGAGAGAGGAGGATCCTCAGGTTGCGGAACCAGGCCATGAAGTTTGACCCATTGGTTTTAAGCTTCTCTTTCTCAAGGAACAGGCCTAAGTTAAAGGTGGGGCGAGACATCTACAATGGAATTTGCAAAACATAAGACTTTGTTCATAAAAGATTTGAGTTCAAGTATTTTCGAAAATAACTATCAGAACTCCCACTCAAACGGATATCCCTCTCACCGCTAGAGTGATTACACGACCCTAATCTGTCATGCAACCCCTCATCATCAGAGCCGGCAACACAACTTCAAAGGTAGACATCGGAATGTCAATCACAACAACTTCGTGACTCATGCTCGACCTTTTGGTCACCTTGTTCCGAGGCCATGTCTGTACATGCTAGGCTCGCCATAATAACCTTCAACGTAAATGCTCGTGCAACGTGGCTTACACCCACTGTATGCGAACGACGATATGTCTGACACCCGATCATCACGGCCTGCCTCATAACGTAGAACTTTCTTGGTGGTGCACGTCGAAGGGAGAACACAATTGGTATTTTGGAGGGATCATCTTATATTACTACCGCCGTGTAACTAATATATATACTATATACATATACACACAATATAAGATGCACTCAAAACATCAAATGTAATGCGACGTGATATGGCCCCTTGCGCCGATGGTCTCCTTCGCGCCAGCAGTTCATAAACACTTTAATAAACCTACCTTGACCATATCACATAGCCCCTGCAAAATAAAGTTAGACGCTTCTACTTTATCTTTTTGCATATTTTACGTGGCTTGGGGCTTGTCGTAAATAGAACCGCTTCATACCTACGAACCTATGACCACAACAACGATCAAATAATTGCATATTTATGTATCCCTTTCGGGCCCTCCATTGAAAATGCAAAGCCAACTAAAGAGAGAGAGACAGACACCCGCCAGCCACATATACGGAACCAGCCGTATGTCAGTAGTGGAACCAGTCTCGCGTAAGCGTACGCGTAAGGTCGGTCCGGGCCGTTTCATCAACTCAATGCTGCCGACATTGCAAGTGCACGCGAGAGGGTAGCAAATAATAAGAACGATGCCCCCGTGCAGAACACGGGTTCAACTAGCGCATAGCTATATCTACGCATAGATCGGCTCTGATACCACTGAAAGGGATCGCATGCAGAAAACAAAAAATTTCCTAACAGCGATAACCTAAAACAGCCAGAATCTATACTATGCAGATACAGTAATACGCAGGGGGGTCTTCGCACATACCTCTTGAAGACCGAAAGCGGGGATTACGCTCCCGCACAAGCGTTGTCGATGAAGCCGACGAAGACTGCGATGCCGTGTAGAGGAAGCAGACCTCTAGCACCACAAGTGTGATGCCTCGCAGGGAGTCACACACGTACGGTGAAGCCGACGCACTCCGGGCTCCGATCCAGGGACGAAGCAGCGGAAGACTGGGACCGGGAGACCAGCAGCACGACGGTGTGCGTATGGTGGAGAAACAATTCCGAGGCGCAACTCCAAACTTGGGAATCACGTGATCCTCGGAGAGAGAGAGAGAGAAAACTGTGTGTTCCAAAGGCCAGGGGGTGCTCCTATATATATAGGAGAAAAGGGGGTGCCTAACTTGCCAGGCTGGGGGTGTGGGACTAAACCCACAGCCCCAGCCGGCCAGCCCCCATGCGCCGGCCCTAGGTGGGCCACAAGGGGCCCACCTAGGCCGGCCGAACCAGCCCCCTCCAAGAGGGGGACTCCTTCCCCCCCTTCATGGGCCTCTTTGGCACAAGAGGCCCATTTAGGGATTTTTGCCTTTAAAAATTCAGAAAAATTAAAATAAAATATATTTAAGTATTAATTACACTAATTAATATTAAATACATATTACATAATTTGTTCTGGCTCCGAAAACTATTTCGTTGCTGCCCGATCTCCATCGGAACTTTCCCGGGACGTTCCCGGTCTCTCTTTTCCTATTTTTCTCTTCCGGTAAAATGTCGACTCCCCTTAAGCGTGCTACCCTAGCGGTTCGATTATCTCTCCAGACATGATCAAGACTCCTCTCCGATCAATGACTAATTCGTGGACCTTGGATACCCAGAATTAATCCCTGCGAGATAACGAATACTTTTCCTTATCGAACCTGGACGTCTAAGTCTTAAACCTTTTGCCATGCGATACTTAGCGTGTCCGAGACTCGTTCATAGATATCTCCATACCTAGCTTGATCTCGTTGTCGACACCGCTAACTTCTACTCGTCCATGATCTTATGTCCTGGTGACCTAGTCACACGCTTGCAAGCTTGTTTGACATAATCTCACCGAGTGGGCCCTAGAGTATCTATCCTGCTATGGGATTGGCAAATCCCGCTCTTGACCCCCCGTCTCAACATACTCCTATCCGACACCCGAGAGGGACATCTTTATTGTCACACTATGTAAGATATGACGTTGGATGCAATCAAAGTGTCTTCCAGGAATAGCAATAAGAGTAGGCCTCACGGTCGAAGGCGTAATGACTACGTCCTACAAATATTGGGTATGTCCATCACATCGTTCTCCCAACGATATGACTTCATTGTCAAATAGACACTATGTCACATGATCGGGAAACCTCGATCATCGATTGCACAATGAACCAGTCAAATAGAGGCTGCTGGGGACCTGGTTGTTTTAGGTATCACACGTGTATTAATGTTTCCGCTTAATACAGTTATAGCATGACACAAAAACGTATTATGAACAAATGAGATATGATAAATAAAACACTTTATTAATTGCCTCTAGGGCATATCTCTTACAAAAATAACTGCCAAAGACGGTTCGGAAACCTTAAAAAGAAAAATAGCAGCGCCTTCAAATTTCGCGGATCCGTAAACCATTTTAAGGTCGCCCCGGGAATCTGCCTGCGGAACCGCGAATTCGAAGGTTTCGACTCGGAACCGCCGGGCCCCTGTATATGTCGGAAGCAGTTGGCGGGAGGGACATTTCAGCACGGCTCCGAGACAGCTTCGTTCCCCACCCCGCCGCCGCCTCCCCCCCCCCCCCCCCCCCCCCCCGCGCCCTTCCCGCCACTGCCGGAACGTCTCAACAGGTCGCCGCCCGCCGGATCTACCGTCCGAGAGTAAGCGGAGTTGCAGCGCTTCGGGAATCGCCGCCGCCCGCTGGATCTGACGGATTCGCCGCCGCCGAGGTTAAACTCAGCTCTTTTGTTCCATTGCAGATGAATTTGACCTCGTGTGAGCAGTTCCTCCTCTCCGACTCGTCGTCCTCCGATGACGACGATTTGGACGACATGCTCTTCGAGGTGCGCCGGCAGCAGATGGTGGTAGCGGTCCTCGCCGTGAAGGAGTTCGAGGACCGCTACAAACGGACGCGGCAAGGATCAAGAGCCGGCCGCCTCTGCATCCCGCGCAACCGCTTCTACGGCAACGAACTGCTGATGCGCGACTACTTCCCGACGTATCCGGCTCACATCTTCCGTCGAAGGTACCGAATGCGCCGCTCTCTTTTTGTGAAGATTGTGAAAGCGTGTGAGGAGAATTGCCGATATTTTACCCACCGACGGAATGCTGCGGGCTTGCTAGGATTTAGTGCTTACCAAAAGATCTCGGCCGCAATGAGAGTGATAGCGTACGGAGTTCCGACTGACTACGCCGATGAGTATCTTCGCATTGGCGAGGATACGACGATCGAGTCGGTTCGCACATTTGCGAAAACAATCATTCGGGTGTTCGGTAAAGAGTATCTTAGAGCACCCACCGAAGATGACACGAAGAGATTGATGGCTGCCAATGAGAAGCGGGGTTGGCCGGGCATGCTAGGCAGCATAGATTGTATGCATTCGACATGGAAAAACTGTCCAAAAGCTTGGCACGGGCAGTACTGCGGCAAGGGAGGCGATGCAACAATTGTGCTAAAGGCCGTTGCATCCGAGGATCTATGGATTTGACATTACTTTTTCGGTTTGCCAGGCAGGCTCAATGATATCAACATTTTGCAGAGGTCCCATCTTCTTCGTAGGCTAGCCGAAGGCGATGCTCCCGCTTGCAACTTCACTTTGAACGGGCATGATTACATACTATCTTGCCGATGGTATTTATCCTTCTTGGTGTACATTTGTGAAGACTATCTCCAAACCAAAAGGAAAGAAGGAGGCAGAATTTGCCAGGGCACAAGAGCTCTGCCAAAAGGATATAGAGAGAGCATTCGGTGTCCTGCAATCTAGGTTTGCCATTGTTTGAGTACCAGCCCGTTTTTGGGACAAGAAGACTCTGAAGAACATCATGACATGTTGTGTTATTCTTCACAACATGATTGTTGAAGATGAAAGGGACTTGAACTTGGATTTGTCTTATGACAATGTTGGCAGCCGTGTGAAGCCAGCAAGAAACCCGGATTCTGTACAAGCTTTCCTTGAAACTTACAGGGAGATTGAGAGCGAGGACACCCACAAGCAACTGCAGCTAGACCTCATTTAACACCTTTGACAGTTGCACGGACAGTAAATTTTTCATCTCGTTTGAGTTCATGTTTCATTTCGTTTCATTTTATTCATTTGAGTTCATGTATGATTGGTACTATTGTTTTCATTTGGCACATTGTCATGTAATATTGCTGAGTCAGACATTTTCATTGGATTATTGTAATAATACGGATTATTGTTTGAGTTGCGAAAATATTTTTCATTGTCAAATGTGTGATCTTTGCTGGAAATACTGAAAATTGTATGGTTTACGGTTCACGAAAACGAGCCGCGCAATAGCAGTACCTTGAAAAATAGAAAACGGAGGTTGACAGGCCGGCCCCGCGCCCGCGGTGACGTCACGCCGACGTCACCGGCGGCCAGGATCTGCTGTCGCCGCCGCGTGTGCTAGCACACTTGACGCGCCTGGAGACGGGGCGGTCGAAGGTGGCGGCACCGCCTTTCCTAGGTCGCCGGAGCGCCGTCGGGGACGCGCGGACGCGACGGAGGAAACGACCTACGCCGGCGACGATTCCGGCCGAGGCCCGAGCCTCCCAGGACGCGATACTCAGCCAGGATGGAGAGGCCGAGGCGGCGGAGCTTCCAGTGCTCTTCGATCTGGGTGAGGACGCGCGGGGCGGCGTGGCGTCGCGGTGGCGGCGCCGGCGACCTCCGGGTCGCGGGAGAGAGGAAAGGGCTGGGGGAATTCTGTCGTGGCGTTTTTACAGAAAAGTATACGGAATTTTTCGTTTTCGGGAGTAGGTCCTCCGCAGTGTAATTTGGTGGACTACGGGTTGAGACGTCGTTCTTCCAGGCGGTTTTCTGGAAAAAGGCGCGGTGACCGTGGGAACCGGAGGCAACCGTCGCGCGACCGGGCGACGTGGCGCGTCGTGATTGGCTATAATTCGAGAATGAACAGTAGCGCTCGGAAAGGGACGACGTGGGCGAATCCTGGCCTTCCGTTTCACAGATCTGACGGCAGGCGGAGGTGTGGCGACGTGGAAGCTTCCGTGAAGCTGAAATCTTCCAGCCATTATATATTACTAGTTGAATTCGGCGCGGCGACACGCCGCGCCCTTTATGTGAGTTCTCGTTGCTCGTTGATGTTTTTTTGATGTTGGTGCACAACATGATTGAATGCACTTAGTCTTTGACGGAATAATAGAAAAAACTTTCTTCCAGCAAGGTGAATGTACATGCATAAGCAAAAACACCATTGGAAATTATCAGCCGTACTGCCGTAGGTAAACAGTGCATACGTGTTTAAATTATACATGCATAGTTTTGAAGGGAAGCATCTGATAAGCCGGTACCGGGTAGCTGCTTTAATTATACATATATAAGTAGGAGAAAGTAAGAAGAGGTGCTTTAGTAGCTATTTTTACATAGTAGCAAAAGGACAATAAAATGCTTAGCTTGGCCATTTATTTAGAAAATGTCTCAGCAAACTGCTAGATCTAACTTGATATGTTCATCCTATCTATTGATTGATCAACAGACATCTCATCTACAACAAATAATGAGAATGAATTATATTACTTTGTGTAAGGATGAAAGTGTAGCATGAACAACACACTAAATTTAGAATGCTACCTAACCAAGCTAAGTCTGTTGGTCGGTTCGAAATAGAGCTCTAGCTGATCCCTTGGCATCACTGTTTGACCTGCACGTAGAAAAAAGGCGAGGTAATAGCCCTGTTCGTTCAACAGTAGCTATCCTTGGTGATAAAGGAGGAACATACCTTTTTAAAATGTTCTGCGTCTTGTTGATGAGGCTTTGCTTTTCTTTCCATCCAAAGTAGATGGGCTGTCGTGAGGAGTGTATAAGTAAATCAATTTATTTATAAATTTCCTAAGCACTGCATAATTTAAAGTATTACTGGGTCATGCTCACCTCTCCTGAGTTGGCAGAAGCTGAAGCTGAATCTACTGTATATTTTGCCGGTGTCACCTCCAAATCTCTCTTTTGTGTCATGGGTCCTTCTCGAGCTCAGCTGCTGGTGTTAGTACTGAAGCATTGTTCTATTTTGAACTCTGGTGGGCTGGGGGCACAACCACCCTGCTAACCATCTTGCCTCAGGCAAGTTCTCTACTTTGCCATGTAATTTAGCTGAAATGAGTGTGTCATGGGTCCTTCTCGAGCTCAGCTGCTGGTGTTAGTACTGAAGCATTGTTCTATACTTTGCCATGTAATTTAGCTGAAATGAGTGATCTATATGCTCTGTAGTATGTAATCTTTTCAGATTTGAGTGATATGAATGATCAATTCTGTGATGGGTTTGAACAAAATTTGAAGCACAAACAAAGCTGAAAGTGGTGTTTGTGCTATGTAATGTGCCCAGATTTGAATCATAGTCAGAGCATTTTTACAGTTGTGTGCTAACTGTGCCCAGTTTGTGTGTCTAGAACCTGCAGAAAAATGACAAAGAAAATCGTGTTTTTGCTATGTAATATGCAATGTGCCGAGATTAGAAATATAAGATTATATTGAGGGCATTATGACAACTGAAAATTGAATGATGTATTTCCACACAACGTGAAGCAGAAATTAGATGACACAAGTACTTCATAGCTTGATTACTTACTCGTCAAAAGCTCAGAAGAGTATAAGGATTAAACATCCGGAAGAATTTTAGAAGCTTGCAGCTCACAAGAGTGCCAGGTCTCCCAGATTTAAATTCAGAAAGAACTCTTAAGATTTGTTTCAAGCTGCTACAATAGTTCTCATGATAGAGCTTTTCCCATATTTAAATTAAGAAAGAACTCAATCTCTTTCTGCTTAGCGGTTTAAATCTCCATGTAAAAACAAATGGAAACCTAAGCTCGGAAATCACATGTAGAAAAATGGGTAGACAGTGATGATTATTAAGAAAAGCATGTAGCTTATGCATAGAGGAGTAAGAAAGAAGGAACAAATTTGATTTTTCTATGAACAACTATGAACTGTAGCTTTCAATACCGTATTAGTAAGCTAAAAGCAAGATAATGTATATAATTGTTGTTTGTCAATTGATTAGAAACATGATTTGCCTACGAAAGCAAAATGTATATGAATCAACATGAATAATGGATGCAGCCTGAAACTTATCCTGCAAAACAGATTCGTAGTCCAAGGACATCCATGATTGAACATGAATTTAACAACCACGATAAACACATAAATAGCTGGTGGCTTCGAGGTCCAGGTCGATGAAAGTGCAGATAGCATGCTGCTGTTGCGATACGCTGCTGAGACGGCGGCGCTGCGGTCGCCACCCACTGGCGAGCTGCGCTCCTCTCAGACCCGCAGGCATGGCGTGAGGCGGAAGTGAGAAGCCTGACGGCGTCGCCGGCTTCGAACTCAAACAGGCAGACCGGGTCCAGCCCTGCCTGCTTGCTGGGCGGCGGCACCGGGGCGTCTGGCCATGGATTCCTAATGATAAGCGAAATATGTACTTGGTTTGCAATTGTCGGCGAGATGGCGAAGGAAGAACTGGCGTTCAAGCGCTGAGCGGTTGCCTGCGTCAAGTCACCGATTTGGGAAAATTGGTTCCGTGCCATTAAAAGATCCACAGTTTAGAAAAATACCACTGAAGTTTTTGGATTTGGAAAAATACCACGCAAACGCTGCTCCGTTGTTGCTTTTTACCATCACCGTCAACTGAACGTTAGGATCAGATTGTAAAGGAAAAATAGGACACAGAAGCTGAGCAGACTCACGACGCACACCGCCCAGACTGAAGGGAGACCAACCGGCGGCGACGGCCTGCCTGCTCGGCGCCGTACCACCCGGCCGCGCACCTCCCCGACGGCAGCGCCTCCTCCTCCGAACACTCCTCCATGGTACACATCCTCTCATCCTTTTTCCTCTGGTTCTCTCTCCTTCCCTGCTCTCAGATTGGTCTAAACCCTAGCTTTTGGGAATTCTGTAGTGTTGAGACGAGGATTAGGAATTTGAGCAAGGATGGATGCTGGTGAAGTTCCAGAAGGGTAATCTGCTCCGATCTTCCATATATTTTTCCAATCTGTACCTAGATTACTTGTATCTGTGCGTGGCACATGCATCATGAAAGGATTGATCCAGTCCTTGTATTTTTGGCTTGCGCAGGGTTGATCCAAAAAATGCTTGTACATTAGAGACCCTTGTCAACTCGTACTTCAGTATTATTGATGGTAAAAAGGTATATAATAAGGGTAGGACTGTAACGTGGGTTGTTGATTCAGATGAATATTCACTCATTGATCTGGACAAGGATATTGCTCAATACTTCACATGGGACAGCAACCAAGAAGCAACATTCTGGGTTGTTGATTCAACACAAAATATGACATGCAAGTTAGCTACAGATGCTCAGCTTCTTGAATTGTTAAGGGCGTCTCGAGTGGTTAAGTTGTTCATGGTAGTGGGTGCACGTGAAGAGGAGCATGCGGGGTCTGTTGCGAAGGTGGTTGGGGAGGGCATGAGTGTTGCAGCGAATATGGTTGGGCAGTCTACTCGTGCTGCAGGGAACATGATTGAGGGGGACATGAAAGTTGAGGGATTTGCATGGGCGGAAGTACCAATATATGGAGAAACAACTGCAGGTCCACCAATGGCTGAAGAGGAAGAGAAGGAACACTTCATGACTTTTGGGTGTGATCCGCATGGAGATGAACCGGCTGGAGCTGATGAAGAGTGGAGGTACTTAAAAAAAGTTGCAGATGCTGCGCACGAGTCAAAGCCAAAAGAAAATATTGAAGTGGAGGTAAATAAAAGAAAGAGGGCAAAGCCAACTCCAGAATTTGATCATGAGTGTGTTCCTGATGATGAGGCTGGTGCGGTAGATGATTATTTTGTGCCTCACACAACACATGATCCAGAGAATCCGGTTATTAAGGAAAAAGACACATTTGCAGACAAGGAGGAGTTTATCCAGACTATGAGAACATATGCCATAAAAAATGAGTTTGAGACTATGGTTGAACATAGCGACAAAACAAGGTATCGAGCAAGATGTGCAGCTGAAAATTGCGAGTGGAGAGTTTATGCAAAGAAACTTCATGGTGGCAACACATTTATGGTTAGTATTATTTCTTTTGAACTTATAGATTGTTAATCATTTTAGTGTAACACATTCGTCAAATAAATATCTAACTTTCTCACTCATATTTATTTGCAGGTAATCAACCTATCTTCATTAGAAGATCACACATGTGAGGGTTCAGCCACACTAAAGGGACATCAAGCTTCCACTTCTTGGATATCTCGAAGGGCAAAAGATATTGTTAAAGAGGATCCCACTCTTAGTGCAAAGAAGTTACAAAAAAGATTGGAGAAACAATACAACATTGGGTTGTCATATTTTAAAGTATGGGCTGGGAAGAAGTCAGCAATGAATGAGCTTCACGGTACTTGGGAGCAGAGCTTCGCAATGTTATGGAGATTCAAGGCAGCTCTAGAAGAAGCTTGCCCGGGAAGCATCGTTGAGATCGACTGTAAGAAGATCAATGGAAAAATACATTTTTCGAGAATGTTTGTGTGCATTAGAGCATGCGTGGATGGCTTTTTGGCTGGGTGTAGACCATATCTTGGTGTTGATTCCACTCACCTCACTGGTAAGTATAATGGACAATTGGCTGCAGCAACCGCTATTGATGGACACAACTGGATGTATCCAGTTGCATATGGTATTTTTGGGAAGGAAAATAATGCCAATTGGGCATAGTTCATGAACAACCTAAAGAAAGCAGTTGGCACTCCACCTGGGTTGACGATCCACACCGATGCTTGTAAAGGATTGGCATATGGTGTCAAGAAAGCCTTTGGAGCTGATGCAGAGCACCGTGAGTGTTTTAGACACCTAATGGCTAATTTTCGGAAAAAGTTCAAGGGTGAGGTATTGAAGTACATGTGGCCTTGTGCATGGGCATGTACAACTCGTCGACATGATGCATTGATGGAGAAAATTGCAGCCGATTGTCCTAAAGCAATTCAGTTTTTAGATATGCATCACAAGCTGATATGGAGCAGATCTAAATTCTCAAAAGAGTGCAAAGTTGATTATGTCAACAACAACATATCAGAATGCTTCAACAATTGGATTAAAGATTACAAAGACCTTCCAGTTGATTATCTCATGGACAAGATTAGGGAAATGATACAGGAGAAGATGTACACGAGGCAAGTAATAGCCAACAGACTTCAAGGCCTAATCCTCCCAAGTGTGTTACATGAGTTGAACATGAAGAGCCGAGGGTTACACTACGATATCCAGAAATGTGGTCCCATGTCAGCTGAAATATCAGGAACAACAAAAGAAGGGAAGACATGGAGGTACGCGGTTGACCTTGAAAAAAGAGAATGTGGTTGTGGACAATGGGAGGTGTCCGGAAAACCATGCCCTCATGCTATATACTTGCTTGGCAAAGTTAGACAACTAAGGACCGAGGACTTTGTGCATGACTACTATTCAGTAGAGAGATTCAAGATGGCTTATCAATTTGATATCGCTCCAATGAATGGCAGGTCTGAATGGCCAAAGGTTGATGTTGGTTTTGAAATGATTCCTCCACCTCTACAAAGGGCTGCTGGCAGGCCAAGGAAACAAAGAATCAAAGCTAGTGGAGAGCCAGGAAAACGAGGACCATATCAATGCAAAAGGTGTTATCAGTTTGGACATATAGAGAAGGGTTGTAATGCTAGTCAAGCTGAACTGGAACAAGAGCTTCCACCACCTCGCCCAAACAAAGTAAAAAAGGCAAGGTAATGTCCTAATTTTTTTGGTTCCGACATGTGTTGCAATACTTGTTTTGCTTCTTATGTGCTGCAACTTATTCCTTCACTAACGTAAGTTGTGCCTCATAGGAAAACCATGTCGGAAGATGTTGGGGCCTCCACAACAGTTGATGAACCCTATGTGATGCCTCATTCAAGCCCAGGTGTACGTCGAGGGTCGTCTGCTCTTTCTCCAACTAGCCCAGGTGTAACAACTAGAAGGATGGCATCTCTTTCTCCAACTAGCCCAGGTGTAACAACAAGGAGGATGGCTGCAATCTCACCCGGAGGAATCAATCGTAGGATCATCATTGAGTAGATCAATTAGCTACCTTAGTATATTATTAGTGTGAACTATGTGGAACGAAGGGGTCAGTTATGTCCTTCGTTGTGAACTCTCTTTTGGGCCGCTACATGTGAAATTATGCTATTTTGCTGGGAACAACAATATGTCCAAAAGTTGTGTTCTATGCTGATGAAATTCTCCTTTATGCTCTTTTTAAACATCCTGGCATATACCATTTTGTGCTGTTAAATTAGTGCTGAAATTTTGCTTCAGATGTTAAAGTTGTTTGAGAGGTAAAGTGCCGCTGGAGAGGCTCCAGCTCATGCAATTCGGCTGGCTGTGTTCTATTTTTCCTTTAGAATCTGATCGATTGCTAGAGTTAACGTTTCAGCTAACGGCAATGGTAAATAGCAACAACGGAGCAGTGTTTCGGTGGTAGTTTTCCAAAGCCAAAACTTTCAGTGGTATTTTTCTAAACTGTGGATCTTTTAATGGCACGGAACCAATTTTCCCCACCGATTTTCGTCAGCTATGTGATGGGCGTCAAATAAAGTAGCAGAGATAACAAATCAATAACCGATTCAAAAGTCAGCTAGCTACCCTGCTATCTGTATATGAGAACTGAGAATCATGTAGATCGATCGCTGAATCATACCTAGCTAGCTGCGTACTACCAGTCGCTGACTCCCTTGGCGACATTGTGTTAGCCTTCCCGTGGCTGCTGCAGTTCTTCTGTGACCCGACCCAAGAAATTTCCTGGATAAAAAATACAGGCTGGAGAGCACACCGGGACGGATCTAAACGCCCTACCTGTGTGCACCTCAATTCGTGAAGTAAATCAATCATTGGATAGCTAAAGCTTGCGCCTCAGAAATCAATGTCCAAGCTAACGACACGGTGGCGCGTGCTACATGGGGAATTTCATAACCGCGCTGGGCTGGATTGGAGCTTACAGCCTGGGCATGGGACAGAGCACGCAAGCTGCTTTGGAGAGAAGGGGTCGGGAGGAGGAGGGGGCAGGAGCGGGACTTACCGGTGGTCAAGGAGGCGCTGGAGGAGGGGGCTCGAGCAGCAGCAGGAGCAGCTCCTGCACGACGCGGTCCTGGAAGGGGTGGGGGCGGGCCGGGGATGGTGAAGAGGCCGTGGAGCTAGCACTTGGAGAAGGCGTTGGGGTTCAGGGAGGCTGCGGCACGGGGGGATTGGAGGTAGGAGGTGAGACGGTTGCCGAAGCGGAGCGGGAGTCGATGACGGCCGCAACGACGGGCGCGTACCGGAGAGTGAGGAGGTAGGCGAGCGAGCGAGGATGGCCGGAGACGCCGGCGCCGCGGTGGCACGGGGCAGCCGTTCTTCGGCGAGGTGATGGAGCAGCCGACGGTGAAGGCGCCCGTAGCCGTCGATGCGTCCGGGGAGGGCCGAAGGGGCGGCGGACATGCCGGTGCGGGGAGGGGAGAGGGATTGAGGAAACACTTTTGCTAAACAGTCCTGTAGTTTCTGATAATTACATCTAGGTCCTCTGCGGGCGGGTTTCTGCAAAAGTGCCCGTGCTACTGTAGACAACTGTTCATCTACAGTGCCACGCGCGAATTGGGCGATCTGGCCCGTCCGATCTCGATCGTATGGCTGAATTTTGGAGCGCGGAGAGAGCGTCAAAATCTCTCTCCTTAATATATATATATATATATATAGAGGTAAAGAGGTAATTAGGTATTTCAGTATTTGCGCTAGGTCGAACAACTGCTCAGTCTTGTGGCGTTCTGGCTGTAAAAGCACTTCTGCGTTGACAGCGGTGGCCCTTCAATATTTTATCGGTTGTACACTTATCTCGTCAACAAAAACATGTACTAGGAGAGAGTTTCAAAAAAAAATGTTTCAAAAACATGTACTAGGAGTAGTATCTATAAGTGTATCTCTCATGTACATGTGGTTAGAACATATATAGTACTATAAGGAAAGGCGTGCTTTGCTGCGGCCCGTTTGTTTACTTTACATTATATAAATTTATTATTATATAAATTTATTTGGGCGAGCTCAGCCGACTTAGTTCTCAGTCGGTTTGCGCAAGCATAACGTTTGGCTCTAATCTCGGTTCGCTCGCATCGACTGCCGACTGCACGCAGCTAGCATGCACGGGGACCCACACAATTAAGAGATGGAACAATAGTGGTACGTGTGCGGTTTGGCCCCGTCCGACCCAAGAGAAAAAGAAAAAAAGCACAAGTAATTTGTTCGTGACAACATTGATTGGGTTCGACCCAAAATGGACGCTTAATATAGGGAAATGATACCGTTCCACCGGGGATCGGTCGCTCCGATCCTCCCATCGCGCGTCGTCCGATCGATTTCATCACACGGTCCGTAGCGCTCGTTATCCCCTCCTCGGTGACCTCCGTGGATCCACTTTCTCTCTCTATCTGCTTCCTCCGCTTCCAAGCCGCCACCTGCCCTCCTCTCCTCCCCTCGCCGGCCGGCGGCCGCCACCCCTCCCCAACCTCCCACGTCGGCGTTCCTCCTCCTCGCTCTCTCGATTCCGTCTCACTAGAAGAGCACGGGAGGACGCATCTCGATCCCGAGCTCGGCGGCGGATCAGAGCCGACATAAAAGGCTCACACGCCGAGGGCTCTCCAAGCATCAAGCGTTGGCGAGAGGGCGGTAGCGTGGTGCGCTGCCCCAGCGCGGCCTCTGCCTCCCCGGCCACGAGCGCGTACACAAGCTGCGGTGGGGCAGGAAGCAGGCGGCGGCGGCTTGGTGGGGGCTGGAAGCAGGAGGCGGCCAGATGCAAGCAGCCAGCGACGGCGGACGGAAACGAGGACGGGGTAAATGCGAACAGTGGCAGCAATAGACGGCGACGAACAAGCAGACGGCTGGAAGTCGTCTCGATCGTTCACGCTGGAGAACGACGGCGGCGGCGTAACACGGCCGCGAGCGCGAGCACATCCTCTGCATCTGCTAGCCTTCTCGACCAATCAGGTAGCCAATCGAGCTATCGAGCTGCAGCTACGCTTGCTTCAGTAGTTTTCACTGTTCTAATTCTGGTTCGTCGTCAATACCTGAATGTTCCGTTATTTTGCATTATATGAAGATTATTTTTGCTACAATAGAGTTTTGCGGTTTTCGCCATAGCTTTCTACGGATTGCATCATAGGATGATGTTTTTGCTACAATCGTTCTTCGGTTTTGCTATCAAAGCAGGTCAATGTTGCTGCCATCGGCAATCGACGTTACTTCCATCAGGTCGGAGGTTGGCCGACGTTAAGCCCAGGGCCGCCATGTTCAACCTCATCCCGGACAACTGGGTGCCTCCTTCGGCCTCCTCAAGGCTCTGCACCTCCGACGGATGATTGTCTCCGACTCGCCGTGCTCGTGCACGCCAAGGCGCACATGCTCGTCTCGCTCAAGCTCGACCGATGCTCCGGATTCTCCACCACGTCTCTTGCGCTCATCGCCCAGTGGTGTTGTCACACCAGCGAGACAACGGTGGTGGCAGCAACGTTCACCGGGGAGCATGCGCTGGAGGGGGATTGGCGGCCGCGGCGTTCACCGGGGAGCATGCGCTGGAGGGGGGTTGGCGGCCGCGGCGTTCACCGGGAGCACCCAACTCCTGCTTTGGACGAACTCCAGCACGGGATGCACACCACTGACTAACGCTGAGCTGCGCGTGCGGGTCTAGCAGCATTTTTTTTGCTACCTACAAATTATTGTGTTTTGTAGCAACAAAAATCTCCATTCGATGCAAATCCACAATTGGATTGTAGACTTTTGCTACTGCCAATTTTTTGTTTTGCATCACAGAAAGAAGAAATCGCAACTACCAATTCTTCTCTTTTGCCTCATAGGAAGAAAAATTATGCTACCGTCGGCCTTTTGTTTTGCATCATAGAAAGGAAACATTTGCTACAATCGATCTTTTTTACATCACATGAAAATAAATTTGCTAACATAAATTGCTTTTGGATTTTGCTACCATTATTTTTTGTTTTTGCTTCACGGTAATGAGAAGCTTGCTACCACTGTTCTTTTCGCTTTTGCATTATATGATGAAATTTTTTGCTACCACCGTTTTTTGTTTTGCTTCGTAGGAATGAGAAATTTGCTACCACCGTTCTTTTCTTTTGGATTTTGCTACCATTATTTTTTTACTATTGCTTCACAGTAATGAGAAACTTGCTACCACTGTTCTTTTCTTTTACATTATATGGTGAAATGTTTTGCTACCACTGTTTTTTATTTTGCTTCATAGAAATGAGAAATTTGCTACCACCGTTCTTTTCTTTTAGATTTTGCTACCATTATATTTTGTTTTTGCTTCACAGTAATGAGAAACTTGCTACGAATTAAACTTTTTGCTACGTAGAAACATTTTTGTGCCCAAACTTTTGCTTCAATAGAATTTTTTTGCTACAACGGCACAATTTTCCCACTGAGAATGCTTCAATAGAAACAAATAGCACAAATTTTGCTACGCGCTTCGAAGTTAATATTTGATGTGGTTATACCCAACGGGTATATCCAAGTTGTGGTAATAAGGCTTAAGCTACCGGAAGGCCCACCTGGTGGCCCATAAGGACAACTTCACAAGATGGCGCAAGGCAGCCTGATAAGGCTAGAGTGCGGCTCAAGAAAGAAGGAGTTGTATTCGATTAGAAGTAGTTATATCTGAAAGTCGAGTTGCATTCAAATTCCCGAGACCTGGCCGCTTATAAAAAGGCCAGGAGGGAGCCAATAGAGACCTCCTCGATCTTGATCTTTGAACCCCTAGCGAGCTAATAAGCCGCCGGGTAACCCTTGTAATCGGATCTCCAGAGTGTTAATCGAACAAGCGAAAGCTTCGCTTGTTACCGTCCGAATTCACCAACACCCATATATTGATTCCTTTAGATAAAACCTGGGTGATCCACCATGGGATTTGCCGAGTCCAGAACTCGACAATTGGCGCCGTCTGTGGGAAGAACGGGTGTTGGATTCACGGGTTCGGCGGATTCATCATCTGCATCATCGGCTTCGTCTTCAGCGTCCCCGACAGCTCGGAATCTGCCCGATCTGCGGAAGCCCTACACCCTCGGCACCTTCGACTTCCGCCCGCACTCGGCGACCGAGCGATCAGCGTTCACCAGTATTCTCTCAGGTATGGATCTGACGTTTGGCAGTTTCCGTTTCCTTGTCAACCAGTGGGGAACGCTCGACGTGTCGGACCTTACCCGATCTTCGAGGACAGAAGCGGTGACCGCACCTACTCCAGACGCTACGGCAGCACAATTTTCCCACGTGAGATGCTATAATAGCACAAATTTTTGCTACATGAGATGCTACAATAGCAAAATCGAATTTCTATTAAACTTTTTCTTCGCAGAACTATTTGCTACAATAGCAACAAAAAGTGCTACAATTTTTTTGCTACAAACAAAACTTTTTTTCTCGATATATGCATTTTGCTACGAGCAGCACAAATGTTTTGCTGTAAATAAACTTTTTTTTGCTCCGTAGAAACATTTTGTGAGTTTGAGAGAAAATTAGAGTTTTGCTACAATGGTACAAAATTCTTATTAGAAAGAACCCCTTTTCCTTCATAGAAGCATTTAGGAAAATATTTTTTTTGCTGCAATAGCACAAAATTTTTATTTTGATCGAACCGTTTTTTTTTTGCTTAAGAAGTGATGTAAAGAAAAGTTTTGTTTATTGGCTATTTTATTTTTGACGACATTTATTGGCTAATATTCGTGCTGAATAGAATAAAAAACATGCTAGCTATGCAACTAACGAACTGACTTTGCTGCTAGCTAGGTGCGTGCGAGTACAGTGGGCATGTGCACGGTCATGAAAAGCGCGCGAGGGCAGCGCGCTAGAGAAAAAGCGAGGGCAGCACGCGGGAGAGAAAAGCGAGGGCAGCGCGCGTCAATTTCGAGACACGTGTCAAACACTGCATAGGGAGGATCGGAGGGGTTCGATCCCCCGGGGGACGCTCAGCACGATCCCTTAATATAGGTAAAATGTCATAAACTCAGTTAGAACTTACATGCGAACTGCAACTAACCAACAAAAAGTCAAACTCCAAAAATTCAACTCCTCCAGCTACATATGGCTTGCGACTATTCAGAAAATCAACTCACAAGAGTCTTGCGACTGGTCAAAAGGAGGTAAAAAATACATAAGTTCATTTACATATGAATTGCAACTAACCAACAAAAGATCAAACTCAAAAAAGTCAAATCTCAGTTACGGAGTGGTTGCGACTAATCAAAAAATCAACTTAAAGTATCTTGTGACAAAAACAGAGGTAAAAAAGTCACAAACTCAATTACATGTGAATTGCAACTAACCAACAAAAAGTCAAACCCCAAAAGGTCAACTCTCCCAGTTACGTGCGACTAATCAGAAAATCAACTCCCGGTTACCCAAGTTACGGGGGGATTGCGACCAATCAGAAAATTAACTCACGGTTACAAGTGTCTTGCGACTGGTAAAAAATAGTCATAAGTTTAGTTACATATTGCAATTAACTAAGAAAAAGTCAAACTCAAAAAAGTCAATTCCCACTTACGGAGTGCTTGCGACTAATAAGAAAATCAACTCACGGGTTATAAGCGTCCTGCGACAAAACCAGAGGTAAATAAAGTCATAACTCAAATACATGTGAATTGCAACTAACCAACAAAAAGTCAAAGTCAACTCCCCTAGTTACGGGCGACTTGCGACTAATTAGAAAGTCAAACTCTCGTAGGCTTGCGACTAGTCCTACAGTCATGGCGTAGAATCCCAATTACGACTAGTAAGTCATAAACTTAGTTACGGGAGAAATTGCAACTGACCCCAACCCCAGTTACGACTAGTAAGTCAAATCCCAGTTGCGGGGTGGTTACGACTAATCAAAAAACAAATCCTCCCCCTGTTATTACAATTGTCTCGCGACACAAAACACAAATGGAAAAAGTTAAAAACAAGATGGGCCGAAAAAAGACACTGAAAAAACGGACACAAAAACACACATAAAAAAAACTAAAAGAAATGGGCTGGGGGCACAGCAGAAAAAAAACAAAAAAAATGTGAACTCGATAGTATAAAAAATCTCAGGCGCGGCCCGCGTAAACAAAAAAGCCCACGAAGCAAACAATTCCACATCGCGACCACACCCCCCGCTGCCCCCTTCGAACGGGTTAGATACGAAAGTCGGTCCGTCGTGTGGGAAAAAAAACAAAAAGCGCACAAATCTTGGTGCACTCGAACGGACAGACACGGGCGTAACTAAGATTTTCTGAGTTACTGAGAACTATCAAATCCGAATTCATTTTCCCTTGTTGTGTACCATGCTTCATGTTTCTTGGCGAAGATGCATTTTCTCTCCAGGTTGCATGGAAACATGGAGTGGGGTGGCTCTTGCGAGTGTTGTATTCAGCAGAAGGGTGGAAATTAATCAAATCTAATTCAATGAACGTTTCCCCCTGTTATAGGCTTGGATTTTTTTTAGCTGGTAGACAATGTCACAACGGGGCAAGATGTCGTTATAGTAACATTACACCAGAGAAGATTTTGGATCAATTCAAAGCAAAATTGTAAGAAGTGTAATAACAAGTGCACTTCTCTCTGAAAAAATCATATTCAGATGGTGCATATTTAGAAGTCTTCTCTAGCAGGACGATTTCCCTTCCCTCGTAACAAGTTTTTTATATTGCATCGAAGCAAAGCTAAAACACCAATACTTCCATTCTAGATCGGCTTTAGCAGCATAACCTTGGCTCAGTATTCTCTTCTAGAAAAGTCAAACTGCATAGATCTGACGAGCACCACCATCTTAAAATAAATAGGTATAGCACCAAAACCACATTAGGCCATGACACATTCCAAAGATTAAAGTGTTATTACTTATGCAGACTTACAGATGTAATTTTACACTTGAACTATATTATCTATAAGCTCTGAACATGATAACCAATAATGAAGAGAGAACCATACAATGTCAAAGCTTCGACAACACAAAACTGCTCTAGATAATAAAATCCTATCCACTCAAATAAGGAAAACAAGAAATATTAATGGAATCATGAAAGCACTGTTTCTTATATTCAATGGTCTCTTGTCAGCCCATTAGCAATATATGATTCACAAAATTTGATATTGTAAGAGCATCCCCACTCCCCCCCCCCCCCCCCCCACAAAGGCCCCCCATAGGCCTATGGGGGGCGCCGCCGCCAAAAAAAACACGCCCAGCCGCGGCCCCTATTTCCTTAATCACGCCGGCCGGATCCAAACGGAACTACGGCGCTCCCAGGCCGAACCCAATCCACAGGGGGGCAATCGGGGGCGCCGGCTGCACGCGTGTTGCGTTGCGGGCCAGCTCTGGCAATCTGATATTCAGGCGACACGTCCCTCTGACAGACACGCGGCGGCGAAAATCCCCCGCCTTGCCTTCCCGCGCTTTCCCGCCGCCTCCCGTGCTATATGTAGTCGCGGCCGCCATTGGCGTTCCACTCAGACCTTCAGTCCCCACTCTTCCACGGTCATGGCTTCCTCCAACACCCCCACACTACCCCTGCTCGCGGCAAGATGCTCTCCGGCTCCAACTACCCCTGCCCGCCGGGGTACGGCGTCCCGGTAGGCTGGAGGCTGAGCGCCGACGGCGTTCCCGTACCTCCCGTTCCTCAAGGAACGGCGCACATGGTGGAGATCACCAACCACTACTACATTGACTACATCGAGTTCACGCCGGAGCAGCGGCTGGACACCGCCTGGGACCCCGACAACAACGAGACCTGGGACGCCTTCTTCATCAACCGGCGGGATAGGCAGCTCGCCAGATACGACGGGGACGGCCCGCCCCCGGTGAACTTCAACGAGGCCGGTCGTCGGTTATGGTGGGGTGGGCGGACGCTTCAGAGCGTCCTGGACCACATCGCTGAAGGCGACAACCCCCGCTTGTGCTACAACCACTTCCAGCCGACGAAGGACAGCGACACCGCCAGTAGCCGTCCTCAACCATCTCCTACACGCGGCCTTCTCCAGCCCGCGCAGCCGGCGTCTCGCTGGCATGTGGCGCCGGAATACGCCGCGGCCGCGCAGCAGGCAAAACTTGCTGGCGACCCAAATGATTTCCCGGGCCAGCGCGTCGCCGTGCTCGCGTCCCTGGAAAGGCTGCAGCCGCGCGAGGGAAGGATCCAACCTTCAGCTCGCGCGGACGCCACCACGTCGTGGTGGCGGAAGGAGGAGGCGGCCTACCACGCACTCCATGGCGACGCCGGCCAAGGTTGCAGCAACTGCGGGCACCTCTCGCCGCCGCGCCCACTGCTGCAGCGCTCTCCACCGTCGAGCTTCGTGCCGCGCGCGGCGTCAGACGCCAGCGATGACGACGACGGCGGGGAGTTCGACGACTACTCGGAGGAGTACTACCGGCCTAGGCAGGAGTACGATTAAAAATATGTAGTAGAATGTTTTTTATAAATAAACATTATTGTTTTTTATTTTGTATTGGGGCTACGGCTGGGTGCCAACGCCCCCAAATTTCTTAATCGCGCCGGCGCCTCTCCATACGGGTGGCAAATTGGTCGATTAAAACGGCGTATGAGCGGGGATGCTCTAATTCACCAATATCTTCTCACAGTTATCAGAATTTTCTTTTCCCTGGGTGAGTCCATCTCTTGAGTTTTTTGTTTTTGAATTTTCATTTCACGTCTTGGAGGTTGGAGCAGACTCTCTGTTCATGTCGTCGCCGCAGGCAGTTCCGCCGGTGCCAGTGGGAGTGGAGGCTGGGATGCGGCCGGCGGGGCGAGCGGCTACTGCAGAGCCAGACGCAGCTTCGTTGGAGATGCACGAGGGTCGCGTCCACTCCCGCCCGGCCGCCGGTCATCGGAGAGACCGGCGATTCATGAGGGCGAAAGGCTCGTGCTCGGCTGTCGAGGTGTATTCCTCCTCTGCCCCTCCCCTCCGCCTTCCTGTGCCTGTTTTTTGTTCTCTGGGTTCGTCGTATCGGGCTGGTCTGGGGTCGCTAGATCTGAGGGCGTCGTGGTCGCGTAAGCTCGTGCTATGTTGTTGGTGTGTTTTTGGGGTTGGTAGTTTGTCAGGGAGTTCGTATCCGGGGCGATTTATGCTATGTGGTCGCTGCAGGTCGCGTGCTATTGTTATGTATCCTTAGTTCTTGCAGTTCTCAGGGGAGTTCATACTCAATCTTGGCAGTCTCGCTCATGCATTGTGTATTGAGCTTGTTTTAGGTTTCAGTTCTAGACGACTCTAGGTTAAGCTGATGGTGTGCTCATATCTTAGTTCAATTTGGGTTTAGTCATTTTCCTGCCTTCAGTGCATGAGAATTTTGGTTGAAATGGTACAAAGTCTTAGCCTATCTGTTGTGGTATGCTCCAAATTGAGTTTAATCATTTTCAGGCAATCATATGGTTGTGGAACTTCTTCTAATTGTCCAATTTGCCATTAGTTTGAATGCTTCCATAATGTAAACCCAATTTCCTTAGTCTAGTAGCAGCAGTTTTGCAGCCCACTGTTGAATGAAACTCCGGGATTGGATGTTGTTTAAATCCTATCATCTGGGTAGTAAGATTTTTGTTAGCTTTGATGGTTTTTTGATCATTGAAATATGTTGTTTCTCATTAGGCTGGAACTGGATCATTGCTGAATGTAATCTAATATTCCTTAGTCTATGAGCCTTTTTGTATCACACGATTCTGCTTTATTTGGTAGCCCATTTTGTGGAATGACAATCGCCATTGATTTGACGTATTTTCACAAGTTTTATCATCTAGGTTATAGGCTGGTTCGGACTATCATGCAGGTTGTAGGTATTGGTCCCTTGCATTTTCAGAGCAGCCGCATTTGCTTTTGCTTTTTTTCTGATTATTTTTTATCCTTTTGTCATCCTCTAATATTATTACTTGAGCACCTTCTTTGTTCAACCCATCGATTACTTTTCCTTTTTTAGCAGTGATCAAACCTTTAGAAGATTTGGTGATAACTTCTCGGTAGTGAATTCAGTACTTCGTTGTGCTCCAGATTACGAACCTGATAACAAGATGTCCTTTTTGATAGCTTTGAACATAGCTTATCATCGAGCGATAAGTATGATTTATAAGATTTTTTCCTGTGTGGTTTTATAAGCTTGATTGGTTTTGTTTGTTTTTATTTCATTTATCTACATTTGTTCATTCTCTGATTACTTCATTCATTCAGTTTGTTTATTTCTTGCATTTGAAAACTGAGTATAGTATCTCATTCTCTCATTATTTCATTAATTGTGTCACTTAATTTCTCTGCATTTCTTCAGTCCCTCATTGTTTGCAATTCACTCGGTTTCTTAGTCATTTAGTTATTTATTATTCTTTAATTCATTCATTAAGACTGTTCAATCTCTCATTTAGCTAGTCACTCATTATTTAGTTTATTCAGTCTCAAGATAATCGCTCAGTTATTTTCGTTAAGTCTCTAAATCTTTAGTCTCTCAATTTGTTAGTCGCTCATTATTTCATTCATTCAGTCTCTCAATTTGTTACTCTCTCATTACTTCACTCAATCATTGCTGGCATTTTAAGTTACTCATTATGTTAGTATCTTCTACTTTCAGTGATTTAGTCTCTTATTAATTTATTCACACCTTTTTTGGCATTCACTCAGTATCTTAGTTATGCCTTACTTTGTCGAGTCTTTCTGTTTTTCAGTCTCTCATTTTTTGCTTTGAATATCTAGAGTATATCAGTTTATCAGGTTCTCATTTTTTCAGTTATTACTTATTAGTTAATCATTAATGGACTTTATTGAGTCTTTTAGTCGTCCAGTCCCTCATTTCCTTGCTTTAAATAATTTGAGTATATCAATTTATCAGGTTTCAGTCTCTATTTTTCAGTTACTCAATGCTTCATCATTTCATTCTTGGCATTTCACTAGCTGAAGTATCTCATTAAATTCAGTTTCTTCAACTTTCATTCCGTCCGTTTATTTGGTCGGTTTTGTCCATTTTTTCTTTGGGTATTTGTGCGGGGTAACTCCGCCTACTATCTTTTTAATTGGTAGCCGGTTCCAAGCCAAGGTAAAGGAGGACAAACTTTTATCATTGATTTCTTTCTGTTTGTAACAATATCATTGTGTGTCTCAGCTCCCTCTCAGCTTCAGGGTTAGCATGGCAATGGAGGGAGCACAGCTCTGCCGGGCTGGTGCGATCGTTAATGTACAGAGTGGCAGTTCGTGAGGTTGTTGGAGAGAATGTCGATTCGCACGGTGTTGGCGTAAGCTGCTGTTCGAGATGCAGGTACCCATCTACCGTTTGTGCACAGTAAGGTTCAGTATGGATGCAGTAGGTTCAGTCCCTTTTTTTCTGTTCAGTATGCATCTCTGATTTTAGTAGCCTGAGTGGCACAACAAGTGATTTCATTAATTATCTTGGCAGCTTCGGGGAATGGATATTTTTGGGGGACAGCCCTCATTGGATGTGTACTATGGGTATTGAGATTGATCCATTGGAAAAGGCTAGAGTTTACATTCAAATTACAGAGAGGTGTAGTGCCTCTGATTAGGGTGAATGGTCAATTTTTTCTGGAGCTGATAGATATGCAATAGCTCCGGGCTTCCCTAGTACGTGCCCTTTATTGATTTAGACATGTACTATTTGGTTCAGATGTTTGTCGTGTTTGGTCCTGTAATATTTATGCTGAATTTGAACATATAATGTTCAATTGGCTGGTAGCAGTCCACAAGAAATGGTCGTGTTTGGGGCTCTCTACTTGTCCAGTGGCTTTATATTTCATTTTCAATTGCATTAAATCCAGTACTAGATGTGATTCTTATAGCAGAAGGCACCATACAACTCCATTAAATCTGGTACTAGATGTGACTCTTATAGCAGAAGGAACCATACAACTCATTCCACCATTTTACTGTACTGCAAAACTGCAGGTACCACACATATTCATTCATGGCATGTCGTGCGCTTCATAAAGCTAACAAGTTCAATGCATTGTCAAACTATCAGTGCTGGAGCTATTCTTCAAGAACCAGGTCCGTTGCATTTCTTAGTTTAACGAATCAGTTTTTAGTGTGTTACATTCACCAATGCGACTCATACATGGGTTTATCATTTAGCAAACCCAATCTTTTCTTGTAAATGGATAATGCTGCTCCAGGGGTGTGTCAGCAAATACTTTCATGATCTCGAAATTAATAATTCACATTACCAAATTGTAGGATTTCCTTTTTGTAGCTTTTGGTATCCATGTTTTTATTTATAACACACGTCGTTTCATCAAGGAATCATGGTCAAGTTATAATGAGGTCTATGAGTGCATAACTGACTAGGCCTTGCACATCCCTGTGGTTTGCCTCTGTTTGCAGAGCATATATGAAAACGTCCAAACACTTCTGCTCAATTTTGTTAGTATCTTAGAGCAGCGAGTGATGGTTCAGCAGCGTCATGCACTCATGCCTGATTGGCAGATTACGCGAGAAGCCGATTATAACCTGAAAATCAGTTTTGAGCACTACTCCTCGAACCAATCCCTTGTCCGCATTTTAAGTATCCTTGCGAATCATCGTTCATGATTCTCAATTGAGTTAACGTCAAACATCTTTATTCCGATGCAACAGTTTATCTACGCCATCCTTCTTCCATGTACTCGCTCATAAAACTTTTGCTAACATAGTTTGAAATTAACACCAAGCAGGGTAAATTCTCCAACAACGCGACATCATCAGTGTCAAGCACTGCTGTAACCGGCGAGATATCGAAGATGGCAGCCCAGGCAATTGGCAGTTCAGTCTCTGAGTTCCAGTCATTCTTCAGCAACTCAAGGACCGACTCAGCGGCGAGGGTTTCCTTCAAGATGAGCTTTTACCTGCTGCATCAAGTACAATGTGATAAGCTTGAAGCATCCTTCGGGTCGCGGTCCACCACCACCTTGGAGTTCTACCAGCGATGGACTTATTAGCAGGCACCTTTCGGCGGATACGGTTGCAGCCAGAGGGTGCGGTTGACGAAGTGGTCGATGCAGTGCTATGCGTGGACGACAATGAGGGTATCAGGCACAACACTGACCTGGCAAAGTGTCTACAATATTTAATCTTCAGTTTGACTTAGAAGCAATCATTCAGAAAAAAGTTTGATTTCGAGTCTGTGTTCACCTTGGGTTCATTTGGCAAGTTTGGTCATATTTTGTGGGGGCATGGCTACGCTATTGCATCACTTGTTTTTTTGCCTGCATATGCTTTGGCTGCATTTGTTCGGCTGTAAATTTTACTTTTGTGCTCAACTGAAGAAAATCCACATGTTTGGTACCCCACCATGCTATGGTTATCTTACTTCAATCGTGGTGAGCTTTCCAGTGTTTGTTTGATTACATCCGATCATACAGCAGTCTAGAAAAACCAGGAACTTCACAATCACCACAATCTGGACGATGATTGTGAAGTTTTTTATCCTCTACTAGGTTGGACCTGATTTGCCACTACCGTGACAACCTCGTTGGCCTTCTCATAATTCAGAAAGTTGGAGCAGTTCTTCTGAGCATCATCCGAAATTTCAAACCCTTCGTAGATGTTGTTGGAGGCAATGCATGGGCTTGGGAGAGGGACGAGACGGCCACAAACGTGTGACAACGTGCAGGAGCTTCGACGGGGAAGTATTGCGGCCGGAGCTGGCGTTGATGGTGGGGTGCAGATGAAATTCCTCCGTGTGTCGGTTGGCTCTTCCAGCGGCTAAATTCCATAATATTATGAGCAAATGGAGTGCATATTTATTGCTCCTGAGTTCTAGCGTTCCATGTGTCTACAAAATTAAAATCATATTTCGAAGTTTCAAAGAAATGTGAAAAAAAATCATGGATACTCTAAATGATGCATTCTAAAAACGTGCAAAAATTTCAATTATAAATACTTTGTATCTTAAGCTACATAAAAAGACAAATGTATAGATGTGAGTACGGTCTTTCAGATCTACAAATTTTATAATATTTTGTCATTTTGTGTGTAGTCCATATATAGAAACAGATGTTGTGATTTTACACACTCATGGACTATATTTATAACTATTTTCAATTTGTTTAAAATTTCTAAATATCTTTAAAAAAAATTAAATGAAAGGAGCACTGGAGCTTGGGAGCACAATTTTCTGGAGCAGATGCTATGTTTTCTTAAGATACTCTTCATGCATCAAACTATTGTGATATTCCGAATTCGAGAATCACGCTAGTTTTTGTTTTTATAAGGGAATAAAATCGCACTTAGCGTTTTTTTAGTGGAGAGAATTGGGCTTAGTTTATTTAGCTTTTTTTATGGTTGTTTGTTTTGGCTTTTTTTTATGGTACTCGTTTTTTTAGCTGTACTGAACAACAATGCAACCCATTTACTCACTTACCCACACTCTCACAGTAACTGGGCCTATGTTTTGGGCCTCACTTACCCACACTTCCACAGTAACTGGGCCTGTGTTTTGGGCCGAAACACGAGAGTGAGTGATCGTTCACACCCCGTGAAAGAATACTAGTACTAAACTAGCCATCACTGGAAGCAGAGACATGAAGAGCAGAGGAGGGAGGACACAACACAACCCGTCCCTTCCTCCCGGCTCCCGTCCGGCGTCCGGCCGGCTCTTTGCTTGTCCGCCAAGTTTTAGTTCCGTTTCTCCGCCTCACGACAAGCATTCCGCCGCTGCTCCCCGCCCCTTCTCCGCGCAGTAGGAAGGAGGCGTGTCTTCCGCCGCCGCTCCTGTGCCGGCCTCCTCCCTCGCCCCTCCGCCGCGCAGTAGGAAGGAGGCGCGCCTTCCGCCGCAACTAATCCGCCGCCGCGCCCGTCCCGGCCTCCCCTCGCCCCTCCGCCGCGCAGTAGGAAGGAGGCGCGCCTTCCGTCCAAGCGGGGCGCCTTTCACCCTACCCCGGCGGGGACGACAAGGTCTGTAACACTGCTGTGTCCGCCTCCATTGGTCGGAATTCGTGGTTCTGTCGATTAACCTCCGCCTGGCGCCTCCTCCCTTGAAGTTGCAGAAGGAGGACTCTAGTTCCTTTCGTCTTCGCCCGCTGCGGGTTTCTGGCAGACTTCGAGTTGTTCCCCGGCTCCCTCCCGCCGCCTCCGTGGCCGCGCTGTCCAAGCCAACGCCACCCCTCCCCGGTGGTAACGAGAGGTCTGTAACCCTGCTATACGTCTCTATTGGTCAAATTAGTCGAGTCCGCTGAGTAATCTCCGCCTTCTGCGTTGCAGTAGGACTGCGGCGGCTCTTGTCCTCGCCCCCGGAGGTTTCTGCAGGCTTCAAGTGTTTCGTGCAACTTGTCCTCGGAGTCGCGGTTGATTTGTTCCCGGGCGTTTGATTCCAGACAACGGCGGCTTCATATTCATCTTATCACAACACTGACCAATCCTCAACACCTTATCATTCAGGTGCGTGATGCGCCATCCCCTCCTCCAATTTCAGGTTCTGCGAGCAATCTGGTAGGGTTGATCCGTTGATGTCCAGCCATGTCAAAGCTATGGGGCTGTTCTAGTGGTTGTCTTGTTGGTATATGTTGTTCTGAACTTGTGTAGGACTGTAGTATTGGGATATCATATGAAAGCTTTGTTCCCTTTGTTGGAAGGAGACAGTTCTAGTGGTTGTCCCGTTGATATCTGTTGTTCTGAACTTGTTTAGGACTTTAGTATTGGGATCATATGAAAGATTTGTGCCCTTTGTTGGAAGGAGGCAGTTCTAATGGTTGTCCCATTGATATCTGTTGTTCTGAACTTGTGTAGGACTGTAGTATTGGGATCATATGAAAGCTTTGTGTAGGACTGTAGTATTGTTGGAAGGAGACAGTTCTAGTCCTGCAGTTTCCATTGTTGCGAGGCTGTTCGTGTTGTGATTCTGTACCTTTTAGGCTGTAGTGTTGGGTTCTCGCTGTGTTGGAACAAGTTCTCATTGGCCTCTGCCTTTTCATTCGCTGGAGTCGGCTGCTGAACATAATATGTTTTCCTAAGATCGGCCAGTTGTTTGCTATGTGGTTACTGTTGCGCTAGAAATTGAAACCTGTCACCAGCTATTGGGAATGTGCTAATTGTTTAGTACTCCTGATGGATACTTGCATTTCATCTTTTTGAGCCATTTTTATTTGATAATGCTCAGCCTGTTTAGTATCATGAGGTATTTATATCAATGCTCAAGCCTACTTAGTATCATAATGGTTTAGTACTCCTAAGATCGGCCAGTGGTTTGCTATGAGGTATTTATATGAATCTGTGTTTCAGTGTTTCATCATGTTTAGTATCATATTTTTTCCGACAGTCTGAAATATCATATATGGTAGAGTGAGTGTAGTCATCTGTCTGATTTTGGTCTAATTGTTCTTAACTACTGATGTTCAGAAAAATGACAGTGTCACAATTCCCACGGGGGCACATTTCTGAAGCACGGAAGCACGAGCTATTCCTCTGTTCGCATGAAAAGAAACATGCCACTCCTCTTGATGAATTTACTGCTGGCAAAGACATGGTTAAACTGGTGTGTGTTCCAGGAAATCAGCATCACATCATGCCACATCGAGAAGGCACCGAATTTGCTTTGGATACAACAAATGCACTAATGGAATGGATGCTGCGATTGCACTCCATCGGCCTTTCTTTGGATGGTAATTTCACTTCGGCGGATCTGTTTGTAGCTGCTTCTGGAGAGATCAAGGTAAATCCATCCAAAAAGACATACCTGAAGGACATCAGCACTGAAGGAAAGAAGCTGGACAAGCAACAAATCTCTGATATCATCGAGCACATGTTATGTGGATCTAATTTGGTGCCAGAGGTTCTGCCTCACGACATGTTACACCTGCTGGAGGTTCTGAGGAACGGAGATAGTGGAGATGACATGGTCTTAAAAAAGCACCCAGGGCGAATGAGAGGAGTTGAAAAGTTGTTGCTGTTCATCCTGATGTTTGCTCAGATGGAGTCCATCGAGATAAGAGATCCTGAGAAATATAGACGGATAGTGCAGTCACTACCGTTTGGAAAGAAGGAATGGATGGAAAGGATTAAGCCACTGAAGTATCTCATGAAGGTATTCCACTACAAAAATCGAAGCAGCTCTTATCCACGTGATGCCTCAGGAATGCTTCTCCTGGAACGGAATGGCCTGGCCCATCTGATCGGGGATTACTCAATGGGAGTCAGAGTCAAGAGGTTAAGGGTGAAGGGCCTGAAAGCTAGAAAGAGAGCTAGAGTTGTGACTGTCTACTTCTCATATAGCCAGATCTCCCACATGTACAGTTTTGCCTGTCCTCAGTTAATTCCTAAGCTTCAACTCAGCCTGCACCGAGAAGCCGAGTTCTGTAACATCTACAAGATTGAGTAGGCTCAATTCCCAGGAGAAGAAAGATATCGAAATCTTGCTGTCACTAGTTTCTATAGTACAATTCTGGGGCGTAATTTGCTGATTCTGCCTTCTGCCTGATAAGATCCTTTTTTATGTTAACAGCGCATAAGATTTCTGTAGGAACATGAATGTTTTTTCGTTCTTCTTTCTGACATTCATTCATGTGTTTGAAATAGTGCCAGAGAAGCACTAAGTGCATGCTCATTGTTGAGATGAACTGGTATGTTGAGATGATGATGCGATGTGAAGTGGTATATTAGGTAGTAGGATAATGCGTTTATGCTCCCCCCAAATAATTTTTTTGAGGATCTTCTATTTTCCCCAGGTTTGATATTAATAAGAAAGATTGTAGATGTCAGGTTTCTGTCTGCAAGGTGGAGTAGTACACGTATGCACAATTACATAAACTCGTTAATTCTTCAGCGGCCACAGCGGAATCTGCCGAACCTGCGTGAGACCCTAAAGGGAACCTAGGGTTGGGGTGGAGGAGGTCCAACTGAAGAGCAAAATCATGAGAGGAAGTGTTAGAGATATATTTGGTGGTATATGATTCGTATCCCCAGTGATCCTGTCTTTTTTAAAATTAAAAAATCACACTTTTATGTTTTAAACAATTGTGAAAAATCGTGCGCGTACATATATATTATCCAGGTACACACAATATTTCTTTTCAAAATACGTTGTACTTTAGGCTACGCAAAAAATACAAATTCATGACAGAATAGGGTTATTTTTACTACTTTATAGATCCACAAATTTGTTATTTTTCTATAGCCAGAAATAAAAATTCACAAATACACACACCTTACATATGTATTCATGTTAAAAAGGTAGATTTTTTTCAAACTCAAAAGTACCATTTAAAAAATATCATAATCGGGATCACTGGTGCTCATGTTTTTTTAGATAAAGGGCTTTATTACTCAAAAGTTTAAGCATTACACCCGGCCTCTGCATAACAAATGCACACAGCCGCAATCCAACCGACAAAGTACAATTAACAATAATAATAAAAGACGAATTACAATCAGCAGAATAATGTAAAACGCCTATGACATAGCTAGCTCAACAGCCTATGGAGGTCCAATCCGGCGATCAAGCGGCCACCCATGTTGTGAGAAAATGTCCCTTGCCACCTCCTCCAGTCTTGCACATGCCTCCGTAAAGAGGTCTCGATGTCCCACACGTTGTAAGGTGGACCACGTACGGAGAATACTCGTGCAACGGTAGAGTACCTGCAAAAGAGAAACATTTTTGTCATTGAAAACCTTGTCATTTCTACTAAGCCAAAGCGACCATATAACTGCAATCGCTCCCACTCTAATAACCGTTCTTAGCCTTTGATCTATCCCATGCAGCCAGTTACCAAAAACGTTGGCCACAGACTTGGGTGGATATAAGTTAGAAGCTATTTGAGTAGTTGACCATATAGAACGTGCGAAACTACATTCGAAGAATAAGTGTTTTATTGTCTCTTGTTCAGGACAGAACATACACTTAGTACTTCCATGCCAATTCCGTTTGACAAGGTTATCCTTGGTTAAAATGAAACCCCTACGAAGATACCATGTAAATACTTTTATCTTGAGTGGAATCTTCATGTGCCATATTTTTTTATTGTCATCGACTGGAATGTCGGAATGCACAAGCGCCCTATACATGGAACCTACTGAGAATTTTCCATTCCCGCATAAATTCCACCGAAATTCATCAGAACCTTGTGTGAGTTGAACTAAATCCAACCGTGCCAGCAAGGTATTCCAAGATGCTAATCTTGGACCAATTAAATTTCGTCTGAACGACACATTGGGTGGAGAACACTGCAGAACAGAAGCTATAGTGTCCCCTTTATGTCGAACAATATTGTAAAGAGCCGGATATTGTTCCCGGAGGGTGGTGTTACCTAACCATTTGTCCTCCCAGAATCTAATTTCCGAGCCATCCTTAATATTAAATACACTAAAGCGAAAGAAATGTTTCTTAGTCGCCATTATGCCGGCCCAAAAATGGGAGTCACCAGATTTCCAATACACCTGTGATACCGCCTTTGAGCCGATGTATTTTCTTCTAAGAAGAGTTTGCCAAATACCATCTTCGGTTAGCAGTCTAAACAGCCACTTCCCAAGAAGGGCCGAATTCTTGATGCAAAGATCATGAATACCTAGCCCTCCTTGATCTTTAGGTCTGCAAACCACGTCCCATTTAGCCAGTCGATATTTCTTTTTCTCGCCGTCCCCTTGCCAAAAGAATCTTGATCAGAAGAAATCCAGTTTTTTCAAGACACCTTTTGGTAACTGGAAGAAGGATATCATGTACAGTACCATGTTTGTAAGTACCGAATTGATGAGAACCAACCTCCCACCCAGGGATAACAGTTTTCCTTTCCAACTGGACAACCTTGCTTGCAGACGCTCCTCGACATGCCTCCATTCTGTATTAGTCAATTTCCGATAATGTATTGGTATACCCAAGTACATTATAGGAAATTGACCCTGCTCACTGTCGGAGAGTGACTCCCACGGAACAGGGGTAGCCACGCCCTGAAGAGAGGTTCGAAGGGGGGACTGAACGCGGAGGTCAACGACCCTCGAGAGGCACGACGACGGTGCTCGCCGGGCCTGGAGAGAGAGAAATCACGACAGAGAAGGACACCGGCCCGTACCCAGGTTCACGGCCCTCAGGAGGAGGTAAAACCGCTACTCCTGCTTGTCTGTATTGCACTGTGGAAGTTACAGAACAATGAGCTTGCCGAGGGCTCTCTTGAGGCAGTTTGGTGCTTGGAGAGGGACACAATGGTCGTCTTCCTCCTCCAGCAGTTGGCTATTCTATGCGTTTGGCTAAGGCTCCCTCGGTCTAGGAAGCCATCAGCCGACTGGAGATCAATCCCTTTCTATGGTGGAGCTCCTGCTCCTTTTATAGGCGCCCCGGGCTCCATCCTCGTGCTGGTGGGTTCCCACATGCCGGTGGCGCGAAGGAGCGGGAGTCCACCGCGGCTCATCCGTCCATGGACGCGGTCCATCCGTGCTAAAGTTGCGCGCCGTGGCCGACAGGTTGCAGACGGTGCAGAGCGGTTCGCAGGCGCGGCAGAGGTCGTGGTGGAGCCCACGATGACGATCTTCTTGGAGCGTTGCGCCGTCCAGCCGCTTTATCACCAAAGAGGAAAGTCCTGGCTGTCCTGGCGCAGGCGGCGCGGCTTTGTTGACTCCTTTATCATCAGAATGGCAGCTGGGATGCTCGCGTCACCCTGCGGCTGCTGCAGGGGCCATGTGCGCCCCGCAGCGCTTGCTTAGCCGCGAAGTGTCTCCACAGGGCCGTGGTGGCCTGTGGAGAGGTTTCCCGAGTCTTTCTCTCTCCAGGCGTGTCGAGCCTTGGGGAGTCTCTTGAAGCGCGGGGTCCTCTTCAGGCCCTGGCTTCCTCTTCAGGCCCTCAAGAGGAGATGCCTCTCGAGGGTCTCTCCAAGCGGTAGCTTGGTCCTTAGTCGTTTTGACGAATCTTTCGCGAGCGAGGCCTGTAGGGAGTGGGCTATGCACACCCCGGTCCTCATTGGGCCGACAGTAGCCCCCGGGCCCGCGATGGGCACGGCTGAGCCCATGACCGCAGCCGAAGCGTCGTGGGCCCAAAGTGTCCGGCCGGGCCGAGCCACGCGTCACTCAGGCGAGTAACGGTTGCGCACGATCTGGGGCGTGCATCGTGGGGGGTCCCACCACGCCCCGGTAACCGCTCCTTGACGGGACATAAAGCCCTCGCGCCGGAGCAGGGAGCCGTTACTGCTCCCATTCTCTCTTGCAGAAGCCATCCGCCCCGAGCTCTCCGCTCCTGCTCTCCGACGCGCCATACTCCTTTCTTCTCCAACTTCTCCCCGCGCCGCGCTCACCACTTCCCAGGCGATGAGTCCGGCCAAGAACAAGGGCAAGGCGGCCGCGGGGTCTTCTTCGCAGGCGGCGCCTGCCGAGGCCGCTCATGGCGCGGCATTGCTAGGGGTGCGCGTCAACGACAAGGCCCTCGACAAGGTCCGCTTCCTGGTGGCGGACCGGACCAATGAGCACGGCGCCACCGCGCTCAAGGCCGCGGCGCACGGGAAACGCCCGCGAGGGTTTTTCCCCGTCTTCCAGCACTGTGTCGCTGCAGGGCTGGTGCCGCCATTCTCTCCGTTCCTGGAGGGGGTGCTGGCCTTCTACCAGATCCAGCTGCTGCACCTCCACCCCAACTCCGTGCTCATCCTCGCCATCTTCGCCTACCTCTGCGAGGCGTACTTGGGCCTGGAGCCCATGGTGGACCTCTTCCGGTGCTTCTACGCGCTCCGGAACACGGCGAAGAATGAGCGCTCCGGATGCGTCTCGTTCCGCATCGTGGATGGCATGGGGAGCGTTTACATCCCCATGTCGTGGAGCGAGGGCAAGGCCATCACCTCAGTGACGAAGAAGGTGGACGACTTCCGCCAGCGGTGGTTCTTCGTCGGGGTGGAGCAGCCCTGCGCCTTCCTCGAGGTCCCTGACGCGCCGCCCGTGAAGAACTCGAACTGGGGCAAGGCCCCCTTCAGCGGCGCGCAGAACGCAATGTTGATGGGCCGCCTGAGCTACCTTCGGGAGGAGGGCCTCACGGGGCAGATCATCGTCGCGGATTTCGTGACGCGCCGCATCGCTCCACTCCAGGCGCACGCGATGCCCATGTGGATGTACTCCGGCCCCCAGGACAAGATGCGGCTCCACTGCGAGGACAACGACAAGGACGCTGTCGACAACGTCCTGTCCGCACTCTTCATCAACCCGGCGGTTCCCGCCACGGACGAGCTCCCTATCACGCTGCGGCTCCTGCACCAGTACAACATGACCGAGCGCCTGGCCATTCTGGAGGGGATGCCTTCGTTCACCCCGTCGGGCCCGGCGGGGAAAATGGTGCCTGTGCCAGTGGTGCACAAGGCGGAGGGGGCAGAGACGCCCTCTGCCTCAGGAGCTGGGCAAGGCGAGGAGGAGGCCGCAGCAGGGGAGGAGTCCTCTTCGAGGGCCGGGCCCCTTACTGACGAGATTTGCGACATCTCGTCAGGCGATGACGACGACGCCTTCATGGTGGTGCCCGCGCGCCAGGCGGAGGAGGAGGAGGCCGAGGAGGAGGCCTCTGACGAGGAGGCCTCGCCAGGGCGTCGCGAGCCCCGCTCCAAGGCGGCTGTGGACCGGTCCGGGGCGAGGCCGTCAGACGTCCCCTCCAAGAGGAAAGCCGAGGCGCCTCCGGAGGGGTCAGGTGCCAAGGCCAAGCCCTCCTGGTGCTCGCCAGGCTTGGCGTGGGTCGACACCGGCGCCAAGGAGTCCGGGTATGTGTTTTAGGCTTTTAGCCGATCGATTCTTGTTCTTTCTCTTTCCGCCTATTTCTGAAGATCTTTCCCTGGTGCTTGCCAGTGACCTTGTGCCTGCGAAGCGTCGCAAGCTTCGCAAGGCGGCAGAGGTGAAGAAAACCACGGCTGAGGTCGTGGCTGAGGAGACCGCGAGGCCTGTGGAGACGGCCTCCACAGGCCCAACCGAAGAGATGCCTCAAGCGGAGGCAGCTGGGCCTTTAGCCGGGACAGCGGCGCCTCAGGCGGAGGCAGCTGCGCCGCCCCCCGAGCCGATGGTGGTGGAGGCGCAGGAGGAGCGGGTTGCTAGCCCTCCTCGCGCCCCTACCCCGCCTCGCGCGGCCACGCCACCGCGCGAGCCGACTCCGGCCTGCGAGGCCACTCCACCTCGCGCGACCACGCCTCCCGCGCAGCCAGAGGCCGGGACAGACCAGGGCCCGCCAGCGCGGGCGCATCTGCAGGGGGAGCTCCTTCGTCTCCACCACGCCCCGCCGCGGGGGGCGAGGCGCAAGAGGTGACGCGCCAGGGCGGCGAGGTCGGTGAGGCCGGTTTGGGCGCCGCGATGGACGGGACGCGATCTAGCCCCCAGGCACGCCTAGAGGCTCAGTTCCCCATGCCCGGCGCAGGGGCAGGCACCTCCTCATGCCGCGACCTGGTCCTTGGCGGCTGGGACTGGAGCAAGGGGCACCGTGAGGTCGCCTTCCGCGTCGTGAGGGAGTCCCTGGAGGGCTTGGAGGCGCAACTTGCCCTCGAGGACGCTCAGCTCACCCAGCAGCGCGACGAGCTTGCGGGGGCGTGGGCGCGCTTCCACGCCGCAGTCGAGGCCCGCCGCCAGGAGGATCTGGCCCTCCAGGCCGCACGCGAGGAGGCCGTCCGCTTCGCCAAGGAGGTCCGCGAGGGGGCCATCCGTGACGCTGACGAGCTCCTTGCCCCTCTCCAGGACGAGCGCAACGCGGCCGCCGATCTCCTCGCCGAGGTGAAGGCCAAGCGCGAAGCTATGGAGGGCTCGCTGGCGCAGAAACGTCGCGAGCTGGCCCAGCTAGAGTCCCAGCTCCTTTCCGCCCATCGGGTCGCGCAGGAGACTCTGGAGGAGGACCGCAAGGGCCTTGCCGAGCGCGAGCGGCTGCTGGCCTCCAGGGAGCAGGACGTGCTGCAGCGTGACGAGCAGCGGCTCCAGGCGGAGGGCGAGCTCGCCACCAAGCGCGAAGAGCTTGAGGCGCGCGAGGGGGACCTGGCTCAGGCGCTCCAGAGGCACGACGAGAACGTCACCTCCCAGAAGCAAACCCTGGAGCGCTTCCAGCAGCGGTTTGCCGAGAAGAAGAAGGAGGCGGAGGCGGCCCTCGCGGAGCGCGAGAAGGAGTTCAGGCGGACCACCTCCAAGGAGTACCGCGACAAGGCCAAGAAGCAGGAGGACCGCTTCAAGGCCAAGCACGCTACCGACGCCAAGCGGATCGCTGAGCTCGAGAAGGCCAACTCCAAGCTCGAGGCCCGCCTCCAGCGCGCCAAGGAGGCCTATCGCCAGGCGGAGGATGGTCGCAGGGCAGCTGTCCTGGAGCTGGACGCCCTCGTCAAGGACGTGGAGGGCCAGGCGGGCTCAGCGGCCAAGCAGGTGACGGAGGCTGTGGACACCGCGCAGGCGGCTCGCGTGCTGACGAAGCAGCGGGAGCGTATGTTCCAGGCGCTGGTGGCCAGGGGCAACGAGCTTGCAGCTCAGCTTGGCGCGGAGGCGCCGCACGCTGAGGTTCGCGGCCGTGGCGATGCTGCCATGTACCTGGTCTACTTCGACCAGCTCTTCACGGCCCTCGAGAGCCCCGTCGCCGATCTCCGCGAGGTGATCGAGGTCGAGAGCCGCCAGCTCCTCGGGGTGGTTGTTGACCGCATCTTCACCAACCTTCGGCTCCTCACGCCCGGCTTCGACCTCGCCACGGTGACCGAGGAGCGCACGGGCGAGGAGGTCTTGCGGGTCTCCAACTCCCTCCGCGAGCAGGTCGAGACCTTCTGCAACCGCTTCAAGCGCGCAGAGGTGGTTGCGGAGGACAGCGAGGAGGAGGCCGCCCTTGCTGAGGAGGAGGACGCTGAGGAGGAGGAGCATGCTGGCGCGGACTCCGCCTGAGCCCTTGATTCATTGCGCCTTTGAGCGCCTGTATCTGAAACAGCTTTATGTTTAGACATTATGCATTTTGAGCATGTAATGTATTCCTGGAGTACTTGATGTTAACTTGTGTGTCCCTCGAGAGGCCCTTTCTGCCTTATTTTCATGTCTATGTTTTCTCTGCGTCGTTAGGTCCCATCTGTTCGCGCTATGACTCCGCCACTGCGGTATGCTAGAGCAATGACTCAGCAAGGCCGGGGGGAGTTTAAGGCTTGGAGAGGTAAGAGCCCTGAGTCGCGATGCTCAAGTCCCCCCTTAGACGTGCGAGTAGCCCATGAAGCACAAGGGAGAATGAAATCGCTCGAGGGGCAAACGTGCGCTTGGGGAGAAAAAGCTCTCGAGTTACGAGTGTGGGACTTAGCTTCTCGAGGCTTTTTGGCCTGTAGAGGTTTTTTAGCCTGGCGAGGAGGTCTAAGGGTTTTGCCCTGCCGCCTCCTCAGGCTTGTAGAGACGCTTGTTCTCTGTAGATGTTAGAGGGGCAAACCCAAACGCTTGTGCACGGTACTAGGGACTAATGCGCGCTTATAGGTCCCCTTAGGCGTTCCTTGCGAGGAGAGAGAGTACCAAGGTCCTTTGTAGAGATGGCGTGTTTGTGGGAGCTTGCCCTCCAGCCAGAGCTCGGATCCTTGGGTTTTGCAGTGCTGCTGGTGTGTCATTTGAGGCACTGGCACCGTACTCAGCCCCCGCTCGCGAGGTGCGCATGTGGAGAGATATAAGTGCCCATTTTCAATAAAGAAAATAGTGCTGGAACAAACTCACCACCAAAATATTACATAGTGGCGCCGTAGCGCATTGTTCACTTAGGAACGAAATTGTTTCATTATGCTTGGAGTCGCCAAGTTAATGTATTTGACCATGTCGAGGCATGGGGACCACCCATTAGTGGCAGAGACTCTCAACGGCCTGCGGCGGCTCGTTACATGGAGATCTCGGAGGGTTGACCCTCGAGTGTCGTGGTGGTATCACGGCAGATGCCATAGGATGGCTAAATGTGTGGGGCCGATGGACGCTGGTGGATCCGGGGAGGGCTAGCGAGCTAAAAAGCTCACGCAAGGGAAAACAAGAACCGAACACGAGCCGACTTAGCTCGGCTCAAGAACAAGCAAACACACCCACACACGATGTACCCAGGTTCGGGGCCCTCGTGAGGAGGTAACACCCCTACTCCTGCCTTGCTTCTCTCTATATGTGTCTCACAAGATCTACAAGGCGCTCCTTGAGCTGTTTTGGTAAGAACTAGGATGAACTACAAATGAGGAAGGAGTAAATGCTCTAGCAGTGAATGAGACTATAGTTTTGGCTCTCTGGTTGGTGTCTGCCCCTCACAGGAGGAGTTATGGCGCTATATATAGAGTTCCTGCCGGGTTGTCCGGGAACCCTAATTCCTCCGGGCCCCCCGGACAACAGCCTCCGTCCAACGGTAATGTCGACACCTCTACTACGACCTAGCCGCCGGGCTATCCGACATAGGCCGAGGTAGGCCATGATGCCTCTCGCCGTAGCCGCCGCCGACCTAGGTGATGATGCTCCCCCTGCCAGAGACAGGACGTGCCTTCTCCATGCCTTGTCTCCTGTCAGTCAGTTGCCAGTACAGAGGTATGGTCACGTCGCCCTTGTCTTGTGCCCTTTGTCCCGCGCCCGTGTCAGACGGGAGGTGACCTTACCTCCGTGTCAGACGGGACAGTGTCCTTGCCTGCACTTGCCCTTGACTTGTTGCCCGACATGCGGTATGTCGGACACCTCCTCCTATCCCGGCACAAGTATACCGGGCTTGTCTCCGCATGCCGGCATGGCTATGCCGGGCCTGGACCTCCGACATACCTCACCTGGCCCGCACCTGTATGTCGGATCCTCCTTCCTGCACAACACATATAGATAGAGATCTCGGACATGGTTATGTCGGTTAGAACATGTCGGCTACCTCCGACATAAGTTTAAGTCGGCCAAGCAGACAACTTGGTCTAGCCGGGACCCTGCACACCAGCACCGGAATTCGGGCGTCGCACAAGAGAGTGCCCCTAGGCCCAGCTACACGAAGATGTCTTAGGCTTGCTCCCAAAGACATCTTCGAGAAGCTGGTTCTTAGGAGAAATCTCTGCCTTTGCCTGAATGAGAGTGAGGGGCTGGGGATCTATTTATAGCACCACCAGGGGAGACAGCCTGGCCCCTGCTCCCTCCAAAGGGCGTCCCTTTACCTCTCGAAGAGTCATATGACCTTTGGCGCCAGGCAAGGGATAGTTACCACTGTAAACACGAATATCTTACCCTCGCCTTTACCCTACCCGGGGGTAGCCCCCCGACACTAGTCCCCGAAGCTGGTGTAGTCCTGCAGCCTCGGATGAAGGGCTGCATCAGATTTAACCCAATAACTGCCTTGAACCAACAGCAGACATAAGCATGTCGGGTAACTCCTTTGCTCCGACTTGCCCAAGTTGATCACTTAAGGCCCTGCGACATCACGATGTCGGCCTGATAAGAAATTTCTGGTATGCCTGTCCGACTTACTGTAGCATCATCCGATATGGCCATCTCGGTTTGTCACCGAGTTCTTAGCCATCCCGGGTTATTGTTCCGGTACCCTTGATATCACTGAATCTTTGTCTCAGATCTTCGCCGAGACGTGTCACACTTATGCTGCCCCATTCCGAGAAACGCGCCATGCGGTCTGACACGCTGTCCCGAAAACACCGTGCCGGCCCCACCAGCCGTCATATCTAGCAGGCACTCGAGTAGTTTGAGTACCCGAGGCGCCTCCTCGATTCCTGGGCTGGCGACCGCACCCGATCCGCAGCCGACGGTTCCTATTCTGTAACCCACGGTGCGGCCGATCGTGCGGCCATAACCGCTCCACTCGCGCGGACCGCCGCACGCACGATCCCACGATCGGCTCGAAACCAACGGGCGGGAAAAATTAGCAACTGCTTCTTCTCCTTCCCTCTTAAATACGGCGGCGGGGTTATTTTTCCTTCTTCCTCCGCATCATCTTCTTCTTTGCTCCCCTTCTGCTTCCGAGCGAATCGCCGCCGCGACGCACGCCGCCTACGCACCGCACGCCGGGGAGCTCGACGCCGGCGACCGAAGTTCACCGCGCTGCCATTGGGACAAGAACCTCTCGCTCCGCGACACCAATCTCCACGGTAAGGCCCTCCCCGATGCTCGATTGGATCGATCCATGGTTCGGCCGAGGTAGTTCATCCCCGTTCTTTGCTAGAACAGGCTAGAACTAGGGTTAACTTCCTCGTAGATCGTTGTTTTCGTCACCACCACACCGCTAGCGGGTTCTCTTCATTAGATCTTGCCATGCCTCGCCAATAGCGATTCACCATTGTACTGCTAGCGGTTCTTCCCACCTGGAACCAATTAACTTCCTTTTATATGGCCTTGGTAGATCTTCTTTCTGGCACCTCGGGCGTAGATTGTGTTTATTGCCGGGATGCCCCGACTTACTGCATCTCTCCTCTTTGTGCCCCCGACTTATCACACTTCTTATGCTGCAGGCCAGTTCCGACATGTCTTCTGAGAACACCGACATGGGTACCGAGGGAGTCCGGGGAGGATGGGAAGGCTCCGACGCGTGCCAGGACGATATCGACTGGCTACGTCGCACGCGCCGTGTCCCGGCACCAATCATATGCCGGCTTCCTGGTGACGAAGTCGAGCCCGCGCCCCAGGAAGGAGAACGGGTGGTGTTTGTCGCGCACTTCGAGCGCGGCTTCGCCCTTCCGACAAGCAGGTTCTTTCGGGCCTTCCTCGACAAGTTCGAGCTGCAGCCGCATCATTTGCCGGCAAATTCCATCACGGTCCTCTCGGCCTTCGTCGCCTTCTCCGAGGGGTACCTCGGCCTGTGGCCCCTGGTCAGCCTCTGGGCGAGGTACTTCGTGCTCCGGAAGCAAAGTATTCCCAACAAGGGCGTGAAGGACAAGGAGATGACGGCGTGCGGGGCCGCCACCATTACCGCCCGGAAGCTCTCCGACTTCCCCAAAGTCTGCGGGTTGGAGTCCTGCCGTAAATGGCAGCGTAGCTTCTTCTACGTGAAGAATCCGGACTCCGCCGACAATGCCAAGGGGTACGACTTCATCAATCTCCCCGAGTTCTGCATTGATCCACCTCACTCCCAGGCGAATTGGGGCTGGGATCCATCGGGCAGCGACGCAGAGATCCAGGCCATTCACGATCACCTGCTCTCCATCAAGGACGAGCTGACGGCGGATGACCTCCTGAGGACGTTTGTCGCCCGCCGGATAAGCCCCCTGCAGAACCGGGTGCACAAGATCTGCCACATGAGTGGGCCCCAAGACCCAACTCGGATCAGCCCGTTCGAGTTGGACAAGCCGGCAGTGCGCAGGCGTGTTCGAGCCATCGCCCAAACCTCCATGGGGGATGACTGGGAATGGGGACTTGAACCACACAGCCGCGCTAATCCTCCGCCCAAGGTAACCTCTAGCTATTTCTCTCCGACATAACCTAGCAACCGACATAGAAGCTATATTATACTCTTGCCTTTCTTGTTTCCTTAACTACTTCTCGCTATCTCCCTTTTGCAGAGGTTTGATCGACAAGCCCGGGAGGACAAGAGGTGGGCCAACGGTGGTTGGCGCGCAGATCATGCCATGCCGGCAACTCCGCTCATGGAAGATCCGGATGACGAGGACCACTTGTCGATCCCGGTATCCCGCACTTCCGGCCCGGGTAAGCCTCGAACCCGGTCTTGCCCCCAAGACGATTCTGACGACGACGACTGTGTGATGTTAGAGATCACACACGCCACTCCCTTGGCCTGTGCTGACCCTCTGCCTTCACCACCAGCCGCGCCGGGCACCCAAGCAGCTACGCGCAAGCGCGCGGGAGCCGGCACCTCTGCCGCGGACAACCCGGGGGCCAAGAAGGCCAAAATTACCAAGAAACCTTCCCGCAAGAAGATCCCGACCGCTGCCGGGTAAGCCTCCTTTCTTTCCCCTTCCGACCTCTTTGCTTTACTCCTTCTAACCTTTTACTCCACGTTCAGAGCCCCGCTTGAGCTCGACCAGAACGAGCCGGCGGCCCCGACAAACGTCGGAGTTGGCAGCCCCTCCCGGGCGACACCTGCGGCTGCCGACTTAGCTGGGTCCGACGCCTCCCCGTCGACACTTAAGACGGCAGCGGAAGCGAGCCGAGCCAGCCCTGACCGAGATGTCGGAGCTGGCGGTAACCAACCGCGTCCCGCTGCCGCATCCACCAAGACCACGGCGATGCCGGACGCACCCCCTCAGCATCCAACGCCGCCGGAGTCACAACCCTCTGCTGCAAGCAAGCAGCCCTCTGCACCACCACAATGCCGGGCACCACCCAAGGCCGGCAAGAAGAAAACTGCTCCGACCCCGGATCAGTTGGCGGCCAAGAAAGGTCAGCCTCCTCCGGGTAAACTCAAAGTGGTGCATCCTCCCCGCATCGCCGTTAAGACGGCGGCCCTGCGCACGCTGGAGGCCACTGTCGACCGGGTTGCTAGCGCTGCCGACTTGGAGAGCTCAGGGTTCCTCACACCTAGTGCTGACTCTTCAGGTTCGATGGAGCAGTATAATCTGGATTGGAATGCCGCCGACATCAGCGAGGCTACCTCTTCCGACCCGAGTATCGACCACCCGGCTGGGCCCGGGAAAGTCGCTCAGTCTCTGCATGCACTTCAGTCTGCGGTCCTTCAACTGACAACAGCCGCAGAGGTAATATCTTCCACATCCACTATCCCCAGTCCCCGAGGTTCTGGTCGAATGGTTAAGACTCGACCGAGTTAAGACCATCCGGCGAGAAACTTCAACAACTTGTTCTAATACTCCGCTTTCTATTGCAGTCATGCAGCAAGGAACGCACCCGGGTGTTCCAGAGGCTGTTGGTCGAGCATGGGTCCCTCCGGAGGCGGTTCAAAGAGCTCCAGGCTGCGCACCAGGGCCATGGTACACTTCCTTGTTTCTGAAACATCTTTCCTTTCTCTAGTTTGCCTTTACATTTATCACCGACTTGTCGCCTTTTTCAGCCGACACCGCCGCCCGAGTTGCCGCCGAGCACCAGCTCGAGTTGGAGAAGGAGCGGGCCAATTCAACTCGGCTTCAACAAGAACTGGAGCAGGCCAAGATTGAGAAGGCCGAGTTGGAGAAGACCCTGGCGGACGCCGTACGGACTCAGGGTGAAGTGCTCGAGCAAACTGAGTCTCGCGCCACCTTGGCCGAGAAAAAGCTCAACGCCCTCAAATCCCAGTGTGACCTCTGGCTGGCCGAACTTAAGAAGATTAATGCCCAGATGGACAGTGAGTTCCTCCAAACTCTTACTTCTTCTTGCCTGACTCTCTTGCCGACATTCACATTATACTGGCCCGCCTTCTAGCTCATCAACAGCTTTCTTCTCCGCAGAGCACTTCTCCCACACGCATGCCGTCGCTGTGAAGGCCATCAACCGGGCGCGTGCGAAGAGGGCTGAAGCCGGCCCCATCTCTGGAGAGTGGGACGTAGAAGACCATCTCATAGCACTTAACGCGCGCCTCGCGCCGCTTAAGAGTATCGGGACGGAGCTTCTCGACGCCGGCATTCACGTCTACCGGAAGCTCTGGCCTGGCGCCACGCCTCCGGACAATGTGTCCGACCTGGCCCAGGAGCTGATGAAGACGGAGAGGCGCCTCCGAGAATGGCGGTCTTCCGCCGCCCGTGCCGGTGCGGACCAAACCCTTTCCTTCATACTATCCTGGTATGAGGGGATCGACCTTCAGAGGGTGCGGGCGCAGCGCAAGAACTCGGCGTGGACAACCGATTCGGCCAAGATCCAGCTTCGGCGAGATGCGGCGCACTACTTCGCCGGCTACTCACAGCCCCATCAATACATCGAGGGCGAAGTCTACTCGGATGACGAAGATTACGCCGAAGACGTTGAGGACGAGGAGGAGGACGATGAAGAAGAAGCCCAAGGCAACCGCCCCGACACCTCCAAAACCTCCGGCAAAGCCCAGTCATCCGGGAAGGCTTCCACTTCGGGGACCGCCGATGTAGCCAGCCAGGACGCCGCCGCCGACATCACCAAGTCGGCCTCGACTAACCAGCCGAGAATCGCCGTTGAGGCCACCGTCGAGCGGGGAGCTGCCGACACCCCCGCGGCTACCGATATTCCTGCTGCCCATTCTCCTGTGTAAAACTCCAGAAAACAAATCTATCAAATCCCCGGAATGCCGGGTTCATATGTAACATACATAATTTTAAGTAGAATACTTTGCTGTTTGCCTTATTGAATCGAGCATGTACATAGTTATGTCGGATCATTTTACACCGAGTCCCCGAGTTTACTTTCTCGTTTACTATACTTAGTGATTTTTGCTCTTGTCTACCATACAGGCGTTCGACAGTCGAGTCACAAAATCACGACTATAGCATACGGTACTAGAGAATACCCGAGGTAAGGTTCAAAAGTATTCGACATAACGGAGGAATAATTGAAAGACGGGGTTAACACACAACACGTGCCGAATTGCTTTTACACCGAGTCCCCGAGTTCATTTTCGTGTTTACCACCTTCCACTATCTTTGCTCTTGACTACCACTTTGGGCATTCGTCAGTCGAGTCACAAGAGCATTTCACATAGCATACATTACTTAACTTTGAAACAAGGTTGAAAATTCATTCGGCACGTGGGCAACAGGTACGAAAAAGACACGGCAGTCCCCGAGTTTTACCTCGAGACGCCGGCATTCAGTTATCCAGGGACTAAACAAAATACAAATAAAGATAAATGTCAGGCAGTCCCCGAGTTTACCCCGGAGTGCCGACATGCGAAAAAACATAATAAAAGAAGCACCATCCGGATAAGGCAGTCCCCGAGATTCATTCTGGGGCGCCGGCATTTCATTCAGAAGGAACTGAGATACATACATTTTGCCTTTTATGCAAAAAAGGGACGAAGCAAGGCTACATTCCATGGTCGTTTGGTCTCCTCACCGGCTCTATCCATTACACCTTTTCTAGCTTCCTGCGCATCTACAAGATAATATGAGTCATTGTGTAGGGCTTTACTCACTACAAAAGGTCCTTCCCACGGAGGGGATAATTTGTGCATGCCGGCAGTTCGCTGTATCAGTCTCAGTACCAGTTCTCCTTCTCTGAACACCCGGGGGTGTACCTTCCGGCTATGATAGCGTCGGAGGCTCTGCTGGTATATCGCTGACCGAGATAGGGCCAACTCTCTTGCTTCCTCAAGCAAGTCGACATCATTCTCTCGAGCTTCTCTTGCCTCGGTCTCTGTAAACATCGCCACCCTGGGCGAGTCATACTGTATGTCGGTTGGCAACACTGCCTCAGCGCCATACACCATAAAGAATGGTGTGTACCCGGTGGATCTGTTGGGCGTGGTCCGGAGACCCCACAGCACCGCCGGTATTTCCTCTATCCAACACCCCGGAGTCCGCAGGAGAGGTTCTACCAACCGGGCCTTTACGCCGGCCAACACCAATGCGTTGGCCCTCTCAACCTGCCCATTTGCTTCTGGGTGTGCCACCGAGGCCACATCAAGTCGGATTCTCTTATCCGCACAGAACCGAGCAAACTCCCCTACTGCAAAATTGGTGCCATTGTCCGTGATAATGCTGTGCGGGTAACCGTATCTCAGTATGATATCCTTCAAAAATGAGACGGCTGTAGCTCCATCACATTTCCGAATTGGCTTCACCTCGATCCACTTGGTGAACTTGTCCACCATGACTAGTATATGAGTCATGTTGCCCCGCGCCGGCTTGAATGGACCCACCATATCCAAGCACCATACCGCAAACGGCCATGTGATGGGGATAGTTTTCAGTGCTGCCGCCGGCATATGTATTCTGTGTGCAAATCTCTGGCAACCTCCACATTTTCGGACAATATCTTCTGCCTGTTGCAGAGCCGAAGGCCAATAGAACCCATGTCGGAAGACCTTTGCCACCAGTGCCCTTGAGGAAGCATGGTGACCGCATTCACCTTGATGTATCTCGAGCAGCATTTCTTGCCCCTCCTCCGGGTCAACGCAACGCTGCAGCACTTCAGTGACACTTCTCTTATACAGCTCTTGATTGATTACCGTGTAAGCCTTGGCCCTCCTTATCACCTGCCGAGCTTCCACTTCCTTCTCCGGCAGGGTTCCATATACCATATATGCCATGATGGGCTGCGCCCATTCCGGTACCTGCCTCACCGGGAAGACTGGTGCATCTATTTCCATAGGATCGGCCGACATCACCTCTGCCGACATACCTGGTACAGTCCCCGAGTTTATCCAAATGCTCCCGACATCAATCTCCATGGGCACGGCTTCTGTCTCTGCGCTCTTCGGGATAAATATGGACTCCGACTCGGGTGATGGCTTGATAGACGGTTTCTTCAAGTGTTCCAATGCTATGCCGGGTGGGATCGCGGCCTGTGATGACCCCAGCTTGGACAATACATCCGCAGCCTCATTCTCTCCCCGGGGTATGTGCTTGAACTCGCATCCTTCAAAGAATCCGGAAATTTTCTGTACATGGAATCGGTATGACGCCATGTTGGCATCCAGCGCATCCCAATTTCCCGACACCTGCTGCACCACCAAATCCGAGTCACCATAACATTCTACCCGCCGGATGCCGATTTCCTTAGCAACATTTAGGCCATGCACGAGTGCCTCATACTCGGCCACATTGTTGGATGCCGAGAAATGAATTTGGAGTACGTATTTCAGTACATCCTGCTTCGGGGAGGTGAGGACCACTCCGGCACCCAACCCGATCTTTGCCTTGGACCCGTCAAAATGCATCTTCCAGAAATTGAAGTCGGGCGGGGGAGGCTCATATTGCATCTCGGCCCAATCCACCAAGAAGTCCGGCAGCGCCTGCGACTTAATGGCGTCCCTTCTTTCGTAAGTCGGGGCGTAGGGGGACAGCTGGATGGCCCACTTGGCAACTCGGCCGCTGGCATCTTTGCACCCTATAATCTCGGACAAGGGAGCCTCGCTCACCACTGTAACCGGATGCTCTTGAAAGTAGTGCTTCAACTTGGTGACCGCCAGGTATACACCATAGGCCATCTTCTGGTAGTGCGGGTAATTCTGCTTGGAGAGGGAGAGTACCTCACTCAGGTAATACACGGGCCTCTGTACCCCCTTTTCACCTTCTTCTCTTTCCACCACCATTACCACACTTACAACCCGGTTGGTAGCCGCGATATAGAGCAACATCGGCTCCTTGGGCAACGGGGATGCCAACACTGGTGTACTTGAGAGTGTCTTTTTTAAGTCATTAAAAGCTGCATCTGCCTGCGGCGTCCATATAAAGGTTTTACTCTTTTTCATGAGTTGATATAAAGGCAAGGCTTTCTCTCCTAATCGACTTACGAACCTACTCAGGGATGCCAGACATCCGGTGAATTTTTGTACATCCTTAAGGCGAGTTGGTAATTTCATGCTTTCAATAGCTCGGATCTTGCCCGGGTTAACCTCTATACCCCGGCTAGATACCAAGAAACCGAGTAATTTTCCGGCCGGCACACCGAAGGTGCACTTATCCGGGTTAAGTTTCATCCGGAATTTCCTCAAGTTAGCGAATGTTTCTCTCAGATCCTTGATCAGAGTGGATTTCTCTTTTGTTTTTATGACTATGTCGTCGACATACACCTCTGCATTTCGACCTATTTGGTCATGCAAGCATTTCTGCATGCACCTTTGATAAGTGGCCCCGGCATTTCTCAACCCGAAGGTCATAACACGATAGCAATAAGCCCCGTACGGGGTAATGAAAGCAGTTTTTAATTGATCAGCCGGGTTCAAAGGTATCTGGTGAAAACCAGAATACGCATCTACAAAAGACAAAAGCTCACACCCGGCAGTGGAGTCGATTACTTGATCTATCCGGGGGAGCGGGAAAGGATCTTTCGGGCATGCCTTGTTGAGGTTTGTGAAGTCTATGCACATGCGCCACACCTTGGCCAGGAGAGGGTCATCCTTTTTCTTCTCTACCAGGACCGGGTTAGACAACCAGTCCGGGTGCAGTACTTCCATCACAAATCCAGCCGCTAGCAATACGGCTAGATGTTCCATGATCGCGGCTCTTCTCTCGTCCGAGAGACGTCTAGTCGGTTGCTTCACCGGCTTTGCATCCGGCCTCACGAATAATGAGTGCTCAGCCAACTCCCTCGGAACTCCTTGAAGGTCGTCATTTGACCAAGCAAAGACATCCCGATTCTCACGGAGGAAGTCGGTGAGCTCGCCTTCCTATTTGCTGTCCAGGCTGGTACCGATGATCACCCGGTGTTCTGAGTTAGCCGGGTCCACTACGACCTTCTTGGTCTCTTTTGGCGGCTGGAAGGAAGCATGCTGCTCCGGGTTTGTCATCCCGGGCACACCGAGTTGGGAGGCTTGGGCCAGCGTTACCACTTGCTGGATTCTCTTTTTCTCCTCTGCTATGACCAATGACTCGGCCAAGCACGAGCCGGCAGTAGCACACTCGATCGAGCGCTTGTAGTCCCCCGCGATGGTGATTATGCCATTCGGACCTGGCATTTTCATTTTCAGATAGCCCATGTGAGTGGAGATCATGAACTTGGCCAGAGCAGGTCGGCCAATCAGGGCGTGATATGGACTCTCCAAGTCCACCACCTCGAACTCAAGACTCTCGGTCCGGCAGTTCTCCCGGGTCCCGAACAACACATCTATCCAGATTTTGCCCATAGGCGAGCAAGAAACCCCCGGCACAATGCCATGGAAGGTTGTGTTGGTCGGCAGCAGTGTGTTCAGGGACACTCCCAACTTAAGCATTGTGTCCTTGTACATGATGTTAATGGCATTGCCATTGTCAACCAGGACTCTGCTGAACCGGACGTTGATACTCGGCCCGATGAATGTTGGGTCCACCACCAAGGCGTACCCTCCCGGCTTAGGCATAACCCGGGGGTGATCCTTCCGACTCCAGCTGATCTCTATCTCGGACCAGTGCATGAACTTGGGTACCGCCGGCATGACGGCGTTCACCTCCATAGTGCGTTGGCGCTGACTTTTCTTGTCAGTGGGCTCGGTCACAAAGATCACATAGCTCTGATGAGCTTCCTGGTAGTCACCCTGGGGGTACCTGCCCTGGTTGCTAGGACCGACACGGTTGTTACCCCGGACGTTCACCATGTTTACTGGCCTTGCCTGCGGTCTCCTCTGGACTGGCGGGTTAACCCGGACAGCATTGGCCCCACTCACAGGTGCCGGCGGTCTGGGCGCTGCGGGTTTTTCGGGGGCAGTCACCAGAGATCCCCCCGGAGCACCTTCTTGCCGCATGCGCTGATACCAGCTGCACTGCCGAGTTGTGTGGTTGGCTGGTCTGTTGGGCTCGAAAGTGTGATAGCAGCAGGGCTTGTCCAGCATGTCCTCATACGTCAAGGGCTTCCTCTGCTCGGCCCAAGTTTTCTTGACTTCTGCCCAACCCTGACCATCAGTCTTCTGCCGCTGGTTGTTACCGGCATTGCCTCGTTCACCGGTTACCGCCGCTACCTGCTGCGAGGCATAGCGAAAGTCGGGCTCCCTCCTTTTTTGGCCAAAATCATGCCGGTCACTGTTTCTGCCCTGCCCGGACCTGTGGTTTCCCGAGTTCCTCCTACTCGGTTCTCCCGAGTCCAGCTGTGGTTGCATTGGATCGCCGAGGGCATAGCTGTCGGCGATTCTCATCGTCTCGGCCAAGGTGGCCGGCATTTCCCTCTGAAGCTTCTGCCAAAGCATGGATCCATGTCGGCATCCCTGCGCAAACCATGAGATGGCTTGGGCCTCCACAACTCCTTCGCAGGAATTGCGAATGGTGCTCCACCGAGTCAAGTACTCTCGGTCAGTCTCATTGTCCCTCTGCCTGCACATTGCAAGCTGCTGAGGTCGGTTTGGTCTCTTGTAGGTACTGGAGAAGTTGCTGACAAAGGCTTCCTCGAAGTCCAGCCAGCTGTTAACACTTCCCTCCCTCAAATTGTTCAGCCAGATTCGGGCCGGTCCCTCAAGCATCTGCGGGATATACCGTACCGCCCATCGGCGATTTCCTCCGGCAATATGCACTGCTGTCACATAGTCAGTCAGCCAGTCCTCTGGCTTGGAGCTGCCGTCATAGGTCTTGGCTCCCCTGTTTAACTGAAAGTGGGGGACAGGCTGCTCCGACATGATTCGGGGCCCGAAGCAAGCAGGACCGGGTGGACCTTGCTCTTCCATTTGCTCGGATCTGTACAACCGATCCAGCTTGTACCGAGCATCATTTGGATCCAACTGGCGAGTCCCCAGTCGAGACCCCAGAGCACTCTCATACACATGATACCCGGCCTTGGCCAATGCCGAGTTGCCGTCATCGTACCAGTTCAGGTCTTGCCCGCCTACTTGCCGGGTCTGCAGTGCTCCAACAACTTGCTGCCTCGGGGCCTGGTTAGGCGCCGGATATCGGGGTGGACACCCCCGACCGACCGAGTTGGCATTTTTAGCGTGCCGATTAGTCGGAGCTTGTCGGCTTCTGCTCTGGGCTTGCCCAGCGTTGCCCTGGCCTGCGATCTGCTTCCCGGCATATGCCGGGTCATATGTCAGCATCTGGAGCTGCTGATCTCCTCCGGGATTCCTACTCCGACTCTGGTTTCCACCGACATGCGGGGAAGAAGCCTGTCCTCTGGACATGCCACTGGGAGCCCGGGTTGAGTGGACAACCTGAGATCCACCCCCGGCCTTCTTGACAGCCTCATTCTGCCGGGTTGCCACTTCTACCAGCTCATTGACTCGGTCCTGTTGCTTACGGCGAGCCTCTCCGGTTAGACCGGATAACTCGGCCCTTGCTGCCTCGGCAGCCCTGAGGGTCTTGGCCGGAGAGCTGTAATTCGGCCTAGCCGCCGACATTATGCTCGGAGTCACATTGGATGTAGCTCTGCCATCCCTATCTATCTCGGCATTGAGGCCCTTGCCTCTTCTGCGCACCTCGGCCTCGCGGTTCGGCCGACCTCCTACCGGCGAGAAACCATGAGCCGCGTCATACTCACGCTGAACTCGGTCGAAGTCCCTTCGGACTTCTGCTAACTTCTCTGCCTCCTCCAGCAAGCTCAGCCGCTCTGCCTCTAACTCAGCTGCCCCCGGCACAGTCAACCTCTCTACTGTCTCTCTAAGAGGTTCAGTCCTTACCGGGACACGGGATGTCTCGGCGCCGCCAGGGCCCTGCCTCTCCAGTGCCTGCTTGGCCCTCCGGGTCGACCTTGCCTCGGGCTCCAAGACAGGGTCCTCTGTCGGAGGAGCCGTCACCCCGGCCATCATGACCGCGCAGCTCTCGGGGCGAGTGGTACACCGGCCGCGAGCCGCACAGACAACTGGGGGATCCTCGACCACGAGCACCTGCGCCGGGTACTCGCAGACGAGCTCGGTGGCGACATAGGTGGCGAAGGTGCCGAACTCGATGACGCAGCCGTTGGCCGGAAACGGCCTGCCGCGGAAGCAGCCGGCGTTGTCGCTGACGAACTCCATGTCGCCGAACTTGACGACGAGTCCGGAGAGGACTCGCACGGGGCCCGTCCGGATGAGTACACCAGCCAGCGCCTCTACCTGCCCCACGGTGGGCGCCAACTGTCGTGGTGGTATCACGGCAGATGCCATAGGATGGCTAAATGTGTGGGGCCGATGGACGCTGGTGGATCCGGGGAGGGCTAGCGAGCTAAAAAGCTCACGCAAGGGAAAACAAGAACCGAACACGAGCCGACTTAGCTCGGCTCAAGAACAAGCAAACACACCCACACACGATGTACCCAGGTTCGGGGCCCTCGTGAGGAGGTAACACCCCTACTCCTGCCTTGCTTCTCTCTATATGTGTCTCACAAGATCTACAAGGCGCTCCTTGAGCTGTTTTGGTAAGAACTAGGATGAACTACAAATGAGGAAGGAGTAAATGCTCTAGCAGTGAATGAGACTATAGTTTTGGCTCTCTGGTTGGTGTCTGCCCCTCACAGGAGGAGTTATGGCGCTATATATAGAGTTCCTGCCGGGTTGTCCGGGAACCCTAATTCCTCCGGGCCCCCCGGACAACAGCCTCCGTCCAACGGTAATGTCGACACCTCTACTACGACCTAGCCGCCGGGCTATCCGACATAGGCCGAGGTAGGCCATGATGCCTCTCGCCGTAGCCGCCGCCGACCTAGGTGATGATGCTCCCCCTGCCAGAGACAGGACGTGCCTTCTCCATGCCTTGTCTCCTGTCAGTCAGTTGCCAGTACAGAGGTATGGTCACGTCGCCCTTGTCTTGTGCCCTTTGTCCCGCGCCCGTGTCAGACGGGAGGTGACCTTACCTCCGTGTCAGACGGGACAGTGTCCTTGCCTGCACTTGCCCTTGACTTGTTGCCCGACATGCGGTATGTCGGACACCTCCTCCTATCCCGGCACAAGTATACCGGGCTTGTCTCCACATGCCGGCATGGCTATGCCGGGCCTGGACCTCCGACATACCTCACCTGGCCCGCACCTGTATGTCGGATCCTCCTTCCTGCACAACACATATAGATAGAGATCTCGGACATGGTTATGTCGGTTAGAACATGTCGGCTACCTCCGACATAAGTTTAAGTCGGCCAAGCAGACAACTTGGTCTAGCCGGGACCCTGCACACCAGCACCGGAATTCGGGCGTCGCACAAGAGAGTGCCCCTAGGCCCAGCTACACGAAGATGTCTTAGGCTTGCTCCCAAAGACATCTTCGAGAAGCTGGTTCTTAGGAGAAATCTCTGCCTTTGCCTGAATGAGAGTGAGGGGCTGGGGATCTATTTATAGCACCACCAGGGGAGACAGCCTGGCCCCTGCTCCCTCCAAAGGGCGTCCCTTTACCTCTCTAAGAGTCATATGACCTTTGGCGCCAGGCAAGGGATAGTTACCACTGTAAACACGAATATCTTACCCTCGCCTTTACCCTACCCGGGGGTAGCCCCCCGACATCGAGAGAAGCCTTTGGGGCTTGGAGGTTTAAGCCGTGAGCTTTTTTAACCTCTAGAGACAAAAAATGCTTGGAGGTGGAGCCGTAAGCTGCCTCTTCAGCCAGATGTCTTGACGTGACAATGATCACGGGCGTGACAATGATCACGGGTAGAACTTGCGCAGGTGCGCGATGTTCCACGGGTTCTTGACGGGGATGCCGTCTTCGGTCTCGAGGCGTACTGCGCCAGGCCTGGCGACGTGGGAGACCCTGTAGGGACCTTCCCACATCGGCGAGAGCTTGTGGAGGCCTTCCCTGGAGAGAATTCGCCTGAGGACGAGGTCGCCCGCCTCAAGGGTGCGTGAGCGCACATGGCGGCTGTGGTAGCGTCGCAGGTCTTGCTGGTACCCTGCCGCTCTGAGGGCGGCCTGACGGCGCAGTCCCTCAAGGAACAGCAGGTTGTCGTTGTGGAGGCCCTCTTGGATGTCCTCATTGAAGGCAAGGACCCGTGGTGATCCATGCTTGATTTCTGCGGGGAGGACTGCCTCAGCTCCGTAGACCAGGGCGAAGGGCGTTTCGCCTGTAGGCCTTGAGGAAGTTGTGCGTATGGACCAGAGCACTGAAGGGAGCTCGTCGATCCAGCCCTTGCCGTGGCCCTTGAGGATGTTGAAGCTTCTGGTCTTGAGGCCCTTGAGGACTTCTGCGTTTGCTCGTTCGGCTTGATCGTTGCTGCGTGGGTGAGCCACCGAGGCGAAGCAGACCTTGACGCCGAGCTTGTCGCAGTAGGCTCGGAAGATGCCGCTGGTGAACTGCGAGCCATTGTCGGTGATGATGCGGTTGGGCACGCCGAAGCGGCAGACCAAGCTCCTGATGAATTTCACCGCGGCCCCAGCCGGTATTGTGCGCACTGGCTCAACTTCGGTCCACTTGGTGAACTTGTCGATGGCCACGAAGAGGAAGCGATAGCCCCCCTGCGACCTTGGGAAGGGGCCCAAGATGTCCAGCCCCCAGACCGCAAACGGCCAGGAGAGCGGGATGGTTTGAAGCCCCAGCGCCGGCTGATGAATTTGCTTGGCGTGGAATTGGCAGGCGTCGCAGGTTTGCACAATGGCGACCGCATCTTGAAGCACTTGAGGCCAGTAGAAACCGCTCCTGAAGACCTTGCCTGCGAGGGTGCGCGCACATGAGTGGTGGCCGCACTCCCCGCTGTGGATGTCCTTGATCAGCTCTCGGCCTTCCTCAGGGGGGACGCACTTGAGCGCGATACCATTTGGGCGCTTGCGGTAGAGGTTTCCCTCGAGGATGCAGTAGGATTTCGCCTGTCGAGCGATTCGCTCTGCGTCAGCATCTTCAGGGAGGATTCCTTTCACCAAGTAGTCCTTGAGCTCATCAATCCAGCCTGAGGTCTGGTGTGTTGCCGTCAGCAACAGGCGCTCCCCTGTGCTGGGACCGCAATCGGGTGCCCCAGACTCAGGAGGCGGTGGGAGCGCTTCGTCTGCGCTTGCGGCTGTGGTCTCTCGAGGCTGCTTGATGGATGCCTTGGCGAGCCTCTCTTCAAAGACGCCGGCCTGCTGGGGTTGCCTCCGCGAGGCTCGCTTGGCGATGTCGTCAGCCTCTTGGTTTTGCCGCCTTGAGCTTCTCTACCTCCTTGACGATGAATGCTTGCTTCTCAGGGGCTTGCTTTCGTGCTTTTTGCTTGACGGGGCGTGCGTCTGGAGACACGGCTAAGTGGTGCTCGATCACCTCCCTTGGTACACCGGACATATCTGACGGAGTCCATGCGAACATGTCAGAGTTTGCCCGAAGGAAGGCGACGAGCGCGCTTTCCTATTTGGGAGGCAGGGTAGCGCCTATGGTGACGCTAGCCCCCGAGCCTTCAACCCCCGAGCTGGTGGTGTCCAGCGACACCTTCTTCGTGGCAGCTTGTTCCTGAGAGAACACTTGCTTCTTCTTCTTGGGCCTCTCGAGAGGCTCCATGTCCTCGTCAGCCGGGAAAGCCATGGCGGCTGCCTTGTAGGCGCTCTCGACAGCGCGCGTGGCGTCCAGGATGTGACCATGGATGGCAATGGTGCCAGCGCTGCCGGGGATCTTGACCATGTTGTAGGCGTGGTGCGTGACGGCCATGAACTTCGCGAGGGCGGGGTAGCCGAGGATGGCGTTGTACGGCAAGCCGATGTGGGCGACGTCGAAGTCGATCAGCTCCGTGCGATAGTTCTTCTATGTGCCGAAGGTGACCGCGAGACGGACTTGCCCCAGAGGCTCGATTGAACCACTGGTGACGCCCGTGAACGGCGTGGAGGGCATAAGCCACTCGTAGGGCACTTGAAGCGTCTCGAAGGTCTCGACAGAGATGACATTCAGGCCCGCTCCCCCATCGATGAGTGTCTTGGAGACGGTGATGTTGTTGATGGTGGGGGAGCAGACCAGGGGGAGGGTTCCAACAGTCTTGGTCGACTTGGGGTGGTCCTTGGCGTCGAAGGCGATGGTGTACAGGGACCACTTGAGGGGCCTGGAGGTCTGGGTGCTCGGGAGCGCAGCGTTGAGTTCGCGGGCGAACTGCTTGAACTGATTGTTCGATTTGGGCGCTTGAGCCCCGCCGAGGATGCAGGCCATGGCGCCTCTCGGGGCCTGGTAGACTCCATCTTCCTCGTCGGGGAGGTTGTTGTTCCTCTCAGCGGCGTTGGCCTGAGTGCCCTGCGGCCTCTGGTAGCCGCCAGCGCGTCCGCCTCTGCTGCCGCGAGGACCGCGGTGGCCTTGCGCTTGGGCTCTTCCTTCTTCTTGTGGCTCTTGGACCCCTCGCCAGGGTCGTCCCCCCGCGCGCTCATCTTGACGAAGAGGAGTCCCTCTTCAGCCTTGGCGCACTTATCTGCCAGATCGAACAGCTTCACCACAGAGGTTAGCTTGTCGTGAATGCCGAGCTTCTCGAGCATCCTGCGGTTCGTGACGCCCTCGCGGAAGGCAGCGATGACCTGGGTGTCGGGGATGTTCGGAATCTTGTTCCGCACCTGGCTGAAGCGCTGGATGTACTTGCGAAGAGTCTCATCCTTCTTCTGCACCACAGCGCGCAAGTCGTTGTGGGTAAGTGCGCGCTCGTACGTGCCCTTGAAGTTGGCGACGAACTGCCTGCAGAGCTCCTCCCAGGAGTCGATGGAGTCCTCAGGCAGGTTGAGGAGCCAGGACAGCGCGGAGTCCCTGAGGGCGTGGGAGAACCAGTTGGCCATGACCTTGTCGTCTCCCCCTGCGGCCTGGATGGAGGTGGTGTAGAGCTGCAGGAATTCGAGAGGGTTGGTGGACCCGTCGAAGCCCTTGGGGAGCGCTGGCCTGAACTTCTGCGGCCAGACCACACGACGCAGGGCGCGCGTGAAGGCCATGCAGCCAGTGGCGTAGGTGGCCGTTCCTCCCTGGAGGGCCCTGCGGTTTTGTTGCCCCGCTTGGCCGAGCTGCTCGACGAGGCGGTTCTGGAGGTCGCGGCGTCGCTCCATGCCCACACGTGCGTCAGGCGCGGTGCGCTGCACGATCTGGCAATCGTGCGGTGAGGAAGCATGGGAGGGAGCCCGCTGTGCCGCGGCCGGAGGCGGTCCTGGCGGCGGCGGGGGCGCACCTGGTGCGGCCGCCCCTGCAGGGCCGGAGGGTACGATGGAGCGCGACGGAGCAGGGCGCGTGGTTGCGATGTCGACGAGGTGGTGGAGGCGGTCCAACCACTGGTCGTGTGCCTCGGCACTTGGCCGGTAGCGGAGGAGCTCCTGGGCCATGAGCAGCGCGGTATGCGGGGCGGGCTCGTGGTGCTCCCGCGTGGACACGCTCTGGCGCCGGGACGGGTGCGAGGACTCAGCGTCCTCACGGCGCTCGGAGAGGTCCTCGTCGTCGCGCTGGTCTCCGCCGCGGTGCTCCTCGCTCTCTGGCTCTTCCACGCGCGGGCCGGTGCCAGCGCGCTCAGCCGCGCGAGGGCGACCACGGCGGCCACGGGCGGGAGCAGTGCCGGGCTCGGTGTGAGCTCTCTCAGAGGCACGCCGGTTGGCGCGCGTCGCGTGGGTGTCCGTCATGGCGCGGAGTTCGGAGGTTGAAGACGCGCCTCAGAACCCCTACCTGGCGCGCCAAATGTCGGAGAGTGACTCCCACGGAACAGGGGTAGCCACGCCCTGAAGAGAGGTTCGAAGGGGGGACTGAACGCGGAGGTCAACGACCCTCGAGAGGCACGACGACGGTGCTCGCCGGGCCTGGAGAGAGAGAAATCACGACAGAGAAGGACACCGGCCCGTACCCAGGTTCACGGCCCTCAGGAGGAGGTAAAACCGCTACTCCTGCTTGTCTGTATTGCACTGTGGAAGTTACAGAACAATGAGCTTGCCGAGGGCTCTCTTGAGGCAGTTTGGTGCTTGGAGAGGGACACAATGGTCGTCTTCCTCCTCCAGCAGTTGGCTATTCTATGCGTTTGGCTAAGGCTCCCTCGGTCTAGGAAGCCATCAGCCGACTGGAGATCAATCCCTTTCTATGGTGGAGCTCCTGCTCCTTTTATAGGCGCCCCGGGCTCCATCCTCGTGCTGGTGGGTTCCCACATGCCGGTGGCGCGAAGGAGCGGGAGTCCACCGCGGCTCATCCGTCCATGGACGCGGTCCATCCGTGCTAAAGTTGCGCGCCGTGGCCGACAGGTTGCAGACGGTGCAGAGCGGTTCGCAGGCGCGGCAGAGGTCGTGGTGGAGCCCACGATGACGATCTTCTTGGAGCGTTGCGCCGTCCAGCCGCTTTATCACCAAAGAGGAAAGTCCTGGCTGTCCTGGCGCAGGCGGCGCGGCTTTGTTGACTCCTTTATCATCAGAATGGCAGCTGGGATGCTCGCGTCACCCTGCGGCTGCTGCAGGGGCCATGTGCGCCCCGCAGCGCTTGCTTAGCCGCGAAGTGTCTCCACAGGGCCGTGGTGGCCTGTGGAGAGGTTTCCCGAGTCTTTCTCTCTCCAGGCGTGTCGAGCCTTGGGGAGTCTCTTGAAGCGCGGGGTCCTCTTCAGGCCCTGGCTTCCTCTTCAGGCCCTCAAGAGGAGATGCCTCTCGAGGGTCTCTCCAAGCGGTAGCTTGGTCCTTAGTCGTTTTGACGAATCTTTTGCGGGCGAGGCCTGTAGGGAGTGGGCTATGCACACCCCGGTCCTCATTGGGCCGACACTCACAACCAAATATTTCGGCATAATGTGCAGCTGCGTCCTGTGCCTCACCGAAGCAAAACAATTCACTTTTATGGAAATTGATTTTCAAACCTGATAATTGCTCGAATGCTGACAATATCAATTTCAGATTCGTCGCCTTATCAAGATCATGTTCCATAAAAAGGATTGTATCGTCCGCATATTGAAGAATAGAAAGTCCCCCATCAACTAGGTGTGGGACTACCCCTTCAATTTGGCCATCCGTTTTTGCCCGTTCAATCATGATGGTCAACATATCAGCCACTATATTAAATAGTATAGGCGATAGAGGATCACCTTGCCTTAAACCTTTTTTTGTCTGCAAGTAGTGGCCGACGTCATCATTGACTTTTATCGCCACGCTTCCCCCCGACAACAAAGTTCTGTATCCATTCACACCACTCATCAGAAAACCCTTTCATTCTCAGAGTTTGTAGTAGGAACGGCCACTTTACTTTGTCATATGCTTTTTCAAAGTCAATTTTAAATATTACCCCATCAAGTTTCTTCGTATCCATCTCATGTACGGTTTCATGGAGAACCACAACCCCGTCTAGAATATTCCTCCCTTGCATGAAAGCAGTTTGGGTAGGCTTTACCACATGATCTGCTACCGAATTTAACCTAATAGTTGCCACTTTTGTAAAGATCTTGAAGCTAACATTCAGGAGGCATATTGGCCGATATTGTTGTATCTTTCGGCCGCCTGAGTCTTAGGTAACAAGACGATTTCCCCAAAGTTTAGGCGAAAAAGCTCGAGTTGTCCATCATGTAAACAACCGAATAACTCGAGCAAATCAGACTTAATGGTTTCCCAAAAATGCTGGTAGAACTCAGCTGGGAATCCATCAGGCCCGGGTGCCTTATTATGTTCCATTTGAAAAACTGCTTTGCTAATCTCTTCTTCAGAAAAGGGTGCGGTGAGCAAGTTGTTTTCCTCCGGAGTAACTTGGGTAATATCATTTGTTCGCGTCTCATCAAGAGTGAAGTTTCCTTCCTCTGGAGCACCGAACAGACCTTTATAGTAGTCAGTAATATAATCTTTGAGCTTATCCTGTCCCTCGATCAGACCCTCATCCTGATGGAGGGAATGAATGAGCTTCCTCCTATGTCTGCCATTAGCGACATTGTGGAAGTACCTCGTATTCGAATCCCCTTGAAGAATAAACTGAGCCTTTGATCTTTGGTACCATTTAAGCTCTTCTTCTCGCAGCATCCGTCCTACTTGCTCATTCGAGTGCCGTTTGAGGTCACTCTCATGTGCTGATAAGGGACGCAATTCCGCAAGTTTATCAAGCTCATCTATTATTGAGCACAAGCGCTCCTTTTCTTTTTTGAGCATCCCTGTTGTGTGTCTTGCCCAGCCTCGCAGAAATGTGCGCAAATTGCGTATCTTACCATTCCACCGTTGGATAGCAGTGACGCCCACAACCGGTTGAGCCCAAGTCCTTTTAACCAAATCATCAAAACCATCGCGCAACAGCCAACCTAATTCAAATTTGAATTGGGGTTTAACGGCTGGTTTCAAAGATCCAGTAGAAAGGAGGATGGGGGCATGATCCGAGAAAGCCTCGATGCGCTCCAAAGCACGAACCAACACCAATGGATATTTATCCTCCAAACGGGAATCCATTAGCACCCGGTCTAGCTTTTCGAACGTCGGCTCGGAGAGACTATTAGCCCAGGTAAATTGTCTCCCCGTCATGTGAACCTCCCTTAGAGACAAGCTATCAATTACAGCATTGAATAAGAGAGGCCAATGACTATCGAATCTGCCTCTACTTTTCTCGTAACGGTACCTCAGCATATTGAAATCCCCTCCTATGAGAATAGGGTGTGGGTTATCCTTAGCTAGATTAACCAGTTCACGAAGAAAAGCAGCCTTATAATCCTCTTGGGCAGCGCCATACACAGCAACCAAACTCCATATAAAATTATCAGACTTATTTCGGATATGAAATTTAATATGAAATTCACCATCCGAATGGTCCAGCAATTCCATGGTGTCAGTTCTGATGCCAAGTAACATGCCACCCGATCTCCCTCGAGGGGGACAAGAATGCCATGCAAACTCCACACCACCTGAGAGGCGGTCTAGTAGAGCGCTTGAAAAATCTCGTCTACCCGTCTCGGAGATAGCTAGAAAATCCAATTTGTGATCCCTCACATGATGCGCAATATTTAAATGTTTAGCCAAGTCACTTAGACCTCTGCTATTTTCAAATATGCCATTCATTGGGAAACTAATGGAGATTTTGACTTTCTCGCGCTTTTGCGCAAGGATTTGTTGTTTTTGTTTTTAGCAGACTTGGATCTCCGGCTAGTGGCGTACAGGTCATCAAAAGATCCCAGCCCAGCCTCATCCAAATCCACCTCTGTAACCTCTCCTATAAGATGTGATAGAAGCTGTCCATCTAAAGTGTCATTCACTTCATCAACATCTATGGGCAAGGCAAACGGCTTACTCGAAACACTAGGCGATACCTTACGGCGATCATATTCTACATGTTTCAAAACATTAGCCGATAAAACAATTTCCTTTTCGTTCTTCCCTAAACTCACGCCTACACTAGACAATTGAGCTGACAATTTAGACGGAGAAAAGGATAGGAAGGAATTTTTTGCGGAAGACATACCAGGGGTCGGAGTAGAGAACAGCCCGGCTTTGCGCCTCATCGCCTTGGTCATGGTGTCCTCATCCGTCGCAGACGCGCCGTCCTTCCCCGATAGGTGGCGTGCGCTACGCCTAGGCGTGGCCATGGGTAGCGGCTTCCCCCCAACAGGAGATAGTGGTGGAATAGCTCCCCTCTCCACGTCAGTGGCCGCCGACGAAGAAGGCGAAGACGGCGGAGACACCACAGGGGAGGGCACAGACGATGTAGCAGCCCCCACCACTGTAGTGTCCGACGTCGGCGTTGGCGCGCTTGCTCCGGTCTCCACATTTATGCAACTCAGCAAGCCCACCATGAGCACACCAGCAGCCTGGTCGGAGCAGTTCGCCGCTCGGGCGACGGAGTGTAGCCCAACACTCACCTTAGCCAGCTGCGGATCAGGCTTCACGTGGGCGACGGTGAGTCCGTCACTCCCCACCGCGCACATCACAGGCGCAGTCGCCGGCGCGCAGGCGGGCTGCTGCGACCCGTCGAGGCTCGGGGTAGAGGGCCGCGCCATCTCATCCAACCCACCGCGGGCAGCAGCGGTCGAACTCCCACCGGCAGAGGACAGCTGCTCGCCGTCCCGCTGCTCACCCAAACCCAAAGACGCAGAAGGGCTAGATGTTTTATGCGCACCAGGCATGGGGAGAGCAGCAGCTTTTCTCCAGTTCATCACCAATTCTATACCTCTGGGTGTCTTGGGATTGGGATTGAATGGTGTAACAGCCACCGTTTGCAATAGTTGCGCCACAGAGGCTCCATGCACCTTCCCACTTCCAGATGATGAGCTAGGTTCAGTCAACATGTTCGAGGAGCTATTCCCGTTATTAAACGGTTCTTCAGCACTAGTTTGGCCTTCCATATTATCATCTCCCATACCATGGTCGTCTGGATCCTCCTTGCCCTTGCGCTGCCAGAGGAAAGGCACAAAATCTGCCTCCGGAACATAATTCGCAGGCTCAGGCCGGAAAGTAAAGTCAAAACCTTTGAGTCTCAACACTCCAGCAGTCGTGATATAAGGGCCATGCTCGTCAATGTCTTTGAAGCAATCTTCGTTCACCATCCCCACCAAGATACGGACTTCACCTCTCCGACGTAAAGAAAACAAGTCCACATCAATCGTTGTGCCGATGAGAGAGCCAACAGCCCACAGACCCCAGAAGTGCCTCAAAGGATTTGGCACTCCCGTAACATGCACCCAAGTCTCATGCAATTCCGAAGTGTGTTCGACATCCACTCGCTTCCACTCGCTGAAAATAAGCTTGGTTGCTTGAGATGAGATACCGAGCTCAGCTCCAACAAACCGCGATAACTCATCCTTTGACGGGAAGTTCACTGTGACGGAGTTGTCCCCATTAGGAATTGCCTCCCAACACCAAGTACGTGCAGTGCATAGCCGAGCCACCTGGTCTACCACTTGTTTCGCGGTGGCGGCCACCCCTTGCACAGTCACAAGAGCTACAGGAATGCCCTCCGGAGCCACCTCTTTCTTGTACAAGTTGTCGGGAAACATATTGAACATAGTATCAGCTTGTCCATGGCCAGCAACGAACACCGTGGGCCTCGGCTGCTTCAGTGTTGGGCACATAGGAGTAGGATGCTTTGCGTTGTCACATATATAGCAATAGTGCTTCACCGAGCAATCCTTAGTGGTGTGATCGTTGACGGCACACTTCTAACACCATCCCTTAACCTTCTTAGGTCCTTGCGCGACGGCGGAGACCGCTACCGCTGCCAACACATTCTGCACCGGCAACGTGGGAGTGGCAACAGGATGGCCTGCCCCTGGAATCATGAGCTGATCAGCTGCCCCTTGCTGCTGCAGCACCGTCTCTTGGATTGGCATGAGCGGAGCAGCCCCCGGCAACACTCAGACTTGCTGACCTTGACCTCCGACTTGCTGCCCTTGAGCCACAGACGCTCATGTACCCTGTATAACTGTATTCCATCAAACGTTATCCCTGTGAGAGATTTTGTTTGTCTTGTACTCCTACCCGTCTATGGGCATCTCCACCCGTGCCTCCCAAGCGCCTCCCTAGGCCATTTTTTGGCTTCGGATCACCAAATAACGCCAAATTCTACACAGTCGCGCCCCAGGAAGCTAAAAAGCGCCGGATTTGGTCCTTTTACCATCCAGCGCACCTAGGCCGAACGCAGACCATTGGGGGCGATTGACAGCTCCGATAGAAAGAAAGGAGAGCGTGGGCCAGCCCCGCCGGTGAAGCAAGCACATTCCCCACACCCGCCTCGCCTTCTCGCACCTCCTACCCCTTGACGCCAAGTCGCCGCCGGTCACATCCCTCCCCCCTCCGCCGCAAGCAAGCTCGTAGGAAGGCCACCGCCTCGCTTGACCTTGCCGCCTGAACCACCCCGCGCTCCTCCGCCGCGTTCCAGTCGCAAAGAAAACTCCACCGCTGCCACACGACCACCATGCCCACAAGGTGTTCGACGTTTTGCCTGCTCGGCCATGGAGTCCGACGAGATGCTCGCCGATCTGCTGGAAGAGGAAGCTTACGTCGAGGTTGAAAACGAAGAGGACCCTTGCCGATCCTCGCCTCTCTCGCCGGCCTCATTGCACAACCAACTTCAGGATGATCTGGTGACCCATCCGTGGATGCTCAAAGGCGTACCTAATTTGATTTGTTGTAAAAACACGTTGAGCTATCTGCATGGTTTGGTTATATTGTTTTCTGCGTGAAACTATGTATGGATTGTTTTGTATGTTCAATTATGTGAAAAAATGTATGAGTATGTCAATATTTGTGTCAATTTAAACCAAAATCGCCTGTTGTTGGTGGGAATGGCGAACGACTGAGAATCGGCGCATCCAAGGTGAGAAATACGTCTGGCGCGCCGTCCTAGGGGGTATCGTTCCGCCGGATTTCGGCGCTTCGGGGGCACAACAGCTGTAGATGCCCTAAGAGGCTCAAGACAACATCAAACACATTACCGCAATCTCATGCTCTCTAATGACCGCATCCCGCTCTGGCTCTAAACAAGCATGCTGCCTACGGAGACGATCTCCATAATCTTTTATGGGGCCCGCAAAACGGACGGGCGCCTTCTCAAAGGTCCATCCGGCGGGCGCCGCGCGCGCGTGCCGCCGCCACGTGGCCGTATGACAGCGCGGGCAGGAAACAAAGCAGCGCGCGTGTAAGATCCCACAGATCCAGATTCAGATTCATATCTGTATCTATGTATCAGCAATGTACGAACTACGGACAACACTATGTACAAAACACAGCTTATGTAGTACAAGATCTACAACCGGATCAGATTGTACGTACAATTAACCAGATCAGTTTGTACATACGACTACCCAGATCAGGTTGTACGTACAACTACACTCAATTTGTACGTACAACTTGAACTACACATACCAGCTTATACGTACAATTATAAATAACAGGTTGTACATACAACTACAATCAGATTATACGAACTATACACATTCCAAAGTAAAAAAAAAGTTCGTCGAAACTTATCAACATGGGATCTAGTTTTGAATATCTCGACGCGAGGAGTTCAAAAGTGAAAACGGTTCGTAAATCGGATAAACGGTTCTCAAGATATTTCATAAAAAAAAGAATCTCAAAATAAATTCTATTTCGTTCGGATACGAATATTTACCACTTCCATTTTCTCGAATACGAATGTCGGATAATTCGGATTATCCGCTACCAATTCCCACCCCTATTTCCAATGGTATAAAGTTTTTCAAATTTGGGTCAGTGGATAAAAAGATATAATGTTTTGAAGTTACAGGGGCTTTTCTACAAAACTATCATTTAATTTATAATTGGGATAAAACCAGAAAAGGCTGGACTGACGTGGCGCTGACGTGTCCCTAACTGGACGTTGACGCGGCACGTACCGGTTCGAGTTAAATAGATCTAATCGCGACCGTTCGTTTCCGATCGGACGGATGAGAGGGAAGGGTTCTCACCGGGCGGCGCTAGGTCGCCGGAAATGGAGGAGGCGGCGGCGGACGGCTCGGACGTGCACCCATATGGCGATGCGGTGGTTGTCCGGGCTCCGGGAGGCGACGACGGGGCTCCGCGTGACTCTGGGAAGGCTATGGCGGGGTCCTCGAAGTCAAACGCGTCCTGGAACGGCAATGGGGAGCGGCCGGAGCTGCGGCGGCGCGGAGGTCTTTCCGGTCGTGCGTGAGCGGCTCGTTCTGCAGTGCGAAAATAATTGGAAAGGGGCTCAGGAGGTGCGTCACCGAGAGGTTAAGATGATGAGAAGTCTCTTGGGCTCGGGGGGAAGGGCTCACCTCGCCGGATGTTGAGGAAAACGCGGCGGCGGTCTTGCGGCTCCGGCGAGCAAATTCGTCAGCCCGGGGGCTCGAATCGGAGAGGCAAGGAGGGGGGAAAGGAGGCCGGGGTTGCGGGGGTTTAAAGGAAGCCGTGGGCGCGTCGTGGGGGTGCTCGAGGGAGTGGAGAACTTCCGAGGTTATCGTGGGCTTCGTGTGCAGCGTCTCCGGTCGTGGGCACGGTTAGGGAAGACGAACCTGACAGGTGGTCCCCACCTGTCAGTGAGAGAACGTGGAGAGAGGTGGGGTGGGCTGCTGTTGGGCCTCTGCGCGTTGCTCACGCGGCAGGTAAGTATCGGGCTCAGCCCATTTGGCTTCTTCTCTCTTTTTTTGTTGTTCTGATTCATTTTTCCTTTTCCTTTTATGTTTTCTTATTTCTTTTATAATTTTTGTTTTATAATTCCAAATTGAGTAAAACTAGTTTTTAAAAATTTCTAAAAATCATATCTATCTTTTAAAACAGTCATACACATGTATTGATTACTTTTCAAAACTAATAATTTGAAATATTGATTAGTCACCAATTTGACACTTTTTGCAGATTTTAAAATAGAGTTTTATTAAAGGATTTATGTCATAATAAAAATCAAGAGACTTATAAAAAAATACATATGTTTAAAATAAATATTTCCAAATTTATTTTCAAAATCAAACACTTGAATTAAGACTATATTTTACAAACAGAGGATGTTCTGAATAGTTTCTTGACTTCAAAAATATTGTCTTTAGGGTTCAATAGGAACCTAGATACAATATTTTGAAATATATAATTTAGCCAAAACCATTTTAGAAATAGGCATAGCTTAAATAACTTGAAGTACTTTGCAAATATGTTTTAGGGTTTAATAAATGTTTAGAATATTTCTTTATAGCTCAACATTCAAGTTTGAAAATAAAGTTTACTTGATTGAATTAATATCATAATACTTTTGAATAAGTCATATTAATCCTTTTTAGTTGTTCTTCTTGGACAATGATGATTTTATTTTAATATGAAGTAAAAGTTTTAAATTTTAGTGATTTTTAAACATTCCAAATTTTTGGGATGTTACAGCGATAGTGCTCAGACTAGTCATAGTGGGAGTAACATGGATAGTAACATAAGTGCCACATAGACAAAAATGATGATGTGTAACATAGAGTAATATCGTATACATGATACCACTATATGATACTCCCACTATGACTAGTCTCACGGGTCCTACTTCTGCGCTTAATTTTCTCTCTCCATTTAGAATCACCTTCCTCTCTTCTCCGGTCTACTCTCTCTTCTCTCTCCTACCTTTTCTGCTTTCTTGCATGAAGCGGAGACCCTGACACCTGCGAGACTAATACTTTGACAGTGCGAGCCTTGCTGGCCTGATGAAGCAACTGGTTGAAGCTACGCGTTGGCCATGCCCTTAAAACATGTAGTGTTTGTATATATATGGTATGTAATATTTTTTTAGGGAAAGTCATCATGTTGCAGGTGTTGTACATGTTGTATATGAAGGGGATCGCATGCAGAAAACAAAAAAAATCCTAACAGCGATAACCTAAAAACAGCCAGAATCTATACTATGAAGATATAGTAATACGCAGGGGGGGTCTTTGCACATACCTCTTGAAGACCGAAAGCGGGGATTACGCTCCCGCACAAGCGTTGACGATGAAGCCGACGAAGACTTCGATGCCGTGTAGAGGAAGCAGACCTCTAGCACCCCAAGTGTGGTGCCTCGCAGGGAGTCACACACGTACGGTGAAGCCGACGAACTCCGGGCTCCGATCCAGGGACGAAGCAGCGGAAGACTGGGACCGGGAGACCAGCAGCACGACGGTGTGCGTATGGTGGAGAAACAATTCCGAGGCGCAACTCCAATCTTGGGAATCACGTGATCCTCGGAAAAAGAGAGAGAGAGAGGAAATTGGTGTGTCTTCAAAGGCCAGGGGTACCCCTCTATATAAAGGGGTCCAGGGGGCTGCCCACCTTGCCAGGCTGGCGGTGTGGGACTATTCCCACACCCCAGCCGGCCAGCCTTGGTGCGCAGGCCTAGGTGGGCCCCATGTGGCCCACCTAGGGCCGGCCGAACCAGCCCCTCCCTCATGGGGGGGACTTTCCCCCCCTCATGGGCCTCTTTGCCCAAAGAGGCCCATTAAGGGATTTTTGCCTTTAAAAATTCAGGAAAAATTAAAATAAAATATATTTAACTATTAATTACACTAATTAATATTAAATACATATTATATAATTTATTCTGGCTCCGAAAACTATTTCGTCGCTGCCCGATCTCCATCGGAACTTTCCCGGGCGTTCCCGGTCTCTCTTTTCCTATTTTTCTCTTCCGGTAAAATGTCGACTCCCCTTAAGCGTGTTACCCTAGCGGTTCGATTATCTCACCAGACATGATCGAGACTCCTCTCCGATCAATGACTAATTCGTGGACCTTGGATACCCAGAATTAATCCCTGCGAGATAACGAATACTTTTTCCCATCGAACCTGGACGTCTCAGTCTTAAACCTTTTGCCATGCGATACTTAGCGTGTCCGAGACTCGTTCATAGATATCTCCATACCTAGCTTGATCTCGTTACCGACACCGCTAACTTCTACTCGTCCATGATCTTATGTCCTGGTGACCTAGTCACATGCTTGCAAGCTCTTTTGACATAATCTCACCGAGTGGGCCCTAGAGTATCTATCCTGCTATGGGACTGGCAAATCCCGCTCTTGGCCCCCCGTCTCAACATACTCCTATCCGACACCCGAGAGGGACACCTTTATTGTCACACTATGTAAGATATGACGTTTGATGCAATCAAAGTGTCTTCCAGGAATAGCAATAAGAGTAGGTCTCACGGTCGAAGGCGTAATGACTACGTCCTATAAATATTGGGTATGTCCATCACATCGTTCTACCAACGACATGACTTCATTGTCAAATAGACACCATGTCACATGATCGGGAAACCTCGATCATCGATTGCACAATGAACCAATCAAACAAAGGTGGTTGGGGACCTGGTTGTTTTAATGTTTCCTCTTAATACAGTTATAGCATGACACAAAAAACGTATTATGAACAAATGAGATATGATAAATAAAACACTTTATTAATTGCCTCTAGGGCATATCTCCTACAGTCTCCCACTTGCACTAGAGTACAATTTAATCTAGTTACAACTTGGTAAAAGCCGGACACCCATAGCATCTTGGTGTTTCACGTGCTTGTCTAGCAGGAGAGGCTTCGTCAACGGGTCTGCCACATTCAGATTCGTATGTATTTTGCAAATCTTCACTTCACCTCCTTGTACGTACTGTCGTATCACATGGAAGCGTCGGAGTATGTGTTTGGCAGTCGAGTGAGACCTTGGTTCCTTCGCGTTAGCAATAGCACCCGTATTGTCGCAGAAGAGGGTCACAGGGTCTTGCGCACTAGGGAACACTCCAAGCTCGATGATGAACTTCCTTAGCCACACAGCTTCATTCGCGGCTTCAGAAGCAGCAATGTACTCCGATTCCATTGTAGATTGGGCCACGATGGGTTGCTTCCCACTCCTCCAGCATACAGCGCCTCCGTTCACCTTGAACACATATCCTGTCTGTGACTTAGAGTCATCTGGGTCTGAGCAGAAACTTGCATCAACGTAACCTGTTACGCAAGTTCTTCCTCACAGTCCCCATACACAAGAAACATTTCCTTTGTATGCTTGAGATTCTTAAGAATGCTTTTAACAGCTACCCAATGTTCCTTTCCAGGATTACTTTGGAATCGGCTCGTCAAACTAAGAGCCAATGCTACATCAGGTCGAGTACTTAGCATGGCATACATGATCGATCCTATGGCTGAAGCATAAGGATGTTTATTCATCGCGACTCTATCATGTTCCGTTACCGGACACTGTGCCTTGCTCAATACCTTATTCTTGACAATAGGCAGAGAACCCTTCTTTGCCGCATCCATATTGAACCGTTTCAATATCTTGTCAATATAAGTACTCTGACTTAACGCTAACAGGCGTCTTGATCTATCACGATAGATTTTGATGCCTAAAACGTATGCAGCTTCTCCTAAGTCCTTCATTGAAAATTTACTGTTTAAATATTCCTTAACGCTATTCAATATTTCCACATTATCTCTTATCAGCAGTATATCATCAACATATAGTGCCAGGAACACAACTGAGCTCCCACTCATTTTCTTGTAAATGCAGGTCTCTTCTCTGTTCCGGACAAATCCAAAACCTTTGATCACCTCATCAAAGCGAAGATTCCAGCTCCGAGATGCTTGCTTCAGTCCATAAATGGAACGCTGAAGCTTGCATACCTTGCCAGCATTTCCTGGATCGACAAAACCTTCAGGTTGTACCATGTACAACTCTTCCTCAATGTTACCATTTAGGAACGTTGTTTTGACATCCATTTGCCATATCTCATAGTCATAATATGCGGCAACTGCTAGCAAAATCCGAATAGACTTTAGCATCGCTACTGGTGAAAACGTTTCATCGTAGTCACTTCCATGAATTTGTCGGAAACCCTTTGCGACAAGCCGAGCCTTATAGACGGTCACATTACCATCAGCATCAGTCTTCTTCTTGAAGATCCATTTATTCTCGACGGCGTTGCGCCCTTCGGGAATCTCCATCAAAGTCCACACTTTGTTATCATACATGGATCCTATTTCGGATTTCATGGCTTCAAGCCATTTCTCGGACTCAGGACTGGCCATAGCCTCTTTGTAGTTCGTAGGTTCGTCTTGTTCAACCAACATGACGGTGCAAACCATGTTGCCATACCATTCAGGGGCGATCCGAGATCTTCCTGACCTACGAGGTAGAATAGCACCCTCGACGTTTTCTCCCACTCCATCTGTGGAGGACGGTTCCGGAACAGCTTCCGTTGCGCCACTCGGAATTTCGAGTTCTGGATCAACGATCTCGTCGAGGTCTATTTTCCTCCCACTTACTCCTTTGGCGAGAAACTCTTTCTCCAGAAAGGTACCGTTCTTCGCGACAAACGTTTTTCCCTCAGCTTGGTTGTAGAAGGTGTATCCTATGGTTTCCCGCGGATACCCTACAAAGACGACTTTCTCCGATTTCGGTTCGAGTTTGTCGGGCTGTAGTTTCTTAACGTACGCCTCACAACCCCAGACCTTCAGGAACGACAGCTTAGGCTTCTGGCCATGCCAGACCTCATACGGTGTCGTTGCTACGGATTTGGACGGAGCCCTATTTAAAATGAATGCGGCTGTTTCTAACGCGTACCCCCAAAAAGACACGGGCAAGTCGGTAAGAGACATCATAGACCGAACACTATCAAGTAGAGTGCGATTACGCCGCTCAGACACACCGTTGCGTTGCGGCGTTCCAGCCGGCGTAAGCTGCGGCACGATGCCACAGGCCTTCAGATGTGTGCCAAACTCAAAACTCAAATATTAGCCACCACGATCGGATCGAAGGTGCTTGATTTTCTTGTTGAGTTGATTTTCAACTTCACTTTGAAATTCTTTGAACTTTTCAAATGTTTCAGACTTGTGTTTCATCAAATAGATATACCCGTATCTACTCAAGTCATCGGTGAAGGTGACAAAATAACGATAACCATTGCGTGTCGATACGCTCATTGGTCCACACACATCTGTATGTATGACTCCCAACAAGTCCGACGCCCGTTCCATGAAACCATTGAACGGTGTCTTGGTCATTTTGCCCATGAGGCATGGTTCGTATGTGTCGAGGGATCCAAAATCCAACGAGTCCAGAAGTCCATCGGCATGGAGTTTCTTCATGCGCCTTATACCAATATGACCGAGACGGCAATGCCACATATACATGGCGGTATCGCTACTAAGTTTAATCCTCTTGGCATCTATGCTATGAATGTGAGTACTACGATCGAGATTCAACAAGAATAAACCATTACTCTCGGGAGCGTTAACATAAAAGATATCATTCATAGAAATAGCACAACCATTTGATACTGATTTGAACGAATATCCGTCTTGCAACAAGCAAGACCCACTGATAATGTTTACACTCAAGGACGGTACAAAATAACATTTATTGAGGACCAAAACTAATCCCGACGGTAGATGTAGAGGGAGTGTGCCGACAGCCACCATGTCAACTCTTGATCCGTTGCCGACGCGCATCGTCACCTCGTCCTTTCCCAGGCGCCTCTTATTCCGCAACTCCTCTTGAGAGTTACATATATGAGCAACAGAACCAGTATCAAATACCCAGGTATTGCTACGCGCGTAGGTTAGGTACACATCAATAACATGTATATCAAATATACCTTTCTCTTTTCCGACAATCTTGCCGGCCTTCTTATCCTCCAGATACTTGGGGAGTTGTGTTTCCAGGGGTCTGATGGTCACCACCATCTGGTCCATCTTGATTTCCAATTCGGCCATGTTGAGCATCATAAGAATTTCCGACAGGGATTTTGATGTCCCAATCATGTCGTAGTTCATGATGGCGTCCTTATAGCTAGGGGGCAGCGACAACAGCACCCTATCTATAATCAGCTCTTCTGGGATCTCATATCCCAGATCTTTCAGAAGCTGAACGCTGCCAAACATATTGGCCAAGTGCTCACTTATGTTGCCGTGCTCTTCCATCTGGGCTGAGAAGAAAAGCTTGGTAGCTTCAAACCTCTCATCCTTGACTTGTCGTGCAAAATTAACCATGAGTTCAGTGATTATCTCATAAGCACTCTTGTTCTCAAAATGGTTCTGCAAGTCAGCCTCCATGGCAAAGAGCATGCCACTCCGGACAAAAGAGGAAATCTCCGTCTTAAACTCGTGGACTATCCTAAGAGTTTCTAAGGCGGTGTTTGCTGGCTGATCACCTAAGGGGGCTTCAAGGATGTAAGCCACCTTGTGGGTATTCAGAATGGACTTCAGATCGCGGAACCAGGATACGAAGTTGGACCCATCGGTCTTAAGCTTCTCTTTCTCAAGGAACAGAGCTAGGTTAAAGGTGGGGTGAGACATCTACAATGGAATTTGCAAAATATAAGACTTTGTTCATAAAAATTGAGTTCAAGTATTTTTCAAAATAACTATAATAACTCCCACTCAAACGGATATCCCTCTCATCGCTAGAGTGATTACACGACCCTAATCCGTTGTGCAACCCCTCATCATCAGAGCCGGCAACACAACTTCAAAGGTAGACATCGGAATGTCAATCACAACAACTTTGTGACTCATGCTCTACCTTTCGGTCACCTTGTTCCGAGGCCATGTCTGTAAATGCTAGGCTCGCCATAATAACCTTCAACGTAAATGCTTGTGCAACCTGGCTTACACCCACTGTATGCGAACGACGATATGTCTGACACCCGATCGTCACGGCCTGCCTCATAATGTAGAACTTTCTTGGTGGTGCGTGTCGAAGGGAGAACACAATTGGTATTTTCGAGGGATCATCTTATATAACTACCGCCGTGTAACTAATATATATACTATATATATATACACACAATATAAGATGCACTCAAAACATCAAATGTAATGCGACGTGATATGGCCCCTTGCGCCGATGGTCTCCTTCGCGCCAGCAGTTCATAAACAATTTAATAAACCTACCTTGACCATATCACATAGCCCCTGTAAAATAAAGTTAGACGCTTCTACTTTATCTTTTGCATATTTTACGTGGCTTGGGTCTTTCGTAAATAGAACCGCTTCATACCTACGAACCTATAACCACAACAACGATCAAATAATTGCATATTTATTCATCCCTTTCGGGCCCTCCATTGAAAATGCAAAGCCAACTAAAGAGAGAGAGACAGACACCCGCCAGCCACATATACGGAACCAGCCGTATGTCAGTTGTGGAACCAGTCTCGCGTAAGCGTACGCGTAAGGTCGGTCCGGGCCGCTTCATCAACTCAATGCTGCTGACATTGCAAGTGCACGCGAGAGGGTAGCAAATAATAAGAACGATGCCCCCGTGCAGAACACGGGTTCAACTAGCGCATAGCTATATCTACGCATAGATCGGCTCTGATACCACTGAAGGGGATCGCAGGCAGAAAACAAAAAATTTCCTAACAGCGATAACCTAAAAACAGCCAGAATTTATACTATGCAGATATAGTAATACGCAGGGGGGTCTTTGCACATACCTCTTGAAGACCGAAAGCGGGGATTACGCTCCCGCACAAGCGTTGATGATGAAGCCGACGAAGACTTCGATGCCGTGTAGAGGAAGCAGACCTCTAGCACCCCAAGTGTGGTGCCTCGCAGGGAGTCACACACGTACGGTGAAGCCGACGAACTCCGGGCTCCGATCCAGGGACGAAGCAGCGGAAGACTGGGACCGGGAGACCAGCAGCACGACGGTGTGCATATGGTGGAGAAACAATTCCGAGGCGCAACTCCAAACTTGGGAATCACGTGATCCTCGGAAAAAGAGAGAGAGAGAGAGAGGAAATTGGTGTGTCTTCAAAGGCCAGGGGTACCCCTCTATATAAAGGGGTCCAGGGGGCTGCCCACCTTGCCAGGCTGGCGGTGTGGGACTATTCCCACACCCCAGCCGGCCAGCCTTGGTGCGCCGGCCTAGGTGGGCCCCATGTGGCCCACCTAGGGCCGGACGAACCAGCCCCTCCCTCATGGGGGGGACTTTCCCCCCCTCATGGGCCTCTTTGCCCAAAGAGGCCCATTAAGGGATTTTTGCCTTTAAAAATTCAGGAAAAATTAAAATAAAATATATTTAACTATTAATTACACTAATTAATATTAAATACATATTATATAATTTATTCTGGCTCCGAAAACTATTTCGTCGCTGCCCGATCTCCATTGGAACTTTCCCGGGACGTTCCCGGTCTCTCTTTTCCTATTTTTCTCTTCCGGTAAAATGTCGACTCCCCTTAAGCGTGTTACCCTAGCGGTTCGATTATCTCACCAGACATGATCGAGACTCCTCTCCGATCAATGACTAATTCATGGACCTTGGATACCCAGAATTAATCCCTGCGAGATAACGAATACTTTTTCCCATCGAACCTGGACGTCTCAGTCTTAAACCTTTTGCCATGCGATACTTAGCGTGTCCGAGACTCGTTCATAGATATCTCCATACCTAGCTTGATCTCGTTACCGACACCGCTAACTTCTACTCGTCCATGATCTTATGTCCTGGTGACCTAGTCACATGCTTGCAAGCTCTTTTGACATAATCTCACCGAGTGGGCCCTAGAGTATCTATCCTGCTATGGGACTGACAAATCCCGCTCTTGACCCCCCGTCTCAACATACTCCTATCCGACACCCGCGAGGGACACCTTTATTGTCACACTATGTAAGATATGACGTTTGATGCAATCAAAGTGTCTTCCAGGAATAGCAATAAGAGTAGGTCTCACGGTCGAAGGCCTAATGACTACGTCCTATAAATATTGGGTATGTCCATCACATCGTTCTACCAACGACATGACTTCATTGTCAAATAGACACCATGTCACATGATCGGGAAACCTCGATCATCGATTGCACAATGAACCAATCAAACAAAGGTGGTTGGGGACCTGGTTGTTTTAAGTATCACACGTGTATTAATGTTTCCTCTTAATACAGTTATAGCATGACACAAAAAACGTATTATGAACAAATGAGATATGATAAATAAAACACTTTATTAAATGCCTCTAGGGCATATCTCCTACAGTATAGATTCATACAAAAATAAGTGTACACATGCACTAAAATGTGTCTAGATATAAATTTGCATATGTGTATGTGGAAAATGTCTAAGACATCATGTATTGTGGAACGGATGGAGTACATCATTTGCAAGCACCGCACGGATACTAAACAAGGGATCTCCCTGCCATACAACATGGGTCCCCTCATCTAATTTAGCTCGTGGGCAGCCATATTAGCCTCTCTAGGAAAATGAGCAAAAATTACACGTGCAAAACCCCTGTACAAGAAAGAACACTCTTCGTAGGTCGCCGCTACTGCTCCCAGAGAATTGCCGCAATATTGCATGACCACTATAACTTCTATGTACTCCGATTCCACGATCACCTTAGTACATCCAATTTTCCTAGCGAGCAGCAAACTGTTTCGAAGAGCAATTGCCTCCGCCGTTGCATCATCGATGTGAGGACCGGAATTTCAGTTCCGGACCCCCTGTGTAATCATGTCAATCCGAAGATCAATGTTGACAACACAGCGAAATGATAACATTGCAGAACGTTCAAAAAGTAGTATTACATAGTTTGAATAGCAATAGCGAAATATCTCATGACATTTATTGCAATCAGAAAGCACAGTGGAAATGTAAAACGCGAAGTGACTCCATCTAGTCACAGTCAGTCGATGTAGTCCACGTGGCCTCACTCTTAAGCGTCGTTGTAGTAGTAGTAGTAGTCTTCTCCTTCTTCGTCTAGCTCTGAATAATCGACAGAGCAATGCAATGAGTACATAATAATGTACTCAACGTGCCCCCTTTATGCAACCTAGAATAGCTACATATAGCTTCAAATGAAGGTTGTATGTTTCTTTTGCATAAAAACCAATTTTATTTGCAATACTATAATAGTTTTGATGAAAACATTTAGACGAAAACCACTTTTGTATTCAGTGTAATGTTTCTCATCATCGTGAGTGTCCTCGACACCTCACGTTCACCATTGGATTTTAGAATAAGGGTAAAGGGAAGTAGCAAACAGGGTTCCTGTGTGTCAAGAAGGATTCATGTGTCATCCATGACCGTGGACACGGATATTCGAATAGTTTTACACTCTACAGAGGTCGTACACTTTCCCCACACGACACAATCCCGTCTTGTTGCCCACCAGCGGCCGCAGGTATAGTACTCACCAATTGGAATACCGGCAGAGGGACTGTGACGACGCCTTTTAGCTGGATACCCCAAAGATGTGACATGCCCACCGGGCCTGGTGCCGGAACTGAGAGTATGTCCCCAAACCGGTCCCCCCATCTGTGCCAAAGGTTCCCCCGCAGGCAGACACCTCATCTGCGGTACGGCGACATCGACACCTAAGGCTGACTAACTTAATTGACCAAGGCAGTGCCCATATAGCATGTGGTTGCACTTTGGTCACAATCTTCAAATTCAAGACTTATTAGGGCCCTTATGCGGCATGGACGACGGATTGCCCCCTTTAGCTTCTGAAGGGCAGGCAATCACTCCTTCAATGTTGATCCAGCAGTCGCCCGCGCCAGTGTTAGATGGTAAGTTTCACCCACCCAAGGGTCAACCAATTTCTCCGAAGAGGACATATAGAGGTACCCTACTGATTATTAAGCATGGCTACAGTGGCGGCTCCAGGAAAAATAGTCTGGGAATTCATCCAATTGTTTTTTTGCTCTAAACGTACTACATAAACTAAGGGATATTTAAATTTGTGCCCCTCGTTCCTTAGTCCTACTCAGTTTTCCCCACGCTCCAAACTTTTGCTCACTTTTCCCCACTTCCTTAGCTGAAACTCTCACAAATTCTTATTGCCGTCTTAACCGTACATTGACCGTTAACTCTGACTAGTGGGGCCGCGTTGGACTGTATTGACTCGCCCGTTTTCAAATCTAAGATTTGAACGGTGCAAAATTCGAATTTTCAAGTTTGAAAAAAAAATGTGAAAAGAATTCCAGATGTTGCTAATGATTATTTATACATATGTCAAAATTTGAGTGTGAAATATTGTATAGTTTGGTCTTTATAAAAAAGACAAATTTCTAGATCTGAGATCTAGCGTGTTACGCGAGAGAAAGGGTTTCTCCACGATCAGAAGCGCCTTGAGTGCGCAATCTGAGCATACCAATGTTGTTATCAACATGTTCCCACAGATTTCCAACTAATTGGGAAGTAATCTTTATATGTTTGTGTGCAGAACTGGATTTCCTACAACTTTCCAGCCATACGGGTTTGCTAGTTTTGAACTTCCTCTGTTGTGTTTTCGTGAAAAACATATCTAGTCCGACCTCGCAGTCCACTTTATCGTGCTAAGTATGAGTCGAGCGTCCTGATAGGTAAGTTTTGACGCGCAGAATTCGAAAAAGTAAACTTTCAAAATTAAATGTGAAACAAATCTTGGATGTTGCCAATGATAATTTATATATGTGTTCAAAATTTGAGTGTGACATATTGTATAGTTTGTTCTGTATAAAAAAGATAAATTTCTAGATCTGAGATCTAGCGTCCTAATGGGCAAGGTGTTACGCGAGAGAAAGGGTTTCTCCACGATCAGAAGCGGGCGGCGCCGTTGTACTATTGTCGAACACCTTTAGTGCGCGACCTGAGCATACCAATGTTGGTATCAACATGTTCCCACCGATTTCCAACTAATTGGGAAGCAATCTTTATATGTTTGTGTGCAGAACTGGATTTACTACAACTTTCCAGCCATACGGGTTTCCTAATTTTGAACTTTCTCTGTTGTGTTTTCGTGAAAAACAGATCTAGTCCGACCTCACAGTCCACTTTATCGTGCTCAGTGTGAGTCGAGCGTCCTAATAGGTAAGTTTTGATGCGCGAGAGAGGGCTTCTTCGACTACCACGAGCGAGCGACGCCATCAAACTACTGTCAAACACCTTGATGGCGCGATCTTAACATGGTCATGTCGGCATCAGTATGGCCATTATCGAGCAGTGGGTTGACGATATGATGTTCAGCTTTGATGACGTCAAAAAAGAGACTGATTAATATTACTATGAGTTGTATTTTAGTCGGATATATTTTGGTCGAACACCTTATGGGCATGATCCGGCCATGAACTGGAGACGCTTAAAGTGCGTTTGACCGGGTTTGACCACACATTCAAATGAGCATAAATAATTAAAAAAATCGAAAAAATGTGAAACCAGCGCACATTGTCGTATTATGTGACATAGTTATGAGAAAAAAATATAAACCTGGGTTTGGTCATGCTCATGAAAAATGGTTCGCACAAATGAGTTATCACGTACAAAGAGTTATAGAGTTCGTAGAACTGAGAGAGGGTTTTGTCGGAGAGTGACTCCCACGGAACAGGGATAGTCACGCCCTGAAGAGTAGTTCGAAGGGGGGACTGAACGCGGAGGTCAAACAACCCTCGAGAGGCACGACGACGGTGCTCACCGGGCCTAGAGAGGGACAATCACGACAGAGATGGACACCGGCCCGTACCCAGGTTCACAGCCCTCAGGAGGAGGTAACACCGCTACTCCTGCTTGTCTGCATTGCGCTGTGGAAGTTACAGGACAATGAGCTTGCCGAGAGCTCTCTTGAGGCAGTTTGGTGCTTGGAGAGGGACACAATGGTCGTCTTCCTCCTCCAGCAGTAGGCTATCCTACGCGCTAGGCTAAGATTCCTCGAGTCTAGGAAGCAGTTAGCCGATCTGGGCGGAATCCTTCTCTACGGTGGAGCTCCTGCTCCTTTTATAGGCGCCTCGGGCCACTTCCCTGCGCAGCGTGCCTACGGTGGGCTCCCACTAGGCGGTGACGCGAAGGGGAGGGAGTCCACCGCGGCTCATCCGTCCGTGGACGCGGTCCATCCGTGCTAAAGTCGGGCGCGGTGGCCGACAGGTTGCAGACCGCGCAGAACGGCTCGCAGGAGCCGCAGTGGTCGTGGTGGAGCCCACGATGACGATCTTCTTGGAGCGTTGCGCCGTCCAGCCGCTTTATCACCAAAGAGGAAAGTCCGGGCTGTCCTGGCGCGGGCGGCGCAGCTTTGTTGACTCCTTTACCACCAGAATGGCAACTGAGGAGCTTGCATCACTCTGCGGCTACTGCAGGGGCCATGTGCGCCCTGCAGCGCTTGCTTAGCCGCGAAGTGTCTCCGCAGGGCCGTGGTGGCCTGTGGAGAGGTTTCCTGCTGACCTCTCTCCAGGCGTGTTGAGCCTTGGGGAGTCTCTTGAAGCGCGGGGTCCTCTTCAGGGCCTGGCTTCCTCTTCAGGCCCTCAAGAGGAATTGCCTCTCGAGGGTCTCTCCAAGCGGTGGCTTGGTCCTTAGTCGTTTTGTCGAATCTGTCGCGGGCGAGGCCTGTAGGGAGTGGGCTATGCACACCCCGGTCCTCATTGGGCCGAAAGTAGCCCCCGGGCCCGCGATGGGCACGGCTGAGCCCATGACCGCAGCCGAAGCGTCGTGGGCCCAAAGTGTCCGGCCGCGTCGAGCCACGCGTCACTCAGACGAGTAACGGTCGCGCACGATCTGGGGCGTGCGTCGTGGGGGGTCCCACCGCGCCCCGGTAACTGCTCCTCGAAGGGACATAAAGCCTTCGCGCCGGAGCAGGGAGCCGTTACTGCTCCCATTTCTTCTTGCAGAAGCCATCCGCCCCGAGCTCTCCGCTCCTGTTCTCCGGCGCGCTCTACTCCTTTCTCCTCCAACTTCTCCCCGCGCCGCGCTCACCCCTTCCCCGGCGATGAGTCCTGCCAAGAACAAGGGCAAGGCCGCCACGGCGTCTTCTTCGCAAGCGGAGCCTGCCGAGGTCGCGCATGGCGCGGCACTGCTAGGGGTGCGTGTCAACGACAAGGCCCTCGCCAAGGTCCGCTTCCTGGTGGCGGACCGGACCAACGAGCACGGCGCTACCGCGCTCAAGGCCGCGGCGCACGGGAAACGCCCGCGAGGGTTTTTCCCCGTCTTCCAGCACTGTGTTGCTGCGGGGCTGGTGCCACCGTTCTCTCCATTCTTGGAGGCGGTGCTGGCCTTCTACCAGATCCAGTTGCTGCACCTCCACCCCAACTCCGTCCTCATTCTCGCCGTCTTCGCCTACCTCTGCGAGGCGTACTTGGGCCTGGAGCCCACGGTGGACCTCTTCCGGTGCTTCTACGCGCTCCGAAACACGGCGAAGAATGAGCGCTCCGGATGCGTCTCGTTCCGCATCGTGGACGGCATGGGGAGTGTTTACATCCCCATGTCGTGGAGCGAGAGCAAGGCCATCACCTCGGTGACGAAGAAGGTGGACGACTTCCGCCAGCGGTGGTTCTTCGTCGGGGTGGAGCAGCCCTGCGCCTTCCTCGAGGTCCCTGACGCGCCGCCCGTGAAGAACTCAAACTGGGGCAAGGCCCCCTTCAACGGCGCGCAGAACGCGATCTTGATGGGCCGCTTGAGCTACCTTCGGGAGGAGGGCCTCACGGGGCAAATCATCGTCGCGGACCCAGGCGCACGCGACGCCCATGTGGATGTACTCTGGCCCCCAGGACAAGATGCGGCTCCACCGCGAGGACAACGACAAGGACGCTGTCGACAACGTCCTGTCCGCACTCTTCATCAACCAGGTGGTGCCCGCCATGGACGAGCTCCCTATCACGCTCCGGCCTCTGCACCAGTACAACATGACCGAGCGCCTGGCCGTTCTGGAGGGGATGCCCTCGTTCACCCCGTCGGGCCCGGCGGGGAAAGTGGTGCCTGTGCCGGTGGTGCAGGAGGTGGAGGGAGCAGAGACGCCCTCTGCCTCAGGAGCTGGGCGAGGCGAGGAGGAGGCCGCGGCAGGGGAGGTCTCCTCTTCGAGGGCCGGGCCCTTTACTGACGAGATCTGCGATATCTCGTCAGGCGATGATGACGACGCCTTCGTGGTGGCGCCCTCGCGCCTTGCGGAGGAGGAGGAAGAAGAGGAGGAGGCCTCTGACGAGGAGGCCTCGCTAGGGCGGCGCGAGCCCCGCTCCAAGGCGGCTGTGGACCGGTCCGGGGCGAGGCCGTCAGACGTCCCCCCCAAGAGGAAAGCCGAGGCGCCTCCGGAGGGGTCAGGTGCTAAGGCCAAGCCCTCCTGGCGCTCGCCAGGCTTGGCGTGGGTCGACACCGGCGCCAAGGAGTCCGGGTAAGTGTTTTAGGCTTTTAGCCGATCGATTCTTGTTCTTTCTCTTTCCACCCATTTCTGAAGATCTTTCCCTGGTGCTTGCCAGTGATCTTGTGCCTGTGAAGCGCCGCAAGCTTCGCAAGGCAGCAGAGGTGAAGAAAGCCACGGCTGAGGTCGTGGCTGAGGAGGCCGCGAGGCCTGTGGAGACGGCCTCCACAGGCCCAACCGAAGAGATGCCTCAAGCGGAGGCAGCTGGGCCTCTAGCGGGGGCAGCAGCGCCTCAGGCGGAGGCAGCTGCGCCGCCCCCCGAGCCGATGGTGGTGGAGGCGCAGGAGGAGCGGGTTGCTATCCCTCCTCGCGCCCCTAACCCGCCTCGCGCGGCCACGCCACCGCGCGAGCCAACTCCGGCCCGCGAGGCTACTCCACCCTGCGCGACCACGCCTCCCGTGCAGCCAGAGGCCGAGATGGACCAGGGCCCGCCAAGCGCGGGCACATCTGCAGCGGGAGCTCCTTCATCTCCGCCACGCCCCGCTGCGGGGGGTGAGGCGCAGGAGATGACGCGCCAGGGCGGCGACGGCGGCGAGGCCAGTTTGGGCGCCGCGAGGGACGGGGCGCGGCCTAGCCCCCAGGCACGCCCAGAGGCCCAGTTCTCCAGGCTTGGCGCAGGGGAGGGAACCTCCACATGCCGCGACCTGGCCCTTGGCGGCTGGGATTGGAGCAAGGGGCACCGCGAGGTTGCCTTCCGCCTCGCGAGGGAGTCCCTGGAGGGCTTGGAGGCGCAACTTGCCCTCGAGGACGCCCAGCTCACCCAGCAGCGCGAAGCCATGGAGGGCTCGCTGGCGCAGAAACGCCGCGAGCTGGCCCAACTGGAGTCCCAGCTCCTCGCCGCGCACCAGGCTGCGCGGGAATCCCTGGAGGAGAGTCGCAAGGACCTTGCCGAGCGCGAGCGGCTGCTGGCCTTCAGGGAGAAAGACGTGCTGCAGCGCGACGAGCAGCAGCTCCAGGCGGAGGGCGAGCTCGCCACCAAGCGCGAAGAGCTTGAGGCGCGCGAGGGGGACCTAGCCCAAGCGCTCCTGAAGTACGACGAGAAGGTCGTCGCCCAGCAGCAGGCCCTGGCGCGCTTCCAGGAGCGATTCGCCGAGAAGAAGAAGGAGGCGGAGGAAGACCTCGCGAAGCGCGAGAAGGAGTTCCGGGGGGCTACAGCCCAGGCGTACCGCGACACTGCTAGAAGACCGCTTCAAGGCCAAGCACGCTGCTGATGCCAAGCGGATCGCGGAGCTCGAGAAGGCCAACTCCAAGCTAGAGGCCCGCTTCCAACGCGCTAGAGAGGCCCAGCGCCAGGCGGAGGACGGTCGCAGGACAGCTGTCCTGGAACTGGGCGCCCTTGTCAAAGACGTGGAGGGGCAGGTGGGCTCAGCGGCCGAGCAGGTGGCGGAGGCTGCGGACACCGCGCAGGCGGCTCGCGTGCTCACTAAGCAGCGGGAGCGTATGTTCCAGGCGCTGGTGGCCAGGGGCAACGAGCTCGCAGCCCAGCTCGGCGCGGAGGCGCCGCTTGCTGAGGTTCGCGGCCGTGGCGACGCTGCCATGTATCTGGTCTACTTCGACCAGCTCTTCACGGCCCTCGAGAGCCCCGTCGCCGATCTCCGCGAGGTGATCGAGGTCAAGAGCCGCCAGCTCCTAGGGGTGGTTGTTGACCGCATCTTCACCAACCTCCGGCTCCTCACGCCCGGCTTCGACCTCTCCGCGGTGACCGAGGAGCGCACGGGCGAGGAGGTCTTGCGGGTCTCCAACTCCCTCCGCGAGCAGGTCGAGACCTTCTGCAATCGCTTCAAGCGTGCAGAGGTGGCTGCGGAGGACAGCGAGGAGGAGGCCGCCCTTGCCGAGGAGGAAGACGCTGAGGAGGAGGGGCGTGCTGGCGCGGACTCCGCCTGAGCCCTTGATTCACTGCGCCTTTGAGCGCCTGTATCTGAAACAGTATTTTGTTTAGACACTGCGCATTTTGGGCATGTAATATATTCCTTGAGTACTTGATGTTAGCTTGTGTGCCCCTCGAGAGGCCCTTTCTGCCTTATTTTCATGTCTTTGTTTTCTCTGCGTCGTTAGGACCCATCTCTTTGCGCTATGACTCCGCCACTGCGGTATGCAGAGCAATGACTCAGCAAGGCCGGGGTGAGTTTAAGGCTTGGAGAGGTAAGAGCCCTGAGTCGCGATGCTCAAGTGCCCCCCCTTAGACGTGCGAGTAGTCCATGAAGCACAAGGGAAAATGAAATCGCTCGAGGGACAAACGTGCGCTTGGGGAGAAAAAGGCTCTTGAGTCACGAGTGTGGGACTTAGCTTCTCGAGGCTTTTGCCCAGTAGAGGTTTTTTAGCCTGGCGAGGAGGTCCTCTTCAAGGGTTTTGCCCTGCTGCCTCCTCAGGCTTGTAGAGACGCTTGTTCCCTGTAGATGTTAGAGGGGCAAACCCAAACGCTTGTGCATGGTACTAGGGACTAATGCGCGCTTATAGGTCCCCTCAGTCGTTCCTTGCGAGGAGAGAGAGTACCAAGGTCCTTTGTAGAGATGGCGTGTTTGTGGGAGCTTGCCCTCCAGCCAGAGCTCGGATCCTTGGGTTTTGCAGTGCTGCTTGTGTGTCATTTGAGGCACTGGCACCGTACTCAGCCCCCGCTCGCGAGGTGCGCATGTGGAGAGATATAAGTGCCCATTTTCAACAAAGAAAATAATGCTGGAATACACTCACCACCAAAATATTACATAGCGGCGCCGTAGCGCATAGTTCACTTAGGAACGAAATTGTTTCATTATGCTTGGAGTTGCCAAGTTAATGTATTTGACCATGTCGAGGCATGGGGACCACCCATTAGTGGCAGAGACTCTCAACGGCCTGAGGCGGCTCGTTACATGGAGAGCTCGGAGCGTTGACCCTCGAGAGAAGCCTTTGGGGCTTGGAGGTTTAAGCCGTGAGCTTTTTTAACCTCTAGAGACAAAAAATGCTTGGAGGTGGAGCCGTAAGCTGCCTCTTCAGCCAGATGTCTTGACGTGACAATGATCACGGGCGTGACAATGATCACGGGTAGAACTTGCGCAGGTGCGCGATGTTCCACGGGTTCTTGACGGGGATGCCGTCTTCGGTCTCGAGGCGTACTGCGCCAGGCCTGGCGACGTGGGAGATCCTGTAGGGACCTTCTCACATCGGCGAGAGCTTGTGGAGGCCTTCCCTGGAGAGGATTCGCCTGAGGACGAGGTCGCCCGCCTCAAGGGTGCGTGAGCGCACATGGCGGCTGTGGTAGCGTCGCAGGTCTTGCTGGTACCTTGCCGCTCTGAGGGCGGCCTGTCGGCGCAGTCCCTCGAGGAACAGCAGGTCGTCATTGTGGAGGCCCTCTTGGATGTCCTCATTGAAGGCAAGGACCCGTGGTGATCCATGCTTGATTTCTGCCGGGAGGACTGCCTCAGCTCCGTAGACCAGGGCGAACGGCGTTTCGCCTGTAGGCCTTGAGGAAGTTGTGCGTATGGACCAGAGCACTGAAGGGAGCTCGTCGATCCAGCCCTTGCCGTGGCCCTTGAGGATATTGAAGCTTCTGGTCTTGAGGCCCTTGAGGACTTCTGCGTTCGCTCGCTCGGCTTGACCGTTGCTGTGTGGGTGAGCCACCGAGGCGAAGCAGACCTTGACGCCGAGTTTGTCGCAGTAGGCTCGGAAGATGCCGCTGGTGAATTGCGAGCCATTGTCGGTGATGATGCGGTTCGGCACGCCGAAGCGGCAGACCAGGCTCCTGATGAACTTCACCGCGGCCCCAGCTGGTATGGTGCGCACTGGCTCAACTTCGGTCCACTTGGTGAACTTGTCGATGGCCACGAAGAGGAAGCGATAGCCCCCCTGCGACCTTGGGAAGGGGCCCAAGATGTCCAGCCCCCAGACCGCAAACGGCCAGGAGATCGGGATGGTTTGAAGCCCCAGCGCCGGCTGATGAATTTGCTTGGCGTGGAATTGGCAGGCGTCGCAGGCTTGCACAATGGCGACCGCATCTTGAAGCACTTGAGGCCAGTAGAAGCCGCTCCTGAAGACCTTGCCTGCGAGGGTGCGCGCACATGAGTGGTGGCCGCACTCCCCGCTGTGGATGTCCTTGACCAGTTCTCGGCCTTCCTCAGGAGGGACGCACTTGAGCGCGATGCCATTTGGGCACTTGCGGTAGAGGCTTCCCTCGAGGATGCAGTAGGACTTCGCCTGACGAGCGATTCGCTCTGCGTCCGCATCTTCTTCAGGGAGGATTCCTTTCACCAAGTAGTCCTTGAGCTCATCAATCCAGCCTGAGGCCTGGTGGGTTGCCGTTAGCAGCAGGCGCTCCCCTGTGCTGGGGCCGCAATCGGGTGCACCAGACTCAGGAGGTGGTGGGAGTGCTTCGTCTGCGCTTGCGGCTGTGGCCTCTCGAGGCTGCTTGATGGATGCCTTGGCGAGCCTCTCTTCAAAGACGCTGGCCTGCTGGGGTTGCCTTCGCGAGGCTCGCTTGGCGATGTCGTCGGCCTCTTGGTTTTCCTTCCTCGGGATGTGCATGAGCTCCATGCCCCTGAAGTGCTTCTCGAGCTTGCGGACCTCTTCAAGGTATGCGGCCATGTGGTCGTCTTTTGGCGGGTAGCTATTGTTGGAGAAGTTGACGAGCAGCTGGGAGTCTCCCTTGACGAGTAGGTGCTTGATGCCTAGAGCGATGGCGGCCCTTAAGCCGGCGAGCAGGCCTTCGTATTCGGCGATGTTGTTGGAGATCTTGTCGATCGTGAAGCACAGCTGGACAGCGTAGTATAGCTTGTCACCCTTGGGCGAAGTTAGGACAACGCCTGCTCCGCCATTGCGGCAAGCGAAGGCTCCATCGAAGTGCATGGTCCAGTGGCTAGGCACTGTGTCTCCCGAGGGCTCGGCTTCTGCCTCGCGAGGCTCCTCAGGGCTTGGGTCAGTCCATTCGGCGACGAAGTCAGCCAGCGCTCTTCCTTTTATGACCCTCGTGGTGTCAAAGCGCAAGTTGAATGGCTGCAGCTCGATGTTCCATCCTGCGACACGATCTGTGGCGTTGGGGTTGCGCAGGATCTGCTCCAGGGGGAAGGCCGTGACCACCGTGATGGGGTGGCCCTGGAAGTAGTGTCTCAACTTCCTGGAGGTGATGAGGAGCGCGACGAGGAGCTTCTGCTGCATTGGATACCTCTCCCGAGCGTCCCGCAGCACTGTGCTGACGAAGTAGACGGGGTGCTCGACAAGGGTTGTCTGAGGTGGCGCAGCGTCAGCCCTCTGTGGAGGCTCTTCAGGGCCCTTGTCGGGACCTGCCTGTGGAGGCGTCTCGACAGGGGCGGTGGGAGCAGACTCGACCTGAGGCGGTGGGCCTGGCAGTGGGTCTGTGGAGGCTGCTCCTTCGACGGGGTCTTTGTCGGGGGGTTCTGGGCTTGGAGTGGCAGTGCTCTTCTTGGGGAGGACATGCTCTTCCCTCTCGACCACCAAGACGGCGCTTGCGGTCTGAGGGGTGGCTGAGAGGTACAGCTTCAGGTGTTCGCCTGTCCTGGGGGCCACCAAGACTGGAGGGCTGGCCAGATACTTCTTTAAGTCCTCAAAGGCCTTGTCCGCCTCAGGGGTCCACTTGAACGTGCCCGATCTCTTCATGATTTTGAAAAACGGCAGGGCTCTCTCGCCGAGCTTAGAGATGAAACGACCAAGGCTGGCCATGCAGCCCGCTAAGCGCTGCATGTCCTTGAGTCGACGAGGAGGCTGCATTCCTTCTATGGCCTTGATCTTGTCTGGGTTTGCCTCTATGCCGCGGTGGGACACCAGGAATCCAAGGAGCTTGCCTGAAGGGACCCCGAAGACGCACTTGGCGGGGTTTAGCTTGATGTTCACCTTTCTCAGGCTGGCGAAGGTTTCCTCGAGATCCTTCAAGAGGGTGTCCCCCTCTCGAGACTTGACCACGATATCATCGACGTAGGCCTCAGCGTTTCTGCCCATCTGTGCCCCCAAGGCTATCCTCATGAGCCTCTGGAAAGTGGCTCCAGCATTCTTCAGGCCGAAGGGCATGCATGTGTAGCAGTACACACCACAAGGGGTGAGGAATGCCGTCTTCTCCTCGTCCTCTTTAGCCATCTTGATCTGGTGATAACCAGAGAAGGCGTCCAGAAAACAGAGGAGGTCGCAGCCAGCGGTGGAGTCCACGATCTGGTCTATCCTCGGCATCGGGTATGGGTCCTTGGGGCAGGCCTTGTTGACATCGGTGTAGTCGATGCAGAGTCGGCCTCCTCCAGCGGGTTTAGGAACAACCACGCCGTTGGAGAGCCAAGTGGGGTGCGCGACTTCGCGGACGACGTTTGCCGCCTTGAGCTTCTCTACTTCCTTGACGATGAATGCTTGCTTCTCGGGGGCTTGCTTGCGTGCTTTTTGCTTGACGGGGCGTGCGTCTGGACACACGGCTAAGTGGTGCTCGATCACCTCCCTTGGCACACCGGACATATCTGACGGAGTCCATGCGAACATGTCAGAGTTTGCCCGAAGGAAGGCGACGAGCGCGCTTTCCTATTTGGGAGGCAGGGCAGCGCCTATGGTGACGCTAGCCCCCGAGCTGGTGGTGTCCAGCGACACCTTCTTCGTGGCAGCTTGCTCCTGAGAGAACACTTGCTTCTTCTTCTTGGGCCTCTCGAGAGGCTCCATGTCCTCGTCAGCCGGGAAAGCCATGGCGGCTGCCTTGTAGGCGCTCTCGACAGCGCGCGTGGCGTCCAGGATATGACCATGGATAGCAATGGTGCCAGCGCTGCCGGGGATCTTGACCATGTTGTAGGCGTGGTGCGTGACGGCCATGAACTTCGCGAGGGCGGGATAGCCGAGGATGGCGTTGTACGGCAGGCCGATGTGGGCGACATCGAAGTCGATCAGCTCTGTGCGATAGTTCTTCTGCGTGCCGAAGGTGACAGCTAGCCGGACCTGACCCAGGGGCTCGATTGAACCATTGGTGACGCCCGTGAACGGCCTGGAGGGCATAAGCCACTCGTAGGGCACCTGAAGCGTCTCGAAGGTCTCAACAGAGATGACGTTCAGGCCCGCTCCCCCATCGATGAGCGTCTTGGAGACGGTGATGTTGTTGATGGTGGGGGAGCAGACCAGGGGGAGGGTTCCAACGGTCTTGGTCGACTTGGGGTGGTCCTTGGCGTCGAAGGCGATGGTGTACTGGGACCACTTGAGGGGTCTGGAGGTCTCGGTGCTCGGGAGCGCGGCGTTGAGCTCGCGGGCGAACTGCTTGAACTGATTGTTCGACTTGGGCGCTTGAGCCCCGCCGAGGATGCAGGCCATGGCTCCCCTTGGGGCCTGGTAGCCTCCATCTTCCTCGTCAGGGAGGTTGTTGTTCCTCTCAGCGGCGTTGGCATGAGTGCCTTGTGGCCTCTGGTAGCCGCCAGCACGTCCGCCTCTGCTGTCGCGGCAGTAGCCGCGGCTCCCGCTGCCTTCTTCGCGGTCGCGCTCCCTGCTCAGCCTCTTGAGGTCGTAGCAGTTCTTGGTGGCATGGCCGCGCCTGTTGTGGTAGACGCAGAACGGGCGGTGATCCACCTCCTTGTTGTCAGGCTCGGGGGAGCTCCTGCGGGAGCCCTTTGCGTCAGGCTCTGCCGCGAGGACTGCGGTGGCCTTGCGCTTGGGCTCCTCCTTCTTCTTGTGGCTCTTGGACCCCTCGCCAGGGTCGTCCCCTCGTGAGCTCATCTTGACGAAGAGGAGTCCCTCTTCGGCCTTGGCGCACTTGTCAGCGAGGTCGAAAAGCTTCACCACAGAGGTGAGCTTGTCGTGGATGCCCAGCTTCTCGAGCATCCTGCGGTTCGTGACGCCCTCCCTGAAGGCGGCGATGACCTGCGTGTCCGGGATGTTCGGAATCTTGTTGCGCACTTGGCTGAAGCGCTAGATGTACTTGCGAAGAGTCTCATCCTTCTTCTGCACCACAGCGCGCAAGTCGTTGTGGGTGAGTGCGCGCTCGTACGTGCCCTTGAAGTTGGCGACGAACTGCTTGCAGAGCTCCTCCCAGGAGTCGATGGAGTCCTCAGGCAGGTTGAGGAGCCAGGACAGCGCGGAGTCCCTGAGGGCGTGGGAGAACCAGTTGGCCATGACCTTGTCGTCTCCCCCCGCAGCCTGGATGGAGGTGGTGTATAGCTGCAGGAACTCGAGAGGGTTGGTGGAGCCATCGAAGCCCTTGGGGAGTGCTGGCCTGAACTTCTGCGGCCAGACCACGTGACGCAGGGCGCGCGTGAAGGCCATGCAGCCAGAGGCGTAGGTGGCCGTTCCCCCCTGGAGGGCCCTGCGGTTCTGTTGCCCCGCTTGGCCGAGCTTCTCGACGAGGCGGTTTTGGAGGTCGCGGCGTCGCTCCATGCCCACACGCGCGTCAGACGCGGTGCGCTGCACGATTTGGCAATCGTGTGGCGAGGAAGCATGGGAGGGAGCCCTCTGTGCCGCGGCCGGGGGTGGTCCTGGCGGTGGTGGAGGCGCACCTGGTGCGGCCATCCCCGCGTGACCTGGCGCGGCCATCCCTGCGGGACCGGAGTGGTGGACTATGGAGCGCGACGGAGCAGGGCGCGTGGTCGCGATGTCGACGAGGTGGTGGAGGCGGTCCAACCACTGGTCGTGGGCATCAGCACTTGGCCGGTAGCGAAGGAGCTCCTGGGCCATGAGCAGCGCGGTGTGCGGGTTGGGCTCCTGGTGCTCCCGTGAGGACGCGCTCTGGCGCCAGGACGGGTGCGAGGACTCAGCGTCCTCACGGCGCTCAGAGAAGTCCTCGTCCTCGCGCTGATCTCCGCCGCGGTGCTCCTCGCTCTCTGGTTCCTCCACGCGCGGGCCGGTCCCGGCGCGCTCGGCCGCGCGAGGGCGACCACGGCGGCCACGAGTGGGAGCAGTGCCGGGCTCGGTGTGAGCTCTCTCAGAGGCACGCCGGTTGGCGCGTGTCGCGCGGGTGTCCGTCATGGCGCGGAGTTCGGAGGTTGAAGACGCGCCTCAGTCCCCCTACCTGGCGCGCCAAATGTCGGAGAGTGACTCCCACGGAACAGGGATAGTCACGCCCTGAAGAGTAGTTCGAAGGGGGGACTGAACGCGGAGGTCAAACAACCCTCGAGAGGCACGACGACGGTGCTCGCCGGGCCTAGAGTGGGACAATCACGACAGAGATGGACACCGGCCCGTACCCAGGTTCACAGCCCTCAGGAGGAGGTAACACCGCTACTCCTGCTTGTCTGCATTGCGCTGTGGAAGTTACAGGACAATGAGCTTGCCGAGAGCTCTCTTGAGGCAGTTTGGTGCTTGGAGAGGGACACAATGGTCGTCTTCCTCCTCCAGCAGTAGGCTATCCTACGCGCTAGGCTAAGATTCCTCGAGTCTAGGAAGCAGTTAGCCGATCTGGGCGGAATCCTTCTCTACGGTGGAGCTCCTGCTCCTTTTATAGGCGCCTCGGGCCTCTTCCCTGCGCAGCGTGCCTACGGTGGGCTCCCACTGGGCGGTGACGCGAAGGGGAGGGAGTCCACCGCGGCTCATCCGTCCATGGACGCGGTCCATCCGTGCTAAAGTCGGGCGCGGTGGCCGACAGGTTGCAGACCGCGCAGAACGGCTCGCAGGAGCCGCAGTGGTCGTGGTGGAGCCCACGATGACGATCTTCTTGGAGCGTTGCGCCGTCCAGCCGCTTTATCACCAAAGAGGAAAGTCCGGGCTGTCCTGGCGCGGGCGGCGCAGCTTTGTTGACTCCTTTACCACCAGAATGGAAACTGAGGAGCTTGCATCACTCTGCGGCTGCTGCAGGGGCCATGTGCGCCCTGCAGCGCTTGCTTAGCCGCGAAGTGTCTCCGCAGGGCCGTGGTGGCCTGTGGAGAGGTTTCCTGCTGACCTCTCTCCAGGCGTGTTGAGCCTTGGGGAGTCTCTTGAAGCGCGGGGTCCTCTTCAGGGCCTGGCTTCCTCTTTAGGCCCTCAAGAGGAATTGCCTCTCGAGGGTCTCTCCAAGCGGTGGCTTGGTCCTTAGTCGTTTTGTCGAATCTGTCGCGGGCGAGGCCTGTAGGGAGTGGGCTATGCACACCCCGGTCCTCATTGGGCCGACAGGTTTCGGTTTCGATAAAATCAAAATAAATCATAAAAATCACAAAAGCTTCATTTCATTGTTACTAATAAGGATATGCATTTCGTTTTTCATTTTCTTATTTTAAACTTCTTTTGGAGACGCTCAAAGTGCGTTTGACCGGGTTTGACCAGACATTCAAATTAGCATAAGTAATTAAAAAATGTGAAACCAGCGCACATTGTCGTATTATGTGACATAGTTATGAGAAAAAAATATAAACCTGGGTTTGGTCATATTCATGAAAAATGGTTCGCACAAATGAGTTATCACGTACAAAGAGTTTTAGAGTTTGTAGGAGTGAGAGAGGGTTTCGGTTTGGATAAAATCAAAATAAATAACAAAAATCACAAAAGCTTCATTTCATTGTTACTGAGAAGAATCTGCACTTCGTTTTTCATTTTCATATTTTAAACTTCTTTTGGAGACGCTCAAAGTGCGTTTGACCAGACATTCAAATGAGCATAAATAATTCAAAAAAATCGAAAAAATGTGAAACCAGCGCACATTGTCGTATTATGTGACATAGTTATGAGAAAAAAATATAAAACTGGGTTTGGTCATGTTCATGAAAAATGGTTCGCACAAATGAGCTGTCTAGGAGTGAGAGAGGGTTTCGGTTTCGATAAAATCAAAATAAATCACAAAAATCAGAAAATCTTCATTTCATTTTTACTAAGACGGATCTGCACTTAGTTTTTCATTTTCACATTTTAAACTTCTTCTGCAGACGTTCAAAGTGGGTTCGACCGGGTTTGACCAAACATTCAAATGGGCATAAATGATTCAAAAAATCGAAAAAATGTGAAACCAGCGCACATTGTCGTATTATGTGACATAGTTATGAGAAAACAATATAAACCTGGGTTTGGTCATGTTCATGAAAAATGGTTTGCACAAATGAGGTAAAAATGGTTCGTAGAAGAGCGAGTGAGTGTTTCGGTTTCGATAAAATCAAAATAAATCACAAAAATCACAAAAGTTTCATTTCATTATTACTAAGAAGACGCACAGAACGCGCCAGAACGCGTAAGAGCGCGCCAGTTCATGCACAGAGCACGCCCATAAGGTGTTCGATCAAAATAAATCCGACTAAAATACAACTCATATTAATATTAACCAGTCTCTTCTTTGACTTCGTGAAAGCCGGACATCATATCGTCAACCCAGTGCTCGATAATGGCCATACTGATGCCGACATGACAATGTTAAGATCGCGCCCTCAAGGTGTTTGACAGTAGCGGCGCCGCTCGCTCGTGGTAGTCAAAGAAGCCCTCTCTCGCGCGTCAAAACTTACCTATTAGGACGCTCGACTCACACTGAGCACGATAAAGTGGGCTGCGAGGTCGGACTAGATCTGTTTTTCACGAAAACACAACAGAGTAAGTTTAAAACTAGCAGACCCGTATGACTGGAAAGTTGTAGTAAATCCAGTTCTGCACACAAACATATAAAGACTGCTTCCCAATTAGTTGGGAATCGGTGGGAACATGCTGATACATCGCGCACTTAAGGTGTTCGACAATAGTCCAACGGCGCCGCCCGCTTGCGATCGTGGAGAAACCCTCTCTCTCGCGTAACACCTTACCCGTTAGTACGCTCGGTTCACCCTGAGCACGATAGAGTGGAAAGTGAGGTCGGACGCGGGTGAATCGAGCACTGCGGCGTTCACGTATACGAGCTAGCCAGCAACCCATCAACTCACGTATACAACTCACGTATAGTACAATATTTTACAAATTCTTCATTTTTACACAGGTCAAACGGCACAATATTCCGCGCTCTAATTTTGAACACAAGTACAAATTATCACTAGCCACATCTGAGATTTTTTTCACATTTAATTTTGAAAGTTGACTTTTTCGAATTCTGCACTGTTCTAGATCTAGATCTCAGATTTAGAAATTTGTCTTTTTTATACAGACCAAAATATACAATATTTCACACTCAAATTTTGAACACATGTATAAATTAACATTGGTAACATCCGAGATTTTTTTCACATTTCATTTCGAAACTTGACTTTTTTGAATTCTACCCTGTTCTAGATCTATATCTCAGATCTAGAAATTTGTCTTTTTTTTATCAGACCAAACTATACAATATTTCACACTCAAATTTTGAACACATGTATAAATTATCATTGGTAACATCCGAGATTTTTTTTCACATTTAATTTTAAAAGTTGACTGCACTGTTCTAGATCTCAGATCTAGAAATTTGTATTTTTTTATACAGACCAAACTATACAATATTTCACACTCAAATTTTCAACACATGTATAAATAATCATTAGCAACATCTGGAAATGTTTTCACAATTTTTTTTCAAACTTGAAAATTCGGATTTTGCACCGTTCAAATCTTAGATTCGAAAACGAGCGAGTCAATACAGTCCAACGCGGCCCCACTAGTCAGAGTTAACGATCAATGCACGGTCAAGACCGCAAACGACCGCTATGAGCATTGTGAGAGTTTCGGCTAAAAAAGTGGGAAAAAGTGAGCAAAAGTTTGAAGCGTGGGGAAAAGTGAGCTCAATTTACGACTTGGGGGCACAGGAGTAATAAGCCCATAAACTAAACATCACACTACAGAAAATTAAACCTACTAATTCATCACCGAAGCAAATCAAGCAATTCACTTATCCAGAAAGAGGGGCCATATCCTAACCTGCTTCTGTGCTGGGCGGGCCAGGGCGCGGGCGGGCAGGGTGCGAGGCATCGTCACCGGAGCAGGGCAGCTAGCGCTGCATCTACGATGCCGGCAGGGGCGAGAGCGGACAGGGGCGGGGCGCCGCCGCGGGTGCGGGTGTGAGATGGGAAGGGGCAGGGGGCGGTCGTCGTCCAGTCGCCGGAGCAAGGCGGCTGCTGGTCGATTCCGACGAGAGATCGACTGCGGAAGGGGAGAGATCAAGAGGACGGTTGGTCGAGGGAAGGGGAGAGGGAGAGTCGAGGATTCTCGCTCGGATGGGCTGGGTGCCTGGGTCGCTCGGTTGGGCTGAGATTGTACATCTAATTTTTTTTCATGCCAAAATCTTGGGTATTCACCGGAATACCCAAGAATACACGTAGCGCCGCCCCTGCATGGCTAAGCATTTCTACTCTACAAGATTATTATATAATTTCTACTCGGGGGTATAAAGTTTAGGCGACAAGTGGTGTGTCAATCGACACACCAGTTATTTGAATAAAATAACATGCATATTTGTAAAACAATAAAATAATGCCCCTTTTAAAAACATAAGGTAAAACATGAGAAGGGGTCATGCCTTCGTTGACGAATCCTTCTTCTTCAGTAAGCTGATTATATCCACGTTCTTACATAAGGTAATTATATCCAGGACCAACCACGTCAATCCCTACTCGTCATGACGATAGCAAATGACAACCAAATAAATACCAAAGCGATAATTACTAAATCCAAATGAAATACAAATGAGAATGAAGGGAGTAGTAGTTGAAGAATAGGATGGGATAACTTGACAGAATTGTTAACCTGGTTTGTAGGAACTCGGATATGAATCAAATGTCATGGATAGGATGCTCAGATAGATTACCAAAAAAGAGTGTCGTCAAGAGATATGGATAGACTTTACTATATCTAATTCTCTACAAACCCGACAAAGGGGTCTTAACATAGTTGGTCATACCCTTGTAACCCAGTAAAATCATATAGCATAATAGATAACTAACAAACATGTAGAAGACACAACAATGAACATTATCATAAGAATTTGCAATCACCAAACAATACATATCATACTAGTGATATAAGTAGTAGCTATACTTCAGCGATAATAAGCTACAAACTAAAAAAACATGTGACAATATAAATAGCATACAAATCATGTCATAGAAAAGATATCAAATTAAGATGTGCTAATTGTACATGAACAACTCAATTAACTTTCATAACAAATATATCATAACACTAAGCACATTATCTACTAAACAAGAATATCATTACAAGCATACAGAAACAAAGCATCGGTCTTTGTGGCCGACGCACAAAAATCAAAAGAACATGATATGCCAAGATGATGTCGGTCTTTGTTGATTTGCCATCAACGGCGTCTCTCCTCTGATGGTCGGATTGGAGATCCGTTTTCTCCTATGAACTACTGGTGATTGGCTGCGCAAAGTGACGCGAAAGGATGGTACTGAATTGTGCTGGAAATTGATGATGGCATAGCCATGTTGATGTCGGATGGCATGGTTAATGGTTCACATGGAGAGTGTCATAGATAGGCCCCAAAAGGATGTCTAGGAGGTATGTCTACATGATATGAGAGTACGGTGCAAAGGAGTTGATGTGATTCTCACCATGCACGACGAGTTCGTCCGACGGAATTGATGAACAGCTCGGGTGGATTGATGAACTGCGGCGTGTTAGATCAACGGCTTGATCGCCTGGTACCCTGGATCGATCCTTCTACTCCTAGAGTACTTAGTTGGGGCAGAAGTTCATCATGTGGTGGCCGGTGTGGCCGGGAGCGCGGGCGGCATCCATAGAAAGCCCGACCGGAGCTCCACGAGCGATGGGAGAGCTAGGCTTGTGCTGGCAGCGTAGGGGCGAGGCTCGCGTTTCATACGTTCTTGTGAGGGAGAATGGAAAACGAATGGCGGAGTAAAGAGTATTTGGTGCGGCAGTTTCAGGACCAACTGCCGTTTCTGCCTGCTGTGCGTTCGTGGAGGAAGACGAAGCAACGCGGCGATGGGTCTCCGTTTCGGGCGTGCGGGCGAGTGGAAGGCTCGCTCGAGTGAGCTGTTGCGGCTGGCGGGCTGGGTTACTGTCCTGTGTGGCCGTGCGAGTCAAGCGCTAGCTTGGTTAATTGAGATGATGCGGCTGGGCCGATGTATGAACCCTGTGGAGACTAGGCAGCACATCGCTGAACAAAGAAAGAAAAGAAACAAGAAAGGATTGATCGGTGCGTCGATCGTACGTGAGAACAGAAAATTAGGAAGGATAGAAAATAGCTAGCGACTTGTATACCAAGCATCGTAGGAAAAGAAAAGGAAAAATAGAAGAAAGACAAAAGGAAAGAGGAGCTAGCTAGTTAACGTGATGGTGCAGCCAGCAAAGGCATATGCATGGACGATCATGTGCATGGCCTATGTCCAAATTATAATGAGATTACCTACTAAGATTTTTGGAGGGGACAATGAGGAAGAACTTCATAGATCAACCGGATTCAGTTAAGAAGGAATTTGGAAATGTAATTCCAAGCAAGAAAAAAGAAAATAATTATATTTTCCTTTTAATGAAATCCATAAAATGCTATAAAGCTCCGAAAAATACAAAACGAAATTATGAAAATAAAATCAAATTCCAAACAGGATATTTTAATATGCCGATGCTCAGAAAATACAACCAACTTTAAGGAAAAATATAATAAGAGGATTATTCAAGTTGATGCTAAATTTATTTTAGAGCTTCATGTTTACCAAAAATCTAGTTTAGTTTTAAATATTAAAAGAAATTTTCCAGTCCTCATTTTTGGATAATTTTTTTTGAAAACTCCAAAAATCAGTCTATTACAATTGACATGTAAAGTGTCCACCTCCCACCAGAGATGAACTGGCCATGGTGATCACGAATTACCGCACAAGTTCATCTCGTGCCCGAATCTGCATCAAAAGCTGCATCTACATTTAGTTTCACCATATCCTCTTGCGGTTTCAGCCAGCCATGTCTGGTTATAGGGCGAGAACCCGATCAGTTAGCTCTTCTGGAATTTAGTCCCAGAGCCAAAATCGATTGTGCACGGGTCTTGGATAGGTTAACCGTGTGTGGACTTCGTCCTTTCCCACACAATATACCATACTGCAACTGCGATGAGATCGCAACACCTCAATTCTGAGGTCATCGAAGTCGTTGTTGTCACCATCAGTAAGGACGCTACAATAGGAATGCCATGTATTTCATGAACCAAAGCATTGTCCAGAACTTCGGACATACCCAGGTGACGTGGGGCTGCCTTTCGACTAGCCCACAATGAGGCCTCCTGGGCCGCGCCAAGCATGGAGAAGCCCACAGAAGGCCCACTCGGGGTACCACGTATCCTGATCCAACTCGGTTAGGTTTCATAACCTTCCATATCTGTAACCGACCACCCGAGACCTGGCTACCTATAAAGCCAGGAGGGTTGCCCGTCCTAGAGGACACGCTAACGCTCACGCTCATAGCCGCCACCATAAACCCTAGCGAGATCGCAATCTCGCCATTGTAATCGCTACTCGCATCAATAATCAGACAAGCAGGAAGTAGGGTGTTATCCTCCGGGAGCCTGAACCTGGGTAAATCCTTGCTTGTCAGCCGTCGTGGTCACCAACACTTCTCTCTCCCCCCATCAATCAACCCGGGGTGCACAACCCAGGGATTTGCCGAGTTAACACCTCGTCAATTGGCGCCGTCTGTGGGAAGGACAAAAAGTGTTGGAATCATGGTCGCTCCGGCTCCATCCGCAATGAAGGCTGACGCCCGCGTCACCAAGGGGTCGATCCGCTTCGGCTCCTTCGAGTACGTCCGCCACCCTTCGGCTCGCCGCTCGGTGTACGCCGATCTGGAAAAAGGTATACATGTCACCTTCGGCTCCATACATTGCTTCGCCGACAGTCGAGGAATATTCAGGTCCGCGGCAACCGCGCCACGCGCGGCAGCACCCGCATCGGCAAATCCACCGCCGTCCTCACCGAGACCCGCGAAGACCGCATCTGTCGCACCCGCGAAGATCGCATCTGTCGCACCCGCAAAGATCGCTCCTGTCGCGCCCGCGAAGATCGCATCTGCATCGAGTACGTCGACAACCTCAGCAACGGCCGCGCGGATCGAGTCTACTGCACCAATCTCGATCGCACGGTCGGCTAAGTCAAGATCTACCTCAATTACTGCATCCGCGCGGATGGCCAAGAGCTTGCGGCCGACAGCCACGCCGCGCGCGTCTTCGTCTTCATGGGGCTGCCAAGTCTACCCCAAGCCAATCGCACTCGCTCCGGCGGCTGCGAAACCTCCGAGCACGTTGACAACCGCGAGAAGACGCAACAACGACTGCGCCGCGCGTCACGTTGCAGCAATTTTCGATCCCGAGCAAGGCTCGGACGACGGAAGCAGCAGTGGCAGCACAAACGGCCCGACCCAAGTCTACCCCGCGCAATGCTTTATGGCGGGCACAGAGCCACCCGAGGATAACGAGGAACCCGCATACCCACTGGAGGTTATCATGCCGGACCAGACTACACTCGTCATCACACGGGACATGGGAATCCAGGCCATGAAGCATGTCGACGAAGGCACGTTCCCTCCACCCGACGCACCGAGAGAGGATCACCTGGCAGTCCAATACTTGCTACGCAAGGAAGGCGAACGACTCCGCGCCGAAAAAGCCGAGTTACTCCGGCGCAAGAGAGACGCAGATGCATCGAGTGCCAGACGAGCTGCCCTCTCCTTTACCTCCTCTACGGAAGTTAACCAAGGAGCACGGCGAAACAGAGCCCGCGTTCCCCTCCTGACGGACGCCGACCGAACCAGAGTCACCCGCAACCTTGACTCGTCCTTCGTCACCGAGGATGAGAACGGGATACCCGTCCCAAAGACGGCAAACGCCGCCCTGATCTCAGTCGAGACATACCTTCGGCTCACGCAGCCTCCGGAGGGGGACGCCCGTTCCCTTCTCCACAGGCAGCAAATCGCCTCCATAAAGGCGATCGAAGAAGCTCTGGCGGCCAAGGTACCAAGCAACCGGGCACGCGAGCCAGCAACTTCAGAGGTCCCAGCGGCACAGCGACAACCAATAAAGGACCTTCGCGACGTCATCACGCAGAGGACGGTGGACCGTAACCGCAAAGAACGTTCGGCTGGGGCAGCGAACCAAAACGACCAGGCCGACCGCGACTTCGAGCCGTGCGGTGCTGCATGCTTCAGCTTCAACATCCGCGACACCCGCATGCCTAAGGGCTTCAAGCTGACAGCAGGCACCCCAAAGTACGATGGGAAGCAAGATCCGCGATTGTGGCTCGAGGACTACCTCATCGCCTGTACCTGCCAAGGCGGGACGTCGACCACAGCAATGCAATACATCCAGCTTATGCTGACGGATTCGGCGCGCGGGTGGCTCACAAGCCAACCCAAGGACTCTTTCCGAACCTGGGAGGAATTCCAGGATAATTTCATAAAAAGTTTCTCGGGAACATTTGCAAGACCAACGACCTACATCGAGTTGCAGGCCTGCAAGCAAGGAAAGGACGAGTCGCTCCGCTCCTACATCCAGCGGTGGACACTCCTCCGCAACACCATGGAACCCGTCTCGGCAGACCGAGTGATGGACGCCTTCATGCACGGTGTTGCTCGCCGCGACCTCCGCGAGGAATTCGGTAGGCTCCAGCCGAAAACCGCAATAGAGCTCATGAAGACAGCCAACCAGTGGGCCGAAGGAGAGGACTATGTCCGCGATACTTCCCCCAAGAAGGAAGTCGAAACAAGCAACTGGCGTGAGGCGCGCCAAAAGAAGAAACCACGTTACACCCACGACACAATCGAGCTAGTAGCGGCGGGATATGAAACCCCCCGTGATGACAAGCGCGACAACAGTCGACAGTACGATCAAGGTCGACAGTCCAGCTCAAGTCAGTACAACCGTGGCAGCGGCAGCATCAGCCACAATGACGGAGGCCAGAAACGCGAGTGGAAGCGCCCGCTAACACCGGCAGAGGAGTTGATGCAACCTTGTAAGCATCATTCGTTCCGCAACCCGGAGACGGGCAAGTGGGGTTCTAGCCATCTACTGAAGGATTGTCGCAAAGCACGGAAAATATACCAGGCCATGCAGCAAATCATCACTCCAGTGCAAGCAATACAGGCAACTCCGCAGCTAACCATTCAGGCGGCACCCGCAAACAACAACCAGGTGCAGGCAGCCGGGACATTCCCCCAGCCGCAACAGCAGCTGCAGCTACAAGGCCAGTCGGCAGCGACCGATACGTATCCACCCGCTCGGGGGCAGATGAACATGATCCAGAGGGGACCACCGTCAAACAGGCGCCAAAAGCTCATCACCCGCCAAGTACTTCAGGCCATCAACAGCCCGCGCGCAGTACCAGACTACCTGCGCGGGTCAGAGACACCAATCACGTTTTCCAGGGCAGATCACCCATCCGAGGTAACCCGACCCGGACACGCCGCACTAGTGATTGAGGCCCTGATCGGCGACTACAGCTTGAAAAAGGTGTTCATGGACGGAGGCAGCGGAATCAACATCATATTCGCCGATACCCTGAGAAGAATGAACATGTCGACAGAGAAATTGCCGGAGTCGCAAACCACTTTCCACGGCATAGTACCAGGGCAGGCAATCACGCCCATGGGAACAATCACGCTCGACGTCATCCTCGGAACACCCGAGCACTTCAGGAAGGAGTCGATCGATTTCGAGGTCGTCGACTGGAAGTCACAGTACCACGCCATACTCGGACGCCTAACTTTTGCCAGGTTCATGGCAGTACCCCACTACGCCTACCTGATGATCAAGTTGCCCGGACCGAAAGGAGTAATCACCGTACGTGGCGACTTCGGGCTCTCCAACAGCTGTGATCGCGAGTTCGCCAGAATCTCTGAATTCTTCGGGGTCGAGGAGCACTTCAAGGCCATATCAGCCGACAACGACAAGACCCTCTTTCCATCTCGCAAGAAGCCAGCTAAGGACGCAGCGTTCAACACAAACGATGACACCGTCACCCACCAAGTCCATCCGACTGATAGCAGCAAGACGGTCAAAGTATCGTCAAGCTTGACCCCCGCATAGGAAAGCGCGCTCGTCGAGTTCCTACGTGAGAACTGGAAGATCTTTGCATGGCAACCTTCTGACATGCCAGGAATACCCAGGGAACTCGCCGAGCACTCTTTAAAAGTCCACCAGGATGCAAGACCAGTCAAACAGTCCATGCGACGCTTCTCAGGACCCAAGCGAGACGCGATCACCATGGAAGTCGACAGACTACTGCACGCCAAGTTCATCCGAGAAATCAAAGACTCGGACTGGGTCGCCAACCCGGTCCTGGTAGAGAAAAAGAAGACGAAGAAACTGCGCATGTGCGTTGACTTCACTGCAGTCAACAAGTGCTGCCCCAAAGATCACTTCCCGCTCCCGCGGATAGACCAGATCATCGACTCGACAGCAGGCTGCGAACGCCTGTCCTTCCTGGACGCCTACTCAGGTTACCAGCAGATCAGGCTGAAAGTCGAAGACGAAGAAAAGACGGCCTTCATCACACCCGACGGCGTCTTTTGCTACCAGACGATGCCGTTCGGGTTAAAGAATGCGGGTGCCACATACCAGCGGACAATGCAAGCGTGCCTCAAAGGGCTCATCGGGCAGATCGTCCAAGTCTACGTCGATGACATCGTCGTCACGACCCGAAAGGAAGATACCTTAGTCGACGACCTCCGCAAGGTCTTCGCTGCGCTCGATGTATACCAGATCAAGCTCAACCCAGAGAAGTGCGTATTCGGCGTGCCAGCCGGAGAGTTACTAGGGTACCTCGTATCTGCAAGAGGAATCGAAGCAAACCCCGAAAAGGTGCAGAACATACTCACAATGCCTGCACCAACCAAGCTCCGTGAGGTGCAACGATTAGCCGGCCGAGTCGCAGCTCTCAGCCAGTTCATTAGTAAGTTGGGAGAGAAAGCTTTACCTTTCTACCAACTGATGAAAAAGACGGACAAGTTCGAGTGGACACAGGAGGCGCAGGATGCGTTCGACCACCTCAAGAAAACCCTGACAACCTCCCCAGTCCTAGTGGCACCGCTGGAAAACGAGCCGCTATTCCTATACGTCTCAGCAACAAACAGGGTGGTGAGCACGGTACTCGTAGTCGAGCGGGAAGAAGAAGGGCACAGTCACCCGGTGCAAAGGCCCGTCTACTACCTCAGCGAAGTCCTCACACTGTCCAAGCAGAACTACCCGCACTACCAGAAGCTGGCGTATGGAGTTTTCATGACCTCCAGGAAGGTCGTCCACTACTTCTCCGAGCACCCGATCACGGTGGTAAGCTCCTCTGGACTAGCAGACATTCTCACAAACCAACGTGCGACAGGACGAGTCGCCAAGTGGGTCGTCGAGCTAGGACCATGGGGGCTGAAATATGCTCACCCGAAGTCCATCAAGGCCCAAGTCCTCCCAGAATTCACCACCGAGTGGATAGAAGCCCAGCTACCAAATGTCCCCGACTTGTCTAACGCATGGACAATGTATTTCGATGGCTCCAAGAAATTCAAGACGGCCGGGGCAGGAGTTGTGCTCATCTCCCCCAAGGGTGACAAGCTGAAGTATGTCCTACAGATGGACTTTCCGACGCCATCCAACAACGAAGCCGAGTACGAGGCCCTGATCCACGGCATGAAGATGGCCAAGAACTGCGGCGCCACGCACCTCATGATATATGGCGACTCCTACCTGGTGGTACAGCAAACCATGAAGTCCTGCGACGCCATCGCCGACAACATGATCGCCTACAGAGACCTGTACAACCAGATGGAAGGCAACTTCGATGGCTGCGAGTTACGACACATCGGCCGCGACAGCAACGAAGAAGCCGACGCCCTCGCCAACATGGGATCAGACAAAGTTCCAGTTCCACCCGGCGTCTTCCTCGAGCGCATCACGCAGAGGTCTATCAAGACTCAAGCCACAGCAAACACTACAACAAAAGCAAAAGGCGATGCAAACCCTAGCCAAGAGGTCCCCATGGAGGTCATGCTAGTCGAAGCCACATGGACAGGACCATACCTGGCGTACATACTGCATCAGAAGCTGCCAGCGGACCCAGTCGAAGCAAAACGCATCATCAGGCGCTCCAAAAGTTTCACCGTCGTCAATGGGGAGCTCTACAAAAGAAGCATCTCGGGAATCCTGCAGAGGTGCGTAGACCCAATCGATGGCCAAGCCATCCTACTCGACATCCACGCGGGTATTTGCGGGCATCATGCCAGCAGTCGAGCACTGGTGGCCAAGGCACTACGAGCCGGGTTCTACTGGTTAACAGCCATGCAGGACGCCGAGGATCTAGTAAGGAAATGCACAGGATGCCAAGAGTTTGCCAGCAAGCCACACGCGCCAGCGTCAGAGCTCAAGACAATACCGCTAGCCTGGCCCTTCGCCCAATGGGGGCTAGACATGGTGGGCCCGCTGAAGAAATCCTCACCCGGAGGGCATACTCACCTCCTGGTTGCAGTCGACAAGTTCACCAAGTGGATTGAGGCCGTACCCATCACAAGTTCGACCGCGTCTTCAGCAGTCAACTTCATCAGGTCCATCATCTTCAGGTTTGGAGTGCCGAACGGGATCATCACAGACAATGGCTCGAATTTCACAGCCGAAGAATTCAAAGACTTCTGCTCAGATCAAGGTATCAAGCTCAACTATGCGTCTGTCTCGCACCCGCAATCCAATGGACAGGTGGAGAAGGCCAACGGTCTAGTCTGCAGCGGCATCAAGAAGCGACTGCGCGTACCACTAAGACGCGCAGCGGGCGCATGGGTGGAAGAACTGCCGTCAGTCCTCTGGAGTCTGCGAACCACACCAAACAGGTCCACCCAATTCACTCCATTCTTCATGGTGTACGGCGCAGAGGCCGTCCTACCCTGCGACATCAAGTTTGGCGCACCACGGGTGGTCGCCTTCGACGAGTCAGACGCAGAAGAGGCACTCGAAGACAGCATGGACATATTGGACAAAGCACGAGACATCGCCCTGGCACGATCAGCCGTATACCAGCAAGACCTGCGCAACTATCACGGACGAAGATTGCGACCAAGAGCTTTCGTCGCAGGTGACCTGGTCCTTCGCCTCAAACAGAAAAAAGTGCACAAGCTCGCCTCCCCATGGGAGGGTCCGTACATCGTCACGGAATCAATCGGCAACGGAGCATATCGCCTAAAGGACTCGAAGACAGGAGCAGCCTGCAGCAACCCGTGGAACATCGCACAGCTCCGGCGGTTCTATGCTTAGTCGACTCAACCATTGTAACAAGGATAGCATGTCAAAGCGGCAGGTTTCAGACGCACTCTTTCCCTTACCAGGGTACCTAAGGGGACTGGAAGGGTTTTAATGAGGCGGCCTGTTCGCAGCAATCAATAAAGTGATTTGAAGAAAATGCTGTTCACTCTACCTTCTCAGTCAAGGCTAACAAAAAATCCTAGGCCGTCACTCGATTCACTCGGGGGCTGCGCCACACAGGTTGAAATAATAGCCTAGGCCGCCACTCGAACCACTCGGGGGTTGCGCCAAACAGGCACAACTCAAAAATCCTAGGCCTCTACCCGACTTACTCGGGAGGTGCGCCGCACAGGTCAAGTCCAAAATCCTAGGTCGCCACCCGACGTACCCGGGGGCTGCACCTCACAGGTCACACTTGAAAATCCCTAGGCCGCCACTCGAACCACTCGGGGGCTGCGCCAAACAGGCACAACTCAAAATCCTAGGCCTCTACTCGAGCTACTCGGGAGTTGCGCCACACAGGTCAAGTCCAAAATCCTATGTCGCCACCCGACGCACTCGGGGGCTGCACCTCACAGGTCACACTTGAAAATCCCTAGGCCGCCACTCGAACCACTCGAGGGCTGCGCCATACAGGCTTCACTGAAGAAATCCTAGGCTGTCACCCGAACTACTCGGAGGCTGCGCCATACAGGTTCACAATGCAGGCTTATGCCGTCACCCAAGGTACTCGGGGGCTCGCCACACAAGTCAAAACAGAAGCAAGCACTCGCACAGTAACGAAAACAATTTCATTCGTTACCCAAGAACTCTTTTAGCTTCATATACTGTCATTTACATCGGCATAGTCGCCACATCAAACTAACCCTGTACAGAAGAAGGAATATACTCTCAGTCTGCAGGCTCGGCCTTCGGCGCCCCGAGTGGGCCTACAAGGCGCTCGCTATGCTTCTGCACCTGATCAATCATCTGGCGCGCAGCCATCAAGGTATCGGCGTACTCGGAATCGCCAGGTAGTCCACCCATCAACCTCTCCAACGGAAGGTTAGGCCGATGCAGCCGAACGTACGCCAGAGCCGCATTCGCCCCGGCGACAAGCTGGGCGTGGACGATCTCCTGCAGAGCATCACCATCACGGAACCTCTCCAGCAAGGCGGCCAACCCATGCGGCTGCCCATTGTGCGGGAAGTAGACGCGGTGGATATGCCACAGGGTCTTCCGGCAATTCTCCAAGAGGAAAGCCGCACGCCAAGTCCGGTCAAGCATGCGAGCAAGAATGCGCCCTCGCGACTTGTTCACCCAGAATTGGCGAGCTTCGTGAGAGTCGCCAGACGCCTCCCGGGTAACACGCTCTTCAACGCGATCCCGCTCAGCCTCCCAATCCGGGTTCACGTCTGCACACACAAAGCTAGAAGTCAGAACCAGCAAGTCTATTACAAGGAAAGGCAGCCGCAGAGGATACCAACCTTGAAGCTGCCGACTGATGAGATCGATTTCCCCAATCAGAAAATCTTCACGCTGGGAAAAACCTGCAGTAGGATGCGACTTGGAGCGCTGCAAGAGCAGCTCGGTATTCTTTAAGGTAGCCTCAAGCTCAACCACCTTATTCTTCAAGTAAGTGATTATGCGCTGGTCGTTCGCGCTTCGCGGCGGAGCCGGCGCCGCCCGACGACGACGAACACCCGACGAAGAACCCTCACCGCTAGGACCAGCCGCAGAAGCAGAAGACGTGCCGCAGCGCAAGTTAGTCTGTCATGAACGTGCAGAATCAATACCAGTATACAACTGCTCAGCAAAAGACAAATATGATGGGAAGAAACATTCAATTTCAGCCAAAATATTGTCAAAGGACAAAAGACCCGACAAAATATTGATCAGCCGTAATTACAAACCAAAAGTTATCAGTACATGAAACTGCGACTGCTAAGCCCCTACAACTACTCCTGGGCAACAGACTCCGACTGCGAGCGACTCTTCCGAGCAGCAGCCGCCTCAGTTGCCTTGGCCAGCGCCCTCTCAAAGGTGGCCACAAGCTTCGCAGCTAGCTGTGCAGCCCGCGCTTTCACCCCGCCTAGGGACGCGGTCCGGCCACCAGGCCTCCGAGGGAAGCCATCGACGACCCTCTCGAAGTCGCCCTGAATTTGGTGACCTAGAAGGAGCTGGAAGGTGAGCTCTGAGCCGCGTACCGTCTGCGTCCGAGTAAAGTCGGCGAGGGTGGTCGCGCCATCTTCAAACGGAGCCGCAAGGGCATCCACGGCAGTCGGCGGCGGGTCGCTTGGGAAGATGTTGCGATGCACCGTCGTAAGAGCTCCCGTCGACTTCTTCAGCGCATCTGTTGACTTCTTCAGCGCATCAGACGCATACGCGCAGACACGGTCAATGAAGCCGACAGCTGTCGCCAAGTCGATGGTGTCACTCGACGAGCCCTCCTTAGGAGCTCCACCGCACGTCTCTGCGCAAGTCAAGCATCAGACAAAGGCAAAAGCAAAACACAGTAGGCATCAAGCCGAAACTTACCCCCAAGAGCGCTGGCGAGTGAAAGGAGGCGGTCGACTTGAGTCCTCTCTTGGTCAACCCGCACCCGCTCACGCTCCCGGAACTCGAGCAGAGCTTTTTCAAGCTCAGCCTGAGCCTGGAGCTTCAACTCTAGCTCAGCAACCCGCTCGGTAGCCTGGTCCAGAGAAGCACGCAGCTGGCCCCTCTCCTTCTCCAGGTGAACATAAGCCGCGGCCGCCTCTAGCTGCTGGCGGTAGTACGGCTGAAACAAAAACAGGATCTTAATAAAGTTGCGGGCGACTCTAATAGTCACCCACACCTTCGGGGGCTACTCCCATCGGGAGCGCTGATCGCGCACCCGATGACAATTCAAGACTACAAGTACAAGTACAAAGGGCTTACGTGGTCCAGAAGGTCGACATCTACGGAAGGCGGCGGAGGAGCGCGACTCGAAGACGCGATGACGGCAGGTTGCGTGCGTTCCTCAACTGCTACCCTGGTCACCAGCTCGGTCGAAGGGGCGGACGTATGCTCCACCTCACGGTGAGGCGAGTGGACATCGCCAGAACGACGGCTGAAGCAAAACAGAACAATGACCAACTAAAGGACTGGAACTACAGAAGACAACTCGGAGTCAACAAGGTACTCACCTGGTGGTCTCGAGGTCATCATCACTCCCCAAGGAGACAGACGGCAGCCGCGCGAACGCGCGTGGCGGCGCGGAGCTAACAGGGGGGGCAGCCAGCGGCTCACTCCGGCCACCAAGAGACCGCGCACCCGACGACGTCGCGACGACCTCCTCTGGATCAGCATCTGCACCCCTAGCGGGCGACGAAGCAGTCGCAAATTCACCGCCACTCTTGTGCTTCTGCCTCTTCCGGGCGGGTTCTACCTCGTCATCGTCATCCTCCACTTCGTCGTCGGGAGAGACAGCGGACGGCAGCTCGTCGTCGTCGTCATCCTCCTCCACAACCCTCGACTCGTCGTCGGATCCATTTTCAGGGAGAGGAGGAAGGCTGACTAGCAGAGATCGACCCTGAAGCAAGTAGACGCAAGTCGAATTGAGAAGCAGGACTTCAAGACAAGAAGAAACAAAGAGAACAAAAAGGAACATTACCTCAGGAACGGGGTTCGCCGCCCCATATGCGGCAACCGGGCAATTGACGTTGCAAGTATCCGCGGCTCGGAGGTTGGTGATGGACCTCACCTTGGCTTCCACCTCCTCGTCATCAAGTGGCTCGGCGTTGACCCCCTCGATGGCCCACATCGGGTGGGGCCGAACGGCAAGCGGCTGTACCCGAAGACGGAAGAAGGCGGCCATCAAGAAGACGCCACCCGCCTCGCGCCCAAGGGTCCTTGTGAGGTCCCGCAGCAAGCCCAGCAGTGGCCGTGCGGCTTCCTTCTCCTCCGCAGTCAGCGGGTGCGACCAGGCACGAGTCTTCCGCAGTTCACGCCCGCTGTCGAACGCCGCCAGGCCATCCTGGCTCGACTGAACGTAGAACCACTTCTTGCGCCACCCCTGGACGGAGTCCGACTTCTTCATCTGGAAGTACGCGGTGTCACCGCGCACTTGGATTCCGAAGCCGCCCACGGGGAATGGTAACCCGCTCTTCCCGACGTTCTTGCGAACGAGGAAGAGCGACTTCCACAGCGCCCAATGGGGCGCGACACCCAGAAAGCACTCGCAAAGGACAATAAAGCCCGCGATGCTCAAGACGCCATTGGGGGTCAGATCATGGATCTGAACCCCATAGGCATACAAGAGACCACGCACAAAATCGTGCAAGGGGAACCCGAAGCCCCGCGGAAGGAAATCCACGAAGCATACGCGTTCCCCATCGCGGGGTGTGGGATAAACTTCTTTGCCAGGAGCGCGTACCTGGACTTGATCCGCGGGAGGAAGCAGACCTTGAGCGCGGAGGAGTTCGACCTCCGCCTTCTTCACAGACGACCTCTGCCAGTCGCCGTCGGGCTTCTTCATCAGCCCGGCTTCGTCGACGGCGGCGGAGGAACCAGCGGCAGTCTTCGGCTTGCCCATGGCTTCGCGGGGCAGCGCAAGGTGCGCGGACAAATAGCACGGAGCTCTGGTGAGGGTGAGAATGGCAGAAGGCAAAGGAAAGGGGGCGCGGACGAATGGAGAAGACGACGCCCTCGCGCTGCGGCGCAGTACTTATGCCCCAGCAAAATCAATCTCAGCCTTTCCGTCGCGCAGCAGTTCAGAGCATCCACATCCCGCCGTCCACGTGTCAAGCAAAGAGGCCAACCGTCGCCGCCCAACTCCTCCACTACGCACAAGAATCGAGGCGTCATCATCGTGCGCGAAAATTTCGCGCCCAGCTCGGAGACATGACAACTGCTGACCGCGGTCAGCGCTGCCAGCGGGCCCCGCCATGTCACGTCCCATCGGGCGCAGAGGCGTGCAAGGAAACGTCAGCAGCGACGTCGTCAAGCCAACGGCTCCAAGCAAGAGAAAACAGCGCGTTAACTCGAGCGCAAGATTCGAGTGGTAAGCTTCTAAGCTGAAACAACTTAACAGTGCGCTGGTCAAAGAACCCGAAACATCTATTCGGGTGACAAAAAGAGTCGAGTAAGCTCCAGCAGCCGAATCAAATTTACATGTAAGCCAACAGGCCGAATAGAAACAAGCTTCACATGAAGAACAAGACAAAGGAAATTCGACTGAACGTATTACTCCCATCGGGAGTGTCCTCTTCGACTGAAGGAAACGAGTACAAGCTCAAGATCAAGCAATCCAATGGCGCGTCCAGGAGGAGGAAGTCCTTTGCCCGACGCTGCGCTTCGACCAAGCACTCGGGGGCTACTGACGTGGGGCTGCCTTTCGACTAGCCCACAATGAGGCCTCCTGGGCCGCGCCAAGCATGGAGAAGCCCACAGAAGGCCCACTCGGGGTACCACGTATCCTGATCCAACTCGGTTAGGTTTCATAACCTTCCATATCTGTAACCGACCACCCGAGACCTGGCTACCTATAAAGCCAGGAGGGTTGCCCGTCCTAGAGGACACGCTAACGCTCACGCTCATAGCCGCCACCATAAACCCTAGCGAGATCGCAATCTCGCCATTGTAATCGCTACTCGCATCAATAATCAGACAAGCAGGAAGTAGGGTGTTATCCTCCGGGAGCCTGAACCTGGGTAAATCCTTGCTTGTCAGCCGTCGTGGTCACCAACACTTCTCTCTCCCCCCATCAATCAACCCGGGGTGCACAACCCAGGGATTTGCCGAGTTAACACCTCGTCACCAGGCCAACCCAAATCTCCTTCACTCTTGGGCATTTGAAGAAAGCATGCGATATACTTTCACAATCAATGGAATGGACACTAGCTCGACACCGGGACATGTCGATTGGCCAACACCCCCAAACATGGAATTGCCCTAAGAAGTGATTGATACGTTCATTTTACATCATCATTTTAGTAACTTATATTACCATATTAGAATGTTATTTGCATTGTTATATCATTATTTATGCATGTTTAGATGATTTTTGGGACTTTCCTACAAAGTCCCCTATTTTGGTATTTAATTTCTGGATGGCAGAAAACCTCCTCTTTCATGTTTTTAATGTTTCAAGACCTTCTGGACACAGCAAGTTTATCATCGGGAGAATGATCGTGGGCAAAAGATCCGGACGAGAGGATCCACGAGGAAGAAAAGAGCATAGCTCACACGCCGTTTGGCCCTCGGGCATCGTTTCACGCTCCCCTATTAACCACGTATCCGTCTCGCCCAAAAAGTGACGCCCTAATTTTCCCAAGATTTATCGAGGCGGCGGCGGAGGCGAAAGCTCTCTCCTTGTCCGGGAGAGGGCATATCCTGCTGCTCCGGAACACCGGAGAGGGGCAAATCACCGCCATCGTAGGGTACAACATAATCAACATTGTAGGGGGTTTAAGCAATCCATAAAAGCCTCCATGTTTGATTATCACATGGGTAAATAAGTATACTCATTTTGTTATTACTTGTTAGAAATTTAAACCTGATGTTTCGAGCTGGTACTGTTGTGGGCTGCAAGCTTTTGAAGTTTAAACTTTATATTCTTCTAAGATTTGAATGACTCTTGTGAGCTTTTGATGACTGAAATATTCAAGCTATGAAGTACTTTTTTTTTAATTCTTTGTTTCAGGTTTTTGTTCAAACACATCATGCAATTTACAACTGAAAAATGTTTTTGTCAGACGATTTACATAGCTCATACACATCGTATTTCAAAGCTGGGCACACCATATTTCAGTTGTTATTTTTGCTTCAGGTTTTAGACCACACAAACTGGGCAAAACCAATAAATTACATGGTAGCTCACGTTACACAGGTTTAGAGCAACAGTTAAATGTCTATAAAATTCTAAGCATTCCATCTCTTTTAGTTCACACAATTGGCTTCAAGCTGCATTTCATCTCTTTTAGCACTCCATATTTGCCTTCCTCATGTTACACGGGTTTTATGACCCAGTGGCTAGATACTTTATGAACACTTTTGATGTAAACTTGTTATTTTGCTGTGAATGAGAAAATAGAAAATGAGACAGTAGGGATTTTTCTCTACTGTTTTGCGCTTCAAAAAAATGTTACACAGGTTTTAGAGCAGAAGTAAAATCTCTACAAAATTCTAAGCATTCCGTCTCTTTTAGCGTACACAATTGGCTTCAAGCTTTATTTCATTTCTTATAACTCTCCACATTTGACTACACTTTATTGGTTTACTGCATTTCATCTCTTTCAACACACTCAATTAGGTTCAGAGCAATAACAGTTTGTTTCACTAATTATGTTTACAAAAAATAATCACACGACGCGAGGTGTCGCCAAGCCAAGTTGCCTAGTATGACATTATAGTTGATAATGCCCATGCAGCCAAGACAATAGACAGTAAAACCGACCCTTCATCCATGAAGACCAGCGCAAACTGCTCAAGAACACTAGATCAAGCACCACTAAAAAGTGATCGAGACTGATAGCTCTCCTCCTGAAAACCTAGCAGGAGCCGCCTTCACCGTAGATCGTTTCCCCATCCTCCGAGTGGCCTCTCAAGTGACGGGAGGGGCGAGGAACCCAATTTATGGGTGGAGTTCTAAATAAAATTAGTATTTAAAATAGACTGGATTAAGTTTTGGTGGCCGGTTTTCATCAATGGAGTTGGTATCGTCTACAATTAGTATTCAGTCCTTCCTTCGACGATGATATCTTCCCAATATCAATGGTGGTGCCGTAAGATTAAATTTGTCTAGATATTTTCCTTCAGATCTTGATTCGCCAGATCAATTTTGGATTTCTTTTCTCGTGGTTGCCGCGAGGATTGTCATTACAATATTTGTTCTGGATTTTTCTCATGGTTGCCGTGAGGATTGTCATTGCAATATTGTTCTGGCTGCTACATCCTCGACAATGCTGATTCATACTCTGAGCTACAAGCAACGTTGATCGGTCTGTTCAGTTTTCCCTGAAATACCGTTGTTGGTAGTATTCTTGCTGATGTTGCTTGATTAGCTTAATGGGTTGTGTGCATGCATGTAGCCTTGTAATGCGGCTCAAAATTAAAATTATAGAAACCCTTTTTGTATTCACGGGTTTGTATATTTGTCGTTTTACGGCTGCATTTAGAAAAGTACAAAATCATGTTATGAAAGAAGAAAGAGTTTGAAAATCTCAAAACAATTGTGTGATTGTTTTATACTTTATTTTGTAATCGGTGTAGTCAGCTCATGTATCTCTACCATATACAATTCGCTACAATAATATATGGTATTGATTGTCAAAATAAAAGCTGATGAAGCCTGGAGGATTTGCAATCGAAATAGGATTTTCAATCAAAATAACACCGCCATAATAGTGGAGCGACATCAGCGTGACAAAAGGACCTAAGCATAGAGACAAGGATCTCTCCCCATCTACCTCATGGCGGGAGGAAGAGCCAGATGCATAGGGTTGCCTCATGGTGGGAGGAAGAGCCAGATGCATATGGTTAGCAGTCCTAGGGTAAGATCCCTAGATCTCATGTCCTAATGCAATACTAGATTGAATTTCGGCACATATTTTACTTTTTTGTTCTCATTGCATAGTATAGTTTGCAAGTATTAGTAGTGGTTTAGATCTGTATGCATTGACTTGCAACGGTTCGCACTACCACATAGCAAAAAAGAAATAACAATTCATCTAGCTTCCAGAAGGTTAATAACATATGTGATAATTTTATTAAGATGCTATTCACAGCCCACATCAGAGAAACCTCTTCCTATGTAAGTTTGTTTATAGTTCTTGTGAAACTGAATAAGCAACTCAAAATATAACTCTACACTTATAATTTCCAGACCGAATGAACAGCTTCATGTTTTAGAGACACTTCTCTGAACATTACATGTACAGTAAACTATTTATTTACACCTTATTTCTGTAAAAATTTGAAGCTGGCATTTCTATTATAAGTGAAATTCATCAGCACGTCGATTATTAGCACTTCATTCCTCCTAGATGTCCACTCCCTGCAGATTGCCATATCCATTGATTCAGAAACTAAAGACATCTATAAATGAACAACGGCATCAGAGATAGATAGAAACCATACACACCTAGTTTGGACGCATCAAGGTGAACAGACCAGAGGAAGTCTCCATCAACGCACACACAACAAAGATAATCGCAGGAACTGGAACAGGCGCCGTAGTAAGCTAACAGAAATCAGAATCCAACGAACTACGAAGAAAAACATATAGGAAGACCTATAAATAAAAACAATGGAATCAACAAAAAAATGAAGTAAAAGTACCTTCAAGCCAGGCAATATCTGGTTCCGAAAATGGCAACCAAAAAATCCCCCCTGCAGTCTGGTTCACATCGGCGAAACATTGATGAAAGTTATTTGAAGAAGTGCCAACCCGCCTCAATCTGGTTCACATCGGCAAAACTTTGATGAAAGTTATTTGAAGAAGTGCCAGCTTAGGTCCATCAGGAAATAGTAAGAAGGGTTGTATGGTACAAATAGAGTATATAATACAGGAATCCAAGTATTGTTTTGTGGAATGATAAAATAATTGAAATAACAACAGAATACAATTCAGAGTCCTCAGGAAAAAGAAGCCAATATTCTAGATTGAGCTGGTCAAGAAATTACTTGATTCTTAGGGTATCAATGGAACATATGATTTAACTTTGCAGATACAAAGAACCCAGAAGGACCATGAGTTTTTTTTATCATCATATAGTTTTACAGACACTCATGAGGATCAAAATATGCATCTCTGTAACATCTGAAATTAAGCGGAGCTCGGAGTTGCAATATCTTCACAGAAGATTGCATCAAATCGAGAAGACATGTGCCTACGTGTAACGATCAAAGAAGAGAAGATGCAACTAATTTTTGCGACTCATAAAGACCAACTTAAACTTTTTTACATGATAATCAACCTAACCTTTGACATAATATATTGGAATCATTGATTGATTAAAGAACCAAAAGGAAGAGACAAAACATGCACAGAACTGAGTTGTTAAGATTAACTCGCAGGAAAATATTTTCTATCACAAAAATATTCTCCGATGTTGATCAATCTGTCGTAATCAAACATTTCAAAGAATAATATACCTTACTCACGTATCAAAGTGAAACCCTGTATGATGCATATTGCTTGCACTTCCATCTCAATGACCACTTGCATTCATACCACAATGACATAGTCCATCTAACGAAACAAGAAAAATGTTGAATGTGTGGGTAAAAAAATACTACTAATCCACCTCCCCTGCAACAACTAACGCTGGAAGTCAGCCGGGCTCCATCACAATGATCAAAACCAGTAGCTCCAACCTGTTCCACTTGTTGTCTATTCTTAACAGCAGTATATACATCTTGATGGAAACCTCTGCCTATAGTAAGAAGGTATGTCAAAAAAGAAACAAAACTAAGTAGTGTTGCGAAGATGGTACTCAATTATTTTGCAAGTCTGAAGTTAATATGAAAAGAATTATATTGACATAAATCAACCCCCAAGGTAACAATGGTGTCACTTTCAGTCGTCTTCCGCTATCCATAATATTTCACCGAAAATTGGACAAAATTTATCATCGAACATATGATAATATATGCAATTTACTTAAGTCCATAGGGATCACCGTACATAGACAAAGAAAATAACAACTTACCGAGCTGCAAGAAAGGGAGATCCATGATTTGTTTTGTACGACAAGAGATACATGATTAGCCTTGAAACATGGATATACAATCTACAAAGAGATTTATATGCATTTATGTTACCAATTTGCTTTCAACTCTTATTGGAAAAAGCTCCGACCATGGCTGTTTAGCATTACATACATAACTCCGAGCTTGAAAGTTTAGCAGTATACCCATAAGTGAATCCGCGTGGATGTTACCTTCCGGCATACTTAGCTGCTCCTACACCTGATGGTGCATCTTCAAATACCAAGCACTTACTGGGCTGTACATTGCCCTAAAGAAAATCCAATACAAAAGCAACTGGATCAGGGGAAAGAAAGGGATGGAACGATGTTCTGAAAGACGTAGCCATTACAGGGGTTCTGCAATGATAGCTCTAATACCTCAAATCTCCTCATGACAGCAAGGAAAATATCAGAACCCTAGCACGGAAACCCTGCCGCCGGAGGAGTGCCCGCTCGGGCTGGAAGTCACAGGAAAGCTCGAGGAGGCGGCCGGCGATTTGCACTCCCTTAATATAGTTATTAGTAATAGCGCCGCTATAACGGCGAAATAGCACACTATCTTTTTCATTAGATAAGGACTTGGCCTTTGCTTTTATTCTAGACCGACATTTTTAAGCTTTTGGGGAAGGGGTGTACCAATCTTCACAGTAGAATTCAGTAGATAGAAAATTTCACATGATCTAATATTGCAAATAAAATTTGCTACAAAAATAGTGAGCTAAAAATATTATAAAAAATATTTTAGTTAGAGACGTCCTATGTACAATTGAGCTCTAGAAAAGAACTAAAGGCATGTCAAGTGAATACTAACTCCATCGATTTGGGAACAGAGTATTTATTTCATCATCTCTAGAGTAGAGAGCATAGTACATACTAGTGTAGTACATGTTTTTATTGACGAGATGGGAGGTGTACTATAAAATATTAAAGAAACTGCTGCCAACGCAGAAGTCCTTTTACAGCCAGAACGCCATAGGATTTGCCAAGAATGCAGAGTCTTCCCTCACAGCCTTGTGCAGTTTGAAAGATCGAACCTGACGGTGTGTGGATGTCCTAAGGTCTCCATCCATGTTGTATTTGAGAGAAAACGTTGTGAGTCGAAGAAGACGTTTACGTTCCTTGTGCGAGAGGCACTGCACGAGGCAGAAACTGCTCCTGTATCCCACGCCCAAGTAAACGAGGGTGGCGCCTGTATGTTTCTCGACTGGGTTTTGGCAGAAAAGCTTCTCTTTGCTTAGCTTCCAGGAGGGAGGCTGCCAGCTGAAGTCTGCAGTAGACGGGGCTTCACAGGCGCAGAGGTGGCCGATGGTGGCTGGGTCATTGGTGAGCCCGACCCAAGCATCCAGCTCACGGTCATAGTAAGCTCTGCCTTTGAATGGCAGCTGCCAGCCGTGATGAACTCTCCACTTGGGTTTGCGCGCCCCGGTATCGAAGGTGAAGGTGTCGCCGATATCACGGCCTTCGACGTTTACGCTGAGGAATATGGTTCTTCCATCGGGATGCACGGCGTGAGATCTGTGGAAGTGATTGTTGAACGGTGGTGCCGGGAGGAGGCGCCACTTATACCGCTTGGGGACCACATCGCCGAAGTTGGGACCATAAGGGTCTGTCGGCGGTGGAGGGGGGGCGGTTATCATATGGAAGTGACCGGAGTCCAGACTGAATAGCTTGTCGCCGAGGGGGACATAGATGGGGTCAACGGGGAACGCCGGCATCCGAGGGCCAAAGCTCATGCACCGTGTGCGGACATCAAAGACCGGGCTGTGGCGCCCGGATGTCTCGTGCAAGGCCGCGATCTTAGTGCTGCCAAAGGCCGCCACGAAGTGCCGATCTCCATCGCTCATAGCCTCTAGCCGGAGGACTACCGGCGGCAGGCGCCGCTGCTGCTCCTCCTCCTGCCGCTCGTCAATATCGGCCGGGTCGGCAACGCCATGGTGCTCCTCCTCCAAGTCTACCTTGTGTATGCTGTATCCATTAACCAAATCTTCCGTGACAACGTAGAGCCGCCGCGGACGAGGACGACGCTTTGCTGCACGGCGGCTACCCGCTGGCCGCCTTGGCATGCTTAATCTTTTCTGCACGCCTTCCTTGCACAAGCTCTGCCGCGCGCCGCGGCTATCAGATTTCTTTAGCAGACCCTCCTTGTAGACGCCACCGATGCCTTCGATTCTGCGTCCTCTTGCCTTCACTTATAGACGCCGACGGAGAGCCCTGCAATTCGTATCCGACAAGAAAATCTCCCATCACCGTCCTATTCCGACTCCAATACCTGAATACGAAACTGAATCGATAAAAATAAGAGACTTACACGTATGCACCTCCAACGAAGTCAGATCGGTAAAGCAGATCACCATCAAATCGGACTTGGCTGGGAACTTGGGAGGTTCATCTGTCCGGTGGATATATGACAGCACCGTTCACCCTTGCTAATGGCGCTGGCGGCGGAGACCAAGAGAAGGTTGGGGGTAGTTGAGGAGGGGCGACCGAGCTAGGGTTTTTCTCCAGCTCTTGCTAATGGGGGCTTGTTTGGTGGGCAGGAAAAACGAAGGGATCCCGGCCCGGCCTTTTCCCCGGCCGGAGAAACCGCGGGCCGAATTGGCCCCGGTTATCCCACTGCGCCATTTGGCTGCCCACGGGATGAGGGAAATCGGGCCCTTCCGTGGCCTTTCCCGGGGAGCGCGATCCACGACACGACTCACGAGTCCCTCCGGCGGTGGGGAAGGAAATCCTCGCGACGGACAGGCGACAACATTGCTCGGGCGACGCCCGTCCTCAGTGGCGGACCTACAGGCCCTGTAGTACAGGGTATGCCGGGTGGGCCATGGCATACCCTGTGGGCCGGTCCATGTAGTAGTTAGTACTAGGAAAACAACGAGCGATCAAACGCTACGAGCCTGCTAGGAAGATGCAATCGTATTGTACGAGGCTAGGAGCAGTTAGCGTGCTGGGTTGCGTGAAACTTTCCGATCGATGGATCTGCAGGGCGTCCAGCAGCCGCGACAGATCGCCGGCTTGCGTACGGGCAGTTATCGCCGGACATCGTCGGACGCCGACTTTCATACGAGCAACCACCTGAAAATTGACGCAGTGACGCCGCCTTGCGTACAGATCGCTAGGCCGTCGCGATCGACCATCGACGCGCCGCCGCCGGCCGTCAACCGCCAGGTAGTCTTCCGTTCAGTGCCTTCGTCCGTCCTCCGCCGAAGTCAGTACCCAGTAGCTAGGTGGATTTATACTACACTAGATGACCCGTTGCGTAACTGCGCAACTGTTGCGCAGAAAGAAGACCGTATTGTCGACAAATGCTCTCCTTTTTCTGCTAAGGTAATTTGCGCTATTTTTTAGTTCAGTATGTCATATGATCTTCAACACGTGCTTAGTTCTGATGTTTTTATCGAGTAGATAATAGAATGGGAAGAAATAACTCAAACAACTAATTTTCTCTACATTCATTAAACTCTGTTACATATCGATACTAACTTGGAAATGTTAAAGCTGTTTGCATGAAACATCAATTAAATATGAATGTTAAATTCATCAAACGACACAACATGAACAAATTAGTAAATAGTCAATTACTTGCTATAATAGAGGAGCGCGTGTGCTAAGTCTCATGCAGCAGTACCGATAACACACTTATTTTGGACCGAACACATGGTTCACAAAAATATGAACTGGTCGATGATGTGACAGTATGAATGTAAAAAACCAAATCACAGTAATCATTATCCTAGCCTTCATCATTGGAGAGGAAGATAACATGTTTCCCGGATGAGTCGGCTCGATGATAACTGACGGTGAAACCTTATTACAAAAGGCAAGATGAAGAAAAAAAAGATCTTAAAAGGTAGAGATTATCTGGATAGGATCTTTTCTAGCAATGCAGATTTACCCCTATATCTCGTATTGTATTCAAAAGCAACCACAAAATAGAGCATACTTGTTTCAATGGACCCTTTGTTTAAATCGGCTTCTTATTACCTTAGACTTGCAATCATGACTCTGATCGTTTTGACCTATGGACGATGGAATGACATACAAACTTATTCCACAAAAAAACATGGTAAACTACTTCCGACGATGATCACAGTGGGAGGGCCAAACAGATGCTACAATACCAGCAACACATTTGTTGATGGAATCGAAATCATATATTGACTTTATAACATCCCAGTAGAAGTAAGCTTCAATATCTGCCCAAAGGAAATATGAAGCGTACACATTTGTCACAGCAGAATATACAAATTTGTAATTCAGTAAGACATAAAAACACATCGGAATAGTATATGGAAATCCATCATATACTTGGTACTCAAATTACAGTTTGTACAGTCAATTGATTAAAGAATTTACCAGAAAAATACACAATAGTATGCCTACATGTAAAGTTCTCGGCTTTAACATCATCAAAATGATTCTATAAAAGACTGTTCTTCACCCATTACTCTATGATCTCAAGACACTTCAAATGAATTGTCCAAAAACTCCCCAAGTAATGGACCTCACTTTACATGGTCCACATGGTAATTGGTAAAACTAGATGCTACCCCGCGCGTTGCTGCGGAAAATTTTAAATATATTATTAGGAAAAAATAGTATCGTCATTGCGATAAAGTTTTTTCTTGTTGCAATTTATAACATCATGCAAGTTGTGATTGCGGGGTATCTGTATTCAAGCCAAAAGGTCCCAGATAGCTTGTTTTCAGTCAATATAGGTTAGTTGTGCAAACTCCAATGACTTCTGTAATCAGTCAAATGTTCAGTAAGATGGAGTAGTCACTGGAAGTTTTGCATTTGACTGCAGATGTTACATTGAAATTGGGCTAGACGGGACGGGTACATGGTGTCATATTTCCGTGACTAAGGTTTCAACTATACTGATCTATGCAAGAAAACTGCACCAGGAATATTCTTTTTGCTTTTTGTTTGGTGTATTCACGATGTAAGTTTGTAACTGAAATACTGAATATAATTTAAAAAGGTGGATCAAATCATTATTGTTTCTTATTGAGCATGTCTCGTCATCCTTGAATAAATTGAATATATAAAAAAACTGAACAGATCAGGAATCAAAGCTATTATATCGATACGAAATCATATCGGAATTGTAAGATGTGCTCCCAATAAGAGGCGGAGTAGCAGGGACATTAGCATGCCAAAAAAATAAGGAGAAATATGCATAATAAGTATAAATTGGGGATACCATAGCAGAAAAATAAATAAAAGGGAGCTACATACAGTTGCAGTTTGTATAAAGGCTTGTATAAAAGACGGAATGTCGTCATTACGAAAATAGTATACATCTGATATGACTATATTTCTCAACTTTATAGACGACAAATTATCTTTTCTCTCGTTTGAAAGTGTATAGGCAGGAAGGTTCTTCAAGAGCACTGAAGGTGTAGCCTATGACGCTATCAAAAATTTGTATCAAGTTCTCATGTTTCCTACAAAGCAATTAAAATTTCCCACTGGAAAAAGCGATGAGCTATTATATATAGCATCAAATTAATAATCCTGGTGGATCTGCAATTGTTAATACGTTGCATTATTTTATATGATAATGTCGGCGTAATCTAAATTAGCATGTATAAATAAAATTAATTTAGCTTTTTACAAAGTAAAATAAGAAATCAAGCAAACAGTTGGGACTAAAATTTACATCAGCTTTTAGCTATGCCCTACTGGGGTGAACTGAGCACTTCTATTATTTATCAAGTGCTTTTTTTCTTTCTAGGTTCAAATTTGGAAATTTTATTCACTGTGTCCTGCTATTTTATCAAGTCTTGGAATAATTAAAAAGGCACAAAGATTTCTGCATCAACATATTGGTCATGTAAGAAATACAGACAAAATGTTGAGGAAATAAAATGATTGAAAATGATCATCAGTAGCATATATGCATAAAAAAGTTGCAGAACAAACACTTCACCAGTGTGGTACCCATGGTAGGAAGTCATTTCATACCTACATACAGTGCCGTTTTCCACAAACTTGCCAAACTGCCAAAGAGCATAGGAGTTCTGAAATATAAAGCGTAGTGAAAATATATCATCAACCTCACACATAAAAGTTTCGTGGTTGCTGGTTAGTTAATTTGTAGGCACATGACTCCAGTTTGGACAGTCCATTGCAAATATAAGATACACCTTCTTGCTGGAAGTCACATGACTTTTCATGAAAACAAAAGGTAACTCTTGGGCATCTAAGTATCTAATGATCGTTGGCACACAACATATTGCACTGATACTTCATGATCTGACAGAAATCTGCAGTAATACCTAATGTGTGATACATCTGATACCTCAATCTGCAATACACAGAATTCAATAAAAATATGCCACTGTTTCCAAAATCAATGAGGGAGAACATCTCCAATGAATGGAAAAAGCTCTAGAGACAATGTATGCTTTATGTGCGATACAGCTGACAGTTCCGAAATTCATGAAATCCAATACTGCCTGTCACTCTTCCAAAAACAAATAGAGGGAGAAGAACTCTAGATAATGGAAAAAACTGTTGGAGAACAATATTGTGAAATAATCACCTGCAATAGTAGATCCAGATGAGGGCACAACAACAGAAACATGGGATCACGCAGGGAGATGCTCAGCTTCCATCATCTACAATAGCATCTAGTATCTAGTGTGCCTGCAATGCAAACATAATGAATTTGCAGAGCAGATATATGGCCAAACGAACAAACTTAAGCATGCAAGAACCATGGGCATGTCACTATGATTGCAGATCAGTCAGCCATCGGGCACCACAAACAAAGGAGAACCACAGGCGGTGAAGAGCACCAATACCAACGCCGCGAGGGGCAATGTGCGAACTGATCTGCACGTGTTACTGGAAAGATTGGAGGAAGCGAAACAAAAAAGAAGAATAGGATGGTGACCGTGCGAGGTCGCCAGCATCCATGCCAGGGCGAGCGCTGCAGCCTGCAGCTGAGGCAACTGATTGGTGGTGTTTGCCAATAGATGTGTTCGAAGAGAACGATGGGGCTGGAGAGAATTATTGTGAATCAATCTTAGCTTCTGTTACCAATTGTGCAGCTAGTAAATAGGAATGGGAAGGGAGAGGAATGGAAAGGGTTGTGCGACGTGAAAGGAAAGTAAATGCTAAAGCGAGGGAGTAATGTGGATGGTTCATAGTTGTGTGACGTGATAAGGAAATGAGGGAGCAGGGAAACTGAACCGGACCAACTGATGACATGGCTTACAAAGATGATGTGGAAGGCTAATGATGTGGCATAGCTGCATATTGAGAGAATTCCTTCTAGTGGGTCTTTGCTATTTAGATATAGAAGATTGACCATCTATGATCTCAAGATCGAACCAGAAGATTTGCTGAACGTATATGGCATAAAGACATATTCCAAGATATTAAAGTCTTGTGACCGTACATCAAACACCACTATACATGTTATTTACACCACGATTCAACATTTACAGAGAACTGTAACTCAGGGTTTGTTTTGGCAAAAAAAAAAGGAACTGAACTTCATATATTGTAGAGAGCATCTCAACTACTCACAAAATTTACAACCATGTGTCTAATCCTCTGCTGGGCAGCATCTCTTAAGACAATGGCGGATATAACGACATAGCTGGCTGTCCTATAGCTCCAACCTGTCAATAAAAGAGCAAAGTGCAGTTTCATTTCAAATACATCCTAAACCTGACACTTATTTCACGGATTTGCAGCACACACATGAATATTTTTTAGGACATGCACGTTCGAGTCGGTGTGAATTACTAAATTATGCATTCATGTTGTATTTTGACCAGAATTAACCGGTCATGACTATCATGTCTGCATCATTTGACAACTCAATCAATATAGGAGACATCTAGTTAATACGGTAGAAACCAGAATATGGATCAGTTGGATGTGTAGTAACTCAAACAGTTCAACTCAGATTACCCTGCAATACTACAATCTAAGTTCAATTCTAGTGATCGAACAGGTACTAAGTCCTTGTACACTGGTTAAGAGTTAAGACCCACACTACAACAACAAATGACGGTTCATTCAATCCTGGGAGTTCAGTGAATACATGTAAGTGCACCACATAGTGCACTATCATTCAGGTTATACCAGCTACAATACGTGTCAAAGTGTTGCCGCCGCATCTTACTGATATGACTCCAACTCTCTACAGATGACAATCAGAAACTTCAAGTACTTCGATTTTTCCATACAACCAAGTGTTGCTCCCACCGAGATGTATTTTGTTTAGATACTAATGTCATGAAAGTCTGCCTTTATACCGCATTTGTTAAGCATATATTGTATAAGATATACCAATGTTTGATGTTCTCAAATTCTGATCAGTTTGCTTCGTGTTGATTAATAACATTTGCCTTGACAATATTACTGATGTTATTTACCAATAAGCAGTGTAAGCCTGTATTGTATAAGAAACTATCATTTATTCACATGAAAGTTACAGAAAATAGGTCTAAACATGCTGAGCATATCTGGATAGCAATATAGCATCTTTTCTAGCAATGTGGATGTACACCTAAAAGAAAGAGAGTATATCTGGATAGCAATATAGCATCTTTTATAGCAATGTGGATGTACACCTAAAAGAAAGAGAAGGTAAGGTAAAAAGAACAGGAACAATTTTATTCGCAAAAAATAGAAATAAACAGCAGAGCATATCTGCATAGGATCTTCTCTAGCGATGCGTACTTAGCCCTAGAATCATGTATTGTATTCAGAGCATATCCGCCACTGGACCCAAAAACACCATGTCATATTCTAAACAAGAACATGTAGCGCCAAAGGGAACTACCTTTAGTTTCAAACAATTCTCAATTAAATAGCAATACACATCCTCACCAAAAGAAAACAGATAACCAATACAATTGCTTAATTTATAAAGGCTCTTCAGCTCAAGTAGATAAACGATAAAGCAAAGCAAAGCATCCGAGCAATTATGTTGTCCCCTTCTAAATTTATTCTCCAAGAGACACTACACAAATATAGACACGAAATACTTAGGCTATTTTAGTATCAGCAGTACTACTGGTAATGCAAAGAACTGAATGTTTTACTAATTCAACCTAATCATCCTACCATATTAGCATCACACACGAATAATCAATGGACATTGCTAGCTACTTCCATCTAGGACTCAACATAAGAAGAGAGAGATAAGTATATCAGTTGACATTGGGTATCCTCCTGTGATTACCTAAAGATAAATACCAACAAAAATCCAGGGCTTCATTCACAATACTACACCACACAAATCAAACAATTCTGAAGTTTGGTACCATATACAGAAAGGAGTTTACCATCAAAGAAGGAGCAGAACCATTGTGAGAAGACTGTTTTCAACGACGATGAGTGGGACCGCATGTGGAGAGCCCAGAGCAGCGACTGCCAATTGGGCCATCGCCATCGACCGCAGCGATGCTCCTCTTGATGCCCTCAAGTATCATCTGTATCAGCCACACTCCCTGTCGATTAACTTCTAAAGTAAAGTATCATGAACAATCTGCTAGTGCATTACAAATGGTGCCTAAATGAGAATATGCAGGAGCATCTAATACTGCTGATGTGTCGTGTTTCTGTAACCTTAGCCCAACCCCACCACCCTCTCGGGCATACACATAAAACAAAATTTGATGCTCACCTTCTAACAAGTGACAATCTTCGTTCAGAAGAAACAAACAGCCGAGAAAAACAACAAAACCTTAGAACCTACAGCATGGAAGAAGTAACATGTAATCAGCACACCCACCCAAGCAGTGTTCTTCACCACTGAATCAAAAGAAAAAAAGAAAAAAAACAGGGTAACCACAAGACCACCGGATTCTATACTTTAATAAAGATTTTTTTGTTTTATTCAAATAGCTGCATTGAGTAATACTTTCTACAAAAAGATATTAACCCTGGTTCTTTTCATTACTGCAGCTGCAAGGGCGCTTATTTTTCAGGGGATTTTTAAGAAGTCATGTCATATAAATTCACAATATAAATCATTTCCTATAACCGAGACAAAACTGCTTCAGAACACAGATCTAAGAACATGCGTCTCAGAATAGGAGAAATAATAGTTGTCGAAAAAGATCAAAAAATACCTTTTCGTTCAACCATATGTGTATTAAAGCAGAAGACGAATGACATGACACAATGTATCCTGAAAATCACAATGGCTTATAGTTACTTCATAATTATTTAGCAAATGGTCCAGCCAAATAATTTTTTGAAAGAAGACCCAAGGCGAATAATGTAACCACCATTATCATAACATAACAACACAGTAATAGATTAATGCCTCATCTTAAAGCAATTAACAACTGTACTGGAATCACATCCAGTAATCAAATCATGCAAGAAAGGCAAGGAACGTATCATATAACCAAAAAATAGAATGAGTAAGTGGCCACTGTAGAATTTAGCAAGATAAGGTAAAACATTTCCCTATTCAGAATCCAAAACTCCAAATGTATTATGAAGAAATAGAATATGCAAATTGACATATCGAGTACCTTGCTTAGAATATGTAAATCTTCAGATTCAGAACCTTGTTTTTCCTGTTTTCGCAACAAAAGCTTCAGAAGTGAGAGATTGGAAAAACAATACATTATTTTAGTAGTGCAACAAGTCTTTTAGATTTCAGCTATAGACCTTCACGGCTTCACTACGTGGAATTCACTGCCATCGTTGTCAAAACCTTATCTACTTCTGATGATATCTTAGATGTAGGTCGCCTTGCAAACATTTTAACTGCATTTCCAATTAAGCACGTAAGACCATGGTAACAATGCAATTTCATTTTCCGAACAGAATATAGTATGTAGCCTCTGCATGTAACTACTCAGCCTAGTTCAGGATAATATTTTTCTGTAAAGAATCAAACATCCCATCCAGTAGCTATAATAAAAGCATCTACTGGTTACAAACTAAATAATTTAACAAACTCTGGTGACCTTAAAATTGAGATCACTTGGGTTCAGAACCAAAAGCATTATGCATAGAATTCCAACACCATGCTTCTCTTCCCAAACGCGGGATGGGCCTCCCAATGATGTATTATTGTGCAATGTAATTTAGTTTCTCCTTGTCGGTATACACAGTACCAACCAGCAGCCTCTGGGGAATGACTCGCTCATAAGCATCACTTTAGGCCTAGCCCCAACATTTTACCTGTAGCCAAACCCGGAAAGAGGAATATGTAAAGAAAAGAAGATGGGCAATTGCACAGTTCCTTGTCATGCATGTACTGGTCCAATCTAAAAGTAAAACACTAAGAAGCAGAGTGGCACAATTGGCAGAACCAAACCTGCAAAGATACAGTAGGTGAACTGGGAGAAGAACATAGCACCATGCTGATAATCATGGCAAAAGCCAGCATTCACCTCAGCCTCTGCCTCAAAAAAACAGTCCTCATCAGGCATGAAGCGCTCTTGCTCTTTTTTACTGCACAACAAATCATTGAGAATCGTCATAATCATATCGTCAAACACTAAGCATGCACAGATTTTTCATATGAGAATAGAGAAAATGCAGCTCGTGAGAAATAAGAGGTGAAAGGAACGTCTCACCAATCTCATGAGAGGGAGAGCACCATATGGTATGCAAGAGCATGGCAGAGAGCAGCTAACGTTGCAGGGGACTAAGCAGAGAAGGAGCCGGCCGCCCGTCGACCCGGCCGTCTCGCTCCGGTCGCCTTGCTCCACCCAGCGCAAGAGCACCTGTAGTTTGATCTTGCTACGCGCTGGGCCTGGGAGGAGGAAGAGAACGGAGCAGGCAGGCTGCTGCGGCCGCTCGCTGCGTTTGCCGTGGCCCATGGCGGTCCTCTGGCCGGCCGCCAGGCGCCGAACCCCAGCCACTACTCTCCTTCCCCCACACCGTCGGGCCGTCGTGCTCCTCCGAGACGCGCAGCTGCAGCACATCCTCGTCGGGGGATGCGAGGTCGGCAGCTGTGGTGGAGGGGAGCTCGTCGGAGTCGAAGCCCTCGAACTGGGCGGCGAGGGAGAGGGAGAGGTGGAGGGCGAGCAGGAGCAGGATGAGGGTGGTGCGTGGCAGCCCCGCCGCCGTCGTGCCTGCCCCGACTGCCATGTCCGCCCGCCTCTCCCATCCTGCACGAGGATTTGTCTCCGCCGCCATGTACTGTAGAAGGGGGAGAAGGAGGAGAAAAGCACGGGAGGGGAAATGAGCGAGCAGCATTGGTGGCTACTCCCAGCTTCCTTCCCTTCAACAGGGGACTCCCACCGTCCCGGAAGAACTGGAATGCCAAAGGCTTTGGGGAACCCAAGACCTTGAAGACCTTGATGTCGAGCATATCGGACCTGGTCAAGGAGGGCCTATGTGGCCTTGACCTGTTGGTCGCATGGATGGTTCGACGGGTGCAGCCGCTTCAACTACGCGTCCGTACGATAGGGAGTGGTCCCACGAAGAGAACTGCTCCCAGATGTCCACCGACAAGTTGACAACGCCCAGTTGGCAGGATGGGTGAAGTCCTTCTCCCGGCTCTGCGTTCCCAACCTGTGGGGGGCCAAGATTGTCGCACGCTGCGCCTGCAACGAAGCGCTCCCCCTGACTTTCTTTGCCGAATTCCTTCCATGCCGGTAACGATGTTTAACGGATGCCCGCATCTTCTTCCTCCCCCTTCATACTGGCTGGAGGACGTGTTGTCCTGGGCTTGGGGAATACCACTTGGCCCAGCTCACATATATCCTTCTCATGAGGTCCTGACCAGCGTCGTTATCCTGAGGCAGCTTCAGTTTTAGACCAAAGATTTGGCCGCGATCAACCTCGCCGAGCTTTTGGTTAAGGCTCTCGAGGTAAGGCTGGCACTGAAACTCCGGTTCCGCATTAAGTCTTGTCACCCTTTCCTCCTGCTTTTCCCAGAGGGAGAAAAAGGAGAACGATGAAGAGCTCCACTTCATGAAGTCCGAGGTGGAAGATCTTAAAGAATCCCTGTAACTAGAGGATCGACGCTCTTCCGGGAAGAGAGCCTCGAGTTCCCGCTAGGACCGATAATCATACTGATGTTCTTTGCATCAAGGCATTGTTTTGTATGATCTCCACTCTTTGTAAGATATCTGGCATTTATTAAGTAATCTCGTGATGGTTGACCAAGTTTCCACATTTCCCATGCGTATAAGCCCTCGGGTGTCTCCTCCCAGGATACTCGGATGGAGAACCTAGCGAGAAATTCTTGTAAATGATGGCTTATGTCATACCATGAATGTCTACCCCAATAGAGTAGATTCCTTTTGCCTCAAGTACCGAAAAATCACGTAAAAAGAAAGCACTCATTCAAATCACACAATTCGGAGAACTAATTCAAGCAAAAGATTCTGAGTCGAGCCAGAAACTTGGCCAAATCGCATGTTCGATTCAAACATCAACATTGAGAGCGGACATCTCAGTTCATTCATCAAAAGACCCCGGAGGGAGGGAGCAGCTCCCAGCTACACTTCCTATACCGAGGGGTAGGGTAGATCATCTTACTCAAAGTCTTTGACGGCTCCCGCTATAGCACCGTAAGGCAGTCCCGCCCTTCTCAACTATAGTTGTCCAACCAATGGCTGACGCGGCCGCTATGACCGGTCTTTTTTTTTTTTTTTTTGAAGCGGGGCAATTTGCCTTTTCATTGATATAGAAGAAAAGAATTGACCAGTTTATAAGGAAAACCGGCCGAAAACCGATACAAACATAAAACACAACACACCGGCCCCAAGGCCGCGCTCCAGACTAGTCGATGGCCATACCGCCCGAGCGGCCAAAACCAACACCCACACCCTCAACGCAACAAGACGGAGGAAACAAACCGGAGCCGCCGCTCCGACGCCCACGCCGGCTCCAGAGCCGCGCACCACCAAGCCGATGACGAGGAAGAGCTCGCCGCCGCCTACCACCAACACTCCTCGGGTCCCTCCGACCGGCGAAATATCCATGACGAGGTCTCAAGAGACAAAAACGACGCAGAAGCGCCGCCCCCGCCCGATCCCAAGGATCAAGGTTTCCCCGGAAGCTTCCGGGCGGAAATAAGGGATAAACATCACCTCAGCGACGTCTTTAAGAAGAAAGCGGCGCCCCGGGGCGTCGCCGCCGCCTGTCCTGGTCGGCTACCAGGGCAAGGCTTTCGCCCGATGATGAATCGCAAAGCTCCACCCGCCACAGGGACCGGCCAGACCACCGCCGCAAACCCGCACACAGACCGCCTGCCCCATGCGCACGACGTCTGAGGCCACCAACGGAACTAGGCGCCGGGGCCGAGAACCGCCTCGCGCCAAGCCACCTCCTAGCTCGCTCGATGAAGACAGCCATCCGGGGCCGCCGCCCCGACATCCAGGCACCACGCCAAGCCGTAGTTAGCGAGAGCCCACCATGGTCCGTCCGTGAAGCGTCGCGGAGAAGCCGAGACGCCCGCCGTCGAAACCGTCGAAGCAGAACAAGCGAGCCAGCCCGCCACACACAACCACGCCTAGGCTCCCCGTCGCATCGGCGAGAAGTGCCGCGTTCGGATCATCACCACCGGCCTAGCCGATTGCCAAGGAGAGAGCAAATCGGGCTCGGCCAGCCGCCACCGTGAGTGGGAAGCCACACCCACCGCAACCCCCGACCACCACCACCACCACCAGACGCAAGCCAACGTCGTGCACATCGATGTCCAGCCGCCAATGGAGGTCATGGCTCACCCAGGCCCAAAACGGGCCCGCCGCAGCACACAGCCGCCGCACCGCCGTCGGCAGCCGCCGGCAGCGCGCCGCCACGACCTGCTCCTCCCCTGCTGCTCCGCAGCTCCACCTCGCGCCGCCGCGAACTGCAGAGCGCGCCGCGCCGCCTCCTGCCCAGGGCCGCCGCCCCGGCCTCCTCTGCGCCAGCAGCCGCCCCGCCCGCGCAAGGACCGGCCGTTGTCGCTCACCACCGTCCCGGGGCCGCCGCCCCGGCGACCATCCTCGGGCCCATCGGCCCGCCAAGCCCATCGGGCGCGCGCCCCTCCACAGTCGCCGCAGGAACAGCTCCGCGCCCCACAGCACCAGCGCCGCCACCGCAGCTCCCGCTCCGCCGCCGCATCAGCCCGAGCCCGCCGGCTCGGCGTCCATTTCCCCGACCGCCGCCGCCCCCACGGGCCGGTCCACCACCTGCGCGAGAGGGCCTCCCCTGAGCCACCTTTTGGCAGCAGAGGGGCGCCGCCACCGCCGCCGCCAGGGCCGGCGACGGCAGCGGCAGGGGAGGTCAGACGGCGGCGGGCTGGCGGCGCTGCGCGAGGTGCGCCCCTAGCGCCGCCTGGGGGGGCGACGCGAGGGGATAAACGAAAAACAGCCCGGTTTTCGATTTTTGTTCGATCGCAATTACGTAGGGCCCGTCCTGCCATGCCTTGCGGCATGGCGAATTACGTAGGGCCCGTCCTGACCGGTCTTGGTTGTACGGCATGGCGAATTACGTAGGGCCCGTCCTGCCATGCCTTGCGGCCGATATGGGTGGCTCCATTCTTTGCTTCATCGGTACGGAATATTACATAGAGGCCGATTTGATACACCTCGCAACCAATAAGGATGGAATTTTTCTTACCGCGCTTGGAGAAATACTGTTGCCTGCAAATGGTGCGTGCGACCTCGGCGGGAGATGTCTCCAAGCCAAGGAGCACACTCGTCCAATCTCGCATAGCATGTGAGATTAAATAGTGTTTTTTTTTCCTAATTTACGATATTTTCTCTAAACATGCGAGATATGAACGGTTTACATAGAGCTGGAGTATGCATCAACGACGCCAACTGAGCTTCTGTGGCTTGGGTGCATGTTTAACGGGGAGATTTGCTAACAAAATTAGTATCACTTAACTTGCTTGTAATCATATTGAGAAGTGCTATACGTACGACGATCTCTCATCTGATTCCTGTACGACAATAAAATCAAGCCACGCGTATTCTAAGTCTTTGGCCATCTCACCGTGCAAATCAAGTGTCGTACGCATGTCGGACACGAAATTTCGTACGCAGGTCAATTTAGAAGAGAAGTGCTATACGTATGACGATCTCTCGCCCAATTCCTATACGACAATGAAATCAAGCCATGTGTATTCTACTATCTTCGTTTTTCAATATAACATGTTTTAGTTTTTTCTCACATTCACATGTCCAAACTTATACCTTGACATATTTTAATATCCATATTCACTCATTTGTATGTGTATCTAGAAAACATGTGTAACAGCTAAAACATCTTATATTAAAAAACAGAAGGAGTAAAAGCATCTCTAATAGATGTCCTATCTTATATCCACTTTTTGGATAGGACACCTGTTTTAACGTTTTGGGGGCACAAAGCAGTTTTCTGCTTTCCCAGATGCCCTATTTTAGGGCACTACTTTTTCAACAGATGTCTTATCACATGCCCTATTTTAAATAAATTTCATGAACATTCGAACACAATTTAAACCACAAACCATAATTTGAACACAATTTAAACTATGAACCATAATTTGAACACAACTTAAACGACAAACCACAATTTGAACATCACAATCTAGTCCATGCTCCAAATACTACAGACTCCGATACTTCTCTAATCGTCCCGGTCGAAGGAGGAGAAGCTCATATCTGACCAGTCGACGGAGGAGGAGCTCAACTCTGTCACGTTCGACGGTCCAGCCTCCTCGTCGTGCTTCCTCTTCTGCTCCTGCTCACGCTTCCAGAAGAACTCGGGATGCTCCCGTGCAAACCAAGCTATCGCCTCGTCGTCGGTCTCGAGCACCCTCGCCGGCTACTCCTTCTTACTCACCAAGCGGGTCTTCACCTTCGTCTGCATCGGAGGCCCGACGAAGATGCCGTCCTACAGGCTCGTGATGCTCGAGAAGTTGAGCTGCTCCCACGGAACGCCGAGACGCCAGCCGGCGACGTCGTACGCTCGAGCCGCCCAATCCGCGGTGTCGAAGATGCCGAGGTAGTACCTCATGCCCTCGTGCTGCAACTCGGCGTTGTAGCGGCTGCTCGGCCTCGCACGCACGCCCTTGAAGCCCGAGGCCACCTTCGTCTTCTTCGGCGGCATGGCGGCTCGGGTGCGCAAGCGGCGACGACGGACGGAGGCGGCGCGACGATTGGACAGCGACGGAGACGGCAGAGCTCGGGGACGGAGTGGAGGCGGCGCGATTGGACGGCAATGGACGTCGGCGACGGACAGAGGCGGCGCGATTTGAGGCGGCGGCGCGGGCTAGGGTTTGCGGCCGGCGGCAACGCGATTTGCGCTTCGATTGGGGGCGGCGGCGGGGGCGGTGGAAGGCGGCTGTGCGATTAGGGGTGGCGGCGGGGTCGGAGGTTGCCGGAGACGAGCGGCGGAGGTGGATTTGGTGATTTGGTTACGCGGGTTCGGCGGCGGCGCGGGGAGAAGCGGGATTCAGCGGTTGGTCACGCGCGCGTCGTTTCGGAAAGGATAAGGCACTCGCGAGAGAGGTCCTCTCTGCCCCAAATATGATGCAGAGAGGAGCAAAATTTGAGCAGCCCAAAATATGGCACCACATAGGGCTAAAATAGAGCATCTATTAGAGATGATGATATACAGTAAGTCTTTAGCCATCTCACGTTGCAAAGTGTCCGCATGTCACAGGGTGTTTGGGTTTCACGCTGTACCGGTGTACCGTATGCTTATTTTTTTAAAAACAGACTATGTTTAAGTATACTCTTTACAGTACCCGCAAAATAATAAAACTCTCCTAAGTCTGGCTATGCAGTACCCATGCAGGATAGCAATTCCAGCCAGATTGGCCAGATTCACACGCTATGCTCTGCAGCCGCAATAAGTGCCATGATAAATGCTCTATTCAACAACCTGTATTCTGTGGGTATATTGAACTCGTATATAGGATGATAAAGCGGTTCCAGCACAGATCGCACAGCCACACCAACGGTGGTGATATCGAGCTCACTGGTGCCCGAGAGCAAAAGAGCATTTTCGCATACTAGTCCACTACTTTAAACAGCTCGACATAAATCTCTAGTGTCCACTGGGATGTTCTCCGTCTTACTGGTGCCCGAGAGCCAAAGAGCATTTTCGCATACTAGTCCACTACTTTAAACAGCTTGACATCAATCTCTAGTGTCGAGTTCTCTGGGATGTTGTCCATCTTCACGTCGCCAAACCTGCCAGGGAGAGAGGCGCAACACAACTTTAAAATGGGGCAACAGATGAATATTAAAACGAATATATGTAAATACAACCTAGAAGAAACATTCTATTAATCTTACCCCAATGATGGTGGAATCGTGAGCTTCCTTTGTCCACCGACACGCATGCCTACAACAAACACAAATTAAAAGTATTAGAACCATGTACTAAGCTGTGCCACAGCTAGGATTTTATGGCGAGAGGACCCAGAAAATACAGGAGTTCGCTGGCTCAATCCTATAGTAACATATGCAATTCAAACTTTTAATGAAATACCAACGAAAGATTTTACCCGCTTCGTTAGGAAAGTGGAGCTCAAATTTACAAAACTAGTAAGCTAAAACTGAGAAAGGCTCTGAATCTTATTGGCTAGCACATAGGTGGTGAGCTAGACAGCCAGGGTTCAAGCCTCAATCGTGTCTACTAAAAATCTTGTCCCTAGTTCCTCCTAGGACAAGCTCATTTTAGTAAGCTAACACTACAAATTAAGATCTCTATATGTGGTGCAAACTTATATTACGTAGATTCATGCTACATAATGGGTGCATTCACGCAAACTTATACATCACAGGGTAGTCAACAAGACTGTTAAAATTAGCGACATACAAGAAGCGATTTATCGACCCCTAAACCCAGTGGAATGATCGGTAACCAGCCAGCAGTGACAACAATATCAGATTCACCAAGGGGTATGGCTCCCTAATATGCAATGAAGGCTAGGACAGACTCCACCAATGCCAACTTGGTCACCAAAGCAACCATCATATTTAGGTTGTGAGACACTTCGGGTCATCCAGTGCCATTCAAGGCACTCTCATGGATGAGAGTGAGGGTGGAACCTGCATCCAAGAGCGGATGTGAAACTGATCCGCCCTGATGCTCTCCTTTTTTTTCTGCGGTTGCCCTGATGCTCTCCAGCACGGTCATAGCCTGGATGGACACCTGCGCACATTCTTGTCCTCACGCAGTATCTCAAACGCAACCTAGAGAGACATCAACTTCTCCAGAACAGTAGAGCCACACTTGCCACGCACAAACTGTGTGTCACAATTAACGGAGAGGTCTTTGCTTCTGGCATTCTACAAACCTGGTGAGCAAGAGAGGACAGAAGGTATGGCCAGACGGCATGGTGGCCGCTACAGTAGATGCTGCTGGTACAGTTGGTATTCCAGGCTATTGTTTGGTGGCTGAATCCGTCATGATTCATGTGAATGGCCAGGAAGATTGAGCAGTGGCTGCTACAAAGGACTCAGTCTTAAACGTGTGATGTTCGCATGCAAGTGCAAGGCTGAGAACAGTACCGGTGTCGCATGTTTAATAGGGTGTGGGCGCCAAATTTTCCTTATAGTTGCACAAAAAATCACCACTCGTTTTGGAAAAGGAGACATTACCGATTATGCTAGATGCAAGCAATGTTCAGGTTGCTCAAATAACTTTCAAGATATGGATAATTAATTTATCATTTGCAGTTTTTGCTCAATAGATTTATTGTTGTCTATCTGGTAAATATATCTATATTTTTTGTGTTCTTATTGAGGACTAGTAAAAGCATCGAGTTTTAGCACATAAGAGGAAATATTGTATCGGATAATACGTTGCAAAATTACTGACCAATAATGCCAGCATCCACACCGTCGATAACCTTATGATCGCCTGCAGCAAATTAATATTGCAGTCATCGTAACACTAACATTGAGAATACTTAAAGCATCAGCTAATGAAAAAACACTTACCTAGCTTAAACACCAAAGGCTTCTTTTGAAATGTACTCCCAAAAATAGTTCCATTTTGCAGCTTTCCAGTATACCCAATAGTAACCTAAAGAACCATTATGATCAAACAAAGTCATGAAATCACCTTAAATCAACTGAAATTGATGATGTCAATATAAGTATTATATTAAGCATCTCAACGTTTGCTGTCATGGCTAGACTTCAAGGAGAAGTCTTTAGGGGAGGATTCGATATGGGCTGAAGGGACATCGTGGTGGAAGGTGTGGTGTAAGCCTTAGGAATAAATTCCACAGTTGAAGTTTAACCCAAAAAAGATGCATGTTAGGTGACGTTGTGAGATAGTACAAAGGTGTTGTTCCAGCAAATCTTCAAGGCGTAGTGGTCGGTACGGATGGTAAGGTCGCCAATGTAGCATGTACAATACCAATTTGCTCTCTCAGCTTGGATCTTTATAATGATAACAAAGTTATCAACAGGATTTACAACTAAAAAGGGACTCATATTCTCAACATTTAACATGCATCCAAAACAGGTTCGGTTTCCACCTGCACTAACGCAGTTCCCGAATTGGGCTGCGGCTGTAATGAGTAGCGGCCACAACGCTTAGATGTTTGACACCACATAACAGTCAGCTTAAAGAGAAACTGTCCTTGGAGACATCATGGTAGATGCTAGGGTTCTACCAGGTCTAGATCGTAGATTGTAGGGGTGGAAGGGAGGTTGGCGAGGAGCTTGGCGCGGACGACGGCGAGAAGGCGCCGTGGCCGCGCGTGAGGAAGGAGGCGGCGGTGCGCTGGAGGCGGCGGCTAGGGTTTAGGAATTCCGTCTCCTGAGGGAGACGGCAACAAATATATTTATTGCTTGCTATAAAACGAAGGGGTACATGTGTTTATATAATAGGTTAGCTACTCGAAACCCTAATCCGGCCCACTATTGGGCCTCTTCCGTGCATATTGAAGCCCGGTCATAACACATCATGTACCTTTTTTCCAGTGAAGGCTTTTTTACCCTTGCCCAACTTTAATGTTTGACTTTTAACGCAATATTTGCTTCCTTGAGTCTCTTCACTTCTGTTATTCACGACCTACAAAGGATTTGTTTTAATCAGAGAACAGAAAGTATACCAGTGGTCAACATAGTTATAAATATGTATAAGAATGCAGTCAGTAAGAGCGATAAGCGACTGAAACTTAAACAGGTAAATGTAACTATAGTTTGGAGCAGATTTGACAATTTGCATAGCTTGAAGAGGAGTTTTGCCTTAGTGGAACATACAAAATGTTTACCTTTTCTGACACCAGTAGATCTGAATGCATGTTCATTTTTCTTGAGTTCTCATCTTTTTTCTTCTTTCCCTTCCTTTTCTTAGTGCTCTGTTTAGCAAGCTTCTCTGCATCACCAGGGCTGAAAAGGCACTAGTAACATCACTCAATGGTTCATGTCTGAATAGAATGTATACGTATTCATTAGCATGGACAAGATCTTACTATAAGATTAGTACAATATTTTAATAACAATAAGAGAAGAGGATTAGTTCTGAAATAGATGGACATCATTACAAGCTTACGATAACAGATTGATAGAGAACTCAAATCACATAAGTTCAAAAGTATGGTCAATACGGATCCATGAGTAAGACAGATTTCAAGAACTATACCACTTGGGTTGCAAGGAAATAGTGCAGTTGTTAGTTAAATTTGGAGTACGAATGGAGGCCTAGTCCACAAGGATCAAGGATGGCACTAGCACAGTAGGTGAAATTCTTAATGCTATATTGCTGCCTCATAAACTATACTATAAAGGGCATCCCGGTGCACATAGCCCCCGCTTGTGCAGGGTGCGGGGAAGGGTCCAACCACTTTGGGTCTTTTGTATGCAGTCTTTCCCTGCATTTCTGCAAGAGGCTGTTTTGAGGACTTGAGCCCGTGACCTACTTATGAACTAGAAATGCCATAAAACTAGAGTATGATACATTACTGCAACAAAGAGCATTCTAGGGAAATGCATGTGATGTGTGTGCATTCTATTCAGTGCATAGTACACCTCTGTCACAACACTTACGGAAGATACATTCAATATATTTGAGGTGGATACAGTTTCCACGTATGAGGACAATCATATATTTGATAACCATAATCCCAATAAAATCTTGTCAAGAATGCCACCTATACCAATAGCACTGAGACTTAAAATGGTTTGTTAGATGAGTTTACAATAGGCGGAAAGTTGAACCTTATGGAAATATATCACCCATGTCAACAGAGGTTAAGAGGCAAGGTTGCTTTCGTATTTGCAGACATATGGACAGAGGAATGATTAATGTTTCATCAGCTAATGGAGGTTTGACTTTTCTTCCCTGCACAAAATGTGTCAGGATCCTTTCACATACTTTCAGCTGGTAAGAAACTAAGACACGAAGTACAATTTAGCTCACAAACAAGTTAAGAGTTCAACTGTCACAAGTGTCCTATATTAAATTCTCTACCATTGGGTTAATGATGCCAAGGACAAACCTCTGCATCCACGAAGATGTGCACTTCAGACCTGAAGTCCCCTCCTCAATATTCTTTGTCCCAGATGATGTATCCCTTAAAGACTTCACTGAAATGCCTCTATTACATTTGCGATCATGACTTCCTTCATTAAGAGAAGTACTTCCCTCCAAATTTTCATCCTGGTTATTTTGGAAAATAGCGAATCAAAAGTACAGTGAGCATGGCCACCATAAACGACTGAAACTTGAACAAGTGTAAGTACTTTTGATTCGTCATACAACAGAAAATTTCTGCCGCTACCTATCGCTCCGTGAGCGCACCCACATATTGGGCCGAGCCCAGCAAAATCACGCTGGCACGTCGATGCCTCCCATCGAACAGAACCACCGCTACCGAATCCCCACCCTATTGGTCGCAAGATCCGCCGACGAGACCATCTGCCTAGATCCGAGTCACCGTCGCCCGTGCCTCACACTCGCCGGCTGCTCCGTTCATGAGCTCGAGCGGGTGGTCTGGCGACGGCCGCCAACGGCCATCACAGAGCGCCCCTCTGCCACCATGGCTAAGGGAGCCCCTACCGAACTTCACCATCAAGACGCGGGGCGACCGCTACAGGGGCACCTCGAGACTCCAAGTTCATCCAGGGCTACAAGTGTTGAGGTCAGCAGACTAGCCCCCACCTCTCTTACTTTTGTGTCACTCCCAGTCCGGTGGATCGATTCCCTGTTAGTTCTTCACCGAATGAGCTCCTGGTTCTTCCAAATCCGAGGTCCCGACTCAAGCTCAGATCATGGCTTGTCTGAGCTTGCCGAGCACGATCGTGGCCGAATATTTGGAGAAAGCTACACCGCAGGTTGAGCTACAGGTCATGTATCATGGATGAGACGAGTAATAAGCTGCAGGTTGCTCTATACCTGCACACGGTTGCATACGTTGGTACGTATTTGGAGAAGGCTACACTGCAGGTTGAGTTACTGTGGCAGGTTGCTTTATACCTGCACACTGGGAGGGTGCATATCACGGTGGACGATGTTTGTGTATTGAAAAGAGCAGTCAGTAATTATTGAAGCATTAGTAATTTGCAAACTTGCAGGGATTACAGTGAAGGAGATGGAAGAGCTGCGCGATGACATTAAGATTCATCTCGATCTGGACAGGGAAAGCCAAGTGAATGTCAAGTACTGGGAGGTACATGTCTTCATCTCACCATCCTGAATATTTGTGCATCAGTGTGCTATCTATGCCTATGATGCACTCACCCTATGACTTGTAAATGAGCTACCAAAATTTTATAGTCCGAAATTGTAGTCGGCAGGGTCCTCAGTTGATTTGGATATTGTGCTCTGTCAGTTTCTATTTGGCAAAATTATTATGTGGTATGGTATGTTAGAACATGTTATTTAGCTTGTTAGATACAATTTTACCCTTATTTCCTCACTGAAACTAAACCAAGCTTGAGGGCATGTTTGTAATATGGCAGAAGATCTGACTAATATGTGAAGTTATTTCATTTCATATTTGTATGATCATCTATATTGTTCATGCATGCTGACCCAGTTTAATTTGGAATTCATCAGGCACTCATGATAGTGTGTGACTGGGAGCTGGGCGAGGCTTGAAACAGAGATGCCATGGACCGGGCTAGGGTGCCTGGTGAGGACCTACCCCACGAAGTGGAAGAGAGAGGCTTACATCACAGCATTGAGGGGGGTGTAAAAGATCTCTTTGAGGGTAAGACTTCCACAGAACTGGAAGAGATGCAAAGTCAAATCAAGTCCCAGATGCGCTTTGGAACTGCAAAAGTTGTTGAATACTGGGAGGCCATTTTGAAGCGCCTTCATATTTACAAAGCAAAGGTATGTCATGCTTGTAGTTCGTAGAAACACTTAGTGTCTCTTCAGTTTGAAAGAAGCAAATATGATTTCTGGTTATACCATTGTTAGAATTTTGAAGGCCTTCGTCCATGTTTACCCTGAAAGACGCTTAGTTTCATTTGAGTTTTGATGGTAATACTAATGCACCCTAGGACGAAGAACTTTTTCCCTTATCTAAAGTTTTAATATGTGAACAACAAGCAGAATCTCTTGTTTGTTCGTTGCGTAGAAAAATAATTTACCAGTTAATAAGGGAAATATGCCAAAACTGATCTTAAGGTTCTTTCAGTCTCTTTATGCAACATTTGTTTTCCGTACAGTTCAGAGTTGCATAAGTAGGGTACATGCGTTCGTTACAAATTTAAAATAGGTTGACTGATCAGTCTCACTCGCGCGCTCTGCTCTTCGAAATAATCTCCAGGATCGGCAACGTGAAGCTGTCGTTATCGAGCATTAGAGGAAAGTTAAGGATGTCATGACAGCTAAGGCAAGAAAACCAGATAAAATGGAAGTAAAAGAAATGAAAGCTATGGGAGCAATGGAGGAAGGGGATGATGTCTTTGGTTCAGGTGCTGAAGTGAACCTGGATTCACAGGTTTGTCTCATTTGCCTTCTGGAGAGAAATGTAGAACTGCTACCACGTCATCTTTCTACCACATACACATTTTTTTCTAAAAAAATATTATACAACATTACGTCACTATGCTGGATTGACCTGTCGTTAGGAGCTCAGTATTACAAGTTTAACTGAATCCGGAGTTGTGGATATATTAATATTAATCTAAGCTAAATTTGATGCTCTACTTTGGAATTTTGATGATAATATGCTCTTACATGCTATAAGAATTCTAGCAACTTGGTGCATTTAGCTATTGCGGCTGAACCTCCATTCACTCTCAGACTGTCAGCTGGATTCTCATGAAAATTTAACCGCTTAATGTGCTCGCAGGTGTACCGGTGATATGACAAGTACCGACCAAGAAAACCAAAGTACTTTAATCGTGTGCATACTAGATACGAGTGGAACAAATACAAACAAACTCATTACGACCACAGCAACCAACCTCCTAAAATTGTCCAGGGCTATAAGTTCAACATATTTTACCCTGATCTTGTGGATAAATTGAAAGCACCAGTATACACTATAGAGAAAGATGGAAGCGCTGAGGAGACATGTCATATAAGATTCCATGCTGCCCCTCCATATGAGGATATTGTAAGCCTTTTGCCTTTGCTTTTTAATTTAGCTGTAGTTTCATGGAAGTTGCACTTAATTACTCTGATTTTCCTGGCAGTCTTTTCACATTGTCAACAAGGAATGGGAGTACTCCATAAGAAGGGATTCAAGTGCACATTTGACCGTGGGATTCTTCATCTGTATTTCAACTTCAAGAGATGATGCTACATGCGATAGATGCCACGCAAAGGAAATAACTGGAGCATCGGGCTATTTCAAGCTGGTTCCTTGTTTCCTGAGTATGCATACAGGCTCGCACCGACATCAGATTAATGTCTTGCGTATGCATCCTCAAGTTAGGCCCTGTGTACCAAGATCATAATATAGAAAACAATCTAATAGTCTGTATCGAATGTTTGTGGGGCTTTCTACCTAGAGTCAACTGGAGATTGCATTGGAGCATGAACTCAAGATATCTATACATGTATGCTATGCATCATAGCTCCTTTGTGGGATTTTGTTCGAACTAAAGAAAGGAACAGATATATCTTATGCATTGTCTCTTCGATTTTTGATTAGTTTTGCAGTAAACAAATACCAGGATGTAGTCAGGTTTAAAGTAGACCCCTTGCCAAGAAAAAGTGAGCTGGGAACATATTTTGTACTCTCCTCTCGGTGGGCTTTGTGGATTTTATTTTTTCAAAATTATGTTATCTGTGTTGCGAGGCTTGCGATCATTTCTGTGTACTACATGTTATGAAATACTATCATGCCTTTGCTAAAAGAATGAGAAAGATGTTTGATTGCACAAGAATTTTAAAATTACATGCTTGACACAATTACTATGGAACCATTAATTTTCTATAGTTTAATAACTGTTCAGAAGGCTATGGGCTGTAGGAAAGATAAAATTAGGACATAAATTTAGTGTTGACGGTTCCTTCTTCTGCCACTCTGTGCTTCGCTATATGGATTTGCACGACTAAATAATGCAAGAACTTTGACACATTGTGGATGCACATATAAAGGAGAAAAGGGGAAAAAGTGAGACAAGTAACTACATAACAGCATCAACGTTAGCAAGACAACACAAAATAAAAAAGCAATCAATTATGAGGGTCGAAATTTACTGAAACTTAAACAGGTAAATGTAACTATAGTTTGGAGCAGATTTGACAATTTGCATAGCTTGAAGAGGAGTTTTGCCTTAGTGGAACATACAAAATGTGTACCTTTTCTGACACCAGTAGATCTGAATGCATGTTCATTTTTCTTGAGTTCTCATCTTTTTTCTTCTTTCCCTTCCTTTTCTTAGTGCTCTGTTTAGCAAGCTTCTCTGCATCACCAGGGCTGAAAAGACCACAAGTTAATTTAGCCAAAGGCACTAGTAACATCACTCAATGGTTCATGTCTGAATAGAATGTATACGTATTCATTAGCATGGACAAGATCTTACTATAAGATTAGTACAAATATTTTAATAACAATAAGAGAAGAGGATTAGTTCTGAAATAGATGGACATCATTACAAGCTTACGATAACAGATTGATAGAGAACTCAAAACACATAAGTTCAAAAGGTTGTACTTATATCTAGAGTATGGTCGATACGGATCCATGAGTAAGACAGATTTCAAGAACTATACCACTTAGGTTGCAAGGAAATAGTGCAGTTGTTAGTTAAATTTGGAGTAGGAATGGAGTCCTAGTCCACAAGGATCAAGGATGGCACTAGCACAGTAGGTGAAATTCTTAATGCTATATTGCTGCCTCATAAACTATACTATAAAGGACATCCCGGTGCACGTAGCTCCCGCTTGTGCAGGGTGCGGGGAAGGGTCCAACCACTTTGGGTCTTTTGTATGCAGTCTTTCCCTGCATTTCTGCAAGAGGCTGTTTTGAGGACTTGAGCCCGTGACCTACTTATGAACTAGAAATGCCATAAAACTAGAGAATGATACATTACTGCAACAAAGAGCATTCTAGGGAAATGCATGTGATGTGTGTGCATTCTATTCAGTGCATAGTACACCTCTGTCACAACACTTATGGAAGATACATTCAATATATTTGAGGTGGATACAGTTTCCACGTATGAGGACAATCATATACTTGATAACCATAATCTCAATAAAATCTTGTCCAGAATGTCACCTATACCAATAGCACTGAGACTTAAAATGGTTTGTTAGATGAGTTTACAATAGGCGGAAAGTTGAACCTTATGGAAATATATCACCCATGTCAACAGAGCTTAAAAGGCAAGGTTGCTTTCGTATTTGCAGACATATGGACAGAGAAATGATTAATGTTTCATCAGCTAATGGAGGTTTGACATTTCTTCCCTGCACAAAATGTGTCAGGATCCTTTCACATACTTTCAGCTGGTAAGAAACTAAGACACAAAGTACAACTTAGCTCACAAATAAGTTAAGAGTTCAACTGTCACAAGTGTCCTATATTAAATTCTCTACCATTGGGTTAATGATGCCAAGGACAAACCTCTGCATCCACGAAGATGTGCACTTCAGACCTGAAGTCCCCTCCTCAATATTCTTTGTCCCAGATGATGTATCCCTTAAAGACTTCACTGAAATGCCTCTTTTACATTTGCGGCCATGACTTCCTTCATTAAGAGAAGTACTTCCCTCCAAATTTTGATCCTGGTTATTCTGGAAAATAGCGAATCAAAAGTACAGTGAGCATGCCACCATAAACGACTGAAACTTAAACAAGTGTAAGTACTTTTGAAGCAGATTTGACAAATTGGGTAGATTGAAAGGAAAGCTTGCCTTTGAGGATTTGTGCCCCTCTGTCCTTTTCTTAGATTTTTTCATTTTCTTGGTGCTCTGTTCAGCAAGTTCCTTTGCATCATATAGACTGTAAAAAAGAACAAAGTTAATTCAGTCAAAATAATAATACTCGGTGTCTTAAGGTACTTACATGTGTTTTCTCTTTTGAGATCTTTGATCGGTATGAGTTTCACAAGGATTTGCGGTCTTCATTTTCTTTGGCTTTTTAACTGCAAAATCTCTCTCTCCCTCTGTTTCTCCAGCATTTGCATAATCAAAGTCCGCAGCAGTTCTTTTGTGATTTGGGACCTAGGGAGGAGGATATTATTTACAACTAAACCTTTTGTCCCAAGCAAGTTGGGGTAGGCTAGATATGAAACCCAACAGAAACATAAGCCAAAACGTGAAAGAGAGGGGAAAAAACCATAAGGACAAGTAAACTACTATTCCAGTGCATGTAAATTTTTTATCTTCTATATACTCTACAATTAACAAGTATACCAAAATAAGAAAAACTATAGTATTACAGAAAGAACCAAAAACAAATACCTTGATGTAGGTCGCTCTCTTTATGTGTTCAAACATACCCAATACTGAGAAAGACCAAAGGAAACACTTCATAAGAACTTTTAACACTACATTTGATTAAATGTGACTGGATAAAAGGACTTCATTACAAACAATGAACAAAAGAGAAATAATCAATTACAACTTTAGATCCACCTAACCTTTCATATTGAATGGGCGTACTCCATGGTTGTCTACCCGTCTTCCTTTTTTGATCACACTGCTGCCGCTACAAAAAGAAAAAAAACGATACATCAATGCTCCAAAAGTGCAAAGCTAATGTAAATTGACAAAATTAGACAGACAACGAATGCATCCCATATGGTACATCCTACGAGACTAAAACCCAATCACATATCGCAAAACAACTCTGCATCTACCCCATGGCAGATGATCTCCAGTAGCTCAAACGCAATACACAGTCCCCTGTCAAAGCAGCGGCACAGGGGAAGATTTCACGGACCTCCCGGTGTGCTGCGACGATGGCACGACTTCTCCCTGCATTTCGAAACCATCGGAGTGGTGGGCAACGGTGCTCCTGCAGTCCACCCTATAGGGTGAGGTCAAAGTCGTGTCCAGGTCGGGCTTTTACCCGTCGGGAACCCAATTTTGGGGAGAATCGCTTACCCGTCGGGAACCCAAGCCAGGTCGGGCTTCATGTCGTCGTTGTCCAGGGCGAGGGCACTGGTGGCTCTGCCGAGTGCCGAAGCGCTGGTTCTGGGGGCCGGTGCAGGAAGTCCTCACGGGGCGATCACCATTCACTGTCCTGGCACGCGCTCGCCGGCGGACGCGACCCAGGCGACACACAGACAGGGGAGGCAGGAGCTAGCGCGCGGGGGAGAAGGTGAATGCGGCCGCCTAAGTGAGGTAGGAGAGTTCGGCGGGCGTGAAGGGCCCGCGCCGGGGATGATGTAGGGCGGCGCTAGGGTTCTCCAGTCGGTGAGAGCAACGAGCCAGCAGGGAGGTTTGCGATGGAGAACAACTAGAACAACTAGGTTACTATCGGCTTGGCTGCTACAGCTTGTACCACTACAAGAAAAACAACAGCTATTTAACTTACAAAACAGCAGCTACGAAACATGAAAAACAGCAGCTAATGCACATGAAAACAGCAGGTATTGAACACTAAAAACAGCAACCATATAACATTAAAGTAACAGCAATTTACAATGAAAAACAGTAGCTACTTAAAGTGAAAACAGCAGCTATTGAGCACTAAAATTAGCAGCCGTATACATCAGTGCAATACAAGATCATCTACATACATGTATATTCTAGCATATATCCACATTCTACAAGCCAATCATCTAAAATACATCATCATTCTACAATACATCTAAAAATACATCTACATTCTAAAACTACAATACATCTAAACATGGTATTACAGTGCAATACAAGCTGCAGTTTTGTTCATCTTACACGGGAGACTTGGCCTTGTGCGCCCGGCTGTTGCTGGCGACCTTCTGCCCCTTCTTCTGGACTGGCTCGTCGGCGCCGGAGGATGAAGGAACGGGCGCTCGGCCCCGCTTCCGGCCCCTTCCAGTCGCAGCCACGGGCGGCAACCCCTTGGAGCTCGACGGCGAAGGTGTCATGCCCAGCAAGAACCCTAGCCGCTCTCCACTTCCTGCCGGCGGCATCTGAAGCATCTCAGGCGGTGGCGGCGTGGGCTCGTTTTCGAGCGGAGCCTGACCGGAGCCGGAGTCGCTCCCCTCTTCAACCTCGACCGGCTCCATGGCGCGGCCAGCGCAGACGAGGGACAGCAGCAGGCGCCGGTGCGCGGCCGCGCGGTGAGGGAGAGGGAAGGGCGGGGCAGGGAGCGCGGCGAGGGAGAGGGAAGGGCCGGCACCGGCGGGATCGCGGCGTGGGAGGTGGGAGTCGGGAGAGATGCGGGGGGTGGCGGCTGGGGGAGTGGTGGTGGAATGAATCGTTGGGGGCGTGGGGTTGGTGGCCTGTTGGGGTTACGCTGCGGGGGGGTTAGGGTTTCTGCCGTGCTGTTCAATGACATGTGGGCCGCGCGGGCGCTGGTTCACTGACATGTGGGGATCACCGGGTATGCGGGTTAAAGGGTACGGGTTCGACCCCATACCCGCACCCGCCAGACCCGGTGGGTCTGTGTTTTACCCGACAAGCAGGCCCGCGGGTGCATTTTTTCACCATACCCGCCCCATTTGAGGCGGGTACCCGTCGGGTTATCGGGGGTCGGGTACCCATTGCCATCCGGACTCGCCACGCCGAATTAAAGGGCAGTTACGTAATTCCGCACTAATCATCAGATTTTCCTTTTTTCCATTCGGTCTTTCTGCCAAATGTATGCAAATTATAATGATACTCTCCACTTCAAAATATCTGATGTGGACTTACATATCTTATGCTAAATATTTTATATTTTGATACTGAGAGAGTATATTCTGGACTAGTGTTGTGTTCCATATTAATCTGTATTTTGAGTTTTCAAATATTGATTAATCAGCAACAACAAAAAACTAAGCAACCTCTATCTTTTTTCATTGCATGTCATTGATGCTAATCTAACTTGAATTATTCTGGCAATTTAGAGTTGCGGCTTAGTTTGAGGGTGTCGATTTTTGACGGAAATTCAGACGTGGTGATTTCGAGATGTGGTTTCGATTGGGGGACTGAAGTTCTTTTTATGCGGGCATCTCATGGCCTCGTGGTCGACTACAGTCCATGTAGAAGGGCGTGTCAGAGCGATTGAGGACAGTAGAGTTTTTCTCCGTGCATAGTCAGTGTCAAAACTGAAGTTTTATTCTCGTAAGTCGCGGATGGACGCAGCTATTCGAGGAGCATCTCTAATAGATGTCCTATCATATATCTACTTTTTATATATATAGGGTACATGTTTTAGCGTTTTAGGGCACGAAGAACTTTTTTGCTTTCCTATATGCCCTATTTTAGGCCACGCCTCTTCTCCAACGGGTGCCCTATTTTGGGGCACGGTAGCCGCACCAAAACACACGCTTTATGATATTTGAGAGATATAAATTGATATATGTACACTAATATGATCTTCAAACATGAAAAAATAGCACACATGAATTTAGTTCAATCCATAGCATAACCTAGTGCAAATCATGGCATAATATCACAAAACGATACATAGTTCGGTACATAGTTCAAAACATGAAACAAACGACATACAACACAACATCAAACATCGGGTTGTGCGCATCACCACCCTTGTCCTCCTCAACGGTTGCTTCTCCAATGCCGCCTCCTCCTCCCATGGGGATTCCACCTCCTCCCATGCCACCTCCATTGCAAAAGCTAGAATTGGAAAACAAATTACACGCTAAAAAAAGAGGTGAAAATTACCCCACGGGCATTTCATCGAGCACGTTGGAGGCGGCCGGAGTGCGGGTCGGAGATGGCTCCAAATCCGGCTCCTCCGGTGGCGGTGGTGGGAGCTCGGTGTCCGCAGGGACCTCGGCGACGATCGATTTTGGCTTCGAGCCGCGGGTGGCGGTGACCTTCTTCTTCTTCCCCTCGAGCGCCGCAGTCGAAGGTCGCTTGCCTTCCACGCCGGCTGCCCATGCCTTCGGACGAATTGCGGCCGCCGCCGGCTCCTGCGAGTGATGATCCACAAGTATAGGGGGTGTATCATAGTACTTCCGATAAATAAGAGTGTCGAACCCAACGAGGAGCAGAAGGTGCTGACAAGCAGTTTTGATTAGGAATTCACTATAACTACTAGCACGCAAGTTTTTAGAGGTTTTTGACATATCCGATAAATAAAGTGCGAGTAAATAAAATACAGTAATAATAATTGCAACGAGTGGCCCAATACTTTCTAGAGAAAAGGACAAGCCGGTAGGTTTACTTATGATGACCAAACGTTTTTGTGGACACACGGGAATTCGTCAAGTGCTTTCGCTTCATATAGATGATTAATATTTAGTGTTTTGATAGGTGTTGTGTGGGTGAACCTATGCTAATGCACCGCCCTTCTAGGACTAATACATACTTAAACTCTAACCATCCGCAAATACTAAAAAGTAATTAAGATAAATCTAACCACAACCTTAAACTCTGAGATCCTGCTATCGCTCATGCATCGATATACCAACGGGGCTTAGGTTTTTGTCACTCCGGCAACCCAACAATTATTATTCGGATACACAATGCATTCCCCTAGGCCCATAAAGGTGAAGTGTCATGTAGTCGACGTTCACATGACACCACTAGAAGAATAGCACCACAACGTAAATATCAAACCATTAAATATTACTCAACATAGTTCACTACATCAAGACTTCTCCCATGTCCTCAAGAACTAAACGAACTACTCACAAGATATCATATGGATCATGACCAGAGGTGATATAATGATGAATAACAATCTGGACATAAACCTTAATTCGACGGTTTCACTCAATAGCATTGATACGTCTCAAACGTATCCATAATTTCTGTTGTTCCATGCTTATATTATACCAATTGCTGCATGTTTTATATACACTTTATATCATTTTTATGCATTTTCTGGGACTAACCTATTTACAAGATGCCACAGTGTCAGTTCTTGTTTTCTGCTGTTTTTGGTTTCAGAAAAGTTGTTCTGGAAATATTCTCGGAATTGGACGAAACAAAAACCAAAGTCCCTATTTTTCCTGGAAGGTTCGCGAAGTCCGAAGAGGAGACGGAGATGGGCCACGAGGCAGCCACACCATATGGCGGCGCGGCTCCCCCCTCTACCGCGCCACCACGTGGTGTGGGCCCCTCGGGTGCCTACCGATGTTGCCCTTTCGCCTATAAAAAGCCTCCACGGGAAAACCCTAAGTACCCGAGCAAAAATTCTAGAAAACATCTCGACGCCGCCGATGCCGTCAACCCTAGTTCGGGAGGGTTCAGAACCTCTTCCCGGCACCCTGGCGGAGAGGGGAATCATCACCGGAGGGCTCTACACCATCATGCTCGCCTCCGGAGTGATGTGTCAGTAGTTCATCCTTGGACTACGGGTCCATAGCAGTAGCTAGATGGTTGTCTTCTCCTCTTGTGCTATCATGTTTAGATCTTGTGAGTTGCATATCATGATCAAGATCATATTATTGTAATGCTACATGTTGTGTTTGCTGGGATCTGATGAATATTGAATACTATGTCATTTGCTTATTAATATCATGTGCATGTTATTTATGATCTTGCATGCTCTCCGTTGCTAGTAGATGCTCTGGCCAAGTAGATGCCTGTGACTCCAAGAGGGAGTATTAATGCTAGATAGTGGGTTCAGTCTATCTGGGGGAGTGACAGCAACCTCTAAGGTTGTGGATGTGTTGTTGCCACTAGGGGTAAAACAACGATGCTTTGTCTGAGGATAATTGTGTTGCTTACATTATGCACTTTACTTAATGCAATAATATGTTGCTTGCAACTTAATACCGGAAGGGGTGTGGATGCGAACTGGACGGTGGATTATTAGTCATAGATGTAGTTGGATGACGGTCTATGTATCATGTTGTAATGCCCAATTAAATCTCATAGTAGTCACCATGACTAGTATATGCATTATTATGCACTTCTTTATTTTGTCAATTGCCCAGCTGTAATTTGTTTACCCGCATGTTAATCATTATTTATGGAGAGACACCACTAGTGAAATGTGGACCCCGATCCATTCTTTTACATCGATAATACAACCTACTGTAAACATTGTTTTCTTTCATTCTCTACAAAGAAACATCATCTTCCACACTATACGTCCAATCCTTTGTTTACAGCAAGCCGGTGAGATTGACAACCTCACTGTTAAGTTGGGGCAAAGTTTCTTGGTTGTATTGTGTGCAGGTTCCACGTTCGTTGTTGACACCGGTAGTGCGCCCTGCCAAAGTCAGCCACCAACAACCTTCAGACGTGTCCTTCATCTCCTACTGGATTGATAACCTTGGTTTCTTACTGAGGGAAAACTTGCTGCTACGCTCAGCATACCTTCCTCTTGGAGTTTCCCAACTCCACACATCCGTGGGCATCAAGCATATTTTCTGGCGCCGTTGCCGGGGAGAAGAAGCACCTCTGTTAGGGGAGTCTCTCACTTCCAATCTTTTTACTTTGTTATTGTCTTGCTTAGTTTATTTTTATTCTTGTCTTGTTTGCTTTTTATTATAAAAAACACAAAAAATTTAGCTACTTGCATTTTTGTATTTCGGTTTTGCTTAATATTTGCTTAAATGAGTAGTCCTGAAGTTGAAGTTCGTTCGTTTAGACAACAAGGGGGAGAAAGTTTGAAAGATGCTTGGTATAGGACAAGTGATGCTCATCATAGATGTACTAAAAAATATTCTACCTTGATCCTTCTTAGGAATTTTTATGTTGGTATCACTAGTTGGTATAGGTATGTCCTTGACACTCTTACATGAGGTAACTTTCTGGGTACTCTTGCTTTGGAAGCCTTTAATTTAACTGAAGGTTTTGTAGGAACACCACCACCCACCAAAGATATTAAAACTGAGTTCACTCTAGAAGATGTCATTAAAAATTGGATTCTATGGAGAAAAACTTGCCAAATTTTCTTGATAATGTTAGCAAGGTTAATGAATCAATAGTAAGTATTAATGAAAGAATCGATGTTTTAGAAGCTAGTAACACCCATGATACTCAAAACCATAGGATTAGTGAGTTAGGGGAGGCTATGAAAACTTTAAGTTAAACTTTTTCTTCTCTTAAAACTAATAGGGAGAAAGCCTATGTGGGAAAAGAGCAAAAGTTCATTTATATTCCTAAGGTTCCTAAACGAAAACCCCCCTAATATGCTTAAAACTGGTAAACCTTTGTTACAATTAATGGCGATTTACGTAATGGAACATCTGCATGGATACCTAAAATACCTATGGTAGCAAGCTGTGAAGACTTTGATGCTGATGCTTCTCTTGGAAACACTTGATTTTCACTTTTTGCGTCTAGTTGAAAGTCGTTAAAGAAAAGTGCTAATGGGAGACAACCCATTGTTTTATTTCTGTAATTTTTCTTTCATTTGAGTCAAGGAGCATGCTTACCTCTGTAACAACTCCTTTGTATCTTTATTTTATTGCATTGTTGTGCCAAGTAAAGTCTCTAATAGAAAGTTGATGCTAGAGTTGGATTTTGGCACAAGAACAGATTTCTGTTGTCCACCGTTTAATTCGTAATAAAATCCATAAAAATCGAAATGCCCTGATATTTTTTGTGTGTGATCCTAAGATATGTACGCAACTTTAATTAGTTCTGAGTTTTCCGATCTGAGCAACCTAAGTGCCTCGAAAAAATTCGTCTTTACGGACTGTTCTGTTCTACAGATTATGCCTTTATTTTGCATTCTCTCTTTTACTATGTTTGAGTGGAATTCTTTGATCCACAAAACATCAGCGGCTGTAGCTAATGTCCAGAGGTGTTAGTGATAAATGTGTCATTACAGAACATGTGAATTTTTTATTATGCACTAACCCTATTAATAAAGAATTGCTTGGAGTTTGGTGTGAAGGAAGTTTTCAAGTATCAAGAGAGTAGAATGATGTGATGTGATCAAGAAGAGTGAAAAGACTAAACTTGAGGATGCTCCCGTAGGTCACCCAAGCATATTTCAAGAAGACTCAAGCGTCTAAGCTTGGGGATGCCCAAGGCATCCCCTTCTTCATCAACAACTTATCAGATCATCTCTAGTGAAACTATATTTTAATTCCTTCACATTTTATGTGCTTTACTTGGAGCGTTTGTGTGTGTTTTTTTGCTTTGTTATTTTCATTTTCTGAATAAATTGGAGACACGCTCCGTTTTTTCATATGAATACCTATATTCTTCATGTTTATGGCGAAAGCTGGAAGTCTCAGCATTATCATGTTTATATTTATGGCAAAATCTAAAAGCCTCAACATTATCAGGCGAAAGCTGAAAGCCGCAACATTTGTTACTCTCTTGTTTCATTGATAAAATAATTGGAGAGTTTATGTCAAAATAAGTTCATTTGTGTTTGGTTGGAAACAGAAAATGCTTCATGTGGTAGATGGTATATTGAAAAAGACATACATATTCTTGTAGATCATTGTCTTGGATAATTTGATGCTTGGCAATTATTTTGAGCTCTCAAGTAGATCATGTTTAATCTCTTGCATCATGTAGTTAAAACCTATTAGTGAAGAACTGTCGTAAAGCTTGTTGAAATTTGGTTTGCATGTTTGGTATCTCTAAGGTCTAGATATTTTCTAGTAAAAGTGTTTGAAATAACAAGGAAGACAGTGTGGAGTTTTATAATGCTCGCAATATGTTTTCATATAAGTCTTGATGTCCCAGTTTATACTTGTGTTTGCTTCAAACAACATTGCTAGCCAAAAACCCCGTACTGAGAGGGAATGCTTCTCGTTCATCCAAAACCTTGAGCCAAAACCCATGCCATTTGTGTCCACCATACCTACCTACTACATGGTATTTTTTGCCATTCCAAGTAAATATGTCATGTGCTACCTTTATTCAAAAGCTATCATCTCTTATTTGTGTCTATGTTTATTAGCTCATGAGGAAGTATGTGGAGTTTTCGATATCAACCTTGTCATTTACTTCTGACAGACTTTCCCCAATGGACTAGTGGCATATACATCCGCTTATCCAATAATTTTGCAAAAAGAGCTGGCAAATGGGGTGCCCAGTCCCAATTAATTACAACTTTAACCGCTTAATTCTCTTCACATTTTTGCCCTGATCCAATCAGCTAAGCAATGATACCAGTGAATAACTTCATGTGTAAACAAAAGAGAACAAGACGGATAATCTATCCTTGGGTAGAAATAACGTTCTTCAATGGGAGCCGCTCTTGAAAGTTTGGTTGACAAGGGGGGTAGAGTGCCCATTACCATCCGTTGACAACAACAAACACCTCTAAAAAACTTACCTCTATGCTCTCTATATGATTTCAAAAAAAGCTTTAAAATAATAAAAAGCTCTAGCACATGATTTATCCCTGCTTCCCTTTGCGAAGGGCATTTCTTTTACTTTATGTTGAGTCAGTTTACCTACTTGTTTCTATCTTAGAAGCAAACACTTGTGTCAACTTTGTGTGCAATAATTTTTATATGCTTACTTATTGCACTTGTTATATTTCTTTGTGTTGACAATTATCCATGATATATACATGTTGAAAGCAATTGCTGAAACTTAAATCTTCCTATGTGTTGCTTCAATGCCTTTTACTTAGAAACTGTTGCTTTATGAGTTAACTCTTATGCAAATCTTTTTGATGCTTGTCTTAAAAGACAATCTATGAAAAGGTTTTGCATATATGATTCAGTTGTTTACTCGTTATCTATTTGATAGCAAACTATAGACCATTGCCTTGAGTCACTTCATTCATAACATGAGCCTTACCATACTATTTGATCAAGATTGTGTGGTACCATGTCACTACATAAATTATTTTGTTGTTATCGTTTTACCTAATCGAGGACGAGTCGAACTAAGCTTGGGGATGTTTGATACGTCTCAAATGTATCCATAATTTCTGTTGTTCCATGCTTATATTATACAAATTGCTAAATGTTTTATATACACTTTATATCATTTTTATGCATTTTCTGGGACTAACCTTTTAACAAGATGCCACAGTGCTGGTTCCTGTTTTCTGCTGTTTTTTGTTTCAAAAAAGTTGTTCTGGAAATATTCTCGGAATTGGACGAAACAAAAAAACCAAAGTCCCTATTTTTCCTGGAAGGTTCCCGAAGTCCGAAGAGGACACGAAGAGGGGCCACGAGGCAGCCACACCATATGGCGGCGCGGCTCCCCCCCTCTGTCGCGCCACCACATGGTGTGGGCCCCTCGGGCGCCCACCGACGTTGCCCTTTCGCCTATAAAAAGAGCTCCATGGGAAAACTCTAAGTACCCAAGCAAAAATTCCAGAAAACATCTCGACGCCGCCGCCGCTGTCAACTCTAGTTCGGGAGGGTTCAGAACCTCTTCCCGACTGATTACGCCCAAGAGCAGGGGATCACTGTAGCACCTTGATACGTCCAAAACGTATCTACTTTCCCGAACACTTTTGCTATTGTTTTGCCTCTAATTTGTGTGTTTTGAATGCAACTGACACGGACTAACGCTATTTTCAGCAGAATTGCCCTGGTGTCTTATATTTGCGCACAAATTCAACTTTAGGGAAAAATACCAGAAATAATGCCAAAGTTCCTATTTTGCCCGAAGACCCACAGAGCCAGAAGACCAGACGAAGGGGGGCCTCGAGCCACCCTCAACAGGTGCTGGCGCGGCAGGCTCCTGGCCGCGCCAGCCCATGAGGAGGTCGACTCGACCACCTCCTCGAGTCCCCCTCTCGGATATATACCCCTTCAGACCTAAAAACGAGAGGGCGCTGAACACTTTTCCGAGAAACACTTCCGTACGCCGCCGACACCTCGAAACTCAATTCGGGGACCAGAAGTTCCTGTTCCGGCACTCCACCGGGACGGGGAATCGAAGGGGATCATCGCCATCGTCATCACCAACGCCTCTCCATCATCCATCATCGTTTCCCCCATCCATGTGTGAGTAATTCCCCGCTGTAGGCTTGAGGGGATGGTAGGGATTGGATGAGATCGTTCATGTAATGTATGTAATATCGTTAGGGCATGGTGCCTAGTATCCGTTATCGGTGTTTTACGTCATTGTTGCAACTTGTTATGCTTAATGCTTGACACTAGGGCCCGAGTGCCATGATTTCAGATCTGAACATGTTATTGAATCATGAATATAATTATTGTTTTGGATCATATCTATGAGTTGTATACACATATTATTGCCCGGAACCGAAGGCCCCAAAGTGACAATAATTGGGACAGCCGGAGGGGATGGCTGTGATGTGAGGATCACATGTGTTCACGGAATGTTAATGCTTTGCTCTGGTACTTTATTAAAAGGAGTACCTTAATTACCAGTAGATTCCCTTGAGGCCCCGCTGCAAACGGGCTGGTAGGACAAAAAATGATGTGCAAGTTTCTCATTGCGAGCACGCACAACTAAATTGGAACACATGCCTATGGTTAATTAATACTTGGATACTTTATCTTATTTATCTGCAAATGCCTATGTCTTGATATTACATGAATTATCTTATTCATGCAACGTCTGTTCATCCGTCCCTGTGCCTACAGTATTTTAATACTGTTGTCTACTATAATCACAACCGCTGTCTTATTTCTACTGCTGTTGTTATTTCACTACTGTCACTACTATAAAACTGTTGCCACTGATAATCTGTCTCGAGCAAGTCTATTCACAGGTGCAGCTGAACTGTCAATTCATCTATTAAGGCTTATAAATATTCTTTGACTCCCCTTGTGTCAAATCAATAAATTTGGGTTTTACTTCCCTCGAAGATTGTTGCGATCCCCTATACTTGTGGGTCATCAAGACTATTTTCTGTCGCCATTGCTGAGGAGCATAGCTTTATTTATAAGTTCACCTGAGATTGATATTGCTCTCTCGAATTCATTCATCATGGGAAGCCTGGTGATAAGAAGTTTCCCATACTGCCATCCACTACAAGGAAAGGTACAACTCTGAGTATCGCTGCTGCTCTTGATTCTCCGTCTGTGATAAGTAAGCTTGTTACACCACCACAACCTACACGTTCTGTTACTCCTGCTGAATCTGAAGTTACTTATGATGATGCTTCTACTATTCTTGATGAATCTGGTTCATTAGGTCCCTTTTTAGATGCTACAATTGCTAGATCTAAACAATTTGAAAATGCTGAAATTCCTAATGAAAATGCTGAAACACCTGTTAATTCACCTGAATTTACAAATGATATTGAAGATGCTGATGAAATGTATGTGGAGCTTGATGATGATTTTGTTGGTGAGATTAATGGTACTAAAGATGCTAGTGCTATGAAAAGCCTTCTTGAAAAACATGCTGTTAGATATAAATTATCTCCCGATGCTAAATTTGCTACATCTCCCATAAACATTAAAGATAAAGATTATGATTTCTCTATTGATTTGGCTCACGTAGCTATTGTTGAAAGAGAACCTTTTTGTGGAACCGAAAATGGAAGTTAGTGGTATGTTTTCTGAAGACATAAAAATATGCACTTACTTTGTTACTAAACTATTTCCTTTCTCGTTAAAGGGAGAAGCTAAAACTTGGAATAATAATTTGTCTCCTGGTTCCATTACTAGTCCCATTGGTTTGCTTGATACTTTCTTTCAGAAATATTTTCCTGCTAGTGCTCAACATGATGCTTTGTTAAGAATTTATAATTTTAATCAAGATGAAATGAGAAATTGCCTAAAGGTTGGACACGTTTTTGCTCCATATTAAGAGGCCAGCCGAACCATGATTTGGAGAAAAATGATCTACTTGATATATTTTATAGTGGACTAACTGCTGAATCTAGGACATACCTGAATAGTTTTGCTAGTTGTGTTTTCAGGAAAAGGACTCCCGAAGAAGCTGAGGAATTACTAGCTAAAATATGCAAGAATAATGATGATTGGGACATACCTGAACCTACACCAACACCGAAGAAGAGGGGTATTATTGAACTAAATGATGAAGTGATGAAGGAAGCCAAGAAATCTCTTAAAGAGAGGGGTATTAAATCTGAAGATGTGAAGAATTTTTCTCCTATAGAAGAATTATGTAAGCCAATTCCTCCTTCACCCATAATTGAGGTACACTCTCTCCAAAGGTTTGATGATAGAGATATTCCTTACTCTAAACCTCCTGATCAATGCTTAGATGAATTTGATGATTTTATTGTTAAGCAAGGTAATTTTACTATGAGAATTGAGAATCATTTAATGGAAAACTCTCGAGCTATTAGTAACTTGCATGATATTGTTGATAGAACCTCCAGTGATGTTAAAATACTTATTAAACATTTTCATATGGTTCAAAGTCAAATTGATCAACTTTCTAAAGTGCAAAAAGAAATGTTAATGAATGCCTCTAGGGATAAAGAAAAACATGTTTGTGAAGTAACAACTAGAGGTGGTAAATCTACTCAAGATCCTTTATATCCTGAGGGACATGCTAAAAGAATTGAACAAGATTCTCAACAAATTAATAAACCTAGTGCTCCTTCTAAGAAAAAGAAGAAGAAACATAAAACTGTTGTAGAATCCTCTGAACCTGTTAATGATCCTAATAGTATATCTGTTTCTGATGCTGAAACTGAAAGTGTAATGAACACAACAATGGTAGTACTAATAACAATGATAATGATAAAAATGTTGATTCGGATAGGGAAGAAATAGAAGATGAACCTGAAAAGCATGTTAAAAATAAGAAGTACACTAAAGAAGATTTTATTGCTAAGAAACATGGTAATGAAAGAGAACCTTGGGTCCAAAAAAAATGCCTTTTCCTGCTAAAAAACTTAAAACAAAATAAGAAGAACACTATAATAAATTTTGTGATTGGATGAAACCTTTGTTCTTGCAAATTCCTTTGACTGATGCTATTAAGTTACCTCCTTATTCTAAATATATGAAAGATATTGTTTCTAACAAAATAAAAAATTCCCAACGAGGAAATATCTACTATGCTTGCTAATTATTCTTTCAATGGGAAGGTTCCAAAGAAGTTGGGAGATCCAGGTATACCCACCATTCCATGCTCTATCAAAAATAATTATGTTAGAACTGCTCTATGTGACTTGGGAGCAGGAGTTAGTGTTATGCCATTCTCTCTTTACAAGAGACTTTACCTTGATAAACTGATACCTACTGATATCTCTTTGCAAATGGCTGATAAATCTACTGCTATTCCTGTTGGCATTTGTGAGGATGTTCCTGTTCAAGTAGCTACTAATTGTGTAATTATGACTGACTTCGTTGTTCTTGAAATGCCTGAAGATGATAATATGTCTATTATTCTTGGAAGACCTTTTCTGAATACTGCAGGGGCTGTTCTTGATTGCAATAAAGGAAAAGTTAATTTTATGTTCATGACAAAGAGTATACTGTCTATTTCCCCAAGAAAGTTTATAAAATGCCTGGAGTTAATACAATTACCAACTTGTGGTCTATTAGAGTGGGAAGTATTGATTGTCCATATAAACAAGAATACAAAACTCTCATGATTGGATCCATACCAATACAATATAAGGTAACATGAGTGTCTCATATGGTTTAAATCTTTTATGTCATATAAAATTCATTTGGTGGCAAGACTTGATCAACCTTGTTAACAAGTGCATTTTAAATGCATAAAGATGCTAAACAACTTTATTTCTCTCATTTTTGTTTTACCTACTATAGTATCATTTAGTTTGCAAAGTTTAGTTGTATTTGGTGTTAGAAAACAATTTTTTTCAATATTAAAATTATTATTGCAAAATGCCAGAAAATGTGAAAAATAAATTTTCTCATAATTTCAAAAAATTTATACCAAAAATCCTATTTTTCTGGGGAGGTTCAGAAAGTGCCAAGGGGTGGACAGGGGGACCCACCATGCCCCCACATGAGGTGGAGGCGCGGCAGCATGCCAGCCGCGCCAAGGCATGAGGAGGGCCCACCTGGCCCCTCCACTTACTCTCCTTCCTCCCCACTCTTTCTATTTCCCGACCAAACACTTCCACATCGAAAAATTTCGTGTTCTTGCTGTTCTTGCCCTCGGATTTTCGATCTCCTTGCTCAGCCCATCTTTGTTGCTGAGATTTGGGGTATTCACTCTCCGGTATGTGACTCCTCCGATTATCCAAGTAGAATTTTGTTTAGTGGATTATGTATTGAGTATTTTGCTGCTGTAGATATCATGTTTAGTGAGTTTAAATGCTTGTTCTAAGTTAGGATAACTAGTTTTAATGAATGCTTAATCCCCTAGCAAGTCACTATAGTGGTTTCCCCTCATTTAGTTGGCTAAAAAAAATCAATTTTTATGATATTTGCTAAAAAATGCAGAAAAGGAAGATGCATAACCATACCTATGGAGACATGTTTGAGAGAGATACACCAAGGAGGGAAAGGCCCTCAAGAGCTGCTACTCGCGTTAGGCAATCCTACAACGAGGAGATCCTAGCACCAAGCATTGGAGATGAGCGGGATAATGGTTACCCAAACTCAGCATCCCGCCCGTGTAATGACTTTCTTAGTGCTGCAGGTTTACTTGAGGATTTCCAAACTCTTGTGCAGAGGTGATACGTCTCAAACGTATCTATAATTTCTTATGTTCCATGCTTATATTATACCAATTGCCTACATGTTTTATATACATTTTATATAGTTTTATGCCACAGTGCCAGTTCCCTGTTTTCTGCTGTTTTTGGTTTCAGAAAATCACTTAAGGAAATATTCTCGGAATTGGATAATTTTTATACCGAAGACCTTATTATTCCCGACACGTTCCAGAAGTCTGAGGGAGAAACGAAGACGGGCACCGAGGCTCCCCCAACAGGTGGTGGCGCGGCTCCCTTCCTGGCCGCGCCAACACCTGAGGGTGGCCCCTCGAAGCTCCACCGCCTTCGCCCTTTCGCCCATATAATGCCCCCGACCTGAAAACCCTAAAACAATAAGCCTTTTCGCAAGAAGAGTTCCGCTGCGCCGCCGCCATCGAAGACAAGATTCGGAGGACAGAAGTCTCTGTTCCGGCACCCTGCCGGGACGGGGAATTGCCCCCGGAGCCATCTCCATCGACTCCACCGCCATCTCCATCGCCGTTGCTGACTCCTATGATGAGGAGTGAGTAGTTCTCCCCCGAGGCTGAGGGCTCTACCGGTAGCTATGTGGTTCATCTCTCTCTCCCATGGTGTGATCTTTATGTGATCATGAGCTTTATAATCTAGTTGAATATGTGATGCTACTCTCTATCTGTTGTGCACTCTAGAGGTTGCTTTAATATGAACTCCGGGGTTATTCATGGTTGTAAAGGTGACAGTATGTGCACCATGTGTGATTCCTTTACGACGTTGTGGTGTTAGTTTACTCTGACTTTGGGGGTGCTCTTGTAGCCCTACACAGTGAATGGTGTTTATCATCCAACATGAGAGTGTTTGAGAGTAGTATTTATTATTCAGCTTTGATGTCATTGTTGAGAATGTCCACTAGTGAAAGTATGATCCCTAGGCCTTGTTTCTAAGCATTGAAACACCGTTTACAACAAGTTGTGCTACATGTTTGCTTGCTGCCATTTTTATTTCAGATTGCAATTACTACTTATAATCATCCATATTACTTGTATTTCACTATCTCTTCGCCGAACTAGTGCACCTATACATCTGACAAGTGTATTGGGTGTGTTGGCTACACAAGAGACTTCTTGTATCTTAACTGCAGGGTTGCTTGAGAGGGATATCTTTGACCTCTACCTCCCTGAGTTTGATAAACCTTGGGTGATTCACTTAAGGGAAACTTGCTGTTGTCCCACAAACCTCTGCTCTTGTAGGCCCAACACTGTCTGCGAGAATAGAAGCGTGCGTAGTTATAAAGCTATTTTTTGGCGCCATTGCCGGGGAGGTAAGCGTTGGAAGGTATCTCCTTTAGATCCTGCAGTTATTACTTTTTGTTTCTTGTTTTTATTACACTAGTTAGGCTTAATGGAAAACAACAAAAATATTATAGAGCTAGGACATGAAGTGTTTGAAGAGAAAATTAGAAAACCTATGGAAATTTGTTTACATAATAGTGGTAGTAATGTTATTAGTATAAATTCTTTGGACACTATTATTGCTAAGGCTGTGGAAAAGCCTAAGCTTGGGGGAGCTAATATAAAAAAAAACATTTTTGCTCTTCAGCGTTGGAGGAGTTATTTTGCCTTCATAATGGTTTGCCTCCAATATGTGATAATTTTAATGATGCTTGTGATATTCTAAAGCCACCTGAAGAAATAGTGTCATTTAAAATACCTATGAAAAATATTGATCGTGTTATGGATAACCGCTATGTAGGGGATGTAACTATCCATCCTGGTGATCATTTACTATTTTTACATGAATTATGCGAGTTGTTCAAGTGTGCAGGTATTACAATGGACAAAGTTAAGAAGAAATTATTTTCTATATCACTTGGTGGAAGAGCTGCGCATTGGTATAAATTGTTGAAAAATAGACACTCTCTTGGATGGGAGGAAGTTGTATCTCTCTTTTATTCTAAATTTTATCCTCCAAGTGAGATTCACCAAGATCGCAATTCTATATATAATTTCTGGCCTCATGAAGGAGAAAGCATTGCTCAAACTTGGGGAAGGCTGAAAACATTAATACTCAAATGTCCTAACCATGAGCTTCCTAAGAAAATAATTGTTAATAATTTTTATGCAAGGCTTTTAGGTCATTGCAAGGATTATCTAGATGTCTGTTCAGCGGGTTCTTTCACAAGTAAGAAGGTTGAAACTAGATGGTATCTTCTTGAAACAATTCAAAACAATGCTGAGGATTGGGAGAATGACAAAGGTAAAGAATCAAGTATAAACTATGAATATGATTGCATTAAGTCTTCTGTTGTAACTGTTGGTTTTCAAGAGCTTAGTGCTAAATATGGTCTTGATTCTCATATTATTGTTGATTGTTTTAGAACCTTTGCTTCTCATATTAATGTTCCTAAAGAAAATTGGGACGTGTATCATGAACCTTTCAAAGACACTTGCATGGAAAATGAAATTGTTGTTAATGATTGCTATAAACATGCTCAAACTTCTGAAAATACTATTTGTTATAAGCATGTTAATTTTTGTGGAATGCATAGACCTTGTGGAATTAATCAAATCGAAGATGAATATTGTATCCACCATAGGAATGAAAAACTTAGAGCTTGGTACAAGTCTCTAAGAGATCTTGGTAAAACAATTTGTGCCACCTATCCTTTTATTTGTGAACTTTGCTATGAAGAGGGTCATTTCGAATTTCAATGCTCAGGTTCTAATAAGGATATTGCAGGAGACTTTTGTGATAACATGATCACTCCTAATCAACATGATGAACTTACATTATTTTTGGGGTGTGAAGAGATATCAAGAAAAACTTATTTGTTAAATATGAGTGATATTGATATGAATGATTTGTTGCATGGATGTTATCTCTATTGTGTTAATAATTGCCATGCTAACACTTACATACAAAATATTATAAAGGATGAGACTTTACTAGAGTATGACAGGACTAATATGTGTTTTCATCTTATTAATGAAAGAGGGGAATTCCCCCAAGTTTCTTCCATTGTCTCTAATACTAAACCAGGTTATGCGGAGAAGCTTCCTTTCAAGCCTCTCCCTGCTAAAGAGGAAAAGAAGAAGAAACAGGGAAAGAGGAAGAAGAAGAAGAGGAGTAAAAGGAGAGAGGAAACGGTATCTTCTCCCAAATTTGTTGCTCCTGTTACAATTGATACTTATAATTCTGAATTTGATGATTCAGAACTTGGTGATGAAGCTATGCCTGTTATTTATATTAGTGATCATGATTGGGAAAAGCACACGTCTTTTGATATTGAAGATCTCTGGGACACTAATTCTGAAAATGATGATGTTAACAATTGCTATACTGTTAGTACTATCCATGTTCCTTCCCATGATGATATAGAAAGCTCTGAGCTCGGGGATGAGGGGTTTGAAAATCCTTTTGCTACCAATGATTATATATTTGATACCTCTCCTCCTAGTAAAAATGATGATATGTTTACAAATAAACATACTTTGGAGGATAACTATTCTATTGCTTATGATGATACTATGCCTCCAGTCTTTGATAATTATAAAGAATACTATGACATGGGTTATAATTACAATTATCCTTTTGAAACTTGTCATAGTTATAGGAGAATTACTCAAACCAACCCTTTTAATACACAACTTGTCTATCATGTTCAAGTTCTTTATGATGATCCTGCTCCCATTGTTATTAATGAGAATAACTTTTCTTATAAGGGAAATAATGATACTTTTATGCATATAGATCATGATAAGAATGTTTCATGTGATGGTTATATTGTGGATTTTATCAATGATGCTATTGAAAGTTATTATGAGAGAGGAGAATATGATTGTAGAAGTTTTCATGATACTAAAACACCTCTCTTTATGCTGGAAGTTTTGAAGTTGCATTTGTTTCATCTTTCTATGATAATTGCTTTATGTTTCAATAATTTATCCTACTACAAGATCCCTTTGCATAGAAAATGGGTTAGACTTAAATATGTTTCATGTTTACCTCTTGATGCTCTCTTTTGTTTTTCAACTCTCATTTTTATGAGAGCATCATAAGAATCTCCTTGCCTAGCTAAAAGGCTTTAAAGAAAAGCGCTTATGGGAGACAACCCACTATTTTATTTATGTTATTTTTCTTTTATTTTAGTCAAGGAGCATGCTTACCTCTGTAACGACTCCTTTGTATCTTTATTTTATTGCATAGTTGTGCCAAGTAAAGTCTCTAGTAGAAAGTTGATGCTAGATTTGGATCTCTGCGCAGAAACAGTTTTTCTGCTGTCCACCGTTAAATTCATAACTCTTTACAGAAACGTCGGAATGATCTGATATTTTCTGAGCGTGATCCTCATATATGTAGGCAACTTTCATTCTTTCTGAGTTTTCTGATTTGATCAAGTTAAGTGCCTCGAAAAAATTCGTCTTTACGGACTGTTCTGTTTTTGACAGATTCTGCCAATTATTTTGCATTGGTTCTTTTGTTGTTTTTCAGTGGATCTTTTTGTTCCACAAAATTCCAGTGGCTGTAGCTAATGTCCAGTACCATGATATTGATTGTCACCATGCAGAATATGAGAATTTTTTACTATGCACTAACCCTCTAATGAAGTTTACTTTGAGTTTGGTGTGGAGGAAGTTTACAAGGATCAAGAGAGAGGATGAGATGATGTGATGAAGAAGATGAAAGAGCCTAAGCTTGGGGATGCACCCGTGGGTCACCCAAGCATATTTCAAGAAGACTCAAGCGTCAAAGCTTGGCATCCCATCAACAACTTATCAGGTTATCTCTAGTGATAGGAAAATCAAATAACCTGAAATTTCTTGTGCATGTTCCTCAGATATGTACGCAACTTCCACCAGTTTTGAGTTTTCTGATCTGAGCATGTTAAGGTCCTCGAATAAATTCGTCTTCACAGGTTGTTCTGTTTTTAGTTTCTAAATCTGAAAATCCAAAAATATTTGTTTCTTCTTTTTGGTTTTGTATAGTTTGCTTCAGAGTTCAACACCTTCTGTTAATCCGTGGAGATTGGTTTTCATTTCATATTATTCAAGCCACACAAGTGAAAGAGCAATAATGACGATATATGACAACTTGAGTTGGGTAAGAGGCTGGTAATGAACTCTATTTGTTTTTCATTTTTGTACATATACTCATTCATGTGAGCATGCTTAGATGGTTCGCATAAGGTATATGTAGATTGGTGGATGCTTAGTTGTTTATGTTCTCTTATGATCAATTCCAATTTATTAATAGTAGATGACATGTTTTATGGATGTTTGCTTGCTTTGCTTTGTTCATAAAAGAGTATGACATTGTGGTATCCTCCTCTGAACAAATTCATTTGTATCGACTTGGCACATGCTCACACATGTATATGACTGAAAACAAAGAGTCAATTAAACCTTGATGATTTATTTTGCCTCAGAGTTCTAGTATCACTTTTATACCTCCGTTAATTTTATTTCGTCGCAAGCATGATTATGACGGTTATTGCTCTCTTGAATTGTCGCTTCCCTGTCTATTGCTAGCCTCCACTTGTACTAAGCAATATTGCTTGTGCTTCCAAAATCACTCAAAACCAAGTTATCCCAAAGAGTCCACTATAAATACCTATGCATGGCATTTCAAACCATTCAAGTAAATTTGCATGTGCTACCTTTAAAACTTTCAAACACTTCTCAATTTGTGTCACTGTTTTAAGCTCATGAGGAATTAGTAGTTGGGTTTGTTATCTTCCATACTAATTAAGTATCGACTTGCATGCTTCATCTGCTTGTCACTAATATTGCAAAAGAGCTGGTTAGATCACTATAATATCAAAAGTTTTGAAAAGTGAAAAATAGACACTCCTCCATGGTATGTGATTGCTGGTGGGCACCCGAGGATTCGGTTAGCCATGGTTTGTGAAAAGCAAAGGTTGGGAGGAGTGTCAAATATCAATGAGATAAAATATATGGATGCATATTATAAATGCTTGATTTTAAATAATTTGGAACCGCTCTCAACTTGCTTAGTATGGAAGATAACAAGAACTCTATTGCCATTCGTTGACGGAACAACCACCACTCAAAAACAATTTTACCTCTGTTTTCAAAACAATGAAAAGCTCTAGCACATGTCAAATCCCTGCTTCCCTCAATGAAGGGTCTATCTTTTACTTATTGTTGAGTCGCCATCCTTTCTTTGAGCACCTTCTTGAGAGCATAGTTGCATTATTAGTGTAATGTGCTTGTCCTAGAATATTGTTAACTGCGCTATAATTTTGATGCTTTTATCTTTGACATCTTTATTTCTAGTCCTCTCTTGAATCTCAGAGGTGCCTTGGCATTTATGTTTTGCTGTACACTTTCGGGCAAGCGAGAGACCACTTTATCATACTTTTTTATGAGCTTTGCAATCCTGTGAATTGATATGTTTCATGTTATTTACTATTGGTATGATTGGCATCTCTTCATCGTTTACATAACTAATTAGGTGACACCATTTACATATATCTTATTATGAATAGCCTAAGCATTTGCCAGGCAAATGTGTTCGTGAAAGTTCTTTTATCGAACTCAGTTGTTAACTGAATTGCTTGAGGACAAGCAATAAGCTAAGCTTGGGGGGAAGTTGATACGTCCAAAACGTATCTACTTTCCCGAACACTTTTGTTATTGTTTTACCTCTAATTTGTGTGTTTTGAATGCAACTAACACGGACTAACGCTGTTTTCAGCAGAATTGCCCTGGTGTCTCATTTTTGTGCAGGAATTCAACTTTTAGGATAATACCAGGAAAAAAGCCCAAAGTCACTATTTTGCCCGAAGAGTCCTGGAGCCAGAAGACGAGACGGAGGCGGGCTACGAGCCGCCCACACCACGTGCCGGCGCGAGTGGGACCTGGCCGCGCCGAGGGGTGGGGTGGCCGACTCGGCCACGCCCCCGAGTCCCTCTCTCGGCTACTTAGCCCCTCTGACCTAAAAACGACGGGGCAATTATCAATTTCCAGAGAAACACCTCCGTGCGCCGCCGCCACCTCGAAACCCAATTCGGGGACCAGAAGTCTCTGTTCCGGCACCCTGCAGGGACGGGGAATCGAAGGAGATCATCGCCATCGTCATCGCCACCACTTCTCCATCAACCATCCATGATTCCCCCATCCATGTGTGAGTAATCCACCGCATAGGTTTGAGGGGATGGTAGGGATTGGATGAGATCGTTCATGTAATGTCTGTAATATCGTTAGGGCATGGTGCCTAGTATGCGTTATCAGTGTTTTACGTCATTGTTGCAACTTGTTATACTTATTGCTTGTCACTAGGGCCCGAGTGCCATGATTTCAGATCTGAACATGTTTTTGTATCATGAAGATAATTATTGTTTTGGATCATATCTGCAAGTTGTATTACACATGTCATTGTCCGGAACCTTAGGTCCCAAAGTGACAATAATTGGGACAGCCTCGGGGAAAGGCTGTGATGTGAGGATCACATGTGTTCACGGAGTGTTAATGCTTTGCTCCGGTACTCTATTAAAAGGAGTACCTTAATTACCAGTAGATTCCCTTGAGGCCCCGCTGCAAACGGGCTGGTAGGACAAAAGATGATGTGCAAGTTTCTCATTGCGAGCACGCACAACTAAATTGGAACACGTGCCTATGGTTATTTAATACTTGGATGCTTTATCTTATTTATCTGCAAATGCCTATGTCTTGATATTATATGAACTATCTTATCCATGCAACCCCCGTATATCCGTCCCTATGCCTACTGTATTTTTAATCCTGCTGTCTACTATAATCACTACTGTTGTCTTTATTTCACTGATGTTGTTATTTCACTACTGTCACTACTATAAAACTGTTGCTACTGATAATCTGTCTCGAGCAAGTCTATTCACAGGTGCAGCTGAACTGACAATTCATCTGTTAAGGCTTATAAATATTCTTTGACTCCCCTTGTGTCGAATCAATAAATTTGGGTTTTACTTCCCTCGAAGACTGTTGCGATCCCCTATACTTGTGGGTCATCATTGATCAACACACAAAGCTACAAGTGGATTGCTCAAGGCAAAGGTATGATCTTGATAGGGTTATAGGATAGATAGGCGTACTATCAAGAGGGGCTCTCGAGTGAGTAACTTGATCGCATCTTTGTGGAGAGCTCAAAGCTTTGCATACTTGGAATATCATCTTTCTTGGTTCTTATTTGGCTTTTACCCTTTTTGGGTTTTGGTGCTTGTCGTGATCTTCTTGACAAGACCAAGTTCTTTGAAAACGGTTTTAGTTTGGAAAACTTGTTGCGTTTTCGGTGTGGAAATATTGCCGATTCAACCGTGAGGAAAACTCCACACCTTCACATGTATGGTGACTTTGCTCCTTTTATGGTTTGCAATATTTTCAACGGAGTTATTCGATACCTTTCCAACGGAGTTGGTCTCACCTCATTCGGAATCCATCTCTCCTCTAAGTTAGGGGAACCTAGTGGATCTAGATCTTGGAGTTCCTTTGTGGTTCTCCCCCTTTGTTCTTGCTCTCTCTTCTCCCCCCATAAGCATTAGTTGCTTTTGGTGGGATTTGAGAGTGTAGGATTTGTCTCCTTTGTGGTTTCTTGGTTCTTCCTCTCTTATTCCCCCATAAGCATTTGTTGTTTTGTTGGAATTTGAGAGTGAAGGACTTGAGCACTTTGTGTGTTCTTGCCATTGCATCTTGCATCGATTTGAGCCCTCCACGAGGATTTGTGGTGGTGAAATTCGTGAGCTTGTTACCCTTGGGTCATTGGACCCTAGACGCCTTAGTGGCCGGCCTTTGTGGTGGAAACCTTTTGTGGTCAAGGCCTTTGTGGCTAGTTGGGACCTTTGTGGTCAAGTACGACCTGTCGTGGTCCAGACCTTTTGTGGTCATTTGGGAGCCCTGATACGTCTCCAACGTATCTATAATTTCTTATGTTCCATGCTTATATTATACCAATTACTACATGTTTTATATGCATTTTATATGGTTTTATGCATTTTCTGGGACTAACCTATTAACAAGATGCCACAGTGCCAGTTCCCTGTTTTCTGCTGTTTTTGGATTCAGAAGAGTACTTAAGGAAATATTCTCGGAATCGGATGATTTATTTTCCAAAGTGCCTATTTTCGTGGGAACGTTCCAGAGCACCGAAGAGGAGTCGAAGACGGAGCCCGAGGGGCCCACACCACCTCCCGACGCGGCTCCCCCGTCTGCCGCGCGAGCACGTGGTGTGGGACCCACGTGGCTCCACCGACTTCGCCCTTTGGCCCATAAAAACCCCCCGACGCAAAAACCCTAGCACGGTGTTCGATATTTCCTCCACGGGTCCAGAGCGCCGCCGCCATCCAAGACAAGATTCGGGGGACAGAAGTCTCTGTTCCGGCACCCTGCCGGGACGGGGAATTGCCCCCGGAGCCATCTCCATCGACTCCACCGCCATCTCCATCGCCGTTGCTGACTCCTACGATGAGGAGTGAGTAGTTCTCCCCCGGGGCTGCGGGATCTACGGTAGCTATGTGGTCTATCTCTCTCTCCCATGATGTGATCTTTTATGTGATCATGAGCTTTCTAATCTAGTTGAATATGTGATGCTACTCTTTATCTATTATGCACTCTAGAGCTTACTTTAATATGAACTCCGGAGTTATTCACGGTTGTAACGGTGATAGTGTATGCACCGTGTGTGATTCCTTTATGACGTTGTTGGTGTTAGTTTACTCTGACTTTGAGGGTGCTCTTGTATCCCTACACAATGAATGGTGTTTGTTATCCAACATGAGAGTGTTTGAGAGTAGTGTTTATTTATTTAACTTTGATGTCATTGTTGAGAATGTCCACTGGTGAAAGTAGGATCCCTAGGCCTTGTTTCTAAACATTGAAACACCGATTCCAACAAGTTCTGCTACATGTTTGCTTGCTGCCATTTTTCTTACAGATTGTAATTACTACTTATAATCATCCATATTACTTGTATTTCACTATCTCTTCGCATAACTAGTGCACCTATACATCTGACAAGTGTATTGGGTGTGTTGGGGACACAAGAGACTTTTTGTATCTTAATTGCAGGGTTGCTTGAGAGGGTTATCTTTGACCTCTACCTCTCTGAGTTCGATATACCTTGGGTGATTCACTTAAGGGAAACTTGCTGCTGTCCTATATATGATGTTTACAATGATGAATATGATGTTTTCAGTCCATCTACTATTGAGGATAAAATTAATTATGATTATTCTATGCCTCCAACTTATGGTAATTACAATGATGGATGTGATAGTTTTACTCCCACTGTTACTAATAAAATTTATTATGCTTATGTGGAGAGTAATGATATTACTATGCTTATGGATCATGATAATAATGCTTTAGGTGATAGCTATATTGTTGAGTTTATTCATGATGTCACTGAAAATTATTTTGAGAGAGGAAAGTATGGTTATAGAAATCTTCATGTTACTAAATTTCTTCTCTTTATGATGAAAGTTTTGAGCTTTCTCTTGATTTGCTTTTATTTGCTGGGTACTTTAATACCCACTGGTTATTATGAGAGAGGGAGACATGGATTCATACATCACAATAATATTAGGTCTCCTCTCTTTATGTTGAAATTTTTGAAGTTGAACTTGTTTTGCGTTCCTATGCTAGTCACTTTGTGCTATATGAATATATTTTCTTACAAGATTCCTTTGCATAGGAAGTGTGTTAGATTTAAATATGTTTTATATATTCTTCTTGATGCTCTCTTTTATGTTTCAACTCTCATCTTTATGTGAGCATGATAAATATCACTATGCCTAGCTAAAAGGCTTTAAAGAAAAGCGCTTATGAGAGACAACCCACTATTTTATTTCTGTTATTTGAGTCAAGGAGCATGCTTACCTCTGTAACAACTCCTTTGTATCTTTATTTTATTGCAAAGTTGTGCCAAGTTAAGTCTCTAGAAGAAAGTTGACGTTAAAATTTGGATCTCTGCGCAGGAACAGATTTTCTGCTGTTCACCGTTAAATTCATAACTCATTACAGAAAAATTGAAAACATCTGATATTTTCTGTGCGTAATCCTCAGATATGTACGCAACTTTCATTAGTTTTGAGTTTTCTGATTTGAGCAAGTTAAGTGTCTCGAAAAAATTCGTCTTTACGGACTGTTCTGTTTTTGGCAGATTCTGCCATTTATTTTGCATTGGTTCTTTTGCTGTTTTTGAATGGATCTTTTTGTTCCATAAAATTACAGTGGCTGTAGCTAATGTCCAGTACCATGATAATGATTGACTCCATGCAGAATATGAGAATTTTTGACTATGCACTAACCCTCTAATGAAGTTTACTTTGAGTTTGGTGTGGAGAAAGTTTTCAAGGATCAAGAGAGAGGATGATATGATGTGATCAAGAAGATGAAAGAGCCTAAGCTTGGGGATGCCCCCGTGGGTCACCCAAGCATATTTCAAGAAGACTCAAGCGTCAAAGCTTGGGGATGCCCAAGGCATCCGCTTCTTCATCAACAAACTATCAGGTCATCTCTAGTGAAACTATATTTTAATTCCGACACTGTCGGGGAGTGACTCCCACGGAACAGGGATAGTCACACCCTGAAGAGTAGTTCGAAGGGGGATTGAACGCGGAGGTCAAACAACCCTCGAGAGGCACGACGACGGTGCTCGCCGGGCCTGGAGAGGGACAATCACGACAGAGATGGACGCCGGCCCGTACCCAGGTTCACGGCCCTCAGGAGGAGGTAACACCGCTACTCCTGCTTGTCTGTATTGCGCTGTGGAAGTTACAGGACAATGAGTTTGCCGAGGGCTCTCTTGAGGCAGTTTGGTGCTTGGAGAGGGACACAATCACTACCCCAAAACGACACATTCCTGACGGCTGGAAACCGTCGGGAAACTGGACAAAACCGTCAGGAAAACGCATTCCTGACGATCACCGTCAGGAATCAGCCGTCAGGAACTGACTGTCAGGAAAGAACCTGGTTTCTGACAGTTTCCCGTCGTGAATGGTTTTCCTGACGGCGTTTACTGACGGGCCGCACGCGCGACGAAAGTGGACATAGCTGACGGTCTTGACCGTCAGGGATCACCGTCAGGAACTCGTGCCGTCAGGAACAAAAGCCAGCGATCCTGACGGAGTCAGGAATGCCAAACCGTCAGGGACTTCTTTCCTGACGATCAAGGTCCCGTCACAGATTAAAAGCCTGTCAGAAATGGTTCTGTAGGTAATATGACAGCAATATAATATATATTTTTAGACCAATAATCTAATATACTGATGACACAAACATTTTACAAAAACACAATCCACATTAATATTTCATTTCAGAGAACACACATTAATCCATATTCATAACAAGCAAGTCACTAGCTACTACTTGAAAATATCAAATGTTGATTCAATCTACATCTAGCAATACTAAAACTTCACTAGTTTCTATAAAATAAGGCAAACTGCTGTTACACAGAGTAGCGACATAGAACAATAGTAATGCTTCTTAGCCATCCATAGGTGAATCCTCCCGTGCCCGATGATCAACATCATGTTTGCCTGATGGAGGAGTACCAATTTGATCTTCTGCCTGGGACGATGGCGGAGTTCCACCATTTTTAGTAGAACGGCAAGATAGGTGCACCTACAATAACATAGAATGAGACTCAAATAAAGTGCATCAAACAAGGTAGTGCAAACAACTAGGCAGTGTGTTGTTTGTAGTTGCGACATGAAAGATGCGTTGTACTACTTAGCTACATCCAGAAATAATTCAAAGAAGCATGTACAATAGTTCCAGGTAGCATGTACAATAGTTCCAGGAAGCCTTTTCATTCAAGCTTCATACAAAATAGTTCCAGGAAGCTTTTTAATTAAATCAAGACACTCATGGCACATGGATCAGATTTAAAATGAAAAATACACCTTTGTTGCACTTACATGATCAGTATCCTCCATAAAAAGAAAGTGTGTCATAACATGTACGTACCGAAGTTTCGTCGCTGCCAGCCATGTTAGTTCAACAGACTTGGATAGATCTTCCTATACCCTACACCAAACTGCAACGGGAAACGGGAAATTCAAATATATAACTGTAGGGACCTTTATCCATCTTCAGAGGTTATGTACATGAACTCTCTACTTCCTATCAGTCAAATACCGGCATGAAATCCAAGTTTCAGAAACAAACATGTTGCTTCTTCAGTACTGCTACACATCGAGGTATTTATACACATCTAGGAAGTTAATTGATTTAAATAACCTAATGACTCTAACTGGACAACCTAAAATCACCACGACCTAATCCAAGGCAGTGATCCCATGTAGCAGATATGCTTCCGCCCAAGAATATAACATTATTGTATGGTCAACTGAAAATCCCAATGCAGAACGGATTCGTCGGCACGTACCAGTGTACAAGTACCAGAAGCTGTACACCTTCGTCCAAGTACAAGCAGCAGTCCGGCCGGCCGTGGAGTTTTGCAGCGGCAGTGGGGAGCAGACCGATTTCTGCGGGATGATAGACAGACTAAGAAAGAGAGTACAAATTGGGAGCAGAAAAATATCTGGGAAGAGGATACTGTTACTGGAAACGGAAGATTGCAGCTGGTCCGTTCAATCCGAGGGCTCCGACGATGGGTAACCAGAGGTCTGCTGCTGCTTGGTTCAGAAAATAGAAAGGATGAATTAGATAAGAGATTAAAGATTGAGATCAGAAGAGGGCAGAGAGGAGGATATTGACCTGGATGCCGAGGTGAAGCCGGGGAGAAAAGGCAGGCACGAGCTCCGCCTTCGAGGGTGAAGAGCCGGGGAGGTGACGACGGCGACAGAGCAGCGTTGGGAGATGAGAGAAGGAGACTGTCGAACGTCGCACCGGCTACCTCGACGAGGGAAGGCAGCAAAACGGGTGGGCGGCGGCGGCCATTGCGTCTGCTACTGCTAGATCGATCGGCGGAGGCGGCGAGCTGTTTTTGCCTGAGGGGCTGTTTATTTTCGCGGATATATCGAGATAGAGTCAAGGAACAACACGCCCACGACGATGAGTAGGCGGTTAGGGACGATCTTTCCTGACGTTGGGCCGTCCCACGTCGCGAAAGGCCCGTTCTTCGCGCGAACGAATTTTTTCCCCCTCACACTTCGCGCGCAGACGGCCCGCGCAGGAGCCAAAAAACGAATCCTGACGACCTGCTAAGGTTCGCGACGGCCGGGGCAAACATTCCTTGGTTGGAGCAGCCCGTAGCGATTCATTTCTTTGTTCGTGACGGCCCACGCGATTCCTGACGGTTATTCGACTGTTCGTCAGGAAAGTTTCAATCGTTCGCGAGGAAGAGTCATACACGTCAGGAGAACACATTCTTTCCTGACGTATGTGTCGGGACCGTCAGAATTTCATATGGCCGTCAGGAATTTCTCCGTTTGGGGTAGTGAATGGTCGTCTTCCTCCTCCAGCAGTAGGCTATCCTACGCGCTTGGCTAAGATTCCCCGGGTTTAGGAAGCAATCAGCCGATCCCCTTCTACGGTGGAGCTCCTACTCCTTTTATAGGCGCCTCGGGCCTCTTCCCTGCGCAGCGTGCTTACGGTGGGCTCCCACTGGGCAGTGACGCGAAGGGGAGGGAGTCCACCGCTGCCGAAATCTCCATGGACGCGGTCCATTCATGCTAAAATTGGACGCGGTGGCCGACAGGTTGCAGACCGCGCAGAACGGCTCGCAGGAGTCGCAGTGGTCGTGGTGGAGCCCACGATGACGATCTTCTTGGAGCGTTGCGCCGTCCAGCCGCTTTATCACCAAAGAGGAAAGTCTTGGCTGTCCTGACGCGGGCGGCGCAGCTTTGTTGACTCCTTTACCACCAGGATGGCAACTGAGGAGCTTGCATCACTCTGCGGCTGCTGCAGGGGCCATGTGCGCCCTGCAGCGGTTGCTTAGCCGCGAAGTGTCTCCACAGGGCCGTGGTGGCCTGTGGAGATGTTTCCGCTGACCTCTCTCCTGGCGTGTTGAGCCTTGGGGAGTCTCTTGAAGCACGGGGTCCTCTTCAGGGCCTGGCTTCCTCGTTAGGCCCTCAAGAGGAGTTGCCTCTTGAGGGTCTCTACAAGCGGTGGCTTGGTCCTTAGTCGTTTTGTCGAATCTGTCGCGTGCGAGGCCTGGGGGGAGTGGGGTCTGCACACCCTGGTCCTCACTGGGCCGACAGACACATCTTATGTGATTTACTTGAAGCGTTTGTTTGTTTTTGTTATTGTTATTTTCATTCTCTGAATAAAATGGATCCTAGCATTCCTTTGTGGGAGAGAGACACGCTCCGCTTTTTCTTATGAATACTCGTATTCTTCACTTATATTTGTTGAGTATTCTTCTATGTTACTCCAATGCTTTCTAGCTCTTGTTTTTCATACATCTCTTGCTAGAGCTGTTAGTTTTATTATGTCATACTCTCATATCTCATTGTTTAATTACTTGGAGAGTTTATCTATTAAATAAGTTGATTGGTGTTTGGTTGAGAACAGAAAATGCTAAATGTGGTAGATAGTATAACTAAATGATACATAATCTTGTAGATCATTAAATTGTGTCACTTGAATCATTGATGTTGTTTTGAGATATTAATTTGCTTAATGGTAAACATGATGGTTTAGTAAGGAGGAATGATTAATGTTTGGTCTAGAAAACTTGAAGCTGTGCCACACTTAAATTTCCAGTTGATAGCATAATGAGATATGACTCCTAATGTTAAAAGCAACCGTAATGACTTTGTGTTATGCGCTACGGTCGGGGTCCCAACAGTGACTTGTTCATTTGCCACAGTCCCTCGTGGAGTGATTTTCATTATGCCTTGTAAGATCATATTTCTATTTGGAATCCTTTTTCTTGTGAGTTCTAAAGCTGCGGTTTTCATGGCACTTCCACCTCCATATTTGCTAGCCTCTTCGGTACTTTGCATTGCCCTTTCTCACATTGAGAGTTGGTGCATACTTCGCGGGTATATCCAAAACTCGTGGGAGATCTTGATCATGTTCTCCTACACATAAGCCAAATATCTTCCTCAAAACATCCACCATACCTACCTACTACAGCATTTTCATAGCTGTTCCGAGATATATTGCCATGCAACTTTCATCTTACATTACATGACTTGTTGTCATTCATCATTCATACATTATGTTTTATTCATCATGAGATATTGGTACCAAAAAGTGTGTTGTCATATTATCATATTAGGATGTTTGCCCCTTAAAGTGAAAAGAACCATGGAGGCCATCGAAAAGAGAAACAGAAAAATACAAAAAAAAATAGAAAAAACGAGAAAAAAAGAAAGAAAGAATAAAAAAGGGGGCAACATTACTACTTTTTATCCACACTTGTGCTCATGTTATAGCACCCATATTATTCATAGTCATCATTTGTGCTCATGTTTAGCACCTTTACTCCATATGAGAGAGTTTTCATGTTTTACTTGCATAACTATGTGGGGAACTTTACATTATAGAACTTGGCTTGTATATTCCAATGATGAGCCTCCTCAAAAGTGCTCTACGTCTTCATGAGCAAGCAAGTTAGATGCACCCCCACTAGTTCCATTGGAGAGCTTTCATACACTTATAGCTCTATGTGCATCCGTTGTGTGGCAATCACTATTCCTTGCATAGTTTCGATTATAAGACTTCCTCTTGTCTAATGATCACTTTCAGCTGTGTGAGACTTTCTTCCGTTGGCCTTCCAAACCCCCATTATTATTCTTTTAGCCACAACATCCTGGTGCCAGGAACCAACGCTGAACACTTGCTTGTTTTTGTGTGAACAAATAGAGAGATGATCTTCTATGTGCATATTGCTATCACTTGACTTGATCCTTTCACAAAGTTGTCATGATTGTTTGATTCATTAGATGATTATATTGTTGTGCTTGAAGCTTAAATCATCTTTAATATCTACTTTGCACGGTTGATTGTTCTCTATTACTGATTCATTGAAAGTTTTGCTTTGTTATGCCTACTTGTTTATTCATTACTCATTTTATATCAATATGAACTACAACATTTATTCATTTGATCTCAACTTATATGCATTACATTATTATTTGATCAAGATTGTGTGAAAGCATGTCACTCCAGAAATTATTTGTTATCGTTTTACCTACTCGAGGACGAGTAGAACTAAGCTTGGGGATGCTTGATACGTCTCCAACGTATCTATAATTTCTTATGTTCCATGCTTATATTATACCAATTATTACATGTTTTATATGCATTTTATATGGTTTTATGCATTTTCTGGGACTAACCTATTAACAAGATGCCACAGTGCTAGTTCCCTGTTTTCTGCTGTTTTTGGTTTCAGAAAAGTACTTAAGGAAATATTCTCGGAATCGGATGATTTCTTTTCCACAGTGCCTATTTTCGTGGGAACGTTCCAGAGCACCGAAGAGGAGTCGAAGACGGAGCCCGAGGGGCCCACACCACCTCCCGGCGCGGCTCCCCCCTCTCCCGCGCGAGCACGTGGTGTGGGACCCACGTGGCTCCACCGACTTCGCCCTTTGGCCCATAAAAACCCCCACGCAAAAACCCTAGCACGGTGTTCGATATTTCCTCCACGGGTGACGAGGTGTTAACTCGGCAAATCCCTGGGTTGTGCACCCCGGGTTGATTGATGGGGGGAGAGAGAAGTGTTGGTGACCACGACGGCTGACAAGCAAGGATTTACCCAGGTTCAGGCTCCCGGAGGATAACACCCTACTTCCTGCTTGTCTGATTATTGATGCGAGTAGCGATTACAATGGCGAGATTGCGATCTCGCTAGGGTTTATGGTGGCGGCTATGAGCGTGAGCGTTAGCGTGTCCTCTAGGACAGGCAACCCTCCTGGCTTTATAGGTAGCCAGGTCTCGGGTGGTCGGTTACAGATATGGAAGGTTATGAAACCTAACCGAGTTGGATCAGGATACGTGGTACCCCGAGTGGGCCTTCTATGGGCTTCTCCATGCTTGGCGCGGCCCAGGAGGCCTCATTGTGGGCTAGTCGAAAGGCAGCCCCACGTCAGTAGCCCCCGAGTGCTTGGTCGAAGCGCAGCGTCGGGCAAAGGACTTCCTCCTCCTGGACGCGCCATTGGATTGCTTGATCTTGAGCTTGTACTCGTTTCCTTCAGTCGAAGAGGACACTCCCGATGGGAGTAATACGTTCAGTCGAATTTCCTTTGTCTTGTTCTTCATGTGAAGCTTGTTTCTATTCGGCCTGTTGGCTTACATGTAAATTTGATTCGGCTGCTGGAGCTTACTCGACTCTTTTTGTCACCCGAATAGATGTTTCGGGTTCTTTGACCAGCGCACTGTTAAGTTGTTTCAGCTTAGAAGCTTACCACTCGAATCTTGCGCTCGAGTTAACGCGCTGTTTTCTCTTGCTTGGAGCCGTTGGCTTGACGACGTCGCTGCTGACGTTTCCTTGCACGCCTCTGCGCCCGATGGGACGTGACATGGCGGGGCCCGCTGGCAGCGCTGACTGCGGTCAGCAGTTGTCATGTCTCCGAGCTGGGCGCGAAATTTTCGCGCACGATGATGACGCCTCGATTCTTGTGCGTAGTGGAGGAGTTGGGCGGCGACGGTTGGCCTCTTTGCTTGACACGTGGACGGCGGGATGTGGATGCTCTGAACTGCTGCGCGACGGAAAGGCTGAGATTGATTTTGCTGGGGCATAAGTACTGCGCCGCAGCGCGAGGGCGTCGTCTTCTCCATTCGTCCGCGCCCCCTTTCCTTTGCCTTCTGCCATTCTCACCCTCACCAGAGCTCCGTGCTATTTGTCCGCGCACCTTGCGCTGCCCCGCGAAGCCATGGGCAAGCCGAAGACTGCCGCTGGTTCCTCCGCCGCCGTCGACGAAGCCGGGCTGATGAAGAAGCCCGACGGCGACTGGCAGAGGTCGTCTGTGAAGAAGGCGGAGGTCGAACTCCTCCGCGCTCAAGGTCTGCTTCCTCCCGCGGATCAAGTCCAGGTACGCGCTCCTGGCAAAGAAGTTTATCCCACACCCCGCGATGGGGAACGCGTATGCTTCGTGGATTTCCTTCCGCGGGGCTTCGGGTTCCCCTTGCACGATTTTGTGCGTGGTCTCTTGTATGCCTATGGGGTTCAGATCCATGATCTGACCCCCAATGGCGTCTTGAGCATCGCGGGCTTTATTGTCCTTTGCGAGTGCTTTCTGGGTGTCGCGCCCCATTGGGCGCTGTGGAAGTCGCTCTTCCTCGTTCGCAAGAACGTCGGGAAGAGCGGGTTACCATTCCCCGTGGGCGGCTTCGGAATCCAAGTGCGCGGTGACACCGCGTACTTCCAGATGAAGAAGTCGGACTCCGTCCAGGGGTGGCGCAAGAAGTGGTTCTACGTTCAGTCGAGCCAGGATGGCCTGGCGGCGTTCGACAGCGGGCGTGAACTGCGGAAGACTCGTGCCTGGTCGCACCCGCTGACTGCGGAGGAGAAGGAAGCCGCACGGCCACTTCTGGGCTTGCTGCGGGACCTCACAAGGACCCTTGGGCGTGAGGCGGGTGGCGTCTTCTTGATGGCCGCCTTCTTCCGTCTTCGGGTACAGCCGCTTGCCGTTCGGCCCCACCCGATGTGGGCCGTCGAGGGGGTCAGCGCCGAGCCACTTGATGACGAGGAGGTGGAAGCCAAGGTGAGGTCCATCACCAACCTCCGAGCCGCGGATACTTGCAACGTCAATTGCCCGGTTGCCGCATATGGGGCGGCGAACCCCGTTCCTGAGGTAATGTTCCTTTTTGTTCTCTTTGTTTCTTCTTGTCTTGAAGTCCTGCTTCTCAATTCGACTTGCGTCTACTTGCTTCAGGGTCGATCTCTGCTAGTCAGCCTTCCTCCTCTCCCTGAAAATGGATCCGACGACGAGTCGAGGGTTGTGGAGGAGGATGACGACGACGACGAGCTGCCGTCCGCTGTCTCTCCCGACGACGAAGTGGAGGATGACGATGACGAGGTAGAACCCGCCCGGAAGAGGCAGAAGCACAAGAGTGGCGGTGAATCTGCGACTGCTTCGTCGCCCGCTAGGGGTGCAGATGCTGATCCAGAGGAGGTCGTCGCGACGTCGTCGGGTGCGCGGTCTCTTGGTGGCCGGAGTGAGCCGCTGGCTGCCCCCCCTGTTAGCTCCGCGCCGCCACGCGCGTTCGCGCGGCTGCCGTCTGTCTCCTTGGGGAGTGATGATGACCTCGAGACCACCAGGTGAGTACCTTGTTGACTCCGAGTTGTCTTCTGTAGTTCCAGTCCTTTAGTTGGTCATTGTTCTGTTTTGCTTCAGCCGTCGTTCTGGCGATGTCCACTCGCCTCACCGTGAGGTGGAGCATACGTCCGCCCCTTCGACCGAGCTGGTGACCAGGGTAGCAGTTGAGGAACGCACGCAACCTGCCGTCATCGCGTCTTCGAGTCGCGCTCCTCCGCCGCCTTCCGTAGATGTCGACCTTCTGGACCACGTAAGCCCTTTGTACTTGTACTTGTAGTCTTGAATTGTCATCGGGTGCGCGATCAGCGCTCCCGATGGGAGTAGCCCCCGAAGGTGTGGGTGACTATTAGAGTCGCCCGCAACTTTATTAAGATCCTGTTTTTGTTTCAGCCGTACTACCGCCAGCAGCTGGAGGCGGCCGCGGCTTATGTTCACCTGGAGAAGGAGAGGGGCCAGCTGCGTGCTTCTCTGGACCAGGCTACCGAGCGGGTTGCTGAGCTAGAGCTGAAGCTCCAGGCTCAGGCTGAGCTTGAAAAAGCTCTGCTCGAGTTCCGGGAGCGTGAGCGGGTGCGGGTTGACCAAGAGAGGACTCAAGTCGACCGCCTCCTTTCACTCGCCAGCGCTCTTGGGGGTAAGTTTCGGCTTGATGCCTACTGTGTTTTGCTTTTGCCTTTGTCTGATGCTTGACTTGCGCAGAGACGTGCGGTGGAGCTCCTAAGGAGGGCTCGTCGAGTGACACCATCGACTTGGCGACAGCTGTCGGCTTCATTGACCGTGTCTGCGCGTATGCGTCTGATGCGCTGAAGAAGTCAACAGATGCGCTGAAGAAGTCGACGGGAGCTCTTACGACGGTGCATCGCAACATCTTCCCAAGCGACCCGCCGCCGACTGCCGTGGATGCCCTTGCGGCTCCGTTTGAAGATGGCGCGACCACCCTCGCCGACTTTACTCGGACGCAGACGGTACGCGGCTCAGAGCTCACCTTCCAGCTCCTTCTAGGTCACCAAATTCAGGGCGACTTCGAGAGGGTCGTCGATGGCTTCCCTCGGAGGCCTGATGGCCGGACCGCGTCCCTAGGCGGGGTGAAAGCGCGGGCTGCACAGCTAGCTGCGAAGCTTGTGGCCACCTTTGAGAGGGCGCTGGCCAAGGCAACTGAGGCGGCTGCTGCTCGGAAGAGTCGCTCGCAGTCGGAGTCTGTTGCCCAGGAGTAGTTGTAGGGGCTTAGCAGTCGCAGTTTCATGTACTGATAACTTTTGGTTTGTAATTACGGCTGATCAATATTTTGTCGGGTCTTTTGTCCTTTGACAATATTTTGGCTGAAATTGAATGTTTCTTCCCATCATATTTGTCTTTTGCTGAGCAGTTGTATACTGGTATTGATTCTGCACGTTCATGACAGACTAACTTGCGCTGCGGCACGTCTTCTGCTTCTGCGGCTGGTCCTAGCGGTGAGGGTTCTTCGTCGGGTGTTCGTCGTCGTCGGGCGGCGCCGGCTCCGCCGCGAAGCGCGAACGACCAGCGCATAATCACTTACTTGAAGAATAAGGTGGTTGAGCTTGAGGCTACCTTAAAGAATACCGAGCTGCTCTTGCAGCGCTCCAAGTCGCATCCTACTGCAGGTTTTTCCCAGCGTGAAGATTTTCTGATTGGGGAAATCGATCTCATCAGTCGGCAGCTTCAAGGTTGGTATCCTCTGCGGCTGCCTTTCCTTGTAATAGACTTGCTGGTTCTGACTTCTAGCTTTGTGTGTGCAGACGTGAACCCGGATTGGGAGGCTGAGCGGGATCGCGTTGAAGAGCGTGTTACCCGGGAGGCGTCTGGCGACTCTCACGAAGCTCGCCAATTCTGGGTGAACAAGTCGCGAGGGCGCATTCTTGCTCGCATGCTTGACCGGACTTGGCGTGCGGCTTTCCTCTTGGAGAATTGCCGGAAGACCCTGTGGCATATCCACCGCGTCTACTTCCCGCACAATGGGCAGCCGCATGGGTTGGCCGCCTTGCTGGAGAGGTTCCGTGATGGTGATGCTCTGCAGGAGATCGTCCACGCCCAGCTTGTCGCCGGGGCGAATGCGGCTCTGGCGTACGTTCGGCTGCATCGGCCTAACCTTCCGTTGGAGAGGTTGATGGGTGGACTACCTGGCGATTCCGAGTACGCCGATACCTTGATGGCTGCGCGCCAGATGATTGATCAGGTGCAGAAGCATAGCGAGCGCCTTGTAGGCCCACTCGGGGCGCCGAAGGCCGAGCCTGCAGACTGAGAGTATATTCCTTCTTCTGTACAGGGTTAGTTTGATGTGGCGACTATGCCGATGTAAATGACAGTATATGAAGCTAAAAGAGTTCTTGGGTAACGAATGAAATTGTTTTCGTTACTGTGCGAGTGCTTGCTTCTGTTTTGACTTGTGTGGCGAGCCCCCGAGTACCTTGGGTGACGGCATAAGCCTGCATTGTGAACCTGTATGGCGCAGCCTCCGAGTAGTTCGGGTGACAGCCTAGGATTTCTTCAGTGAAGCCTGTATGGCGCAGCCCTCGAGTGGTTCGAGTGGCGGCCTAGGGATTTTCAAGTGTGACCTGTGAGGTGCAGCCCCCGAGTGCGTCGGGTGGCGACATAGGATTTTGGACTTGACCTGTGTGGCGCAACTCCCGAGTAGCTCGAGTAGAGGCCTAGGATTTTGAGTTGTGCCTGTTTGGCGCAGCCCCCGAGTGGTTCGAGTGGCGGCCTAGGGATTTTCAAGTGTGACCTGTGAGGTGCAGCCCCCGGGTACGTCGGGTGGCGACCTAGGATTTTGGACTTGACCTGTGCGGCGCACCTCCCGAGTAAGTCGGGTAGAGGCCTAGGATTTTTGAGTTGTGCCTGTTTGGCGCAACCCCCGAGTGGTTCGAGTGGCGGCCTAGGCTATTATTTCAACCTGTGTGGCGCAGCCCCCGAGTGAATCGAGTGACGGCCTAGGATTTTTTGTTAGCCTTGACTGAGAAGGTAGAGTGAACAGCATTTTCTTCAAATCACTTTATTGATTGCTGCGAACAGGCCGCCTCATTAAAACCCTTCCAGTCCCCTTAGGTACCCTGGTAAGGGAAAGAGTGCGTCTGAAACCTGCCGCTTTGACATGCTATCCTTGTTACAATGGTTGAGTCGACTAAGCATAGAACCGCCGGAGCTGTGCGACGTTCCACGGGTTGCTGCAGGCTGCTCCTGTCTTCGAGTCCTTTAGGCGATATGCTCCGTTGCCGATTGATTCCGTGACGATGTACGGACCCTCCCATGGGGAGGCGAGCTTGTGCACTTTTTTCTGTTTGAGGCGAAGGACCAGGTCACCTGCGACGAAAGCTCTTGGTCGCAATCTTCGTCCGTGATAGTTGCGCAGGTCTTGCTGGTATACGGCTGATCGTGCCAGGGCGATGTCTCGTGCTTCGTCCAATATGTCCATGCTGTCTTCGAGTGCCTCTTCTGCGTCTGACTCGTCGAAGGCGACCACCCGTGGTGCGCCAAACTTGATGTCGCAGGGTAGGACGGCCTCTGCGCCGTACACCATGAAGAATGGAGTGAATTGGGTGGACCTGTTTGGTGTGGTTCGCAGACTCCAGAGGACTGACGGCAGTTCTTCCACCCATGCGCCCGCTGCGCGTCTTAGTGGTACGCGCAGTCGCTTCTTGATGCCGCTGCAGACTAGACCGTTGGCCTTCTCCACCTGTCCATTGGATTGCGGGTGCGAGACAGACGCATAGTTGAGCTTGATACCTTGATCTGAGCAGAAGTCTTTGAATTCTTCGGCTGTGAAATTCGAGCCATTGTCTGTGATGATCCCGTTCGGCACTCCAAACCTGAAGATGATGGACCTGATGAAGTTGACTGCTGAAGACGCGGTCGAACTTGTGATGGGTACGGCCTCAATCCACTTGGTGAACTTGTCGACTGCAACCAGGAGGTGAGTATGCCCTCCGGGTGAGGATTTCTTCAGCGGGCCCACCATGTCTAGCCCCCATTGGGCGAAGGGCCAGGCTAGCGGTATTGTCTTGAGCTCTGACGCTGGCGCGTGTGGCTTGCTGGCAAACTCTTGGCATCCTGTGCATTTCCTTACTAGATCCTCGGCGTCCTGCATGGCTGTTAACCAGTAGAACCCGGCTCGTAGTGCCTTGGCCACCAGTGCTCGACTGCTGGCATGATGCCCGCAGATACCCGCGTGGATGTCGAGTAGGATGGCTTGGCCATCGATTGGGTCTACGCACCTCTGCAGGATTCCCGAGATGCTTCTTTTGTAGAGCTCCCCATTGACGACGGTGAAACTTTTGGAGCGCCTGATGATGCGTTTTGCTTCGACTGGGTCCGCTGGCAGCTTCTGATGCAGTATGTACGCCAGGTATGGTCCTGTCCATGTGGCTTCGACTAGCATGACCTCCATGGGGACCTCTTGGCTAGGGTTTGCATCGCCTTTTGCTTTTGTTGTAGTGTTTGCTGTGGCTTGAGTCTTGATAGACCTCTGCGTGATGCACTCGAGGAAGACGCCGGGTGGAACTGGAACTTTGTCTGATCCCATGTTGGCGAGGGCGTCGGCTTCTTCGTTGCTGTCGCGGCCGATGTGTCGTAACTCGCAGCCATCGAAGTTGCCTTCCATCTGGTTGTACAGGTCTCTGTAGGCGATCATGTTGTCGGCGATGGCGTCGCAGGACTTCATGGTTTGCTGTACCACCAGGTAGGAGTCGCCATATATCATGAGGTGCGTGGCGCCGCAGTTCTTGGCCATCTTCATGCCGTGGATCAGGGCCTCGTACTCGGCTTCGTTGTTGGATGGCGTCGGAAAGTCCATCTGTAGGACATACTTCAGCTTGTCACCCTTGGGGGAGATGAGCACAACTCCTGCCCCGGCCGTCTTGAATTTCTTGGAGCCATCGAAATACATTGTCCATGCGTTAGACAAGTCGGGGACATTTGGTAGCTGGGCTTCTATCCACTCGGTGGTGAATTCTGGGAGGACTTGGGCCTTGATGGACTTCGGGTGAGCATATTTCAGCCCCCATGGTCCTAGCTCGACGACCCACTTGGCGACTCGTCCTGTCGCACGTTGGTTTGTGAGAATGTCTGCTAGTCCAGAGGAGCTTACCACCGTGATCGGGTGCTCGGAGAAGTAGTGGACGACCTTCCTGGAGGTCATGAAAACTCCATACGCCAGCTTCTGGTAGTGCGGGTAGTTCTGCTTGGACAGTGTGAGGACTTCGCTGAGGTAGTAGACGGGCCTTTGCACCGGGTGACTGTGCCCTTCTTCTTCCCGCTCGACTACGAGTACCGTGCTCACCACCCTGTTTGTTGCTGAGACGTATAGGAATAGCGGCTCGTTTTCCAGCGGTGCCACTAGGACTGGGGAGGTTGTCAGGGTTTTCTTGAGGTGGTCGAACGCATCCTGCGCCTCCTGTGTCCACTCGAACTTGTCCGCCTTTTTCATCAGTTGGTAGAAAGGTAAAGCTTTCTCTCCCAACTTACTAATGAACCGGCTGAGAGCTGCGACTCGGCCGGCTAATCGTAGCACCTCACGGAGCTTGGTTGGTGCAGGCATTGTGAGTATGTTCTGCACCTTTTCGGGGTTTGCTTCGATTCCTCTTGCAGATACGAGGTACCCTAGTAACTCTCCGGCTGGCACGCCGAATACGCACTTCTCTGGGTTGAGCTTGATCTGGTATACATCGAGCGCAGCGAAGACCTTGCGGAGGTCGTCGACTAAGGTATCTTCCTTTCGGGTCGTGACGACGATGTCATCGACGTAGACTTGGACGATCTGCCCGATGAGCCCTTTGAGGCACGCTTGCATTGTCCGCTGGTATGTGGCACCCGCATTCTTTAACCCGAACGGCATCGTCTGGTAGCAAAAGACGCCGTCGGGTGTGATGAAGGCCGTCTTTTCTTCGTCTTCGACTTTCAGCCTGATCTGCTGGTAACCTGAGTAGGCGTCCAGGAAGGACAGGCGTTCGCAGCCTGCTGTCGAGTCGATGATCTGGTCTATCCGCGGGAGCGGGAAGTGATCTTTGGGGCAGCACTTGTTGACTGCAGTGAAGTCAACGCACATGCGCAGTTTCTTCGTCTTCTTTTTCTCTACCAGGACCGGGTTGGCGACCCAGTCCGAGTCTTTGATTTCTCGGATGAACTTGGCGTGCAGTAGTCTGTCGACTTCCATGGTGATCGCGTCTCGCTTGGGTCCTGAGAAGCGTCGCATGGACTGTTTGACTGGTCTTGCATCCTGGTGGACTTTTAAAGAGTGCTCGGCGAGTTCCCTGGGTATTCCTGGCATGTCAGAAGGTTGCCATGCAAAGATCTTCCAGTTCTCACGTAGGAACTCGACGAGCGCGCTTTCCTATGCGGGGGTCAAGCTTGACGATACTTTGACCGTCTTGCTGCTATCAGTCGGATGGACTTGGTGGGTGACGGTGTCATCGTTTGTGTTGAACGCTGCGTCCTTAGCTGGCTTCTTGCGAGATGGAAAGAGGGTCTTGTCGTTGTCGGCTGATATGGCCTTGAAGTGCTCCTCGACCCCGAAGAATTCAGAGATTCTGGCGAACTCGCGATCGCAGCTGTTGGAGAGCCCGAAGTCGCCACGTACGGTGATTACTCCTTTCGGTCCGGGCAACTTGATCATCAGGTAGGCGTAGTGGGGTACTGCCATGAACCTGGCAAAAGTTAGGCGTCCGAGTATGGCGTGGTACTGTGACTTCCAGTCGACGACCTCGAAATCGATCGACTCCTTCCTGAAGTGCTCGGGTGTTCCGAGGATGACGTCGAGCGTGATTGTTCCCATGGGCGTGATTGCCTGCCATGGTACTATGCCGTGGAAAGTGGTTTGCGACTCCGGCAATTTCTCTGTCGACCTGTTCATTCTTCTCAGGGTATCGGCGAATATGATGTTGATTCCGCTGCCTCCGTCCATGAACACCTTTTTCAAGCTGTAGTCGCCGATCAGGGCCTCAATCACTAGTGCGGCGTGTCCGGGTCGGGTTACCTCGGATGGGTGATCTGCCCTGGAAAACGTGATTGGTGTCTCTGACCCGCGCAGGTAGTCTGGTACTGCGCGCGGGCTGTTGATGGCCTGAAGTACTTGGCGGGTGATGAGCTTTTGGCGCCTGTTTGACGGTGGTCCCCTCTGGATCATGTTCAGCTGCCCCCGAGCGGGTGGATACGTATCGGTCGCTGCCGACTGGCCTTGTAGCTGCAGCTGCTGTTGCGGCTGGGGGAATGTCCCGGCTGCCTGCACCTGGTTGTTGTTTGCGGGTGCCGCCTGAATGGTTAGCTGCGGAGTTGCCTGTATTGCTTGCACTGGAGTGATGATTTGCTGCATGGCCTGGTATATTTTCCGTGCTTTGCGACAATCCTTCAGTAGATGGCTGGAACCCCACTTGCCCGTCTCCGGGTTGCGGAACGAATGATGCTTACAAGGTTGCATCAACTCCTCTGCCGGTGTTAGCGGGCGCTTCCACTCGCGTTTCTGGCCTCCGTCATTGTGGCTGATGCTGCCGCTGCCACGGTTGTACTGACTTGAGCTGGACTGTCGACCTTGATCGTACTGTCGACTGTTGTCGCGCTTGTCATCACGGGGGGTTTCATATCCCGCCGCTACTAGCTCGATTGTGTCGTGGGTGTAACGTGGTTTCTTCTTTTGGCGCGCCTCACGCCAGTTGCTTGTTTCGACTTCCTTCTTGGGGGAAGTATCACGGACATAGTCCTCTCCTTCGGCCCACTGGTTGGCTGTCTTCATGAGCTCTATTGCGGTTTTCGGCTGGAGCCTACCGAATTCCTCGCGGAGGTCGCGGCGAGCAACACCGTGCATGAAGGCGTCCATCACTCGGTCTTCCGAGACGGGTTCCATGGTGTTGCGGAGGAGTGTCCACCGCTGGATGTAGGAGCGGAGCGACTCGTCCTTTCCTTGCTTGCAGGCCTGCAACTCGATGTAGGTCGTTGGTCTTGCAAATGTTCCCGAGAAACTTTTTATGAAATTATCCTGGAATTCCTCCCAGGTTCGGAAAGAGTCCTTGGGTTGGCTTGTGAGCCACCCGCGCGCCGAATCCGTCAGCATAAGCTGGATGTATTGCATTGCTTTGGTCGACGTCCCGCCTTGGCAGGTACAGGCGATGAGGTAGTCCTCGAGCCACAATCGCGGATCTTGCTTCCCATCGTACTTTGGGGTGCCTGCTGTCAGCTTGAAGCCCTTAGGCATGCGGGTGTCGCGGATGTTGAAGCTGAAGCATGCAGCACCGCACGGCTCGAAGTCGCGGTCGGCCTGGTCGTTTTGGTTCGCTGCCCCAGCCGAACATTCTTTGCGGTTACGGTCCACCGTCCTCTGCGTGATGACGTCGCGAAGGTCCTTTATTGGTTGTCGCTGTGCCGCTGGGACCTCTGAAGTTGCTGGCTCGCGTGCCCGGTTGCTTGGTACCTTGGCCGCCAGAGCTTCTTCGATCGCCTTTATGGAGGCGATTTGCTGCCTGTGGAGAAGGGAACGGGCGTCCCCCTCCGGAGGCTGCGTGAGCCGAAGGTATGTCTCGACTGAGATCAGGGCGGCGTTTGCCGTCTTTGGGACGGGTATCCCGTTCTCATCCTCGGTGACGAAGGACGAGTCAAGGTTGCGGGTGACTCTGGTTCGGTCGGCGTCCGTCAGGAGGGGAACGCGGGCTCTGTTTCGCCGTGCTCCTTGGTTAACTTCAGTAGAGGAGGTAAAGGAGAGGGCAGCTCGTCTGGCACTCGATGCATCTGCGTCTCTCTTGCGCCGGAGTAACTCGGCTTTTTCGGCGCGGAGTCGTTCGCCTTCCTTGCGTAGCAAGTATTGGACTGCCAGGTGATCCTCTCTCGGTGCGTCGGGTGGAGGGAACGTGCCTTCGTCGACATGCTTCATGGCCTGGATTCCCATGTCCCGTGTGATGACGAGTGTAGTCTGGTCCGGCATGATAACCTCCAGTGGGTATGCGGGTTCCTCGTTATCCTCGGGTGGCTCTGTGCCCGCCATAAAGCATTGCGCGGGGTAGACTTGGGTCGGGCCGTTTGTGCTGTCACTGCTGCTTCCGTCGTCCGAGCCTTGCTCGGGATCGAAAATTGCTGCAACGTGACGCGCGGCGCAGTCGTTGTTGCGTCTTCTCGCGGTTGTCAACGTGCTCGGAGGTTTCGCAGCCGCCGGAGCGAGTGCGATTGGCTTGGGGTAGACTTGGCAGCCCCATGAAGACGAAGACGCGCGCGGCGTGGCTGTCGGCCGCAAGCTCTTGGCCATCCGCGCGGATGCAGTAATTGAGGTAGATCTTGACTTAGCCGACCGTGCGATCGAGATTGGTGCAGTAGACTCGATCCGCGCGGCCGTTGCTGAGGTTGTCGACGTACTCGATGCAGATGCGATCTTCGCGGGCGCGACAGGAGCGATCTTTGCGGGTGCGACAGATGCGATCTTCGCGGGTGCGACAGATGCGGTCTTCGCGGGTCTCGGTGAGGACGGCGGTGGATTTGCCGATGCGGGTGCTGCCGCGCGTGGCGCGGTTGCCGCGGACCTGAATATTCCTCGACTGTCGGCGAAGCAATGTATGGAGCCGAAGGTGACATGTATACCTTTTTCCAGATCGGCGTACACCGAGCGGCGAGCCGAAGGGTGGCGGACGTACTCGAAGGAGCCGAAGCGGATCGACCCCTTGGTGACGCGGGCGTCAGCCTTCATTGCGGATGGAGCCGGAGCGACCATGATTCCAACACTTTTTGTCCTTCCCACAGACGGCGCCAATTGACGAGGTGTTAACTCGGCAAATCCCTGGGTTGTGCACCCCGGGTTGATTGATGGGGGGAGAGAGAAGTGTTGGTGACCACGACGGCTGACAAGCAAGGATTTACCCAGGTTCAGGCTCCCGGAGGATAACACCCTACTTCCTGCTTGTCTGATTATTGATGCGAGTAGCGATTACAATGGCGAGATTGCGATCTCGCTAGGGTTTATGGTGGCGGCTATGAGCGTGAGCGTTAGCGTGTCCTCTAGGACGGGCAACCCTCCTGGCTTTATAGGTAGCCAGGTCTCGGGTGGTCGGTTACAGATATGGAAGGTTATGAAACCTAACCGAGTTGGATCAGGATACGTGGTACCCCGAGTGGGCCTTCTGTGGGCTTCTCCATGCTTGGCGCGGCCCAGGAGGCCTCATTGTGGGCTAGTCGAAAGGCAGCCCCACGTCAACGGGTCCAGAGCGCCGCCGCCATCCAAGACAAGATTCGGGGGACAGAAGTCTCTGTTCCGGCACCCTGCCGGGACGGGGAATTGCCCCCGGAGCCATCTCCATCGACTCCACCGCCATCTCCATCGCCGTTGCTGACTCCTACGATGAGGAGTGAGTAGTTCTCCCCCGGGGCTGCGGGATCTACGGTAGCTATGTGGTCTATCTCTCTCTCCCATGATGTGATCTTTTATGTGATCATGAGCTTTGTAATTAGTTGAATATGTGATGCTACTCTTTATCTATTATGCACTCTAGAGGGTACTTTAATATGAACTCCGGAGTTATTCACGGTTGTAACGGTGACAGTGTGTGCACCGTGTGTGATTCCTTTATGGCGTTGTTGGTGTTAGTTTACTCTGACTTTGAGGGTGCTCTTGTAGCCCTACACAATGAATGGTGTTTGTTATCCAACATGAGAGTGTTTGAGAGTAGTGTTTATTTATTTAACTTTGATGTCATTGTTGAGAATGTCCACTGGTGAAAGTAGGATCCCTAGGCCTTGTTTCTAAGCATTGAAACACCGTTTCCAACAAGTTCTGCTACATGTTTGTTTGCTGCCATTTTTATTACAGATTGCAATTACTACTTATAATCATCCATATTACTTGTATTTCACTATCTCTTCGCATAACTAGTGCACCTATACATCTGACAAGTGTATTGGGTGTGTTGGGGACACAAGAGACTTTTTGTATCTTAATTGCAGGGTTGCTTGAGAGGGTTATCTTTGACCTCTACCTCCCTGAGTTCGATATACCTTGGGTGATTCACTTAAGGGAAACTTGCTGCTGTTCTATAAACCTCTGCTCTTGGAGGCCCAACACTGTCTATAAGAATAGAAGCGTGCGTAGACATCAAGTCCCCAATTTGGTTGTGGGTGTGTGCCCCAAGGTTGTTGTACGGGATTCGATCTCCACCCTAAAGGAGTTCATAGTGGAAGGTGGCTTGAGCCTTTGTGGCCGAGGTCATCGGAGAATAGGGTGAGGCCTTTGTGGCGTTGAGCAAACCTGATGTGGTTGCTCACACCTCTCCAACGAGACGTACACCTTTGTGGTGGAACTCGGGAGCGTGCCTCGGTTATCTCTATACCCGAGCTCTTTACTTATGCACTTTACATTGTGATAGCCTTCGTGCTTGAAGTCATTTACAGTGTGATAGACTTCGTGCTTGAAGTCATTTACCTTGCTATCACTTTGTTGCTTGTCTTGCTTCGCATAAGTTGTTGGTGCATATAGGTTCACCTAGTATATTTAGGTTGTGTTCTTGATAAGTTAAACACTAAGTTTTATTCCGCATTTATCAACCCTTAATTGTAAAAAAGTGTACCTCGCCTATTCACCCCCCCTCTAGGCGACATCTATCCTTTCACAAAGCTCAATTTATTCTAGAGGGAGATTCGAATACAAGATACTTCCATAGTGTTGCTAATGGCAGACATAGGAAGAAACTTATTCATTCTCTTGTCCAAGAGGATGGAATAATTGAAGGTTAGGAGCAGCTCAAGTCTTACATTACTAATTATTATAAAAATCTGTTCGGCGAACCAGATGATGGTACCTTCACAATGGATGAGGCCAGAACAGAGGATATCCCCCAGGTTTCCACTGTGGAGAATAGCTTACTTACAGCCCCCTATTCCGAGGAGGAGGTAAAAAAAGGCAATTTTCCTTATGGAACACAACAAATCTACCGGTCCGGATGGTTTCCCTGTAGAGTTTTATCAAAGTTTCTGGGACACTATCAAAGCGGACCTTCTGGCTATGTTTAGTGCTCTTCACGCTGATCAACTAGAGTTATTTCGGCTGAATTTTGGCAAAATTATTTTGTTACCTAAGGTGAATGAGGCATAAAGGATTCAACCATATAGACCCATCTGCCTCTTGAACGTTAGTTTCAAGATCTTTACAAAAGTAGCCACGATTCGACTGAACACAGTTGCTGATCACGTCGTGTGACCGTCACAAACTGTCTTTATGGAAGGACGTAATATTCTTGATGGGGTAGCTGTGTTGCACGAGACGGTTCATGATTATATACCAAGAAGCTTAATGGGGTTATTCTTAAATAAGATTTAGAGAAAGCTTATGATAAAGTTAAGTGGTCTTTCATTCCACAAACTCTTAGAATGAAAGGTTTTTCTGATGAGTGGCGTGCTCTAATTCGTAATTTCGTGTCTGGCGGTAGCGTGGCCATCAAAGTTAATGATGACGTTGGACGTTATTTCCAGACTCGGAAAGGTTTTAGACAAGGCGATCCATTATTCCTGTAATGTACCTGCACTTAAAATATGGCAAGTCCCAGTGTATAGTGCAAATCCCTGGATCGATTCGTTTGCACACATAGTTTACGATGTAATATCACAACAAAGTATCAAATTTATTACATCGATGATCCAGACTTATAAAATATTCATTACAATTTGCATAGCATAAAGCTAGCTTTGAAAGAATAAACAGCGGAAATAACATAGCAGTGAGTCTCCATCATCTTCATGTTGCCACAGGCGAAAACATGTTGGTTGTAGACTCGAAATCCTTAACATTACTTCACTCGTCATCTGAATAACCTGTAACCAATAAAATTTTGCAACAGAGTGGGTTAGATTCCATTAAAAATGGATCTGGCAAGTGACACTATGGTGGACACTTAAAGGAATAACTCTAATAACCTGTATGCATATTTGGCTGGTGGAGTTCAAGGCTATTTTGCATAAAGCCAATTTTGCCTATCTCTTTGTAAAACTTTTCATCAAAGTGTAAGACAATATGGCGTGAAAACCATAGTCTTCTCTACCCTTGTTCACCCATCAAGTTTTAACTTAAGAAGTTGGAATGTTGGGAGGCTCCGTTGAATCCTTGATCTGCTGCTCAAATTTTCCGTAACCGGGGACACGGCTAAGTACTTAGTTTTACACTCTGAAGAGGTTGTGCACTTTCACCATTAGACCCAACAAACCCAAACTATCCTCAAGCACACAATTTGTGCTAAGGAAAAGGAGAGAGTTGAGACGAGATTTTTCAGAAGCACTTTCCCATCCCATAACGACTTGACGCGCTCCCAACTAACCATCTACCACCACCTGTCAAGTCGGGACGAGTCCACGCAACTTAATCCATCTAGCCAGAGCCCATTGACTAATGGTTGCACGAGAAGCAATCTTCACTTAGAGAAAACATTGGTCCCTTAATACCCTGGGTGGCCATCCACAAGTGACTATCCCTTAGAGGTCACCCCTAAGGAACAGCACTCAACATAAACCATTCAAAACCAATTCCACCCAGGTGGTACATTAACTTAGTAGAATTTAAGTCTTTCCATAAAACACTTTTGCATAGCATCAACAATTCTACTAAGTCATTATATAGGTTCCTAGACACAAAGGAGTAGGGGATTCTAAACAAGTCTTGCATAGCAAATCTACTAAGTCCTACACATGCATAGGAAAAATAACTAAGTCATGCATTGAAAATACTTAGAAAATTTATGGGGGTGTGCCACTTGCCTTGGCAACAAGAAGAATAGCAACAGCAGCTGCAAAAGTCGCCGTTTCTCTCCGAAATTTCTAACACATCAAACAAGACACAAATAAACATACAAACAAAGTAACAATACAAAAATATGTTATGCATGATGTGCAAGAAAATTTTAAGTACTAGAGATGCATGCCATGCCATGAAAATATTCTGAGTTAATGCAAGGCAAGTATGTTAGCCAAAATGGCTAAGGACCAAAGTCATAAAAATAACTTGTTATAAATCAACTTGATTAAGTTGTAAGGCTGCTCCAAGTCTTCCACATGTTTGCTCTTGATTTCTTCAACTCCTTTGTATTTTTCTTCATCTTCAATTAGCACTTAGGACTTGGTCATAATCACTAAGGACTTGGTTTATGTCCAAAGTGAAAGAAGAATAGGAAGAGCAGAAAAAGATAGAGAAAAAGGATGTAGTTGGTCTTCCAGGCTTCATCTCTAGACTTGTAACTTTCTCCTTGATGCCATGTCTTCATTGAAATCTTGTAGGCTTGATGATTCTTCAGACTTGATAATTCTTCAGACTTGATGATTTTGATATCACCAGGGCTGGTCTTGGATATAACTTAGCCACCACGAAGTCTGAAAGAAAGAGAAAAGAAGAGAGAAAGACTTAGAGAAATAAAGGGGGTTGGTCTTCTTGAAGTTCTTGTTGATTTTCTTCTAAGTGCTTCCAAGTCTTGGAGATGCTTCCGGAGTCTGTTTTTCTTCTAAGTCTTCATTGGCCTTCTAACTTCATGTTGAGACTCCCAAATATGACAATCATGTAATGACGAGCATTTTATTTTCTAAGTGTTTCAGTGCATAACACTTTTCTAGAAACACTATGTCGAAAATAATCCTAACTTAGATAAAAACAATAACCATACAATAAATATGCTATGCATGCAATGCAATTTATTTCTAAGGGCAACACTTACCAAAATAGGAAAAGATTTAGCATCTTTAAGATGTTGAAATTTTTCAAAGGAAAAGTGTTATAAAATATTTTCTAAGGAAGAAATTACTTTGTTTAAAAGGCTAAAATATTTCTAAGTAATTTTGGTAACTAAAGTGGTCATAATATGACTAAGTCATTTGTTATTCGAATAAATGAAGAAAATCAATTTTAATAAATTTTAGACATTAAAATAACACCTAAAAAGTATTTAATTAATATTAATTACAAGAGTCATATAAAATTCTTTACAAAAATATTTTCTAGCAGAGGTATAATATTGCACATATTCTAAGGTTTCTAAAACAATTTTATTTACAATTTTTTGAACTTATAGTTTTAAAGTTATGTCAAATTTACTCAAACTCTCAATTTGAAATTTGAATAATTTAAACTTGGCGAAATTTGAATTCCAACAGAACTAACATATTCTACATGTCGAAAGGTTTTCAAAAATATAAAGTTTGTTAAATTTGGCCAAACCAATAAAAAGTTATTATAGATCTAAGATACAGGGGCTATTCTGCAAAACTGCCAATTTTTAATCTATTCAGAAAATCGCAGAAAATTTATCCGACGTGGCGCTGATCTGGACGTCGACGTGGCGCTGACGTGGTCAAGTGACCAGATCTAAACCGCACGATCTAGATCTAACGGACGACGGTGAACCGTACCGGTTCGGTTAATAGATCTAATCTACTCCGTCCAAAATCGATCGGACGGCACTGGGACGTTGACCATTACCTGGTGGTGCGATTTCGCCGGAGATGGCAGGGACGGTGGCGCGGCGCTCGGGCGTTGACGAACTCGTCGCTGCGGTGGTCTCCCAGCTCCTGGAAGGGCACGGAGACGTGCGGAAGAAGATGGCGAGCGTGATGGAGGCGGTGGCGTCGACTCGGCCGGCGTGAAGCGGCGAGGAGGCGCGGGCGGAGCGGTGCAGATCTCCAGCGGGTCCGGCGAGCTTGGCCCGCTCGATTTGCTGCGAAGGAAAGTCGGGGATGGGGTTAGGAAGACTCTCCCGGGGACGGCGAAGAGAGGGGGAATGACCACGGGCTCGTGGGTCGAAGGGGCTCACCGGATTTGAAGAAAAGGCGGCGGGGGCCGAAGCAACTCCGGCGAGCTTTTCTGGCAGCCTGGGGGCGGGATTTGTTAGGGTTTGAGAGGGGAAAAGAGGCGGCGGGGCTGGGGAATAAATAGGCGGCACATGGGGAAGAAATCGTGCGGAGCACGGCTCGAAATCGAAGCGTGTTCGGATCAATCTCCCGAACGGGATTTTCGAACGGAGGTTGAAGGAGATACGGTGACGTCACGATAACGTCACTGTGGGCCCGGCTAGTCAGCGGGAGCGGAGAGAAGGAAGCTGGGCTGCTTGCTGGGCTTCTATTTGCTGCTCGCGCGCGAGGAAAGGAGTGGGCCGGAGTTGGGCTGCGGCCGAAATGGTTTCCTTCTCTCTTTTTTTAACAAAACAATTTATGTTTTCAAACTTTTAATTCAAATTTGATTTTTAAACTTAACCAAAACTTTTCAGACAAATTCATAAAAATATGTTTTGGAAAGCTTATTTAATTTAGAACTTTTTGGTAGTATTCTTGCCCAAAAATAAAATGAAATAAAATGGAACATTATAAAAGGTACAAACAACATGTTTATGGAATTAAATTCCTATTTAAAATTATAATTGCATTTTAACTTAAACCTTTGGATAAAATGACATGGTTTAAATGATGATGATGCATGAATGCATGAATGCAATGCTTGATTTTTTGATTCCAAAACAAAATATATATAGTTTTCAAAAAGTTTTTATTTTTTTCTGATTTTTCAAAATTTGAAAAATTCTAGGATGTTACAATTCCCCATGCTATTTAATATAGTGGTGGATATGCTCGCTATTATGATTGAGCGCGCTAAAGTTGATGGTCAGATTGAAGGGATGATTTCTCATCTCGTTGGATGTGGGTCTATCGATCCTTCAATATGCCGATGATACAATTCTATTTATGGAACATGACATTGACAAAGCTCGAAACCTGAAATTAATTTTCGCAACATTCGAGCAGCTGTCAGGTCTAAAAATTAATTTTCATAAGAGTGATTTGTTCTGTTTTGGCGAGGCTAAAGACAAAGCTGATCTCTATGCCGAGCTCTTCGGTTGTGGGCAAGGTGAATTTCCGATTTGGTATTTGGGCATCCTGATTCATTATCGAAGATTGACGACGGCCGAATGGAAATGCGTCGAAGAAAGACTGCAAAAATGTTTAAGTAGCTGGAAGGGAAAATTGCTGTCCCTCGGCGGAAGATTGATACTCATTAATTCGGTACTCACAAACATGGTACTATATATGTTATATTTCTTCCTTCTGCCAAAGATTGATACTCATTAATTCGGTACTCACAAACATGGTACTATATATGTTATATTTCTTCCTTCTGCCAAAAGGCGTGCTTCAAAGACTTGATTATTATCGATCTAGATTCTTTTGGCAAGGGGATAGCGAAAAAAAGAAATATCGACAGGTTAAATGGAGTGTGGTTTGTACACCTAAACATCAAGGAGGGTTGGAAATTCATGACCTTGAGGTCAAGAATACAGCTCTTATAGGGAAATGGTTGTTTAAGCTGCTGACCGAAAATGGTCAGTGGCAAACCCTTCTGAATCAGAAATATGTTGGCTCCAAACCGTTATCACAAGTTTCTTGAAAACCGGGTGATTCGCATTTTTGGGCCGGTCTGATGGCTGCAAAATCGCGGTTCTTCATATTTGGACATTTTTTATTAAAGATGGGTCTCAGATAAGGTTCTGGGAGGACACGTGGTTAGGCAATGTCCCACTCCGAGAACAATATCCGGCATTATATAATATTGTTTTCTTTAAAAGTGATACCATTAAGAAGGTAATTGCGACCTCACCTCCAGATGTAACGTTCAGGACAAATTTGATTGGCCAAAAGCTAGTTGCATGGCAAAACCTTCTTCAACGGTTAGCCACTTTACAACTTTCCGCTGAGCCGGACGAATTTCGATGGAATCTACATAGGAATGACAAATTCTGTGTGGACTCCATGTATAATGCATTATCCCATATTCATATACCGTTTGATAACAACAAGTTGATTTGAAAGATGAAGATACCATTGAAAACCAAATTGTTTGGATAGTACCTTCGTCGTGGAGTTATTTTAATATCTTTGGGAATTGGTTATACGGTTTAGTAAGCTTATTAGGTTATTAGGGTGCAGAAGCGAAGCCCTCGGTAGGGCGAGGTCGGGCGGTCGCCCTACCTAGGCCGCAGACAAAAAGGCTGATACATACCTTATACATACGATACTTTTGATCCGTTGATCGATACGTGCAGTCCAGTTAATTAAGCAGCCTAGTTGGGCCAACCGTTCTGGTACCGTCCGTGCCGCTAGCCAGTTAGGCGCTTCACGCCGCACGCCTGATCACACGGGAGGTTGGAAGAGCAAATCTGCCGGCGGCGATGTGAACTAGGCTCCATCGTCCATCCCTCCAGCTTGAAGGGACGACGTGAACTTCTAGACGACACTAAAGTCTTATTATTGATATTTTCATAGGTTTATTGCATCGAGTGATCATGTTTAGAATCATAGAAATTATTATTGTAAACAATATAACTATTGTTGATAATTAAAGCAGTAAATTTTAGACGCACTCTTTTCTTAACAGGGTAGACGCACTCTTTTCTTAACAGGGTAACTAAGTGGACTTGAAGGTTTTTAATGAATCGCTTACTAGACTAATATATCCGTTAGTTTTTTTTAAAAAAAATCGCCCGACCTCGATTTTTTTCCGTCCTTCGCCACTGTTAGGGTGGGAGCGCTTGCCGTCGTCTGGTCGCTATGGCTATGTAGAAATGATAAAGTGTTTAACAATAAAATGTCTTCTCTTTTACAGGTCATCTACCGGTGTACTGGTACACTCCGTTCATGGTCGTCTCTTCAGAGAGTGGAGCACCAAGACCTATTTACGGAGGTTTGTGCACGGTTGGAGTCCATGACGAGGGATACTTTTTCCTATCATGGGTGGCAACTTAATCTTCGGATCGAGCCACCACCTTCTCAGGCGTATTTACATTTGCTCATTTTGATATGTAATGCGTCTAATGTAAGATTTGGTCTATGAACTGTGGAACAGCTGTGTGCAACTTAGTTATGCACAGGCTGGGTGTAGAATCATAAACCAATAAATCGCCCTTTATCGAAAAAATTCTACTGCCTTAAGTAGCCCTTGGAATTTTGAGCTCTTTTCTTTACAAGTTCGAAGGTTCCTAGCATGACAGTGTGTTGTTACTTCCATGGCCAAAACTTAAGGTGAATCTACCGCGTCTAGCACGTATGGTGCCTTTTCACCTTTATTGAACATATTGCTTCGACGGTTTCAAATCCAGGTTCAAGATTCATCACTAGGGATGGCAATGGGGCCCCGTTCCCCGTATACCCGTGAGGAATTCATCTATTAGGGTATGGGTATGGGGAATTATGATCCCCGCCATGTTAAACGGGGATGGGGATTAAAAGGTCTCCCCATCCCCGTTCCCCGTCATTCCCCATTATATACACGTATACATATAAATTAGTATACTTTAATATTTAAGTTGTTGCAGTATTGTATCGAGTGTGGTCTATATTTAATAGTATACAACATATGATACTATTTTTTTAATCATTTTACCACATGTGTGATACATAAGTTGCTTACATTTGTGTTTTGAGAGTGTAAAATCATAAGATTATGTCAATATCTTTTGAATTTAGCTTCTTAACGGGGAACCCGATCCCCGCCCCGATCCCAGCGGGGATGGAGATGGGAGAAAATACTCCCCGATTGTTAAATGGGGACGGGGATGAGATGGCACTCCTCGGCGGGGAGCAGACCCGTTGCCATCCCTATTCATCACAAGTAAAGTAGAAAATATCGCACTAGGAAACTAGATTTTGTTGCGAATATATTATTGTGTTACATGTAGTTTATAAACATTGCAATCTCTAGGCAGCTAATTATTTCGTTTTGAACCATTCATTTCATAGGAGGACATGGTTTCATTAATGTTATCATGTCACTTTAATCACCCGTTTATTCATTTACTCACATTTTTGTCCGTAGCAACGCACGGACATTCAACTAATGAAAGAAAAACGTCGGCGTCAGGATTCTTATTCCAGTTGATAGATAGTATTCGTTCGACGCCCTTTCATCCTGGGCGCCCGATATAATTTTATTTGTTCTGACGCTAGATGGATTTGAGTATTTGACTGTCTCAATGCGTGGAAACGGGTCTTGCGGGAGCGCCCAAATAAGAACCCAGCATTGCGGCGGTGGGTGCTTTCCCACATATTTTATTTTCTAGTAAGATTTGATTTTATGGAAGTGCTTATGTCTCGGTTGATTGATTTTTTAACTCTCAATCGATTCAGAAAAGAGTAACTGCAGTTAAAAAAAATGCAATTGGAACGAGTTGCACTGTACATTTCTATCAGAAAACGTGCAACTCGTACGTACTTTTTTGGTTGACTGAGATTTAAGAAAAAATCTCAGTCACCGTAATTTTATTGCTTACGAGTTTGATTAAGCGTCGCTCCACTGTGGATGCTGAACCTCTATATCCACCGACCAGATGAATCTTCCAAGTTCCCAGCCAAGTCCGATTTGATGGTGATCTGCTATACCGATCTGACTTCGTTGGAGGTGCATACGTGTAAGTTCTTTTATTGATTCAGTTTTCTTCGACTCACGACGTTTTCCCTCAAATACGACATGTGTTGCAATACTTGTTTTGCTTCTTACGTGCTGCAACTTATTCCTTCACTAACGTAAGTTGTGCCTCATAGGAAAACCATGTCGGAAGATGTTGGGGCCTCCACAACAGTTGATGAACCCTATGTGATGCCTCATTCAAGCCCAGGTGTACGTCGAGGGTCGTCTGCTCTTTCTCCAACTAGCCCAGGTGTAACAACTAGAAGGATGGCATCTCTTTCTCCAACTAGCCCAGGTGTAACAACAAGGAGGATGGCTGCAATCTCACCCGGAGGAATCAATCGTAGGATCATCATTGAGTAGATCAATTAGCTACCTTAGTATATTATTAGTTAGTGTGAACTATGTGGAACGAAGGGGTCAGTTATGTCCTTCGTTGTGAACTCTCTTTTGGGCCGCTACATGTGAAATTATGCTATTTTGCTGGGAACAACAATATGTCCAAAAGTTGTGTTCTATGCTGATGAAATTCTCCTTTATGCTCTTTTTAAACATCCTGGCATATACCATTTTGTGCTGTTAAATTAGTGCTGAAATTTTGCTTCAGATGTTAAAGTTGTTTGAGAGGTAAAGTGCCGCTGGAGAGGCTCCAGCTCATGCAATTCGGCTGGCTGTGTTCTATTTTTCCTTTAGAATCTGATCGATTGCTAGAGTTAACGTTTCAGCTAACGGCAATGGTAAATAGCAACAACGGAGCAGTGTTTCGGTGGTAGTTTTCCAAAGCCAAAACTTTCAGTGGTATTTTTCTAAACTGTGGATCTTTTAATGGCACGGAACCAATTTTCCCCACCGATTTTCGTCAGCTATGTGATGGGCGTCAAATAAAGTAGCAGAGATAACAAATCAATAACCGATTCAAAAGTCAGCTAGCTACCCTGCTATCTGTATATGAGAACTGAGAATCATGTAGATCGATCGCTGAATCATACCTAGCTAGCTGCGTACTACCAGTCGCTGACTCCCTTGGCGACATTGTGTTAGCCTTCCCGTGGCTGCTGCAGTTCTTCTGTGACCCGACCCAAGAAATTTCCTGGATAAAAAATACAGGCTGGAGAGCACACCGGGACGGATCTAAACGCCCTACCTGTGTGCACCTCAATTCGTGAAGTAAATCAATCATTGGATAGCTAAAGCTTGCGCCTCAGAAATCAATGTCCAAGCTAACGACACGGTGGCGCGTGCTACATGGGGAATTTCATAACCGCGCTGGGCTGGATTGGAGCTTACAGCCTGGGCATGCGACAGAGCACGCAAGCTGCTTTGGAGAGGAAGGGGTCGGGAGGAGGAGGGGGCAGGAGCGGGACTTACCGGTGGTCAAGGAGGCGCTGGAGGAGGGGGCTCGAGCAGCAGCAGGAGCAGCTCCTGCACGACGCGGTTCTGGAAGGGGTGGGGGCGGGCCGGGGATGGTGAAGAGGCCGTGGAGCTAGCACTTGGAGAAGGCGTTGGGGTTCAGGGAGGCTGCGGCACGGGGGGATTGGAGGTAGGAGGTGAGACGGTTGCCGAAGCGGAGCGGGAGTCGATGACGGCCGCAACGACGGGCGCGTACCGGAGAGTGAGGAGGTAGGCGAGCGAGCGAGGATGGCCGCAGACGCCGGCGCCGCGGTGGCACGGGGCAGCCGTTCTTCGGCGAGGTGATGGAGCAGCCGACGGTGAAGGCGCCCGTAGCCGTCGATGCGTCCGGGGAGGGCCGAAGGGGCGGCGGACATGCCGGTGCGGGGAGGGGAGAGGGATTGAGGAAACACTTTTGCTAAACAGTCCTGTAGTTTCTGATAATTACATCTAGGTCCTCTGCGGGCGGGTTTCTGCAAAAGTGCCCGTGCTACTGTAGACAACTGTTCATCTACAATGCCACGCGCGAATTGGGCGATCTGGCCCGTCCGATCTCGATCGTATGGCTGAATTTTGGAGCGCGGAGAGAGCGTCAAAATCTCTCTCCTTAATATATATATATATATATATATATAGAGGTAAAGAGGTAATTAGGTATTTCAGTATTTGCGCTAGGTCGAACAACTGCTCAGTCTTGTGGCGTTCTGGCTGTAAAAGCACTTCTGCGTTGACAGCGGTGGCCCTTCAATATTTTATCGGTTGTACACTTATCTCGTCAACAAAAACATGTACTAGGAGAGAGTTTCAAAAAAAAATGTTTCAAAAACATGTACTAGGAGTAGTATCTATAAGTGTATCTCTCATGTACATGTGGTTAGAACATATATAGTACTATAAGGAAAGGCGTGCTTTGCTGCGGCCCGTTTGTTTACTTTACATTATATAAATTTATTATTATATAAATTTATTTGGGCGAGCTCAGCCGACTTAGTTCTCAGTCGGTTTGCGCAAGCATAACGTTTGGCTCTAATCTCGGTTCGCTCGCATCGACTGCTGACTGCACGCAGCTAGCATGCACGGGGACCCACACAATTAAGAGATGGAACAATAGTGGTACGTGTGCGGTTTGGCCCCGTCCGACCTTCGTGACAACATTGATTGGGTTCGACCCAAAATGGACGCTTAATATAGGGAAATGATACCGTTCCACCGGGGATCGGTCGCTCCGATCCTCCCATCGCGCGTCGTCCGATCGATTTCATCACACGGTCCGTAGCGCTCGTTATCCCCTCCTCGGTGACCTCCGTGGATCCACTTTCTCTCTCTATCTGCTTCCTCCGCTTCCAAGCCGCCACCTGCCCTCCTCTCCTCCCCTCGCCGGCCGGCGGCCGCCACCCCTCCCCAACCTCCCACGTCGGCGTTCCTCCTCCTCGCTCTCTCGATTCCGTCTCACTAGAAGAGCACGGGAGGACGCATCTCGATCCCGAGCTCGGCGGCGGATCAGAGCCGACATAAAAGGCTCACACGCCGAGGGCTCTCCAAGCATCAAGCGTTGGCGAGAGGGCGGTAGCGTGGTGCGCTGCCCCAGCGCGGCCTCTGCCTCCCCGGCCACGAGCGCGTACACAAGCTGCGGTGGGGCAGGAAGCAGGCGGCGGCGGCTTGGTGGGGGCTGGAAGCAGGAGGCGGCCAGATGCAAGCAGCCAGCGACGGCGGACGGAAACGAGGACGGGGTAAATGCGAACAGTGGCAGCAATAGACGGCGACGAACAAGCAGACGGCTGGAAGTCGTCTCGATCGTTCACGCTGGAGAACGACGGCGGCGGCGTAACACGGCCGCGAGCGCGAGCACATCCTCTGCATCTGCTAGCCTTCTCGACCAATCAGGTAGCCAATCGAGCTATCGAGCTGCAGCTACGCTTGCTTCAGTAGTTTTCACTGTTCTAATTCTGGTTCGTCGTCAATACCTGAATGTTCCGTTATTTTGCATTATATGAAGATTATTTTTGCTACAATAGAGTTTTGCGGTTTTCGCCATAGCTTTCTACGGATTGCATCATAGGATGATGTTTTTGCTACAATCGTTCTTCGGTTTTGCTATCAAAGCAGGTCAATGTTGCTGCCATCGGCAATCGACGTTACTTCCATCAGGTCGGAGGTTGGCCGACGTTAAGCCCAGGGCCGCCATGTTCAACCTCATCCCGGACAACTGGGTGCCTCCTTCGGCCTCCTCAAGGCTCTGCACCTCCGACGGATGATTGTCTCCGACTCGCCGTGCTCGTGCACGCCAAGGCGCACATGCTCGTCTCGCTCAAGCTCGACCGATGCTCCGGATTCTCCACCACGTCTCTTGCGCTCATCGCCCAGTGGTGTTGTCACACCAGCGAGACAACGGTGGTGGCAGCAACGTTCACCGGGGAGCATGCGCTGGAGGGGGATTGGCGGCCGCGGCGTTCACCGGGGAGCATGCGCTGGAGGGGGGTTGGCGGCCGCGGCGTTCACCGGGAGCACCCAACTCCTGCTTTGGACGAACTCCAGCACGGGATGCACACCACTGACTAACGCTGAGCTGCGCGTGCGGGTCTAGCAGCATTTTTTTTGCTACCTACAAATTATTGTGTTTTGTAGCAACAAAAATCTCCATTCGATGCAAATCCACAATTGGATTGTAGACTTTTGCTACTGCCAATTTTTTGTTTTGCATCACAGAAAGAAGAAATCGCAACTACCAATTCTTCTCTTTTGCCTCATAGGAAGAAAAATTATGCTACCGTCGGCCTTTTGTTTTGCATCATAGAAAGGAAACATTTGCTACAATCGATCTTTTTTACATCACATGAAAATAAATTTGCTAACATAAATTGCTTTTGGATTTTGCTACCATTATTTTTTGTTTTTGCTTCACGGTAATGAGAAGCTTGCTACCACTGTTCTTTTCGCTTTTGCATTATATGATGAAATTTTTTGCTACCACCGTTTTTTGTTTTGCTTCGTAGGAATGAGAAATTTGCTACCACCGTTCTTTTCTTTTGGATTTTGCTACCATTATTTTTTTACTATTGCTTCACAGTAATGAGAAACTTGCTACCACTGTTCTTTTCTTTTACATTATATGGTGAAATGTTTTGCTACCACTGTTTTTTATTTTGCTTCATAGAAATGAGAAATTTGCTACCACCGTTCTTTTCTTTTAGATTTTGCTACCATTATATTTTGTTTTTGCTTCACAGTAATGAGAAACTTGCTACGAATTAAACTTTTTGCTACGTAGAAACATTTTTGTGCCCAAACTTTTGCTTCAATAGAATTTTTTTGCTACAACAGCACAATTTTCCCACTGAGAATGCTTCAATAGAAACAAATAGCACAAATTTTGCTACGCGCTTCGAAGTTAATATTTGATGTGGTTATACCCAACGGGTATATCCAAGTTGTGGTAATAAGGCTTAAGCTACCGGAAGGCCCACCTGGTGGCCCATAAGGACAACTTCACAAGATGGCGCAAGGCAGCCTGATAAGGCTAGAGTGCGGCTCAAGAAAGAAGGAGTTGTATTCGATTAGAAGTAGTTATATCTGTAAGTCGAGTTGCATTCAAATTCCCGAGACCTGGCCGCTTATAAAAAGGCCAGGAGGGAGCCAATAGAGACCTCCTCGATCTTGATCTTTGAACCCTAGCGAGCTAATAAGCCGCCGGGTAACCCTTGTAATCGGATCTCCAGAGTGTTAATCGAACAAGCGAAAGCTTCGCTTGTTACCGTCCGAATTCACCAACACCCATATATTGATTCCTTCAGATAAAACCTGGGTGATCCACCATGGGATTTGCCGAGTCCAGAACTCGACAATTGGCGCCGTCTGTGGGAAGAACGGGTGTTGGATTCACGGGTTCGGCGGATTCATCATCTGCATCATCGGCTTCGTCTTCAGCGTCCCCGACAGCTCGGAATCTGCCCGATCTGCGGAAGCCCTACACCCTCGGCACCTTCGACTTCCGCCCGCACTCGGCGACCGAGCGATCAGCGTTCACCAGTATTCTCTCAGGTATGGATCTGACGTTTGGCAGTTTCCGTTTCCTTGTCAACCAGTGGGGAACGCTCGACGTGTCGGACCTTACCCGATCTTCGAGGACAGAAGCGGTGACCGCACCTACTCCAGACGCTACGGCAGCACAATTTTCCCACGTGAGATGCTATAATAGCACAAATTTTTGCTACATGAGATGCTACAATAGCAAAATCGAATTTCTATTAAACTTTTTCTTCGCAGAACTATTTGCTACAATAGCAACAAAAAGTGCTACAATTTTTTTGCTACAAACAAAACTTTTTTTCTCGATATATGCATTTTGCTACGAGCAGCACAAATGTTTTGCTGTAAATAAACTTTTTTTTGCTCCGTAGAAACATTTTGTGAGTTTGAGAGAAAATTAGAGTTTTGCTACAATGGTACAAAATTCTTATTAGAAAGAACCCCTTTTCCTTCATAGAAGCATTTAGGAAAATATTTTTTTTGCTGCAATAGCACAAATTTTTTATTTTGATCGAACCGTTTTTTTTTTTGCTTAAGAAGTGATGTAAAGAAAAGTTTTGTTTATTGGCTATTTTATTTTTGACGACATTTATTGGCTAATATTCGTGCTGAATAGAATAAAAAACATGCTAGCTATGCAACTAACGAACTGACTTTGCTGCTAGCTAGGTGCGTGCGAGTACAGTGGGCATGTGCACGGTCATGAAAAGCGCGCGAGGGCAGCGCGCTAGAGAAAAAGCGAGGGCAGCACGCGGGAGAGAAAAGCGAGGGCAGCGCGCGTCAATTTCGAGACACGTGTCAAACACTGCATAGGGAGGATCGGAGGGGTTCGATCCCCCGGGGGACGCTCAGCACGATCCCTTAATATAGGTAAAATGTCATAAACTCAGTTAGAACTTACATGCGAACTGCAACTAACCAACAAAAAGTCAAACTCCAAAAATTCAACTCCTCCAGCTACATATGGCTTGCGACTATTCAGAAAATCAACTCACAAGAGTCTTGCGACTGGTCAAAAGGAGGTAAAAAATACATAAGTTCATTTACATATGAATTGCAACTAACCAACAAAAGATCAAACTCAAAAAAGTCAAATCTCAGTTACGGAGTGGTTGCGACTAATCAAAAAATCAACTTAAAGTATCTTGTGACAAAAACAGAGGTAAAAAAGTCACAAACTCAATTACATGTGAATTGCAACTAACCAACAAAAAGTCAAACCCCAAAAGGTCAACTCTCCCAGTTACGTGCGACTAATCAGAAAATCAACTCCCGGTTACCCAAGTTACGGGGGGATTGCGACCAATCAGAAAATTAACTCACGGTTAAAAGTGTCTTGCGACTGGTAAAAAATAGTCATAAGTTTAGTTACATATTGCAATTAACTAAGAAAAAGTCAAACTCAAAAAAGTCAATTCCCACTTACGGAGTGCTTGCGACTAATAAGAAAATCAACTCACGGGTTATAAGCGTCCTGCGACAAAACCAGAGGTAAATAAAGTCATAACTCAAATACATGTGAATTGCAACTAACCAACAAAAAGTCAAAGTCAACTCCCCTAGTTACGGGCGACTTGCGACTAATTAGAAAGTCAAACTCTCGGAGGCTTGCGACTGGTCCTACAGTCATGGCGTAGAATCCCAATTACGACTAGTAAGTCATAAACTTAGTTACGGGAGAAATTGCAACTGACCCCAACCCCAGTTACGACTAGTAAGTCAAATCCCAGTTGCGGGGTGGTTACGACTAATCAAAAAACAAATCCTCCCCCTGTTATTACAATTGTCTCGCGACACAAAACACAAATGGAAAAAGTTAAAAACAAGATGGGCCGAAAAAAGACACTGAAAAAACGGACACAAAAACACACATAAAAAAAACTAAAAGAAATGGGCTGGGGGCACAGCAGAAAAAAAAACAAAAAAAATGTGAACTCGATAGTATAAAAAATCTCAGGCGCGGCCCGCGTAAACAAAAAAGCCCACGAAGCAAACAATTCCACATCGCGACCACACCCCCCGCTGCCCCCTTCGAACGGGTTAGATACGAAAGTCGGTCCGTCGTGTGGGAAAAAAAACAAAAAGCGCACAAATCTTGGTGCACTCGAACGGACGGACACGGGCGTAACTAAGATTTTCTGAGTTACTGAGAACTATCAAATCCGAATTCATTTTCCCTTGTTGTGTACCATGCTTCATGTTTCTTGGCGAAGATGCATTTTCTCTCCAGGTTGCATGGAAACATGGAGTGGGGTGGCTCTTGCGAGTGTTGTATTCAGCAGAAGGGTGGAAATTAATCAAATCTAATTCAATGAACGTTTCCCCCTGTTATAGGCTTGGATTTTTTTTAGCTGGTAGACAATGTCACAACGGGGCAAGATGTCGTTATAGTAACATTACACCAGAGAAGATTTTGGATCAATTCAAAGCAAAATTGTAAGAAGTGTAATAACAAGTGCACTTCTCTCTGAAAAAATCATATTCAGATGGTGCATATTTAGAAGTCTTCTCTAGCAGGACGATTTCCCTTCCCTCGTAACAAGTTTTTTATATTGCATCGAAGCAAAGCTAAAACACCAATACTTCCATTCTAGATCGGCTTTAGCAGCATAACCTTGGCTCAGTATTCTCTTCTAGAAAAGTCAAACTGCATAGATCTGACGAGCACCACCATCTTAAAATAAATAGGTATAGCACCAAAACCACATTAGGCCATGACACATTCCAAAGATTAAAGTGTTATTACTTATGCAGACTTACAGATGTAATTTTACACTTGAACTATATTATCTATAAGCTCTGAACATGATAACCAATAATGAAGAGAGAACCATACAATGTCAAAGCTTCGACAACACAAAACTGCTCTAGATAATAAAATCCTATCCACTCAAATAAGGAAAACAAGAAATATTAATGGAATCATGAAAGCACTGTTTCTTATATTCAATGGTCTCTTGTCAGCCCATTAGCAATATATGATTCACAAAATTTGATATTGTAAGAGCATCCCCACTCCCCCCCCCCACAAAGGCCCCCCATAGGCCTATGGGGGGCACCGCCGCCAAAAAAAACACGCCCAGCCGCGGCCCCTATTTCCTTAATCACGCCGGCCGGATCCAAACGGAACTACGGCGCTCCCAGGCCGAACCCAATCCACAGGGGGGCAATCGGGGGCGCCGGCTGCACGCGTGTTGCGTTGCGGGCCAGCTCTGGCAATCTGATATTCAGGCGACACGTCCCTCTGACAGACACGCGGCGGCGAAAATCCCCCGCCTTGCCTTCCCGCGCTTTCCCGCCGCCTCCCGTGCTATATGTAGTCGCGGCCGCCATTGGCGTTCCACTCAGACCTTCAGTCCCCACTCTTCCACGGTCATGGCTTCCTCCAACACCCCCACACTACCCCTGCTCGCGGCAAGATGCTCTCCGGCTCCAACTACCCCTGCCCGCCGGGGTACGGCGTCCCGGTAGGCTGGAGGCTGAGCGCCGACGGCGTTCCCGTACCTCCCGTTCCTCAAGGAACGGCGCACATGGTGGAGATCACCAACCACTACTACATTGACTACATCGAGTTCACGCCGGAGCAGCGGCTGGACACCGCCTGGGACCCCGACAACAACGAGACCTGGGACGCCTTCTTCATCAACTGGCGGGATAGGCAGCTCGCCAGATACGACGGGGACGGCCCGCCCCCGGTGAACTTCAACGAGGCCGGTCGTCGGTTATGGTGGGGTGGGCGGACGCTTCAGAGCGTCCTGGACCACATCGCTGAAGGCGACAACCCCCGCTTGTGCTACAACCACTTCCAGCCGACGAAGGACAGCGACACCGCCAGTAGCCGTCCTCAACCATCTCCTACACGCGGCCTTCTCCAGCCCGCGCAGCCGGCGTCTCGCTGGCATGTGGCGCCGGAATACGCCGCGGCCGCGCAGCAGGCAAAACTTGCTGGCGACCCAAATGATTTCCCGGGCCAGCGCGTCGCCGTGCTCGCGTCCCTGGAAAGGCTGCAGCCGCGCGAGGGAAGGATCCAACCTTCAGCTCGCGCGGACGCCACCACGTCGTGGTGGCGGAAGGAGGAGGCGGCCTACCACGCACTCCATGGCGACGCCGGCCAAGGTTGCAGCAACTGCGGGCACCTCTCGCCGCCGCGCCCACTGCTGCAGCGCTCTCCACCGTCGAGCTTCGTGCCGCGCGCGGCGTCAGACGCCAGCGATGACGACGACGGCGGGGAGTTCGACGACTACTCGGAGGAGTACTACCGGCCTAGGCAGGAGTACGATTAAAAATATGTAGTAGAATGTTTTTTATAAATAAACATTATTGTTTTTTATTTTGTATTGGGGCTACGGCTGGGTGCCAACGCCCCCAAATTTCTTAATCGCGCCGGCGCCTCTCCATACGGGTCGCAAATTGGTCGATTAAAACGGCGTATGAGCGGGGATGCTCTAATTCACCAATATCTTCTCACAGTTATCAGAATTTTCTTTTCCCTGGGTGAGTCCATCTCTTGAGTTTTTTGTTTTTGAATTTTCATTTCACGTCTTGGAGGTTGGAGCAGACTCTCTGTTCATGTCGTCGCCGCAGGCAGTTCCGCCGGTGCCAGTGGGAGTGGAGGCTGGGATGCGGCCGGCGGGGCGAGCGGCTACTGCAGAGCCAGACGCAGCTTCGTTGGAGATGCACGAGGGTCGCGTCCACTCCCGCCCGGCCGCCGGTCATCGGAGAGACCGGCGATTCATGAGGGCGAAAGGCTCGTGCTCGGCTGTCGAGGTGTATTCCTCCTCTGCCCCTCCCCTCCGCCTTCCTGTGCCTGTTTTTTGTTCTCTGGGTTCGTCGTATCGGGCTGGTCTGGGGTCGCTAGATCTGAGGGCGTCGTGGTCGCGTAAGCTCGTGCTATGTTGTTGGTGTGTTTTTGGGGTTGGTAGTTTGTCAGGGAGTTCGTATCCGGGGCGATTTATGCTATGTGGTCGCTGCAGGTCGCGTGCTATTGTTATGTATCCTTAGTTCTTGCAGTTCTCAGGGGAGTTCATACTCAATCTTGGCAGTCTCGCTCATGCATTGTGTATTGAGCTTGTTTTAGGTTTCAGTTCTAGACGACTCTAGGTTAAGCTGATGGTGTGCTCATATCTTAGTTCAATTTGGGTTTAGTCATTTTCCTGCCTTCAGTGCATGAGAATTTTGGTTGAAATGGTACAAAGTCTTAGCCTATCTGTTGTGGTATGCTCCAAATTGAGTTTAATCATTTTCAGGCAATCATATGGTTGTGGAACTTCTTCTAATTGTCCAATTTGCCATTAGTTTGAATGCTTCCATAATGTAAACCCAATTTCCTTAGTCTAGTAGCAGCAGTTTTGCAGCCCACTGTTGAATGAAACTCCGGGATTGGATGTTGTTTAAATCCTATCATCTGGGTAGTAAGATTTTTGTTAGCTTTGATGGTTTTTTGATCATTGAAATATGTTGTTTCTCATTAGGCTGGAACTGGATCATTGCTGAATGTAATCTAATATTCCTTAGTCTATGAGCCTTTTTGTATCACACGATTCTGCTTTATTTGGTAGCCCATTTTGTGGAATGACAATCGCCATTGATTTGACGTATTTTCACAAGTTTTATCATCTAGGTTATAGGCTGGTTCGGACTATCATGCAGGTTGTAGGTATTGGTCCCTTGCATTTTCAGAGCAGCCGCATTTGCTTTTGCTTTTTTTCTGATTATTTTTTATCCTTTTGTCATCCTCTAATATTATTACTTGAGCACCTTCTTTGTTCAACCCATCGATTACTTTTCCTTTTTTAGCAGTGATCAAACCTTTAGAAGATTTGGTGATAACTTCTCGGTAGTGAATTCAGTACTTCGTTGTGCTCCAGATTACGAACCTGATAACAAGATGTCCTTTTTGATAGCTTTGAACATAGCTTATCATCGAGCGATAAGTATGATTTATAAGATTTTTTCCTGTGTGGTTTTATAAGCTTGATTGGTTTTGTTTGTTTTTATTTCATTTATCTACATTTGTTCATTCTCTGATTACTTCATTCATTCAGTTTGTTTATTTCTTGCATTTGAAAACTGAGTATAGTATCTCATTCTCTCATTATTTCATTAATTGTGTCACTTAATTTCTCTGCATTTCTTCAGTCCCTCATTGTTTGCAATTCACTCGGTTTCTTAGTCATTTAGTTATTTATTATTCTTTAATTCATTCATTAAGACTGTTCAATCTCTCATTTAGCTAGTCACTCATTATTTAGTTTATTCAGTCTCAAGATAATCGCTCAGTTATTTTCGTTAAGTCTCTAAATCTTTAGTCTCTCAATTTGTTAGTCGCTCATTATTTCATTCATTCAGTCTCTCAATTTGTTACTCTCTCATTACTTCACTCAATCATTGCTGGCATTTTAAGTTACTCATTATGTTAGTATCTTCTACTTTCAGTGATTTAGTCTCTTATTAATTTATTCACACCTTTTTTGGCATTCACTCAGTATCTTAGTTATGCCTTACTTTGTCGAGTCTTTCTGTTTTTCAGTCTCTCATTTTTTGCTTTGAATATCTAGAGTATATCAGTTTATCAGGTTCTCATTTTTTCAGTTATTACTTATTAGTTAATCATTAATGGACTTTATTGAGTCTTTTAGTCGTCCAGTCCCTCATTTCCTTGCTTTAAATAATTTGAGTATATCAATTTATCAGGTTTCAGTCTCTATTTTTCAGTTACTCAATGCTTCATCATTTCATTCTTGGCATTTCACTAGCTGAAGTATCTCATTAAATTCAGTTTCTTCAACTTTCATTCCGTCCGTTTATTTGGTCGGTTTTGTCCATTTTTTCTTTGGGTATTTGTGCGGGGTAACTCCGCCTACTATCTTTTTAATTGGTAGCCGGTTCCAAGCCAAGGTAAAGGAGGACAAACTTTTATCATTGATTTCTTTCTGTTTGTAACAATATCATTGTGTGTCTCAGCTCCCTCTCAGCTTCAGGGTTAGCATGGCAATGGAGGGAGCACAGCTCTGCCGGGCTGGTGCGATCGTTAATGTACAGAGTGGCAGTTCGTGAGGTTGTTGGAGAGAATGTCGATTCGCACGGTGTTGGCGTAAGCTGCTGTTCGAGATGCAGGTACCCATCTACCGTTTGTGCACAGTAAGGTTCAGTATGGATGCAGTAGGTTCAGTCCCTTTTTTTCTGTTCAGTATGCATCTCTGATTTTAGTAGCCTGAGTGGCACAACAAGTGATTTCATTAATTATCTTGGCAGCTTCGGGGAATGGATATTTTTGGGGGACAGCCCTCATTGGATGTGTACTATGGGTATTGAGATTGATCCATTGGAAAAGGCTAGAGTTTACATTCAAATTACAGAGAGGTGTAGTGCCTCTGATTAGGGTGAATGGTCAATTTTTTCTGGAGCTGATAGATATGCAATAGCTCCGGGCTTCCCTAGTACGTGCCCTTTATTGATTTAGACATGTACTATTTGGTTCAGATGTTTGTCGTGTTTGGTCCTGTAATATTTATGCTGAATTTGAACATATAATGTTCAATTGGCTGGTAGCAGTCCACAAGAAATGGTCGTGTTTGGGGCTCTTTACTTGTCCAGTGGCTTTATATTTCATTTTCAATTGCATTAAATCCAGTACTAGATGTGATTCTTATAGCAGAAGGCACCATACAACTCCATTAAATCTGGTACTAGATGTGACTCTTATAGCAGAAGGAACCATACAACTCATTCCACCATTTTACTGTACTGCAAAACTGCAGGTACCACACATATTCATTCATGGCATGTCGTGCGCTTCATAAAGCTAACAAGTTCAATGCATTGTCAAACTATCAGTGCTGGAGCTATTCTTCAAGAACCAGGTCCGTTGCATTTCTTAGTTTAACGAATCAGTTTTTAGTGTGTTACATTCACCAATGCGACTCATACATGGGTTTATCATTTAGCAAACCCAATCTTTTCTTGTAAATGGATAATGCTGCTCCAGGGGTGTGTCAGCAAATACTTTCATGATCTCGAAATTAATAATTCACATTACCAAATTGTAGGATTTCCTTTTTGTAGCTTTTGGTATCCATGTTTTTATTTATAACACACGTCGTTTCATCAAGGAATCATGGTCAAGTTATAATGAGGTCTATGAGTGCATAACTGACTAGGCCTTGCACATCCCTGTGGTTTGCCTCTGTTTGCAGAGCATATATGAAAACGTCCAAACACTTCTGCTCAATTTTGTTAGTATCTTAGAGCAGCGAGTGATGGTTCAGCAGCGTCATGCACTCATGCCTGATTGGCAGATTACGCGAGAAGCCGATTATAACCTGAAAATCAGTTTTGAGCACTACTCCTCGAACCAATCCCTTGTCCGCATTTTAAGTATCCTTGCGAATCATCGTTCATGATTCTCAATTGAGTTAACGTCAAACATCTTTATTCCGATGCAACAGTTTATCTACGCCATCCTTCTTCCATGTACTCGCTCATAAAACTTTTGCTAACATAGTTTGAAATTAACACCAAGCAGGGTAAATTCTCCAACAACGCGACATCATCAGTGTCAAGCACTGCTGTAACCGGCGAGATATCGAAGATGGCAGCCCAGGCAATTGGCAGTTCAGTCTCTGAGTTCCAGTCATTCTTCAGCAACTCAAGGACCGACTCAGCGGCGAGGGTTTCCTTCAAGATGAGCTTTTACCTGCTGCATCAAGTACAATGTGATAAGCTTGAAGCATCCTTCGGGTCGCGGTCCACCACCACCTTGGAGTTCTACCAGCGATGGACTTATTAGCAGGCACCTTTCGGCGGATACGGTTGCAGCCAGAGGGTGCGGTTGACGAAGTGGTCGATGCAGTGCTATGCGTGGACGACAATGAGGGTATCAGGCACAACACTGACCTGGCAAAGTGTCTACAATATTTAATCTTCAGTTTGACTTAGAAGCAATCATTCAGAAAAAAGTTTGATTTCGAGTCTGTGTTCACCTTGGGTTCATTTGGCAAGTTTGGTCATATTTTGTGGGGGCATGGCTACGCTATTGCATCACTTGTTTTTTTGCCTGCATATGCTTTGGCTGCATTTGTTCGGCTGTAAATTTTACTTTTGTGCTCAACTGAAGAAAATCCACATGTTTGGTACCCCACCATGCTATGGTTATCTTACTTCAATCGTGGTGAGCTTTCCAGTGTTTGTTTGATTACATCCGATCATACAGCAGTCTAGAAAAACCAGGAACTTCACAATCACCACAATCTGGACGATGATTGTGAAGTTTTTTATCCTCTACTAGGTTGGACCTGATTTGCCACTACCGTGACAACCTCGTTGGCCTTCTCATAATTCAGAAAGTTGGAGCAGTTCTTCTGAGCATCATCCGAAATTTCAAACCCTTCGTAGATGTTGTTGGAGGCAATGCATGGGCTTGGGAGAGGGACGAGACGGCCACAAACGTGTGACAACGTGCAGGAGCTTCGACGGGGAAGTATTGCGGCCGGAGCTGGCGTTGATGGTGGGGTGCAGATGAAATTCCTCCGTGTGTCGGTTGGCTCTTCCAGCGGCTAAATTCCATAATATTATGAGCAAATGGAGTGCATATTTATTGCTCCTGAGTTCTAGCGTTCCATGTGTCTACAAAATTAAAATCATATTTCGAAGTTTCAAAGAAATGTGAAAAAAAATCATGGATACTCTAAATGATGCATTCTAAAAACGTGCAAAAATTTCAATTATAAATACTTTGTATCTTAAGCTACATAAAAAGACAAATGTATAGATGTGAGTACGGTCTTTCAGATCTACAAATTTTATAATATTTTGTCATTTTGTGTGTAGTCCATATATAGAAACAGATGTTGTGATTTTACACACTCATGGACTATATTTATAACTATTTTCAATTTGTTTAAAATTTCTAAATATCTTTAAAAAAAATTAAATGAAAGGAGCACTGGAGCTTGGGAGCACAATTTTCTGGAGCAGATGCTATGTTTTCTTAAGATACTCTTCATGCATCAAACTATTGTGATATTCCGAATTCGAGAATCACGCTAGTTTTTGTTTTTATAAGGGAATAAAATCGCACTTAGCGTTTTTTTAGTGGAGAGAATTGGGCTTAGTTTATTTAGCTTTTTTTATGGTTGTTTGTTTTGGCTTTTTTTTATGGTACTCGTTTTTTTAGCTGTACTGAACAACAATGCAACCCATTTACTCACTTACCCACACTCTCACAGTAACTGGGCCTATGTTTTGGGCCTCACTTACCCACACTTCCACAGTAACTGGGCCTGTGTTTTGGGCCGAAACACGAGAGTGAGTGATCGTTCACACCCCGTGAAAGAATACTACTCCCTCCGTCCAACAAAGGATGTCTCAACTTTCTGCAGGTATACGTGAAAGAATACCCAACCCTGCTATACGTCTCTATTGGTCAAATTAGTCGAGTCCGCTGAGTAATCTCCGCCTTCTGCGTTGCAGTAGGACTGCGGCGGCTCTTGTCCTCGCCCCCGGAGGTTTCTGCAGGCTTCAAGTGTTTCGTGCAACTTGTCCTCGGAGTCGCGGTTGATTTGTTCCCGGGCGTTTGATTCCAGACAACGGCGGCTTCATATTCATCTTATCACAACACTGACCAATCCTCAACACCTTATCATTCAGGTGCGTGATGCGCCATCCCCTCCTCCAATTTCAGGTTCTGCGAGCAATCTGGTAGGGTTGATCCGTTGATGTCCAGCCATGTCAAAGCTATGGGGCTGTTCTAGTGGTTGTCTTGTTGGTATATGTTGTTCTGAACTTGTGTAGGACTGTAGTATTGGGATATCATATGAAAGCTTTGTTCCCTTTGTTGGAAGGAGACAGTTCTAGTGGTTGTCCCGTTGATATCTGTTGTTCTGAACTTGTTTAGGACTTTAGTATTGGGATCATATGAAAGATTTGTGCCCTTTGTTGGAAGGAGGCAGTTCTAATGGTTGTCCCATTGATATCTGTTGTTCTGAACTTGTGTAGGACTGTAGTATTGGGATCATATGAAAGCTTTGTGTAGGACTGTAGTATTGTTGGAAGGAGACAGTTCTAGTCCTGCAGTTTCCATTGTTGCGAGGCTGTTCGTGTTGTGATTCTGTACCTTTTAGGCTGTAGTGTTGGGTTCTCGCTGTGTTGGAACAAGTTCTCATTGGCCTCTGCCTTTTCATTCGCTGGAGTCGGCTGCTGAACATAATATGTTTTCCTAAGATCGGCCAGTTGTTTGCTATGTGGTTACTGTTGCGCTAGAAATTGAAACCTGTCACCAGCTATTGGGAATGTGCTAATTGTTTAGTACTCCTGATGGATACTTGCATTTCATCTTTTTGAGCCATTTTTATTTGATAATGCTCAGCCTGTTTAGTATCATGAGGTATTTATATCAATGCTCAAGCCTACTTAGTATCATAATGGTTTAGTACTCCTAAGATCGGCCAGTGGTTTGCTATGAGGTATTTATATGAATCTGTGTTTCAGTGTTTCATCATGTTTAGTATCATATTTTTTCCGACAGTCTGAAATATCATATATGGTAGAGTGAGTGTAGTCATCTGTCTGATTTTGGTCTAATTGTTCTTAACTACTGATGTTCAGAAAAATGACAGTGTCACAATTCCCACGGGGGCACATTTCTGAAGCACGGAAGCACGAGCTATTCCTCTGTTCGCATGAAAAGAAACATGCCACTCCTCTTGATGAATTTACTGCTGGCAAAGACATGGTTAAACTGGTGTGTGTTCCAGGAAATCAGCATCACATCATGCCACATCGAGAAGGCACCGAATTTGCTTTGGATACAACAAATGCACTAATGGAATGGATGCTGCGATTGCACTCCATCGGCCTTTCTTTGGATGGTAATTTCACTTCGGCGGATCTGTTTGTAGCTGCTTCTGGAGAGATCAAGGTAAATCCATCCAAAAAGACATACCTGAAAGACATCAGCACTGAAGGAAAGAAGCTGGACAAGCAACAAATCTCTGATATCATCGAGCACATGTTATGTGGATCTAATTTGGTGCCAGAGGTTCTGCCTCACGACATGTTACACCTGCTGGAGGTTCTGAGGAACGGAGATAGTGGAGATGACATGGTCTTAAAAAAGCACCCAGGGCGAATGAGAGGAGTTGAAAAGTTGTTGCTGTTCATCCTGATGTTTGCTCAGATGGAGTCCATCGAGATAAGAGATCCTGAGAAATATAGACGGATAGTGCAGTCACTACCGTTTGGAAAGAAGGAATGGATGGAAAGGATTAAGCCACTGAAGTATCTCATGAAGGTATTCCACTACAAAAATCGAAGCAGCTCTTATCCACGTGATGCCTCAGGAATGCTTCTCCTGGAACGGAATGGCCTGGCCCATCTGATCGGGGATTACTCAATGGGAGTCAGAGTCAAGAGGTTAAGGGTGAAGGGCCTGAAAGCTAGAAAGAGAGCTAGAGTTGTGACTGTCTACTTCTCATATAGCCAGATCTCCCACATGTACAGTTTTGCCTGTCCTCAGTTAATTCCTAAGCTTCAACTCAGCCTGCACCGAGAAGCCGAGTTCTGTAACATCTACAAGATTGAGTAGGCTCAATTCCCAGGAGAAGAAAGATATCGAAATCTTGCTGTCACTAGTTTCTATAGTACAATTCTGGGGCGTAATTTGCTGATTCTGCCTTCTGCCTGATAAGATCCTTTTTTATGTTAACAGCGCATAAGATTTCTGTAGGAACATGAATGTTTTTTCGTTCTTCTTTCTGACATTCATTCATGTGTTTGAAATAGTGCCAGAGAAGCACTAAGTGCATGCTCATTGTTGAGATGAACTGGTATGTTGAGATGATGATGCGATGTGAAGTGGTATATTAGGTAGTAGGATAATGCGTTTATGCTCCCCCCAAATAATTTTTTTGAGGATCTTCTATTTTCCCCAGGTTTGATATTAATAAGAAAGATTGTAGATGTCAGGTTTCTGTCTGCAAGGTGGAGTAGTACACGTATGCACAATTACATAAACTCGTTAATTCTTCAGCGGCCACAGCGGAATCTGCCGAACCTGCGTGAGACCCTAAAGGGAACCTAGGGTTGGGGTGGAGGAGGTCCAACTGAAGAGCAAAATCATGAGAGGAAGTGTTAGAGATATATTTGGTGGTATATGATTCGTATCCCCAGTGATCCTGTCTTTTTTAAAATTAAAAAATCACACTTTTATGTTTTAAACAATTGTGAAAAAATCGTGCGCGTACATATATATTATCCAGGTACACACAATATTTCTTTTCAAAATACGTTGTACTTTAGGCTACGCAAAAAATACAAATTCATGACAGAATAGGGTTATTTTTACTACTTTATAGATCCACAAATTTGTTATTTTTCTATAGCCAGAAATAAAAATTCACAAATACACACACCTTACATATGTATTCATGTTAAAAAGGTAGATTTTTTTCAAACTCAAAAGTACCATTTAAAAAATATCATAATCGGGATCACTGGTGCTCATGTTTTTTTAGATAAAGGGCTTTATTGAAGGGGATCGAGTGCAGAAAACAAAAATTTTCCTAGCAACGATATCCTTAAAACATGCCAAGATCTATTCTATGCAGATATAGTAGTACGAACGGAGATCGGAATACATACCCTTGTAGACCGAAAGCGGGGATTACGTTCCCGCACAAACGTTGTCGATGAAGACCGACGAAGCCGACCTCAAGGTCGTGTAGAGGAAGCAGGCCTCCGAGTACCACTAGCGCAGCACCTCGCAGGGTGTTACACACGTACGGTGGAAACGACGGCCTCCGAAGCTCCAGTCCAGGACAAGCAGCGGAAGACTTGGACCGGAACACCAGCAGCGCGGCAGCGGGCTATGGTGGAAGAGATTCCCTTCTCAACTCGGCGCAACTCCGACAAAGGGAATCACGAAATCGAGAGAGAATTGGGAATTAATCGGATGAATTAAAAGGCCAGGGGTGCCCCTCTATATAAAGGCTCCCGGGAGGGAGCCAACTTGCTAACCAGGCAATGTGGGACTAATCCCACATGCTTGGTTCGGCCATGAACAGTAGCCGGCCACCTGGTGGGCCCCTTTTGGCCCACCTAGGCCGGCCATGCCCCCCCCAACCGAATTCCCTTAGGGATTTTCCCCCCCATGGGCCTTCTTTCCACCAGAAGGCCCATTTAGGAAAATCAGCCTTAATAAATTCGAAAATAAATATATAAAATCATATTTGCATATTAATTACACTAATTAATATCAAACATAATATATATAATTTTTCCTAGCTCCGAAAACTCTTTCGGCGCTGCCCGATCTCCATCGGACCCCTCCCGGGACGCTCCCGGTGATCTCTTTCCTTTCCGGTTGTCTTGTCGAAACCCCTTAAGTGTGTTACCCTAGCGGTTCGATATAATAACAGGTATGACCAAGACTCCTCTATGATCAACGACTAACTCGTAGGCCTGGACCCCATGAATTAATCCCTGTGATATAACGAATGACTTTCATCTATCAAACCTGAACGCAAAGTCTTAAACCTTTTGCCATAGCGATACTTAGCATGTCCGAGCGTCGTTCCATAGATATCTCCATACCTAATCTCGACCTCGTTACCGACAACGCTATCTTCTACTCGTCCATGATCTCATGTCTCCGTGACCTAGTCACATGCTTGCAAGCTCATTAGACATGATCTCACCGAGTGGGCCCGAGAGTATCTATCCTGCTATGCGGACTGGCAAATCCCGCTCTTGACCCCTCGTCTCAACTACTCCTTTCCGATACCCAAAAGTATCACCGTTATTGTCATACTAAATAAGATACGACGTTTGGTGCGATCAAAGTATCTTCCAGGAATAACAATAAGAGTTGATCTCACGGTCAAAGGCGTAACGACTACGTCCTCCAAATCTGGGTATGTCCATCACATCGTTCTCCAACGATATGACTCCCATTGCCGACCGGCGCCATGCCCCATGACCGGGAAACCTCGATCATCAATCGCGCAACGAAACTAGTCTTAGTAGAGGCTACTAGGGACCTGGTTGTTTACGTATCACACCCGTATTAATGTTTCCGCTTAATACGGTTCTAGCATGACACAAAAACCTATTATGAACAAACGAGATATGATAAAGAATACACTTTATTAATTGCCTCTAGGGCATATCTCCTTCAGTCTCCCACTTGCACTAGAGTACAAATTAATCTAGATTACAACTTGGTAAAAGCCTAACACCCATAGCTAACTGGTGTTTTTCATGCTTATCAAGCGGGAGAGGCTTCGTCAGCGGATCTGCCACATTCAGATCCGTATGCACTTTGCAAATCTTCACATCGCCTCCTTGTACGTACTGACGTATCACATGGAAGCGTCGGAGAATGTGTTTGGCGGTGGAGTGAGACCTTGGCTCCTTGGCGTTCGCAATGGCACCCGTATTGTCGCAGAAGAGGATCACGGGGTCTTGCACGCTCGGGAACACTCCAAGTTCGATGACGAACTTCCTCAGCCACACAGCTTCATTCGCGGCTTCGCAAGCAGCAGTATACTCCGACTCCATTGTAGATTGTGCGACTATGGGTTGCTTCCCACTTCTCCAGCACACGGCGCCTCCATTCACCTTGAACACATAACCTGTCTGTGACTTAGAGTCATCGGGGTCTGAGCAGAAACTTGCATCTACGTAACCCGTTACGCCAAGTTCTTCATCGCAGCCACCATACACAAGGAACATTTCCTTTGTCTTATTGAGATACTTAAGAATGCTCTTAACAGCTATCCAATGCGACATTCCAGGATTACTCTGGAACTGGCTTGTCAAACTTAGAGCTAATGCCACATCCGGTCTAGTACTCAACATTGCATACATGATCGATCCTATGGCTGAAGCATAAGGATGTTTAGTCATATCGGCCTTATCCAGTTCCGTTACCGGACACTGTGCCTTCCGCAATATCTTATTCTTGATAACCGGCAGAGAACCCTTCTTTGCCTTCTCCATACCGAAACGCTTCAGTATTTTATCAAGATAAGTACTCTGACTCAGTGCTAATAGGCGCCTTGATCTATCACGATAGATTTTTATGCCTAAAACATACGCAGCTTCTCCTAAGTCCTTCATGGAAAATTTACTGTTTAAATATTCCTTCACGCTATTCAGAAGTTCCACATCATTCCCAATCAGCAATATGTCGTCTACATACAGTGCTAAGAACACAACCGAGCTCCCACTCATTTTCTTGTAAATGCAGGTCTCTTCCAAATTTTGGATAAATCCAAAACCTTTGATTACCTCATCAAAGCGAAGATTCCAGCTCCGAGATGCCTGCTTCAATCCATAAATGGATCGCTGAAGCTTGCACACCTTATTAGCATTCCCTGGATCGACAAAACCTTCCGGTTGTACCATGTACAACTCTTCCTCGATGTTTCCATTTAGGAAGGCTGTTTTGACGTCCATCTGCCAGATTTCATAATCATAATAGGCAGCTACTGCTAACAAAATCCGAATAGACTTAAGCATCGCCACCGGTGAAAAGGTTTCATCGTAGTCAATTCCATGAACTTGTCGGAAACCCTTTGCGACAAGCCGAGCTTTATAGACGGTCACATTACCATCAGCATCAGTCTTCTTCTTAAAGATCCATTTATTCTCGACGGCCTTGCGCCCTTCGGGAATATCCATCAAAGTCCACACTTTGTTATCATACATGGATCCTATTTCGGATTTCATGGCTTCAAGCCATTTCTCGGACTCTAGACTCGCCATCGCCTCCTTGTAGTTCGTAGGTTCGTCTTGTTCAACTAACATGACGGTGCAAACCATGTTGCCATACCATTCTGGTGCGATCCGAGATCTACCAGACCTACGTGGTAGAATACCTTCCTCGACAGTTTCTCCCACTCCTTCCACGGAGGACGTTTCCGGAATTGCTTCCGTTGCGCCACTCGGAATCTCGAGTTCAGGATCAACGATCTCATCGAGGTCTACCTTCCTCCCACTTACTCCTTTCGCGAGAAACTCCTTCTCTAGAAAGGTACCGGTCTTCGCGACAAACGTTTTGCCCTCAGCTTGGTTGTAGAAGGTGTATCCTACGGTTTCCCGCGGATATCCTACAAAGACGACTTTCTCCGACTTCGGTTCGAGTTTGTCGGGCTGTAGTTTCTTAACATACGCCTCACAACCCCAAACCTTCAGAAACGATAACTTAGGCTTCTTGCCATACCATAATTCATACGGTGTCGTTTCAACGGATTTGGACGGAGCCCTATTTAAAATGAATGCGGCTGTTTCTAACGCATAACCCCAGAAGGACACTGGCAAATCGGTAAGAGACATCATAGATCGAACACTATCCAGTAGAGTACGATTACGTCGCTCGGACACGCCGTTACGCTGCGGTGTTCCGGCTGGCGTAAGTTGGGGTACTATGCCACAACTCTTCAGATGTGTGCCAAACTCAAAACTCAAGTACTCGCCACCGCGATCGGATCGGAGGTGCTTGATTTTCCTATTAAGCTGATTCTCAACTTCACTTTGGAATTCTTTGAACTTTTCAAAAGTTTCAGACTTGTGTTTCATCAAATAGATATAACCGTATCTACTCAAGTCATCAGTGAAGGTGACGAAGTAACGATAACCATTGCGTGTCGAAACGCTCATCGGTCCACACACATCTGTATGTATGATCCCCAACAAATCCGACGCCCGTTCAACGAAACCTTTGAACGGTGTCTTGGTCATTTTACCCATAAGGCATGGTTCGCATGTATCGAGTGATCCGAAATCCAACGAGTCCAAAAGTCCATCGGAGTGGAGTTTCTTCATGCGCTTTACACCAATATGACCAAGACGGCAATGCCACATATACATGGCGGTATCATCACTACACTTAATCCGTTTGGCTTCTATGTTATGGATGTGAGTACTACGATCGAGATTCAACAAGAATAAACCGTTATTCTCGGGAGCATCAACATAAAAGATATCATTCATATAAATAGCACAATTGCTTGATACTGATTTAAATGAATAACCGTCTTGTAACAGGCAAGACCCACTTATAATGTTTACACTCAATGATGGTACAAAATAACACTTATTTAAAACCAAAACTAATCCCGATGGTAGATGCAGAGGGAGCGTGCCGACAGCCACCACGTCGACTCTCGATCCGTTGCCGACGCGCATCGTCACCTCATCCTTCGCCAGCCGCCGTCTATTCCGTAACTCCTCCTGAGAGTTACATATATGAGCAACAGAACCAGTATCAAATACCCATGTGTTGCTCCGGGCGGATGTAAGGTACACATCTATAACATGTATATCAAATATACCTTGCTCTTTGTCGACTGTCTTGCCAGACTTCCTATCCTCCAGGTACTTGGGGCAGTTGCGCTTCCAGTGACCCTTCCCCTTGCAGTAGAAGCACTCCACGCTAGCTCTGGGACCAGATCTGTTAGTCTTGGGCTTGGCACTCATCTTGCCTTCCCTCCTGGACTTCCAGCTCTGCTTTCCCTTGCCACCGGATTTCTTGAAATCAACGGCCTTGTTGACCATCAACAGCGTGTGCTCCTTCTTAATCTCTACCTCAGCAGTCTTGAGCATCACGAACACTTCACCCAGGGACTTAGCCATGCCCTGCATGTTGTAGTTCATGACGAAGCCTTTGTAGCTAGGGGGCAACGATTGCAACACCCTGTCAATCGCCAGCTCATCGGGAATCTTGCATTCCAGAGCATTCAGGCGTTGAACGTAGCCAGACATCTTGACTACATGCTCGCTCACACTGCTATGCTCTTCCATTTTGGCCGAGAAGAAAAGCTCAGAAGCCTCATATCTCTCAGCCTTAGCCTGCGGCGCGAAGACAGCCTTCAGATCAGAAATAATCTCGAAGGCGCTCATCTTCTCGAAGCGCTTCTGCAGGTCGGCTTCCATGGCGTAGAGCATGCCACTCTGGACAAAGGCAGAGTCCTCTGATCTGGTCTGGAAGACCTTCTTCTCATCCTCAGAGGCATCATCTGCGGGAGGGTCACCTATGGCGGCCTCAATGACGTAGGCCACCCTATGGGGAGTGAGGAGGATCCTCAGGTTGCGGAACCAGGCCATGAAGTTTGACCCATTGGTCTTAAGCTTTTCTTTCTCAAGGAACAGACCTAGGTTAAACGAGGGGCGAGACATCTACAATGGAATTTGCAACAACATAAGACTTTGTTCATAATAATTTTGAGTTCTAGTATTTTAGAAAATAACTATCCGAACTCCCACTCAAACGAACATCCCTCCTGGTCGTTTAAGCGATTACACGACCCCCATCCATTTCACCACCCCTCATCATCAGAGCCGGCGGCACAACTTCAAGAGTAGACAAAAGTCCGCCACACCAATTTTGTGACTCGTGCTCGACCTTTCGGTCTTCCTGTTCCGAGGCCATATTTCTGAATATGCTAGGCTCGCCACCAAAGACCTCCACGCTGACGCTTGTGCAACATGGCTTACACCCACTGTATGCGAACGACGAGATGTCTGACACCCGATCATCACGGCCTGCCTCATAACGTAGAACTTTCTTGGTGGTGCGCGTTGGAGGGAGAACACTAGTGGTATTTTTGAAGGGATCACCTTATATAGCTACCGCCGTGTAACTAATATATACTATATATACAATCACACAATATAAGATGCACACAAAACATCAAATGTAATGCGATGTGATATAGTCCATTGCGCCATGGTCTTCTTGGCGCCCGCAGTTCATAAACAATTTAATAAACCTACCTTGACCATATCACATAGCCCCTGCAAAATAAAGTTAGACGCTTCTACTTTATCTTTTGCATATTTTACGTGGCTTGGGGCTGTCGTAAATAGAACCGCTTCATACCTACGAACCTTATGACCACAACAACGATCCAATAATTGCATGTTTAAGCATCCCTTTCGGGCCCTCCATTGAAAATGCAAGACCAACTAAAGAGAGAGAAACTGACACCCGCCAGCCACATATACGGTACAAGCCGTATGTCAGTAGTGGAACCAGTCTCGCGTAAGCGTACGCGTAAAGTCGGTCCGGGCCGCTTCATCAACTCGATGCCGCTGGAATCACAAGTGCACGCTAGAGGGTAGCAAATAACAGGAACGGTGCCCCCGTGCAGAACACGGGTTCTAACAGCGTACAGCTATATCTACGATAGATCGGCTCTGATACCACTGAAGGGGATCGAGTGCAGAAAACAAAAATTTTCCTAGCAACGATATCCTTAAAACATGCCAAGATCTATTCTATGCAGATATAGTAGTACGAACGGAGATCGGAATACATACCCTTGTAGACCGAAAGCGGGGATTACGTTCCCGCACAAACGTTGTCGATGAAGACCGACGAAGCCGACCTCAAGGTCGTGTAGAGGAAGCAGGCCTCCGAGTACCACTAGCGCAGCACCTCGCAGGGTGTTACACACGTACGGTGGAAACGACGGCCTCCGAAGCTCCAGTCCAGGACAAGCAGCGGAAGACTTGGACCGGAACACCAGCAGCGCGGCAGCGGGCTATGGTGGAAGAGATTCCCTTCTCAACTCGGCGCAACTCCGACAAAGGGAATCACGAAATCGAGAGAGAATTGGGAATTAATTGGATGAATTAAAAGGCCAGGGGTGCCCCTCTATATAAAGGCTCCCGGGAGGGAGCCAACTTGCTAACCAGGCAATGTGGGACTAATCCCACATGCTTGGTTCGGCCATGAACAGTAGCCGGCCACCTGGTGGGCCCCTTTTGGCCCACCTAGGCCGGCCATGCCCCCCCCCAACCGAATTCCCTTAGGGATTTTTCCCCCCATGGGCCTTCTTTCCACCAGAAGGCCCATTTAGGAAAATCAGCCTTAATAAATTCGAAAATAAATATATAAAATCATATTTGCATATTAATTACACTAATTAATATCAAACATAATATATATAATTTTTCCTAGCTCCGAAAACTCTTTCGGCGCTGCCCGATCTCCATCGGACCCCTCCCGGGACGCTCCCGGTGATCTCTTTCCTTTCCGGTTGTCTTGTCGAAACCCCTTAAGTGTGTTACCCTAGCGGTTCGATATAATAACAGGTATGACCAAGACTCCTCTATGATCAACGACTAACTCGTAGGCCTGGACCCCATGAATTAATCCCTGTGATATAACGAATGACTTTCATCTATCAAACCTGAACGCAAAGTCTTAAACCTTTTGCCATAGCGATACTTAGCATGTCCGAGCGTCGTTCCATAGATATCTCCATACCTAATCTCGACCTCGTTACCGACAACGCTATCTTCTACTCGTCCATGATCTCATGTCTCCGTGACCTAGTCACATGCTTGCAAGCTCATTAGACATGATCTCACCGAGTGGGCCCGAGAGTATCTATCCTGCTATGCGGACTGGCAAATCCCGCTCTTGACCCCTCGTCTCAACTACTCCTTTCCGATACCCAAAAGTATCACCGTTATTGTCATACTAAATAAGATACGACGTTTGGTGCGATCAAAGTATCTTCCAGGAATAACAATAAGAGTTGATCTCACGGTCAAAGGCGTAACGACTACGTCCTCCAAATCTGGGTATGTCCATCACATCGTTCTCCAACGATATGACTCCCATTGCCGACCGGCGCCATGCCCCATGACCGGGAAACCTCGATCATCAATCGCGCAACGAAACTAGTCTTAGTAGAGGCTACTAGGGACCTGGTTGTTTACGTATCACACCCGTATTAATGTTTCCGCTTAATACGGTTCTAGCATGACACAAAAACCTATTATGAACAAACGAGATATGATAAAGAATACACTTTATTAATTGCCTCTAGGGCATATCTCCTTCATTTATTACTCAAAAGTTTAAGCATTACACCCGGCCTCTGCATAACAAATGCACACAGCCGCAATCCAACCGACAAAGTACAATTAACAATAATAATAAAAGACGAATTACAATCAGCAGAATAATGTAAAACGCCTATGACATAGCTAGCTCAACAGCCTATGGAGGTCCAATCCGGCGATCAAGCGGCCACCCATGTTGTGAGAAAATGTCCCTTGCCACCTCCTCCAGTCTTGCACATGCCTCCGTAAAGAGGTCTCGATGTCCCACACGTTGTAAGGTGGACCACGTACGGAGAATACTCGTGCAACGGTAGAGTACCTGCAAAAGAGAAACATTTTTGTCATTGAAAACCTTGTCATTTCTACTAAGCCAAAGCGACCATATAACTGCAATCGCTCCCACTCTAATAACCGTTCTTAGCCTTTGATCTATCCCATGCAGCCAGTTACCAAAAACGTTGGCCACAGACTTGGGTGGATATAAGTTAGAAGCTATTTGAGTAGTTGACCATATAGAACGTGCGAAACTACATTCGAAGAATAAGTGTTTTATTGTCTCTTGTTCAGGACAGAACATACACTTAGTACTTCCATGCCAATTCCGTTTGACAAGGTTATCCTTGGTTAAAATGACACCCCTACGAAGATACCATGTAAATACTTTTATCTTGAGTGGAATCTTCATGTGCCATATTTTTTTACTGTCATCGACTGGAATGTCGGAATGCACAAGCGCCCTATACATGGAACCTACTGAGAATTTTCCATTCCCGCATAAATTCCACCGAAATTCATCAGAACCTTGTGTGAGTTGAACTAAATCCAACCGTGCCAGCAAGGTATTCCAAGATGCTAATCTTGGACCAATTAAATTTCGTCTGAACGACACATTGGGTGGAGAACACTGCAGAACAGAAGCTATAGTGTCCCCTTTATGTCGAACAATATTGTAAAGAGCCGGATATTGTTCCCGGAGGGTGGTGTTACCTAACCATTTGTCCTCCCAGAATCTAATTTCCGAGCCATCCTTAATATTAAATACACTAAAGCGAAAGAAATGTTTCTTAGTCGCCATTATGCCGGCCCAAAAATGGGAGTCACCAGATTTCCAATACACCTGTGATACCGCCTTTGAGCCGATGTATTTTCTTCTAAGAAGAGTTTGCCAAATACCATCTTCGGTTAGCAGTCTAAACAGCCACTTCCCAAGAAGGGCCGAATTCTTGATGCAAAGATCATGAATACCTAGCCCTCCTTGATCTTTAGGTCTGCAAACCACGTCCCATTTAGCCAGTCGATATTTCTTTTTCTCGCCGTCCCCTTGCCAAAAGAATCTTGATCAGAAGAAATCCAGTTTTTTCAAGACACCTTTTGGTAACTGGAAGAAGGATATCATGTACAGTACCATGTTTGTAAGTACCGAATTGATGAGAACCAACCTCCCACCCAGGGATAACAGTTTTCCTTTCCAACTGGACAACCTTGCTTGCAGACGCTCCTCGACATGCCTCCATTCTGTATTAGTCAATTTCCGATAATGTATTGGTATACCCAAGTACATTATAGGAAATTGACCCTGCTCACTGTCGGAGAGTGACTCCCACGGAACAGGGGTAGCCACACCCTGAAGAGAGGTTCGAAGGGGGGACTGAACGCGGAGGTCAACGACCCTCGAGAGGCACGACGACGGTGCTCGCCGGGCCTGGAGAGAGAGAAATCACGACAGAGAAGGACACCGGCCCGTACCCAGGTTCACGGCCCTCAGGAGGAGGTAAAACCGCTACTCCTGCTTGTCTGTATTGCACTGTGGAAGTTACAGAACAATGAGCTTGCCGAGGGCTCTCTTGAGGCAGTTTGGTGCTTGGAGAGGGACACAATGGTCGTCTTCCTCCTCCAGCAGTTGGCTATTCTATGCGTTTGGCTAAGGCTCCCTCGGTCTAGGAAGCCATCAGCCGACTGGAGATCAATCCCTTTCTATGGTGGAGCTCCTGCTCCTTTTATAGGCGCCCCGGGCTCCATCCTCGTGCTGGTGGGTTCCCACATGCCGGTGGCGCGAAGGAGCGGGAGTCCACCGCGGCTCATCCGTCCATGGACGCGGTCCATCCGTGCTAAAGTTGCGCGCCGTGGCCGACAGGTTGCAGACGGTGCAGAGCGGTTCGCAGGCGCGGCAGAGGTCGTGGTGGAGCCCACGATGACGATCTTCTTGGAGCGTTGCGCCGTCCAGCCGCTTTATCACCAAAGAGGAAAGTCCTGGCTGTCCTGGCGCAGGCGGCGCGGCTTTGTTGACTCCTTTATCATCAGAATGGCAGCTGGGATGCTCGCGTCACCCTGCGGCTGCTGCAGGGGCCATGTGCGCCCCGCAGTGCTTGCTTAGCCGCGAAGTGTCTCCACAGGGCCGTGGTGGCCTGTGGAGAGGTTTCCCGAGTCTTTCTCTCTCCAGGCGTGTCGAGCCTTGGGGAGTCTCTTGAAGCGCGGGGTCCTCTTCAGGCCCTGGCTTCCTCTTCAGGCCCTCAAGAGGAGATGCCTCTCGAGGGTCTCTCCAAGCGGTAGCTTGGTCCTTAGTCGTTTTGACGAATCTTTCGCGAGCGAGGCCTGTAGGGAGTGGGCTATGCACACCCCGGTCCTCATTGGGCCGACAGTAGCCCCCGGGCCCGCGATGGGCACGGCTGAGCCCATGACCGCAGCCGAAGCGTCGTGGGCCCAAAGTGTCCGGCCGGGCCGAGCCACGCGTCACTCAGGCGAGTAACGGTTGCGCACGATCTGGGGCGTGCATCGTGGGGGGTCCCACCACGCCCCGGTAACCGCTCCTTGACGGGACATAAAGCCCTCGCGCCGGAGCAGGGAGCCGTTACTGCTCCCATTCTCTCTTGCAGAAGCCATCCGCCCCGAGCTCTCCGCTCCTGCTCTCCGACGCGCCATACTCCTTTCTTCTCCAACTTCTCCCCGCGCCGCGCTCACCACTTCCCAGGCGATGAGTCCGGCCAAGAACAAGGGCAAGGCGGCCGCGGGGTCTTCTTCGCAGGCGGCGCCTGCCGAGGCCGCTCATGGCGCGGCATTGCTAGGGGTGCGCGTCAACGACAAGGCCCTCGACAAGGTCCGCTTCCTGGTGGCGGACCGGACCAATGAGCACGGCGCCACCGCGCTCAAGGCCGCGGCGCACGGGAAACGCCCGCGAGGGTTTTTCCCCGTCTTCCAGCACTGTGTCGCTGCAGGGCTGGTGCCGCCATTCTCTCTGTTCCTGGAGGGGGTGCTGGCCTTCTACCAGATCCAGCTGCTGCACCTCCACCCCAACTCCGTGCTCATCCTCGCCATCTTCGCCTACCTCTGCGAGGCGTACTTGGGCCTGGAGCCCATGGTGGACCTCTTCCGGTGCTTCTACGCGCTCCGGAACACGGCGAAGAATGAGCGCTCCGGATGCGTCTCGTTCCGCATCGTGGATGGCATGGGGAGCGTTTACATCCCCATGTCGTGGAGCGAGGGCAAGGCCATCACCTCAGTGACGAAGAAGGTGGACGACTTCCGCCAGCGGTGGTTCTTCGTCGGGGTGGAGCAGCCCTGCGCCTTCCTCGAGGTCCCTGACGCGCCGCCCGTGAAGAACTCGAACTGGGGCAAGGCCCCCTTCAGCGGCGCGCAGAACGCAATGTTGATGGGCCGCCTGAGCTACCTTCGGGAGGAGGGCCTCACGGGGCAGATCATCGTCGCGGATTTCGTGACGCGCCGCATCGCTCCACTCCAGGCGCACGCGATGCCCATGTGGATGTACTCCGGCCCCCAGGACAAGATGCGGCTCCACTGCGAGGACAACGACAAGGACGCTGTCGACAACGTCCTGTCCGCACTCTTCATCAACCCGGCGGTTCCCGCCACGGACGAGCTCCCTATCACGCTGCGGCTCCTGCACCAGTACAACATGACCGAGCGCCTGGCCATTCTGGAGGGGATGCCTTCGTTCACCCCGTCGGGCCCGGCGGGGAAAATGGTGCCTGTGCCAGTGGTGCACAAGGCGGAGGGGGCAGAGACGCCCTCTGCCTCAGGAGCTGGGCAAGGCGAGGAGGAGGCCGCAGCAGGGGAGGAGTCCTCTTCGAGGGCCGGGCCCCTTACTGACGAGATTTGCGACATCTCGTCAGGCGATGACGACGACGCCTTCATGGTGGTGCCCGCGCGCCAGGCGGAGGAGGAGGAGGCCGAGGAGGAGGCCTCTGACGAGGAGGCCTCGCCAGGGCGTCGCGAGCCCCGCTCCAAGGCGGCTGTGGACCGGTCCGGGGCGAGGCCGTCAGACGTCCCCTCCAAGAGGAAAGCCGAGGCGCCTCCGGAGGGGTCAGGTGCCAAGGCCAAGCCCTCCTGGTGCTCGCCAGGCTTGGCGTGGGTCGACACCGGCGCCAAGGAGTCCGGGTATGTGTTTTAGGCTTTTAGCCGATAGATTCTTGTTCTTTCTCTTTCCGCCTATTTCTGAAGATCTTTCCCTGGTGCTTGCCAGTGACCTTGTGCCTGCGAAGCGTCGCAAGCTTCGCAAGGCGGCAGAGGTGAAGAAAACCACGGCTGAGGTCGTGGCTGAGGAGACCGCGAGGCCTGTGGAGACGGCCTCCACAGGCCCAACCGAAGAGATGCCTCAAGCGGAGGCAGCTGGGCCTTTAGCCGGGACAGCGGCGCCTCAGGCGGAGGCAGCTGCGCCGCCCCCCGAGCCGATGGTGGTGGAGGCGCAGGAGGAGCGGGTTGCTAGCCCTCCTCGCGCCCCTACCCCGCCTCGCGCGGCCACGCCACCGCGCGAGCCGACTCCGGCCCGCGAGGCCACTCCACCTCGCGCGACCACGCCTCCCGCGCAGCCAGAGGCCGGGACAGACCAGGGCCCGCCAAGCGCGGGCGCATCTGCAGGGGGAGCTCCTTCGTCTCCGCCACGCCCCGCCGCGGGGGGCGAGGCGCAAGAGGTGACGCGCCAGGGCGGCGAGGTCGGTGAGGCCGGTTTGGGCGCCGCGATGGACGGGACGCGATCTAGCCCCCAGGCACGCCTAGAGGCTCAGTTCCCCATGCCCGGCGCAGGGGCAGGCACCTCCTCATGCCGCGACCTGGTCCTTGGCGGCTGGGACTGGAGCAAGGGGCACCGTGAGGTCGCCTTCCGCGTCGTGAGGGAGTCCCTGGAGGGCTTGGAGGCGCAACTTGCCCTCGAGGACGCTCAGCTCACCCAGCAGCGCGACGAGCTTGCGGGGGCGTGGGCGCGCTTCCACGCCGCAGTCGAGGCCCGCCGCCAGGAGGATCTGGCCCTCCAGGCCGCACGCGAGGAGGCCGTCCGCTTCGCCAAGGAGGTCCGCGAGGGGGCCATCCGTGACGCTGACGAGCTCCTTGCCCCTCTCCAGGACGAGCGCAACGCGGCCGCCGATCTCCTCGCCGAGGTGAAGGCCAAGCGCGAAGCTATGGAGGGCTCGCTGGCGCAGAAACGTCGCGAGCTGGCCCAGCTAGAGTCCCAGCTCCTTTCCGCCCATCGGGTCGCGCAGGAGACTCTGGAGGAGGACCGCAAGGGCCTTGCCGAGCGCGAGCGGCTGCTGGCCTCCAGGGAGCAGGACGTGCTGCAGCGTGACGAGCAGCGGCTCCAGGCGGAGGGCGAGCTCGCCACCAAGCGCGAAGAGCTTGAGGCGCGCGAGGGGGACCTGGCTCAGGCGCTCCAGAGGCACGACGAGAACGTCACCTCCCAGAAGCAAACCCTGGAGCGCTTCCAGCAGCGGTTTGCCGAGAAGAAGAAGGAGGCGGAGGCGGCCCTCGCGGAGCGCGAGAAGGAGTTCAGGCGGACCACCTCCAAGGAGTACCGCGACAAGGCCAAGAAGCAGGAGGACCGCTTCAAGGCCAAGCACGCTACCGACGCCAAGCGGATCGCTGAGCTCGAGAAGGCCAACTCCAAGCTCGAGGCCCGCCTCCAGCGCGCCAAGGAGGCCTATCGCCAGGCGGAGGATGGTCGCAGGGCAGCTGTCCTGGAGCTGGACGCCCTCGTCAAGGACGTGGAGGGCCAGGCGGGCTCAGCGGCCAAGCAGGTGACGGAGGCTGTGGACACCGCGCAGGCGGCTCGCGTGCTGACGAAGCAGCGGGAGCGTATGTTCCAGGCGCTGGTGGCCAGGGGCAACGAGCTTGCAGCTCAGCTTGGCGCGGAGGCGCCGCACGCTGAGGTTCGCGGCCGTGGCGATGCTGCCATGTACCTGGTCTACTTCGACCAGCTCTTCACGGCCCTCGAGAGCCCCGTCGCCGATCTCCGCGAGGTGATCGAGGTCGAGAGCCGCCAGCTCCTCGGGGTGGTTGTTGACCGCATCTTCACCAACCTTCGGCTCCTCACGCCCGGCTTCGACCTCGCCACGGTGACCGAGGAGCGCACGGGCGAGGAGGTCTTGCGGGTCTCCAACTCCCTCCGCGAGCAGGTCGAGACCTTCTGCAACCGCTTCAAGCGCGCAGAGGTGGTTGCGGAGGACAGCGAGGAGGAGGCCGCCCTTGCTGAGGAGGAGGACGCTGAGGAGGAGGAGCATGCTGGCGCGGACTCCGCCTGAGCCCTTGATTCATTGCGCCTTTGAGCGCCTGTATCTGAAACAGCTTTATGTTTAGACATTATGCATTTTGAGCATGTAATGTATTCCTTGAGTACTTGATGTTAACTTGTGTGTCCCTCGAGGGGCCCTTTCTGCCTTATTTTCATGTCTATGTTTTCTCTGCGTCGTTAGGTCCCATCTCTTCGCGCTATGACTCCGCCACTACGGTATGCTAGAGCAATGACTCAGCAAGGCCGGGGGGAGTTTAAGGCTTGGAGAGGTAAGAGCCCTGAGTCGCGATGCTCAAGTCCCCCCTTAGACGTGCGAGTAGCCCATGAAGCACAAGGGAGAATGAAATCGCTCGAGGGGCAAACGTGCGCTTGGGGAGAAAAAGCTCTCGAGTTACGAGTGTGGGACTTAGCTTCTCGAGGCTTTTTGGCCTGTAGAGGTTTTTTAGCCTGGCGAGGAGGTCTAAGGGTTTTGCCCTGCCGCCTCCTCAGGCTTGTAGAGACGCTTGTTCTCTGTAGATGTTAGAGGGGCAAACCCAAACGCTTGTGCACGGTACTAGGGACTAATGCGCGCTTATAGGTCCCCTTAGGCGTTCCTTGCGAGGAGAGAGAGTACCAAGGTCCTTTGTAGAGATGGCGTGTTTGTGGGAGCTTGCCCTCCAGCCAGAGCTCGGATCCTTGGGTTTTGCAGTGCTGCTGGTGTGTCATTTGAGGCACTGGCACCGTACTCAGCCCCCGCTCGCGAGGTGCGCATGTGGAGAGATATAAGTGCCCATTTTCAATAAAGAAAATAGTGCTGGAACAAACTCACCACCAAAATATTACATAGTGGCGCCGTAGCGCATTGTTCACTTAGGAACGAAATTGTTTCATTATGCTTGGAGTCGCCAAGTTAATGTATTTGACCATGTCGAGGCATGGGGACCACCCATTAGTGGCAGAGACTCTCAACGGCCTGCGGCGGCTCGTTACATGGAGATCTCGGAGGGTTGACCCTCGAGAGAAGCCTTTGGGGCTTGGAGGTTTAAGCCGTGAGCTTTTTTAACCTCTAGAGACAAAAAATGCTTGGAGGTGGAGCCGTAAGCTGCCTCTTCAGCCAGATGTCTTGACGTGACAATGATCACGGGCGTGACAATGATCACGGGTAGAACTTGCGCAGGTGCGCGATGTTCCACGGGTTCTTGACGGGGATGCCGTCTTCGGTCTCGAGGCGTACTGCGCCAGGCCTGGCGACGTGGGAGACCCTGTAGGGACCTTCCCACATCGGCGAGAGCTTGTGGAGGCCTTCCCTGGAGAGAATTCGCCTGAGGACGAGGTCGCCCGCCTCAAGGGTGCGTGAGCGCACATGGCAGCTGTGGTAGCGTCGCAGGTCTTGCTGGTACCCTGCCGCTCTGAGGGCTGCCTGACGGCGCAGTCCCTCAAGGAACAGCAGGTTGTCGTTGTGGAGGCCCTCTTGGATGTCCTCATTGAAGGCAAGGACCCGTGGTGATCCATGCTTGATTTCTGCGGGGAGGACTGCCTCAGCTCCGTAGACCAGGGCGAAGGGCGTTTCGCCTGTAGGCCTTGAGGAAGTTGTGCGTATGGACCAGAGCACTGAAGGGAGCTCGTCGATCCAGCCCTTGCCGTGGCCCTTGAGGATGTTGAAGCTTCTGGTCTTGAGGCCCTTGAGGACTTCTGCGTTTGCTCGTTCGGCTTGATCGTTGCTGCGTGGGTGAGCCACCGAGGCGAAGCAGACCTTGACGCCGAGCTTGTCGCAGTAGGCTCGGAAGATGCCGCTGGTGAACTGCGAGCCATTGTCGGTGATGATGCGGTTGGGCACGCCGAAGCGGCAGACCAAGCTCCTGATGAATTTCACCGCGGCCCCAGCCGGTATTGTGCGCACTGGCTCAACTTCGGTCCACTTGGTGAACTTGTCGATGGCCACGAAGAGGAAGCGATAGCCCCCCTGCGACCTTGGGAAGGGGCCCAAGATGTCCAGCCCCCAGACCGCAAACGGCCAGGAGAGCGGGATGGTTTGAAGCCCCAGCGCCGGCTGATGAATTTGCTTGGCGTGGAATTGGCAGGCGTCGCAGGTTTGCACAATGGCGACCGCATCTTGAAGCACTTGAGGCCAGTAGAAACCGCTCCTGAAGACCTTGCCTGCGAGGGTGCGCGCACATGAGTGGTGGCCGCACTCCCCGCTGTGGATGTCCTTGATCAGCTCTCGGCCTTCCTCAGGGGGGACGCACTTGAGCGCGATACCATTTGGGCGCTTGCGGTAGAGGTTTCCCTCGAGGATGCAGTAGGATTTCGCCCGTCGAGCGATTCGCTCTGCGTCAGCATCTTCAGGGAGGATTCCTTTCACCAAGTAGTCCTTGAGCTCATCAATCCAGCCTGAGGTCTGGTGTGTTGCCGTCAGCAACAGGCGCTCCCCTGTGCTGGGACCGCAATCGGGTGCCCCAGACTCAGGAGGCGGTGGGAGCGCTTCGTCTGCGCTTGCGGCTGTGGTCTCTCGAGGCTGCTTGATGGATGCCTTGGCGAGCCTCTCTTCAAAGACGCCGGCCTGCTGGGGTTGCCTCCGCGAGGCTCGCTTGGCGATGTCGTCAGCCTCTTGGTTTTGCCGCCTTGAGCTTCTCTACCTCCTTGACGATGAATGCTTGCTTCTCAGGGGCTTGCTTTCGTGCTTTTTGCTTGACGGGGCGTGCGTCTGGAGACACGGCTAAGTGGTGCTCGATCACCTCCCTTGGTACACCGGACATATCTGACGGAGTCCATGCGAACATGTCAGAGTTTGCCCGAAGGAAGGCGACGAGCGCGCTTTCCTATTTGGGAGGCAGGGCAGCGCCTATGGTGACGCTAGCCCCCGAGCCTTCAACCCCCGAGCTGGTGGTGTCCAGCGACACCTTCTTCGTGGCAGCTTGTTCCTGAGAGAACACTTGCTTCTTCTTCTTGGGCCTCTCGAGAGGCTCCATGTCCTCGTCAGCCGGGAAAGCCATGGCGGCTGCCTTGTAGGCGCTCTCGACAGCGCGCGTGGCGTCCAGGATGTGACCATGGATGGCAATGGTGCCAGCGCTGCCGGGGATCTTGACCATGTTGTAGGCGTGGTGCGTGACGGCCATGAACTTCGCGAGGGCGGGGTAGCCGAGGATGGCGTTGTACGGCAAGCCGATGTGGGCGACGTCGAAGTCGATCAGCTCCGTGCGATAGTTCTTCTATGTGCCGAAGGTGACCGCGAGACGGACTTGCCCCAGAGGCTCGATTGAACCACTGGTGACGCCCGTGAACGGCGTGGAGGGCATAAGCCACTCGTAGGGCACTTGAAGCGTCTCGAAGGTCTCGACAGAGATGACATTCAGGCCCGCTCCCCCATCGATGAGTGTCTTGGAGACGGTGATGTTGTTGATGGTGGGGGAGCAGACCAGGGGGAGGGTTCCAACAGTCTTGGTCGACTTGGGGTGGTCCTTGGCGTCGAAGGCGATGGTGTACAGGGACCACTTGAGGGGCCTGGAGGTCTCGGTGCTCGGGAGCGCAGCGTTGAGTTCGCGGGCGAACTGCTTGAACTGATTGTTCGATTTGGGCGCTTGAGCCCCGCCGAGGATGCAGGCCATGGCGCCTCTCGGGGCCTGGTAGACTCCATCTTCCTCGTCGGGGAGGTTGTTGTTCCTCTCAGCGGCGTTGGCCTGAGTGCCCTGCGGCCTCTGGTAGCCGCCAGCGCGTCCGCCTCTGCTGCCGCGAGGACCGCGGTGGCCTTGCGCTTGGGCTCTTCCTTCTTCTTGTGGCTCTTGGACCCCTCGCCAGGGTCGTCCCCCCGCGCGCTCATCTTGACGAAGAGGAGTCCCTCTTCAGCCTTGGCGCACTTATCCGCCAGATCGAACAGCTTCACCACAGAGGTGAGCTTGTCGTGAATGCCGAGCTTCTCGAGCATCCTGCGGTTCGTGACGCCCTCGCGGAAGGTAGCGATGACCTGGGTGTCGGGGATGTTCGGAATCTTGTTCCGCACCTGGCTGAAGCGCTGGATGTACTTGCGAAGAGTCTCATCCTTCTTCTGCACCACAGCGCGCAAGTCGTTGTGGGTGAGTGCGCGCTCGTACGTGCCCTTGAAGTTGGCGACGAACTGCCTGCAGAGCTCCTCCCAGGAGTCGATGGAGTCCTCAGGCAGGTTGAGGAGCCAGGACAGCGCGGAGTCCCTGAGGGCGTGGGAGAACCAGTTGGCCATGACCTTGTCGTCTCCCCCTGCGGCCTGGATGGAGGTGGTGTAGAGCTGCAGGAATTCGAGAGGGTTGGTGGACCCGTCGAAGCCCTTGGGGAGCGCTGGCCTGAACTTCTGCGGCCAGACCACACGACGCAGGGCGCGCGTGAAGGCCATGCAGCCAGTGGCGTAGGTGGCCGTTCCTCCCTGGAGGGCCCTGCGGTTTTGTAGCCCCGCTTGGCCGAGCTGCTCGACGAGGCGGTTCTGGAGGTCGCGGCGTCGCTCCATGCCCACACGTGCGTCAGGCGCGGTGCGCTGCACGATCTGGCAATCGTGCGGCGAGGAAGCATGGGAGGGAGCCCGCTGTGCCGCGGCCGGAGGCGGTCCTGGCGGCGGCGGGGGCGCACCTGGTGCGGCCGCCCCTGCAGGGCCGGAGGGTACGATGGAGCGCGACGGAGCAGGGCGCGTGGTTGCGATGTCGACGAGGTGGTGGAGGCGGTCCAACCACTGGTCGTGTGCCTCGGCACTTGGCCGGTAGCGGAGGAGCTCCTGGGCTATGAGCAGCGCGGTATGCGGGGCGGGCTCGTGGTGCTCCCGCGTGGACACGCTCTGGCGCCGGGACGGGTGCGAGGACTCAGCGTCCTCACGGCGCTCGGAGAGGTCCTCGTCGTCGCGCTGGTCTCCGCCGCGGTGCTCCTCGCTCTCTGGCTCTTCCACGCGCGGGCCGGTGCCAGCGCGCTTAGCCGCGCGAGGGCGACCACGGCGGCCACGGGCGGGAGCAGTGCCGGGCTCGGTGTGAGCTCTCTCAGAGGCACGCCGGTTGGCGCGCGTCGCGTGGGTGTCCGTCATGGCGCGGAGTTCGGAGGTTGAAGACGCGCCTCAGAACCCCTACCTGGCGCGCCAAATGTCGGAGAGTGACTCCCACGGAACAGGGGTAGCCACGCCCTGAAGAGAGGTTCGAAGGGGGGACTGAACGCGGAGGTCAACGACCCTCGAGAGGCACGACGACGGTGCTCGCCGGGCCTGGAGAGAGAGAAATCACGACAGAGAAGGACACCGGCCCGTACCCAGGTTCACGGCCCTCAGGAGGAGGTAAAACCGCTACTCCTGCTTGTCTGTATTGCACTGTGGAAGTTACAGAACAATGAGCTTGCCGAGGGCTCTCTTGAGGCAGTTTGGTGCTTGGAGAGGGACACAATGGTCGTCTTCCTCCTCCAGCAGTTGGCTATTCTATGCGTTTGGCTAAGGCTCCCTCGGTCTAGGAAGCCATCAGCCGACTGGAGATCAATCCCTTTCTATGGTGGAGCTCCTGCTCCTTTTATAGGCGCCCCGGGCTCCATCCTCGTGCTGGTGGGTTCCCACATGCCGGTGGCGCGAAGGAGCGGGAGTCCACCGCGGCTCATCCGTCCATGGACGCGGTCCATCCGTGCTAAAGTTGCGCGCCGTGGCCGACAGGTTGCAGACGGTGCAGAGCGGTTCGCAGGCGCGGCAGAGGTCGTGGTGGAGCCCACGATGACGATCTTCTTGGAGCGTTGCGCCGTCCAGCCGCTTTATCACCAAAGAGGAAAGTCCTGGCTGTCCTGGCGCAGGCGGCGCGGCTTTGTTGACTCCTTTATCATCAGAATGGCAGCTGGGATGCTCGCGTCACCCTGCGGCTGCTGCAGGGGCCATGTGCGCCCCGCAGCGCTTGCTTAGCCGCGAAGTGTCTCCACAGGGCCGTGGTGGCCTGTGGAGAGGTTTCCCGAGTCTTTCTCTCTCCAGGCGTGTCGAGCCTTGGGGAGTCTCTTGAAGCGCGGGGTCCTCTTCAGGCCCTGGCTTCCTCTTCAGGCCCTCAAGAGGAGATGCCTCTCGAGGGTCTCTCCAAGCGGTAGCTTGGTCCTTAGTCGTTTTGACGAATCTTTTGCGGGCGAGGCCTGTAGGGAGTGGGCTATGCACACCCCGGTCCTCATTGGGCCGACACTCACAACCAAATATTTCGGCATAATGTGCAGCTGCGTCCTGTGCCTCACCGAAGCAAAACAATTCACTTTTATGGAAATTGATTTTCAAACCTGATAATTGCTCGAATGCTGACAATATCAATTTCAGATTCGTCGCCTTATCAAGATCATGTTCCATAAAAAGGATTGTATCGTCCGCATATTGAAGAATAGAAAGTCCCCCATCAACTAGGTGTGGGACTACCCCTTCAATTTGGCCATCCGTTTTTGCCCGTTCAATCATGATGGTCAACATATCAGCCACTATATTAAATAGTATAGGCGATAGAGGATCACCTTGCCTTAAACCTTTTTTTGTCTGCAAGTAGTGGCCGACGTCATCATTGACTTTTATCGCCACGCTTCCCCCCGACAACAAAGTTCTGTATCCATTCACACCACTCATCAGAAAACCCTTTCATTCTCAGAGTTTGTAGTAGGAACGGCCACTTTACTTTGTCATATGCTTTTTCAAAGTCAATTTTAAATATTACCCCATCAAGTTTCTTCGTATCCATCTCATGTACGGTTTCATGGAGAACCACAACCCCGTCTAGAATATTCCTCCCTTGCATGAAAGCAGTTTGGGTAGGCTTTACCACATGATCTGCTACCGAATTTAACCTAATAGTTGCCACTTTTGTAAAGATCTTGAAGCTAACATTCAGGAGGCATATTGGCCGATATTGTTGTATCTTTCGGCCGCCTGAGTCTTAGGTAACAAGACGATTTCCCCAAAGTTTAGGCGAAAAAGCTCGAGTTGTCCATCATGTAAACAACCGAATAACTCGAGCAAATCAGACTTAATGGTTTCCCAAAAATGCTGGTAGAACTCAGCTGGGAATCCATCAGGCCCGGGTGCCTTATTATGTTCCATTTGAAAAACTGCTTTGCTAATCTCTTCTTCAGAAAAGGGTGCGGTGAGCAAGCTGTTTTCCTCCGGAGTAACTTGGGTAATATCATTTGTTCGCGTCTCATCAAGAGTGAAGTTTCCTTCCTCTGGAGCACCGAACAGACCTTTATAGTAGTCAGTAATATAATCTTTGAGCTTATCCTGTCCCTCGATCAGACCCTCATCCTGATGGAGGGAATGAATGAGCTTCCTCCTATGTCTGCCATTAGCGACATTGTGGAAGTACCTCGTATTCGAATCCCCTTGAAGAATAAACTGAGCCTTTGATCTTTGGTACCATTTAAGCTCTTCTTCTCGCAGCATCCGTCCTACTTGCTCATTCGAGTGCCGTTTGAGGTCACTCTCATGTGCTGATAAGGGACGCAATTCCGCAAGTTTATCAAGCTCATCTATTATTGAGCACAAGCGCTCCTTTTCTTTTTTGAGCATCCCTGTTGTGTGTCTTGCCCAGCCTCGCAGAAATGTGCGCAAATTGCGTATCTTACCATTCCACCGTTGGATAGCAGTGACGCCCACAACCGGTTGAGCCCAAGTCCTTTTAACCAAATCATCAAAACCATCGCGCAACAGCCAACCTAATTCAAATTTGAATTGGGGTTTAACGGCTGGTTTCAAAGATCCAGTAGAAAGGAGGATGGGGGCATGATCCGAGAAAGCCTCGATGCGCTCCAAAGCACGAACCGACACCAATGGATATTTATCCTCCAAACGGGAATCCATTAGCACCCGGTCTAGCTTTTCGAACGTCGGCTCGGAGAGACTATTAGCCCAGGTAAATTGTCTCCCCGTCATGTGAACCTCCCTTAGAGACAAGCTATCAATTACAGCATTGAATAAGAGAGGCCAATGACTATCGAATCTGCCTCTACTTTTCTCGTAACGGTACCTCAGCATATTGAAATCCCCTCCTATGAGAATAGGGTGTGGGTTATCCTTAGCTAGATTAACCAGTTCACGAAGAAAAGCAGCCTTATAATCCTCTTGGGCAGCGCCGTACACAGCAACCAAACTCCATATAAAATTATCAGACTTATTTCGGATATGAAATTTAATATGAAATTCACCATCCGAATGGTCCAGCAATTCCATGGTGTCAGTTCTGATGCCAAGTAACATGCCACCCGATCTCCCTCGAGGGGGACAAGAATGCCATGCAAACTCCACACCACCTGAGAGGCGGTCTAGTAGAGCGCTTGAAAAATCTCGTCTACCCGTCTCGGAGATAGCTAGAAAATCCAATTTGTGATCCCTCACATGATGCGCAATATTTAAATGTTTAGCCAAGTCACTTAGACCTCTGCTATTTTCAAATATGCCATTCATTGGGAAACTAATGGAGATTTTGACTTTCTCGCGCTTTTGCGCAAGGATTTGTTGTTTTTGTTTTTAGCAGACTTGGATCTCCGGCTAGTGGCGTACAGGTCATCAAAAGATCCCAGCCCAGCCTCATCCAAATCCACCTCTGTAACCTCTCCTATAAGATGTGATAGAAGCTGTCCATCTAAAGTGTCATTCACTTCATCAACATCTATGGGCAAGGCAAACGGCTTACTCGAAACACTAGGCGATACCTTACGGCGATCATATTCTACATGTTTCAAAACATTAGCCGATAAAACAATTTCCTTTTCATTCTTCCCTAAACTCACGCCTACACTAGACAATTGAGCTGACAATTTAGACGGAGAAAAGGATAGGAAGGAATTTTTTGCGGAAGACATACCAGGGGTCGGAGTAGAGAACAGCCCGGCTTTGCGCCTCATCGCCTTGGTCATGGTGTCCTCATCCGTCGCAGACGCGCCGTCCTTCCCCGATAGGTGGCGTGCGCTACGCCTAGGCGTGGCCATGGGTAGCGGCTTCCCCCCAACAGGAGATAGTGGTGGAATAGCTCCCCTCTCCACGTCAGTGGCCGCCGACGAAGAAGGCGAAGACGGCGGAGACACCACAGGGGAGGGCACAGACGATGTAGCAGCCCCCACCACTGTAGTGTCCGACGTCGGCGTTGGCGCGCTTGCTCCGGTCTCCACATTTATGCAACTCAGCAAGCCCACCATGAGCACACCAGCAGCCTGGTCGGAGCAGTTCGCCGCTCGGGCGACGGAGTGTAGCCCAACACTCACCTTAGCCAGCTGCGGATCAGGCTTCACGTGGGCGACGGTGAGTCCGTCACTCCCCACCGCGCACATCACAGGCGCAGTCGCCGGCGCGCAGGCGGGCTGCTGCGACCCGTCGAGGCTCGGGGTAGAGGGCCGCGCCATCTCATCCAACCCACCGCGGGCAGCAGCGGTCGAACTCCCACCGGCAGAGGACAGCTGCTCGCCGTCCCGCTGCTCACCCAAACCCAAAGACGCAGAAGGGCTAGATGTTTTATGCGCACCAGGCATGGGGAGAGCAGCAGCTTTTCTCCAGTTCATCACCAATTCTATACCTCTGGGTGTCTTGGGATTGGGATTGAATGGTGTAACAGCCACCGTTTGCAATAGTTGCGCCACAGAGGCTCCATGCACCTTCCCACTTCCAGATGATGAGCTAGGTTCAGTCAACATGTTCGAGGAGCTATTCCCGTTATTAAACGGTTCTTCAGCACTAGTTTGGCCTTCCATATTATCATCTCCCATACCATGGTCGTCTGGATCCTCCTTGCCCTTGCGCTGCCAGAGGAAAGGCACAAAATCTGCCTCCGGAACATAATTCGCAGGCTCAGGCCGGAAAGTAAAGTCAAAACCTTTGAGTCTCAACACTCCAGCAGTCGTGATATAAGGGCCATGCTCGTCAATGAATTTGAAACAATCTTCGTTCACCATCCCCACCAAGATACGGACTTCACCTCTCCGACGTAAAGAAAACAAGTCCACATCAATCGTTGTGCCGATGAGAGAGCCAACAGCCCACAGACCCCAGAAGTGCCTCAAAGGATTTGGCACTCCCGTAACATGCACCCAAGTCTCATGCAATTCCGAAGTGTGTTCGACATCCACTCGCTTCCACTCGCTGAAAATAAGCTTGGTTGCTTGAGATGAGATACCGAGCTCAGCTCCAACAAACCGCGATAACTCATCCTTTGACGGGAAGTTCACTGTGACGGAGTTGTCCCCATTAGGAATTGCCTCCCAACACCAAGTACGTGCAGTGCATAGCCGAGCCACCTGGTCTACCACTTGTTTCGCGGTGGCGGCCACCCCTTGCACAGTCACAAGAGCTACAGGAATGCCCTCCGGAGCCACCTCTTTCTTGTACAAGTTGTCGGGAAACATATTGAACATAGTATCAGCTTGTCCATGGCCAGCAACGAACACCGTGGGCCTCGGCTGCTTCAGTGTTGGGCACATAGGAGTAGGATGCTTTGCGTTGTCACATATATAGCAATAGTGCTTCACCGAGCAATCCTTAGTGGTGTGATCGTTGACGGCACACTTCTAACACCATCCCTTAACCTTCTTAGGTCCTTGCGCGACGGCGGAGACCGCTACCGCTGCCAACACATTCTGCACCGGCAACGTGGGAGTGGCAACAGGATGGCCTGCCCCTGGAATCATGAGCTGATCAGCTGCCCCTTGCTGCTGCAGCACCGTCTCTTGGATTGGCATGAGCGGAGCAGCCCCCGGCAACACTCCGACTTGCTGACCTTGACCTCCGACTTGCTGCCCTTGAGCCACAGACGCTCATGTACCCTGTATAACTGTATTCCATCAAACGTTATCCCTGTGAGAGATTTTGTTTGTCTTGTACTCCTACCCGTCTATGGGCATCTCCACCCGTGCCTCCCAAGCGCCTCCCTAGGCCATTTTTTGGCTTCGGATCACCAAATAACGCCAAATTCTACACAGTCGCGCCCCAGGAAGCTAAAAAGCGCCGGATTTGGTCCTTTTACCATCCAGCGCACCTAGGCCGAACGCAGACCATTGGGGGCGATTGAGAGCTCCGATAGAAAGAAAGGAGAGCGTGGGCCAGCCCCGCCGGTGAAGCAAGCACATTCCCCACACCCGCCTCGCCTTCTCGCACCTCCTACCCCTTGACGCCAAGTCGCCGCCGGTCACATCCCTCCCCCCTCCGCCGCAAGCAAGCTCGTAGGAAGGCCACCGCCTCGCTTGACCTTGCCGCCTGAACCACCCCGCGCTCCTCCGCCGCGTTCCAGTCGCAAAGAAAACTCCACCGCTGCCACACGACCACCATGCCCACAAGGTGTTCGACGTTTTGCCTGCTCGGCCATGGAGTCCGACGAGATGCTCGCCGATCTGCTGGAAGAGGAAGCTTACGTCGAGGTTGAAAACGAAGAGCACCCTTGCCGATCCTCGCCTCTCTCGCCGGCCTCATTGCACAACCAACTTCAGGATGATCTGGTGACCCATCCGTGGATGCTCAAAGGCGTACCTAATTTGATTTGTTGTAAAAACACGTTGAGCTATCTGCATGGTTTGGTTATATTGTTTTCTGCGTGAAACTATGTATGGATTGTTTTGTATGTTCAATTATGTGAAAAAATGTATGAGTATGTCAATATTTGTGTCAATTTAAACCAAAATCGCCTGTTGTTGGTGGGAATGGCGAACGACTGAGAATCGGCGCATCCAAGGTGAGAAATACGTCTGGCGCGCCGTCCTAGGGGGTATCGTTCCGCCGGATTTCGGCGCTTCGGGGGCACAACAGCTGTAGATGCCCTAAGAGGCTCAAGACAACATCAAACACATTACCGCAATCTCATGCTCTCTAATGACCGCATCCCGCTCTGGCTCTAAACAAGCATGCTGCCTACGGAGACGATCTCCATAATCTTTTATGGGGCCCGCAAAACGGACGGGCGCCTTCTCAAAGGTCCATCCGGCGGGCGCCGCGCGCGCGTGCCGCCGCCACGTGGCCGTATGACAGCGCGGGCAGGAAACAAAGCAGCGCGCGTGTAAGATCCCACAGATCCAGATTCAGATTCATATCTGTATCTATGTATCAGCAATGTACGAACTACGGACAACACTATGTACAAAACACAGCTTATGTAGTACAAGATCTACAACCGGATCAGATTGTACGTACAATTAACCAGATCAGTTTGTACATACGACTACCCAGATCAGGTTGTACGTACAACTACACTCAATTTGTACGTACAACTTGAACTACACATACCAGCTTATACGTACAATTATAAATAACAGGTTGTACATACAACTACAATCAGATTATACGAACTATACACATTCCAAAGTAAAAAAAAAGTTCGTCGAAACTTATCAACATGGGATCTAGTTTTGAATATCTCGACGCGAGGAGTTCAAAAGTGAAAACGGTTCGTAAATCGGATAAACGGTTCTCAAGATATTTCATAAAAAAAAGAATCTCAAAATAAATTCTATTTCGTTCGGATACGAATATTTACCACTTCCATTTTCTCGAATACGAATGTCGGATAATTCGGATTATCCGCTACCAATTCCCACCCCTATTTCCAATGGTATAAAGTTTTTCAAATTTGGGTCAGTGGATAAAAAGATATAATGTTTTGAAGTTACAGGGGCTTTTCTACAAAACTATCATTTAATTTATAATTGGGATAAAACCAGAAAAGGCTGGACTGACGTGGCGCTGACGTGTCCCTAACTGGACGTTGACGCGGCACGTACCGGTTCGAGTTAAATAGATCTAATCGCGACCGTTCGTTTCCGATCGGACGGATGAGAGGGAAGGGTTCTCACCGGGCGGCGCTAGGTCGCCGGAAATGGAGGAGGCGGCGGCGGACGGCTCGGACGTGCACCCATATGGCGATGCGGTGGTTGTCCGGGCTCCGGGAGGCGACGACGGGGCTCCGCGTGACTCTGGGAAGGCTATGGCGGGGTCCTCGAAGTCAAACGCGTCCTGGAACGGCAATGGGGAGCGGCCGGAGCTGCGGCGGCGCGGAGGTCTTTCCGGTCGTGCGTGAGCGGCTCGTTCTGCAGTGCGAAAATAATTGGAAAGGGGCTCAGGAGGTGCGGCACCGAGAGGTTAAGATGATGAGAAGTCTCTTGGGCTCGGGGGGAAGGGCTCACCTCGCCGGATGTTGAGGAAAATGCGGCGGCGGTCTTGCGGCTCCGGCGAGCAAATTCGTCAGCCCGGGGGCTCGAATCGGAGAGGCAAGGAGGGGGGAAAGGAGGCCGGGGTTGCGGGGGTTTAAAGGAAGCCGTGGGCGCGTCGTGGGGGTGCTCGAGGGAGTGGAGAACTTCCGAGGTTATCGTGGGCTTCGTGTGCAGCGTCTCCGGTCGTGGGCACGGTTAGGGAAGACGAACCTGACAGGTGGTCCCCACCTGTCAGTGAGAGAACGTGGAGAGAGGTGGGGTGGGCTGCTGTTGGGCCTCTGCGCGTTGCTCACGCGGCAGGTAAGTATCGGGCTCAGCCCATTTGGCTTCTTCTCTCTTTTTTTGTTGTTCTGATTCATTTTTCCTTTTCCTTTTATGTTTTCTTATTTCTTTTATAATTTTTGTTTTATAATTCCAAATTGAGTAAAACTAGTTTTTAAAAATTTCTAAAAATCATATCTATCTTTTAAAACAGTCATACACATGTATTGATTACTTTTCAAAACTAATAATTTGAAATATTGATTAGTCACCAATTTGACACTTTTTGCAGATTTTAAAATAGAGTTTTATTAAAGGATTTATGTCATAATAAAAATCAAGAGACTTATAAAAAAATACATATGTTTAAAATAAATATTTCCAAATTTATTTTCAAAATCAAACACTTGAATTAAGACTATATTTTACAAACAGAGGATGTTCTGAATAGTTTCTTGACTTCAAAAATATTGTCTTTAGGGTTCAATAGGAACCTAGATACAATATTTTGAAATATATAATTTAGCCAAAACCATTTTAGAAATAGGCATAACTTAAATAACTTGAAGTACTTTGCAAATATGTTTTAGGGTTTAATAAATGTTTAGAATATTTCTTTATAGCTCAACATTCAAGTTTGAAAATAAAGTTTACTTGATTGAATTAATATCATAATACTTTTGAATAAGTCATATTAATCCTTTTTAGTTGTTCTTCTTGGACAATGATGATTTTATTTTAATATGAAGTAAAAGTTTTAAATTTTAGTGATTTTTAAACATTCCAAATTTTTGGGATGTTACAGCGATAGTGCTCAGACTAGTCATAGTGGGAGTAACATGGATAGTAACATAAGTGCCACATAGACAAAAATGATGATGTGTAACATAGAGTAATATCGTATACATGATACCACTATATGATACTCCCACTATGACTAGTCTCACGGGTCCTACTTCTGCGCTTAATTTTCTCTCTCCATTTAGAATCACCTTCCTCTCTTCTCCGGTCTACTCTCTCTTCTCTCTCCTACCTTTTCTGCTTTCTTGCATGAAGCGGAGACCCTGACACCTGCGAGACTAATACTTTGACAGTGCGAGCCTTGCTGGCCTGATGAAGCAACTGGTTGAAGCTACGCGTTGGCCATGCCCTTAAAACATGTAGTGTTTGTATATATATGGTATGTAATATTTTTTTAGGGAAAGTCATCATGTTGTAGGTGTTGTACATGTTGTATATGAAGGGGATCGCATGCAGAAAACAAAAAAAATCCTAACAGCGATAACCTAAAAACAGCCAGAATCTATACTATGAAGATATAGTAATACGCAGGGGGGGTCTTTGCACATACCTCTTGAAGACCGAAAGCGGGGATTACGCTCCCGCACAAGCGTTGACGATGAAGCCGACGAAGACTTCGATGCCGTGTAGAGGAAGCAGACCTCTAGCACCCCAAGTGTGGTGCCTCGCAGGGAGTCACACACGTACGGTGAAGCCGACGAACTCCGGGCTCCGATCCAGGGACGAAGCAGCGGAAGACTGGGACCGGGAGACCAGCAGCACGACGGTGTGCGTATGGTGGAGAAACAATTCCGAGGCGCAACTCCAATCTTGGGAATCACGTGATCCTCGGAAAAAGAGAGAGAGAGAGGAAATTGGTGTGTCTTCAAAGGCCAGGGGTACCCCTCTATATAAAGGGGTCCAGGGGGCTGCCCACCTTGCCAGGCTGGCGGTGTGGGACTATTCCCACACCCCAGCCGGCCAGCCTTGGTGCGCAGGCCTAGGTGGGCCCCATGTGGCCCACCTAGGGCCGGCCGAACCAGCCCCTCCCTCATGGGGGGGACTTTCCCCCCCTCATGGGCCTCTTTGCCCAAAGAGGCCCATTAAGGGATTTTTGCCTTTAAAAATTCAGGAAAAATTAAAATAAAATATATTTAACTATTAATTACACTAATTAATATTAAATACATATTATATAATTTATTCTGGCTCCGAAAACTATTTCGTCGCTGCCCGATCTCCATCGGAACTTTCCCGGGCGTTCCCGGTCTCTCTTTTCCTATTTTTCTCTTCCGGTAAAATGTCGACTCCCCTTAAGCGTGTTACCCTAGCGGTTCGATTATCTCACCAGACATGATCGATACTCCTCTCCGATCAATGACTAATTCGTGGACCTTGGATACCCAGAATTAATCCCTGCGAGATAACGAATACTTTTTCCCATCGAACCTGGACGTCTCAGTCTTAAACCTTTTGCCATGCGATACTTAGCGTGTCCGAGACTCGTTCATAGATATCTCCATACCTAGCTTGATCTCGTTACCGACACCGCTAACTTCTACTCGTCCATGATCTTATGTCCTGGTGACCTAGTCACATGCTTGCAAGCTCTTTTGACATAATCTCACCGAGTGGGCCCTAGAGTATCTATCCTGCTATGGGACTGGCAAATCCCGCTCTTGGCCCCCCGTCTCAACATACTCCTATCCGACACCCGAGAGGGACACCTTTATTGTCACACTATGTAAGATATGACGTTTGACGAGGGGTGCCCTCATCAATACCCATAGTCGATAGCCTAGGGTTGAAGTTATGAGGTAGAGAACGCGTAGTGCTGGTGGACTCGACGGCTGACAAGCGGGAGTTTACCCAGGTTCAGGGCCCTCGACTGAGGTAACACCCCTACTTCCTGCTTGTCTGTTATTGCTCTTGTGAATATACGATGGTTACAAAGGTCTAGCGAGAGTTCGTCTCGCTAGGGTTTGGAGGTTCTGATGTGCGTGTCCTCGATCGGTAGCCCTCCCAGCCCTTATATGGGGGGCTGGATCTCGGGTACGTAACCGACTAGGACTACAAATATGGAAACTACAACCGACTATAAATAACTTGGAAAGCAATCTTCGCCTTGGGCCTTCCTTGATGGGCTTTGCCAGCCTATTGACAATTGGGCTATAGTCATTACGTGCACCAGGTACCCACACGATAGGATACCCGTTCGGTATATCCTCGTCACTAGCCCCCGAGTGCTTGGCTGATTCAGAGAATTAGGCATGGACTCACTCGACAGTGCACGTCACATGTTTGTGTTCAATATCGTAGGCTTTGTATTGTCTTTCGACTATGAGCTCATGTTTTTGACAAAGGATTAGCGACTTAGTAGGCCTGGATTTACTCGGTAGGTCGAGACCAGTTAACTGCACATTCGGGCAAAACCTTACTAGCCTTCAATCAAGTTCGAGTCCCCGGGCTCGAACCTGGAACACACTGGACAGACTCGACTCAGGCCGTTGAGGTCTTACTGAGTCGTTCTGCAGTCTTAACTTTGCTACCCAGCGCGTCCGCCGGGATTTTCATCGCATCTGCTGATACGGAAAAGAATTAAGGACTTAACACTGCCGGAGTGGTCCTCAGCCCAGCTCGACTGATCAGCGGGTCTTACCTTTGCATTTTATGCATGCAGCATCCGAAGTGTCATCGACTGACGCAACTCGGGAATTTCTTTGAGTTTATGCCTTTTTGCTTTTTGGATCTATCGGGTGCGCGGCAGCGCTCCCGATGGGAGTAGCCCCCGAGATTGTGCTTTATTACTCGTAATGAAGGATAATCTCAAAACAATGAGCGTAAAAGAAAATGTCAGTCGAAGACATTTTCGCCCACTCCCGATGAAATGCGCTTGAGGATACTCGAAGCGTTTTGCCTTTAACTTAGTCGATCGACCTTTGAAGGGTTGCGTGACTTTGGCGTACGCCAGTCGAAGAAAATTTTACCCGCTCCCGATGGGAGTATATTTGACTGTACTTGGTCCAGTCGACTAGTAGATCGACTATCACTTGTGTACGGGTAGTCGAGAGGCTTTTGTAGGATTGCATATCATTGGTTCGGTCGACTAGCAGATCGACTATCACTTTTGTATTCCACCAATTTTCCAATTGAATGACGTCATGCATGACCACCGTGGCGTGCGCGCAGACTTTTGACAGGACGTGTCATTGTGGGTCCGCTTGTTTGACCGCGGTGAACGCCGGTTCAGTTCTGATTTGACCGGACGTGGCGAGATTTCCGCAGACGTGATCATGATTTCCTCGTTTTTCGTGCGTAGTGGGCGTTGTGGCCTGCGACGGTTACCCTCCGATAGCGCCACGTGGCTTGACGATTATGCACGAACGGCCGAGATTATTTCTTCTACCGTGGTAAATATAGATCTCACCACCGCCGATCAATTTTCCTTGCCATTTGCCTCCTCTGCCTCCTATTCCTTACGCGCGCGCCTCCTTCGCTTTTGCTCCTGCTCCTCCTCTGCTCGCCATGGCTCCGAAGAAGAACACGAGCGCCGCCGTCCCCTCTTCCTCCGCCAACGTTGGCAAGAAGAGGAAGGGTGCTGCGGCTGCCGCGGCCTCCGCGGGAAATCCCGCCGCCGCCTTGAAGAAGATTCCCGGCGACTGGGTGAAGTCCACCATCACCGAGAAGAAGTTGGCGGCATTCCGCCATACCGGACTTCTCCCGCCGGCCGACAAGCTCGCCGCCCGCGCGCCCTCCAACAGGGAGGTACTCCCTGAGCCCCGCGCCGGCGAGCGCGTTTGCTTTGCTGAGTTTTTGCCTCGCGGCTTTGCTCTCCCGCTGCACGATTTTGTGCGCGGGCTTCTTTATGCGTACGGGGTGCAGATCCACGATCTCACCCCCAATAGCATTTTGCATATTGCCTGTTTCATGGCTTTATGCGAGTGTTTTTTGGGGGTGTCCCCAAGCTGGGCACTCTGGAAGTCCATCTTCCGAGTGCGTCACATGGTCCGTGATGGGCGTGTGAGCCCTCTTGGCGGAGTGGGCATCCAGGTCCGCAGCGACTGCCACTACTTCAACCTCAAGGCAGTCGACTCCGCCCAAGGATGGAGGAACAAGTGGTTCTACGTCCCAGTCGACCAGGACGTGCGCCCGGCTTTCTCGATTGGGAAGACCCCGCTGAAGACGAAGGCATGGGAGCATTCCCTCTCGACTGAGGAGAAAGAAGAAGCTGCCCCCCTTATGGAAAAGATCAGCAAGCTGCTGGGCACCGTTACTGGTGTCCAGCTGATGAGCACCTTCATCAAGCGTCGAGTGTGGCCCCTGCAGCAACGCTCCCACGCTATGTGGCGATATGAAGGACCACTCGATGCCACTCGAATGAGCGATGCGGAGCTGTCGCCCAATGAGCTGGACGCGCATGTGAAATACATCACCAGCATCAAGGCCGACGAAACCATCGACTTCAACTCCTCCGTCGCTCCTTTTGGATTGGAAAACGCCCTCCCTGAGGTAAACATTATCGACTGTGCTCTGTTTTTTATTTTATTTTTGTGTGCCTTCCTTTTGATTATTGTTTTTATGCTGGCTGTCAGGGCCATTCGACTGTCGCCTCGCTTCCTCCCCTTCCCGAGTTTGGTCCTGCCGATGAGGCGGCTCTGCTAGTTGAGGGGAAGAAAACCGCCACTCCTCCTCCCTCGGCTAACACTTCCGCCATAGAGGAAACGGAAGCCGAGGAAGTGGGCCAGGTTCAGAAGGGTGACCACCCTGCGACTGAGTCTGCTACCAAGCGTCGCCGTGTGCCTCGACAGGAGGTCTCGAGTTCTTTCTCGGGAAGCGCAGAGCAACGGGACCTGGAGGATTCTGGCTGTTCCTCTCCTGCGAAGGCCATATCCCCTCTGGCCCGGCGCTCGCCATCACACTCGACTGTCCGCCTGAGCTTCGGAGGTCCCTGCCTCGACGTTGAGCCGGACTCAGACGAGGGCGAACATAGGTATGTAGTTATGAAGTAGTTTTACTATACTCCTTTTTTCGCTTGCTTTCCATATTTTGTCTGAAACTAGTTGGTGCTATTGCAGCAGCGCCAGTGGCGATCGGGTGCAATCACCTCCTTTTGTGGAAAAGTTGACTGCGGCCTCGCCTCGTGGTGAAGTGGACGTTGCTCAGACCACCCTGGTGGTTGAGGCAACGACCACCTTTTTGACACCACCCGCGACCGCTTCGACTGCGCGCCCTTCCCCATCCGCGTCTTCCTCTTGGACTGACCATGTGAGTATTTTCACGTTTTATGTGTGATGCTGTATCTTGCTGACATCCTTTTCAAATCTTTTCAAAGCCTGCCGTCCGTGACCTTGTCGCGGCTGGTAAAGCCTTTGTGCAGTCGGAGGAGGAACGGGTTGCTCTTCGCTCCCACCTCGACGATTTAAGCCGTAAGCTTTTCTGACTTTGTCCCGAGATTTTCCGCTTGGTGATTTGCGACTGAACTTGGAGTCACTTATCTCAGGTGAGAAGGACGCCATTGCGAAGCAGTCGTCTGAACTGGAGCAGCGGCTGAAGGATCTGGAACGACAATTAGTCGACCAGCAGTCGCGTGCGAAGGAGGATCTCAACGATGCGCGGAACTCGGCTGCCTTGCGTGAGCAGGAGTATGCGGCTCAGGTGTCCGAGCTTGCGCGTATGATGGAAGGTTAGCAGGATTTGCTTTCGCCTTACGCGCTTTTTATTTGATTGTCCTCGTGTTGATTTTTTAACTCTTGTTCTCTTTTGAAACTGTGAAGGGCCCACTGCTTCATGGGCCTCCAAAGACGGGGCGAGTGAGGACCTAACACTCGACCGTGCCCTTGAGAAGTTGAGCGCCGCATTCCAACATGCCAAGAGCTCTCTGGATACCTCCACTCGCACCCTTAGCGCTGTCTTTAAGGAGGTTCTTCCGTCGAGTGACGTGCCTGCCACCGCGCAAGGATTTGCGGACGTGCTAGGCCCCGGCTCTTCGACTGTGGCGGAGTTTGCGCGCGACTTGACGGTACGCGGCTCGGAATCCACCATCAAGCTTCTTCTTGGTAATGGCGTTGTTGCCGACTATGAGGCTGCTCTGTCTGATTTCCCGAAAAGGTCAGATGGGCAACCTCTGTCCTTGAAGGGTGTGACCGAGGCCGCGACGCGACTATCGCGCACTTGTATCGATACCATGGAGCGCAGATCTGTTGCTGTCGGTGCCATGGCGAAGTCGCGTAGGGCTAGGTCCGAGTCTGTGTCTCGCGCTTAGGTTTTTGCTTTCATTGTAATGAAGACTCGATGTCCAGCATGGGTGTCGCAGTTCCTGCTTTGTTTATGCCCTGGACTCTATAATGCGTTCTTTTTATTATGAATTTAGCGTTTGCTGTTTCGCCTTGGCTCGTGCGTTTGCCTGAAATATATGATTATGCGCTTGCCAGTCGGACGGTATCATCTCTCCTTCAACTTCCCAGTCGTGGACGGATACTCGAACAGCCGCCGAAGCTCGTAATGACGCCAAGGTTTTGGCTTATGCAAAGAGGCGAGTGGTCACTCTAGAGCAGGAGTTAAGAGCCACTCAAACGGAGTTGAAACTTCTTAAGGCAAAACCTGCTCTCGCCACCCAGCGTGAAGAGTATGTGCTTGGCGAAGTCGAACACTCGAACAGGCAGCTTGAAGGTATATAATAACAACTGCCTTTGTGATATTCTTATGTCTTCTTTATAGCCTGTTGATAGATGTTCGTCTGCAGTTTTTGTTCATAACTTCCAGGAAGAGGTGGAGCGGGTTAACGAGCGTCTAGACAACGCGACTGATAACCCGGTGTCCGGCCGCCAGCATTTCTGGGTGGATAGGCATCGCGCCCGTGAGCTTGCTACCCTTAAAGATCGGGTATTTCGTGGCGCGGTCTTACTCGAGCGTTGCCGAGCGGCATTTATGCGCATCAACCATTTCTTGTTTCCTGAGGGGCCGCAGCCGCAAGGAATTCATGCGCTGGTTGATCTGTTCCAGTCTGCAACTCCAATCCGGGAAGCTTTGACTCGAAGGGTTGTCCTTGGAGCCAACGCCGTCATGGGATATATCCGCAGCCAACATCCTTCCTTTCGCATCTCTTCACCCGCGGCTGGCGCGCGACTAGAGCAGAAATTTTTGGATAGGACTGCGGTTTCAGCGCAGGTTTTTGTGGACTGTTTTCACGACCAGCTCGTTAACTCAAACTTACCTGTAAAGGATGAGCCTATGTAGGTTTGCGCAACTAATCAGCCTCAGAATCCCTCGAGTGGGGTGTAAATATAAAGATGTTTATGTAAGCCTGCATGCTTCAGCTCCCAAGCCTTCGGGTGAGGTGTGAAAAGTAGGGCGTTTATGTGAGTTTGTATATGTACCGCGCCCGAGCCTTCGAGTGTAACTGAGTTTTGCTGTTTATGATTAAGACCCAGCCCCCGAGTCTTCGAGTGTGGCTGAGTTTTGGTGTTTATGCCTGAGACCCCGCCGCGAATCTTCGAGTGTGGCTGAGTTTTGCTGTTTATGATTAAGACCCAGCCCCCGAGTCTTCGAGTGTGGCTGAGTTTTGGTGTTTATGATTAAGACCCAGCCCCCGAGTCTTCGAGTGTGGCTGAGTTTTGGTGTTTATGCCTGAGACCCCGCCGCGAGTCTTCGAGTGTGGCTGAGTCGGGAGTGATTTGGCTTACGATGACAAGTTATGCGAAGAAGAAAATTTTCTTTATTCCAGATATTGACCAGCAAGCCGCCTCATTAAAAACCTTCCAGTCCCCTTAGGTACCCTGGTAAGGAAAAGAGCGCGTCTGAAACCTGCTGGCCTTTCCGACATTTATGTTCTGTTACATTGGTCGACTATGACCTCTAGGCATAGAAGCGACGCAAGTGCGCCACATTCCATGGGTTACTTGATAATTCCCCTGTCTGGGCATGCTTGAGTCGATAAGCACCACCGTCGATGACTTCCGTGATGACGAAAGGACCTTCCCATGGTGACGCGAGCTTGTGCACCTTCTTCTGCCTCATCCGGAGTACTAAGTCGCCCACCAGGAATGTTCTGGGGCGGAGTCGTCGACTGTGGTAGTTTCGGAGATCCTGTTGATAAACAGCTGTGCGGGCAAGGGCCGTGTTGCGTGATTCTTCAAGTAGATCCACCGAGTCCCCGAGTGACTTGTTTGCGTCGTCCTCATCGTATAGCTCTACTCGTGGTGCACTGAACTTCACCTCTGGTGGCAGTACTGCTTCTGCGCCGAAAACCATAAAAAACGGAGTGAACTGAGTCGAGGTGTTTGGGGTTGTGCGCAAACTCCATAGTACCGCCGGGAGCTCCTCGACCCAAGCGCCTGCGGCCCTTTTGAGTGGTACCAGTAGTCTTTTCTTAATGCCCGTGCAGACGAGACCATTGGCTTTTTCAACTTGTCCGTTGGACTGTGGGTGCGCGACTGATGCGTAATTGAGAGTGATGTCCCATTCTTTGCAGAAGGAACGAAACTCCTCGGCTGTGAAATTTGTGCCGTTGTCCGTTATGATGCTGTTTGGGACACCAAATCGATAGACGATAGATTTTATGAAGTTGACTGCTGTAGCGGCAGTCGAGCTTGTGATTGGGACCGCTTCTATCCATTTTGTGAATTTGTCCACCGCCACCAGCAGGTGGGTATGTCCTCCGGGAGATGACTTTTTGAGTGGTCCGACCATATCAAGCCCCCATTGGGCGAAGGGCCACGCGAGTGGTATGGTTTTGAGTGCTGATGCGGGTGCATGAGGCTTGGTGGCAAATTTCTGGCACCCGATGCACCTTTTGACGATGTCGTCTGCGTCCTTAAGTGCCGTGGGCCAGTAAAACCCTGCTCGGAAGGCTTTGGCTACGAGGGATCGACTGCCGGCATGGTGACCACAGGTTCCTGCATGAATATCGCGAAGTATGGTTTTTCCATCCTCAATTTCTACACACTTTTGGAACATACCTGAGATACTTCGCTTGTAAAGTTCACCGTTGATGATGGTGTATGCTTTGGAGCGTCGAGTGACTCGCCGAGCCTCTGCTGCATCGTCCGGTAATTCGTCGCGGAGCATGTATGCTAGGAAGGGTTGAGTCCATGCTGGAATTACGTGATCGCCCTGGCATAGTAGTACTTCGACTGGCGGGTCCTCTGAGCTGGGCGCGTTGTCTTTGGATGTAGCAGTCGAGGTTGACGGGGGCCGCTGCTTTTTGATGGACCTGTGCTGGATTCGCTCCAGGAAAACGCCTGGCGGTACTTGCGCTTTAGTCGAGCCAATATTGGCTAGCATGTCAGCTTCCTCATTGCTTTCTCGCCCCACATGTCGTAGCTCGCATCCGTCAAAGTCACCTTCTAATGTGTTGTAGAGGTCACGATATGCGATCATGTTGTCGGCTATGGCGTCGCAAGCTTTCATTGTCTGCTGTACGACTAAATTTGAGTCGCCGTATATCATAAGTCGAGTGCACCCGAGCGCCTTAGCCATTCGCATGCCGTGGATCAGACCTTCGTACTCGGCTTCGTTGTTGGATGGTCGCGCGAAGTCCATCTGCAATACGTACTTGAGCTTGTCGCCTTTTGGTGATATTAGTATGACGCCTGCACCTGCGCCCTCGTTCTTCTTAGACCCGTCGAAGTACATTGTCCATGAGTTGGACACATCAGGAGTTCCTGGTAGCTGAGATTCTATCCACTCCGTTGTAAAGTCGGGTAGGACTTGCGCTTTGATGGCCTTCGGGTGATCGTAGGTGATCCCGAGTGGCCCGAGCTCGATGAGCCATTTTGCTACACGCCCCGTCGCATCGGGATTGGTGAGTATATCCCCGATTGCCGACTTGCTGATCACTGTTATCGGGTGCTCCGTGAAGTAATGGCGCAGCTTTCTGGATGTTATGAAGACAGCGTACGCCAGCTTTTGGAAGTGCGGGTATCTTTGTTTTGACAGGGACAGGACTTCACTGACATAGTAGACTGGCCTCTGTATGCTCTGAGTTTTTCCTTCTTCCATGCGTTCGACTACCAAAGCCGTACTTACCACTCTGTTTGTGGCTGCCACGTATAGGTACAAAGGTTCTTTCTCCTTGGGTGCTGCCAGTATGGGGGGATTTGTGAGTATCCGCTTCAGGTCTTTGAAGGCTGCTTCAGCTTCGTCTGTCCACTCGAACTTGTCTGCTTTCTTCATCAGTCGATAAAGTGGTAATGCTTTTTCACCCAGCTTACTGATGAAGCGACTGAGCGCTGCTACTCGACCTGTCAACTGCTGTACCTCGTAAAACTTTTTAGGTCTTTGCATGGTTAATATGGCCTGTATCTTTTCTGGGTTTGCTTCTATTCCCCGAGCCGATACTAAGTATCCCAAGAGCTCTCCGGCTGGAACACCAAAAGTACACTTGTCTGGGTTGAGTTTGATGTTGTACCGATTGAGATTGTCGAATGTTTCTCGCAAGTCTGCGAGTAATGTGCTTTCTTCTTTCGACTTGATGACGATGTCGTCCACATAAACCTCGACGTTGTTCCCAATTTGCGTCTTCAAACAGTTCTGCATCATACGCTGGTAGGTGGCGCCTGCGTTCTTGAGTCCGAAGGGCATTGTGGTGTAGCAATATACTCCGAGTGGAGTTGTGAAGGCTGTCTTCTCCTCGTCTTCGACTTTCATCCTTATCTGGTGATACCCTGAGTACGCATCTAGGAAGGATAAACGCTCGCATCCCGCAGTGGAGTCGACGATTTGATCGATACGCGGCAGTGGAAAATGATCTTTTGGGCAGCACTTGTTGAGCCCGGTGAAGTCGACACACATTCTGGTTGCTCCTGTCTTCTTTTTCTCGACTAGTACGGGATTGGCTACCCACTCCGATTTTTTGATTTCTCGAATGAAGTTTGCTTTGAGTAACTTGTCCACATGCTTCTCTATGGCCTCTCTTTTGGGTCCGGAGACGCGACGTATTGCTTGTTTGACCGGCCTAGTTCCTGGATTAAGCTGGAGGGAGTGCTCGGCGAATTCCCTGGGAATACCTGGCATGTCGGCTGCACACCATGCAAATATATCCCAGTTCTCACGGAGGAATTCGACGAGCGCGCTTTCCTATGCAGGAGATAGGCTTGTGGACACCCTGACTGTCTTGGCTGGATCAGTCGGGTGAACTTGGTGCTTCGTTATGCCGTCCGCGGTGCTAAACGCCTTGTCGACTTGCTGTTTCTTTTGTTCGGGCATATATGTTGTGTCGTTGGTGAGCGAGAGCTCTTCGAGGGTTTGCTCCATGCCGAATGTCTCGGAGATTTTGCTGAAGTCGCGGTCGCAAGCATCTGACCTTTGAAAATTTCCGTTGATTGTGATGACTCCTTTCGGGCCTGGCATCTTCAACCTGAGATATGCGTAGTGTGGCACCGCCATGAACCGAGCGAATGCGGGGCGCCCTAGTATGGCGTGGTATTGTGACTTCCAGTCCACGACTTCGAATTCAATCGACTCGGTTTTGAAGTGGCTTGCGTCACCGAAGGTGACGTCGAGTTGTATCGTGCCCTCTGGGAGAACAGGTTTTCCTGGAACAATGCCATGAAAAGTGTTTGTGGACTGGGGTAGGTTTTCGACTGACCTATTCATCCGGCGAAGCGTGTCGGCAAAGATGATGTTGATGCCACTGCCTCCATCCATGAAGACCTTGGTCATGGCGTATCCACCAATCTGAGCGTCGAGTACCAGGGCTGCGTGGCCTGGTCGGTAGACAGATGGTGGATGATCTTCTCGACTGAAGGTTATTGCGGTTTCAGATCCCCGCAGGAAGTCTGGTATGGCTGGAGGCGCCATAACTGCCATGTTGACGTGTCGAGTATGGATCTTTTGCTGCCTGTTGGAGGGACGCCCTTTTTGAATCATGAACATCTGTCCCTGAGGCTTCGGGTATTGCTCCTCCGTTGCTTGAGGTATATGATGTATGGCTCCCGCGACTTGGCTTCCCGGGTTGTATGGTGGCGGAGGTGGTAATGCCGCGACTGGCTGTGCTGGTGGTGGGGCGATGTACGCTGGCGGTGCAATCGAGGGTGTAGTTCTTCTGATTCTTGCCGCGTAATCAGCCACCATTTGTTCGAACTCTCGACAATTTCCCATGGTGTGGTTGGAGGTTAGCCTCCCGTCATCTCCCTTGAATAAGTGTAGCCTGCAGTGGTCATCCATCTTTTCTTGAAATGTTTTTTCTGGCTTTGCATCTGTTCGTTTGCGCCATTCTTGCCTTCGGTATCCGCTGCTACGCTGATCGCGGTCTCGACTGGTTCGTCGGTCGTCTGTTCGACTGTCTCGGCGGTCGTCTCCTCGACTGTCGCGGCGACTGTCGTTTCGACTGTCGCGACGATCTTCTTGTCGTCTGTCATCCTGGACGTGATTGTCCTGTGAGAAACCTGCTGCGACGAATTTTATCTTGTCGTTGTCACTGTAATCACTTTTGCGTCTTCGTCTTCTGTCGTCCCTATCATGGCGGTTTCGACTGCTGCGTCGATCTTCGCGGTCGTGTGGGGAAAGTGGACGCTTGGTCCTTATGGAATCTTCGCCATCTGCCCACTCGGTTGCTATCTTCATGAGCTCTGCCATGGATTTTGGCTTTTGGCGGCCGAGTGCTTCTCTGAAGTCTTCTCTGAGGACCCCCATGGTAAAAGCGTCCATGGCTCTGTCTTCGGAGATTGTGCCGACTGAATTGCGGATGGCAGTCCATCGCCTGATGTATGCTCGAATTGGCTCGTCCGACCTTTGCTTGCAAGCCCGTAATTCCTCGAATGTTTTGGGCCGCTCGCACAGAGGATCGAAATATTTGATGAAGTCTTCCCTAAAGTGATCCCAGGAATCGTATGACGCTTCGGGCAATGCTTTGAGCCAGTCGCGAGCTGTGCCTTCAAGCATCAACTGTATGTACTGCAGCGCTGTTGTGGTTGTCCCTCTTTGGCATACGACTGCGAGCTTGTAGTCCTCGAGCCAGCCTGACGGCTCTTGTTTGCAGTTGAATTTTGGCGTTGTTGGTAACCCGAATTTTTTGGGTAACTTGGCTTCGCGGATTCGTCGTGTGAAGCATCGCGCTCCGCAAGGTCCTGTATCGCGTCCATCACTCGAATCGTTGCTGGCGGATCTCTTAGATCGGCTTCGTGAACGGCGATGCCTCGAGTGCCTTCGTGTGCCACTCCTGTGAGGGCTTCGACTGCGACGTCCTCGCGAACGACTTCTGCTGCGCTCTCTGTGTTTCTCCGTCTGGAGTCCTTTTGCCGCTAGTGCGAGCGCTTTTAATTGCTGGAGATGTAGTTCTTCGGCTGGATCGCCTGCTGGAGGTGCTGTCGCCTTGAGATATGCTCCAAGTGATATCAAGGCGCCTTCAGCTGTTTTGGGTACTAGCACACCTTCGGAGTCCAGGGTCATGAACGAATGTTCTAAGTTGCGAGTGACTCCGGATCTATCACCCTCTGGGATATTGGCGAATCTCGATCTATGTCTGTGCTCCGTCGCACTCGTGGAGCTAAGGGAGAACTGCCTTCTCCGCATACTCGAGACGCTAGCTTGCTTTCTACGTTCTTCGAGTGTTGCTCTGTACTCCTTTAAGCGCATCGCTTCCTGCCAATTAAAATAATTGTATGTCATCCACTCCTCTGGGGTCGCGTCGGCGGGCATCATTGTGCAGTCCTTGATGATTTTGTCAACTTTTGCCGCCATCTCTGCTGTGATAGTCAGCGTTGTCGCGCCATCTGGTAATGTGACTGTGCAAGGAAATTCTGTAGGTCTGCGACTAGCCGCTGCCGCTGAGGTTTCGGCGCTGAATGCAACATAGACCTGTCGAGGTATGACCGGGGGATATGTGTGTGTGCTATCGACACCGGTTATGGGTTCGGAGTCGTCGTCCCCACTCATGTCGGAGTTGTTGTTGATCTGGGCGTCGGTGTTGACGTACGTCTCGGGTGTTTTTTCAGGATCGTCTTCGTTGCTGGAGAGGAACTCGTGATCCGCTTGGATCTCTGGCCCGGTGAAGTCGGCGAGATAGATGCTGTCGCCCGTGTCTTCAATTTGCCTGTAGTCGGGTGCAGTGTCGAGTGCCGTGATGCGTTCGACTGTGGTGACTTGATAGTCAGACTGTACCTCACCACCTAGGAGCTCTTGCGCCAAGAGTTTATTGAACTCTTGGGTCGTCATAGAGTCGACTAGAGATCTTGACGGCGAGATCGAGTTGACCTTTGACGACGTAGCTTCCATGCCTGCGGTAGCTGTGACCGTAGTACATAGTTTCTTGGCTGCGCCTACCTGATGGGTAGACTGTTCCTCATCTTCCGGGAACTCTTGCGCCATGATCCTATTGAACTCTTCAGTCGCCATGGATGAGGTTGGCGATGGGATCGAGTCGATCTGTGATGAGGTACCTTCCTTGCCTGCTGGCGATGCGATCGCGGTCAACGGATCTTCGAGTGCCCTCAATGCGATCACGTCGGTCAAGTCCTGCACACCAAGCTTATCGACGAAAAAATTGTGCTCCCCAATGGTTAGATCGAAACCTGAATCGAGACTAGCGAAAACTTCCTGTGCTTCCGCTGAGTACGGCTTGATTCTTTTCGGCGAGGCAGCTTGCGAAGTTGGCGACTGATCGCCTGATGCTCCAACGCCAGTCGAGACTGTCAGCGCGTGGCTGTCTGCAGATGTAGTCGGCGAGTTGCCGTTTGAGGTCAAAACCAGCGAGTCCGTAGATCCAACACTACCATTTCCCACAGACGGCGCCAATTGACGAGGGGTGCCCTCATCAATACCCATAGTCGATAGCCTAGGGTTGAAGTTATGAGGTAGAGAACGCGTAGTGCTGGTGGACTCGATGGCTGACAAGCGGGAGTTTACCCAGGTTCAGGGCCCTCGACTGAGGTAACACCCCTACTTCCTGCTTGTCTGTTATTGCTCTTGTGAATATACGATGGTTACAAAGGTCTAGCGAGAGTTCGTCTCGCTAGGGTTTGGAGGTTCTGATGTGCGTGTCCTCGATCGGTAGCCCTCCCAGCCCTTATATGGGGGGCTGGATCTCGGGTACGTAACCGACTAGGACTACAAATATGGAAACTACAACCGACTATAAATAACTTGGAAAGCAATCTTCGCCTTGGGCCTTCCTTGATGGGCTTTGCCAGCCTATTGACAATTGGGCTATAGTCATTACGTGCACCAGGTACCCACACGATAGGATACCCGTTCGGTATATCCTCGTCAACGTTTGATGCAATCAAAGTGTCTTCCAGGAATAGCAATAAGAGTAGGTCTCACGGTCGAAGGCGTAATGACTACGTCCTATAAATATTGGGTATGTCCATCACATCGTTCTACCAACGACATGACTTCATTGTCAAATAGACACCATGTCACATGATCGGGAAACCTCGATCATCGATTGCACAATGAACCAATCAAACAAAGGTGGTTGGGGACCTGGTTGTTTTAATGTTTCCTCTTAATACAGTTATAGCATGACACAAAAAACGTATTATGAACAAATGAGATATGATAAATAAAACACTTTATTAATTGCCTCTAGGGCATATCTCCTACAGTCTCCCACTTGCACTAGAGTACAATTTAATCTAGTTACAACTTGGTAAAAGCCGGACACCCATAGCATCTTGGTGTTTCACGTGCTTGTCTAGCAGGAGAGGCTTCGTCAACGGGTCTGCCACATTCAGATTCGTATGTATTTTGCAAATCTTCACTTCACCTCCTTGTACGTACTGTCGTATCACATGGAAGCGTCGGAGTATGTGTTTGGCAGTCGAGTGAGACCTTGGTTCCTTCGCGTTAGCAATAGCACCCGTATTGTCGCAGAAGAGGGTCACAGGGTCTTGCGCACTAGGGAACACTCCAAGCTCGATGATGAACTTCCTTAGCCACACAGCTTCATTCGCGGCTTCAGAAGCAGCAATGTACTCCGATTCCATTGTAGATTGGGCCACGATGGGTTGCTTCCCACTCCTCCAGCATACAGCGCCTCCGTTCACCTTGAACACATATCCTGTCTGTGACTTAGAGTCATCTGGGTCTGAGCAGAAACTTGCATCAACGTAACCTGTTACGCAAGTTCTTCCTCACAGTCCCCATACACAAGAAACATTTCCTTTGTATGCTTGAGATTCTTAAGAATGCTTTTAACAGCTACCCAATGTTCCTTTCCAGGATTACTTTGGAATCGGCTCGTCAAACTAAGAGCCAATGCTACATCAGGTCGAGTACTTAGCATGGCATACATGATCGATCCTATGGCTGAAGCATAAGGATGTTTATTCATCGCGACTCTATCATGTTCCGTTACCGGACACTGTGCCTTGCTCAATACCTTATTCTTGACAATAGGCAGAGAACCCTTCTTTGCCGCATCCATATTGAACCGTTTCAATATCTTGTCAATATAAGTACTCTGACTTAACGCTAACAGGCGTCTTGATCTATCACGATAGATTTTGATGCCTAAAACGTATGCAGCTTCTCCTAAGTCCTTCATTGAAAATTTACTGTTTAAATATTCCTTAACGCTATTCAATATTTCCACATTATCTCTTATCAGCAGTATATCATCAACATATAGTGCCAGGAACACAACTGAGCTCCCACTCATTTTCTTGTAAATGCAGGTCTCTTCTCTGTTCCGGACAAATCCAAAACCTTTGATCACCTCATCAAAGCGAAGATTCCAGCTCCGAGATGCTTGCTTCAGTCCATAAATGGAACGCTGAAGCTTGCATACCTTGCCAGCATTTCCTGGATCGACAAAACCTTCAGGTTGTACCATGTACAACTCTTCCACAATGTTACCATTTAGGAACGTTGTTTTGACATCCATTTGCCATATCTCATAGTCATAATATGCGGCAACTGCTAGCAAAATCCGAATAGACTTTAGCATCGCTACTGGTGAAAACGTTTCATCGTAGTCACTTCCATGAATTTGTCGGAAACCCTTTGCGACAAGCCGAGCCTTATAGACGGTCACATTACCATCAGCATCAGTCTTCTTCTTGAAGATCCATTTATTCTCGACGGCGTTGCGCCCTTCGGGAATCTCCATCAAAGTCCACACTTTGTTATCATACATGGATCCTATTTCGGATTTCATGGCTTCAAGCCATTTCTCGGACTCAGGACTGGCCATAGCCTCTTTGTAGTTCGTAGGTTCGTCTTGTTCAACCAACATGACGGTGCAAACCATGTTGCCATACCATTCAGGGGCGATCCGAGATCTTCCTGACCTACGAGGTAGAATAGCACCCTCGACGTTTTCTCCCACTCCATCTGTGGAGGACGGTTCCGGAACAGCTTCCGTTGCGCCACTCGGAATTTCGAGTTCTGGATCAACGATCTCGTCGAGGTCTATTTTCCTCCCACTTACTCCTTTGGCGAGAAACTCTTTCTCCAGAAAGGTACCGTTCTTCGCGACAAACGTTTTGCCCTCAGCTTGGTTGTAGAAGGTGTATCCTATGGTTTCCCGCGGATACCCTACAAAGACGACTTTCTCCGATTTCGGTTCGAGTTTGTCGGGCTGTAGTTTCTTAACGTACGCCTCACAACCCCAGACCTTCAGGAACGACAGCTTAGGCTTCTGGCCATGCCAGACCTCATACGGTGTCGTTGCTACGGATTTGGACGGAGCCCTATTTAAAATGAATGCGGCTGTTTCTAACGCGTACCCCCAAAAAGACACGGGCAAGTCGGTAAGAGACATCATAGACCGAACACTATCAAGTAGAGTGCGATTACGCCGCTCAGACACACCGTTGCGTTGCGGCGTTCCAGCCGGCGTAAGCTGCGGCACGATGCCACAGGCCTTCAGATGTGTGCCAAACTCAAAACTCAAATATTAGCCACCACGATCGGATCGAAGGTGCTTGATTTTCTTGTTGAGTTGATTTTCAACTTCACTTTGAAATTCTTTGAACTTTTCAAATGTTTCAGACTTGTGTTTCATCAAATAGATATACCCGTATCTACTCAAGTCATCGGTGAAGGTGACAAAATAACGATAACCATTGCGTGTCGATACGCTCATTGGTCCACACACATCTGTATGTATGACTCCCAACAAGTCCGACGCCCGTTCCATGAAACCATTGAACGGTGTCTTGGTCATTTTGCCCATGAGGCATGGTTCGCATGTGTCGAGGGATCCAAAATCCAACGAGTCCAGAAGTCCATCGGCATGGAGTTTCTTCATGCGCCTTATACCAATATGACCGAGACGGCAATGCCACATATACATGGCGGTATCGCTACTAAGTTTAATCCTCTTGGCATCTATGCTATGAATGTGAGTACTACGATCGAGATTCAACAAGAATAAACCATTACTCTCGGGAGCGTTAACATAAAAGATATCATTCATAGAAATAGCACAACCATTTGATACTGATTTGAACGAATATCCGTCTTGCAACAAGCAAGACCCACTGATAATGTTTACACTCAAGGACGGTACAAAATAACATTTATTGAGGACCAAAACTAATCCCGACGGTAGATGTAGAGGGAGTGTGCCGACAGCCACCATGTCAACTCTTGATCCGTTGCCGACGCGCATCGTCACCTCGTCCTTTCCCAGGCGCCTCTTATTCCGCAACTCCTCTTGAGAGTTACATATATGAGCAACAGAACCAGTATCAAATACCCAGGTATTGCTACGCGCGTAGGTTAGGTACACATCAATAACATGTATATCAAATATACCTTTCTCTTTTCCGACAATCTTGCCGGCCTTCTTATCCTCCAGATACTTGGGGAGTTGTGTTTCCAGGGGTCTGATGGTCACCACCATCTGGTCCATCTTGATTTCCAATTCGGCCATGTTGAGCATCATAAGAATTTCCGACAGGGATTTTGATGTCCCAATCATGTCGTAGTTCATGATGGCGTCCTTATAGCTAGGGGGCAGCGACAACAGCACCCTATCTATAATCAGCTCTTCTGGGATCTCATATCCCAGATCTTTCAGAAGCTGAACGCTGCCAAACATATTGGCCAAGTGCTCACTTATGTTGCCGTGCTCTTCCATCTGGGCTGAGAAGAAAAGCTTGGTAGCTTCAAACCTCTCATCCTTGACTTATCGTGCAAAATTAACCATGAGTTCAGTGATTATCTCATAAGCACTCTTGTTCTCAAAATGGTTCTGCAAGTCAGCCTCCATGGCAAAGAGCATGCCACTCCGGACAAAACAGGAAATCTCCGTCTTAAACTCGTGGACTATCCTAAGAGTTTCTAAGGCGGTGTTTGCTGGCTGATCACCTAAGGGGGCTTCAAGGATGTAAGCCACCTTGTGGGTATTCAGAATGGACTTCAGATCGCGGAACCAGGATACGAAGTTGGACCCATCGGTCTTAAGCTTCTCTTTCTCAAGGAACAGAGCTAGGTTAAAGGTGGGGTGAGACATCTACAATGGAATTTGCAAAATATAAGACTTTGTTCATAAAAATTGAGTTCAAGTATTTTTCAAAATAACTATAATAACTCCCACTCAAACGGATATCCCTCTCATCGCTAGAGTGATTACACGACCCTAATCCGTTGTGCAACCCCTCATCATCAGAGCCGGCAACACAACTTCAAAGGTAGACATCGGAATGTCAATCACAACAACTTTGTGACTCATGCTCTACCTTTCGGTCACCTTGTTCCGAGGCCATGTCTGTAAATGCTAGGCTCGCCATAATAACCTTCAACGTAAATGCTTGTGCAACCTGGCTTACACCCACTGTATGCGAACGACGATATGTCTGACACCCGATCGTCACGGCCTGCCTCATAATGTAGAACTTTCTTGGTGGTGCGTGTCGAAGGGAGAACACAATTGGTATTTTCGAGGGATCATCTTATATAACTACCGCCGTGTAACTAATATATATACTATATATATATACACACAATATAAGATGCACTCAAAACATCAAATGTAATGCGACGTGATATGGCCCCTTGCGCCGATGGTCTCCTTCGCGCCAGCAGTTCATAAACAATTTAATAAACCTACCTTGACCATATCACATAGCCCCTGCAAAATAAAGTTAGACGCTTCTACTTTATCTTTTGCATATTTTACGTGGCTTGGGTCTTTCGTAAATAGAACCGCTTCATACCTACGAACCTATAACCACAACAACGATCAAATAATTGCATATTTATTCATCCCTTTCGGGCCCTCCATTGAAAATGCAAAGCCAACTAAAGAGAGAGAGACAGACACCCGCCAGCCACATATACGGAACCAGCCGTATGTCAGTTGTGGAACCAGTCTCGCGTAAGCGTACGCGTAAGGTCGGTTCGGGCCGCTTCATCAACTCAATGCTGCTGACATTGCAAGTGCACGCGAGAGGGTAGCAAATAATAAGAACGATGCCCCCGTGCAGAACACGGGTTCAACTAGCGCATAGCTATATCTACGCATAGATCGGCTCTGATACCACTGAAGGGGATCGCAGGCAGAAAACAAAAAATTTCCTAACAGCGATAACCTAAAAACAGCCAGAATTTATACTATGCAGATATAGTAATACGCAGGGGGGTCTTTGCACATACCTCTTGAAGACCGAAAGCGGGGATTACGCTCCCGCACAAGCGTTGATGATGAAGCCGACGAAGACTTCGATGCCGTGTAGAGGAAGCAGACCTCTAGCACCCCAAGTGTGGTGCCTCGCAGGGAGTCACACACGTACGGTGAAGCCGACGAACTCCGGGCTCCGATCCAGGGACGAAGCAGCGGAAGACTGGGACCGGGAGACCAGCAGCACGACGGTGTGCGTATGGTGGAGAAACAATTCCGAGGCGCAACTCCAAACTTGGGAATCACGTGATCCTCGGAAAAAGAGAGAGAGAGAGGAAATTGGTGTGTCTTCAAAGGCCAGGGGTACCCCTCTATATAAAGGGGTCCAGGGGGCTGCCCACCTTGCCAGGCTGGCGGTGTGGGACTATTCCCACACCCCAGCCGGCCAGCCTTGGTGCGCCGGCCTAGGTGGGCCCCATGTGGCCCACCTAGGGCCGGACGAACCAGCCCCTCCCTCATGGGGGGGACTTTCCCCCCCTCATGGGCCTCTTTGCCCAAAGAGGCCCATTAAGGGATTTTTGCCTTTAAAAATTCAGGAAAAATTAAAATAAAATATATTTAACTATTAATTACACTAATTAATATTAAATACATATTATATAATTTATTCTGGCTCCGAAAACTATTTCGTCGCTGCCCGATCTCCATTGGAACTTTCCCGGGACGTTCCCGGTCTCTCTTTTCCTATTTTTCTCTTCCGGTAAAATGTCGACTCCCCTTAAGCGTGTTACCCTAGCGGTTCGATTATCTCACCAGACATGATCGAGACTCCTCTCCGATCAATGACTAATTCGTGGACCTTGGATACCCAGAATTAATCCCTGCGAGATAACGAATACTTTTTCCCATCGAACCTGGACGTCTCAGTCTTAAACCTTTTGCCATGCGATACTTAGCGTGTCCGAGACTCGTTCATAGATATCTCCATACCTAGCTTGATCTCGTTACCGACACCGCTAACTTCTACTCGTCCATGATCTTATGTCCTGGTGACCTAGTCACATGCTTGCAAGCTCTTTTGACATAATCTCACCGAGTGGGCCCTAGAGTATCTATCCTGCTATGGGACTGACAAATCCCGCTCTTGACCCCCCGTCTCAACATACTCCTATCCGACACCCGCGAGGGACACCTTTATTGTCACACTATGTAAGATATGACGTTTGATGCAATCAAAGTGTCTTCCAGGAATAGCAATAAGAGTAGGTCTCACGGTCGAAGGCCTAATGACTACGTCCTATAAATATTGGGTATGTCCATCACATCGTTCTACCAACGACATGACTTCATTGTCAAATAGACACCATGTCACATGATCGGGAAACCTCGATCATCGATTGCACAATGAACCAATCAAACAAAGGTGGTTGGGGACCTGGTTGTTTTAAGTATCACACGTGTATTAATGTTTCCTCTTAATACAGTTATAGCATGACACAAAAAACGTATTATGAACAAATGAGATATGATAAATAAAACACTTTATTAAATGCCTCTAGGGCATATCTCCTACAGTATAGATTCATACAAAAATAAGTGTACACATGCACTAAAATGTGTCTAGATATAAATTTGCATATGTGTATGTGGAAAATGTCTAAGACATCATGTATTGTGGAACGGATGGAGTACATCATTTGCAAGCACCGCACGGATACTAAACGAGGGATCTCCCTGCCATACAACATGGGTCCCCTCATCTAATTTAGCTCGTGGGCAGCCATATTAGCCTCTCTAGGAAAATGAGCAAAAATTACACGTGCAAAACCCCTGTACAAGAAAGAACACTCTTCGTAGGTCGCCGCTACTGCTCCCAGAGAATTGCCGCAATATTGCATGACCACTATAACTTCTATGTACTCCGATTCCACGATCACCTTAGTACATCCAATTTTCCTAGCGAGCAGCAAACTGTTTCGAAGAGCAATTGCCTCCGCCGTTGCATCATCGATGTGAGGACCGGAATTTCAGTTCCGGACCCCCTGTGTAATCATGTCAATCCGAAGATCAATGTTGACAACACAGCGAAATGATAACATTGCAGAACGTTCAAAAAGTAGTATTACATAGTTTGAATAGCAATAGCGAAATATCTCATGACATTTATTGCAATCAGAAAGCACAGTGGAAATGTAAAACGCGAAGTGACTCCATCTAGTCACAGTCAGTCGATGTAGTCCACGTGGCCTCACTCTTAAGCGTCGTTGTAGTAGTAGTAGTAGTCTTCTCCTTCTTCGTCTAGCTCTGAATAATCGACAGAGCAATGCAATGAGTACATAATAATGTACTCAACGTGCCCCCTTTATGCAACCTAGAATAGCTACATATAGCTTCAAATGAAGGTTGTATGTTTCTTTTGCATAAAAACCAATTTTATTTGCAATACTATAATAGTTTTGATGAAAACATTTAGACGAAAACCACTTTTGTATTCAGTGTAATGTTTCTCATCATCGTGAGTGTCCTCGACACCTCACGTTCACCATTGGATTTTAGAATAAGGGTAAAGGGAAGTAGCAAACAGGGTTCCTGTGTGTCAAGAAGGATTCATGTGTCATCCATGACCGTGGACACGGATATTCGAATAGTTTTACACTCTACAGAGGTCGTACACTTTCCCCACACGACACAATCCCGTCTTGTTGCCCACCAGCGGCCGCAGGTATAGTACTCACCAATTGGAATACCGGCAGAGGGACTGTGACGACGCCTTTTAGCTGGATACCCCAAAGATGTGACATGCCCACCGGGCCTGGTGCCGGAACTGAGAGTATGTCCCCAAACCGGTCCCCCCATCTGTGCCAAAGGTTCCCCCGCAGGCAGACACCTCATCTGCGGTACGGCGACATCGACACCTAAGGCTGACTAACTTAATTGACCAAGGCAGTGCCCATATAGCATGTGGTTGCACTTTGGTCACAATCTTCAAATTCAAGACTTATTAGGGCCCTTATGCGGCATGGACGACGGATTGCCCCCTTCAGCTTCTGAAGGGCAGGCAATCACTCCTTCAATGTTGATCCAGCAGTCGCCCGCGCCAGTGTTAGATGGTAAGTTTCACCCACCCAAGGGTCAACCAATTTCTCCGAAGAGGACATATAGAGGTACCCTACTGATTATTAAGCATGGCTACAGTGGCGGCTCCAGGAAAAATAGTCTGGGAATTCATCCAATTGTTTTTTTGCTCTAAACGTACTACATAAACTAAGGGATATTTAAATCTGTGCCCCTCGTTCCTTAGTACTACTCAGTTTTCCCCACGCTCCAAACTTTTGCTCACTTTTCCCCACTTCCTTAGCTGAAACTCTCACAAATTCTTATTGCCGTCTTAACCGTACATTGACCGTTAACTCTGACTAGTGGGGCCGCGTTGGACTGTATTGACTCGCCCGTTTTCAAATCTAAGATTTGAACGGTGCAAAATTCGAATTTTCAAGTTTGAAAAAAAAATGTGAAAAGAATTCCAGATCTTGCTAATGATTATTTATACATATGTCAAAATTTGAGTGTGAAATATTGTATAGTTTGGTCTTTATAAAAAAGACAAATTTCTAGATCTGAGATCTAGCGTGTTACGCGAGAGAAAGGGTTTCTCCACGATCAGAAGCGCCTTGAGTGCGCAATCTGAGCATACCAATGTTGTTATCAACATGTTCCCACCGATTTCCAACTAATTGGGAAGTAATCTTTATATGTTTGTGTGCAGAACTGGATTTCCTACAACTTTCCAGCCATACGGGTTTGCTAGTTTTGAACTTCCTCTGTTGTGTTTTCGTGAAAAACAGATCTAGTCCGACCTCGCAGTCCACTTTATCGTGCTCAGTATGAGTCGAGCGTCCTAATAGGTAAGTTTTGACGCGCAGAATTCGAAAAAGTAAACTTTCAAAATTAAATGTGAAACAAATCTTGGATGTTGCCAATGATAATTTATATATGTGTTCAAAATTTGAGTGTGACATATTGTATAGTTTGTTCTGTATAAAAAAGATAAATTTCTAGATCTGAGATCTAGCGTCCTAATGGGCAAGGTGTTACGCGAGAGAAAGGGTTTCTCCACGATCAGAAGCGGGCGGCGCCGTTGTACTATTGTCGAACACCTTTAGTGCGCGACCTGAGCATACCAATGTTGGTATCAACATGTTCCCACCGATTTCCAACTAATTGGGAAGCAATCTTTATATGTTTGTGTGCAGAACTGGATTTACTACAACTTTCCAGCCATACGGGTTTCCTAATTTTGAACTTTCTCTGTTGTGTTTTCGTGAAAAACAGATCTAGTCCGACCTCACAGTCCACTTTATCGTGCTCAGTGTGAGTCGAGCGTCCTAATAGGTAAGTTTTGATGCGCGAGAGAGGGCTTCTTCGACTACCACGAGCGAGCGACGCCATCAAACTACTGTCAAACACCTTGATGGCGCGATCTTAACATGGTCATGTCGGCATCAGTATGGCCATTATCGAGCAGTGGGTTGACGATATGATGTTCAGCTTTGATGACGTCAAAAAAGAGACTGATTAATATTACTATGAGTTGTATTTTAGTCGGATATATTTTGGTCGAACACCTTATGGGCATGATCCGGCCATGAACTGGAGACGCTTAAAGTGCGTTTGACCGGGTTTGACCACACATTCAAATGAGCATAAATAATTAAAAAAATCGAAAAAATGTGAAACCAGCGCACATTGTCGTATTATGTGACATAGTTATGAGAAAAAAATATAAACCTGGGTTTGGTCATGCTCATGAAAAATGGTTCGCACAAATGAGTTATCACGTACAAAGAGTTATAGAGTTCGTAGAACTGAGAGAGGGTTTTGTCGGAGAGTGACTCCCACGGAACAGGGATAGTCACGCCCTGAAGAGTAGTTCGAAGGGGGGACTGAACGCGGAGGTCAAACAACCCTCGAGAGGCACGACGACGGTGCTCACCGGGCCTAGAGAGGGACAATCACGATAGAGATGGACACCGGCCCGTACCCAGGTTCACAACCCTCAGGAGGAGGTAACACCGCTACTCCTGCTTGTCTGCATTGCGCTGTGGAAGTTACAGGACAATGAGCTTGCCGAGAGCTCTCTTGAGGCAGTTTGGTGCTTGGAGAGGGACACAATGGTCGTCTTCCTCCTCCAGCAGTAGGCTATCCTACGCGCTAGGCTAAGATTCCTCGAGTCTAGGAAGCAGTTAGCCGATCTGGGCGGAATCCT